>OY728137.1:2043611923-2048611923 GCA_963277665.1 Viscum album
CAGTTATGGCATGAATGGCACCTAAAACAGCTGGTTTTGTCCAAATTTAAATGATAGAAGGCTGTTATGACTTAATATATTTTTTAGGGTTTTATTATTTTTAATGTGACAAAAGAAATCTGTTTTCTATTTTTTAAGCACGTACCATGTGATCGCACTCACAATTGACCATGCAAGAAATATAAATTTCATTGCGTCACATGTTCATTTTATCTTACATGCTTGTTTATTATTATATTATGTGATCGCGCAATAAATTACACATGCACAAAAATAATAAACCATGCAAAAATAAAATGAACACTTGATCATGAGTTGGTACTATTGGTTGATCCATTCAGTGAATAACGGACCAACTTAAACCCTAGGGGTAAGTACATTTAGTCACGTGGCTTGCAACTTGAATAGAAAGGTCTCCTCATCCAATGCATCGAACTTTTGTCTGGTGTGTCATCGTCACTTGGCGTGAAGTGCGTCATTTGTTGTCTTGTCATTATACAACAATACTTGCACGCAAGCGAGGGGATCTCAGGGAGAAAAAAGTACAACTTAGAGAAGTGGACATGTAGGCCCTTATACATATAATGACACTGAGATGATACGTAGGTCATCTTTAAATAAATTAAACTAATTATTACAATACCATGTAATAATTAAATAAATTAATTAAATAAATTCACCAAACATACATTGGTAGGTCTGCGGCTCATGACCAATATACACTTTAACTCACGTATAAATAAAATAAATCCAGAATAAAATTAAACATGCATTAAAAATAAACTTGAGGGAATTATTTTATTGAATTAAAATTTCAATCTAATTTTAATTCAATAAATATCTTTGTTTGGTCCCGATTAATTAATTTAATTTTAAAACTAAAAAAAAAATTATTTAATTAATTTAATTAAACACCAATTAAATTAATAACGATGCATTCATTTTTAATAACCAAAATTAATTTTTAATTAATTTAATTATAAAATGTAAATAAATTAATTATTTATTTAACTTTTGATTATTTAAAAATAAATGAGCTCATTAAACTTTGGGTTGGGGCGTTTTGGGATGGGTCGGTCCCCCCAAGCCCGTTCGGAGCTGGGCCAACCTACCCAAACTTATTACGGAGCAGAGTGAGTTACCTTCCCGCTAAGAGGATCGGGCGGCGGTCGGAATGGGGAAAGTCTGCGGTGAAGAAATCCAGTCTGACTATGTCAATCCAGCGGATGTAGTCGTTCCCTACCAGGCACACATAACAAATCATTCGTGGAAGGCTAGAGGGGCGCGGTCCGGAAGGAAGAACACGGGGAGGCAGCAGTGGCACGGAGTGGTGTGTTGTAGCGGGTGGCAGCCAGATGGGTAGCCTACCGGGATAGAGGAGGGGCATCTATGGGTGAGGCCAGAGGTCATTAGATAGGGTCCCGGACCACAGTGGTGGCTGGAGGGAGGTGGTCAGATGAAAGGCGGAGAGGCTGGACTGTTGTTCCTGGTTTAGGGACCGCACAGGATGGCTCCACCGGGAGGCCGAAGCTGCACTGGCCGGAAGTAGAGCCAGGTGTTTAGTGCCCTGGGCGCTGATTCGCTGAACCCACAGGGAGGAATCTGCCAAGTTTGTCGTTTCTGGTTTAGGAAGGGAGGAGGCTTGGTTCTTTGCACCACTGCAAGTGCAGGGAAGGCGTTGGGTGCTAGAAGGCTGAAGCTGCATACAGCGGAGTGCCTACTAGTCGGGGGAGACGGCACCAGCACCTATTGAAGCAGGGATGGAGAGGTAGCTTGGTTCACCTGGTGCAGGAGGGATCTGCACAGTAGCTCCATGGGACGGAGGAGATGGCTGAGCGCGGGGGGTACTGGTTACGACATCCTATGGGGTGCCGGGTGTAGGTGGCTCCAGCCTCAGTCTGGGAGTCATTCACAGCCTGGCCGAGGGAGGAGCCACTTCCCATGGATGCGCTTATAGGCACACAGAGGAGCCGCGGAGGGTTCCACGGTTTTTTGTTTTTTAATTATTTTATGCGACCTGCAGTCTTCCCCCCTTTCTTTACAAAAAAAAATTCTCACATCTCCCCCCCCCCACCCTTTATTTTTTTTTTTTTGTTTTTTTTTATAAAATTGGAGACCTGCAAATTAGATCTACCCTCCCTTTAAATTTTTTTAACCAAAGACTTTCTTTAAAATTCTTTCCTTCCCCTATTTTTTTCTCTAGCCTAATATACAGGATTTAATATTATAATAATAAGATATTATTATAATATAATATTATAATAATAAAATTATTATTATAATAAAACTATTATTATTACAATAAAATTATTATAACAATAATAATTAATAGTGATCACTGAAAATACTATTCCGGTATGAATTTATTGAGATAAAATATAGTTCATCAATTTTGAACTTTTTTAAATGACCAGTGTTAATTTGAACATAGAATTTCGGATGACTATAGAATGGCCATCCGGTATCGGATTAAAATGTGGTATGTGGCGTTGGGACCATATCGACGCGTTCTTCATAAATTATTGAAAAATTAATTTTTTCTTGTCTTAAAATCAACATGTGTCCCTTTGATACTACTTTTTGGAACCGGGCGTGCAGCAGAATCCCCAAACAGGTAGGTTTAAAAATTTTCCACCAATGATTGATGTAAACTTGTCAACGTTGGTGAAGAGGAGCTCGATTAAATCTGTGGAACTCGCATGAAGGGTTTAAATCACAAAAATAAACCCTAAAATACCTGATTTAATTATGAAGTTACGCAGGACATCTACTCGTCCTTGGAAATTGCTGCTTAAAGAATATGAGGTTGAATTCCTCTAGATCGTCTACACATGCTTCATGTAATCCTCAGGTGCACCGTTCGTCGTAATCCGGGTGCTAGCGTGGAATTGTGACGATGCCTTCGATGCTCCAATGATCACTGCACAGCTTCGCTAGCGATGCCTGAGAGAGTTCTTCATTCATGCTCCTTGGATCCAAAGCATCTCTCTCTAGATTATGGGAGAGAGGAGAGGATAGAGAATCTCCATGAATAGTGTTTTTCCAATTCCCCTCCTCTTCTATTTATAGTGCTTAATTAATATACCTAGTATAGACTCATCAGCCCCGGATACTTAATGCACTATCAATGACATTTTATGACTACTAATCTGAATCATAAATATTATTATCACACACTTGTAAAATGTTAAAATATAATATGAGATAATAATTGAGTCATTAACTCAACTCGACGCTCCCATAAATATTAATTGAACCTTGAATAATTTAATATTCGTCAATTAATATTTTTTCATGTATTTACTTAAAACTCGTTAATAGATTTAATAAATAAATTTAGTACTCATTATTCTAAACTTGAATAATATGAATTTATTTTTTCCATTGGTGATCGTTTAACCTTGGAAAAATCTTGGACCCCAGTGGTGGGGCCCACCATGTCTAAAACTCTTATTCAACTGAATAGGTTAGATTCTTGAATACGCTATTCTGTGTGACCATCTAGGCCCTTATCTCGACAATAGTGAATAATATTCATAAACCAAAAGTGGGATCTAGCAACCCATCATAGCCCCTGAAGAGATAAGGATATTCAGAGCAGCGACAACCAACCTATGAATATGCACTATATAATATAATCTCTTTGTCTGTAATATCTCATAAAGCAGGGCGCACTCACATGTCATCGCCCTTTTTCTTGCTTTATTATTTGTTGATGTAACTAGATGGATTTAACCTTGAATGTCATGCACATGGTCTTATAAAGGTACTTCTATCTATATCAACACGGCCTGAGATATATAACTTCCATGACCTGGAAGTGACAAATCCTTTCTTGACCATTCAACCAATGCCATGCCACTAATGGTGCACCCAACACAAACTTCTTCACCATGAATTCATTTCCATGTTTTTTGTCTTGAATCAAAGTACATAATCCAATGACATACATTGGTAATGATATCAATTTAGGAGACCATTACACATTATCGTAGATAGGAACATGCAACGACACCTAAAACATGCGGTGTTTCTATTGGCGGGTCAGTCCTCATGATCTCACTACTGGATATCACCAAGTGAAAAATTCATGAGAAGAAGTCTCAATGCGTATGAGCCCCCAACACCTAATGGCCAAACATATATTGTGTCCAATCAATAATATGTATCTAGACCATAGAAAAAATATTTAAGATTAATTTCATCATACCTATAGGTTCTCATTTTAGCCTAGGAACTGTTATAACCTTTCGATATGACAATTAATATTTGGACATTACTATTTCCATAGTGGATGCAGAACAGTCTACACTATAATGGTAAGATGACATCATGCATAGATAACTGTATACAAGATATGGTAATCAAAAGCACTAAATAGTTGGGTCTAGGGAACCCACTATTTAAATAGTTTCCCTCAGTTAGTCCATTTCGGGAAATATTGTGAGTTAGGGTATTTTATTGTTATATGATTTTGGTTATTTCTATATAGTGACTTGTTAAATGTGTTTAAGTCGTCCCAAAGGCTCCTAGGATCCCATGATACTTGGTATTGTTTACCCTGTACGTTGGTGTGTATTATTATGACTAAGTTATATTTTTTATCTTAAATGACATTTTATTTCATTTTAAAATAAATTTTTAACCTTTATAATGTTTTTAGAAATTTATTTATCTTTAAAAAAATTTGGGTAGTTTTATCTAATTTGGGGGAAATTGATTTTTGAAAAGAAAATATATTTCAAATAAAAGTGATTTGGATTTCATCTTAAAAGGAATAAAAATATTATTTTATAAATGTGTTTTAAACTAGAATGAGATGATTTTAATCTTAAAGGTGGTGCATTAAATGTGGGGAAGATACATACTAGTAAATTTTTCTCTTGCTAATAATATTTTAAGTCTTTTCAGTTTGGTTGGGATGTGAAATTTTGATAACATTTTCTTGTTTTAAGTTTGATGGTGGTTGAAATTAGAGATTCCCCACTTGCACATGGATATGGGTAGATGTGGTTTGTCTGATTTTATTTATTATGGTATCATCATTGATATATCATCCACTTTGGATTCCCATGTTTTATTGGATTGTGTTTATTTCTGGTTTTGATTTTTTCTGTTTCAATTTATTTTTTATTATGTGATATGTCTATTTATACCATGTTTGGTTTTGAAGTTATTTTGTAGCTTCTTATCTTATTGCACTACCATCCAATTTATAGAAGGTTCATATTGGATTAATCAATGGTAATTATAATTTTTTATTGTTGAAATCATTACCATTGATTATAATGTATTTATATTGAATTTTTCACCAGCTTAGGTGACCAGGAATGCACATCAATTATGTCATGGGCCAACTTTGGGTGCTTGAATCAGAGGTAACCTAGGTTGGTTTATGATATGTTTCCCCACTTAAACCAAAAAATCTCACATTCCTAAATTCTCTTGAACTCATTACTAGTATGGAAACCATTATATTTTTCCTTCTAATGATGATCTGATTTATGATATACTAACCTTAGACTAGATTAGATTATTAACTTACTAATTATGAGTAACATGTACACAAAAGACACAATAATTTTATATGGTTCACGCACAATAGGATAATTCAAAGAGTATACAATAGAAATGTGTTAGAGTAAAATAATCCACTAAACAACTGTTTGTGTATATTATTCTGAGTGGAATCTCTATCCTTCTTGGTTTACTACCAATTACCGACATGACTCACATTATAAAATGTAGGGTCTTCATACTGTGTAATTCCCAAGTCTTATAGAGACCCATAAATTTTTCACATATATATTACATCATATTAGATGAATATTCATTACATAGAATTATTATCTACACTAGAACCATAAATTTTTAGTGTATTTAGAGAATAGACACATAAAAATCTTATTTCAGGAAATAAATTAAATTTATTCCATAAAGATCAATTAAATAGTACACTTTTAAAACATACACAACTTAAAAAATTCTTGATAACCTAGGTAAATGATATAAAAGAAAGGGTGATATGATATGTTTATTAAAGGTAAACATATAATATATCAAATGATGATAATATGCACACATAAGATAAGCATAAAGCTATGATAACATGATCATAAATTATAATAACCATTCCTAATTAGTCAAATATCTTTAATCATAAATCATGGAATAAGGCTTTGTAATAATAAAATACAAAATTCATAATTGCATTGAATAATCAATAACAATCATAATAAATGAGAACACATCATAAGAAAATACATAAGTTTTTGTCATACGCATAAGAATAGAAAATAATTTATTTAGTCACTACTAGAATTTGGGCTTATATCCATAGACTTATATCCACATTCAATAAGGACCATGGTTATGGCTCACTTATATCCACAACCATTTAATCGGCTTGTGGCAGTAGCATACCCCACTCCTCATTTCCCCCCTAACCTCCCTCAGGATCTTCCTCCTCTACCCTACCCTTTCTCGTGAGCTTCCTCCTCTCCCACTACAATTCTCCCCTAACATTTCCACAAAAATTCCCCATGATCCTCCTCTAATAAGGATGAGGGCACCCAACCTCCCCACGATCCTCCTCCTCCGACGCGACCACCCCACCACCCCACTAACGTTGCTTTGAGGATTATCTAACAAGGTTTCCCTACCTCATCCTCCAATGCACATCTGACAGGTCCACCACACCTCCCAATGATCCTTCTTATCTGATGAACCTCCGACATGGATCTTATATGGCTTTAATACACCTCCAACACGGACACCCCACCTTATGAGATCTACCTCCTTCAATGTACCCACACCCGAATGTTTTATTCTCTTATACAGCAACCCCAACATCCCTAGTTTTCATTAGAATAATGCCTTAACCTCAAGATCCTCCTCCTCCCATGATTTATCACTAACCTCGTTCATCAAACCCTAGGTAAATTCTCCATTTCATTATTTCTCCTACCAATTCTCTAGATCATTCTCTTCCATTGAATTGAATCTGCATAAATGGTTAGGGTTCCCCCAATTTCACCTAAAAAAAATTATTCTAATATAATACATGTTTAGTTATAAATTGAACCATATTTACTTCATAAATATACAATTTCATGCTTTTCTCCCTACATTAGTAACTTATTTGTATCTCATTGTATTGTTGTTTCATAACGTGATTTTTCTGTTGTTTATACATTCTTAGACTATGTCATATATATAACTGAGTTATATTTCATATTCTTCCATGTTTATATTTATATAATTTTATATTGGTGACTAAAAATCATGTTATATATTCCCTTTTCTAATTTTATCATACCTAACTTTCAATAGTAATAGTATTACATAGAGATTATATGTATAATAAAGTTTACAAGAGCTATTACATGATTTTTATCTCATCAGGGTTTATTTGATAGTACTTAATGAAAATTGATTATAGAACTTTTCACTTATTGTTAGTGTTTTTCATATGTTTTTTCAATTTAAAAAATCTTTTTCTACGACTTATTTATGCATATTCTTAATAATAGAACAAACACTTCTAATTTTTTAAATTAATTATCCTATGTAGTAAGTGCGTAAAAAAAATTAAATAAGTGCAGTCAATAAGTCACTCAATATTTTTTTTGAATGATTAAATAATTTTCAATTAGTATAATTAATTGTTTTATGTCATAAAAGACTATAAATCTAGTTCATAAATTAATTATTTTTTTTATATGATATTTTTCATGAATTGTTGATAGTTTTCTAATACTTTTTAGTAGATATATTTACATTATTACATATTATAGTATTTATTTTACATAGTATGAAATTTAACTTTTATAAATATCTTGACTTATTATTTTTTTCATTATTTTTTCATTTAACAAGATACCCGATAGTATGACACATAATTAAAAATATATAGAATGATTTTGTAACTAAGTGCAGTATTTTTTATTTATGAATAATTATTAGGGATTAATTTTATTAATGGATAATAATATATTGTTTAATTGCATTGGTAGGAGTTTTGATTTATTCTAGATGGAGAAATTTTTATTTATGGGATATTAAAGACATTGAAAAGGGATTATTTATGTAATATCCATTCAAAATCATTATTAAGTATGTAAGATTCAATCTAAATATTCACTTTATGTATAATAAATTCTTTGAAAATTTAAGTATGTGTAAAATCCATCTCATTAAGAGTATTTGTAAGTTATAGATTAAAATGGATCTATAAAAAAGAGGTATAGGATTTTTAGTGATAAATATGAATGTTATCTTGGAAAATGAATGTTTGGGTATGGAAGGAATTTAGTTAAAAAAATTGGTAAAAGTATAGTTAAGTGTAACTTAAAACTTGCATAATTGTTTTCTATTTGAATAAGAATGAGATATGTTTCTTGGGGCCTCATAGATCACAAAAGGCTAATAAATAAATTGAATTAATACATGGGAACAAGTATTCATATGATTCTATGAGAATGGTTTCTTACTCTGGATCATTTGTGGTGGTGTGCGTGAGAAAATTGGTGTTATATCTCAAAGAGGTGGGCTTCATTGAAGAGAAGGACAATTTTTCCTTCATAAAAGTATAATATGTTTTAAATTCACCCTAAAATCTAACATTGATTGATAATGAATGATAGTATAGGGATACAATAAGGATTGAAAACTATAAATGGGAACATATTGTGCAATTCTTGATAGAAAAGGTGAAGACTGGGTGAACTCATCTTCCTGTCTATCTTTATTTGGCCTACCCAACCCAGATTTGTTTTATTGCTACTGCGGGATTCTATATGGTTTCCTCAAAAAATTATATACCTGAATGCCCACTAATTTTATATAGCTTAAAATTTTTATATAGTTCGTAAATTTTAGTACAAAATGTTTGGGGTTAAAAGTCTAAAATTGGGTTGAAGATAAGGTTGAGTTAGTTGGAAGTGGAATCTGATCATCCAGGAACATTCATTTAATTTTTTTATGTCAACTATTTGGGAGGATATGGGTTTTTAGCAGACTATAGGGTGGCATTATTTTCAATTATCTGGAGTCCTTATCCATAGTTATAAACCATGTAAGTATTCCTAATTCCATAGTTTAAATTATTTCTATTATACTAGTTCTATGGTTTACAACCATAGTAATAAGAATACATGGTAGAGGATGTATCCATAGTTATAAACCATGTAAATAACACTATTTATATGGTTCAAATTGTGGAAATAGGACTATAGCCACGATTTATATCCATGGCTATACTTCTTCCTAGAAGATGTTATTTCCACAGTTACAAACCATAGAAATAGACCTATAACCGTGATTCTAAACTATGTCTATATAATTTTCCCTACATCCACACTAATAGGAGCCATAGTTTTGGGGTCTATATCCACGATTACAAACCATGGATATAGCCTAGTTTTCTAGTAGTGAGTCAAGTTTCATTTCCAAGACTATCTTACTGAATTGGGTTCACTCTCTATTTCATCGTATCCTTTGTCAAGGTTCACTCCAAATTACATAATAGAGACAGAGTCACTTACATAACTAGGTTTACTTCCTATTCCAGTTCTAATTATCTCATGAGATATTCATCATTACCAAATTCATTTGAGGGATATATAATTCAAGTCCCACCCATCACATTATCATAATCCATTCACATGTGTGTCATAAGATCGTGAAATATTCACCATATCTTCACAGGAAAACTTGAAAAAAGGAAATGGATTTCATAAATATTTCATCATCATAACCATAAACTATCCAAAGAAATAATAAGAATGGTATCACTATATCATATCCATATTAATCATAATTAACATCAAATAAAGTTATCATATATGAAAATTTTCATTAAAAGATCATTAGAATATTTCTAGAGGAAAATAACTTTTTCATTTTAAAATTCCTTATTTAAAATACAAATATTTATAAAACATAAAGGAAATAATTTCTTTCATAATAACAGTGAAAACTTATAAAGTAATATAAAAATCATTGAGTGGTTATGACAGTGGGAAATTTCATTCATGCTATAATCATTAAAACAAAGATTCTAGTCACACCTTCGGTAAATAGTATATTGTTCAGAAAATAAAAAGAAGTTTATTTTTATATATTTTTGTAAAAAATAAATCATGGATAAAAATTAATTAAAAAATTAAATATTATTTAAAAATGATCCTGTAAACATTTTATAAAATATATATATGGAAGAAAAGTGATTTCCAGAAAAAGAGTAGAAATAATATTGTCTTTTCTTAAAAATATTTTCTAAACCATTTAGAGTACCGAAGAGAGGAAAACTATTCTAAAACATAAAAAAATTATAAATAATTAGAAGAGAAGAAAAATTAAATATTTTTATCATATACAGATCCTGTTATTCCCTCAATGTAAATTCATTCATAAATAAATTTTTATTTAAATTATATTGGAACTTAAATACATTACCTAAAGTATCGTATTGATTTGTATGTGTTTGAGCCAAAAATATAATAAATATAGATATATTATACATTTATTATAGAGTAATAATCATATATACCATACAATATATGATTTTTTTATAACATCTTTTCACTTTTCTATTAACAATTCATTATAAAGAAAACCATTCTAGGTGATAGGTTTTTTGTTTTTCATTCGAATTTATTTTCATCAGTAGTGATCCTTGTACATTTATAATGGCTCTATAATCTCCACAATTTTAATCATGATATAAATATATTAAATATTAATTATATAAATATTTATAATCATCCATAAAATTAATAGATAGAAAAATTATTTACATCGTTCATGGAGATGTTAGGTTGAATGTACGCATAAATGTTGTTTTCATTTTCTAACAAAAAGAAGGAAATAAATATAAATAATATTTTATTATTAAAAAACCATAATCATATCATAAATAAAATATATAAATATTAAATATATCATAATAATCAACCATAAATGATGGTGATGGAAAATTAATTACATCTCTATGTAGACGCAGTTGTCCACACGTAAGCATGAGTGATACTTTCACATACCATTTGATGGAAAAGAGGGTGAATAATGGTGGTTTCATAATCATAATAAAATTTAATTATATTTAGGATAATTAATTTATTATTTTATGATAAATACCATATATTAGGAGTAATAATAAATAAAATTTAATGTACTCGGTTAAGATTTATACCTTTTTGTTGAGAAAGCTCTTTTAGCTTACACCTTAAGCCTTGAAAATATGGACTTTTGGTAAGAAAAAAAAGCTCTAATATAAGGGGAAGGAATTTAGAAATTTATTATGGAAGGTCTTTTCTGATACATAAGGCTCATAAATTTCATATAAGAGAGGAGATGTAGTATCCTTTTATAAGGGAGGGAAAGGACACACTTGGAATTACTTAAAATATTAAATAATATATATGTCATAATCCTATCAAGTGGAACAAAGGAAACCCAAATTATAGTATAATAAGTTATAGGGTCTAAGTAAACTAAACCAGTCACATTTAGGACAATTTTGGATACAATTTAAACCTTATCTCCTAGTCAAACCACTTTAAACTCATTTTAACCTTAACGGTCATAACTTAACTTCTTAGCATGATAACTTAATTATATAACCAAAAATAAAAGGAAAAATATAAAATAATTTAGAAATTATGATTCAAATTTTTTAATCAATTTTATCAGGTTCAATTTATATAGGTGGAATAAATTAGATTTCATATAATAATACCAAACACAAGAAAAAGTAAATTTAGGAAAATACCTGATTTATGCGTAAAATTTATTTCACTTTAAAATCAAGTAATAATTTCATTTACAAAAAAAAATTAGTTAAATAATAAAAATAAATTTTTTTATATTTTTTTTAATCCAAAACTAAATGTATTCTTCCAACCATTACATTAAATGAAAAGACTAAAAAAGTTAATAGTTTGAATAAAATATAACTTATCTTTAAAAAAGTAAATCTTCAGTAACCATATTAAAAATAATGTTTTAGAATACATTATTTAACATATTAAACATATATTTTCTCAAATACCACCCACAAAATTGGATAAAGGAAATTGTTATACTGATTTTAAAAATTTACCCCATGGTTTTAAAATATTTGTACTTTATTTATCGAGATGAAAAATATTTGTTATGTTTAATAATCATAATGACCAAAAATTAAGTTTACCCTATTAAAATTTATTAAATATCAGGATAAAAAATATTTAATACATTTTATCAAATACAATTCACATAATTGGAAGAATTTAATTTAAAATTAAACTTAGAAAACATGATGAAAAAGTTGTTTTCCAGAAACAAGAAATGTCTTCTTAAGTATAAAAATATTTTATAAAACATCAAGAATAAAATTGCATTAATTGGATTATCTATAATATAAATGAACTAATTTTAGTCTTAAACCATTTAAAACAAAATAAAACTCTATAAATTCTTGAAAAGAAAAGACAATTTTCAATAAAAATCAATATTTTCACTATTCATGTAAAATCAATCTTTTTAGAAAAATCCCTAAATTTCACCCTAATATAATTTTGATATGCTGGTTTAAAAACTTATAATTTTAATCAGATGAAATTTCTAAATTTTTTATAAATTAATTATAATATTTTCTCACAAAAAAAATAAAACCCATTTCTGATGAAAATGTATTTTTAAAGAATAAAATGATTTTAATGAAAATTAAGAACTTAATTATCAATTAATTCACATTATAAAAAACCTTTGTGAATATTTATTATAATGTTTTACTAATATTCATATCTATAATTTTAATGTCTATGTTATAAATTTCATGTTTAAATAATATTATTTATATCTTGGTCCCTTTAAACTCAATGTTGCGTGTAAAGAAAGATATCAAATAAATCAAATTTATTTAAAGATAAATATATATTAAAATATTAGGGTGTTAAATTATACCCCATTATAATAATTTCTTCCTTAAAATCATTTTACTCTCATATAAACTACTAAGGATAATTCTACTACATCACATCCTTGGGTTACAACGTAGCTTTATCTAATTTATGGATTTGACACAAAACTTTGACCAAGTGAGTGGTCTTGTTTCATAGAACTTTTTCTCCATGATCTAGAATCTCCATTGGTTATTCCTAATAATATAGATATTATTCTATTTGTATAACCTCTTAACTAATTACATGTTAAGTATCAATTATATACTTCATAATGAGAGATACATGGAACACAAAAAAATTGATATAGATTCAGGGGACGTTCTGAATGATAAGCTACCATCTTGATATGATCAACATTTTCAAAGGGAAAGATATATCTAGGGATCATCTTTCACTTATTTACAAATCTCATAACCTCATTAAAAGTATATATTCATAAGAATACATTATCACCAACTTTAAACTCGAGATCTCATCGATTATTTTAAACATAAATTTTATATCGATTTTGAGCTACCCATATGTGAAGTTGAATGCCTATAACCTTATATATTATCTCTTTATCTAGCACAAGTCCCAATATATTTATTTATCCAATATCATCCCAATATTTTGGATTCATTCACTTCCTTTCATATAGGGCTTCATAAGGAGACACTTGAATTCTTGAGTGAAATCTATTGTTGTAATAAAATTCAACCAAAGGAAGGTGTTGATCCCAATAACCATTGAAATACATTAAGTAAGCTCTAAAAAAGTATTATAGAGTATTAATGGTCCCCTCAAACTGAACATCTATCTAAGGATGATATGTAATACTGAAATTCAACTTTGTATCTAAAGCCTTCTAAGGAATTATCTAAATCTTTGAGGAAAATATAAAATACTGATCAGATATAATAAAATGTGGTGCTTTGTGTAAACTTACAACTTCATTAATGTATATCATAGAAATATGATCAAGGAAAGAATATTCTCTAATGAAAATAAATTTTTCAGACTTCATAAATAAATCAACTACAAACCAAATATCATTATGGACTTTATATTTTTTGGGGAGTCTAAAATGAAATCCATAGTGATATTTTTCCATTTCCATTATTGTATGGGTAATGAATATAACATTTCCTTAGACTTAGGTCAGTTATTTGCTGATATACCAAGAACCAAGATACCTACTCTGAAATATATCTCTTTATGTTTTCCCACAAAAAAATACTCTTTCAGATCTCTATACATCTATGTACTTCCTTGATGAATATAAAATGATGAAAAATGATATTCATCCAATATATTATTATTTATAAAGTTATTTACAAGACACATTCTCAGTTTCTCAAACTTATCATTCCATCACAATCATAACTAAACTCAAAAACATTTCTCAACTTCTTCTACAGTTCCACATAAACCTTTTTTTCATCTTTAATACTTATATGGATGGATAGTTAAACATTTGTCAAATAAATATTTAATATGTACCCTTTACTCATGATTACAAGATCTATCTTATATAAATCTAAAAAAAATGGATCTCTTTCAATCCTCATCATGGATAAACTAGCATGGTATTTCTGACTCATAGCATCATTTACCATGTTCTCTTTCCTAGGGTGGTAAAATTTTGAGCAGTAATAATCTCTAATAAACTTCTATATCCTTTATCTCATATTCAACTCTTTATACATGAATATACGCTTAAAGAATTTATGATCAATATATATATCACACCATTCACCATAATGATAATTCTACTATATTTTCAATGAAAAAAATGTTGTTTCCAACTCCAAATCATGAGTCGAGTAGTTTTTCTCATGATTTTTCAATTGGTGTGAGGCATAATTTATCACCATATCATTATTAATGATAAAATATCCTAGTAACTTATGTGATACATCATTAAAAATCACAAACCCTTCTCCACTTTAGGGTACTGCAAGTACAGGTGCACTGGATAACCTTCTTTTTAGCTCCTTTAAATTTTCCTCACATCCATATGTCTAATGGAACTTTTCTCCCATCCAATTAAACTTGGTTATTAGAATAGATATCCATGATAAATCCCTTATAAATCACTTTTTAGTATCCATCCAATATATTAAAACTATATATCTTGATGCCATGGTTGGTTTGGGCCATTGTCTAATAACTTCCATCATTGAACAATCCATCAATATACCCCCACTTGAGATTATGGGACCCAAAAATGAAATTTTCTATCACTAAAATCCACACTTGGTAAATTTATCATACATTTTCTCCTTCCTCTAGGTCTTTATCACAATCCTCAAATATTCTTCATGTTCTTACTTTCTACTCAGATATATAATAATATTTTCTATAAAGACTACCACAAAATTATCGAGGTAATCTCTAAATACTCTATTAATTAAATCCATGAAGGTAACATTAGAATTGGTAAGTCCAAATGGCATTTCTATAAATTCATAACAATCATATCTCAAATGTAACGTTTTCTTTGGTATATCTTCCTTTTTGAATCTATATCAATGATATCTGGAATGAATTTCAATATTGAAAAAGTATTGATATCCTCAAAATTGATCAAACAAATCATTTTTATGGGGTATAGGATACATTTTCTTGATAGTGATCCTATTAAGTTCCCAATAATCTTAGAAAATATTCATTGTCCAATATTTCTTCTTAATAATAAGAATAGGTGTGCCCCATAGTGATGTACTCTTCTATATGAATCCTTTATCAAGATTATCTTGTAGATGATTCTTTAATTATATGAACTCAATTGGGACAATTCTATATGGGGTCTTTAAAATAAGTGTAGTATTGGGTATGAGTTCTATTGAAACCCAACATCATGATTCATAGGAAGACTGAGAATGTATTTCAGAAATAAATCATAATAATCCCAAATAATAGGCATATATTTTATTTTTAATTTATCCCCAACCATTTGAGTCAAAAATACCTTATGAATAGGCATTAAGACCCATAAAATGGATATAACTTCCACTATAAGTTCATATTCTTCATCTTACTAAAATAAGATCATGGTTTGGTTCAAAATATAAAATGTGACTTCCCTTCCTTGACAATTGATATAGGATCTATATAGAGAGAGTCAATACATGGATAAAATTACATCAAATTCAATTAAAGGGAGATTAACAATATTTGTAGGAAGAACATTCCTGCAAACTTCTATTGGAGAGGATTTATAATCTTTATATGTGATCTTTATAGATTATGATTTTTTACTACTAACTCAACATATAATTTTTGAGGATACAAATGAATATTCCTAGACACTTTTCATGATATAAAGGAATTAATATGGCTAAGATCAAATAAGATACTTCAACATTTGTGTGTGTATTTCACCACCTTAACTTCGCAATTATATCTTTATTTTATTACTAATACTAAAGTGATTAGAGTGAGCATCAAATATCACAATGAGAAATCATTAAAAATAATTTATAAGATGTCTAAATCATGACTCCTTTTCAATATATGAAACCTTAGGTTTCACTAAGGTCATTCATGGTCATTATCTATTCAAATCCTTCATAATTAATTAGTGATGACCGATTTAATACCAAACCTTACCATTACAAAGTTATTTCCCCTAGTTGAGTCTACTCCACAAATGCATCCACTTTCTAGTATCAAAACGATGATGTATTTTCTAGGAAAACCATACAATATACTTTACCATACCTTTAGCATATTATAATTAGAAATATCCGAAGGTTTTCACCAAATTTTCCTAACCCATATCCCAAAATATTAACTAAACCCTACTCTGATACTAACTATAGAGACCCATAATTTTTTAAAATAGATATTATATCTTATTATCTGAATATTCATTACATAAAATTATGATCCATGCCACAACTGTAAAGGTTTAGGGTCTTTGGAGACTTTAAACTTAAACATCAAATTTCATGAAATATCTTCAATGAATTCCAAAAATATCTTCCCATATAGTACAATTCTTAGATATAACAAACTTAAAACCTTTCAATATAACTTGGGGAAAATAAACATAATAATGTGTGAGATTAAATGATCAGTAAGGGTAAACATAGAAGATATAAATCTATGATCATATGAAAGCATAAAATACTAATAAGGGTATGGTAATGTGATTATAAATTAAAATAATCATACCCAATCATTCAAATATAATTAATCATAAATCATGGGAAAAGTTTTTTTCATAATAAAAGATAAAAATTCATATGTGCACAAAATCATTAACAATCAATAATAAGACATGATAAAGCATCATTATCATAATAAATAATTTTTTTTAATTCGCATAAGAATAGAAATAATATATTTAGTAAAATATATTCTTCAAGACTATCATAGTGGATTTGGTTCATTCCCCATTTCATCGTATCCTTAATCAAGTTCTACTCTTAATAATATCACACTACTGTAGAAAACGTTATTCACGTCACCATTTTTTATGTCGGTTATATATTACCAACATGAAAATCTGTGATAAGTGGTTTTTTACGTCGGTTATTTTATAACCAACATAAAAAATACGGAGAGTAAATTTTTTACATCGGTTATTTGATAACCGACATCAAAAATTTGATATCTACAAATTTTTTACATCGGTTATAAAATAACCGATGTAAAAAAGGCGGCAGTTGAGGCCTTTTTGATGTTGGTTATCAAATACCCGATATAAAAACCCAACCCGATGATTTTTTAACGTCAGTTATATTATAGTTGACATAAAAAACAAACACCCAGAATTTTTTACTTCGGTTATAAAATAACCGACGTAAAAACTGTGGTTTTTGATGTGTTTCTTACGTCAGTTATAGAATAACCAACGTAAAAAACAAACACGTGGCTTTTTTTACGTCGGTTATAAAATAACCGACGTAAAAAATGTGGTATTTGATACATTTATAATGTCAATTATTATAATAACCGATGTTATAAATGTAATAAAATAGTTTATAACGTCGGTTAATAAATAACCGACTTTATAAAACATGTAAAAAATTAACACGCCCCATGGATTCTCATTTATGATTTTTGGATCGACGGACTGGCGACTCATCTCTATCGCGTGGAAAACCCTAATAGACTCTTCGATCTCATTTCATTAAACTCATTTTTCCATCATCGTTTATCATCTTTACTCTTCTCAGATCTATCATCTCCACTCGTAGCACTCAATTAAGCCTCCCACGACTTTATTTCATTTTTTTTTTCAGATAGTCTATAATTACGTTTTGCGATTTTTTTGTTTAAACTAGGTAAGATTCTTCAATTTCAAACCCTCTTACCTCGTTTTTCCATCATAATATTATTTATTATCACCAAATCTATTAGATCGACTCGTAATATTCACGTAAGCCTCGCCTACTTCTATTTCGTTTGTTTTTGTTTCACAGATGCCCGACATTGATGGTAATTTTTGTTGTCATTGACAACTAATGATCTCATTCACCTATATTACTGAAATTTATATGTAAACCATTGTGATTCACCCATTCTGTGTACCAGTGTGATTTATTTTATAAGTATATATGGTTTTTCATGGTGGAATTTTTGTTTTGGACCCTTGGTTGTTTCTATTTTGGGTATCACTTTTTGTTGTTCCATAATCTATTTACGTCGCTTATTTTCATAGACTATTATAAGTCTTCATATGCTATTAAAACCCGATTCATTGCACAATAGAGAATTTTAGACTAGTAGGAGATACAGTTCATGGTTCTCATTTTGAATAATGGCATGGTACCAAAACTAGTAGCTTGAGGTTAAAATCCCTAGATATACCAAAACTAGTATCTTGAGGTTAAAATCCCATGGTTTTGGGGGTTGTCAAGAGGGTTGGTGGCTATCTAGGGGGTTGGAGGTTGTCCAGAGGGTTGGGGGTTGTCCAGGGTGTCCATGGAGGTGGGGGGGAAGTCCAGGAGTGTGGGGGGGTCCAAGGGGGTGGGGGTGTCTAAGGGGGTGGGGGCTATGCAAGGGGGTGGGTGGGGGTTGTCCAAGGGGTGGGGGCCTGTCCAGAGGGTTTGGGGGGTTTTCCGGGGGTGGGGTTGTCTAGAGGGTTGGGGGTGTCTAGGGGGGTGTCCAAGGGGGTAGGGGATGGGGGTGGTGTCCAGGAGGGGTGGGGTGCTGTCTAGAGCGGTGGGGGCTGTCCAGGGGGTGGGGGGCTGTCTAGAGGGGTGGAGACTGTCCAAGGGGGTGGTGGTGTCCAGGGGGTGTCCAAGGGGGTGGGGGTGGGGGTGGTGTTAAGAGGGTTTGGGGGGGTTGTCTAGAGGGTTGGGGGGTGTCCAAGGTTTCCATCAAGGTGGGGGGGCAGTCCAAGGGTGTGGGGGTGTCCAAGGTGGTGGGGGTTTCTAAGGTGGTGGGGGTTGTCCAAGGGGGTGGGTGGGTGGGTGGGGGCTATCCAAGGGGGTGGGGGCCTGTCCAGAGGGTTTGGGGGTTGTCTGGGGGGTGGGGGCCTTTCCAGAGGGTTGGGGGTGTCCAAGGGGGTAGGGGGTGGGGGTGATGTCCAGGAGGGGTGGGGGTGCTGTCTAGAGGGGTGGGGGCTGTCCAGGGTGTGGGGGTTTTCCAGAGGGTTGGGGGCTGTCCAGAGGGTTGGGGGTGTCAAGGGGGTGTCCAACGGGGTAGGGGTGGGGGTGGTGTTTAGGAGGGGTGGGGTTTCCATCTAGAGGGGTGGGGTGCTGTCTAGAGGGGTGGGGGGATATCCAAGGGGGTGGTGGTTTTTAGGGGGTGTATAAGGGGGTGGGGTGGTGTTCAGAGGGTTCGGGGGGCTGTCCAGAGGGTTGGGGTTATCCAGGGTGTCCATAGAGGTGGGGGCAGTCTAGGGGTGTGGGGGTCCAAGGGGGTGGTGTGTCTAAGGGGGTGGGGGTTTTCCAAGGGGGTGGGGGGCTGTCCAGAGGGTTTGGGGGTGTTTGGGGGGGTGTCCAGAGGGTTGGGTGGTGTCCAGGGGGTCGTCCAAGGGGGTGGGTGGTGGGTGGTGGTGTCCAGGAGGGGTGGGGGTGTCCAGAAGAGGTGGGGTATTTCCAAGGGTGGGGTGGTGTCCAGGGGTGTCCAAGGGGGTGGGGGTGTTGTCCAAAAGGTGGGGGATATCCAAGGGGGTGGTGGTGTCTAGGGGGTGTCCAAGGGGGTGGGGGATAAGTGTCATTTGGGATTAACTACTGCATCATGGTTTCTGAGATTATGACATGATGATTTTATTATTTCATGGATATTAGTGTTGCAATATGATTCTATTTCGTTATATATATTTTGACCAGTCATCGACTATGAGAAAATTATGGGTTATGGGGGAGACCATGTCGTGTTTTTAAAATATGCATAGTTATCCTAACCCCATTGTGTCGTGATGATTGTCTTTACATTGTGATTTTCTCCATCTGAGTTTTTATTTTAAATTTGATTTGATTCTCAGGTTTACTCCATTTTCTCCAATTTTCTATCAACCATTAGAGGCCCCAGGGTTTTCTCTGATTAAATGGAATTTTAAACTGTTATATCTAACTATATTTTCTTTTTAAAATCATATTCAAGCATATTTTTTAAAATACGCATAGATTTGTCTTATATTTCAAAATTGTTTTACATTCAAATTATGATTTTTTTCATATAAACATATATTTGTATTATCTTAAAAATATGTATAATTTTGATATTTGTTAAAGGTATTAATTAGTCAAAATTGGATTATGGTACATTGAATGAGCAATGAATATGAGGATGGTGTTGATGCCTTTTTGGAATTTTCTAAACGAAATGTTCCATGTAGTGACATTTTTTTCTGTCCATGCCTAAAATGTTTGAATATGAAGAAGTTGAAAAGTATAGAGATAAAAGATCATCTGATTTGTCATGGTTTTAATCCGAGTTACAGCCCTTGGACTTGTCATGGTGAAACCGGATGGAATTTCACTGATGATGATGATTCGCAAGATGGTAACTCCGATGGAATTGAAGAAATGATTCACGATATTGCTGCAGAAAAAATTGAGATAGAATTGATAGTTGCGCATCTATATGGTGATACTGAAAAACCATTATATCCTGGTTGTACAGATTTTATGGTTTTCTTGGTGGTGTTAAGATTGATTAACCTGAAGGTGAAACATGGATGGAGTGACAGAAATTTTACAGAGCTGCTACAATTGATGAAAGACATTCTTCCAAAATATAACAATCTTCTAGATTCACATTATAAGGCCAAGAAAATATTATGCCCGATGGGATTGGGATACAAAAAAATACATGCCTGTTCGAATGACTATATTATATAAAGGAATATGAATTTATTTCAGAGTGTCCTAAATGTGGGACATCACAGTATAAGGTGAAAGAAAAATCACAGGCTGATGTAGATATTACAAATATCCCTTCAAAGGTATTTTGGTATATTCCTATAATTCATCGTTTCAAACATTTATTTACTAATTCACATGATGAAAAAAGGTTAAGATGGTATGATGATGAGAAGTTATGTGATGGAAAAATACGTCATCGAGTTGATTGTCCACAATGGAAGAAAATTGATGAGCATTATTCTACATTTGGAAATGAAATTAGAAATCTCAGACTAGGGTTGTGCACAAATGGAATGAATCCATACCGAACCCTCAGTAGCACACATAGTTCATGGCCTATTTTATTGGTAATTTAAAACCTCTCTCCTGAAGTTTGTATGAAGCGCAAATATGTCATGTTGAGTATAATGATCTCTGGTCCGAAGCAACCCGGAAATGATATTGATGTTTACTTGTCACCGTTGATTGATGATTTGAAAATTTTATGGGATGACGGTATTAGGGTGTATGATTCTTATAAAATGGAATATTTTCAACTGCATGTAGTGATTTTTTCACTATAAATGACTTCCCATCATATGGAAATTTGTCTGGATATAGTGTTAAAGGGCATAAAGCATGTCCAATTTGCGAACAAACGACATATTGTCAATTTCATCATGGGAGGAAAACAGTTTACATGGGTCATCGAAAGTTTTTGCCTATGGATCACCCTTATAGAAGACTAAAAAATGCATTCAATGGCTCACAAGAATTTGATATTTCTCCAAAATCTTTATCCCCTAATCTTTATTTTAAGAGGTTGAAAAACCTTGATGTGACATTGAGAAAGACACAGAAATCTAGTAATGATAGACATATTTGGAATAAAAGGTCAATATTTTTTGAGCTACCATATTGGAGATATCATGAAGTTAAACATAATATTGATGTCATGCACGTGGAGAAGAATATCTGTGATTGTTTGATTGGAACATTGTTAGATATTAAAGGAAAGACAAAAGATGGGTTGAATGCAAGATTAGACTTACTATCAATGGGAATACTTTTGGAGTTAGCTCCCACTCCTAAAGAAAGACGAAAATTTCTTCCCCCATCTTGTCATACATTATCGAGGAGTGAGAAAATTATCTTTTGTCAGTGTCTTCATGATATCAAAGTTCCTCAAGGTTATTCTTCAAATGTAAAAAATTTTGTCTCATTGAAGGACTTGAAGTTGATAGGTATGAAATCACATGATTGTCACGTCATGATACAACAAATTCTACGAGTTTCATTGCGTGGAATGTTGCCCATCCATGTTAGGAATACTATAATGAAGTTGTGATATTTTTTCAATTCAATTTTTAATAAGGAGATTGATGTGAATGATTTGAACATTTTGGAAAAGGATGCAATATTTATACTTTTTCAATTGGAAATGTTTTTTACTCCAACTTTTTTTGATATAATGGTGCCTTTAATGATTCATCTGGTTTGAGAAATAAAGCTTTTGGGGCCTGTATATCTTTTTTGGATGTATCCTTTTGAAAGTTATATGAAAATATTGAAGGGGTATGTTAAGAATCCATATCGACATGAAGCCTCCATTGTTGAAAAGTATATTTCTAAGGAGTTTGCAGATTTTTGTACGAGCTACTTGGCTGCGGCGCAACACATAGGTTTGCCTCTATCTCGCCCTAAACGAGTTAATAATGAGGGAAAGGGGATTCATTGATTGAAAGTCAAATCATTGTCAGCTAAACAGATGAATAAGTTAGAATCATACATCTTGAATAACATAGCTGATTTTCAACCGTATATCACATTGAATATTAATGAGTTGAAACAATGTCATCCAAAGAAGAAAGAAATGTGGATTTTTAATGAGCACAACAAAACATTTTTGTCATGGTTTAAAAATACCTTGCTTGGTAGATCATATGTATTAGAGACATTAAAATGGATAGTGTGTGGTCCATGTTTAAATGTGATAACATGGTCTGGTTATGACATTAATGGCTATAAATTTCATACAAAAGCTCAAGACAACAGAAGTGCAGTTCAGAATATTGGTGTATTGGTGTTTGCAGAAGCAATTCATTTTTCAAGTGCTAAGGAAAAAAACCCAATTTCTACATCAAGGGCATTTTATGGAGTGATTGAAGACATATGGGAGGTTAATTACTTTAAAATTAAAGTTCCTATTTTTAACTGTAAATGGTTTATTGGTAACAACAGTGTCAGACACAATGAATTTGGAAGGACACTTGTTAATCTGAATAGATATGAAGACACAGCTGATTCTTTTATAATGGAAACACATGAAAAAAAAATTCTATGTATTAGATCAATCAGATATGCAGTGGGCCGTTGTTTTACAAGGGAAAAAAAATGTTGGTGAGGATGAACTTGATGAAGATGATGATTTATGTGAGATCCCTACTTCCATGGAAATATTAACATAACATAATGATGGTCATGTTGAAGACATGGTTTGTTCCATAAGGAATTATCACGATGAAGGAATTTGGGAAAACAATCCATTTGTAAATTCCTAAAATTACAGGTAACATATGTTTATTTCTTGTTTACATTTATTTTTTGCATAAAATGTTAGATATTGTAAGTTTTTTCTTTATTAGAACATGTATTAAAACAAAATAAGTATAAGTTTTTGTTTGTTTTAATTTTGGTTAGTTTACTTTATCATGTTTACTATTACATGAATTATATATCTATTATTTTTGTTCAGTAAAAATTACTTTACCATGTTTACTAGGTTTAACATGTTTACCATGTTTACCATATTGACCATATTTACCATCTTTACCATTGTTTAACATGATTACCATATTAACAATGTTTACTATTACGTAACTTAGTACAATTTTCTATTTTCTGATTACAGTAGTATTAAAATATTTGAATTTGTATATTTGTGAACTAATGTTTGTTTTTTTGATTTTAAGGATAATGACAGATCATTTAGCTGATCAACCACATGATTCTGGAGATGAGTATATTGGTTATACCTCTGGGGAGAAACATTCACATGATCCTGTTGATGTTCCCTAATATTCTTCATGTGCTCCTATTACGACAAAGAGTTCAAGAGCTGGTAAACGTGGGTGCACATGTTTACCAAAATTAGTACCTGTACGTACGCAGGATTAGAGGATACTCGTTGATTTTGATGATAAAGATATTCCTAGAGGTCCAAATGAAAAAGATTTATAGATTTTTGTACCAACTCTAGCTAAGAGAAAAGTAAGAATTTTGTATGATGACAGGAGAAGTGTAGATAAAGAGATAATCTCTCAATTGTGGGAGACAATTTTGGTAAGATCTTTTCCTATTTTTTGACTATTATTTAAATGTTTCTAGTATATATAATATGTTTAACCTCTTATTTATCAGATGACATTTGATATTCCTGACGCTAGAGGAATCAGGAAGAAATGCTTATCGATGGCTGCCAGGAGATGGAGGGATTTCAAATCAACCCTCTCATCTGATTTCATTTTTGGTCATAGGAGTCATGACAATCCATGTCGTATATATCCTTTTATAGATGAAGACACATGGAGACAGTTTGTTGAAATTATAAGAAAAGAGTCATTTTTGGTAAGGGAAATGTAAACTTTTATAATCTTTCTTATATAAATGATCTTATTAATGTTTTTTAATTATTTCTTATTCTTAATTTACAGCAAACAAGTAAATCACACTAGGAGATCCAATCTAAAAATGTATACCCTCATAGTTTATCTCAAGGACGGTATGAATTTTTGGAATAACAAATGATGGCAGAAACATTTCAAAAACTAAGAGCTGAGTCTTTAAGCTCTGGAGATGTGGCCCCTCCATGCCCTCCATCTAGACATGAAAAACGGAAGAGAGCCCGGATGGGAAAAAAAGGGCAATATCTTTCGGAAGAATCGAGAATCGTAGCTGAGAGGATTTTAAGATATATATTTTATTTATTTAAGTTAACTATTTTCTTTATATAATTTCAATCATTACAGAAATGTTCAATTAATTAATACAGGACTCTCTTGAGGAGCAGAGATCGCAGGGGACATTTACAGCTACTGGGAGGTAAGATATTTTATCTGTAGCATTGGGAATGCATGAACATCCTGGTCATGTAAGAGGATATCTGGAAGGTGTATCAGTAAGAAAAGTGTTTCCACATTCTTCAACTTCTAATGTTGAGGGTGTTTATAAAAAAATATAATACTTGGAGGATGGAGTTCATAATATTAATGCGACGATGGAGGAAAAGATTAGAGCATCGGTACAGTCTATGTTTGTAGACATGCAAATAAAATTTCATACTGCAGCTCCCACTCCTCCACCTCCCCCTACAGACCCCATTATTTATCTTCCACCTCCTCCAATAGCTCCCACTCCCCCACCTCAGCCTACGGACCCCATTTTTTATCCTACTTCTCCGTCGTAGCTTCCTACTTATTGCGAGTTGTATTTGATGATCCTCAACATCATATAGTTGCATATGGGTTGGTATATTGTATAGGAGATATGGTTCATCATCAACAATTAGAGGTAGATAATCAGAGGGTCACTGTACAGGATATTATAGATAGATCAGCTCGAGTATCATTACCTACATATGAAGTGACGACAGTTAGACATAGTATCGACCATTTTTAAATTTGGCCATCCATACTTCTTTGACTCATTACCATAGAGGTATGAATGTTATATCTTTTATTTTATTTTTTATTAAAGTTGTTTTATCATTTGAAAACTAATATATTTTTCTATTTACTTTTACAGGAATACTTCAAAGGTAAAGAAATACCGTATAGACAACAACAAAGAAAAATGGTTATGACATCAGATACAGATTCTAGTAGTCTTGATAGATTGTCAAGATATTCAAATTTTTTGGCGGTTCATTATGAGTTTCCAATGGAAGCTCATTTTTTTGTACATGCAATAACTATGGGGATTATGAAAACTAATATCATGAAGCTTGTTACTAGAGATATGTTGGGAAACAACATGGTGAAAAAAATTTCCATGTAAGTCTTAACACATTTTCCCTACATTATATTTATTAAAAATGTATACTTATGTCTGTTTTGTATTAGGTATCTTTATAAAATTTGTGAGAGGAATGAGCTGACAGATGTATATGGATTCATGGACCCGCAATTGATTTCCATTGAAGCATGTGAATTGGATGGGGAACAAAGAATTCTTTATATTGCTGAAAGACTTGAACAGAATATAGTCACACAATGTTGGATGATTCCTTTTTGTGAGAGGTATGAAACACATATCTCTCAAAAATTTCATTATCTTTTAACATAAAAAACCACTAACCTTAAATTTTCTTTTATCTGTGATCATTGGATATTAGGGGTCTTTTTTCCAAGGAAGAAAACACTTTATTGGATATACTCTGTCCATGATGATGTGCGGGAAAGTTATAATAATATATTGGAAAAGTAAGTTTCAATTTCTAAATAGTTTTATATATTATAATGAATTTTAAATTTAACCCATTCGTATTATTTTCTAACAGTGCATGGGTATACTTTTGAAAAAACACAAAGAAAATGAGTGAAAATATTAAATGTGTAAATGCGAAGGTAAAAATCCATTTATAATTTGTAATTTTTTATTTATTACATAAAAATAATATATTGAATTTACACTCATTCAAATAGAATTTTCATGAACAACAAGGCATCATCGAATGCGGATAGTATATGTTAATATTTATGTATGAAATAATAAAAACTGGAACAATTGTGAACTTTGACCTGGTAAGATTTCCTTTTAAAATTTTCTATAATATTTCAATTTTATTTATTCATTATACACGTTAACTACTATCCTTTTCATTTGTAGCTATTTGATGACCCTCAACCCTATACTGCTCAAGACATCAAACACTTACAAGTGGAGTGGTCAAATTATTTTACAAGTTTGATTGAATTTTAGTTTGTAGTGTAAAATGAAATTTTGAATATTGTTGTTGTAATTGTGTATTTTGTAGTCGTTTAGGTTGGATTTAGTTTTTTTTTTAAAGTTGACAGTGTAAGTTTTGAATGTTATATATGTGAATGTTTAATTTTTCTCTACTTCTTGTTTTGGTATACTTATAATGGTTTTTATGGTATGGATTTTGGTCTGGGGGGAGGGGTTCCAAGGGTGGGGGGTGTTAAGTGGGGTGGGGGTGTCTAGGGGTGTGGGAGGGATGTCTGGTGGGGTGGGGGGTCCTGGGTGTCCATGAGAGTGGGGGGCAGTCTAGGGGGTGGGAGTGTTTCCAGGAGGGTGGAAGCGATGTCCAGGGGAGTGGGAGGTTGTCCAAGGGGTTTCCAGGGGTGTGGGGGTGTCCTGTGGGGTGAGGTGGGTTTCCAGAGGTGTGGGAGGATTGTCCAGTGGGGTGGGGGGTTGTCCAGTGGGGTGGGGGGGTCCAGGGTGTCCATGGGGATGGTGGGGCAGTCTAGGGGGTAGGATAGGAGGTGTCGCCATCCCTCGGGGGGCTGAACGCCGCTGGAAGGTATTCATCACTCCCACATGTGAAACATTTTGAGGGATCAAGCTTTGCATGTGGGATTGATGAGTACATTCCAGTGGCGTGCCCCCCGAGGGGGTGTCTTGGAGGGTGTCCAGGAGGGTGGGGGGTGTCCTGTGGGTGTCCAGGAGGGTGGGGGCAGTATAGGGGTGTTGGGGTTGTCCAGGGGTGTAGGGGCCTGTCTAGGGGGTGGTGGGGATGTCCAGGGGTGTGGGGGATGTACAGGGGGTCGGGGCAGTCCAGGGGTGTGCGGGGTGTCCAGGGGTGTGGTGGGGGCTATTTAGTGGGGTGAGGGGGTTTGTCCAGGGGGTGGTGGGGCAGTCCAGGAGGGTGGGGGTTATCCAGGGTTGTTGGGGGCTTTCTAGGGGGTGGGGGAAGTCCAGGGGTGTGGGGGGTGTCCAGGGGTGTGGGGAGCTATCCAGGGATGAGGGGGTGTCCAGGGGGTGGGGGTTTTCCAGGGGGTGGTGGTGATGTCCATGGGTGTGGCGGGTGTCCAGGGGTGTGGTGGGGGCTGTCCAGTGGGTTGAGGGGGTTTTGGTCTGTTTTTGGTACCTTTTTTCTGTTTCAGAGGTGTGGGGGGCTGCCCAGGGGAGTGGGAGTGTTGTATAGGGGGTGGGGGTATATAGGAGGGTGGGGGGATGTCCAGGGGGTGGTGGTGATGTCCAGGGGTGTGGGGGTGTCCAGGGGTGTGGTGGGGGTAGTCTAGTGGGGTGAGGGGGTTCTGGTTTGTTTTTGGTAACTTTTTGGTCTGTTTTAGTGGTGTGGGAGGGCTGTCCAGGGGTGTGGGAGTGATGTCTAGGGGGTGGGGGGTATACATGAGGGTGGGGGTTGTCCAGGGGTGTTTGGGGTTTTCCAGGGGGTCGGGGAGAAGTCCAAAGGTGTGGTGGGGGCTGTAAAGTGGGGTGAGGGGGTGGGAGGGCTGTCCAGGGGTGTGGGAGTGTTGTCCAGGGTGTGGGGGGTATAGATGAGGGTGGGGGTTGTTCTAGGGAGTTTGGGGTTGTCCAGGGGATCGGAGGGAAGTCCAGGGGTGTGGTGGGGGCTGTCCAGTGGGGTGAGGTGGGGCTGTTCAAGGGGTGGGGGGTTGTCCAGTGGGGTAATTTTTAAATGTTATCAATGTAAATGCTTAATTTTACTTTGGTTCTTGTTTTGGTCTACTTCTGTTTTTGTGGTAAAAATTCTTGATTTGGTTTCTGGTTGTTTTTGGTTGTTTCTGGGGAGAGCAGAGGACTATATTCCATTTAAAAAAAAAAATTGGTCTTCCACGTCGGTTATTTAATAACCGACGTGATAAAGGAATGGGGAAGGGTTTATCATGTCGATTATTTGAATAACCGATGTGATACACACCTGTGGAATGGTTTATCACATCGGTTATTTAATAACTGATGTGATTAAAACCCCCCCAGACTGGTTTATCACGTCGGTTATTATATAACCCACGTGATAAACCATTCCCCAAGGGTTTATCACGTCGGTTATTAAATAACCAACGTGATAAAAGGCCTGGGAAAGGTTTTATCACGTCTGTTATATAATAACCGACGTGATAACCCCCCCCCCAGTTTATCACATCAGTTATGTAATAACCAATGTGATAAATGCCTGGGAAATGGTTTATCACGTCGGTTATTAAATAACCGACCTGATAAACACCCCTGCACTGGTTTATCACATTGGTTAATTAATAACCGATGTGATAAACCCTCCCCCCTAGTTTTTGCACGTCAGTTAAATAATAACTGATGTGATAAACACCGCGATGTTATGTTTTTTACGTCATTTTTTAAATAACCGACGTAAAAAACAATATTTATAACGTCGTCTGTATTAACGTCGGCTAAAAACCGATGTAAAAAATGAAAAATAACCGACATAAAAAATGTATTTTGCACTAGTGTCATAGTAGATAGAGTCCCTTAATGAAATGAGTTCAATCGCAATTTCAGTTATAATGACCTCATTAGATATCCATTATTACCTAATTCTTTATAGGGATATATGATTCTAGTTCCACCAATTACATAATCAGAATCCAGTCATATGTGTGCCATGAAATCATAAAACATTCATTATATCATTATATCATAACCCATAAAAAGAAAGCAGTTTTAAAAAAAATCATCATAATAATAAACTATCTACATAAATAATATGGTCGGTGTCATTGTATCATATCCCTATTAAATAATAATTAACATCAAAGGATTTTTTTTCATATATGAAAATTTTCTTTAGAAGATCATTGGAATATTTCTTAATTAAAATACCCTTTTCATTTTCATAAATTATTTAAAATACAATATTTACAAGATATTAAGGAAATAATTTCTTTGAAAATAACCATAGAAACTTATAATGGAATATTCAAATCACAGAGTGATCATGATGGTGGGATATTCTATTCATGTTTTAATCATTAAAATAATTATTTTGTTCACACATTCGATAAATAGTACCTTTTTCATAAAATAAAAACAAGTTTACTTTTAAATATTTTTGTAAAAACTAAAACATGGGTAAAATTTATTTTAACCAATAGTTAAATAATATTTAAAAACATTCTTGAAAAAAAATTAGAAAACATTGATATGGAAGAAAAAAGTTTTTTTGACTAAAAGAGGATAAATAAGATAAGATATTCTTTAAAAAGATTTCTAAACCATTTAGAGAACCAAAGAGAGGAAAATGGTTGTAAAATTTCAAATTTATATAAATAAAATGAGTAGAAAAAAGGAAAATAAGTTATAATATAAGGATTATATTATTTACTCAATGAAAATTCAAGCACAAACATTCCTGATTTAAAAGGGATTGAAACATAAATCCATTACCTCAAGTCTCATCTTTCTTCGTACATGTTCAAACCTTATATATAATGAATATATATATATTATGAATATATTACATAACAATAATAATATATACCATACCATATATTATTTACTTATAACACCTTATCATCTATTAATTATCAATTCTATATTAAAATAACTATTTTGGGTGATAACTGCTTTGTTTTACACTCATGTTTCAGTTCAGCAGTCTCGATCCTTGTAAAATGATCGTGGTTCCAACATATCCAAAATTTTAATAATTATATATATATAATATTTTTTCATTATATATATATATAATCATCCATAAAATTTATATATAGAAAAATGATTTACAAAATTCATGGAGACAGTAGGTCATACATACACATGAACGTTGTTTTAATTTTATAGAGAAAAAAAGGAAAGAAAGATAAATAATATTTTATCATTACAGAACCATAATAATATCATAAATATAATATATAAACATTAAATTAATCATAATAATAAACCATTAATTATAGTGAGAGAAAATGAATTATATCATTGTGTAGAGGCAATAGTCCACACATATGCACGAGCGATACTTTAATTTCCCATTTGATGAAAAATATAGAGAATAATGGAGGTTCCCTAACAATAATAACATTTTATTATATTGATGATAAATAATTTATTATTTTATGATAAATAACATAGATTTGGAGGAGGTATAAGAAGAAATGAAATTGAGAGTACTTAGTTAAAAGTTGTACCACTTTATGAGGAAACCCCTTTTGGCTTACACCTTAAGCCTTGAAATGATTGTATTTTGGAAATACTATAAGATATAGTACATGGGTAAGGAAGTTAGGAGGGTATTATGTCATGTAATTTCCAAGATATAATGATCATGATGTTTTTATAATAGAGGAATGGTGGTATCATTTTATAAAGGAGGGAAAGGACACACTTTGAATTACTTATAAGATTAAACAATATATATGACATAATAATATAAAGTTGAACTAAGGTACAAAAAAATAAAATATAATATGAGATAGGGTCAAAATAAATTCAACCAATCTAATTTAGTAAGGTTTTGGATACAATTTAATCCGTATTTAGTAGTTAAACAACTTTAAACTCATTTTAACCTTAACAGTGATAACTTAACTTTTTACCATGATAAATTAATTATATGACCAAAAATAAAATGGAAATTATAAAATAATTTGGAAATTTAAATTAAAAATTTTGAATCCATTTTATCAGGTTCAATTTCTATAGGTGGAAGAAATTACTCTCAATATAACAACACAAAATACATGAAAATAAATTTTTAGAAAATAATTAATTTAAGAATAAAAACTAATTTATCTAGAAATAAAGTAATAAATTCGTTTCAATGATTTTTTTTGGTTAAATGATAAAAAAATAAGGTTTTTATACTTTTTGATCAAGCTAAAACTTAATGTAATATTCCAACCATTCCATTAAATTCAAAGACCCAAAAATAGTTTTTAATTTGAATAAAATATAACTTATCTTCACAAAAGTAAATATTGGATTCCTAAATTCAAAATAATGTTTTAAATTAAATTATTTAACTCATTAAAAATATATTTTCTAGAAAATCACCAATATAATAGGATAAAGTCAAGTGTTAGAGATATTTTAAAGCTTTACTCCATGGTTTTAACCTAATTTTACCTTTTTTAAGGAGGTGGTGAATATTTACTATGTTTACTATTTATAATGAAAATAATTAATTTGACCTTATTAAATTATAATAATCATTATGATTCAAAATATATAACCCATTTTATCAAATTTAATTCACATTATTGGTATAATTTAATTTAAAATTAAACCCACAAAATGCGATTAAAAGAAACTTTCAATAAAAAATGTCTTTCTAAGTATAAAATGTTTGTATACCAAAATAAAGTATAAAATTGATTTAAATGGCCCAAATTATATTATTAATAATATAAATTCACTAATATTACTTTTAAACCTTTTAAAAAAATAGAACTTTGTAAATTCTTGAAACAAAAAGATTACTTTCAATAAAAATCAATATTTTTCTCTATTCATAAATTAATATTTTTTTAATAAAATCCCAAAAATTTACCCTAAGATAATTTTTATATGATGATTTTAAAAATTATATCTTTTTTATAAAATAAAATTTATTAATTTGTTAGAAGTTAATTATAATATTTTCTCACAAAAAACAATAAAAACTATTTTTGAAGAAAATGTATTTATGAAGAATAAAATTATTTTTCTAAAAAATGAGTGTTTATTTATAAATTCATTTACATTATATAAAACCTTTATACATATTTTTTATAATGTGTTTATTTCTATTCATACCAAAAAAAATTAATAGCAAATTTATAATGGTGATGTTAAAATAATAATATTTATACATTTATTCATTTAAACTCGTTGTTGCATGTAACGAAATATATCAATTAAATAAAATTTATTTAAAGATAAGTATATCATAAAATATATCAGTGTTACAGGTATAAATTCCACTTGATTGTTCCCAAGTTTAAGGAGATACATGAACTTAGGCACACCTCCTTGTATAATAAACTCTCCTGACTATAAATGAGGGCCTAATCCCTACAATTAGGATACTATTCCCTCGAATCAGATTGAAAAAAATAGTGGAAGATAATCAAACATCATCCAACAAAAACATGATATTATATAGCATCAAAAAATAATAATTCTATAATAAATTTTATATATGGAATCATACGGTCATACAATCCCATTAATCACCCACTAGGCTAATCACATATATAAAGTAAATAAAAATTAAATACAAAGTGGATATACATACATCCCAAAGCCTCAAATCATCCCTATATCCAAATACCCATTAAGATGCTCTAACCTGAATCACTACACAACCTATATATAAATTAAAAGTATACATAAGACCTGAATGTGTACCAGTGTTCCTATATAGGGTGTTGTAAATACATCTTAGTAGAATCTCATCAAGTTTCCCTAGTATATACAATCATATAATTGTAAGAACGGGGAAATAAATTTTTCAAGAAATCTCATTGGACATCATGTGTTAACCAAGACACCACAAATACATGTACATTGGTTCATCATATGTTAACCAAGCCGCCATGAAACCCAATTATACCTACTTTGACACCATGCTAAATTCCCATCGTCACCTCATACTAAAAAACCCATATCCCAACCCATGCTCAAATACTTGGGGTAGGGAATGTCACTAAATCTCAACCCATACCCAAAGATAGAAGGTAGGGTCTTTGCCCATTCTTTACCAATACCTGAATGTGCAAGGTAGGGTCCTATATAATAAAACACAATTTTATTTAATATTTTATTGATAATAACAGATATAATTTCCTCAAATTGTGGTAACTATGTTCATTTATGGAATATTTGGTATTATATGATTCATTTGAAAATTTGATGAAAATTCTAGTTTTACCATTTAAAAATTCACTATAGTATTTCAAAAATAAATAATTTTATTTGAATTATTTGAACTTAATATTTTTTAAATATGTTCTTGACTTAATTTTGTACAACTTTTATTTATTAAATCGGAGTTAAATCATGCATTTGGTTGGTGTAATTGGTCCATGAAGTCAAAAATGGGCTAGACTCACTAGATTAGACATTGGTTCGGCATTTGGTCCATAGCTTCTTCATCCTTTCTTGGGTTAGGACCAAATTTTGAGAGGATCTATATGAATCATTTTCACACAAATAATCCTTCGATAAGAAGATTTGGTTCATGTGTTTTGTGGTCAAATGGGCATTACAAGTTGGATTAAAATATTTGGTCGAGATTCCCCATTCACACTTGAAACTGCTTTAAACCAAGACTCCCCTCCACTCTATAAATTGGTTTTTTTATCATCTGGATGGTTTGGGATGGGCATTAGGATATTTAAGTCAGATTAAAATTGGTTTCACCCAAATTATCCAACCATTGTAATAGGGGTATCTCTTGAAGGAGGGATCCCCTCATCGAAGCCTTCTTCTTCCTCTTCATGTTGTAATATTTTCATTTGCATAATAAACTTCTTTTTTATTCTTTTAGTTCTTATATTTTCTTCTATTTTGTTGAAATTTATTCTTCTATTAATCTTCCTAATTGTTCTAGAATCAATAGTAAAAATGATATTGTGTTCTACCCTTTCTAAACCATTGTACATTCAAAACGTTTCTACGATGACTACACTGCCCATGGAAGAGTAGTTCTTTTTAGTAATCGATCTACCTATAACATCCATTTTTCATTTATTTTGAATTAATGATAAACTATAATTTACTTAATATGATATATTAATTCAATTTCCAATTTAAATGAAACTAATCAATCAATTGAACAATTGACACAAAATCCTGAGAGGTTGAGATTTGTGTAGATTGTGAGAGTGTAATCTTAATCGGTAATATAAGACCACAAGGAATTATAATTAAGTGGATGTTAATTTAAATGATAATTATAAATAATTGAGTGAATAAGTATATTTAGATAAATTACGCCTGTTAAATATTTTCTAAAAAAACATCTTCTTATTGTGTCATTTTAATCGAACTTAATTTCAAAAATAAAAACAAAAAAATGCAATATTCTTCAAGAAAACTTCTTCTAGTTTTATAAATAGTAAAAATCCCCATCCTTTCAAGTAGATTTTTTTTCTATTTTATTTTATATTTTTATAATACCTTTTTAATAAGTTGTTTTAATTCACTTCCTCCTTTTAGAGACGACCTTGGTCATCCAATCGGTTGCATCTTAGTACCCAAAAAAACACACTTCATTTGAAAGTTCCCACGACAGCATATTTCAAATTGGTGTCATTGTCGGGATGCAAGTAATTATTTCTACCAATTAGAGGTATTTATTTTATTTTACATTTTATTCTCTTCCTCTCTTCTTTCTTCCTTCTTTACCAAATCGGAATTTTTTTTCTTCTTCTTTTATTTTCTTCTACTTCTTTTTGTACCATCAACTCAAACTTTGCATTTTTATTTTACTATGGTCCACTTTCCTTATTTTAATTTTTATTTGATTTATGACACGAACTAATCTTTAGGATCTTTTATATCTTGACCCTGATATTGAATGTAGTCTTCGAGCTCAAATCAGACATTCTTAGTCTATGGGAAGCTTCAACATTCAACCAGTTGAAGAATTCCTTCACTATAAAAACATTGAAATTGAAAACACTTCTAAGTACAACTTAAAAAAATAACCAAAGGTTGAAAAAAATAACAATGAACTTAATAGTACCATTAGAAAATTCATTGCACATAATATTAACTATCAACCAAATTGTATTGCATACCCAAATATTGAATCATACTTTGAACAGAAATCTTGATTAATACACCTTTTTCAAAATTTAATGGATTATATTGTGAGAATGCAAATAAAAATTTGAAAGACTTTAATGTGGTTTTCTCAACCTTAAAACAAATAAATATTTCTAAAGATTAAATCAAACTAATAGCATTCTCATTCTCACTTGATGGAGTTTCAAAAGATTGTATGTATTATTTACAACCTGAATTTGTAACTTGTTGAAACGATTTGAAATGTCTTTTTTTGAAGATATTTTTTCCAGTATCAAAGACTACTTCTATTCATAATAAGATATCTAGGATCAAGAAATCACAAGGGGAGTCAATGTATGAGTACTGGGAGCGATTCAAGAAGTTGTGTTCAAGTTATCCACATCACCAAATCAGTGAGAAACTCCTCATCTAGTACTTCTATGAAGAACTCACACTTATAGAGAGGATCATGGTGTATGTCACAGCTAGAGGGTAATTGGTCGACAAAACACTAGTAGTTGCATGTGCTTTGATCGACAAAATGGCCCAAAACTCCCCACAATTTGGTGATTGAGGTACACCACATATCAAGGGAGTACATCAGGTAAGTACTTCTCTTGAGATTCATTTAATTAATACCAAGATAGAATAATTGACCACTATGGTGAGACATATTTCTTTGGATCAAAAGGCATCCCAACTCACTCCTTCAAGGCCTTGTGGCATTTTCACTAAAAAATACCACCCAACTGATTGTTGTCCCCAATTACAAGAGATAGAGGATTGTGCTGCCATATTTCCTGGGAGACTATATCAGCAGCAGAAACAGCCACATCCCTAAAAGAAGTTTGATTCCTTTATACCAGTATAAAACCAAGGGTGGAAGGATCGATCGAACATGAGGTGTTGACCTCACCTGTTTTGATAATCCCAATTATTATTTAATATGATTTTATAATCTCAATTATGTTTAAATATGCTTTGATGATCCAAAATAATGTTTATCTATATATTAATTCGTTCAATCTATGACATCATATTCTTATGTTGAAAAAAATATCAAAATAATCATTGGAATATGTTAGTCAATGTTTATCTATGGTTATACATGGTTTGAAATAATACTAACTCAATCTGGATATGTTTTGCATAGAACAGCTACTGATATAGTAAGTCCACTGGTATGTATAAGTCCATTGGTATGCACAACAGCTACCGATAAGGCTAAGTACACCGGTACAAAATTCTACCGATATGGATAAGGTCACCAGTATGCATAAAGTCATCGTTACACCTGAGCTACTGATAGAATAAGTCTACAGGTATGCACAACTATACTAATACAGACCTATCGTTACATAGTATACCGATAAGTAAAGGTCACTGATAGACCATGCTTCTTGTGACACAAGGTCACTGGTACATAGTTAATGATACAAGCTATCGATACAAACAGACAGACAGACAGCTACTGATATGAAGTCGACCGAAGCAAACAGACAGACAGCTACCGATATGAAGTCCACTAATATAGACAGACATCGATAGACAGCTACCAATATAAGTCTGCTGATACAAACAGACGGCTACCACTACAAAGCTACCGATAGAAGGAGCTACCGATAGAAAGAGCTGCTGATACATAGAGCTACTGTTATAGAGAGTAACAGCTAGTGATAGAAGAAGCTACTGATTCTTGCAAGCTACTATTATAAAGGATAATAGCTACCAATATAGAAGAGCTACCAATACAAGCTCACTGATACTAAGAGCTACCGATGGAAATTAGTCACAGTTTCTCTAAACTCTAGTTCTATTTATTTATTTAGAAACGTTCATATTTGATGTTTTTAATGCACCTGTTATTAATTAATGATAGTGGTTGGAATTTCAGGAATCGTACCTCGTACCTATAAAAAGGTAATCATTCCTATTTTCGGAGCTAAATCTATAAAAGGGAACCTCAAACTACTAAATACATGTCGTTTGGTTGGTTGATCAGTCTTTATATGTAAATAAAAGACTTAAATTCTTGGAAGAAGAAGGAAGAATACATACTAAATCTGTAGAATCTGAATATTTAAGGAGAAAAGAGCTTCAATGATTTCACTTACACTCAAGCTGATCAGACTGATCAACCTGGACCTAGAAGTCAAATACAAAAATGACACTCTGTTTCTTGACAAAAATAAGAGGACTTAAAGCTTCATATGCATCAATTCAAGGAGTCCAGAGCTTCACTCAAAACACATAGATCATTCTAAACTCATCTCTAATTGTTTAGCTCTTTTGTGTTTCATTTATTTACATTTTGAGAAGTGTGTGTTCTGTATTTACACACTAACTCCTGTGCTTAACTGGAGGATTTATAAATCCTCACTCAATCTTTTTTTATACTCTTGTATCCCACTGTAGATAGTGGTAGAGGTCAAGTGTGACCTGGATAGCCTGTGTGTTATTGTCTTGTTTTTTCCACGAAGAACTGTGGTAGAGGTCTTAGTACCTTGACAATCTATGTACTGTTGTTTACCCTGATCCAGGGTGTGGATAAAAGTTTATATAAACTATTTGAGAGGACTAATTCACAGCTTGAGACTGGACCTCTTGGTTAAAACTGATGTGCTTGTTTATTTTGTTTTAAACTATAATATTCCACTGCTAAGTAATTTAAATTCAAATTTGTTTTAAAGTAACTCTAATAGTTAAACTAGCAAGTGTTTATAACTTTTTTAGCTAGTAAGTTAGTTTCAAAAGTTATTTAATCTTCAGATTAAGTTAACTGAGAAATAATCAATCTCTTGAGAAACTAATTGAAAACTTACAATCTTTATAAATTCACAACAGTAAGCTTGTTGTTTTAAATTGGGGGATTTTTAATAGAAATATTTTTAACAAAAATTTTAATTGGAACTTAATTCACCCCCATCTTGAGTATCCACTCCGACCAACATGAGGTATGCATCTGGAAAACAACAAAGGCCCCCCTTTCAACAAAACTTCCAGTAACCTTCACCTTACCAACAAGGTGTCCAGCAACCCCAAAGGCGATTTGAAGCTAAAGAATCAAAAATTAAACAATAATTGACTTATCAGCTAAATGTAGATTCTAATAATGATGATCTTTTGAAACAAATTGTTTTTAATCAAAATAATGAGTTGAAGAGTCAAGGTTTAGAGCTGGGGAAGTTGAAGACTCAAAATATCCATATTGCAATAGCCCTCCATGAACTGGTAAGTAAGAATTCTGAAAATATAACTTCCCAACCTACTCCAAATCCCAAGGGGAATGTCAGTGACATCACATTGAGAAGTGGTAAGAAAACAACTGACACATATTCACCTATCATTCCACTGAGATTCACCTCAACTTTGGATAATCCCCATTCAAAACCAGCTGATGAGAAACCCAAAGAGAAAGATGAAGGTAAGAAAAAGATTAATGATGTTCCTTCGAAACCCCTTCCCTTTCTAAACAGGGTTTTATAAACAAAGAAGATGGATGAAGAGGTGATGAAAAAAATAAGTTTTGGATACATTCAAGTGTGTGGAGATCAACATCCCTCTACTTGAAGCCATCAAGAAAATCCCAATGTATACTAAATTATTAAAAGTACTTTTTACCAATAGAAGAGGGATCAAGGGAAATGAGAGGATCAATATTTTAAGGAACGTGTCAACACTCATTAAACCAACTCTAGAAATGCCAAAAAAAATTGAAAGGATCCCATTACATTCACCATCCCATATACCATAGGTGAGTTTCACTTTTCTGATGATCTTTATGATTTATGAGCTTTCATAAATGTAATGCCTCACACTGTTTTTTCTTATTTATAGGTTGGTGAGTTGAATCCCACAAGAGTAGTGGTGCAGTTTGAAAATAGATCTATGGTATATCCAGTGAGAGTCCTTGAGGATTTACTTTTCTGGGTAAGAGACATGATCTTTCCAGCAGATTTCTACATGCTTAAAATGGAGGACGATCATGTAAGTTCACATGATCCCATTATCTTAGGTAGTCTCTTCCTCAAAACTAAAAAAACAATCTTAAATGTCCATAAGGGTACACTTTCCATGGATTTTGGGGATGAGGTTGTGATATTTAATGTTATGGACTCCATGGAGTACCCCTGAGAGGAATAGTCTACATTTGTTATCTCCCCTTTTGAATGACCAAATAAAAACCCCATGGAATTTTTTTGTCTTATGCTTAGGGTGATTATGAGTATTGGTTCTAGTTTGATGTCTAAGAGTACTTCCACACCAATTTATAATGCACAAAACTCTCTTAGATTTGATTTATAAATGTATTCATATAATGATTTTGATAATTCTCACTCTGATTATGACATGGAAGTTCAGTATGTTGATGGATTTGATGATTTGTTCTCTAATTTTGATGATGTATATTCTGATATTGATGTTTATTGTGCACATATTTCAGTTCCTTCAATTTCTACATCAATACATCACCCATTACATTGGAACTCAAGCCATTACCACAAAATCTAAAATACCCATACCTATTAAGTGGTGATAAATTACCAGTTATAATTGATAACAATCTCCCTTTTGAACATGAAGAAAAAAATTTGAATCTTTTGAGGGATAACATTAAGGAAATCGGGTGGACCTTGGATAACATATCAGGTATTAGCCCTTTCATTTTCATGCATAGGATTATTTTAGAGGATGGGGATAAACCAGTTAGGCATCCACAAAGGAGACTCAATCCAACCCTTTTGGAATTTGTTAAAAAAGAGGTTGAAAATTTGCTCGAGGTAGGTATAATTTATCCCATTTTAGATTCTCAGTAGGTGAGTCCTATTCAGGTTGTTCCTAAGAAAAGCAGTGTTATTGTTGTTAAAAATGATAAATTGGAGTTATTTCCAATGAGGGTGCAAAATGGTTGGCGTGTGTGTATTGATTATAGGAAACTAAATCAGTCCACTTGCAAGGACCATTTCCCCCTCCCATTTATTGATCAGATGCTTGAGAGACTAGCTGGGAAAACACACTATTGTTCTTGGATGGATTTTCTGGATATTTTAAAGGTCATATTACTCTAGAAGATCAAGAGAAGACAACATTTACTTGTCCATTTGATACGTTTTCCTACTAGAGGATGCCATTTGGACACTGCAATGCCCTAAGTACCTTCTATAGATGCATGGTGAGTATTTTTTATGATTTTATTGAGACCTACATGGAGGTATTCATGGATAATTTTACAGTGTATGGGTCTTCATTTGATGATTGTATCTCTAGTTTGGGAAAGGTTTTTTATCATTGTATTGATAAGAATCTGGTATGAAACTCTGAAAGGTGCCATTTCATGGTAGAGTATGTCATTGTCTTAGGGAATGTAGTGTCAAAAAATTGGATAGGGGTTGATAGATCTAAGGTAAATATTATTTCATCCTTACCCTATCCTTCATGTGTTCATTATGTTAGATCTTTCCAAGGGCATGTAGAATTTTATCGTTGCTTCATCAAATATTTTAGTAAGATTGATCTTCCTATGTCACGATTACTTCAAAAAGATTATGATTTTGTGTTTGATGATTCTTGTAGGAATTCCTTTGATAAACTAAATAATTTTCTGACCACTCCACTAATCATATATCCCCCACGGTGGGAGCTTCCTTTTGAGCTTATGTGTGATGCCTCCAACTTCGCGGTTAGAGTTGTCTTATCTCAGAGGGTAGAGAGACGTTCACATGTGATTTCCTATGCATCGAGGACACTGGATTCAATCCAATAAAACTACACAACCAAGGAAAATGAGTTTCTTTTTGTCATGTTTTCTTTAGATAAATTCTACTATTATTTATTGGGCTCTAAATTAGTTGTTTTCTCTGACCATGCAGCTCTGAGGTGCCTCTTGAAGAATTCGGATGCAAATCCCATGCTAATTCGATGGATGCTCCTTCTTCAAGAATTTGAAATTGAGATAAAGGAAAATAAGGGGTTAGAAAACCTGGTGGCGGACCGCATGAGTAGTATTACTCACACACAAGAGGAATACACATTGGACCAGGTACCACTTTGGGACACTTTCCCTAATGAGAATATTTATTCCACCTCAGGTACACATCCTTGGTATACTGATTTAGTTAACTACCCTGTTGCCCATGAAATCCCTGAAAATTTAAAGAAACATTAAGTACAAAAGTTAAAGAGTGAGTCTAGATTTTATGTGTAGGATGATCCCTACTTATGGCACATGTGTAGTGACCAAGTTATTAGGAGGTGTGTTCCTGATCATGAGTTTGATTTTGTTCTGAAATTTTGTCATATACCTACTTTTGGTGGACACTTTAGACCCCAACAGCCATCTAGGAAAGTCTTAGACTCTAGATTATATTGGAATAGATTATTACATGATGACCATGTGTTTTTTAAGTCATGCTCTCATTGAAAACACACTGGGAACATTTCTAGGAGATGTGAGATTCCCAAACAATCCATACTATTCTGTGATATTTTTTATGTATGGGGCATCAATTTTATGGCCCCTTTTCTTAGTTCATTTCATTTTTTTATATTTTGGATGTTGTTTATTATCTGTGTAAATGGGTGGAGGCTAAGGACACCAGGAATGATTATTCTCATTTTGCAGTGAAATTTGTCAAGACATAGATTTTTTGTAGGTTTAGAGTACCAAAGGAAATCATTAGTGACCAAGGGACACACTTCTACCACTAGAATTTGGCTTCCCTCCTTCAGAAGTATGAGATGACACACAAAACATCAACACCATAAGACGCCCAAACAAATGTCCAGGATAATGTTTCGAATCACGAGTTGAAACAAATTTTGGAGAAAATCATGCATCTAAATACGATGGATTGGAGAAAGAACTTGGATGATGCACTATGGGCTTATAGGATAGCATACAAGACACTGATCGGTATGTCCCCATTTCAGATTGTTTTTGGGAAAGTGTGTCATCTCCCCATGTAAGTTGAGCATCGGAATTATTAGGCTATAAAGAAATGCAACATGGATTTATCCCAAGATGGAATTTAAAAGGAAACTTCAAATTTAGGAGCATGAGGAGATTCGATTGTCTTCAAATGAGAACTCAAGTCTCTATAAGGAAAGATCAAAAGCATCTCAAGATAGAATGATCCAACAAAGGGAGTTTCCTATTAGATAGAAAGTCCTTCTCTATAGTTCACAATTGAATCTAATTCTTGGTAAGTTGCATTCTAGATGGTTAGGTCTATATGTTGTGACTAATTTTTTTCCTTATGGTGTAGTGGATATCACACAAGAAGAAATAGCAAGGAGATTTACAGTAAATGGGAAACTTTTGAAGAAATATATAGAGGGACTTCCTACTGATGCAGTAGATTTCATCACACTGCATGACCCCATCATCACCTGACCATATCAGGTTGTTTCTAACCCTTTCACTTTTTTATTCTTTCACCTATTAAAAATTATACATTTCATGTGCATATATCATCTCATGGGTTCACATTGAGGACAATGCAATATTTTAAGTGTGTGGGAGGGAACCTTTTAGTTTAGTAATTTAAATTGTTTTCCTGTTTTTCAATGATTTTCAAAAAAATGTGTGTTTTTTAAATTTTGTGTGTTTATTTTTCAATTTTTTGGTTTTTTTAAAAATTTTGAGCTGAAATGACTCTCATCATGATTTTAAAATCCATATAAATAAGTGAAACAATTTATCTCATGAAACTGAGCTTAAATGAATGCTGAAAATGACTTTATTTTAAGTTCAAATATTTATTAATTTCATGAAAAGTACTCTGAATTTTGAATCTCATGCCACATATCACAATCTTTATATTCAAAATCACTTTCCTCTGAGGATTCTGAAACATTCTTTTCATTTTCATTATATTTACATCAATTCTTGAGAGACTCAAACATTTCTTGATTTAACTATAATTTGATTTATTCCTATCAAAACTTGAGGGTTTTGGGTACTTATGTTTTAAATGATAGAGGCATTTGTTTGGTATTAAATTTCATATTTCATAAGAATCCTTTTTATAATGGCCTACCTTGAATATTTAATTCTTGTAGCCCTTAGAATCTATGAATATCCTTTTAGGTTTTCCATATTACAATCTAATTTTTCCTATCCAGCCAACTCTTGAAGTTAAATTGCATAATCTAGTTGAACTTAAGTGTGGGGGAAGCTATCGTGTGTTATGATACCACATTTTGAGATACTTTGGGTGGAAAATAAAATTATAAATATATGTGTTTAATATTGATCGAAATCATTATATTGAAAGTTTTTCCTTTTCTGGATCTTTCATGATAAGTGAATTTGTGCCTTTTTTGAGCTTCTAATAGAGGAAGAAAGTTGTGCATATCTGGAGATTTCAAGAAAATCATGTTTGAGAAGATTTAAATTTTTACTACTGAAATGTGGAATCGTATGCACATTACTTTATTCTTCATGATTATGAACATGAATTGATGTTGTGGGGATTGAGTAGGACACCATATTTAAGTGAAAATCATATTAATGCATTTTTTCTTCAAAAAGAGTCAATCCCTCCTCATTCAGCATCAGAATTTTTCACATCAAAATCCTACCAACTAAAAGCCATAGAACAAATCTAAAAATTCCTCACAATAAACATATGTCCTTGAATCACATCAGGTGGTGATGTAGGAATTTATCAACCCTATGGTGACCCATGTATTAATTTGGATGAGAAATACATTGCTGAAAAAATGGAATTTGTGTGATAAGATAAAATTCAAGTGAGGTAAGTGTTTTGTGTGCATTGGAGGATAAATGAAGTGGAAATATATTGAATTATATAAATGGAGAACTTGAAATAATGTTTTTTTATGAGGCATGATATCTTTTGTTTCTTGGTGTAGAATTCTTATATCTAAAGGATATGTGTATTAAAATTTGTTTTGATGTTTACTTGTCACAATTTTTTGGAATACATGATATGAGGTTTTTCCTAGGAGTGAAAAAGTGTAAGTGTGTGGGAGTTGATTAAAAACAATTTTTTTGAATATTTTATTTATTATAACTGATATAATTTCCTCAAATTTTGGTAACTATGTTCATTTATGGAATATTTGGGATTAGATCATTCATTTGAAAATTTGATTAAAATTCCAGTTTTACCCTTTAAAATTTCACTATAGTATTTCAAACATAAATAATTTTATTTGAATTATATGAACTTAATATTTTTTAAATGTCTTCATAACTTAATTTTATACCACTTTTATTAATGACATCTGAGTTAAATCATGCATTTGGTTGGTGCACATGGGTCATGAAGTCAAAAATGTGCTGGACTCGCTAGATTAGACATTGGTTCGGTATTTGGGTCATAACTTCTTCATCCCTGCTTTTATTAGGCCCAAATTTTGATAGAATATCTAGTAATAATTTTCTTACAAATAATCCTTTTGTAAGGAGAGCTGGTTCACCCGTTTTGGTAGTCAAATGGTCGATTCAAGTTGACTTAAAATATTTGGCCGAGATTCCCCATTCACACTTGAAATCACTTTTAACATAGCCTCTCCTCCGCTATATAAATTGGTGTTTTTATCATTATTATGGATTGGTACATGAATTATGAGATTTAGGGTAGATGAGAATTGGTTTCACCCAAATTATCCAACCATTGTAAGAGGGGTATCTCTTGAAGCAATGATCCCCTCATCGAAGCCTTCTTCTTCCTCTTCATGTTGTAATGTTTGCATTTGATTAATAAACTTATTTGTTCTTATTTTATTTCTTATATTTTCTTATGTTTTGTAAAAATTTATTCTTATCTTAATCTTGTAAATTTTTCTAGAATCAAGAGTAGAAACTATATTGGGTTCTACCCTTTTTACACCTTTGCACATGCAAAACATTTCTACGATGACTACACCGCCCATGGAAGAGTAGTTATTTTTAGTAATCGATATACCTATAACCTCTATAATTCATTTATTTTGAATAAATGAGATATTTTAATTCACATAATATGATTTATTAATTCAGTTTTCAATTTAAATTAAACTAATCATGCAATTTAACAATTGACACAAAATCACGTGAGGTCGAGATTTGTGTAGATTGTGAGTGTGCGATCTTAATTGGTAATACAAGACCCCAAGGGATAAAATTATAGAGTTAAAATATAATCCCTAAAATCAATTAATCCTAATTTACAAAGTGGATATGTTCTCTAATTAAACACTGACCATAAGATAACTTAAGAACATTAATCAAAGTAGGGTGTTGCGATTGCATGTTCTGAAGTTAGCCTAGGGTTTAAGTAATTTCATCTTTGTGGTTAAAGTTAACTCCCATATGGTTTGAGGGTTAAAAAATTATGGGATTATAATTAAGTGTATGTTAATTTAAATGATAATGATAAATAATTGATTGAATAGGTCAAGTTAGATTGATTCCACCTTTTAAATATTTTCTAAAAAAACATCTTCTTGTTGTGTCATTTTAATCGAACTTAATTTCAAAAATAAAAACAAAAAAATGAAATATTCTTCTAGAAAACTTCTTCTAGATTTATAAAAGGTAAACAATCCCCATTCTTTAAAGTAGTGTTTTTACTCTCTTTTATTTTATTTATTTAGAATACCTTTAAGAATTTGTTTTAATTCACTTCCTCCTTTGAGAGACGACCATGGTCAGCCACTCTATTGCACCCAAGTACCCAAAAAATCACATTTCATTTGAAAGAACCCACGGCAGTGCCTTTCACTATGTCACAGCCCTAGACCAATCCTTATAACTCAATGGAACTCATTAATCATAACTCAGGATCTACCTTATCTCTTAAGGTAGGGACCCATGTCTATGTCTCGATTACTAATTTCTCACTAAAGGTAGAGTCCATCATCAATGTCTCGATTGGTACATCCTTCTCAGTCAATAATTTCTATCATATTAACCACTAAATTATCACTCAAGGTAGAGTTAATTCATAAACTTCTCACTTAAGGTACGACCATCAATTCTCAGACTATACCTTCTCACTCAAGGTAGTTATAGACTTTATACACACTAGGACTCTATCTCTCTCATGGCAGTCCTACTAGTTCTATCCCACTCATGGTGAGGCCAAGACTTTGGATCCACATCACCCATACTTGAATACATCACCTATCACAATTATATAAAATCATACAGGGCATGTAGAAAATCTTATAATCTCTCCATATCATCACACAGTGATATTCAATTAAGACTTATCCCCTTATCTTGAACAAATCTCATCATCCAAGAATGAAATGTCAGTCCCCTCAATATTATAATCCCACCCATCAAGAAATCTATTGGGATCCTTTATACCTATATTGATCTATAGTAAAAAAATCCATGTTAAATACCCCAGAGAGTTCTTTAAACCCATTGGATCTACTCAACCCAAGCCTCAATATGTTGTTCCCATCCTCTACCAGTTCCCACTTCACAAACCTCGCATGAGTTATATCTCACATTTCTCTTGGGAGATCCCTCAAGCGCATCACTTGGAGAAACACACTCTCACTCAATCACACAATATAGTGTCTTGAAGGACTCATCCCACTCACAGTGCTCATGAAATCTCAATCCAAACTCATTAGTATGCTCATTACTGGGTGTGACAGGTATGGGAATTTCACCCATCACCACTAAACATAAAACCCTCATGCCTACCCAACTCAGCTAAGGAAACCAACTTAGGGAAATCGTGACTCATTTTAAATCTTAATATCTACATGAGGTTTTTTTTCAACTTGAACAACACCTTTTCCACTTCATGAAATAGTCATTTGATGATTTATAAAACACTCAAGTACTAAGGAGCACTTATACTGACCCACAGAGACTCAGTGCCACCCTCTCTCTTCCTCTAGTGTGCTCACAGTCATTATCCCATAACCTGGTCCCATGAAACATGCATGTGAGAAAAAAAATCATAAATAGTAGTATGAATTTATATTATAGGGACTACCTGCCTAAATCAAGGATTTACCACCCATGAAAATCTTTACACCACCTCATACAAGCCTGTATATGCCTCATCCAAACTCACATCAACTCTCAATCCCTTATCTCACACTACACAACATAGATAATCAATTATAATAATTTTTAATTAATTATTTTATTTTATTCAAGAATTTTATTGGACTAAAAACTCACTAAGAATCACTGAATCAATGAAACCAAATAGAACATAGTGCATTCATCCTCCAGGGTCCTCTTATAACCATGCTGATAAAAATCCCCATCATTTCAGATGATTTTCACAAAGAGTTGGTGAAAATTGTAAATAAACTCTAATAAAAATTGGCCCAAATCAATGACTAACAAACAAAAACCAAAATTTAAGGATGAGATAGAAATAAAATACTCAAAATAACCAAAAAAACTAATTACTAATCATATCTTATCATGGAAAATCAATGGAGGATGGAGTGGGGGAGTGGGGGACGGTTGTATGAGAATAGCGCCCACTGCTCACCTCCTTTCCCCTAAAAAGAAAGGTGGATAGCCAGAAAATTATTGATCTTTCCCAGATTAAAAAAACCTAGAATATAGATCATGGTATAGTCATGGGGACTACACCATGGTGCCTCATAAACATGTAAAATTGTGTCATATCTTCCACTACTATGGTGAAATCGCCCCCAAATAGTAGGGTACCCTATCTTAAATCCCACTCCTCTACGATGTGGCCCCAAAGGTCTATGTCATGAGGCATCTGTTCTTATGAGATCCCTCCATAAAATAACCTCTATGTTATGACATGGTGTTTCCCCTATAAGAAGCATCACATTACATCCCTTCACTAATGTATTGTGTCTTCTTTATCCATGGTCAACTACATTTTAATGCCCTTCTCTACATCGTGGCACCCTAACTATTTCTAGAATTTTATGTATAGATCCCCCCTAACCCTTATTTGATTATCACCAAAACACATGAACCAATATCCTAGCCTCATTCCACGTCCAAAAACATATCCTTGAGATGTTCCAATGCAAACATTTCTAATTTCAGTTACAATTCATGATACATCCCCTACTCTAGGACCAAAATTTATACTTCCTCACAAACTAATGGCCTACAAAAAATTTGAGACATTAAAAACTCTCCAATATAAGAATTACCATCCTCAAAAAGTGTCAAGTATTCTTAAAACCATATCTCCTAACCTACCATAGTCATAAATTCACTTCCAACCCACCATGTTCTATTCCTTAATGTTGAACATGCGTCCACTGTGAAACTACAAATACCAAGGAACACTACCCACCAAAAATTGAGCTACCCAATAATTAAAGAAACAAACATCAAGATAATTCTCAACCACACTAAATATCTTTTGAAACACTAGGTTTTCTTCAATCAGTTTATCCTAAGGGTTATGTTGCTACCCATCATAAGAATTTTCTTATTACAGTTGATTTTGATCCATTGTGCTCCCTTTCATAAGAAAAAAAATCAATAGGTAATTCCAAATTTAAATGGTCTAACAACTTGATTGATGTGTATTCCAGCTCACCAAATTTGATTCTACACAAAAACACTAGTAAGTATCCCTTAACTAACTTTTCCCAAAAATGATTAACCTCTACTGTCAACCCCCTATCGCACCAACTCACCCAATCATAATTCCTTAACTCTATGTGGCATCCCAATATTGTTAAAATACCTATATTGAAGTTAAAACCTAAATCTCAATGTAATTCCATTGTTTGATCATGAACCACCTGCACCAGCCATCATGATATCAACCTGAACACTGGTGAAGCTTCAATCCATCTTACACTTAGATCATTCCAACTCCATCTCAAGCCTGATTCCAATATTTGGAGTCTATATTCCAATGAAACTATATTCTAAAATATATTATTTATCGAGGAACCAGGTCATAAAAAATATACCTGCTCACTCTAATTACAATTCATTATTGACTATCCATCGACCAGTGTCATTTCATTCACAACCCTTCCAACATGAGGATATTATATCCATGACTGATATGATAATCCTGACCATAAAAGAACTATTATTATAACACTGTTTAATCAAACATCAAATCTCCATAGCCCATGTTCTATTTATTACTGAATGTAATGGTTGGATGTTATTGTCCCTCTCATACAAGATCTCTCATATAGAAAACTTATTTCCACTCATTCTTGGGTCACCTAGAACGTCACCATCAATATCACCAAAATTCATCCACAATGAGGGTTACAGCCTCCAATGGCCAATGGTGAACACCCAACCATATGGATTCTATTACACTAATCCTCATGTATTGTCTTAAATGAGTCATATTACTACACATGTGCAGCTATTCTTATCCATGATAACTCTTTCTATCAGCCCTTGATAGTCTTATTAAGGACCACTCAGATCAATCATACCATGATATCCTAACCCACCATTGACATCACCTCTTACCATATAGATATGCCTATCATTCTCATTCAACACTCTAAGCCTACATAATCACAAGCATCTCTCCAAACCCATCATTCCACATCCCACACATGGACACTCACAGATCTATAACTCAACAGGCACCATGTATAACCAGTGTGCACTCTCCCTCGCATACCTAATCCATTCCCAAAAATTTATTCCATTCTTCACTCTCCTCCTCCAAAGGTAGAGCGAACCACCAATTAAACCTCTCATAGCTTCTTACTGATTATAAACCTTAATATCATCCAAACCCTATGGCATCACACTATTAAAAAACTCAACCCAATCTCTCATGAGTCACATATCACCGAACCTAGGCACAAGTGCTTAACCAAAATAGACTTTTCTTATCCTAGGTCTATTTTATCCAATAGTCTAAGTAATCTCACACATTACAAGGATAACCTCATGGTCTCCTCTTACCCAGGAATCATTCCAAAACCACATGTGTCTACCCATGCTTCCACCACACCACTAAAATCACACCTGGAATCAATAAATCTAGGCACCCAACTTATCCTTCCCTCCCACCTCACCTCAATACTAGAAGCACTCAAAGTGATTTAGATTATAAAGTCCTAAAGAATTACACAAGGATTTACTCAACCATAAAATGGGTATCCACATACTTGGAAAAACTTGTTCCCATACTTGTATCATCTCTCAGGCATCCATTATCTAAAATGACACCAGGGGTCACTATAAATCCCTTGCACAAAGGGGTTATATATCAATTATTAGAGAACTAATCACCATAAAATCTGTATAAAATTCCATTATAAAAGATATCATGGATTATCTATGTATAATGACACTAATAATTATTATGTTAAATCTCTATATAAATTATTCTTGACACTTTAAACTTAAGGTTTTGGGTACAGCAGAAGCTAGTCAAGTCCATACACAATGATTTTTTTTGTTGATTCCAAAGAATAAACCATATGAACTTGATTAATATTAACATATACCATTATTATATCTGATTAACCATAATGAATGAATCTTGTAATTAGAGTGAGGAACTTTCATATTAAATTTTTAATTAATTAAAGAACATAAATTACCTCAGTTTGATATAATTTCTTTAAAGAAGATATTGATTGATAAAAACTTATTTTCTTATACTATTTTTGCATCAAGAAGATCCAAAGTAGAATCCCTCGAGCGGTGTTTCACATTTATACCTAGTTATATCATTTCACATGTGTACCATGATCTCAAGCGACAGAGGATAGCCATAGATTTACTATTTTTAATATAATTATTTAGGGATAGAATTTTTTTTTCAAAAAAATGATTCTCACACAATTACACACTACAGAAATGATATAACTAAGTATAAATAGAGCTATGTTTAGAGAATTAGTAATTATAAAAAGGGCCTTAATTAATATTTTAACTCAAAGTGAACCCCACATCTATAATAATATGATTATTATTATTATTTCCTTGAAATGAATACATATAATGGATAATATGATAAATAAATATTTATTTATCTAAATGATATTTAATATATATATTTTATAAGGAACTTAACTTAGCTCATCCCCCTTCCTCAGCATTTATCAAACCTCAAATAATAAATATTATTATTAATTTGATAAATAAATAAATATTACATTCACTGTATTGAAAATGAATTTTTATTTTAATATTAAAATAACTAAATAAATGTTTATTAAACACTAAATAATATTTATTACCAATTGAATAAATCAAGTGATAAATAAATAAAACATTTATTAGTCTTGTGAATAAATATTTATTTCATATTCAACTCCCATTTAAATAGTGACTAAATAAATTTGATCGGTATTTCAACTATTAAATGAAAATGGTATTTAAATGATATTGGTGGATACACTAAGTATGTGACCCTCTATACCTCTTCCTCAGTGGAATTAGGCAGACTTTCCAAAATTCTAATATTAGTAACTAGAAATACAAAAAGGATCCCATAGAGGAAGAAATTAATGTTTCAATAATGAAACAAATATATGAACACTCACTTTGTAATATAAATACTTTTTCTTGATATCTCATCAAGTAGTTTTCATATTCATGTCATCAACCTATATGTTCAACATGTCTTTCTTCAACTATCTAAAATAAACCCGCCAATGAAATATAGCCATATTATTTAGTTCATTAGTTAAATTTCAATCAATGGTTTAAGATATTATCTTTCAGAAATATGGAAATGAAAAATTCTTTCTCAATTTATTCATTAATATAAAATCATTCATGGAACACCCAACATATCCTGCTTCACTGTGAGCATATAGACTCATAGTTTTGGGAAATATATCAAATTATCTGAATCATGATACATATTAATAATATTATTAATTTCTAAGGATCTTTACACGCATTTATTAGAATTAATATCCAAGTATATATAAATATGTTGAATTACTACTTCCAAGTATGTCCTCATAATCTCTTATATTAGAGATTACCAAGTGTAAAATTCAGGAGATGGAGTCTCATAAACATATGAGAATCAAGAATATAACATTCAAATATACTATATTCCCCATAAGATAATTTTATACAACTATAGAACATCAGTTCAATAATATCATCATAGCGGTTTTAATCATACTAGGTAACTATTATGACCATTCGATGAGATAAATACTTGGGGACATTATCACATTAATTTTACACATAAGAACAGTCAATATATGAAAAACTATTTATTAATATTCAATAATTTGAAGATATAGGTAATATAAAGTCCAAAGTATTTGGTTCTGGGGTAAAAACACCAACAGACTCCCACTTTAACTAGAGATAAATGGTAAATAACTTCAGTCTATTAGTTCCCACATGATAGTCACACTTCTGCTGATATAATGCATTAGTTAATGGGTCTGACACATCTCTTCTATATAATCTATGATTTATATGACCTCACATCTATGAGAATAATCCTTTAAGAGATGATATCCCTGAGTATTCACATTCACCCCCTTCAAAAACTTAACATATTGGATAATACTATAGTCAATGATTATCATAATAATCATATTACACTCACTATTGGTATAACCTAAATTAGAACAATTCATTTCTAAACTACTTATTAGACTACATTTGAAGCTACAACATACTTGGTTTTTATAGATATGAAAACCATGAGATGTTATAAGTTTTTCATTTTTATTATCTTATCATTAATGTAATACTAGATCAAATTTATCAGAAGGAAGACTAGTATTATATCCCTTTAAATAATAGTATTCCCATTTATCTATTAACCAAGAAATCATCTAGTTGTAATTTCTTAAGTAATTTTCGATAACTCTAATTTCAAGTTTGTGTAGTTAATTTGGTTCTATTTAACAACTACCTATTATGATTTACACATAATTAATATTAAACGCATGTAAATATCACTGGATATGGGATATATTCATAGCACTTAGGCTTTTGAAATTCTATTCATAATTATATCCTCATATTCCCACACATGTTCTCTTGGAGAGATTCCATACCATCTGACACACTAAAATTTTGGTTAAGAATTATTCCATATAGTATTTATTCAATAACTAGTCAATATATGTATTATATATAGATTTATCAGCTTATAAAACTATGTTTATAAATCTTATTACCCAGAACATTTGTTGTTATCTTAAATCATTTTTTAAAAAAAAATATTACCTTAGTCATAAAAAATTGGTAAGACTGTATATTTTTTCATATTTTATCAACTTATCTTTCACAAAAATAGTTTTACTCCCACAATCCTCTTGTAGACACATGGAAATCCATTATTCCAAATTAATATTCTATGATTACTAGGTTTTCTTCTATCCATAAATGGATATATAAAATTTTCATATCTTATTACCATTAATTATTGTCTGCAACCCTTCTGGTTGTGTCATGTAAATGTGTTCCATAGAGTCTCTATGAAGGAAACTTTCCTTAATATCGAACTACTCAATATATTGATCATAGACTGTTGAAATGATAAGTAGAATTACAATAGATTTTATCATGATGATTGGAGTAAAGGTTTTGACACAAACTATGTATTATACTTCATTTAAACCATTCAAAATCCAATATTTCTTTATTGGTATCGACTTGTACCAACCCATATGTAGTTACTATTGAATATTCACTAGAAGTATCATGTCTAGTAAAATATAGAATTCAAAGACCCAAAATTTTGGTACATGTATTTCATTATTGAATTTATATATACTGATCAATCTAATCATGTTTTTATTTACTAATTCCTTATAGAATTCATTATTCATACTTAATAAAGCATCATAGATATTGGTGAATATAAAAAACCACTTTAATTTTAATTTTACTATAAATTATTTGACTTCTCAACAATACCTCCCACTTAGATTTGTGAAGATTTGGATTTTTATGACAACTCATATGTATCAAGAGCCTAAAATTTATTGAATTTTTATCTGATCCCACTATCTTATAAGATATCTGATTCCCTATTATGGAAATATAGTTAGTTATAAATAATAAGGGATATTAATATAGTGACCCTCACTTTTCACATATATATATTTTTTCTTATACGATAAATATTCATTACATAACATTACGATCCATGACAAAACCAAAATGGTTTAGTGTCTTTAGATACTTTGATAAATGAAAACTAGTACATAAGAGTTCTACATCATTTACCATGTTTTCCTTCATAACTAGCACCCTTATTAGACATATCATACTTAAAACCTTTCTTTATATCCTAGAAAAAAGGAAACATAATAAAGGGTGAGGTAAGATTCTCAATAAGAGTAAACAGAGGTTATATCAATGATCACTTAATCATAACATGAGAATAAGGGTATGAAAACATGTTCTTAAAATTTGAAAAATATACCAAGAATATTATAGACCATAATCATGAGTCATGTCATAAATCTTGGTGGTTCCTAAGACATGAATCATAAAGAAATAAAATATCATGATCCATGTGAGCATAAAATTTACATAAGACATAAGTTTGTGGCATACACATAATCATATAAAATCATTTATTTATTCAAGGATAACTTACATGACTATCATAGTATATGATTTTACTTCCCATTCTATTATAACCTTAGTCAAAGTTAAATTCCAAGAATATCATAGTGGATAAAGTCCCTTACTAAACTGGGTTCACTCCACATTCCAATCATTGTTATCTCATAAGATATCCATATTTACCCAATGCATTGCAGGGATATATAATTTTGGACCCATCCATAAAATAATCATAATCTATTCATACATGTTCCATAAGATCATAAAACATTAATCATATCATTGTATCATAACTACTGGAAATGAAATGGGTTTCATAATCATTTATTTATTTTATCATAGATTAACCCATGGAAAATAAATGGGTTTCAAAAACATCTCATCAACATAGTCATAAACCATCCAGATAAAGAATAAGGATGGTATACTTAGTTTATATCCCCTTTAAATCATAATTAATAACAAAGTATGTTATCATACATGAAAAGTTTCTTTAAAATATCTTTGGACTATTTCTTGAGAAAAATACTCTTTTAATTTTGAAATCACTTAATTAAAATATAGAAATTTCCCAAACATTAAGGAAAATGTTTTATTTGAAAATAACCTTTTAAACTTTTAAATTAATATTAAAATCATTAATCATTTTTTTTTGGTAAATTTCATTCATGTCGTGTATGTTTAAATAAATAATCCTTTCATGTTTTTAGTAAAAATTCAAAAGTTCCTTATTCAGAAAATGAAAATAATATTCCTTTTAAACCAATTTAAAAAAAGTAAAACATGGTTAAAAATTAATTTAAATGATTATATAATAATATTAAAAACATTTTTGTAAATATTTTAAAGAAAACAAACACATAGAATAAAAGTATTCCATACTAGAGAGTAAATGAAGTCTATTTTTCTTAAAAAACATTTTATTAATCATTTTAAGTACCAAAGAGGAGAAAATGGTATTATTGCGTTAAAATTACATGAATAACTGTATGATAAGAAAATTAATGATATTATTGAGATTTATATCATGAAATTTTATCATAATAATCTTAACCATAAACAATCACTATAAATAATGAGATTGTAACATAATACCCTAACCGTATTGATAACTTTTGAATCATAATACCCATGAAAGAATAACTTAAAATAAAAATTGAAATATAATGAAAATAACTAGAATCATGATATATAATCTTAAAAGGTCAAAATATAAAACTCATAAACATAAATAGGTACATAACATCAAATATGTCTCAATAAAAAAATATTGAGACAAAGAACTCTTACCGCTTTGATAATATATGAATCAAACCCTCATGAAAGAGAGAGTCTTATATAGATTTTTAAATCCACATAATTTTCATGAAACTCATTATAAAATACATTTGTTGGTATTATATACACTACACAAATGAAACAAGTGGTAAATATGGCATATGACACAGAAAAATAAAAGTGAGATGATAAACTCTTAGCTTAAGTCTGAATTTCTTCAAAAGCACTCTAAAATCCAATATAATATATTTAAATTTATTATAATTATATAAAATAATCGTTTACACACTTATAGTATCATATATATTATTCACTTATAACATTTTAAAACCCATTTATTAGTAATTACTTATTAAAATTACCATTTTCAGGTGTTAATCGATAAATTTTTCATGGAAGTTTCGATTTGGATGTTCCAATTGTTATAATTTGATCATGGGTCCAAAATCTAAAAAATATTAATAATGGTATAAATATAATATATATTAATTATATATATTTAGAGGTATCCGTAAAAGGTATAGATAGAAAAATTATTTACACCGTTCATAGAGATAGTAGGTCATATGTACGCATGAACGTTGTTTTTATTTTCTAATGAAAAGAAAGAAATAAATATAGATATTTTTTATTGATAAATTAAAATCAAATAGGTAGGATGATTACATCTTATTTGGTAGACCTTATTTAAATCCTTTCTTAAGGACCCTTGTAATAGTTTTTTAAGATGAAAAGACTGGATAATTTATAGATAGATAATTTGAGAGGATAATTTATCAGTTTTTATTAAGATATATGGCTCAAATTTGTGAAAATAAGATAAAGGATGGGTTTTCTTTTATAAAAGGGGGAGAGGACACGTATGGGATTAATAAAAATAATTAAATATAATAAATTTTTTTTATGTGAAAGTGAAACCATTTGGACATAATTTAGAATATAATATAGGATATGGTTGAAATACATGAAAATAATAGAATTTGGATTGGTTTAAATGGTATTTTAAACCTTTTATTTTGGTTTAAACCCTTAGTTAACCAATTTTAACCTCAATCGTGAGGATAAATTTTTCAAACTTAAAGGGTTATAATTTTACTTATAATCTAACAATTTGATTATAAATGGAAAAGTTATGATATTTTTAACATTTATCATCCTAATTGTCCAATTTATTTTTTTTATTTCTAAATAATTTAATAAAAAATTATTTTTCTTAAAATATCATTAATGTTATTTTTGACACTATTCATTTAATTTTACCTTAATGAAATCAAAATAACAAATTAATTCTAATATAAACTATTTAACTATAAATTATACATCATTATTAACCATAAAATTATTGTTACACCATAAATTAAAAAAACATTACTTTGGATGTTTTTAAAATCATTTACTTTGATTGTTCCACTATGTACACAAGAATCATTTCAACGTTGGGTAAGCATTTGAGGTAATTATACCATTACTAAAAATTAAAAATAAATTAACAGCATAAAAATAATTAATCATGTCAAAAATGATATTTTATATTAATTTATAACATATTCTTATCCCAATGTGAACATATTAAATATATTAAAAGCAAGAGAGTCGCGTTTTGGAAATTTCTTTACTTAAAATAATATAGATATAATTTTTGAAGAAAAATGGCACAAAAATACCATATAATCTAATTTAGGATGTTTATTTTAAAATTAATCACATAAAATGAGATAAATTTAACTTTTTTGTTGATTTGGAGGCCTTATCTCATGGCTTTAACCTTGTTTTACTGATTTTACCCTTACCGAGGTGACAAATATTTACCAAGGTTGCAATTCATAATGATAAAAAATAAAAGGGACATATTTACCAAATTTGAACCTTCTAATTCCAAATACTTTATCTATTTCTCTATATTAAATCTATATAAAATTTAGAAATAAATTTTAATATAAATGTGTAAAATTCAATGAAAATCGCTTTATAGAAAAATATGTTTTTAGGAATGAAAATTAACTTATATTAAAATCATGAATATTGATTATTCAAATGGAATAAACTAGATTTTTATACATAAAATAGATAAAATTTTACTTTAATAAAAAATCTAAAATATAATCTTACTTTTAAATTATTTTATTTAATGAAAGGAAATGAGATTATTTAAAAAATCAGTATTTTCACTATTCACTAAAAAATAAATAATTTCATAAAAATCTCAAAATTTTACCCATATTTAATTTTAATATTATTATTTAAAAAATTATGCTTATTTTATAAAATATAACTTCTAAAATTTGTAGAAATTAATTATAATTTCCATGAAAAAAAATCAAAAAAATCATTTTTCGAAGAAAATGCATTTTTGAAGCATAAAATTGCATCACTAAAAAAATGAGTTCTTAATTCCTAAGAATTAATCAATACATTGGTATTAAGTAGGAACATTGTACATATATTTCATAATGAGGTTACTCATATTTATAACATTCAATTCAACAGCTAGGTTATAACGGTCACATTTAAATAATAGTATTTTTATAATATATCTCAATTTTCATAAAGCTCGATGTTGCGTATTGAGAAAGATATCAAGATTATTATTATTTTAAACTAAATTTGTGGGGTGATACATCCCCCAAACTTAAATAAATTATAGCCTCTCAATTTTATCTCATTTTTCAAAGATTCAATATTTGAAAATACCTTTATTGAAAACTCACATCGTATAGAGGGATAATTAAACTTCCTTTGAAAATGGGAAGTGGGAAACATAAAGGTTTATAGAAATAACACATAATAGAGTTCCTATGTAAGGATAAAATTGGTGTGAAGTTAAATTATATATATGTACCAATAAACTAACATTAAAGGGCTGATAGGAAGTGATATATGACATGGCCTTGAGAAATTTAATGACCATAAGACCATAAATTAGTGGGGTGAAAAGATAATAAATTAATAAAAAATAAAGGTAAAAGGATGTCATTTTTATTTCAAGGTCATTTTCCCAAATTTGAGGGATTATATTACTATTAAGGTATAGAATATAAGAAAATATAATTTATTGAATTCTTTCTATATTATGATCATAATTTCATCTTGTTGTTAGGCTTTGTTCAATTTCCACTTCATCTCTTACTCTAAGAAATGAATATTCAAGATGAATTCTTCATTCTTAACGTGATAAAATTAAGTGATAACAGATCATAATATCTATTAAATAATTAAATTTCATTTATCCTATCTCTAGATATTTACCAAAAACAAAATTATTAGTACAAGTTGTCCAATATGGATAAATCATAAATTAATCTCAAAAACCTCAATAATAACACATAGAGTTCAACATAATCCATTCCATAAATATATGACCCTAATACTCTTAAAAAACATGTATAATCAAATTCAAAACCCAAAAATATTAAATATTTGATTGCATTTTTTTAGGATCAACTTTAATATTTATCCCTAGATAACATAAAGTATCTTATAATGTCACATACCAAACTTTTTAATACCTTGATTGTATATTCTATTAAAACATACTAATAACCTAAATCACTATAAAACCTCAATGAAAACGTATGTGCTTAAAAAAATTAGCACAGTCCTAATTCCTCAAATAAAATCATATAATATTGAATCTATTCGATTAATCCAAAAATTCAATAAACTTCATCAAAGATAACAAAAATCACTTTGTCATTAAATCACTAATCAATGACAAGTTCACCAATAGTATCCCATTTAATTCATTAATTCCAAACATATCTTTATCCCAACTAAACATTGTTAACTCAGCCTCAGTCACATATTAAGGGTTATATTTCCCTTAATCATGTGTTCTCCAAAAATATCAACTTACCAGTTAATCATTTTTCTTGGTTATTGGCACCATTGAACATATGTTTTAAAATCATTAAAGAAAAACTAATTTGAAGAAATACTTAAATGTTTCATGATTCATATAACCAGAATATTATTAGTAGAACACTTTTACAATATAATTCTTAAATCCCAATACATAAACACTTCAATCCTTTCACTTCAATGATTAGAATATTATAGGTCCTTCTTGGTCTATGAGTTAACCATTGGATTAGGGCATTAACTCATATAATTCCCAAGTTTCATATATATATGACAAGGAATTGATTGGAAATTAATTTCTCTATACTCTCTATTCCCACATAAAAAAAATATTCCCCTTTGATATATTCTCCTAGGTTCTTCTTCTCACATTATTGAAATAAAGGAAATTGAACTTTCTTACCTCCATGATCATTTCCACATGAAATTCAATAAACGTTCATTTTAGCCTTATTTTATGTGTTAGGAAACTCACCTATGTTTATATTGTTAATAATATACTGATATAGATCATAATCACATGGTTTTTAATTCTAGTTCCCATTTCATTTGGTTTCTCATGAGGATAGACACTCCCTTCTTCATCACATTCAACGTTAAAATGATTCCTCCTGATTCTATCCATTGACTAAAACAAAAAATAATAGTGTGAGAAATAATAATCGTGTTGATAAATCATGAAGTATTATTTATATGATGTCAAAATCATGAAACCTTATTTTCAGTGTATGATAACGTAGGTTTAACCTAGTTCATCCATGATCATCATCAATCAAATCCTTTATAATATTTCAGGAATAAAATCTGAATTGACCAAATAATATCCCCTGGGATTTTTAGAAAAGGTGCATAGTAAGTCCAAACTCACCGTACATTATAATTATAGTCAAGATATACTCGACCAACACTTTTTGAGGTGATTACCCATAGATTAATATAATTTAAAACCACATAAACTTGTATTATCCATAAATGGATGTGTTCCTAGGAAAACCAAAAATATCTACCTTAAAAAATTAAGATGTTATCTAATACTTAGACTTATCCCTAGTGTTTTAAAAAAAATTATCTAATCATAATTTCCAAATATTAACTAAACCCTTCTATGATACCAAATATAGTGACCCATACTTTTCACAAATAAATATTACATCTTATTGGATAAATATTAATTATACAACATTAAAATCCATGCTAGAACCTTAAAGGTTTAGTATCTTTAGAAACATGGATACATAAACAACTAGTACATAAAATTTCTATATCATATCCCACATAGATCTTCAAAGCTAGCACCCTTATTAGAAATATCATACTTAAAACCTTTCTTCATAATCTGGGGAAATGAAACATAATAAAGGATGATCTCAGATGCTCAATAAGGTTAAAAAGGGAGATATCAATGATCACTTAATTATTACATGAGCATAATGGTATGAGAACATGATATTAACATTTGAAAACCATACCAATCATATCATAGATCATAATCATCAGCCATGTAAAAAATATTGGTAGTTAATATGACATGAATCATAAATTAATCAAAGATCATGAGTCATGAAAGCATAATATCGGCACAATAAATAAATTTTTGGTATTCACATAATCATATAAAATCATTTATTTGGTCAAGGAACAATTATAATACAATAATAGTTGATTGGGTTCACTCCCCATTCCATTATATTCTTATTCAAGGTTCACTCCCAAGACTATCATAGTGGACAAAGTCCCTTAATCAGTTGGGTTCACTCACCATTCTGATCCTTATTATCTCATGAGATTTCCATATTTATGAAATGAATTAGAGGGATATATAACTCTAGGACCACATTTCACATAATCATATTCCATTCATATGTGTTCTAAAATATTATAAAACCTTCCTTATATCATCATATTATAACTCATGGAAAAGAAAAAGTTTTCATAATCATTTCACCATTTCATCATATATAACCCAGGGAAAATAAATTGGTTTCATAAGAATCTCATCATCATAGTCAAAACCATCCATAGAAAGAATAATTATGTTGTCCCTAAATCATATCCTCAGAAAATCCTAAGTAAAATCAAAGGATGTTATCATAATTGAAAAATTTCTATAAAATATTTCTAGAATATTTCTTGAGGAAAATATACTTTTCATTTTGAAATAACTTATTTAAAATCTATAAATTTACCAAATATTAAGGATAAAAATTTATTTAAAAATAAACTTAGAAACTTTTAAAGAAAGATCCAAATCATTAAGTGTTCATGTTGGTGTGAAATTTTATTCATGGCATGTATATTAAAATAAAGATTCATTTAGTCAATATTCAAAAGTACCTCGTTCATTTTTAGTCAATATTCAAAAGTACCTCGTTTATAAAATGAAAAGAATATTATTTTTAAAAAAATAAGAATTTAAAAATGGGTAAAATGAATTTAAACAATCATAGGAGAATACTAAAAACATTTTTTAAAATATTTTAAATAAAACGTTAACATGGAAGAAAAGGATTCTTGACTAAAGAGGAAATAAACTATATTTTTCTTAAAAATATTTTCTCAATAATTTTAAGTACCAAAGAGAGAAAAATAATATTATTAGCTAAAAATTGGATGCATAACCAAATCATAAGAAAATTAATGATATTCCTGAGAGTTATATCATGAAATTTCATCATCGTAAACTTAATCATAAATAATCTTGTTAAACAATGTTATTGTAACATAAAACCCTTACCATATTGGGAACTTTTGAATAATAAACCCCATGAAAGAATAAATTCCGATGAAACTATAAATATTATGAACTTAAGTATAATCATAATATAAAATTTTTAAGTGTTAGTATATACACCTAATAAACATAAATAGGTGTATAACATGAAACATGTCTCAACAAAACAATATTGGGATGAAGAACTCTTACTGCTTTGATAATCTTTGATTCAAAAACTAATGCAAGAGAGAACCTTATATATATTTGTAAATCACTATTATTTTCATGAAAATAATCATAAAATAAATTCTTGGTTAGTATATACACCGCAAAAAAGGAAACAATTAGTGAATATAGAATATATCATATAGAAATATAAGTGAGGAAATAAACCCTTACCTCAAGTTTGACTTGCTTAAAAATCACTTTGACCTCCTGTATAATAAATTTAAATTTATTATAATTCTATACCAATATCATTTAAAAACTTATAGTATCATATTAAACCTACTTATAACATTTATACACCCATTTATTAATAATTCCTTATTAAAATCATTATTTTAGGGTGTTAACTGCTTCATTTTTCATGGACGTTTTGGTTCAGATGATCTATTCCATGTACTTTGATTATCATTCTATAATATATAGAATATTAATCATGATATAAATAAAATATATATTCATTATATATTTATATAATCATCTACAAAAAGTAGATATAGAAAAATCATTTACACTATTCATAGAGACGCTGGGTCGTAAATACACATGAATGATGTTTTTATTTTATAATGAAAATAATTAAATATAGATAGATATTATTTTTTCATTAAATCCCATAATTATTTCATTAATAACATATATATACATTAAATCTATAATTAACCATAATAAATGTTATAGTTTTCCAATAGATTGGAAGGTAATAAGATAGATATTATATTATAATTCCATAAGCAAATTATATCATAAATATCATATATATTTTTTAATCCCATTATAACAATAATCCTTGAAAATTGTGATGGAAAATAAATTGTATCACTACATGGAGGTGGTAGTCCACACGTATGCATGAATGAAAATATCAATTCCCAATTAAGAGAAAAGTGTCTGAATAATAGTGGTTACATAATCATAATAAAAGTTTAGTATATTTAGGATACTAAATTTATTATTTTATGATGAATAATAAAGATTTATAGGAGATATAAGAATAAATAAATTAAAAGAGTTTGGGTAGGATAATTACCTCTTCTTTAGTAAACGACCTTTATATCCTTTCTTAAGAACACTTGTAATGGTCTTTTATGAAGAAAAGAACCTCTAATTAATGTATAAAGGAGTTTAGAAGATAATTTTTCAAGTTTTGGTCGAGATAGAGGGATCTTAGTGGTATAAAGAATAAAAACAAGGGGTTTCTGTTTATAAGGGAGGGAAAGGACACATAGAATTAACAGAAATATTTAAATATAATAAATTAATTTTCATATAAAATTGGAACCATGTGGCCATAATTTTGAATCTAAAATAGGATATGTATTAAATCCAATCAAAAAGGTTTAAGTGGTATTTTAAACCTTCCCTTTTGGTTTAACCCCTTAATTAACAAATTTTAACCTTACTCGTGGTAAATGATTTTTTCAATCATAAATGGTTGTAATTTTACTTATAAAGTAACAATTGGTTTATAAATAGAAAAGGTATGATATTGTAGACTATTTATCATCATAATTATCCTATTTAAATTTTCTTATGATTTTTAAATAATTTGATAAAATATTATTTTTCATAAAATATCATTAATGTAATTTTTGACACTATTTATTTAATTTGACTTTAAGGACGATAATGTAAAAATGAATTTGAATATAAAATATTTAAAAAAATTATACATTATTATTAACCATAAAACTTTTCTGACACCATAAGTCATCCAAAAATATTATTTTTTATGTTTTTTAAATATTTTATTTTTATTTTTCTACTATTTGTACAAGTATTATGTCAGCAATGTGTAAACATTTAAGGTAATTATAAATTTACTAAAATTTAAAAATAAATTAAAAAATTAAAAAAAATTAATAATTTTCAACAAAACCTTTTATATTCATTTATAACATATTCTTATCCTAGTGTGAATATATGAAAGAAATTAAAAGCAATAGAGTGACATTTTCAAATTTTCTTCACTTAAAAAAATATATATGTCATTATTAAGGAAAAATGGAAGCAAAATTCCATATATTTTAATTTAAGATGGATATGTTATAATTAATATCATAAAATTAAATAAAATAAAGCTTTCTCTTGATTTTGAGACCCTATATCATGGTTTTAACCATGTTTTACCCATTTTACCCTTACCAAGATGATAAATATTTACCAAGGTTACTATTCATAATGACTAAAAATAAAAGGGTCTTATTTACAAAATTTAAACCTCCTAATTAAAAATATGGTATTAATTTTTTATGATTAAATCTCTATAAGTGGCATAAATAAATCTTAATATAAATGCATATAATGCAATGAAAAACACTTTTTAGAAAAATTCATTTTTAATCATAAAAATTAACTTATATCAAGATCATGAATATTACTTATTCAAATGGAATTAATTATAATATTAAATATAAAATGGATTATATTTCACTTTAATAACAAATACAAAATTTAATTCTACTTTTAAATTACTTGATTTAAAGAAAAGAAATGAGAGTTTGAAAAATCGGTATTTTTCACTATTTATTGAAAAAATCCATCATTTTAGAAAAATCAAGAAATTTCACCCCGATTTATTTTTTATATTATGAATTAAAAAATTGTGTTCATTTTATAAAATTAAATTTATACAAACGGTAGGAATTAATTATAATTTTCATACAAAAAATTCAGTAAAATCATTTTTCGAAGAAAATGCATTTTTAAAGCATAAAATTATTTCACTTAAAAAATTGAGTGCTTAATTATTAATAATTAATAAATATATTTATATTTATTAGAAACATTTTAAATATATTTTATAATGTAGTTACTTATATTTATATCCTCCAATTTAAGGTCTATATTACAACGATCACATTTAAAAAATAATATTTTTATAAAATATCTCAATTTTCTTAATGATCGATGTTGTATGTTAATAAATATATAGAGGTTATTATTATTTTAAACTAAATTTTTAGGGTTTTATAGTTAATATATTTTTTGGCTATAAGATAAATAACTAATATGCACTTATTATTTCATTTATTTTTATGTGTAGATTAATCAAGATTTTAACAAATGATTCTCATTAAAAACTATAAGATATAAATAATGGAATTATTATTATATTATGACCAATATGATATATATTAGTCTATATAGTTATAATATAGTTAGTTACTGTACTTCTATTTTAAAAACATGTCTTGGAAAATTTCTTGTAAGATTTTTAATACATATAAAACTCATCATCAATCAACCATTTTCTACCATCACGTCATTGATGTGTATATGGTAATGTGAGTTTATTAATAACTTAAATCTATATTTAAAATTATATATGAGCACTAGGTGAAGATATCCTCTAACAAGTCATCCTAGAGAATCTAATACCTTTTACTGGGTATATTTATTAATTCACTGAGTATTGCTAAAGTGACCGCATAAAGTTTATGAAATTACCCTTATAATATTTCATATGGTCTTTAGAAACTAATTCTATGGATTTTTGGCATACCTTTATTATTAAAATTTACTTTTTCTAAAATATCATATGTAATTTTTTCAGGATACCAAGTTTTTAGCTCGAAAGAGACTAACCAATTTTGGATATAAACTTACCTAATACTATCAATTTTATTTTATAAAGAATTATCTTTCCAAAAATTGATAATATTATGTATTATATTTATATTCATCATTAATTTCCAATTTTGGATATCTATTAATCAAGAGTTACCGAACTATTAGTTAAGTATGAAATAACATAACAATATTCATTACAAACATTAAATAATGTCTCATTGTGTCTAATTAGGAACTAAGATAAATTTTTTGTAATAATAAATACAAAAAAATGTTTTAAATTGAATCAATTAGATAATCATGAAGTCATGAACGTATCTATACTGGTCTAAGAATTACCCTTCATTAGATTCTTTAAGAATGCACCAAACTTCCAATAATATTTCTACACTTTCTTGATTCATTTGTTTGAATACACATATATAAACATATTTTTTTTAACACCCAAGAATTAAGATAGAGGAATTACATTGATTAATATACATAATGTGGTAGATTATACTTCATTTCCATTTATTTTTTCTTCCAATGACCTTTCTTACAACATGAGAAGTATATAGTGTCTTGTTTCTTTCCTTTCCCATTAAACTTTCTCATCTTGGTCAGGTGTTTTAAGTAAGAAATAGTCTTAGTGTTAGTCACAATTCCTTTCCCCTTTCCATTTCACTTGTTCACCATAAGTATATAAGGATTTTAAAACATCATGTCCTTATCTACCTAAAAAATCTGAGTAAAGAGATTTGGGATAGACTTATCAATGTTGTTCATATTAAAATTTAAAAAAATGAGAATCTTTGAGGGAGTGAAGAAATTATGAAATCGTTCCATAATTTATCAAGAAGTTTAAACCCTAGAATATCTATATTCTCACTGTATACAATCATCATAACTACATGGGGTCTATCTAGTGATCCCTCTCAAATTTTTCATGTGAATAGTGCCTTGAAAATATGAAAATACTCATGTCTAGATCTCTACTAATAAATATCATATATATTATTAAGAATTATATATATATCCATATTAACATGAGTCTTATAGAGATCATCATACATAGATAATAATATAAAAAATCTATACATTCAGTGTGTCATCCAAGTTTTTTAAGTAGATAGAAATCTCTTCTTCATGCTCCTCTTTAGTAATATGGTCAAAAACATGAGATTCTACTAGGTAAAGCCTTCATTATTATTATGGTAAAATAAGAAATCACTAGTACCACTTTTAAAAGTTACTTCCAATTGGGAGATTTTATTTATCTAGTATAGATCATAGGTATATCTTGTATAGTGTATCTATCATTTTTCTATAAAAAATAAAAGAAAATTTTAATTACATTATTTCATTTCCAAAATACATGATATGTAATGACTATTTTTATATCATTAGTATCCCACTATTTTATCCATTACAAATATCTCCCCCCATTGAACTTGAAATTTTCTATAGCATGTAAATTCTAGTTGTAATGGTCTATGTTTCCCTTCTCATAACTCAGACAATGGTCTGACCAATTATTCTAATGTATTTAGGTAGGAGGTATTGTTAATTTTTGGCTTGAAAATACATGATCCATTTAGTGGAAACTTTAATATTGAAATTCTATTTTTTATTTCCTCAACACATGCCACCAAGTTAAATCATGTATAGAAAGGGTTACTCCTCTTAATCTCAACTTAGTTAATTCAACCCCTAAACTTCAATAGAACTCCCTAATAATAGTAAGTTTCATAAAAAGGGAGAGACCAATACTTAGTCATACAATTCCATTCTAAATCAATAAATGAATGTATTTATGAATTAACATTTACATGAGAGGTTTTTTTATCATACATAATCATGTATTGTTAATATTATGTGTGTTTTACATAATTAATTAACCGTGTCTTTGATAAAATCATTTAAACATAATCCATTTATTTAACATTATATTAAATTTTTGGTTATCATATTTAGTTCATGTTATCACATTTAACATCATATAAATATGAATCAACATAATAAATTAAATAATCATGAACTTAGGAAAAATAAAATAAATAAAGTGACATGATCATGATATTTATTATGGTTGATTTATTTATTGGGAGATAAATTAAACTATGAACCTAGGGGAAATTATTTGAGTTGGTCACAGCTCGAGTTGCAGCATTCCATCATCAACCATTTTCACCTCAGATAAGGTTCTAAACCACCTCCTCTCCTTGTAACTACATCCTTTATATATTTTACTCATGTGTTATTGATGTTAACTATAGATATGGGATACATAAAATAAACCATGGATATGCTAATATTATATAATAAAAGTGGGTGGGATGACTCTCTGGCTATAAAATTTAATTTTGTAAAGTTTTATCACACATAAAAAACCATGAAATAATATTACTTTTTTTATTTATTAAGGTCTTGGAAGTTATAATCAAAGGAAACAACATGCACACTTCTAGGCTAGTAAGGATAGTAAAAACATACATCCAAGGGTCAACCCACTTCATAGCTAACCTATTATAATTGTATGGATTAAAGGCCCTATGTTCTGAATCCAATGAATTTATGTGAGATATCAAACATTTATAATCACTCTTTTAATTAATTTAAATTTCCCTTGAGTTAATAATTAATGGTATAATTACTAAATTAATTCTTTATTATAATTATTAGTCTAAGAAATACCAAAGATTCATAAGATTACATCCACTCTAACTGTTATTTAAATAAATTAAAATATATTTATTTATAAACACTTAAGTATACAACCTGTACTTAAAGATAACATGATTTGTACCCATTTGAACTATGTAGTGTATAGTAATCATTATGTACTATTCACTCACATGGAATATAGAATATAGGTTTTTTCATGTAATTACACAAGTACTATCAATTTATGATACACAAACACAGGTTAATATTGTGTACTGATTTTAATGCATGTGAACTACATAGTGTGTAATGATGAACATACATGGTGTGTAGTTATAAATTTAATAATTAAATTAATTAATAATTTAATATATTTAAACCATATAATGTGGAGTGCACTATCAATTTATGACACATGGAATATGTGTTAATCTGGATTAATGGCTTAATAAAAAAAATCGCATAAATTAATTTACACAGTGTACACTCCAGCTTGGCATGTACTTTGAATAAACGGGTATGAGGCCATGTATGTATTAATTACACAATGAATATTTATTAATTAATTATACACCATAGGTATATTAATTTTACACTTAATTTGTATTAATTACACATAACATGGGTATTAGTTATACACCATATGTGTATTAATTAATTATACATCGCATGTGTATTAATTATAACCACTTTTATATTAATCGATTACATATTATGTGTGTATTAATTACACATTGTGTGTATATTAATTACACACTATGTGTGTATTAATTAGTTACACATAGTTTATATTAACCATAAGATGAGTGTTTCGAGTGGGGTTACATGGTATGTAGGTGAGTTATACACTATGTAACCATGAAAGCTGTGTGCCACCTCTGGAAGGTATCTCCATGAGTTCATTTATTCTTGGTTATAATAAGGGGGAAAATGTTGTATCTAAACTTTCTAATTATATAATTAAAACTTAAATGAAAATCTAACAAATAACTGAGAAATCAATCAATAAAAAATTAAATAATTATAAAATTGAATCTGACTACTTGTATACCACTTAAAGGTTTTTGAAATATAGGAAGTCTGTTAGGTTCATGTCTAATGATGGATTTTCCTTAAATGTGATAAACAAACCATAATAACATGATGAGGAACAACATGTCTCACGATTATATATAATGAACCATAATGAAAGAATCTTGGAACTAGAGAGAGAATCTTTCATGTTAAAATTGTAATTAATTTAATAACATAAATTACCTCAGCCTTGATATACTTTCTTTGAAGAATATATTGATCAATCAAACATTGTTCGTGTTTTATTACCATTGTTCCAATAAGATATAAAGTTGAATCTCTCTAGAGGTGATCTATATGTACACCATGGTCTCTGAATGGCACTAATGGAACACCAAGTGCTATCATGGATGACTCATTTGACTTGTGTTATTCATCATGGTCATAACATAGTCCATTATTCTTAAGGATTATCTCTCTTGTCTCTTATTCATGAGAAAGAGGAAGGAGTTGGATGAATTCCCTTGATCTTGATATTAAAACCTTAGATATATTTTTCATTGAGGTAATTCTATAGGGAGATAGTTTTTGTGCATAATAATTGATTCTCACACGATTACACACCATATAAATGATATAGTGGGGTATAAATAAAGCTTGGTTTAAAGAATTAATAATTTCAAAAATTCCATCATCTAATATCTTAATCCATAGAGAACCCCATTTCTAATAATAATATTATTACTATTATTATCATGATGTGCACATGTATCATGGATAATATAATAATTATTTATTTATTTATTTACATGATATTTAATATGTTATTTCCATTATCGGGCCCATAACTAGTCTTGTCCACCTTCCTCGGTATTTACTAAACCTCAAATAATAAAAATTATTATTTATTCTATAAATAAATAAATATTATATTTATTTCCTTGTGAATAAATATTTATTTTAATATTCATGTAATTAAATAAATATTTATTTAACAAAAAATATTATTTATTTCCTTGAGAATAAATTAAGAGATAAATAAATATATTATTCATCAATCTTGTGAATAAATATTTATATAATATTCAACTCACTTATAAATAGTGACTAAATAAATATTATAAATATTCCATCTAATATATACAAATAGTATTTAACTGATATTGATGAATACACTAAATGAGTGACCCTCTAATCATATTCCTCAATGGCATTAGGCAAGCTTGCATAATGTTCAATATCATCATCTAGTAACATGTAAAGGAACCCATATAGGAATAAGTTAATGTTGTAAGGATGAAAACCAAAAACAAACACTCACTATGTAATATAATCCCATTTTCATGATATCTCATCAAGCATGCTTTATATTCTTCTCATCAACCTATATGCTTGATATGTATTTCTTTTAATATTTTAAACAAGCCTCTCAATACACCAGGGAAATGGATTTTAGTTAAATAGTTGCACTCCAATCAAAGGGATAAGATATAATCTTCCATAAAGATGGAAGGTACAAAACCTTTCTTCACCTATTCATTAATAACATATCATTTATGATGAAACCAATGTATCCTACTCTGTTGTGAACATATGGCATCATTTTTTAGAAATATATAAAAGTACACAAGTAATGATAAGTAATAATAATAATTTTATATTATAAGGATCATTACACACATTCACTGACAGAAATATCTAATGACATATAAACATTTGAAATTACCACTTGTGGTTATGTCTTCATAATCTCCCATATTGAGAATTACCAAATGAAAAATTAATGAGATAAAGTATCATATTCATAAGAGAATAAAGAAAATAAAAATTAAATATAATTATACCACATCATATAATTTTATCCAACAATAGAAAATAAGTTCAGGAATATCATCATAGAACTTCAATGTTCTCAATATAGCGGGGAACTTATACAACCTTTCGATGTGAAGATACTCTAAGACATTGTAATATTAATGTTATATAGAAAGAAAATAAACATTTGATAAGATATTTCTTAATATTAAATATCTTGAATATATGAGCCCTTTAAAGTCCCAAGTAGTTGGTTCTAGTTCATTAACTCTAACATAACCAATTTACCCCTCATAAATAAAACAACCATAAATAAATACACATATTTCATGTGAATACTACCCACTAAATATGATTCATGTACATAGGCCTCTTTATAGTGACCCAATAGATAAAACCTTAAATAAAAATATCCAATAGACACATCAAATTTTAGTAAAGGTCTCAAACATTATATAAAGAAGTGATGACATAAATCTTATACCCCTAGTAACTAATACTTCCCACTAGAAAAGGTGTTAATGATACACCAATTCTATTTCCATCATAAAATTTGAAACATCCTTATTCCCTATCTACCAAACATGAAATAGTAAGACAAAAAAAGACACTATGATATCACTTTGTAACACCCTAGTCTAGTGGCCACTAAACAGTTCCCCAAGTTGAGGAGCTAGGTGACCTCAGTCACATCTCCCCATACTCCAAAGGCTTAAAACTAAAGACAAGATCCTAATTCAAACAATGGGGAGACTATGGATTTGAATAATAGTGAAACAATAATATAAAATAACATAACTTCATCCAAGAAAAACATAAAATTATGCATATAATCATTAAAAAACAAGGCTATAATAAATATCCAATGTAGAATCATACAATTATACAATCCCCTTGATTTCCCACTAGGATGATTACATATATAAAATAAATTAAATTAAATATAAATAGGTGCTAATATCATCCTATAGCCTCACCTAATCCCCATATCCAAATACCCATCATGATGATCCATTCCAATCAACTGCACAAATTTTTTTGAACCAGAAAGTAGGTATAAAGTCTACATATCCACTAGATAACCCATGTTGGGTGTGAGAAATACATATCAATAGGTTCTCACCAAGTTACCCTAGTATAAACCATCATATACATGTATAAATAAGAAAATAAATATGTCACACAGTCATGATAGACATTATGTTCTAACTAGGCTTCCATGATTCCATGTGAAATGAGTAATCATGTACTAATTAGGCCACTACGACACCCAGTCAAACCTACTTCATCTCCATTCCAAAGTTCCATCATCACAACATAGGTTCGGGGATCTCACTAAAACTCAATTCATACTCAAAGATATATGGTAGGGTGTTCACCAAGTCTTGAACACTACCCAAAGGCACAACATAGGGTCCTACATCCAAGCCCTATACTAATACTAATAACTCATGGTAGGTAATATTTCAAACCTGGACCTTTACCTTATAACTCAAGTTAAGGCCCAATGTTGGTTCCAGACCACTACCTTCTCACCCAGGGTAGGTTTTATCATCTATGTCTCAACTGGAACATATTTCTCACTCAAGGTTGTCCATTATCTCGACCAGTACCTTATTACTCAAGGTAGGGTTCAGACATCACCTTCTCACTCAAGGTGAGGTCATCAGGTCTCAATGCATACCTTCTCACTCAAGGTAAGTCTGGGATTTATATAAACTAGGACTTCATCTCACACATAGTTGTCCTACCAGCACCAACTCATTCATAGATAGGCCAAGCCTTAGGATCCACATCACTCACACTAGAATATATCTCCTATCACAAACACATACAATCACACATGGAACATAGACCTTCCCCGATATCACTAGGTCATTATAGGGTTATATTCAATTAAGAACCATCCCATAATCTTGAACGTATATCAGCATCAAATAATGACATGTTGATTCCCTCGACATTCCCATCTCACCTGTCAGGGTATCCATTGGGGCCCTTCAGACCCATCTCAATATCTACTCAATAAAACCAAGACTTGTACAATAGTCCACTATGTTCCCTCATGAAAAAGGATCTACCTAGACTAAACCTCAAGAGTATAGTTCCATCCTCTACCAATTTCCACTTTACAACCCTCACTTATGCTCCATCTCACATCACTCTCAAAAGATCCCCCATGCCCATAACTCAAAATAAAACCCTAACCATCACACTTTATCTAGTACCTAAGGACTTATCCTTATCATAGTGATAACTATATCCCAATCCACCCTTAGAAGGGTTCTTCATACCAAGAGTGAGATGTACAGTCATCTCACCCATCACCACTAGGCCTAAGCCTCTCATGCCTCCCCAAAAAGCTTATGAAACCAATCTAGGACACCTGTGAATCATCTTAAGTCCCAAGACCTACCTGAGGTCACTTTTCAAATCCACCAACACTTTCAAACCATAGAAAAATAGTCATTAGCAATTCTAAAAACACTCGAGTGCTAAAGAGAACTTATTCCAAACCAGGGAGGCTCAATCCCTCCCTCTTCCTTTATATAGGGTGCTCAAGGCCCATATCATGTCACCATGTCCCATGAAACATGCATGTAGGAAATAAAATATACATAAATAGGTTTATAACTTTATATTATAGAGACCATCTACTTCCATAAAATATTTACCACCCAAGCCAAGCTCTTCACCACCTCAACTAAAAATGTGCATTCATCATCAAAACTTGCATCAACTCTAGAGCCCCTATATCATGCCACATGATATAAATAATTAATTATAACAATTTATAATTAATTTTAATTTAACTCAAGAAGAATACATGACTAAAATATCATCATTAATCTATGTGTCACTCAAAACACATAGAACCTAGTGTGTTTATCGTCCTGGGTCCCCCTCTATCCACATCAGAAGAAATCCACATCATTATGAACAATTTTTACCATTATTTTGTTGAAATTATGAATAAACCCTAACCAAATTCAACCCAAATTAATGGATAAGAATTTGAAACCAAAACAAAGGAAGGGATGATAATGAAAATACTCATATTCATCATATAAGAACACTAAGAACTATTTCTTACCATAGAATATAAAATGAGGATGGAGAAGAAGAGGGTTTTCAAGAATGGATCCCCCCATGCAACTTTTTTCCCCTAAAAATGAAATGGGTGGACCAAGAAATTATTGGTCTTACTCTACTAAAAAAACCCACCCAACACAAATACCACAGTGTGGTCATAAGGACCATGCCCTTAGGATTCATTGCTAAGACACACTACAGTGTGGCCTCCTCATATATGGAATAATCATCCCCTAAATGGTTAGGGTCTAATCTTTCATCCCCTCCTTTGAGGTGTGGCCACTAATGGTTGTGTTATGATGCATCCCCCCCCCCCATAAGAGTCTGCCATAACATAGACTCTTCATTGCAGCATGGTGATTCCCCAATTATAACAGCCATGGTTTAGAACTTTTCTTATATATCAAGGCCTCATTGGATATGGTCTATGTAACACCTCAAGATTTTGTGAGAAAAAAATCAAATTAATTTAATCTTTTTGATATTTTTCAACACTAAATATATCTTTTTTTATATGAAAACATTATTTTTGGTTTTTGTTATATGAAACACCAAGTTAATATTACACTACACGTAACACTTAGATTATCTTGCAGTACATGAAACACTATGTTTGTATTGTGTTACACACAATACCAAGTCCCTTTGATAGCTTGTTTTACATGCAATACAATGTTTTACCAAACTAAAATATACTATTAATATTATTTTTAAAATATTATTATAATTATCACATAGCCGTTAGAATGGAATATATTTATGTGGTTGAATAAATTATGAAATTATGGTTTACACATGTATATAAAATTAATCCTTTGGTTATTAATTAGTTATAAATTAAAGTAAGAACTATTTAGGAATAAAGAAACTTTTTTTCTAAGAAAAATATTTTTCTACATATAAGCACCATTTTATCTTAATAAAATTAAAAAAAACCAATTTTTATTAATGTTTAAAATATATATATGTATATTATATATTAAGTAAATACTTTTTATAATCATCCAATATATTTTACATGTATAAGATAAGAATAGATCCAATTTTATGAATAAAAGGATGTATTTTTCTAAAATATAATTTTACCACCTTTTAATGGAGAACCCATTTTAAATCTAAATTTAGAAACTTTTATAATTTTTATTTGAAAAAATAAACTTAATTTTGGAAATATTAATATCAAAATTTACTTTGGGTTAGTTTTTTTTATTTTTTCGAGAAGTTTTATTTTTTGATGAATAGAGAAAACGCTGAATTTTAATTCAAAACTACTTTTTCAACTAATTTATTTATATAGTTAAATTATATTTTAATATTATTTAAAGTTTAATTAGATAAATTTTACATAAATTAATCCAATTTATATCATTGGAACTAATTTCACATTAAAATTTGATATAAAATCATTTCAAACTTTTGAACATTTTTACTTTAAAAACTCGCTTTGTCATCCCTTCTGTGGGATTAATTTTAAATTAATTTCAGAAAATTATCTGATTATAATTTGAAAAAATAGATTCCATATTTTTAATAAATATAATTTCTAATTTATAATAAGTTAAACTTATTTTTTGACCAAAAATATTAGTGAAACTGATTAGAATTAATTACAGCGATTAAGAGAAAAAATAGCTTAACAAAGGACTAAACCTTAAACTTAAGGCCCACAATGACCTAGAAACTTGTCCAAAATCACTTTTATATTCATATTTATACCCTATAAACCTTTTTATTGGTTTTTGGATCAATATTTGATCCGCTTAACATGGGAAAAACATGGGTGGAATTCCATTTTAAAAAAATTACTAGAATGCCACTCCTCCCCTATAAAAAGGCACTCTCCCCTCCCACTTATTCACACCTATCAATACCTTTGTCTTATAAAAAATATTCCCAAATATAATAAAAATACCCTCCCTTTTGGTATAAATCCAACCAAGTAATCCATTTGGTTCAAACCAATAAAAGTTCCCCAAAAAGTGATAACATCCTTCCTCAAGCTTCATTGTTTTATTTTCATTCTCCACCACCACAAATATTATTATTCCATGATTATATAATAACATAAGTATCCTAAATATACTGATATTTTTTTGTATTATAAGTTTTATAACTACACTTACACACACATCCATCTAATTGGTAACAAACTTACCATTCTTGTGTATGGTGAACTACTGCATCATGAAACGATGTTGTTTGTTTTTCCTTTACCACCTCTCATGGTTGGGAATTATGATGGACACTATATTTTTATATGATATATATGATTTTTTTTATTTTTTTATACTTATTTAATTATTATACAAAAAATAATTATATTCTTTCCATTTTTTTTAAAATGATAACTTTTTTTGCAGGCGTGTAGATTATCGCCTCCTCAAAGCGATGTGATTCGTTCACACTTTACATGGAATGTATTAAGGATGGGTTTAGAAAAAATATATGATATATATGAAATAATAATTCTAAGATAATGATAATATATATATATATATATATTCATATGTTTAATTTAATTTCTTTCTTTCAATACGATAAGAAAATGGAAACAATGTTCATGCATACCTACGGCTTACCGTTTCCATGAATGGTGTATTACATTTAATATATCTATATTTTATAGATTATTATAAATATTAATATACTGAATATATATTATATATACATAATTTTATAAATTATTTAAATAAGTGAATCATGATTTGAGAAATAGCATCAAGAATAACAATTCAAAACATGTATGAAAAACAAAGTCATTATTGCCCGAAACATCACTTTAACATGGAATTATTAATAAAAAAGTAATGTAAATTCATAAGTGAATAATATATGGTATTATATATAGTAATATATTTCATTTTTATTGGTTTGATAAATTTATATTTATTATACATGATTTTTAAATGTGTACAAAGAAAGTCAAGACTTAAGGTAAGAGTTTTCTCATCTCGCTTTTTTTATTTATAAGATACATCCCATTTTCACCGCTCATTTATTTTGTATGGTGTATATATAGAGAATTAATTTATCATATGATAATTATACTTAAATTTATGGGTATTTATATATCCATTTTATGATATTTATTTATTGGGGTTTATGATTCAAAAGTTACCAAATCGGTATAGTAGTTTTGCCTCAATTTTTCTTCCTTGAGACACATGCCATGTTATGCAACTATATTCTTATAATAGGTGTATATAATGAACTTTTACTTGTTATATTTAATTATACTCTAATATTCATTTAATATTATTATCTCATGATATTTATGAGTTAAATTTACCAAAGTGGTAATAGTTTTTTGCTACAATCTAATTGTATATCGAGATTGTTTACGATTATGCTTCCATTGATGAAAACTTATGATAAATATCTTAATAACACTCATTAATTTTATTCTATTATGGTTATTCATGATATCTTAATTTATTGGGACCATTTTCTACTCTTTGTAACTTAATATAATTAAAAAAACGTTTTTAATAAAATATGACTTTATCTCTCTCTTCTGTCAGAAATCTATATTCTTTTAAAACCATGTTTTCTAAAAATATTTTTAAAAATGTTTTGTGTTTAAAAAGTTTTTTGTAATTTTTCAAGATTATTTTATAAGTTTTCAAGAAAAAATGTTTTCAAAATGTTTTCAATATTTCTTTAATTGTTTTCAAGGTTATTTTCAAAAGAAAAATGGTTTCAAAACGTTTTATGTTTTAAAAAGAATTTATCAAAGTGGAAATTATATTTAACACAAGAAATTTTTTAAATTATTTTTAAAGATTCATTTATATGTTTTCAAAGTGTTTTTCAAAGAAAAGTATTTTGAAAATGTTATATGTTTTAAAAAGTTATTTTTAAAGAAAATTTATGTTCCAAGTGATCTTTCAAAATCCTTACCCATATAAGACAACATATTTTGTTATAGTTAATTATTTAATAGGGATATGATCAAAATAATACCATTCATATTCTTTCTTAAATGGTTTATGTTTTGATGGAATGGTGTTTATGACAGTCATTTCTCTTTCATGTGTTATATTCTTTTAAAACCCAATTCCTTTCGCGGGTTATGATTTAGTGAAATGATTATGATACCTATCTCTTTTCCATAGGTAATAATATTATGAAATATTTATGATACCCATTTCATTTCATGGGTTATGGTATTATGATTGTTTAAAATCTTATGTCACACGTATGTATGATTTTATTTTGTGACGGGTGGGATTTATATATCCCTCTAATTCATTGGGTAATGATGGATGACTCATGAGTATATATGTTATGTGTGAACCTGATTACATGTTCAAAATGTTATGAGTTAACCTGATTACATGTTTAAAATATTATACATGGACCTGATTTCATGTCTATAATTTTATGCATGAACCTAGTAACATGTTCACAATGTTATTAGTGAACCAAATTATGTGTTCAAAATGTTATTTGTGAATATGATTACATATTCAAAATGTTATGCATAGACCTGTTTGAATGTCCATAAATTTATTCATGATCCTAATTACATGTTCACAATTTTATGCATAGACCTGGTTGCATGTCCATAAGTTTATGTGAGGGCATGATTTCATGTACTTAACTTAATCAGTGAACTTTTTTCTATTTATACATGTTCATAATGTTATAAGTTGATGTTTATGCCACAATTCCACATTTTATTAATATTTTATGATTTCATAGATTATGTTCTTGATTAACTTATGGTTCATGTCTTTTGAACTACCAATATTTATGATATTATTCATGTTTACGATCTTTTATATGTAGGGTATGATCTTATAATGTTATGATCACATTCTCATACCCTGATGCTCATTTTTATTCTTGCATATCTTCCATTATTACGCTTACTAAGCATTTGATCTCACCCCTTTTTATGTTTCCTTTCCCCCAGGTTATGAAGATATGTATTATATATAATGTGTCTAAAAATGGTTCTAGTCATAAAGAACTTAGTAGAGGATAATTTAGCTCACCTATGTACCAGTTTTTATGTTTCCATATTTTTATGTTTACAAATGAACTAAAGTAACATGGTATTTTTGTGTCTATTTGTGTAATGTATTAAGTATTCCTAAAAAATGATTTAATGTTAATGTATGAAAAGTAAGGGTCTCTATATTTGCTATCAGAAAAAAGGTTTATTCAACATTTGGAAAATAGGATGAGAAAAACTTAGTGAGATCCCTAAGAATATTTATAAGGATATTTCTAGGGATGTATCAAAGTATAAGCCCTATATGTCATATATTTAAAATAAGGTGTCATAATTTAGACATCCTATAAGATATTTGTTTTGATTATGTGATTTTTCTCTATGATAAGTTCTTCTCACACTTTTTTATGGTTTTAGTCAATATAGGGAACCAAAAGGAACTGGGTTAATTTCGAATGTGATGTACATTTTTCTAATGAGAATTTAAATGGTACTATCACTGAAGTGAAGGAAATTGTGATCGAGCCTAATAAATTTTCACATAATATGATTAACAATGTGTACCTTAACCAACTATTAGACTCACAAAACAATATAAGTAAGGAGTTCGCTGAGATTTTGGGTAATGTAAACCATGAAGAAAAGAATATTCAATTTCCTACATATCGAGAATATGGAAAGAATCACCCAAGTGAATGACTTAGAGGAACAAGAAGATGTTTTTACTATGGTAAATAAGGAAACAAAGAAATTAACTATAAAGTAAAAATAAATAGTTTGGTTAACAAAATGGATGGGAATATTGGCCTCCCTAGGACATCATCGATGGTTAAATTTTTTAAGTTTGTAATGAATGGACATTATGAAAAGTGATGTCCAAAGTGTAAATATCAAGAAGATAATCAGCAAGGTGGTATGAGTAATGGTTATATTTCCGATGATAATGAGACTACAGGTGAAATGTGAAAGGAAAGAGGTATTATGTAATAGGATGAGGTATCCTTGTTAATGTCTTATGGATGACGTGGAGTAACCTAACTGTTTATGTATTTGGATTCAATAATTATGAACTGTGAAATATATAAGGATTGTTCACTTTAGGTTTTTTGATAAGGATTTACAAGAATATGTTGAATGGTTCTAATGGGAAAGAAATGTGATTTAATGGAAAGGTGATATTCATGGGAAACACGTGATTAAGGTAAATATAACCCTTGATGTGTTTCTAATTTCAAGATAATGATTTTTGGATAAAGATATGTTGGATATGGATAATTAAATTGGATGGTAATGATTATATTGGAACTAATAAAGGATTTGTTAAAAAAGTAGTTTGTGATATCATGGATGGAGTTTGTAGAATTTTTGGATTTAATGAATATACCCAATAAAATTTGGAATAAGGAAACATGAATTTTTTCAATAAGGATTTATGGTAATCTAGGTTATTACCATGTTTCAAGAAAATTCATGATAAAGGTATCCACATGTTTGGAATGTGACAACCAAGAGCTACCTTATGATATATAGGCGATCAATGTTAATATGATTTAGTAAACTTCTTTAAAAGTTTTGAATTTTTATATTTCAAAAGGGTTATAAGGTTTACCATTTATGAAATGGTTTAAGTTAAACTTCATATGATATTTTAGATATTAAAGTATTATCTCTCCATATAAAGATTTATGAATATTGGATAACCTATGATAACATTTTTTATTGTGATAAGGAAAGATTGAATATTCTATCATTCTATTTATGATACTCGTGATCTTCTAATGCTTTAGGAATGAAAAATTGATCTTCATTTCATATAATAAGAGATGAAGTATAAATTGATCAAGGAAAAACAAAGGGTTAGATTGTGTAGAATAAAGTAAGTATATTTTATCATGAAAATTATTCAACTCTAGAGAAAGGATCTTAAAGCCGAAAATGTTATCCTAGTACCTTTTTTTCAGGTGAATTAAATGGTCCCTTAGATCATCATAGATTTATGGATTTATGATTGTTAACTTTATCTCTACATTGTTCTCTATCACTATCCATCAGAACTTGATGGTCTGATTTCTCTTCCTTTTCCATGTTTTCACTTTTCGCTTATGTTCTCCTATAAGGAAACCAAGTTATGAGTTACTTTGGGTAACTATTATGGTTCTAACTTTCCCTTTTAAAATTAATTTTTAGTATTCATTTTTAAAATGTGGGTTTCTATGAAAGGAACTTCAAAGTATTAAACTTTTGATAACCCAGATGAATTTCTAGGGAAAACTTCATTTTAAGGGGGTAGAATGTAACATCCTAGGATTTTTTGAAAAAAAATAAAATTAATTTAATCATTTTGATATTTTTCAATATTGAATATAGATTTTGTTATAGAAAACACTAAGTTTGGATTGTATTATACATAACACCAAGTTAATCTTATACTACACTCAACACTTAGATCATCTTATGGTATATGAAACACTATGTTTCTCTTGTGTTACACAAAAACCTGAGTCCATTTTAAAGCTTATGTCATACATAATATAAAGTTTAATCGAACTAAAAAATACTATTAATATTATTATTAAAATATTATTATAATTAACACATATCTGTTAGAATGGAAGATATGAATGAGGTTAACTAAATTATGAAATTATGATTTACACATGCATATAAAATTAATCCATTGGTTATCAGTTATTTAGAAATTAAATTAAGAACTATTTGAAAATAAAGAAATTATTTTTCTATGAAAATTATTTTTCGATGTACAAACATCATTTTATCTCAATAAAATTCAACAAATGAATTTTGATAAATGTTTACAATAAAATTTTTATATTATATATTCAATAAATATTTTTTATACCCATCCAATATATTTGATAGATATAAGATAATATTGAATCCAATTGTATGAATAAAAATATGTATTTTTCTAAAAGTTAATTTTAATGCCATTTAATGGAGAACCCATTTTAAATATAAATTATGAAAATTTATAATTTTTATTTAATAAAAAAACTTAAATTTTTAAATCATAATATCAAAATTTACTTTGAATGAATTTTTGGTATTTTTCTGAGAAGTTTCATTTTTTTTATGAATAGTGAAAAACACTGAATTTTAATTCAAAAATACTTTTCCATATAATTTTATTTATATAGTTATATTATATTTAAATTTGGTTTTAAAGTATAATTAGCTCAATATTACATCAATTAATATAATTTAGGTTATTAGAACCAATTTCACATTGAAATTAGATATAAAATCATTTCAAACTTTTGAACATTTTTACTTTAAAAACCTGCTTTGTCGTCTTGTATGCAGGATTAATTTTAATTAGTTTTTTCCACTTATATGATTAGAATTTAAAAAAATGGATTCTGTATTTGAAATAATAATAATTTATAATTTAGAATAATTTCATCTTAGTTTTTTACTAAAAATATTAGTGAAGGTGATTAAAATTAATCATAGTGATTAAGAAAACAATTAGCACAATAAAGGACTAAACATTAAACTTAATGACCAAAATGAACTATAAACTTGTAAAAAAATCAATTTTATGTTAATATTTATACCATATACTAAATTTTATGGGTTTTTTACCATTATTTGAGCCACTTTATATGGGAAAACGTGGAGGTAATTCCCTTTTAAAAAATTTACAAGAATATCACTCCTCCTCCAATATAAAAAGTTACTCACCCCTTCCACTTATTCACACCTCTAAAACCTTTTGGATTAGAAACAATCATCCTAAATATCCTACCATACCTTATAAATTCACACTATAATCCTACCTTTGTGCACAAATCTAACTAAGTAATCCCTTTTGGTCAAACCAAGAGGAGTTGCCCAAAGAAGTGGTAACACCCTTCCTCAAGCTCCTTTGTTTTATCTTCATCCTCCACTACCTAAAATATTATTATTCTAGTATTATATAATAAATTAATTATCATTTATATATTTATATGTTTTTATTATGATTTTACTACCTACAATTACACACACTTCCATCTAATGGGTAATAAACTTACCATTCTTGTGTACGGCGAACTACCACCTCACAAAATGATGTTGTTCATTTTTACTTTACCAGATCTCATGGTTGGGTATTATGATGAAAAATGTGTTTTTATATGATATATATTATATTTATGGTGTATTTATTCTTATTTAATTATTATATAAAATATACCTTCATGATTTCCATTTTGTCTAAAAACGATAACTTAGTTTGTGAACGTGTGGACTACTATCTCCTCAAAGTGATGTGATGCGTTCATACTTTACATGGAATGTATTAATGATGGGTTTAGTAAACATATATGATATATGTGAGATAATAATATAACTATAATTATAATATATATATATATATATATATATTCATATATTTTATTTACTTTATTTTTTTAAATTCAATAATAAAGCGGAAACAATGTTCATGCGTACGTAAGGCCTACCATCTCCATGAACGATATATTTCATTTCACATATATATATATATATATATATATATATATTATGGATTATTATAAAAATTTATATTCTGAATATATATGATATAGAAATCATTTTTTACATTCTTTAAATAAGTAAATCATGATCTAAGAATGAGGATCAAGAATAACAAGTCAAAATGCATATAAAAAACAAAGCAGTTATTACCCGAAATGTTACTTTAACATGGAATTGTTAATAAATGGGTAATATAAAGTCATAAGTGAATGATATTTGGTATTATATATAGTAATATTGTTCTTTAGTAGATTTACAATAAAATTATATTTATTATACATGAGTTATGAATGTGTACAGAGAAATTCAATACTTAAGGTAAGGGTTTTCTCATGTCACTATTTATATCTCTGAGATACATGTCATGTTCACCAATATTTTCTTTTGTGTGGTGTATATACTGATAATAAATTTATTATAGGATACTTATAATTAAATTTATGGTTATTTACATATCTATTTGATGATATTTATTTCATGTTTTTTATTCTTCAAAATTTACCGAATCAATAAAGTAGTTTTGCCTCAATTTTCCTTCTTTGAGACACATGCCATGTTATGCATCTATATTCTTCTAATAAGTGTATATACATACCTTTAATATGTTATATCATGAATATACTTATTTCATGGTATTTTAATCTTCATGTAATGTTATTCTCTCATGATTATTATGATTCAGATTTACCAAAGTGGTAATAGTTTGTTTCTATAATCTTATCATTCATCAGGATTATCTACATTATGATTCCATTGATGAAATATTATGATAAAATCTCAATAAAAGTCATTAATTTTCTTCTCTTATGGTTATTCATGATATATTCATGTATTGGTACCATTTTTACACTCTTTGGTACTTATGATAATTAAGAAACTATTTTTAAGAAAATCCAACTTTATCTCTCTCTTCAATTAGAAATCTATGTTCTTTAAATACCATATTTTCTAAAAAGGTTTTCAAAAATGTTTTATATTTAAAAAGTATTTTAAATTTTTTTCAATATTATTTTATAATTTTTCAAGTAAAATGGTTTTCAAAATGTTTTCAAGCATTCTTTAAATTTTTTCAAGGTTATTTTCAAAAGAAAAATGTTTTCAAAACATTTTATGTTTTAAAAAGTGTTTTTCAAAGAAGAAAGTATATTTTCCTCCATAGATTTTTTAAATTATTTTAAATGATTCCTTTATATGTTTTCAAAAAAAAATTTAAAGAAAATGATTTCCAAAAAAAATTATATGTTTTATAAAGTGATTTTTAAGTAAGATTTATGTTCCAAGTGATCTTTCAAAATCCTTCCCCGTCTAAGATGACACAATTTGTTATAGTTTATACTTTACTGGGGATAAAATCCAAGAATACCATTAATATTATTTATTTAATGGTTTATGTTTTGATGGAATTATTTTTATGACACCCTTTTATCTTCCAAGTGTTATATTATTTTGAAAACCACTTCCTATCACGGGTTATGCTTTGAAGAAATGATTATGAGGCATATATATTTTACATAGGTAATGATATGATGAAATGTTTATGATACCCATTTTAGGTAATGGGTTATGATATGATGATTGTTTAAAATCTTCTAAAACATGTGTGTATAATTTTATTTTGCGATGTGTGGGAACTATATCTCCATCCAATGAATTGTGTAATGATGGATGACTCATGAGTATATATATTATGTGGGAACCTAATTACATGTTCATAGTGTTATGTTTGAACCTGATTACATGTTCACAATGTTATTCATGGGCCTAGTTTTATGTCCATAAGTTAATGTGTGAATCAGATTACATGTTCACAATGTTATGAGTGAACCTTATTACGTGTTCATAATGTTATGCATGAATCTAGTTACATGTTCATAATTTTATGCATGGACCTAATTACATGTCCATAAGATTATGTGTGATCCTAATTATATGTTCACAATGTTATTTTTGGACCTTTTTTCATGTCTATAATTTTATGTGAGGTCTTGATTTCATGTCCTTAACTTAATGAGTGAACCTTCTTCTACTTATACATGTTCACAGTGTTATAATATGATGTGTATTCCATAATTCAATGTCTTATTCCTATGTTATGCTTTCATGGATTATTATCTTGATTCCCTTATGGTTTATGTCTTATTAACTACCAATCTTTAGGCCATGATTCATGTTTGTGATCTTTGATATGCAGGGTATGGTATTATAATGTTATGATCACATTCTTATACCCTTATGCTCATTTTTATGCTTACATATCTCCCATGATTACGTTTACTAAGAATACGTGCTCAACCATGTTTCTGTTTTCTTTCCCCCGAGTTATGAAGATATGTATTATGTATGATGTGTCTTAAAAGGGTGCTAGTCATGAAGAACCTAGTAACTGATAATATAGTTAACCTATCTACCAGTGTTTATGTTTCCATGTTTCCAAAGACACTAAACTAACATGGTATTTGGGAATATTTTTGTGTAATGTATTGGTAATTCGAGAAAAATGATGTAATGATAATGTATGAAAATTGAGGGTTTCAATAGGACACCACACTATAGTACCCTTCATTACATCATGGTTCCCTACCTGTAATTAAAATTTCAATATGATGGTCACCCTGAAGCCTCTTTGAAGATCACCCAAACCACCAACCATGACTTATTCCACATCCAAAAACATCTCCTTGTGATGTTTAGACCCTCAAATTTTCAATATGATTCACAATTAAGGATTTATCCCCTTCTTTGGGAATAAAATTAAATTCTCTTCTCAAACTAAAAAATTTGTGTCATTAAACAGTAAATACCAAGGTTTAGTCTCTTTTTCCTCTCCCTTTTCTCACTTATTAAGGAGGAAAATATACTTTCCACATAGGATAATTCAATACCTCACTATCTCATTTTAGTTTCACCGAGTATGGGTTGGTTCTTTTATATCTTCACACTACTCTTTTACATATTTTCTATAAACTCTTCTTAGCAGTAGCTTGACATTACACAATGATCTCCACTTAGTCTTTAAGGAATAACTTGTTTCTTTTTTAAGGTATTCAATGAGTTCCAACTCACTTATTTTATTGTTCACTTAGTGTGAATGTAAAGTACTTACTTTTATGCAACTCCATGTTCATTTAATTATAACCATATAATCCCCTACACATAAAACATGTTATAGTAAGTTCATTAATGAAATATTATCCCTTTCATAAGAAATTTTTTTGAGAAAACTATTTTTTCACAGAACTCAATATTTCATAGAATTCACTCATGGAAAACATTGGTTTTCATAAACCCTTTCTCACAAATTTAATTGAGTGAAATCAGAGTGTTTCCTCTCTCAAGAATATTCCTCTACCAATTCTATTTCCTTTTTCATCTATGTATTTTGTGTTTATAGTAAAATAATGACCCTTTTTGAAAGTTTTAAAATATTTATTTTCACAACTCAACTGCATGAAATTCATGACAACTTTATTCATTCATGAAACTCTATTGTGCATAACTCTACCTTTTCACATCACCTTCTTTTTCATTAATGGAATTTAATTATAACCTATGAGATAATTATTCCTTAGCTTAAAATTTTATTTTCTTATTATTGATAGTATCACCTACACTCTTGGGAAATGGAATCTTGTTATTATTTCCCTCAGCAGCAACTTTCCTTTCCAGCCTATCTTAGAATCAAAAAAAGTTTGAAAATTTATGGGTAATCTTTCCTAGTTTCATATAGATATACTGGAGGATAATTTAGGTATGGTTCTTACCATTTCTAGATGGTCACTCCCTTATGATAGTATTCTCTGCTTTTGGGATCAGTTTTTCATCTCATCATCCATGAGGAATTCAATGTTGTATGATTATCACAGTTACTTTTTATTCATTCACCCTAGTACTATGAAGATGTATTATGAAATGATATGGAATTTCTGGTGGTTAGGTATGAATCACACATTTATGATTAGGTTTCCCTTTGTTACACCTACTAGTAGATAAAGGCAAAGCACATAAATCCCTTTGGTCTGCTCCAACCTCTTCTGGTGTGAGTTTTGAAATGAGATGAAGTGTCTATGGACTTAATTGTTGGATTACAATGTACCCCCCATGGTAAGAATTATATTTTTTTATGATTGATCGGTTGAAAAAATCATCCCATTTTATTCTGATCTGATACACCACCAAGGTTTAGGATCTTATTCGGCTATAAATTTAATACATTGTGAGATTACATGGGGTCCCCTCTCCTATATTTTCAAACAAGGATCCCAATTTTACTTTGATATTTTGTAAGAGTCTCTAAGAGGATATGGGTACAAGGTTCATATTGATTAAATCTTACCATCCACATAAAAATTGTTAGAAAGATCATACTATTCATATTATATAGGATATACTCAATGATTATGTCTTGGATTTCAATGGATCATGAGATTTCCATCTAGGACTAGTCGAGTTTTCTTATAATAACAATTACCAGTCATCAATCATAATGGCTACTTTCAAGGCCTTGTATGGTCTCCCATCTAGGTCACCTCTTTTTTTGGGTTGAGGTAGGTGAGGACTCTATTATGGGACCTAGTAACATTCAAGAAATGTTGAAAAAGATTTAGGATATAAATCGTAGCTTGGATATAGCTCATAGTTGGAAGAAATCATTTGTGGGCTGTTGATGTTGTCCTATGGAGTTTTCCATTGGTAATTGAGTTTTCTTGAGAGTTTCTCCTTGGTTGGGTCACCATCGTCTTGGGATATATGGGAAGTTTTATTTGAGATATGTTTGACCATTTGAGATCACTGAGTGAGTTATATAGGTTTCTTATCAGTTGGTGTTACCAACTCAGTTGATGTGTATTCATGATTTTTTCCACATATCTCAGTTCAAGAAGTACAACCTGATCCATCCAATGTTCTTATTTGGGATGATATAGAGTTAAGTTCATATGTTTACATTATGGATAAACCAGTGGATATCAGTGACTCTAAGATGAAATTCTTGTATGGTAAGTCTATTATGTTTGTTTAAGTGTTGTAGTGACACAAATTGGATTCTCATGAGACTTGGGAGCACAAATCATCAGTGAAGGAGTGGTGGACTCACCTATTTCTATATATTTATTATTTTGTGTAAATTTATGGGGATAGAAAGTTCTATGATAGAGATAATTATAACATCTTGGTTATTTTATTTTCTCTTTTTAATGTTTAATATGATATACATATTGTTCAGGGGTGTTGGAGGTGATATAGGGGTTTTCTAAAGGAGTTGGGTAGGGCGCTGGCTATCCTTCAAACTTATTTCCACTAGAGTGGGCAGATCATTAGCTCAACCAAGAGAAACTTCTTTCTCTTAATACAGAGCACTTCTAGTCGGGTGGCCTCCTTGTGTAGACGGTTGGACATGCAGCATGGGGAGTTGCCTCTGGATTACTTGGGCACACCAATTTATTTGGGGAGACTCTGGGTACGTGACTTTTATCCAATTGTGTGTAAGATAACAAAACAAGTTTTGAACTGGAAAAAAAATCCTATCATTTAGAGGTCATATTACTTTAGTTAATAGCATTTTTTCTTCCATCCCCATGCACGCAGTGGCTGCTTCCAATGTGCCTCAAGGTGTGTTCAAAATGATTGACAAGATCCTATGTAACTTCTTTTGGGATGCAAAATCCAAAGGCAAGAGTCACTGGGTCTCTTGGGATAAAATGGTGAGATCGGTGTTGGAGGGGGGAGTTTGTGTCAGGAGACTTCGTAGATCGATTAATTGCATGCATTCAAAGCTTTCTTGGGAAGTTCTGGAGGAACGAACATTATGGGGAAGATCCATGTCTCAGATTGGTGGGGTTAGAAAAGATGAAGTACATGGATACAGATCTCCTCTGTGGGAGAAGGTCTACCCCCTGATTTAGCTCCTGCTTCCATATGCCCGATGGATTGTTGGTTCAGGGGATCTTTCTTTTTGGCACAAGAATTGGGCTGGTAATTCGCTTGACTTCCCGGGGTGTCCTCCTCCTTTGATTATAGTTAAAGAGGCGATGATGTTTCCCAAGTTTACAGAGGTTGTGCTAAACTCTAATCAACAAGATCTTATGGAATACATCGAGATAACTTCAGGTCCGGATCTCTGTGTTTTTTCTCCCTCGCCTTCTGGAGTCCTTTCCAATAGAGAGTATTGAAGGTTGGTTTTGGAGAAGAACCACCAGGACGAATAGACTGGAGTGTTGTGGTGAAATTTCATTCCAACTAATTTTAACTTTCTTATATGGAGTATTATAAGGAAATCAGTGGCCATGGATGAGTGTGTTAAAAACCTGGGTATAAACTTAGCATCTGTATGCCACTGCTGTAGGATTAAGAAGGAGGAGAGCATGAATCATTTATTTTTTGAAGGGGACTAGGCATCAGCGGTGTGGAAGTGTTTCGGAGGATCTGTTTTTACCTATTCTTGGTAGTGGGATGTCTTCTCATTCTTGAGGGACTGGTTTCAAGGTTCACTCAGGATGGAGAAGGAGCGTATGGCTCGGGCGGGGATTCTGAGTGCAGGGTGTTGGTGTTTATGGCAAGCCAGAAACCAGGCCCGTTTCGAAGGTGAGGTTTCTTTGACACAATCCATTTTAGCAAGGATAATATTCTTGCTACTGGACTGGTCTTCTCTTCACAAGGAGTGGCGGGATGCTCCTTTATTTGGCCAGCTTCGGATTAAAATCCCTCAGCCTCTCCCTGCTTCAGACGAGGTGCGGGGAAGTTGGTTATCATGGAAGCTCCCTAGATATGGTTTCAAACTTAATACTGACGGGTCATGTTTTTCTGGTAGAATGAGAGGAGAGGTGTGGTTAGGGACACTCAGGGTGATTTTGTTTTGGATTTCTCTACTTGGTTTGGCATGGGTAACCCTCTCATGGTGGAGACTAAAGCCATGCTCATGGACCTCTTGCTTTGCATCCAGGAAGGTGTGATTCTAACTCAGGCCGAAACAGACTCTCTCATTCTTCATGATGCTCTGTGGGGAAAGGGGGCTTCCATTGGTCTATTTCATATCAAGTTAAGAAGTTCAGATCACTGATCCTGGACTCCATTCATGTTTCCCACACAAGGCAGGAGGGCAATAAGGTAGCTAATCATCTGGCTTCTTTAGCTGAGTAGACTATCAGGCACACTTTCCTCATTCCTACTTGTATTCTGAAACCTAATGCTGTGAACTTAATTAGAGGGGATTCCCTTGGCTTACATTAATTCAGACCTCCTTAATCAAGGGGGGTTGTATGGTGTGTTTCCTTTCTTTGAATAAAAAATTTATCTTGGATGGGTAGGGCGCTAGCTATAGTATCCAATACATGTCATGAATCATGGATTCATGATGTGAATTACTCATGGGAGAAATACATGAAACTGGTTTAAATTGTGAAAAAAATCAAGATGTGAGCATTATGTTCACATCATGAACCTATACTTCGGTTTTTTAAAAGAAGGCAATGCATTTTCTAGTGAATAGAAAATCTAATAAATTCACATCATGAATTGGATATTCACATTGTGTAATATTTCTATTCTATTGGATTTAATTTTCTATTCATCTATATCCTCTATAATTCATCTTTCTCCTCTCTCTCTCTCTCAAATCCTAGGGATACTCTAGGTGATTTTGTGTGGATATAGACCTCCTGGGCTTCTCCATTTAGTGCTTTGATCTATGTATTGGTTGTTTGATTCTATTTTTGTAAGTGTGTTCATTTTCTTCCAATATTCTTTAATTCTATGGGAATTGGTAGTGGTTTTGGATATTTTCCGTGGTATATATGATCATACAATGATTCTTCTTTAATCCCTTCTATATTTATTGTGTGTTTGTCTTCTGGAGGAGGTATATTGTGGGTTGTAGTGTGGTGAATGAGAATCTATAGGTGTGTATTGATCTAACTTATCTTACGAACCTTTTTTTCATATGGTTTTATTCTAAGACGTGATAATTGATTATAGGTCCTTCTTTTATTATTCTTTCATCCCTTTCATTCTTATGTTTGTGGATCCCATCACGATTAGTGTGCAACCTGAGTCTGAGGTAGGAAGGTCTATATCTAGCCTATATTGAATGAACCTTGAATGTTATGGATTTATTAAATTGTTTTCTAAATGAATTATCATGATCTTTGGAATTGTTGGTTTGTTTTTTTAAATGGGTTTTTAAGAAAATATGGGTTTTCCCTTCATTTTGTTGAAATAAAATGTATTTTCAAAGAATTGAGAAATTTATTACAAAATAAGTTTTCAAAGAATATTTTTGACAATGAAATTATTTCCTCTAATTTTTTGTGAAATGTGAAATCCCTTTAAAATTTATTAGATACATGTCACACATGGGAACCTTAAGTACTTAGGTGAAAGGTTTAGTATTTGGTCACATCCATTGGTACTATAAGGGGGTTCACTTTTTCTGGTGTTCTTATGTTCCTATATCATAGATTTCTTGTCTCTAGTAATTGATTGACATTTTAAGGGGTTCAATTTATAGTGTTTTCCTCTATTCCTTAGAATTTTATGCATTGGTTATAGGTATTGGGGTGCACACTAGTCTTTGATTTAGATTGAGGTATAAGTGACCTAACTATCTGGGCCTTGTGTTATCCTTGCGTGTCTTCCATTGTGTGTTGTCTTTTTACTAATTGTTTTGTTATGAGATTATGTATTATTTGATAAATATAACTGATTTGATGAAATTGTGATTTGAAATTGTTTCACCTGTTTTTTTGAAAGATTTGGAAAAGGGGAATTGTTTACAATTCTTTTGATATAAAATTGTTTAACTATTTATCATGCCTTGTTTTCATTCTATATGATCATATTGTGATTATTATATAATGACATAGTAGATAACACCTATGTGGTATCTTACTAATCTTATTTAGCTTACTCCCTACATACTCTCTTGGGGTGGGTTAAACTTGTATTATCTTTTGATGTAGGAAAATGTAAGGTGTTGTAGTGATGGGGTGAGGTTTTTGTCAGCTAGGATGGATAATTGGTTGTGAGTTGGTGGGACATGGTCTGCACGTATCACATGGAGTATCAATTTCCAATATTAGTTATCATTTTTCATGATTTTTTGACTTATACTTTGGGTTTTTGATCTAGCTACATTTGGGTTTTATTTCTACCATTAGCACTCTTTGGTTTATATAATATCCATTTTTCATGTTTTCTCTATTTATATATTCCATGTATCTTATTTTAGGTTGGGTGAAATTATTCTCTCTAGTTTTCTTTTGATGAATAAGTGTTAGTCAACAGTCCTTGGGGATCAGTAATGCCCTTCACGTCTTTTTTTTACTAGTTTAGAGCCTAGTTGGATGGGTATCTAGGAAGTGACATGACATTATAGTTTCCTTATTCTGAGAGTCCTATCTTATAGATTTGGAAAGAATATTTCACTTATCACTGAATATGTATTCCAAAATTTGTAGATTCAACTTTTTGATGCTATAATGAGAGAGGTATTATTATTATTATTATTATTATTATTATAGGTTTTCATCCCCTCATCATGCTTCTTGATCTTCTCATCCTTCAACTTTAGTTGGGCAGTAATCACTTTCAAATTTTATTTATCTTCTTTCCCAGACTTTATCATCTCTTTAAGTTTTGTTTTGATAGGGATAATTATATCTTTCATGCCCTTATCTATGGTCATTTTTTCTTATAGTTCATGTTTAATATCTTTAATTACATTTCTTTGGACCAAAATTTTTTTTTCATTTTAATAATTTAATCATTTAAGTACTCCTTTACTTTCCTCGGCCTTTGGTTCTCCTAAACTGTCTCTTTCATGTTTGAAACAATCTTATCTTCCTTAGTTACTTTAAGTTTTGATATTCTTTTAAGTCAATTCCCTTATCTATGGATCCATATTTACACTCTTTCCCTTTGTAAGACATCTATTCTAATTCCTTTAACTAAGAATCATTATTTTCCTCTATAACAGTAATAAATTTAATCAATTTTCCATACTTCTTCTTTAGTTTTTCAACCTCATCCTTTATCACTTCAACATGAATTTCTTAATATTGATTCTTATTTCTCTTCTCTATGTTTTCTTCTTTAATACCTTGATCTAGTTTCTATAATGTGTGGAAGACTTCAACATTTTTATTCCTTAGCATCTCTCCATCATTTTTAGATCCAATTATCACTTGGATTATCAAGATCATGATCTATTCCTATAACATTATTGTATGAATTAATAAGTTCAAAATCAGATTCATTTATAGCTTCATTTTGATAGGTACTAGAGACCTTCATTTGAATCTGACTTTTCCAAAGGATTTTTCACAGTATTGAATTCTTTTGAAGTTATGATTCCTCTTAAAATTAATTATTTTTTCTATGTTATACATGTATAATAGAATTCAAATCCAATAACCAATCAAATAAATTTTGAATAAAACAAATATTAAAAGATAAAAATTTCACTAAAAACAATTATTTACCCAACTATGGTATTTGAGAGGTAAGGGGAATCCATGTTTGAAACACATTGTTATTTCCCTATGTAAACTATAAAATCCCCTAAATTATATTTAAATTATTATTATTAGTGTCACTTATATGTTATTCCTTTCAATGATGATCTTATTGATGATAATTTTTCCTTATCCTTAATCAAATTATCATTCTTCAGTATGTAAGTAATGCATACAAAATAAAAAAAATTACTTGGTTCACTGACACTAGGATAATCCAATAAGCATATAACAACAATGTTTTTCAGTAACAAAATCCAATAATCACATACTTTTGTTCAATTTTCAAAATAAACTCCTTGTCCCTCCTTATTCACTACCAATTCCAAGGGCCACTACCCTTAAAATATTTAGGTTTAGCTCATTACCTCTCGATGGTCAATTCCTTTTTTCCTATCCCTTTTCTCACTTCTCAAGGATAGAAATATCTTTATCACATAGGAAAATACAAGGCTTAACTATCCCTTTTTTGTTTCACTAAGTGTGGTTAGTTTCTCGTTGATCTTTACACTACTCTTTCACGGACTGGTTATAAACTCTTTTTAGTGGTAGCTACACTTTCCCTAGTTATCTCAATTATGACTTCAAGAAATTAATTCTTCAATTAAAAACATCTTAAATGAATTCCAACTCACTTACTTTATTTTTCACTTAGTGTAAATGTCCAATACTTACTTCAAATCAAATTTTTATTCACATAAGTATAGCCTTTTAAGTCTTTATACATGAACCTTGTTCAATTTAGTTCATTTACACAAGATTATTATTTTCAAAAGAAAAACATTTTTTAAAATGGTTTATTTTTAAAACTTGTTATTTCACACAAGTCACTCATGGAACATAGTGGTTTTCATAACTCCTTTCCCACAACTTTACTTTAGAAAAATCATATCATTTTCTCTCTCGAGAATCCTTTTCTATGAAGTCTCTTTACTTCTTCTTCTAGGTCTCTAGTATTTACAAGAAAATAATGAACCTTCATTAAATTCATGAAATATTCATTCAAACAAATCCACTTCACATAATTAACAATAAATTTCTTCATTTTTAAAAAAATATGATAAACTTAACTCTTCCTTTATGTGTCGCCTTTTTTTATTAATATAGCACAACTCCACATTGTGTGATAATTAGTCCTTATATTAAAAATGTAAAGTTATATTATTAATCGTTTCAAGAAACTATAAACTTTCATGAGAATCATTCATTTACACTGATTTCCTACACAAACTTACCAAACACAAGAAACCCCATACCTTCACAATTATATGCATTCTTTTGTGTGAGAACAATACCTTTTCTCTATTTTATAGCACAAATTACCTAAAATCACTCAAAAACCTCTAAAATTATTAATTTTCTCTGTTTTCCTATAGAAATGTAAATAAATACTTTTATGGAATAATTCAATTGAGAATTAAAGGTTGATTTTCATGCTGAATTAAAATGAATATTTTAGGGGATTTTTAAATCCATATTTTCATGGATATTTTAAATGGATAAATTCAGAGAGAAGTTTTAGAGAGTTTGACTCGAGTATATCGTTTAAATGGGGATTAATTCATTTATTCTAGGCTAATTCAAGTGAATATTTCTATAAATAATTAAACGAATATATTAGTGCACTTATTAAATATATAAAATCAATTAACTTTTAAAGGAAACAAAATTATAAATTACTGGTGAAATAAATAGAAGTTTTTCATTCCATTATCAATGGTGGTGTGCCGTGTGTAGAAGAAAAAACGTGGGAATTAATTCAAAAATTTATTAGTTGATTTTATATGTAGGATTTAAATGGAGAGTTTAATAGTGATTTAAATAAAAAATAAATTGAGAGTTTTATGGATATTTAAAGTGATATTGACTCAAGAAACTAGGATAATTTGGTTAATTTTATTTTTAATTTTTTTACATGGTATGAAATCTGGTAATTTCCAAAATATTTTGAAGATCTAGTTTCTAAATTCAAATGAAGGATAGAGTATAGATAAAATAAAAAGGTTGACTTGATTTAAATACATTAATCAAGAACAAACTAATTGGGGTAAAACTCATGGAATTATCTTGGAAAATTAAAAGATCAAAATATTGAGATTATTGGAGTCTATGTAAAATTTCTTATAATAGTTATGAAAAAAAGAGCGATGAATAAAATATTTAAAAATATAGTGCACTGAATATCAATGATATATTTGGTAAGTGACAATAAATAATAATGATATTAAAAACATATATTTTATTGTAAATTTAGTTTTATATGAAATAAAAACAAAGATAATGGAATCCCATTGCTATATCTAGTTATTGAAAAAGCATACATATCGCAATAATATTATTATAGTATAGGACAATCTTCATCTAAAATAAGTTATTCACTACTAAAATTACATAAAAGACAAAGATTTAATCCTCACATTAATAGAGAACTCTCATATAGAATTGAAAGAGGAATAGAAAGATACACCCCAATCATCATGGAGTTGATCTCATCCATCTATGAAGAGAAAGATATTATATAATGTGGAGCTTTAAATAGATAATATACATAGACTTGAACATACAAAACAATCATACTATCTATGTTGATCATGGAGAGACCCTAAAGTATATAAACTAACATAACCTTTTTCTGAATTAGTGTGTAAATGATGATGAGAATGAGGTACCCTTGGTTTAATTCTATATCTATCTCAAACTATGTAAAGTTTGTGCACCTTATCATAGAGTGACCACAATATAAAAAATTTATCCACTAAACTAGTGTAGTAGTAGATTCCGTCACATTAAAACATCATTAGTGAGTGCTCCTTAGATGTTTCCCTTTATTTTGAACCAATTTAAATCCTCATGTCTTGAGAATATTTTAATTTACTTTATATTTTTTTATGTTTAAGTGAGAGATCCATAAAGAGTGAAACATTGATCAAGTTCCCTCGATAAAGGAAAAAAGATTTGATAATGGGGTGGACATGATCAAATGAAAAGTTTTAATTAGAAAACACCATAATTCACCTCTCTCCTTGGAGTCCACATATTCAACTTATTCCAAATAAATGTCAATTTTGAGTTCAAATGTTAAATTTTATGATGGATTTTTTGGAATAAATGAACATTTAATTTATGTAAACAATGTGGCTTTAGTATATAATATTTTTAGTGAACAATTGAATTTTATAATCATATACATATATAATTTGATTTAAAAAGGTATAATATGTATACAATCTCTAATAAAACTAAACATTTGGGGTTTATGAGTGTATTAAAACTCTTTTTATAAAATATATTTATGATAAAATTATAAAAAAAACTATGTTTGTGATTTATAAGCCACTATTTTTGGAATCATTGCAAGGTTTAGACATTTTTTTACATTTGTTTAGAGTCTATATGAAGAAATTAGTAAAATTCACATAATATGAACTTTATTCATCATAATATATGATATTTTACCTATATTTATATATTGATCAATCCAAATTTTTTTATTGGTGTTATTTTTATCATTAATTTTTTTTTCTTTAAAAAAATGTATGGAAATAAGAGGAATTAGGTGAACATAATAAAGAGGGGTTTGGACAGATTTTGTTTTTATGATATTAGTCATGAAACCTAGGTGTGTATAATATTATGTGGTATTAGAATTGATTTAAATATTATAAACTTTAATATTAATTATTTTATTTTATTCTTTAATTCTTATTTTATTTAATTTGAAATTTTAATGATAATTTGAGGACCGATACTCAAGAATAAGGGAAAAATTTATATTTCATTATTATCTATTCTAGATAACATCATTTTAATTATTATTTAAAAATATTATTCATGTAATTTTGAAAAACTTTTACAATATTCAAATCATATACCCACAAATTTTATGCCAACTAAATTATTATTATTTTATATGAAATTTTTATGGAGCATGGAATGTTTTTAATCAAATTTTAAAATCTGGAATTTTTTATATCACTATATTTAAAAAATTTCTTCAATGAAGTCATATATTTTTAAAAATTTCTTATTTAAAAGATGAACCTGAAAAAACTCTATAAAACTATAGAGAAATGAGATCATTAAACATCCTAAATTGAAGTTATTTTATAATTTTTTGTTACTATAATTATTGCTTATTTTTTAATGAATTTTTTTTAGTTACTCAAATTTGAGTATAATAAAAAAAATGTAAAAATCATATTCAAATTGTTGTTTCAAAAAAAATTGATGAACATAAAAAAATTGATGAACATAAAAAAATTTCACTGACAATAAATTTATACCAAAAACATATTAACTAGAATTTGGTTGATTATGAAAACTATATCTAGGAAAAATAATTAAGATGATTTTAGAAAAAAAATACATTTTCCACTTCATGGACCCAATCATCTAGAGGATGGATTAACTACATTAATTGATAATATGATAGATCCCATTGATTTTTGTTTTTAAGGTATGAATATATATTTCCTTGCAATATATCACAACTAAAAAATTTATAGGATTCAATTTATGAATGGGGGAAGAATGTAATAACCCCATGTTTTATTCAAAAATAAATAAATAAATAATATTTTTGATTAGTTATTTAACTAAAATTAAAATGAAAATTTTTATTATAATATTTCTTTATCAAAGAATGAGTGTAAATTATAATACAAATCGAAGTTCATTATTCAAAAGGGGATAAAAAATTATATAACTTGTTTATAGAAATATAAATTTTTCTATTGTGTAATCTTGAATGAGTATAAGACATAGAAAACCATAGTGAGGAAGATAATCACCATTTTCATAAACATAGGCATTCTGAAAAAATGCTAGAAAAATTGAGGTATGTTATATGAATAATGATAGTGATTCCATGTGATGATTTATGAAGGTAGTTATGTAATTATAATAGAATTATCCATTTGGTTATATAGTCATTATGGGTTTGAAGTCATTAATTTAAAGTGTTCATCGATGGGAGATGTGGAAAACTGATTAATTAGGTAATGTAATTGATGGTATAAGGTTTACATTAAGTGGTAGATTGAAATTTTTATTATGAAATTGATTTAATATAATTATTTTATAATTTGATACCTAATAGATTTGACCATTACATGTAATATTTATGGTTTGATCATTAAAAAAATATAGTTTTTGTAGATAACTATTGGAATCAATGTATATGGTGAGTATAAATAATGGTAATTACATTATGAAATAGAGGGGTTTTCATATTTGGTTTTACCTTGTTAACAACATTGGTATAAAATGATTAACTAAAAATAAAATTAAAGTGAAAACTAAAATTGTGTGATGAATAGTTAAAACTAATATAAACTGAATTAAATAGTTTATATCTATAAAAAGAGTTTTAGATTAGTTATATAAACAAATAAAACTTTACATGGTCCAATTATGATTCATAAAGGATAAAATATTAAACATTTATATCCAAGGTTTGAAAGATGATCTGAACATCATTATAAAATAAATAATAGAGAGATAAAATATATAAAAATAATAGATTGAATCAATATTTAAATATATAAAATATTTATATATACAACCAATTCAATAACATAAAAAATATTTACAGGGCTATAATAATATTTTTCCAAAATAGAATGTGGTTTGATTTGTTCTTTTCACTTAAATATTTCATATGTTTTCCATTTGTCATTATAGTGAATAATAAATAAATATTAATGTTATATTAAACATTAATAATAGAAAAATAATCACCATTTTTTGTTTTAAAAGTGATTTATATACTTTATTTAATAGTTTGGTTTCAATGAAGAATAATTAAGAATAGTTAAGGATACAAAAAGTAAATAAAACCCAAATATTAAATATAAAATAATCCTCAATCAATTGATAACATGGTGTTTTTGTAACTTCATCACTAGTACGTGTGATTATTTTAATATCTTCGAGTGAATATATATATCTTGATATACAATAATCTTAAACAACAACATTATCTTCAGATAATGAAATAAAACCAAGGACAATCACCTTGAATGGCGTCTCTATCCTTACAAAGGACTTATACTTCATATTTTTCTTCTTCTTAGATTTAGTCATATGTCCTTATTCTCCAATTAATTGATGTACTCTACTTGTGAAGATAGTCTGATTCATATATTTTAGAATATTTCATCTTCCATTTTTCTCTTCCAATATCATTCATATATCATTATAAGTATTTTAATGAGTTATCTCCATTAATAAACCTTCTTTTAAAGTATCCATTAAGGCCTTCTTATCACAAATATCAATCTCTAAATTTCTTTGATCCATATTGATTATAATTCCATGTCTTATTTGAAAAAAAAATCTAATTGATAATATTTCATGAGTGATTCCAAAATTTACTACCAATCATGACATGAACTCATTCTTTAAACTAAAAAATGGCTTCTATCAAATACAGTATCTTTCACTATAAAAGAAATAAATTTTATAATAATACCATATTCAAAATACAAATATTTCAAGTTGAATCTATAGGATAACCAATTGGATCTGATTCCCCTTATTGTAACCCAAGAGACACCCTTGGAGGGGGTAAATCAAGGTGATACACAACCCAAAATTTTATTTCACTCAATTATCTCTTTATTGGATCTTGTTCCTATTAGTAAGAAATATTGTTCAACTTGTTTTCCTTCTCAACTCCTCCCAATCATAAATAATATCATGAAAGTAAATTGATAAATTAAAATAGTTTTTTTATATGGTTTTCCTAGAATTGGATACATCCAATTATCATACAATTGACATTGTATTAATGTACCAAAAGATACACTATAAACTTATAGGTTAGGTGGATACAAAATCTAGGTAAAGTCACTCCTCCCTAAGTCACACTACCTATATAAAGTTTTAGGGAATATCTCATTTCTTACCAAGGTTCACTCCCTTATTTTCCTTCTCACAATGCTCTAGATGATATCAACTTATATACATATAAGTCTATTCTCATTTTATCAGCATAAAGGTCACTTAAAGATCATAATATAAGAAAGATATAAATTTTATCATAATTTCAGATGTGGTGAAATGTTTAATTTTAAGTTCTAGATTCTTCTTTAATCTAGATGAACAAATCCTTGTCAAAAGATTTGAACAAAAACATCTTTCACATAAAATCTAATAAAAAACTTCTTATAATGAAGAATATTTCCTTTTGGGAATTATTTAATTAACACTCTATCTTCTTCTCCATAAAAACTAAATACATTCATGATTATCCATAAGTCCTAAGAATTATTATTAACTCAACACATGTGAGATAAAATGGAAAATCTATTGGGATCTATCTCTATTTTAAACTAGATCTTTTATATGCTCTATTATTCATCAATAAGACATTAGTTATAAATTATATTACTTCAAAAATAATGATCCCTTCCTCTATAACAAATTTAGATCTATCGGTGATGATTTTTATGGGGATCCTCGGTATTTTTACTTCTCATGAATCAATATTTTTCAATGTACTCACTCTTACCTTTTTTTTAGAATATAAACAGTTCGATCTTCACATAAATATGATATTAGACAAAATACCTTATTGCAGTTTCTTTTCTTCTTCATTATCCTTTCTTCTCTAAACTCTTTGTTATTTTTTTGTTTATTTTATACTCTCATTTCTATCAATAATTTTCTCCTCTTTTTTTCAAATTGTATCCCTTTATTTTATATCAAGGGATTTGAAATTCAAATAAAAAATGAAGATATTAACTACCTTGAAATTAATCTGATTTAGATTATTCACATTGGTCATATTCAAGTAGATCTCTACCATTGAACTTTTTTTTGTTGATGAAGTTCATCTCATAACCTCCAAACAATTACTAAAGATCCAACTCATCAATTCTGGATAAAACCAGTATTTTTCCAGCCATCATGCCATAGAACCTATTCGAAATACTCATTTCAGGATAACATCCGGACCATCCATATGATGGTATAAAATTACCATGGAATAACACTTATCTAATAAAAACACAATTCAATATGGTTTTCTCCACTCTCGATATCTTTTCCTCTTCAACTTTAGAAATCTCAATAATCAAAATGAATTCTAGCACAATGCGGTGCTCCTCCAGTTTCCCATTCTAACTATCCTTATGTGAGACCTCTATAGTTTTGATTATTATTATTTATATTCTAGTTAATCTTACAGTTGGTTAAAAACAAATTCTTTTGTGAACATTTTACCACATCCCGATTTACAAATGTATTTTTCAAAGAAAATTACAACGTTCCATGGAGTCAGATGAATCATCTCCTTGTTTCACTTGAAGCTTTGACCACTAGGATCTCTAGAATGAATGATAAAAATGAATGCATGTTGTTTCAAATTCTCTATGTATTTCATGATTTTATCATATACAAAAACACATTGTGTCAACAAATTAATCCATAGTATGGACAGTTGGGATATTTCTAACCAAAATGTCTCTGGAAATAAACGACTTCCAAAACACCCACATCTCCTCCACACACACTGTTTCTTGATCCAAAAATTCATAGAAATTCTCTCCATGGTGTGGTGAGTTCATCCTTATCCAAAATTCTTCTATTTATATTCAAATAATACCTTGGAATATCCAACTCTTTCCGGAAAAAATATGTGCTTAAATAATCACATTAATCTTTATTAAACAACAATTGAAGTTGGATTTCCAATAGAATATGTTCAAAAGTTATCCCATGTATACCTCTTCTCTAGATATTCCATGATCATCTAAAAACTACAATTATATATATGTCAATGTCAAGTATTCTCATATTAGCATCACCATGTGTTCAATGTATACTCATATACTAGTCAGGTCTTCAACAAATCCAACCTCCAGTTATTTTCAACCAATCCTTCTCATAACCTATTGGTAACACACAACCTATTGGTTTCAAAAATAATCTCTCAAAACCATCCATCATTATCAATAATCAATGATTGTTAATAAATACAACACAAAACATTATGGTTCCAACTTCAAAAATTCATTATGTAAACAATTTACATAATAAAAATATCACATATTTAATTTATTTAAACTTTTATCAAATCAAAAATCAAAACTCTTTTTTATATGGTTCAAATAATTTCTAAATTAAGTAATTTTAACTTGAATATTTCAAATTAATAACTATGAGATATTCATAATTTCCATGTAAACTTCTTTATATGTTGGATTATTTTATAATTTATAAATATTTCATAAATAACCATATTATTTCTATATATAAACTTTCCAACAACATTATAAGTAATTCCATATAAAATTAATTATATTTCAATATTGAAAATTAATATTATATTTATTTATTTATAAATTGTTTCATATACATTTAATAATTAATTTTGAACACTTTAAGATTAATTAATTTATAAAAACTTTATAAATTAAATAAATAACCCAAAATACTTTTTTCTAAAAATATATAAACATTTTTTAAATTATATAATTCAATTTATAATTGAAATTAAAAGACAAACATTTTCATTTTTTATCATATTTTATGACTTATTCATGTTATAAGTTAAAATAAAATGTAATGATTATATTGCAGGTTATGATAAATATTTACGGCTTATAATGAATAATTTTTTCATTATCTATCATAATTAATTATATCTACATATCATAATCCACATAATAGTTTAAAAATTGTATTAATCTTTATGATAAGGTTGTGGTGGCTTGTGATATTTCATTTGGTGCTTGGGATTCATATATTACAATATACCCTATATCAAATTAATTACACTATTTTCTATTTTTAAGTATATATATAGTGTAATTTTATATTATCACCTTATTCGACATACTATATCATATTCTATGATATATAAAACATCATAGGAATTACACTAGATTATTTATTTTAATATCACATACCATATAAGGAAAACCAATCACAATATATGATATTACATATCTTAATACAAGACATAGTTCAAATTCTATGGTGTATTTTATGAAACATATTATGATATCCATTTTTATAGGGAAATCTATACTACAACTCATGATATGCAATATGATATCAAATTATTATTTATTTTAAACATGATTTCCTAAAACTTTTGGAGTTTGGAAATCTATGATACCACCAAAGTATTTATAAGGATCAAGTAACATTATACAAGTAGTAGAACACATCAAGAAGCCCAAAACCAATATCTTTATGATATGAAACTAAAACCACATTTGATACATAGATGATAAACATGTGTACCTTACATCGATGATGATCATATCTCATTTCTTAAACCATACATTTGATGAAGATACCTGAGAAGAAACTAGTGAACTCCTTCCTCCATGGTGTATTTATAGACTGACAAAAATCAACCAATGTTTAGGTAAGATTCTCTTTCACACCACAATATGCTAGGATCTATTGAGAAACATTAAGAAGGATAAAGGTAGACTTTTTTTAGGGATAATAAGAAAAACTATATAAGAGTTTGGATACCATTTTCATGGCCTTCAACCTCTTTATATAGGGGATCTAGGATTCTCCTTGTGTCTTCCATGCATTTACTCATATGTTTATAATGTATGAGTAAATGGAACATTTTTAAAAATGATTTATAACTTTAAACCAAGCGTACATAGATTTATCACATAAATACATTCTAGAATTACCAAAACATTTCAACTTATGAAATGTTCATAATGGTATCCTTACATTGAATAATACATGAATGATAACACTTAACGTCTGACTACCCAATGAAATGTGGACTACCATGAGAATTGTGTAATATGATTCATTATATCATAATAATTATGATATGTCTATATGATATAACCATATTATATAATACGATTATCTTGTTAAATGCATGATATATCTTATATCATTCCTTATGATATACCCAAAATAATGGCATATGATATTCCTTGGTTTCCTCTATTTTATACCATATGATTTTTATATTTCATAAATTATGATATCATCCAAAACACATCATATCCATATAGGATTTATGGAATATCTACAACAGTACAAAACCAAAATTAACAAGTAAAAACATGAAAACTTATAGAAAATAGTTAGATTCATACTAAGAGAAGAATAATTAGTGAAGAGTGTTTCATCATAAATATACTTGATTCATTATTAAAACCTAACCTCAATGAAATCATTAGCTCTTTTAAACTAATCACAGATATAAACTATATTAACCCCATAGGGAAGATGTAAAAATGAGAGAATTAGTGGAAGAAGAGAAGAAACAATAAAAAAATAATCATATATAGTAAAGTATCTACAATGAGAAAGATAAATCAAACTGATTTTATCATTAATCCAGCCACCTAAACTTTAGATGATGTATTTTTTATTTGCGTGTGACTAAATAAAATTTTACATGATGTGTGCAAGGCTAAAAAAATCATTTATAACAATGAATAATTATAATCATAATAATATAATTTTAATAGTAATTTGAATTTTAATAATATTAACTGGTAAGGATAGGTTACAAAAAAACAAACACCCACACACTCAATGGTTCCAAATAGTGTCAAGTCACACCCTCCCTCCCAGGTTTACTCACACTCTAGATGGGCCCTTATTATTTTAAAATTTTCCAGGTGATCCTGAAAACATACATAAACTGGGAAACTATTTTTTATTAAAATTCTTGAATGGCCTAAATGGATTATAAAACAATATAAATAGACCCAACTATATATACCTTCATTCCCCCTTTTCCATCTACAATTATTTATACATCCATATAGTCTGTAATTTCAATTCCACCTACTTTATATAACATCCTCTCTCCATCTCTGTTAGCTTATATGAGGATCATCCAACGTCATTCTTAAACTAGGATGTGTATATCACCCCATATTAATATCCAGAATCCATAGTTAACTATTTCTCATTATCTCCCACTAATCATAGGCCCAAAATCCATAATGTCCACCTATGTGATACATTTCCCACATTGAACATCAAATGGAACCTCCACACCACATCAACCCTTGATCAACAAAAATATTTGCTGAAACCATGAATTTATCAATAAGAATACCTAAAATTTTGGGTTAAGTTGAAAATATCTAGAATCAATAATATAATTTGTAGGATTTCAACCTCAGTCCTAACAATTAGACTAAGGATTTATTGAAAAAAAATAGGGCTCTTCCATAAAGTCTTGTTAATCATACGAAACCTTAAGGTATGAAAAGAACATGTCCAAGGTGTTAATATCATAGTGTATGAAACTTTTAATAGGACATGAACCCATAACCTCACTAATTTCAATAAATTTTATAACCATTGGTGTATGTTGTCACATGTAAAAAATTTGGTGCCCTCACTGAGCCCAAGTAAATGAATACACCCTTAAGTTGAATAAAGTTAGAATCATATTTGTTACTATCATAATAAATACGAACTATAATAGGATTAAAATGTGGAACCTCGGTGATTTTAAGGCACATTGTAACCACTAGATCATGATTTCATATGAAAGAAGGTAGTTTCTCCTCTAAGGCACTAAAAACCGACATACCCTTAAAGTTCAAAGAGGGAGTTTCAAAAATGTGATTCCCCAAGGGGATGGTAAATGAATATACCCTTAAGGTTCATAGAGGTAGAATTATAGGTGTTACTATTATAGAATATACTGATTATTTGAGAACTCAAACTCAAAACATCAATGATTGCAAGGAATATCATAACTACTAGAGGAAATTATCATGTGTAAAAGGTAGTAGCCCACCATGGATCAATAAACACACATACCCTTAAGATTCATCAAGGGAGAATCCATGGGTGTTACTATCTCAATTTAAATTGACTATAATGGGACTCAAAATTTGAACTTAGATGATTTCATGGCATATTGTAATAAATGGATCATGTTTTCATGTAAAAAATCTGGGAACCTGGTAAACACATAGACCCTTAAGGCATATAGAGGGAGTATATTGGGTGTTATAGTTACAATATATACAAACCATAGGAGGAATCGAACCTACAACCTCATTTATTTCAAGGAATGGTATAACCACTAGAGCACACTTCATGTAAAAAAAGGTGGTTCCCACATTAAGGCCTAGTAAATACACACACCCTTAAGTTACCTAGAGGGAGAATCTTAGGTGTTACCATCATATCATATACCAGCCATTAGAGGACTAGAACTCAAATACTTTGATATTTCAAGGAACTCTATTACCATTGTAGCATGCTGTCAAGCACAAAAAGATGGTGCCCCCACCAGGGCAAGGTAAATACACACACCCTTAATATTCATAGTGATAGTTTTCCAAGTGTTTCTATCATGTTATTTATCATCCGTAAGAGGAAACAAACTATAAAACACTGATATTTTAGTGTGTATTTTCCTTTAAATAAAACAGGTATGTATGATAGCTTGTGATACAAGCAACATTGAACTTAAGTGAAAAATGATTTAGTATAATACAAAATGAAATAAATTACTAGATATTTAAATAAAATTGATAAAATAAAAGAGTTTTTAAAATAAAAAGGGTCTAATATATTTAATAAAATGTGATTGATTCTATATAAACTGTTTTAAACTAATTTAATGAATTATATTTTTTTATTTAATACTTTTGAGGAATGATATCAATAAAATGTATTGATAAATAATCATGTAATAATTAGTAAAATCAATTAATAATATCCATTATAAAATTATGTAGTTATGAGTAAAACTAGCCTAATATTTATTCTCTAAATAGAAATTTTTTATTTAAAAACATTTGTTTCTATTTTTATTTAAAATCTAAATTTCTATTTATTAGAGTGTTAAATTTATTGAAAATTATGATTTATACATGTGAAAAAATAAATAATCATTTTGTGACATCTCATCTCAAGATCCGAATGTTGGTACCCCAAACTAGTGGTCCACATGACCTCAAGAACCCCCCCCCCCCCCCCCGTATGCTAGAGGCTATCAACTAGCAACATGGGTCTAATATCAATAATGTGAATAATATACCCCACTTATCAAAGTCATACCATAGAATAAATAAATAACCAATAACCAAATGAAATATCACCACAACCAAGAAGACACCAGTATCACAAGATGACCAAAAATGGAAATACAATATCAAAATTGAACATTAGATATTCCATGCCAATATGTGTCAAGTGTAAAAATGAAAACTCAAAAGTAAAGACACTTAAAACTCCCTAGTGGGTCCCAAACCACATATGGTTCCCTCATCCATACTCTATCCCAAATCATCTATCTAAAAAAGATCATTTTCCCTTATCATGTCCTATAAACTTGAAGTTTATTTGGGTACTGATCAGATATCCTGAGTAGGGTGTGAGTACAAATCAGTAGACCACCACCAATGGCATCTAAAATAAGATTCATTAAATAACAAGTGTATGAAGTTGTATAAATAATACATAAAATCAATAAATTAAAGAATTTTCATTAATTCAATTACACTTTATTTAACTACATTACACTCAGGTTCCCAAGGAAATACAAACTCTCAATACCTACTTCATCTCATGCTGAAGTATGAGATATCTCTAAGGGATATTGTATATATCAAAATTCAATTGTTACCATTCTTTATCATAATTCACATATGAATGTCATTATTACCATTAATTACCTCAAATCAAATATTAATTCCATTGTTACCATTCAATATTTCAATTCACACTATGGGATTTTGATGCAGAAGACCATGTCCCATACACGATTATCACATGTGAACACCATTTTTACTATTCATTATTTTTTATCACATTATGGTATTTTTATGTAGTAGACCACATCCCACACATGATTATCACATATAAATATCATTTTTATCATTCATATTTTCTTTTCACACTATGGTATTTTGATATAGTATACCATGTACCACACATGATTATCACATTAATTAATTCTCCAATTAATTAATAAAATTAAAAAATTACATATACCCATCATTCCATTAATTAATTAAACAATTAACTAATCACATTAATTCCATTAATTAATTCAATAATTAATTAATCATATATATGTTATTAATTAATTCAATAATTAATTAATCATCTCAATCAATTTCATAATCACGATAATCCCTAATAATGAATTCAATAATTAATTATTCCCATTCAAAAATTTCATCATAACAATAATAAATTATACAATTTCAATAATCTCAATATCTCAATAACTAATTCAACAATTAATTATTTCAATACAATCAATTTCATAATCCCAACCATTCCCATTAATTAATTAAAAAATTAATTAATAAAGTTCAATAATATTAATAAATCCATAATTAATTCAACAATTAATTATTTCAATTTATAATCTTAATATTCCTAATTTCACAATTCCATTAATTAATTAATTAATCAAATTAATTAATTCAATTCAAGAAACTCAATTGATAGTCATATAATATAAATTCTATAATTAAATACACAAAATTGAAATCAAGACTTTGGGATTTGAATTATAGACCACCTACCTCAAAATTGATAAAGAATGCTCTCCAAAAGATATTCCCAAATTGAAGTGGATCAATCAAGAATGCCATGAATAATGGGATTTAGATCTAAATCCTAAATCCATGATCAAAAAAATGAAGATATAAGAAAACTATATCTATATATATCTAATAGTGGATAACCATCACTTTTTTATCTTGGAAGATGAGTGAAAGAGAGAGAGAGACCTAAATCAGAATAAACTACATACTCAGGTGGTGCAGATCTTCAATATGCCCTTGGATTTTCCAAGAATGGAGGTTGGGAAGGCATGGAATCTTTATTTGAGCCTCCAAAATCTTTAAAGATAGATTAGGGTCAAACTTGGTCTGATTAGGGGTTAATATGGGGGGTTCGGGAATTTTAAAAACTAATTTTTGGGTTAATTAACAAGCCATGCATAGTTTTCTAGGTAGAGGTGCACAGTTTTCCAAACTTTGCACCTTAACCATTCACATTTTCTAGGGAGTCCATGGTTTCTCCTAATAGGTTGTATAGTTTCAAAAACTTTGTTCCATCCATACAAACCCCCTCTCTCTAGTATTGGACGGTTTGCTGGGCCAGGGTGTACGGTTAGGGAAAAATGTGTGCCAACCATGCACTAACCCCTTTCTTCCATTTTTCAAAAAATTTCATCCACACACACCCCAAGGTAAAATCCAAATTAAAAGTACTCAATAAATGAAAAATAGTACCTATAAATGAGCCTGAGACATCTCTAGAAACAGTCTAGGTTTTACAATCTCCCCACCTTATAACAGCTCCTCCTTGATTAGTACTCCCAAGCATCTCTAAGATTCTAAGTTAAAAAATATTGGGCCATAAATCTCGTATATCCACTTATCTCTCCAAAGTTTCCTCCTGAATAAGTCCATTTTTCCACAATACATAAACTATCATCACTGTCTTTCCCCACAATACTTTCTCATTTTGATCCAACACATGTATCATATACTCCTCAAAGTATGAATTTATCTCAATATCAACATCATCCATATAGATCACATGATAAGGGTCGGGGTGATATCTCCAAATTTGTGACACATAGAAAATATCATACATAGAACTATATCTCTATGGAAGATCCAATCAGTATGCCACCAGCCCGATTCTCTCCACAACCTCAAACGGTCAATTAAACCTAGGCACCAACTTGCCATATCTCTATATCCTATGGTGAACCAACTTAGGAAACACTCTAAGTAATACACCATTACCCTCTGTAATCTCTAGGGGTTGTTTTTGTCTAGCAACATATGACTTATGTCTACTCTGAGCCATATCCATACACTTTTGAATCAGTTGTACCTACTTTGACATCTCCTATATGAGACTCAGTCCCAGCAACTCTGACTCACCTACCTCCATCCAAATGAAGGTTCTGGGCGTAGCGGAAGCACGTGGGTGGATGTTCCCACTTGGATTTTTGTCATTAACAATGATCAATCCGGGATAAATATGACGATAAATGCCAGTCTCCACGGATCGAATCAAAGAAATAGACAAAGAAAAGGAAAGTCATGGAACCACAAATTAGGATCGTTACAGGTTGATTATAATTAATTTAATCAATTTAAAATAAATACCTTTTGGGTGTTCTTTATTCATTGATGTTTTTTATCACGTTATGATGTGATTCGTCATTGCGTCGCAGAAGACAAGAGTATACTTACTCTAGCGGTGATCCACACGTGTACCTCATATCTTGAGACGTCACCAAAAGAGTCTTTGGGTGCTAGCGTGGAGAAACCTTTGCTTGCATTGTCCACCATAGATCGTTTTGATCTGATGGAAGATGATCTCTCTCGGTCTTGAGAGTGTTCCTGGAGGAATAGGTTCTTTCGGCCTTGAAATAATTCTCCAGAGTTGTTGTGCACAACGATTCTCTTGTGTGTGGGAAAAGAGTTGGGGTTGTGAGGATATTTATAATCAGTTTTGAGGTTATAGAGTTATGACAATAAATAAATGCGTTACGCGTTTTATTTATTTCATTGACTCTTATTTAAAACCCCATGTCAAATAATTAATTCCTTGACATGCGCCCATGCTGATTATAATAAATATCATTTAAAACAATATTATATCCTCAAAATCCTGACTGGAAAAACAACACGACGTGTATTAATAAATACACGGTGTGTACTTGTTTTTCATTGAAAACTACACGGCGTGTACATTCAATGTACACGGCGTGTATATCTTTTTTTCATTTTTTTTCCAAAATGAAAACTACACGGTGTGTACATTTAATAATACACGGTGTGTACTTGTTTTCAAAATAAAACTACACGGCGTGTAATTATTGATACACGGCATGTACTTGTTTTATTTTTATTCTTCCTCCAACATTAAAACAATTTAGGCTTCCTTGAATAATTATTAAACCAAATACGGGAATAATCTTTATTCTACTTGAGATACTTGAATACACTTAGTGTGTGACCCTCTAGGCCTCTTTCTTGTTCTGGTTATCTCACCTCTCTCATGTTCCTACACAGTTCTTATGTCTCTAGAACATATTGTTCTTCCATGGGGCTTTGTGGAATCTGTTCTTGTACCAACTTTTGTGCATCTTGAGCCTCGACTTCATCGAAGTCTATCTCGCCCCCACTATCTCTTTTAGATATGTGCTCCCTCTTAAGAAATATGGTGTGTCTTTCCACTGTAACCTTTTTGTCTAAGGGGTTATATAGGTAATATCCCCTTGTTTCCTTGGGATATCCTATAAAGATACACTTTGTGCCTCAGGGTGAAAGTTTGTTACCTAAAGAGGCCTTAACAAATGCTTCGCAATCCCACACATGTAAATTTGATAACATGGCTTTGCGTCCACTCCATAACTCGTATGGAATACCATTTATCGGTTTAGTTGGTACTTGGTTTAGTATGTGTGCTGATGTTTGTAATGCATATCCCCAAAAGGATAATGGAAGACTCGCATAACTCATCATTGATCTCACCATGTCCAACAGGGTGTGGTTCCTCCTTTCACTTACACCATTCCACTGTGGTGTGTAAGGAGGAGTGAGTTGAGATAGAATCCCAAACTCCCGTAAGAAATCAATGAAGTCCTGATTAAGATATTCTCCTCCTCTGTCTGAGTGTAGTTTCTTAATATTCTTACCAAGCTGGTTCTCAAATTTATTCTTTTATTCTTTGAACTGATCAAAAGAATCTAAATTATACCTCATTAAGTACATATATCCATATCTACTAAAATCATCAATAAAAGTTATGAAGTATGAGAACCCACCCCTTTCTTCAACTGGAAATGATCTGCACACATCTGTGTGAACTAATTCTAGAAGCTCTTTAGCTCTTTCACATTTCCCACTAAATGGGGCTTTGGTCATTTTGCCTTGTAGACACGCATGACATACACCAAGTGGTTTTAGTTCGAAAGAATCTAAATACCCATCTTGATGTAATTTTTTCAAACATTTCTCATCGACATGACCTAGCCGGTGATGCCAAATTTTGGTGTGGTATGATTCATGTGAATTAACTTTGTTATCGATTGTCATTACTTGGTTTGTGTAGTCTAACACATAAAGGTCGTTATATAAATGTGCCCTACCAAAACAAATGCTATCTTTATAAAAATAGCAGCATCCACTTCCAAACTTGAAGATGAATACATTAGTATCTAATCTGGATACTGAAATAATTTTTTGGGTTATAGAGGGTACATAATAACATCCTTTCAAAACCAAGACCATCCCAGTAGGCAATGTGAGGTGGTAGTCCCCGACAGCTACAGCAGCAAGTCTGGCTCTGTTGGCTGCTCGTATATCTACCTCCCCTCGATCAATCTTCCTGAATCTACTTGGTTTCTGTATTTGGATACAGATGTGATCACCACAAGTAGTATCTAATACCCAATTAGTAGAAACGGATAGATTGCATTCGATAACAAACGCACCTGAAGTATAACGACCCATACTTTACATACATTGTTATTACTTCAAAATTGAAGCACACTTATTACAACATATAACAAAACCAGGAAAGGACCGTATAGGTATAATGTCTTTAGAAACAGGGAAACATAAACAACTGGTTCATAAAGCGTCTACATTATCTCCCATTTATTTCATCATATCTATAGTCCCTTTTGGCATATCTTACTTAATAACCTTCTTCCTGACCTGGGGAAATAAAACATATAAAAGGGTGAGCTCAAATTCTCAGTAAGGGTAAACAAAAGAAATATCAATCACATCATATTCATAAGAACATAACTTTTGGAAATCTTAACCTGCAAAAGAGATCATAATTTCATAACATGGGATAAATCATGGCAGTGAAATGTAATCACAATAATCATAACTTAAAACATGAAGCTCTGTGTCATACACACATAATCATAGATAATCATTTCTTATTAGTCAAGACTCATTTCCAAGACTATCTTAGTGGACAAAGTCCATTTCTGAATCGAGTTCACTCCTCGTTTTAGTCCGGTTTCACTGAACCGGTTTAACCTGCCGTTCCAGCCATGTCTATCTCATGAGATATAAAATCTTTACCCAATGCATTAGAGGGAGATATAGGTCCCACCCATCTCATAATGATACCATTCTTATGTGTGACACAAAATCATAAACCATACATCATAGCATAACCCATGTAATAAAAATGGGATTCTTAAACATCATGACATCATAAAAAAATTCATATAAGATAAAAGAATTCATAAAAATATTTTCATCACAACATAATCATATTAATGTAATAATAGGGATATAAACAGAACCCTATATTATCTTAGATGGAAAATAATTTTGATAAAACACTTGAACTCCATTCTTGAGGAAAATATCCTTTCTACTTCAAAAACATTTTTCCTTTCTTAACATGTCATACAATTTTAATCTAAAAGAAGTTGATTAAAAATAAACTTGAAAACTTGTAAGGGAAGCTTCTTGGAAATAATGTTTTAAAAATCCATTCATGCCTTATAAGTTAAAAGAAAACATTCTTCTCGTACTTTTGTCGGAAAAGTCAAAAAGTACCTCGTACGAAAAATGACAAAATATTCCTTTCATATCTTTTACTAAAAACTCACCGAAGGGTAAAATTGGATATAAACTATTTTAGAATGATTTAAATATTACATATTGAGGAAAAATGGATGTGGATGATAAAATGCACCCCATTAAATTCCAAAGTATAAACAATCTCGGATAAAAATGAGATTGTGATATTTCCCTTACCTTAGGTCTGATTTTCTTCGTAAGTGTCTGAACCTCCTGTATAATGATTTAAATAATGTCATTGACTTATTCCAGAATCATACTCATTGTTATGATATCATATATAGTCATATTCTTAGCTTATTATTAGTAATATTTCATTGCTACTTGTTATTCGGGTGTTTATTACTTTTTGTTCTTATGCGTGTTTTGTCGAATAAATTCTTATTCTTCTTTTTAGGTTATAGATACCTCATTTCCAGAATGGTATTAGTGTAATATATATCATATTAATTAATTCAATTCATTTATATAATCATTATGCAATGAAGATCATGTAGAACGATTCGCATCACATCGTGGAGACGGTATTCCGTAGGTACGCACGAGCGATGATATCATTCCCATGATCGTGGAATTGTATTGGAGTGTATGTATACTATTTAATAATCAATATCAATTTACAATAATCATATATATTCATTCTTTATACCATTATACCCATCAAAGTAAGGTGGTGGTGGAAAATAGATTACACCACGGCGTGGAGACGGTATTCCTTACGTACGCACGCGCGGTGATTTCATTTTCTGTAGGATGGATAGATGGTGAAATAGGTTTGTTTCATACTTATAATAACATATCAGTATATGAGTGATACTGATGTTATTACTTCATGATGAAACAACTAAAGAATAATAAGTGGAATAAGGAATAAAGATGAAAGAATCGGTAACGGGCATTACCTCTTCTTTGAAGCGCTTCTTTGAGACCTCCTTTTAGGGCACTAAAATTGGTCTTTGAATAATGCCAGGACCTCTAGGATATCCCTAGGGAAGTGGAGAGAAGAAATTGGTAGGTATTGGCCGATCTTGAAGGCTCAAAGTGGTGTGAGGAAGAGAGGGAGGAGGTGCCCTTTTATAAGGGAGGAGAGGGGCACCTTTGGAATAACTAAAAATATTATTTTATTATAAAGCCAAATTCGATTCTAAATAGCTCCAAATTGATTTATTTTGAAGCTAAGATGGGTATGGGTCGAAATCATCTCATAAAATAGAATTTAGATAAGTTTAGGTTCCTATTTTAACCTTATCATTTAGATTTAACATTAAGCTAAATAATTTTACTTTTACCGTGTCTTCTTGTGTTCTTACACTATAAGGTTAATAAACTTACTATAACAAGGAAAACGAACCCCAAGTTGTTTATTATTAATATATATAACCTTATCTAAGTCATTTGGCGGAACCTTATATTTTTAGGAATAAAATAACAATTAATAATATAATATCGTTTTTTAAAAACTATTTTATGTCAATTTTGACACTATTTAGTAATTGATTTTTGTTAAAATTATAACAGAATTATTAGTTCGAAAAAAGTTAATTAAATCAATACTAACATGTCATATTAACCTAGAAAATTATTGTAATTCATAAAAAGTCTCAAATTACATTTATTTGGCTATTTATAACATCAATTATGTCAATATTTCATTAATAAGATAATTATTGCATCATCGTTGTGTCATAAATAAATTAAATTATTTAATGTATAAAAATTATAAATAAAATACCATTATGTTGGAAATATTTTTATATTTATAATGAATATTTATAGTCGAATTTATCTTATGTATAACCCCATATTAAAAATGATTTACTTATTAAACTTTGATTTTAACTATTTTAACCCTTCTTTAAGTAAATTGATAATAAATGTCCTAATCTAATCCAAGTGGGCCTAAATGGTCATATTTTATTCCTAAGGTTGTTTCTGGTCGAATTAAACTTATCCAATAGAATTAGGACATGTGTTAGGGTAATAATAATATCATTTTTACCCTTAATTACCCTATTTACTTTTAACCGTGGTAAATAAAAGTAAAAATTTACTATTAACCAAAAAATTATTTTCATCTCATTGAACCACATTTTACTTACTGACATCAACCGTGTCTCTCGGATTTTCGAAATTCCAATCATAAAAGCGGTAAAATTAAGTTTTATGAAAAATTCAGTTTTTTTAACTACCACTTAGTGGTTTCACAATTCATCAAAAATTGAAAGTTTTCAGAAAAATACCAAAATTTCACCCTAGGCTAATTTCGATATTCCAAATCCAAAAATAAAGTCCATTTTGAAAAATAAAATTTATAAAATTTCAAAAAGTGGTTATTACTATTCATAACGGCTAGTTTTAATAATATTTTAATAGCATATCATTGTTTAGTGAAACTCGGTATTGCGTACGACGCAAGCTATTGAGGAAGGCCGCGGTTGCGTGTAAAGCAAGCCAAGCTAGTGTTGTGTGTAGTGAAAGATTCCTTTGATGATTTAAAAACAAAATATTTCTCATAAAAGTCTCGGGTGTTACATTCTACCCCCCTTAAAATGAATTTCGCCCTCAAAATTCGTCACTTTGTAACAAATAGATGAGGATACCTCTCCCTCATCATATCCTCAAGATCCCATGTAGCTTCTTCTAATTGGTGTTTCCTCCATAAAACTTTAACCAAGCGAGTGGTATTGTTCCGTAGGACTTTTTCGCTACGATCCAGAATCTCTATCGGTTGTTCTTCATAAGAAAGATCTTGCTCCAGTGGTACAACTTCTGAGCTGAGTACATGTGAAGGATCAAGTATGTACTTTCTCAGGAGAGATACATGGAACACATCGTGAACTTGAGAGAGATTCGGTGGAAGCGCCAATCGGTAAGCTACCTTTCCAACACGATCCAGTATTTCGAAAGGACCGATATATCTAGGGCTCAACTTCCCCTTCTTTCCAAATCTCATGACCCTCTTCCAGGGAGATATTCGTAAGAACACTTTATCACCCACTTCAAACTCTAGGTCTTTTCTTCGGTTGTCAGCATAACTTTTCTGTCGACTTTGAGCTACTATTATGTGTTGTTGAATAGATCGGACCTTTTCTACCATCTCATCAACAAGATCAGGTCCTAATAGCTTTCTTTCCCCAACTTCATTACACCAAGTTAGAGTCCTGCATTTCTTTCCATAGAGAGATTCATAAGGAGCCATCTGAATACTGGAGTGAAATCTATTATTATAAGAAAATTCCACCAAAGGTAGGTGTTGATCCCAACCACCTTTGAAATCCATAGAGCAAGATCTCAACATATCTTCTAGAGTTTGAATTGTTCTCTCAGACTGACCATCTGTCTGAGGATGATAAGCAGTGCTGAAACTCAACTCTGTATCCAGAGTATGCTGAAGAATTCGCTAGAACTTCGAGGTAAATCTAGGATCCTGATCAGATATAATATAAAGTGGTACTCCATGCAATCTTACTACTTCCTTTACATATATCCTGGCAAGATGATCTAGAGAGAAATCCTCTCTAATAGCAATGAAGTGTGCAGACTTTGTAAGACGATCAACTATGACCCAGATAGCATTATTGCCTTTGGATGTTTTATGAAGTCCTGTGACAAAGTCCATAGTGATGTTTTCCCATTTCCATTCGGGTATGGGTAATGGTTGTAACATCCCCTTAGACTTCTGTCTCTCAGCTTTAACTTGCTGACAGACCAAGCATCGAGAGACATATTCAGCAACATCTCTTTTCATGCCATCCCACCAGAAGTACTCTTTCAGGTCCATATACATCTTCGTGCTTCTAGGATGAATAGAGAATGAAGAACTATGAGCCTCATCCAGCAGATCCTTCTTTAATTCTGGGATGGGAGGAACACAAACCCGATTCTTGAACTTTATTATCCCATCACAATCAAGGTTGAATTCAGGAATATTTCTCACCTTCTTTTGTAACTCATCATCTTCTTTATGTGCCTCTTTAATCTTCACATGTATAGATGGTTGAACATTCATTTGAGAGAGATACGATTTTCCCCCTTCCATTAAAATTCCAAGATCCATCCTTTGTAAATCCATAAATATTGGATCTTTTGTGATCCTCATCATGGATAATCTAGCATGGTCTAGTCGACTTAATGCATCTGCCACCTTGTTTTCTTTCCCAGGGTGGTAATGAATTGAGCAGTTGTAATCCTTAATCAGCTCCAACCATCTTCTTTGGCGCATATTCAGCTCTTTTTGTGTGAAAATATACTTTAAACTTTTATGATCAGTATAAATATCACACCTTTCACCATAAAGATAATGCCTCCAAATCTTTAATGTAAAGATTACCGCAGCTAACTCCAAATCATGAGTTGGGTAATTTTTCTCCTGGATTTTCAACTGTCGTGAGGCATAAGCTATCACCATATCATTTTGTATAAGAACACACCCCAATACCTTCTTGGATGCATCACTATAGATTACAAAACTTTCTCCACTACAAGGCAGTGTGAGCATAGGTGCACTGGATAATCTTTTTTTCAACTCTTTGAAATTCTCTTCACATTCTTCCGTCCAAAAAACTTAACACCTTTCCGAGTCAACTTGGTGAGTGGATTAGATAATCGTGAAAAATATTTCACAAAACGTCGATAATATCCATCCAAACCAAGAAAACTTCGGATCTCAGTTACTATTATTGATCTCGACCATCTTTCGGTAACCTCTGTTTTTGCTGGATCCACAGATATCCCCTCTTTTGAGATTATGTGATCCAAAAATGCAACTTTTTGAAGCCAAAATTCACACTTGGTAAATTTGGAATAAAGTTTCTCCTTTATCAGGGTCTTCAATATAATTATCAAGTGCTCTTAATGTTCTTCCTTGCTCTTTGAATATACAAGAATATCGTCTATAAAGACTACCACAAACTGATCAAGATAATATCTAAAGACTCTATTCATCAGATCCATGAAGATAGCAGGGGAATTAGTAAGACCAAATGGCATCACTATAAATTCATAGTGTCCATACCTTGTACGGAAATATGTCTTTGGTATATCCTCCCTTTTGACCTTTAATTAATGATACCCGGAACGAAGATCAATCTTGGAAAAGTATTGAGCTCCACATAGTTGGTCAAATAAGTCATCAATGCGTGGGAGAGGATATTTGTTCTTGATAGTGATCTTGTTAAGTTCTCGATAATCAATGCAGAGTCTCATTGATCCATATTTCTTCTTAACAAACAGAACAGGTGCTCCCCAAGGTGACGCACTTGAGCGTATGAACCCCTTATCAAGATTCTCTTGGAGTTTCTTCTTCAATTCCTGTAACTCAATTAGGGTCATTCTATAAGGTGTCTTTGAAATAGGCAAAGCACCCAGTACGAGTTCTATTGAAAACTCAACTTCACGATTTGGTGGAAGACCCGGAAATTCCTCCGGAAAGACATCATCAAACTCCCGTACAATGTGAATATTCTTAATTGTGAGTTTCTCACCAACCATTTGAGATAAATAACCTTCATTTAGTGGAATCAAGACCCATAAGATGGAAGAAATTTCCACTAGAAGGTTATGTTCATCCTTGCATCAATATATGATCATAGATTGATCTGGAATATGAAATGTGACTTCCCTTCTTTGGAAATTGATATGAGCTCCATATTAAGAAATCCAATCCATGCCAAGAATCACATAAAATACCACTATAGAAAGGATCACAAGATTTGCAGGAAGAACTTTCCCACAAACTTCAATCGAAGAAGAATTATAAACTTTTGATGCGACTGTTGTGCCATTAGGTGTTGTCACAGCTAACTCAACATATAATTGTTGTGGTAATATGGTGATACCCTTAGAAAAATCTTCATAAATAAAAGAGTGGGTGGATCCAGAATCAAATAAAACATTTTCTACTTTAGATTGGATGGTAAGTGTACCTTTCACTACATCGTTATCATACTCCACATCGCTGATAGAAATTGCATGTGACTTTCCATTGTCTTTAGCCTTAAGATTTTTTTGATGTCGATCATCATCAACAACCCTTGGATTAGGGCATTTATTGGCATAATGCCCCATCTCCTTTCACTTGAAACATTTAAGTGTAGTAGGTTCATTTTGTGTATCCCTTCCTTTGTTTGTATCATTAGACATCTTCTTCCCATCATTGCGTCATTCAAATGCCCGATGACCTTCCTTTCCACATTTGAAACATTTACTTGTCCCTTTAAGACAAATCCCTCCATGTTTCTTTCCACACTTTGAGCATAAGGGAAATATCATCTTCTTTTCAGTGTGCTCTTTAGATTTTCCTTTGAATTCCATTTTCCTCTTCTTATCAAACCCATATGACTGATGGGTTACTCCAATCTCCATCTCGACTTTGAGAGCACATCGAACGATTTCCTCGTAGCTATTGAAGTCCCTTATGGCTAACACCCTTCGAAGACTTGGTTTTAAGCCACTAAAGAATTGATCGATCTTACTCTCAGGTTGGATAATAATACCAGAAGTGTACCTTGCAAGTCTTGTAAAATTTGCTTCATAGGTACCAACAGATTCATCATCCTTTTGCTTCAGTTCAAGAAACACTTTCTCCATCTTTGTTCGGAGAATACGAGGGAAGTACTTATTGAAAAATAAGTTCTTGAACTCGTCCCATTCCAGGGACTCAATTTCATCTATTTGCCTCGTATTCTTGATAATATTCCACCATTGATCAGCATCTCCTTCCAAACGATACACTGCTAGGATGACTTTATCATGTTCAGAACATTAAATAGCTGAAAATATCTTTTCATTAGTACTAATCCATTGTTCAGAAATTAATGGATCAGTAGACCCGCTAAATAAAGGTGGACACTGCCTCATGAAGTATTCAACAGAATGTTGCTCCTTCCTTTGCTAGTTTGGAAGTCCTGCATTATTCATAGCTTGAGAAAGTTGTGTGAGCATGGCTACAAGATTTTTCATTCCAGCTCCCATAACGTTTGGTTGCTCAAGGGGACAATCATTGCATTGCCCGTCGCATTCCGCATTAACACGGTTCCTTCGGGTTCCAGCCATTGACTAAAACCAAGAATAATAGTGTGAGCAACACTAATTATAATAGGAAAACCACATAATCAAGAATAAAATTTTACACTTAAGGTCTTATCCTAGGTTATTCATGGTCATTTCTAAAACACTAAGATTGTGTTCTATGCTTAGAATTATCCTTAGGGTTCTTACTAAGGCTTTCACATCCTAGTTTCCAAAGGTTGACTATACCTTTCCTCTGATACCAACTATTACAACCCATACATTACATACATTGTTATTACTTCAAAATTGAAGCACACTTATTACAACATATAACAAAACCAGGAAAGGGCCGTATAGGTATAGTTTCTTTAGAAACTGGGAAACATAAACAAATGGTTCATAAAGCATCTACATTGTCTCCCATTTATTTCATCATATCTATAGTCCCTTTTGGCATATCTTACTTAATAACCTTCTTCCTGACCTGGGGAAAGAAAACATACAAAAGGGTGAGCTCAAATGCTCAGTAAGGGTAAACAAAAGAAATATCAATCACATCATATTCATAAGAACATAACTTTTGGAAATCTTAACCTGAAAAAGAGATCATAATTTCATAACATGGGATAAATCATGGCAGTGAAATGTAATCACAATAATCATAACTTAAAACATGAAGCTTTGTGGCATACACACATAATCATAGAGAATCATTTCTTATTAGTCAAGACTCATTGCCAAGACTATCTTAGTGGACAAAGTCCATTTCTGAACTGAGTTCACTCCTCGTTTCAGTCCTGTTTCACTGAACTGGTTTAACCTACCGTTCCAGCCATGTATATCTCATGAGATATAAAATCTTTACCTAATGCATTGGAGGGAGATATAGGTCCCACCCATCTCATAATTATACCATTCTTATGTGTGTCACAAAATCATAAACCATACATCATAGCATAACCCATGTAATAAAAATGGGATTCTTAAACATCATGACATTATAAAACAATTCATATAAGATAAAGGAATTCATAAAAATATTTCCATCACAACATAATCATATTAATGTAATAATAGGGATATAAACAGAACCCTATATTATCTTATATGGAAAATAATTTTGATAAAACACTTGAACTCCATTCTTGAGGAAAATATCCTTTCTACTTCAAAAACATTTTTCCTTTCTTAACATGTCATACAATTTTAATCTAAAAGAAGTTGATTAAAAATAAACTTGAAAACTTGTAAGTGAAACTTCTTGGAAATAATGTTTTAAAAATCCATTCATGTCGTATAAGTTAAAAGAAAATATTCTTCTCGTACTTTTGTCGGAAAACTCAAAAAGTACCTCGTACGAAAAACGACAAAAGATTCCTTTCATATCTTTTACTAAAAACTCATCAAAGGGTAAAATTGGATATAAACTATTGTATAATTATGTAAATATTACATATTGAGTAAACATGGATGTGGATGATAAAATGAACCCCAGTAAATTCCAAAGTATAAACAATCTCGGATAAAAATGAGATTGTGATATTTCTCTTACCTTAGGTATGATTTGCTTCGTAAGTGTCCGAAACTCCTGTATAATGATTTAAATAATGTCATTGACTTATTCCAGAATCACACTCATTGTTATGATATCATATATATTCATATTCTTAGCTTATTATTAGTAATACTTCATTGCTACTTGTTATTCGGGTGTTTATTACTTTTTGTTCTTATGCGTATTTTGTCGAATAAATTATTATTCTTATTTTTAGGTTATAGATACCTCATTTCCATAATGGTATTAGTGTAATATATATCATATTCATTCATTAAATTCATTTATATAATCATTATGCAATGAAGATCATGTAGAACGAGTCGCATCACATCGTGGAGACGGTATTCCGTACGTACGCACGAGTGATGATATCGTTCCCATGATCGTGGAATTGTATTGGAGTGTATGTATACTATTTAAGAATCAATATCAATTTAAAATAATAATATATATTCATTCTTTACACCATTATACCCATCCAATTAAGGTGGTGGTGGAAAATAGATTACACCACGGTGTGGAGACGGTATTCTGTACGTACGCATGTGCGGTGATTTCATTTTCCGCAGGATGGATAGATGGTGAAATAGGGTTGTTTCATACTTATAATAACATATCATTATATGTGTGATACTAATGTTTTTACTTCATGATGAAACAACTAAAGAAGAATAAGTGGAAGAAGGAATAAAGATGAAAGAATCGGTAACGGGCATTACCTCTTCTTTGAAGCGCTTCTTTGAGACCTCCTTTTAGGGCACTAAAATTGGTCTTTGAAGAAGACCAGGACCTCTAGGATGTCTCTAGGGAAGTGGAGAGAAGAAATTTTCAGGGTTTGGATGATCTTTAAGGCTCAAAGTGGTGTGAGGAAGAGAGGGAGGAGGTGCTCTTTTATAAGGGAGGAGGGGGCACCTTTGGAATAACTAAAAATATTATTTTATTGTAAAGCCAAATTCGGTTTTAAATAGCTCCAAATTGATTTATTTCGAATCTAAGGTAGGGATGGGTCGAAATACTCTCAACCAATATAATTTAGACAAGTTTAGGTTCTTATTTTAACCTTATCATTTAGATTTAACATTAAGTTAAATAATTTTACTTTTACCGTGTCTTCTTGTGTTCTTACACTATAAGGTTAATAAACTTACTATAACAAACCAAACGAACCCCAAGTTGTTTATTATTAATATATATAACCTTATCTATGTAATTTGGCCGAACCTTATATTTTTAGGAATAAAATAACAATTAATAATATAATATTTTTTTAAAAAACTATTTTATGTCAATTTTGACACTATTTAGTAATTGATTTTTGTTAAAATTATAACAGAATGATTAGTTAGAAAAAAGTTAATTAAATCCATAATAACATGTCATATTAACCTATAAAATTAGTGTAATTCATAAAAAATCTCAAATTACATTTATTTGGGTATTTATAACATCAATTATGTCAATATTTCATTAATAAGATAATTACTGCATCATCGTTGTGTCATAAATAAATTAAATTATTTAATGTCTAAAAATTATAAATAAAATACCATTATGTTGGAAATATTTTTATATTTATAATTAATATTTATAGTCGAATTTATCTTATGAATAACCCCATATTAAAAATTATTTACTTATTAAACTTTGATTTTAACTATTTTAACCCTTCTTTAAGTAAATTGATAATAAATGTCCTAATCTAATCCAAGTGGGCCTAAATGGTCATATTTTATTCCTAAGGTTGTTTTTGGTCGAATTACACTTATCCAATATAATTAGGACATGTGTTAGGGTAATAATAATATCATTTTTACCCTTAATTACCCTATTTACTTTTAACCATGGTAAATAAAAGTAAAAAGTTACTATTCACCAAAAAATTATTTTCATCTCATTGAACCACATTTTACTTACTGACATCAACCGTGTCTCTTGAATTTTTAAAATTCCACTCACAGAAGCGGTAAAATTAAGTTTTATGAAAAAGTCAGTTTTTTTAACTACCACTTAGTGGTTTCACTATTCATCAAAAATTGAAAGTTTTCAGAAAAATACCAAAAGTTCACCCTAGGATAATTCCGATATTCCAAATCCAAAAATGAAGTCCATTTTGAAAAATAAAATTTATAAAATTTCAAAAAGTGGTTATTACTATTCATAATGGCTAGTTTTAATAATATTTTAATAGCATATCGTTGTTTAGTGAAACTCGGTATTGCGTACGACGCAAGCTATTGAGGAAGGCTGCGGTTGCGTGTAAAGCAAGCGAATCTAGTGTTGTTTGTAGTGAAAGATTCCTTTGATGATTTAAAAATAGAATATTTCTCATAAAAGTCTCGGGTGTTACATGAAGCTTCCCCTTGCTTCCTTGGCTGGGTGCAGTTTTTCTTCCAGTGGCCCTTCTTGCCACATGCGAAACAAACTGCATCATGTTCCTTTGCCTCCCCTTTGATCTTACTTTTCTTGGAAGGCCTTGAAGAAGCTTTGGGCTTAAATCTCTTCACCTTCCCTTTCCTTTTATTCACCATGAGGACAGAAGGCTTTTCACGTTTCATGTCATTGTCCACTTGGTAAATAAATATAAGAATATCAGACAAAGACTTCTCAATGTTGTTCATGTTGAAGTTCACAACAAAGTTTGAGAATCTCTGGGGGAGTGATGCGAGAATAAGATCGGTACCCAATTCTTCGGGGAGTTTAAACCCTAGAACCTCCAAGCGCTCAATGTATCCTATGAGCTTGACTACATGAGGCCGAGCTGGGGCACCCTCTCCAAGCTTTCTCTGAAATAGAGCCTTGGAGATCTCAAACCTTTCCTGTCTTGCTCTCTATTGGTATAGACCACAGAGGTTCTCGAGCATGCCATAGGAATCCATGTCTTTATGAGACTTTATGAGCTCACTAGACATTGATGATAGCATCAAACATTGAACGTCAAGTGCATCATTCAAATGTTGATCATAGACTAGGAAATATTTATCACTCGCCCCTGGGGCAAGGGAATCAGGAAGTGAGGACTCCAGAACGTAAAACTTTCATTCATGGCGTAGTATAACCTGAAGGTGCCTAAACCATTCCTGAAAGTTACTGCCAGTGAGGATGTTGTATTTATCCAGAATTGATCGCAGAGAAAATGTGGTTGATGTGTTTGTCATTTTGATTCTACAAATTTATTAGTACTTTCTTGATTACATTTTATGAGAAATAATAAATTAATTAATTAATTCTCCCACTATTTTATCAAGTCCCAATGGGCCTCACCCATAAACTCGGAATTTCCAGTTTCTTTGATATTCTAGTGGCAAGGATCCATATTCCCCTTCGCATAACCCCAACAAGGGTTGTTCAAGCTATTTGAAGGTTTTTAGGTAGGTAGGTCTTTGCCAACTGTGAGCTTACAGTTCCTTGATCTGTTGAGTGGACTCCCCAATCCTGAAATCCTGACTTGGATTTCCTCAACTCTTGCCTCCAATATTATATCAAGTCTAGCAAGGGATACTTCTCTTGATGTAATATGGTTAAGTCAACCCTAAACCTTTCATAAGGGATTACTTTATAAAAGTAAGTGTCCCAACAAGGGTTGGTCAAACACATAGTTTTATTGATTCTTTCCCTTAATCAAGTAACGGAAGGCTTGGTTTGACTTAATATGGTATTTTAGGGATTTTATTCTTTATGCATAGTTTTTCATTATCACATGCTTGTTAATATTAATTGATGCTTTCTTAAGTGATTAACCATGTTCTAATAATGTTTATGCATAGTCCGGTTTTTATTTTATTCCATCTTTGCATGCTTGTTCATTTTATTAACTATGTGATTGTGACAACACATACATAATAAATAAACCATGAAATTTAGACAGAAATAAAATAATATGGAATGATCATGAGATTCTATTGGTTAGCTTATCTAGTGGTTTTGATAAGCTAACCCTGACCTAGGGAAAACACCTTGAACTTGATGGTTCATGTTTTACAGCTCCCACCTATCCACATTTGTATCTTCTTGCGTCGGTTTCGCCTCAGCTTCAGGATTTGAACCGTCTCCTCTGATTTGGGGAGATCCTTCATTACATGGGTTTACATTAAAGAAACCATGGGCACACAGGCCCTACATTTTATTGGAAGAAGTCTCACAGGCCAAAAAATTTAAATTAAATAAATTTAAATGAAACCATACACATATAAAGGGTCTTTGGTCTAGCTCATGATCATCCATAGTATGCAACGACATTTACGCAAATTTAGAATTAAAATTCTTTTAATCGTTATTTCATTTAAGATAAGTCGCACTCGAATTCAATTAATTATGCTCTTATAATTAATCAATTCTTTATCTTAAATTTCTTTCTTAATTTCCTTGAGATTCTTCTCATCCATATTCCTTGTACGGGTCTTTGTACATTGGAGGAAACCTTGTGAAATTCCATTTCTGGAAAGTACACAGCGTGTAGTTTATAATTACATGGCGTGTATTTATTTTCACTCATTATCCAAAGTACACACTGGGGATTTGGCGTGTTTTCTGTACTTTGGAAATTTTGGAGTACACGACATGTAGATAAATCATACATGGCGTGTACTTCCTTGTTACGTGGTAACCGGCCTCACGATCCCATGTGCGCGGTATGCGGCTTATCCTTGTACACAATTTCACCTAGGTCGGAACGGACTACACGGCGTGTTGATCCAACATACACACCATGTATTCTGATTCCACATACCATTCAATTCTGGTCAACATGGCATGACTAATAATTAGGCATATTCAATTAACACGGTGTGGTTTGGCGGACCAGTGCCGGTTCATTGAACCTAAGTACACTGTGTGTAGTTTTAATTACACGCCGTGTAATCCCGTGTTGTAAAGACAGAAAGAGCGGCTCCTCCAGATGATTTCCTCACTTTTATTTTAATCAAAATTAAAATTAAAAGGTCGTTTCTATGATGTGAGTCGAGAAACTAAGGAGGAATAACAGATCTCATTTATTCAGATTTGTAGAACGATTTATTTCGAATTGAATCAAATATAAATGTGTAAATTATCAATGAAAATTAAATAACTATAATCAACATTGTAACCACCCTTTGATACCATTTGAAGGTTCCGAGCACAGCGGAAGCGCATGGGTGGATGTTCTCACTTGGCTTTTTGTCATTAAAAATGATCAATCCGGGATCAATACGACGATTAATGCCAGTCTCCACGGATCTAATCAAAGAAATAGACAAAGAAAGGGAAAGTCTCAGAACCACAAAGTAGGATCGTTACAGGTTGATTATAATTAATTTAATCAATTGAAAAGAAATACCTTTGGGTGTTCTTTCTTCGTTGATGTTCTTGATCACGTTCCAATGTGATTCGTCGTTGCGTCGCAGAAGCCAAGTGTAGACTTCCTCTAGTGGTGATCCACACGTGTACCTCGTATCTCGAGACGTCGCCAAAAGAGTCTTTGGGTGCTAGAATAGAGAAACATTTACTTGCGTTTTCTGCCTTAGATCATCTTGATCTAATGGAAGAGGATATATTTTGGTCTTGAGAGCGTTCCTGGAGGAAGAGGTTCTTTCGGCCATGAAATAATTCTCCAGAGTTGTTGTGCACAACGATTCTCTTGGGTGTGGGAAAAGAGTTGGGGTTGTGAGGATATTTATAATCATGTTTGAGGTTGTAGAGTTATGACAATAAATAAACGTGTTACGCGTTTTATTTATTTCATTGATTCTTATTTAAAACCCCATGTAGAATAATTAATTCCATGACATGCGCCCACACTGATTATAATAAATATCATTTAAAACAATATTATATCCTCAAAATCCCGACTGGAAAAACTACACGGTGTGTATTAATAAATACATGGCATGTACTTGTTTTTCATTGAAAACTGCATGGCGTGTACATTAAATTTACACGGCATGTATATCTTGTTTTCATTTCCTTTCCAAAATGAAAACTACACGGCATGTACATTTAATAATACACGGCGTGTACTTGTTTTCAAAATAAAACTACACGGAATGTAATTATTAATACACGGCATGTACTTATTTTATTTTTATTCTTCCTCCAACATTAAAACAATTTAGGCTTCCTTGAATAATTATTAAACCACCTATGGGAATAATCTTTATTCTACTTGAGATACTTGAATACACTTAGTGTGTGACCCTCTAGGCCTCTTTCTCGTTGGCATTAGGCAGGCTTGCCTAAATTCCAAGATTACTGTCTAACAACGGGTCAAGGCACCCAAGAGAAAGAAGTTGACTCCGCATTGACGTATCACCACATACGAATTCTTACTGTGTAATTTAATCCCTTTGTCTCAATATCTCATTAAGCAGGTTTCATGGCAGTGTCATAAACCTATATGCTTGATCCATCGTTCTTTGACTACCTGAAATAAACTAGTCATTTACACCATGGCCATGGAATTTCATGCGACGGTTCTATTTCAATCAAAGGGCCGAGATATCAACTTCCATAAATGGAAGGGACAAATCCTTCCTCGACTTATCCATTAACAACATGTCACTCATGACGTACCCAATGTTCCCTACTTCCCGCCAACTGTCTGCGTGACGGTTTTCGTCAGTAAATCTAAGTGTGTGAGTCATGACATGATTTAATGATAATATTCCAGTCTAAGGACCATTACACATGCTCGTAGATAGCAATGTCTGATGACACCAAGACATGCGGAACTTCTATTGGCGGGTCTGTTCTCATAATCTCCCATCTTGGAGATTACCAAGTGCGAACTATTTGAGAGAGAGTCTCGTCTTCTTACGAGTACTCGCACATGACGGTATGTATACTATGTGTCCTATCATAGTATGTCATCCAAACGTAGAACTTTATTTAAGAATATTGTTATATCATTTCAAGGTTCTCATCATAGTGGGGATCTTCCATGACCTTATCAATGCAACAAATATTCCAGGACATTATTATATTATAGTCATGCAGAACAATGAACAATATATAATAAGTGAACATTCATGTAATCAAAAGTACAAAATAGTTGGTTCTCAAAACACCAACCCTTACACCAACATAGAGGTGATCTTCATAAAGTGCCTTGAAGGGTTCCATCTAAATAGTTTCCTGATATCGGTTTTTATAGGAAAACTCCACTAGATCTAGGTGATTCTCCCAAAACCCAACAAAGTCTAGAACAAAAGTTTATAATATATCCTTAAGTACTTGTATAGTATGCTCTGACTTCCCATCTATCTATGGGTGTAAATCCATACTCAAAAAAACCTACATACCAAGCACCTTCTTCAAGCCCTTCCAGAAGCATTAAGTAAAACATGAATCATGGTCTGAAACTATAGTCCATGGAACCCCATGCAAACAGACTATCTTCTGAAAATATAAATCTTCCAACATATCCACTAAGAAATTCTCTCGCACTAGAAAGAAATGAGATACCTTTTTCAATAGGTCCACAATAACCCAAATAGTATCATTCTTTCAAGGATTACTCAGAAGACCCACCACAAAATCCATGGTCATGTCATCCTACTTTCATTCTGGAATGAGAAATGGCTATAGTAAACCACTTGGTCATTGATGCTTGGATTTCATCTGTCGATAGGTGTAGCATCTTGTCACTTTCCATGTTGTCTCCTTTTTCATGTCTGGCCACTAAAATTTTCAATATAGTTCATGGTACATTTTGGTCACACCTAGGTGTACTATCTAATTCAAGGGATGAAACTTACACATCATCTCCTCCTATATACTCGTAGGCACAAAAAACGATTCCTAACATAGATGATATCATCCTCATATATGTTATAATTAGAAGGTGACTCCCCACCTTCAAGAATTTCCCTCATGGTAAAACACTCTGGATACTCATACTATTTATCCCTAATCCATCTCAAAAGTGTAGACTCTACTAAAATCGATATGAGATTCATCTTCTCCTAACTCTTCTGAACCATAACATGCATATCAGCTAGAAAATTTATCATTTTTCACTCAACACTGGACTCCTAAATATCTTGAGTTTGATTTTTCCTGGTCAAAGCATCAGCCACACTATTTCCATTCCCCTGCTTATAGCTAGCTCAAAATCAAATAACTACATATAATCAACTCATCTCCACTAAAAGAGATTCAAATATCACTCTAAAAATATATACATTAAGATCTTATGATCCATATACACAATAAACTTTTCTACCAATAGATAATGTCACCAACACTTCAAAGAATAAACAACTACTACCAACTTGAGGTCATGTGTAGGGTAGTTCCATTCATGTGGCCTAAACTACCACGACTCATACTCTACAACTTGATCTCCCTGGATCAAAACTTCTCCAAGACCAATCCTATAAGCATCAAAAAACACCATATACTCTTCACCTGGCTCAGATAATACCAAGATCGATGTCTATTTCAAGTGCTTTTTTATCTTCTAGAAAGCATTCTCGCATGTTTCATACCATTAAAACTTTACCCCTTCTTTATCAAGACCAAAATTGGTGGTGTAAAATGAGAAAAATCAGGAATGAACATTTTATAATATCCAATTAATCCCAAAAATCTATAGATATCAAATACCTTCTTGGGATGCTTCTGAGAAACAACTGCCTGAACTTTCTATGGGTCTACATACAAACCTTCATCTGAGATGAAGTAACCCAAGAAGCATACCTAATAAATCCAAAACTGAAACTTATATAACATGGTGTATATCCAATTCTATATTAGTGTACTTAGGATGATATCAAGATGTTGATTTGGATTGTCATGACTATTGGAGTACACCAAGATATCATCCAAAAACCCCACCACAAACTGATCTAGGTATGGATGGAAGATTCTATTCATTGAGGCCATAAAATTTTTTGGTGAATTCATTAACCCAAATGGAATTACAAAGAACTCATATAGGTCATACCTGCTTCTGAAATCATTCCTTGATATATTAGAAGGATGAACTCTTAGTTGATGATACCCTAATCTCAAGTTAATCTTGGAGAAAACACAAGATCCTCTCAACTTTTCAAAAATATCTGCGATACATAGAAGAGGATGTCGATTCTTCATATTCATCCGATTCAAATTCTGGTAATCAACACACAAACATATAATTATTTCATCCTTCCTATAAAACAACATTATTGAACCCCAAGGTGACGTACTCAAATGGATAAACCCCTTATCCTGCAACTCTTCCAGTTGAGTCTTGAGCTTTTGAAGCTGTGTTGTTGTTATTTTGTATGGTGGAATAGAAACTGGATCATCCCCCAGCATGAGCTCAATCATAAATTCCAAAATATCTCTTAAGTGGAAGCCCTGAGAAATATTTAGGAAATATATCCTGAAATATATCCACTACAGATGGAAATACATCCTTCTTTACACATCCATCATCCAACAACAAACTAGCAACTTGGGTGGTAATCTCACCTAGTTGCTGGCAAACTAGCCTTATATAGCCCACCTTGATATCCCACTCTCTATAGTGAATATAATTATCACCCTCAAGAGATGTAAACATCACTTTCCTATGGTAACAATCTGTGTGGGATCAGTATACTACTAACCAGTCTATACCCATAATTAGGTCAAATCCTAACATGTCAATGATGTAAATATCCCATAGAAAATGATACTCCACAAACTTGAGAGAACACCCCTTGCACAAACATATTTCTCTAGGTTGTACTCCCAAATGTGTATCTATCTTCAACACCCCTCTCATGAACTCCACCACCAGGATCAAAATTTTAACAAGTTGTGTAGAAATAAAAGAATTAGAGGCACCAGTATAAAATAAGGAACTAACTAGCATGGAATATATAATAATAATGCCTCTAATCATCGAAGTTCTAGCCTTGCTATACACAAGTGTAGGATGTATGGAATGTAAGTGTCATTCCCCTATTCCCTATGACGTAGTTTGAACTGCTTAAGCTATACCACTCTGCTAATATGAGTGCTTTTATACAAAAGTTGCACATCCACTAACTTTACCTACATAGTCAGTAGAACTCCAAATGTCATACTAATAAGGTGTAGAAGATCACCTTCCTACACTCTGTCTTTTTCTAGTTGATCCATCACTACCCTTCTGTCTTGGGATCCTGCAGAACCTTTATAGATGTCCCATATTACCATAGATTTGGCACTCTACCGGTGTTTGGGGTCACTATCTCAAAAAGTTTTCCATCCTACCACACTAGTGATTTATCATTCAAGTAATATTCTACACAATTGATCCCTCAATTTGGGTACACTACTTCCCACTACCCTAGATAACATTATCGTAATGACGCTTCCTTCTCTCAAAATTTGTACCTCCTGACCATCCAGCTGGAACCACCTATCTAGCATTGGAATCCTCCCTCTAGTTCTCCTCTCCTATTAGAGCCTGGTCCACCACCTCATCAAACTTATTTGACCAAAATAGGTTAACTTGGGACTTAATATCACATTTAATTCCTTCCTAGAAACATCTTTTCATAGATGTCTCATCCCCTACCAATGCTAGAGAAAATCATTGAAAATCTATAAAGTGACTAGCATAGTCCATCAGGGATATGCTCCCCTAAGTCAATTGCATGAACATAGAATCTCTCTTCTTCCTCAGTATCTCTAGATAGAAATTCTCTAGGAACTTCTCCAATAAGTCCTTCCATAAAATACCCTCATCCTATTCAATCTGAGCCTGAACATCCCACCAATGCTTTATTGATCATCATAGTATGTAAGTATCCAACTTAAACCTTTTCTTAGTAGGAGTCTTCAAATGGTCAAGTATATTATGGATGTATTGAATCCAAATATCATCTTCCTTAGGTCCACCATCTCCAATGAAATTCATAGGGTGATACAACTAGAACTCCCTTATTAGATCATACAATAATTTCACAACATGCCCTATTTCTATTTCTAGGAATTGCATAAACCAAGAAAAGTTCTCTCAAAATTTCTCTTTGACTACCTCAACTGGCAATATTTTTCCCTTGGGTTCCACTACTAGAGAATCATCTCTATACATTTCCTCCTATCATCCTCTCAAAAATCATTGACATGGAGGCATATCTCTACAATTCCAAACACACGTATTAGGACACATAACACCACTATATTCCATTTACATAAGAGGAAAACACAACAAGGCATGAAAATTATTTTCCCCCAAACCCCACCACACAGTCAAAATTGAGTCACTATCACTACCCTTAACCATCCTATGTCTAGGTCATGGTTGAAAAATGGTAAATCTATTTTCATGTTTCTCATTTAGACACCCAATTATTCACATTTTGCATCATTTTACCACTTTAAATTTCATATTATGCACCATTTTTAATTCAATTTCATAAGAAAGGAAAAATAGTTCAAGTTAACCAACTTACCCAAAACCATCTTCCCTATGTGTGCCTAAAATGATGAATGTATCAAAATAATCCTGAGTGCTTAGAATGATACATGCATACACAACTCTAGTTCTATTCCGATCCACAAGTCAAATCTAAAAAATTTCAGAAATAATTTTTACATCACACAACAAGTGAATCCCAAGATGAAATAACATTCAACTATAACAACACACATCAATAATAGAAATCCCACCCTAGGTGCTTGGGTTTTACCCCATACATGGGTTTGAAACTCCCATGCATTAGATCATGACCACTTCCTGACTTTTACAAGTCTCTATTATAACTTTTCCAAATAGAAAGACAAAATAAAATAAAATAAATCCCCTCTTATATCACTTTGTGACATCCTGACCTAGGTTCCACATGTTGATGCCTCAAACTAGTGGTCCACATAACCTCATGCATGCCTCCCCATATGCTAGAGGCATCCGACTAGTAGTGAGGGTCAGATATCAGTTATGGGGAGACTATACCCTATTTATAAGAGTAATATCATAGCAAAAATAAATAATAAATAACATATAACCATAGCTAAGAAAACACCAGTATCATAGCATAACAAAAACTAGAAATACAATATCAAAACTGAATAGTAGATATGCCATACCAATATGTGTTGAGTGTCAAAATGAAATCTCAAAATTAAAGACATTGAAAACTCCCCAGTGGATCCTGAACCATATCTAGTTCCCTTATCTATTCTCCATCCCAAATCAGCCATCTAACACATGTCATTTTCCCTTATCTTGTCCTATAAACATCAAGTATATTCGGGTACCAATAAGGTAACCCAATTAGGTTGTGAGTAAAACTCAGTGGGCCACCACCAATGGTGTCTAAAACAATGTCCAGTCAATAACAAGTGTATGCAGTTGTATAAGGAATGCATAAATCAATAAAATAAATAATTTACTCTTATTCAATTACTCTTTATTTAACCACATAACACCTGGATTCCCAAGGACACCTAAACTTTCAATACCTACTTCGGCCTGTGCCAGAGTCTAAACTATCCCCAAGGGATATTATATATCTAAGAATTCCATTATTACAATTCTTCATCTCAATTAACATATGAATTTCATTATACCATTCATTATCTCAAATCACATATGAATGTCATTGTTACTATTAATCATTTCAATTAACACTATGGGATTTTGATGTTGTAGACCATGTCCCACACATGATTATCACATGTGAATTCCATTATTATCATTCATCATTTCTTATCACACTATGGTCTTTTGATTCAACAGGCCATATACCACACATGATTATCACATATGAATGTCATTGTTACTGTTCATTATTTCTTTTCACACTGTGGGATTTTGATGCAGCAAAATATGTCCCACACATGATTATCACATTAATTAATTTTCCCATTAATTAATAAAATTCAACAATTATATATACCCATCATTCCATTAATTAATTCAAAAATTAATTTATCTTCTATACCCAATTAATTAATTCAAAAATTAATTAATCATCTCAATCAATTTCATACTCACAAAAATCTCCAATAATTAATTCAACAATTAATTATTCTCATTCAAAAATTTCATCATAATAATAACTAATTCAATAATTAATTATACAATTTCAATAATCTCAATCTCTCCATAATTAATTCAATAATTAATTATTTCAATACAATCAATTTCATAATACCAACCATTCCCATTAATTAATTAAAAATTTAATTAATCAAGATTAATAATCTCAATAACACCATAATTAATTCAAAAATTAATTATTTCAATTCATAATCCCAATATTCACAATTTCACAATTCCCCAAATTAATTAATTAACCAAATTAATTAATTAAATTTAAGAAAATAAATTTATATTCATCTAATAGAAATTCTATAATTACATACACATAATTAAAATCAAGAATTTGATATTTTAATTATAGACCATCTACCTCAAAATTGATGAAGAATTCTCACCAATGAATATTCCTAAATTGAAGTGGATCAATCAAGAATGATACGAATAACGTGATTTATATCTGAATCCTAAATAAAAGATCAAATGAATCAAGATCTAAAAAACATAGATCTAGATATATATCCAATAGTATATAAATATATCTTTTTATCTGGGAAGAGGATCAAAAGAGAGAGATAGAGATCTAAATGGGAAGAAACTACATACCTGGGTGGTGCGGATCTTAAATCCGCCTTTCGATTCACCAAGATCAGAGGTTTAGAAGGATTGGAATCTATCTAGGAGCCTCCAAAATCATGAAAGAGATATTAGTTTTTAACTAGGGATTATTAGGGATTAATATGTGGGGTTTATAAATTTTAAAAACTAAATTTTGGGTTATTTAAAAAGTTATGCACGGTTTGTTGGGCAGAGGCGCACTGTTTTTCGAACTATGTTCCTTAACTATGCACCTCTTATAGGGGTGAATAGTTTCTCCTAATAGGTTAAATGGTTTTAATAACTGTTCTCTATCCATAAAAATGCTCCCTATTTAAATTTTCACGCTTTTTTGAGATAGGGTGCACGGTTAGGGAAAATCGAGCGCCAACCGTGCACTGCCCTCTTTCTTCCATTTTTCTCCAATTTTCTTCCAAACACACCCCAAGGTAAAACTCAAATGAAAATTAATCAATACAAGTAAAACGATTACCTATAAATGATTCTAAGAAATCTCTCGAATATTTCAGGGTTTTACATATTCATATATTTAATATCAATTGGTTAGAAGTAAAAATAAAATAATTTGGAGGTAAAAATAAAATATTTTTTAAAAAACTATTTTTATAATGTATTTTTATCTTAAAAAAGTATATTAATCACAATTTATTAATTATTTTAATGAAATTTTTTGATAATATATTCAATCAAATAACTTAACTCTCATCTCATGGTTGTTTCTAGGGATGGAATGAGAATAAATTCATTTTATTCTTAAAGATACATTCTTTCTAAAAATTATTTTTATGTGTTATGTGTGCTAAGATAAAAAATCAGTTTTACCACCTTTAGAAATTGAGTCTTATAAAATGGTTTTAATATTTTGAATCAGTTTATTCAAATTTGGTAATAATTTCCATTTCATTTACAATCATAATGAATAATTACCCTGATAAAATTTTGTCACCATGGTGAAGGTTAAAAGGGTTATAGGGGTTAAAATAAAGTATAAGACATCAATTATCACAAAAACAAGCCTCAATTTGATTTTTTAAGTTTATTCTCAACCCTAATCATCCTATATTTGAAATTTGGAAAAAAAATCTGCTTTCCCTTAAGAATTGCATTTTTTTTATTTATGCTTATTTACAAGAGTGTCACTCCTCTTAGCTATAAAAGGATAACTTCACCACTTCAGTTATCTGCACACCTTGATCACCATATATTGAACAAAATATATAAAAAATCCTCCATTTATATCTTTACCATGACCTATAATTTATTTCCCCCCCAAAAACCAACCTAATAAGTCTTAAGGAGATATTTAAAGGAGGATATCCAATGAAGAGGTAATTGTTTTACCGAGTTCGATCAAGCTTATTTATTCTTATACATACTATTAATATTCTATAACCATCTTAATATAATGATATAAATATCATAATTATTATTAAATGTTATTATTTTAATGGGAAAACCATTATCTACCATCTTTTAAATTTAGTGTAAAATAAAAATGTCACATGTGTTACGGGCGGGCTACCACCTCCATGAACGATGTATTTAATTTTTCATTACTACCTTACATGGATAGTTTTAAAAACTTAATTCAATAATAAATATTATAAGTATAAAATTATTAAGGTTTTTAAATATAATTTTACCATTCTAATAATAATATTAACAATAAATGGTTGTCGTAAAATTTAACTACTTAAAAAGAGCATATTAATAAACTTTGAAAGTAATAACTTCTAACCATTATCTTCCATTAATATTATTCATATAAATATTATTGAATATAATTTATCACCTTCAAAATATAATTTTTTAATTCATTAATATTCTATAAAAGTGATCTTACTACTATAAAATAATATACTATTACTCAGTCAGTCGTTATAATATGTTCTTGTTTGGGTCGATTTTACAACCTATATGAACGATGTTATAATATTTATGTCAAGAATGATCAAGAAAACTTAAATAATAAAAATAATATGTAATAATTATTAAATTATTATTTTTTTGATAATTCACTAGTGTTATTATTCAAAATTATATTACCAACTAATTCAATTCTTGTATTAATTTAACAATCACTAAAAAAGTGAATTTTTAAGATTTTTATATGAACCATCACCTTAAAAATCCATAAAATTTCCATGTAACTATAGAAAAATATCAAGAAAATATTATAAACCTTCTTAAAAAATATATAAATAATTAACTCATTACTTCAAGGACCAGAATCGATAAATTGAAACATGAATGGAAAATGAAACAATTAATACACAAATATTTAATTTAGTAAAGAATTATTAATAAATGGGTAATTATAAAGTATAAGTAAATTGAATATATTAACATAATTATAAATATGGTTAGAATATAGATTAATAATAAATATAAATTTATTATATAATCGGTTATAGGGAGTCTAATTAAGTGGAATTATGAGGTAAGAGGATTCTTAACGCAATTTTCTTTCACTAGATTATATCATTTCTCCATTGAATATGTTGTGTAAAGTTATGTGTGTTGTGACCTATAGTTTTTTATATTAAATTTGAAATTTTATATGTTTATTTACATTTGTATCAAATAATTAATTCATTTATTGATTCTTGCCTCAATTTTTTTCATCTTTGTAAGGTATTTTTCTTTAAAACCATATTAAAATGTTTTAAAATTTTCTATTCAAATCATTTTATTCCAAATATCTATTATTTATATTGTTCCAATAATGTTCTTCTATATACACCAATGATTTTTAAGGTAATTTTCAACTATTTTTGAATCATTTTACAAAGTTTTAAAGAGGTGTGTTTTTAACATTATCCATGTTTCTTACTTTTAACTTCCTTTAAAAAATATTAAAAAGAGTGTTTTTAATGTTTATCACTTGATTTAATTTTCTCATAGCTATGTATTTTATTTATTATTAAGATTACATTCCAAGTTTCCATGTTTTTTCAAAGAATAAATTATTTTAATTATTTTGTGAATTTTTTTAAAATAGTTATCAAAAGAAAAGGATATTTCTTATTATTTTAATGAGATAACAAAAAGTGTCTTTTCTTATGGAATAAAATGTTATTTTTTATAATTATAATGAGTAAAATGAAATAATATTTATGTTTTGTTCTTGTTTTGATACTTGGGAATTATAGATGATGGTGGGTGATCTCAGGATATAGTTTTCCAATGTATTAGGTATTGATTTAGTCTCTGAAGATAAAATGTTATAAGTAATTGAAAAGGTTATTCCTATTCAAAGTGTGATTTAAAATGGTGATAAATATTATTTACCTAGTTAACTTAATTGTTTTTTATGCTTTCTATGAGTTTTAATAGTTTTCTTGAGAAAAGGTTTATTTCACATAGCTCTTGATTGTTAGATCATATTACTTGTGACTTATGTTATGCCAAATCTTTATTCCATGACTCATGATTTATGAATAATGTTTTTTTGTTTACTAATCTATTATGTTATGTCCATACATTTTGATTTATTTCTCATACCCTTATTCTCATCTTATACTCACTTATGATGTTTTATTGTTAATTCCTATGTTCACCCTTACTGAATGTTTGAGCTCATCCTTCATATGTTTCTAATTCCCTAGGTTATGAATAGGATTATTATGTATGGTTTTTCTAGAAGGGTATCATGTGTGGAGAATTTTGTGGGATATTTTAAATAATTATTTGGAAATAGTATATTCTTGATATATTGTGAAAAAAATCCATTGGATGAGAAATATGTGGGGTTTTTTAGTTAATGGTTTTTACTATTTTCCTAAAAATATAAACATAAAAAGTATTGGGTGTTTATTTGACTCGATATTATATATTGATATTCTAATTATGGATGGTTAAATTTGGGTTGCTTTAGTAGTATTAAATATAGTAATTAAAGAATATTATTTTATAATTGGATCTGAGTGTATGGGTCTAGAACATTATATTTGGTATCAATGTAGGGTTTGAATAACTTTATAGGTTATGATATTATCATATGGGGATATTTTAAGAGTTTTTAAAACCATCATGGGTTAATAATTTTAAGATCAATCATAATTTTAAAGTCATAGATACCCTTTTGAGGTTTAATATGATGGGAGTTTAAGATGATTAATGATATTTTGGGAGAATTTTATTGGGTTTTAATAGATTATTTAGGTATATGTAACCCTTATTTTTAACATTTTATTTATTTTGAAGGTTATTTATGTATAATTTTATTATATTTTTTTCGATATAAAATGAAATTTGTAGATAACCTTTAGAGTTAATATTTTTTGAGTTAATTATGGTTAATTAGGATTGTAATAGACTTAGAATTTTGTTTCATATATGTGAAAACATTATCTCCATCATTTCCTTATGATTATCTGGCTTGATCTATCCTTGGTTGAAGCTTAGTGGAATTTGATTATATTTCGGAAGCCTAAAGTGGGTTTTAGTGCTTTCTTGTTCACAACGGCCAACATCGCACCCTGTTATAAGATATTTTAGACCTAGTGTGATTTTTTGTAAAACAGGAAAGGTAAAATAGCTTATCAATCCATTTTAGAGGCTATGGTAAGGGAAAACGCCATAGTTGTGAGAAACATGACTTGTTAGAAGCCGTTTTAGGTTGGCATGTTCAAGAACACCATAGCCAAGTGAAATTCATGGTAGAGGTCATGGTGAAAGTCGTGATAGATTTGAAGTGGCCAAAAAAACAATATTTATTCTCGAATCTTGACTAGATCAAAGGGTGGAAACATGTGGGGCTTTAATGGAGGCTATAAATTTATTTTAAAATGATTAAATTCCTCTACTAATTGATTGGTTCATCCTCTTTGATTATTCCTCCAATTTTCATATGGTTTTTCAGATGTATGAAATACCTAGGTTCTTATCTTGTGTTTCCTTAATCTAAGCTCATTTTCCTTCCTTGTTTATCTCAATCCTACCTTCCCTTTGGTTGATTTAAGTCCTTAGTTCATATTCCTTTTTTGGTGCTTTCTGTTTTGGGTGTTTTGGTGAACTCCTTCTTGTGATTAATTTCTCCTTTGGGTTAATTTTTTCTTTTCCACATGAACGATCATGGAATGAGGTTTTTCTCATTGATTTTTATTTTTAGGAGCCTCAAATATCTTCATTTTTCATTGTTCATGGTTGAATAAGTTCATCGTTTGATTGAACTTGAAGATTATCGTTGATGGTAATTGAAATTTGGGTAAGTTTTGATTCTACCCTTGTCTTTTTATTCTTATCTACCTTACTAAAGAACCCTTTTTATATTGGATTGGAATTGGTTCTAGTATTTCTTAGCATGCAATATTTATTTTTGGCATGCGAATTTGGTTTAGGTGACAATGCTCATAATGAACCTTAATGTTGACATCAAAAACCTTGGGTAAGGAAGTTCCTTACCATATAGGGCCTTGTATATGATATTTTTATGATTGATTGTTATACTTGAAACCCATTCTTTTTATGTGTTTGAATTTGGATGAGTTAGTTACCCTTGAGACCCATATTTGATTTATGAACATATGATTTGTGTGTAGCCTCTTGAGAACTATTCTTGGTATTCCTTATTTTTACTTTATATGATGCATGTGTATTATGGTATTTCATGGCCTATGGAACCTTTATTCAGGTATCAAGATGATCATATTACTTAATTTCAGTTAGACATCCCCTTGGAGGGGGAGTGTGATGGCATGATGACAGATATAGATTATGGATCGTTTGATGGTATGGGTCGAATCATGATCATGTCTGCTGACATAGGAGTATACCATACATGGGAACTGATAATCCATCAGCTATATTCTGAAATGGGATAATTCCATGAAAGGATATGTTTTTATCCAAATATGTCAAACATGTTAAGTGGTAGTTACTATAATTTGAGTATAATGATCACCATCATGGTGGGGCATGTGTTGTTCCTAACAATGACCACTATCAGGGTGGGGAATGCAGTGTTTCCTTAAAGGTGGAAATTGGATAGGAATGAAATACATCGGGTGTTAACCAATGTTGGAGCTTGTGACACATCATGTGATGTGTAGTGGGAAAATTTTATGTCTTTATCGGAATCATTCTGAATCAAGTGGGGTTGAGGTTTATGGTGGATGGGTTAGCACACAATGACTCGGCGTATGTGTGGTTGTATGTTTACTTGTGCATTTACTTTATCATGATATACATTGTCATATATTCCTGTGCACAAATATGAAGGAGGTAATGGTGGTATCCTACTGGGTTTATACTCATGCCATAAATGGTAATTTCAATGTACATACATACTTCATGATCAAGGACTTAGGTAAAGGAAAAGACTCAGTGACATGGATTTAGGAGATGGAGCATGGTGTTTGGAGGTGGTACTAGGAAATACTCTAGAGGAATACTATAATGTTTTATTTAATTCCTTATCTTTCTCATACTTGTGTTTGACCTTCCACCATAGGTTTCCTTGGTTATTTATTCTATATTATTTGAGGTACATACCATTTCATTAATTGTATAATTTCTTATTTATTCAACTATGTTTATTTTTTATATTTTTTATGCTTTTATTTACTGATATTGAGGGTATAGTTTTCCCACTAGAGGAATTCATACCCGCACTGCTAGTCAGAAACCTCTTACATATGGGGAGGAATGTATGAGTCCATGTGGCACTCTGGCTCAGATTCAATTATTCTGGTTGGGGAATTAAAAAGTGGTATCAATGGGGGTTTTCCTTCTTCTTATTTACTATATTTTGGTTCAAGGTAGAAAGGAGTTAGGTTGTGTGGGAATAAATTAGGGGAGTTATATATGTACCTAGCTAGCACAAGTGTAACAGAACTTTGATTTACCATTGTTGGGACTGCTATTACATTTATGTTTTTACTATTTCATGTTGATCCTGAGTATATTATGTTGTTACAGTTTTATGGGATTTGGGTGATTTCATGCATCATGACTAGTCACTTAGGATGTCATTACATATATATACCTATTGTGTGCTTCATATTAGTTCTTTAATTTAATGCCTTGACTGTGATATATGTTCATTATAGACCTGTATTCTCTATTATGTTATATATTTATGTTCTTTTCTATTGTGATATATTATTTTTTTAATTAATTAGAATAACTTGAGAATGTTTTTATGATTTGTATATATATTATTGTGACTAATGTGTAGTTATGGATCACTTGGCTTCATCTATGGGTAGTTCATTGAGTGTTATACCTTGGGTTATGGGTATCATCCTAGGAGAACCTTTGTGTAGTCCCATAGATTGATTAGGATCTATCTTAACAACTTCAGGTGTTTAAAACATTCTTTTTTCATTTTAAAAAATATTACCTCATATACACTTTATTGGACCACTTAGTAGAGCATGATAGAATGCTTCTAAAAGGGAGGATTTTTTTATTCTACCACTGATCATATAGGACAATGCTCCCACACCTTCTCCAGTGGTTTATACATAAGGTCCACTTTAGTTAAGAGTTTTTCGCATAGTTCCTATTCAAGGGGGAGATGTTTCTAATAAAATGATATATTATGCTCAAGAATTTTATCTCCATAACCCTTCATGCTTCTAGGGAATCTAAGGCTCGTGGGATGCATATAATTGGATACAAACCATTGATAGTATCTTCGATCTCTTAGAGACCCCATAGGATTGAAAAGTAAGGTTGGATGATTTTATGCTACAGGGATCTATTAGGAGGTTGTGGGGTGTTGTGAACCAATAAAGAAGACATAAAGGTATGGCATATATAGCCTTTAAGAACCTTTTCTATGAATATTGTTTTCTAGGTATGCTGAAGCTGAACCATACTCAAGAGTTCATGGAGATTTGGTAGGGATTGATACTAGTATCTTCTTAAATGACATGTCTCATGGTGGTGATTCGCAATCCCTTAATGATCAATAATGGTATGGAGGAGGATAGATTTATGGTTCTTCTTCTAGCCTTCAATGGACTTCCTAGTGATACATTTGGTATTAAGAATATAAATTTAGTGGATTTTTGCTAGAGTGGTGGCAGACAACTAGAGAAAAGCATGGGTTTTCAACTCTCCTGGGTAAGAGAATGCACTATGTGATTTAATTGTGGGAAGAAAAGACACTATTGAAAGTACTGCTATGTTTCTCTCAATACTTGTCACTAGTGTGTAAATACTGGTTATATGAAATGGTTTTGTGTCAAGGATTCATGGATAAGATCTCACAAAGGTTTGAGGTAGATCTAGGCATCGATCCATGGGACTAGCTGGTGTCCATAGTGGAAATCATAGACGATGATAACTCAGGTGAGCCATACATCTTAGGATCAAGGAAATTGAGTTGAGGTAGGATGAGTGTATGTAATGAATCAAGATCATGCAGATAGTGGAGAGGGATTTTCAACTATTCAAGGTATGATCTTGATCACTTCTATTTTGTCTACTTCTTTTTTATACTTATGCTTCTCATTCCTCTATATCTATAAAAAAATTATGGAATTGGCCTACCAATCAAGTAATATTTTGAGTTTATTTCCCTTGATACACAATTGGGAAAGAAATTGGAACATATTCAGTGATTCTTGGAGTGTCCTATAGACATTTTTAGTTATAGACATTCGTGGGACATCATGATTCTAGAGATAATGATCTTAAATTTGATTATTAGTATGTACTAGATGAAAAGTTATAAAGCCTACATTGACTGTTATCGGATACATGTATCATTTACATCACCCAAGGGAGAGAAGTTCATGATAACCAGTGAGTGAATGTTTGGAGTGGGTAGAATGGTACCAGATGTGAGCCAGTGGTAGCCTCTTCTATTTCTCTGGTGGTGTACCTATATCTATATGTCTTTACAGATGAATTTTTAGAAATCTCTCCTAAGAGGATAATTGAATTTGAGATTGAACTCATTCCTAGAGCACAACACATATTGATTCCATCGTATCGTATGGAACTATATGAGGTGAAGAAACTATGGGTATATCTCAAGCATTTAGAGGTGAAAAGTTTTATCAGACTGAATAAATCACCTTGGGATGATTTGGTGTTATTCACAAAGAAGGCGGATGGTAGTCTTTGGTTATGTATACACTAAAATAATATGAAATAAGTGATCGTGAATAAATGATACCCATTTAGGAGGATCGATGACTTGTTTAACCATTTGCGGGGATCTTAGTTGTTCTCTAAGATTGACTTATGATCAGGTTACCACTAGACTTGGGTTAGAGAATATGATAATCCCAATATAGAGTTTAAGAGAATGTATGCATTGTATGAGTATCTTTTCATGACTTTTTTGGTTGAAAAATAATATAGAAGTTTAAATGACTCTAATTAATGGTATTTTCCATCCATATCTTGAATATTTCATCATTTTTTCATATATGATATCTTAATATACTCTAAGACGTCATAAATGAATTCTAGAAACCTTGATATTGTATTGAGTACACATCGAGCACATCGGATTTATGCCAAACTATCAAAGTGTCACTTTTGGATTCAAAAGGTGTGATTCCTTGGGCATGTGATCTCTGAGGTAGGAATTTATATAGACCTGAAGAAGGTAAAGGAAATGATTACTTGGAATCATCCTCAAATTTTTTTTGAGATCATGAGATTCCTTGGCTTAGCTGGGTACTATAGGAATTTCAAATAGGAATTCTCCCATTTGGAAGCACCTATTATAGGGATTAACAAGAAAGGATTGAAGTTCAAGTGGACAACTCAATACGAGGAAGAATTTCTTGAGCTAAATAGAAGGTTAATGATAGCTCTAGTTCTGAATTTTCTAGAACATGGGGTGGTTTATGTGGTCTTTGTGATGTATCGGGAGTTTATTTAGAAGATTTGTTGATGTAGGGATATCAAGTAGTAGCTTATGGATCTCACCAATTGTAACCCCATGAGTTGAATAATCATACCCATGACTTGGAGTTTTTAGTTTTGGTTCATGATTTGATGTTTTGGAGACACTATCTCTTTGGATAGAGGTTTTTTTATTTACACAGACTATAAGAGCCTCTTATATATCTTCTAATAGCTAGACCTTAATTTGAGGCATAGGTGGGTGGATTATCTGCAAACGTTCGACTTTGAGATGGCTTATACACTAGTTAAGGGTAAAATTATAGAAATTATCTTCGTATAAATATAGAGGATACCCAAGATCTGGGAGAGTGGCCTTCAGATGAATAATGTAATTTGATGTGTTTATTACCCAATTAGAGGATGGATGCGATAGAGGAGCGAGGGATAGTGACTTGTGCACATTTGGTTATCATGTATACTTTAGTGGATTGGGTGAAGGTAAACTAGGAGTTAGACTCTAAGTTTGTGGTAATGTGAGAATGATTGGAGGGAGATGATCAAATTCCAGGTTGGCCCTTAGACAATGAAGAAATTATTTTTGTCCATGAGAGGGTTATAGTTCCTACTTCAAGTAGATAAGATCTTATCAGAGATACAGTACTAGGTATGTTGACTCTTATTATTGATATTCATCCTTCTTAGGTTTGTTTCTGGTGGTGATTGATTGTAACATGGAGGTTGGGATCATAAGAATAATTTTAGGATCCTTAATGACTTTGGTTCATTTTTCATCAGCCACTTAAAGCTTGTTCTTATTTTGGTATCTTATGTTTTTTGGATGTTGATTATCATTTTTTTATGAGCATGGTATGATGTTTATGGTTTATTATTATTATTACCCAAGTGGTACAGGCTCCCCTCAATCCTACATCAGACCTGGGTTCAAATATGAGCGGGAGTGAATTTATGTAGGTATTGTAGCAGTATTGTAGTAGTAAATTTTATACTATAGCAATGCAGGTACTACAACAGATACTATATTGGGTTACTGTAGTAGTAGTACTATTCATATTGAATGGGCTTTCAGGCCACTGGGTCTTCAGGCCATCAAGGGGGCAGTGACGCAGGCATGATGTGTAGGTGGTAACACAAGAATGATGCAAGAAGAGTGTTTGTGACATTCAATGGTTGGCCTATGGGCCATGTAATGGTCTTCATGCCCACTGGGCCTTCGATCCATAAATATATAATGTAACAAAAGAAACTGGTTGGTTGGGTTATCCCTTGGTGGGATATGACATGCCTTTCAGGGTTGTGTGTGTGCAGTGTGAGTGTTTTTAAGATGTAATTATATCCCAAATCACCTAATATAATATTATTGTTTAGTCATACTATATTTATTTATTTCTATATTATGAAACTATTTCTTTTGATGGAATTTGAATTCAATCTCTAGATGGATCATTCCAAAATTTTGGAAGGAATCTATGTTCTGTTTATTTGGATTTCGAGGGTGAAACAATTACCAAATGGTTACATCTTAATACCTTGGTGCATGCCGCCATCCTATGGTGATTAGGAATGTAATTCAGGCCCTATGAAGGTCTAACCTAGGTGATATGGTAGGTTGACCTGGGTTGGTTCATTATATATATGGATCCTAAAAAAACTTAATCGTCATTGTAATTTCCAAACAAGAGATCAAGAAACATGAACATTATCCCCCCTCCAATAGTAATGATAATAATAATAATCCAAAACGATCTGAAATATGAGTGGGTCACCTAACCCATACCATATAAAAAATTATTGAAGAAAAAAATTTACAGTGAGATCACAATGTGAAAAGAACTTACACCACCCATAAATTGAAAGAGATTACAAATTCACATGAAAACATACAAAAATGAGAGAAATAACTAAAATAGTAATCTATATAGAATCACAGATAAAATAAATATTCATCAGTAACACATTAAAACATAATACAAATCATAAGAGGAATAACAGTTTTCATTATTAATTTTATTCACACCATCATCAGTAGGTTAACAGAACTATAGGATTCAAAGCTACCACATGTCATCCATAGATTTCAATTATTCAATTCTAATTCATCAACCCACATCCATAAGAAGCCCTTCCCAATTCCAATCAATATTTGATCAAAACTATATACAATATGTCTACAAATCCAATCAATTCCAAAACCTTAGTTCAACAGTAAATAGTTTTGAGTTCATAAATGAGGGGAAGGCCCATGCAACCAAATATCAAATTATCACATCTAAAAATACATGGTGCAACATTGTAAAAGGAAACAAGATTTGAGGTGATTCACTCTCTCCAACCAACTGAGTTAAGATATTTAAAATATTAAAATAAATTCATCATCCCTAATATTGAAAATATAGCCACATATCCCAAATTTTGATGGATTTTTCAGTGATCGCCACAACCCAATGGGCATACTTCAAATCATCAATTGTTCTTCCCATGCAATAAATCAGTCACAACTAAAAGAAAACAATTTCACAACAACATGAGTGAATTATAAACTGGTTGAATAGTACCCACCAAACACATATGGCCTAATTTTCATTCAAGTGTAGATAATATAGAGGGGTGAAAATACTAATAAAAAATATATAATAAATTTTAAGAATTAAATAGGTACCACTAGGTCAATAAAAAATATCACAAAAGTTTATTTCTAACAAATGATATTTCAGTTCAATGGTAATCTTCACAAGCCACTCATAATAAAAATACCATATTCAGAAATACCTTCAAACTCCATTAAAAACTACTCTAGATATCCATGAGGAAGTAAAATCTATCAATCCAAAGAAATTTTCAAATGATAGAAAAACTATCCCCATTTTAGAGCATAATGAATGTGGAAGTAGTACCAAAGTCACAAATGTTAAATCTAGAATTTGAACACCAGCAAAATCATTGAAGAAAGATAAAGGATAAAAAAATAAACTTATAGATTTAAAATCCTTCATAAGCCCATGGAACTTCACCCAGGTCAATTAGAAAACAACGTGATAAACCATTATCAATAGAGAACTTCATCTCATTTATGTGCCTCACTAGTCAGGTAGGCTGAGAAGATCATCTTTAGATCCATTCTCAATCACTATCCTTAATAAATCTCATGCTTTGGAAACTAGAGAAGAACAACTAACACCCAAAATAGGAAACACTACTCCCAATTAGGGTGTAGATAATAAAAGTTGAGATTCTAGTAAGATTCAGATTCATTTCTAGAAAACATACACTCTCTAATATTTAGGTAGTCATCCACAGTTATCTCCCCATTTTGATATCTTTTAAAATTAAGCTAGTCAAGTTCCTAAAACTATGGGTAAATTTATTCCTTAATACTCTATTAAATAAAACAAGTGTGGTTATAGAGTTTATTTAAATCTTCTTGGAATTATTCATCAGAGGATAAAATATCATCCTTGATAACTTCATCCTGGGGATGAATGTCATTTTTCTCATCAATACATATCCTTGAGGTTCTAGTAGTAATATTTCTCTTCAATTTAGAGTAATATTTATGCTTCCAATTTTTCCTAGGATGTGGGGTAAATAATCCATCTGATTCCAAAATTGTTTTCTCCAATAGTTCATGTGCATCTTTATTGAATTCAACAGAGTCATTGTGAACCTCCTAGGTAGAGGAATCAGTACCTGAGGTTTTGGTAGAATCCAAGATAGAATTATCAAGACTATTGGGATCTTTCTTAACCATCTCCAAAATGGTATTTTGGGAATCATTAACAACATCCAAAAATCCAGGGTAATCCTCAACCTCAAAACTTATTTATTGGGAATTTTTAGAAGGATCATCTAGGCCCCTATCCATATCATGTTTAGTAACTTCTCTAGGAGCTTCCTTATGCTGATACACTTGGTCGTGAGAGGGTGCAGTAAAAATAGAATAATTCCATTTTTTAATCCAGATGATTTTCTACCTAATATTATGTTGTAAAATAGGTTTCTTTAATCTCACCTTACTGTAGGACACAAAATCATAACCAAATTTTAAACATGATATGTAATGACCCTGACCCCAGTAGGTCAAAGTTGCTTCCTTACTTTATTACATTAGAATAGATACAAAATTTAAATCCAAAAGGACTGAATAGGTTAGCAATTTTGGAAAAACTATATTATATACATGATACCCATTTTACATTTGGAATAGTAAATAAAACATAATACATAACAAAATCTAATAAATTGTATCCTTGAAAACTCATTCAAAGATCTATTCTTCATAACCTGTAGAAAGGAAACAAAATAAGGGTGAGCTCAAATACTTTGTAAGGGTTAAATACATTGGAAGAAATAATGAATAAATGATCATAATCAATATAGAAAGTTAAATAACTGAAAACACATTCCATTTAATCACTAACTTGAGCATAATATTTTTGGAATAAAAGATGATCAAATAATTCCATATAAATAATCACATGAGCTAGAAAACATAACCATAGAAATTATACTAATCAAATAATAACATAAAAATCAATAAGTAATCTCATAATGAGGGAATTCATGTTGTATTAATTATAAAACTCGCCTTTAAAGATTTGTCCAAGACACCATACATAAACAGGTAAGACATAAGCCAAAACCCAAACTAGTTTGTCTCATGAGACCTACTAATTCATCGAGGGGCTATATTGGGCCCTTACTATCACTTACTAAGTCCAATAATTTCATAATATGAAATTGGTTAAACATAATCAATATATAAATTTGTATTGAAACTATCATACAATGTATAAATAACTTTCATTAAGTAGACATAATCATAAACCATCTAGAGTAATATGGTAAATAGTATCAAAATGGTACATCCCCAGTCAAAATAATCAATAACCATTTATTAAAATATGGTAGATCGTATCATAATATATCAAAATCAGTGAAGTTAAAGATACAATAGATTATTTTTACATAGATGAAAATAATTTAAATTATATCATTGAAAATTTATTGAGGAAAATAAACTTTAAACATTCCTAAGTGTCTTATATCACTTTGAAACATTTGAATCATAAGCCTCATAAAGGAATAACATTAAATAAAAAATAGAATATCATGATAATAATTAGATTCATGATATAACGTGTCAAAGTATCAGTATATACACCTCATAAAAGAAGATATGTGTATAATATAACAAATGTCTCAAAGAAGGAAATTTATGACAAAAATCCATTATCGCTTTGGTAACATTGAAACTGTAAACCCCATGAAAAATAGATACTAAAATGAATATTAAAATAATCATAAATTTAATAATAATAAACTTAAAATACATTCATGTTAATTATATGCACCACACAACAAAAATAATTGGTGAATATGGAATAGGTCTCGTAGAAGTAAAAGTGAGACTAGAAATTCCCTTACAAAGTTCGTATCATTGAGGTGAGAATTTATCAATGGGGTAATTATGGGTAAAAATAGTATATACACACTAAGATAAGTGATAATATAACATAAATAAATAAACATTTGATTCCACATATAATCTTGGCATAATATAATCAATGAAGTAGGCGTATAACCCAATGAATTGAAATTGAGTTAAGAAACCCCTTACTTCACACTTCCTTTTAGTGGAATGTACTTTAACCTCCTGTATAATGGCTTAAAGAATTTTATTAACTCATTCCATAAATATATTCATATTTATAATACCTTATGTGATAATTTTATAACATCTTGTGACCCATTTTATCAATAATATTTCATTATTTTCATGGTTTTGGGTGCGTTTGTTTCATGGTTTCATGGTAGGTTCTCATGAGTATAATTATGGATGTTCTTATAAAATGGGAATACTCCTAAAGAATTAGAATAAAATTGTATTAATGAAATTATAATATTATTAATGGTCCCATACATCATTTTGGTTTCAAACATGAGGATTATTCATTTGATAAAATTTTAATGATAAATGATTAGTTTATTTTGGTAGTTTTTTCGAACATCATAGACTAGTTAAATTTTATTTAATATTATGAGTATATATCAAGAACATGAAATAGTTTATAATATACCTATTAAAATATTATTTAACCAGAATAATAGTTTTATGACCAGCCATGAAGGTGGAAATGGAAAGAGAACAAAATTATTATTCACGGAGATGATTAACCAGTATAATTTGGACAATAGTTTTATTTCTTTGAATAAGAGGAGGTAATAAAAGGGGTGGATATAATATATTACATTATAAAAATAAAATTCCTGTATTTAAATTATTTTTTAATTATTATTCCTTGATTTATGAAAAATATGAGAAGAAATTAGAAGAAGAAAATAAAATAAGAGAGGTGTTTTGAGAAAATTACCTCTTGAATATCACCTCCTTAGAAGACCCCTTGAGGACCTTAGATTTGGTATTTTGGTGAGAATAAAAGCACTTGAGAGGAGAGTGAGGAGGATATATTTTTATAGATATTTTTAGGATATTCAATGCTTTTGAGTCGAACTGGCATGGTGAGGGGTGGTATTTATACATGAGGAGAGGTTTGTTTAAGTGATTAAAATAATTATTATTTTAAATTTAAAACCAACCAAATTGAGGTGGTATTAATTTATAAGACTTTTTATGGAAATTAATATTTTAAATTAGGGTTAGGTTCAATAAATACCTTAAATATCCATTAAATTTTGCAGTTTTTAGATATTTTAATCCTTTACCTTTTTAACTTTAACATTTTTCATTTTTTACCTATACCATGGTAAATAATTTTTTTACTATGGTAACTTTTTTATACATAAAAATGAAAATAAACCTAATGCCTAATTTGGACCTTATGATTAAAAATATTGAATCCATTTTACTTGATTCAATTCAAAACATTGATAAAATTATATTTAAAATTAGTCCAGCATACACAATGGGAAAGTGGGTTTTTAAAGTGAAAATTTTTAGAAGATTGAAAAGTTTTTATATCCAATTTCAATTTGAAATTGACTACAATGAACTAAATTGGTTTTATTGATATATAATTAAACTAATTATACTCTAAAATAAATTTAAAATATAATTTAACAATATAAATAAATTAGACAAAAATGTAGTTTTTAATTAAAATTCAATATTTTTCACTATTCATCAAAAAATGAAACTTCTTCGAAAAATACCAAAAAATTTCCCCTAAGATAATTTTGATATTACAATTTCAAAAATAAAATTTATTTTTCAAATAAAACTTATAAAATTATAAAAATGTAGATTTAAAATAGGTACACCCTCAAAAGATGGTAAAAATGCCTTTAGAAATATATATCTTTTTTTGCTTAAAATTGTATTTATTATTAACATAATCATATAAAAAAATGGATAAATTTAAAAACATTTGATTGAATTTATAACATATAAATTTCATTAATATATTTCACTAATAGTGAATAATTTAATTTATTAAGATAAAATGTCATTGTGGGCATAAAAATACTTTTTTTTAAACACATCATTTATGTTAAAATAGTTTTTTTTTCATTTTCATATCTAATTAATTGGTAACCAATTAATTCATTTTATAAATATTTTTAAACTATATTTTTATAATTTTTTTAATCTCATTCATTCATTCCATTACAAAAGCTAGGTGATAACTATCATGATTAAATAATAATGTTTAGTCATTTGTTTAAGCTCAGTTTTATGTGTAACGTAATCTATCGAAGTGATTAAATTTAAAAAGAGACATACCATAAAATTTTGGAGTGTTAAATTCACCCCTCCTTCAATAAATTGTGTCCTATCAATTTGAAATTTCACTTCAAAAATAAAAGGTTGATACTTGAAAATTCCTTTGTGGGAAACTCACATTGTAAATAGGGTAAATAAAATATCCCCTTAATAAGAGGGAAAGGGAAAAGTGAAGGTCAACACAAAATTAGGATTCTAAATAGAATAAAATTAGTATGAAATGAAAATTGGGACATAAAAGATAAATCAAACTGTAAAATTATAATGTAGATTGATGGAGAACATGGCCATCAGAAAGTATATCATCAAAAAACCTTAAATATGTGATGGGTTAAAGAGACCATTGATTTCTTAGTAAGAAAATTAAAAAAATAATATTTTTATTATAAAATAATTTTCCAATAATTGAGGAATTATGTTAATACTTATAGGATAATATAAGGAAATATAATTACTTGGAAAGTAATGTTTCAACCTTTAATCAATTTCCACCACAAACTCATTTTTTCTCCAAATGATGAGTATGCTAATTTTTTTTATGCCTGACACACAAGAATAAACTTCTATACAACATAAAACCCAAAAAATAAAAACAATTTATTCTTCTTGTCTTTAGTTATTAACCAAAAAATGGTTATAATATGATAAGATAATTCTCAAAAAGAACAAACCTTCATGTGAAGAAAGTTACTTTAATCTCCTAAAATTCAATAGTAATACCCAAAATTCAGATTAGACCGTTAAATAAATTAGTATCCCTAAATGTTCACAAATATATTGCAACCTAGGATTGAAACTCAAAAATCAAAAAGATTTGATCACATAGTCTTCTAATATAAATTTAATATTTATCTCCAAAAATGTGCATGCCCTAAACATATAATCTCCAAGATACGCTAACTATTTCCATAAATAACTTGAATCATCATAAATCCATAATAAAATCATTTATTCAACAAAAATACAATTCACCATTTATTCCTCAAATAAAATTCCATAATATTATATTTACCTTAATCATATAGGGTTCTCGAAATGAACTTATCCTTTATTCATAAAATCGTTTAACTAAAAAGAAAATCCCATACTTACCAAAACTTCATGTAGGTCAGTGGTAGGCATTACACCCTTATATACATTTTATTATGACCTCAAGACCTATGGTCTTTTCTAACACAATGAGTTATCACCATACCTATGGGTTGTTATTTTTCTAAAAATATATTAATATAATCCATAAATAATTCCCAAGAAATGTGATAATTTTTTTAAAAAAAAACTTAATATATTCAACATTAATGAAATGTTTTAACCTCAAAGGTTATCTAATATGTTTCATTTTTAGTTACCAAAATATAATAACCCACAATTACCTTAAAATAAAAGACCATATAAACCCTAAAGGTTTTCCTTACCTTAAAAGTTATGTCTAAAACTTGTAAAGGTGTTATTTCCTGAGTAAATTTTTCACACATACTAAACAAATAGGTTGTATTTCCATAAATGTCTACCAAAATATACTTAATAAAAATTAACTCCCATAACATAAAATCTGAAAAGGGTGTTTAAGAATTTAAACATATGATTAATATTAAACTCATAAACCCATGATGGTGTCTATAACTCTTAAGTTAATGAAAAAATATATTCTTCCAAAATCAACACAATTCCTTAGACATTTCATGATTCTTCTAACCATAATACCATTGGTGAAATATTTCTTCAATGCATTTTCTATCATATTCGATTTTAAACCAGTTCCTTCTGGTTTCCTATATTAAATAAAACTAAAATGAAAATAGTAAACACCAAACTACAAGAATCAAAGTGGGCTATCAAATAATCATGAAATATTAGTCAAAGGGTGTCAAACTCATGAAAACTTCTTCTCAATATATGATTTCATAGTTTTAACCTAGGTTATCCATGGTCATTAAAAAATCTATAGGATTTTATCCTATACTTATACTTATACTCAAAATTCATTTATAGGTTTATGTTCCTCAATTTATGTTTTTATAAATCTAATTTACAAGGTTTCTACTAAAATTACTCTTATACCAATCCTAACGACCCCACCCCAATAGCCCGAATTCAGTTACTTTATTACATTATCGAAGATACAAGATTCAAATCCAAAAGGACTGAATAGTTTAGTAATTTTTGGAAAACTAGATTACATACATGATACCCATTTTACATTGGGAATAGGAAATAAAAAATAATACATAAAAAATCTAATAAACTACATCCTTGAAAATTGATTCAAATATCTCTTCTTCAAAGCCTATGGAAAGGAAAAAAATAAGGGTGAGATAAAATGTTTATTAGGGGTTAAATAGAGTGTAAGAAATAATGAATCAATTATTATAAACAATATGGAAAGGTAAATAACTAAAAATGCATTCAATTTAATCAATAACTTGAGCATAATATGGATAGAATAAAAGATGATCAAATAATTTCATATAAATAATCACGTGATATATAAAACATAAAAATGGATATCCTACTAATTGAATAATCATATAGAAATCAATAAATAATCTCATAATGAGGGAATTCATAATTTCAGACCTCTAAAACCCACTGTCAAGTCTTCGACCAAGTCACTATACATAAACAGGTATGACATAAGCCAAAACCCAAACTAGTTTTCATCATGAGACCTACCGATGCATCAAGAAGCTATATAGGGCCCTGACCATCACTTATTAAGTCCAATACATTATTCATATTAAAGTGTCTAAACATAATCAACATATGCATTTGTACCGAAACTAGCATACAAAATGTAAATAGATTTCATTGAGTAGACGTAATCACAACCCATCCAGAGTAATATAGAAAATGGTATCAAAATAGTACATCCCCATTAAAACTTATCAATAACCATTTAATAAAATATAGTATATGGTTGATTCATGCTCAAATTTACCCAAGAGGAGAAGGTAGGACGATCCTTGTAGTTTAGCTTGGGTTGTCAAATCCTCAGAGACCTAAGAAGAAACCTATAGACACGTACATTCTAAGGAATTTTTTTGGCTATGAAGTGGCCAACTTGGGTTTATTTTAGATGGTTTTAAAGGAACTCTAATAGTCTTAAGTGAATTCAATTTAAAATAATGATTTTATCCTCGGTTATCACTTGGAGTGGATTGGGCGTATTCCCTTTTCAATTATTTCAATTTCTTATATTTGAGTTGAGTTAATTTAAGGAGATCAAACAACTTCATCACTTACTGATTTTATAACAGCACACCATAATACTAATAACCTATACACTTGAAGGATCAAAGTTTTGAGCACTTCAAGGTAAAGTTTAGTATTAGCACTTGAAGTGTGTGGCCTTAAATTCAACAAGGATGGTGGAGTTTAAAAATCATCAAATAAAAAATTCAATTAAAGAAGTGATTAGACATTAATGGGGTGATAAATAACATTCAATCCATCCCCTTTCTACTCCATTGGATCAACCCATAAGTGTGTTATCCCTCCATTGATTCTATGGTTTCAATGGAAGCAGTAAGTAGACTCATGAGGGAGGAAATGGAGAAGTAAAAAAACACAATAAAATAACAATCACTCCACTGTTGTGTGATAATTTCACAAGGTTTTGTGTGAATAAATTCACACCTTGATTCAATGGTATCAAAGTGATATGAATAACAATATAATAATATGATAATAAGAACTTTTATTAAGAAACTAAAGTGAATTGAACAACTTACATGTGAAAGGAAAACTTGAGACAACAAAATCGCAGCATAACATTACAATGAAAGAAAGATCAAAAGATGAAAAACTCCTCCACCAACACTGCCTTAAATAGGAATTTTTGGATACTTGGGTAGATAATACAATAGTACAAATCATATCACTTGATTATGCTAGGCCTAGGGTGGTGGAAAGCTTGTGGAACTTGGACTTTTCCACACTTGACCCGAGGTGGCAGCCAGCTTTCATCCACCGAACAGATGCGCTTGGAAGACCTTCTAGATGGACGAATTAGAGTGGTACATAGAAGAAGAAAATGGATCCCCGGATGTATTCTAAATTCATGTAAACTTTAGGCCCATTTGGAGTTGTGTATTCCGAGATATGATCATATTGGTATGATTTTTTTATGGGCCGTAGAATCTGGCCCATAATTTTATCTCCAAATTGGGCCACCTTAATGACCACAATGTAGGCCGAATTGGCTTTGGATCCTGAAGAGTTATTTTTTCCTCTACATTTCTTCTAGAAGAAAAAAGAAATTTGGGCTTCATTGGGTTTGTAATGTGGGTCCCACATTCTCATCAGTGGGATGGTGGCCAATTTGCCTTCTCTAGAATCGCTTCCTTGCATCATAAAATATCTCAATCTTCTTCCATGAATTCTCCATTGATACCTGAATGAAACATATTCATATTAAAGTGTAGATAAATTTCCAAAAATATAAAATTAAAATATGGATAATTACATTCCTTAAAATTAGATGAATCATTGGGTACTTTAAATGATGTTCAAAAATGTACCACATAATAGTGCATTTTAAGAAGGAATTACAATCATAATGTGAAATGATGTTCAAAGTGTAAAATGCACTAAAATGGTATTTATTAATAAAAAATCACATGAATATTATATATATTAACAATTAATATTATCCTCATTTAGTGTCTAATCACACCCTCCAACTTGAGTTTTGCTAGTCTCGAGCAAAATATATCTCAACAATATGAAATTTGAATTCCCTTTTCCAAAAACATTTTAATACACAATGATCACCAAAAACCCTTATACCAAAAAATCATTAAACCCATAAAAATATTTTAATACAAGATAGTTTCATAATCATATCTCAATCTCATGCTCATTCCTTTGTTCAAATTCATTGCCATATTTCATCCAATATCAATTAAGTATAAGGATGTGTTGTGCATCACAATAGACATGGGGGTTCATATTTATTCAAGGGGGAAATGACGGAAGCACTAAGTGGAATAACATTTCAATATTAAGATGAGTATTCAATTTTTTTGTATTTTTTTTTCAATTTTTCCATGGTAATTGAAATTGCACTCAAAAGAGTCAACCCCTGTAGCGAGACTTTGTCGATGACTCCCAGACTCAAATACCTTAGGGAACTAAGTGGAGCCCACATACTCGGGTATCATCTCGATTTAACTCAGTCAAAAAAAAATTACCAAAAATAGAGATAAAATTACTAACTTTGGGCCAGACAACTATGGAGTCAAGATCCCCAAGTGTTTAAAGCCACGCATTATGTCATTTCATTGCTCTACATGCAAATTTATTGTTTTTTTATTGAATAATCATATTAAAACTAAAATGATCACCAAACCTATGCTATTTATTTGGGGGACCCCATTAACTTAAACTAATACCCCACTATCCAAAGGACGTGCATTGTGATATTTTTTTTTTATTTGGATGAAAATATAAACGATGAAATATCACATTGGACAACCACACTTTCCAAAATCTATGCTCATGAAATTATAAAAGGATTAAAATCAGAATCATGGCATGCTAAATTATTTGATATTCAGTTTCAAAGGGTGTAATGTGTATTACCATGTTCAAAGTTAAAGGAATTTTTCCTTCCATTTACACGCATTTTTTTTCAAATCATTTTTTTTCACAAAAGCAATTTTTTTTATTTAATCTCCCCCCCCAACTTAAAACAACACTATCCCCAGTGTTTCAAGGAATTAAAATTTAGAATAAGTAGAGGAAGATAAGGGAATTTCAAAAAGGAAATTGAAATATGAGGATCATGGAATGAAGTCACTTGGTAGTTGAAGTTGAAGTTCTTGCTGCTCCAAATTAGTCCTTTGATCTCTTGGGGGATGTAGGCACCTCCATGATTGAACATGTATCATCCAAAATAGTCCCTGAACCATACCAAGAAGAAAAAACTAGACAAAACAAACAACACAACGACTTATTTAATTCCAAGTATCATCATTTTTATGGTTTTCCCTATTTTTTTGTTTTTTTGTTTTTTTTAAATCAAACTAATGATACATTGTCTTCCTTTAAATTTCTGGGTAAGGTATTACTCAGGGATCACACTGCGTGACACGGATGAATACGGTTCTCCCCTTTTATACCTATCTGTACTCATAAAAGAAGAACAAGTCAATAGTATAATTTTTTTTATTAAATATCAAAATGATTAACTAATCCTATTTAAAATATAAAGTTGATTAAAACAACAAAATGATAGTAAACTTGAAAAACATGGGTTTCCTCCCATGTAGCGCTTTTTTTAACGTCATTAGCTCAACTTGGACCCCTAATTGATTAATTATTTTCATCATCTAAGGTGGGTTCACACAATTATTCATAAACTTTATGTTTTTGGAATGGTTCAATGAATGGTTTGACTCTATGACCATTAACTTTAAATGTTTGACCATTGGTGGGATCTTGAATTTCAACAGCCCCATGGGGGTACACCATATGTGATATGTATGGGACTGACCATCTAGACCTCAACTTTCCCGGGTGTAAATGAAGTTTAGAACTATAAAAAATAATAGTTTTACCCAGTTCAATGTGTTTGGTTTTAAGATTTTGATATTGGTAGACTTGTACTTTAGTTTTATTGATCCTTGAATTTTCATAAGCCTCCATCCTAAGTTCCTCAAGTTCATTGAGTTCTAATTTAATTTTTGTTTCAGCCAATGAGAGGTCATAATTCATTTTCTTAATTTCTCAAAAATCCTTATGTTTAATCTCCAATGGTAAATGGCATGCTTTACCATAAACCAACCTATATGGGTACATTCCTAAAATGGTTTTATATGCGGTTTGATAGTCCCAAAGAGCATCTAAGAGTTTGCTTGACCAATCTTTCCTAGATGGTTTAATAGTTTTCTCAAGAATTTGTTTAATTTCTTGATTGTCTAACTCATCTTGATCATTGGTCTATGGATAGTACGCAGTGGACACTTTGTGAGAAATTTCATACTTTTCCATGAGTGATGAGAATGGACGATTGCAAAAATGAGTTCCACGATCACTAATGATAACCCGAGGAATTCCAAATCTAGAGAAGATGTTTTCTTTTAAGAATCTAATCATAGTTTTATGATCATTGGATTTTGTGGGAATGTAATCAACCCATTTTGAGACATAATCAATAGCTAAGAGAATGTAAAGATATCCCCTAGAGTTTGGGAAGGGACCCATGAAATCAATTCCCCAACAGTCAAAGATTTCAACCACTAAGATGGGAGTGAGTGGCATTTGATACCTTTTTGTGATGGACCCTACTTGTTGACACCTAGGATAGCTTTGAAAAAATGTGTAGGAGTCCCTTAAGAGGGTGGGCCAGAAGATACCACACTGAAGAATCTTAGCAGATGTTTTCTTAGAGGAAAAGTGACCTCCACATGCCACACTATGACAGAATTTAAGGATGGACTCTTGTTCAGATTCTGGGACACACCTACTAATGACTTGGTCAAGGCAGAACTTATAGAGGTACGGGTCATCAAACACATAGTGCCTAACATCATAAAGGAATTTACTTCGATCTTGAGTCCCTGAGAATTTTGGAATTACTCCTGTAACTAAGAAGTTGGCTATATCCGCATACCAAGGGAAATCACTCGCAGAGTATAGGTGTTCATCAGGAAATGAATCAGACACAGAAAGGTGATTTGAGTTGTCTTTTAATTCCATACTAGAGAGGTGATCATCTACAACATTTTCAACACCATTTTTATCTTTGATTATGAGGTCAAATTCTTGTAAGAGAAGGACCCACCTAATCAGTCTAGCCTTGGCATCTTGTTTTTGGAAGAGGTATTTTAGTGCAGAATGGTCAGTGAACACAGTGATGGGGGATCCTAAGAGGTAGGACCTAAAATTATCTAAGGAAAACACAATATCAAGTAACTCCTTTTCAGTAGTGGTTTAGTTTATTTGGGCATTATTTAAGGATTTTCTTGCATAAGCAATGACATAAGTAATTTTATCACAACATTGTCCTAACACAGCTCCTACAGCAAATTCACTGGCATCACACATAAGTTCGAAAGGAAGGTTCCAATTTGGATATTTCATAATGGGAGGAGAGGTGAGAGAGGATTTGAGGGTTGATAATGAACCCTCACAGCTTTTTATCCAAACAAATGGAGCATCCTTTACTATCAGAGCACAAAGGGGACGGGAGATTGAACTAAAGTCCTTGATGAATCTTCTATAGAAACCAGCATGTCCTAAGAAAGATCTCACTTCCTTAACAGTTTTGGGTGATGGAAGGTGATGAATGATGTAAACCTTTTCTTTATCAACTTCAATCCCCATACCTGAGACTATATGGCCTAGAACTAGTCCCTCTTTAACCATGAAATGGCATTTTTCCCAATTTAGGACCAGATTATTTTCTTCACATCTTGACAAGACTCTCTCCACATTCCTCATACATCCCTCAAATGTATCCCCAAACACAGAGAAGTCATCCATGAAGACCTCAAGAAAATACCCTACCATGTCTAAGAATATTCCCATCATGCACCGTTGGAAGGTTCTAGGGGCATTTCATAAACCGAAGGGCATACGTTTGAAGGAAAAGGTTCCGAATCGAAAAGTGAATGTAGTCTTCCCTTGATCCTCTAAGGAGACCTCAATTTGATTATACCCTGAGTACCCATCTAAGAAACAGTAGAAGGCATGACCTGCCACTCTCTCAAGGACTTGGTCAATGAATGGTAAGGGGAAATGGTCCTTCTTTGTGAATGAGTTTAGCTTCCTATATTCAATGCAGACCCTCCATCCACTACTCACCCTATTTGGAAGAATCTATCCATCCTTATTGGTTATCACTGTGATTCTTTCCTTCTTGGGAACCACTTGGATTGGGCTGACCCACTCACTCTCAACTATGGGATATATGATACTAGATTTTAACAATTTCAAAAGTTCCTTTCTTGGTACCTCCATGAGATTAGGATTGAGTCGTTTTTGAGGTTGACGACATTGATTTGAATCAGATTCTAGAACAATCCTATGAGTCCCGATAAGTGGGCTAATCCCAGGAATATCAGACAGGGTCCAACCAATGGCTTTTTTATGTTTCCTAAGGAAATTTAGAATCATCCTCTCATAATTGGATTCAAGATAAGAATAAATGACAATAGGATGTGTTTGATTGTCCCCTATGAAGGCATACTTGAGTGTAGTGGAAAGTTCCTTCAATTAAAGATTAGGTTGGTTCAAAATTTCAGTAGAAGATTGGGACATTGGATCAATATCAATTTCATTTTTTTAGAGTTTCATATAGGATTGATTCCCCACATATAGAAGTTTCAGCTACTATATTAGATTGATCAGATTTAGGTAAGGAAGTTTGATTGGTCTCCATGAAATTGGTTTCCTGAAAGGTTTCACTGATTGTAGGACCTAAGACTTCATTATAAGAGTAATTTGAAAATGATTCAATCCAAGGAGATAAACTTCCTTCATGTGAAAAAATGAAATCAATCTCATCCTGACTTAAACATCCATCAAATATTCCTTGATGTTCTATGGATTCATTATCAATGCTTCCTATCATGTTTACTTCATGAATGTCCTCATCATCCCCTATTTTTGATCTTGCATTATAGATGTTCAAGTCTAGACTCATGTTTCCAAAGGTGATGGTCATGTTCCCATTTCAAACTCGGATAACAGAGTTGATTGTTTCAAGGAAGGGACGACCAAGGATAATTGGGGTTTGTTCCTTATTTCCAAAGTTTGGATGGTTGTCAAGGACAATAAAGTCGGCAAGGTAGATGAAGTTTTCAACCTTTACCAGAACGTCCTTTAAAATCCCCTTTGGAACCCTAATGCTACGATCAGCAAGTTGAAGTGTGACAGATGTGGGTTGGAGTTCTTCTAGGCCTAACTAGCAGTACACAGTATATGGAATAATATTTACACTAGAACCTAGGTCACATAAGGCCTTGAAAACTTTTCTCTCTCCTAGTTAAACATTGATGTAAGGGCAACCCGGGTCTTTAAACTTAGGAGGAATGGTCCCTTGAATGGTGGTACTCACATTAGCATCCAAAAGGACTTGGTTTTTATGCGAAGATTTTCTTTTAAAATTGCACAAGTCCTTAAGGTACTTTGATTAGGTAGGTATGGTTTGGATTGCATCGAGAAGGGGAATGTTCAACTTGACTTGTGAGAATATTTCCCTCAATGTTTCACTCAATTCAGGCTTAGTTTTCCCCCTCATGTGTTGAGGAAATGGTGTAGGTTGTGGGGTTGTTTGTTGAAGAGTTGTTTCTTTGACAATGTTATCGTGTTTTTCAGTTTGATCATTTGGTTAATTTGAATTTTTATCCAAGTTTGAATCTTCAGGTGGGTTCTGAATTAGTTGTTCGGGTTTCTCAATTGATTTCTCACTTCTTAAAATAGTCACAGCCTTTAGTTGTTCATGATTTGTTTGAGTACAACTTGACTCTCCCCTTGAAGTTGAGGATGGAACCGCCTGAGTAGGCATGGGTGCCTTTCCAGTTTTGATGGTTTGAAGTTCTTGTTTAAGGGAAGAGACTTCTGAGTTCATCCTTTCCATTTGTTTGCACAGTTTTTCTAGTAGGCTTTGTGGAACATTTTGGGTTGGTGCTTGAGAAGATTGTTTTATCCCAGTGGGATATTTTAGAGGTGGGATGGTTTGTTGAAAATGTACTGGTGGCTGTTGGTATTGGATAGGTTGGGTTTGGAACTGGTTATGGGTTTGGTAGTTCTGATAGGGGTAAGGATTTTTTCCCTGTGGTTGGCTAGGTTGTTGGTTATCTTTCCAGCGGAAGCCTGGGTGGTCATTATACCTTGGGTTGAAGTTGTTTTGGTATTGAGGCTTTTGAAAGTTCAAATCATTTACTTCCATTGGGGGTCCTCCTAAAAGAATGTCCTTGATGGATGGAATGGTTGGGCAGTTTTCTATCTTATGGTCATTTTTGTCACAAATTGTGCAAATAGGGTCAACAGTTTGGATTTCATGGACTTTCCTAAGGTCTATCTCTTCAACCTTCCTAGAGATTGTTGCGAGTTTAGCCCTAAGGATTTCCTCTTCTCTAAGTGTATAAATTCCAGTTGTTCTTTGTGTCTTTTTAGCATAAGGTGAAGTTCCCCGTGTTTTTTTTGTTCAGAAAGGCTTTCTAGATACTTGTAAGCATCATTTGGGGCTTTGTTTTTAAAGGTTCCATTACACATCATGTCAATGAGTTGTTTGTTCCTTGGACCCAACCCTTCATAAAAAATTCTCACTTATTCAGGAATAGAAAAACCATGGTGTGGAACCATGTTTAGAGTGTCCTTGAACCTCTCCCATGTTTCATAGAATGACTCTCCCTCTTTTTCAAAAAAGTTTTGGATACCCTTTTTAAGTGAAATTGTTTTGTGGTGGGGAAAGTATTTTTTCTAGAATTCTATTTGTAGTTGATCCCAAGAGTTGATGGATGATGGTCTCAAATTTTTTAGCCAATTTTTAGCTCGATCCTTTAAAGAAAAAATAAATATCCACATCTTAGCTGATTCTAGTTGATGTGGGGGACACATGGTTTCTACAATGTCATTAAACTCCTTAATGTGAAGGTAGGGCATCTCAGACTCCATTCCATGGAATGTGGAAAGGTGGTTTAGGACATGGGTTTTAAATGTGTAGTTGGCATCTCCTAGGGAATTATTTCTAATGCATGAGGGGGAATTGGTTCAGGAAGGTGTGAGGTAGTCATTCATGGTTTGATCAATTGCATTCCCCAAGTTTGGGGCTGACTCATTTGGGTTTCCATTTTGGTTCTCACCCGGGTTTATGAGTTGATTTATTTGAAGGCCTTCCATTGAAATGAGCTCAATTTTGGACTCTTAAGTATTAGAAAGATTATGATCTGATGGAAAGAGTTCCCTTGGTGTACTTGACTCCCCAACCCTAGGACTATCCACCCTAACTAGACGGTTTGATTGATCGCGGGTGTAGGCGGACATGCACCAAAAGAAAAAAATGAGAAAGGGACAAGATAAGAGAATTTGGATGAGAAAAGAAGAAATTTGGGAGAATAAAATGGGTGTTTATATTACTTACTTGGGTTCCCATAAATGGTGCTAAAATTTGATTCACACTCAAATTTACCTAAGAGAAGAAGGTAGGACGGTCCTTGTAGTTTAGCTTGGTTTGTCGAATCGTCAGAGACCTAAAAAGAAACCTATAGACACGTACATTATAAGGACTTTTTTTGGCTATGAAGTGGAAAACTTGGGTTGATTTTATATGGGTTTAAAGTAACTCTAATAGAATTAAGTGAATTCAATTTAAAAGAATGAGTTGATCCTAGTTTATCACTTGGGGTGCATTGGACGTATTCCCTTTTCAATTATTTCAATTTCTTATATTTGAGTTGAGTTAATTTAAGGAGATAAAAAAACTTCATAACTTACTGATTTTATACCAACAAACCATAATAATAATCACCTATACACTTTAAAGATAAAAGTTTTGAGCACTTCAAGGTAAAGGTTCGTATTAGCACTTGAAGTGTGTGGCCTAAATTCAACAAGGACGATGGAGTTTAAAAATCATCAAATAAAAATATCAATTAAAGAAGTGATTAGACATTAATGGGGTGATAAATAACATCCAATACAGCCTATTTCTACTCTCTTGGATCAACCCATAAGTGGGTTAGCCCTCCATTGATTCTATCGTTTCAATGGAAGCAGTAAGTAGACTCATGAGGGAGGAAATGGAGAAGTAAAAAAAACACAATAAAATAATGATCACTCCACCGTTGTGAGATAATTTCACAAGGTTTGGTGTGAATAAATTCACACCTTGATCCAACGGTATAAAAGTGATATGAATAACAAAAGAATAAGAGTATAATAATAACTTTTATTAAGAAACTAAAGTGAATTGAACAACTTACATGTGAAAGGAAAACTTGAGACAATAAAATCACAGCATAACATTACAATGAAAGAAAGCTCAAAATATGAAAACCTCCTCCACCACCACTGCCTTAAATAGGAATTTTGGGAGCCTTGGGTTGATAATCCAACAATAAAAAGCATCCCACTTGATTATGGTAGGCCTAGGGTGGTGGAAATCTTGTGGAACTTGGACTTTTCTACACTTGACCCGAGGTGTCAGCCAGCTTTCATCCACCGAACAGAAGTGCTTGGAAGACCTTATAGATGGCCAAATCATAGTGGGCCATAGAAGAAGAAAATGGATCCCCGGATTTATTCTAACTTCCTGTAAAATTTAGGCCCATTTGGAGTTTTGTATTCAGAGATATGATCATATTGGTATGATTTTTTTATGGGTCATAGAATCTGGCCCATAATTTTATCTCCAAATTGGGCCACCTTAATGACCACAATGGAGGTCGAATTGGCTTTGTATCCTGAAGAGTGATTTTTTCATATACATTTATTCTAGAAGAATAAGAAATTTGGGCTTCATTGGGTTTTTAATGTGGGTCCCACATTCTCATCAGTGGGATGGTGGCCAATCTTCCTTCTCTAGAATTTCTTCCTTGCATCATAAAATATCTCCATCTTCTTCCATGAATTATCCATTGATACCTGAATGAAACATGTTCATATTAAAGTGTAGATAAATTTCCAAAAATATAAAATTAAAATATGGATAATTACATTCCTTAAAATCAGATGAATCATTGGTTACTTTAAATGATGTTCAAAAATGTACCACATAATAGTGCATTTTAAGAAGGAATTACAATCATAATGTGAAATGATGTTCAAAGTGTAAAATGCACTAAAATGGTATTTATGAATAATAAATCACATGAATGTTATATATATTAACAATGAATATTATCCTAATTTAGTGTCTAATCAATGGTATCATAATATATCAACCTAAATTAATTAAAAGATTCAACAAAGGATGTTGACATAGATGAAAATCCTTTAAATTAGATCATTGAAAAATTCTTGAGAAAATTAATCTTTAAACATTCCAAAGTGTCACATACCTCTTTGAAACATTTATATTATAATCCCCATGAAGGAATAACATTAAATTAAACTTATAATATCATGAGAATAAGAATATTAATGATATAAAATGTCAAATGAGTAGTGTATACACTTCATAAAATAAGATAGGTGTATAACATAACAAATGTCTCAAAGAAGGAAAATTGTGACAAAAATAAATTACCACTTTGGTAACTTTGAAACCATAAACCACATGAAATTTAGACACTAAAATGGATATGAAAATCCCCATAAATTTAAGGATAATAAACTTAAAATACATTCATGGGCAATATATAGACCACAAAAAAAATAAGTGGTGAATATGGAATAGGTCTTGCAGAAGTAAAAGTGAGACTAGAAATTCCATTACAAAGTTCATATCCTTGGGGTGAGAATTTATAAATGGGGTGATTATATGTAAAAATACTATATACACACAAATATAAGTGGTAATATAAAATAAATAAATAAATAGTGGATTCCACATATAATCTTGGCATAATATAATCAATAAAGTAGACGTATAACTCAATGAATGAAAATTGAGCTAAGAAACTCATTACCTCATGCTTTCCTTTAGTGGTGTAAACTTTAACCTCTGATATAATGGTTTAAAAATGTTAATAACTCTTTAAAAACTATATTCATATTTATGATGTAATGACCTGAACCTTAAAGCCTATTACTTTTCTAAAAAATAGATGTTTGAGGTGTCCAGGGGGAAACTGTGGTGTTTTGGGAAAATGTGTGATGTTCTAATGGTGTTTCATTCCAAAATTTTGAGAAATTTCTAGTTTTCTAGATTTCCAATAGTGTTTCATTATGGCGGTGTGTTATTTCCAAAAAAAATCTAAATTTCTAGTTTTCCAGTTTTCCAATGGTGCGTCATTTTGGCAATGTGTCATTTCCAACAATTTTCCAATTTTCTAGTTTTTCAATTTTCCAATAGTGTGTCATTATGGTGGTGTTTCATTTTCAACAGTTTTTTAAATTTCTAGTTTTCCAATTTTCCAATGGTGTGTCATTCTGGCGGTGTGTCATTTCCAACAGTTTTCTAAATTTCTAGTTTTCCAGTTTTCCAACAGTGTGACATTATGGTGGTGTGTCATTTATACTATTTTTCTAAATTTATGGTTTTCTAATAGTCTTTCATTATAGTGGCATGTTGTTCTGGCATCATGTTATTTTGGCAGCATTTCATTCTAGCGATATGTCTTTCTAAAGTCATGTTGTTCTGGCGGCATGTCGTTCTGGAAGCATGTCATTCTATCGGCATGTCATTTTGGCTAGATTTCATTTATTGAGGTGTGTCATTCTTGAGGCGTTTCATTCTAGAAGAATTTCATTTCTATTGGTGTGTCATTTCCAATAGTTTTCCATTTTTCTAGAATTTTCCAATTTTCCAAAAAATTATAGATTTTTCATTTTGACGTCTTTTATAAAAAAAAAGTGAGTTTAAATGCCTTAATTAAGTGTTTTAAAGATGTTTCAAAGGAGTTTAATCAAATACTTAATTTATAAAAAGTATTGAGACCTTTAAAACATTAAAAGCATATATTTTTAATGAGATCCACCTTTAATGGTCAACTAAACAATTTCAATCCAGTTAGTTTCGATTCTAGTCCTTCGAAGGTGTAGATCTTCCCATTGTTTGTTCTTTATTCTTTATCTTGATATGGGAGGTCCCAAAATCTTTATTCCTTAGAGTCGAGTGACCTGGTTGTTGTAGATAGTTCATGTTTTCCCCAAAGAGTTTCATGTTTTATGCACACCTCTATTTTTGGTGCAATAAGGTTGTGTTAATAATCTTTCTTCTAGGTAGGTTTTTCCTTCATTTATTTTCATGTGTATCATGCGGGGCAGGTTTATTATTTTTATCCCTTGTGAATATTGTTTCATCGATATTAATAAATATAATGAATCAACTTATATTGGATTTAAAGGGGCAGGAAGAATGTGAAGTATGATCTTACATCTTTTATTGGTTTTATTTTTTTATTGATTTGATATTACGATTGTATGGTTGTAATTCCATGATGAAGATCATGTATTTTGGTGGATTTATTATATTATAGTGACTTTTATTTTTAAACCTATATTTTTTTATTGTTTTTTATCATCATAAATAATTATTTAATTACATATATCTAGTTAATGAATTAAATACCCACGGATCTAATGTTTTGTGTTATAATTTCCTTAATTAATAAAGTGAAATTGAATAATATATCCTTTGGTAAATCTAAAAATATGTTGTGTTGTGGTATAAGATATGATGTGTTTGAGGGAAGTGGGGATGATATGGTTGAGTAGTGGGATTGCAATGAAAGGTGGAAGTGGATGTGGTTGTTGGGCTATTTCAATATGTTGTTTGTTGTGTGTTTTGTTTTAGATGAATGATTGGTATGGATTGTGATAATAATGATCTTTGAATATTAATCCATACATGTTTTAGTAGAATGGGTTGGTAATAGAGAATCTGGAAAATAATTTAATATTAAATAAAGACTAAAAATGAACAGTGTCTTGCTTTCTACTTGTGTGGGGTTGTGCATTTTAGTCTTGGCAGTAGACGTGGGAAACCTTGTGAGTTAGATTGGTGATCTTCTTGTAAACTCATAGGTGGGGATTATGTGGTTTTACATATATGTATGTATATGTTGTATTTTCCTTGTGATTTCTATATGCACCCCACATATGTCAAGCATCATGTTCTGACACCCACATAGTCATGTGGGAGGGTGTATTTCCCAACATCTTGGTGGGAGGATGGATGGCTGGCCACCCACTCTTCCCTGCTACCTATTCCAGGTGATAGTGGCCTAGGTTTCCATAGGTGAGTTGTGATGTGTGGTCCCAGGTGTCTTTGGGATGAGTTGCAGTGTGTTGTCCCAGGTGTCTTTAGGATGAGATGTGATGTGTTATCCCAGGTGTCTTTGGGATGTGATGTTTTGTGATGGCCTAGGTGTGTGTGGGTGGGATGTGATGTGTTTTGATGGACCAGGTGGGTGCAGACAGGATGTGATGTGATGTGATATATTCGAAAGGGATGGTAGTTCTAGGAAATTTTCTATTAGGGTGTAAGAGTGGCTAATCAGTGGTAATCTCGTGCGGGGTACCCTATCATCGATGTGCATTATATTATAACATTTTACTTGGATGAGTTATTTGGTGAACGATCCTCAGTGAGGTTGGGGTTATGGTTATTTTACCTATTATGTGATGTTTGGTTTTGATATTTTCTCACGGGTGCATTAGTATGCTCATTCAACTTGTACACAAGAGACTTTGGTTTTCCTATTGACTATACATGTATGCTCACCCTACGTATATAAAAACTTTTTTCAGGTTTCCAGGAGGACTTTGAGGACCATTCTAGACCTTACTAGTCGTACCCTTAGATATTTACTATGTTTCTGGTTAAGTTTTTTTGGGGGTATTTACTTTGGAGACTCTTATTTATATCAGTTTTATTTACACATCCATTGTGGGATGGTTTTTGGTTTTTCTTATATATATTTCATGCAGTTGATTATGGTTGATACATATTATCTCTTGATATTATTTTCTTATAAAGTTTAATTCCTCCTGTATTGTGAGATTTGCACTCCCCTAGTGCTAGTCGCCAACCTGAGGCCTACCGGAGGTGGGACTTAGGGTTCATTATCTCTCTCCCCTTATTATGGTATTTTTAGAGGAAGGGGGTAGTGACAGGGTGGTATTAGTGATGATGGTTGAGAGATAGGGTGGATTTTGGAGTTATAAATAGTGAGGAATTCATGGGTTGGTATGGAAACAGTGTCAGTTGATCTTGGTGCATTACGTAGGTTAGGGAGACTAGCTAGAACATGGGATTTCAGGGCCCCCATGATCCAGTGTATAGACTCTGGGCTTATTTAATGACCAAGTGAGATGGTACTGCTTGCAGGGTAGACACCTAAGAGAGTTACATTCATCATGATGACTTGTGTTCCTATTTGAATTAGGTTGTTTAGGGAAATTCAAAATGGATTAAATGGATTAAAGTTAATTAAAATATATCATAATGAAAATCCATTATACCGGGCTTAGTAAATCCTATGTTTCTCTTACATCTATGTATCATGGTCATTGTCTAGGTGTGCCTCGAGTAGTGGAGGTTCATCAGGATGACCCATTTAATCGATGGAGGGTTGATCTGGCTAAGGATGATGATATGTGGCATAGAATTTTTCACGATTTCCAGCATCAAGCTTTGGCAAAGTATGAGGGGATCATTTCTAATATGGAAACATAGAGTTATCTATAGGATATAGATATCAATTTTGGTTTGATATGATCCCTCATAGAGTACAAGGTCCCAATGGAAGTTATTCAGATGCGAGGAGATGCACATCAATGGTGGACGTTGTACCTTAGTGAGTAGAGGGAGGTAGATGTTTCATGGGTTGACTTTCAAAAGGAGTTCTAGATATATTTCCTCTCTTCAACCATGAAGGCTGAGAAGATGTATGAGATACTCTCTCTTAAATAAGGGAGTATGTCTATGCAAGATCTTGACATCAAGTTCAAATACCTTTTATGCTTTTCCCCCGATCTTTTTTTTGATGAAGTGTCTTAAGCGAGGCATCTTGAGGAGGCACTCCATCCTTAAATCCAGTGTGTAGTTAAACCTTTTATGTTGCCAACATATTTGGAGGTTCATAAGAAGGAAGATGTGATCAATTATATGAACTCATGAGGAGGTTTCCCATGAGATAAAAACCAATAGAGTCCCTCTAGGGGTAGAGTTTTCAGTGGTGGGTCTTAGGCTCCAGGGCCTTCGAGGTTTCGACCATCTGGGAGTCAACCTCGGTAGCTTCCCTTTCAACCTTCTGGTTTTTGTACCCTTCCTATGGGATTGGGGAAGATGTGTTTCTTCTATGGGGTTCACAGTCATCTTTAAGACTTGTACACAGTGGCTGTTCAAGCTTAGTTTGGTCGAGGTGGACAAGTTCAATGTCATCCTCAGTAGTAGTTGTCAGCGAGGTCATTCCAACAATAGGGGCAGCAGGATTATGGTCCAGTTAGGGTAGATGAGGTAGGTAGAGGCTAACCTTAGGATTTTCCTCGATCTCATGGACCTAGAACTGAGTGGGTCATGGAGGAAACCTTTAGCAGAGAGTCAGGGGAACTGGGTGTGGTTATTTTCATGCAGCGGAGGTAACATCACCTAATGGTCTAGATATTGTTAGAGGTAAAATTAGTTTATTTTATACCCTTGTTTACTCCTTTTTTTTATTCAGAAGATTTACAATCCTTTATTTCTACCTCTCTATTCCATGCTCTAGGACTATTCATAGAGAGTATTTCCATGCCCCTGGTGTTGACTATGCCAATCGGAGGCCATACCAATTTGCTTGATGTTTGTCAGGGATGTTCACTAATGATGGGGAAACATTAGTCATGTGTAAACCTTGTATTGCTTGAGATGTATCCATACAATGTCATCCTTAGCATCGAATGGTTTTATTCTATGCATGTTGTTATTGACTACTTTTGGAGGAGAATCGTGTTTTCGGACGTGGAAGGATAGCGGGTAGTTTTCATTGGTGAGCAGAGCTTTCATGTGGGAAAAATACACATGGAAAACCTTCTTTCATTTTTGGATGAGTTTTCTATAGAATCAGTAGTCACAAGGATAGAGGAGGCTCCCGGATTTGTTAGTGAATTCTTGGATTTTTTCCTTGAGGAGGTTGTTGCACTACCTCCTCGATGTGACATTGAGTATGGGATAGACTTGTAGCCTGGTGCTTCTCTGATTTTGATGGTTCCTTATCTGATGGAATATTATGAGTTGCGGGAGTTGGGGATTTAGATAAATGATCTGATGCATAAGGGTTTCATTTGTCCTAGTGTTTCATCATGGGGTGCTCCAATGTTATTCTCTAAGAAGGCAAATGGTAGTCTAAGGTTGTGCATAGACTACTGGAGGTTGAACCAAGTGATGATCAAGAATCTATATCCTCTTCCAAATATTGATGATATTTTTGATCAGTTTAGGGGAGCTAGTTGGTTCTCCATGATCGATATGTGGTCTAGATATCACCAGTTAAGGGTGAAGTATGGAGATATCTAGAAGACTTCCTTAAAATGCATGTATGGACACTTTGAGTTCATGGTTATGCCTTTCAGTGTTATAAATGCACTAGCCATGTTCATGGGGCTTATGAACTCAATGTTTCATGAGTTCCTAGTTTATTTTTTTCAGTATCTTCATTGACAACATACTGATTTATTCAAGGTCATTAGAGGAGCATGTTGAACATCTCAGAATTTTTTTTCAAGTTTTTCATAACCACCAGCTCTATGGAAAGTTTTCAAAGTGTAAGTTTTGGACATGAGGGGTGAATTTACTAGGGAATGTGGTGTATCATCAAGTTGTGGTTATGGACCCACCAAAGGTTGAGGCAGTTGTTTCTCAGGAAGAACTCAAGAATGTGGAATAGGTTCGTAGATTCCTTGGTCTCACAAGATATTATCAGATGTTTGTGCCTGATTTCTCTCAAGTTTCAGACCCGTTGACAGAATTTAGTAGGAAAGACCAAGATTTTGTGTGGACTGAACGGTTCCAGGAAGTTTTCAGTTACCTAAAGGGGAATTTGTTTAGTGCTCCAGTTCTTCAACTTCTAAATGAAGGGGTAATGTTTTTGGTTTTCTATGATGCTTCCCATATGGGATTAGGGTGCATCCAGATACAGTAGAAGGAAGTGATCTCTTATAGTTCTAGTAAGTTACACCCCCATGAATGTAACTATGGCACCCATGAACTAAATCTAGTGGTGGATTTTTTTTTAATAAGTTTTTTTAAAAAAAAAAAAAAACCTGCTAGGTTAAAAATATTTTTAAAAATACACCACAAATGCGGCATCGGGGATGGTGCCTTTCCCCTAAAACCATATATATATATTAAAATTTTTGTTTTTGTTTTTGTTTTTGTTTTGTTTTGTTTATATATATATATAAACAAAACAAAACAAAAATAAAAAGAAAAATAAAATTTTCAGCAGAATTTATCTGCTATTTAAAATCCAGCAATACTTCTATTACAGCAGTCTAGATTCGGACAGAAGCTCTCACCGAGGGCTCCCTTTTATAAGAGGCATTACTCTGAGAATTATTCTACATTTCCGATGTGAGATTCGGGTTCTCCCTTTCCTGCGCAGAACATTCTGCATTTTCGATGTGGGATTCTGTTTCAAGTGCGTGGCTTTGAAAGATTATAAAATATAAACTATAAAACCAATATAAATAAAACTTAAAACATGGATTGAACATATAAGAAATAGTTAGAAACAAAAATAATTTCCTAAAAAATGTTGATGGAAAATAATTTGTAAGGTTTTGAAGACACCTACTTGAAACTTAAAAATGTTTCAAGTACGTTACTTTGAAAGCCTATAAAATATAAACTATAAGACCAATATAAATAAAACTTAAAACATGAATTAAACATATAAAAAATAGTTGAAAATAAAAATAATTTCATAAAAATGTTGATGGAAAATAATTTATAAGTTTTCAAAGACACCTACTTGAAACTTAAAAATGTTTCAAGTATGTGATTTTGAAAGTCTATAAAATATAAACTATAAGACCAACATAAATGAAACTTAAAACATGGATTAAACATATAACAAATAGTTGAAAATAAAAATAATTTCATAAAAAAATTTGATGGAAAATAATTTATAATCTTTCAAAGACACCAACATGAAACATAAAAATGTTTCAAGTATGTGACTTTGAAAGCCTATAAAATATAAACTATAAGACCAACATAAATGAAACTTAAAACATGGATTAAACATATAATAAATTATTTAATTATTTAATTAATATTATTAATAATTAATTAGTTAATAATTAATTAGTTAATTAGTAATTATTAATAATCAATTATATAATAATTAACTAATTAATTATTATATAATGATTTTTAATAATTAAAATTTAATAATTATATTGAAAATTTATAATTTATAATTATATTACTAATTAACTAATTAACTATTATATAATTAATAATTATATTACTAATTAACTAATTAATTATTATATAATACTTTTTAATAAATACTAATTACTAATTATAATGAATAATTATAATTTATAATTATATTACTAATTAACTAATTATAAAAAGGGCCTCGAATCTATCTTTCTCAAAAAAATTAACTAATTAACTACTATATAATTGATAATTATATTACTAATTAACTAATTAATTATTATATAATTAATGATTAATAATTACTAATTAACTAATTACTAATTATATAAATAATAATTATATTACGGATTAACTAATTAATTATTATATAATTAATAATTATATTACTAATTAACTAATTATAGTATTAATTAACTAATTAATTGTTATATAATTAATTATTAATAATTACTAATTAATTAGCTAATTATTATACAATTAATAGTTCTATAATTAATAATTATATTACTAATTAACTAATTAATAATTAAATAATTAATAATTAATAATTAATAATTATAAGGAATAATTATAATGAATAATTATAATGAATAATTATAATGAATAATTATAAAGAATAATTATATTACTAATTAACTAAATAATTATTATATAATAATTTTTAATAATTACTAATTAATAATTATAATGAATAATTATATTACTAATTATTTTATTAACTATTATATAATTAATAATTATATTACCAATTAACTAATTAATTATTATATAATAATTTTTAATAATTAATAACTAATAATTATAATGAATATTTATAATTTATAATTATATTACTAATTAACTAATTATAAAAAGGGCCTCAACTCTATCATTCTCAAAAAATTGACTAATTAACTATTATATAATTAATAATTATATTACTAATTAACTAATTAATTATTATATAATTAATGATTAATAATTACTAATTATATAATTAAAAATTATATTACTAAGTAACTAATTAATTATTAAATGAAATAATAATAATATTACTTATTAACTAATTATATTACGAATTAGCTAATTAATTATTATATAATTAATTATTAATAATTACTAATTAACTAACTAATTATTAGACAATTAATAGTTATATAATTAATAATTATATTACTAATTAACTAATTATTTATCATATAATTAATGATTAATAATTACTAATTAACTAATTACAAATTATATAATTAATAATTATATTACTAATTAACTAATTAATTATTATATAATTTATAATTATATTACTAAGTAACTAATTATTTATTAAATAATTAATAATTATAATACTAATTAACTAAATATATTACTAATTAACTAATTAATTATTATATAATTAATTATTAATAATTACTAATTAACTAACTAATTAGTATACAATTAATAGTTATATAATTAATAATTATATTACAAATTAACTAATTAATAATTACTAATTAACAATTAATAATTAATAATTAGTAATTATAATGAATAATTATAATTAATAATTATAATGAATAATTATAATTTATAATTATATTACTAATTAACTAATTTACTATTATATAATTAATAATTATATTACCAATTAACTAATTATTTATTATATAATAATTTTTAATAATTACTAATTATTAATTATAATGAATAAATATAATTTATAATTATATTACTAATTAACTAATTAACTTTTATATACTAAATAATTATATTACCAATTAATTAGTTAATTATTATATAATTGTTATTAATAATTACTAATTGACTAATTAATTATTATATAATTAATTATTAATAATATTAATTAAATAGTTAAATATTTTATTATATTTTTAATTCATGTTTTAACTTTAAATTATATTAGTCTTATTGTTTATATTTTAGTCTTTCAAAGCCACATACTTGAATCATTTTTAAGTTTCAAGTAGGTGGTTTTGAAAGATTATAAATTATTTTTCATGAATATTTTGTACAAAATTATTTTATTTTCAACTATTTGTTATATGTTTAATCCATGTTTTAAGTTTCATTTATATCGGTCTTATAGTTTATATTTTATGGGCTTTTAAAGTGACATGCTTGAAACATTTTTAAGTTTCTTGTAGGTGTCTTTGAAAACCTATAAATTATTTTCCATCAACATTTCTTATGAAATTATTTTTATTTTTAACTATTTGTTATATATTTAATCCATGTATTAAGTTTCATATATGTTGGTCTTGTGGTTTATATTTTATAGGCTTTCAAAGTCACGTACTTGAAACATTTTTAAGTTTCAAGTAGGTGGTTTTGAAAGCTTATAAATTATTTTTTATCATCGTTTTTTATAAAATTCCTTTTGTTTTCAACTATTTCTTATATGTTTAATTCATGTTTTAAGTTTCATTTATATTGGTCTTATAGTTTATATTTTATAGCCTTTCAAAGTCACGTACTTGAAACAGAATCCCACATCAGAAATATAGAATGTTCTGCGCAGGAAAGGGAGAACCAGAATCCCACATCGGAAATGTAGAATGATTTTCAGCGTAAGCCCTCTTATAAAAGAGAGCTCTGGGTGAGAGCTTCTGTTAGAATCCAGACTGTTGTAATGACAGTACTGCTGGATTTTAAATGGCAGATAAATTCTGCTGAAAAAAAAAATTTTATATATATATAAACAAAACAAAACAAAATAAAAAATTTTAAAATACAGAAAATAAAAAAAAATTGAGAAGAATGGTGAAAACAGGGTTGTTGCCTTTCGTCTGAAGCCTAAAGGCGGTAACTGCACTGCCTCCTTTAGAGTGTATTTTTGAAAAAAAAATAACCTTGGCGTTTTTAAAAAAACGTATTTAAAAAAAACTCATCTAGTGGTGGTTGTATTTTTACTAAAGTTGTGGGGACATTACCTCATTAGGGAGTTCTTTGTGGTCTTCATGGATCAAAAGATTTTGAGGTATGTGTTTTCTCAGCGTGATTTGAATCTACGACAGTGAAGGTGGATGGAGTTTCTTCAAGACTATGAATTTGAGATCTCTTGCACCTCAAGAAAGGGGAATTTCATGGCCGATGTTTTGAGTATGAAGTCACAAAAGGATGTTTTTCGAGAGTCTGCAGATGCTTGGAGAGAAATGGAGGAATTATCACCCTTTCACTTGAATGCAAGGTTGGTCAATGGAGGAGGTTTCATGTTCCAGATGACGGTGCAGTCTTCTTTGATGTGGAAAGTAGAGGAGTCTCAGTGGGGAGACTCATAGATAGAGGTGATTTGTGATCATGTTGGTCATGGTGATTCTTCAGAGGGATGGTCAGAGGATATTCAAAACCGAATTTTTTTTAGATAAAGGTTGTTTGTTCCAATAGCAATGTGCGATGGAGTCCTTCGTGAGTTTCATAGATCACCTTTGGCGGTACACCTAGGAGTTTCCAAAATGTACCATGGCTTAAGGATGCAGTTTTGGTGGCCCGATATGAAATGGGTAGTGGAAGAGTTTGTGGAAAAGTGTCTAGTTTAATAATAGGTAAAGGCCAAGCATCGTGTTCCTGGTGGTTTTTAGAAACCCTTCGAAGTCTCACCCTTATTTTGAACTAAAGGCCCTGTGCTGCATCAGCATCACAACCCGCATCACCGTCATGCATCACCATCTGCCAGCATCACTACCTACATAAAAAATCTCTCTAATGATTTATTAGGATTTGAACTCTGGTCTCTTGAATGTGAAGGTCATAGTGAGTACCACTTGACCGCAGGTGAGGCCACAATAATAATAATAATAATTTTATGTTAATAAATGACAAGTTTTTAGTGACACGATGTCGTTTTTATAGAAATGCATACATAAATATAAATATATAAACTATTTGAGGTTGTGTATTCTATTTTTAATATGTATTGGTTTATAATTACTTGAAAAATTTGTTTTTAAATTGTCAAGATTGATTTCCCCCGGCCCTAGGTCTTCCAGGCCCAGCACATAAGCCCTTTTGGGGATTCATCCTAAAACTCGTGGGGTTTATGTATTGGGCCTGGAAGACCAAGGCCTAAAGGAAATAGATCCTAATAAGTGTTATTAGATGCAAGGTGTAGCCCAGGTGTGGTGTAGATGGCCCCAAACCAGTTTAAGAACGATAATAATGGGTCGGGTTGGAACTGTTGGGGGAGAATCCTGACCTCGGGATAAAAACACTTGCGAAACAATTTGTGAGAAACCTGATGAAATATGGAAGTGATATTAAAAAGAATAAATAAATTAGAATACTAGATTTTTAACATGAAAAAACCCTCTGATGTGGAGGATTAAAAAACCACAGGGAAATTCCCAAATATTCACTATGAATCAGAGAATACAAAGAATCCAAGTAACACCCAAACTTGAATTACAAATGAGAGAGCGTAGAAAATTTGTGTGAAAAACACACCCCAATACACCTATTCCTTCTCACTAATAAACATCTCTCCAACACCATGTATCGAAAGATCCATCTATGACAAAATGTCACCCTTCTATCGATGAAACATCACTACCTCGGAGATCTTCATCCGAACATATGTCAGTCTCACACCATCTTGCGACACCTGAAGGATTACTATCTCAGATGATCTTTCCATCATGATGTGTTGCAGATCTTCAATTGGAACACGCCGTTTGATCACTGCAATCAAGAAGACTCTCGATACATAGCCTCAATAATTGATTATGTTGTTGCTACTTCACACCCATTTAACACCGATGCAATGCTACCGCTGACGCGGTAGCTCCCTTCTTTCTCTCAGTGGACTACATCTTGAACATATTTCCAAGAACCTCTCCACACATACAAGGTGATTGTGTCATCGTCATCGTGTCACATGGGCCACCACAAACTCGGCAGACCCTTTCCCTTTGATCTTAGAAAACTACATCTTGAGCAGCTCTCTCTCTGTTCTCTACCAGCCACTTCCTCTTTTAAAGCCTTCACTGTTTTCTTTTTCAAATATAAATAAGATATGAAATATTATATCTTAAATCTCCAAATAACCGTGGATATTCCATGTTAAGATTCAAATATTTATCTCATCTAAATAGATATAAAAGATATATCTCCTCATGAGTTATACATGCAGCCTTATTTGTGTGATATGATAAAAGATATCTTATATTCAAAAACTATCTAATCTCAAATTTGGAAACACCCATGTGTAGGTTGAACCTATCACGACCCATCCTCAGGGCCCGTGCCGTGACTACCCCAAGCCTGCCTTCCATAGGCCAAGGGCTGGCGACTAGCACCTAGGTGTAAAACCCGAATAAAAAGGGGAAGGCATTGCCTTGTAAAGTAAACAAACACTCAGAGTAAGCAAGAAGAAGTAAACACTAAGTAAAAATGGATACAAGTAAGTGTGGAAAGTAAATGGGCCAGAATACAAACCCAAACTGAAAGTAAAGTACAACTGGAAAGAAAGTACAGCAACTGAAAGTAAAGCAGCAATGTCGATCCATCCACTGGTAGTCCCACCTGAAGGGTGGGTACAGATATCCACCTCAGCTCCTCGGGTCCAGCCGTCCGCTCCGTGTACGTCCCGTCCAGTGGTCCACCTCTAGGTACCGACCTACACCGCAAGCCTCAACCACGATCAGCACTCTCCGACGTCTGCAACCAACACAATGTAGTGCGGGCATAGCCCGTGCAGGGGTGAGTATAAGCTACTCAGTAGGGACCCCGAGACCTCCGAAGGTATCCCAGAATCCACAAAGGATAATCCACAAAAGGAAGATATAATCACGAAGTAACAACCAACACTACTTAGGTATATGCCCATACATATACCTAAGTCATCAATTTCAGTACGGCTCCAGCATCTGAGCCCAAGTTCGATCACGTCCACACAGGATAGCACAACACAATCCACATAGGAAAGCAAGTCAATCATATCGAAGATATTGATTGAATTCAAGACTCATCTCACACAAGTATACTTCTTCGAAAGACGATAGAGATGATCAGATGTATCCACTGAATCATCTAAGCCATCGGACCCACATAGTATCGATAGGTACTAACCCCCGCAATGACCCACAAAGGATCGATAGGTACTAACCCCTGCAATAACTCACAAAGGATCGATAGGTACTAACCCCCGCAATGACCTACACATGATCTGACCAACACAGGATCGGTATGCGCTGGCCCACACAGGACTGCTGAGCGCTGACCCACACAGGATCTAACCCACACAGGATTAGTAGCACTGATCCACGTAGGATCGCTGAGTGCTATAGTCGTCGCCGTCGAATCCACGGAGGATTTATGTACAGTCTTCATCGTCGTCGCAGTCGCAGCCAGCTCTAGGGTTCTCGCACACAGCTAGCTCGTTCGGGAGGATCCGCTCCACGAGCCGAGGGGCTGATACATCAACTGATACGAAGTCTGTAGTTGATGTATCCAAAAGTTTCGTATCGTCAACAGAAACTCAAAGTCACAGACGGCACGTCAATCGGACGTCCGGTCTGTGAGTTATTGGTTTTTTCGTCCCGGGGGCCCGGTTGGTTTTTAAGTCAAAACCAACCCGACCTTACTCAAACTACGTCCAAACCTTGAGCAGAGTAAGACAAAAGATCCGTCTCACCAAGAGGAATCCAACAAAGTCGACGGCACGTCAATCGGACGTCCGGAGCTCAAGTTATAAGCGTTTCCGCTCCGAGGGCCGGTTGGTTTCGTGTACGAACCAACCCGGCCAAACCCAAAGTTCTCCGAAACCTTGAGTGTAATATACCGAAACGACCGTCTCGATCCAAGGATCGCATCGCAGCTAACGGTGCATCGATCTGAGGTCTGTAGCCCAAGTTATGGGCAAAAGAATGAAAGAGGTCCGGAATAGGGGGTTCGGGCCCAATCCGACCTGGCCCGATACCCCCTGGGTCGACCCGACCCGGGTCTGGGTCCTGCCCAATAGGGCGCGGCGCGGCCCAGCCCGGCCTGGGCGTGGGCTGGCCTGGCGGCCCGGCCTGGCGTGCTCGGCCTGGCCGGCGTGGCCAGGTGGCTCGGCCGTAATGGCCGAGCGGAAGAGGGGGGGGGGCGCTGCCCCCCTGTTTGGCAAACCACGGCCCCCATGTGGGGGGCCGCTCCTTCGGTCGGCCGGGGCTTTCGACCCCCGGTTTTCATTCGGCCGGCCCGGCTGGCCAGCCATGCTACTACCATGGGACCCCACGGTTCCGCCCTCCTGCTCCGGCGCAAGCGGCCGGTAGCCGGCCGCCGCTCCCTGCTCCACCACGGCCAAAGGCCGCGGCCTTGGTCCGACCGGCGTGGCGCGACAGCGCCGCGCCTCTCCACTGCGGCCCGCTCCGACTACGGTGTCTTCACGGTTTCTCGGCGCTGCGCTGCTTTGTCGTGGTTCTCTCGTTTCCGCGCGGTGCGACGACACCGCACCATCTCCGTTCCAAACCACAACGAAGGACAACAAAATAATAAGGGAGGGGGGTCGGCCGTGTTTGTGTGGTCCGGCCCCCTTCTGTTAATCGATAGCATGCGGCTAAAGTTAAACGATGAACACCCAAAATTATTCACGACATATAATCAAACCCCTACCTCGAAGAAAAGGTTGAACGAAGGTTCATCGTGGAATTGAACATCGCGGAAGAAGGCATCGCGGAAGAGGGTTCCGTACACGCTTGACGAAGATCGTCCGAGGTGGGGTGGCGTCTCACACCGGCTGCGGAGAGGAGTAGAAAGACATATCATCTTTCTTTGGTGTTGGCGTTCTTCTTCGGAGAGTGGCGTTCTTCATGTTCTTCAACGTGGAAGATGAACTTCTTCAGAGGAAGATTTCTCCCTCTCTCAGAAACCCAACACCACGAAACAACCCCCAAATAAAATAAGTGTTATGCTTATTTTATTTTAACTTTTCATGCATTTAAATTTTTAATATTCAAATGCTTAACTCCCAAAATAAATGGCATGCTTTAATGTGAAGGAAGTCACATCATTTAATACATGGGGGTTTAAAGGGGAAGAGTTATGGGAGTTTAGATAATTTGAAGAGGTGGAGTTCGTGTGGGCCCCACCACCCTCTTAACCTCTCATGGGTAGTTCCCTAACTTCCACTCAAAGGATATAACCACTTAAAAAAGAAATAAAATTGTATCTCAATTTTATTTTACCTTTCACAATTTTTAATTACTCCTCCCGAGAAAACGCAACCCCATTAAAGGTCTTCTTAAGAAATTACTGGTGTTGCGGTTCTATCGGTGTCATCGGATTTCGATTCCGAGCACCGGTTCAAAAGTTAGAAAAACTCGCTCGTTCGTTCACTGAACGTACCCGAGCTAAACTTCGGTAAATGATTCCAGGCACACCGGGCCTCGGAATCAGGTGCCGTCAGAAACTGTGTTCTTCTAAAATCCCAAAGAAAATTAAGAAAAAAATTTCCCTTGAATTTTACGGGTCTTTACATTACTCCCACCTTAGGGATTTACATCCCCGTAAAGATACATCAAAAACTAGGGAAACAAATGTGAGTACTGTGCACGCATCTGAGCCTCCCGATCCTAAGTGCTCTCCTGGAGGTTCCCGTGCTACCATCTGTTGCAAACTAGAGGAATCAACCATCCACGTAGGACCCACTCCTGTCGATCCTCAATCTTCACTGGGACCTCCGCAAAAGTCGGCCCATCATCGATGTCCAGCTCCCCATGGTCAATGATATGTGTCAGGTCGTGCACGTATCTCTTCAGCTGAGATACATGGAAGACATAGTGCACCTGGTGTAAATGAGGTGGTAAATCTAGGTGATAAGCCACCTCACCAATCCTGCTGAGGACCTGGAATGGTCCGATGAAGCGTGGAGACAACTTGCCGCCTCGGCCAAATCTCTGTATTCCACGTCGAGGTGAGACCCGTAAGAAAACGTGGTCGCCATCCTCGAACTCTAGTGGCCTCCACCTCCTGTCAGCATAAGACTTCTGCCGGCTCTGAGCTATCCCCATCCACTCCTGGATGACCTGGACCTTCTCTGTTGTGGCCTGGACCATCTCTGGTCCCACAAGTGCTGACTCTCCAGGGTTCGTCCAGCACAGCGGTGATCTGCAAGGTCGGTCGTACAACGCCTTGTATGGTTCCATCTCGATGGTGGAGTGGTAGCTGTTGTTGTACGTGAACTCCACCAAGGGTGGGTGGTCCTCCCAGTTGCGACCAAAGTTGAGGACACATGCGCGGAGCATGTCCTCGAGAGTCTGAATGGTCCTCTCCGTCTGACCATTTGTCTAAGGGTGAAAGGCGGTGCTCAAACGTAGCTGCGTCCCGAATGCCTCCTACAACCCCTTCCAAAGCCGGGAAGTAAAGCGAGCATCTCAATCGGAGACAATAGATGATTTCACTCCATGAAGCTGTACAATCTCCTGAACGTAGAGACGTCCCAATCTCTCCACTGAGCCCTGCTCTCTGATGGGTAAGAAGTGAGCCGACTTGGTGAGTCGGTCGACAATCACCCAAATGGAGTCGTGACCTCTGGAAGTGCATGGAAGTCCTGTCACGAAGTCCATAGATATCATGTCCCACTTCCACTCCGGGACCTCCAAGGGCTGTACCAGGCCTGATGGTACCTGGTGCTCCGCCTTCACCTACTGGAAGGTGAGGCATTGAGAAACAAACTCTGCTACAGCTTTCTTCATACCCGGCCACCAGTGTTGTCGTCTGAGGTCCTGGTACATCTTCGCCACTCCTGGATGTACCGCTAGATGGGAAGTGTGGAACTCCCTGAGCACCTCCTCCTGTAAAGAAGTCGGTACCATGGTACGTCCTCTGAAAAGGATGACGTGCTCTCCCCTCACAGCAAATCCATCAGGTGCTTGTCCTGAGGAAATATGTGCACGTCGTGTCTCACAGTCAACGTCCCCACGTTGTGCCTCTCTAACCCGCTAAAGTAGTGGATGGTTGACTATGAGTGACTACAGAAAGGCTTCTCATCACTATCCACGAAGGATATCTTCAAAGCGGCTAGCTGCTCTGTCGCCTCACCAAGTAGCTAGATGCCCATCCTCCTGCTGAGGGAATCAGCTACTACGTTCCTCTTTCTAGGAGTATAGACTATCTCAAATTCCTAGTCCTGGAGGAACTTGAGCCATCGTCGTTGTCTCAGGTTCAGGTCCTTCTACGAGAAGATGTACCTGAGACTCTGGTGGTCAGAATAGACTATAAAGCGCTCGCCCATCAGGTAGTGTTGCCACATCTTCATAGCGAAGACCACTACTGCTAACTCTAGGTCATGGGTAGCGTAGTTCTGCTCATGCTGCCTCAACTGATGTGATCCATAGGCGATCACTACCTGCTCCTGCATCAGGACACATCCGAGTCTGTTCCCTAATGCATCGCAGTAGACTGGGTACCCTACTCCTTCCTCTGGTAGCCTCAAGATAGGTGCGCTGGTCAATCTATGTCTCAGCTCTTGGAAGCTCTGCTGACATCTATCTGACCACACAAAGGGTTTCCCATTCTTCGTCAAAGCTGAAAGTGGTGCCGCAACTCTGGAGAAGTCTGGCACAAATCTACGGTAGTACCCATCTAGTCCCAAGAAACTCTGCACCTCCGTCATGCTCCTGGGTGGCTCCCAAGCTAGCACTGCCTTGATCTTTGCAGGTTCCACCACAACTACCGCCTCAGAGATGACATGTCCCAAGAAGTGGACCTCACGTATCCAAAACTGACACTTCGAAAGCTTACCATAAAGTCGGTGCTCTCGGAGTGTGTCCAGTACAACCCACAAGTGGTAGGCGTGCTCCTCCTCAGTCGTCGAGTATATCAAAATGTCGTCGATGAAGACCATGACAAATCGATCGAGGTATGGCTGAAATATCCTGTTCATGAGACCCATGAACACTTCTGGAGCGTTGGTCGTGCCGAAAGGCATAACCAAGAACTCATAGTGGCCATACCGACATCTGAAGGTCGTCTTCTGCACGTCCTCGTCCCGAACTCTGAGCTGATGATAGCCTGACCTGAGGTCTATCTTCGAGAACCACCGTGCTCCCTTGAGTTGATCAAAGAGGTCATCAATCCTTGGTAGCGGATACTTGTTCCTCACGGTCACCTGGTTCAGGCGACGATAGTCGACACAAAGTCACAAACTCTCATCCGCCTTCTTGGCGAACAAAATCGGGGAAGCCTAGGGTGAAACACTGGGTCGGATGAATCCCTTGCCCTGCAAGTCCTCTAGCTGTACCCGTAGCTCTCGAAGCTCGACGGGAGCCATCCGATATGCTGGGGTGGATATTGGGGTTGTCCCAGGGTACAGGTCAATATAAAATTCTACCTCTCTGCGAGGAGGTAGTCCTAGAACGTCGTCGGGAAAAACGTCTGCATACTGATCCACCACTACAGGTAAGCTCGGACTCCGCACGTCAACTGCTCCAAGTATGAGGCTAGCTAACTGATGAGTGATGGGCTGCCCTCTCCTCTGCGTGAGTCCATCCTGTGCTGCATAGGTTCACTTCTCGCTGGTGAAGGTGAACCTTCTCCCATCGGTGCGAACACATCGCACCTTGCGCCTAATACAGTCTATCTGAGCATGAACTGTAGATAACCAATCCATGCCCAAGATGATGTCGTAAGGCCTCGACGACACTACAAGAAGATCTCAGCCGAAGCTCTCGCCTCTTAGAGTAAGCTCACACTATCGGCACCAGTGCGTAATCATCGAGTCTGCTCCCGTAGGAGTCTCTAGCCGTAAGGATCGAGCCAACGGCTCCGTCGGAATCTCCGAGCTCTGAACAAGGGAAATGAAAGAATGACTCGCTCCTGTGTCTATAAGAACTGCAGAAAGGGTGGAATAGACACATATAGTACCTAGAATCATCTCGGGCGCACCGTGATCGTAGGCCTCCGCTGCCTGGAGCTGTGTCTGTCTCTGCCCGCCAGCTCCCTGTGGTCGGGGTGGACCTCCTGGTGGTGGTGGTGGTAGAGCCTCAAAGCGTCGTCCACCACCTGCTGCTCGGCCAGCTCCTCTGCCTCGTCCGCCTTCTCCCTACGGATCACCATGGTTGACCCTCTGCCTCTGCCTGGGTGGTCCCTCAACTGTCTGTTGCTCCTCTGCACGGCAGGTCGGGCAGTCACGAGCCATGTGGCCCTGCCCGCCGCATGCGTAGCACTGTCTGCCTCTCGTAAGACTGGCTATGCGATGTGTGCCCCGCACCTCTGAGCCAGTGTCCTGAGGTCGTCCGCCTGAGGGTATGGTCCGCCTGGACCCATGTGTCATCCGTCGACTGCCAGCTGCAGAAGAATGCTACGTTCCGCCCTGCGGTAGGTCTCGCTGCTGATGTAGGCTCAGCAAGAAAGCTCTCGATGAGAAGGGCTTGCTCCAGTACCTCTGTCTGTGTCGGAATGCTGAGGGAGATCAGCGATGCCCTGATCTCATGCCTCAATCCCTGTTCGAAGGTCCGAGCCCGGAAGAATGGGTCCTGAACCATGTCTGTCGAATAGCATAAGAGATTGGTAAATCTCTCCGAGTACTGGGCGACCGTAAAACTGCCATGCCGCAGCTGTAGTAGCTCCTGGATGCGCACCGCACGGAGGGTGGATGGAACGAACTCCGAGCGGAAGAGGCTCTCAAAGTCCATCCAGAGGAGTGATGCCTCGACGTGCACCCGGAGCATCAAGCTTCACCATCTGCCTGTTGTCGCGTGCAGGAGACTCGCTGCAAGGATCACCATGAGGTCTGCTGGTGTCCCTACTAATCGGAAAACTCGTACAACTGCCTCCAGCCAATCCTCGGCTGCCTGAGGGTCCGTCTCCCTGCGGAACCTGGGCGGTCTCTGACGCTGGAACTCGTGCAGTGTACTAAGGCGACGTGCACTCTCAGCAGCTGGGTTGGTGGCATCGGTGGCTCGGCGGGTAGTGGTACCGCCGGTGCCTCTGCAGTAATAGGGCCCTACACCAAGGCCTCGTCACTCGGTGGGCTGTCGTCACGTACAAAACTCAGAACCCTAGCTGGCTACCGTCGTGGGGCCATCCTGAAAAGAGACAGGTGAGCCACGTTCAAAACAGTATACCTAGTGAGCTGACACAAAATAATCACAAAGAAAACTTTTAAAACACACATGCAATCAATGTTTTCGTGCATTGAGTTGGAAATCAGAAGTCAGGGTCCTGGTGTACGGATACGTCGGCCGCCGCACCAACACTGGACTCCATGGACTGATAACCACTCTCAATACTCTTAACATTATTGCTTCACATAGAAAAAATCAGAGTCCTGAGTTATACGGTAGAACCGAACTCCTCTGATACCAATTTGTCACAACCCGTCCTCGAGGCCCGTGTCGTGACTACCCCAAGCCCGCCTTCCATAGGCCAGGGGCTGGCGACTAGCACCTAGGCGTAAAACCCGAATAAAAAGGGGAAGGCATTGCCTTGTAAAGTAAAAAAACACTCAGAGTAAGCAAGAAGAAGTAAACACTAAGTAAAACTGGATACAAGTAAGTGCGGAAAGTAAATGGGTCAGAATACAAATCCAAACTGAAAGTAAAGTACAACTGAAAAGAAAGTACAGCAACTGAAAGTAAAGAAGCAACGTCAAGCCATCCACTGGTAGTCCCACCTGAAGGGTGGGTACAGATAGCCACCTCAGCTCCTCGGGTCCAGCCGTCCGCTCCGTGTACATCCTGTCCAGTGGTCCACCTCCAGATACCGACCTGCTCCGCAAGCCTCAACCAAGATCAGCGTTGTCTGGTGTCTGCAACCAACACAACGTAGTGTGGGCATAGCCCGTACAGGGGTGAGTATAATCTACTCAGTTGGGACCCCGAGACCCCCGAAGGTCTCCCAGAATCCACAAAGGATAATCCACAAAAGGAAGATACAATCACGAAGTAACAACCAACACTACTTAGGTATATGCTCATACATATACCTAAGTCATCAATTTCAGTACGGCTCCAGCATCCGAGCCCAAGTTCGATCACGTCCACACAGGATAGCACGACACAATCCACATAGGAAAGAAAGTCAATCATATCGAAGATATTGATTGAAGTCAAGACTCAGCTCACACAGGTATACTTCTTCGAAAGACGATAGAGATGATCAGATATAGCCACTGAATCATCTAAGCCGTCTAACCCACACAGGATCGATAGGTACTAACCCCCGCAATGACCCACAAAGGATCGATAGGTACTAACCCCCGCAATGACCCACAAAGGATCGATAGGTACTAACCCCCGCAATGACCCACACAGGATCTGACCCACACAGGATTGGTATACGCTGGCCCACACAGGACCGTTGAGCGCTGACCCACACAGGATCTGACCCACACAGGATCGGTAGCACTGATCCACATAGGATCGCTGAGTGTTGTAGTCGTCTTCGTCGAATCCATGGAGGATTTATGTACAGTCTTCATCATCGTCACAGTCGCAGCCAGCTCTAGGGTTCCCGCACACAGCTAGCTCGTTCGGGAGGATCCGCTCCACGAGCCGAGGGGCTGATACATCAACTGACACAAAGTCCGGAGTTGATGTATCCAAAAGTTCTGTATTGTCAATAGGAACTCAATGTCACAGATGGCGCGTCAATCGGACGTCCGGTCTGTGAGTTATTGGTTTTTTCGTCCCGGGGCCCCGGTTGGTTTTTAAGTCAAAACCAACCCGACCATACTCCAACTGCATTCAAACCTCGATCGAATTAATCCAAAAGATCCGTCTCACCAAGAGGAATCCAACAAAGTCGACGGCACGTCAATCGGACGTCCGGAGCTCAAGTTATAAGTGTTTCCGCTCCGAGGGCCCGGTTGGTTTCATGTACGAACCAACCCGGACAAAACCAAAGTTCTCCGAAACCTTGAATGTAATATACTGAAACGACTGTCTCGATCCAAGGATCGCATCGTAGCTGACGGTGCGTCGATCGGAGGTCTATAGCCCAAGTTATGGGCAAAAGACCGAAAGAGGTCTGGAATGGGGGGTTCGGGCCCGGTCCGACCCGGCCCGATACCCCCTGGGTCGTCCCAAATCGGGTCGACCCGGGTCCGGGTCCGGCCCAATAGGGCGCGACCCGGACCGGCGGCCTGGCCTGGCGCGCTCGGCCTGGCCAGCGTGACCAGGCGGCTCGGCCGTAACGGCCGAGCGGAAGAGGGGGGGCGCGCTGCCCCCTTGTTTGGCAAACCGCGGCCCCCGTGTGGGGGGCCGCTCCTTCGGCTGGTCGGGGGTTTCGACCCCCGGTTCTTCATTCGGCTGGCCCGGCTGGCCGGTCGTGCTACTGTCGCGGGACCCCGCGGTTCCGCCCTCCTGCTCCGACCGCCACTCCTTGCTCCACCGCGGCCAAAGGCCGCGGCCTTGGTCCGACCGGCGCGGCGCAACGGCGCCACGCCCCTCCGCCGCGGCCCGCCCTGGCCGCGGTGTCTTCGCGGTTTCCCGACGCCGCGCTGCTTTGCCATGGTTCTCTCGTTTCCTCGCGGTGCGACGGCACCGCGCCATCTCCGTTCCAAACCACAACGAAGGACAACAAAATAATAAGGGAGGGGGGTCGGTCGTGTTTGTGCGGTCCGGCCCCCTTCCGTTAATCGATAGCATGCGGCTAAAGTTAAACGATGAACACCCAAAATTATTCATGACATATAATCAAACCCCTACCTCGAAGAAAAGGTTGAACGAATGTTCGTTGTGGAATTGAACGTTGCGGAAGAAGGCGTCGCGGAAGAGGGTTCCGTACACGCTTGACGGAGATCTTCCGAGGTGGGGCGGCGTCTCACACCGGTTGCGGAGAGGAGTAGAAAGACACGTCATCTTTCTTTGGTGTTGGCGTTCTTCATTGGAGAGTGGCATTCTTCGCGTTCTTCAATGTGGAAGATGAACTTCTTCAGAGGAAGATTGCTCCCTCTCTCAAAAACCCAACACCACGAAACAACCCCCAAATAAAATAAGTGTTATGCTTATTTTATTTTAACTTGTCATGCATTTAAATTTTTAAAATTCAAATGCTTAACTCCCAAAATAAATGGCATGCTTTAATGTGAAGGAAGTCACATCATTTAATACATGGGGGTTTAAAGAGGAAGAGTTATGGGAGTTTAGAGAATTTGAAGAGGTGAAGTTCGTGTGGGCCCCACCACCCTCTTAACCTCTCATGGGTAGTTCCCCAACTTCCACTCAAAGGATATAACCACTTAAAAAATAAATAAAATTGTAGCTCAATTTTATTTTACCTTCCACAATTTTTAATTACTCCTCCCGAGCAAACGCAACCCCAGTAAAGGTCTTCTTAAGCAATTACCGGCATTGCGGTTCCATCGGTGTCCTCGGATTTCGATTCCGAGCACCGGTTCAAAAGTTAGAAAAACCCGCTCGTTCGTTCACTGAACGTACCCGAGATAAACTTCAGTAAATGATTCTGGGCACACCGGACCTCGGAATCAGGTGCCGTCAGAAACTGTGTTCTTGTAAAATCCCAAAGAAAAGTAAGAAAAAAAATTCCCTTGAATTTTACGGGTCTTTACAGAACCCCAAAAATTCCCCCCTTCAGCCCATCAACATAGATAACATTCAACATACTCAGTTGGACCAAAAACATGTTGGTATCACACCAACCATCATCCTCTGCAGAAAAAATGATGACGCCCATTTTCAACTCTGACAGTAACCTAACTCATCCCCCTATAAAAGAAATCCAATTGTTGAAGTCTTCGTCATATCTGAATCTGCACCGCCCTATCAAACAAGACTGAAACCAATAATATATAGCTCCCTCATAATCGTGATCACCACATAATATGGAGAACCTATAGGAAAAACTTTCTCCCCCTGTTCAAAATCTCAAGCAACTAACGCATCACCTCGATCTTCAGTTTTTTAATTCCTTCTTCATCAGTTACACATTCTGAAGAAAAGAATTAGGTGTAAGACCAGAAACACCTCTCTCAACCTGCTTTGTCTCCCAAATCTTATTATGTCTCACACACGTGCCATCGATCCTCTCAAAAACATCCAAAATTATCACCACAAATTGCAAGCCTGAACCATAACCACTGATACCACTTGTTGGGGGAGAATCTCGACCTCGGGATAAAAAATCTTGTGAAACAATTTGTAAGAAACCCAATGAAATATGGAAGTGATATTAAGAAGAATAAATAAATCATCACACGGGATTTTTAACGTGGAAAAACCCTCTGATGCGGAGGATTAAAAACCACGGGGCAATTCTCAAATATCCGCTATAAATCAGAGGATACAAAGAATTCAAGTAATGCCTGAACTTGAATTATAAATGAGAGTGTAGAAAACATGTGTGAAAACCACACCCCAATACGCCTCTGTCTTCTCTCTGATAAACATCTCGCCAACGCCATGTATTGAAAGATCCATATGTGAAAAAACGACACCCTTCTGTCGATGAAATGTCACTACCTCTAAGATCTTCATCTGAACATGCATCAACCTCGCACCATGCTACGACACCTGAAGGATTTCTCTCTCATGATCTTTCCATCATGATGTACCACCAGTATTCAACCGAGACACGTTGCTTGATCACCGCAATCAAAAAGACTCTCGATACATGGTCTTGATAATTGATCATGTCGCTGTTTTTTTCACATGTTTAACGCTGACGCACCGCACATGCAACCGCTGACGTGGTTTCCCCCTTCTTGCTCTTAGTGGAATGCATCTTGAACATCTTTCCAAGAACCTCTCCACACGTACAAGATAATTGTGTCGCTGTCGTCATGTCACACGGGCCACCACAAACTCGACAGACCCTTTCCCTTTGATCTTGGTGGACTACATCTTGAACAGCTCTCTCTTAATTCTCCACCAGTCGTTTCCCCTTTTAAAGCCTTCACTGATTCCTTTTTCAGATGCAGATAAGATATGAAATATTATATCTGAAATCTCCAAATCGACATGTATCTTCCATGTTAAGATTCAAACATTTATCTCATCTAAATGGATATAAAAGATATATCTCTCTATGAGCAACACATGCAGCATTATCTATGTGATATGATAAAAGATATCTTATATTCAAAAACTATCTTATCTCAAATTTGGAAACACTCACATGCGGGTTGAACCCCAACAGGAGCATGTGGATCCATGGTGGTGTCTTATGTCGAAAGTTTTCCCGATAACAATGATCAGGCAGTGAGTACCGATAATGAGAAAACGGCGGTGCAAGATGGTTGGATTTGGTGGATTATCGTTGAAGGTGTAACGTCCCAGACCCGGCCAGCCACCCGAACAGTGCCGAACGGGTCGGGTGTCACTACCTTAGGCGCACCTCCCCTGAACGCCAAAGGCTACCGACTAGCAGCGAGGGTCTGATGGGTATAGTGGGGAGGCTATACCCTCCCTAAGGAATAAAATGGTACCAGTCCGAGTAGAATACTAAATACGCAGCGGAAATAAATGACTCAGCAGACTCCAACCAGACCTGCATAGCGAAAGCACATTCAATAACAATAAACAGTGGAAGCAATCTAGAAACAACAACAGCGGAAAGTAAACAGAACGTCATGCCAGCAATCAACTGCAATAACTGCTAATACAACCAAGCATGCATCCAAACAAGTCATACAAATCAATATATATATATATATATATCACGGCGCCAAGGGCTAACCAGCCGTAGCTACAATATAAAGTAGACATGCTGATGCAAGAAAAGAATACTAAACAAGTAACTCCAGTACGGCACGACCTCAGGGTCCGTGCCAGTCTCCAAGTCAACAGCACTAAAGTCCAGCTCCTGAGCCTAACCCTTTACCTTCACGCAAATTTCATAAAGTCTACACGCGTCCCGAAGGGCCCATGTAGGGTGTGAGACAAGTCTCAGTAGGATACCACTCAGAGGTGCGTACCTAATATAAGTGTTTAGGAAAACATGCTCATATAAGAAAAACAGTAAACAGTGCAATGCCCAAAAGTAAACAAAGACTTCACTGGTGCTCAGCAGCCACCAGGAAGTGTCACCTACTTCGGCCAACGCCGGAAAGTCTGATCTGCAGCCCGGCACCTCGTGCCACCTGACACCATGTGTCTCAAGTACCGACGCCTCGAAGGCACGCCCAATCGTCGTAACCCAGCTCGAAAGCTCATCCTGCCTATGGCACAACATTCAGAGGAACAGCGATGCCTGTCCTCAGAAGATAATCGGAGGGACAGCGATGTCTGCCCTCAAATCACGGCGAACCTCTGCCCCCAACCTGACCGCCTCAGAGCTGTCTCCCGAAGGCTCCTCACCTTCCACGTGGCTTCCTATGGCAAGCACCCCCAAACCAAAAGTACCTAACCGCAACTATCGGGGGCCTCTACCCAGCAAGTGGTCGTACCACCTCATCTCGGAGTCTATCTGTGTGCACACTACTCAAAAGTACCCGGTGAGCGGTAATCACCTCAATAAGTTCCCAAGCCACAACATCCTCGACACCTCGTGTCCCTGTGAACCTGTCGCTCTAGTCTGATGGTCTCGCCATCCAGTAACCTGGGCCAAGCCCCAACCTGACAGTCCAACTGTCTCAACCGACGTCTGTGACGCTCAATCCCATGGTAGCAACCACCCAAAGTAACCCGAACCAAAAGCCCCAACCTGTGATTCTTATCACTCAACAACATATACCTGGGCCATGCCCAACAAATCAAGCAGTTCAACACAAGCAAACCCCACATTGCAAAAACATACTTGAAAGCATTACTTTTAACAGACAATTACTAAACAGTCAATTTGCACCAACTTATGTTAACCCAAACCAACACCTAAGGTCTCACACCTTACACAAATTAACATCATGCTTTAACAAATCAAACTTAGCAGTTTAATTCAACAGCAACAAAAGCAGTCTAAAAACGGCAGTTTAATTTCTGGTCCAAAACATACGCATTTCGGCACCCCCAGCCGAATTGCCCCAAATGAGCTATGACCTCTCACCCGGCTTTGCTCAATCACAACAAGGGTCAGGGAATACCCAGAGGCATCCCACAATGCAGATAATTAAATAAAAAACAAAATAGACAGGGTTTCGCTCAACACCCAACATCGCGCTCGAAGGTCGCAACCCCAAATTGTCTACGAAAACATGAAAGAATGTATGCACCACCCACCTCGTACTCGTACGATGCCACTCCTTTGATTTCAGCCTCTGAATCGGACTGAATCGCGGTAGATCTGTGTTTCTGTCAAATCCGGCAATTCCGTTCGGATGGAATCTGCGGAGGAACAGGTGAGGAATCAAGGACGAAGAAGGGTGCACGGGGTTAGCCTCTCTGATGCGGTCTCGCTGCCTCCGACGGATCGAAGAACGGAGGTCGTACGACGGATCTAGAAGGATTTGTGTCCGTGGAGGTCTTTCGGACGGACTGTTCGTCCAAAGGGGGAGAAGAATAGAATTCTAGGAATGAGGCGTGACGATGCCTCGGTCGATCAAATAAAAAAAAGTACACGGCGTGTATTTCCCAAGTACACGTCGTGTAGTCATGTTTTCGCACTCCGACTTAAGTGGAGTCTGGCACACGGTCTGGACCGTGTACACAGTCAACGCACGGCCAGGGTCTCGGCCGCTACACGGGGCAAGGGTACAAGGCGTGTCAAGGAAGGCTACACGTCGTGTAGATGGAAATTTACATCTGGGCACCACACGACATGTACCTGGCCTCGCACGGATAAGGGATACACGGCGTGTCCATAAATACACGCCGTGTAGTAGGAATGTTCTACACGGTCTTCACACGGCATGTACTCGGTGAGCACACGGCCAGTCACTCGGGTAACTCATACACGACGTGTACTTAAAGTACACGGCGTGTAGTCTGAAAATTTCCAAAAACTACCCAGATTTTCCAGACTTCTCAAAAACCAGTCAAAAGTTTAAACAGGGCCGGGTTTTGACCCGTTTCTAAAAACTCGGGTTCTTACAGAAGGGGTGACTCAATTGTGTGGTCTTTGGTTTGAGAGAGGATTATTGGGTGCAAACTCAATCCCAAGTTGGTTTCAGTAAAAGATGGTGGCTCACATATAATCTTGGATGGACAATTCCTCAAATCACTCATGGGTTTTAGGATAGAACCGTAGAAGGGCTTATGTGTTGAGTCTGGAAGACCTAGTCCTGGAAGAAATCGATCCCGACAAGTGGTATTAGAGGCATGGTGTAGCTCAGGTGTGTGTTGATGGCTCCAAACCAGTTTGAGACACCACCACAAAAACAGTTTTACGTGGCGCCACCCTTTAACAGGGTTAAAAAAAGCTCTGATAAAGATACCACTTTATCAGCGTTTTTTTAGCACTGTTAAAAGTATCTCTGATGTCAGTGTTTTTTTAGTCGTGCTGATAAAGAGGGTCTTTATCAGCGCTTTTTTACTAGCGCTGATAAATGGTAAATTTCATAAAAAGATTACAAATCATTAAAAATAATATATTAACATAAAAATATATTTATATTGATATATATATATATAATATTTTATTAAATATGATTTTTATACGGCTAAATGCGCATTTACACTTAATATATGAGATATTTAGTGAAAAATGAATTATAAAATAATTAAAAATAATATTATTAATTAATAATTTGCTAATTATTGTCAAGTAATAGTCATTTAATAACAATTTGAAGATGGAAAAAATTAAAAAATGAATAAAAGATCTAAAATAAGTTTAAAACATAACTTGAATTCAAATGACCATAGTTTTTTATTCAAGTGTTTGTTCGGGCTCTGGCATATATCAAATCAAAGTCCGCGATAAGCTATATGAACTGGTGATTGGGGAAAACCTTGGTCACATTTTTCAATGCAAAAAATGGCCAAAAAGGCCTCCAAAACTGAGTTTTTAATAAGGATATCCCAATTTTTTAACATTCGATGGAATTTCAGCCCCGTTTAAGGGGAGTCTTTTTGCATGTTTTCAATGGGGATTGAATTTACTATCAGGGCTTACATTCATATTGATATTATAGTTTTAAAATTTTATCATTTTTCATAATTTAGTTTTATTTATAATTAAAAATATACACATGTATACATATTTGTATATATTAACACATAAAAATTTAATTTTATAAATAAATATGTAAACATATTTACATGTAAAATATCTTTCTATATATATAAAACATATCTAAATAATAATAATATCTATTTTATTTAAACTAAAAATGTATGAATATTTATATACCTATACAATTAATGTATATATAATGTTTTTATATATATAAATATATTTGTGTGTGTATTGACAAACAAACCTATATATATATATATATATATATATATTCTAATATATGTATATGAATATTAATATATAATATATGTAAATAAATATAAATATTTCTAATTATATTTATAGACACACACATATATAAATATATATGTGTGTGTTTATGTATTTATAAACACAAAAAATCATATTTTATATATGTATTTAAAAATAATTATATAAATATATATATATAAATATATGGATAAAAAATGTAACGAAATATATATAAATAAATAGATGTATCATAAAATACGGAACAAAACAATATAGATGAGTGGTAAAGGTGCAGATCCATGAAGGGCAAGTCTTAGGTTCAAAACTGATCAAGGGCGTGTGGGGGAGAGTGAAGCAGGAGGTCCTAGCCCTGTTAAAAGGGGGGAGCTTCAAGTGCTGATAAAGGGAGGGGCTAGCGCTGCTGGGGGCTTCCAGCGTTGATAGGGGTGGCCGACCTTCGAGCAAAAAAATCAACGATTTCTTTTTAACATCGATAAAATGAGTCTTTTATCAGTGCTAAAAAAACGTAGATAAAAGTCCTCTTTTATCTGCATTTTTTTAACGCTGATCAAAAACCCCTTTTATTGATGTTTTTTTTACGCTGATAAAATGCGCCTTTATCATCACTTTTTTTAACGGTGATAAAGGAATGAGCTTGCACTGCTGGGGGGGCTTCCAGCATTGATAGGGGGTGGCTGACTTCCGAGCAGAAAAAAAGACTTTTATCAGCGATTTCTTTTTAGTAATGATAAAAGAAGTCTTTTATCACCGTTTTTTTAGTATCGATAAAAGACTCCTTTTATCGATACTTTTTTTAATGTTGATAAAATGCGCTTTTATCGTCACTCTTTCTAGCAGTGATAAATGAGACCTCCTAACACTGAGGACAACAACACTTTTTTAGTGTTGTTAAAACTCTTTTTGTGCACTGTTAAAGGGCTGATCGGTATTAGTGAAAACGATAACGGTAGCTCAGGTTGGAGCATGTGGATCCATGGTGGTGCCTTGTGTCAAATGTATTTTTGATAACAGTGATTAGACGGCGAGTCCCGATGATGAGAAAACAATTGTGCATGATGGTTGGATCTGGTAGATTATCATTGAAGAGAAGACTCAGTTGTGTGGTCTTTGGTTTGATGAAGGATTGTTCTGTGCAAATCTAATCTCACATCAGTTTCGGTAAAAGATGGTGGCTCACATATAATCTTGGATGAGGAATTCATCATATCACCCACGGGTTTTAGGATGTAACCCTAGAAGAGCTAATGTGTTAGGCCTGGAAGATTGGAAGAAATTGATCCTAACATTAATATATCTAGATGTATGTGGCATTTTCAATTCAATGTATGTTTGTTTATTTTTAATGCATAAAAATTAGTTTTGTTTTTGTTAAGTTTTATGTTTATCCATCCTTTGGACAAACGAGGTGGTGTGCAAAACATTTTGTAATTAAATACTAAATTACATTGATTGTTAAAATAATGGACGCGTTGGATAAATTGTTACATATGTGATAAAGATAATGACATGGTAAATTATTTTCCTTGACATTAATTTTAACAATTGATGTGGAAAGTCAATTAAATCTTTAACAATTATAATATTTCTTATAATTTTATGTCGGTTTTTAAATAATTGTTGTGAAAAAATAATTTTTACATCAGATTTTCATAACTGATGTTACAAATATATCTTCAACATCTCAAGTATTGATGTGACAAAATAAGTGATGTTAAAAGTAAAAAATAAATAAAAATGATGGTAAATGCCCTTTTCTACACAAGCGATAAATGATTATTTGGAAAATAGATGGAAAAAAAAGAGTACTTATTAAATATTAGATTGTTTTAACTCATTTGAACAAATTTTCATGTATACCGTTAATTTGAATTACATTTTAATATCCAAGATTTATTTAATAAAAAAGGTTTTTATTTTTCAAATTACATATATTGGTATTTTTGTTGCGTTGTAAATATCATTTTTATGTCCTAGATTTATTTTTATATTCAAGATTTAACGTTCGACGGAATTAATGCCCCCAACCATGAAAAGCAAGCATTTTGTCGGGAATATTTTGTCCTGAAAACTAAAATTCCATCCAACAAAGTGCCTCCAAAGAGGAGAAAGGAACCAATGATGAAGGTCGAGATGACAAAGGGACAGCATGATTTCCATGAAAGGGGACGTGTGCCCCCCAACATTGGACCAGATCCCAACATGATTTAGTATTTTGTTTTTGAAATTTGCGATTGAAAATGAATACCATTTTAATAATATTATTATAATATATGTTTTAAATTATTTCTTAGTTTATTGTATTTTATTAAACGCAAACAATTAATTGATTTAATTATTATATAAATATATATTATAATTTTAGATGTAATTAGTTCATTAAAATAAAATACACAACTAAAAAAATTAAAATATAGAAAGTAATATTATTATTAAAATAGTTATTGTATAAATGTACATTATAATTTTAGAATTATATTATATTTACAATACATTAGTATTAATATAGATTTTTTTCAGATATAGTTTAACAAAATACATGAAACGCCTAAAGATTCAAAACGTATACAATGTTGTTATTATTAATTTACTTATTATATTAATATATAGTATAAATTTAGAATTATAAACGAGACAATATAGGAGAATGGATTGTATTAAATAAAAAAAGGTTTTCCTTATTAATTCATTACTCTTATGAATTGCAAATAATAGTAACATTGTATAATAATAAGATTATTTGCGTGATTAATTTTTTTTTGCGTTTAAAATAATTACATCAAAAATTATAATATATATTTATATACTAATTAAATTAATAATAATACTATTGTATAATAATTACATTATTTTTTAGTTTCTTGTATTTTATTAAACACAAATAATTAAATCACGTAATTATATATAATATAGATATATATTATAATTTTAAATGCAATTACTTTAGTAAAATAAAATATGCAACTAAAAAAATTTAACACACATACAATATCATTATTATTAAAATGATTACCATATAAAAATACATTATAATTTTAGAGTTATATTATATTTATAAAACATTATTAATAAATTATTATTTTTCAAATATAATTTGTTTAACAAAACACAAGAAGCGACTAAAAAACTTGAGACATATACATTATTATTATTAGTGCCCTTATTACACAAGTACAGAGGGGGGATGAAGACGAAGCAGTTCAGCAATTCAGAGGTTCTCAGTGGCGATTTCGATTGAAGCCTGGTAATCTTGATCTCAATGGCCTCTTTGAGTGTTGCTCATTCAATTCGAGTTGAAATACACTCGGGAGGTAAAGTCATGGCTGATCTAAGAGCCCCTTCTAATATCGTTCTCAAGAACCTAGACAAATACAGATATTTCAAAAGATGTGAACCTTCCGCATCCTCTTGATTCTGATTTTGTTGAGGTTGGGAAATCCGCTTCATATGTCCAAGCTCTCATGGGTCCCATTTCAGAATCTTCCAAGGAATGTGTGGAAGCTGAGAATCCAAATTTAGGGCTTTTGCAAAATGTGGGTCATGATTGGAGTAACCGCACCTTTGATGGATTTCAAGATGTACTTGCTCTCTCATCTCAAAAAAATTTAAAGAAAGGGGAAATGACTTTCGTTGAGGCTAATCAAGGCCTCATATTTGAGAAACTTAAGCAATGTGAGAATTCTTTAATTGTAAATTTTATTTGAAGTCAACTGAAAAGCAATCGAGTCTGTCCGATTAAAGAAGTTCCTTTCTAGACTATTGGGGATTTGATGGATGGAGAATGACCTCTCTTGGTAGGGGATATTTTCATACTGTCTTTTATCCTCTCCACCACTTAAATCTAAAGCCTAGGAATTTGGTTTTATGAATTTGAAACCTTACCTACTTAGAATTCAGGATTGGGACCCTCATTTCAATCCCTTGAATGTAAAGAACTTGATCGCTCAGCTTTGGATTCATATGTGGGGGCTGAGTTGGTTCTTTTGGTAGCCAAAATTTTATGGGATATTACCTATGATGTAGGTGCCCCGATTAAAATGGATGAAGAAACTGAGAGGGCTAGTTATGACCATTTTTCATGTCTACTTGTGGAAGTTGATCTTAGTAATCCTTTAATCATGAATATCATAGTTAATGCAGTGGAGTTTCGTTTTGATTGGATATGTCACGACCCGTCCTCGGGGCCCGTGCCGTGACTACCCCAAGCCCGCCTTCCATAAGCCAGGGGCTGACGACTAGCACCAAGGCGTAAATCCCGATAAACAGGGAAGACATTGCCTTGGTAAAGTAAACAACCACCACAAAGTAAGCAAGCGGAAAGAGTAAACACTAAGTAAAAACTGTAACAAGTTGTGTTGAAAGTAAAAAAGGGGCCGGAAATACAAGCCCAACTGTAAAGTACAACTGAAAGGGGAAAACAACAACTGGAATGAAAAGCCGCAGCGTCGAGCCGTCCTCTGGAAGTCCCACCTGAAGGGTGAGCACAGATAGCCTCCACAGCTCCTCGGTCCAGCCGTCCGCTCCTAGTACGTCCCGCCCAGTGGTCCACCTCCAGGTACCGTCCTGCTCTGCAAGCCTCCACCACGATTCTGCTGCGTTGTCCGTCGTCTGCAACCAACACAACGAAGTGCGGGCATAGCCCGTGCAGGGGTGAGTATAAGCTACTCAGTAGGGACCCCGAGACCCCCGAAGGTCTCCCGAAATCCACAAAGGATAAACCACAACGAAAGATACAATCACGAAGTAACAACCGACACTGCTTAGGTATATGCCCATACATATACCTAAGTCATCAATTCTCGTTCGGCTCCAACATCCGAGCCCAAGCACAACCCAGTCCACACAGGAAAGCAAAACGTATACTCACACAGAAAAGCACAACACAATCCACGAAGGAGAGCAAAAGTAATCCATATAGGAAAGTAAACAGTAAATCCACACAGGATAGTTCAACACAATCCACAAAGGAAAGTAAACAGTAAATCCACACAGGATAGTTCAACACAATCCACAAAGGAGAGTAAACAGTAAATCCACACAGGATAGTTCAACACAATCCACAAAGGAGAGTAACAGGATTCAGCTCACACAGGTATACTTCGTCGAAAAGGTGAAAGGGATGATCAGATATAGATACTGAATCATCTAAGCTGGGACCCACTGAGGATACAAGACCAGCTGTCTTCATTGATTCATCTATGCTGGGACCCACATAGGATACAAGACCAACACTGAATCATCTAACTGAGACCCACATAGGATACAAGACCAGCACAGCTGGGACCCACATAGGATACAAGACCAGCACTCTTCATTGATTCATCTATGCTGGGACCCACATAGGATACAAGACCAACACTGAATCATCTAAGCTGGGACCCACATAGGATACAAGACCAACACGGCTGAGACCCACATAGGATACAAGACCAGCACTCTTCATTGATTCATCTATGCTGTGACCCACATAGGATACAAGACCAGCACTGAATCATCTAAGCTGAGACCCACATAGGATACAAGACCAGCATGGCTGGGACCCACATAGGATACAAGACCAACACTCTTCATTGTCGCAGTCCACCGAGGATCTCTGCACAGTCGTCGTCGTCGAAGTCGCAGCCAGCACTAGGGTTCCCGCACACAGCAAGCTCGTTCGGGAGGGTCCGCTCCACGAGCCGAGAGGCTGATACATCAACTGACACAAGGTCCAGAGTTGATGTATTCAAAAGTTCCGTATCGTCAACAGGAACTCAACGTCGCAGACGGCGCGTCAATCGGACGCCCGTTCTGAGAGTTATTGACTTTTTCGTCCCAGGGGTCCGGTTGGTTTTTAAGGCAAAACCAACCCGACCGTACTCCACCTACGTCCAAACCTCGGGCAGAGTATGCCAAAAGATCCGTCTCACTTAGAGGAACTCAACGAAGTCGACGACACGTCAATCGGACGTCCGAAGCTCAAGATATGAGCGTTTTTGCTCCGAGGGCCCGGTTGGTTTCGTGTACGAACCAACCCGGCCGAACCCAAAGTATTCCGAAACCTTGAGTGCGATATACCGAAACGACCGTCTCGATCCAAGGATCGTGTTTCCGCTGACGAAGAGTCATTTGGAGTCCCGTAGCTCAAGTTATGAGCAAAAGACCGAAAATGTCCGGAGACGGGGGGTCTGGGCCCGGACCGACCCGACCCAACCCCCCCTGGGTCGACCCGACCCGGGTCCGGGTCGGACCCGGTTCGGCGTGGCCCGGTCCGGCCAAGGCGCGACCCGGCCGGTCGGACTGGGCCGGCTCGGCTCGGCCGAGCGGCCGAGCGAAGGAGCCGCGGGGCGCTGCCCCCGCGGGAAGATGGTGCCGCGGCCCCGCGTGGGGCCATGTTGGAGTCAGCGGATGCGGCATTTTTCCACGTCCCGTGCGTGTGAGCCGGAACCGCGCGGCCGCCGCCGCCGCGGCTTCAGCCGCCGGCGACCCGCGCCGCCGGTGGCTTCCGCGGGCCACCGAAGTTACTCCGGTGGTCCGTTTTCCTTCCCGTCTGCGCCGAAGCTCCCCCTGGGTCCCGTTCTTCACTGCGGAAACAACGGATCGTCCCTGCGGCATGTTTTGTCGTCGTCCGCCAATCCGCGCATGAACGAAGAACTGCGGAGGGTAGTTGGGCCGTGTTTGTTTGGCCCGCACCCTCCGCGTTAGATGATAACAGTCGGGAGAAATTATCAACACAAAGAGAACATATCAAAAACAATTTTAATAAATTAAAATTGTTCTTATGAAATCGGGTTCTTTGTTTTGAACGGAAACATCCACGGAGTAAAAACATTGCCAACAAAACCCCTACCTCGTCAAGTCGTCACACGCGCGTTCTTCGCGGAATTGACCGTCGCGGAACAAGTGGAGCGTCGCGTCGCGTCGTCGCGGAAGGGCGTCGCGTCGACGATCTTCGAGGATCAAGAAACAACAGATTTAATTAATATTAATTAAATCCGTGATGTTGTTATAACCCACAAAGAGATTTAAAAGAAGCACAACCCCCTACCTTGTCGTTGTCGATCGAAAGTTGTCGCGGGGTTGGATTGTCGCGGAAGAACGTCGCGGAAGAAGAACCGTCGGCGTTGCGGTACTTGGCGTCGCGTTGTCGATCTCCGAGGGCTCAGCGTTCTTCGTCGCCCTTCGTCGAAGGCCGGCGTTCTTCGCGTTCTTCGCGAAGAAGGATGAAGAACTTGAGGTTTGTCAAATCCTCTCAACAAACAACACTTAAGGAGAAAAAGCATTGGTCTTATTTTATTAACATGCCAACAAACGAAAAAGAGATAAGTAACGACCCATTAATTCATAGAATTAATTCAACGAATAAAACCGCCCAATTAAATGGTGCGTTAAGAATTTAAGAAAACACGTCAGTTAACCTTCATAAAAACGGGTTTTCGCGGGTGCCTTACTTAGGGAAAAAGAAACGATGGGGCCCGTGCGGGCCCCACCTCACAAATATCCTACCAAGAGGGTAGGATATTTTTGGATAGCACCCTATCTTCATCAACTCAGCTTAAACAGCTTGAAGTGGTCTTTAAGCGGCTTTAAGTGAAATAAAAATAAAATTGTCGCACAACTTTATTTTATTTCTTAACTTAAAACCCAAAAATTAAAAACCACAACCGAGCAAACGCAACTCTGGAAGAGGCGTTTCTAAGCAAATACCGGTGCTGCGATTCCATCGGTGCCCTCGGAATTCGATTCCGAGCACCGGTTCAAAAGTTAAAAAAACTCGCTCGTTCGTTAACTGAACGTACCCGAGCCAAACTTCGGAAAATGATTCCGGGCACACCGGGCCTCAGAATCAGGTGCCGTCAGAAGCTGCGTTCTTGTAAAATTACAAAGAAAATTAAGAAAAAAATTTCCTTGAAATTTACGGGTCTTTACATTACTCCCACCACAGGGCTTTACGTCCCCGTAAAGCTTCACCACAAACTTAGGGATACAAAGGCGGTACTGAGCACGCATCTGAGCCTCCCGCTCCCAAGTGCTCTCCTGGAGGTTCCTGAGCTGCCATCTGAAGCGCACTAGAGGAATCGATCGTCCACGTAGGACCCGCTCCTGTCGATCCTCGATCTCCACTGGGACCTCCGCAAAAGTCGCCCCATCATCAAAGACCAGCTCTCCATGGTCAAAGATTTGCGTCGGGTCGTGCACGTATCTCCTCTGCTGAGATACATGGAAGACGTCGTGCACCCGACGCAACTGTGGTGGTAAAGCCAGACGATAAGCCACCTTGCCAATCCTGCTGAGGACCTGGAAGTGTCCGATGAAGCGTGGAGACAACTCGTCGCTTTGGCCAAACCTCCGTAATCCACGTCGAGGTGAGACCCGCATGAAGACGTGGTCGCCATCCTCAAACTAAGGTGGCCTCCGCCTCCTGTCAGCCTAGGACTTCTGTCGGCTCTGAGCTATACTCATCTGCTCCTGGATGACCTGGACCATCTCCGATCCCACAAGAACTGCTAAGATTTCTTCTTTGCCGATAAGAGAAATCTGGTCTCATCCCCTGGATGAACCACTTCCTTTGCCTAATACAGTCAATCCCGACATGGATGTTACTAATCCATACCAAAGATGACGTTGTAAGGCCTCGACGCTACTACCAAGAGATCCAACCGTTACTCTCGCCTCCAAGGGTTGAGTCACACTGTCGGCATCAGTGTGTGGTAACTGGGTCTCCTCCAGTAGATGTCTCACAAGTGAGGGTCAAGTCAACAGTCTAACTGGAACCTCTTAGTAACAACACAAAAGAGGACATGAATGAAAACATCACAAAGGTAAGCGTCTTTTACTATTGTAGCTCATAAAACAAAGACACTACACAACAACAACAAGGAACTAGAGTACAAAGGACGTATCCACTAGTTCCGCTCCTGTCCATCTGCTCCCAGAGCTCAATGATCGAAGGCCTCAGCTGCCTGAAGCTGCGCTCTCGCATGTCCACCAACTCCCTGCGGTCGGGGTGGACCTCCTGGTGGTGGTGGTGGCAACACCTCGAAGTGTCGCCCACCATCTGCTACTCGGCCAGCTCCTCTGCCTCGTCCGCCTGCACCCTGCGGACCACCGTGGCCGAACCTCTGTCTGGGAGGTCCCTCTACCACCTACTTCTCATCTGTAAGACGAGTCGGGCAGTCTCGAGCCATGTGACCTCGCCCGCTGCATGCATAGCAATGCTTGCCCCACGTGTAGCTGGCTCTCCTTCGGGTGCCCCGCACAACCGGATCTTCATCCTGAGACTGCCCATCTAATGGTCTAGCCCGTTTGGACCTCTGCGTCACCTGTCTACTGCCGGCTGCAGAAGACCCTGCTACGGGCTGTCCTGCGGAGGGTCCTGTCACTGGAGCCTGCTCGGCGAGAAAACTCTCCACTAGAAGGGCTCTCTCCAACACCTCTGCCTGTGTCGGAATGTTGAGGGAGATCATCGAAGCCCTGATCTCGTGCCTCAGTCCCTGCTCGAAGGTCCGGGCCCGGAAGAACGGGTCCCGTACCATATCTGTGGAGTAGCGCGAGAGATCAGTAAATCTTGCCGAGTACTGGGCCACTGTCATGCTGCCCTGCCGTAGCTGTAGCAGCTCTTGGATGCGCACCGCACAAAGGGTGGTTGGGACGAACTCGGAGCAGAAGATGCTCTCAAAGTCCGTCCAGAGAAGAGATGTCTCGTCGTGCACCTGGAGCATCAAGCTCCACCATCGGCCCACTGCCGCGTGCAGTAGGCTCGCTGCGAGGATCACCATGAGGTTTGCTGGTGTCCTCACTAACCGAAAAACTCTCACTACTGCCTCCAGCCAGTCCTCGGCTGCCTGGGGGTCCATCTCCCCGCGGAACCTGGGTGGTCGCTGGCGCTGGAACTCATGCAGTGCACTAAGGCGACGTGCATCGTCTGTGGCCGGGGCTGGAAGCATCAGTGGCTTGGTGGGTAGAGGTACCGCCGGTGCCTCGGCTGACAAGGAGCCCTGCATCGAGGCCTCGTCGCTCGGTGGGCTGTCATCACGCTCCACTCTCGGAACCCTAGCTGGCTGCCGTCGTGGGGCCATCCTGAAAAGAAACAGGTGCGCCACGGTCAGAACTGTATACCTGGTGAGCTGACACAAGTAATCACAAAGAAAACTTGAACACACATGCAATCAATGTTTTCGTGCATTAAGTCGGAAATCAGAAGTCAAGGTCCTGGTGTACGGATACGTCGGCCGCCGCACCAACACTGGACTCCCTGGACTGATAACCACACCCAATACGCTGAACACTATTGCTTCACATAGAAGAAAGATCAGAGTCTGCGGTAGAACCGAACTCCTCTGATACCAATTTGTCACGACCCGTCATCGGGGCCCGTGCCGTGACTACCCCAAGCCCGCCTTCTATAGGCCAGGGGCTGACGACTAGCACCAAGGTGTAAATCCCGATAAACAGGGAAGACATTGCCTTGGTAGAGTAAACAACCACCACAGAGTAAGCAAGCGGAAAGAGTAAACACTAAGTAAAAACTGTAACAAGCTATGCTGAAAGTAAAAAGGGGCCGGAAATACAAGCCCAACTGTAAAGTACAACTGAAAGGAAAAAAAACAACTGGAATGAAAAGCCGCAGCGTCCAGCTGTCCTCTGGAAGTCCCACCTGAAGGGTGAGCACAGACAGCCTCCACAGCTCCTCGGTCCAGCCGTCCGCTCCGAGTACGTCCCGCCCAGTGGTCCACCTCCAGATACCGTCCTGCTCCGCAAGCCTCCACCACGATTCCGCTGCGCTATCCGTCTTCTACAACCAACACAATGAAGTGCGGGCATAGCCCGTGCAGGGGTGAGTATAAGCTACTCAGTAGGGACCCCGAGACCCCCGAAGGTCTCCCGAAATCCACAAAGGATAAACCACAACGAAAGATACAATCACGAAGTAACAACCGACACTGCTTAGGTATATGCCCATACATATACCTAAGTCATCAATTCTCGTTCGGCTCCAACATCCGAGCCCAAGCACAACCCAGTCCACATAGGAAAGCAAAACGTATACTCACACAGAAAATCACAACACAATCCACGAAGGAGAGCAAAAGTAATCCACATAGGAAAGTAAATAGTAAATCCACACAGGATAGTTCAACACAATCCACAAAGGAGAGTAAACAGTAAATCCACACAGGATAGTTCAACACAATCCACAAAGGAGAGTAAACAGTAAATCCACACAGGATAGTTCAACACAATCCACAAAGGAGAGTAAACAGTAAATCCACATAGGATAGTTCAACACAATCCACAAAGGAGAGTAACATGATTCAACTCACACAGGTATACTTCGTCGAAAAGGTGAAAGGGATGATCAGATATAGATACCGAATCATCTAAGCTGGGACCCACTGAGGATACAAGACCAGCTGTCTTCATTGATTCATCTATGCTGGGACCCACATATGATACAAGACCAGCACTGAATCATCTAGCTGGGACCCACATAGGATACAAGACCAGCACAGCTGGGACCCACATAGGATACAAGACCAGCACTGAATCATCTAAGCTGTGACCCACATAGGATACAAGACCAGCACGGCTGAGACCCACATAGGATACAAGAACAGCACTCTTCATTGATTCATCTATGCTGGGACCCACATAGGATACAAGACCAGCACTGAATCATCTAAGCTGGGACCCACATAGGATACAAGACCAGCACGACTGGGACCCACATAGGATACAAGACCAGCACTCTTCATTGATTCATCTATGCTGGGACCCACACAGGATACAAGACCAGTACAGAATCATCTAAGCTGGGACCCACATAGGATACAAGACCAGCACAACTGGGACCCACATAGGATACAAGACCAGCACTCTTCATCGTCGCAGTCCACCGAGGATCTCTGCACAGTCGTCGTCGTCGAAGTCGCAACCAACACTAGGGTTCCCGCACACAGCAAGCTCGTTCGGGAGGGTCCGCTCCACGAGCCGAGAGGCTGATACATCAACTGACACAAGGTCCAGAGTTGATGTATCCAAAAGTTCCGTATCGTCAACAGGAACTCAACGTCGCAGACGGCGCGTCAATCGGACGCCCGGTCTGAGAGTTATTGACTTTTTCGTCCCAGGGGCCCGGTTGGTTTTTAAGGAAAAACCAACCCGACCGTACTCCACCTGCGTCCAAACCTCGGGCGGAGTATTCCAAAAGATCCGTCTCACTTAGAGGAACTCAATGAAGTCGGCACGTCAATCAGACGTCCGAAGCTCAAGATATGAGCGTTTCCGCTCTGAGGGCCCGGTTGGTTTCGTGTACGAACCAACCTGGCCGAACCCAAAGTATTCCAAAACCTTGAGTGTGATATACCGAAACGACCTTCTCGATCCAAGGATCGCGTTGCCGCTGACGGCGAGTCGTTTGGAGGCCCGTAGCTCAAGTTATGAGCAAAAGACCGAAAATGTCCGGAGACGGGGGGTCTGGGCCCGGACCGACCTGGACCAACCCCCCTGGGTCGGCCCGAACTGGGTCGACCCAACCCGGGTCCAGGTCGGACCCGGTTCGGCGTGGCCCGGTCCGTCCAGGGCGCGACCTGGCCGGTCGGACCGGCCCGGCTCGGCTCGGCCGAGTGGCCGAGCGAAGGAGCCGCGGGGCGCTGCCCCCGCGGGAAGATGTTGCCGCGGCCCTGCGTGGGGCCGCGCTGGAGTCAGCAGACGCGACATTTTGCCGCGTCCCATGCGTGTGAGCCGGACCCGCGTGGCCGCGGGTCCTCTGGCCGCCGCCGCCTCCGGCCGCCGGCACCGCCGCGCCGGCGACCCGCGCTGCCGGTGGCTTCCGTGGGCCACCGGAGTTGATCCGGTGGTCCGTTTTCCTTCCCGTCTGCGCCGAAGCTCCCCCCGGGTCCCGTTCTTCACTGCGGAAACAACGGATCGTCCCTGCGGCATGTTTTGTCGTCGCCCGCCAATCCGCGCATCAACGAAGAACTGCGGAGGGTAGTCGGGCCGTGTTTGTTTGGCCCGCACCCTCCGCGTTAGATGATAACAGTCGGGAGAAATTATCAACACAAAGAGAACATATCAAAAACAATTTTAATAAATTAAAATTGTTCTTATGAAACCGGGTTCTTTGTTTTGAACGGAAACATCCACGGAGTAAAAACATTGCCAACAAAACCCCTACCTCGTCAAGTCGTCGCACGCGCGTTCTTCGCGGAATTGACCGTCGCGGAACAAGTGGAGCGTCGCGTCGCGGAAGGGCATCGTGTCGTCGCGGAAGGGCGTCGCGTTGACGATCTCCGAGGATCAAGTGTAAAGACCCATAAATTCCAAGGAAATTTTTTTTCTTAATTTTCTTTGGAATTTTACAAGAACGCAGTTTCTGAAGGCACCTGATTCCGAGGCCCGGTGTGCCCGTAATCATTTTCCGAAGTTTGGCTCAGGTACGTTCAGTGAACGGACGAGCGGGTTTTTCTAACTTTTGAACCGGTGCTCGGAATCGAATTCTGAGGGCACCGATGGAATCGCAGCGCCGGTACTTGCTTAGAAACGCCTCTTCCGGAGTTGCGTTTGCTCGGGTGTGATTTTTAATTTTCGGGCTTAAAGTTAAGAAATAAAATAATTGTACGACAAACTTTATTTTATTTCACTTAAGACACTTGGAATCCACTTGAAGCCACTTAAAGCGGCTTAAGTTGAGTTGATCCGGATAGAGTGCTATCCAAAATTATCATACCCTCTTGGTAGGATATTTGTGGGGTGGGGCCCGCACGAGCCCCGCCGTTTCTTTTCCGCTAAGTAACGCACCCGCGAGAACCCGTCATTATGAAAGTCAAATGACGCGTTTTCTTAATTTCTTAACACACCAATTAATTGGGCGGTTTATTTCGTTGAATTAATTCTACGAATTAATGGGTCGTTACTTATCTCTTTTTCGTTTCTTAACCGGTTTGAAATCCGTTGGCGTAGTAATAAAATAAGACCAACGCCACATCTTGGGGATTACACGTTGGGATGCTTTTGACAGAATTCTTGTGCCTTCACCCTTCTTCGCGAAGAACGAGAAGAACGCAACGAACGCGAAGAACGCCGACCTCCAACGAAGAACGCCGAAACCACAGAAATCGACGACGCGACGCCGTGTGCCGCAACGACGACGTTTCCTCTTTCGCGACGTTCTTCTCTGACGTTCCTTCGTCCGCAACGAAATCTTCGATCTTCTGTTTGAGGTAAGAGTTTTCGGGTTTCTTTTAAAATGCCTTTGTGGTTTTTAACAACGCACGGATTTAATTATTAAAATTAAATCTGTTGTTCTTGAACCTCGGAGTTTGTCGACGCGCACCGTATTCCGCGACGACGCGACGCCCTTCCACGACGACGCGACGCCCTTCCGCGATGATGCGACGCCTTCCGCGACGCGACGATCACCTCCTTCCGCGGTGATCAAATCCACGAAGAACCCGCGTGCGACGACTTGACGAGGTAGGGGTTGTTGTGAATTTTTTTTTTCTCGTGAACGTTTCTTTTAAATTAAAGAACCGGTTTCATAAGAACAATTTTAATTTATTAAAATTTTTGTTTCATGTGTTGAATAAATTCTCCCGACTGTTATTATCTAATGCGGAGGGTGCGGGCCAAACGAACACGGCCCGACAACCCTCCGCCGTTCTTCGTGGTTGTGCGGATTTGGCGGGCGGCGACAAAACGTGACGCAAGGGTGATTTGATGATTCCGCAGTGAAGAACAGATCCCGGGAGGAACAACGGCGTGGGTCACCGGCGCGGCGGCGGTGGCCAACGGACCCGCGGCTGTGCGGGTCCAACTCGCACGCACGGGACGCGGCGACATGCCGCGTCCGCTGGTCCAGCGCGGCCCCTTGAGGGTCGCGGCTTCCTCAACCCGCTGGGGCGGCGCCCCGCGGCTGCGGCGCTCGGCCGCTCGGCCGAGCCGAGCCGGGCCGGTCCGACCGGCCGGGCCGCGCCCCGACCGGACCGGACTGGGTCCATCTGGGTCGGGTCGACCCGGTTCGGCCGACCCAGGGGGGATCGGGCCGGGTCAGCCCGGGCCCAGACCCCCCGTCTTTGGACCGTTTTTGGTATTTTGGCCGTAACATGAGCTACGGGCCTCCGAACGACGCGCCGTCAGCGGCGATGCGATCCTTGGATCGACACGGTCGTTTCGGTATATCGCACTCAAGGTTTCAGAAAACTTTGGGTTCGGCCGGGTTGGTTCGTACACGAAACCAACCAGGCCCTCGGAGCGGAAATGCTCATATCTTGAGCTCCGGACGTCCGATTTACGTGCCGTCGACTTTGGTGGATTCCTCTAAGTGAGACGGATCTTTTGGCTTACTCCGCTCGAGGTTTGGACGCAGTTGGAGTACGGTCGTGTTGGTTTTGGCTTAAAAACCAACCGGGCCCCCAGGACGAAAAAGCCAATAACTTCCAGACCGGGCGTCCGATTGACGCGCCGTCTGTTGCGTTGCGTTCCTCTTGACGATACGGAACTTTTGGCATCCTCCGCTCGAGTTTTGGATGCGGTTGGGTTATAGACGGGTTGGATTGTACCCAAAATCCAACCAGGCCCCTGGAACGGAAAAAGATGATATCTTTCAGACCAGACGTCCGTTTGACGAATCGTCAGCGGTGTTGGTGATCACGTTGAGAAACGGTCCCTATGAGTATACCCTATGAGAGTTCGGGGTACAGTTGAGATACGGCCAGGTTGGTTCGCTTACGAAACCAATCGGGCTCTTGGGACGAAAAGGATAATAACTCACAGACCGGGTGTCCGTTTGACACGCCGTCTGTTGCGTTGAGACCCTTATGACGAGGCAGTCCTTTGAGATACTTCTTCGTGGGACTTTGAGATACTTGGAGTATCGACCTGTAGCTCGTGGAGCAGACCCTCCCAGAGACGAGCGAGCGGAGTACGAAGACCGTGTAGACGACTGAGACCTGACGACTGCTTGACCGACTCGACTTGGAGTGAGTCGACTAGCCCAGTGGATGGAGCGCCCTGTATTTGGCGGCAGACCCACGGCGGACGGAGCGCCTGGTAGTTGGCCGCAGACCCGCGATACTCGACCGGAGGAGTACCTCTGTAGGCTATTAGGGAGAGCGCCCGGTATTTGGTGACAGACCCTCAGCGGACGGAGCGCCTGGTAGTTGGCCACAGACCCGCGGTACTCGACAGGAGGAGTACCTCAGCTGTCTTAGGTTAGTGAGCAGTACCTCGGAGTCGTGACAGGACCACTGTACACTCTAGAGACGGAGCTCTTCAGCAGTTACAGTTTCGATAATGAAAATCCTGGTTTGAGTTGAGACTTTTGACCTTGTGTTTACCTCATGATTGAGATGGGTCACTTTCTAACTTAGGTATATGTATGGGCATATACCCGGGGTAGTGGTTATCCGTTGATTTCACAATCCTTGTGTTTCCTCATGATTGATATGGGTTACTTGATAACTTAGGTATATGTATGGGCATATACCTAAGTAGAGGTTATCTGTTGAGATATTCTTTGTGGTTATCCTTGTTGGTTTAGTGAGACCTTGAGGGTCTCAGGGTCCCTACTGAGTATCGTTATACTCAACCCTGCACGGGCTATGCCCGCACCTCGTTGTGTTGGTTGCAGATGACGGGCAGTGCTGACGGAGGCCGAGTGTTCGAGGACTGGACGGTACCCGGAGGTGGACTACATGACGAGTCAGTACCCGGAGGTGGACTACACGACGAGACGACACACAGAGGCGGTTGACGGGCGAGAGCGTGGAGGAGGCTATCTGTACCTACCCTTCAGGTAGGATCCGTGGTGGACGACCAGGAGCTGCGCCATCTGTACCTACCCTTCAGGTAGGATCCAAGGAGGACGATTCAGGAGCTGCTTCCGTCCTTCCAGCTGTTATATTTTCTGTTGTACTTGTTCAGTTGTAGTTGTACTTTCTTTTGGGTTTGTATTCTGGCCCATTTTCTTTTCAGCACTTCCCTTGTACTTAGTGTTTACTTTTTCCGCTTGCTTACTCTGTGGTGCTTGTTTTCTTTTATAAAGACAATTCCTTCCCAGATATCGGGATTTACGCCTTTGGTGCTAGTCGCCAGCCCCTTGCCTATGGAAGGCGGGTTTGGGGTAGTCACGGCACGGGCCCCGAGGACGGGTCGTGACAAATTGGTATCAGAGGAGTTCGGTTCTACCGCAGAACTTATAACTATGATGTTTCTTTCTGTGAAGCAATAGTGTTAAGAGTACCGAGTGTGGTTTTCAGTTCAGGGAGTCCAGTGTTGGTGCGGGCGGCCGACATATCCATACACCAGGACCCTGACAACTGATTTCCTACTTTGTGCACGAAAACACTGATTGCGTGGGTGTTTTCCAGAAGTTTTATTTAAATGTCAGCTCAAACCAGGTCAGCTCACCAGGGATAATCTTTTGACCGTGTCACGTTGTTTCTTTCAGGATGCCTCCCCGTGGACGACCAGCTAGAGCCCCGAGAGTGGTACGTACTGACAGCCCGCCGAGCGACGAGGTCTCAGTACAGGGCCCTTTCCCAGTTGAGGCACCAGCGGAGGCACCAACAGTACTACTACCCGTTGGGCCACTAATGCCACCAGCCCCAGCAGCAGAGGATGCACGTCGCTTGAGCGCACTATATGAGTTCCAGCGCCAGAGGCCACCCAGGTTCCAGGGAGGGACGGACCCGCAGGCGACTGAGGATTGGCTGGAGACTGTGGTGAGAGTCTTTAGGCTAGTGGGGACGCCGACAGATTTCATGGTGATCCTTGCTGCCAGCCTTCTTCAGGCAGCAGCAGGCAGATGGTGGAGCCTGATGCTTCAGATGCATGACGAGGTGACACTTCTATGGGCAGACTTCGAGAGCCTATTCCGGGCAGAGTTTGTACCAGCCACCCTTCGAGTAATGCGTATACAGGAGCTACTTCAGCTGCGGCAGCGCAGCATGTCAGTGGCACAGTACTCAACGAGATTCACAGACCTCTCGCGCTACTCCACTGATATGGTACGGGACCCGTTCTTCAGGGCCCGAACCTTCGAGCAGGGGCTCAGGCGATAGATTAGAGCTTCTGTTGTTTCTCACAGCATTTCGACGCAGACAAGGGTGTTGGAGAGAGCCCTCTTAGAGGAGAGTTTCCTTGCTAAGCAGTCTCCAGCAGCAGGACCCACCACTAGCCGGCTTGCGGCAGAGTCTTCTACAGCAGGCAGTAGACATATGACGCAGAGGTCCAAGAGGACCAGACCTACTGATGGCCGACTGCACGACTCAGGTTCAGTTGTGCGGGGAAACCGGGGTGGAGTTAGAGCCAGACGTGCCGAGAGTGGATAGTGTTACTCCTGCGGCGGAATTGGTCACATGACACATGACTGTCCGACCCGCCATGCAGATGGCCAGCAGTTAAATGAAGAACCTCCGAGGCAGAGGCAGAGGTTCGATCAGGGCAGACCGCAAGGAGAAGGCGGCCATGGCAGAGGAGCTGGCCGTGCAGCTGGAGGTGGACGACGCTTCGGGATGTTGCCACCACCACCACCAGGAGGCCCACCCCGACCGTAGGGGACATGAGGACATGGGAGAGCTCAGCTTCAGGCAGCTGAGGCCTACGGTCATGGAGCTCCCAAAGCAGATGGACAGGAGCGGGACTAGCTTCCGACCTGGAGGCTATTAATCCTGTTGCTTCTAGTTTTGTTGATGTTTGTTTGTAGTTGCTTTGTGTCTTTGTACTATGAGCTGCAATAATGAAAAGACACTTATCTTTGTAAAGTTTTCTTTCCTATCCTTTTTGTTTGGTTGATACTGAATGGTCCCGGTTAATACTGTTGACTTGACCCTCACTTTCGAGTTTTCTACTGAAGTAGACCTAGTGACCACACACTGATGCCGACAGTGTGACTCGACCCTTGGAGGCGAGAGTGACAGTTGGATCTCTTGGTAGTTACATCGAGGCCTTACGACGTCATCCATGGCATGAATGCATCATTCATGTCAGGATTGACTGTATTAGGCAACGAATGTGGTTCATCCAGGGGATGAGACCAGATTTCTCTTATCGACAAAGAAGAAATCATAGCAGCTCTTGTGAGACTAGAGAAGGCCTAGGTCATCCAAGAGTGGATGAGGACGACACATGGCTGACAGAAGCCTTATGCTGACAGGACTTGGAGGCCTCTAGAGTTCGAGGATGACCATCACGTCCTTATACGAGTCTCACCTCGACGAGGTTTACGGAGATGTGGCCAGGGAGGCAAGTTATCTCCGAGGTTCAACGGACCTTTCTAGGTCCTCAGCTGGGTAGGCAAGGTAGTTTACCGCTTGACCCATCCACTTCAGTTTCACTAGGTGCACAATGTTTTCCACGTATCTCAACTGAGGAGATACGTGCTCGACCCTCAGCATATCTTTGACTATGGGGAGCTGGACGTTGATGATGGGGCGACTTTTGCGGAGGGCCCAGTGGAGATCGAGGATCGACATGAGCGGATCCTAGGAGGACGGTCGATTCCTCTTGTGCACTTTCTTTGGCAGCACGAGAACCTCCAGGTGAGCACATGGGAGCGAAATGCTCAGATGCGTGCTCAGTACCGCTTTTGTATCCCTAAGTTTGTGGTGAAGCTTTACGGGGACGTAAAGCCCTGTGGTGGGAGTAATGTAAAGAGCCATAAATTCCAAGGAATTTTTTTTCTTAATTTTCTTTGGAATTTTACAAGAACGCTGTTTCTGACGGCACCTGATTCCGAGGCCCGGTGTGCCCGGAATCATTTTCCGAAGTTTGGCTCGGGTACGTTCAGTGAACGGACGAGCGGGTATTTCTAACTTTTGAACCGGTGCTCGGAATCGAATTCTGAGGGCACCGATGGAATCGCAGCGCTGGTACTTGCTTAGAAACGCCTCTTCCGGAGTTGCGTTTGCTCGGGTGTGGTTTTTAATTTTCGGGCTTAAAGTTAAGAAATAAAATAATTGTACGAAAAACTTTATTTTATTTCACTTAAGCCACTTGGAAGCCACTTGAAGCCACTTAAAGCGGCTTAAGCTGAGTTGATCCGGATAGAGTGCTATCCAAAATTACCCTACCCTCTTGGTAGGATATTTGTGGGGTGGGGCCCGCACGAGCCCCACCGTTTCTTTTTCGCTAAGTAACTCCCCGCGAAAACCCGTCATTATGAAAGTCAACTGACGCGTTTTCTTAATTTCTTAACGCACCAATTAATTGGGCGGTTTATTTCGTTGAATTAATTCTATGAATTAATGGGTCGTTACTTATCTCTTTTTTGTTTCTTAACCGGTTTGAAATCCGTTAGCGTAGTAATAAAATAAGACCAACGCCACATCTTGAGGATTACACGTTGGGAGGCTTTTGACAGAATTCTTGTGCCTTCACCCTTCTTCGCGAAGAACGCGAAGAACGCGAAGAACGCGAAGAACGCGAAGAACGCCGGCCTCCGATGAAGAACGCCGAAATCGCGGAAATCGACGACGCGACGCCGTGTGCCGCGACGATGACGTTTCCTCTTCCGCGACGTTCTTCTGCGACGTTCCTTCGTCCGCAATGAAATCTTCGATCTTCTGTTTGAGGTAATAGTTTTCGGGTTTCTTTTAAAACTCCTTTGTGGTTTTTAACAACGCACAGATTTAATTATTAAAATTAAATCTGTTGTTCTTGAACCTCATAGTTTGTCGACGCGCACCGTATTCCACGACGACGCGACGCCCTTCCGCGACGACGCGACGCCTTCCGCGACGCGACAATCGCCTCCTTCCGCGGCGATCAAATCCGTGAAGAACCCGTGTACGACGACTTGACGAGGTAGGGGTTGTTGTGAATTTTTTATTTTTTTTCTCGTGAACGTTTCTTTTAAATTAAAGAACTGGTTTCATAAGAACAATTTTAATTTATTAAAATTTTTGTTTCATGTGTTGAATAAATTCTCCCGACTGTTATTATCTAATGCGGAGGGTGCGGGCCAAACGAACACGGCCCGACAACCCTCCACCGTTCTTCGTGGTTGTGCGGATTTGGCGGGCGATGGAAAAACGTTACGCAAGGGCGATTTGATGATTCCGCAGTGAAGAACGGATCCTGGGAGGAACAGCGGCGCAGGTCGCCGGTGGTGCCCTGGCGCGCCGCCAGACAGGGCCGCCACGGCTGAAGCCGCGGCGGCGGCAACCAACGGACCCACGGCCGCGCGGGTCCAACTCGCACGCACGGGACGCGGCGACATGCCGCGTCCGCTGGTCCAGCGCGGCCCCTTGAGGGCCGCGACTTCCTCAACCCGCGGGGGCGGCGCCCCGTGGCTGCGGCGCTCGGCCGCTCGGCCGAGCCGAGCCAGGCCGGTCCGACCGGCCGGGCCGCGCCCTGGCCGGACCGGACTGGGTCCAGCCGGGTCGGACCGGGTCGGGTCGACCCAGTTCGGCCGACCCAGGGGGGATCGGGCCGGGTCGGCCCTGGCCCAGACCCCCCGTCTTCGGACCATTTTCGGTCTTTTGGCCGTAACGTGAGCTACGGGCCTCCGAACGACGCGCTGTCAGTGGCGATGCGATCCTTGGATCGAGACGGTCGTTTCGGTATATCGCACTCAAGGTTTCAAAAAACTTTGGATTCGGCCGGGTTGGTTCGTACACGAAACCAACTGGGCCCTCGGAGCGGAAACACTCATATCTTGAGCTCCGGATGTCCGATTTACGTGCCGTCGACTTTGGTGGATTCCTCTAAGTGAGACAGATCTTTTGGCTTACTCCACTCAAGGTTTGGACGCAGTTGGAGTACAGTCGGGTTGGTTTTGACTTAAAAACCAACCGGGCCCCTGGGACGAAAAAGCCAATAACTTCCAGACCGGGCGTCCGATTGACGCGCCGTTTGTTGCGTTGCGTTCCTGTTGACGATACGGAACTTTTGGCATCCTCCACCCGAGTTTTGGATGCGGTTGGATTATATCCGGGTTGGATTGTACCCGAAATCCAACCAGGCCCCTGGAACGGAAAAAGATGATATCTTTCAGACCAGACGTCCGTTTGACGAACCGTCAGCGGTGTTGGTGATCACGTTGAGAAACAGTCCCTATGAGTATACCCTATGAGAGTTCGAGGTACAGTTGAGATACGGCCGGGTTGGTTCGCTTACGAAACCAACCGGGCCCCTGGGACGAAAAGGATAATAACTCACAGACCGGGTGTCCGTTTGACACACTATCTGTTGCGTTGAGACCCCTATGATGAGGCGATACTTTGAGATACTTCTTCGTGGGACTTTGAGATACTTGGAGTATCAACCTGTAGCTCGTGGAGCGGACCCTCCCAGAGACGAGCGAGCAGAGTACGGAGACCGTGTAGACGACTGAGACCTGACGACTGCTTGACCGACTCGACTTGGAGTGAGTCGACTAGCCTAGTGGACGGAGCGCCCGGTATTTGGAGGCACACCCACGGCGGACGGAGCGCCTGTTAGTTGGCCGCAGACCCGCGGTACTCGACCGGAGGAGTACCTCTGTAGGCTATTAGGGAGAGCGCCCGGTATTTGGCGACAGACCCTCAACGGACGGAGCGCCCGGTAGTTGGCCGCAGACCCGCGGTACTCAACAGGAGGAGTACCTCAGCTGTCTTAGGTTAGTGAGCAGTACCTCGGAGTCGTGACAGGACCACTGTACACTCTAGAGACGGAGCTCTTCAGCAGTTACGGTTTCGATAATGAAAATCCTAGTTTGTGCTGAGACTTTTGACCTTGTGTTTACCTCATGATTGAGATGAGTCACTTGCTAACGTAGGTATATGTATGGGCATATACCTGGGGTAGTGGTTATCCGTTGATTTCACAATCCTTGTGTTTCCTCATGATTGAGATGAGTTACTTGATAACTTAGGTATATGTATGGGCATATACCTGAGTAGAGGTTATCTGTTGAGATCTTCTTTGTGGTTATCCTTGTTGGTTTAGTGAGACCTTGAGGGTCTCAGGGTACCTACTGAGTATCGTTATACTCACCCCTGCACGGGCTATGCCCGTACCTCGTTGTGTTGGTTGCAGACGACGGGCAGTGCTGACGGAGGCCGAGTGTTCGAGGACTGGACGATACCCGGAGGTGGACTACACAACGAGTCAGTACCCGGAGGTGGACTACACGACGAGACAACACACAGAGGCGGTTGACGGGTGAGAGCGTGGAGGAGGCTATCTGTACCTACCCTTCAGGTAGGATTCGTGGTGGACGACCAGGAGCTGCGCCATCTGTACCTACCCTTCAGGTAGGATCCGAGGAGGACGACCCAGGAGCCGCTTCCGTCCTTCCAGCTGTTATCTTTTCTGTTGTACTTGTTCAGTTGTAGTTGTACTTTCTTTTGGGTTTGTATTCTGGCCCATTTACTTTTCATCACTTCTCTTGTACTTAGTGTTTACTTTTTCCGCTTGCTTACTCTGTGGTGCTTGTTTTCTTTTATAAAGGCAATGCCTTCCCAGATATCGAGATTTACGCCTTTGGTGCTAGTCGCCAGCCCGTTGCCTATGGAAGGCGGGCTTGGGGTAGTCACGACATGGGCCCTGAGGACGGGTCGTGACATCAAGAAACAATAGATTTAATTAATAATAATTAAATCCATGATGTTGTTATAACCCACAAAGAGATTTAAAAGAAGCGCAACCCCCTACCTTGTCGTTGTCGATCGAAGGTTGTCGCGGGGTTGGATTTTTGCGGAAGAACGTCGCGGAAGAAGAACCGTTGGCGTCGCGGTACTTGGCCTCGCGTTGTCGATCTCCGAGGGCTCGGCGTTCTTCGTCGCCCTTCGTCGAAGGCCGGCGTTCTTCGCGTTCTTTGCGTTCTTCGTGAAGAAGGATGAAGAACTTGAGGTTTGTCAAATCCTTTCAACGAACAACACTTAAGGAGAAAAAGCATTGGTCTTATTTTATTAACATGCCAACAAACGAAAAAGAGATAAGTAACGACCCATTAATTCATAGAATTAATTCAACGAATAAAACCGCCCAATTAAATGGTGCGTTAAGAATTTAAGAAAATGCGTCAGTTGACCTTCATAAAAACGGGTTTTCGCGGGTGCGTTACTTAGGGGAAAAGAAACGGTGGGGCTCATGCGGGCCCCACCTCACAAATATCCTACCAAGAGGGTAGGATATTTTTGGATAGCACCCTATCTGCATCAAATCAGCTTAAACAGCTTGAAGTGGTCTTTAAGCGGCTTTAAGTGAAATAAAAATAAAATTGTCGCACAACTTTATTTTATTTCTTAACTTAAAACCCAAAAATTAAAAACCACAACCGAGCAAACGCAACTCCGGAAGAGGAGTTTCTAAGCAAATACCGGCGCTGCGATTCCATTGGTGCCCTCAGAATTCGATTCCGAGCACCGGTTCAAAAGTTAGAAAAACCCGCTCGTTCGTTCACTGAACGTACCCAAGCCAAACTTTGGAAAATGATTCCGGGCACACCAGGCCTCGGAATCAGGTGCCTTCAGAAGTTGCGTTCTTGGAAAATTCCCAAGAAAATTAAGAAAATAATTTCCTTGAAATTTACGGGTCTTTACAGGATAGTTGAATTTGAAAGGATTCTTGATTTTTTTCACGGAAGTTATAATATTGGACACCCTTATGATAAATGTCACAATAGTGTGTCATGTGAAGATGTGGGATGAGCGGGCACTCTGCTAGCCTCTGCAAACGGTAGAAGACACATGGGGATTTTGACACTATAGGGAATCCTGGACATGGACTAGATCCTCTTGCTGGTGATCATGTGGAGAGTGAGAAACAAAACAAGGATCATTGTAGAGGGAAAGCCAAGGCTTTTGTGACCGCTGCCACCAATACACAAGGCTCTGGACATGTTGCAATACTTGTGTTGCAGGACCAAGAAGGTGTCATTAATACTTCTAGGAGGGGGGGAAAAACTTTGCTCTGACAAAACTGAGATTTCTTGATGGGGATTGTGATGCCACCAAGGATCAATGGCGGATTGAGGGACTGGGGCACAAGGAGTTTATTCCTACCTCCTAGTTTGGGATGCCTACAAACTCCACCAGCAAGGAGGCTAAGATCATGAAGGGGAATGGTGACTCGAATACAGTTGTTCATAGTTCCATTGTCATTTATAAGAAGCAGAAGGGGAAGATCCATTAGGGATCTGATAGGAGTGAAGATGAGGTTGACATGGAAGTTCTTTGTGAAGAGAGTTACCTAAAGTATGGGAAGAGTAAAGGCAATAAAACCACTTCTTTTGTCGGCTATGGCTCACCAACTCTCATAAAGAAGTAGACTGATATAAAGATGAGAAGTTTAAAGGGAGTTACGAGGGATGCTGATCTAGTGTAGAAGGGAACTTCTTCTCTATCCAGTAAACCTGATTCTGGAAAAATGGAAGAGGCTTCCAACCTCTTTGGAGTTGGTACTGCAAGCTTAGCTGTTCATGAAGCGGGTTGTGCTATAAAACCTTTAGGTGAGGTCCCTAATGACATCAGGAATGATGGTGTATCTAAGCAGGTGATTACTCCAATACCTTAAAAGTTGGTCAGTGACATTGTTGTGGTTATGGGGAAGCTGGATACTTCAGCCATACAGGGCAATCGATTTTTTCTTGCCAATGAGTCTCCTTTAACCTAGGTGCAACCAAATTTAAGGGAGCACTCACTTCATCTCACAATACAAAGTGTTCCACCGGACACTGGTATGAGAAAAAATAGTTTCTTTAGTTTTCTTTGACAATTTAAATAGATACAGTAGCAGATATTCTTTCTGTGAGGAATGTGACAATGCTCATGAAATCATTCGAGGTGAATGACGAACCCCAAACACTAAGATTATCAATGAAAGGAGCAATTCTGATATGAAGAAATTAATAGAGGGCTCAGGTTCATCTAGAGAATAGGGTCCTTGGGCCATTACGGGTCCCACACCACTGGATGACAACATTGATCCTCAATGTGATGATGAAAAGACATGGAAAAATCCCATAACCTGAATAAAGGTCCATCACCCAAGAGGTATGGTCGGTGGATGATCTCATTCTGATAGATGAATAATCTTCTCTTGTTTCTTGGATAGTAGTATGCATTTCTCTTTGTGGCAATGGTTTGTCAATGTTTTCCACATGTCGTCTCCCCATGCATTGTTTTTCTTACTTTTAATAAAGGAACCATGAGTTTGGATTACCAAACTCATGGTTCATGACTATATTGGTGGGCTTGGTTCCCTAGAACCAACTACTTTGTACTTTAGGTTACTTGTATATTCAAATAATATAATATTAATATAAATATCTTATCACATATTGATTGTTCTTCTTGCGTAACATTGATGTGATAATGTACTAGAGTATCTGTCGTATTGATAAGGTCATAGCAGTTCCCCGCTATGATGAGAACCTTGATATGATATGTTGATATCTCTTAAATATATTTCTTCAGTTGGATAACATACTATGATATGACACATGGTATGTAGACCATTAGGTGTGAGTACTCATAAGCAGATGAGACTTCTTCTCATGAAGTTCACACTTGGTATTCTCCAAGATGTGAGATTATGAGAACAAATCCGCCAGTAGGAATTTTGCATGTTTTTGTGTCATTATATATTTCTATCTAAGAGTGTGTGTAATGGTCCTTATACTTTAATTGTCACAACTCGACCCTACCAGTCTCGAGCCGCAACTACCCCAGGCCCGCCTCCATAGGCCAGGGGCTGGCGACAAGCGTCGAAGGCGTAACGATCTCGGGGAGGCCTTCGCCTAAGTACCTGTACTCACACACACATCCAACTCAATGAAAAAGTACAGGGAAAGGAAATAAAGATACAACACTACTAAAAAAGGGAAACCAACATACATGCATCGACCTCTAACCAGTACAAGTAAAGTGCTGAAAAGTACTGACAAGTAAACTGAACAGAAATGGGGAAAAACATGCACCCAGCCATAAAGGTGCCACAACCCGGCAATAGGTAAAACAAAAGTACACCGTTGGTGAGTCTCACACCCAGAAATCCTCATACGACCACTAAACACAGCCCAAGGTCCTGTGTCCTCTACGCTTCTCCATGGTCTCGATCGACCTGTCCGTCGTCTGCAAGGGAACACCAAGTGCGGGCAAATCCCAAGCATGGGTGAGTATAAAGATACTCAGTAGGATACCCCAAAAGCTTGAGGGAGCAACAAAAGAGGTACTAAAACGGTGAAAAGTAGACAAAACAAAGAACAATGCAAGAGTACAAAAGAGAGAGTATAGCTCAACCCAACAAAAAGGAAGGAAGTAGACTCATCCAATCCAAGAGGAGCTAGACAAGGAAAGCACGTGGCATACCCCACGCGTCTTCGCCCCTGCTGGAAGGAGAGTAACTGGACCCAAGGAGTGGGAACAAAAGTAGAGTGTATATATATATGCCCAACAAGAAACCTGAACGAGTGCATAAGGGGATCTTCATATCCAAGCTCAGCCCAGGATAAGTCGCCAACAGTTTTAAGGGTAGCCATCACTGATGCCCAATAGTCCCGCCCGTCAAAGCTACCTCATCGCTAAACTGTACCACCAAAAGTACCGCTTCGGTAACCACAGAGAAAAAGTCACTGACTAGCCTCATAGAAGGGCCGAGTCTGAAAGAAGTCATCGGGTAACCCACTGCCCATCCCAGCTAGAGGTTAAACCCCAATAGGTCGTCAGGTAACCCACTGCCCAGCCCCGCTGGAGGGTAAACCACAAGAGGTCGTCGGGTAACCCACTACCCAGCCCCGTTGGAGGGTAAACCACAAGATCTCATCGGGTAACCCACTGCCCAGCCCTGCTGGAGGGTAAATCCTAAAGTCAACAGGTAACCCACTGCCCAACCCCACTAGAGGGTAAAACCTAAGGTCAATGGGTAACCCACTACCCAGCCCCGCTGGAGGGAAAACCCGGAACTGGTCTGATAACTCCGCACTGCCCGTGCCATCACTAGGTGTCACTAACACCGCTACCATGCGTAGGTTCAGAGTGCGTCAAAGGAACCTCCGAACAACGCCCTTTCTTGTTTCCAAATTTAATGAGATCTCAAAAGAGGCTCCGCTCTCCCAAACAGATTACACCTTTGTAATCCTTGTGAAAAAACACGCGAGATAGACCACTTACTCGCTAGAAACGGGCTCCCAATGGAAAAGTTATTCAACACCGCTTTATTCCCATACGACGTCTCGTGGGGCCCACACCTCGGTCCTGAAAGAGGTTAGGCAAACTGCACCATCATGATGCTCTCAAAAAAACATGCCGAAACGACTATTCATATGTCCTAAACGGACTCCTGATGCAAAAGTCGTAGTACGCTGCACATAGCTTAAAAGATGGCCCGTGGGGCCCACGCCTCAACTCCGACTTCAACATCTGAAACCACCTTGGTCAACTTCGCCTCAATGCCAGGGTCACAATGCCGCTGACGACCCCTAAAACGAACTTCGAATGCGGAAGCTGCAACTCCCCGCGTTACATGCAAGTGGGGCCCTGTGGGGCCCACACCTCGACCCTAAAACACGTCACGCAGATCGTAACATTGTGTTCCTTGTAGATAAGCACATGGGATAGGCTATTCATTTGCCCTGAACGGACTTATGTAACATAAGTCATAAAAACGCAGCATACGTCCGAAAGCCGCCTCATGGGGCCCATGCCTTGGGCCTGAATTTAGGTGGGCGGATTACACCATTGCAATCTCCTCGGAAAAATACTCAGAAATGAGTACTCAAACACCCCAAACGGATGTCGGGTGAAAAAGTGGCGTTTCACCGTAAAATGTGTGAACTAGGCCCTGTGGGGACCACACCTTGTCTCCAACCTGAACACTTTCAGAAAGCATCTCAAAAAGTCCGCACGAGGATTGGGGTCATGCTGCCACTGACAGAGCGTCAATCGGACATCCCAAACAGGAGTTAGGTCTGACGCAAGAATAACTAATTAATTTAAATAATTAATCAATTATTCACATTAAGCGTTTCGTGCCACCGGGCAACAAAACCAAGCCGCAAGGGTTCCGAACTAACTTTGGAAGGACTGTCTCAACTCCAGGGCCACAACATTTCTGACGGCACGTCAAACGGACATCCGGTTCGCGAAGTACGTCCGTCGCGAGCTTTAATAATAATTTAATATTATTAAATTAAAGCGTTTTGGGTCGCCCGTCTTTGGGTGAAGAACCCAAAATCCTTGAAACACACTTCAAAAAGTTCGTCTCTCTAACATGGACCTGCAGCCACAGACGGCGCGTCAAACGGACGCGCCGTTTAGAAATTACGGCCCCCCGAATGCAAGGGGGCCCAACCGGGCTGGTTCACCCCGGCCGGCCCGGACCAAACCGCCGGCCTACGGCCCATCCGCGGGTCCGGTCCAAACCACCGCGGCCCACTCCAGCCACACTGGACCCCTCAGGTCCGGTTCTCCCCAGCAGACCGGCCTTTGGCCTGTCACTGCATCGCGCCAGCAGGACCCGCAAAGGGCGGGTCCTCGTCTCCCAGTAGACCGGCCTTTGGTGAGTCTTCCTCGTCGTGCCAACAGGACCCGCAAAGTGCGGGTCCTTTCTTTCTCTGCGCACCCGAGGTCAGGCCTCGGGCTCCTCTGCCGAGCGCGACAAGCCACGCCGGACGCCGACCGCAACGCACCTCCGCCAGACACCTGTCCCTGCCTATTCGACCTCCACTCCTCCGGTCGTCCCGAGCTTCACCAGCAGACCAATCCACCGCCTAGACCTCTCCCCTGCTGCACTGGCCGAGGCTGACTCCTCCGACCGCGCACCACCCTGCCTACTCGGCTCCTATGGCCGCGCACCGCCCTGCCTACTTGATTCCTCCGGCCGCGCACCGCCTTCGGCCGGCCGCACCCGACACCGCCCGACCTAAACCGAACCCCCAGCCGAACCTCGTCGGAGCACTGTTCTCCCGGCCGCACCTGCTGCCCGATGCCCGAACCCCCAGACTCTACTCGTCTGCTGGCCGCCACACACCAGCCGAGCACCGGTTCCACTGCTGCGCCTCCCCGACCTCCGACCACCCCCCTTGCCGGAGCCAGGGCTTCTGACGGCCGTCGCCACCGCTCCGGCGGCCTGATTCCAAAATCTAAAGAGGATTTGAGATCCTCGGGGTGAGGCCTTCGCAATGCCTACCCCCGATCAACAATCCGACCAGATTTGGCGCGTCCGCAAATTTGGACGAAGAACGCCCAAGAACGACAGATAAAACGGGGCTCGGGCATTGGCCGTGTTCGTTCGGCCAACGCCCCAATTCTAAAATTTAAGAATTTAAGACAAAAAAATTGGAAAATGGTTGGAAAACACAACCAAAATCCTTCCTCGATCCGGCCATTCGACGTTGGCGACACACCCGCTACAATCCCGCTTCGATCCGCCAGAGTCCGCTTCTAAATCTGGCGAAGAACGGTGAAGAACGCCGAAGAACGCTTGAGAGAGAGAGAGAGAGAGAGATAAAGAAAGATAGAGAGAGAAATAAATAGAGAGAGAGAGAGATAAATAGAGAGAGAGAGAGAGAGAGAGAGATAGAGAGAGAGAAAGAAATGAGTTTCCCCCAATTCCACATTTTATAAACTCTCTGAACTCCACCGACGGGCGCAGATTCCGAAACCTCCGCGCCCACTCATTTTATATCACACGTAGGAAAAACACCCAATTTCGAACTCAATGGAAGTCTCATATTTCCCTTTCGAGGCTTCATTCGAAAGTTATTTGAAAAGAATACCAGTGATAAAAATCACTAAGTCATTAATTTAAAAAGATGATTTTCCCCTGGGTGACATCTCTCACAGCAGGCCCGCGCCCGCAACTTTTACACCCCGCCTAGGGTAAACGACATGCTCCGGACGCAACTGTGCCCTCAGATTTCTAATTCAATTTACCGTTTAGTAGAAAACACAACCCCACTATGTGCATAGTATAAAAACACTTAATATTTTTATAAAATTTATTCCGGGCACACTGGGCCTCAGAATTGCACGCTGTCTTCACGCCTAGCTGTGGAATCATATATAGAAATATTCCAAAGTCTTACAGGAAAAAAAAAACGGGTCTCTACATCATTCCCTCCTTCAATATTTTCATCCCTGAAAAGCAAAACTAGGAAAAACAACCCGGGATACAGAGCTCACACCTAGCTCTCCCACTCCCAATAAAACTTGCACAACACCATGCTGGCACAACACGCGAACCAAAGGGATGGTTCGTACTTATAAGGTCTTCTACTCTCAAGGGCATGCATAGGAATACACATGAACCTCATTAGCTGCAACATGTAGAAGACGCCGTGCGCCCACCCCTTCTGTTGGGAGGGTAGGTCAAGACGGTAGGCAACCTCTTAATCGCTTGCACGACCAAAAGAAACTCGGGGGAATTCCCCGGCTGAACCTCTACTTTCCACGTCGTGACCAAAATCATGGTTTGTTCCTGGAACATGATCTCGTGATTCCCTCCTTCAGAATACCCATTAGGTGCGTCGCCCGTGGATATCTGATCACACAGTAACTCACTATCGACATCCCCTAGCTGCGACTCTCACACACGCTCAAGGAGCGAAGGAGTCAACACCATCAATTGCAGGAAAGCCGTACCCTCCTGTTCCACCAAGTTCATCCGTAGGGAAGCTAACTACTATGAAACTTCCCGTGCCTGACGAGTCTGGGACTTCCTGCTAAGGGAACCTTCTACAACACAACCATTTTTCAGAACATATACTACCTCGAAGTCATAGTCCTATAGAAATTTCAACCAGCACCGTCGCCTCAGGTCTAAGTCTCTCTGGGTGAGGGCGCACCTTAGACACTAGTGGTCTGAGCAAACCACAAATCACCCTCCCAGAAGATAGCATCTCCACATTCTCAGCGCAAGGACCACCACCACCAGTACCACATAGTGAAGCACGTAGTTCTGTTTATGGGGTTTCCATCACCTCGACCTGTACTTGATAACGGTATCAAGATTGACGTTGAGAACGCAAGGTAACAACGAACATGGCAGGTGAGCAAAATCATCCAACCACTAGAGGCTAGACACGAAAAGCACGTGACATACCCCATGTGTCTTTGCCCCTCCCGGAAGGAGAGTAATCCCCAAAATAGGAACTCTGCCAAACCCACTAGTGGTACCTCAAGCAAAGGGAGGTCAAACAGAAAATCCCCACTGGAAAATCCAGAACCTTCTCTGACACTCCACCGCACAACCCCGCCATGAATGCACATGTTAGAGGGACTCATCCACCGCACCTCAATACTATATGCTTTGGGTGGTACTGACTCTCCCTCACAGTTTTGATCACATCACAAAAACGCATCTTAGTGGGGGAAGAACCCCTCTTTCCCATGCATTCAAAGCTATGTTGGACAACACCAATGCAGGGTTACACCGAAGCCTTGTGTCACCCGCAGTAACCCCTCGAACAAGGATTTAGATGAAAATAGTACCTCACGTAGTGTCTAACAAGTTCCACTGAGAAAAGTTGAAAAAGGAATAGAGCGTACCTCTTATCATCTCATGCATTGCAGGATTGTAGACATCCATAGCACACAACCACCCGCGGACCCGTCCGTCAGCTCCCTGAGCCTGACATGGGCCACCTAGTGGTGGTGGAAGGACCTGAAACGTCGTCCGCCAACTACAGTTCTTCCTGCTTTTCTGCCAACACCGCCCCCCTTGGGGACCACCCTGTCCTCACCTGGGGGTCCTCTGATCACGACACTGCCTCTATCGTGGTGGTGCATCTACCAACTATCTATAAAACTCATCACATTTGGTTGAGTAGTCTCATGCCACGTGACCCCACACATCACAACCACAGCACTAGGCCTCCCTGGGCTGTCTTGGTGCTCTATGCTGCCCCCCGACCATGTGCCCGAGTCTCATCAAGGGAAGACCTCCGGTGTTGAGGCCCTTCCAATCAACGCCCCTCTGCCAGAAATTTATCTATTACTAGTGCCTGCTCCAACACCCTGAGATGGGTGAGGATGTACAAGGGCACTATGCTGACACGAATCTCCTCTACAGAGATCTCACTCAAACTTCTGTGCTCGGAAGTTGCCATCATGGACCACGTTCAAAGAGTACCGAGTAAGGTCTGCGAACCCAGTTGCGTACCCAGCCACTGCCATCACTCCCCACTGAAGCTCCGACAACTCCTGAAACTACAAAAAGCGTAAGTAGGAGGGGTAATACTCCCCACAAAACAGTTTCTAGAAGTCATCCCATGAGAGTACCGACTCATCGTGTATATGAGTAACCCTGGCTCTACTAACGCCAAAATGTTTGGTTGAAAGACTGGCTGTCAAAGCCACCATAAACCTGTCAGTGTCCAACCAAGCCTGAAGAGGAAAACCACCGACTCTAGCCAACCCTTCACTATCTGAGGGTACGAATCAACATTGAACCTTAGCGGTCTCTGATGCTGGAACTCATGTAGCGTGCCCAGCCTGCACTCGTCATCGTCCCTCGCTGTGGGTACTATTTTCTACTCTATAGGTGGAGGTGCTACTGACTGTCCTCCTAGAGAAAGGGTAATCGTATGATGGATCTGGAACTGAGGCCTCGTCGCTCACAAAATCATAGTCACAAACCAGAGCTAGTATCCTGGCTGGCTATCATCGTGGAGACATCCTGAATCTGATCAAGGAGTACCACAGTCAAATGAGCATATATATATCAACAATGATGGGGAGATGACTCAAGAAGGACAATCAAAAACTCAATCCTATATGATGCATGGACCAAATTCCCTGCAACAAGTGTCTCAATGTGTCGAGTCGACAAGCGGGTTATCAGGGTCCTGGTGAATGGATACGTCGGCTTCCACACCACCACTGGACTCCCTGACCTGAGAGCCACTCTTGATACATGTTGACACTATTTCCCCAAAACTCAACCAATTCCTTTTTAGGGACGTCTGAACAATTCCCCAAGGAACGAACCACCTATGATACCACTTTTTCATGACCCGACCCTACCAGTCTCGAGTCGCAACTACCATAGGCCCGCCTCCAGAGGCCAGGGGCTGGAGACAAGCACCGAAGGCGTAACAATCTCAGGGAGGCCTTTGCCTAAGTACCTGTACTCACACACACAACCAACTCAATGAAAAAGTGCAGGGAAAGGAAAGAAAGATACAACACTGATATAAAAGGGAAACCAACATACATGCATCGACCACTAACCAGTACAAGTAAAGTGATAAAAAGTACTGACAAGTAAAATGAACAGAAAAAGGGGAAAAACACGCGCCCAACTAGAAAGGTGCCACAAGCTGACAACAGGTAAAACGAAAGTACACCGCTGGTGAGTCTCACACCCAGAAATCCTCATACGACCACTGAATGCAACCCAAGATCCTGTGTCCTCTACGCTCATCCATGGTCTCGATCAACCTGTCCGTCGTCTGCAAGGGCACACCAAGTGCGGGAAAATACCAATAAGGGGTGAGTATAAAGACACTTAGTAGGATGACCTGAAAGCTCAAGGGAGAAACAAAATAGGTACTAAAATGATGATTAGTAGATAGAACAAAGAACAATGAAAGAGTACAAAAGAGAGAGTACAGATCAACCCAACAAAAAAAAAGGAAGTAGACTCGTCCAATCCAAGAGGAGCTCGACACGGAAAGCACGTGGCATACCCCGCGCATCTTCGCCCCTATTGGTAGGAGAGTAACTGAACCCAAGGAGTGGGAACAAAAGTAAGGTGTATATATATATATGCTCAACAAGAAACCCAAACGAGTGCATAAGGGGATCTTCATCTCCAAGATCAGCCCAGGATAAGTCGCCAACAGTTCTAAGGGTAGCCATCACTGATGCCCAACAGTCCCGCACATCAAAGCTGCCTCATCGCTAAACCGTACCACCAAAAGTCCCGCTCTGGTAACCACAGAGAAAAATTCACTAACTAGCCTCATAGAAGGGCCGAGTCTGAAAGAAGTCATCGGGTAACCCACTGCCCAGCCCAACTAGAGGGTAAACCCCAAGAGGTTGTTAGGTAAACCACTGCCCAACCCTGCTGGAGGGTAAACCACAAGAGGTCATTAGGTAACCCACTACCCAGCCCCGCTGGAGGGTAAAACACAAGAGCTCGTCGGGTAACCCACTGCCCAGCCCCGCTGGATGGTAAACCCAAAAGTCAAAGGGTAACCCACTACCCAGCCCCACAGGAGGGTAAACCCTAAGGTCAACGGGTAACCCACTACCCAGCCCCGCTGGAGGGCAAACTCGGAACTGGTCCGATAACTCCGCACTGCCCGTGCCATCACTGGGTGTCACTAACACTGTTACCGTGCATAGGTTCGGAGTGCGTAAAAGGAACCTCCAACTAATTACCTTTCATGTTTCCACATTTAATGAGATCTCGAAAGAGGCTATTCTCTCCCAAACAGATTACACCATTGTAATACTCATGAAAAAACACACGAGATAGCCTACTTACTCGCTGGAAACAGGCTCCCTATGGAAAATTTATTCAACACTACTTTATGCCCATACGATGTCTCGTGGGGCCTGCACCTCATTCTCGAAAGAGGTCGGGAGAACTGTGCCATCACGATGCTCTCGAAAAAACATGCCGAAAAGACTATTCATACGCCCCAAACGGATGCCTGATGCAAAATTCACAGTACGCTACACATAGCTTAAAAGACGGCCCGTGCAGCCCATGCCTCAACTCCGGCTTCGACGCCTGAAACCACCTTGGTCAACTTTGCCTCGATGCTAGGGTCACAACGCCGCTGACGGCACATAAAACGGACTTCGGATGTGGAAGCTGCAACTACCCATGTTACATGAAAGCGGGGCCCTATGGGGCCCACACCTCAAACCCGAAACACGTCACACAGATCGTACCATTGCGTTCCTTGCAGATAACCACGCGGGATAGGCTATTCATTTGATCTGAATGGACTTATGTAGCATAAGTCGTAAAAACGCAGCATACGTCTGAAAGCCTCCTCATGGGTCCCATGCCTCGAGCCTGAATTTAGTTGAGCGGATTGCACCATTTCAATCCCCTCGAAAAAACACTCAGAAAAGAGTACTCAAACACCCCAAACAAACGTCGGGTGAAAAAGTGGAGTTTCACTGTAAAACGTGCGAACTAGGCCCTGTGGGGCCCGCACCTTATCTCCAACCCGAACGCTTTCTGAAAGCATCTCAAAAAGTCCGAACGAGGACTGGGGTCATGCTGCCGCTGACGATGCGCCAATCGGACATCCCAAACAGGATTTAGGTCTGACGCAAGAACAACTAATTAATTTAAATAATTAATCAATTATTCACATTAAGCGTTTCGTCCCACCGGGCAACAAAACCAACCCTAAAGGGTTCCGAACCAACTTTGGAAGGACCGTCTCAACTCCAAGGCCATGACGCCTCTGACGACACGTCAAACGGATGTCCGACTCGCGAAGTACGTCCGTCATGAGCTTTAATAATAATTTAATATTATTAAATTAAAGCATTTCGGGTCGCTCATCTTCGGGCGTAGAACCCAAAATCCCCAAAAACCACTTCAAAAAGTCCGTCTTGCTAACACAGTCCTGCAGCCGTAGACGGCCCGTCAAACGGACGCGCCGTTTAGAAGTTACGCCCCCCTAAACGCAAGGGGGCCCAACCGGGCCGGTTCACCCCGGCCGGCCCGGACTGAACCGCCGACCTGTGGCCCAGCCGTGGGTCCGACCTAAACCACCGTGGCCCGCTCCAGCCACACCGAACCCCTCGGGTCCGGTTCTCCCTAGTAGATCGGCCTTTGGCCGGTCTCCGCGTCGAGCCAGTAGGACCCGCAAAGTGCGGGTCCTTGCTTCCTCCGCACACCCGAGGTCAGGACTCGGGCTCCTCTACCGAGCGCGGCAGGCCACACTGGACACCGACTACAACGCACCTCCACCGGATGCCGGTCCTTGCCGCTTCGACTTCTTCTCCTCCGGCCGTCCCGGGCTTCACCAGTCGACCACTCCGCTGCCTGGACCTCGCCCCTGCTGCACCGACTGAGGCTGACTCCTCCGGCCGCGCACCGCCTTGCCTACTCAGATCCTCAGGCCGCGCACCACCTTTGGCCAGCCGCACCCGACACCGCCCGACCTAAACCGAACCCCTGGCCGAACCTCGCCGAAGCACTGTGCTCCCGGCCGCACCTGCTGCCCAATGCCCGAACCCCCAAACTCCGCTCGTCCGCCGACCGCCACACACCGGCCGAGCACCTATTCCACTGCTGCACCTCCCTGACCTCCAGCCACCCTCCTTGCCAGAGCCGGGGCTTCTGACGGCCACCGCCACCACTCCGGAGGCCCGATTCCAAAATCGAAAGAGGATTCGAGATCCTCAGGGCGAGGCCTTCGCAGTGCCTGCCCCCGATCAACGATCCGACCAGATTTGGCGCTTCTGCAAATTTGGACAAAGAACACCCAAGAACGATAGATAAAACGGGGTCGGGCGTTGGCCGTGTTCGTTCGACCAATGCCCCAATTCTAAAATTTAAAAATTTAAAACGAAAAAATTGGCAAAGGGGTGGAAAACACAACCGAAATCCTACCTCGATCTAGCCGTTCGACATTGGCGACGCGCCCACTGTGATCCCACTTCGATCCGCCGGAGTCCGCTTCTCAATCCGGCGAAGAACGAAAAAGAACGGTGAAGAACGCTTGAGAGAGAGAGAGAGAGAGGGAAATAAAGAGAGAGAGATAGAAAGAAATAGATAGAGAGAGAGAGAGAGAGAAATGGGTTTCCCCCAATTCTACATTTTATAAACTCTCTGAACTCCGCCGACGGGCGCAGATTCTGAAACCTCTACGCCCACTCATTTTATATCACACCTAGACAAAACACCCCATTTTGAACTCAACAGAAGTCTCATATTTTCATTTTGAGTCTTAGTTCGAATGTTATTTGAAAAGAACGCCAGTGATAAAAATCACTAAGTCATTAATTTAAAAAGATGATTTTTCCCCTGGGTGACATCTCTCACAACAGGCCCACGCCCGCAACTTTTACACCCCACATAGGGTAAACATCATGCTTTGGATGCAACCGTGCCCTTGGATTTCCGATCCGATTTAACATTTAGGAGAAAACACAACCCCACCACGTGCATAGTATAAAAAAACTTAACATTTTTATAAAATTTATTCCGGGCACACCGGGCCTAAGAATTGCACGCCGTCTTCACTCCTAGCTCTGGAATCATATATAGAAATATTCCAAATTCTTATAGGAAAAAAACCGGGTATCTAAATTAATATTATTATTAATTTATGTTATGACTCACACATTTTGATGTATTTCATAAACCATGATGATAACAATTCATGGCGAAGTTGGATACGTTGGGTGCATCATGAACGTCATGTTAATAATAATAAGTTGAGGAAGTATTTGTCCCTTATATCTTCATATAAGTTGATATCTTAGACCTTTGATTGAAATATGACCATCTCATAAATTCTATGGCCATTGTGTAATAACATTTATTTCAGATATTCAAAGAAAGATGTATGGGGAAAATAGGTTGATGAAACAAATGTGCAACAAAATTGATGATATATTGAGACAAAGAGATTATATTACACAATGAGTGTTCGTATGTGGTTTTTGATGTTGCGACATTAATTTATTTCTCTTAGGTGCCTTGACCTATTGCTAGATAGTAATCATGGACTTTAGGCAAGCCCGCCTAATGCCAATGAGAAAGAATCATAGAGGGTCACACACTAATTGTTTCTATTGATCTCAATTAAATTCTATTTGAATTTAATTAATGATATAAATATTATTCTCAAGACTGAGGAATAATTTTATTCAAGTTTTATTGATCATATAAATTAAATAAATATTTATTCACTCGTATGTGAATACAAATTTATTTATTTATTTTATTGAATATTTAATAAATATTTATTCATCGATATATGAATAAAATATTTATTTATGAGTAATATATTTATTCAGGTATTCGGTAAATGTCGAGGAGTTCGAATGGACCAAGACCATGTCTGATGATAAATGACTATTTACAAGCTGATAAATATTATTTATCATTTGCGCATGTTGACGCGCACTGAAAATAATAATAATAATAATAATAATAATAATAATAATAATAATATGTGGCAAGAGGTTTATTAAAGGTTTTAATATTATTTAAGTTTTGGAATGTAATTAAAAAAACATTTTAAATAGACCATTATGGCTATTGCATGGATAATCAAATATAGATAATTATTGTGCACAAAAAACTCATCTCCTACTTCTCTTTCCTCCCAAGAATGAGATCACAAGAGAGAATCCTTCAAGATTGAAGGACAAGCGATCAACACGAATGACACAAGATAATTGATTTGTCATGCTATCACCCAAAAATCAATAGCGTTGCTCAGATATCATAGGGGCACGTGTGGATCACCGATAGAGAGATTCTACCCTTGGATCCTCACATCGCAATGAAGGAAATCCAAAAAGGGTCGTTCGAAAGATCAACAATGTTATTAAAGAAAGGATCCTAAGACAAGATATTTATTTTCTTCAGATATAAATAAATTAATTATAAATTTAACACAAAATATTGTCACTCATGGTTTTGGGAAACTAAGTATTAAAATAAATTTTAATATATCACCCACCACTGCACAGTTCTGTTGCTCCCAGAACTAACAAGTGGCATCAGAGGGGTCACATTTAAATTTATAATTATCCATTTGAATGTTGATCTATGCACAGTTGTGGTTAGATTTCAATTTCATGTTATTCATTATTTAATATGATTTGAATTAACATGCTTCGACATATTAATCATGTTCATTTAGTGTTTCATTTTCTTAAAGGTCTAAGAACAGATGAATAATGACCAGAGATTCCATCAACAATTTCCAAATTTAGGCTGATAAGATAGGGTTACACGATGTGTAATCAGAAGTACATAACGTGTACCGTAGTGCATTGCATCTGGATGTGCTAAGGGAAACACAACTCACCACATAGTAATTACATGAGGTGTACACCACATGTTGACGAACCAACATGTCACATGGTTGTCAGATTACACGGTGTGTATACGGTGCACACTCTGTGTAGTCTACAAGAGTTAGTGGTGTAAATCACGCAATCTGTGTGGTCATAATACAGGGTCAAACCACGTGAGACTGAAAACCTGGAGAATTTATGATATAAACAACATGTATTTAGTCTACACAACATGCAGTTCATCAATTTCAGTATCCGAAATACAATTTGATCCACTTTGTGAGAAAAACAGACACACAACTTAAAGAGATACATGGTGTGTAGTATCTTGCCTAAGAACACACCGAATTTCTATGGGTTTCTCAGGAACATGGAATTAAGATCACATGGCCTGTAGTTGGAATTACACACCTTGTATTATATAGAGACACAAACTGAATACCCAAGCATGCATCCTGGACACATGATAAGTAGAACACACAATGTGTAGCTGGTCTGTACATGCCATGTAATTCGGATGTGGTACACACTGCAGACCCAGGCATGTACCCTGGATACATGGAAACTGAGATACACAGTGAGTAACTGGTCTATACATGCCTTATAGTCTCCTATTAAAGGATATAATTTAAAATTACATTAAATTAAAAAATTATGACATTAAAACCTTATTTTATTGATTGACACACCATTGCGTGTTTGACAATTTAATAATAGTTTTAAAGATTTTTTAATTTTTAATTAATTTATTGTAATAAGTATATCATTATTGGTTATTACATTTATTTTCCATGAATGAAATAAATGATGAGCATCTAAAATTAAGTTCGAATGATCATTAAGATGAAAAGGAATTAATTAGTCAATTAATTAATTAATTAGTCAATTAATTAATTAATTAATGCAAGCACCTTTATCTTAATAATAAATAATGAATAAATAATTTAATGCTATCTGGTTACTTTTGCGTATTTTTTGTATTTATGACCGATCATGAGTTCGACCAAGACCTATGTAACTGTCGACATTTATTTAATTTAATTTATTGCATGAGATTTCAATTATTTAATATTTAATTAAAATAACGTTATGTGACTCATCTCTCCCTCCATTATTATGTAGGACCTATGTGTCTATGGTTATTTATGTAATCTCCTTTAACCAATACTTTGGTTCCCATCATCTGCATGTGAGTTATAAAAACATGCAATTAATGGGGTATCTCAAGGCGTGTGGAGACAGATTAAGATGGAACCATTATGATGCCAACTCAGGTGATACATAGGTGGATAAGTGGAATGTTATAACTCATTCCAAGACTGAAAATAGGAGTTAATCCCCCTAGGTAAAATATTAATTTAAATATGGCACCCCACTCATCGGGCGCTCTCTGCTCTTAGATTCCCCCTAGGGTTTCCAAGGCCCTACTCAGTGGCAAAGGTTCTCCCCCTCTTCTCTTACTTATTTGACATCCCCCATTATGTTTGTATTATTCTAATTCATGCCCCTTTATTCCCAACATTTCTTCCTTGGGATTTCTTCTTCTCCCTTCCGATGCTCACTACTGTGTGTTTCCTCCCACAGCTCTTTCGGTCTTCCTGTCAAAGGTTGTGTGTTATAGAATCCCTAGGCCGCTCTAACCCTTATCTGACCTCATGTGACTTTGTGCCTATCTTGGTTGGAGATGGTGTGGTGGTTATAATTAGGATTTGGGTTTTTTGGTTCAGAAGATGATGGGTTTCCAGGTGCTATCTAAGTCGTTTTGTTTTTTTTGTTCAGCTTCTCAATTTCTACCTTCTCAACAATGGCAGTGTTTAGATTCCTCAGTCGCTCAAAGCCCTACTTCTACCTTGCATTCCTTGACACATCTCCCTGTCGAATTTGGTGTGGTGGCTTCTTTGAGGTTTTGGGATTTGTGGTGTAGTGGCCATTGGGGCTCTAGGCATGACTTGAATCAGTATGCTCTTGTGAATATGGATACTAGTTTGATAGATCTGTTTGGTGTTTCTTCTTATAAGTTATTAGTGAATGTGTTTTGTGTTATTTCACAAGTGATTGTTTTATGATCACTTGATGAAGTTGTCAATTTGTTTATCTGGTTTGGTGATTCTCATTTCTGGTGTGGTGATGGAATCAATGTCGATAGTGATGAAAAGGGTGAAGCAACAACGGTTCTTCTGGTTTAGTTTGTAAAGGTTGAATTGTTTTTTGGTGACTGTGATTATGGTGTTTTTTACGGGTATAGATGAAGAAGTTCCAGTGATGAGGAAGGATTGGTCTCTGGTGGGAAGTTATCGATGGTGATGTGGATGATGATGGGTGATTGAGTGCATCAGGGTTTGTGGCTCGAGGCTCTAGCTCGTGGTTTGTGGTTCGATGCAGCGGCGTGACCTTTTTTTTAATTTTTGAATTTGGTGAATCCTGACAGTTGGCATGTGACCATATTGAAATTTTTGAAGTGTGTTTTATGGTGATTGAATTGGGTTTTTTGAATTTTTGCAGTTCCCGCTCAACCATAAAGTGGTTATGGAAAATAAAAAATAAATATTTGCAGCAAAGATTGATTTAATGTCTGCTCATTAAATCAATCATTATATAAATCTCATAATCGAGTCATTTACTTTATTTATTTATTTTTGTCTATGCATTATTTATTTTATGTATATAATACCAAAATCACATAAATAAATTAATTAATGTGAAAATAAGGGATTTAAATAAATGTATTATTCATAAATGTATTATTTAACATAGTTAATTAATTATGTAAAATCCACTTAAATAATAACAAGGAAAGTAAAGAATAAAACAAGATGAAATTTATGCATAATAAATTAAAACACCTCAATAAAACATTAAGTTAGACTAAGCCTTCCATTACTTTATTGGAAATGAAACCATAAAAATAAGTGTAATACGTGGCCAAAATCTGGATACTTACTTTTATCAGGGAGTTCTCATGAGGATTTTGGGTTGAATTAACTGAACTTGTATTGATTTTAATGGATAGAGTCAGTTCAATACAAATTTGGATACAAGTGTTGAGGAAATACAAGTCAGTATTTCATGATAGGGGAATCCACTCAATGAATCAAGGAGTTACAATCCCATAGTTGACAAGACCACCTACCTAATTACTTTCTTATGGTTTTCATTACCAAAGTCTAGATTATTAAGAAAATTAATGGAGATCCTTGCCACTAGAATATCATAACAACTATACGTTTTGAGTTAAATAGTGAGGGATATAGAGACTTGATAAATTTTTTAGATATTTAATAAAATCAATTAAATTCATCATATCTCACAAAATTTTTAATTAGTTAAAGTACTAATCATCTATTTCAATTATTGTATAAAAATGTCAAGAAAAACCATGAAAATAATGAAATAATTCCTCAAATTAGGGTACTCTATTAAAAATAAATTTTTATATGTGGTACAATTGTTTATGTGATGTAATATTATCATAAAGTTTTTAATATGTGTTGGAATCCCCTATTCCTATTCTTCCACCCCAACAATTGAGCGAAGGTGAAAAAGTATCCTACCAAATATATGTTGAGGATAATTCATATGTCTATTGCATTATATTATCAACTATGATTGGATAATTGATGATAAAACATAAAGGCGTGGATGTTTACACCATAATAACACATCTTCATTCTCTTGAGAAAGATAAGAAAAGGGTTGAAATAAATAATATTTTCAATGCACTATATCAGTGTAAACGAGAAGAAGGAAATCTAGCTACTGATCATGATTTCAAAATTTTGGAGTATATTGATCGATTATAAAAATTTGTATTCCACTTGGATAAGAAATTATCCATTAATATTATTTTATTATCTTTGTAACCATGTTTTTTATTATTTTTCCAATCCTGGATAAACAAAATGGATAAGTCACTCAAGAAACTTTTATCCATACTTCACCAAGAAGATAAGGACCCATTGAAACCTATTTGTCCACCCCTTATGGTGAAAATTTTGAAATAAAAGGCTGAAGATCCTATAAATAACATAGATCCCAAAGATCCTTCATAACATCTATCAAAGAGAAAAAGGATTCGAGGGAAGAGGAATGAATAAGGGTTATTTTCTTCTCTTATGGAAAGATTAGGCACTAGAAAATAAATTACAATGAATTGAAGAAGCAAGTAGTTGCATCCAATTCAGGTATATTCATAAAGTTTCTATTAATCACTTCTATATTAAATTCAATATTATTATTACATACATGTGTTTAAATATAGGAAACGAGAAAGAATAGAAGGTTTATAAAGTGAACTCAAAAGGAGCTAAGAAAGGGTGATTATTATGTCACCCAAGTGGAGATCCCTACTTCTCATTGCTAAATGTATTGATTCAAGTTTGTAATAAGTATTACCAAAACATTTATCTCAGTTTCCATCTAGACATAATGGGACATTATTTCAATTTTGGAATAAATGTTGTTACAGTACTTTAAATAATAAACTATTTGTGTAGTAAGTCTTGAATCATATATATCCATTACAATGAATGATTAATATAAAATATAAGACTCTTACCTCATTGTGGTAAGATAATTATTTTTCAAATTAAACTAAATATAGTTGAATTGTTTATTCCCTTTAAATCATTTTAGTCTCAATTGAGCTAAGGTAATGGATATACAAACAAACTACTTATCATGTTTTAGATAAATAAACCTTTATATATAAAGGTATGTTATAAATATTTTAAAATTAGTTCAACATGGTCATGTGAACTATTATAAAGTGGAAGGTAAATTCATATACTTCCTAATATTCCTTTAAGAAATTTTAGAAATGATTAGTGATGTAAATGTGTGAACTTGGTAAAGATAGAGGAATCTCCAAGCCAGATTGTAGGAGAACATCTTATACAAGTAATAATTGATCATACATGTGGAGTAAAGGTTATCCCAAACTCAAATTTCCTTATATACATCAATGAATTGATGATAGTAAAAGTAAGATTAATGATGAGTATTATATATATTGAAAATCATCCATTATAACATCCAAGACATATTTTGAAAGTATAAGTACAACAATTAACCATATGCCAACTATATTTTCTAATGGATATCATATCAATTGTGATATGATAAGAATCAATTAGAACACTACCATAAGTGTTTGTTGAAAATTGTTTGTTAAAAATTAACCTTAGCTACAAAATAACATCAAAACACTAAGGTTCATACGAGTTAATGATCTTAAAGCCACTAAAGATATTAACATCTAGTCAAGATTGATTATATTTACATAAAGGAAACCAATATTTATAAAGATAGTGGGAGAAGACTTAACTTTCATGGGTTAAGGCTCTGAAAGCACATGAGTTTGCATAAGGATACTATAACCCACTAAGCTTAGTGGGAGGATTAGTTCTAGAGACACATACTATATAAGAATTCATAACCAAAGAGGTGGTTTATGCTCACCATAGTGGGTGATTGTCACGACCTGTACCTCGGGGCCTGTGCTGTGACTACCCCAAGCCCTCCTTCCATAGAACAGGGGCTAGTGACTAGCACTAGAAAGGCGAAGCCCAAAAAGGGAAAGCATTGCCTTTAAACCTGTACACACACAGACAGGGCACACTGCATACAAGTAAAAGACGATGGAAAAGAAGTAGTACAACCACCACTAAGTACCACCACTAAGAGTAAAAGTAAGTACTGAAAGTAAAAAGGGGCCAGTATACAAGCCAAACTAAAAGAGTAGTACAATAAAAGGAAAAAAAAACAAGCTCTATAGATCGTTCGCCAACGATCCTACCTGAAGGGTAGGTACAACTCACCGTCTGTCATCACTATCGCTCACTATATCTATCAATCACCTCCGAGCACCATCTAGCCCTAGATTCCCAAGTCTCTGTCATGCTGTTCATCATTTTCACAAGACACAACAATGTACGGGTGAAGCCCATGTAGGGGTGAGTATAAAAATACCCAATATGGACCCCGAGACCCCCGAAGGTCTCCCATAATTTACAGAGGAAAAACCACAAAGCATGATCTCAATCACTAAGCATAAAGTAAAAGACAGCTCACACTAGGTATACAACTTAGAGAACAAGAATAAAGATGATTAATCTTAAGATAGATCATTTTATTCTGTTGTGTAGCTCAGATACTGATCTGAGAATGATTTCTCTACTGTCGATCCACAAAGGGTCACTCTACTGTTGATCCATAAAGGGTTGTGCTACTGCTGATCCATAGAGGGTCTCCCTATTGTCGATCCACAAAGGGTTGCAATACTACCGATACATAGAGGGTTGCTCTCATGCTGATCCACGAAGGGTCTATCTTCACTGTTGATCCACAAAGAGATGCATTGTTTCCGATCCATGAAGGGTTGCTCTCATGCCAATCCACGGAGGGTCGCTCTTCACCGTACAACCAAAAACTGGATTCCCGCACTTGGTGCGCTTGAGTTATGGAGGTTCTACTCCTCAAGATATTGTTCATACCTCAACCACCACAAAGTCCCATGAAGAAGTAACCCAAAGTACCATCATATCTTAAGGGTTCTAACGCGATAGACGGCACATCAATCAGACGCCCGATCTGTAAGTTATAAGCAAAAAGATAAATATGGCTCGGTTGTATTCGAGTCTGATCCAACCTGGCCATATTCCAACTTCTTCCAAAACCCAAGTTAAGTATCTCAAAAGGAACACCACATCGCAAGGGTCCCAATGCTGTAAATGGCGCGTCAATCAGATGCTCGATTTGCGAGATACACCAGATTTAGTGAAACAGGACCGATCAAGTCTGGTAGGGGTCTGCCCCAACTGACCCAGCTGGTGGGTTCGGCCTGGATGGAAGGTATGGCTTGGACCACCGGTTCGTTCTGCTGGCCCATACCACCTAGAAAACTTGGCCCGTATACGGGCCAATTCTCCCAGTTGGCGGTGCCAGTGGGGTGCCACCCCTCCTTTTGAAAGGGCCGGCTAGAGCCGGCTGTTTGTGTCTAGACGAGCGGGACACTCCATTTACCCCATGCCATGCGTCAGTGCCATGCCTTACACCCTCCGTGGACCAATTGGCCACGGATCTTGCCACCCCGGTGCCTGCGGGCGCCACCGTCTCCCTGCGGACGTCTTGAACCAGCCATCACCGCCACCGCATTGACGGCTGCTTCCACAAGCCATCAGAGATGCTCCAATGGTCCATTTTTCTTCCTATCTACGCCTAAGAGGCTCCCAAATCACCACCTTCACTGCGAATCCCCCAAAATCTCCTTGCCGCTATTTTTCTTGGTCGCCCATGAAGAACACATAAAACCCAAGAGCGACGAAGGGTCCGAGACTTGTTCGGGTTGACCCACGCCCTCCACGTTAGCATTTTACAAAGGGGGAAATAATAATCAACATTGAGGAATAAAAATACCCAAAAAACCCCCACAAAAACCTCTCCCAAAAATAATTAATTTTGGATCAACCCATTAGTTGGTTGATCTGCGTTCTTCATATTTTTCAAGAACAGAAAAAAAGAATATAAAACACATAAACCCCTTACCTGGATTTGGTGTTGCGGAAAAATGAGAAGGTACAAATTCGTATACGTTCCATGTTTGTTGGTGCTCGTCATCACCCATTCTCTATTCTTCATTAAAGAGGAAAGTCATTGGTGCTTCGTTAGAGGTTTCCCTACAATTTCCAATCTATTCACCAACGGATTGATTAAATAAAAAGAAACCACTCCACGCTGCATTCATTAAGGTGAATAATTAATGAACTGTAATTAATGAACCAATTAATTACTCAAGAATTGCAGTTATACAACCAAAGAAATGAGTCATTAATTATTATTCATTTAATGACTGTCATTACACAGCGGTTCCACCAACTATCGCTCATCAGTTAAAGAAAATAATAAAATAACTTAAATAGTTATTTTATTATTTTTCCAAAAAGTATAAAATTTAACTTTTCCATCCGACCCTTTCCATTTGATGTTAAGATTTTCCTTAGCAAATCCTGGTGTTGTGAATTCAATGGTGCCCTTGGATTTTCAATCCGAGCACCAGTTCAAAAGATATAAAAACCTGCTTGCACGTTTACTGAACGTACCTTAAAAAAGTTCAAAAAATAGTTAACATTCACTGTCGACCCACACTGGTCAAGGTTAAGATCCACCTAAGGGGAACACTCCCCCACAATCTCAGCGGTGCTCTCATATTTTTAATCTGAGTTACCGTTTAGAAGTTATAAGGATTTAACAATAAAATAATTGTTAATTATTTTATTTATGGCAAAAAACTATCTTCCATTGTTGGCCCATGCCGACCAATGTTAGGATCTTACTAAGGAAAGAATACCCTCACAATCTTAGTGGTGGTATCAAATTTTTAATCCGAGTCACTGTTCATGATTTATAAGCATTTGAAAAATAAAATAATTTTATTTAATAATTTAATTTATGGTTATGCCATTTTCGGGTTTTCTCACTAGAGGCCTACGTGACTAAGCTTAAGTCATGCCTAGGGTAAACCCACCATCCTAGACACAACAGTCCCCTCATATTTCTGATTTTGGGCATCTGTTTAAGAGTTATTCTACTTTTTCTAAAAAACCACTCACGCATGCTATTTAAATCTTAACATTTTTCAACGGGTCATTTCGGGCACTCCGGGCCTCAAAATATCACACTGTCTTAGTGCCTGGTCTCGATATAAATCCATATAAAAAAAAATTATATGGAAATTCCATGACATTAAATTATCCCCACCTTAGGGATTTATGTCTCCGAAAGACAGAACAAAGGCTAATCAAACAAGTGGGGGTACTGAGCATGAATCTGAGCCTCCCACTCCCATGTTCTCTCTTAGAGATTCCCGTGCTTCTACCGAACGTACACTAGAGGAATCGACTGTCCAGGAAGGACCTGCTCCTTTCGATCCTCTATCTCCATCGGGAACTCTACAAACGTCACCCCATCATCAATGTCCATCTTGTTCCAGTTGATAACGTGTGATGGATCATGCGTGTACCTCCTCAGTTGCAACATGTGAAAAACATCATGCAAACAGTGAATCTATGGGGGAATATCTAGCCAGTACACCACCTCGCCAACTCTGTTGAGAATCTGAAAAGGTTTGATGAACCTCAGAGATAGATTTCCACCCAAACCAAATCTACACAATCCCCATCAGGGTGAGATTTGAAGGAAAAACACGGTCTCCCTACTCGAACTCCAAGGGTCTCCGTCTCCTGTCGTCATAAGACTTATGTCTACTCTATGCAGTCCTCATCTACTCCCAAATGATCTGCGACTTCTCAGTGGTACCTCATACCAATTCTAGACCCATGAGTGCTGACTCCCTTGGGTCTGTCTAGCATATAGGTGATCTGCATGACCACCTGTACAAGGCCTCAAACGGTGCCATGCCAATGGTGGAGTGATAACTGTTGTTTTACGCGAACTCTACCAGCGATAGGTGGTCCTCCCAACTGTGACCAAAATCTAGGACACAAGTACGAAGCATGTCCTCCAAGTTCTGTATGGTCCGCTCCATATGACCATCTATCTAGGGGTAAAATCATGCTCAAGCATACTATAACATGATGCTCAACTTTCACTTGCTGATAAGTGAGTCATTGTGAAATGAACTCGGCCACTACTTTCTTCATCCCTGGCCACTAGTACTGACGTTGGAGGTCCTGGTACATCTTTATCACACCAAGATGTACCGCCAAAGGGGAAGTATGGAACCCCCTCAACACCTCCTCCCGCAACGTCACTAGTACTAAGGTGCGCCTTATAAAAATGATGATGTGCTCCCCAACTATCGAAAATCCATCAGGAGAAATTCCTAAGGATATTTGAGCACGTCGAGTCTCGCAGTCAACATGCCCAAGCTGTGCATCCCTAACTTGCTATAAGAGTGGGGGAGTGAAAGTCATAGATTAGAGGTAAACTACTTCATCACTATCTACAAAGGATATCTATATCGTGGATAGATGCTCTGTCACCTCACTCAGCAGCTATAAACCAGACCTCCTACTAAGTGCGTCTGCCACCATGTTCCCCTTCCTAGGAGTATAGAATATCTCAAAGTCATAGTCTTGGAAGAACTCCATCCATCACCGCTTTCTCAACTGCTGTAAGTCTTATGGGCACCTTTCCATACACGTGAAAGGATGCCCCTTTTAATTGATTGATGTGCCCATCAACCCTTTTGTAGTGGGTACTCATTCTCCACTACCACTTGGTTAAAGTACCGTTAATCCACACATAACCTCAAAAAATGGGTCTTACAAATCCCTTCCTATGAAAGTCCCCCAACTATACTCTCAACTCCCAGAGCTCCGCATGAGCCATCTGATATGCAGTTGTAGATATCGGTGTCATCCCTGGGTACAAGACAATGCATAAGTACCTCTCCCCATGGGGAGGTAATCCTAGAAACATCTTTTGAAAGTATGTTCTCGCACTCTGCCACTACTGTTGGGAACTGAAAACTCAAAACACCTGCTGCCATGAGGGTAAGGCTGGCTGACTCACGAGTGATCGGCTGCACCCTCCTATGCATGAGTTTATCCCATGATGCATGTGTTTCCTTTTTCACTAACCAAGAAAAACCCCATTCCAACATTTTAGATATACCACATCCTTTTTCCTAAAATAGTCATTCTGAGCATGAACTATGGATGACTAGTCCATACCCAAACTAACATTATAAGGCCTCAATGCTGCCACCAATAGGTTCCAACCAAAACTCTCACCTCAAGGTCAGATCACACCATCGACATAAGTGTGATTATTGAGTCTCCTCCTATAGGTATCTCTAGACGTAAGGTTCAAGTCAACGGTTTAACCAGAAACTCTAGGTATTGAACAAGATTCGTGACAAGAAGGAATGATTAGTACCTATGTCTATTAACATGGCAGCTATTAGTAGACACATACCATACCTCAAATTATTCTTGAAGCCCTTGGGTCACACTCCTTGACTACATGAAACTACTCCCTTCCCCTATCCTCCAGCTCCCTAAGTGTGGTGGGGACCACATTGGGGTGGTGGTTGTAACATGTAGAAATGTATACCACCTCTTTCTGCTCTCCTAGCTTCCCTTCCACATCTACTTCTCTACAGATTCATCTGTCCATGTCACTTCCTCTTCCCAAAACATTCTACACGTCCAAGTCTCTGAGAATGACGTCAGTTTCATGCTTTCCCAATACTGACATTCATTGGCTGTATCTACTCAGCCAAAGAACTTTCAACCACAAAAGGTTCTCTCTATCATCATAACACAAGTAGGAATTCACAAAGGAATAATGCTGTCTCAGATGTCCCTAAACACATCTCTCTTGGAGGTCCAAGCCCTGAGGCACTAGTTTTATCATATTCATAGAGTACCTGGAATGGTCGGTATGCCTCTAAGAATACTCAACTACCAACATGTCATCCCGCCGAAGCTGTAGAAGATCTTAGGAACACATACCTCTTAGCTTTTTATGGCAACAGACCCCTTATTTGAAGAAGGTTCTCAAGCTTTGTCCATGGAAAATTCACCTCATCATAAGATTAGGGTAATCTAAACCTTGTCATCGCCCTGCTAAGACACATAGAAGGCTCACTTCTAGGACCACCATCTGATCTAATGGTGCCCTGGCTAGATGGAAAATCGGTCACCACCTCAACCTATTCCTTAGCTACCTATGAGTCAGGATCGCCTCATAACCTAAGGGGTATATGTCGCTAAAACTCGTGTAAGGAACTAAGCCTAGATGTGTCCTTTACCAGTAGTGCCAGTAGTAACTTTTGAACAAATGGTAGTGATATTGCCAGGACACTGCTTGAAGGTACTATCTCGGGTAAAAATCCCTATACCGAAGCCTCATCACTCTACGGACCATCCTCATGGTCACATACTAGAATCCTGGATAGCTGTCTGTGTGGAGGAATCTTGAAAGAGAATCAATATGAACTATGGTCAAAAGTTCATACCTGGTGAGCTGACTCAAAAGAGATCAATAAAAAAATATTTTCAAAACACATGCAACTGGTGTTTTCATGTATTGAGTCAGAAAATAGAATTCAGGGTCCTGGTGTATGGACACGTCAGCCACTACACCAACTGTAACGACCCGAATCCGGAGCCCCTCCACTGGTGCCCCGTACCCGGTTCTCCACATGACCTCAAGCGCGTTTCCCCGAACGCTAGAGGCTGCTGACTAGCAGCGAGGGCCTTGGTGAGTCGATGAGGAAACTATGACCTCATTCGGTAAAGTATACAGTGGAAAAACAACCAGTCACAATAACGGAAGCAATAAACAGCATACAACAACTGAACTAAATAGAGGAAGCAATGTATAAAGAATAATGATGCATCATGGTAAATATTTCGATGGAAATCAGTAAACAAACCAACGTGCTGAAGTAAAACTGAAACAAAGCAAAAGAAAACAAAGTAAACTCCTCAGCATCTCAAGCCACGGCTCGGTCCCATGCTCTCCAACTCTAGTGCAATCAAGAACCTGAAGTAGAAGGGCACTTTCCCTTATCTATAACTACAACAACATAGTATGCTTGGGCCCAAAAGCATGGCCCAAACAGGGTGTGAGATACAATCTCAGTAGGCAATCACCCAAATATTTGTGCCTAACAGTCAATGAATACATGGCAGTAATAAAACAAGAAGCAGTAAACAAGAAAGCACAAGCAGCTACAATCCACAGTTCTAACAAATAGAGTACATAAGTAAACAACCAACAAAAAAGGAGAAAAAGGTAACCCTATGGGTAGCTCTCATAGCCTAACCCCTATGGTTCAACCTATAAGTACTAGCAACCCTCTAGGAGGCACTCACAGTCTCACCCCTTCTGGTTCAGCTATGAAAGTTAAATAATAGACTCTCTGAGGAAGCACTCACCGTCAATTCCCCATATAGTCTCGTATCGTACTAAAGGCTATCTAGGGAAGCACTCAACGTCTCATCCCCCCCGTGTCCCACGTTGAGGAAATACAGACTCTCTGAGGAAGAACTCATCATCAATTCCCCCTGTGGTCTCACATCGTATTTAAAGACACTCTGGAGAAGCCCTTACATCAATTCTCCCTTTTGGTCTACTACTCTAGGTTCTCATAGTCCTGAGTGAAAATAAACATGCATAGCGTGCGTGTATCGTCCAATTAAACCTCAAGAACTACTTGGCTATCATTCTAAGGCTCAACAGCATAGTAAAGTAGCAGTTCTACTATCCTACGGCTAGGCATGAAAACTGTTAGAACGCCAAACAGGAAAAACAAACATGGAAAATCATCCTGAGCACAAAATAAATTACTCTACTTACAAGCATAAACCTATACTATAGCAATCAAGTAAAGCAGACAAACAGCAGGGGAAAAACAGGAAACCCACAATTCCCTGCCCAAGGGAATTTGTGGAATTTGCACAAAATACTCATCGAATTTCAACAGAAAGGCACAAACCACCTAACTCGATCCTAGGAGATTGATATACGTGAACCACGATGATTGATTCCCCTTAGAACGTCATAGATCTGAGAAAACGCACAAAACGCTCAACCCATGATAACTCGAAAATGAAGAGGAATCAGAAAACAAAGCTTAAGTAGAAGGAAGATATTACCACTGCTATTCCAATGCAATCAACCATGATCGAATTGGATAACAGATGAAGAGACGGAATCTCATCGAAGATTCGGCCGTACAGGTCTCTCTCGGACGAACGAGGCCTAGAAGGAGGTGTTTTTGTGTGTCAGACGCGACCCCGGTCCATTTAGTGGAAAAAAAGAAAGTACACGATGTGTAATTTTAGAGTACATGGCATGTACTGGGTCCTTTCTGTACTCTACCAAAATCGGCCTCCACGTCATCCCTATACACTGTGTGTGTGGCCCGAGCATGGACAACACACGGCTTCAAGCCAGAGAAGAGTACACGGCGTGTACTCAAAAAGTACACGGCGTGTACTTTGAAAATTTCCAGAAAATTCATTTTTCTTAAAAACTCCAGAAAAAGGGAAAACATACCTGAAACGAAGGTCCAAGTTCTTACAAATTTCCCCCCTTAAAGAAATTCGTCCTCGAATTTCCCTAACATGGCGTAGAAGAATAATCCCCGAACATCTCTGGCCACTACGATCGCACATCAGCCTCCCTTTCCCAAGTCTTGTCCTGTACTCGCCCATGCTGCCGTAACACCCATACCAGAGGAACAAACCACCTGCGGAGAACCTTCGTACTGCGATTGACAACCCGGATATGATTCTCCTCAAACGATGCATCCGCTTCAAGCTCAACCTCCTTAGGTTGAAAGACATGAGACAGGTCTGAAAAGTAGCGTCAGAGCTGAGAGACATGGAAGATGTCGTGCATGGCCCGGTACCACTGAGGTAACTGCAGCCGATAAGCAACTGGCCCCACCCTCTCCAAGACCTCAAATGGCCCGACGTATCGTGGTGAAAGCTTACCCTGTCTCCAAATCCTCTTGTGTCCCAACCTCGGTGCGACACGTAGGAAAACCTGATCTCCGACCTTAAACTCCAGAGGTCATCTCTGCTGATCAACATAAGACTTTTGTCGAGACTGTGCTGTAGCCATCCACTTCCGAATCAGCTTGATTCTCGCTCAAATTTACCCAAGAGAAGAAGGTAAGACGGTCCTTGTTGTTTATCTTGGGTTATCGAATCCACAGAGACCTAAGAAGAAACCTATAGACACATACATTCTATGGACTGTTTTCAGCTATGAAGTGGCCAAATTGGATTGATTTTGGATGGGTTTTAAAGATATCTAATAGATTTAAGTGAATTCAATTTAAAAGAATGAGTTGATCCTAGGTTATCGCTCGGGGTGGATTAGACGTATTTTCTTTTTAATGATTTCAATTTCTTAAATTTGAGATGGGTTCATTTAAGGAGATAAAACAACATCATCACTTACTGGTTTAATTCCTACACCCTCTAATACTAATCAACTATACACTTTAAGGATCAAAGTTTTTAGCACTTCAAGGTAAAGGATCGTATTAGTACTTGAAGTGTGTGGCCTTAAATTCAACAAGGACGATGGAGTTTAAAAATCATCAAATAAAAATACCAATTAAAGAAGTAATTATACATTAATTAGGTGATAAATAACATCCAATCCAGCCCCTTGATACTCCCTTGGATCAACCCATATGTGGGTTAGCCCTCTATTGATCCCATGGTTTCAATGGAAGCGGAAAGTAGACTCATGAGGGAGGAAATGGAGAAGTAAAAAAAACAACAAAAATAAAATGATCACTCCACCGTTGTGTGAATAATTTCACAAGGGTTGGTGTGAATAAATTCACACCTTGATCCAACGGTATCAAATTGATATTAAGAACAACATAATAAGAGTAGAAGAAGAACTTTTATTAAGAAACTAAAGTGAATTGAACAACTTACATGTGAAAGACAAATTTGAGGCAACAAAAATGCAGCATAACATTACAATTGAACAAAGCATCCAAAGATCCTTCAATCATCCAACACCACTGCCTTAAATAGGCATTTGTGAGCCCTTGGGTCGAGCTTCCAACAGTTCAAGTCTCCTCAATTAATTTTGGTAGGCCATAGGTGGGTGGAAAGTAAGGGAGAGTTGATTTTTCCACCCTTGACCCGAGGTGGCAGCCAACTTTCCTTTACCGAACAGACGCATCTGAAATACCTTCTAGATGGCCGAATCAGAGTGGGCCATAGAAGAATAAAATGGATATCCGGATGTCTTCTAATTTTCTGTAAAATTTTGGCCCACTTGGAGTTACGTATTCCGAGATATGATAAAATTAGTGTACTGTTTTTCTAGGCCGCAGAATCTGGCCCAGAATTGTATCTCTAACTTGGGCCGCCTTAATGACCACCATAGAAGCCGAATTAGCATTGTCTAATGAAGAGTTATTTGTTCCTATTCATGTATTATAGCATCACAAAAAATTTGGGATTAATTGGGCCTGTATGTTGGGCCCCACAGTCTCATCAGTGGGATGATGTCCAATCTGCCTTCTCCAGAATTGCTTCCTTTCATTGCCAAATATCTCCATCATCCTCCATGAATTCTCCATTGATCCCTGAATGAAACATGTTCATATTGAAGTCTAGATAAATTTCCAAAAATATCATATTAAAATATGTATAATCATATGAATCATTTGGTACTTTAAAGGATGTTAAAAAATGTACCACATAATAGTGCATTTTAAGAAGGTATTACAATCATAATGTGAAATGATGTTCAAAGTGTAAAATGCACTAAAATGGTGTTTATGAATAATAAAGAACATGAATATTATATATATTACCAATGAATATTAGCCTCATTTAGTGGCTAATCACACCCCACAACTTGAGTTTTGCTAGTCCTGAGCAAAATATATCTCAACAATATGAAATTCGAATTCCCTTTTTCAAAAACATTTTAATACACAATGATCACCAAAAAACCTTATACCAAACAATCATGAAACCCATCAAAATATTTTAATACAAGATAGTTTCATAAGCAGATCCCAATCCCAAGCCCATTATTTTGTTCAAATTCATTGCCATATTTCATCCAATATCAATTAAGTATGAGGATGTGTTGTGCATCACAATAGACATGGGGGTTCATCTTTATTCAAGGGGGAAGTTACGGAAGCGCTAGGTGGAATCACATTTCAATATTAAGATGAGTATTAATTTTTTTTTGTATAATTTTTTTGTTTTGTTTTTGTTTTGTTTTTTCAATTTTTCCATGGTAATTGAAGTTGCACTCAAAAGAGTCAACCCCTGTAGCGAGACTTTGCCGATGACTCCCAGGCTCAAAGACCTTAGGGCACCAAGTGAAGCCCACATACTCGGGCATAATCTCAAGTTAACTCAGTCAAAAACAAATTCAAATTACCAAAAATAGAGATAAAATTACCAACTCTGGGCCAGACAACTATGGAGTCACGATCCCCAAGTGCCGAAAGCCATGCATTAGGTCATTTCATTGCTCTACACCCAATTTTTTTTTTAATATTTTTTTGAATACTCATATTAAACTAAAATGATCACCAAACCTATGCTATAAATTTAGGGGACCCCATCAACTTAAACTAATACCCCACTATCCAAAGGACGTGCATTGTGAATTTTTTTTATTTGGATGAAAATATAAATGATGAAATATCACATTGGACAACCACACTTTCCAAAATCTATGCTCATGAAATTATACAAGGATTAAAATCAGAATCAGGGTATGCTAAATTATTTGATATTCAGTTTCAAAGTGTGCAATGTGTATTACCATGTTTAAAGTTAAAGGAATTTTTCCTTCCATTTTTTTTTTCAAATCATTCATTTTTTTTGACACAAAAGCATTTTTTTATTTTATCTCTCCCCCCAACTTAAAACAACACTGTCTTCAGTGTTTGAAGAAATAAAAATTTAGGAGTAGAGGCAGATAATGGAAGTTCAAAAAGGAAATTGAAACTGAGGATCATGGAATGAAATCACCTAGTGGTTGAAGCTGAAGTTCTTGCTGCTCCAAATTAGTCCTTTGATCTCTTGGGGGATGTAGGCACCTCCTTGATTGAACATGTATCACCCAAAATAGTACCTAAACAAAAAGAAGAAAAAACCAGACAAAAAAAACAACACAACGACTTATTTAATTCCAAGTATCATCATTTTTATGGTTTTTCCTGTTTTTTTATTTTTCATTTTTTTTAAATCAAACTAATGATACATTGTCTTCTTTTTAATTTTCTGGGTAAGGTATTACTTAGGGATCACACCGCGTGACACAGATGAATACGATGCTCCCCTTTCATACCCATCCATACTCATAATAGAAGAACAGGTCAATAGTCCTTTTTTTAAATGTAAAAATGATTAATTAATCCTATTTAAAATATAAAGTTTATTAAAACAAAAAAATGATAAGAAACTTGAAAACCATGGGTTGCCTCCCATACATCGCTTTTTTTAACGTCGTTAGCCCGACATGGACCCTAAATCTATCAATTTTTTTCTTGTTCATAGGTTGGCTCAGTTAAATCAACCTCTATTTCGTGTTTATTGAATGATTCAATGAATGGTTTTAAACTTTGACCATTGACCTTGAAAATGTAACCACTTGTGGAATCTTGAATCTCTACTGCCCCATGGGGGTACACATAATGCACTATGAAAGGTCCTGACCATCTAGACCTTAACTTTCCTGGGTGTAAATGAAGTTTTGAACTATACAAGAGCACAAGTTTTCCCGGTTCAAAATGTTTGACCTTGATATTCCTAGATTGGTAGGCTTGAACTCTAGCTTTATTGATCCTTGAATTTTCATAAGCCTCCATCCTTAGTTCCTCCAGTTCATTGAGATCTAATTTCCTTTTTGTTCCGGCCAATGAGAGGTCATAATCCATTTTCTTAATTTCCCAAAAGGCCTTATGTTCAATCTCCACTGGCAAATGGCATGCTTTACCATAAACCAACCTATATGGGGACATTCCTAAAATGGTTTTATATGCGGTTCTATAGGCCCAAAGAGCATCTAAGAGTTTCTCAGACCAATCTTTCCTAGAGGGGTTGACATTTTTTTCAAGAATTTGCTTAATCTCTCGATTCGCTAACTCAGCTTGACCATTGGTTTGAGGATGGTATGCAGTGGACACTTTATGAGAAATACCATACTTAGACATGAGTGAAGAGAATGGGCGGTTGCAGAAATGGGTTCCTCGATCACTGATTATAGCCCTAGGAATTCCAAATCTTGAAAATATGTTCTCTTTTAGAAATCGAATCACAAATTGATGATCATTGGACTTAGTGGGAATGGCCTCAACCAATTTTGAGACATAATCAATAGCTAAGAGTATGTATAGGTATCCCCGAGATTTTGGGAAGGGACCCATGAAATCAATTCCCCAACAATCAAATATTTCAACCACTAAGATGGGAGTGAGTGGCATTTGATTCCTTTTTGTGATGGACCCTACTTGTTGACACCTAGGACAGCTTTGACAAAATGTGTAGGAGTCCCTTGAGAGGGTGGGCCAGAAAAGACCATATTGAAGAATCTTAGCAGATGTTTTCTTAGAGGAAAAGTGACCTCCACATGCCTCACTGTGACAGAATTTAAGGATGGACTCTTGTTTAGATTCTGGAACACACCTTCTAATGACTTGGTCAGGGCAGAACTTATAGAGGTATGGATCATCAAACACATAGTGTCTAACATCAGAAAGAAATTTCCTTCGAGCTTGAGTCCCTAAGAATTTTGGAATGAATCCTGTCACTAAGAAATTTGCTATGTCAGCATACCAAGGGCAGTCACTCACAAAGTATAAGTGTTCATCAGGAAACGAATCATACACAGAAAGGTGATTTTAGTTGTCTTTGAATTCCATCCTAGAGAGGTGATCAACTACAACATTTTCAACTCCCTTTTTATCCTTGATTGTGAGGTCAAATTCTTGTAAGAGAAGGACCCACCTAATCAGTCTAGCCTTAGCATCTTGTTTTTGGAAGAGGTATTTTAGTGCAGAATGGTCAGTGAACACAGTGATGGGGGATCCTAATAGGTAGGACCTAAACTTCTCTAAGGCAAACACAATAGAAAGTAACTCCTTTTCAGTGGTGGTGTAGTTTATTTGGGCATCATTTAAGGATTTTCTTGCATAAGCAATGACATAAGGAGTTTTATCACAACGTTTTCCTAACACAGATCCAACAGCAAAGTCACTGGCATCACACATAAGTTCAAAAGGAAGGTTCCAATTTGGAGATTTCATAATGGGAGGAGAGGTGAGAGAGGATTTGAGGGTTGAGAATGAACCCTCACAGCTTTCTGTCCAAACAAATGGAGCATCCTTTACTAGGAGAGCACAAAGGGGACGAGATATTGAATTAAATTCCTTGATGAATCTTCTATAGAAACTAGCATTTCCTAAGAAAGACCTCACTTCCTTGACAGTTTTGGGTGATGGAAGGTGACGAATGATGTCAACCTTTGCTTTATCAACTTCAATCCCCCTACTCGAGACCAGATGGCCTAGAACAAGTCCCTCTTTAACCATGAAATGGCATTTTTCCCAGTTTAGGAGCAGATTATTTTCTTCACATCTTGACAAGACTCTCTCCACATTCTGCAGACATCCCTCAAAAGTATCCCCAAACACAGAGAAGTCATCCATGAAGACCTTTAGAAAATCCCCTACCATGTCTGAGAAGATTCCCATCATGCACCGCTGGAAGGTTCCAGGGGCATTGCATAACCCGAAGGGCATGCGTTTGAAAGCAAAGGTTCCGAATGGACATGTGAATGTAGTCTTCCCTTGATCCTCTAGGGAGACCTCAATTTGATTGTACCCCGAGTACCCATCTAAGAAATAGTAGAAGGCATGACCTGTCACTCTCTCAAGGACTTGGTCAATGAATGGTAAGGGGAAATGGTCCTTCTTAGTGAATGAGTTTAACTTCCTATAGTCAATGCAGACCCTCCATCCACTACTCACCCTTGTTGGAAGAATCTCTCCATCCTCATTGGTTATCACTGTGATTCCAGCCTTTTTTGGAACCACTTGGATTGGGCTCACCCATTCACTCTCAGCTATGGGATATATGATACCATCTTTCAACAATTTCAGAAGTTCTTTCCTTACTACCTCCATGAGATTAGGATTGAGTCATCGTTGAGGTTGACGACATGGCTTTGAATCAGATTCCAGAACAATTCTATGAGTCCCGATAAGTGGGCTAATCCCAGGAATATCAGAAAGGGTCCAACCAATGGCTTTCTTATGCTTCCTAAGGACATCTAGAAGCATCCTCTCATGATTGGATTCAAGAGAAGAAGAAATGATAATAGGATGTGTTTGATTGTCCCCTAGGAAAGCATACTTTAGTGCAGCAGGAAGTTCCTTCAATTCAAGATCAGGTTGGTTTAGAATTTCAGCAGAAGATTGGGACATTGGATCAAGATCAATTTCTTTTTTTAGAGTTTCAGATAGGATTGATTCCTCACATGTAGAAGTTTCAGCTACTATATTGGCTTGATCAGATTTAGGGAAGGAATTTAGAGGGGTCTCTATGAAAGTGGTTTCTTGAAAGGTTTCACTGATTGTTGGACCTAAGACTTCATCATAAGAGCAATTTGAAAATGATTCAATCCAAGGAGATAAACTTCCTTCATATGAACAAAGGAAATCAATCTCATCCTGACTTAAACATCCATCAAATATTCCTTGATGTTCCATGGATTCATTATCAATGCTTCCTATCATGTTTAATTCATGAATGTCCTCGTCATCCCCTATTTGTGAGATTGCATTATAGATGTTCAAGTCTAGACTCATGTTCCCAGAGGTGATGGTCATGTTCCCATTTCGGACTCGGATAACAGAGTTGATTGTTTCAAGGAAAGGACGACCAAGGATGATTGGGGTTTGTTCCTTATTTCCTAAGTTTGGATGGTTGTCAAGGACAATGAAATCAGCAGGGTAGATGAAGTTTTCAACCTTTACCAGAACGTCCTTTAAAATCCCCTTTGGAACCCTAATGCTACGATCAGCAAGTTGAAGTGTGACATATGTGGGTTGGAGTTCTTCTAGGCCTAACTGGTAGTACACAGCATATGGGATGAGATTGACACTAGCACCTAGGTCACACAAGGCTTTGACAACTTTGCTTTCTCTTAGTTCAACATTGATGTAAGGGAAACCCGGGTCTTTCAACTTAGGAGGAATGGTCCCTTGAATGGTGGTACTCACATTAGCAGCCAAAAGGACTTAGTTTTTATGTGAAAATTTTCTTTTAAAAGTGCACAAGTCCTTAAGGCACTTTGAGTAGGCAGGTATGGTTTGTATGACATCGAGAAGGGGTATGTTCAACTTGACTTGTGAAAAGATTTCCCTCAATGTTTCACTCAGTTCAGGCTTGGTTTTCCCCATCATGCGTTGAGGAAATGGTGCAGGTTGTGGTGTTGTTTGTTGAAGAGTTGTTTCTTTCACATTGTTATCAGTTTCCTCAGTTTGATCTTGTGGTTCATTTGAATTTTCATCCAAGTTTGAATCTTCAGGTGGGTTCTAAATTAGTTGTTCAGGTTTCTCAATTGATTTCCCACTTCTTAAAACAGTCACAACCTTTAGTTGTTCATGAGTTGTTTGAGCACAACTTGACTCTCCCCTTGAAGTTGAGGATGGCACCGCCTGAGTAGGCATGGGTGCCTTTCTAGTTTTGATGGTTTGAAGTTCTTGTTTTAGGGAAGAGACTTCTAAGTTCATCCTCTCCATTTGTTTGCATAGTTGTTCTAGTAGGCTTTGTGGAACAGTTTGGGTGGGTGCTTGAGTAGGTTGGTTTATCCCAGAGGGATATTTTGGAGGTGGTATGGTTTGTTGAAAATGGACCGGTGGCTGTTGGTATTGGATAGGTTGGGTTTGAAACTGATTATGGGTTTGGTAGTTCTGATGGGGGTAAGGATTTTGTCCCTGTGGTTGGCTAGGTTGTTGGTTATCTTTCCAGCGGAAGCCTGGGTGGTCGTTATACCTTGGGTTGAAGTTGTTTTGGTATTGAGGCTTTTGAAAGTTCAAAGCATTTACTTCCGCTGGGGTTCCTCCTAAAAGAACATCCTTGATGGATGGAATGGTTGGGCAGTTTTCTGTCTTATGGTCATGTTTATCAAAAATTGTGCAAACAGGGTCAACAGTTTGGATTTCATGGACTTTCCTAAGGTCTATCTCTTCAACCTTCCTAGAGAGTGCTGCGAGTTTAGCCCTAAGGCTTTCCTCTTCTCTAAGTGTATTAATTCTAGTAGTTCTTTGTGGATTTTTATAATAAGGTGAAGTTCCCCATGTTTGGTTTTGTTCAGAAAGGCTTTCTAAATACTCGTAAGCATCATTTGGGGATTTGTTTTTAAAGGTTCCATTACACATCATGTCAATGAATTGTTTGTTCCCTGGACCCAAACCTTCATAGAAAATTCTCACTTGTTCAGGAATAGAAAAACCATGGTGTGGAACCATGTTTAGAGTGTCTTTGAACCTCTCCCATGTTTCATAGAATGACTCTCCCTCTTTTTCAAAAAAGTTTTGGATACTCTTTTTAAGTGCAATTGTTTTGTGGTGGGGAAAGTATTTTTTGTAGAATTCTCTTTGTAGTTGGTCCCAAGAGTTTATGGATGATGGTCTCAAATTGTTTAGCCAATTTTTAGCTTGACCCTTTAAAGAAAAAGGAAATAGCCTCATCTTAGCTGATTCTAGTTGATGTGGGGGACACATGGTTTCTACAATATCATTGAACTCCTTAATGTGCAGGTAGGGCATCTCGGACTCCATTCCATGGAATGTGGGAAGGTGGTTTAGGACATGGGGTTTAAAGATGTAGTTGGCATCTCCTAGGGAATTGTGTCTAATGCATGAGGGGGAATTGTTCCAGGAAGGTGTGAGGTAGTCATTCATGGTTTGATCAATTGCATTCCCCAAGTTTGGGGCTGCCTCATTTGGGTTTCCATTTTGGTTCCCACCCGGATTTATGAGTTGGTTTCTTTGAAGACCTTCCATTGAAATTGGATCAACTTTGGACTCTAGAGTATTAGGAATATTATGATCTAATGGAAAGAGTTCCCTTGGTGTACTTGACTCCCCAACCCCAGGACTATCCACCCTAACAAGACGGTTTGATTGATCGCGGGTGTAGGCGGACATGCGCCAAAGAAAAAAAACGAGAAAGGGACAAAATAAGAGAATTTGGATGAGAAAAGAATAAATGGGGGAGAATAGAATGGGTGTTTAGATGACTTACTTGGATCCCCAGAAATGATGCCAAAATTTGATTCTCGCTCAAATTTACCCAAGAGAAGAAGGTAAGACGGTCCTTGTAGTTTAGCTTGGGTTATCGAATCCACAGAGACCTAAGAAGAAACCTATAGACACGTACATTCTATGGACTGTTTTCAGATATGAAGTGGCCAACTTGGATTGATTTTGGATGGGTTTTAAAGATATCTAATAGATTTAAGTGAATTCAATTTAAAACAATGAGTTGATCCTAGGTTATCGCTCGGGGTGGATTGGACATATTTTCTTTTTAATGATTTCAATTTCTTAAATTTGAGATGGGTTCATTTAAGGAGATAAAACAACATCATCACTTACTGGTTTAATGCCTACACCCTCTAATACTAATCACCTATACACTTGAAGGATCAAAGTTTTTATCACTTCAAGGTAAAGGATCGTATTAGTACTTGAAGTGCGTGACCTTAAATTCAACAAGGACGATGGAGTTTAAAAATCATCAAATAAAAATCCCAATTAAAGAAGTGATTATACATTAATTAGGTGATAAATAACATCCAATACAGCCCCTTTCTACTCCCTTGGATCAACCCATAAGTGGGTTAGCCCTCCATTGACCCCATGGTTTCAATGGAAGCGGAAAGTAGACTCATGAGGGAGGAAATGGAGAAGTAAAGAAAACAACAAAAATAAAATGATCACTCCACCATTGTGTGAATAATTTCACAAGGGTTGGTGTGAATAAATTCACACCTTGATTAAACGGTATCAAAGTGATATGGAGAACAACATAATAAGAGTAGAAGAAGAACTTTTATTAAGAAACTAAAGTGAATTGAACAACTTACATGTGAAAGACAAATTTGAGGCAACAAAAATGCAGCATAACATTACAATTGAACAAAGCATCCAAAGATCCTTCAATAATCCAAAACCACTACCTTAAATAGGCATTTGTGAGCCCTTGGGTCGAGCCTCCAACAGTCCAAGTCTCCTCAATTAATTGTGGTAGGCCATAGGTGGGTGGAAAGTAAGGGAGAGTTGATTTTTCCACCCTTGACCCGAGGTGGCAGCTAGCTTTCCTTCACCAAACAGACGTGTCTGAAAGACCTTCTAGATTGCCGAATCAGAGTGGGCCATAGAGGAATAAAATGGAGCTCCGGATGTCTTCTAACCGCCTGTAAAGTTTTGTCCCATTTGGAGTTACGAATTCTGAGATATGATAAAATTAGTGGACTGTTTTTCTAGGCCGCAGAATCTGGCCCAGAATTGTATCTCTAACTTGGACCGCCTTAATGACCACCATAGAGGCAGAATTAGCATTGTATAATGAAGAGTTATTTGTTCCTATGCATTTATTTTAGCATCCCACAAAATTTGGGATTAATTGGGCCTATATGTTGGGCCCCACAGTCTCATCAGTGGGATGATGTCCAATCTGCATTCTCCAGAATTGCTTCCTTTCATTGCCAAATATCTCCATCAGTCTCCATGAATTCTCCATTGATCCCTGAATGAAACATGTTCATATTGGAGTGTAGATAAATTTCCAAAAATATAATATTAAAATATTTATAATCAGATGAATCATTTGGTACTTTAAAGGATGTTAAAAAATGTACCACATAATAGTGCATTTTAAGAAGGTATTGCAATCATAATGTGAAATGATGTTCAAAGTGTAAAATGCACTAAAATGGTGTTTATGAATAATAAAGAACATGAATATTATATATATTACCAATGAATATTAGCCTCATTTAGTGTCTAATCACAGCTCTATCTGCTCTGAGGTCTCCTGAACGAGACGAGGTCCCAGCGAAGCTGCCTCTCCTGCCTCCAGCCAGTATAAGGGTGATCGACATGGCCTATCGTACAAAGCCTCGTATGGTGTCATCTTAATGGTCTCCTGGAAACTGTTTTTGTAGGCTAACTCCACTAGAGGAATATGATTCTCCCAATAATAGCCAAAGTCTAGAATACAGGCTCGGAGCATATCCTCAAGCACTTGGATCGTGCGCTCAGACTGGCCATCAGTCTGGGGATGGTATGCTGTACTCAAAAGTACCTGTGTGCCCCAAGGCCTTCTGAAGACCCTGCCTGAACTGAGAGGTAAAGCACGCATCCCTGTATAAAACAATGGAGTGTGGAACTCCATGCAGACGAACGATCTCTCGGATGTAAATTCATCCCAGATCATCGACATTGAAGGTCTCCTTAATCGATAAGAAGTGAGCAACCTTCGTGATCCTTTCGACAACAACCCAAACAACATTGTTCCCTTGAGGCGTCCTCGACAATCTAGTCACGAAGTCCATTGCAACATCGTTCCACTTCCACTCCGGAATGGGTAACTACTGTAAAAGGCTTACTGGTCGCTGTTACTCTACTTTCACCTGCTGACAAGTAGAACATCTCATGACAAAACCAGCAACATCTTTCTTCATACCTGGCCACCAGTACTGGCGATGAAGATCCTAATACATCTTGGTGACGCTAGGATGAACTTCCCAAACATATCAATAAAAATCCCGCATCATCTCCTCGCGTATGTCTTCTGACACCCATACGCGTCCCTGGAAATACAAGATCTCATCCTCACCCACTGTCCATCCAGGAAGAGGGTCCTCTCCTAACACTCCCGCAGGACTAACCCTTCTGAGTCTGATAGCTGCCTCATCTGTACTCGATCAAGAAATGTAGAGGTAATAGCTACAGAAGAAAGGAAAGTCTGTCCCTGTCTGTCATGCACCTCCAGATGCATCTCAGAGAACAGAGCCATGAGCTGCCACTCACTGCTGGCCTCCTGAACTGCCTGAACCTGAGTTCTCATGCTCAACGCATCTGCCACTACGTTGCCCTTTCCTGGCGTATAGGTGAGCTCAAAATCAAAAGACTGAAGATACTCAACCCACCTGTGTTGTCTCAGATTCAGATCATGCTGATTGAAAATATACTTTAGAATCTTGTGGTCGGTGAAGACCACAAAGTGCTCTCCCAGAAGATAGTGTCTCCAACATCATAAGGCATGAACAACAGCTACCAACTCCAGATCACGCGTAGGGTAGTTCCTCTCATGTGGCCTCAACTGCTGAGACCCATACGCAATGACTCCATCTCCCTACATAAGCACAACTCCTAGCCCAATACCTGAAGCATCACAATAAATAGTGTATCTCTTTCCTGGCTCTAGCAAGACTAGTATCGGTGCTGACGTCAACCTCCCTTTCAGCTTCTGAAAGGCTGACTCGCAAGAATCTGACCATAAGAACTTTGAACCCTTCTTGGTCAGACCTGTCAAAGGTGCTGCTAGATGAGAAAAGTCCTGAATGAAGCGTCTGTAGTATCCATCCAACCCTAGGAAGCTCCGTACCTCAAAGACGTTCTTCGGCTGCTCCCAGGAAACTAAATCTCTCACTTTATCTAGGTCCAAAGATACTTCTGCCTCTAAGATGACGTGACCCAAGAAGTGAATCTGATCCATCCAGAAGTGGCACTTCGGGAGTTTAGCATAAAGCCGATGCTCTCTCAGTGTACTCAAAACGATCTCAAGATGGGTAGCATGGTCGTGTCGATTGTGAGAGTACACCAAGATATCATCCACGAAGACCACAATGAAAGAGTCCAAATAAGGATGGAACATTGGGTTCATCAGTGCCATGAAAACTGCTGGCACGTTCGTGAGACCGAACGACATAACTGTATACTCTTAAAGACCATACCTGCTCCTGAAGGATGTTATAGGTATATTTGATGGTCTAACGCACAAATGATGATAACCAGACCTCAAATCGATCTTCAAGAACACTCAGGCTCCTCAAAGCTGATTGAAATGGTCATCGATCCTCGACAAAGGATATCGGTTCTTGACCATCAATTGGTTCAGCTTCCGATAATCCACACAAAACCGAAGGGTACCGTCTGCCTTCTTTTCAAATAGGATAGGCAAACCCCAAGGAGAAGTACTGGGTCAGATGAAAACCTTAGCCTAATACTCCTCCAATTGCTTCTTGAGCTCCTACAACTCAGGAGTAGCCATCCTGTAAGGAGGAATGGACACTAGTGCCACTCATGGAATGAGCTCGATAGAAAACTCCACCTCACGCTCCGGAGAAAAACCTGAGAAGTCTTCTAAAAAGACATCCCTGAAGCGATCCACCACTGGAGGAAAGTCCAACTGCAGAGTCCCCTGATCACCAGATAAAGACTAGGAATCTGGGCTGTCACCCTTCCTAGCCCATGATGCTCGAGTCCTGCTCGACTTGCCTGAATATCCCATTCACCTCTATGAAGAAAATATTCACCCTATCATGAAACGAAACTCACTCTGTGGCAATAACAGTCGATGACTGCTTAGAAGGGAACCAACCAGTCCATCCCGAGAATGAAATCATAGCCTGTCATCTCTAGGACATAGATATCCCATAAGAAACAATACCCTGCAACCTTGAGAGGGTACTCTCTACACTGACGCACACTAGATTTCCTCGTCCCCAAAGGTGTGTCTAGTGTCAATGAGTCAGCAGAAGAAAAGATGCAGAGACCAAGGCTCTCCACGACAGTAACAGAGATAAAGCTATGCGTAGCGCCAGTATCGAAAAGGGCTGAAGATAAAAATGAGGCTACTAAAATCATACCTCAAACTATAGAAGGGCTGGGATCCTGCTCCTGATAGATCTGATCCATGGTGAAAGACTGGCCTGCACCGCGGCCATGCGCCCCTGGCTGACCACTCTGAGCTGATCCACCCTACTGATGCTGAGGGACCGGTGGCTGACCACCACGACCTCGACCTCCACCTCGACCTGAACGGCCGGAAGAACTCCAGTTCCCCGACTGGTGAGAAACTGGTGGTGCTTCTCCTGAACGAGGAGTCATGGAAGAACCCCGGTCACCCGCTCCTGGTGAGAAAACCTAGAAGACACGCTAAAGGTGACCCATCTTGCCGCAAGATCGGCACTCCACGGGGTCCCTCTAGCACTGTGGCCTCGTGTGCCCTGACCGACCACACTGGTAGCATGTCACCTGGATGCCTGACGATGCATCACGCTTCCTCGGGTCACCGCGTGTAGACTCTCTACGACGCTTCTTGCTGTCATCAGGAGAAAAAATAGCTCTAGAAGCGGAACCACCCTGGATCACAGCTCTAGAGTCTCTCAGATTTCACTCCACGATCAGTGCCTGGTTGATGATGGAAGTGATGGAATTCAGCTGGAAGATGTTCACTTGTGAGCGGATCTCCCTCCTGAGGCCATCCTCAAACTTCCTTTCTAAGAACACCCAACTTCCATCCCAGAGGGGGGTGAAACGCTGCAGCTTGGTAATGCAAGAGGAATACTCCATGACAGAAAGAGTACCCTACTCTAAGCTCATGAACTCCCGGGATCGATCGGCCCTTAGGGTCTCTGGGTAGAAGTAGTCATAGAACACGCACTGGAACTCCTCACAAGCCATAGTTTTCTGTTGACCCACCTGTGAGATCACGTCCCACCACCTCTTGGAGGAGTCTCAGAGCATGTAGGTGGCGAGATTGACCCGCCTCTCTGGAGGCATCTTCAGATGCTTGAAGATAGTCAGCATGGCTTCCAGCCATGACTCTGCAGCCTGAGGTCCTCCTTTCCCCGAGAACGTGGGAGGATGTTGCTACTGAAAAACTCGTGTCAAGTCTTCCATAGTTGTGGTAGGAGGCAACGCTCCCTGGAAGGCTTGAATCATCCTCATGAAACCTTCCCTGAACTACGCATCAGCACCTGTGACTGGTATAATAGCCGGTGCCAAGGCTGGCCCAACTGGAGGATTGACAAGAAGTCCTTGATCAGCCCTATCTGGTGTCTGATCACTACCTGATGACAGATGTACGACCGAAGGACATCTCAGAGGCATAGCTATGAAAGATCAAAAGTACACCTTAGATCATAAAAACAAGGACATAGAACACAAGAGTACAAAACGAGAACAGGGGAAGGAAAACACACAAGTTTACAAAACATGACTACACGATGTGTATAAAAACTACACGGCGTGTCTTCTTAGGCCACTGACATGGGCGTGTACCCCTTCCTTATAGGTCGTGTAACACCTCAAACTACACGGCATGTTGACTCCAACACACGATGTGTACTTGAAAACTATTCCCCTACCCGAGTATCCTTACATGGCTAACCCACACGGTCCAACTTAACCTGAGAATACACGGCGTGTTCTTAACACACACGGCGTGTACTCGACAAGGCTTCGACGGCCCGTGTTTGTTAAACACATGACCATCTACATGACTAAACCTTACACAGCGTGTTCCGAATAAACATGACATGTATAGGTGAAGGTGACACCGTCCCGTGTTGTTTGCGACACGGCCGGGTACCTGAGCAAGACTACACGATGTGTGCCCAAAAACACACGGCATGTCTAAGAGAAGGTCATGCCAACCCGTGTTGTTCGTGACACAGCTGGGTGCCTGGAAGGGACTATACGGCATGTTCCGTTACAACACGACGTGTGCTACTCGAGCTTCCCCGACCTGTGTTGTTAGTGACACGACCGGGTACACGGCTCATTACCACACGACGTGTACCTAACATACACGGCGTGTTTCGAAAGTTACTTTCATGACACCGTGTTTCTGCTCACACGGTTAGTGACATGGCCTGAAAACTACACGGTGTGTATCCCAAAAGTACACGCCGTGTATTCTGGGTTTTTCTGGGCAGTAGCTCAGAAAATGCACAGAACCCCAGAAACATTAAAAACAAGGAAAAGTGTTGCCAAATTCCAATTCGTGAGGGCCCATACTCCCTGCGAATCAAATCTTGGAATCTCCTATAGTCACATACAAGGGAAAAACAAATATCTCTCTAACATAACAACAGATATTCTATCGAGCATCTATCACAACAACATGCATAATCTACATGAAGTCTATCACAACATCATGCAATCGCTAATGCACCCTAGATGGCATGGAAAGAATGCATGGCATGTGATTTCTATGAGTGCCTATATAATGCATGAGATGGAATACCCTCATCTCATCGGGTTGCGACAGAAATAGAACCAAAATATCAAAACAATAACCGCACAGGTCATGCGAATCACTCTAGGTGAAATCATACCAACCGTAAAATATCAAAACCAGCAAACTACAATTAATGAGGTAGTATGACTTTTCCCTGTACACAGGTTAGCTACTCCCAAGAACAAATTAACACCAAGTACCGAATTCATCCTATCCCTGGCTAAAGTCTCCAAACAGTAAAGCAAGAGAAAAGAACTCCTCTGATACCACTTTGTAACGACCCGAATCCGGAGCCCCTTCACTGGTGCCTCGTACCCGATTCGCCACATGACCTCAAGCGCATTTACCCGAACGCCAGAGGCTGCTGAATAGTATCGAGGGCCTTGGTGAGTCGGTGGGGAAACTATTCCCTCATTCGGTAAAGTATACAGTGGAAAAACAACCAGTCACAATAACGGAAACAATAAACAGCATACAACAACTGAACTGAACAACGGAAGCAATGTATAAAGAATAATGATGCATCATGGTACATATGTCTATGGAAAGCAGTAAAAAAACCAATGTACTGAAGTAAAACTGAAAGAAAGAAAAAGAAAACAAAGTAAACTCCTCAGCATCGCAAGCCACGACTCAGTCCCATGCTCTCCAACTCCAGTGCAATCAAGAACCTGAAGTAGAAGGGCGCTTTCCCTTATCTATACCTGCAGCAACATAGTCTGCTTGGGCCAAAAAATATGGCCCAAAAAAGGTGTGAGATACAATCCCAGTAGGCAATCACCTAAAGATCTGTGCCTAACAGTCAATGAATACATGGCAGTAATAAAACAAGAAGTAGTAAACAGGAAAGCACAAGCAGCTACAATCCACAGTTCTAACAAACAGAGTACACAAGTAAACAACCAGCAACAAAGGAGAAAAAGGTAACCCTTTGGGTATCTCTCACAGCCTAACCCCTATGGTTCAACCTATAAGTACTAGCAACCCTCTAGGAGGCACACACAGTCTCACCCCTTCTAGTTCATCTATGAAAGTTAAATAATAGACTCTCTAAGGAAACACTCACCATCAATTCCCCCTATAGTCTCGTATCGTACTAAAGGGTCTCTGGGTAAGCACTCAATGTCTCATTCCCCCTGTGGCCCACGTCGAGGAACTAAAAACTATCTGAGGAAGCACTCATTGTCAATTCCCCCTGTGTTCTCGCATTGTATTTAAAGACACTCCGGAGAAGCCCTTACGTCAATTCTCCCTTTTGGTCTACTACTCTAGGTTCTCACAGTCCTGAGTGAAAATAAACATGCATAGAGTGCGTGTATCATCCAAGTAAACCTCAAGAACTACTTGACTATCATTCTAAGGCTCAACATCATAGTAAAGTAGTAGTTCCACTATCCTACGACTAGGCATGGCAACTGGCAGAACGCCAAATAGGCAGAACAAACATGGAAAAGCATCCTGAGCACAAAATAAATTACTCTACTTACAAGCATAAACCTATACTACATCAATCAAGCAAAGCATGAAAACAGCAGGGGAAAAATAGGAAACCCACAATTCCCCGCCCAAGGGAATTTGTGGAATTTGCACAAAATACTCATAGACTTTCAACAGAAAGACACAAACCACCTACCTTGATCCTAGGAGATCGATATACGTGAACCACGACGATTGATTCCCCTTAGAACGTCGTATATCTGAGAAAATGCACAAAACGCTCAACCCACGATAACTCAGAAATGAATAGGAATCAGAAGACGAATCTCAAGCAGAAGGAAGATCTTACCGCTGCGATTCCAACACAATCGACCGTGCTCGAATCGGAGAACTGACGAAGAGATGAGAGATCGTCGAAGATTCGGCCGTACGGGTCGCTCTCGGACGAACGGGGCCTAGAAGGAGGTGTTTCTGTGCGTCAGGCGCGACCCCGATCCATTTAGTGAAATAAAAGAAAGTACACGGCGTGTACTGGGTCCTTTCCGTACTCTGCCAAAATCAGCCTCCATGTCATCCCTACACACCGTGTGTGTGGCCCGAGCATGGCCAGCACATGACTTCGAGCCGGAGAAGAGTACACGGCGTGTACTCAGAAAGTACACGACATGTACTTTTAAAATTTCCAGAAAGTTAATTTTTCTTAAAAACTCCAGAAAAAGGAAAAAAATACCTGAAACGAAGGTCCAGGTTCTTACACCAACACTGGACTCCCTGAACTGAATTCTGAACTCAAGACACTTAACATTATTTCCCCCATTGAAAAATACAAACTCTTAGCTCTTCTGGTATAACCAACCACCCTTTGATACCACTTTGTCATGAACCGTCCCCCAAGGCTAGTGCCATGACTACCCCAAGCCCGTCTTCCATAATCCAAGGGCTAGTGACTAGCACCAGAAAGGTGAAACCTAAAAGGGAAGGCATTGCCTTTAAACCTATACATACACAGATAAGGCACACTTCATACAAGTAAAAGATGACGGAAAAGAAGTAGTAAAACCACCACAAAGTAACACCAGTGAGAGTAAAAGTAAGTACTGGAAGTAAAAAGGGGATAATATACAAGCCCAACTGAAAGAGTAGTATAACAAAAGGAAGAAAACAAGCTCCAGAGATCATCCACCAAGGATCCTACCTGAAGGGTATGTACAACTCATCGTCTATCATCACTGTCGCTCACCATGTCTATCAATAACCTCCGAGCACCGTCTAGCCCTGACCTCCCAAGTCTCATTCAACCTGTCTGTTTTCTGCACAAGACACAACAAGGTGCGGGCGAAGCCCATGCATGGGTGAATATAACAATACCCATTAGGGACCTCGATACCCCTGAAGGTCGCCCATAATTCAAAAAGGAAAAACCACAAAGCATGATATTAGTCACTAAGAATAAAGTAAAATACATCTCACACTAGGTATACAACTTAGATAACATGAATAAAGATGATTAGTCTTAAGCTAGATCATTTTATTCTATTGGGTAGCTTAACTACTGATTCGAGAATGATTGCTTTGTTGTCGGTCCACAAAGGGTCGCTCTACTGCAGATCCATAAAGGGTCATGCTACTGCTGATCCATAGAGGGCCGCACTACTGCCGATCCAAAAAGGGTTGCACTTTTGCTGATCCACGGAGGGTCACTCTCATGCCGATCCATGGAGGGTCACTCTTCACTATCAATCCACAGAGGGTCACACTATTGCTGATCCACAGAGGGTCGTTCTCATGACGATCCATAGAGGGTCACTCTTCACTGTACAACCAACCACTAGATTCCCGCACTTTGTGTTCTTGAGTTCCAGAGGTTTTTCTCCTCAAGATATCGGTCGTAAATCAACCTCCATGAAGTCCCACGAATAAGTAACCCAAAGTAATGTCATGTCTTAAGGGTTCCAACGCAAAAGATGGAACGTCAATCAGATGCCCGGTCTATAAGTTATAAGAAAAAAGGTAAATAGGGCCCGGTTGGATTCGAGTCTAATCCAACCCAGAAGTATTCCAAATTCTTCTAAAACCCAAGTGAAGTATATCAAAAGGATCTCCTCGTTGCAAGGTTCCCAACGCTGTAGACGTCCCGTCAATCGGACGCCCAGTTTGTGAGATATGCCAGATTTAGTGAAACGGGACTGGTCGGGTCTAGTAAGGGTCTGACCTGGCTGGTCCGGCTAGTAGGTCCGTCCCGGTTCATGGGTCCAACCCAGCTGGCGGGTCAAGACTGCCTGGAAAAACTGGCCCACATGCGGTCTTGTTCTCCTAACTTGCGGCGCCAGCGGGGTGCCGCCCCTCCTTCCAAAACGGCTGGCTAGAGCTGGCCGTTTGTGTCCAGCCGGTTGGAGTCGGCTATTTGTGTCCAGTTGGCTGGAGCCGGCCGTTTGTGTCTAGCCAGCTGGAGCTGGCCATTTTTGTCCAGCTGATTGGAGCCGACTGTTTGTGTCTAGCTAAGCGAGCAGAGTGGGCCACTCTGTTTTCCACGTGCGGCGCATCGGTACCGCGCCTTCCACACGCGGAAGTGCCTGCGGGCACCGCCCTCTCCCTGTGGCTAGCTCGAACCGACTAGCACCACCGGTCTCCGGCACCACCGCACCGGTGGTGTTGCGCCGCCGACTGCTTCCACAGGCCACTAGAGATGCTCTGGTGGTCTGTTTTTCTTTCTGGTTGCACCCACGAGTATCCTGGGTCGCCGCCTTCACTGAGAAGCCCCCAGAATCTCCTTGCCACTGTGTTTATCAGTCACCCATGAAGAATTCACAAAACCCAAGAGTGGCAGAGGGTTCGAGTCTTATTCAGGTTTTCCCGCACCCTCCGTGTTAGCGTTTTAAAAAGGGGAGAAATAATACTCAACATTTAGGAAGAACAATCCCCAAAAAGAAACCCCACAACAACCTACTGCAAAAAGAATGAATCATGGATCAAACCATTGGTCGGTTGATCCACTTTTTTCATATTATTTAAGGACTGGAAAAAAGGAATATAAAACATATAAATCCCCTACTTGGATTCAGTGTTGCAGACAAAGGAGAAGATCTACGTTCGTAGACATTCCATGTTCTTTGGCACTCGTTGTCACCCATTCTCCATTATTCATTGAAGAGGAAAGTCGTCGACGCTTCGTTAGAGGTTTCCCCATGATTTCCAATCCGTTCTCCAATGGATTGATTAAATAAAAAGAAACCACTCCACGTTGTGTTCATTAATGTTGTTAATTAATGAACTGTAATTAATGAACCAATTAATTACTCGAATGTTGCAATTACACAACCAAAGAAATGAGTCATTAATTGTTATTCATTTAATGACTGTCGTTACGTAGCGGTTCCACCAACTATCGCTCATCAGTGAAAGAAAAGAATAAAATAACATAAATAGTTATTTTATTATTTTTCCAAAAAAGTCTAAAATTTAACCTTTTCGTCCGACCCTTGCCGGTCAACGTTAAGCTTTGCCTAAGAAAATCTCGATACTACAAATTCAATGGTGCCCTTATATTTTCAATCTGAGCACCAGTTCAAAAGATAGAAAAATCCGCTCACACGTTTGCTAAACGTACCTTAAAAAAAGTTTAAAAAATAATTAACATTCACCCTCAACCCATGCCGATCGAGGTTAGGATCTACCTAAGGGAAAAACCCCCACATGAACTCAGTGGTACTATCATATTTTCAATACGAGTTACCATTTATAAGTTATAAGGATTTAATAATAAAATAATTACTACTTAATTATTTTATTTATGGCCAAAAACTATATTCCACTATTGGCCCGCACTGGCCAATGTTAGGACCTGCCTAAGGAAAACATACCCTCACGAGCTCAGCAGTAGTCTTAGATTTTTAATCTGAGTCACCATTCCTGAGTTATAAGAATTTTAAAAATAAAATAATTTTATTTATGGTTATTCCATTTTCGGGTTTTCTCACTGGATGCCTATGCCGACTAAACTTAAGTCGCACCTAGGGTAAAACCACCATCCTGGACACAACGGTGCCCTCAAATTTCTGATCTGAGCACCCATTTAAGAGTTATTCTACTTTTTTAGGAAAACCACTCACACACTATATTTAAATCTTAAATTTTTTTGATGGGTCATTTTAGGCACTCTGGGCCTCGAAATCGCATGCCGTCTCCGCGCCTGGTCTCAAAATAATTCCATAATTTTTTTATAAAAATTAAAGAACATTATAGTGATATATGTATTATTATTATAGAATAATGATTCCTGTAAATAAGTAGTAAATAGTAATATGCTATGGTTGATAAGTATATATAAATTCAAGTAATGGACTCCATGTATCAAGATTATGGATTCCATATTTTGAATGTTTCTAATACTTGATACTATTGGTGAGTATTCAAGAGAAACTAGACATGGATGGTACAAGACGATACCAATAAATCATGATTCATTATCAAAAATTTAGTCTATGAAAAAAATTCTTCACCTCTCATCATGACTAAAATACTTTTTTAATTCAACTTGTCAAAGAATACTTTTATGATCATAATATTGAGAAATTGATTATCAAGGCCACCTCATTTAGAGGAATCCTTACAAAATATGTCTATATGAAATAAAAAAAGGGATACCCTATGGTATGTTTCTACTAGGCATAACTAAAAGGTTCAGTGAGATTAGTAAATTCTAATAAGATATAGAAATTACATAAATTCATTTTTGAATAAATCATGCATAATAATCATAGAATATTCATTTGAAATGAATGAGTGACATGTGTTTCTATCCAGTTAGTGGGAGAACTATATGTTTTTCAAGTTAGATATGTTTTTAATATATGGAAAATATTTATTATGTCTTATAAGTTTGTTAAGACTAAGGAATGTAATTTATCTAAGTTTGACTTAATGTTGCAACTATGTTCTAGGAAAAAAGATCTATAAAAAAAGATCTATATATTTTCTTAATCTAGTCATAGTACATATATTAATAAATTATTGAAAAAATATAATTTGAAATAATTCAAGAATGAATTTTTTATTGTCATATGATCTTTCCATTAGAACATAAATGGGAATTAGAAGTGATATAGAGATTAAAATAATTTCACAATCTTAAGTGCTAGGAATTAATCTCACATGACATGATGTGTACAAATGTTTGATATTACTAACGCATAAATTATAATAGATGAATATCAAATAAATCTAACATAATTTTATATAATTGTAGTTAGAACTATCTGATAGTATTTTGAAAAGTAAAACTGTATGAGTTATTGATGTTTGTAAAAGTGAGAATAATAGTGATCAAGGGAACTGAACACTTATTTTTATTTAGTTGTCTGATTTAAAGTTAAATTTTTTATTATCAAAAAACTTTTAAGGAAAATTTAGAAACCACATAGGTTCAACTGGGAATAAAAACATCATATAACATCACAAAATAATTTAAAAATAACTTGATCCTTTTGGAATTATTCTCCCTAAATAATTTCCATGAGATAATGTTTAACTATGTTTTTGGGTCATCCTTTATAATGTATTCAAATATCTTATCCATCGTCTCACAAGTTTGAATGTAATCCTCTTTATTTATCATCCCTTAATTGAATCCCCTTATCAGTATAAGGTCTTGATTGTAAATTAATGCACTATTCTCATGATTGTAATCCACAAGAAGCATCCTTCTCATCATCATATCAACCTCCTCTGGTGTATAATTGATCAAAAGAAACCCCTCTACCATTTCTTCCTCTGAGTGGATAAGAAGCTCTAGTTTTTTACCATTAATGACATCCTCTGAACCTGTCTCCCACTACTTACCAGTCATTCCACCCTTAACCTTGATAGCCATGCCCTTACCAAAGTTAGGATCCATCGCTTCAAAGTTCCCCTTTAATACCAGCAAGCATGAAATCCATATCCTTTGGTTTTATTTTTTTAAATGACCTGGTCTCCATTGGTTTTGGTAGACATGATTAGTCCTTACGCCCTTTTCTTTTCTTTCATTTAGTTAAAATGAAAATCCCCAAATATGTTTTGGATTATTATGTAGCTTAAGAATCATTTTAGAAGCATACTATTCTAATTTTGGGTTATACTAAATGAAAGATTTTTTTTTCATTTTATGATAAACTATGACTATGGATTTAGTAAGTATTTTAGGATTCTAACATGGGAATAATAGGTGGATACTCGATTAAATAAAAACTTGAGGTATTTTCTCAAGATAGTTATGTTACTATAATAGATCCACTTCAAAATCATATGGCTTAACCAACACTAGCCAAGGAAACATGAAAGGCCTAGAAACTATAGACAAGGAATAGAAACTATATACATACTTATAATAATCATGTTTAACATGTGAGGAATAACCTATCATTAGCAGTTGTCACTAGTGTAGGTGGGATTTTATTGGAGTTGGTTCCATAGAACAAACTAATTTTTACTTTAGATTACTTTTATTTTCAAAGAAGTGAATATTAATATAAATATATTATCACATATTGATTTTTATTTTGGATAAAATTGATGTGATAATGTCCTAGAGTATCCATCACTTTGATAAGGTCATAAAAGTTCCCCTCTATGATGAGAAATTTGAGATTCTATGGAGATATCTCTTAAATATAGTTCTTTTGTTGGATAATGTACTATGATATGACACATGGTATGTTGACCATCAAGTGATAATACTTGTAATAAGATGACGATTCTTATCATTAAGTTCACACTTAGTAATCTCTATGATAGGATATTATGAAAATAGACCCACTGGTATGAATTCCTCATGTTTTGGTATCATTATATATTACTATCCATGAGCATGTGTAGTGGTCCTTAGACTTTAAGATTATTATTAAGGAATGTTATGACTCACACACTTAGATTTATTTCATAAACCATGATAATAATAGTTAATGAAAAAGTTGGATGTGTTGGGTGCATCAAGAATGACATGTTATTATTAATAAGGCGAGGAAGGATTTTTACCTTCTATCTTCATGGAAGTTGATATCTTATCCCTTTGATTGAAATATGAATGTCACATAAATTATATGGTTATGGTGTAATGAAGTTTATTTAAAATAGTTAAAGAAATATGTACTGAGAAAATAGGTTGATGACATGGATGTGAAACCTTCTAGATAAGATATCGAGACAAATGAATTATATTATAGCACGAACATTCATATGTGGTTGTTGATGTTGCAACATTAAGTTATTTCTCTTCGGTGTCTTGGATTGTTTCTAGATAGTAATCTTGGACTTTAGTCAAGATTGACTAATGATAATGAGAAATAATCCTATAGTTTCACACACTAAGTGTTTCCATTGATCTTGATAAAATTCTATTTAAATTTAATTAAAGGACTAAATATTATTCTCAAGAACAGGGAATAAATTTATTTAGGTTTTATTGATCGTATAAATTAAATAAATATTTATTTTTTGCTATGTGAATAAAAAAATATTTATTTATTTTATTGAATATTTAATAAATATTTATTCACCGATATGTGAATAAAATATTTATTTACGAATAATATATTTATCCAGGTATTCAGTAAACACCGAGGAGTTCGAATGGACCAAGACCACATCTGGTGATAAATAATTATTTACAAGTAGGTAAATATTATTTATCATTTGTGCATGTTGGAACATGCTAAATAATAATAATAATAATAATAATAATAATAATAATAATATGTGGCATGAGGTTTAATGAAGGTTTTAATATTGTTTAAGGAATTAAATGTAATTAGATAAATATTCTAACCTAAACCTTACCTTTATAAATATCCCATTATTACTATTTCATGGGTAATCGAATATAGATAATTGTTGTGCACAAGGAATTCTTTGTCGACTCCTACTTATCTCCCCTCTTAATAATGATAACATAAGAGAGAATCCTTCAAGATCACTGGATGAGCGATCGACACGAACAAGGTAATAAAACTGATTCACCATGCTTGCACCTGGAAATCAATTAGTATTTATTGGAGATAAAAGGATCACATGTGGATGATTTATAGATGGATTATATCCTAGGATACTCACATAGTAATTATGGAAATCCAAAAAGGTACCTTTGAAAGATCAACAACATCATCGAAGAAAGTATCCTAAGACAAGGTATTTTTTTCAGATCTAAATAAACTAATTATAAATTTAACATGAAAGATCCTCGCTCATTATTTTTTTAGAAACTAAATATTAAAAGAAATTTTAATATATCTCCCACCACCGCACACTTCCGCTGGTCTTGAAACCAAAAAGTATTTGATTACATAAGTACGCATTATAAATTTGGAATTATATTATATTTCTAATAACTTAGTATTATTGTAACTTGGGTTTTTTTCAATATAGACATAGATTAATTTTATGATTTTGAGACCCGGGACCCTTCCAGGTGTGAAATGGTAAATTTAACCTAGTAGAAAACCCCAAAAAAATTCCCTAATGTTTCTATTGATCTTGGGGTGTGGTATTTACCCCCGATCTATCCACTGTAGAATTGTAGGTGTTGTTGGGACTCAAGGACAATATATTAAGAATAATATATTAATTTTATACCTCATGCATACAATCAGATGAATAATGTTTTTCTTATAAATGTATTCTCAAATGGAAAATCTGACATTGCCGTTAATTCTAGAATTATGGGTTTACCTTAGGAGCACTATAATTTGGTTTCACTTCATCAATTCCTGGACCGACCCCAGATATGTGTATTTTAATAAATACTGAAAAACCTAATTTTTTTCCTATTTAAACCTATTTTTCTCTAATTACAGGGTTATATGAATAAGCCCTATAATTAGAAGGAGATTGAGAGGGTACATTTGGGATAATTTGGAATCCATAGAGAGTGATTGTCAAGGATGAATCATGAATAGGACTCGGTGTAGGAACATACTTCACCAATGGTCGAACCAATATGAGGTAGAGCTTGTAATTTCATTGTGAATCCATTATTGGGTAAATTATATGTTAGATTTATGGTTTTTTGTTCATTAATGAGTTTTTATCCTTGTTTCATGGATCTTAGGGTAGGAATTTTTTAAATGCAAAACCCGAAAGGAGTTTTTTTTAAAACAATTGGTTGTCCATCTGATTATTTACTAATATGGGTCTTAAGAGAGTGAAATGGTTTGATGCTCTTGTTGTGATTGTTTTTTTTATATAAGTATATAACAAAATTTTAAGTAATATTTAATATACTGCTATTTTATTCAGAATTACTAATATTAAAGTAATCCCAAAATATAACTAAAAACCTTATACTTGACTACAACTCTTATGAATTATTTATGTGTGATTTGGGTTTTAGTTTTCCAAAATTAGAATAATAATATAATAATAATAATAATACATAAATAGTAATACATAATTAAAAATATAGTTAATTAAAATTAAATATGATTAATATAAATAATGATTAATAATATAATTCATATAATTTATAAAAATAAATAATGTAATCAATAATTAGTAATATATATATATATATATATATATATAAATAGGATGGGGTCTAAGACCCTTTTTTATTAAGTAAATGAAACCCCTTTTTAATCAGGATGAGAGGGAACCCATTACATAGCTCTTAGGCTTAGAGGCATAATGTCCAATGATAAACATGACCCAAAGACCCATAAATTGTTCAAAGGACTCATGACCCATAGGCCCTAAAACTAGCCTAAATACTAGCCCAAAGACCCAAGTCCATGAGCACAAGAACTAGCCTGAAGGCCCATGGCCTGACCTACCTACACCCAGTTAGTCTCACTTATGCCCAAGCCTGCACCTGGCTCATTTCGCACGAGCCTCCCTTGCCCTGGCTCGCTTTACCTACACCCTACACCATCAACACTCGCATTGCCATGGCCCTATAGTGATCTGACACATCCATCACCATCTTGTGTGCATGTACGCAGGAGAAAAACCGTTGCCCCCAAAGGGGGTGAAAATGAGACGCATCTAGGATTTGAACCACAACCACCTGGGTGTGATGCTGCAGTCAAGTGACACTCATCTATGGTGCTTGTCATATAATATAATTATTTATTAATAATATGAATAGCTTTTAATAATTAAATTAATTATTAAAAATATAATTAATAATTAATAACTAATAATTTAATTAATAAGATAATTAATATTTAATAATATATTTAATAAGGGGATCACATATGAGTAATGGAACAACATTTCACATATAAATAAATCAATTTAAAAATTCTCTATTGTTGGGGGATACATGAGTGGTAAGTTTACTTCACAATCCTACATCAAACTAGGACTCAAATCTAAGTGGTGATGAATTTCCATGATACTATAGAAGGACTATCGCAGTACATATACTATAGTGGGATACTGCAGCAATGATATTATTCATCAAAAGTGGGATTTCAAGCAATGACATTGGGCCATAGGGACTTCAGGCCATCATATATTGTCTCTTCAAGCTATGTATTGGTGTACCTTCTGATCAGTAGAATGAAAGATAATAAAAGGGAGGTCTCCTTAGAAGCCAGCTAAACATAGGATGATCATTAGAGAATGGAGGCCGGTCACTATCAATAGTTATTGGGTATCAAGAGCATGCTTCAAGGAAGGACTAACACACTTCTACATGGGGAAATGATGGAAATATATAAACAAGTATTAAAGGTGTTAATAGGAGTAAAATATGGTAGAAAATCAAGAGGGAATATTTTAGTTAAGAGCCTTTGGGCCACATCTCAAGGTCTTTGTGTCTCTTGGCCTTTGAGCCATATATTCTAGGGTAGTGCTGCAATATAACACAAGCGTTATGGTAGTTAAACAACACATGCCTTTAGGACATGATGAAGGAGCCTTTAGGCACTACTGTAGAATAGGTTTTTATCAAAGTTAAAAGTTACTATTATCAACAATAAAAAATATTTATGTTATAAGTTCCTTTAAAAGATGGTGGATTTTCTCCATGCTAAAAAACATAGATAAATACTCCATTTATCATTGCTAAAATACATGCTGATAAAGGTCCCACTTTATCATCACTTTTTCTAGTATTGATAAAGTAGGATTTTATTAGTGTTGTTTCTTGCATTGATAAAATCACATTTTATGAACACTACTTCTAGTGCATATAAAATCTATTTTTATCACCACTAATTCGACATTTACACCACACTATAACAACATACAATTACAAACAATTTCAAACATTTAAATACATTTGCAGCATATTGATAAATTTAATTTCAAATAAATATAAATTATAAAAATTTTAACACATTTATATTACATTGGTATGTACAATTTATTACAAATAATACATTTTCCAAAAAATTAAAAAATAACATGGGTGGCCCTATATTATACATATTTGGAACCCCCTTTCAAAATAATCTAATCGCACTACTAGGGTCCAAACACACAACCCGATAATGAATATAAGAAGTGTGTAGCTATAATAAAAAACAATGATTATGTTAGTAATACTATAAATAAATAAATTAAAAATAAAATTGATATAATAATGCATCAATGAAATTTTACTTTAAAAATGAAAACAATAACTTTGAGTTATACAAAGAAAAACTTGTGTTAAATTAATGTGGGGTTTATTCTTACATGTCACAAATGATATATGGATCATTTTCCCAAAGTATCAAGATAATGTGATCCTGTTTGTCCAATTTTGAGTATTGTTTCATGTTTTAAACTAAAATATCAATTTTAAATAAAACACACACTTTCAATCATACCATCCACACCTTGTGTAAAATTTATATGCTACAAATTCATATAAATTAAAAATGACTTATGGATAGTTTTACTAAAGAATCAATATAATTTTAGTGAATTTTATCAAATTTTAATGAGTGACACATGTTTTGAACTAAAATTTCAATTATAAAGTGAAAACATGCACTTTGAGTCATACCAGCCACACCGTGTGTCAGATTTATGTACAGTTTATTCTTACACATCAAAAAGGAATTTTAGATTGTTTTTATGAATTATGAAAACAATATTAGTGTGTTTTATTTTTTTAATGAATGACACACATTTTTAACTAAAATGTCACTTTTAAACTGAAAACATGCACTTTGATTTATACCGAGAACATTGTTTTTTAGATTGACATGAAGTTGATTCCTACATGTCAAAAATTATTTATAGATAGTTTTTTCTAAATTATTAAGATAATAAGATCATGTATTATTGTTTTTAAGTATGTGATGTGTGTTGTTAACTAAAATATCAATTTTAAATAAAAACACACACTTTGAGTTATATTCTGCACACCGTGTGTAGGATTGATGTGTGGCTAATTCATATGCATTATAAATGGATTATGAATCATTTTCCCAAAGTATAAAGACAATATAAGTGCATTTGATCAGTTTTTAGTGAGTGAAATGTGTTTTGAAATAAAATGTCACTTTTAAACAGAAAACATGCACTTTGAGTCATATTAGGCCCACCGTGTGTCAAATTAATGTGTGGGTAATTCATACACATAAAAAATGATTTATGAATTATTTTACTACATTATAGACATATTTTGAGTTGTTTTCTTGGTTTTTTGTGATTGAAACATGTTTTGAACTAAAATGTCACTTTTAAACCAAAAACACACACTTTGAGTCATATCAGGAGAATAATGTGTTAGATTTATGTATGGTTGATTCCTACGCACCAAAAATGATTTATGGATTATTTACATAAATTATTAATAAAATCCAATAATTTTTACTAGTTTTGATTATGTAATGTATGTTTTATACTAAAATGTAAATTTTAAACAAAAACACACACTTTCAGTCATACTGGCTACACTATGTGCTAGATTGATTTGTGATTGATCCATACACATGATAAATGACTTATTAATAATTTTATCAAAGTATTAAGATAATATTAGTGTTTTTTATTATTTTTTAGTGATTGATCACATTTTGAGCTAAAATTCCACTTTTAAACTCAAAACACACACTTTAAGTCATATCATGCACAATATGTGTCAAATTGATTTAAAATTAATTCCTATACATAAAATATGAATTATGGATCATAACTATAAAGTATAAATGAATTTATAGTGTTTTATTTGTTTTTAGTGAGTTACACTAATTTTTAATGAAAATGTCACTTTTAAACTAAAAACACACACTTTGACTCATACCCGAAACACCATGTTTCAAATTTATGTTCGGGTGATTTATACACATAAAAAATGATTTATTTATAGTTTTCCTTTAGTATCAAGACAACATGAGAATTTTTTATTAATTTCAATTATGTGACATGTGTTTTGAACTAAAATGTTAACTTCAAATAAAAATGTTCACTTTTAATCATACCGGCCACATCATGTGTTGGATTGATGCACAATGGATTCCAACACATCAAAAATGACTTATAGGTTGTTTTCCTAAAGTATAAAGATATTTAGAGTGTGTTTTATTAGTTTTTATTGAGTAATCATATTTTTAATTAAAATGTCATTTTTCAACTGAAAACATGCAGTTTGAGTCATATTGGGAACTCTATGAGCCTATTTGATGCGCAATTGATTTCTACACATCACAAATGAATAATGTAATGTTGTACTAAAGTATCAAGATAATACTAGTGCATTTTATTGGTTTTTAATTTGTGATGAATGTTGTGAGATAAAATGTTACTTTGAGGGGAATGACTAGCCTTAAACATCTTTGGATAATCATGAAGGGAGTAGGAAGAAATGTATACATATACCCCAGAGTGAGTAGGCATAAATTTATACAAGTAGTAGTTACATTCTAAAATAACCTATTACAGTAAATTCAATAATTTTTTTCTATTAGTAAAACATAAATTTATCTTGATAACATGTTATTAAAAGGTATTTTACTCAAAATGGATTGAATTACATCACTAATGAACATAAAAAGTAAAATAAAGAACAAATACCTCAATGGAGTTAACATTAAACAGTACCACAATGCACCATCCTTATTGAATCATTCATCAAAAATTATTTTTTCTACAAGAATTTTGTGTCTATAAAGTGAACAAAAGGCCTCTATATAGAGTTTTGTATCCTTATTGAAGGCTAATATCATTTACCCATTATAACATCACTTCATGTCAACTAATCATTTCCATTTTAGAGTTAAAGTTTCTTCTCCATGGAAAAAATTTTATCCTTCAAGAAGGAAATTAAACTCTGTTGTGAGTCCTTTTGTTCTCTTTATAGGCATAAAAGGCTTAGATAAAAAATAGTGGTTAATAAACTCTTCATGATCTACGAAAAAATTAACTAAATAAGGGATAGATGCAAATGATAATAAAATTAACTAAATACTAAGTGGATAAAATGATAAGAAAATTAACTAAATAAACTATAGATAAGACAACTCTTCATGATCTCTATGAAATAAAAAAAATAAAAAAACATGATATGAAATCATCTCTTCATGATGTCTATAAGAATTCTGGCACCATGCAATCTACTTACTAATTTCTAAAAAAATACACTTCCTATATTGAATACATGAAATGTTGAGAGTCTTAGTAGTACTAGAAAAATATAAACAAACAAATAATTAATAAATATTTTAAATGAAATTATAAATATCACCATAAATACCTCTTTAGGGATGCTAGTTTTTTAATGAAATATGATATCTTTCATAAATTTACACACGTAATAACTATATTTTTTTTCATTATTTTGTTTCAAGTATTGCATAAAAATTGATAAAAATAATTATTTGTTTTTATTAATATTTTTATAGTGAAATATTATTATATATACCCTAATTCTTATCCATTTATATAAATATATAGGATTATTATGCACAGAAACCATCCTCATACCATGATTTTTATCATATTGAAACACCTCCATATCATATTTTTTTCATTAAAACGTAATATAAAACATATAATTTGATATTTTTTTTTAAATTTTGAATTTATTGTGATAAAAATTGATAAAGTTCATCACATGTGATTGATTTATTAGATATCCATGATTTTTAATATAAAAATAAATATTTGGAGTATTAAAATTGATTACAATAAGCAACCAATGCTTCCTTAAAAAAAGAATAAGTAATGAATAAAATGATAATATATTTTATATAATTAGATTAGAGAGTTTTAACATTGCATTGTGTATATTTAAAAGATTCTATCATCAGTTAGTTTCTTTTGAAAATCTTCATCCAATCACTATACTATTATTTAATTTCATTTTTTCCAATGAACCTTTTTATTTAGAAGTAATGTGAGGACTAATGAGTCCAAATTTTTGTTTGAATAGTTTTCCCTTAACATAGTATTGATATATAAGACTATAAAAATAAATATTATTTAATAATAATTAACATAATAGATTAATTTATATATAAAAATATTATGAAAATGTTATCCATGTATACATTCAAAATTGAGGCTCCCATCCATCCATGCTTGAGAATTACATTTACACTCTTATACCCAATAGTGTTTGGAATGGCCTCTCCATACATTTTTTCTTCGAATTCAATATAGTTGTTATTATTATATTTGAACATTATGTTGGATTAGTCCAAACATTACTTATTTTAATAACCAAAAATAATACTTATGTTATTTCTAATCCATTTTATGTTTTATTAAAATAAAATCATTTTCTAGAAAATAATGGAATTTTTTTCTTAGTATGGAATTGACCACATAACATATGCATCAACTGCATGACCACCAGATCAACCATGGAAAATATATATAAAACTCAAGTGGTTGAAATACAAACTGAGTGATCGCACAGTATGCTCATGCTACCATGAAAATCAAGAATTTTCACAAAGGTATAAATAGATTTCATAATAAGTAGATCAACCGCACACCTAACATATTGCTGGTATCTATCTAATAAAAAACTCTTAGGTTGACCAAAAGACTAATTAAACCAACCACAAAAGTAATAACATGATTGAAAGGCCAAATGAATGTAATCATTTGTAAAATGGACTTTCAACAAAGTAAAGAATCGACTGCAAGACCAAATGAAGTTAAAATGGTTAGTAGTCTCTAATTAACAAAGTATTGGACTGACTACAAGTGAAAGGTGATCAATCGTAAGTGTGAGGTGATTGAATGTAAGATCAAATGACCGACCATAGATACAAGTGATTGATCATATGACCTATCAAAGAATCCAACAAGATCTATCACGACCATGAGTACTGACATGAAACCTTTAAAGTGATTGTGAATACTAACATGATACCATTTAAGTAATTGTATCTAAAGGTAGGCATCATATTATCATATTATTAAATATATTAATCTAACCAATTTTATTTGTATAATTAAATACCAGTCGGAAGTATTTATTGAACATGGATTTCCTACAAAAGTAAGAGGATCTTCAATGATGATTTTTATATGGAAATTTCCATATAAAACTTATTTTTAAAAGGAATACCGAAGATAGAGAAAATTGATGCATATAAAAATAATATATATGGACATAATGAATAACACATATCATAATTTTTCATGAATAGAAAAGAAAAACCAATGCTCTATTATTTGAATGTACATGGCTCTATTATTTCATGAACTTCAACAACACATTATAAAACATCTAAATGTCATTACACATCAATTATAAATTAAAATATGACTATGAGAAGAAAAAAATCTTCTACATAAAAACAAAACTTTGTACTCTACTATAACAATTTCTTTCCTTTATCTTACATTGTTTTTCTTGCTTTTGATTTGTGTGTGCTGTATATTGTATATCTTTTAACACTATCTCCTACAAAAAATTGGAGAGTTATAAAAACTCACTTTCTCAATTTTTATATATTATATAATGAAGATATATAGAAGAAGTTTTGTAGCCAAGACTACTTATGTGAAGTTTTTATCTTTATATTCTTCCATGAAGAACTATGGAATATGATATATATAGCCTAGAAATCCTTATGTGATGTTATATAAAGCTTGATCTAGGTTTTGTATTAGTTTATTTATAATAAAATTCTTCGAAGCGGGTGATTTTTGAGTGGAGAGGACTAGATCTCATCTTGAGACTAAACATCTTGTTTTATTTCCACTGTGTGTTTTTATTGTTTTTATTTACTCTATTTTTTTAAAAATATATTTTATTTTTCTAAACTATATAAAAAACCATTAATTTGATAGTTAACTTTATTTTTTTATATATTGCGTTTCATATTAGTAAATATTTTTCAAAATTTAAAATAGATGTAAACCCATTTTAACTAAGTTGTGATCAAACTTCTAAAAATATTTTTGAAAGATAATATTTAAGTTAATTGGGATGTAATTTATAAATTGGGGGATTTAGTTTTTAAATAATTTTTTAAACCAAAACTTTAATTGGAAACTCAATTTACCCCCCTGATTTTTCCATTATGAAAAAAATTTGGTATAATAGGTTTTAAATTTCTTTATGCTTGCATTTAAGCTTTATCAATTTTTAGAAAGATCTTATTTCTATTTTATAAACTTAAATTATGGATGATAAGTCTAAAGGTTATTCAATAAAAATACCTTCTTATTTTAATGGAAAAAATTGTTCTCAATGGAAAATAAATATGAAAATTTATCTTGAGTGTTTGGGTTTTGATATCTAGATATCTATTAAAGATAAATATGAGAAAACCAAAAATAATAGAAAATAATGGGATACTACTGTTAAGATTACTATGATTAAAAATATAAAGATTTGAATGTTTTATTATATAATTTAAGAGAAGATGAATTTAAAAAAATATATTGATGTGGAACTGCTTATGAAATATGGTATACCATCTCTGTATCTCATGAAGGAACTTATAATGTGAAAGAAACGTGATTAAATAAATATATTATTAGGTATGATATATTCAAAATTAAACTTGAATAATCTATTTATGAAATGTATCTTAGGATCAATGGAATCATAAGAACCATGATTACCCTTGGAAAAATAATAACAGATAATGATTAAGTAGTGAGGATCCTGAGATGTCTATCAGGTCGATGGAGAGGCACTGTAGTCTCTATCCATGAATCATGCAACATTATAAACCTACTAGTAATGAAGTTTATTGGAAATATCATGATGTGTGAATAATATATTATGGTAAAAAATTAGGATGATAAACCAAAACAATTTTTTTCATTTAATGAATCATATTTAAAATAAAAAGAATTTGTTAAAGATGATAGTCAAGTTGAAGTGAAGGTGATACGAAAAGTGATAAAGAAATAGATTATCTAACCAGAAGGTTCACCAAGTTATACAAAAGGAAGAAGTTTTTCAAAAAGAATAATTATAAAGGAAAATATGAAAAGATAGGGAATTGGAAGAAATATTGAAAAAAGTATGACTCATCTAATGAGATCACCTATTAAGAATGAAAAAGAAAATGACACATAAAGGCTAACATCCCAAAGATCAAATAAAAAAGAAATATGAAGAAAAGGATAAAAGACCAAATATAATAATGAAAGATACTTGGATTGATTATGAGGATAACTCTATCTACATATATTCAAGTTGAGAATATATGAATGAAAAATATAACCTATGATTTATGGATACTACCTCTAAATTACCTTCTATTTATTCTCGCATTTCTAATGATTCTGAAACTTAAAAAGAATAATAAGAAGAATATTGTTCTATGTTGGAAGATATCATGAATGATATTAAATAAAAATATAAAAAAACTAAAAAAATCTCATGTGTTATGTGCTGTAGAAAAATATTCTCTTAGCATTGAAAAAGAAAAGAATGCTAATTTATTAAAATGGAATACTGATTTGAAAATTGTAAATGAAAAATTAAAAATTTAAATTGAAGGTTTTTTTAGAAGAACAAATACCTTAAACAAAATTCTAGGAATTCAGGATATACCTAAACCAAGAGATGGATTCAGTTATCAACTTGGATAGTAAATAAATTATACAAATTTTTTTTATTCCAAGTTCCAAAAATAGATCTTTAGTTTTTAAAAATAATACTAGTTTTGGAAATCATACTAATAATTTTGGACCTAAAAAGGCTTTTATTTCTAGATCTATTAATTTTTTTAATAGGCTTGTTAAAAAAAATTGGATTCTAAAATCTTTTATTTCTAACCTTTCTGAAACCAAATAGATTTGGGTACCAAAATCAATATGTATTTAATTAATTGTATGAAGAATGATCAAAGATATCTAGTATTAATCTATGTTATCTGGACAATGGGTGTTCTATACATATTATTGGTGATTATTAATGATTTAAAAACCATATAAAGGTGGATGGTGGTCATGTCACTTTTTTGTGACAATGAAAAAGGAAAAATCATTAGACTTATAAAAATTGGTAACTCTGAATCTATCCTTATTTCTAAAGTTTTATTTGTTGATGATTTAAAATATAAATTTATTAACATGTCAAAATAGTGTGATGATGGTTATCATGTAAAATCTGAAAATAATTCTTCCAAAATTTATTATTCTAATCATGCTTTGGTATTTACTATTTTTATAAATAATAATGTTTATGCTATTAATTTTGGTTCTTTATTTTCTCAAAATTTTTCTTATTTGAGTGATTTTCATAGAGAATATTAAATATGGTTTAAGAGACTATTCCATTGTAATATATACTCACTTATAAAGCTAACTAAGAAAATTTAATTCAAAGATCCGCCTAATCTAGAATTTCCTAAATACAAAGTGTGTAATCCCTATCAAAAGGGAAAGCAACACAAAATATATTTCAAACCAATGAAATAGGTATCTACCTATCAGTCACTAGAATTAGTTAATATGTATTTATTTGGACCATATTGTGTCTATAGTTTTGTAGGAAAATATTATGCTTATATTATATTAGTTGATTATTCAATATATACATGGGTGTTTTTACTTTCTCATAAAAGTAAGGCTCCTTCATATTTCTCTAAATATGATAAATATATAGAAAAATTTAGTATAATTACTATAAATATCTTTAGATGTGATCATGAAAAAGAGTTTGAGAATCAATCATGTGAATCTATCTACTAAAAACATGGCTATACTCATAATTTATCTACACCATGAACACCTAAAAAATATAGTGCTATTGAAAAGAGAAATATAAATCTTCAAGAAATATCTAGAACAATGATCAATGAATATAAAGTTCCTATCTATTTATGGGAACAAGATTTTCAAAAAGTGTTCTATATAATTTATAGAGTTATTATAACACCTATATTGAATAAGAATCTATATTAGTTATGGATGGTAGTAAATCCAAAGTAAATTACATTATAGTTTTTGGTTATAAATTTTATGTTCTTAACAGAAAAAAGAATTTGGAAAAATTTTCAAAAAAAATCTACGAAGGAATTTTCCTTGGTTATTCAAACACAATTAAATATTATAGGATATTTAAAAATAAATATAAATATATGGAAGAAAATGTTCATGTCACTTTTTATGAGAGAGATCCACATAAACCCAAACTTACCTTATAAAATCTTGAGGATGATATGTCAAATATGAATATAAATAATACCTCTAAATCTTCTTATCTTTCTACTAATTTACCTAATAAATCACCTGGAAGAGATCAACAACCTCTTACTAAAATCAAAAAATAAAATGAAGTACCAACTACTTAAATACCTAGAACTATCAAAACCCTTAAATAACACCCTTTAGATGATATAATTTGAAATCAAGATAGAGGAACTCAAACAGAGCCTCAATAATAATCCAAATTGATCATAAATCTTTCTTGTTATAGCTTGAAACTAAGAACATCAATGAATAAATTAATGACGAGCATTGGGTAATATAAATAAAATAATAATTGAATCGGTTTGAAAGGAATAAAGTCTGGGAATTAGTAGATAAACCTAAAGACTACCTAACTATTATTAGTAAGTCGGTGTATAAAAACAAGGTTGATGAGTTTGGAATAATCATTAGAGACAAAGATAGATTTTTTTCACAATGATATATTCAAGAAGAAGGTATTGATTATGAAGAAACCTTTTCCCCAATAGCTAGACGTGAGGTTATTAGAATATTTCTTCCATATACTACACATCTTAATTTCAAACTATATCAAATTGATATTAATATTAAATTCCTAAATTAATATATTATTGAGGATGTATATATTGAACAACCTCTTGGATTTCAAAAACCTCATTTTTCAAATCATGTTTTTAAATTAGAAAAATCTTTGTATAGTTTAAAACAAGATCATAGAGATTGGTATGATAGGATAAATATTTTTCTAATTTTAATTAATTTTAAAAAAGGTGCTGATGAATCTACTTTATTTATTAAAATAAATTCAAAGTATGTTTTAGTAGTTCAAATATATGTTGATGATATTATCTTTGAATCATCCAAAAACTTCTTATGTATTGAATTCTCCAAAATGATGCAAAATTAATTTGAAATTAGTTTAATGGGTGAGTAAAAATACTTTCTTAGATTTAAAAATTTTCAAAACAAAGTAGGAATTGTTTTAAATCAAAGAAAATACACGAAGGATATTTTAAAATGTTTTGTCTTAGATAGAACAAAAATTAGTGATACTCTCATGAGTACAAGTAGTAAACTGGATCTCGATAAAACTAGGAAACCTCTTGATCAAACCAATTAGAGAGGTATGATTGGAATTTTAATATACTTAACTACTAGTTGGCAAAATATTATGTTCATTATGTGAATGTGTTCACATTTTTAAGATAACCCTAAATAATCACATTTAAATTCTATTAAAAGGATTTTTAAATACCTCAATAATAAAACCAATTTTGGATTGTTTTACCCAAAAGTAAATGAATTTGAATTAGTTAGTTATTCATATGGTAATTTTGGTGTTTGTGAGTAATATAGAAATATAACCTCAAGAACATTTCATCTTTTAGGTAAGTATTTAGTTTTATGGTGTGGTAAGAAATAGAATTATATTACATTATCTACTGCTGAAGCTTAGTATATTGCTGCAGGTGGTTGTTTTTCATAGATTATATGGATGAAACACACATTATTGGACTATGGATATAAATTTATACACGTCCATATAAATTGTGACAATAAAAGTTCTATAAAAATGTCTAAAAATCCTATATCTCATTCAATGTCAAAACATATTGATATAATACATTAGTTTTTGATAGATCATTTTCAAAAGGGTGATATAACTCTTGAATTAATTAGTACTGACATCATATTATTGACATATTTACCAATCCATTTAATGTTTATATAATTAATTATATCAAACATGAATTAGGTATGATTCAATTTGTTTAAAATGTTATTATAATTCATTTAATATTCTTTTTAATATTATTTTTAATGTTTTTTTTGAATATATATAAGTTCTACTTTTTAGAAAGTTCTTTTTTATTTATTTAATTTTAAAATATATTATATGGGTTTATGAATATATTAAATACTTATTGTTATTTAAAGTGCATTATTTTACAAGAAAATCCCTAAATGATTTAAACATCAAATTATAATCGAACTGTCACACCACGTATAACTCAAACCAAACCCTCTTTTAGAACCATCTTTATCGAACCTTTATTCAAATACCTAGATTCTTAGATTATTAAATCTCAGTCTGATTTTTTGAAATGAAGAGATATTTGAAAGATGATTTCCTAGAATAACCCAAAAGATAAAATGCTAGTTCAATAAAATCTAAAAATATTTTGAATCTGCATCTACTTTCTCACAAATTAGTTTCTGAAAGAGAAGTAAATGTTGAGTGGTTAAGAACCAATCGGTCCTTGGTATGGAGATTCATTCTTCATAAAAACTAGAAAAATTGGTTATTATATGAAAATCACCCATTTTATCCATTCTTGGTAAAAGGTTTTTTTACTAAATGTGGTGTTTAAAGCAGGAGATCATGAGTATGTGATTAGGAAAATTATCAACAGTCAAGAGTGTGATTTTACTTAGACCTTTTAGTTTGATAGATTAAGATTCCCACATCTAGGAGAATATGGAAATTATCAAAGTCCCTACCATATTATATATCCCCATTTTGATATTGGTAATTTATTGGAAGATTTAATGAATAAAAGAACCTACCGAAGACCAGTTGAAAATGAGCTAAGTGTAAAATGCAGGTTGTTATTGAAATTCATTCAGCACACTATCTGCCAGAGTTAGGGAGATTTTACCTCTGTAAGGTATCAAGATTTATTCTTTATATACCTAATGGTTCATGGTATTATAATAAGCCTACATCATATCATAATGTGGCATATGGAAGAGTTAACCAAACCATCTTCAAGATTCAACACTCTTATATACCCAAAGTTTATTTCTATTTTGTTGGAACAAAAAAGATTGGTCCCTATAGGAGTTGAAAGGAAAATGTTTCCAAGTGGTGTGTGTTTGAATCAGACCACCTATAAAAGGATTAAGATCAGTTGGAATCCTTAGAAAAGGATATGGATCATCGATGAAGAGAAACTTTATTAAATATTATATCCAATCTCATATCCTTCTAGGATAAGAGATATCATTGATCCTAGTTTAGAGCCTGATGAGATTGTTGATACTGATTACTCCTTTGATAAAGATTGATACCAAGATCCTATGGATATTGTTAAGGAATATAGAAGATATTTTGAGGATAGATTTGGTGGAACTCATATTCATGAGGTTCTAGATGAGATAGAACCTATAAGTGAAGAGGTATCTCCTACTCATGATGTTCCATAGTCTTCTAGAGTTATAGTTGAAGATGAAAAAGAGCCTAAAAGAACTTTTTAGATAAATAAATAGAAGAAATATATGTATCTCATAAGGTAGATATAGTTCCAAGATCAATGTTGTTTGGACCATCTCTTACTGATTTAGAAAGTGATAAGTATATGGATTCATTAGTGGCGAGTCCACCTATGTTTGAGATAAGGGGAGATCCCATATTTCATTCCTCACCTTTTGGTAAAAAATCCCCTCTAGATAATCCATTATTTGATAAGGATGTGTATTATCCTATATATGTATTTAATGTGGATGTTAAAGAGGCAGATAAAGATGATAAGGGTAATGAGTATGGAAAGGATGATGACAATGATGATCCTCCAAATCCAGAAGGACCTGCTCTTATTATTGTTTCAAGGGAAGAATAATCTATCATACCAAATATTACTTTTACTTATATTTCATAAAGACCAGTAAGGTTTCAATATTATGAGGTTTGGTTATTTTTTTTGATAATCCTCCTTCACCCAAATATTTTACTAAAAATATTTCTCAAGAAGAACCTATTTATAACTCTTCTTATAGGATAAAAGTTGTGTCTATGGAAGATTATGAGGAAGAATCTGAGAACCATCTAAAGAAAATTGTGTGACCACCTATTTCCTTCTATTTTAAAAAAGGACATTAGATAAATACCCCTACGTTTAGTGATCATTCTTCTAATCCAGATAATATTTTCCTTCCTAAATCCACTCCTTCTTAATCTCAAGCTGTTCCATCTCAAGAAGTTGGGCCTTCCTCTATAACTCCTTTAGTGATAACTTATGTAGATTTCATTTAGTTCAAGAATAAACTTTTTGAAGTATTAAAGGAAGTTTTTATGAGTATCAGTTGGTTTAATACTCATGACAAAGGTGAGGATATTTCATAAACTATTGAAAGTGTTTTTTTCTCACATCCAGCGCAAGTTATTCAAGAAAATAGACTATCTTCACCATGATATTTGGTCTTTCAGAAGAGAAATGAAAGGTTTTAAAAGTCACATTTGATACATGCATGAAAATTTCTCGAATATGTTGGCTACCATAGAAAAAGGTATCTCTTAGTGATGACCAGTCCATCCAGACCTTCAACTTATACATCAGTACCTCATCCTTCTTTAGTTTCTATTGATGAGGATTTGATTCAAAATTTGATTCATGAAGAGTTTTGAAATATCCTTGGAAATGTGATAGATATTAAAAATTAAATGAAAATGGATATTTATTATCATGGAGAAAATTATAATGAATTTATTAAAGAATAATCCATTAAGACCTCAAAAGATAAAGGTGTAATCAAGGGTGTAATAAAGTATTATCTTAGAATGATTTACACCAAGCCAGATCTAAAGACTCAGTTCCTATCATTAGAAAAGGATTTGAAGATGAAACCTTTTAAAGACACCTTCAAATCCATTATAGAGAATTTATTGGTGATGAGTACTCTTATTAATTAGTTCATGTTAGAGGAAGATGAGTTCCTTTAGGTTATGGAACATGGGAAAGAGTTATGGTTGATATCACCAGGATTTTAGAGCCTTATATGTATGTTGCTAATTCTCCTATGCTAGAACCTCCCACTATTATACTACCATGAATATTTAACACTACCCAATCCTCAACCTAAAATTCATATATTCCTACCTCTACCCCACCTATACCTCCTCAAGGACCCTTTGGTGTCTCTATTTCTCAAGCCCTTGGATATATCCAACCAATTTCTAATGGAATCTCTATTTTAGGACCTCCTAAAATTCCTAAAACTAATTCTCCTCTACTTATTATTATTAGAAAAGGTAATTATAATTCTATTACTAAGTATTTATATTATTATTAAACTATAATAGGGTCTTTGTACAAATTTTGAACAATTAATGAAATATATCTTATTCTTATTTTTTGTCTTTTTATTCTGTATAATTTTTTTTTTATTACATATATACTCTTTAACCCTTTATGGATTCTTTTTTATAATACCATAAAGGGAGTAAAATATATATAGTAAATAAGGAATGAATTATTACAATATGTTTTTTAACAAATTTACAATGATTATTCATTATTTCCAATTGATTGCTACAAAAGATTATAGTGTTTAATGCTTAATAATTAAAATTTTGTATGATATTTATGCAATGATTTGTGATCATAAAAAATGGGGAGGTTGTTGTATTAGTCCATAAATTCCTTATTTTAATTATCAGAAATCATGTTTATGTTATTTTAAATCCATTTTATGTTTTATGAAAGTTGAATCATTTTTTGGAAAAGAATGGAATTTTTTTCTAAGTCTGGAATCAACTGCATGACCACTTGATTAACTATAGTGAACATATGGAAAAATCAAGCGAATAAAAGAAAAATTGAGCAAATTCACATTTTTCTCAAGATACCTTCATAATAAATATTTTTCACGAAGGCATAGATCAACCATACAATAAGTGGATCAACTAAACACCTAACAGATCGACCGTAGTTATCTCATTGAAAACTCTTGGACTAACCATGAGACTAGTTAGACCAACTGTATGAAAAATTATGCAATTGTAAGTCCAAATTAAAGAAACCATTTATGAAATGGACTTTCAACAAAGTAAAGAATAGAATGCAATACTAAATAAAGTGATCATAGTTAGTAGTATCAAATTGAAAAAGTATTAGACCTACCATAAGTGAAAGGTGATCTAATGCAAGTGTAAGGTTATTGATCACAAGATTAAATGATCGATCATAGGTACAAGTGATCAACCATATGAAATATTAATGAATATAATAAGAATTCTCATAAATTTTTGAAGCGACTATGAATGATGATGTGGAAACTTCAAAGAGACCATGACTACTAAAGTGTAACCTTTAAAGCAATTGTATCTAAAGGTAAGTATTATATTATTATATTATTAAAGATATTAGTCTAACCACTATTCTGTGCAAAATTTAATTATGATCAGAAGCATTTATTGAGCTTGGATTTGTTTCTAATGTAAAAGGATATTCAATGATGATTTTTCAATATCTATTTTTGGTGATTGATTATTTTTTAAAGGAATAAAAAAGGCTGATAAAAGTGATTCATATACAAAAAATATAAATGGATATAACACATTACATAGATCAGAATTTTTCATGAATGAAAAAGAAGAACCTGTGCTCTATTTATTAAATTTCCATGTCTCTGTTCTTTCCTGATCTTCAATGACACATCATAGAACATCTGAATGGATTTTCAAATCAATTCCAAATCAAATGATGACAATGAGAAGAAAATAATCTCCCAAAGAACAATATAACTATATACTCTACTACTCCAATTTATTTCCTTTCTCTTACTCTATTTTCTTACTTTTGAGTTGTGCGTGTTGTATATTGTATATCTTTTAGCACCATTTATTATTCTAAAATGAATACTTATAGAGACTCTCTTTCTCATTTATTTATCTGTTCTCTCAAAAATAACTATAGAATAGGCTATGTAGATTGGACTGTCTATGTGCAGTTGTTATCCTTCTATTCTACTAATAAGAAATGTGGAAGATTCTCTATATATCCTAGATATCCTTATATGATATTGTGTAAGACCCAATCTAGGTTTTTCATTAGTCTATTTATAATAAAATATTTGGTAGTGGGTGATTTCTAAGTGGAGAGGACTAGGTATAGACTTGATACTAAAACTATTATCTTATTTCTACTGTGTATTTTTCTTGTTTTCTACTCTATTTTTAAAACAAATATATTTGTATTTTCTAAACTATATAAGAAAAAATTACTTTGATAGTTAAAATTATTTTTTATTTTATATGTCATGTTTAATATTAGTAATTTTCTTTCAAAAGTTAAAAGAGTTTTAAACCTATTTTAACTGAGTTGTGATAAAAATTTTAAGAATATTTTTGAAAGATCAAATTATATAATTATACAATTTTAGTTAACTAGGTTGTAATTAATAATTTATAGGAATTGGTTTTTAAATAGTTTTTTAAAAATAAAATATAATTGGAAACTAAATTAACCCCTATTGAGTTATCCACTTCAAACAACACATCGTATCAGTATGAAATTTTAATATTGGTAAATGTGGTCATTGACTTGGTGGGGTAAAGGTAGCATCGGAAGGTATTTTCAATTTATTTTATGATCCATTAGATTTTTTTGATTTGACCTTATGTTTCCCCTTCCATTTATTCATATGTAATTACATTCCTTGTTTTTGACATTTTTCATTAATTTTTAAATGTTTTACATAAAAAATAAATTAGAAAGGACATAAATAGTTATCATAATGTATTTTTACAAGATAAAATATCCATGTTATGAAAGTTACAATTAAAAGTTCAACCATATGGATATCCATGACATTAAGGGGAATATGTAGCTTGGTACTGAACTTATGAGCAACATGAATCCCTAGTCTTATGTGATCTTTTGAAAGGTGTTTATCATGTAGAATATCTCTTTGGATATTATGCACTCTACCCCTCACAATAAGGTGATGGGTGGGTGATGATAGAGAAAAATTTCCAAAAATTTAACCCTATTGGTTTTAAGTAAATGAAAGGTATATATATATGTTTGATTAAAATTTAATATAAATAGTTATGAAAAAATAAACTAACTATGTTAAATAAGGACTTTTAGGGGAACAGATATCCTAAAAGCTGGGGGGGTCTTCATATAGTGGAAACTGTTTTTTTCTTCTTCTATTTGATCTCTTCCCATAAACTTGTCTAAAAACTCATACTGTAAATTAAAAATTTCTATTATATCACCCATATGTGCCCAAATTTCATCCATTTTCTTACTCATATCCCCTTTTGTCTTTAATTTATCAAAATATATTTGAGGCGACACTCCAAAACATGTACCTCTGACTTGGTCATATTATTTTAGACCCTTCAAGGCCACCAGAAGTTGTTGTTCATTGAGTAAAGCTGATGATTATTCTTGAGTCTAAAATGGATAAAAAGTGATGAAAAATAAGTATTCATTATTATGTAATAATAATTTAATCCAGAAAAAATTCTTATTAAGTCATACTTACACACATCTCCCATAATATTTATGTGTTTTCATCTAATAGTTTTTCCTCTTTATTTACATTGGAGTCCTTTCATAGCACATGACATGGGATGTAAGAGACTTTATATTTTGATCCATCAATCCAAATATAAACGAAGGAACATAATTATGCAGCTGTTTTATATCAATGAATTTCTTTTTCAAAATGTTTTTTTTAAAATTAAATAGTATTTCATTTCTATAAATTTAGTTGGTGATATTAATTGTAGTTTTTATTGATATCTAAATGTTGGGCTACCTATTATTTTCATGTGGTCTTACTATTTGGTCCTTGTTTGGGTCTCCTTGTTCGACATGTCTATCCTGATTGGAAATTTATTTTCTCTGGGTCAATTTTGGATACATCTATATTTTCCCATTTACCCTATATTTTACTATCATGTGTGCCTGACTATTTAGAAACTAGGATTGAGTGATAAAATGTTTTCCACATGTGGCTACGATCTTATGCTTCTATAACAAATCTATTATTCATTCATTACCCCTCTGTGAGGGATCCTTGATTCCAATATTCATTGCTCCATTTCAGGATCATTTTAGTTTGGGAAAAATAGAGAGAAACCCATATTTCGTGAGAGAGGGTATGGGTTCTCAACCAGATTTATCTTTTTTGGTTTAGTGAGGGTGAGGGCACGGTAAAGTAGTGATTTCATGAGGAAGAGATACTCTCCATCCAAGACAAGGCATAGGCTAATCGCATCATTGTACTTTCTAGGAAAGATATCTAATGAACCCCTTCCTTATCCATTTTTTTACATATAGATATAGACCATGGTAGGAGCAGGCAGTCTTATTCTTGAGTAATAAGGATGTGTATCTGGACGACAGCTGTGAACTCAGATAGCAGTGGCACACTTGGATGGAGGCGGCAGTACTCATTCTTGAAGCGAAAATATGAAGACCCTAATTCTCAATGCTTAAGCCTAGAAGAATGATCTCATGAAGGAGGTGAGGCTAGAAGTTTGTAAGGGGGTTTAGTCTGGTGTTTTTTCCTTTTCTATTTTATAAGTTTTTTTTAGATAATCAATTTAATTTTTTTATTAATTTTTTATATTATTTGGAGTTGCTATAAATGTGTTATCATAAACCTAAAATATTATATTATTCTTTTGGTATGATTCTATTTTGATGGAAGCATTTTTATTTTTACATTTTTATTATAATTCAATGAAAATAATGTTTTTTCATATATTCTCATTGCTATTTTTAGTTTTATTAAAAATTGTAAACATGTTTTTGTTCTGAATTTTGGGAAACAAAATTAAATCCATATAACTCCTTGGGTTTTTGAATATGGACTAACGTGCAACATAACCCCCCAAAATTGGTTTTAGAGCCAATATGAAATTAATTTTTCATTATAAAATTCAATTATTATTCTATTTTTTGGCATTATTTTTATAACATGCTTGTTTATTTATTTGATCAAAATGGTTATGTATTGGTTTTATTCTGCACCCATCTTCATTTTTTGTTCTTTGATAAGTAGATTTTTATGCTTTTTCTTGCTCCCTATTTTGCCTCTTTATGATTTGAGGGTATGGGTAGCATGTGTAGGTGTTTAACTTGTATTAGTTTGGATGAGAGATAATGAGTTTTTTCTCAGGTGTTCTCTTCCTAGTCCACCTTCAGGATGAGATATGTAATTGAGATCTTATATTTATTCCTTAGGGTACCCGTTAGTTGTTTTAACTTCCCTTTAAGTGATTTTTAGTTTAGGAAACATTCTATCCTTAGGTAGATATGTGTTTGAATCAGACTCATTGGGGATTATTTTAGGATTTGAGTTGGGACTCAATGTGGATTCAGGCTATAGCCCTTTTTTAGAAGAAGTTTACAAGGTATTGTACCTAGATCAATGTAGTTTTAGTGTCTTCCTGGGGGATTTTTTTCTAATTCTGACTAATAGAGAATCCATGATGATGGATGGGCCTATTTGGATTCAAGGTGACTATTTGGGTGTTATAGATGCTAAAAAACTTCTTGTTTTGGATGTGTTTTATTTTTATATATTTTTTTCATTTGATCAGTTTCATTTTTTTGATCTTCTTCATACTTTTAATTTATATTTTCCATGTGTTTTTTGAGGAATGATACTGTTGTTTTTTATTTTATTATTACAGGTGAAAGTGATCTTCCTGGACCTCTGATGGCATCAGTTCAGCTAGAGGTCAGGTATGTGATGATGGGAATCTCCGATAGGTTAATGTATGAGTTCTTTTAATTTTTTTCTTTGTTTATCATGATATTATAAGTATGTTTAGTAGTTAGAATTAGATTTTATTGAATTTGGGATAGTTTGTGTCACTATGATACACATAGAGGATACACTAATGAACTATTATTATTGATTATGATTTCATGTTTTCCTAAATCAATGTGATAGGTTAGGTGGTGTAGGGACATTAGGTGTTTTAGGTTGATTCATTTAATTTTAAAGGTGGAGATTTGTGATTTTTTAATTCACAATCATTTTTTTTCAAATTAAATAGTATTTTATTTCTATAAATTTAATTGGTGATATTAATTTCATTTTTAATTGATATATAAATGCTAGGATATTTGTTATTTTCAAGTGGTCTTACTGTTTGGTCTCTATTTGGGTCTCATTGTTTGACCTTTCTATCTTGGATGTAATTTTTTTTCTTAGGGGGAATTTTGGTCATATATATAGTTTTCCATTTTACCCCATATTTTGGTGTTGTTTTTCCCTTGATATTCAAAAATTAGGATTGGGTGATTCAAGACTATACACAAGTGGCTATAATCCTAAGTTTTTGAAACAAATCTTCTCTACATTCTTTACCCCTCTGCGGGGGATCCTCAGTTCCATTGTGCATTCTTCATTTAGAAGCATTTGGTTTTGGATAAAATAGATAGGTACTCAAATTTATCAAGATATAGGGCATGGTTTCTTATCCCGATTCAAATTTTCTAGTTTGGTGAGGGAGATGGCATATGAAAGAAGTGACACCAAGAGCATGAAGAAATCTCCATACATGGAATAGGTGGATCACATCATTTTCCTTACTGGTAAAAATATTTGATAAATCCCTTCCACTTATGTCTTGCTACACATGGAGATAGACCACAATGGGAACATGAAGATTTGTTCTTGAATTAGAAGGATGTGTATATGTATGACTATTATTAACTCAGAAAACAACGACACACTTGGATAGAGGAAATAGTCCTTATTATTGAAGAGGGAATAAGAATACCCTGGTTTTTAATGCTTTATACTAGAAGAATGATCTTGTGAAGGAGGTAAGGCTGGACCCTGGTAGAGGGGTTTGGTCTGGTGTTTTTCCCTTCACTATTTTAGTTCTTGTTCATTTGTTGTGTTGCTATTTTTTATTTCTATGGTTTATGTTTTTTTCTTCTTATTTTCGTTGTAATCCTATTTATTATTACATAGTGAAACCTATAACCACTTCCCCATGCACATATTCCAATTGGGTGAAGCATAAAAAAATCTAAGTGTCCACTTTTATTGCTTTATTTAACTCTTTTTTTGACATGTTGATGTTGATGTATACTTCCATTGATTTTGATGTTTAGAATTGATTTCAAGTTAATAAATTTAAATTTTTTCTTGCTTTGATCATGGATTTGGATCTTCTATAAATGTGTTAGAATGAACCTAACATATTATATTCATCTTTCAGTTTGATTCTATTTTGATGGAATCATTTGTATTTTTACTTGTTTATGAGAATTCAATGAACTTTTTGTTTTGTTCATGTATTCTCATTTCCATTGCCTATTTTATTTTTAATTGTAAATGTGTTTTTGTTTGGGATTTTAGGAATTATAATTAATTCCATATAACTCATTTATTTTTTGAATGGGGACTTCCTTGAAACACATCCCCCAACAATATCACACAAAATTATTACTATATATTTAAAATACATACCATTTTTTTCATGTGATGTGTACCCCATCTCTTTTTTTATGGTAGGGGTATATTGGTTTTTATATAAACTAATTATTTTTATCACTCATTTGTTGTTTCATAAATTAAACAATCATAATTAAAGTGATTAATACACTTAATGTAAAGTAAAATATTACCAATTATAATATACCTATAATGATGCATCCTCACAAAGACCAATTAATTCACCCCGTGTTTCTTTTTTTTCACGTGTGTATATATATATGGTGGGTGGGTATTTAATTTTACTTATGTATTCACAATATGATGATTTATAATAATTTTCTAAAAGGATCTATGAGCCTTTCCAACTACCATTAATAAAAATTTAATTCTATATTCATCTAATATAAATGAACTAAGTAAGGGATAATGCAGAGTAATTTAATGTTTCATTATTTTATTTTTTAGTAAAATAGAGAAAATGTATGATAATTTTACCCTAATATATTCCCAAATTAGCCTCTTTATTAAATATACAACATTGTTCCATGAAACTATATCAAACGGTAGGTGAATTCAAGTGGTGGCCCCAATGTAACTAATGAAAATAGACTTGTTTGGATTAAAAGGTGGTCATGTGCAGTCTATCCAATCTCTAATTTCATGCCTTTTATTATCACCATAATAATTTTTGTTAAGATATTAATTATATTATTCTCTAGATTTTTATTATACATAGGTTGTTCTACTTCTACTATTTTCTCGATTTTAACATTGTCAACATGATGTTCCTTAGGATTGTGATCATCTATATGTGGAAAATCCTATTATTCCTCAATATTGGGAGCATCAGTATGCGGAGAAGCATTTTGTTCCTCAGGATAAGGAGAATTTTCATATAGAGAATCCATTATCTATAAAATTAGTTGAACATTTAATTTTGATTACATAAATACACCAGTGAACACATAATATTATGAGGCAACACACTTTATATTAAAAAAAATAACTGGATTATTGAAGTCTCTCTCTTTTTTCTTTAAAGTTCGAAAGGATTTATCCCATCTATATAGTATTTAAATCCCCTCATTGTGGAACCCTATGATATATAGGATGTTGTCTTTGTTTTTACCACCATTAAATTATTATGATGACCCAATGAAAGGATCATCCTCAATAAAATTTTCATTTGAACCTACAACGGTTTTAATCGATAATCAAATAATTGACCAATTTCTGTTTATAGGATTAAAGACATAAAATGAATGTACTTCTTGTGATACCATTATTAAAATTTTTTCCCTATACCCTTTCTTACTAAAATGCACTTTCATGAACCCCAGTTCATCTATTTTAACTACACTCCTATTATCAACCCATTTTCATTGAAAAATTGGCACTTAAAGTGTTGTGTAATCCAACTCCCATATTTGTTCGATGATGCCAAAGTTTGACATATTCACATAAATCAGATTATTTTTCTTTGTACCAGAAATATGCATCACATCCACCATAAGAGTAACTCCACTATTTTTCATTGTACTGTGTTCATATTGATCCTTTATATGGAATGTATAACCATTACTTATATAACCATTATAAGATAATACGTGAAAACTTTTTCCATTGTATATCCATAAAAGTTTTTATGAAATTGAATTTAGATTTCTAGATAACTCTTTAAAAATATGACATAAAAACCAACATATGAACTATTGATTATGTGTACTTTATATCCATTTTCACCCTTACTATATTCAAACGACTAAGAATTATTTTGTGGGTTTCAACATATAGTGAAACCTCTAAACTATTATATAATGTATAAATGTGAGCCTTCTATTTCTCTGTAATGATAACTGTGACAACATCTCTTACAAAAATCCCTTCATCCATAAGGTTCCTACCATGATGATATTTTGGGAGACCAAGCTATCCAGATCAAACAGGTAGTCGGTACATAATTCAATGGATTCCTTAGAAATATATTTCACTACAATAAAACCTTCCATCCAACTTTTATTTTTTAATATAATCTTTCAAAATATTCATATACCATTCAATGAGGTACACATATATATAATATATTAGAAAACACAGCCAAATCTATCTAAACAAGAGAACCATTAAGTGAATCATTATATCATAGAATTATGAAGGGAAGAACATCCCCAATTCACTTAATATAAAAACAATTTATTTTTCCATATTTGAAACTTTTCCAAGTCTATAACTTTACTACATATATATTTAAAAAGAAAAAAATATTGGTTAATATATGTTGGAAATTTTTATAAAGAATTCAATATAAATATATGTGTATTAAATCACGTATCAAAACATGAAAGTCATGTGATTTTATCCCCTTTAACTTCAAATCATTCACTAATATGATATTATTGATATTTGATGAATACCCCACTGGAAACTTTACATCATTCAAGAAGTTGAAAAATTGATATCTATTTTTCCTGGAAAGAGTGTAAGCTGATGGAGGAAAAATAGTCCACCTTTCACCCTTTATTGGTGCCAAATATTACCTTATCTCCATGTAAATCATGTCCAACATATAATTAATTCCATCATTTTTTTCTAGGATAATTTTGTAAATTTATAATGAAGTTATCACATACATTTTTTATGTGTATGAAAAAAGAAAATTAATAATGTACAAACAATTGTAGTACGATAATTAAAAAAATTGATCACTTTTTCCCATTGGTTTTAATAAGGTTTTTCAAAAAATGTTTACCAAAAATGATAACCATATCCTTTATTTTATCGAACTATTGATCACCTATTAGTGGAGATGGTGTAATAATTTCTTTAAAATTACCATCTAATGATGTCTCCAAGATCAATATTTATGTCATTGGGGTAAAAACTTACGATATCCTTGAAACAGAGTCTTATATGAATGTTTCAACCTAATTGACCATGTAATTTATTCACAAATAGGGCACCCTATAATTCCTTTAATGCCATATCTTGGAAATTTTTTATAAGAAAGAAAGTCATTTATCATCCCATAAAATATTTCTTCCAACATGAAATCATAATTTTTATAAGAATCATAAAACATAACACCTAAAACCCACATTAATTTTAAATCTTTTATCAATGGATCCAATTAAACATCAATATCATTACCCATTTGTTTTGGTTTTGATATAAACATTGAAAACATATTTTAATTTAACTTCATACATAACCACAAAGTAAAGTTATAATTTACCAAAATAACTAGCCATGTACTATGAGGGCTATTTTGTATAGAAAAAGGATTCATTCCATATGTAGATAGTACAAGATAAAGGTTTCTCAATTTATTTCCAAATTCAGGATACACAAGATCAATTTTATTCTACCAAATAGATTATACCAGGTAAAGAAGTTTCCCATCTTGAATTATTATATCTTCCCACCACATCAATTATCTTGTAGTCTCTTTACTTATATATAGCTACCTAAAAGGACTTGATCCATATTTATTGTATTGACTCACACCAAATTTAAGGAATTTTTAAGTGATTCATGGTCCTTGAGAAATAATATATCATCATTTTGAGGGTCATGTTTTCTTTCAGTGATCATACCCATTGAACATAACATTAATTTAACATCATATGTTTATAAAGGGATCTAATTATCCTCTGGTAGCATATCATTCAATAGAGAAATTAGTTTAGTAAATTTGGTGTCACTCTATCCATTTCCATATAACAAATTATAATATTCATCACCATTAATACTTTTAATCACACTAGATGATCTATAAACCACAATATTATCCTAGTTACTAACTAAATTCAGTTCTTTCCTATTTTAGTTCAACTTTTTAAACTTTGATATATTCCATAAAATATCAAGTGTTCTCCCAACTATTCTATACTAACTCATATTGAATAATAACAAATTAAACCTGGACAAAGAATTTGAGAAGGGTTATATACATGATATTTTGCAAAATTGGTGAAATATTTAACCCCATATTCATACTCTTTTTCCATATGATAAGCATCCATCCATTTTTGATTCATATACATCCCATTTGATTCAATAATATTGACATTTTACAAAAAAACATAGAAGGTGTGATCTTAAAATACTAAAAGTCTATTCTTTATACACACACATATAAAGTTATCATAATTCATTATATTTTTAGAATAGATTCATTGAGGGAGATAATCCACTCACTGTTACTATCAATGTGCATAAGAAAGCTATGTATTTCTATATCTGGATAAGTATTAGGGTATATATAATATGATTTCACTATTAAAACTTATTTAAAAAAAATTATTTATTTTTCTCAATGTTTCTATAGTATTTGATACAAAGTAATCATATCAATTACAGTTATTATGTTTGTAAATTTATGAAAGTCATCATATTACATAAAAAACTAGCATCCTCAAAGAGGTATTTTCTAAATTCATATTTTATCTCATCCTCAATACGTGTGAAACTTTTTTTCATCTAATTTTTTGAAAATTTTATAATCATTAATTTGTTATATTTTTAGAGTTATATATATAACTTGAATTATTTCTGATTAAAATAATCATTTTGGATGAAAAAATCAATATACTTCACATTCTACTAACATATTTGGTAAAATATGCATTAATATAAATTAGGGTTTCTAGAAAAAATGGAAAACTAAAGGATAATTGATGATGAGACAATAAGAAAATTATTCTCATTATGGTGGAGAATTCATTGACCTAGAGTGAAGCTATTTTATATATAATGGTGAAAAACAAAAAAATGGTGGATATGAGATATATAATTCCAAGATATGTAAATAAGTAATATTTTATGAAATAAGAATATTATATACATGGTTTTTTAAATTAAATAGTTAAAAAACACAGTATGATATGGAAATAGGAAATCACACTATGGTTTAGATGTTGAGAAAAAATGATGATGATTCTTGTGTCATTTAAAAGTGAAAAGAGAAGAAACATAATGAAATAATTATTCCCAAAAAAATTATAAATGAAGAAGAATATTTTTCTATAAATATTCATGGAACATTTGTCTTTAAATAAATGGATTCACAATGAACTGGAGTCAATACCTCACACACTTCAATTTGGGAATATAATATGTTATTGGCACATCATTATAGGGTTATATCTATAGAAACAAAAACTAAAAATAACCACCTAGACACCCAAAATAGAACATAAAGAACCTGAGAAGGATCCGCTATCTACCACTCTACCATCATAGACCCAAGCCACCCAAAATACCAATGCATAAAACTAAATATGGGGTATGGTGTAATGTTTTAGGTAGAAATAGAGGAACCACATAATGAAAATTCAAGACATAAAGGACATAAAACCCAAAACCGTGAGTGGGATTTGAGCAGAAGAAAAGAACAACCGAAAATGAGAAAAGCTATGAAAAAACTATTAAATACAAGTAATTATTGAAAAACATACCTTCAGTTAAGGGTTCATTTGTCTAACCAATTCGAAGGAGTATGTTGTAGGGTTTGTCTTTTGGGATGGTTTGAACAACATGAGGAGAATCAATGTCTATTAAGGTTGTTTTTAATGAAGAAAAAGGATTTTATTAGCACTGGTAATAAACCATTGATAAAACATACCTTTATTAACACTAAAACTAAAATCATTTTTATCAGTGATATATTTGGTGTTGATAAAGTATGAATTAATTAGTATGAAAAAATACCAAAAATAATTACCTACACATGAGTGGGGAAGAGTAATCTCTAATGAAATTTACGTAAGTGGGAGACTATCATGATGAAATGTTGGGATACCTTTATGTATGCCGGGCTACCCTTTATCAATGTTAGGTTTAGTGTTGATAAATTCCAAATTTAGTACTGATAAATACTCATTTATAAAAATTAAAAATTAAAAATATAAATTACTATAAATTAATAATTATATAACCATGAATAATAGAAATTACAAAGTTGATTTATAAAAAAAGAATATATACTAAAAATTAATGTTTTTTTTAAATATTAATAATTAAAAAATAAAAAAAATAAAAAAATAAATATTTGATATTAAATAAATAAATAATATTAAATTATATAAATTTTAGAAAATATTAAAAATGAACAAAATATATTAATTATATAAATTACAAAATATTTAAAAAATTAAAATAATATTAATTATAAAAATTTAAAAAATATTAAAAATGTATAAATAATATAAATTATATATATTTGAAAAATAATATAATGGTATAAATATTAAAATAAAAATTAAAAAATACTAAAAATTACATTTTAAAAAATAAAAAATTATTAAAAAATAATTTTATAATGATTTCAATAGAAAAATATTAAAATAAAAATAAGTAAATCCAAAACTGCATGAACCATGGGTTTGGTTGACCAAGCCCATGAACACAAAAATTTATTAAAAATAAAACACACACATTGAACAAAGTATAGAGAATTACACAACACACCTTCCTGAAAGAAAAGAAGAAACAATACTTCTGACCAAAACAAAAGATTCATTTCTTGTGTCTACCTTCTTTGTTTTGGGAACCACCCTAACTTGTTGGGTGTAGACCCCTCCTTCATTTATTATGGGGCTATCATAATGAATTTTGATCATCATCTATGGAATCCTGCCCCTCATTCGATTCAAAAATTATTTTCAAAGTAATTACAACATCCACCTACTATATTTTCTTTGATTTGGTATCCTACTCCAAGAATTCCTCCATGGTATTGGATCAATTTTAATTATTAACCATGCTAAAAATATTGGGTTCTTTAATAGAGCTCGCACTAGTGTGAGGTGAAGGAGCATCCTTATGTGCATTTACTATGATCACTCTAGCAGTGAGTCTCATTATGATCACAATCGTATCCTGAGAAAGATCTCCAAGAGGTGGAATCACTATGGATGTCTCAAACATTGGTAGAGCCTTCTTAGTGGCCCAAATTTGATTTAAATTTAGACAATCTAAGAAGTTTCTTTCATTCCCATCCCTTCACCACCCAAAGCTAATAACCTAGCCTAAGAATTTGAAGGCTACTGGTGACTCTCAACCACTATACCGCTGCTTGAGTGGGGCCTCACTCAAGAAAGCATCAACTTTAGATCCAACCTTCCCATTCGACACTTATGAAGATTAGGTGAATCCACTATTTGATCACCAGATATTTTTAGTGTTCCTATTAGGGTACCTATAGTTGTTACATCATTAACTAATTTTAGGTGTTGTGCATTAAGGTCCCACTCATTAATCACAATATATGTGAATGGTCTAACATTAGGTTGTTGGACTTCAGTGAAACTTTATTACTTCACCATGTCTGAGGAAGAGGTAGAAGTGTGTTTAAACTGACCACTAGAAAAGACCATAGAAGTGGTGTGGTTAGGGATAAAGTCTGGATCACACTCATTGCTGTCTTAGCCATGTCCTTTGTGTTTTCTGTGGAACCGCTTATTAAGTTTAATGGAAGAAAGTGAAATCATATCCAATGATTTCCTTCCTTTTCTGAGTGATAAAGAAAGTTATATTTTGCCTTATTTTCCTGATATTCATCTGAGAATCCATATTCTTCCCCAGACTTAGATTCATTTTGGCCACTTCTATCAGTGCTCTTAGGAACCTCTAATTGGGAAGAACCCAATTCATTTAAATTTTCAGTATGTTTTTCTTTATCTTCTAGTAATTAGTATCTTATTAAGTCCTCATCCTTTTGAGAATGAATGATAAGGTCTTCTCTAAGGTGGTGAGAATTTGGACCCTACCCACCACCCCCAGTCTGGAAGTCCACCTCAAGACTTATAACCTCCATTTTGTCTTGCTGTGTCTCTTGTGAATGATTCCCTTCATGATCCTTGTTTAGAGGGGATCCTTGACCACAAACCTCCTATATTTATCACCAGTGTTCCCCTTAATCCCACAAAAATTAAACATTAGTATTTTAGATATCTATCAAGTTAATGTCTAATAATATTGAAAATTTTACTGAATTATTTCATATTTTCATAGTCGATAGCTAGACAAAATCTGTACTCATCTGCAGAAAACACTATAGTTTTAATCAGTGGATATGAAAGTTTAACCACCATAAGAATCCTATAAAAGTGGACATACCTTGAATTTTCCTTTTATTTTTCTTTCTTTAATGGAACACCAATGGCTATGGTGATCACTCATAAAATCTATAGGTGCCAGAGAAACCAGGTCAACTCACAGATCTGAATCCAAGCCTAAACGAGTGAATTATTCACATTAAAAGGATTAAAAGAGGGGTCCTAAACTTGAATTATAAGAAAACTAGGTTTTATATTAATGAGTCCAAAGTCACATGCTTTGGATTTTATGGCCACATTCAGGAAAATAATGTGAATGAATCATTTACCTAAAGAATTAATTCACCGGCCATGAAATCCCCAAATAACAATTTATCGGTTCCTAAAATTAGATAATCCACACCGATATTATTTTTACTCCATAGATAAGTGGGAAATGATATAAAACTTACACTCCTTGATCTTTTCAACAATGATTCCATGGATGGATTCAATTAAGTCTATGTATCCCTTCTTTATAATTTTCTAAGAGGCTTAATTAGGGTGATAAAACACCTCAAAATATCTATTATTCTCGGTGAATTTCATATCATGTAGGGTCCATGGAACAATTGTATCATGCACAATATTTGGAGTATCATATCCCAATGGTTCCTTTCAATCCCTTGGTATCGAAAATCTAGAGTTACTAACCACAACTTGTACAAAAGAATGATTCTGTCCCTGCCGGGAAGCACCTAAAACACTGGTAGCTACAAAATCATACTTATTCTAGATGCTAGTGCCTTTCACAAAAATTATGATCAGATCAGAGAGAGACCCAAACACACTAGGATCTCCATTCATGGACGAATTGATGACATTGACCGCATTATTTTTAACCCTAGAACTATTGAGGTCTTGGTTTTTTATGATGGGACAATTTTTTAAAGCCATGAAATCCATGATTGGATGAGAAAACTCTTACACTTCCACTATAATTGAATCAATAAGAGAAATAACCAATGAATACTTTGAGCACTAGATCACCACATTGTTTCCCAAATCACTAGAGCGTCTCTACTAACTCTATCCAATAATAAAAAATGTATAAATATTAATTATATGAATTACAAACATATTAAAATTATTAAATTTTAATAAAAAAAATGTATAAATAAATATTAAAAATGAATAAATTATAGAAATATTAAATGAATAGATGTTAAAATTGAATAAATTATAAAAAAAATTAAAAGTGGATAAGTATAAAAAATTAATAGATAATAATAGATGAACAAATATTAAAAATGAATAAAATTTAATAATTCAAAATGAATAAATTTAAAAAAATATTTAAAAAAAGAATTTATAAATTTTATTATATAATTAATTAAATATTAAAAATTAATAAATATTAAAATAAAAATAAAAATCTTAAAAATTACATTTTAAGTATCCTTACAAGCAAGGTTTTCTTTCCCCCAAACTATATTATTTCTAACAGCCAAATATGGGGTTGCTTTGGAAAGATATTTCATCTGATTTGGATAAAAAAAACTTATTTTGATTAGATCCCCCTATCCATTTCTCATCTTGAATCATATTCTTGATTTCAAGACCCATTTCTCTAATCAAGAAATTATTACTAGATTGAATCCCATCCCACCTTAGTATGGGACTAAAAAAATTAAACTGTCAATGGTTGAAACTGTATTTCATCCTTACCTATTCCATAACTAGTGTCCATACCAATATTCTTACCATTATTATGAATCAAGATACCAACACTATCACCCTGAACCTATCCGTTTTTAAGAACTAGAAAAACTATCATGACAACATTCAATCCTGCATTTGCAGACCAAGACATCGGAGCCTATCTTTATAACTCATTCCTGACCTCTATATAACTCCCAACCAAACTTTGAACTTAAAAATGGAACCCAGATGAAATAGACCTAGCCTATAACTACTTTGGACTAGGGCACAAGTATGGCATCCCACCTTTTTCATTACATAACTTTTCATTACATTATACAAACAAAGGATCTTTTAAAGTTTAGTTTCTTAGGAAAAAGAAACATAATACATGAAAACTTAAAACATTATTCTAATATTCTTGAAAGTATTAATCATAGGTTCATACTAAGTGAATTTACTACATCTCATAACCTAGGGGCATACATAAAAGTAATGGGTGAGCATAATTCCCAATAAGGGAAAGTAAGGGAAATAGTTTACATGCGACCATGAGAAATATCAATAAGAACTTGAGGAATATCATAAAGGACTGAGCATAGAAAAATAGGGAATATAATAATAAAAATAATATTAATCATAACATAGAAATTTGGCTACCAAATTTAAATGATACATTCCTAAGTATATCACTAATGTTTTCTACCGAGGTGTCATAAAAATTACCAAGGTTATTCACCAAGATATCGTAAAACATGTCATATCTACAGATTAAATTATTTACATAATTAATTGGAGTGATATCAAGGAAAAACATTCATATGTATTTATTAATTTGATCCATATATATCTTAATCAAACATTTCATAAATAACCCATGAAGAATACAAGAAATGGGTTTCATATCAAAATCATGACTTTTCAAGAGTGTTTAAAAACATGAATATTCTGTAATTTTCAAACTACATAAAAGGAATGTGGGATTAATGTATATTATCCACAGAATAAAATAAATAATTTTTACATTTAGTTTAATACCCTTGGAAAATATATATGATTGAGTATTCACAAAAAGAAAATGAAATAGAATTTCTTTAGGAGAAGAGGGAAATTTTGAGAAGTAAATTTGGTAACATAATGAGTATAAAATTTGGTTTTGAAAAAAGTTAAAATGAGAGGGGACAGAGGTGTACCAATGAAAAAACATAAATTTCCAGTAATTTTATGACTAAAATGGTAGTATAAGCGAGTAACTAAAACATTTAGAATACATATATGAAAATATTTTCTTGAATCAAAGAGAAAAGAAGGATAATTATCTTACCTTAAAGAGTTGTTCCTAAAACTTGAGGATTTAGATCTTGGGGTCTTGAAAACACTTTGGGTGGAATAATTGAGAGGTAAAAATACCATAGATTCATGTAGTATGTATTTGGAGTGAAATTAAATAGATAAATGGGTGGGTATTTATAGAGAAAGTTGAGGATTTGTTTATTAATTTCCAAATATAGGCCTTGGAAACCTTGGTTGTGGAAAATAAAAAACAATGGGATTGCCCATGGTTTTAGACACCTGGGTCATATTTTATGTTATTTTAATACACAAGAGTCGATCATAATTTTATATTACTTCTTTTGGCATGGAAAAATAAAGTTTCCACAAAAATAATGTTTTTAATGTTAAAGTTTCCATTTTAGACTTTGGAATGTAAATTACAGGTTTGGAAATTGATTAAAATCTATTAAAATAATAGATATTAATAAAATAAAATATTTTTAGTCTTGTATTGTGGTTATATAATTATTAAATCCTTATTACATAATTATCAAGTCATTAAACATATTGAAAAACTCAAACTGTATTTTTACTATTCATGAAAAAATAAAGTATTTTAATAAATTATCATAAATTCACCCAATATTAATTTTGGCATGATTATTTAAAAAATGATATTTATTTTATCATAATAGTTTTATAAATATGAGAATTATAACTTTTAAATATAAAACTCTTTATTTATTAAAAATAACAACGGATTGAGAATGCATAGTAAAATTTTTAACACTTGAAAAAAAATATTTTATCATTTATATTTAAATAAGAGAGTTTTATCATAATATTTCATTAACATAAGTATTATTCATAATATATTAGTTTATTATAAATATTTATATATTTTCTATAAAGTAAAATTTCTTTCTGAAAAACCAATTTATCAAATTCCATCTCAATTTTATTAAGAAAAACTATTCTTAAAATGGAATTGATGGAATAAAAATTTTATTTATACAATAGAATTACAATTTAAGTAAATAGGGCCTCAAAATATAACCCCTTATAATAACTGCATATAAACTAAGGGTAATATATGTAATGGTGACAGATTCATTGGGCGGCTCGACTAACATTTCTTGAGTGGTAATTTCCACCAACTTGAACTTATCTTGTAGGCTATTTCATTCTAGCTTCAATTGTTGAAGCTTGACTTGATCTTGGTCCAGATAAGACCCCAGTGATTCTACCTCCCTCCTAAGCTCTAAAAATGGGCTTTATACAACATAAATCTACTGGTTGAGTCCATCGTTTATCCTTTATTCATTAATTATTCTTTATCATTTCTACTTAAAAATTATAACATAAAAATTATTAACACGAGTATAGTTTCTAATGGTCATATTGACCAACAGTTATAATTGACCCATGATCAAATAATGATCAAATATAAATGGTCACATTTCTATTTATATTCACTTAATTGTTAAAGATATATGGTTTTTTGTGTATAATACAATATAACACACATTTTCTCGGAAAAAAAATATTATTTAAAAAGTTTGGGTTATTACATTATTCCTCTCTCAAGAAGTTTAGTCCTCAAAATTTCAACTTATACTCTCAATTGAGAAGAGGTGTTCATATTTATACCTAATTATCTCCTTTGGTTTCTACATTTCTTATTCATATATATGGTTCCTCTACAACACTTTGATGAGATGGGTAGTATTATTTTATAGAACCTTATCTCTATGGTCAAAGATCTCCACTGGTTGCTCCTCACAAGAGAGGACATTTTCTAGTTGTACCACCTCTGGATTCATTACACGTGAAGGGTTAGGTATGTTCTTCTTCAAGAGAGATACATGGAATACATCATGACAATTAGATATATTTGGTGTAATTTCATATCGATAGGCTATTTTTGATATGAGATCAAGAGTTTCATAGGGGCCAATATACCTAGGGATAAGCTTCCCTTTCTTCCCAAACCGCATGAGTCTCTTCTACAGTGATATTAGAAGGGAATTTTTTTCTCCAACATCAAAATCCAAGTCCCTTTGATGATTTTCATCATATCTCTTATGACGAATATGAGAAAACTTTATGTGTTTTTGGATAGAGTTAACATTTTCTATCATATCCTGCACAATATCATGCCCAAGAATATTTCCCTCACCAACTTCATCCAAAAAAGTAGAAGTTCTACATCGCTTCCCATATAGAACTTCATAGGGTTCCATTTGAATACTCAAATGAAAGTTTTTGTCTTATAAGAACTCAACTAATGGGAGGTGTTGATCCCATCGACCTTTAAATTCCATTTAGAATGTTCTTAGAATTTCCCCGAGAGTATGAATAGTCCATTCAGATTGGTCATCAATTTGGGGGTGATAGGCTATACTTAAATTCAATTAAGTATTCAGATCAGGTTGAAGACTTATCCAAAATTTTGATGTCAACCCTAGATCATGATCCTAAACGATATAAGGTTACCCCATACAACCTCACCACCTCCTTTACATAAATTTTGGAAAGTTTTTCAAGAGATAAATCTTCCTGAATAGCGATTAAATGGGAAATATTGGTGAGAAAATCCTCTATAACCCATATCACATTGTATCCTTTGGATGTTTTCAGGAGACCAGTGACAAATTACATAGTGATATTTCCCCACATCCATGTTGATATGAGCTGTGGTTGTAATACCCCTTTAAGAAGTTGTCTCTTTAAATTCACTTCTTGAGACACCAAGCACCTTTTAGTGTAGTTTACAATATACCTTTTAATATTATCCTAATAATAATGATCAATAAGGTCCCTATACATTTTCATGATTCCAGAATGTATAGAGAAATTAGAGCTATGAGCTTCATCCATCAACTCCTTTATTTCTAGAATAGATGGAACACATAGTCTTGTATGAAATTTTAGTACACCTTCTGAATCAATATTAAACTTAGGAAATTTCCCATTATTGACATCCTATACCTTCTTCTATAACAAGGGATATTATATTTGATCTTTCCTAATCTTCTCTAGTAATTATGGTCGAAAAATCATTTGGAATAGGGTTGATGACGTCCCTTCCCTTAAAATTCCCATGTCTAGTTTTACTAGATCTTTGATCAAAGGATATCCTTGAATCCTCATCATTTCCTTCACAATAGGGAATTTCATACTTAATAAATCAGTGAATTTTTTTATTCTTTTAGGGTGATAATGAATTGAACAATCACATACTTTAAGAATTTCAAACCATCTCCTATTTCTCATATTGAATTCCTTTTGCGTGAAAATGTAATTCAAACTTTGGTGGTCTATGTATATATCACATTTCTCCCCATAAATATAGTGCCTCCATATATTTAGAGAAAAAATAACTATATATATCTCCAGGTCATGTGTTGAATAATTCTTCTCATGAGGCTTTAATTGTCGAGATGCATAAGCAATCACCTTGTCATTTTACATGGGGATGCACCCAATCCCTTTCAGATATGCATCACTAAAAATAATGATTCCTTCTCCAATAGAGGGTAGAGTTAACACATGTGTAGTAACCAATCTATTATTCTAATCTTGGAAACTTTATTCACACCTCTTTGTCCAGAATAACTTATCCCCCTTCGAGTTAACTTGGTTAGTGGATTAGAAAGTCATGAATTTTTTTTCCAGAAACCTTCTATAATATCCTACTAAAACAAGAAAACTAAAAATATTAGTTACTATTATAGGATGAGGTAACTTCTCCACAACCTTTATCTTGGTAGGGTCAACTTATATTACTTCATTTGTTATAATGTTCCCAAATAAATCATCTTGTTGTAAACATAATTCACATTTTCTGAACCTTCCAAATAGCCTCTCCTTTCTCAGAGTTTTCAATATAACCCTTATATGATCCTGATGATCCTTAATAATTTTGTAATATTTCATAATATCATCAATAAAAACTACCAAAAAGTCATAAAGGTAGTCCTTAAAGATTATATTCATCAAATCCATAAATATAGAAGGAGAATTAGTCAAGCCGAAGGGTATAAAAAAACTCATAATTCCAAAATCTTGATCAGAAGTTAGTCTTTGGAATATCTTCTTTCTAGAAACTCAATTGATGATAATGAGATCGAAGATCGATCTTGTATAAGAATTGAGCCCCATGAAGTTGGTCAAATAAATCATCAATACTTGGGAGAGGGTACTTGTTCTTCATTCTTATCCCATTAAGTTCTCTATAATCAATGCATAACTACATTGATCTATCCTTCTTCTTTACAAATAGAACCTGTTCTCATCAAGGAGACACACTTGGTCAGACAAACCCCTTATCCAAAATATATTTTAGTTGTTTCTTTAATTCCTAAATCTCTATATTTTTCATTATATATAGGGTCTTTGATATTATATTGGATCTAAGTATGAGTTAAATGGATAACTCTACCTCTATTTCTGGGTGAGGTCTTGGTAACTATTTAGGAAATATGTCAATGTATTCCTAAATTATGGGGATAATTTCTATTTGTGTACATTTATTTATTTTTTCATCTTCCCCGATCATTTACAAAAATAAGTCTATGGGAGGTTCTTTTATACAAAGATCATGTTGAGATATATCTTATTTGAAAAAAACTATAGGTCTTCCATTCAAGACTACTAATATTTCCTTGATTGTGAAGTTGAAATTACTACTATAATTTGAGAGCCATTCTATCCCTAGTATAGTGTCAAATTTCATCATGGAAATGAATAATAGATTTTAGATGATATTGTTATCTACAAAGTGAATACTAGAGTTTCTATACATTGTTGATGATTATCTAATCCCTCAAAGATTATTGACTGATAACTCTACTTCTAGTAGTTTATAGATTGATTCTATATTATTTGTAAACTTGGAGGAAATAAAGAGATGAATAGAACCTGAATAAAAAAAGTACTTTCTAGCTTTGATAGAACAACGAGTATACTTGCTACCACATCATTTGAAGCTTCAGCTTTAGTTGTTTTGATAACAAAAACCCGACCTTGCTCTCTTGGCCTATAATGAGGTTGATTGTGATTCCCCTCTATTGTTTTCTAATTTGGATAGTGATTGAAAAAGTTACCAAGCTATCCACACATGAAGAATTGGACTTCAATCTAGGCTTAAACCATCTTCCCTTAATTGTTAGTGTTGAGATGTTAAGGCTTCACCTCACTTTGACAATTCCAAGAAATATGTCTATCTCTTCCACACTTTCGACATTTCCCACTCCTGAGCAAGAAGTTCCCTGAATGATTCTTCTCACATTTTTTATGTGGGAAGTTTCTCTTGATTTCCTCCTATTATTTGATAAAATTTATACTATAATCTTGGATCCATTGATCTATTCTTCTTATTTTATTTATGGGACTTATTAATATCTACAAACTTCATTTCAATCTTCATAAAACTCCACGCTATCTCCTCATAGTTTTCATAGTATGGATTAGCAAGATTCTTTCATAGATGTGTTCTTAGTCCACAAAATAATATATCAACCTTTAAATTATGATCCATGAAAAAGTTAGAGGTGCAATGATTTTTTTTAAACTTTATCTCATAGCTTCCCATAGATTCATTTTCATTTTGATTCAGCTCTAGGAGTTACTCCTCTATTTTTGTTTGCATCAAATGGGGGAAATATTTTTTGAAAAAGGTTACATTTAACTATTACCACTCCATAAAATCAATATCCTTTCTTTGATTCATGTTTTTAATCATTTTCTATAACTGATTAGATTCTCCCTCTAAGTGGTACACATCAAGGGTGACTTTATCTTGTTTCAAATAATGGATTATAGAAAAGATATTTTTCTATAGATCTTATCCATTGTTCATCAATCAATGGGTTGGTAGATCTACTTAAAGAAGGTGGTCATTAAATAATAAAGGAATCAATGGAAAGTTATTCCATTTGAGGTGAATTCGGTCTCTTGGATTGATTCAAGTTATTTCTCATAACTCAAGTTAGTTGATTCATGATTCTCAACGAGTTTTCCATTCTAGATTCTGATAGAGGTCTATTAGTGCATGGTCTATTGCACTCACTATTTAAATGGTTCCTAATATTTCACACCATTTTATTAAATAAGAAAACCTTAGTGAGAAACCAATTTATTTTAATAATATTATAATTCTAAAGTATTTGTTTTGTCTTAAAACATCATGCTTAAATATGTTATTCTTTGACAACAATTACATTTTCTATAAATCCTTCATAATGGTTCATAAAAAGTTTGAAATTAACCAAACATATCCTTTGGGAGTTTGAAACTAGGACTGAATCAAGGCCCATTGTCATGCATTGATTCCCATTAAAGTTGAGATCAAAGTGGTGTTTTTGGGTGTTACCCCTAGATACATCTGTGTTAGAGCCACATCCACTTGTTCATATCCAGACTGAGATTTTTTTACTTGGTAACCACTTACTTAATATTTCATAAAAATAATAGGATGTTTTAATACATTTAAACATTTATATAGGGTTTTTCCAAAAATTTTAAAATTCTAATTTACACAACAAACTAAAACATCATTTTATTACAACTATGGAATCCTAAATTTTTATTACATAAATTTTCATTAAATTGTATAAAGAGTGGATATTTTAAAGTTTAGTTTATTGGAAAAAGGTGTATAATACATGAAAACTTAAAACATTATTCTAATTCACTAGAAATGATTCATCATATGTTCATCCTAAGTACATTTACTGTATCTCATAACATAGGGACTTACATAAAAGGAAAGGGTGAGCATAAGTCCCAGTAAGGGAGATCAAGGGAAATAGTTTATATGTGACCACGAGAAATATCAATAATAACTTGAGAAATACCATAAAGGAATGAGCATAGAAAAAGGGGAATATTATAATAAAAAAACATGAATCATAACATGTAAATGTGGATACAAAATTCAAATGAGACATTCATAAGCATATCACCAAGGTTTTCTACCGAGGTGTCATAAAAATTACCGAGGTTATTCACCAAGGTATCGTGAAACATGTCATCTCTAGATATTAAATTCATTACCCAATTCATTGGAGTGCTATCAGGGTGAAAACTTAACATATATTAATTAATTTTATACACATATATCATAATCAAACATTTACTAAATAACCCATGGAGAATAAAAGAAAGAGGTTTCATATCAAAATAATGGTGTTTCAAAAGTCCTTAAAAACATGAATATTATGTCATTTTCAAAATATATAAAAGGAATTTGGGTTTCATGTATGTTAATCCCAGAATAAAATAAATAATTTTTTACATTTATTTTAATACCCTTGGAAAATAAATAGGATTGTGTATTCACAAAAGAAAATTGAAAGAGAATTTCTTAAGGTTAAGAGGGAAATTTTGAGAAGTAAATTCAGCAGCATAATAGGTATAAAATGTGGTTTTGAAAAAAGGTAAAATGAGAGGGGAAAAGGGTATCCCATTGAAAAAAATAATTTTTCAGTAAGGTTATAATAAAAATGGTAGTATAAACGAGTAAACAAAACATTTAGAAGACATATACGAAAATAGTTTCTTGAATTGAAGAGAATAGAAGGATAATTCCCTTACCTTGAAGAGTTGTTCCTAAAACTTGAGGATTGGGACCTTGGGGCTTGAAGACACCTTTAGAAAACTAATTGTGAGGTAAAAATTATATATATTCTTGTAGGATGGATTGGTAGTGAAATAAAATTTATAAATGTGTGGGTATTTATAGCAAAGTGGAGGATTTGTTTATTAGTTTCCAAATATAGGCCTCAGAAACCTAGGTTGTGGAAAATAAAAAACCATAAGCTTTAACATGGTATTTTTCCATGGTTTTGGAAAATTGGATCATATTTTATGATATTTTTATTCACAAGAGTTAATAATAATTTTATATTACTTCTTTAGGCATGTAAAATTAAATTTTACACAAAAATTATGTTTTTAATGTTAAAGTTTCCATTTCAGACTTTGGAAAGTAAATTATAGGTTTTGAAATTGATTAAAATCTATTAAAATAATTTATATTAATAAAATAAAATATTTTGAGTCTTTTATTGTGGTTATATAATTATTAAATCATTATGACATAATTATGAATTCATTAAACTTGCTGAAAAACTCAAAATGTATTTTTACTATTCATAGAAAAATAAAGTATTTTAAAAAATTCTCATAAATTCACCCTAAACTAATTTTTTCATGTTTATTTAAAATATGATATTTATTTTATCATATAAATTCTCTAAATATGATAATTATAACTTTAAAATATAAAAATCTTTATTTATTAAAAATAATAATAGATTAAAAATTCATAGTAAAATTTCTCACACTTGAAAAAAATATTTTATAATTTATTTTTAAATAAAAGTATTTTTATCAAAATATTTCATTAAAATAATTATTATTCTTAATTTATTATTTTATTATAAATATTTATACCTTTTTTGAAAATTACTATTTCTGTCTAAAAAATCAATTTATCAAATTTCATCTCAATTTTATTTAGCAAAACTATTCTTAAAACGGAATTAAAATTTTATTTATACAATGGAATTACACTTTAAGTAACTAGGTCATAGATACATAATACCTTATAACAACCATGTATAACCTAAAGGAAATACATGTGATGGTGATAGATTCATGGGGTGGCTCAGCTAACATTGTTTGAGTGGTAATTTTCACTAACTTGAACTTCTCTCATAGGCGATTTCATTCTAGCTTCACTTGTTAAAGATATGATTGGTATTAGTCAAGAGATAACCCTAGTGATGATACATCCCTAATAACCTCTAAAAAATTGGATTCTTACAACATGACTCTTATAATATCTTGGCTTGGGTACCACACACCGGTTCCCCAAACCAACCTCTCACGTGACCTCAAGCACGCTACCCCATATTACAGAGGATTCCAACTAACAGTGAGGGTCTAATATCAATGATGAGGATACTATACCCTCTTTTTCAGAGTGAAACACCAATGGAAACTAAATCAACAATAACCAAATGTATAACCATAACAAAAAATACCAATATCATATGATAATGAAAACTGAAGATACAATATCAAACTAAAAAATAGATATTTCATGCTAATATAAGCGACATGTGTCAAAATGTAACTCAAAATTAAAGTCACTGAAAACTCTCAAGAGTATCCCAAACCATGTCAAATTCCCTCATCCATTCTATATCCCAACTTATCTACCTAATATAGGGCCTTTTCCCTTATCCTATACTGCAACCATGAAATCTATTCGGGTACCGATCAGGCATCCCGAGTAGGGTGTGAGTACAAATCAGTAGGCCACCACCAATGACATATAAAACAATTTCCAATCAAATAACAATGAATTTAGTTGTATAAAGAATAAAACAAAATGAATAATTAAACAGTTATCACATTACTAACTATTCTTTATTTAAATACATAAACCCCCAGGTTTCTATAGACACCCATACCTCAATTTCTGCTTCGGATCATGCCGAATCCCAAAGTATGTCCGATGTGATATCATATCTTAGAATGAACATGTTACCATTATTTAATTCATACTTAAATGCCTATGTTACCATTCATACTTCACACAATAGAATGAACATGTTACCATTCTTAACACACAATAGAATGACCATGTTACCATTCTTAACACACAATAGAATGACCATGTTACCATTCTTAACACACGATAGAATGACCATGTTACCATTATTAACACACTATATAGTGACCATGTTACCATTCTTTATTTCACAACTAAATGACCATGTTACCATTATTAGTTCACAATCGAATGACCATGTTACCATTCATCAACACATAATTAATTTAAAAATTAATTATTCATATAAATTTCATTACTAATTCAGTAATTAGTTAAAAAAAAATTCCATTATTAAATTCAATAATTAACTAATCAAATCAAATAACATTAATTAATTCAACAATTAATTAATCACATATATTTATCTAGTTAATTCAAAAATTAACTAATCACATCAAATATATTAATTAATTAATCAATTTTATTCTATTAGTTAATTCAACAATTAACTAATCACATCTATAACATTAATTAATTAAACAATTAATTAATCACATAAATTCCCTTAATTAATTCCCCAATAAATTAAGTACGTAAAAACTATTAATTAATTCAGCCATTAATTAATCATCATCCCCAACTCAAAATCCCATAATTAATTATATCATTAAAAATGTCAAAACTTCATAATTAATTTTTCAATGAATTATCTCAATGAATAATATTAACATCTCATAATTAATTATCTCAAATCACAATATCAATATCTCATAATTAATTCAAAAATTAATTAATCTAACCCATTCAATTGCATCAACACAATAATCCCCATTAATTAATTCACTAATTTATTAATCAAACTCATTCAATTGCATCAACGCAACAATCCCCATTATTTAATTCACCAATTAATTAATACAACCCATTCAATTGCATCAACACAACAATTAACATTAATTAATTCACCAATTAATTAATCACGTAAAATGTATTAATTAATTGCACAATCAATTAATCACATCCAATCCCTTCAATTAATTCACCAATTAATTCTACACATCAACTCCATTAATTAATTCCATAATTAATCAATCACATTCAATCCCTTCAATTAATTCACCAATTAATTTTACACATCAAATCCATTTATTAATTCCACAATTAATTAATCACATTCAATCCCTTCAATTAATTCACCAATTAATTGTACATATCAACTCCATTAATTAATCATATAATTAATTAATCACATTCAATCCCTTCAATTAATTCATCAATTAATTGTACACGTAAAATACATTAATTAATTCCACAATTATTTAATCACATTAAATCCCTTCAATTAATTCACCAATTAATTGTTCACATCAACTCCATTAATTAATTACACAATTAACTAATCACATTAAATCTCTTTACTTAATTCACCAATTAATTGTACACATGAAATCCCTTGATTAATTTTGGAATTAATTAATCAAATTCAATCCATTCAATTAATTCACCAATTAATTGCACACATCAACTCCATTAATTAATTCTATAATTAATTAATCACATTCAATCCCTTAAATTAATTAACCAATTAATTGTAAATGTAAACTATATTAATTAATTACACAATTAATTAACCGCATTCAATCCCTTCAATTAATTCATCGATTAATTATACAACCAATTCTACTAAATAATTCCAAAATTAATTAATCTAACACAATACCTTCAATGAGTTATCTAATTATTTTTTCACATAAAATTACATTAATTAATTCCATAATTAATTAATCACATCAATACCATTATTTAATTCAACAATTAAATAATCACATTACTCTCATTTATTAATTCATAAATTAATTAATACCATCAATCCCATTATTTAATTCAATAATTAAATAACCACATTACTCCATTAATTAATTCATCAATTAATTAATCGCATCAATCATATTAATTAATTCAAAAATTAAATAATCACATTACTCTATTAATTAATTAATCAATTATTCAATCCCATCAATCCCATTATTTAATTCAATAATTAAATTGTCACATTACTCCATTAATTAATTCATCAATTAATTAATCACAAATCAATATCATTACTAATTTAACAATTATTTTATCATATAAATCTCTTTAATTAATTCCCAATTAATTAAGTACCCCAATCCCATTAATTAATTCTTCAATTAATTAAACAGTATCCAAAAACTCAATATCCTATAATTAATTCAACAATTGATTATTTAATTCAATCCCAACATCTCATAATTAATTCAACAATTAATTATCTCATTCAACAATACAATATTTCGATAATTATGTCAATAATTAATTATCTCCAAATCAATAATCTTAATTTCCTCATATTTAATTTAACAATTGATTATTCATGATCTAAAATCCCAATATCCCAATTTCACATTTCCTTAAATTAATTAATTCACAAAATTAATTAATTTAACCAAGAACATAATTTCTAAACATCTAAAAGAAGTTCTAAAATTAAATACACATAATTTTAATCAAGGATATGAGATTTGAATTCTGGACCACCTACCTCAAGAACGGTGATGAATGATCACCAACAGATAATCCCCAATCTCAAATGGAATGATCAAGAATGTGACAAAGAACATGATATAGATCCAAAACCTAGACCCATGATTAAATGAATCAAGATATAATAAACCTAGATCTATATCTAGTACCAACAATGGATAAAAATCATTCTTTTATCTAGGGAGAGGAGTAGAAGAGAGAGAGAGATCCAATCAAGAAGAAAACACATACCTGGGAGGTGTAGATCTTTAATACACCCTTTTATTCACTAATAAAGGAGGTCAGGAGGGCTTGGAATCTATCCAGGAGCATAAAAAATCGAGATAATTTGATTTGGGATGAGTTGGGGTTGAATAGGGGTTAAAATAGGGGGTTCATGGAATAAAAAATCTATTTTTTGGGTTAATTAAAACTGCATGCATGGTTTGTTGGGAAGGGGAACATGATTTCCCCTAATTGTGCACCTTAACCGTGTGCCTCTTCTGGGGGGGGATGTTTCTTATTTTAGGGTGCATGATTTTCCAAAATGTGCACTAGTTGTGAAAATTCCCTCTACTTGGGTTCGTACGGTTAGCTGGGATGGGGCACACGGTTTGCACAAACCGTGTGCCAAACAGGCACTTTCCCACTTCCTTATGAAAATTAAAAATTTCACCCAAAAACTCCCCAACAAATAACCCAAACAAAAAATACTCAATAAAAGATAAAGAATACCTGTAAACAATCCTGTGACATCTCTAGAAAAATCTCGGGATCTTATAACTCTTCTAGTTGAGGCCATAACTTCTTCTTTTTTCATTAATTATTCTTTATCATTTCTACTTACAAATTATAACGTAAAAATTATTACCAAGTATATAGTTTACAATAGTCATATTGACCAATGGTCATAATTTACTAACAATCAAATAATGGTCGAATCTAGATGGTCACATTTCCCTTTATACCCACTTCATTATTAAAGAGATATGGTTTTGTTGTGTATAATACAATATAACACAAATTTTCTCAGGAAACAAATATCATTTAAAAAGTTCGGGTCGTTACACTAGGTTGTCAGTACCCTTCCCTGATAAAGATACATCATTCCTTCTAGGAGCAAGGGCCTTAGTATGCCTTCTAGCCTCAATATTCACCCTATCAACCGCTCCTCCAACATCAAAAGCATATTTACCAATTTGGTTTTCCAGCCTACCCATCCTCTTAGGTGTCACAGACCCAGTATTACCACTACCAATTTTGGAATTTTGGAGCTTGACTTCCCTTTGGATTCAAAACTACACTCCCTTTCCCATAAATAGCCTCTGCTGTAAGTTGGTATGCTCCACCACCTACACAAGGTTCACATAGGAGGAATAACCAGCTCCTAGCTTACCCAGATAAACATCTTCAACAATAACCTTATTCTTGGTTGACCCTTTCTGCTGACTGTCCTCAAAATTATTCCCATTTAAATATAATGAGGAATAACTGATTCCTTTCTTACAGTTGGACTTTTAGTACCCAATAATCCTATAATCCAAGAAAAAACATGTAACTTTTTATAAAAAAACTTGAAGTTTTAGATCATATTCATGAGTATAAAGAACTACTTTCCTAGTAAAGGTCTTGCTCCAGTCCACTTCCACTAGAAAATTTAAAAATAGTCATATTTAGTGTTTTTAGTTCCTTTATCCATCTTACTAAGTACACCAATCAAATATTCAATGTCATACAAAATTTGTGGATGCCAAAGAGTATAATTCAAACCTATACCCATGTAAATGTGTTCTTAGTCTCAAAGTGATTGAAACTAAAATTCAACTCTTGAATATGGAGAAATCCAGGCTTAAGTTTAACCAAAACAGAGCCACATTCTCTCATTTTCAATTCCTCATCCAGAAACAAAATGTTTAAATAATCGTGACCAATTGGAATACATTTCCAATTAGAGAAACACCAAACATAGGACAATAAATATACATGATAATCAAATTTATATGGAATTTACCCTTTCCGAAGAACCATTTGGGTGATCATGGAGTTTTTTTATAACTCTAATCACTCAGATATCACTTCCTATTATGAAAATATATGGGCAATACCTCCCTTTTTTAATACCATACAATAATCCTCCTAAAATAAAGTAAAAAAGGCATCTATTTAAATATTTGAAACCGTTAGCATTGTCACTCTTCTAATGAACAAACTTGAGAAAGTTATCCTCAGTAGCTAGAGAACCAATTGAATCCACTATAACATTGAGACATCCACCAACAAGAAGCCTCCAGATCTCCTAAAAAACAAATACATTAATATTTTAAATTTATATATAACTATAAAAAAAATACATTATACAAGTATTAAGTGAATAAATATTAAAAATCAATAAATATTAAAAATTAATAAAATACATACAATATGAAAAATGAATAAATAATATTAAACGAATAAATGCTAAAAATGAATAAAATTTAATAATTAAAATTGAATAAATTATCTAAAAATATTAAAAAAATGAATAAATAATATTAATTATATTGGTAAAAAATAATAATTAAAATGAATAAATATAAAAATAAAAATGAATAAATATTAAAAATTACATTTAAATACAAAAGATTCATAATAAATTACTAATTAAAAATGAGTAAATAATAATTGTATGAATATTTAAATGAAAAGGCATTAAAATAATAATGAATAAATATCCATCATATAAATTACAAACAAATAAAAATATTAAATATAAAAAATTATAAATGTGTTAATATATATTAAAAAATGAAAAAAATACAAAAATATTAAATGTGTGTATATATATATGCAAACAAAATTGCATTAATTATATTTGAGAAACTAAATGACTTGTGATTGTGTGTACATATATGTATATATATATTACAATGAGATATATCAAATTGAAAAAACAAATGACTTTTCCTATTGTATAATGATATATTCATATACATATACACAATCATACACATTGCACACACACACACACACATACAAAGACACATACGGACACACACACACACACACATGTATATAGAAATACATGCACACACACACACACAATTACATACACATATATACACATACCTACGTATACATACACATACTACATAAACATACAAATACATACATGCATATACATGCATACATATACATCAACATACATACACATACACATATATATACACATACATACATACGCATAAACATACATACATACACACACACATACACCTAAACATAAACATACAAAACACATACATACATATATATACACATAAACATAAACATACTATAACAACTCTAGTTTTTATGGATTAGTCCTTTAAATATCTCTATGTAAATATTTGGATTTATTCTCAGAGTCTATGTGGTGTTTTGGTGTCTCAAGACCCTAAAATTAATATATTAAAAATATTAATATATTTTAATGTATGTGCACACCTCATTTCAATATAAATGGGTTTATTATTGTTTGAGACCTATAATGGGAAATCTGAGACCATAGTTGATTCTAGAATGTGGGGTTTACCCTAGGCATGACATAAGGTTGGTCAGCATCAGACATTCCGTGGGAGGTGACCCCCGATGGGTGTGTTTAATAAAATAAATATTTTATTTATTTATTTTAATTAAATAACCTAACCTAGCCTAATAATCTATGAATACATCATTATCAAGTTTCTTTAGGCTTATCCACATAACTCTAGGAGGATTATAGGAGAAAATTATTTATCAAGGGATCAGGATTAGATAACAACGATGATCAGATCAAGGTGGATTGAGAGGCGGCAAGTGAATGCAGTGGATCTTATTCATCATTGGTGAACACACTCTTCACCAATGATCAATCCATAACCAAGTTAAGGCACATTATTTATTAATTTTCTCCCCATTTTATTTTCTAAGAATGGATTTAATTATCAGCTTATTTGATTTGTGATTTATTAATCTTTGTATGAGCACTGTTGTATTTTGGTTTTGTTAATCTTATAAAACTCCCTCATTGCACTTGATATCACTATTGGATACCCAGTTTAAATAATTTTTTTCCAATAATTCTAGGACAATGATGGATTTACTTTATTTATGTGCATTTCTCCCCATCGTTTGTTGTGTTCTTCATCGTTGGCCCACATGGTCGTGGTTTGACATTTCTAAGTTGGGTTTAAGCATAAATGAACCCCTTTATTCATGGTTGTTGTGAAAAAAATGTGCGGTATGGTTATTTGTGGGTGGTTTATGATGGATTATAGGTATAAGATATTTACTCCATGGATTTGGGATCTAGAGCGGTGATGAGAAGTGAAATGGTTCATGAGTGGGTAATCAGATTCCGATTTTCAGCTATTGGAGGCTGGAAATCAATGTTCAAAAAAATTACCCTTTGATTTTGGGTGGTCAAATAGTTGAATTTATGGTTATAAAACCAAATCTTGAAACTATGTGAAGAAGAAGATTTACTATCTATGAAAGATATGACTACATAATGTGCACTGTGAATAACACACGTTGTGTAATACCATAGCTAAAGTGACTAGGGTTTTAGGAGAGATAAATATCACATGCTATGTATGTAGACATACAGATCATTTGAACTGGTGCTATAGGCATGAAATTTACTCTAGGATTACATGTTTATGGATATAATCAGGTAAATGTGAATGGATGTGTACTCTAACATGACTAGGATACCTGAACACGACTATGTACACATGCACATGTTTAAAGGGAAAGGGAAAGGCTTGGGTGGATGATACATGTCATGTACCACCTGTACACACTATATAGTATGAAATCATTATCAAGATATGTATAAGGTAGAAAAATCCCAAGGATATGATTTAAGGGAACACACTGTGTGACCCCATGTATACGTCATCTACTTCTCCCAGTAACTTCTACCATCTGCATCTCCTTCTTTGGGACTTAGATTTTGGATCACGAGTAGACCATACAGAGTTTTTTTTCATGCATAAAATTATGGTAGCCTTCATTTTGGTATACAAGATAAAATGTGAGTTGTTCTAATAATGAAACTTCTTCATGAAATGCTTGATGATGGTAGTGATCATGAAAGGATCATTAGAGTGATGTTGTGGTTAGTACTCCCCTATCGCACCAGTTGTGGGTCCCCCATACTATTTATATAGGTAGAGTATATAATCCCACACACTATAGTAGAGAATGGGACCAATATTTTTTAGTTTTAATCCCTCATCTTCAAGGTCCAATAGGGATAAGGTCCTCAAATGGGGCAGTGGATCCCCCGGATATGAAGCAAAACAACGAGGAGCGAACCCGTCCACACAGATTCTTGTAAGGTTTTACATGATGTTGGGAATCAAAGATGGAATTTTGGAGCTAAAGGTAGACTCATTGTACTTAGTTGGGTTATAGATATGGAGGTGCAATTTCTATATCATTTTGGTTTCTTTATGAGTATTTATGTATTGGATTTTCGTTTCACTCTTGCTATGGGTTGAACTGACTTCTATTGTATCTTTCTATTTATCCCTTTACGGGTTTTGGGGAATCCTACTGGGTATGTATATACTCACCCATGTATGAGTTTCGCCTACATATATTGTATTTTATGCAGATGAAAGACAGATCATTAGTGACATCGGTGGAGCTTAATGTTATTTTAGTTCATTGACTACATTCGGTGATCAGACTTAGAGATCAAGTGCTGGACTCTCTTCAATATTCTTTATTACAATTATAGTTAGGTTGGGACTTAATTTTTGGCTGGGTGTATATTTTTAACCTTTTTCACTTTGGATTTATTTTCCATAATCTGATGTATTTATCTAGAGGTTATTGCAATCATGTTACTCTCTATTTAATGTAGTTCTTTTTAATATTCATTTACAATTTTACATGGAGATGATTATGTGTGTGCATATAGGTTCAATAGCTAAAGGCCTACCATTTTGATATATTCATTCTTGACATTTTTCTTTAGTCCCTAGCCTATTGGAGGTAGGATTGGGGTGGTCACACCTATCATACTGCCAACCCAATTATCGATATAGGATTGTGATGAAAATTCATTGAGTGATGATGCCTCACTTCATGGGCCATATCTTGAGGTGTTTCCTCTAGGTGTGAAGCAAGAAACATCTTTACTTATTGAGAAACAGATAGTCCCATTAGGGTAGGATGCCAATGTGCACAATATTAACATGCTAAATGAGTTACATTGGATGAGACCGCTGAGATTTCATGGTGATCCAGACCTATAGGCAGAAGAGGATTGGATGGAGTCAGTGGTCTGAGTCTTCAGGCTTGTTTGGACCCTAATAGATCAGATGTTTATGCTTATATAAAACCGTCTCTATAGGGTATCAGCATTTTGGTGGAGTTTGGTGATACAAACCCTATAACTACCCCCACTTTTCATACACTAACATTATATCATTTTTGTAGAATACTTAATACAATACACAATAGATGCCCAAAGAATATATTAGTCTAGTTACTTTAGAAACATTGAAACACAAACACTGATACATAAGTGAGATACATTATCTCCCAATAGGTTATTCATGACTATCACCCTTCTTAGACACATCATACATAATAAATATCTTCATAACCTGGGGAAATTAAACATAAAAGGGGTGATATTAGATGCTCATTAATGGTAAACAAAGAAGATATGTAAGCATAAACATGAGTATATGGGTATTATAATGTGATCATGACATTAAAATATTATAACCCGCATAACAAAGATCATAAACATGAATCCTGGCATAAATATTGGCAGTTTATAAGACATAAATCATAAGGTAATATAGATCATAATCCATGAAATCATAACATAGGAATATGACATGTAATTTTTGGTAGACACATATTTATGTAAAATGATTTCCATAGTAGTCAAGGAATCAATTCCATCTCCATATTAGTAGTATGAGTTCACTCCCTATACCATATTGGTATTTTTGGTTCACTCCCATGACCATATTAGTAGTCAAGGTTCACTCCCAAGACCATCTTAGCAGACAAAGTCCTTTACTAAATCGAGTTCACTCCCCGTTCCATCCATGTCCATCTCATGAGATATAAATCTTTACCCAATGCATTAGAGGGAGATATAGGTCCCACCCATATCATAATGAAATCATACATACATGTTCTACATGATCATAAATAATAATATCATAACCCATGAAATGAAATTGGTATCTTAAATATGTAATTATATCATAACCTATGGAAGATAGATATGTATCATAATCATTTCATCAAACAATAACCCCTGAGAAGAAGCAGGTTTTATAATAATATAACCCGTGAAATAGAAACGAGTTTTATAAACATATAACCCATGAAATAAAAATGGTTTTCATAAAAATCATACCATCAAAAAATAAAACATTTAGAGAAATAATATTAATGGAACCCTTGGATCATATTCTTATTAAGGAATGAGTAACACCAACAGATTTCATATTTTATGGAACATAATTTTGATAAATATTTTAAAAACATTTCCTGAGTAAAATATCCCTTATTCTTAAAAAAAAACTTTTTAAAACGTAAAACCTTTTAAAAACCATTTTATTTGAAAATAACGTTGAAAAATTATAAAAAAAACTTAAAAAAATTTTTAAAACCTTTTTCTTTGAAAATATTTTGAAAAATTATAAATAAATCTTGAAATCATTTTGGAAACCTTTTTCTTTGAAAATACTTTGAAAACTTATAAAGCATGCTTGAAAACATTTTGAAAATCTTTTTATCTGAAAATAATTTGAAAACTTATAAAGAATGATTGAAAAAATTTTAAAAACATTTTTCTTTGAAAATTATTTTAAAACTTATAAATTATGCTTGAAAACATTTTAAAAAACTTTTTCCTTGAAAACTTATAAATAAATATTGAAATAATTTTCAAAAAACATTTTCCTTAAAAACTTATAAAAAAATCTTCAAAACAATTTAAAAAATTTTTTATTTGAAAATAATTTGAAAACTTATAATTTAATATTGAATACGTTTAAAACACATTTAAAAAAAAAAATATTTTTTAAAACATTTTTATAAAACATGGTTTTAAAAGAACATATATTCCCGACCGAAGAGAGAGGTAAAGTCATATTTTCTTAAAAACACTTTCTTAATTATATTAAGTACCAAAGAGCGGAAAAATGGTACCAATAAATGAAGATATCATTGATAACATGAGGATAATAAAAGTAGTGATTTTTCTTGAGATATTAATAATAATATTTCATTAATGGTAACATAATCATAAACAACCCCGATAAATGATGAGATTGTAGTAATAAACTATTACCACTTTGGTAACTTTGACTAATAATACACACGAGATAATAAAATTAAATAAATATTAAAATATCATGGAACAATTAGGTTCATGATATAACATTTAAAAGGGTATTATATACACCCCATAGAAAAATATAGGTGCATAACATGGTAAGTATCTCAAAGAAGACAAATTGAGACAAAAATTACTTTACCGATTTGGAATATTTTGACCCATAAACCCCATGAAAGAAAGATCATAAAAAGGATATGTAAATACCCATAAATTTTAATTATAATAATAATATAATACATTAATGGTAATTATATACACCACATAAAAGAAATTAGTGGTTAATAAGGCATAAATCTCACAAAAATAAAAGTGAGACGAGAAAACCCATACCTTAAGTCTCGACTTTCTTTGTACACGTTCAGATATCCTATATAATAAATATAAGTTTATTATACATCTACCAAAAAACCATGATAATATATATCATACTATATAATATTCACTTATAAATTTATATTACCAGCTTATTAACAATTCCATGTTAAAGAAACATTTTGGGTAATAACCGCTTTGTTTATCGTACGTGTTTTGACTTTTTATTCTTAATACTCTTACTTATATCATGATTTAACTATTTAAAGAATGTAAAACATGATATAATTATCATATATAATTAGTATATAAAAATTCATAATAATAAATAAAGGATATAAATATGACATGAAATACACTGTTCTTGGAGATGGTAGGTCGTATGACCATATGAATGTTGTTTCCATTTTATTGTCACATTGAAAGGAAGAATGTAAATAACATATATGTATATAAATATATATATAATAATTATAGTAGAATTATTATTTAATATATATATATATATGATATAATTTTACTAAAACCATTATTATTACATTCCATGTAAATGTGAACAAAGAATATTGCTTTGAGGAGGTCGTAGTCCACACGTCCACAAACGAAGTTATCATATTTACAAAAAATGGAAATCATGAAGGTATATTTTATATAATAATTAAATAATAATAAATAAATAATAAATATCATAAATATCATATAAAAATAGTTTTTTCATCGTAATTACCAACCATGATAGGTGGTAAAGGAAAAGTGAACAACATCATTTTGTGAGGCAGTAGTTCACTGTATACAAGAATAGTAAGTTCATTACCCATTTGATGGAAGTATGTGTAGGTGTATGTAGAAAAATTAGAATAAAAACATATCAGTGTTATGAGGATATTTATTTTTTATATAATCATGTAATAATAATATTTTAGGGGGCTGGAGAATGAAAATAAAACAAAGGAGATTTAGGAAGGATGTTACCTCTTCTTTGGGTAACTCCTATTGGGTTGCACAAAAGGATTCCTTGGTTGGATTTATACCCAAATATAGGATTATAGGATTAATGTAGTGATTTTGGTAGGATATTTGGGTATGGTTTTTTCAAGTAAAAGTGTCTTGAGAGGTGTAAGGAACAATAATATTGAATGTCTTTTTATAGAGGAGGAGGAGTGACATTCTTGTAAATACCAAAATGTGAACACTATTGGGAGGTATACCTTACACAATGTTATTAAAAATTGAAAAAATAATTTATTAAAGGAAAATTAATTTTGATACAAACCTCCACCACACAAAAATACGTGTATTTTTATAATTTTATTCCTTAACTTATAAGTTTCCCCATTTTTATTATTTTGGTTTTTATTAAGGCCACTAGTTTTCCAAACTAAGTAATTTAACCATTAAGAATAAATTAAAGTTAGATTTATTATAAAATATATAACAAATTAATTCTAAATATTATATATAATTTACAAAAATTAAATCCCATGTCTGTTGGAAATTAATTTTAAAACAAGCGCATGTAACGCACAAAAAAACTGCTTTAACCCGACCTGTGCTAACATTTTTTTTATATCTAATGGTCAATATGTTAATTATAAAATAAAAATTCATAAATTATTGGACCATATTTTATATTTATTAAAATTTAAAAATAAATTGGAATAATATAGTATTTTTTAGTAATTTTAATTATTTTTTATAAAATATCATTTATTGTAAAATATTATTAATGTCAATTTTGACATTATTTATTTAATTTTAATTTAAAAATATAAAAACATTATTGGGATTAAAATATATAAATTTAAAATATTTTTAATATGATATATTCACCTAAAAAAATAATGTAACACCACAGTTTATTAAATTTACTTTACTTTTAATGTTTTTAGCATTATTTATTTTATTTAATTATTAACTAAATAATCCATGCGTTAGTGTTTGTTTAGTGTTTAATGTAATTATATAATATCTAAAAATTAAAGTTAAATTACAATGATTTAAAAATATTTGACTTTCAAAATAATGTTTATAAAGGAAACTATCTAGCTTCTTCCATACTCTAAAGCTTTATAAAATTTAAAGGTAAGGAATGCTCCTTTTTTGTATTTTTCCTTACTTAACTTATTATATGGGTCACTTTCATGAAAATGTGTCCCACTAAATCAAAAAAAAGAAAAGAAAAAGAAACAATAGGTTATATGGTCTAAATATGGTCATCCAATGGCTTTTGGACAAGTGTTTAGGTCATTTTGGCCCTTAAGTTTAATGTTTAGTCCCTTATTAATATTAATTTTACCTTAGTCGATATAATTAATTTTAATTAATTTCAATAATATTTTTGGTTAAAACTAAGTTGAGGTTATTAGAAATTATAAATTATTCTAATTCCAAACATGGAATCCAATTTTCCAAATTCTATTCATGGAAGTGGTAGAAATTAATTTAAAGTTAATCCAACAGACAGGATGACAAAAGAGATTTTTAAAGTAAAAATGTTCAAAAGTTTTCTAAATTTTTATATCTAAATTTAATGTAAAATTGTTTAAAATTACCTAAATTGGTTTAAATGATAATTTTTTTTTTCTAATTATAATTAAAAAATAATTAAAAACATTATTTAACTATATAAATAAATTGGATGAAAATGCTGTTTTGAACTAAAATTTAGTATTATTCAATATTAATCAAAATACGAAAGTTCTCAAAAAAGTACCAAAATTTCACCCAAGGTAAATATTGATATTTTTCTTTAAAAAAATGAAGTTTATTTTTTAAAATAAAAGTTATAAAATTTTCATAAATTATATTTAAAATGAGTTTGCCATTAAAAGTCGGTAAAATTACCTTTTAGAAAAATACATCTTTTTATTAAAAAAATTGGATTCATATATATATTATGCCTATAAAACCTATTAGGTGAGTGTAAATTTTTTTATTGAATATATAATATTTAAATTTTATTAAAAACAATCATCAATTTTTTTAATTTATTGAGTTAAAATTTTTGTTTATACATAGAAAAATAGTTTTCTTAGAAAAGTAATTTATTTATTTTTAAATAGTTATTTTATTCACTTATACTAATTGATAACCAAAGGATTCATTTTATATACATGTGTAAATAATATTTTCATAATTTAGTTAATGTTATTCGTAACTTCCATTTTAATGGCTAGGTGGTAACTATAATAACATTCTAATAATAATATTAATAGTACATTGTAGTTTGGTAAAAATAGGTTGTGCACAAAAGTTATCGAAGGAACTTGGATTTGTGTGTAACATAATACAAATATAGCGTTTCATGTACAACAAGCTAATCGAAGTGTTGTGTGTAGTGTAAGCTTAACATAGTGTTCACATAATAAAATCTATATCCAGTGTTGTTTTAAATATAAAATATCAAAAAGATTAAATTAATTCATAAAAAATCACAAAATACCGGGGTGTTATAGACCCATGATGAGATGATGCTCTTATGGTCAGACTTCTGGTAGGGTTTTTTGCGATGAGTGTTACCCTTTGTTCTTACACTCCTTATGGATCTAGGATCTTCTTGAGCTGTAATAGGTTGATATGACAACTATAGAGTATTCTATGAGGTTCAATGAAATCACATGTTACTCCATGGATATGGTGCAGGTTGGTTTCTTCTAGGTACAAAAGTTTGAGAATGGTCTCTATAGAGACATTTGTGCCAACATAGTTTCCTTGTGCCTTCTGACCTATGTTGGATTACGAGAGTGAACTCTAGTGAATGAGAGATTTCTAACAGAGGGATGTTATACGGTTGTAGATAGAGGTGGATATCATGTTTCTACATCATATATAGTAGCTAGAAGGTGTCAAATGTTGAGGTATTAACAAAGGAGGCATTCTCATTCTTGAACTCAAACATGTGGATCTACAGCTCAAGGATCTCATAGAGGATCTAACCATCTAGGCGATGTTCAATGCTATGATTATGATGGGAGGGGTAGAATGGAACATGATTACATAACCTTTCATGTTGAGAAAGATAATATTACAATGTCTGGAACACCAAGGCAGAGGTAGTGCCATGATTAAGGATCTCCTAAGCGTGGTTAGGGAGGCCCCCAAGTAGGTGGTGTAGATAGAGTAGAAGGTGGATCTACAAAGGGAGTATGTGTAGGTGGAGGGTAACAATATTCACTTTTTCCACCACCACAACCACCAGGAGGCCCAAACTAGGCTCAGATAGTGAGTGGATGAGGTTGTGGTCAGCTGTAGACTATGGTGGGTTATGATCAAGTCACACGTGTGATGATTCGAGGTACGATCTATGTATTTTATAATCTTTCTTGAGTATTTATATACATAGGTTTGATTCATTAATTAGTATCCTTATACCTTTAACATGATACAGAGCTTCCATTTTAGGCTTTAGACCAGCAATTACAGCTAGAGGTTCCTACATGGGGTGATGGTTTAATATCACATATCTGCCGACAGTATGAGATTGCGCTCAGGGGAGAGAGTTTCTCAGGGAAACTCTTGGTCGTCATGATGAAACCTTATGATGTCATATTGAGTGTGAACTATTTATACATGGTCCAAGACGAAATTGAATATCATCATAGAAAATTTAGATTCCTTTAGATAGATGAGATGAGATTCTTATTTTTGGGTGAGAGAGATATCATGGTTGAGAAAATGGGACTTTTGAGCAGGAAGATATAACCGATTAACCATAAGTTGGTGAGTTTATGCCATGGTGCAGTGGGATATTTAGGCATATAGATTCCCTCAGTAGTATATGACTATATTGAAGTCTTCCCTAAGGATGTTATGGGACTACCTTCATGGAAGGAGATGGATTTCAACATTGACTTACAACTTGAGACCGCATCGATATCTTTTATGGAATATTATATATCCCCTACCAAGATATGGGAGCTGTGGGTATATTTGTAAGACCTTCTAGAGAAAGGTTTCATTAGACTAAGTGTGTAACCTTGAGATGCTCTAATTTTGTTCATGAAAAAGGTAGATAAGATCCTAAGGATTTGTATTGATTATCATTATATGAATTAGGCAATGATAAAGAACAAGCCTTTGCTAAGGATTGATGGCCTCTTAAACCAATTGAGAAGCATGAGTTGGTTCTCGAAGATCGATCCTGGGTTCTTTTACCACTAGTTGAGGTTTCTCAAGGATGATATTTAGAAGATGACATTTTGATGTCACTATGGACACTATGAGTTCTGGGTGATGGCTTTCAATGTGATGAATGTCCCCTATGTGTTTATAGATCTTATAAACTATAACTTCCAGCCATACTTGTAATAATTTTTTATTTTATTCATTAATGACATACATATTTACTATGTATTAGGGGAGTATCTAGAAGATCATTTAAGGGTGGTCCTATACTTACTCTGGGAGCACCAGATTTATGGTAAGATCTCAAAGTGCCAGTTTTGGGTCTGTGAGGTTATATTTTTGGGGAATGTAATATATAAACATAGTTTAGAAATGGACCTAATGAAGATTTATGTGGGGATTTCTTGTGATCCACCCAAGAGTGTGTCGGAGGTTGGAAGTTTCCTCATATTGGTGGGGTACTACAGCAGGTTCATGGTGGAAATCTCTAGGGTTTAATCCCTTTTGACCACCTTGACATAGAAGGGGAATCCATTTACTTGGATTGAGTAGTGTTATAGGGCCTTTTAGGAGTTGATTATAAGGTTTACCAGTGCTCTTATGTTGAGACTAGCAAAGGAGGGCATTGAGTACATAGTGTTTTATGATGCCTATGGAGATGAGATCAGTTGTGTTTTAATTTAGAAGAAGGAAATGATCACTTATGGTTTGAGGTAGTTAATAAATCATCATAATAACTATGCAACTCAAGAACTGTAGTTCTTAGAAGTAGTATTTTCTTATAAGAATTGGTTTCAGTATCTTATAGGTGAGTATTTTGTTGTTTACTCAGACCACTAGAGTCTTAGATAGATCTTCACTCAGAGAAATCTTAAACTAATATAAAGGAATTTTTTAGAGTTCCAACAGGACTATGACTTCAAGATAATATGCACACTCGATAATGGAAAAATGGTGGAATATTCCTTTATTAGGAGGTCTTGTTCGTACTTGGTGGAGGAGGTGTCTGAGCAGTTGGATTCTTCATAGCTAACCACATTATAGGAGAGGGTTGTAACATTTTTCAGTTGATGGTGATGAATCCTCTACTTATTCATATTTTGAGAGAGTCTAAGTTGGTAGACATCAACTATGAGGTTCTATGTGACCATATATCCTTAGTAGATTCACCATATGGATTTTTTGAATGAGGGGAGAACTTAATTCTTTTTCAGGGATGAATGGTGGTTTGAGTCATGTTGTGTGAGGAGGTGATGATGGAGTTTCACACTTCACCATTGATTGTACATCATGGTGTGTAAAATATATATAAGGACCATTAGTGATAGTTTTGGTGGGCTGGCATGAGATAGAGTGTTTTCAAGTTCATCTCTCAGTGTCTCACATGTTAGCTGGTAAAGAATGAGCACCAGGTTCTGATAGGTTTGATACAACCACTTGATATCTAAGAGTGGAAATGGGATGGCGTATCAATGAAATTTGTGATGGTTCATGCATTGATAGTGCGATTCCACGATTCTATCTGGTGATTTTTTACCAACTAACCAAGTAAGAACACTTCTTTTCCATCATAGAGTAGAGTTTGATTGAGAGTTTGGGGCTATTGTATGTGTGGTATATCATCTAACTTCATGGGGTTCCCTCGATGATTGTATCAGAACACGATGCTTGGTTCACATAATGGTTGTAGAGAGGCTTGGAGGAGGACTTCAAAATCTAGTTGAGGATGAAAACGGTGTTCCACCCCCAAATGGATGGGCGGATTGAGTAAACTATCTAGGTGTTGGAGGATATGTTGAGAGCCTACATGTTGGATTTTATCAAGATTTGGGAGGATCACTTTCCATTGGTAGAGTTTGATTATAATAACACTTATCACTTTAATATTGGCATAAAACGTTTTGATTCCTTGAATGAGAGACCCTACAGGTCGCCCTTATATTAGATTGAGATTGGTCAGACATCTCTTACTGATTTAGAGATTGTTCAGGGGATGATGGAGAAGGTACAGGTGATTTACACATGTATGGGGATTTTAAGAACCCGGATCTTCTTTTCAGGTATGTTTTTCATTTTCTGGTCGTTTTTGAGGAAAAGAGAAAAAACTAAAAATTTTCAAAGTACACGCCGTGTACTTTATGGTTACACGCTGTGTACTGTGATGCCACTGGTGGCCATGTCCGGGCCGTGTCATGGCCACACACACGGACATGTAGGGGTGACATGGAGACCACTTAAAGCAGAGTATGGAAACAGTAAGTACACGCTGTGTACTTAAAAAGTACATGCCGTGTACTTTTTTTTTCATTAAACGCACCGGGGTCATGTCTGATAGACAGAACACACTCCTTCTCAACCTAGTTCATCCGAGAGCACTGAGAAGCCACAGATCTTTGACGAGCCCCAGAGCCTCTGTCCGTCCTCCAATTCGAGCACCGTTGATTTCTTTAGAATCACAGCGGTGAGTTATTCCTTCTCCAAGCGCATCGTTTTCCAATTACTCCTCTTTTCCAAGTTATCATGGGTTGAAATTTTTATGCGTTTTTTTAGATATACGGAGTTCTAAGGAGATTCAAGCCTCGTGGTTCAAGTATATTGATCTCCTAACCCCTAGGTAGGTGGTTTGTGCCTTTCTGTTGAAATTATTTGAGTATTTTGTGAAAATTCCACCAATACCGTTGAACAGGGTATTGTGTGTTTACCTTTTTAGCCCTATTGTTTGACTTCTTTGCTTGTATGCCCGAGTATAGGTTACTATTTGTAAATAGGGTAATTTTGTTGTGATTTGGATGTATTTCTCATGCATGTTTTTCTTGCTCATGACCGTTTGGTCTAGTTTTTCCTGTTAGGCTATTGCCATTTACCATGCCTAGTTTGTAGGATAGTGTGACTGTTGTTCTATTATGCTGATATGCCTTAGAATGCTAGCCAAGTAGTTCTTGAGGTTTACTTGGGCTGTTGCGTGTGTTACTTGTTTGACTTATATAGGGCTGTGAGAACCTAGTGTAGTAGACCATAGGGAGAATGGGCGTAAGGGATTCTCTAGAGTGTCTTATAAATTATGATTCGAGACCACATGGGGAATTGATGTTGAGTTCTTCCTTAGAGTGTTTGTAGTTCCTCGACGTGAGCCAAAGGGGGAATGAGATGTTGAGTGCTTCCCTAGAGTGCCTTTAGTACGATATGAGACTATATGGGGAATTGACGGTGAGTGCTTCCCCAGAGAGTCTATTCTTTAGCTGAACCAGAGGGGTAAGACTGTGTGTGCCTCCCATAGGGTTGCTAGTTCTTGTTGGTTGAACCAAAGGGGTTAGGCTGTGAGAAATTCTCAGAGGGTTACCTTTTTGTTCTTTCTTTCTTGAGTAGCTGTTTTACCTATTTGCAGATTAGATGCTTGAGACTATGGATTGATTACTGTTCAGTATCTTCCTGTTATTGTTTTCTATACTTTTACCTGCCATATATTCACTGACTGTTAGGCACCGATCTCGTGGTGGTTGCCTACTGGGATTTATTCTCACACCCTGTTTGGGCCATGCTTTTGGTCCCAAACAGATTATATTGCTGCAGGTATAGAGAAGGGAAAGCGCCCTTCGACTTCTGGTACTTGACTTTCTGTGGAGCTGGAGAGCGTGAGACCAAGCTTAGGCTTGCGATGCTGAGGAGTTGCTCATATGTTTTTCCTTTGTACTTTGGTTGAGTACTATACTCAGCATTGTGACTTGTTTGGATGTTTTTTTAGACATATTTATCATGCATCATTTATATATGTGCTCTATTTGTTTACACTTTTAGCCTTCTGCTGTTTACTCTTGTATGGATGTTTACTGCTTACGCTATTGCTTTTGTTTATCTTCCATTGTGTACTCTGCCAATGAGGTCATAGTTTCCCCACTATCACACCCAAGGCCCTCGCTGCTATTCGGCAGCCTCTGGCGTTTGGGGAAATGCGCTTGAGGCCATGTGAACAACCGGGTACGGGGCGCCTCTAGGTGGATTCCAGAACCGGGATGTTAGAAAGTGGTATCAGATGATCTATTTTCTCTTGACTTATTTTTTGGAGCCTATAGTCAGGGATAAGATGAAATAGGTACATAGTAATAAGCTGTGCCCGAGTGTAGCTAACCTGTGTACAGGGAAAAGCCATACTACCTCATTTAATGCAATTTTACTGCTTTTCAATTTTATAGTGGACTTGATTTCACCGTTGGGTGACTCACATGTCTTGTGCTATTATCTTTGTTGTTGTTGAGGATCTATTTCTATCACAACCTGATGAGATGAGGGTGTGCCATCTCATGGATCATATATTCACTTGTTAGAAATCACATGCCATGCATTCTTTCCATGACATCTAGGATGCACTAACGATTGCATGTTGTTGTTATAGATGTTGTGTAGACTATGCATGATGTTGTGATAGATGATTGATAAAATACCTACTATTTGATAAGGCCTTGTTTGAGTAGTGCTTTGTTTGGATGAATGCCAAAATTTGGTTCTTAAGGTGTTATGGGACCTCAAGGACCGGAATTTGGTGTATCATCGCTTTTTTTCCTTGTTATAACTTGTATAAGATGCCAAACTTTTATTCGAAGGGAGTATGGGGCCTCACAGATCGGAATTTGGCACCTTCAATGTTCGTTTCTGTGTTTTTATGGGCTCCGATGTAGTTCTGAGGCTACTGTCTGGAAAAACCCAGAATACACGACATGTACTTTATGAATACACGCCGTGTAGTTTTAAAACCGTGTCACTGAATGTGTGGGCAGGGACACGGGGTTGTGAAAAATCTTGTAAAAACACGCCGTGTACAGTACGTACACACCGTGTTGTTGAGACCATGTGTCTACCAGTGTGACTAGAGACACAGATGGATGAAACTTCATTTGTACACACTATGTCCTAATTTCACATGCCGTGCAGTGTAACCTAGGTACCTGTGTCCTGATTTCGACTAGCCCAGTGGGGAGCGCCTCTGTGTGAGCGTGGCAGACCCATGGTGGGGAGCGCCTCTGTGTGAGCACGGCAGACCCATGGTACTCGAAATGTGGAGTACCTCAGCAGGCTATGAGGGGGAGCGCCTCTGTGTGAGTGCAACATACCCATAGTGGGGAGAACCTTTTTGTGAGCATGGTAGATCCATGGTACTCAGTAGGAGGAGTACCTCAGCAGTCCAAGGTTAGTGAGAAGCACCTCAGATTCATGACAGGCCCACCGTACTCGATAGAGGAGGAGTTCTCTAGCAGCTGTGGTTTCGATAATGAAAATCCGGGTTTGAGCTGAGTCAATTACTTTTGTGTTTTCCTCATGATTGATATGGGTAACTAGATTACTTAGGTATATGTATGGGCATATACCTAAGTAATAGTTATCTATTAATTTCATAATTTGTGGTTTATCTTTGTTGGATTTTGTGAGACCTTGAGGGTCTCGGGGTCCCTACTGAGTATCGTTATACTCACCCCTACATGGGATATGCCCACACCTCGTTGTGTTGGTTGCAGACGATGGACATCACTGATTGAGGCAGAGAGTAGTAGGACTGGACGGTACCCAAAGGTGGACCACTTGGTGTAACAGTACACGGAGGAGACAGACGGATGTGGAGTGCTGAGGAAGCCATATTTACCTACCCTTTAGGTAGGAACCCTAGAGGACGACCTAGTAGCTGCATTAATTTTATTCAGTTGTACTTGCATTCAGTTATACTTGTACTTTCCTGTTGGACTTGTATTTCCGACCCATTTTAATTCCAGCACTTCTTTTGTATACAATTTTACCTAGTATTTTGCTTCTAGTTGTGTAATCTGTTGTGTTTGTTTTCAATTATAAAGGTAATGCCTTCCCAGTTTAGGGATTTACACCTTTGGTGCTAGTCGCCAGCCCCTGGCCTATGGAAGGTGGTCTTGGGGTAGTTCCAGTGCATCTTCTATAACGACTTCTATCTGGAGACCTTGAGGGCCGATCGAACTTGGGAGTTCATGAGTCTAGAACAAGGTACTCTTTCAGTTATGAATTATTCCTCTCGTTTCACCAAGCTTCAGCATTTCACACCCCTCCAGGGTGGAGATGGGTTGTTCTTGGCAAGGAAGTTTGAGGATGGTCTCAGACGAGAGATCCACTCACAGGTGAATATCTTCATGTTGACTTACATCGATTCCATTGTCAACCAGGAACTGATTGCGGATCGCAATCTGAGATATTTCGGAGCTGAGAGCCAGGGAGGTTCCACTTCTAGAGTTAGTGCCTCACCAGCTGATAGAAGGAAGTGCCGTAGGGAGTCTACGCGTGGGGATCCAAGGCAGCGAGACACATCTTTGGGTAGCCAAGTAGTATGCTACCAATGTGGAAGGGCTGGGAATATGAGGCCACAATGCTAGAGGGATCTAGTGGAGTGCCGATCTTGTGGTAAGATGGGTCACCTTCAGCATTTCTATCAGGTTTTGTCATCGGCAGCTGGTGACAGGGGTTCTTCAATGACTCTACATTTGGGAGCAGCGCCACTAGTTTCTCACCAGTCTGGGAACTGGAGTTCTTCCAGCCATTCGGGCCAAGGTGGAGGCCGAGGACATGGTTGTTGGTCGCTATTATATCAGTGACAACAGGGCAGATCAGCTCAGAGCGGGCAGGCAGGGTCACAGGGCCGTGGTACAGGTCATACTTTTACAGTGGAGCAGACCCATCAGGAGAAGGATCCCTGATCTTCTACAGTTTGAGGTATGATTTTAATAGCCTTAGTTTTATCTTATTCTCTTCTTGATACAGGGGCTTCCCATAGCTTTATATCTGTTTCTGTTGTGTAGAGCCTTGAGCTCTACATCTTTTCCTCTACCGATATCTTGACGCTAGACACACTGTTGGGGGCTATGACGGCTAGTGTACGTCAGTGCAGGGAGTGCCCTCTAGAGGTTGCAGGGTGTCACTTCTTATGGGATATCTATGTCCTAGAGATGACATGCTATGATTTCATCCTCAGGATGGATTGGTTAGTTCCCTTCTAGGTAATCATGGACTGTTATCATCATAGGGTGAGCTTTATATCACAACAGGGTGAATCTTTTCTTCATAGAGGTGAGTGGGATGTCCAGGTGAGTAGAGAAGGACCCGAGCATCATGGGCTAGGAGGAGTTACAACCCAGATTTCCAGTCTATATCTGGATGACCAGGGGACTTCGTAGTTAGACTTTCCCCCAGTGGTGGATCATTTCAGGGATGTATTTCTAGAGTACTTTTTAGGGTTGCCTCTGGAGTGTGAGGTATAATTTTCTATTGAGCTTGTTCCAGGAGTGGCACCGGTGTCCATTCCTCCTTATAGGATGGCTACACCTGAGTTACAGAAGCTCAAGAAGTAGTTGGAGGAGTTGCAGGCAAAGGGATTCATCCGACCTAGTACTTATCCCTGGGGTTCGCCTGTCCTGTTTTCAAAGAAGGCAGATGGTACCCTTAGGCTTTGTGTGGATTATCGGAAGCTGAACCAGTTGATGGTCAAGAACCAATATCCTTTTCCAAGGATTAATGACCTCTTTGACTAGCTTCGAGGATCCCGAGTGTTCTTGGAGATCTACTTGAGGCCCGGTTATCATCAGTTACGCTTTAGACCATCAGATATACCTCTTACAACCTTTAAGAGTAGGTATGATCCATACGAGTATACATTTATGCCGTTCGATCTCACGAAAGTGCCAGAAGTTTTCATGGCACTGATGAACCGAGTGTTCCATCCATATTTGGATTCGTTCGTAGTGGTCTTCGTGGATGATATCTTGGTGTAATCTCACACTTGACACGACCATGATACCCATCTTGAGATCGTTTTGAGTACACCGAGGGAGCATCAGTTATATGCTAAGCTCTCAAAATGCCATTTTTGGATGGACCAGATTCACTTCTTGGGTCATGTTATCTCAGAGGTAGGTGTATCAGTAGGCTAAGAGAAAGTGAGAGCTGTAGTTTCCTAGGAGCAGCCAAAGAATGACTTTGAGGTGTAGAGTTTTCTAGGGATGGATGGATACTATAGATGTTTCATACAGGACTTTTCACGTTTAGCAACACCATTGTCAGGTCTGATGAAGAAGGGTGAAAAGTTCCTATGGTCAGATTCTTGGGATTCAGCCTTTCAGGAGTTGAAAGGGAGGTTGACTTCAGCACCAATACTAGTCTTTCCAGAGCCGGGCAGGAGCTATACTATTTATTATGATGCTTCAGGTATCGAGATGGGAGCTGTGCTTATGAAAGAAGACAAAGTAGTTGCGTATGGGTCTCGGTAGTTGAGGCTACATGAGAAGAACTACCCGACGCAAGATCTAGAGTTGACAGCTGTTGTTCATGCCTTACACTGTTGGAGACATTACCTTCTGGGAGAGAATTTTGTGGTTTTAACTGACCACAAAAGTCTCAAGTACATTTTCACTCAGTGTGATTTGAATATGAGATAGTGAAGGTGGGTTGAGTACCAACAGTCCTTCGACTTTGAGATTGCCTATACACCTAGGAAAGGAAACACTGTGGCTGATGCGTTGAGCAGGAGGACTCAGATATAGGATGTTCAAGAGGCCAGTAGTGAGTGGCAGCTTATGGATATGTTCTTAAAGATGCATTTGGAAGTGAATGACAGAAAGGGGATTCATAAGGCTTTGGGTACACAGGTACTTTTGAGTATAGCATACCACCCCAATACTAATGGCCAATCTAAGCGTACGATTTAGGTGCTTGAGGACATGCTCTGAGCATGCATTACAGACTTTGGAGGTTCTTGGGAGAAGCATATACCTCTAGTGGAGTTTACCTACAACAATAGTTTTCAGGAAACTATTCATATGGAACCTTATGAGGCCTTGTATGGTAGACCATTCTGATCACCCTTATGTTGGCTGGAGGCAGGATAGGTAGCTTTGTTGGGACCTCGTCTTATTCAGAATACCACTAAGCAGATAGAGTTGATTCAGAAGAGGATGGCTACTGCACAGTCTTGACAGAAGTCTTATGCTGATCAGCAGAGACGACCTCTGGAGTTCGAGGTCGGGGATTAGGTTTTCCTACGTATCACACCGAGGTTGGGGCATAGAAGAATTAGGAGATAGGGTAAGCTTTCGCCGAGGTACGTCGGGCCGTTTGAGGTGTTGGAGAGAGTTGGGATGGTTGCCTATCGGTTTCAGTTACCTTAGAGGTACCGAGCTATGCACAACGTCTTCCACGTTTCTCAACTCCGACGTTACTTTTCAGACCTGTCTCATGCTTTCCAACCCGAGGAAGTCGAGTTTGAGGTGGATGCATCTTTCGAGGAGCATCCTATCCGGATTGTTGATCGCAGTACAAAGGTTCTCCGCGGCCGGTCAGTTCCTCTGGTACGAGTGCTATGGCATCACGAACTGGTGCAAGAAGATACTTGGGAGAGGGAGGCCTACGTACGATCATAATGGCCAGAGTTGTTCGGAGTTTATTCTTATACTCTATGATAGGGAAATTCAGGGATGAATTTCTTTAATGGGGGAAGTTTGTAAGAACCCGTATCTTTTTCTCAGGTATGTTTTTCCTTTTCTGGTCATTTTTTGAGGAAAAGAGGAAAATCTGGAAATTTTTGAAGTACACACCGTGTACTTTATGAGGACACACCATGTACTATGATGCCACTGGATGCCGTGTGTTGGCCGTGTCATGGCTACACACACAACCATGTAGGGGTGACATGGAGGCCGCTTAAAGCGGTGTACGAAAATAGTAAGTACATGACGTGTAATTTTTTTTCATTAAACGCATTGGGGTCGCGTCTGACGGACATAGCACCCTCCTTCTCAACCTATTTCCTCTGAGAGAGCCGAGAAGCTACAGATCTTCGATGAGCCCTCGATCCTCCATCCGTCCTCCGATTCGAGCACCGTTGATTGCTTTGGAATCGCAGCGGTGAGTTATTTATTCTCCTAGAGCATCGTTTTCCAATTCCTCCTCTTTTCCAAGTCATCGTGGGTTGAACGTTTTATGCGTTTTTGTAGATCTACCACGTTCTAAGGAGATTAAAGCCTCGCAGTTCAAGTATATTGATCTCCTAAGGTAGGTGGTTTGTGCCTTTCTGTTGAAATTCTTTGAGTATTTTGTGCAAATTACACCAATACCCTTGAACGGGGTATTGCATGTTTACCTTTGTATCCCTATTGTTTGAATGCTTTGCTTGTATGCCTGATTAGAGGTTATTGTTTGTAAATAGGGTATTTTTTTGTGCTTTGGATGTATTTCCCATGCATGTTTTGGTTGCTCATGGCCATTTGGTCTAGTTTTTCTAGTTAGGCTATTTTCAGTTTCCATGCCTAGTTTGTAGGATAGTGTGACTGTTGTTATATTATGATGATATGCCTTAGAATTATAGCCAAGTAGTTCTTGAGGTTTATCTAAAAACCCGGAAATTTCAAGGAAATTTTTTTCTTAAATTCTTTGGAATTTTATGAGTCTGCAGTTTCTAACGGCACCTGATTCCGAGGCCCGGTGTGCCCGGAATTAATTTCTAAAGTTTTGTTTGGGTACGTTCCGTAAACGTACGTGCGAGTTTTTATATCTTTTGAACCTGTGCTCAGAATTGAAATCTGACGACACCGATAAACTCACAGTGCCGATATTCGCTTAAAGGGACCTCTTCTGTAGTTGCGTTTGGTCGAGAACAGAAGTTAATTTTGGGGGTTCTTAATAAATTAAATAAAATTATGTGTTACATAATTTTATTTTAGGTGGTGGTTTTTTTCCTCCAAAGGGAAGTTGGATGTGGGACCCACACCCCACACAACCTCCCATGGGAGGATATTGTGTGGTGGGGCCCACACGAACACAAAACCCCTCAACTCCCTTTAAACCCCCTTTGAAACTCTTGGACTCCCCTTTGAATTAATGAGGCCACCACTCCTCATTTATTATGGTGAAGCCTATCCACCTCCCTCCCCTTAATTGTGCCAACTCAATTAATTAAAGTCTTTATTAATTAATTTTAGTGTTTGATTTAATTTGAATTGCATGCCAAAATTAAAATATGAGGGAGCCTATTATTTTATTTGCTTGGAAAATATTCAGTTTGAAGGATTTGGGAGAATTAAAAAGAAGTGTTCTTCCCACAAAGAACATGAAGAACATCTTCCTCTCGACGAAGAATGCTCCACATCTCCGAAGGATGTGAAGCAACATCTCTTTCACTTCTCCAACCAGAGCAAGGAAAGGAGGCACCCTCACCCACGAAGTACACTGAAGGCATCATCTTGACACGACGTTTTGAGCTCTACTTCCTCCAACGTTGATGGAATGACGCTCGTATTCCACGATGCCCGTCTTATGCGACTCGTCAACGTACAACGCCGATTACGAGGTAGGGGGTTGTTTTGAGTTGTTTATGTTTCCATACTTTGTCGTTCTAATTGCGGAATATGAATTTCCAACTGTTAACGTCACAACGAGGAGGGTTCGAGCTGCATGAACACGGCCCGAACCTCCCCCATATTTTTTGATCATGATAACGACAGAGGCAGAGCCAATAGGGCGTGGTGCCGTCACACCGCACTGGAGAAGAACTGCGGCAGATGAAAAGATGTGGCGCTGTCACGGTGCGTTATGGAACCAAAGGCCACGGCCAGGCCGGGCCGCGGTGGTGGTGGACTGGAGCCGTTGCGCCGACCACGTGGAGGAAAACCATGGACCGCATCCACGGGCCAGTCGGCCAGAGAAGAACCAGCTGGCCTCACCCCGGTAGGGTTGGAAGATCGCGGCGCCCGCATGCGCCATGTAGTGGAGGAGCTGCGGCCCGCAACCACGGGCCACTTGCCGAGCGAACCAGCCGGGCTGAAGAACCGCGATAGCGCTTAACACCGCATGGGAAGAATAGTGGCCCGCTGTGATAGCTGCATGCGCCAGACAAAACCGGCCCGCTATGGATGGCCGGGCAGAGGAGTGGTGGCGTCGCTCGGCACCGCCGGGCGAACCGGAGCGGCTCGCTCCGCGGGCTGGGTTTGCAGGTGGTCCGCGCCCCACCGGGATGGGCCAACCCCCCAACCGGTTCAGACCTGCCAAACTGGGCCGGGCCGACCCCCAGCCGGGTCGGACCCGCCGAGTCGGGTCGGGCCGACCCGTCAGCCCACTGGGCTTGACGAGCTGGGCCCTACTGCGCTTAAATGAGAATATCTTCAAGACCATGCGTCCGAACGACGCGCCGTATGTGGAACTGGAACCCTTGTGATGAGGAGGTCCTTTTTCAATACTATAAGTGAGTTTTGGAAGAATTTGGAAAATGGCTGGGTTTGGATCGAGCGTAAATCCAACCAGGCCCTTGGAATGAAAAATCCAATAACTCTCAGACCGGGCATCCGATTGACGCACCGTCTGTCGTGTTGGGTTTATTTTGATGAGACAGAAATTCAGGATACATCAACTCAGGACTTCATAATAGTTTATGTATCAACCCCTTTTGCTCGAGGAGAAGACCCTCCTGGAATCGAGCGTGCTGTGTGCAGGAACCCTAGAGCTGGATGCGAATGCGATGACTACTGTACTGGAATCCTCCGTGGGTTCAAGGACGACAACTACTATACCAGAATCCTGTGTGGGTTCAACAGTTCTGACTTCTATTTCTGTAACCTGTATGGGTCCGATAGAATAGCTGGTCCTGTATTCTGTATGGGTCTGATAACTTAGACGAGATAATTGGCCTGTATCCTGTGTGGGTCCGACAACTTAGACTAGATAGCTATTCTGTATCCTGTGTGGGTCTCACAGCTAGATAATCCGGTGGCTACATCTGATCATCTACATCTCTCTACTATTGTGGCATACCTGTGTGAGCTGAGTCATGTCTTTCAACCATTATCATCATGGTGATTGAATTTACTTCCTTTGTGGATTTGGTTTGTGCTTGGGCTCGAGAGTTGGAGCCGGACTGAGTTTGGTAACTTAGGTATATGTATGGGCATATACCTAAGTAGGGTTGGTTGATACTTTGTGATTGTATTTTTCTTCTTTTGTTTATCCTTAGTGGATATTGTCAGACCTTGAAGGTCTTGGGGTCCCTACTGAGTATCATTATACTCACCCCTGCATGGGATATGCCTGCACCTCATTGTGTTGGATGTAGACGACGGACAACGCTGATGGAGGCCGAGAGCGCCACAACTGGATGGTACCCAGAGGTGGACCTTGCGAAGAGTCGGAACACGGAGGAGACTGACGGACGTGAGTGCTGAGGTGGCCATCTGTACCTACCATTCAGGTAGGAACACCGGAGGAAGATCTAGGATCCGCTCTTTACTTTTAGCTGTTTGTCCCTTTTACTTGTACTCATTGTTCAGTTGGGTTTGTATACTGGCCCATTTACTTTACATCACACTCTTTTGTATTCAGTTTTACTTAGTGTTTACTTCCTGTTGCGTACTCTGTTGTGTTTGTTTACTTTTATAAAGGAAATGCCTTACCAGCTTAGGGATTTACACCTTTGGTGCTAGTCGCAAGCCCCTGGCCTTTGGAAGGTGGGCTTGGGGTAGTCACAGCACGAGCCCCGAGGATGGGTCGTGACAAATTGGTATAAGAGGTGGTTGGTTCTACCACAGAACTTAGAATCTGATTCTTTTAACGGTAATAGTGTTAAGTGTTTTTGGTGTGGTTATCAGTTTAGGGAAACCAGTGATGGTGCGGCGACCGACATATCTATACACTTGGACCCTAACTTCTGATTACCGTCTCAGTGCACGAAAAAACTAATTGCATGTGTGTTTCCTTTGAAAAAGTTTTCTCCATGATTACTTTTTGTCATCTCACCAGGTATACTGTTTTAACCATGAAACCCCTGTTTCTTTTTAGGATGCCCCCACAAAGGTAGCCAGCTAGGGTTCTGAGTTACGTACGAGATGGTATCCCACCGAGCGACGAGGCTTCGATGTAGGGCCCCATCACAGCAGAGGTACCAGCGGTACCACTACCTGCTGAGCCACCGATACCACAAACTCCAGCAGAAGAGAGTACATGCCACCTGAGTGCGTTGCATGAGTTCCAGCGCCAGAGGCCGCCCAGGTTCCATGGAGAGACGGACCCATAGGCAATTGAGGATTGGATGGAGGCTATCGTGAGAGTATTCAAATTGGTAGGGACACCGACCGACCTTATAGAGATCCTTGCCCGATTCTCCTACATCCAGTAGTAGGTAGATGGTGGAGCCTGATGCTCTAGGTTCATAACAAGGCATCACTACTCTGGATATACTTCAAGAGTCTTTTTTTCTCAGATTTTGTTCCAACCACCCTTCGTGTGGTGCAGATTCATGAGTTACTTCATCTGCAACAGGGCAGCATGACAGTAGCTCAGTACTCAATGATGTTCACTGACCTCTCATGCTACTCCATAGATATGGTATGGGACCCGTTCTTTAGGGCCTAGAACTTTGATCAGGGACTCAGGCATGAGATTAGAGCTTCAACGATTCTCCTCAGCATTCCAACACAGGCGGGGGTGCTGGAGAGATCCCTTCTAGTGGAGAGTTTCCTCGCTGAGGATTCACCAGTGGCAATACCCACCACAGGGCGACACATAGCGAAGTCTTCTGCAGCCGACAGTAGACAGATGACGCAGAGGTCTAAGCGGACCAGGCCATCAGGTGGGCGATCCCAGGATACAGGTTCGGTTGTGTGGGGAACACGAGACAAAGTCAACTATACGAGGATCATGCAGTGTTATGCATGCGGCGGGTAGGGCCACATGGCTTGTGACTGCCCAACCCACCATGCAGATAAGAAGCAGATAGTAGAGAAACCTCCCAAGCAGAGGCAGAGGTTCGACCGTGGTGGTCCGCCGGGAGCAGGCGGACGTGGCAGAGGAGTTGATCGAGCAGCGGGTGGTGGATGACGTTTCGAGGTTCTACCACCACCACCACCACTAGGAGGTCCACCCCAACCACAGGGAGCTGGAAGACAGAGGTGGGATCAACTCCAGGCAGTCGAGGCCTATGACCACGACACACCTGAGATGATTCAAGGTACTATATGTCTCTAATCCACCCTTTATACAGTTATTATAGACACAGATGCGAGTCATTATTTTATTGTCACTGCCCTCGTTCAGAGCTCAGAGATTCTGACAGAGCCATTGGCTCGATCCTTATATCTAGAGACTCCTATGGGAGCGGACTTGATGATTGAACACTGGTTCTGGCAGTGTGAGCTTACTCTAGGAGGCGAGATCTTCGACTGGGATCTTCTTGTAGTGGCGTCAAGGCCTTACGACATCATCTTGGGTATGTAATGGTTATCCACAGTTCATGCTCAAATTGACTGTATTAGGCACAAAGTGTGGTGTATCTGCACGGATGGGACCAGGTTCACCTTCACCGGTGAGAAGGGATCCTTAGCAGTGTATGATGGAATTACGCAGAGGAGGGGGCAACCGATCACACATCAATGGGCTAGTCTCATCCTCGAAGCGGTTGATGTGCGAAGTCCGAGTTTTCCTTTTGTGGTGGATCAGTATGCGGATGTTTTTCCTGACGATGTTCTAGGACTACCTCCTCGCAAAGAGGTAGAATTATACATTGACTTGTACCCCGGGACAACACCGATATCTACTCTAGCATATCGGATGGATCCTACTGAGCTTTGTGATCTGCAGGTACAACTAGAGGACTTGAAGGGAAATGGATTTATCCGACCCAGTGTTTCACCCTGGGCATCTCTGATTTTGTTCGCTAAGAAGGCGGATGGGAGCTTGCGACTGTGTGTTGACTATCGTCGCCTGAATCAGGTGACCGTGAAGAACAAGTACCCACTCCCAAGGATTGAATACTTCTTTGATCAGCTCACGGGAGCACGATGGTTCTCAAAGATAAACTTCAGGCCAGGTTATCACCAGATCATAGTTAGAGATGAGGATATGCAAAAGACGGCCTTCAAGTGTCGGTATGGCCACTACGAGTTCTTGGTTATGCCCTTCGGTGTAACCAACGCACCAGAAGTGTTCATGAGTCTCATGAACATGATCTTTAATCCTTACCTCGATCATTTTGTCATAGTCTTCATCGATGAAAATCTGATTTACTCGACTACTGAGGAGGAGCACGCCTACCATTTTCGGGTAGTACTGGATATACTCTGAGAGCACTGGATTTATGGTAAGCTCTCGAAGTGCCAGTTCTGGATTTGAGAGGTTCACTTCTTGGGACATGTCATCTCAGAGGCTGGTGTTTTAGTGGATCCAGTGAAGATTGAGAAAATGTTTTCTTAGGATCCACCTAGGAGTGTGATAGAGGTGCAGAGTTTCCAGGGACTGGCTGAGTACTATCGGAGATTTGTGCCTGATTTTTCCAGAGTTACAACACCGCTTTCATCATTGACGAAGAAGGGGCAACCCTTCATGTGGTCAAAGAGATGCCAGTAGAGCTTTCAAGAGATGAGGCAGAGGTTGAACAGTGTGCCCATCTTGAGGCTACTAGAGGAGGGCGTTGGGTACATAGTTTACTATGATGCATCAGGGACCAGACTCGGGTGTTTCCTGATGCAGGAGCGAGCAGTGATCACATATGGTTCACGGTAGTTGAGACAGAACGAGCAGAACTACGCTACCCATGACCTGGAGTTAGCAGCAGTGGTCTTAGACTTAAAGATGTGGCAACACTATCTAATGGGTGAGCGTTTTACAGTCTAATCTGACAACCAGAGTCTCAGGTATATCTTCTTGCAGAAGGACCTAAACCTGAGACAGCGACGGTGGATCTAGTTCCTCTAGGACTATGACTTTTAGATAGTCTATACTCATGGGAATGGGAACGTCATAGAAGATACTCTCAGTAGGAGAATAGGTATTCAGCTACTAGGAGAGGCGACAAAGTAGTTGGACGCGTTGCAGATATCCTTTGTGGATAAAGATGGAGCAGTCTTTCTTCAGTCTCTCACAGTCACTCCTCCACTTCTTCATCGAGTCAGAGAGGCACAACATGAGGACATTGATTATGAGATGCGACGTGCTCATATATCCTCAAGGAAAGCACCTGATGGGTTTTATAAAGGTGGGGAGCACGTCATACTCTTCAAAGGATGGACCATGGTACCAGTTGCACTACAAGAGGAGGTGTTGAGGGAGTTCCACACTTCCCCTCTAGCGGTACATCTAGGAGTGGCGAAGATGTACCAGGACCTCAGATGACAGCACTGGTGGCCAGGTATGAAGAAAGTTGTAGCAGAGTTTGTCTCTCGATGCCTCACTTGTCAGCAAGTGAAGGCAGATCACCAGGTTCCTGTAGGCTTGGTTCAGCCCATAGAGGTTCCAGAGTGGAAGTGGGACGGGACTTCCACGTACATCCAGAGGAAATGACTCTATCTAGGTGATCGTAGACTGACTCACCAAGTCAGCCCACTTCTTACTGATTAGAGAGCAGGGCTCAGTAGAGAGCTTGGGACACTTCTACTTTCAAGATATCGTACGACTTCATGGTGTTCCATAGAATACCGTCTCTGATCGAGATGCTCCTTTCACTTCCCAGCTATGGAAGGGGTTACAAGAGGCTTTTGGGATGCATCTTCGCTTGAGCAGCTCCTTCCATCCTCAGACGGATGGTCAGACTGAGAGGACCATTTAGACTCTTGAGGACATGCTCCGTGCATGTGTCCTCGACTTTGGTCACAGCTGGGAGGATCAATTACCCTTGGTGGATTTTGGGTACAACAACAGCTACCACTCTACCATCGGGATGGCCCCTGACGAGGCATTGTACGACCAACCTTGCAGATCACCTCTGTGATGGACTGTCCCAGGGGAGTCTACCCTTGTAGGACCAGAGATGGTGTAGGCTACGACGGAGAAGGTGCAGATCATCCAGGAGCAGATGAAGACTGCACAGAGCAGACATAAGTCCTATGATGATAGGAGACAAAGACCACTGGAGTTTGAGGATGGTGACCACATCTTCTTACGGGTCTCACCTCGACGAGGTCTACAGAGATTTGGTCGAGGTGGAAAGTTATCTCCACGATTCATAGGACCATTCCAGGTCCTCAGCAGAGTAGGAAAGGCGGCTTACCGCCTGGCCCTTCCACCTCAGTTGCACTGGGTTCATGACGTCTTCCACGTATCTCAGCTGAGGAGATACGTGCACGACCTGTACCACATCATCGACCACGGGAAGCTGGACATCGATGACGGGGTGACTTTCACAGAGGTTCCAGTGGAGATTTAGGATCAATAGTAGTGGGTCCTGCATGGATGGTTGATTCCTCTAGTGTGCATTCGCTGGCAGCATGAGAACCTCCAGGAGAGCACATGGGAGCGGGAGGCTCAGATGCGTGCTCAGCACCCTCTTTTGTTTCCCTAGTGTGTGTTGTAGCTTTACGGGGACATAAATCCCTGAGCTGGGGGTAATTTAAAAACCCGAAAATTTCAAGGAAAATTGTTTCTTAAATTATTTGTAATTTTACGAGTCCGCAGTTTTTGACAACGCCTGATTCCGAGGCCCGATGTGCCCGGAATCAATTTCTGAAGTTTTGTTCAGGTACCTTCAGTAAACGTACGTGCGAGTTTTTCTGTCTTTTGAACCAGTGCTCAGAATTGAAATATAAGGACACCGATGAACTCGCAACACCGGTATTCGCTTAAGGAGACCTCTACCGCAATTGCGTTTGGTCGAGAATGGAAATTAATTTTGGGGATTTTTAATAAATTAAATAAAATTATGTATTACATAATTTTATTTTAGATGGTGGTTTTTTTCCTCCAAAGGGAAGTTGGAGGTGGGGCCCACACCCCACATAACCTCCCATGGGAGGATATTGTGTACTAGGGCCTACACAAACACCAAACCCCTCAACTCCCTTTAAACCCCCTTTGAAACTCTTGGACTCCCCTTTGAATTAATGAGGCCACCACTCCTCATTTATTATGGTAGAGCCTCTCCACCTCCCTCGCCTTAATTGTGCCAACTCAATTAATTAAAGTATTCATTAATTAATTTGAGTTTTTGATTTAATTTGAATTGCATGCCAACATTAAAAGATGAGGGAGCCTATTATTTTATTTTCTTGGAAAATATTCTATTGGAAGGCTTTGGGAAAATTAAAAAGAAGTATTCTTCCCACGAAGAACACAAAGAAAATTTTCCCCTCGACGAAGAACGCTCCACGTCTCTAAATGGCGTGAAGCAATATCTCCTCCACTTCTTCAACCGAAGTAAGGAAAGGCGACACCCTCGCCCACGAAGTACAACGAAGGTGTTGTCTTGACATGACGTTTCGAGATCTACTTCCTCCGACGTAGATGGAACGATGCCCGTCTTCTGCGACTCGTCAATGTACAACACCGATTACAAGGTAGGGGTTGTTTTGAGTTGTTTATGTTTCCGAACTTCGTCGTTCTAATTGTGGAATGTGAATTTCCAACTATTAATGTCACAATTAGGAGGGTTCGGTCCGCACAAACATGGTCCGAACCTCCCCCATATTTGTTGACCTTGATAACGATGGAGGCAGAGCCAATAGGGCATGGTTTCGTCGCACCGCATCAAAGAAGAACCGCAACGGATGAAAAGAAGCGACGCCGTCACGCCATGTTATGGAACCGAAGGCCGCGGCTAGGCCGGACTGCGACGGTGGTGGACCGGCGCCGTCACGCCGGCCGCGTGGAGGAAATCCGCGACCTGCATCCACGGGCCGCTCGACCGGAGAAGAACCGGCTGACCTCAAGCCGGCCGGGCTGGAGGAACCGGCCGACTACGACCGGATGAGCTGGAAGATCGCGGCGCCCGCAGGCGCCACGTGATAGAGGAGCCGCGGGCTGCAACCCCGGGCCGCTCGCCGAGCGATCTGTCCTGGCTGAAGAACCGCGACACTGCTTGGTGCCACGTGGGAAGAACAACGGCCCACTATGCGGGCCACGGGCATCGGACAGAACTGGCCGGCTACGGCTGGTCAGGCAAAGGAGTGGCGGCGCCGCCAGGCGAACCGGACCGGCCCGCTCCGCGGGCCGGGTCCGCAGGTGGGCTGTGCCCCACCGGTCCAGGCCGACCCCCCAGCTGGGTCAGACCTGCGAAACCAGGTCGGGTCAACCCCCAGCCGGGTCAGACCCACCGAGTCGAGTCAGGCCAACCCGTCAGCCCACTGGGCTTGACGGGCTGGGCTCGACTTCGCTTAAATGCGAATATCTTCAAGACCGCGCGTCCGAACGACGCGCTGTCTGCGGCATTGGGACCCTTGTGGTGAGGCGGTACTTTCTGAATACTCTATCTGAGTTTTGGACGACTTTGGAAAATGGCCAGGTTTGGATCGAGCGTAAATCCAACCGGGCCCCTAGAATGAAAAAGCCAATAACTCTCAGACCGGGCGTCCGATTGACACGTCTTCTATCGCATTGGGTTTCTTTTGATGAGACGAAACTTCAGGATACATCAACTCAGGAATTCGTGATAGTTGATGTATCAACCCCTTTTTCTTGGGGAGAAGACCCTCCTGGAATCGAATGTGTTGTGTGCGGAAACCCTAGAGCTGGCTGCGACTGCGATGACTACTATACTGGAATCCTCCATGGGTTCGACGACGACAACTACTGTACCGAAATCCTATGTGGGTTCGACAGTTCTGACTTCTGTTCCTGTATCCTGTGTGGGTCCGAAAGAAGAGCTGGTCCTGTTTCCTGGGTGGGTCCGACAGCTTAGACGAGATAGTTGGCCAGTATCCTATGTGGGTCTGACAACTTAGCTGGTCCTTTATCCTGTGTGGGTCCGACAGCTAGATGATCTAGTGGCTACATCTGATCATCTATATCTCTATAATATTGTGGCATACTTGTGTGAGATGATTCATGTCTTTTAACCATTATCATCGTGGTGATTGACTTTACTTCCTTTGTGGATTTGGTTTGTGCTTGGGCTCTAGAGTTGTGTTAAGTCCACAAGGCTGAATACCCTGAGAGGGGGGGGGGGGTGAATCAGGGTATGAATTATTTAAAATTAAAGCCCGTTCTGATCTTGTTTCACTTTTAAGCAAAAAACTTTTCTCTCTCTTTCCTATTTCACGATATAATCAGAAAGTAAAGCAATCACAGGACACAACAATTTTTACTTGGTTCACCACTAAGGGCTACGTCCAAGGAGCATACGCCGACAGGTTTTCGGTCAGACCAAATTCCACTAAACTTCACTAGATATGGATTACAAGGTTTGGGCACAGTCACTCAGTCCCAGGATCACTGCCTTTACAAGGTTTAGGGTCAGCTCACTACTTTTCCAAGGGTCACTCCCTGTTTCTCTCTCTCTGGCTCACTGTCGGTGGAGAGGATCAACTTCTTTCTCTTCCTTTACTCACTACTCCGGAAAGGATCCACTCACAGTTTATAGACCAGTAGGTCTCTTCATTTTCATGAAGAAATGCATCTTCCTCTATATGTAGATGCTTTGTTGAAGTCCAAATTTCACCCGTAGATGAATTTCTCTTTGCACCAAAGGTATTGGGCAAACTTCCAACTTCCACGTAGCTCGAAAACATTGCCGGGGAATCAACCTTACTTGGCGCGCAAGTCTAATCCGGCGTGCAAGTCACAACTGGCACGTAAGTCCACCTCAGAATTTCACAACACAAGCTTCTTCAACTCCAAACTTGCACGATGTACTTCCCTTTACACCCAAACCAATATTGGTGCGCAACTATCAACAACCGCGCTTCTTCAAATCTGGCGCGTAAGTCCCACTTGTGCGACACACCACCCACTTGCGCGACCACCACACCTGCGCGACGGGAGCTATGATTTTTCAAAGTGTTGAACTCCGTTGAAAATGAGGAGGGGTGGTCTATTATTTATAGGCATTTGAAACAACCAGCGCGATGGCGCACAAGTCACCTCTCAACGCGCAAGTTTCGGCGCACAAGTCTTCTGTCCTCCAAGACACTTGCGCGACCAAACCAAATACCTAAGAGACCCTCTTTCCTTTGCCATATTTTTATATTTTGATATTGAAAAACAACAGTCGCACAATTTTCCAAATCTCCTAGGCACCGACATGGAAGTCCTTTATCGATGCGCAAGTCACCTGCGCGACCAACCCAATACTTGCGCGACCCTTATCCCTTTGCCATATTTTGATGATCTGATATTCAAAAACATATGGAGTGAAATTTTCCTATCCTCAAATACCTCGGCACGCAAGTCCCTTTACCAAAAACACTTTTCTTCATTTGTCGATTTTCAGGCCCAAAAATTTGGCAAACACTGGAAAATGGCGTCACCTTGTATTTGTTCTTTTTATGCCGCCTCCATATCATCCATTACTTTGTCGAAGTTCTTGAATCAAACATGGATCATTGACCACAACTCTTGAACTTGGAATTACACCATGAAATCCGCTTTGTCAAAAAATTTGTATGTCATGGTTTGCATTGTCAACAACCACAATAGAGATGTTCACTTCGTCAACAAACACAATCAACTCAAAAATACTTCAATGATTCCTTGAGGGATTTTTTCCCAATAATTTGGAGACAGAATAAGTTTGATAACTTAGGTATATGTATGGGAATATACCTAACTAGGGTTGGTTGATACTTTTTGATCGTATTTTTCTTCTTTTGTTTATCCTTAGTGGATATTGTAAGGCCTTGCGGGTCTCAGGGTCCCTATTGAGTATTGTTATACTGACCCCTGCACAGGCTATTCCCACACCTCGTTGTGTTGGATGCAGATGATGGACAATGAAGACAGAGGCTGAGAGCTCCGCAACTGGATGGTACCCAGAGTTGGACCTTGCGACGAGTCGGAACACGGAGGAGACTGACGGACTTGAGTGCTGAGGTGGCCATCTGTACCTACCCTTCAGGTAGGAACCCTAGAAGATGATCCACTATCTGATATTTACTTTCAGCTGTTTGTCCCTTTTACTTGTACCCGTTGTTCTGTTGAGTTTGTATACTGGCCCATTTACTTTACAACACACTCTTTTGTATTCATTTTTACTTAGTGTTTACTTCCTGTTGCGTACTCTATTGTATTTGTTTACTTTTATAAAGGCAATGCCTTTCCAGCTTAGGGATTTACGCATTTGGTGCTAGTCTCCATCCCCTGGACTATGGAAGGAGGGCTTGGGGTAGTCACGACATGGACCCTAAGGACGAGTCGTGACAGTTTACATGGGCCACTGTGCATGTTACTTGTTTGAATTACACAGGGCCGTGAGAACCTAGTGTAGTAGACCATAGGGAGAATGGACGTAAGGGCTTCTCCAGAGTGTCTTATAAATTACGATGTGAGACCACTAGGGGAATTGACATTGAGTGCTTCCTCAGAGTGTTTTTAGTTCCTCGACACGGGCCATAGGGGGAATGAGACGTTGAGTGCTTCCCTAGAGCGCCTTTAGTACGATACAAGACTATAAGGGGAATTTATAGTGAGTGCTTCCCCAGAGAGTCTATTCTTTAGCTGAACCAGAGGGGTGAGACTGTGTGTGGATCCCATAGGGTTTCTAGTGCTTGTTGGTTGAACTAGAGGGGTTAGGCTGTGAGAACTACCTAGAGGGTTACCTGTTTGTTCTTTCTTGCTTGAGTATCTGTTTTTCCTATTTTCATATTAGATGCTTGAGACTGTGGATTGATTACTATTCAGTTTCTTCCTGTTATTGTTTTCTGTACTTTTACCTGCCATATATTCACTGAATGTTAGGAACAGATCTCGTGGTGGTTGCATACTGGGATTTAGTCTCACACCCTGTTTGGGCCATGATTTTGGGCCCAAATAGATTATATTGTTGTAGGTATAGACAAGGGAAATCACCCTTCGACTTCTGGTACTTGACTTGCTGTAGAGCTGGAGAGCACGAGACCAAGATTAGGCTTGCGATGCTGAGGAGTTTCTCATCTGTTTTTCCTTTTTATTTTGGTTTAGTATTGTACTTATCATTGTGACTTGTTTGGATGCTTTCCTACACATATATGTATCATGCATCATTGATATATGTGCTCCTTTTGTTTACACTTTTAGTCTTCTGTTGTTTAATCTTGTATGGATGTTTACTGCTTCCGCTATTGATTTTGTTTATCTTCGGTTGTATACTCTACCAATGATGGCATAGTTTCTCCACTATCACAACCAAGGCCCTCGCTGCTAGTCGGCATCCTCTGGCATTTGAGGAAATGCGCTTGAGGCCATGTGACCAACCAGGTACGGGGCGCCTCTGGGTGGCTTCCAGAACCGGGATGTTATAAGGATAGCCTTGAGATGATATAAATAATATATAGATAGATGTCATATTACCTTATAGTTTGAGCAGGGAGATCATGTTTTCTTAATATTCTTCCCATGGTGAGGATTATGGTGGTTTGGCCAAGGAGGAAAGCTATCCCCGAGGTTCATCGGGTCGTTTGATATCCTACAGAGGGTTGGAGAGTTTTCATACTGCACAGCCTTTCCCCCACGGTTGTATTGAGTGCATGATGTATTCTATGTGTTATAGCTAAGGAGATATATGCATGAGGTGGCTCCATGATTTATGTTCAGCTCACCCTAGTCAATAATGTTCATAGGGTTTTTCATTTAAAGGTGGATCCTTCCTTTATGTGTGCGTGCGTTTTAAAATATATTAATATTTTTAATATATTAATTTCAAGGTCTTGACACACCCAAACACCACACCAACTTTGAGTATAAATCCAGATATATACATAGAAATATTGAAATGACTAACCCATAAAAACCAGAGTTGTTAAATTCTCCCCTCATTCAAGGATCTTCACCCCAAAAATCAGAAGCTAAATAAAAATATTAGGGTACTGAGTCAACATCTAACTTTCATGCTCTGAAGGGCTCTCATGCATTCTCCCATTCTTCCAAAGCACACAAACCAAGCTTGAGGTAGGTGGTTCCATGCTTTAGCATTATTAAATGATTTTTGTATTCTTTCTTGGTATCTTAAATGTGCTATATGGATTATGTGTGTGGTTTGAAATGTGTTTTATAAAGTTTTTGAGGTGCGTAGGGATTGAAAAATGGTTTTCTAAAATAAATTGATTGTGTTTCATGTGTAATTCCTTTTTGTGCATCTTAAATGTGTTCCATAAATTATTTAAGTGGTGAAAAGTGTTTTTACAAATGTATTTGGTGTGTGTATGGTTTTGAAAGAGGTTTTTCCTATGAAAAATGGTGGTTTTCATGTGTAATCATATTACTTGATGTGTGTATATGGAATTGGTGAACTATGTGACATGTGACATGGAAATTGAGCACAAATGTAATCCTAGTTATCTAGGTGGGTGGACTAGGAATAGTATTCTAGTTGGATTGGCAGGTCCAAGTCCTAGTTTCTTTTAGAAGGATTGACTCCACAAAACTAGCTAAACAATGATGATGATTGGGAACCACTATAACTTTGGATGGATTTCTCTCTAGTAGATCATGTATGAGGATGTTGTGGGTCATGGTTACTATACCATTTTCACATAGATACAAGGTTATTAGGGTCCCATTGGTGCTAGTACCTTTAGATATTACCCATTTTTATATCTTGTGATGTGGTACTTACCGTTGTCATACGATGGACCTTGTTTTCATTTTAATTTAAAATAATGATTCTTATGAAATTGTTTTCCTTCAAGTATTTTCCTTAAAATGTTATCTTTAAAAAAGTTTCTAGTTTCTCATCTTAAAACTTGCATGATGATTTTTATTTTAATGTTATGGCATGAAATCTTTATTTTGGGTGGAATCCCACTGGGCTTTGGCTCACACCCTACATACACCCTTGGGTGTATGTAGACTTTGTTATGTATGACCCGTGTAAAGGAAAGATGGTTCATGGTGGTAATGGTGGGTCCAGTTGTTAGTTTTCCTCTCTTATAGGTGGTTGTGGAGGTAGCATGAGGGTGAAGGACCTCTTTTTTCCTAGAGGTCTTGGGTTTTATTCTCACTAGTTCCCCTCTCATTTGGGTATTTTTAGTTTTTAGTTAAAGTTATTAATGTTTAACTTAAATTTTTTTATCTTCTTGGTTATGGATATTGATCTTGGTGTGATGTTTTATTCTTGATATTTTTTCATGGTTATTTATCATGGGTGAAATAATTCCCAAAAGTGTATTTTTGATGCCCAGGCACTAGTTTCCAGGTCGTGGGGATTGGGAATGTCCTTTGGGCCATTCCAATGACCGGTTTGTGTGTTAGGTTGGATGGAAACCCAGATTAGTTCATGAAAAAATGGTATCATAGAAGGTTTCAACCTTTATTTGGGTCATGATATTTGGGAGAGTTTGGATATACATGATCTAGGACTATTAGGGCTTGAGGTTTGGTTATGAGTGGAGTGTTTAGCCAACACACCTCGTAATGGTCCTTAAGTCACCATGGAATGTTGTTATTTAGTTTGAATTATCCTCTAGGTGAGATATATAGGTTGTAGATTGTGCATGAACTCTGGGTAGGGATGAAGTGGTTTGGTTGGCTTGTTATTATGATGTATGTGGTTTTTTATCTATGGAAGTGTTTTTAATTTGTTGTTATTTTTGAAAATTTTCAGAATGGAGCATTGATATTTTTTCCTTGTGGTTGTTTCTTGATGTTGAAAAATATATCCCTAGAGATTTTTTGTGCATCCATGAGAAGATGTTAGGGGGATTTATCTCTCACAAATTGATTATATACTAATGGAATGTATGGTTAGTGTTTTTTATGCTTTGGTTCATAAAGTGGGTTATGTTCTTTCTCATATTAGAGAACTTGAACTGGGTACTAGAAAGGAAAGAATCAGGATTTCCTCATGAATAAGCCTCATTAATTCTAGGGTATCATGTACCCAAAGTAAATAGAGTATTGGATTAATAAAACCAAGAGGATGATTGGGTTTATTGACACTCTAGAGGTGATCAAAGTGAAGTGTGTGTTGTTCTTATTGGAAGGTCCCATTTGGAGGTGGTGGGACTCAGTGGTTCAAGTCGAGAAGCATGAGAAGATGGGTTGTAAGGATTTAAAGTTCATATTTAATGAGAAATATTTCCCCAGACCTTCGCCTTCACCAAGACCTGAGAGTTTCTGGATCTTCACCAAGAGGATCAAAGCATAATGGAGCATGCAAACCACTTTTTAGAGTTGGTTTGGTTCACACCAGAGGTTGTTTCCAACAAGATGATAAATTATCAATGGTTTTAAATGGGTTTTCAAAGAGATATTAAATCCCATGTCTTATTATTTAAGTTAAAGATGTATGATGAGGTGGTAGATCGTTCTTTAATAGTGGAGATCAGTCATAGTGGAAAGTCCGGTTTCTCTGGAGTAGTGCCATATTTAGGATAGGTTAGTGATAGTTCATCTGAGAAGAAGAGGAATCATGATGAGTAGGAGAATAAGGGAGGTGGTAGTTTAGGCCATATTTCCCGATTATCTCCATCATTGACTTCATACACTAGATCAGTCCCATGCCATTAGTGTGGGAAGGCATGGCATGTGTGGTCTACGTGTTCAAACCTACCTAAACCATTCCATTGATGTGGTAATATGGGGAGCCTTCATTTGTTTTGCAAAGATTCACATCTATATTAGGGTGTAGCAGGTTCTATGAGCTCCAAGGGGATGGTAACCCAGTCAGATCCATCCAGGACGACAGTTTCTAGGTTTGGTGGTCATGGAGGTAGGTTTAGATCTTATTCTCATTAGAGTTAGCTCAAGTCAGATTCATGGACCAGTGGTCATTCTCAGTCTCAGGTGGAGATGATGCATCATCATGAAGTGTACCAAGAACTAGTGGAATTAGATGCAAGAACTTCAATAGTTCAAGGTGTAGTTATTATTTCATCGTCTATAGATTTTGTTCTGTTTGATAGTGATGCCTCTGTTTCTTTCATTTAATCCTATCTTATGGGTTTTTTAAAATTTTGCACTAAGATTATTCCATGTTCTATTGAGTTGGTGACACCACTGGGTAAGAAGGTATAGAAGGTTTTCATGTGTCTGTCTTGTGCACTCATCATTTCAGGGGTTGAGTTGGAATGATATTTCTTAGTTTTGTTAATGGACCTCATTGGTGTGGTCCTCGGTATGGATTTGATAGTGAATTCTCAAGAGCACATAGACTTTTATCGGTGGAAAGTGAGTACACTAGTGCAGAAAACGTTTTTAACGTCGGTTATATATAACCGATGTGAAAATCTGTGATATGTGATTTTTTACATCGGTTATTTTATAACCGACGTAAAAAATACTGAGAGTAAATTTTTTACGTCGGTTATTTTAATAACCGACGTAGAAAATGAGGTATCTAAAAACTTTGTTACGTTGGTTATAAAATAACCGACGTAACAAACCAACGCGTGGCATTTTTTAAGTCGGTTATAAAATAACCGACATAAAAAATGAGGTATCTAACGACTTTTTTATGTTGTTTATTTCATAACCGACGTAAAAAAAGCGGCAGCTGAGGCGTTTTTGACGTCAGTTATTTGATAACCGACGTAAAAACCCAACCTGCAGAAGTTTTTACATCGGTTATATTATATCCGACAATAAAAACCAACACACGATAGTTTTTACATCGATTATAAAATAACCGACGTAAAAACTATGGTTTCTGATGTGTTTTTTACGTCGACTATAGAATAACTAATGTAAAAAACCAACACGCGACTATTTTTTACGTTGGTTATAAAAGAAATGACGTAAAAAATGCGGTATCTGATACATTTATAATGTCTATTATTATAATAACCGACGTTATAAATGTAATAAAATAGTTTATAATGTCGGTTATTAAATAACCGACATTATAAAACATTTTAAAAATTTATCACGCCCCATGGATTGTCTTTTCTAATTTTTCGATCGACAGACCTGCGACTCATCTCTCTCGCGCGGAAAACCAAGAATTAAAACTTTGATATCATTTCGTTATTCTCGTTTTTCCATCATCTGTTATCATATTTACTCTCATCGGATCTATCATCTCCACTCGCAACACTCAAGTAAGCCTCCCACAACTTTACTTCGTTCGTTTTTTTCTCGGATAGTCTATATTTACGTTTTGTGATTTTTTTGTTTAAACTAGGTAAGATTCTTCGATTTCGAACCCTCTTACCTCATTTTTCCATCATCATCTTATTTATTATCAACAGATCTATTAGATTGACTTGCAATATTCAAGTAAGCCTCACCTTCTTCTATTTCATTTGTTTTTGTTTCGCGGATGCCCTACATTTATGGTAATATTTGTGGTCATTGACAACTAATGATCACATTCACCTATATTATTGAAATTTATATCTAAACCATTTTGATACACCCATTCTGTGTACTAGTGTGATTTATTTTATAAGTATATATGGTTTTTCATGGTGTCATGTTTGTTTTGGATCCTTAGTTGTTTCTATTTTGGGCATCACTTTTTGTTGTTCCATAAACTATTTACGTCACTTATTCTCGTGGACTATTATAAGTCTTCACATGATATTAAAATCTGATTCATTGAAAAATAGAGAATTTTAGACTAGTAGGAGATACAGTTCATGGTTCTCATTTTGAATAATGGCATGATTCCAAAACTAGTAGCTTGAGGTTAAAATCCCTAGATATGCCAAAACTAGTAGCTTGAGGTTAAAATCCCATGGTTCTGGGGGGATGGCAAGAGGGTTGGAGGCTGTCCAGGGTGTCCATGGAGGTGGGGGTGGGGGGGGGGGTGGGGGTTAGTCCAAGGGTGTGTGTGTGTGTGTGGGGGGGGGGGTGTCCAGAAGGTTGGGGGTGGGGGTGGTGTCCAGGAGGGGTGGGGGTGTCCAATGGGGTGGGGGTGCTGTCTAGAGGGGTGGGGGGCTGTCCTGGGGGGGGGGGGGGGGCTATCCAGAGGGGTGGGGGCCTATCCAAGGGGGTGGTGGTGTCCATGGGGTGTCCAAGGGGGTGGGGGTGGTGTCTAGAGGGTTCAGGGGGGTGTCCAGAGGGTTGGGGGGGGGGGGTGTCCAGGGTGTCCATGGAGGTGGGGGGGGGGGGGTAGTCTAGGGGTGTGTTTGTGGGGGGGGGGGGGTACAAGGGGGTGGGGGGTGTTGAAGGGGTGGGGGGGGGATGTCTAAGGGGGTGGGGGCCTATCTAGAGGGTTTGGGGGGTTGTCTGGGGGGTGGGGGGTTGTCCAGAGGGTTGGGGGTGTCCAAGGGGTGTCCAAGGGGGTATGGGGTGGGGGGGTGGTGTCTAGGAGGGGTGGGGGGTGTCCAAGGGGGTGGGGGGTGTTTTCTAGAGGGGTGGGGGGCTTTCCAAGGGGGGCTATACAGAGGGGTGGGGGGCTGTCCAAGGGGGTGGTGGTGTCCAGGGGGTGTCCAAGGGGGTGGGGGTGGTGTCCAGAGGATTTGGGGGGCTGTCCAGAGGGTTGGGGGGGTGTATAGGGTGTCCATGGAGGTGGGGGGGGGGGGGCAGTCTAGGGGTGTGTGTGTGTGGGGGGGGGGGGGTCTAAGGGGGTGGGGGTGTCGAAGGGGTGGGGGGGGGGGCTGTCCAAGGGTGTGGGTGGGTGGGGGGGGGGGGTCTGTCCAAGGGGGTGGGGGCCTGTCCAGAGTGTTTGGGGGGTTGTCCGAGGGGGTGTGCTATTCAGAGGGTTTGGGAGTGTCCAAGGGGGTAGGGGGTGGGGGGTGGTGTCTAGGAGGGGTGGGGGGTGTCCAAGGGGGTGGGGGTGGGTGCTGTCTAGAGGGGTGGGGGCTGTCTAGGGGGGGGGGGGCTGTCTAGGGGGGGGGGCTGTCCAGAGGGGTGGGGGGCTGTCCAAGGGGGTGGTGGTGTCCAGGGGATGTCCAATGGGGTGGGTGGTGGTGTCCAGAGGGTTCGGTGGGATTTCTAGAGGGTTGGGGGGTGTCCAGGGTGTCCATAGAGGTGGGGGGGGGGGGGGGCAATCTAGGGGTGTGTGTGTGGGGGGGGGGTCCAAGGGGGTGGGGGTGTCGAAGGGGGTGGGGGGCTGTCCAAGGGGGTGGGTGGGTGGGGGGGTGTCCAAGGGGGTGGGGGACTATCTAGAGGGTTTGGGGGGTTGTCTGGGGGGTGGGGGGTTGTCCAGAGGGTTGAGGGGTGTCCAAGGGGGTAGGGGTGGGGGTGGTGTCCAGGAGGGGTGGGGGTGTCCAAGGGGGTGGGGGGTTCTGTCTAGAGGGGTGGGGGGCTGTCTAGGGGGTGGGGAGGCTATCCAGAGGGGTGAGGGGATGTCAAAGGGTGTGGTGGTGTCCAGGGGGTGTCCAAGGGGGTGGGGGGTGGTGTCTAGGGGGTGGGGGGGGGGGGCTGTCCAAGGGGGTGGTGGTGTCCAGGGGGTGTCCAAGGGGGTGGGGGTGGTGTCCAAGGGGTGGGGGGGCTGTCCAAGGGGGTGGTGGTGTCCAAGGGGGTGGAGGTGGTGTCTAGGGGGTGGGGGGGGGCTGTCCATGGGGTGGTGGTGTCCAGGGGTTGTCCAAGGGGGTATGGGATAAGTGTCAGTTGGGATTGACTATTGCATCGTGGTTTGTGAGATTATGACATGATGATTGTATTGTTTCATGGATATTAGTGTTGCAATATGATTCTATTTGGTTATATATATTTTTAACAGTCATCTACTATGAGAAAATTATGGGTTATAAGGGAGACCATGTTGTGGTTTTAAAATATGCGTAGTTATCCTGACCCCATTGTTTCGTGATGATTGGCTTTAAATTGTGATTTTCTCCATTCAAGTTTTTATTTTAAATTTGATTTTATTCTCAGGTTTAATCCATTTTCTCCAATTTTCTATCAAAGATTGGAGGCCCTATGGTTTTCTTTGATTCCATGTAATTTAAAACTATTATATCTAACTATATTTTCTTTTTAAAATCATATTCAAGCTTATTTTTTTAAATACGCATAGATTTTTTTTATATTTCAAAATTTTTTACATTCAAATTATGATTTTTTTCATATAAACATATATTTGTCATCTTAAAAAGATGTATAATTTTGATATTTGTTATAGGTAATAATGAGTAGAAGTTGGATTACGGCACATCGAATGACCAATGAATAAGAGGAAGGTGTTGATGCCTTTTTGGAATTTTCTAAATGAAATGTTCAAAGTAGTGACATTTTTTTCTGTCCATGCCTGAAATGTTTGAATATGAAGAAGTTGAAAAGTAGAGAGATAAAAGATCATCTGATTTGTCATGGTTTTAATATGAGTTACAACCCTTGTATTTAGCATGGTGAAACTGGACGGAATGTCACTAATGATGATGATTTGCAAGATGGTGACTCCGATGGAATTGAAGAAATGATTCGCGATATTGCAGCAGAACAAATTGAGATAGAACCGATAGTTTCCCGTTTATATGGTGATGCTGAAAAACCATTATATCCTGGTTATACATATTTCACAGTTTTGTCAGCGGTGTTAAGATTGATTAACCTAAAGGTGAAACATGGATGGAGTGACAGAAGTTTTACAGAGCTGCTACAATTGATGAAAGACATTCTTATAAAAGATAATGATCTTAGAGATTCACATTGTAAGGCCAAGAAAATATTATGCCTGATGGGATTGGGATACAAGAAAATACATGCCTGTCCAAATGACTATATGATATATAGGAAAAAATACGAATTTCTATTAGAGTTTCCTAAATGTGGGACGTCATGGTATAAGTTGAAAGAAAAATCACAGGCTGATGTAGAGATTACAAAGATCCCTTCAAAGGTATTTTGGTATCTTCCTATAGTTCATCATTTCAAACGTTTATTTGCTAATTCACATGATGAAAAAAGGTTAATATGGAATGCTGATGAGTGGTTATGTGATGGAAAAATACACCATCCAGCTAATTTTCCACAATGAAAGAAAATTGATGAGCAGTATCTTACATTTGGAAATGAAATTAGAAATCTCAGACTAGGGTTGTGCACAGATGGAATGAATCCATACCGAACCCTCAGTAGCACACATAGTTCATGGATTTTTTTATTGGTAATTTACAACCTCTCTTCTGAAGTTTGTATGAAGTGAAAATATGTCATGTTGAGTATAATGATCTCTGGTCCGAAGCAACCCGAAAATGATATTGACATTTTCTTGTCACCGTTGATTGATGATTTGAAACTTTTATGAGAGGATGGTATTATGGTGTATGATTCTTATAAAATGGAATATTTTCAACTTCATGCAGTGCTTTTGTTCACTATAAATGTCTTCCCATCATATGGAAATTTCTCTGGATACAGTGTTAAAGGGCATAAAGCATGTCCAATTTGTGAACAATAGTCGTCATATTGTCAATTTCATCATGTGAGGAAAATAGTGTACATGGGTCATCGAAAGTTTTTGCCTATGGATCACTCTTATATAAGACTAAAAAAGGATTTCAATGGAATACAAGAATTTGATATTGCTCCAAAACCTTTATCCCCTGATCTGTATTTTGAGAGGGTGAAAAACCTTGATGTGACATTGGGAAAGACACATAAATCTGGTAATGATAGACATATTTGGAAGAAAAGGGCAATATTTTTTGAGCTACCATATTGGAGATATCATAAAGTTAAACATAATATTGATGTCATGCACGTAGAGAATAATATCTGTGATAGTTTGATTAGAACATTGTTAGATATTAAAGGAAAGACAAAAGATGGGTTGAATACAAGATTAAACTTACTATCAATGGGAATACATTTGGAGTTAGCTCCCACTCCTAATGGAAGATGAACATTTCTTCCACCGGCTTTTCATACATTATCGAAGAGGGAGAAAATTAGCTTTTGTCAGTGTTTTCATGATATCAAAGTGCCTCAATGTTATTCTTCAAATGTAAAAATATTTGTCTCATTGAAGGACTTGAAGTTGATTGGTATGAAATCTCATGATTGTCACATCGTGATGCAACAACTTCTACCAGTTATATTGTGTGAAATATTTCCCATCCGTGTCAGAAATACCATAATGAAGTTGTGTTATTTTTTCAATTCAATTTGTAATAAGGTGATTGATGTGAATGCTTTGAAAATTTTGGACAAGGATGAAATTTTTATACTTTGTCAATTGGAAATGTATTTTACTCCAACTTTTTTTTGATATAATGGTGCATTTAATGATTCATCTGGTTCGAGAAATAAATATTTATGGACCTGTATATCTTCATTGGATGTATCCTTTTGAAAGGTATATGAAAATATTGAAGGGGTATGTTAAGAATCCATATCGACCTGAAGCATCCATTATTGAAAAGTATATTTATGAGGAGGTTGCAGAGTTTTTTATGAGGTACTTGGCTGCGGCACAACGCATAGTTTTGCCTCCATATCTCCATGAATGAGTAAATAATGAGGGAAAGGGGATTTGTGGCTTGAAAGTCAAATATTTTTCAGCTGAATAGTTGAAGAAGTTAGAATCATACATCTTGAATAACATAGATAATGCCGACCGTATATCACATTTCATATTAATGAGTTGAAACAGTGTCATCCAAAGAAGAAAGAAATGTGGATTTTGAATGAGCACAACAAATTTTTGTTGTCATGGTTTAAAAAGACCTTGTTTGGTAGATCAAATGTATCAGAGACATTAAAATGGATAGTGGGAGGTCCATGTTTAAATTTGATAACATGGTCCGGTTATGACATTAATGGATATACATTTTATATAAAAGCTCAGGACAAAATAAGTGTAGTTCAGAATAGTGGTGTATTAGTGTTTGCAGAAGCAATTTATTTTTCGATTGCTAAGGAATAAAACCCAATTTCTGCATCAAGTGCATATTATGGTGTGATTTAAGACATATGGGAGGTGGATTAATTTAAAAAAAAAGTTCCCTTTTTTAACTGTAAATGGTATATCGGTAACAATAGTGTCAGACATGGTGAATTTGGAATGATAGTTTTTAATCTGAATAGATTGGAAGACACAACTGATTCTTTTATAATGGCAACACATGCAAAACAAATTTTCTATGTAGTAGATCAATCAGATATGCAGTGGGATGTTGTTTTACAAGGGAAAAAACAATATTTTGGTGTGGATGAACTTGATGAAGATTCTGATTTATGTGAGATCCCTACTTCCATGGAAAGATTAACAGAACAAAATGATGAGCATGTTGAAGACATAGTTTGTGCCATAAGTAACGATCATGATGAAGGAATTTGGGAAAACAATCCATTTGTACATTCCTAAAATTTCAGGTAACATTTTTTTATTTCTTGTTTACATTTATTATTTTCATAAAATGGTAGATATTGTAAGTTTTTTATTTATTAAAACATGTATTAAAACAAAATAAGTATCAGTTTTTGTTTTTATTTATTTTATTTTTGTTTAGTTTACTTTATCATGTTTATCATTACATTAATTATATATCTATTGTTTTTTTCAGTGACAATTAGTTTACCATGTTTACCATGTTTACCAGGTTTACCATGTTTTAATTTTGTTTAGTTTACTTTATCATGTTTACCATTACATAAATTATATATCTATTTTTTTCAGTGACAATTACTTTACCATGTTTACCATGTTTACCATGTTTACCATCTTGAATATCTTTACTATATTTACCATTGTTTGACATGCTTACCATATTAACCATGTTTACTATTACATAAATAGTACAATTTTCTATTTTCTGATTACAATAGTATTAAAATATTTGAATTTGTATATTTTTGAACTAATGTTTGTTTTTTTGATCTTAAGGATAATGGCAGATCAATTAGTTGATCAACCACATGATTCTGGAGATGAGCATATTGTTCATACCTCTAGGGAGGAACATTCACATGCTCCTCTTGATGTTCCGCAATCTTCCTCATGTGCTCCCATTACTACAAAGAGTTCAAGAGTTAGTAAACGTGGGTGAACACATTTACCAAAATTATCAGTTGCCCGTATGCAGGATCAGAGGATACTCATTGAGTTTGATGAGGATGATATTCCTAGAGGTCCAAATGAAAAAGATTTTAAGAGTTTTGTATCCACTCAGGGTAAGAGAAAAGTAAGAATTTTTTATGATGACTGGAGAAGTGTGGACAAAGCAATAATCTCTCAGTTGTGGGAGACGATTTTCGTAAGATATTTTGCTATTGTTTTCCTATTCTTTAAACATTTCTAGTATATATAATATGTTTAACATCTTCTTTATCAGATGACATTTGATATTCCTGACGCTGGAGGAGTCATGAAGAAATGCTTATCGATGGCTGCCAGGAGATGGAGGGATTTCAAATCAACCCCCACATCTGATTTCATTTTTGGTCAAAGGAGTCATGACAATCCATGTCGTATATATCCTTTCATAGATGAAGACACATGGAGACAATTTTTTGAAAGTAGAAGAAAAGAATCATTTTTGGTAATGGAAATGTAAACTTTTATAAGCTTTCTTATATAAATGATCTTATTACTGTTTTGTTAATGATTTCTTATTCTTAATTTACAGCAAACAAGGAAATCTCATAAGGAGATCCAATCTAAAAATGTATACCCTCATATTTTATCTTGGGGAGGGTATACATTATTGGAAGAACAAATGATGGTGGAAAATTACAAAAACTAATAGCTGAGTCTTCAATCTATGGAGAGGTGGCCCCTCCATCCCCTCCATCTAGACATGAAAAATAGAAGAGAGCTCGGATGGGAAAAAGGGCAATATCTTTCAGAATATTCGATAATCGTAGTTGAGAGGATTGTAAGATATATATTTTATTTATTTAAGATAACTATTTTCTTCATATAATTTCAATCATTACAGAAATGTTCAATTAATTAATACAGGATTCTCTTGAGGAGCAGAGCTCATAGGGGGTATTTACAGCTGCTGGGAGGAAAGATATTTTATCTGCAACATTGGGAAAGCCCGAACATCCTGGTAGTGTATGAGGATGTCCGACAGGTGTATCGGTAAGAAAAGTGTTGCCACGTTCCTCAACTACTTATGTTGAGGGTGTTTATAAAAAAATAGAATCCTTGGAAGCTGAAGTTCATAATATTAATGCGACTATGGAGGGAAAGATTAGTGTGTCGGTACAGTCTATGTTTGCAGATATGAAAGGAAAATTTCATACTGTAGCTCCCACTCCTCCACCTCCCCTTACAGACCCCATTATTTATCCTCCACCTCCTCTAGTAGCTCCCACTCCCCCACCTCAACCTGCGGACCCCATTTTTTATCCTAAACCTCTGCCGCAACTTCCTACTTATTGCGAGTTGTATGTTGATGATCCTCAACATCATATAGTTGCATATGGATTGGAATATTGTATAGGAGATACAGTTCATCATAAACAATTAGAGGTAGAGAATCAAAGGGTCACTGTACAAGATATTATAGATAGATCATCTCGAGTACCATTACCTACAGATGAGGTGACGATAGTTGGACATAGTATCAGCCATTTTTTAATTTGGCCATCTAGACTTCTTCGACTCATTACCATAGAGGTATGTATGTTATATCTTCTATTTTATTTTTTTATTAAAGTTGTTTTATCATTTGAAAACTAATATATATTTTTTTATTTTTATAGTAATACTTCAAAGGTAAAGAAATACTATATAGACAACAACAAAGACAAATGGATATGACATCAGATACAGATTCAAGTGGTTTTGACAGATTGTCAAGATATTCAAATTTGTTGGTGGATCATTATGAGTTTCCAATGGAAGCTCATGTTTGTGGACATGCAATAACTATGTGGATTATGAAAGCTGATATCATGGAGCTTGTTACTAGAGATAAGTTGGGCATCAACATGGGGAAATTTTTTTCCATGTAAGTATTAGCACCTTTTCCCTGCGTTATATTTATTAAAAATATATACTTATGTCTGTTTTGTATTAGGTATCTTTATAAAATTTGTGAGAAGAATGAGTGGACATATGTATATGGGTTCATGGACCCGCATTTGATTTCCCCAGAAGCATGTGCATTGGATGAGGAATAAAGAATGGTTTATATTGCTGAAAGACTTGAACAGAATATATTCACACAATGTTGGATGATTCCTTTTTGTGAGAGGTATGAAACAAATCTCTCTCAAAGAGTTCATTATCTTTTAACATAAAAAACCACTAACCTTAAATTTTTTTATCAGTGATCATTGGATGTTAGGTTTTTTTTCCAAGAGATAAGACACTTTATTGGATATGCTCTATCCATGGTGATGTGCAGGAAAGTTTTATCAAAATGTTGGAAAAGTAAGTTTCAATTTCTCAATAGTTTTCTATATTACAATGAATTTTAAATTTATCACATTCGTATTATTTTCTAAGAGGGGATGGGTCTAATTTCGAAAAAACACAAAGAAAAGGAGTGCGAAGATCAAATATGTAAATGTAAAGGTAAATATCCATTTATAATTTGTAATATTTGATTTATTACATAAAAATAATATATTGAATTTACACTCATTCAAACATAATTTTCAGGAACAACAAGGCCTCATCGAATGCGGATATTATATGTTAAGATTTATGTATGAAATAATAACAACTGGGACAATTGTGAACTTTGACCTGGTAAGATTTACTTTTAAAATTTGCAATAATATTTCATTTGATTTATTTATTATACACGTTAACTACTATCCTTTTAATTTGTATCTATTTGATGACCCTCAACCCTGTAGTGCCGAAGACGTCAAACACTTACAAGTGGAATGGTCAAATTATTTTACAGGTTTGATTCTTTTTTAGTTGTTTTTAGTGTAAAATGTAATTTTGAATACTGTCATTGTAATTGTGTATTTGGTAGTCGTTTAGGTTGGATTTAGTTTTTTTAAGTTGAAATTGTAAGTTTTGAATGTTATATATGTGAATGTTTAATTTTTCTATACTTCTTTTTTAGTCTACTTATGATGGTTTTTCTGGTATGGATTTTGGTCTGGGGGGGAGGGGTTCCAAGGGTGTGTGTGTGGGGGGGGGGGGTGCTTGATGGGGTGGGGGGGGGGGTATCCAGGGGTGTGGGAGGGCTGTCCAGTGGGGTGGGGGGTATCCTGGGTGTCCATGAGAGTGGGGGGGGGGCAGTCCAGGGGGGTGGGAGAATTTCCAGGAGGGTGGAAGGGATGTCCAGGGGAGTGGGGGGTTGTCCAAGGGTGTCCAGGGGTGTGGGAGGGCTTTCTAGTGGGGTGGGGGGGGGGGGGGGGGTCCAGGGTGTCCATGGGGATGGGGGGGGGGGCAGTCCAGGGGGTGGGAGAGGAGGTGTCACCATCCCTCAGGGGGCTGAATGCCGCTGGAAGGTACTCATCACTCCCACATGTGAAACATTTTGAGATCTCAAGCTTCGCATGCAAGAGTGATGAGTACCTTCCAGCAGCATGCCCCCCGAGGGATGGCAGCGCCTCCTCTCCCAACACCAATAGTCCAGGGGCTATCCAGGGAGTGGGGGGGGGGGGGTAGTCCAGGGGTGTCTAGGGGGTGGTGGGGCAGTCCATGGGTGTGGGGGGTGTCAAGGAGGGTGGGGGGGGGGGGGTTGTCCATGGGTGTTGGGGGATGTACAGGGGGTAGGGGGCAGTCCAGGGGTGTGTGTGTGGGGGGGGGGGGCTTTCCAGTGGGGTGAGGGGGTTCTGGTATGTTTTTGGTAACTTTTTGGTTTGTTTCAGGGGTGTGGGAGTGTTGTCCATGGGGTGGGTGGGGGGGAAACAGGAGGGTGGGGGGATGTACAGGGGGTGGTGGTGATGTCCAGGGGTGTGTTGGGGCAGTCCAGGGGTGTGGGGGGTGTGGTGGGGGCTATCCAGTGGGGTGAGGGGGTTCTAGTCTATTTTTGGTAACTTTTTGCTCTGTTTTAGGGGGTGTGGGAGGGCTGTCTTGGGGTGTGGGAGTGTTGTACAGGGGGTGGGGGGTATACAGGAGGGTGGAGGGATGTCCAGGGGGCGGTGGTGATATCTAGGGGTGTGTGTGTGTGTGTGGGGGGGGGGGGGGTTTCTAGGGGTGTGGTGGGGGCAGTCCAGTGGGGTGAGGGGGTTGTGGTCTGTTTTTGGTTACTTTTTGGTCCTGTTTCAAGGGTGTGGGAGGGTTGTCCACTGGTGTGGGAGTGCTGTCTAGGGGGTGGGGGGTCTATATGAGGGTGGGAGGGTTGTACAAGGGTGTGGGGGGCTATCCAGGGGGTGGTGGGGATGTCTAGGGGTGTTTGGGGCTGTCTAGGGGGTCGGGGGGGGGGGGGGGGGGCAGTCCAGGGGTGTGGGGGGTGTCCAGGGGTGTGGTGGGGGATGTCCAGTGGGGTGAGGGGGGCTGTCTAGGGGTGTGGTGGGGGGATGTCCAGTGGGGTCATGGGGGCTATCCAAGGGGTGTTGGGGGGCTCTCCAGTGGGGTAAGTTTAAAATGTTGTCAATGTAAATGCTTAAATTTTCTTTGGTTCTTGTTTTGGTCTACTTTTGTTTTTCTGGTATGAATTCTTGGTTTGGTTTCTAGTTGTTTCTGGGGAGAGATGGGGAATGATTTATTTCTTTTTTTTAAAAAAAATTGGTTTTTCATGTCGGTTATTTAATAACCGACGTTAAAGAAACCTGGAAAATGGTTTATCACGTCAGTTATTTAATAACCGATGTGATAAACACCCCCCGCGCTGGTTTATCACATCAGTTATTTAATAACCGACGTGATAAATCATTTTACAAGTTTTTATCATGTCAGTTATTTAATAACCCATGTAATAAACCCCCCCTGGTTTACCACGTCGGTTATTAAATAACCAGCATGATAAACCCCTGGAAAATGGTTTATCACGTCGGTTATTTAATAACCGATGTGATAAAATCCAGGTAAATGGTTTATCACGTCAGTTATTTAATAACCGACTTGATAAACACTGCGATGTTATGTTTTTTACATCGGTTTTTAAAAAACCGACATAAAAAACAATATTTATAATGTCATCTGTATTAGCGTCAGCTAAAAACCGACATAAAAAATAAAAATTAACCGACATAAATGGCATTTTTTGCACTAGTGGTATTGTGGCACCTGATGGAAGTTATTAGGTTTTTCAGGGTGAATGGGATCCTCAGTCAAAACGCACTAGACCTCTACTTCTAAAATAAAAAAATATCATTTTTCAGATCTTGTTTCTCATATTGGAGGATGATGGTGGTGTTCCCTAGGGTGGATTACCTCTTATGGTGGATGAGTTCCTAGAGGGATTTCCAGTTAAATTTTTGGGTTTTCCACCAGAGCGGGATGTGGAGTTCACCATTGATTTGGCACCGTGAACACAATCAATATATATTCCCTCATACCATATTCATCGACCACATTGATGGAATTAAAGATATAGCTGGATGATTTGGAATCCAAAGGATTCATTCACCCAAGAATCTCACTTTGGGCCACCCCTTTCCTATTTGCAAAGAAGACCTATGGATCTTTCTAGTTGTGTATCAATTATCAGAAGATAAATAAGGAGATTATTAATAATAAATACCTATCCCCGCTTATTGATGACCTTTTCGATTATCTTAAGGGGGTGATATGATTCTCCAAGACCTACCCATGTTCTAGGTATCACTGGGTCAGAGTTAGAGAGGATGATTTTCTGAAAACATCCTTCTAAAGTAGGTACAACCATTTTGAATATTTGGTCATGCCATTTGGATTGACTAACCCTCTAGTGGTCTTTATAGAGCTTATGAATAGGGTGTTCCATCAGTATGTCAATTATTTTGTCATGGTATTTGTGGATGACATCCTGGTCTTTTCATAGACTAGATGAAACACGAATTAAATTTATGGATTTTGTTGGGAACTCTTCAATATCATCACCTCTAGAAGAACCATTCCAAGTACACCTTCTGGATCAAGGAGGTAAATTTTTTGGGTCACGTGGTCTCAGAACGAGGGGTTTTAGTGGACCGTGAAACGATTAGTGCGGTGATTTCATGAGAGAAGCTCAAGAATGTTTTTTTATATTTGAATATTTATGGTCCTGAAAGAGTATTATAAGTGGTTTGTTCAGGATTTATCATGGATTGCTACACCCATGATGGAACTTACCTAAAAAGGTGTAAATTTTGAATGGAGTACAGAGTGTTAGGTGTCCTTTGAGCAGCTTAAGCGGTGGTTGACCACAAACCCTATCTTGATCTTTATTGAATCCATTAATTGATATGTGGTCTAATACAATGCTTTTGGTATAGGTATTGGGTGTGTGTTGATTCAAGATGATCATATGGTGGCGTATGGTTTATTCCAACTCTGAACACATGAAAAGAATTACCCAACACATGACTTGTAATTAGTGGTTGTGATGTATGCCTTTAACATGTGGCATCATTATCTGGGAGAATTTTGTGGTCTACTCATATCATAAAAGCTTAGCCTATTTTTTTATCAGAATGATCTAAATTTTAGGTAGTTTCTTTGGGTAAAGTACCTTCAAGGTTTTGATTTTGATATCGTGTATACCCAAGGTAAGGGTAATGTGGTTACAGACAAATTGAGTAAGAAAGTATCGGTTAAAGCATTGAAGGAGTCCAGTGATGAGTGGATTTTGATGGGGATTTTTCCCAGATGCATATGGAGACCAAGGAACATAGTGGAGGTGAATTCTTGGAAAGTATTTGGTTGAAACCTTCCCTTATGGAATTGATTCAGTAATATCAGCTGAGTGATGAGTTGTGCCATTGTTCTATGAAGTTCCTAAATGGAAGGGAGGTGTCTTGTGACTGGTCATTTTATCTTGAGGGAGTTCTCCATTTTAAGGGTTGATTCATGGTTCTGTTTTCATTATAGAAGGTGGTGATGTAGGTTATCCACCATTATCAATGGACCATTCATCTCAAGACTAACAAGATGTTTTATGATGTGCATCATCAGTTATGGTGGTCGAGCATGAGGCGGTACAAATATGACTTTTCATCTCAGTGTTATACTTTTTAGTAGGTTAAATTAGAGCACAATAGGCCCTCTGAGTTGCTTCAGCCATTATCCATTCCTACCTATATATTGGATGAGGTTTCCATGGATTTTATTGTTGAACTACCTCATACACCCAGGGGTCAGAATTCTATTTGGGTAGTTATTGAACATTTGAACAAATAATATCACTCTATTCTGATTAGGGATTCAAGAAAAGTGGATGAATTTGGTTAGTTATTTGTTCAGGGGACAATGAGGCTTCATGGTGTACCATCGAAAATTGTTTCAGAAAGGGACCCCATTTTACATTGCATTTTTGGGAAGGCCTTCAGAAGGTAATGGTGTCATAGGTCAAGTTGAGTATGGCATACCATCCTCAGATGGATGGTTAGACAGATCGGGAAAATCAGTTCTTGGAATGCATGCTCTGGGAATGTGTGTAGGATTTTAGGGGATCATGGGACAACCACTTAGATTGGTCATTTTTTATTATAATAATATTTACCAATCATAAATTCAAATGGATCCCTTTGAGGCACTTTATGGTCAGCCGTGTTGGTCTCCTTTGCATTTGGATGAGGTGGGAGAGACCTCATTGTTGGGACAGAGCTTGGTGTAGGAAACATATGATAAAGTTCCGTTGATTAGGTAGTGCTTGTTAATATCATAGAGCTTCCACAAGTCTTATACCAGTCAAATGCATCAATCCTTGGAAATTTCTATGGGTGACCATGTATTTCTGAAAGTAACACCTCACTTGGATCACTATCATCTTGGTAAGAAAGGAAAGATAATACCAAGGTATGTCATACCTTTTGAGATTACTAAGAGAGTTGGTAAGGTGGTGTACCAGTTAGCTTTTCCATACTAGTTGAAATTAATTCATGACATGTTCCATGTCTCACAACTAAAAAAGTTAATATAAATCCTTTTCATGTGTTTAATTGGGAAGAATTGGAGCCGAAACCTGATTTTTATGTGTTTGAGAGACCAATATGGATTGTGGATTACCAAGAGAAAGTGATTCAGGGGAAGCCCATACCGTTGGTCCAAGTTATTTGGAAGTATAGTAAAGATGAGTATGAGTCATTGGAGTAGAAGTATTGGGTTGAAGAGTAGTATCCATTTTTATTCTCTAATCAGACACTAGGATGAATTTTCGAGGGTAGAAAGTTTTCATAGTGGGGAGAATTTTTACATCTATGATTCTATTTGAGGTATTATTTTGTTTAATTTTGGTATTATTTTTATACCTTGGTTTTATTAAGAGTTTTTTTTGGAAAAAATGGAGTTTCTAAACCCTATATTAGGTGGCATAGTGTTTCCACATGGTTAGGGAAAACTATGAACCAGCCCATAAGAAGCTGTGTGCATGGGACAATGGTACTATCCAGGTCCCACAACTTGTCGTACGAGTGTGTACCCTTCCCCAGGAAACAATGCAGCTAGTTTCCTCTTGGAAAAAGGAGACCATATAGTTTCTGCATGGATTCCAAACCATGCGGGCCAACCATGCATCCTTTCCATCTCATTAAAAAAATCACCCTTCTACCCTCCATAGATTTAACCCCTTCCCACCCTTTCTTCCCCCATTCATGATTTATAGCCCTATGCGCCTATCCCTCTCCTCGTTTCTCCCTTTACATTTAATTTTTGGGTGGATTTGGATTTTAATCTTCAATAATTATCAAGTAAGCCTATCTTCTATTGATTTCTTCCTTCTTTTAGGGTTCTTCTTCCCTCTTTATTGGGTCCTTCTTTATCCAGTAGATTAATTGGCCTAATAAGGGTTAATCCTGAGTTTTTGGGTAAAATATTGATGTTTGTGGTTCAATATTTCCTTTATATGGTCCTATTGTGGTGCAGTTGTGGTTTTTCACTAGATTCCAAAAGTTTTGAAGCTTTAGGTAGGTGGTTCCATGCTTTATCATTATTATATACACCACTATTTTGAGTTTTCAAGCCTTCTTCATGATTTTTTTATGAAACTTAAAGCCATGAATATTGTTGGTATCAAATATATTAGTCTTATTTAGAAGACCTTGAGCTAAAAACTTCAAATCATTTGATATTTCAGATTAATTATCAACAATAATTATCTATATAAGAAGATATAAGATGTTACTTTTAACATAGATAAAATAACTAAATGTTAATAATATTAATATGAGTATATACTTACACGATGGGTGAACCATTAGAAAATATCCTTATTAAAAACTTTTGTTAATCCCATCTCATTTCGAGCTCAACACCTTAGTCATCTCATTATTTGAAATCTCAATTATTTAATATATGGATCTATAATAATACTATTGTGTAGTACAAATCTATTCACTTTTAGTAACTCCAATTCAATTAGTGTAAAATTTTACACCTTTACAACCGGTCATCCAATAGATAGAGATACTGATGAATGGTTTTTAGAATGATAATTATTATATGTTTCATTAACACATCCAAAATAATTGAATCTAGTCTCAATCCCATCTAAATACTTAGTAATATAAGGAAAAACACTATTCTCCAAGTAACCTTAAGCAATAGAGCCTTCTGGTTGAGATTTATTCCTCACATATGATTTAAAATAAACTATGTACCTAATGAAAAAAATAATAAACATATTAATAATTTTTACACAATGATTTGATAAAATTGAATTCGTCAATGAAAATAAAAAAAATTAATGTACCTCTCAATTGGATACATCCATCGATAGTGTATCAGTCTACCAAGTTTAGATTCTTCAACCAAATGAATGTTCAAATGAATCATGACTGTAAAACATTAAGGGGAAATAATATATCCAAATTAAAAAGTGACAAAATAATTCTTTATTAAAATTTATCAAGATCAGTTGTATTTAAACTTTCTCTAAAAAAATCTTTGAATAAGGTAAAAAACTGAACTAGAACTGTAGTTACTTTTTTAGATAATGTATTATGAAATTCCAATGGTAACAACAGCCCCATCAGAATATCTGAGTCATGACTTTTCAATCCTTGTAACTTTTTATGTTTTAAGTCAATGCTCCATGAATTTCATTCTGGAACTTTTACATTCTTTAAAGTTGGAAGAAATATGTCTTTCACATGATTTTTCATTGTAATAATAGTTGAAGGATACTTTACATTCTCATTTTACCACAAAAAACACATTATATTAATTGATTCCAAATCCTTATGAGCATTAAGGTGATCCTTAGATTTATTCTGCTCATTAAGAAATGTGAAAATTACATTATCACATAAATTCTTATCAATATGATTTATGTCAAGATTATGATGTGTTAAATTAAACACTAAATAAGAAAGTTTAAAAAATACACTCATTTTATTCCACTGTTGTGTTATAACTGATTTGTATATTTTACCCCGTACCCTTTTCCACCTTCTCTAAATTGATTACATATTTAAAATTCTATAGTGACATTCATTAATTGTCCCAATATTTCTAAACCAAATAACACCTTTGGTGACTTTCTCAATTCAGTATCTCCATTGAATTTTTTCTTGTTAAACAAAAAATTTATGATAAGTATAAAAAATTTAAAGATTATATATAAAACACCATTTTCTACTATGAGGTAATCTTTGAGGTTCAAAATCAAAAATAAAAATCAGACAAGCCAAACTAGTATGAGTGTTCCAACCAGATTAGTTTCCTAGTATAATAAAGTAATTAATTATCCAAATTAAAGAAGCATGAATTTTGAATAGTTTTATCAATGAAACATTATATATTTACAAACCATCATCTCATAATTCTCATTTTTTTATTTTAGGTTGAAGGTATACATTAATGTCATTTCCAAGAATTTTATTTCCAAGAATAATCATAGAAATAATGAAAGAAGTTTTCAATATACATATATATGGAGGTATATTACTGGGGATAAAAAAAATTTCCATATGATATAATTAGTACTTAATGTACCAAAAGGGTTCAAACCATCAGAAGACAATCCCAAACATATATTCTTAGGGTCTGAAGAAAAATCTGGATATAATGAATCAAACACCTTTCATGATGTTGAATATTTTAGATGTCTCATCAATCCATCATTGTTACTATCCTAAGAAAGCCACTTCATATCATATGTAGTCTTAGATGACATGAACAATCTTTTCAATCATGGTTTCAGAGGAAATTAATGCAATTCCTTTGAAGGAGTTTCTTTATTCTTATTATTCTTCTTCCTAGTGTTGCATTGATTTTTAATCTCATTATTTCTCATTGACTTAAATCTACTTGTACATAATATTATGAATTCTACTTTATCAGACTCTTCTTTCCAATAAATCATGCAACATTAGGGAATGAATGCATCTTTGTATAATTAAGTTTAAGTTTCTGATGATTTTATTTATCTCATAAAATGATGTAGGGATCTTAGCTTCACTAAATGAATCATGAATCAACTCTAGAATCATGGAAACTAATTTTTTATTAATTACAAAGAGAAAATTGATATGATACAAATTTAGTAGAATATAAATCTTCAAATACTTGGCACACACTTCATATAGTTCATGTTTTCTCTCTTCAACTAATTCACTAAACTCATTTTTGGTCATTGAAGTTATATTAAATATTAACATACTTAGGATCAACTGAAGGTTCTATTAATCTATTAAAATATTATAAATTTTTCCTTGCAAATAAAAATGACTCATTTATAAAATCTCGAACTAAATTCTGCTCTGTCGAGTCACTTTGAGTTTCTTTGATAGGATAATCATTGTTTTTTAATTTCTATAACATTCGATTTGCTATTTCAAATCCAACATAAATATCTAGAAAGAAACAGTTTCAATTCTAAGTTCTCATATGCTTCATTTCTATTCAACCATCAATTGAATTTAAAATTAGGACAAATACATTTTATTCTACCATCCACTGATCAGTTCAAAATTTCATAATATAAAAAATCTTCCAAACCCATGGCATGCCGAGGTGTGTTTCATGGTAAATTAATAAAACTTTTATCTATAGGTATTGGATTTCCTTAACAAAATTATATTGAAAATAAAACTAAATTATACGGAAAGATGAAAAATAAATTAAAAATATCGGCAACATACTGAAAAATTATTAGAATATTGATAACCATTTAAATTAATTTAATTTAATAATATTAAATAAAAAATATGTTCATGAAGATTTAAGAAACTTAGTATAATTTTTAAATATAAGTAAAATCTATATCATCACATAATTAATATTACAAAATAGTATTAATACATAAAAGTGTAAATATAATTGAAATAGATATAAAACATAATTAAATTAATAAAGATATATTAATATTATATAATTAATAGTAATTAATCATGGTAATAAAGATTTATGGAAGATTTAATTTCATTTTAATGTATTATTACGAATTTATATTAATTTCTAATATAGTTTCAGGTCATTATCAAAAGATAATAATTTCCATAAGTGTGATTTGTGTTGGAGTTGGTTCTATAGAACTAAATTACATGTACTTTATGATAACCTATATTCATTGTTTTGAATATTAATAAACTTTTTTATTATATCATTATTGTTCTTCTGTGTGACATAGTATGTGATAATGTCCTAAGAGTAGCTGTTGCACTGAAAAGTTATAATATTTCCCTACTTTATGAGAACAGAGAAGTGCTACGACAATATTCTTAAATATATGTTTTATATTTGGATGAAATCATTTGAGGGACATAAATGATATAGATTATCAAGGGTGGAGACTCATAAGACTTTGAGGCTCCTTCTCATTGTGTACACCCTTGGTAATATCCATTGTAGGATATTACAAGAACGAGACCCTCCAGTAGGAAATCACCATTTATATGTATCATTGGATGTTCCTATATACAAAATTATGTATCCATCCTTCTAATTTAAAATTATTATTAATGATTATTATAATTCATGTACTTATATGTATTGATTAAAACCATGATGGAATATGTTTACAATGAGGTTGGATATGTTTGGTGTGTCATGAGTAATATTTCATTAACTAATAATGTGAGAAAGGATTTGTCCCTTATGTTCTTTAACAAAAGTTGATATATAAGTTACTTTTATGGAAATGATATAACCTAAATAAATCCATGGCCATGGTGTTCTATAGACAAGTTTGATTTATGTAAATTCAAAGAAAGAGTCATCAAGTACACATGTTAATGGCACCAACCTCCAACCTGCTTGATTAGAGATATTATGATAAAAGGATTATATTTCACAATAAGTATCTTTATGAGGTATTATTTCATTAAGGCATTAACTTACTTTCTATGGGTGACTTAGAATTTTGTTAGATGCTAACCTTATAATTTGGGCTTCTTCTCCTAATGCCACTGAGAAAGTTTCTTAGAGTATCACACATTAAGTGTATCTTGAATCTTAATTAAATAATATTATTCTTTATTATTTAATAGGTTGAATAAATACTCTTACCACATGTTTTTTAATAATTATTCATGTTTTCTTGATTATATATATTTCATCATTAGTTATTCAAAATGATATTTTGTTATCAAGATATTTCATAAATATTTATTTTCTATTTAGTGAATATAATATTTATTTATTTATTGGAGAATAACGCATTGATATTTATTTAATAAATAAATATTCATTATTCAAGGCTCGAAAAATATTATGGAGGAATTAAATATTTATTTTAAATGTTTGGTGAGAAATAATATATATTTAATATTATATTAATAAATAATATTTAATTTAATTCATGTGTTTTAGCACATTCCAAAAAAATATTATTATTATTATAAACATGGGGTTTCATAGGAATTAAGAAAAATAATTGGGGAGTATATGTATTTATTATTTTATAAGTCTAGTAATATATAATCCCAATTATATTATTTCTTTAGAGAACCAATCAATTTGGTTGTGCACAATGAGATCTGTAGAGAATCCTCTCAAATCCCTAGAGAGGTCCCTCTCTAAGAACACTCTCAAGAATGGAACGATCCTACTTCACCACCTCTCTCAAGTATATAGAGATCAAAGATAACCCTTCCTTGAAGTGATTCTTGAGGAAATCAAAGGAAAATGATGCAAGTGTTAGGATCATCCATGTTAGCAACAGGATATTCCAATGATGACATTCAGAGATTCATAGAACACGTATGGATTAACACTAGAGGGAATATATTCTTTATTACTACAATGCTATGATGGTATGACTTAGAGAAATTTTCAGATCCATCAACAAATAAATAATTACTCACAAGTTAATCCTTTAATTTTTTAAATTAATTATAAATAATATGTGATGATTCTACACTTTGGTTCCATAATTTTTCTATAGTCTATATTGTTTGATTGAATTTTGTTGATCACAGTGTTTATCATTATTGAAATATTAGATTAATAATCGATTATGAAAAAAAGTTGAGTTAGTAATTCCCCATACACCACTTCTGATATGCCAGAAACTTAAAATCAGTATCATAGTGGTCACATAATTATTTATAATTATTTAAAGATTACTAGTAAATTTATGAATTTTTAATTAGTTTTAAATTCTAGTTTAATCATTATTTAATATGAATTATGATATTTTCTTTCTTCATCTTCATTTCTATAAAATATAATAAAATCAATTAATTTTATTAATTAAATACATAAAAATAACTCATTCAGAAGTTCCAAGGATTCTAATCGAACAACAAAAGTGTACACACCATGTAACTCGGAGGTGCACACCATGTATCCACACTTAATGAACCCTAAATTAATTCATAATTATTTTTATCCATGCACATGTATTATAAATGGTTTATTTAATTACAGATTATGTGTTGATTGGGCTATTCTAGCACATGATCATATGAAGTACATGTCGTGTAACTTCTTTACACTATGTGTAGTCCTTTAGTCACAGATGGGCCATGTATCTTCTTACACGACCGCTATTACTGGTGAATGTGTAACTCATATAACACACACCATGTATGCCATGTACACACCATGTACTCCAATATTTTACATGGTATTATTACATGCTAAGTCTTTAGGTGTGTGTCATGGATAGATGGTAATAACAACACATGCTGTATAGACGGATATACATGTCATGTATTTTTACCAAATTACACAGAATTAAAATAAATTTATTATAATTTTCAAACCCTATAAAAATTAATTCTACGTGGTCTTAATTTCATAGCAGACACTATATAATAAGTTATATATATATATATTTCTAATTAATTTTCCGCGTAATGTCCAAAACTGAAGGTCATGTATAAGTTCTAATACGGTTATTACTCTATATGAATTAAAATGTTACACGCTACATAAATACTATGTGTTACATGTGTTCATTAAGTTGATAGTACATGTCATGAAATTATTTTATAAATTTTATATATTATATTTCATGTGAATAAATATTATATGAATACAATACATGTTTGGTAGTTCAGATGGGTACTCACCATGTTGCCTCTAAGGTAAATTTTTTCACACAGATAATTTTAAATAAGTTTACTTATTTTTTTAAAAATTATAATGGATGAGAATCTAAAAAAAATTCTGATGAAAATTAAGATAAAATAATTGATTAATTGAAGAAGATAATTAATTTATTTAAGTGCGATTTTACTTAAATAAGAATAATAAGAATTTATTTTTTTATTAAATGGGTAATTCATTGCATGTGTGTGAATGATCTTGATCATTGACTAGAACTTTGTGTTTGGTTGGGTTCTTTTAATTTATTATTTAATTAATCTTTTTAACTATGTTTCATCCCTCCTCTCATTATGCAAGAGCCTATGTTTCCATGGTTTCTTTTATATAAATCATGTAACCAATCCTTTAGTTTCCCTCACCTGTGTGTGAATAAAATAATATGCAATGGATGGAGCTCCAAATATAGTGGAGGAAATTCAAGTTTGGAGTCGATTCACAACCTATCCAAGAGAAATACATAGGTGTACAGGTGGAAAATTGCAATACGAACCATAAATGGTTCAAGATGTTTTCCCCCTAAGTCAGCGATTAGTTTATCATCTGCTCGATAAAATAACCATTAGTAAAAGATCATGATGATACCACTTTATTATTTTATTTTTGTCAATTTTTATGGTTATTTCATTATGAATTTTTTTCATAATCACATGAATTAATGAATTAAAAATCATGAAAGATATAACTAAAATAAATTTCCTTATGTGTAAACATTATCTAAGATATGGTTAATCACTTAAGAAAATCCTCTTAATAGTAACAAGAATGTAATAAATATAATAATTTTAAATTTACACCTAAATATAAAATCCCTCAATTATATATATTAATTCAGTATAACCTTCCACTACTTAAGTTAAAATTAAACCATAGTTCAAAGTGATTGACCCAAAAAAGTTGGGGTGTTTTCAATTATTAAGGAATACTAACATGAAGTTTTGGGTTGAATTAACTTAGTTTACATAAAGGTTTTATTTCCAAATTAGGACTTGGTGTAATTATGAGGAAAATGTTTAGAAAATCCAATTAAGATTTTCAATATTTGGGAGTCCACTCAACAAATAAAGTAATTGTTAGTTAATGTTATTGGAATTTGGAATTCCTACCTAAAATCCTTCAAATTTCTTGACCATACAATGTTGGGGTGATGAGAATGGGAATATGGATCCTTTACACTACAATATCCAAGAAATGGGATATTATAAAGCTAATGGTGAGGGATATTGGGTTTTGATAAAATATAGGGAGATTAATAAATATAATATTTATTTATTTGTCTAATTTTATCAGATAAAGTAATAAAATTATTCTCTTATTATTTTTAGAAACCACAATAAAAACAAGTTTAAACATATCACTATGTTGAATTTTTGAGATGGATAAACTTATCACTGACACAAATTTTCAAGAGTGCCAAAGGTTCTTATGAATTATCTTATGCTGTGAAAAGAAATTGTATGTGTTGGAAGAAACTATTCTTGAAGTGCCTGATAAAGAGGCTAGTGAGTAAGAGTTTTCTCTCTATGAGAAACATTTGAAAAATGCTACAAATGTTCAAGATTTCATTATATGATCTATGAACCATGATATTATGAATAAATATTAGGACATGAATGTGTATATCATGATGTCTCACCTTTGGGATCACTATCAAGAGAAGGTTAGATAAGAGAGATATGAGATCTCTAATTCTCTATTTACAACTAAACTTGGAGATTTTGTTCCATATGGGTCCCATGTAGTCAATATAATTGGATAAATTAAACACTTATAAATCTTAGGGATTAAATTCCCAGTTTATTTGCACACATAAATGATAATTTCCTCACTACCTAAGTCCTTTTCCAGTTTTATTATAATTATAACATGATCAATAATGAGAAGAGTCTTTCAGAGCTTCTTACTTTATTCCCCATGTGCACAAGTACATGGGGTGTGAAAAGCCCATAATTATTATAGTGAATAATAAAAGGAAGAATAAGGTGAAGGGGTCCAAGACTCATACCAATTATAATGACCTCGATCACTATCCTTCTAAGAAGAATAAGATCCAGAGTTAGGAAAAGGAAAAGGATGCAATATTTTTTGAATGTGTAAAGCAAGGAAACTGGAAGAGGAAATCCACCCATAAGTAAAGGGAAGATAAAGGTGAATTTTTTATTGAGTGTAGTCTTTTAATTTATACACATTGGGTGTTATATACAACTTTTGGTTCTTACATATATATCCAAATGCAGAAACTAAGTAAATTTTGAAAGATTTCTAGAGGAGAGGTCGATTTGTGTGATACCAATGGTGAAAGGTTGGATGCTCTTTCAATTGGAGAATAACAAATTTTATTTCTAATAGGAATAATAATTTTTTTAAGAGGTTGTTATTTTGTACCAATTGTTACCAAGAACATAACTTCTATATCATTTGAAGGAACATATGTTTTTTTTTCATATTTTGGAAATAAAATTTGTTTCTTTTATAAAGATAACATATGTTATGGTATGGAACTTTTAAATAATGGTATCTATATATTAAATTATGAAAACCAAATATTATAAATTGATAAAAAGTCATGTTCACATGACTCATATAACACCCAGATATGGCATCACCATCTTGGTCATGTAAACTGTAAGTGATTGAAAAAGCTCTATCAAGATGGTTATTTAGACTCTTTTAAGCTAAAACTACTTGAAATATATCATGATTTTTTATATGGAAAAATTACCAAAACACCATGCGGTGGATGGGGTGAAAGGGATATAGAGATTTTAGGATTGGTACATAGTGTTGTGTGTAGAACATTTCAAGTAGAATCTAGAGGTGGTTGTTTTTAATTCATAACTTTTACTAATTACTTGATTAGATATGGTTATGTCTAATTAATGTGGTATAATTATTATTCTTTTGATAAATTCAAATAATTCAAGAATAAAGTAGAGAATCAACTTGAAAATAAGATAAAGAATCTTTGTTCAGAATGAGGTGGTGAATATCTTAACCAAGAGTTTATCAATTTTCTACAGGAGTTTCAGATTTCATCTTAATTCATTCCACCTTACACACTATAGTGGAATGGTTTTAGTGAAAGTAGAAATCTTACCTTGTTATAAATGGTAAGGTCTATTATGATTCATATAGATCTTCCATTATCATTTTGGGGATATGCATTACAAAATCTAGCATACACAATAATCTGAGTACTAACAAAAGTGGAACATAGAATTCCCTTCAAGTTATAGAGTAGAAAGAAACAATTTTTTTCACATACAATTGTATAGGATTGAGAGGAATTTTTAATGCATTTTCATGAAAACACTAGCAACATGGGGTAGAAAGTGTACCTTTATTAGGTATCGTAAGAAAACAAAGGGATACAAGCTATAAAACCCCTCAGATAAGAAAGTTACTATCTATAGACAATCTATATTTCTTGAGAGGGAGAACATACTCAAAAAGGATAGTGGGAGCATGATTAACTTTGATGAGGTTGTTGCTCAAGATACACAAGAGATGGTACAAGAAAATATTAATTTAGTCCCCATGAAATATGTAGTTACTAAAACAAAAGTACTACATAAGAGAACAAAAGAGATAATAGTATTTGAGAAATTTCATTTTCTGGTAACCAAATATGGTGACTCATTATTAGTTGTCAATGATGGACCTCTCTCCTAAAAATAATAAGTAGAGAGATCAGAAGCTGTAAGATGGAAAGAAGTCATGAATTTTGAAATAGATTCCATGTATCATAACCAAGTTTGGTTTTTGGTCAATATGGCAGTTTATGTAAAGCCTGTATGGTGAAAATGGGTATTCAAGATAAAACTGGACATGAAAATTAAAATAAATACCTATAAATCAAGGCTAGTGGATAAAGGGTTTAAACAATATCAATTAATTGACCCCTATGAAACCTTTTCACTAGTTTCCATGTTTAAATACATCAAAATTCTATTTACTATATCATCTTACCATGAATATGAAATTTGGTAGATGGATGTCAAAACATATTTCCTTAATGGGAACCTTCAAGAAGATGTATACATGACACAATTAGAAGGTTTTTTGAATATAAGTGATTCCAAAAGGATATGAAATTCGCAAAGATCCATTTATGGATTGAATCAAGAATATTTCTCATGTAACATTCGATTTTATGAATCTATAAAAAGAATTCAGTTTCATTAATAATGAATGTGATCCATGTGTTTACAAAAGGTTTAGTGGGAATGCATTCATTATCCTAGTATTATATTTTGATGACATATAACTTATCAAAAATGACATACCAGTCTTCGGTTAAACAACTATTTGTCCATGAAGGAATTAGGTGAAGTACCCTATATTCTAAGGATCGGGATCATTCATGATAGTTCCAAGAGTCTTCTTGGAATAAGTCAAAGTACATAAATTAACCATATACTAAAGATATTTTGTATGAAAAAATCCAAGAGGGTATTAGTTCTAGTGTCACATGGTATACATCTTTATATGAAAATGTCTCCTCATACACAATTGGAGAAATAGAGAATGAGTAACATCTTGTATGATTAAGTTATAGGATCAATCATGAATGTAATGTTATATACTATACTTGATGTTTCCAATGAATTAAGCATGTTCGGAATATATCAAGTTGATCCAAGATAACAACATTGGTCTACTTTTAAGGTTATCCTTAAGTATCTTAAAAGAACAAAGGATGTGTTCTTGGTGTATGGAGGATACTAGGAGCTAATATTCGGGGGTTATATTAATTTTAGTTTTAAAATAGAACAAAATGATATGAATTTGTATATAGGATATATTTTCTATCTCAATGGATGAGTTGTGAGCTGGAAGAGTTCAAAGCAGGCAATTTTCACTGTGGATTATAAGAATACAACAACTTCTTATGTAGACAAGGAATACATTTGGATATGAAACATTTTCTAGAATATTGATGTCATACCTAGCAGTAAATACCCTATCACATTATATTGTGATAATACTATAGTGGTGGATCTTTCAATAGAGACAAGTTCACACCAACGAACAAAGCACATACTCTTGAAGTATCACCTCTTGAGGTATTTTTATCATAGGGGTGAAGTTACAGTAATGAGAGTTTCCAAAGAAGAAAACATGGTGGAACCCTTGACTAAAGGCCTATCTTAGATGAATCATGAGTATCATGTGAGAGCTAGAAGACTGAATTTTGTTAGCTGTTGGCTCTAGTGAAAGTGAGAGTCTATTGGAGTTGGTTCCATAGAAACAACTTTTGTATACTTTATGAAAAAATGTATTCATTTTTTGAATATTAATAAAGTTATTATCACATTATAATTTTCTATTTTATTGACACAACATGTGATAATGTCCTAAGAGTAATTGTCACACTGAAATGTCATATAAATTTTCCGCTATAATGAGAACTGAGAAGTGCCATAATGATATTGTTAAATATATGTTCTATAGTTAGATGAAATAATTTGAGGGACACAAATGATATATGATATCAGTGGTGTAGAATAATAAGACTTTGAGGAACCTTCTCATGGTGTAATCTATTGGTAATATCTAGTATAGGATATTATGAGAACGAGACCCAGCAATTAGAAATCCATATTTATATGTGTCATTGGATGTCCCTATTTTAGGATGTGTATATTGATCCTTAGACTTTAATATTTTTATTAATGAGTATTATAAGTCATGTACTTTTATGTATTGATGAAAATCGTGATGACATATGTTTGTAGTGAGCTAGGATATGTTGGGTGCATCACAGGTAATTTTTCATTAATGAATAATATGATAAAGGATTTATCCATTAAGATATTTAAAAGAATTTTATATCTCAGGACATTTGATAGAAATGATATATCCTAAATAAATCCATGTCCATGGTATTTTTTAGGAAAGTTGATTTAAAAAAAGTCAAAAAAGAGGCATCGAGCACATAGGTTGATGTCACTAGTATGCAACCTATTTGATTAAAGATATCATGATAAAGGGATTATATTACATAATAAGCATCCATATGTGGTATTGTTTCATTTTGGCATTAAATTATTTCTCTATGGGTACCTTGAAATGTTTCTAGAATCTAACCTTGGACTTTGGGCTCCTTCACCTAATTACACTCAGAAAAAGGCCTTAAGTTCACACACTAAGTGTTTCTAGAATATTAGCTAAATAATAATATTTTTTATTATTTAAAAAGTTGAATAAATATTATTCTCACATGTGTTTAAATAATTACTCATGTTTTAGTGATCACATATATTTCATCACTAGTTATTCGAAAGGATATTTTGTGAGTAGAATATTTAACAAATATTTATTTTCTTTTTAGAGAATATAATATTTATTTATTTATTTATTGGTGAATAATGTAGGGATTTTTATTTAATAAATAAATAGTCATTATTCAAGGCTTGATAAATATTATGGAATAATGAAGGACTAAGTTTAACGTTTTGGTGAGAAATAATATATATTGAATATTATTTTAATAAATAATATATATTGAATATTATTTTAATAAATAATATTTAATTTAATTCATGAGATTTAACACATGTCAAGAAATAATAATAATAATACTATTATTATAGACATGGGAGTTTTTAAGAATTTTAAAAAACAATAAGGGTGTATATGCAATTATTATTTTTTAACCCTTATAATATATATGCCCATTTATATTATTTCTCTATAGATACTATTCATTTGGTTGTTCCCAATGAGATCTGGAGAGAATCTTCTCAAATACCTAGAGATATATCTCTATAAGAATGATCTCAAGAATGGAGAGCGATCCTCCTCCTCCACCACTCTCAAGTCTAGAGAGATCGAAGAGAACCCTTCATCGAATTTATTCTTAGGGTGATGAAAGAAGAATGACAGAAGAATTAGGATCTACTATGCTATCACCCGAAGATTCCTATGGTGACATTGATAGATTCTTGGAACATGTTTGGATCACCTCTAAATGGAATTGATTCTTGATTTCTATAATGAAATAATGGTATGATGTAGAGAAGTTGTAAGATTCATAAATTAAGTAATAATTCCTTGTAAGGTGATTATTTAATTGTTTAAATTAATTATAAATAATATGTGATGATCCTTATATTTAGATCTGGTGTTTTTATACCTTTTATATTCTTTGATTCAATTTCAGTAATCATGGTTTTTATCACTATGTAAATCTTGGATTAATCATCGATTACGACAAAAATATGAGTTGGTAAAGCCCCATATGGTACTTCTTCTATGCCCAAAACCTTCAATTTTATGGAATAGTTTTTGGGGGAAGGGATCACCCAACTCCATTATTAACCCAAGTAGGACCTTGATTTAACAAAACACAAACCTGATCTGATTTTTTTTTATAAAATATGAAATTAAACATTAAACATGAAAAATATAAACAACATAATGTAAAAAATATTACTGCTCAATCAAGGGGGTTATATGTAATGTAATAAGGCTAATGAAGAGATCACAATAAGAAGAGGTAAATATACAGTATGGATGTCAAGGAGGTGATAATGATTACCTTTGACATTCAAATGAATAGGGGATTGATAGATCATGGTCTAAACATAGGGTAAATAAGGACAGGAGTTCAAGTTGAGGGGAGATGGGGGTTATGGTGATATTGGAGTTGGGGACAAGGTCACAAGGGACATGGGTATTCAAGATAATGGGAATGGGGAGCCACTATTGGGGGTCACAGTCACGGGTCACCACCATTTGGGGTTAGTGTTAAGGGGAGAGGGTGCACGAGGGGTGAGACAGGTTGATGGAATAGTGGTTAGGGAGAAGGGTTACCATTGAGGTCGCTTCCATTAAGGTTCAATGTGTGGATCAACATCGAGGGGAGAGGGTGCATGCGGGTCAAGAGGGGTCTCCAAGGGCAGGGGTGGGGTGATACCGTTTTTTTAAGATTTAACAATAGTTATAATAAAAACATCACTAAATCTAATGGTATTTATTATTATTATTTAAAAAATAATAGTGATTACAATAACTGCTGCTAATAAACCACAACTAAGCCTTGTTTTTTTGGTGATAATCAATGATGAGTGGTAAAGTCACCTCATAATTATGTATATGATCAGGGTTTAAATCTTAGAATCCTTTATTGGGGGGAGAGGGGGATTTATGATTCCATTTATGGCCAATGAAACAAGGAGCGATGTTCATAGAGGTGCAAACCTATGTATTTCTGACATAGGTGAATATGTAAGTGCAAGAATAAGGGGAATTTGAGCCATCAATTTTTGGGACATCGAGCTATTAAAATTGTAATAATCTAGATTTATAGTAGGTCAACCCTTAAAGGGGAGTGTGATCTGTCATTACTGGCCAAGGGTGTGTGTGTTATTTTGTTTCTTATAACCCCCAAAACCATAAATAAATAAATAAATAATATAAGTATTTATTAACAATATGATTAACAAAAATAAAAATAAAAATAATTATGATGATTAATAATATAATTATTTATAATATTTATTATCAATTGTTAATGATATTATTAAATATAATTTATATTATTAATTAATATAATTAATATTTTACTTAACATTAATTAACATAATTAAAAATATATTTAAGAAAATCATGAATTATATTACAAATTATTAGTCATATTATTAATTATTAATTATATTATTACTTATTATGTAAGTGCCCATATCTCAGTATCCCTCCACTCAGAGAGTTTTGAGTGTTAGAGGCACCTAAAGGAGGTTCCAAGGTGTTTGGATGGTGTTTGGAGGAAAAGGGGAGTTCCATTTCAGAAAATGGCATGGATACAACATGGAGGTACGTGTTGTGCCATAGTGTTAGTGGCTACAGTGTGGTGGATCCTAGATAAAGTGTAGGGGATCTCATAGGGGATTTTAGAGCTACTACCTTTTCATACATGGATACACCATGGAGGTAGGTTATAGTGTAGGACCTTATTCAGTAGTTTAGCACTGTGACATAGAGAAAGGAAGTTGCGATGTAGAAGATCTTAAGGATACTTTCAAATCAGGGGTAGTTGTGCCATGGGTAGTGGACTACGGTATAGTCCCTTTGGAAGATGGTGTTTGTGATAAGGTTAATATGGCATTATCATAGCCCCCAGATCCACTTTAATAGGATATAGTCTAGGATCTCACAGAGGATTTGACTAAGGTGGGTTGTGGCACAGTTTTCTTCAACTGCTCCCTAGTATTCCTGTTTTTCAATAGGCTGTGGTATGGTCTAAGGGTCTACACTGTGGTCTCTTAAAAAAATGTATTCCTACAAATACCGTCATACCCATGAATCCACCTTATTTCCTACTTCTTCCACTTGACCCCTGGGCACCTCATTGTCTTATTTTAAGGATTTAAAGACTCTTTAAACAAGGTTAAATCCCCACATTCCTATGATCAATTTGAGTTGATCTGAGGAGAGTTCTGCCTCCTTTTCCTTATGGATTCTCTCTATTGATCTCATTTTCCTACCATTCCTCTTACCATGTTTTTTTATTTCATCTCCATAATTTCAATGGATTTATTCTTGTTTTTTTAAAAATTTTCATGGCACAATTCCTTTGGGGGGGGGTATAACTTCTTTTTGTGAGAGGTGATCAGAGATACACATTGGCATTATATATCCATTTCAAGAACATTAAAGATTTGAGGTAGGAGATTAGTTTATTATTTTTTATTTATGTGAAATTGTGAATTAACCATGGTTTTTCTCTTTTTATGGTAGTGAAAATGATCAAATAAATATTTAATTGTATTAAAGAAATAAATTGGTTGTTGTGATCACATGTCAACATTTTATACCATGATAATAGTTCACCTCTTTATTTTCTAGATAGTTTTACATCTATCTTATGATTTGTGTATCAGTTTGATATGATTGGTTTAGCATGTTGAAATTTATGGAATTAGATAAAGAATGTAAAGTTGGTAAATTAATTGTCTGGAAAAATAATTAAAGAATAGTCATGTTTAATGATCTGGTGTTTCTTGTAATTTGATGACAATTAAATTTATGTGAGTTTTAATGTTTAATTGAATATGTTATTACATGTATTAATGGAATTTATAAATAACTTGAATATGTAATTATTTTAAATTATGAAAATAATAAAAAGTTATGTTAATTAAGAATTGTTATTCTCATAGTTTGATGAAACTATTTTATACTAGAGCATGTGTAAAATTTTGGTTGCTTTTTATAGTCGGTGCCTTAGGTTAACCATAGTTGGAACATGTGAATAATGAATCAGATAATTAAATATGTAATAAAACCAATTGTTTGATAAAGATAAATCTTTGGGGATCAGAGTACCTATTTGTTTATAATGGTTGGATGCCTTGAGTTGGGGTTGTGAGTTCCTGTTTTCATGTGAAGGCTAAATGCCTTGTTTTAGGGCTGAGTTTACCTATTGAACATGTTTGTTTTCTGAATATTGTGTGATTTGGATATGATTCTTGTGATATGAGACTAGGATGGATGATCTTGGGATGGATGATGTGATATAGGCAGGGAGGCCCGGATGGTTGTGGCAGTAGTTGACACATGTGATGGAGAGATTCATAGGGTTATGCATGGTGGTATAGGGGGTGGAACCAGGATGGTTGAAATAGGTTAAATTTGGGATAACCTATTTATGTGTTAAAATTGGGATACTTACTTATGAATAAATATTTTGAAAGGTTGGATGTCCAGGTTTCTTGTTTATCTTCTTTCCTTTTACCCACTTCTTGTGGCAGTTAAATGTTCTTGGTTGCATCTTCTCGTTGGTAGATTAGGATGTTTTCAAAGAGTACATAGAATTATGAAAAGTTAATAATGTTTAATAAATGACTTAACCCATGGGTTTGGTGTTAATGGAATGAAAATGAGATGTTACTCTTGAGAAATCATTGACTAGATTGACTAATTCTTGGAAGGTATGGAAAAGACTTGTATGGTTAATGAAATGTAATCAGAATAATGTTAATTATTGGTTAATGAATTAATTAATGAAAATAAATGATAAAAATGGAAGAATTAACTTAATTTAGTGCTCTAAAAATCTTGTGTTTTTATAGGATATCTTTTCCTTAGTAGTGGAAGTTGGGTGTTTGAGTGACGATAACTGTAGTTGATCATGGGACTAGGTTATTCCCATAGTGTGGTTGCGAGATACATTATATCCTATACATTTTGTGATTTCATATGCTTCCCCACCCATGCAGGTTCGGGAAAATGACACTTAGTGGACTTTGGTAGGGTGTTTTTCCTAACATCCCTATGGGAGGATGGATGGCTGATTTCCACCTCTAGCCCCACTATCTTCTCTTGGTTGTATTATATACTGGTATACACTGTGGTTAGTTTTCTATATATCTTTATACAAGGTTGTAATGGATTGTGGGTATTTCACACTCATGTATCTATATATATAGTATCCAAAGGATTATTATAGGTATGACAAGTATAGTTTGTGATGGATTGAGGTGCCTTAATCGGTGTATGGGATGTGATGACTTGAGGTATAATACCTAATGTATGATACACATCATACAAGACATGGTGGCTCAAAAAAACTACTTGGTTACTATATGAAGATGTTATATGGGATGATATGATGATGTGATTTACGAGGTGAAAGTTGTGATACTTATCCCAAGTGTCTTCAGGCTGGATTACTTTTGGTGGGAGATGGAGACGGATGTATGAAATTGGGGAAGAGCAGCAAACTAGTGAGGAATAAGTAGAGGGGTACCCTTGATGTTTTATTACTATAGTAATTGATCTCTTATATGTGATACTTGGTGATGGTTAGTCATGGTGAGGATGATAACTTAGTATACCTAATTAGGAAATGAGTTAGTTTCACTTGTTCACTCAGATTTAGTGTTCTTTATTAATCTTTTTAATGAGATGCTTGAGGGAGGATCCTATTGAGTATAATATTATTCTCACCCCATGTATATATAAACTATTTTTTGGTTAGCAAGATCAGTTTTGAGATCGGTCTGGATATTTCTAGCTCATGGTTTTTCAGTAGCTGTTTGGGCTTTGTGGTCACTGTCGAGTCTACCGCTTTGGTATATTTAGTTTTCCTTTCAGTTGTTTTATTACTGTATGAAATTTCATGTATGCATATAGGATATATTTTATCTTTATGAGCATGTTTTTATTGGTGTATCTTTATTATATATCTCTTCTTCATGTTCTCTTATAGGGTAATTCCTTCATTGTATGTTTATTATACTCGTGGTTCTAGTTGCCAAACTGGGGCCTACTAGAGGTGGCAATCAGGAGGTCATCATCTACCCTATCTCATTGTTGGCTCAAGAGGGGTACTCTTTGGGGAGATGGGGTCATGATGAAGTGGTATCATAGGTTTAGGTTGAGGTATAATATGGATTTTGGAGTTAGGAACATGTGAGATTGAATGGGTAGTGAGGGAAATGGTATCAACTAAGTTTAGTAAGTGATGTAAACATGAGAAACTAGCTATGGAATGGGTATTTAGAGCCCCCTATGATCTGATTCATGGGACTTTAAGTTTACTAAGTCTATTAAATAAAGTTATACTGGTTATAGGGTAAAGACCTAGGAATGGATCATGCATCATTCTTCTTTTTTCCTATATTTTAACTAGGTATACCTTGGGATAGGTTAAACATTAAACAATATAGTAAAATAAATGAATTAATTAAGTAACTCATGTTCTAGTTTTAGGAGTATAAATATTTATTCTTCCTATAAGTATGGATCTAAGTTGGTGTCTTCGTTAGGTTTTCACTGATGTTGTTCAGTAAAATGTAGCAACAGATCTCCATAGGTTATAGGTCAAGGACGATGAAAGTTAGAGGAGTAAACTCATAATGTTTCAGTTCTAGAGTCTACAAAAGTATGAGGGATCCATTTCATACTTGGTTACCAAACATTAGTTATAAGGGGTGGATATTTCTTTTAGTTCGATCCATGCATGGAAGGAACACTGGGTTTCTTTGACTATGATGATACTACATGGGGCGGTAAGGTAGTGGTAGATATTCATCCTTAGGGATCATGAGGAGTCAAGGGTCTTGTGGGAGAAGTACTAAGACTAATGTTGAGAAAATTTTCCTACATATACTGTGAAGGCATCCAACAACCAGGAGCTACTTACCCTTAAAATGGGAGTTCTAGTGAGCGGGTGTTCAGGGTCCATTTTAGGTCCCTTCTACGATATGCTTCATAACTGTTTCCAAGTGAGGAGGTTGGGGTGAGTAATTTTGAAGAGGATTTGTGTTTATATATCCAGTGCCTGGTCACCCTATTCATGTTGATGACATATATAAAGGTTTTAGTGAGAGAAGAGTTTATTGAGAGGATGCTGGATAGAATTGAATCATCACAATAGGGGGGTGTTCAAGATCACTCATGAAGTAAATCTATGGTCCAGGGTTTCTCATTTCTTGGATAGAAGAGTTCTTAGTTCACTGAGGGTAGGCCCCATCCCTCATAATCTCATTTATTGGGGGGGGGGGGGTGACATATCTCATGATTATAATAAATAATCATATGTGTGTTTTTTTGTGGAGGTGAAGGTCCTTAGTGGCAAGAGTGTTTGAACTTTATGAGCAGTCAGCATGCACTAGGTGTTTTGCTTTAGGTTTCTCCATTTAGGAAATGTCATCCAAGGTAAGAGAATTAGGGTGTTCCAGTTTCGGATCAGTATATAGGTGATGGGGTGAGTAGATGAAATCCACGAGGGTATACTCTTCCTCATAGAGTAGAGTGTGTCCATGGAGGTGGTCATCAGTAGGATCATAAAGGCCACAAAGTAGGCCATGGCCAACTGTATGCTTTATAATTTTTATTTCTAGGTGATCTTGATGTCATTTGAGCTAATATTTTCATGATTTATATATGGTTACATTCTCTATTTTATTTAGGAGCTACACACTCCTTCATATCACCTACCCTTATCCATGATTTAGGGCTTGAGGTGTAGATACTTCTAGTTCCCTTGGCATTGACTACACCAGTTGGAGGTCATGATTATTTGTATGAAGTATGCAAAAACTATGAGTTAGTGTTAGGGAAATACAAATCCTTGGAATACTTCCTATTTCTAAAGATATATCCTTATGAAATCATCCTCGATATAGAGTGGATGTATTTGGTATAGGATATTTTGGATTGATTATGAGGCAGGTTGTGTTCTATGATACTAATGGAGATCCATTGGTGTTCATTGGTGAGAAAGACCCTCAGATGGGTCAATGATGTGTTCCACCTTTATTATCCTTGTTGAACAATCTAATTATGATTTCATCAAATGATCATCTAGTAGTGTTTCCTAGGGCTATGAATGAGTAACTAAATGTATTTACTAAGGAGGTTGTAGAATTTACCCCTTGACATGATATCGCGTTTGGGTTTGAGAAATAACCAGAAATTTCTCCTATATTGATGTCTCTATATTCGATGTCACCTTATGAGTTTTGAGAGCTTTTATTACAACTTAATGATCTATTTTAACATGATTTTGTTCATCAGAGTGTGTTACCTTGGGGTGCACCAATTTTGTTCATGAAAAAGGTCGATGATAGTTTGCATCTTTGTGTTAATTATCATTGCTCGAACCAGGTGATAGTGAAGAAAATATATCCAAATTCCATGGTTTGATGATTTATTTGACCATATAAAAGGAGAAATTTGGTTATCAAAGATTGATCTATGGTCAGGATATCATTATATACAGGTGAAGAATGAGGATATTCAAAATACTACCTTTTATTGACATTATGGAAGTTATGAGTTCATTGTGATGTCATTTGGTGTGATGAATGGATCATTCGTGTTCATGGGGTTTATGAATTTAGTGTTCAAGGAGTTTATAGATAAGTTCATGGTGGTTTTCATTAATTAAATACTCATGTAATCCATGTATGAGTAGGAGCATGCCGAGCATTTTCATTCTATTTTGGAAGTTCTTCATCATCATTAACTATTCATAAAGTTGTCAAAGTTTGACTTCTATATCTATGAAGTTTGTTTCTTAGTTAGTGTTTTATACCATAATATAGTATATTGGGATCCTTCAAATATCAAATAAGTCATTTCTTGGTCATCCCCTAGTAAAGTTTCATAATGAGAAGTTTCTTTGGTCTTGTAGGATATTATAGGATGTTCATAGCCGATTTATCTTAGGTTGCGACTCCTCTAATAGATCTAAATAGAAAGGATTATAAATTATTATGGACTAAATATCATCAAGTAGATTTTTAAAAACTAAAGGATAAGTTTTTCAATGCTTAAGTCATTTTCTTCCACCATAGGGAGTTCAGTTTGAAGTTTTTAGTAATGCCTTGCATCTTGGGTTGGGATGTGTTTTGATGCAGTAGAGATCAGTTGTTTCTTATGGGTCTTTTTAGTTATTTCCCCATGAACATAACCATTCCACCCATGATATCAAGTTGATATAAGTTGTGTTATCCTTGAAGTTGTTATGACATTACCTCATCAGTGATAATTTTTTGGTTTTTACCAATTATAAGATCACGAGGTATGTCTTCTCCTAGCATGACTTGAAATTTAAATAATGATAGTAGATGAAATTATTATAGGATTAAGAATTTTATAATTCATATAAAATAAGGAAATAAGTTATTTAGTGATTCCATGCATGAATTTGGAGATTCCTAGAGAGTTATAGAAGATCTATTAGTGATACATCTCGATATGGGAGAGGTTGGAGGCAGGGGTGGTATTTTTTAGATGATAGTGTTGTCATATTTGTTGTAGCAGGTGGAGGATTCTTAGTTAGGGGATTCTAAGATAGAGGGATGGAGTGATAGATTTATTTTTAGTGATTCCACTAATGGTTGGTCTAAGGATGAACAACATCAGGTGTTGTTCAAGGGGTATCTTTATGTTTCTTTGGAGATGCATGAGATAGTTCCCCATGAGTTACATATCTTAACCTTGTTAGTACATCCTGGTGTAATAAAGATGTTCCTAGATTTTAGAGGTAATTTTAGTGGCCTAGGTTTAATCATGTAGTTGTAGAGTTTGTGTCTCGATGTTTGGTCTACCAGAAGGTGGAGGCTGAGAACAATGTTCCCGGTAGTTTTCTCCACCCGTTAAATGTTCCTCAGTGGAAGTAGGAGGACATATCGATGGAATTCATTACCATTTTACCTTGAGGTTAGGAAATATATTATTTTATATCAATGATAGTGGATTTATTGATGAAATCATGCCACTTTGTAGTGATTAGGGATTCAAGATCAGTGGTGGTTTTATCGAGGCTGTATCTAGAGGAGGTGGTGAGACTCCAAGGATTTATTAGGATGATCATGTCTGATTGTGATCCTCATTTTACCTCCTGGGTTTATAGAGGTCTCCAACATTATTTTTTATCTTGGTTATTACTTATCACTAATTTTAATCCATATATGGATAGTCAAATACATAGGACTATCCAAACTCTTGAGGATATGTTGCATTCTTATGTCTTGGATTTTGGAGGTTTGTGGATGAGGCACATTCCCTTGGTTGAGTTTTCTTTCAATAATAGTTTTCACTCCACCATGATTATGGATCCATTTGAATATTTTTGTAGTTGACCTTGTTGTTCTCCATTGTGATGGAATGGGTTTAGAGAGGCTGGAATTCTCAAGATGGATCTGGTACAGAACATGAAAAAGATGATTCGGGTAATTTGTGAGAGGATGAACACTATACAGAATCATCATAAGTCCTATTCTGATTGTAGGAGGAGACCTCCAGAGTTTAATGTTATAGATCATGTGTTCCTGAAGGTGACTCCTCATCATGGGTAGTGAAGGTTTGGTCATGGGAGTAATCTTTCTCCCTAGTTTGTTGCGCCTTTTTAGGTGTTGGATCAGGTTGGAGCCATGACATATCAGATAGAACTTCCCCCATAGATTATCCAGATAAATGATGTTTTCATGTTTTGTAGCTCTTTTGATACCTTTATAATTAATATTGTGTCATTAATTGGGGTGAGATCAATTTTTAGGATGATGAAACCTTCAAGGAGTGACCCATGGAGATCCTTGAATGCTAGAAGAAGGTGTTGTGTGGGCATGTTATTCCCTTGGTTCATGTCCTTTGGTGGCACTATCACATGGAGAAGATTACCTGGTAATGTGAGTTGAAAATATGTTCTCAATACACCAAGTTATTTTTTTGTCTATTCCCTTGTAACGTTGCTTATTTTTTGATGTTGAACCCCTTCCAATTTATGATATGGGATTCTCCTTGTTGAGGCTTTACTCTCATTTGATAGGTATCTCCCTCAAGGGAGTGTTTTGGGGCTTGTTATTATTGCTGAACAGTTTTTCAATTTGTTCCTTTGGTGTGGTGGTTAAGCTCCTATGATGGTGATATCATTGAGAGATGTCTCATGGGGTGGCTGTTTGGATGACCCATTTTTCTTATTTATCTCTAGGTTTGGTTTTGAATTATTGTGGATGGGAATGGTTTGATAATTATATGATGTAAGGGAGTAGATCCCAATATCCCTTCCCTTTGTTATTTTTGGGTGTTGTAGACACCCATAAGAGGTTCCAAGGTGTTTGGATGGTGTTATAAATAAAAAGGTAATGAAAATTCAAAAAATGGCATGGATGTGGCATGGAGGGATGTGTTTCACCATAGTATTGGTGGCTATAGTGTGGTGGATACTGATAGTGGCATATAAGAACTCATGGGGTATTTCATGGATAATACCTTTTCATACATGGTTATTCTATGGAGGTAGGATACAATATTTTCCCTTATTTATTAGTTGAAAATTTTGGTGTGGAGAAAGGAGGATACAATGTAGTGTGTTTTGAGGCTACTACCAAATCAGGTGTTGTTGCAACATGGGTAGTGGGTTGTTGCATCATGGGTAGTGGACTGCAGTGTAGTCCGTTTGAAAAAATGGTGACTATGGTGTGGTGCTTAGGGTTGTGCCATGGCCCCCATGTCCACATTAAGAGGATCTATCTAGGGACATCATAGGGGATTTTACTAAGGGAGGTTACAAAATTGCCTCCTTCCACTATGTCATAGTATTCCTATTTTTCAACAGGCTACAACATGGTATAAGGGGCTCCACTGTTGTCTCTTAAAAAATGACAGATTATAAATACCCATATACCCATGAATACACCTTATCTACAACTTCCTCCACTCAACCCCAAGTCACCTTGGAGTGTTATTCAAATTATTTGAAGCCCCTTTTGATAAGGATCAATCCTCAGATTATCATGATCGATCTGGGGTGATCTAATGTGAGTTTTACCTTCTTTTCCTTATGGTATCTCTTCATTGATATTTTTTCCTATCATTCCTATTATTGTGATTTAGAGTTTAATACCCATCATTCTAAAGTAGTTTTTCTTTACATTTTCTAGTGTTTTCATGGTATTATGCCTTTGTGAATCATAGTTTCTTCCCGGGATAGCTGATCAAATATTCATGTTGGTGTTTTATTTTCATTTCCAGAACATCAGAAGTTTTAGGTAGGGTATTAATTTCTTATATTTTATTTATGTAAATTCATAAATTAACCATGGTTTAGACCTTTCTATGGAATTGAAATTGATCTAATAAATATTTAACTAAATTAAAGACATAAATTAGTTGTATAAATTTCATGTCGATGATTTATACCATGATAATAGTTTGTCTCTCGATTTTTCATCTAGTGTGTTATCAATCTTATGCTTTGTGTATCATGTTTTTAGATTTGGTTTAGCATGTTGAAATATATGGAATCAGATAATAAACATAAATCTAGAAAATTAATTGGTTGGATAAAGAATTAAATAAGAGGTATGTTTAATAATTAGGTGTTTCCCATAATTTGATGATAATCAATTTGATGTGACTATGCATGTTTAATTGAATTTTTTATTCCACGTGTTAAAGTAATTTATAAGGAATTTTAAGATGGAATGCTTGTAAATGATGAAAATAATAAAAAGTCATGTTAAATGAGAATTGTTTTTTCATAGTTTAGTGAAACTTGCTTTATGTTTGAGAGTATGTGAAATAGTTTGTTAGATTTTTATAGCTGACGCCTTAGGTTTTACATAGTTGGAACATGTAAATAATGAATTTTTTAATTAAATATGGAAGAAAACTAGTTTTTTATAAAGATAAATCTTTGAGCCTGAGAGATTATGTTTTTTTTATAAAGGTTAGATTCCTTGAGTTGGGGGCCTTGAGCGACCATTTGAATGCAATGGCTAAATGCATTATTTTATATTCATGTTTCCCTATTAACCATTTTTTTGTTTTTTAATCTTGTGTTATCTAGATATGAGACTTTTTTGTGATACTAGGATGGATGATCCTGGGATAGATGATGAGATATGGGAGGGGAGGCCTGGATGGTTGCAACAACAGTTGAAGCATGTGACAGTGAGGTGCATAGGGATATGCATGATTGTGTCGAGTATAGAACTGGGATGGTTGAAATGGGTTGAAGTAGAGATTAACTATTGATCTATTAAAGCTGGAATGTTTTCTTGTGAATGAATTTTTTTAAAAGATGTATGACCAAACTTTTTGTTTATCATCTTTACTTTTCCCCATCGCTTGGGGAAGTTGGATGTGATTGGTTGAATATTTTTTATGGTAGGTTAGGATGTTTTTCTATATTACCTAGAATTATGGAAAGATAATAATGTTTAATAAATGGCTTAACCCCTAGGGTTGGTGTTTCTATAATGAAAATGAGTTTTTACTCTTGAGTAACCATGGACTTGGTTGATTTACACCTAGAGGGAATGGACTTGGACTCGATGGTTAATGAAATGTAATATTAATAATATTAATTAATAGTTAATGAATTAATTAATGAAAGGAAATTATAAAAAGGGAATAAGTAACTTAATGTATCTCTTAAAAATGTTTGTGTGTTTATAAGATATTTTGTCCCTAAAAGTGGCAGCCAATTGTCCTAGTGATGATAGTTGTAGTTGATCATAGGACTAGGTTATGCCCATAGTGTGATTTTGAGTTATATTATATCTTGTATATTTTGTAATTTCATATGACACCCCATCCATATTGGGTAGGGAAACTGACACCCAATGGACTATGAGAGGGTGTTTTCCCCAATATCCTGGTGGGAGGATGGATGAATAACTACCCCCTATGGACCCACTCTCTTCTCTTGGTAGTATTATGTATCAGTATCCACTATGGTTAGTTTCCCATATATTTTCCTAGATTAATCTAAGGTCTTATGGTTATTTCAGACACATATATCTCCAAATATATTATTTGTAACATCCCAGCTTTTTCTCAAAGGTATAAATTGCTTCTTTTTTGTTTTAAATTTTTTTGTCCCTTTAAATGTTTTCTAAGGGAGTTAAGGATGTATTAGGGGTGTTTAGGGCTTGTTTGGATCCTAGAACCCCAAAAATTGAAGAAGCTGACTGGACTGCATGATTAGGGGAAACCGTACTACCCAAAACATGCAGTTTATCTAACTGTGTGGCTAGAGATAGTGGGGTGCAGTGGGCTGCACAATTTTGTTGAAACTATATAGATAGAAGTGCATTCCTGTACATTCCACCTCTAGTTTTTAATATAGGTATTCTGCATGGGATCTAAATGGTTGACCAAACCATGTGCCTAGCCCATTCAAGGGTCCTCCTTGGACAATGTCTTGGTTCATGGTTGGTGTAAAATTTGGAAAACACTGCGGCCAAACTGTATACCCCTGTCTATGTGGGTAAAGTTCCAATTATAATAATAATGAACCTAAAAATCTAACCCTCCTTTCTCCCTCTCATTTTTCTCCTCCAGCAGCTGTTGAAGCCTCTCCTCATCCTCTCTATAGGGTTTTTATTATCTCTTTTATTCATAATCCAAATCTCTTATCGTCAGATGCATTAGAAATATTTAGGTAAGCTCTACATTCTACTTTCTTATGTTCTTCATTGTTTTTTCCATATGTTTCACTATTTAGGTGCAACATATTTTCCCCTATTTTTATGGAATTTGACAATTGTTCCCAAAACTCTCATTCTAGTTTTATTTAAGGGTTGAAAATGGATTAATGGTCTTCTTAGAGTCCAAGGTAGGTGGTCTTGTTCTTTCACACTTGTTTTGTTACTTTTTATAATGTGTTCCATTGTGAAGCACACTATAACCTTCTAGAAATTCCTCAAAGATGTTAAATAAATAAATATAAATGGATTCTCATGTCTATTATGATCATAACTTGTAGAGAAACCCATATTTGGGGTGTTAGACTTGTTGGGAGCCACCCCTAGGGCATGAACACTATAAAAAACCTAATTAACCATGCCTTGAGATGATAAAAACCATGTTTGTGTGAGTGTTTCACTTGTGATAAATTCCATAATTAATGAATTAACTTAAGATAAATAGTTGGTCATGAGTTATCTGCTTGATCTTGATGCCCCATGCTTTATTTTTTTCTTATGTTGTATGATTTATATTTTATGCCTTGTGCCTTATACCATTTGCTCCACAGTTTGGGATTTATGCTTCATGTCTCATTTCTTATAGTTCGATGCAATATATCACATGACGTGTTCCTTAAGACCCATGTTTATTGCCTTATTTTCTTTATGCAATGTTTTTTGTCTTGAATAAAGTGATCAAGATAGATTCGTTAACTTGTGGTACATACAAATGCCTTGTTATGATATGTGATCTTGATTTCTATGCCTTGATTTCTTACATGATGGGAGCATATGTGGGTCCCAACTTAAGGATTTTGTGGATGGGATCATCATGCTTCATGATGGATCTTCTTGACGCACTGGGTGCGACACTTGTATTTCCATGTACAGGCTCTCCGGGTGGTTTATTATACTCTTGAGTGACTCCAGTTCCCTAGGGTAGAAACCATGGATTGGCTCTTTGTAAATATGGCAATGTCATGCCAAAGGTGATACTTGATCCCCTATGTAAGATACCTGGGATGAGATCAGAGTTTACCGTGACAAGAGTGATACAAGGGACACCATTATGGGCTGCATTGGACATAATCTATGTTACTGGTTATATTAGAGACTCTTTTAGAGACCCATGGGATTCATTATAGACCTCCTTGGTTAGGTTTGGGATTCTATACTGTATTTGAAGGATTTTTTGTTTGGATTACATGTGACGCTTTATTATTATTTTTATAAAAGTGTGACAATTCTTGAATGATTCCATGGGGGTGTGGTTGGCAAGCCAAAGCATGATATTGGGGTCGTCCCATGGTTGATTTCTTTATTTATGATGAACCATGTATATACCTTATCAATTATGTATATTTACCTTGGTTTGGACTTCTGGCTGATGCCAAAGTAGGTATAATCTGTCAAGTATCCATTGAGGAACCCAAAACGAAGGGTTATTAATTAATTAATTTATTTCCATGAATTCATTTATACTGGAACACTGTCCACCTTATATTACATGTACTAGATTGATCTAGACACTGTTGGTGGTGGCCTATTGGGATTATAAGTCACACCATGCTTGGTCCACCTTTGTTATGAAAGAAGACCTCACGTTTGAATGTATAGAAAAATGGAAACTTCTGGCTTCTGATGCTTGATTGATATTACTCATATGGAGTACAGGGCAGAGGGCCAATCCTATGCTCAAGATTCTTATAGTAGCTATAAGGACCCGACCTTATTACATTACATAATCTTGAATTTAGTCAATAAATAACTTCCTTTAACATTGAGGATCTTTTGAAGTTTAGATATTTAGAGAATTGGGACATAATACATTCATAACATTACATATTAATGTAGAGTGGATACCATAAAAATAGTATTCATTTTTTCCAAAATATAAAACTTTTCAAATAAAACATGATTTCTTTGAAAATTCTTCAAACATTTAACTTGGATTCATTATTTTTATTACACATCCTTATAACCTCTAAAAATCATTGAAAAACTTGGGATGAGCACAAAAATCTAAGTAAGGGATATAAATCTAAGGAAAGAACACATTAGTACATGAATACTTTTAACTTATGAAATCATTTTCAAAAGACATACTTGTCACCCATATATACTAACTTTTTGAAACATGAGATTCCCACAATATCCCCATGAAACATAAGAAAAATAAATAGAACCATAAAGCTATCTTGGGGAATAATCTTGGTGGTGGCCTATTGGGATTATATCTCACACCATGCTTGGTCAACCTTTGTTACGCAAGAATACCTCACGTTTGAATGTATAGAAAAATGGAAACTTCTGGCTTCTGATGCTTGATTGATATTACTCATATGGAGTACAGGGTAGAGGGCCAAGCCTATGTTCAAGATGATTATAGTAGCTATAAGGACCCGACCTTATTACAATACATAATCTTGAATTTAGTCAAGAAATCACTTCCTTTAACAATGAGGATCTTTTTAAGTTTATATAATTAGAGAATTGGGACATAATACATTCATAACATTACATATTAATACAGAGTGGATACCATAAAAATAGTTTTCATTTTTTCCAAAATATAAAACTTTTCAAATAAAACATGATTTATTTAAAAATTCTTCAAGCATTTAACTTGGATTCATTCCTTTTATTACAAATCCTTATAACCTCTAAAAATCATTGAAAAAATTGGGATGAGCACAAAAATCTGAGTAAGGGATATAAATGTAAGGAAATAACACATTAGTCCATGAATACTTGTAACTTATGAAATCATTTTCAAAAGACATAGTTGTCACCCATATATAATCACTTTTTGAAACATTATATTCCCACAAGATCCCCATGAAACATAAGAAAAATAAATAGAACCATAAAGGTATCTTGGGGCATAATCTTGGTGGTGTCCTATTGGGATTATATCTCACACCATGCTTGATCCACCTTTGTTACGCAAGAAGACCTCATGTTTGAATGTATAGAAAAATGGAAACTTCTGGATTTTTATGCTTGATTGATATTACTCATATGGAGTACAGGGCAGAGGGCCAAGCCTATGCTCAATATTCTTATAGTAGCTATAAGGACCCGACCTTATTACATTACATAATCTTGAATTTAGTCAAGAAATAACTTCATTTAGCATTGAGGATCTTTTCAATTTTATATATTTAGAGAATTAGGACATAATAAATTCATAACCATACATATTAATACAGAGTGGATACCATAAAAATAGTATTCATTTTTTCCAAAATAGAAAAAAATTCAAATAAAACATGATTTCTTTGAAAATTCTTCAAAAATTTAACTTGGATTCATTCTTTTTGTTAAACATCCTTATAAACTCTAAAAATCATTGAAAAACTTGGGATGAGCACAAAAATATGAGTAAGATATATAAATATAAGGAAAGAACACATTAGTCCATGAATACTTGTAACTTATGAAATCATTTTCAAAAGACATACTTGTCACCCATATATACTCACTTTTTGAAACATGAGATTCCCACAAGATCCCCACAAAACATAAGAAAAATAAATAGAACCATAAAGGTATCTTGGGGAATAATCTTGGTGGTGGCCTATTGGGATTATATCTCACACCATGCTTGGTCCACCTTTGTTACGCAATAAGACCTCAGGTTTGAATGTATAGAAAAATTGAAACTTCTGGCTTCTGATGCTTGATTGATATTACTCATATGGAGTACATGGAAGAGGGCCAAGCCTATGATCAAGATACTTATAGTAGCTATAAGGACCCAACCTTATTACATTACATAATCTTTAATTTAGTTAAGAAATAACTTCCTTTAACATTGAGGATCTTTTCAAGTTTAGATATTTAGAGAATTGGAACATAATACATTCATAACATTACATATTAATACATAGTGGATACCATAAAAATAGTATTCATTTTTTTTCAAAATAGAAAACTTTTCAAATAAAACATGATTTCTTTGAAAATTATTAAAATATTTAACTTGGATTCATTCTTTTTATTACACATCCTTATAACCTCTAAAAATCATTAAAAAACTTGGGATGAGCAAAAAAATCTGAGTAAGGGATATAAATCTAAGGAAATAACACATTAGTCCATGAATACTTGTAACTTATGAAATCATTTTCAAAAGAACTAATTGTCACCCATATATGCTCACTTTTTGAGACATGAGATTCCCACAAGATCCCCATGAAACATAAGAAAAATAAATAGAACCATAAAGGTATCTTGGGGCATAATCTTGGTGGTGGCCTATTGGGATTATATCTCACACTATGCTTGGTCCACCTTTGTTACGAAAGAAGACCTCATGTTTGAATGTATAGAAAAATGGAAACTTCTAGCTTCTGATGCTTAATTGATATTACTCATATGGAGCACAGGGCAGAGGGCCAATCCTATGATCAATATGCTTATAGTAGCTATAAGGACCCGGCCTTATTACATTACATAATCTTGAATTGAGTCAAGAAATGACTTCCTTTAACATTGAGGATCTTTTAAAGTTTAGATATTTAGAGAATTGGGACATAATACATTCATAACATTACATATTAATACAGAGTGGATACCATAAAAATAGTATTATTTTTTTACAAAATATAAAACTTTTCAAATAAAACATGATTTATTTGAAAATTCTTCAAACATTTAACTTGGATTCATTCTTTTTATTACACATCCTTATAACCTCTAAAAATCATCGAAAACTTGTGATGAGCACAAAAATATGAGTAAGGGATATAAATCTAAGGAAATAACACATCAATCCATGAATACTTGTAACTTATGAAATCATTTTTAAAAGACATACTTGTCACCCATATATACTCACTTTTTGAAACATGAGATTCCCACAAGATACCCACGAAACATAAGAAAAATAAATAGAACCATAAAGGTATCTTGGGGTATAATATTGGTGGTGGCCTATTGGGATTATATCTCACACCATGCTTGGTCCACCTTTGTTACGCAAGAAGACCTCATGTTTGAATGTATAGAAAAATGGAAACTTTTGGCTTCTGATGCTTGATTGATATTACTCATATGAAGTACAGGCAAGAGGGCCAAGCCTATGCTCAAGATGCTTATAGTTTCTATAAGGACCCAGCCTTATTACATTACATAATCTTGAATTTAGTTAATAAATAACATCCTTTAACATTGAGGATATTTTCAAGTTTATATATTTAGAGAATTTGGACATAATACATGCATAAAATTACATATTAATACAGAGTGGATACCATAAAAATAGTATTCATTTTTTCCAAAATATAAAACTTTTCAAATAAAGCATGATTTCTTTGAAAATTATTCAAACATTTAAATTGGATTCATTATTTTTATTACACATACTTATAACCTATAAAAATCATTGAAAAACTTGGGATGAGCACAAAAATATGAGTAAGGGATATAAATCTAAGGAAAGAACACATTAGTCCATGAATACTTGTAACTTATGAAATCATTTTCAAAATACATACTTGTCACCCATATATACTCACTTTTTGAAACATGAGATTACCAAAAGATCCCCACAAAACATAAGAAAAATAAATAGAACCATAAAGGTATCTTGGGGAATAATCTTGTAACCCTCTTGGATACATTATAATTTGTAACCCTCATGACTACCTTACAATTTGTGTAACCATCATAGTTACACTTGGAGTAACCATGTGTCTGACCTCTAACTTACACATACCCAATTAATTGGAGGGAGATATAGGTCCCACCCTTAATCATAAAAAATTCCTAAGAACTATAACATAATCATACAACAAGAATAATTTCATAAAAACATTGCTTTTGAATCTTGTAAAATAGAATTTTAAAAGAGGATTTCAAAAGGCAAGTCCCTTATAAATATCATATAATTGAAGTGAGTCTTAATAGAGTGGATAGAATATGTATAAAAACTATAAATAAATATAATTCAACATAATATAAATAAAATTAATCTCACAAACAATTTTAATACCACATAAATAATGAAGTAGAATGTTAACCCAAAGAATGGAAATTGGGTTAAGAATTCCCTTACCTTGGGTTTCACTTACTTAAAACTTGTTTTAAACCTCTTGTATAATGGTTAAAATAGTTTTATTAATATATTACAGAAACATATTCATGTTTATAATACATTATATGATCATTTCGCTACATAATTTCTCCCTTTAATTGTTATTATTTTGTTCCATCTTTTGTTTTGTGTGCGTTCTTTACATGATTTCCATGATCTGTTCATGAAGGATATTCTTATCAATTGGAAGTGAATATCTAGAATTGGAATATATTGGTATTTACATGTTTAAATAACTATAAATTATACCTTTTATCATTTTTAATTCTTAAATGAGGATGATTCATAAGTTAAAACATTACTGATATTTGTTTAAGTCATTTCGGCAATTCTTCGATCGTAAAGAACTCATTGTGTTTTATATATTAATAAAATTTATAAAAAATGATTCCAGAACCTTATATAAGTTATTATAAATAAATTATAATATGGTTTAACCATGAAAATAGTTTCATGAATAGTCTTGACAGAAGTAAAAGAAATTGAAATCCCATCGTCCATGATGTCGGTAAATCCACACATCATGGATGGTGTTTTAATTTCTTGAATAAGTGGAAGAGGAGAAGGTATATAATGGAGAGTCTTCCATAAACATGATGAAATATATAATATGTAATATACTGGATAATTCATTCATCTTTGATAAGGTTTGGTGAAGAAATAAAAATAAAAGAAAGGAATCTCAAAATAAAAGAAAAGTTGAGAAATCCCTTTGGAAAATTTGGTAGCCTAACGACATCGCTTAAAATTCAATAAAATATTTTGATGATAAAAAATTAGTATCTCATAATTATTACATAATATGGGAATTAAGGGGGATATGTAATGACATATCCCAACATAACCTAATGGAAATTAAAAATAATAACATAAAATGAAAGCTTGAAAAAGAGAAGGGTGGTGGATTCCCTTACCTTGTAGAGTTACTCCTAAAACTTGAATGTTGTGACTTTGGGGATTGAGGAAAAATTGGGATTACTAATAGGAAGGTAATAGGACCATATATTAATTTAGGAGGAATTTGGAATGAATGAAATAAAGTAACGAGTTGGTATTTATAGCAAAAGTGAGGGAATATTTTATTAATTTCTAAGGGACACCTCATTAGTGGTATTTGAAAAACCATGGGCTTTCCCATGGTATTTTACCATGATATTGGCCAATTGGGACACCTCATAAAAATTTTTACTATAAAAAATCAACCAGAATTATTACATCATTATTACATCATTAATGATTTCATTAAACACACTGAAACTCAAACTGTATTTTTACTATTCAATGAAATTTCATCTATTTTAGAAAAATCCCAAAAATTTAACCTAACCATTTTTCAATTTTTAGAATTAAAAAATGAGCTCCATTTTTTGAAAATAATTTTCTAAATATTATTAATTTAATTTTTAAATAATATCTTAATTTTTTTAAAAAAAAAGTTTAAATCTATAACTCTTTTTTTAACACCTTGAAAAATTAATCAATATATCATTATCTTATATCCTTAAGAAAATAAAATAATAATATGATTTACTATTCATAAGGGTTATATTACTATTCATAAGGGTATGTTACTATTCACTAACATTTTTTTGGTTCTTTTAGACTTGAAATAACTTACTCATCACAATTGAAGATGTCCGTTTCTTGAAATTCAAAACATAGAAGTGGAAAAATTATGTTTAAAGGCCAGTTATAAATATCTACTTAAAACAAAGTTTCATTCATTTCAATTTATTTTTAAAAAACCTTTGGGTGTTACATTATCCCCACCTTCTGGAAATTACATCCTCACAATTTTATTTACTTATTGAATAAGTGAGGGTGCCTTTTCCTCATAGAATTTTCAAACTCCCATGTTTCTTCTTCAATTATTTAGTTTTTCCACAAAACCTTTACCTAGTGTATTACCTTATTCCGCAATACATGTTCCTTTCGATCAAGAATCTGAACTAGTTTATCTTTATAAGAAAGTTTCTCTTCCAGCTGAACTGCTTCTGGGCATAAGACATGAGTTGAATCTCACGCATACTGTCTTAACATCGAAACACGAAAAACTTTGTGTACCTGATACAAACTCAGAGGAAAATCTACTCAGTATGAAACTGGTCTAACTTTCTCCAAGATTTCAAAAGGATCGATGAACCGTAGACTTAGATTTCCTTCCTTACCAATACACATTACACTTTTCCATGGAGAGATTTTAAGGAAAACATGGTCACCTATCTCGAAAGAGAATTTTTTCCTTTTGTTATGTGCATAACTTTTCTGCCTGCTCCGAGCTATCCTCATGTGTTGCTGGATCATCCTCACTTTCTCAGCTACTTCCTCTACTAATTCTGGTCCCATCAACTTCCTTTCCCTGAATTCATCCCAAAAAGATGGATTTCAACACTACTTCCCATACAATGCCTCAAAAGGTGAAAACTGTATACTGGAATGAAAACTGTTATTATAAGAAAACTCAACTAAAGAATGATGTTGATCCTAACTTTCTTGGCAGTCCATTGAACAAGCTTGAATCATATCCTCTAAAGTCAGAATTGTTTGTTCTAACTACCAATCGGATTAAGGATGAAAAGCTGTACTGAAATTTTGTTCTCTTCCCAAGGAATTTTGAAGGCCCTTCCAAAAAATAGAAGTGAAACTGGGATCCCGATCATATACAATGAAAATAGGAACTCCGTGTCACTTGAAAATCTCTTTGAGGTACAATCAAGAAAGCTGATCCAACAACATTATATCTTGAATAGAAAGTAAATGTGCAGATTTTTTCAACCGACAAATAATAACCCAAATTGCATTGTTATGTCGAGAAGTATTAGGTAGTCTAACCACGAAGTCCATGGATATATTCTCTCATTTCCACTATAGAAATGGTAAAGGTTAAAGCATCCCCTTTTGTAACTATCACTATGCTTTAACTTGTTGACATGTCAAACATTTCATAGTAAAATCAGCAATATCCCTTTTCATTCAATCCCACGAGCAGTAATCCTAAAGGTCTTTGTACATCTTAGTAAATCCAAGATGAAATGAAATTGGAGAACTATGAGTTTCACACAACAATTATTTCTTCAAATGGGAATCACAAGGCACACACAAAAGTTTACCAAATCTTAAAATACAATCCTTATCATGGTTAAATTCTGTAAAGCTACCCATTTTAACCAATTCTACATTTTTCTATAGCTCATGGCCTTCCTTATGCACTTTTATAATTATTTCTGATAACGATGATTGCACTGAAACTTGAAACAACATAGAGAAATTTCTTACACCAACAAATTCTAAGCCAAAATTCATCAAATCATTAATTAATGGATCATTTTTTAAATGTAATATGGTTAATGATGCATGATGTTTTCGACTCAAGGCATCTGCCACTTTGTTTTCTATTACTGGATGGTAATTGATCATGCAATCATAATCCTTTTTCAATTAAATCCATCTTATTTTCCTCATGTTTAATTCCTTCTAAGTGAATATATACTTTACACTTTTATGGTCAGTATATATTTGACATTTGTCTCCATATAAATGATGCCTCCAAAATTTCAAAGAAAAAAACCACAACTACCAATTCCAAATCATGTGTGGGATAATTTAACTCATGAGGTTTTAGTTGTCTTGAAGCATAAGAAATTACCTGATCATTCTGCATCAGAACACAACTAAGTCTCTTTAATAAAGCATCTATGTAGATGGAAAACTCACCATTTCGGAAAGGCAAGGCCAAAACTAGAGCATTCAAAAATCTCTTCTTTAGTTCCTAAAAACAAACATCACATTCTTCTATCCAAATAAATTTAACCCATTTTCATGTTAAATTAGTTAGTGGGCTAGATAATCTTGCAAATTTTTTAACAAACTGTCGGTAATAACCTGCTAATCCAATAAAACTATGAATCTATGTAACATTTTTAGGTCTTGGCCATTCATCAACCACTTTTGTTTTAGAAGAATCAATTGTTATTCCTTCCTTATTTACAATGTGCCTAGGAAAAGAAATCTGTTGTAACCAAAAATCACTCTTGATGAATTTTCCATATAGTTCCTTTTCCATTAAGGTTTTAATACAAACCTTAGATGTTTTTCATTCTCTTATTTACTCATATAAAATACAATAATGTCATCAATAAACACAACCTAAAACTTATCCAAGAACTCATGAAATATTCTATTCATAAGATCCATGAATACATAAGGTGCATTAGTTAACCCAAATGGCATAAAAAAAAATCATAATTCCCATATCTAGTCAGAAAAGCTGTTTTCAGGATGTCATCCTCCTTCACCTTCAGTTGATGGTATCCGAATCTCAATTCAATCTTGGAAAAGTATTGAGCTCCATGGGGATGATCAAAAAAGTCATTGATATGAGGCAAATGATACTTGTTTTTAATAGAGATGTTATTAAAATCTCTATAATCAATGAAAAGTCTCATGGAACCATCTTTCTTTTTAACAAACAAAATAGAATCACCCCTTGGTGAAGTTCTAGGATGAATCAAGCCTTTATCAAGAAAATCCTACAATTTATTTTTCAATTCAACAAGCTCAATTTGAGCCATACGATAAGGGGTTTTTGAAATTGTCTTATCATTAGGAACTAATTAAATATTAAACTCAACCTCTCGATTAGGAATAACACTAGAAAATTCATCACGAAAAACATCCATGTATTCATTTACCACTGGCACATCATTAATATGAACAATTCCCTTATTTTCCACAATATGAGCAAGATAACGTTCACTTCCATATTTCAAAAGTTTCTCAACATCCTAATATGCTATCAATTATATGGGTTCTCTTTTGTATACAAACTAAAACTATTTATAAAAAACAATTTCTTTAGCTCTGTAATCAATATTTGTATGATAAATAGAAATCCAATCCATTCCCAGAATGACATAAAACTCTACTATGGGAAAAATAACAAGTTTTTCATCTAAAGTCTTTCCACATACCATAATATAAAGATTCTTATAATTCCTCTTTGCTATAATATTTCCCACTGGTGTTTTAACAATGAGTTCTGGTCTCATTTGTTGAGGTGACATTTCTAATTTACTTGAAAATTTCTTAGAAATAAAGGAATGTTTAGACCTTGTATCGAACAAAACTTTATAAAAATATGAGTAAACAAATAAAGTACCTGATACAACTTCACTGTACAACCCAAAGTCTGCTGACGCAGTCACAAAGGATCTCACTACACCTTTCTACTTATAGTCTGGCTTCTTTGAATCATTTGGATCTCTCTTTGGGAAAACATTTTCATAATGACCCATCTCACCACATTTAAAATGCTTAATAGTTTTCTTATCAAGATTAGTCTTAGGATCATTTTCATTACAATATCGAGCCATATGTCCAAGCTTACCACATCAAAAACACTTCTCGGTTTTGGTAAGGCATTCCCCAGGGTGCTTCTTTCCAAACTTTTCAAAAACTAGAAACTAGATTTTCATACCATCATATTTCTTTGGTTCATTCTTATGCATCGCTTTCCATATGGAACTGTTCTTATAATTATTTTCAAAATGCATACGATCACTAGAAATCTCCATCTCCACCCTCTCAGCACATCATACATGTTTCCCATTACTTTTGAACTCACAGGAGGATAAAGCCCTTCAATACATTGGCTTTAATCCTGAGTAAAAGCGGTTGATTTTCTTATCAAGATATAGAATAATATTTGGAGCATACCTTACTATTTGGGTGAAGTTCACTTCATACACGACCACTAAATATTCCTCCTTTTTCTTCAATTCAAGGAATTGATTCTGTATCCTACGTCGAACCACCTTTGGAAAATATTTTTCAAGGAAACGACTTTTAAATTCGTCCCACTATAATGCATAAACATCCTCCATATCCCTAATATTATTGACCATTAACCACCACTGATCAGCTTCACCTTCAAAAAAAATAAATGGAAATACTTAACTTTTGATTATTTGAACATCCCATAACATCAAATATCTTTTCAAGGGATTTAATCCATCCTTCAGCTGCTACTGGGTCAGAAGATCCATTGAAAGAAGGAGGGTGTTGTCTTATAAAATGGTCCACTATTATCATGTTCAGTTGTGGTACCTTTTTTTATTATCTTGCATGGATACCACCTCCATTTATTTCCTAAGATACCTGATCCATCACCATCACAAACTTCTCAGTTGCAATCCTCGCCATTCCAGGCTACAAATTTGGAAGGATATCGTTCTGTCAGTTCCTATCCTCTTCAGCTTCCTTGTTTCTTCTACGGACAACCATTCCAAAAAAACATATATTAGTTGAATAAACATGGTAATTTTTAAATGTTATAACATTTAAAATTAATCATAGAGTAAAAATAATTTATGGTATTCTATTAACATCGTCCTAATCCCTAAAGTTATCTAAACCATAATATCATACCATCTATAAGGACCCAGCCTTATTAAATTACATAATCTTGAATTTAGTCAAGAAATAACTTCCTTTAACATTTATTATATTTTAAATTTTATAGATTTATAGGATTAAGACATAATACATTCATAACATTACATATTAATACAGAGTGGATACCATAAAAAGAGTATTTATTTCTTACAAAATATAAAAAATTTCAAATAAAACAAGATTTCTTTGAAAATTATTCAAACATTTAACTTTAATTAATTATTTTTATAAGACAACCTTATAACTTGTAAAAATAGTTTAAAAACTTGGGATGATCACAAAAATCTCATTAAGGGATATACAAATAAGTAAAGAACACATTAGTTTATAAATTCTTGTAACATATGAAATAATTTTCAAAAGACATACTTGTCACCCATATATACTTACTTTGTGAAACATGAGATTCCCACAAGATCCCAACAAAACATAAGATCATAAATATGACCATAAATGTATCTTGGGGAATAATATTGTAACCCTCTTGGGTACCTTATAATTTTTAACCCTCATAGCTACCTTACAATTTTTTTAACCATCACAGTTACACTTGGAGTAACCATACGAACGACCTCTAACTTATACAGACCCAATGAATTGGAGGGAGATATAGGTCACACCATTCATCGTAAACAATTCCAAATAACCATAACATAATCATACAACATGAATAATTTCATAAAAACATTTCTTCTGAATCTTGTAAAACAAAATTTTAAAAGTGGATTTTAAAAGGAAAGTCCCTTATAAATATCATATAATTGAAGTGAGACATATTATAGTGAATTTAATATGAATACAAACTATAAATACACATAATTAAACATAATATAAACAAAATCCATCTCACAATCAATTTTAATACCACATAAATAATGAAGTAGAATGTTAAGCCAAAGAATGGAAATTGGGTTAAGAATTCCCTTACCTCGGGTTTGTATTACTTAACACTTGTTTTAAAACACCTGTATAATGGTTAAAAGAGTGTTATTAATATATTACAGAAAAATATTCATGTTTATAATACCTTATATGATCATTTCATTACATCATTTCTCCCTTTAATTTTTAGTATTTTGTTCCTTCCATTGTTTTGGGTGCATTCTTTACATGATTTCCATGATCAGTTCATGATGGATATTCTTTTGAATTGGAAGTGAAACTATAGAATTGGAATGGAGTGGTATTTAAATGTTTCTAGAAACATTAATTATACCTTTTATCATTTTGAATTCTGACATGATAATAATTCATAAGTTAAAACATTACTGATATTTGTTTTAAGTCATTTTGGGGATTCTTCGATCGTAAAGAACTCATTTTGTTTTATAAATTAATAACATTCGTAAAAAATAATTCCATACCATTATATAAGTTATAATACATAAATTATAATCTGGATCAACCATAAAAATTATTTCATGACCAGTCTTGACGGAAGTGAAAGAAATTGAAATCACATCATCCATGATGTTGGTAAATCAACACATCACGAACGATGTTTTAATTTCTTAAATAAGTGGAAGAGGAGAATGAATATAATGGTGAATATTCCATAAATATAGAATATTTAAGATACAATATCATCTATTCCCCTTGGATAAGGTGAGGTGAGGAAGGAAAAAGAAAATAAAGGAATATTAAAATAAAGGAAAAGTTGAGAAATCCCTTACAAATATTTGGTAGCCTAACGGTGTAGCTTTAAATTTAATAAAATATTTTGATGAGATAAAAGGGGTATATAATCATTATTAAATAATATGGGAAGTAATGGGGATATATAATGACACATCCCAACATAATCTAATGTAAATTAAAAATAATAACCTAAAATGAAAGCCTGAAAAAGAGAAGGGTGGTGAATTCCCTTACCTTGTAGAGCAACTCCTAAAACTTGAATGTTGGGACCTTGGGAGATTGAGGAAACCTTGGGAGGAATAATAAGAAGGTAATAAGACTAGGGATTCATTGAGGAGGAATTTGGAATGAATGTAATGAAGGAATGGGTTGGTATTTATAGAAAAGGTGAGGGAATATTTTTTTAATTTCCAAGGGACACCTCATTAGTGGTATTTGCAAAACCATGGACTTGACCATGGTATTTTCTCATGGTATTGGCCACCTGATACATATCATAACATTTTTTATAGTAAAAAAGTTTTCTAGAATTATTACATCATTATTACATCATTAATGATGTCATTAAACAAACCAAAACTCATACTGTATTTTTACTATTCACTGAAAATTAAACTGTTTCATAAAAATCCAAAAAATTCACCCTAACCATTTTTTAATGTGTAGAATTCAGAAATTAACTAAATTTTTTGAAAATAATTTTCTAAAGATTATTAATTTAATTTTTTTAATAAAGTCACAATTTGTTAAAAATTAAAAGTTTAAATCTATAACTCTCTTTTTTTAACACGTTGAAAAATTAATCAACATCTCATTATCTTATATCCTCAAGAAAATAAAATAATAACATGATTTAATATTCATAAGGTTCATATTACTATTTATAAGGGTATGTTACTATTCACCCAAAAAACAAGTTGGTTCTTTCATACTCGAAATAACTTACTGATCACAATTGTAGATGAACGTTTCTTAAAATTCAAAAAATAGAAGTGGAAAATTTATGTTTAAAGGATAGTTATAAATATCTAATTAAAACAACATTTCATGCATTTCAATTTATTTTTATAAAACCTTGGGGTGTTAAAGTAGTAACTTTTGATTTTTTTTATTTTTGTTTAGTATGTGGTATATGCTTATATCCCCTGTTCCCCATGTACACTTTTTTATAGTTACATGACATCATGATCATCATATTTCTTATCTATTTATTATTAGCTTACTTTTTTCTTGTTTATTATTATTATTCCATTGTTGAATATTTCTTTTTATTTCTTTTTCTATGTATGGTTACTAGTCCTGTAGTATAGTGTCTACTTCATCTATTTATTATATATTGTTCACTGTTGTGATACAATTTGATCTATGAGGGAATAATCTCCCCACATACACCCCTCACTGCTAGTATTCATCCTCTGGCATATGAGGAGGCATGCTTGAGGTCTTGTGACCACCATCTCAAGGTATCGTTAAGTGGAACCCAAGGCGGGACACTACAATGTGGTATCAGAGAATTTTTTCCTTTTATATTACTATTTGGGTTTAGATAGGAGACTCAAATAATGGAATTTGGTAATGATCCTGTACCTGGGAGTATCTAACCCATGTATATGGGAAACCCAAATTTATTGGGATAGGTTAATGCTGTTATTACTTGAAACTGTTACAGTTTCATGGATTTTACCATTGGGTGATGCACTAGTTATGTGTTTTTATTAATGTTGATCTTATTATAAAGGGTTGTATAACATTGTAATATTGATATGAGGGATTATAATTTAATGTATTATACAAGCCACCATAGGAATTAAATTTCAATCATTATGCCATGCCATATCTACTTTTCAGAATTCATTTCCTCTGATGCATGTGCTTGTTACAGTGCTTTGACTATTGTATATGGAATTGTGTGGACATTCCCTATAGGACTGAGGAAAAATAAATGACACTTAAAGTGTCAGGAATAACCTAACAACGTTTTCCTACATAGTTTAAACCATACACCTTAATAGTTGGTTATGGAACATTGATCCATAGACCACTATTTACATGGGCTAGAACATGTTATGAATATGATTAAGTGGATGCCACATTCCAATTTATAAGGTGTATAGGCCCTTATAAATTTGAAATGGTGATCCATCTAATTCAACCATTTAAAGGGATTTAAATTCATAAAGGAATATAAGATTAAAATGAACATAATATTTAAAATAAAATGGTCACCTTATATGTGTAATATGAGACCTTGACCCTAACCCTGACCCAACCTTTGTAGCGGGTAGTAGGCTATGTCTCATGTGGTCCTTATGTGTCTTCTTATCACCTAGAACTAGCTCCAGAGGTGTGACCTATTCATATAAATCCTTGATCATGTATTTTATGTATCTGTATTTCCTATATGTTATAAATATTATCAAAGGAATATTCTTGTAAATTTTAGAGATATTCCACCATGATGTCCTCGTGTCGTACACCAGTAAAGTGGCAACGAGCATAACCTAAAGGAGGTGGGACCTAAGCCACCCATAGTACCTACTATAGTGCCACCTGAGGTACCTTAGGTAAATATTACACTAGGAACCTATTTTTATTTCCGTGAAAAATTATTCTTATTTATGTAGTCTATTTAGGGTGGTCCCTAGCTTCCCCCTAATATGGAAGAGCTGACCTGGGACTTTCAGCAGTAGCATCCTCCCACCTTCTTAGGGGATTGAAAACTTCAAGATGATGACTCTTGGATATAAGTCATGGTGTCGATATTTTTTTATCTTAAAATATCTCCAGATAATAGGTTCAACATGGATACCTACATGTTGTGTGATTCTACCAAGAATTGGTGGGACATCATCTTCAGGATACGCATCATTGGGGTTTGCTCTAAGAAGACTTATAGAAGGCCTAATGTGATCACTTCTTTCCACAAAATCAGATATAAAACCATTCTATGGAGTTTATGCATCTTTGGTAGGGAAATATGACCATGCTCTAGTATTCTTCTCATTTTACTGAGTTTCAGCATTTCACTCCAACTTTGGTCGATGATGAATTGATGACTGCAATGAATTTTGAGGATAGGATTGTATATGATGTCTAATAACAGGTGAATATATTCTAGTTGAATACCATTATAGAGATAATGAATCAAGACCTTATTATATAATAGAACCTTAGAGAAGATGGAAATGTGATCCAGGGCGATTCTGTTCCAAGGTAGGTCGACGGTTCATCTGGCAGTAAAAAGTGCTATTTTGAGGGTGCACATGGGGGTGGTGCCAGCTGTGTGGCACAAACTGATAGTCATATGGTGTGTCACTGGTGTGGAAGGTGGGGATATAAAAATTCTTAGTGCATGAGGAACTTGATCGAGTGTCAAGGTTGTGGTGGGATGGGTCACCTTCAATGCTTCTGCCAATCTTTTCCCTCAGTTTCTAGTGAGAGGGGACTCATATTTACACCATTATCCACTATAGGATTCATTAATTCACATAAGTTTGGGAATTGGTCTTTTACTAGCCGATTAGGCTAAGGTGTCAGTGGTCATAGTCTAGGTAGTTATACTTCATGGGTTCAACATCAGCAGAGTGGACCCACTCAGGCTAGTTGGGTAGCATCTCAGGACTGTATTTCAAGCCACGCCCTTGAAGTGAAGTCTATGACTAAAGAGAAAAGTCCAGGGCCTTCTATAGTATGAGGTATTATTCTACTTTCCTCTACTTTAGTTTCTCCCCTCTTTGATATAGGTGAATCACACAATTTTATATCTGCTGTGGTTGTGGAAAGTCTAGGCCTTAAAATTGAGTACTTTTATGGCATTATGTCTCTCAAAACACCACTAGGGGTCATATCAGAGTGTATAAACTAGTGTTAAGAGTTACCCTTGATATAGGTGGGAAGCGTTTCCTATGTATTTTATTTTACCTGGAGATGATTGGATTTGACTTTATTCTCAGTATGGTCTGGATTGTGCCTTATCATGACCAGGTGTATTACTATCGCTGTCGGGTGTCATTCACATCACCTAAGGGAAGAACATACATCCATAAGGGAGAATGGGATATCCAAGAATTTTGAGTTGGACCTGAGTTTCAGGGACTAGGAAAAGTGACATCCCAGATGGTGAGTCTCTTTATGAGTGGATAGGGAATGTAGCCTATGGAATTACCTCCCATTGTGGATTATTTCAGGTATTTCTTCCCTAGATATTTCTCTACCCTAAATTATGAGATAGAGTTTGAGTTAAATATCGAGCTAGTGCTAGGTGAAGCACCAATTTCCATTCCTCCCTATAGGATAGAATCTAAAGAGTTCCAAGAAATCAAAAAATAGCTTGAAGATTTAGAGGTTAAGGGTCTTATCTGACCCAACACATCACTATGGAGTACACATTTACTTTTCATTAATAAGGTAGATGGTACCCTTAGATTGTTTGTGGATTACCATCGACTAATTTAGCTCATAGTGAAGAACCGATATCCATTAACTTGTATAGATGACCTCTTTGATCAACTTTGAGGAGGGACATTTTTCTTAAGATGGATTTGAGGTTATGCTACCATTAGGCTTAGGTGAGGAAAATAGACATAACATGCACAATGTTCTAGAGAAGTTATGAATTTTAGGAGTATTTGATTATGTTTTTCATCCTAATGAACACTCCATAAATCCTTATGGCTTTGATGATTCAGGTTTTCCACCTATATCTTGATTCATTTTTGATGATCTTTATAGATGACATTATAGTGTATTCTCACACTAGACACGACCATGAAAACTAGATTGATATTGTGCTAAATGGATTGAGAAAGAAATAGATTTATGAGAAAATCAATAAATACCTCATTTGGATTAGTATGGTTTACATATTGGGTCATATCATTTCAGTGGTTCACATATATGTTTCCCCAAAAAAGGTGAGAGTTGTGGTTTCCTAGGAGCATCCCAAGAATGTGTTTGATATACATTGTTTCTTAAGGATAGATATTTTTTACAGGTGATTCATTCATGATTTATACTATTTATTAGAACCACTTATGGGATTAACTAAGAAGAGTGTGAAATTCAACTGGACCAAAGCTTATAAGATAGATTTTCAGCAATTAAAGCGAAGACTGACTTCAGCGCCAATCCCGATTCTTCCAAAACCAGGAAGAGGATATAATGTGTTTTATAACACTTCATGGATTAGTATGGATGCATTTATGATGCAGGGGGAATGATCCATGGAATATGGGTACCAACAGTCGATGCCTCATGAGTGGAATTACCCTACACATGACCTCAAGTTAGCAGTCATGGTTCATACCTTATGATATTTGAGGCACTGTATTTTGGGTGAAGGGTTAGTTGTTTATAAAAATAATAAAATTATCAAATATATATCCACACAATGATACTTGAATATTAGGAAGCACAGGTGGGTAGAGTACATGTATTCATTTGACTTCAAGCTTTCTTAAGCACCCGAGAAGGGTAATGTTGTGGTTGATGCCTTGAGTCGGAATACTCATACACAAGCCGTCAAGTAGGATAGTAGTGAGTGACAGTTGATGAATTTATTTTTTGAGATGCACCTACAGTTTTAGGAACATCATGAGAATTTTTTTTGAGAATATCTAGTAGTGACATCCTCTCTTTTGGAGTGTGTGAAGTTGAGATAACTATCAGATACTAAGGGCCTTGTCTTGAGGGTAAGTACTCTAGTGAAAACCCACCTCTTGGTTGGGTTGTTGATGATAACGAGACCCTAATCTTTTGTGGTAATGTTTGAATGCCTTCTGATATCCGGTAAGAGTTGATACAATAATTTCATGACTTGGTTTGGGAATTTCACCCTAGGATTACCAAGATGTATTGAGATATACGCCGTCAGTACTAAGGGACAAGTAGGAAAAGGTAGATATCAAGTTTCATCACTCGATGCTCCACCTATCTGCAGGTGAAGGCTAAGAACAATAAACCTACTGGAATTTTACATCCACTATCTATTATTGAGTGGAAATGGAATGACGTCACCATGTATTTCATGAGGGTCTTGCAGATATCCCCTTGATGTATGGATGTAGTGTGGGTGATCATTAATAGGTTTACTAAGTTTTCAAAATTCCTACTCATCTGGGTTACCTTCTTAGTTGATGATCTTGGGAGGATTTACATCCGAGAGATAATGTGAATTCATGGAGTACCTTATTCTATTGTTTTAGACCAAGATTCTTGTTTTACCCCACTGATTTGGAATGGGTTGTAGAAGGCACTGGGTTTATAGGTGCTCTTGAGTATTTAATATCACCCTCAGATTAATAGGTAGTCTGAACGAATAATATAGGTGTTAGAGGATATGTCAAGTTCATGTATCCTTGATTTCGTAGGTCCGTTGGAAAAACATATGCCTCATTTTGAGTTTCCCTATAATAAAATATTTCAAGAAACAATTCAAATGGATCCATTTTAGGCCCTTTATGGTAGGTAGTTCCATTCATCTTTGTGTTGGTTAAAGGTAGGGGAGGTAGTGCTACTAGGTCCTCCTCTTGTTCAAGAGACTTCAGAGTAAGTACAACTAATTCATATGTTTATAGTTATATCTTAGTCCAGGAATAAGTCTTATACCAATCATAACCTTTGAACTTTATAGTTTGAGGTGGGACATTAGGTCTTTCTGCGTGTTTTTCCTAGATTGGGTTAAAGATGAATCTAGATACAAGGAAAGTTATCACCTCAATATTTCACGTTTTTCAATATAGTGTAGAGATTCAGACTGATAGCCTATCATTTATAGTTACCTCAGAGGTATTGTGCTATGCATGATGTCTTCTATGTATTGCATCTTCATTGGTATCATGTTGAATCATATCATTCATTTGACACTAAGGATATCAAGATAGAGACAGACATGTCATTCGAGGAGAATATGATGCGTATCATTTATTAGAGAATGATGGATCTCTGAGGTAGGTCAGTTCCTTCAGTCCAGATGTTATGGTAGCAGAGATGCACACATGATGAGACCGAGGAGTTGGAGGCTCACATACATGAATAGTGGACGAAACTCCTCTATGACGACATTTTACCACCCTCTGAAGGGAAACATGGGACGATTTGTCTTATGGAGGGAAGATTGTAATGTCCAAACTTTTTCTCAAAGTTACATACCATTTTTTTTGGTTTTAAATTCCTTTTTTGGCCCTTTAAATGTTTTCTAAGGGAGTTAAGGAGGTCTTGGGGTTATTTGGGGCTTGTTTGAAGACCAAAGACCCAAAAAATGAAGAAGAAAACTGGGATGTATGATTAGGGGAAACCAAACATCCCAACCCACATGGTTTCTCTAACTGTGTGAATTGAGACAATGAGGTGCATGGGGTTGCATCATTTTCCTGAAATTATGCTGACCTCGGAACACACCCATTTTAACACCCCTAGATTTTTATGAGACTAGTTCTTTTTAATTTCTTTGATGTCTTGTGTTATACTCTACACCAAGATTATATTATTCAACATGCAACACCAACTTAGATTGCGGTATACCCAACACTATGCTTGGATTGTGTTACACACAATTTCAAGTTCATTTTATATATTTCATTTCATGCAAGATCGTGTTTAAGTGAACAACTAAATATTGTTTTGTTATCTTATGACCTAGACATTATAATGGTGGGTATGAAAAATATTAACAAAATTATGATAATATGATATACACATGTTTATAAAATTAATTATTTGGTGATTAATAAATTATAAATGAAAATAATACCCTTTTTAAATAAAAGGAAATGCTTTTTTAAAAAACTATTTAAATCCAAGTAAGTGAGTTTATAAAGTAATAAAATCACTCTTGATATATTTTATTAATGAAATATATTTGAAAAATATTAAATCTAATTATTAAAAATTATCTTCTATGTTTTCTAAACATGATATAAAAACAAAATCAATTTTTTTAGATAAAAGAAGTACTTAAAAAAAACACAGTTTTGTTGCATTTTGATGGTGCACCATTTTTAAATCAAGTTTTTAACAAATTTTTATTTTATATTTGAAAAAATAAACTTCTTCTTTGAAATAATAGTATAAAAATTAACTTAGGGTTAATTTTTTGTATATTTCTGAAACATTTCATTTTTTGATGAATAGTGAAAAATACAACATTATAGTTAAAAATTGATTTTTTTTCTTTTAAATAATTATTATACTTTAAACTAATTTTTAAATTCAAATTATATCAATAATACATGTATTAATCCAATTCATGTCATTGGGATAACTTTTATATTGAAATTATATTAAAAATATTATTGATATTTTGAATGTCTCTTTTACCTGCCTTCTAGCCACATCAGTGTGATTAACATTAAACATTATTTTACCACTTCTATGAGTTTAATATTGAAAAAAAGACATAAATGGTTGTAATTAGTATTAAAATTTTGATCTAATAGCATAAAACTAATTTTTTGTGAATAACAACTTTAGTATTTTATTTACCACGATTAAATGACAAATTAGGTAAATAAAGGTAAAAATAATATTATAAAATTATAAAATTCCCATAAAACTTGTCCTAATGTAATTGGACGAGTGGGTTTATACCAAAATAAACATTAGGTCTAAATTATAACCTTTTTAAATCACTTTGGTAAGAATATTACATTTATTATGTTTTATTTAATGATAAGTTAAAAATTCCATACTCATAATTTTAATAATTAAATATTTTTTAATATAAGTTTATACATAAGATAAATTTTACTATAAATAGAAATTAGAGATCTAAAATTTTTATCTACATCATGGTAATTTATTTATAATTTTATAAAATATATCATCAAATTAAACGGTGACACAACAATGAGGCAGTAATTGATTTATTAAGGGAAGAATCAAATAAATGATATTAATAATATTAAAGTAAATATAATTTGAAATATTTTATGCCATAAAAGAAAATTTTGGATTAATATGACATGTTATTTATTATTTAATGTAGTTTTTTAAAGAATAAATCTATTATGATTTTATAAAAAGTCAAATAATAAATAGTGTAAAAATTGAAATAAATGAGACTTTAAAATAAATAATGTTTTATTAAATTATATAAAATTACTAAAAATATATATTTAAGAAAATTAAATATTATAATGTTAAATGTATCATTAATTATACAATTGTGGTTTTTTTGGTATTTTATAGTAACTATATTAACCCTATAGTGTAAAAAGACAAGTTGTCACGGTAAGAGTTAAATTGTTTAACTAAGAGTTAAAGCCAAAAGATAGGTTAATTTTGTGACCTAAACATGTATAAAATTAATTTTTTGATGGTATTTATACCTATAAACATATTATCCCATAAATAACTCACTTTTGACCTATTTTAAATTGAAAATTAATTTTATAATAAATTAATATTTTTGGAATTTCTAAAAGTCTCCCTCCCCTCTCTTATAAAAAGGCATCTCTGCTTCTCTTTTATTCACAACTCCAAAGCCCTTTATTTCGGACAAAACCAGACAATTTATCCTAAAAACTTCTCTAAATTCATCCTATAGTCCATAATTTGGTCATAAATCCAATATAAGGAGTCCTTTTGTGCAAATCAAATGGAGACACTTGAAGAAGAGGTAATTGTTTTACCAACTCTTTCAAAATTATTTTCTTCTTATACTTCATTTTCCTAAGTTGTTTATGTAATAATTTAACAACTACATCATATAATATATTATGATATGTTTTTATTATTATGGGACACCATATTCCTCTTTTTACCCATCCTACAAAAAATAATATCACCATGCGTGTGTACGCATGACTTACCGTCTCCACGCCGCAGTCTAAACTATTTTTCATCACTACTTTATTTGTATGGGTATAATGAGGAATATAATTGATTTAAATAATTAATGTGACATTATAATGATTCTTTATAACTAATATACAATCCAATTACTTATAATTGAACCATTAATGGAATGATATCGTCACTCATGCATACGTACGACTTACCATCTCCATGACGCGATGAGATTCATCCAACACTACAAGAATTTAAGAATGATTATGAAAATGTATATAACGAATAAAATATGAAATATATGACATAATAATTCTATCATAATATATATATATATATATATAATTTACTCTCTTCCATTCAATATAATAAGAAAATAGAAACAACATTCAAGCACACATACGACCTACCATCTCCATAAATGGTGTATCCCATTTAAACTATCTATCTATTATATATATTTATTAACTAAATATATATGATATATAAATCATGTTTTACATTTTTTTAGTAATAAAACCATTATCTAAGTAATAAGATCAGGAATAACAAGTCAAAACATGTATGATAAACAAAATAATTATTACCTGAAACATTACTTTAACATGGAATTGTTAAATGAATAAGTAATAAAAAGTAATAAATGAATCATATATGATATAATAATTTTTATTATGAATATGTTACAAATTAATAATATGTTTAAATCACTATAAATAAGTTTCGTACATGTACGGAAAAAATCATACCTAAGGTAATGGATAATTTCACAATCTCATTATTATCTGAGATTGTTTATATGTAAGTATTTAATGGGGTATATTTATCATCCATGTACATGCTTCCTAAATATGTATTAAAAATTAAAAATTATATTATTATAAAATTGTTTAAATTAAATTTTACCCCATTGGTGAATTTTTATTAAATGGTATGAAAGTAATATTTTGTCGTTTTTGATATGAGGTACTTTTTGACTCTTTTAGAAAAAGAGCGAGAAGAATGTTTTTTAACTAATATGACATGAATGGATTTTTATGATTTAAAAATACATTATTTCCATGAATCTTAACTTATAATTTTTCAAGGTTATTTTCAAATAAATTCTTTTCTTTTAAAATTTCATGGCATTTTAAGAAAAGAAATCATTTTTGAAGAAGATATGATATTTTCCTCAAGAATTAATTTCAAGTGTTTTATCAAAATTATTTTCAATATAAGATGGAATTATTTAATAAGGATATTTTTCAAGTATAATATCCCTATTATTCCTATTTTTTGATTATTTTTATTCTATTTATGAAATCTATTTGTGTTTCTTGGATTATGTTATGATGAAATGATGTTTAAGAAACTCATTTTATTCCTTGGGTTATGTTTTTGATGAATGATTTTTATTTTTGTGGCACAAATATGTATGATTTCATTATGACATGGGTGGGACATATATCTCTCTGCAATTCATTGGGTAAGGATGGTTAACCCATGAGGTATATATGTTGTGTGTGAAACTAATTTCATGTTCACAATTATTTGTGAGGACCTGGTTTTCATGTCCATAATTCTATGAGTGGACCTAGTTTCCATGTACATATGTTTATGTAAGGGCCTGATTTTATGTCCTTAATGAGTGAACTTGTTACTATTTATACATGTCCACAAAGTTATAAGTTGATGTGTGTGCCATAATTTCATGCCTTATGTCAATTTTATGATCTTATAGATTATGTTCTTTGATTTCCTTATGATTCACGTTTACCTTTGCTATACAGGGCATGCTCTTCTAATGTTATGATCACATTATCATACCCTTTATGCTCATGTTTATGTTTACATATCACCCCTATTTACTCTTACTAATAATTTAAAGTCACCCTTTATTATGTTTTATTTTCCCCAGGTTATAAAGAAATGTTTTAGGTAGGAGTACAAAAAGGGGAAGATATTTTTGGGAAATATTGAAGATTTTTCACTAGACTAGAAGTTTGTGTTCCAAGTTTCTAAAGGCACTAAATCAAATACATTATTTGGGAATATATTTGTATAATGTATTAAGTATTCTACAAAAGTTATGTAATGTCTATGTATGTCAATCATGGGTAGTTAGACTTGTGCAAGCCACCTATAGTTTTTAGCATAGGCATTTTTCATAGTATTCTCATGGTTAACCAAACTGTGTGCCTAGACCATGTGAACATCCTCCTTGGGCAGTTCCTTTGCAAAATATTTGTGTGTGTTTTATACAACCATGTGTCCAAACCCTTCTCCTTTATCTGTGTGGGTAGAATTACAATTATACCCTAAAAGAAGCTAAAAATATAACCCTCATTTCTCCCCCCATTTTCTCCTCTAGAATCCGTTGAAGCCACTCCTCCTCCTCTCTATAGGTATTTGGTTATATCCTTCATTCGGACTCTAAATATATTATCGTTGGATGAATTAGAAAGCTTGTGTTATGATATACACTCCTATTCCTTCCATTATTCATTTCTTTTCCCATATGTTGTGTTATTTAGGTGTGACCTATTTTTTCCTATTTTTAGGTAATTTGAAGATTCTTCCTATAACTCTCATTCTAGATCAATTCAAGGGTTGAAAATAGAAGAGTGTTATTCTTCTAGGACTAGGTAGATGGTTTAGTTCTTTCCCAATTGTTTCATCACTTTTTGTAATGTGTAACGTTGTGCCACGGTTGGACCCTTCTGATGACACCTCTAAGATGTTAAATAAATTAATCTAAATGGTTTATCATGTTAATTGTGATCTTATATTGTGGGAAAACCATATTTGGGGTGTTATCCTTTTTGGGATCCACCCCTTGGGTGTTCCCACCTAAAATGGACTATTTTTTCATACCTTGATATGATAACCACCATGTATGTGTGAGTGTTTCACTTTTCATAAATTCCATGATTAATTAATGAACTTAAGATAAATGGTTGGACATGAGTTAGGACCTTGAGATTGATACCCATGATTTATGTTTTATTGATTATGCTCTATGATTCATATTTTATGCATTGTGTGTTATACCACGTGCTCTACACTTTGGGCTATATGCTTCATGTCTCGTTGCTTATTTCTTATTTCCTTATATCACATGACATGTGACTTAAGACCCATGTTTATCACCTTATTTTCCTTATTCCATGTTTTTTATCTTGAAAAAATTGCTTGAGATAGTTTTTTATCTTACAATAAATGAAAATGTCTTGTTATGATATGTGATCTTAATTTCTATTCCTTCACTTCTTATAGGCCAAGAGAGAACATAGATCCCTTATTAAGGAAATTGTGGATGGGATCACCATTCTTTTTGATTGATCTTCTTAACATTCCAGGAGTGACCCTTGGCATTCCTTTTATGGGCTATTCAGGTGGTTTATTATACTCTTGAGTGACACTGGTTCCCTAGGGGATAAACTATGTACAAGCTCATTTGTAATATGGCTATTCCATGTCTCAAGTGATACTCGGTCCCCTATATGAGATACTTGGTATGGGATAAAAGGTTACCATGCTAAGAGTGATACAAGGGATGCTATTATGGGTCACCTTAGATGGGATATGTGGTATTCGTTATATTGGAGGCTCCTATAGGAACCCTTGGTATTCTTTATGGATTACCTTGGATGGGATTGAGATGCTATACTGGATTTGATGGATGTTTTTTTGGATTACATGTGATGCCTTATTAAAATTATTATGGAAGTGTGACAATTCTTGAATGATTCCATAGTGGTGTGATTTCGTTGACAAAGCAAACTCTTGGGGTTAACCCACAATTGGTTTCTTTATTTATGATGACCCATGTATACATCTTATCACTTCTATACAAGTACCTTGATTTAAACTTCTGGTTGAGGTAAAATTAGGTAGAATCCGTCATGTATCCATTGAGGGACCTAGACCGAATGTTTATTCATTCCTTTATTTATTGCCCTGTATTCACTTATATTGGCACACTATCCACCATATATTTTACAGACTGGATTTATCTAGATGCCGTTGGTAGTGGCCTACTAGGATTATATCTCACACCCTACTTGGTATGCCTTTGGTACCCAAGAATACCTCATATTTGCAGGTATATAAAACGGGAAAAATCCTACTTCTGATGTTTGATTGATATTTCTAGGATGGATTATGGGGAATAGGACCGAGCCAATGCTCAAGAATCTTGTAGTAGAAAATTTTAACTTTTTGTACTTTTATTTATCATTTGGTATATTCTGGTATCCCCTGGTCCCTGTTCACACTTTTTTTATGGTTACATGACATCATGATCATCATATTTTGTATCTATTTTTTTAGCTTCCTCTTGTTTCTTGTTTTTTATTATTATTCCACTACTACCTATTTTTTTACTGCTTATGCTATGGTGGATTACTAGTTTGATCAAATAGAGTCTTCTTGGATATTTATTATATATTTTTTACCGTTTTTCTTAACTCTGATCTAAAAGGGCATAGTCACCCCACAGACACACCTTAGTCCATTTTTGCTAGTTGGAAGCCTCTGACGTATGAGAAGGAACACTTGAGGTCATGTGGCCACCATATTAGGGAACTACTTAGTGGAACCTGAGGAGGGATGATACATTACCCAAAGGATTATTATAGGTATGAAATATATAGGATGTGATGGCTTGATTTACCTTACTCAGTTTATAGGTTGTGATGTCTTGAGGAATAATACTCATATATGATACACATTATACAAACAATAGTGTCTCCGAGAAACTTCTTGGTTACTATTTAGAGATGTGATATGGGATAATGTGATGATGTGATTCATGAGGTTCATGTTGTGATACATAGACCAGGTGTTTTTGGAATGGATTTGTTTTAGAGAGAGATGTCTCGAGATGTATGATATTGGGACAGAGCGGGAAACCAGTTGGGAAGCAGTAGCAAGGTACCCTTGATGTTTTATTACCAAAATACTTGATCTCTTGTATGTGTTACTTGGTGATATATATCCATGGTGAGGATGGGAAATTATTATACTGATTAGGTGATGATTTATTTTCACATTTTTTATTAGGATTTAATATGCTTTCTTTATCTTTTTTATGAAATGCTCTAAGTAGGATCCTACTAAGTATACTATTATTCTCAGCCCATTCATATATAAACTATTTTTAGGTTAGTAAGAGTGAGTTATAGATCAGGCTAGATATTAATAGTTCATTTTTTTGTAGGAGATGTTTCGGATTCATGGTCACTACCAAGTTTACCTTATTGGTACTTATAGTTTTCCTTTTAGTTGTTTTAGTATTGTATGAAATTCCATGTATTCACTTGGTATCTATTTTATCTTTATGAGTAGGTGTTAATTGGCATATCTATCTTATATCTATATTTAGAATATTCTCTTAGAGGGTAATTCCTCCCATTGTATGATTATTGTACCCTTAGTTCTAATTTCCAACTCAGGGCCTACTAGAGGTAAGAATATGGGTATCAACATCTCCCTTCTCTCATTGCCGACCTAGGAGGGATACTATTTGGGGGAGGGGTAGTTATTGATTTTGGGCATAGTGGAAGCATTTTATGGTTCATGAACAAATTTTATTTTTATCATGATTGATGATTATTCCAATATTTACATGAAGATGAATGTCATAATCAACGAAACTGAATCAAAGAAAAGAGACAAGGTATAAAATGTTAGAACCAAGCACAAGATCATCATATATTATGTATAATTAATTTTAATTAATTAAAGAATTAACTTGTGTGAATTAATTATTCATTTATGGATCTAAAAAAATATCTAAATTTTACCATCATTGTGTTTTAGGAATCCAGAGTAGATTCCCTCTAACAGTGATACACACATGTTCCAAAAATCTCCAAACTTTTTCATATGAATCTCTGAGTGCTAGCACGACAGATCCTATCACTTTCATCATTCTCCTTTGATCGACATGAAAATAAATTCTAAAGAATTCTTCTTGATCTCTCTATAATTGAATGTGGGAGGTGGAGGAAGATTGATATCTATTTTTGGGAGCATTCTTTGAGAGGGAGCTCTCTAGGGCTTGAGAGGATTCTGTTCAGCTATCATTGTGCACAACACAAATGAATTGGATCTATTGAAAAAAAATATAATTGGGTTTAAATACCACTAGGGTTTTGAAATAAATATTTTCAGAAGTTCCCTTTAAGATTACTTTAATCCCTTGCGGAACCCCATGTTGAAATAATAATAATAATATTATTATTTCCTCGACATGCTCTTTACTAGAAAATTAAATTAACTATTATTTAATCAAATAATATTTAATATATATTATTTATCACCAAACCTAAAAACTTGATCTTCAATTACTACACAATATTTATCAGGTCTTGAATAATGACTATTTATTTAATAAATATTATCACTGCATTATTCTCTAATAAATAAATAAATATTATATTCACTAAATAGAAAATAAAAAATTATTAAATATTCCTCTCACATTATATTCTCTCAAATAACTAGTGATGGAATATATGTGATCAAGAATACAAGAATAATTATTAAACCATGTTTAGGAATAATATGTATTCAACTTGTTAAATAATAAACAATAATATATTATTTAACTAAGATTCTGAATACACTTAGTGTATGAACCTCTAGGACACTTTCTTAGTGTCATTAAGGCGAAACAACCTAAATTCCGAGGTTAGAAACTAGAAAAATGCTAAGTCACCCATAAAGAAATAATTTAGTGCTGAAATGATATAATACCTCATACATACACTTACTATGCAATATAATCACTTTATCATGATATCTCTAATCAAGCAGGTTTCATGCTGGTGCTATCAACCTATGTGCTCGATGTTTCTTTCTTTAAATTTATGGAAATAAAACTTACCCATAGAACACCATGGACATGAATTTATTTAGTCTATATAATTTACATAAAAGGGACTCAGATATAAAATTTTATTAAATAAAAGAATGTACAAATCCTTTCTCACATTATTCATTAATGCAATATTACTTAGGACACACCCAACATATCCTACCTCACCGTGAATATATGTCCACACAGTTTTTGTCAATACATCAAAGTACAGGACTTTTAATATTCATTAATAATATTATTAAATTCTAAGGATCAATACACATGTCTGAATATAAGAACATTCAATGAAACATATGAATGTGGATTTCCTACTGGTAGGTCTCATTCTCATAATATCATACACTAGATATTACCAAGGGAGTACACTATAAGAAGGTGCCTCAAAGTCCTATGAGTCTCCACCCCTGATATCTTGTATCATTTGTTTCCCTCAAATGATATAATCCATATATGGAACATATATTTAAGAATAATGTCATAGAACTTCCCGATTCTCATCATAATAGGGAACTGTTATGACCTTTTAGTGTGACAACTACTCTTAAGACATTATCACATTCTATGTTATATAGAAGAACAATCATGATGTTACAAGGAGTTTATTAATATTCAAAAATATGAATATATGTTATCATAATGTACATAGAAGTTGGTTCTAGGGAACCAACTCCAACAGACTCCCACTTTTACTAGAGACACCTACTAATAAACTTCAGTCCACTAGCTCTCGCATAATACTCATTCATCTACTAAGATATGAATTTAGTCAAATAGTCTACCACATTATCTTTTGTGGGTACTCTGATTACTGCAAATTCACCCCTATGAAAAAATACCTCAATAGGTGATACTTCCAGAGTATAATATTTGTCCATTAATGTGATCTTGGATCTTTTTCAAGAGCCACTATTGTAGTATTATCACAATACAATGTGATGGGATCTTTACTACTTGGTACCACATCAAGCTCATGGAGAAAGTTTTGTATCCAATCAGCTTCCTTGGTTGTATTATAAGTCTCTATATACTTGAACTCCACTATATAATCAGCAACAACTGGCTTCTTTGAACTCTTCCAGCTCACAAACCCTCCATTTAGATAAAAAACATATCATAATTGTGAATTTATATCATTCTAATATGTTTTAAAAATAGCATTTGTATAACCCTTGATGACCAGCTCCTCGTCTCGTCTCTACAATAAGAAAATATCCTTAGTTCTTCTATGGTACTTAAAGATAACCTTAAGAGCAGGCCAATTTTGTTCTCATGGATCAATTTGATATCTTCCCACTATACTCAATGCATAGACAACATCAATTATAGTATATAAAATAGAATACATGATTGGTCCTATCCCTAAAGAGTATGAGATATTACTTATTCCCTCTTTTTCTTATTGTGTCTGAGGACACATTTTCTTAGAAAGATTTAAACCATGTGCCACTATAACCAATACCCTCTTAGATTGTTCCATACTAAATCTATTTAGTATCTAGTCAATATATGTACTTTGAATTAGTCCAAGAATACTTTGAGATCTATCATGAAAGATCTTTATTCCTAGAATATAGGCTGCTTCACCTAAGTTCTTCATGGAGAAACATTTTTTTAATTAGTCCTTAATAGGCTGTAAGACTGATATGTAATTTAAAATAAGTAATATTTCATCAACATATACTACTAGGATAAAGACTAAATTTCCACTAAACCTCTTGTAAACACATGGATCACATTCATTATTAATGAAACCAAATTCTTTTACAGCTTCATCGAATCAAAGGTTCCATGACCATAATTCTTGATTCAATACATAAATTGGTATCTACAACTTTTAATTTTTATTGGCATCACCTAGAGTCACAAAACCTTCTGTTTGTGTCATATAGAAAACTTCCTGAAGGTTCCCATTAATGAATACAATTTTTAAATCCATCTTCTAAATCTCATAGTCATGGTAAGATGCTATAACAAGTATAATTCTGATGGACTTAAACATTTAAATTGGTGAAAAAGTTTTATCACAGTCAATTACTTGATGTTGTTTAAACCTCTTTAACCACTAGTGTTTATTTATATGTATTTAATTTACCTTACATGCTTAATTTTATATTGAATACCCATTTTCACCTTTCAATCTTTACATCAACTAGTGCATCGACCAGAATCCAAACCTGGTTCTGATACATTAATTCCATTTCAAAATTAAGGTATTATTTCTATATTTCATCTTTTGAGATCTCTACTACCTCCTTGTATAATAGAGGTTCATCATTGTCAAACAATAATGAGTCTCCATATTCAGTGACTAGAAAAACATATCTCTCTAGTTCTGTTACCTCTCTCATTCTCCTACACAGTACCTGTGTTTTGAGAACTTCTTCTTCCATGGGGACCTATGGAACCTGTTCTTGTACTAGATATTATTTATCTTAAGCATACAATTCATTGAATTAATTCTTTCTCCCACTATCCTTTTTGAGTATGTGCTCCCTCTCAAAAAATATGGATTGTCTGGTGATAATCACTTTCTTGTTCGAGGGGATGTATAGGCAATATCCCTTTGTTTACTTGGGATACCTATAAAGATACACTTCTTTCCCTAGGGTGATTGTTTGTTTCTAGATATGGACTTAAAAATGCCTTGTAACCCCATACATTTCTATAAGACAAAACATATTTATTTCAACTCCATAACTCAATGTAATTCCATTTTATGATTTAGTTGGTACTCGGTTTAATGTGTATTCCATAGTTTGCAATGCATATCCCCCAAAGGATAATAGAAGATATGCATGAATTTTTATTGACCATACCATTTATAACAAGGTACGATTCCTCCTTTCACAAACACCATTCCACCATGGTGTGTAAGGTGGAGTGATTCGAGATAGAATCTCAAACTCTTGTAGAAATTCTAAAAAATTTTAGTTATGATATTCACCACCTCAATCAGATTGAAGATTCTTTATCCTCTTTCCAAGATAATTATATAATTCATTCTTGAATTCCTTGTATTTATTAAAGGACTTGGACTTATACCTCATCAAGTAGACATAAAAATATATACTCAATTCATCAGTAGAAGTTTTGAATTAAGAATACACACCTCTAGCTTCTACTAAAAATGGTCCTAACACATCAGTGTGTACTAATCCTAGAATCTATGTGGCCCATTCACCCTATCCACCAAATGTTAGTTTGGTTATTTTTCCTTATAGACAATCATATCATCTTTTAAGTATTTTTATCTCATGATGCTACTAAAATACATGCCCAAGATGGATCGAGGGAAACCAAAATCATTTGGGACAACATTAAACCCAAACAAGTCACAAAGATCACCAAAGGGCATGCTTTGCGAAGCTATATTGCAAAGACCCTCACCTATTTGAGTACGAAGAGCACCATAACCACCAAATAGTAGTGACAGAAGGCTCTGCGAGTATGATGAGCATCATAACTACTGCAGAGTAGTGATAGAAGGCTCTAGGAGTACGATAAGCACTGTGACCACCACAGAGTAGTAATAGAAGGCCATGTGAGTCCGATGATGTCGCCTCCGATCATGCAACACCATTTTCATCACGGTTAACCTTCCATGCATCGCGATAACTAGTGCCTATAAATATACAACTCAACCCTATCATAGAGGACCACCATCTTGACCTTTCTCTTTCTAATATCTTGTTTCATGAATCTACCTATAATCCACAAACTAGTTGTAAAATGCATCACCCAAGGTATTTAAGCATTACATACCACCTTTCCATTCATTCCAATTTACCTACACATAAAGTGGGGATTCCCTTCATGAATCCCTATGGCCTTCACTAGGGTAGGAGCCTATTTTGGTTACTCAGGACTTCATCGAGAATTCATCCTTCATGAAGAACCCTCCAAGCACATGTTGACTCCATGACTTGGTTGGTTCATCATGATTCGAAACGATCCTCCCTTCATGGATCCCCTTTTCTCCATGATTTTCAAAGTACCTTCCTTCATGAATCTCCCCCTCTTCACAAAGCACCAGAGCCTCATGAAGCCCCTTTTTACAGGGCCTTCTACTTTTCAAATCCCTCTTCAATGTGGCCTTCCAGGCTCGTACGAAGTGATTTCATGGTTCCTTGAGTGGTTCTTCATGTCGCATTGTCCTAAATTATGATTATTCACATAGCTATTCTAAAGGATATTGATTTTTTTCATATACAAAGTAACGTGGGACCCTCAATTGACCATTCCTCCACCTCACTCCCATCAAGCGTTGCTTGTGCGTTCCCTTCCCAAAGTGCGGGTTGGTAAAAGTTATATAATTCCAAGGGATGAGGAGCGAGTCCTCATATTCTTAGTTGTGGTACGTTAAACTACCAAGAACCTTTTTCTCCAACACATGAAGTTAAACTGTGAGTCTCCACATGCATGAAAAGTCTAGGAGGACCTTAAGGGAAATAAAAATTAGCGTTATCCCACTCTCCCTCTCACATTGGTCTATGTCACCATGTGCGCCTCATGCAGTCTTCACATAATCCCTAAACCAATCCTTCAGTCTTCTCTACTAGAGTAAGTCCCAATATCCATCTCTCGGAGCCACTAAATATGTGTAATCCCACACCATACCTTGTGGTTTCACCTTTCACAACATGATCATTAGGTCTGTTGTTACCCCTTATTTCTCACACCGAGCACAACTCATGTGGGATTAGAGTAAGCAGAGACCATGAAATCCTCTTTGGGATGCTAACCATGCATAATCCCCCTCATCTATTTGGGTAACTAACCATTTTTAAACCCCAACATCTACTTGGGCCTCTAACCATGCATAAGCCCAATGCCCCTCATCCCTCATGATGTTAAATTATATGCACCACCTAACTATGTGGACTTTGATCTCTTTTGGGTACGTAGGAAGCCTCTTTGAGGTTTAAGCCTCTCAATCCCTATAATCCATCTGTTCCATGTGTTTCACATCAGTTTAACTTCATCTCACATGATGTTAAAATATAGGCCCCATACCAAACTACGTGTGTTTTGATTCCTTTCAGGTATGTAGGACGCCTCCATGAGGCTCAATTCCACCAAATGGTAAACTTTGGTGCTTCCTCCTAGGGATATACCCTTCTGATGTGATACTTCCTTTTTTTGGGATGCATCTTCTGGGCCCACATCCCTGAGGTGTTCTAATCCATCCATTCGGGATGCTAACCATGCATAAGACCCACACTCCATCCATAATCTTCCAACCAAGAGTGTCCCTCTTTTGATGGAAAACTAACCATGAGTAATCCCTAGTGTATCTATGAATCATTGTTTTTTAAGTACAACCTGATTCCATGACACATTCATGAACTATGCGGACTTTAATTCCTTTTGGGTATATATGAATCCCCTTAGAATGTTCAATCCCACCATCCATTCCCATCCTAGTCTCACCCTCAATCCTTTCTGTCTCAAGAAGATCATGCCCCAATCCAGAGGTTCTACTTCTTTTGGATCCCTATCCATGTGATCCATTATCACGAGCCACTTCCTTAGGTGTCTCATCACCCCACCAAACTACATAGACTTTGATTCCTAGCCACTAGGATGTGTAGGAATCCTCCCTAAGGTTCAATCCCAAAAATATCATCTTCACGAAAATTCTATCTCATCCTTATTCATCCTTCTACACCACCTCCACCATCCATCATGATTCTTACCCAGGATTCCACATCCTGGTGATGTCATGCCATCCATTTCCCCACTGCTCCAAGTAGCACCTAAGAAGCTAACCATATGTAATCCCCAAATAAACCTTTTAAACTACATGGTTTTTGATCCCTTTCTTTTACACAGGGTACATAGGAAGCCTCCCTAAGGTTCAATCATAGCCAATGTTAAAAATTGGTGTCCCCTTTGTTGGGGCCCACCATTCTCTGATCTGTCCTTTATGGTGTTCAGATTAGCCTTCATGATGTGAAATCTTCCCTTTTTGGGACATGCCATTCTGGGTCCATCCTTATTGGGTGTTCTAATCCATCCATCTGATAAACCTTCTCGGTTCTCCCTCCTAGGGAAATACCCATCAAATCTACTCTTGTAAGTGTTCTAATTAGTAAGATCTATCTCTACAAGATGTTAAACTCGAGGTATACCCCATGTTAAACATGGGAAGACAAGGAAAACTATGGATACATGAATCCATCAAAAGATACCCTTCATTAGACGTGGGATTCCTTGGGATTATGTTTCCTCGAGAATCCCTTTGATAAGGGAGAATTCAGGTGTACCAAGGTTCCAATATCTAGACATGCCATCGATTCCCAACACAACTACTTCCCAAAATAAAGATTATTTCCCTGACTTGACCCTTTGGAATGTCCTGACAGAAGAAGTGTAATGAACCAACTTCCACAAGGAAATGGAGATGAGAGAAGTTTCACGAACAACATATTAATCTATGTGGGACACCCAAAATAGGCAATACATTTTGAGGAGGAATCCATGGAAGGAGAGACCGACATCCCATTATACCATTTCAATCAAAGATGAAACATTGCTGAAGAGGTGATAAATGACACCAGCCTTTGGAAATCGAGAATGTGGGAAAAAAGACGTGCGTCCCCATAGACGGTGCACACACTAATGTAAAGCTTTAGAAATAGAAATGGTAAACCCAATGTGAATATTTTCTCCTTCAACCATAAATATTTTCCATGTAGGTCATCAGATCAAATGTTGTACTCAGATTCCATGTCGGGATACCACATAAACGGTGAACCCGATGTGAATATTTTCTCCATCAACCATGGGGATTATTGGTATTTGAGACATCAACAAATAAGCGTGTCACTAGATCCAGCTATCTGAAAGTAGGTCACACCAAGAAAATAGTTGGCCTGGTGTCAAACTCACTAGAATTTGGGGTAGTTAATCATTGGGAATTCTGGTATGTGACATAACCAGCGTGGATCTCTCTATCCATCCATGGAAGACTAAAATATGCTGGGGAATTGGGAACTACTTTCCTACTATCAATACTTATAGTTGAATCTTTATGATTTACAGGACCCAATATAAAGGAAATTAGTCACCTCCCGCTTGTAGACATAATGGGATGGGAACCATTAATGCGGTAAGCCTGCAAAAATCCACCTCATCCATAAAATCGTCCACAACCATGTATACCAGGTTCCCATGCCCCATATCACCCTCAGAATTCATCCATAAGAGGGTGATTGATACTCTTATTTGATGTTATGAATAGAAGGGGGTCATCCCAACCATGGATATGGACCACCAAGATTTAGAGGCTTTTGTTCCCCACCATCAATACTGCCCGCAAGGGCCGCGCAGGGATCCACTGCTCCCAACTCAGACATCCAACCATTTCGAGAGCTTCTCCCTGGAATTCTCCTATGACTCATTCTCCTTTGTCGATGAGGTTAGGGAATTCCAATTAATATTGGATATTACCATCACCCAGGATCCTCTAAGGAGGGATCCCGCCAAGTTGTATCAGTGCCATCATCTAGTCCCCCAAGACAAGGAACATGTGGCTTATACCCCTGCATCGTCAACTCCAGTTCAGCTGACCTGACACCAACATCAGGCACAAGATCAAGATGATGCCTGTCAGGGGGAATCATCTTCTACGGCTCCATTATCTCATGCCACCTCTGATGTATACTATCACATTCATGTTATTGCATAGCAGGGGCACTCCTGTGTCTAGTCGGGATTGAGACCCCAGCCACCCCATGGGCAGGCTGGGTTTACTCTTCCAGTCACCGGCGTGAATATCAACCATCATGATCTGACCCATGAAGTCAATATTCAGTACAATGGCCATCCCCATACCATTGAAATCCAGAGTAGAGGTACTCCACCACTCAGACCCAACATGGAATCCCTCCCCATTCTACCAACATCAGTCTAAGCGGAGGTCCTCCCCATCTTGTTGATACCCAGTACGAAGGTCCTCCCTATGCACATGATCCTAGGTATGAATATTTTCCCCATATTTCAGGATATCATTGTGAATGTCCTCATAGACACATCACCCTTCACCATAGAGGTAATCCCCATATTCTCACCATCTTCAATAGAGGTCCTCCCCACTCTAGAGGCTATAAAATTGGAGACCCTACCCACTTTATGTACCGTCAACATGTAGGTACCCCTAATGATACCACTAACAACCAGCACAGATGTCCTTACCATGCTATAGGCAGTCGACATAGAGGCCCTCACCACATCCTCAACAACTCTAGCAGAGTCCCTCCCCACTCCAGCACTCCCATCGATAGAGTTCTCCCTACTCCATCACTCACAACTGTGGAGGTCCTCACCATGAATCTAGAAACCAGTGTAGAGGTCTTCCTCATACCCAAGATCTCCAACACGGAGGTCCTCCCCATGTTTCGTTCAACATATTCCTAGGTGCTCCTCCCACTACAGAACACCCAAGCGAGGATCTTCCCCACTTTCATACCCAACATAGAGGTCCTCCTCATGTTCCTACAAGCTCCGATAGAGGACCTACCTACTCTAGTACCATCTTTCATAGAGGTACTCCCCATGTCAAAGATTTACCCTGCCCGAAGGAACCATCCCAAGGTAGAAGGTTGAACTGTCACCACTGAAGGAAGAATCACACGCAGTGCCAAATCACTGTCAATCCAGTTTGCTTTTCAGACTCCAAAACAGAGTGTGATTCAATGATGGAGCCTTTATCTCGATCCTCTACATCAAAGTCTAGGGAAGGAACCATGTATGTGGTCATTTTCCTTCAAGAAAGTGAAATACACCAGATCACTAAGGCCCTCCATAGGTATATACAGGAGGAGGAAGATTTGGATCCTTTTCAGGGTCTTTCCATGCAGTCCTCTCTATCATCACTAGGATCATTATCTACCTCAACATGATATTACAGAGAATTGTTAAAGGGACCGGTAGATGTTGAGCATCTCCTAGATTCATCACTAGAAACCACCACCTTTGTACATGAAGCGATGGTCATCACTCCATCCTATAAGGATGTGATGATGTGCTCAGTACCACATCTGAGAGATAAACTATTATGTAGCATCGTGTTAGCCCATGAAATGTTATCTCTATTAGAAAATATTCCACCACAGCGGTCCATATCATTACTTTTACCGGTTCCTCAGCCACCCCCATTTGAAGAATAGGGAAACCAAGGGCCGGATATCATCTCTAAAAGAGGGATCTTGTGAGAAATTCTCATAGCGGACCTTCTTCCCAAGATGTTTTGGATGATTTCTACTTCATACTTCGGCATCCAGGATCCAATCACCTAGGATGAAGTCATGTGTTTCTGCCAAACCCTAGGGATGACACATCTCCATCTCTTTCATTTTTAGTTGGATTATCTAGAAAGCTAGGAACATTATGATGACATCGGCCAACAATGATGCATTGTCGAGTTATTTATGATCCCTATGACTCAACACCCTGCATCACCTGATTATCACTAGAATCTTCAGAAATGATGCATTTAGAGCTTCAATTTTCTCCATCTAGTTATTGAGGAGGCATCTCTACACATCTAGATTCATGGTTGGGGATAGTATACTACCCTTCATTTTAGGCCAATCCTATAACAACCAGACTTAGCCTGCGATATTGAGTATATGCCTTTGCACATTATCATGGTAAACATGGTCACCCCCAAGATATACCTAGAAGGAGGAATTGGTGTAGGGTCTAGATAGGACGACTCACCCCCTAGGGTAGTACAACATACAGTAGACCCTGCAGGCATCTACACTCGTCAAAAGAGGCAGTTTCTTGGCCTTAAAGACCTTTTTGAGTCATTTCCTCTCATTCGGGACCCCAACAAGGCTAAAGAACACCCTAGGACTGTCAAAATCTCTAATCGATCTAGCTCAATATAGAAGATGGATGATGATCTCGAAAAGGTCACGTTGCTCCAATAGCACATAGTAATGAAGAAGCTCATTGAAGAGATCCTCGCCCAATGCCTTGAGGAAAAGCACCTAGATTATGGTGATCCCTAGTATAATCCCAACTATCCTCCATCAGGGTAGTAGGAGTAGGTATAGGTACCCCTTAGTGAGTTTCCCCCTGTAGATCTTGACAACCCAGTATATCTAGACAGTATAGAGGCCAGAGCTTATGGAAAACAGCCATGGTTTGAATCACCAAATCCACCCAAACTACATGAGAATATTCTATGAGACCTGACTCCATAGTATTTTCCTCTAGTGGACCCTTAGGTTTCTCTTCAGGTCATTCCCCCATATTCTCCATAGGTTATCCTTCCAGTAGATCCTTGGGTCATTCCACTAGCCGATCCATGAGCTTCTGGGCCTGCCTATCATGTTAAAGAACCTACCAATGCACTGGTGGTCAGAGATCCTCACCAAGATAAGAACCCTTTCCAGGATGATCTGATGTCCCATCTCATCACTCATCTTGAGGCCCTTGAAACTCGATAGGTGGCGATGCCACCTTATGACAAGACATATCTGGTGTGGGTGGATAATATGTCAGTTACCTCAGGCTTCGACAATCCCAATTTCTTCCCTTTAAATGGTACATGTGATCCCCTACATCATATGTCCCACTTTATCTCAAGGTGTTGACCCTTGATGGGAACTCCAGTGTAGTATGAGGCCGCCAAGATCCGGTTATTCATACAGACACTATATGGGTCCGCATTCATCTGGTTCAACCAACTACCCATTGGGTCTATATCTGTTTGGGAGGATCTTCGTAGGTATTTTATTTATCTGTTCAACTATACTAATTGGAAGAATAGTATTTCTAACCTCTAAACGTACAAGAAGAGTCCATATGAACATGTTGTATACTTTTTCACCTGGTGTAAATGCCTCATGTATTCGCTCGATGTGCCTCTATCTTAAGAGTAGCTGTTGAAAATGTGTGTGGGGAATGTGAAGACTGAACTGGTAACATTCCTCATCACTCATAACTTCCCAGGTGGATTACAATATTTTTTTGAAAAGGCTTAACCCCTAGAGGAGGCCTTGCAGCAAGCCAAGGAGGCATGCTCATTACCTCCCATAGCTCCTAAAAGAAGAGCAACCAAGGATGATACCACTATTGTTTCATAGTTAGAGGCCCCTAGTCCAATAGAGTTGTTTCCAAAAGAGCCTCCTCCAATGAATTTATGAGGGACTCATCCTCAGGCCCAGCCTTAGGTTCAACATTTCCTGCCTCAGAATTAGCAGGAACTACCACGTAATGAACTACCACCACTCAGACGAGATAATATGGTTCTACCTCCTCACTAGGATCCAGCTCCTCATTAAGGCTAGACTCCTAGGGTCCCTTTCCCAGATAGAAGAAACTGTACCTACTCGTTTAAAAATTTTCATATCCCTAGATATTTTCAGAGTGCCTTGGATCTGGGAATCATGCATTTTCCTAAATACATGAGATGTCAAGAGGCTGATCTCATTGATCGCCCCAATTTTTGACCCAATCACTGGTTCCTTAGACATACCCTCAAGTAGTGATATGTCTTCAAGGACAGGATCTAGGACCAGGTTGAAAAAAAAAATTTTAGGTTGGGTCCTTTCCTAGTGTAGGTAGCATGTGTTTTTGTAAGGCCAGATATCAACAATGAAGTTGAATGGAAACATGTCTCTAGCCATGGGTCTTAGAATTATAACGATTGGATGGCATGAAAGGAAGTAACTTGAGCTCATGGTATCATCAGTTCCTATTTTAATCTTCATGATCCATATGAGGTTTCCACACATCCTCTTGCTACCACTTCTGCATCCACATCTCAACCTTCTACCTCCCAAAAGCATAGGCGCCGACAGTGTAGGGTAAAGAAAATCCCCCCACCAGTTACAAATATATCTCCCTCATTTGGTGACTTCATGCCCCAAGATATGGTAATCTCTCCCAAAATATGCTCAGTATTGTAGGATTCATCAAGTGATGATCATGAGTATGTCTTAGTAAATACTGTCAAGCTGGTGGACCCGTACATGGTCCTTGGCGATGAGGATCATTAGGTGCATCCTCTTAATGTTCTTAGTCGACACCATCATTGACGTAACCATGGATACATGAATCATTATAATGCACCAGCTAGAACCTCTATCCAAGATATTCATGCCACTAAGACTAAAAATAAGGATTGAATTAGAGATCAGAATGTGCATACTTCTTATCCTGTCTCATCAGATTCATGACCACCACTGTTTGTGCTGCTTGAACAAGCAGAGTCACCTCAACCGTACCGTGATCAAATTAATTCAGGCATAGAAAAATCTTATTCATCTGATAGTCAGCCGGTAGTCATTTTTCATGGTTTATCTAGTGAGCAATGGGATATTCTCAACACCAGCCGTAATCTGCTGATTTGACCAGAAATTCCTGTCATACCCCCTACTGTAGAGTAATATTCTTTGGATAGAAATTTGTGCCTATAACAGAAGTATGATTTGATCAATCACCTCTCCAAAATCCCTTCAAAGCTCTTGATCCTCTAGGACCTACACTTGTCAGAAGATATGTGTGAATCCCTAGTAGAGGCTTTAAGAATTCCCCTCTAGTTTGAAATAGATGTAGTGGTTGCAGAATCTTTCTATACTGAGGAATCCGAGCATGCAGAATTTAAATTCATCATCTCATTCTCAGGAGAAGATAAAGGCTCCCCTGTATAGGGGGACATCCACCCATTTTACATCACAGGATAGCTTAATGGCATGAAAGTCCATCATTACCTTTTCGACAGAGGTTCTGGGATCAATCTCATCCCAACCTGTATGCTTCATGAGCTAGGACTGTCTGAAGCAGATATGAGTCCCTCTAACCAGAAAATTCAGGGTTATGACATGACCGAGAAGATTCCATGTGAAAAAATACACCTAAATACCCAGTTTGGTGGCTTGATTTCCATCACCAAATTCATGGTTGTCTCGAAAGACACCGCCTACAACATGCTGATGGGTAGACCCTGACTCCATATTCATGTGGAAGTTCCCTCTTCATATCATCAATTCTTCAAGTACTCCCTAAACGGTCGAGTGGGTGTACTACAGGGTGATTTATATCCCTTTTACTCTTGTGAAGACCTTTATTTAGATGTCGACTATTACAGGAGTAAGGAAAAGTAGGTTCAAACCAATGAGGTTGAGCATACTACTCTTTTGGTTGGCCAGTGGATATATTTGGATGAAGCATTCATTCTCCTGATTCACTGGTTGGAAGCCACTGCCCCAGACCTGGGAAATTTCTTTGTTATATCTAGAGTGAGTGGGAAACATGTTCCTAGATAAAATGAATTCCAGAGGATCAACTTTTATTCCAATAAAAATCAGGTTCAAGTGATTCCAAAACCCCTCACCCATGTAAGGTATTGGGATATCCACCCCATGGTAACAATAATATGCCATACTTTTATGTTCCGCCAAGATGGGATGAACCAACTCAAAATAATGCATGAATACTAATTTTATTTTATCAAGTGTGGTCCCTTGGGTCTAATTCCTAATGGGATTGGGTCGATAGATTTTTTCTCCATGGTTTTAGCACTGTAGGAGTCCCCCAATGAATATTCCACCGCTGCTCTAGCCGAAAACAACATCCATTTAGGGTCAGCCAACTTGGAAGAATTACTTCTTGTTGATGATCCTCTCACAATAGATGATGGAGAGGATTTGAAAGACAATACTCCCACATTTTTAGAAGGAATCTCTACCACTATTTATGAGTTGGTATAGGTAAATCTAGATACCAAGGTAGACCTAAGGCCAACACTGATCATTGCAGCTATGGATACAGAAGAGAAGTAGTAGTATGTGGATTTCTTGAAGTGTCAGGATGATGTGTTTTATTTTTAGTTATGATGAGATTCCAGGATTGGACCCTCATATCGTTGTCCACTACCTTGGTTTCCTAGTAAGACATCGAGGGTTCAAATAGCCTCCCAGAAAGATACACCACTCTCATGGTGCCATGGTCAAGGATGAAGTTGATAATCTTATGAAATAAAAAAAGTTGATAATATTATGAAATAAAAATTCATAAAGGAAGTCCAATACCCTAGATGGGTGGATAATATTGTCCCCATTATGAAGAAGAATAGATATATCAGAGTCTCTATCGACTTTCGGGATCTCAACTACCACTGTTCAAAGGATGATTTTACCCTCTCCATGACAGAGTTGTTGATAGATTCCACTACTGAGTTCCAAGACCTCTCCTTCATGGATAGATATTTTGGGTATAAACAAATCCATATGGTTCTCATGGATGAGTAATCCACCACCATCACAGAACTGAATTTACTTTATATTACCATGTAATGACCTTCGGCCTGAAGAATGTAGGAGCCACCTATCAGTGTGCTATGCACCATATATTCAAACCAATCCTCAAGATGTTGGAGGAATTATATGTGGATGATTTGATGGCCAAATACCACCAATTTTAGGGATATATTAGAGATATTGAGAAAGTGTTAGACTTCCTCCACTCCAATCATTTGAAGATGAAACCCTTGAAGTGTGCCTTTAGGGTTACCTCTATAAATTTCCTCATCTTTGTCGCTAGATAAAGAGGTATCAAGATCAATCTATAGATGACCAATTCTATCAATTAGATTCCTCATCCATGGAATCCTTAATATCTCTGAGTATTCTAAGGCCATTTAGCCTACATACTCCTATTCATCGTGAATTTAAATGGAAAGTATAATCCCTTTTCCCAAATCATGAAGAAAGTAACCTTCTACCATTAGGATTAAGAGTGTCAAACTGATTTTGAGGGGATCAAATAGTACATAATACAACCTCTGGTTTTGATGCCACCTATCTCTGGAAAGCCGCTGGTCCTCTATTTAACCACCCTAGAATGACCCCCCGTTCCCTTATCACCTAGAAGAACAATGGGGGGGGGATAGAGAATAGTTTATACTATCTCAACCGCATGCTCCTTGACATGGAGACTAGATATTAATCTATCAAGAAGAGTTGCCTCACACTGGTTTTCATAGTGAAGAAGTTGTGGTATTATTTTCAGCATCATTAGATATAGTTGGTGTCCCTTGTGGATCTGCTAAAGTAAATCTTGTACCTTCCTTTGTTTATAGTCCTTCTATCTCAGTGGAAAGTGATCCTTTAGTAGTTATACATTAGGTTGATTTAGCAGAATGTTTTCAAGGGTCAGGCACTATCATATTTTCTAGCCGGCCATCTAGCCCCCCAGAGAGAAATCTCTAGATCTTGACTTCCCAGATGAGGCCAACTAATAAGTGATCAGGCCATACCGTGTTGGAAAATGAACTTTGATGGTGCCTCAAAGAGACCCATCGGTAGAAGGATCAATAATCCCAACCTTAATATAGTAGGCCTGGGTATCATCTTTATCATGCTCATATAGGATGTCTTTCCCTATTCATTCATATTGTCAGAAGGTTGCACTAACAATGAGGTGAAGTATCATGCACTTAGCACTAGTCTCAAGTGGGCTATTGAGATTGATGTTCCCTAACTACATGTGAAGGGGGACTTTGAGATAGTCATAAAACAAATAAATAGAGATTATGTCATCAGGAATCTAGAGAATGTACCCATGTTAAAGTATGATTTCCAGCTGATGGCCTAGTTCCCTTCTTGGCCCGAGGTCATTCATGTTCCTCGATCATAGAATGGTCAAGCCAATGGATTTTTCAACCTTGCTGTATCTATCATAGAGCCTGACCAGGATGATTTGATCATCCATGTGTCACATCGAAGGGTCATCACTCCTATCACCCCGTATGATGATGATAGCCAGTAGGTAAGCCATATTACTACTGGTGATTCCACATCAAGACCTACAGGTCCACTTTACGCAGAATAAGAGACCCCTGGTAGGACAACTCTTTTTTTTGAGTACCTCTAACATGGTAACTTACAGATATACAGAGTCGAACATGAGTGAATCTATCGGCGTGTAGTGCAGTTCACCGTCTAGAGTGGTCCCATCCTTAAAAAGATCCTATACAAACGTGGGTTCGATGGAGTTATTCTCTGTTGAACTCAAGGAGGTTAGATCTCTCAGGTTATGTAGGAATTCCATGCTAGTTCCTTTCAAGCTCATCAGGTAGGGTTGAAACTCTCCCACCAAATCTGAAGATTGGAATACTTCTAGACCACCATGGTCCATGATTGTATTGATTTCTCTAAGAGGTGTCCCACATGTCAGATCCATGCCAAATTCATGCATCAACTGATAGATCCTCTCTATACTACCATGTACTCTTGGCCATTCGTGGTCTGGAGACTCAATATCGTGAGACCATATCCACCAGCAATAGATCACCAGTTTCAGTTCATTCTGACCACCACAGATTTATTCTCCAAATGGGAAGAATCGATTTCGATCAAGGAATTCAAGGCCCATTCTATTTTTGATTTCATAAGTTACAACATCATTTATCAATTCGGAGTCCCTCACATCGTCCTCACTAATAACAATACCAACTTTTGAGTAGCTGAGATGAAGAAATTGTACACCAAGTACAACATATAGTCCAACCATACTTCTCACTATCATGCATTGGAAAATGGACAGATCGATATGTTCAATAATACCCTCTCTAATTTTTTTTAAAATATGATTGGTTAGAATAATAAAATTTGGTCAGACAAGATCCCCAATTCTCTATGGCCTTATCAGATGACGACTCTTAATTCTACCCATGTGACCCCATATAACCTGGTGTATGGAAAAGAGGTAGTCCTACCCATCAAGATTCAGTTACCATCACTTTGTACCACTATCTAAGATCAACAGACTTCAGACATAGTAGATGAAGTATTTCTGGTTAAGCTAAAATTCCTCGATGAGAACAAGCTTTGGGACCGACACAATCTATAGAGGCACCAGAACAAGATAGCCAGAAATTTTAACAAGAAATCACTACTTGAAAAATGAGTTATACCCATGGTTTTAAACCATGGGTATAGACCCCAAAACTGTGGATATAGCCTATACCTACTGTTTTGGGAACCGTGGGCAACTGAGGCATCGAGATAGGTCCCCAACCTATACCCACGGTTTGACAAACCGTGGGTATAGATTTTTTTTCATACTATCAAATCCTCATACACCCTTGTCCACACTGTCAATGTCTTTTACCCATGGTTCTAAAACAATGGGTATTAATTTTACAAAAAATGAAAGTTGGAATAGTTGAACCTGTGATCTCCAAGCGCTACACATTTCATCCGAAGCATCTTACCGCTACGCTACATCAATTACGTTTATATATATCAATATTTTTCTAAATATATTAATCTATATTAATATTGGATAAAATGTTGTCGGTGGGTTTCGATCCCCGGTCCTTCTATCGTGGTCTACCGCGGAGAACCAACCAGTCTATGCAACTTGTAGTTTAATAAATCCACATTTAATCAAATATATTATTATACCTTGCGGTATCAGAAAAAAAATCCCATGTGATTCGAACCAAAGACCGCCTGAAGCAAGATAGAGTGCCTCATCAACTGTGCTAGGCAGTTTAATTGTCTAGATATTTTTATATATTTAAATATATTAATTCAAACCGTGGTTATAGGTGGGAAAACTGTGAGTATTTTTTTCCCGCCAAATATTTTTTATTTCCCGTGGAATTTTTTTCTCCGCCAAAGCTATACCCATGTTTTTACAAAACCGTAGGTATAGGTCTTCGAAAAAAACCCTATTCCCACCGTTTTTCTAAAACCGTGGGTATAGGCCTTGAAAGAAACACCTCTACCCACAGTTTTGGAAAACTGTGGGTATAGGTCATAAAAAAATCTATACCCACGGTGTCACCCCAAACTATGGGTATAGGTCCTTATACTATACCTATACCCAGGGATTTCCAAAACCATGGGTATAGGGCACCTCTATGCCCATGATTTTAAGCAAAAACGTGGTCATAGGTCTATTTTCTAGTGGTGAATTTCATCTCTACTTCTAGGTGACATGGTGTTGGACTTGAGGATTCCAATGATACCTGATAGGAAACCACCAAAATTAGAGCCCAAATTAAAAGAACCCTATATTATCCACAAGGTTTACCCCTAAGGATCATATTTTTTAGTCACAATGGATGGAGAGTGGATTAATCCTCCCACTAATGCCAAGTTCATCAAGAAGTAACTTATATGATAGATTCCTATTTTACTTTCCTCATCCCCCATGATGTTAAACTTCATGATACCAGATGTCCTGTATGATGTCACACTACAAAACTCTTTTACATCCTGCATGACATTAAACTACAAGCTCCATTTTCCTTTATCCCATCCTACATGACTTTAAACTATCCTTCATCCTTAATTAACAATGTTAAATTTCACGACATTTTCAGAACTATTTTTGGATTGATTCCCATCCTTATGGGATACATAGGAATTCTAGGACATTTTTTCCCCAGGTCCAGCCCTAGGTACCAAAAGTCCTTTCATATTTTTGTCTTCCCTACCTGAGTATCCTAGGATCATGTGGTATGGTGTGAGACCTTCTTTGGTCCCCATTCACATCAGGTTTAAAACTACCGCATCACGTATCCCCTTTGGGGATCATCAACTTTATCATTTTTTCGTACCACACAACGTTAAAATGTACAGAATTCCAGAACTATGTATGGCTTGATTCCCATCCTTATGGGATATGTAAGAATGCTCAGACATTTTTTTATCAGGTCCAGCCTTAGGTTTCGTAAATCTTTTCATCTCTTTTTTGGTCCCCCCTTAGCCTTTTTTATATCTGGGGATTGCATGTGGTGTGGTGACTACTTCTTTAGTCCCCATCCACATATATTTTATGGTATCCACACCATGTACCTCCCTTGAGATCATTTCCCCCCCCTTCATCCTTACAACACAACGTTAAACTTCACAGTATTCTAGAACTATGTATGGATTTATTCTCATCCTTATGGGATATATAGAAATGCCCATACATTTTTTCTTTAGGTACACCCCAAGGTTCTTCAATTCCTCTTCAGGATCCTTGGCCTGAGTTCTCTCCTGGGATTGTGAGTGTTGTGTTGTGGACTTCTTTGGTCCTCATTCACATTGGGTTATTTTTCCACACCATACACATACCCCTTTTGGGATACCTTTCCCCCCTTCATCCTTATCGTATTATGTTAAACTACACAACATTATAGAACAATGTATGGATATATTCCCATCATTATGGGATACGTAGGAATGCCCAAACAATTTTTCTTTAGGTACATCCTTGGATATATCAACCCAATTTTCCTATTTCCTCCACTTGTCTTCTCGAGTCATATTCCCTTAATTGGATACCTTGATCTCTATTATACCTCCTCAACGTGCTCATATGCACTATGGTGTAGGTCCCAAAGTGATCGATTCTGCATGGACATGCTCTCATCCCATTTCCATGCTTCATGTGTCCCTTTATTTGGTTCTTCATAATATTTCACATCCAAAGGGACCCCCAAATGGTATGGATGCTCTGCCTCATGTCTCACATACCATTTTGGGCCAACGTCCCAGAGGATTCTAAATGATATCTTGGGATAGGTTCCTCATTGGGAATATGGTCAGCGGCCGACCATCAGGTGTTTCTTCCCATTCCAGGTCATATGATATAGATACTATGTTTCAAATATGGTCAGTAGTTATCCTCCATCATTATTCCACCCTCATTATGTCCCAAATATCAGACATTGTGATTCACATCCCTCTTCACATCCTCATGTCCAGACAAAATCTTGACAATCTCAGTTTTACCCCTATGTGCAAATTTTCTAGTTGAGTGGGCATATCAGTGTCGTGGGGTCATTCTTTACTCTATACCTCCATTCCCCTTTATCATGTGATTCAATGTTCTGTAATATCTTCACCACCACTTGTTTTCCACACCAAACATGGCTCAAGTGAGCTTAGGAGTATTGGTAAGATTTGTACTTGCATGGAATAATTGTGCCACCTTGCGGTCTAAACCCTACTACCTTAAACTAGGAGTTCACGTATCAATGTCCAAGAATCATAGACTTAAACCATATGCATTTTCTCTTAGGAATGTGTGGTGCGGTGAGTAATTCTTTATGTTCCTCATTCACATCAGGTTGCTTTATAGTGCATCACAACACATTTTTGTTTTGAAAGCCTCACCTAGGGTCCAAGCTCTATGACCATAAACTAAGTTCCCCAACATCGATATCATACGATGTTAAACTACACCTTTTTCATCTAAGTTGTATGATGATAAAATACCTAGCACTATAATTTCTTTATCCAAGAAGACGTTGTCCTTTTGGTATTGTCTATATGCCATTCCATCTTCAAGAACTACATGTGGCTTGATTATCACCGTAGTGGGATACGTAGTGACACCTAAACATTTTTTTCCCTGGGTCCAGCCATAGAATAATGAATCTTTTCATCCCTTTATTATCTTAGGTTTCTCCCAAAAGTATGTGGTGTGTTATTGGACCTCTTTAGTCCTCATTTCACATTGGGTTTTCATTAAACCACATCATGTACCTTCCTTAAGATCTCTCAATGTATCCATGCTTATCACATGATGTTAAACTGCACAAGAATGTCCCACTTATACAACATTAAACTAGGAATATTATGGTCTGAGATCTACAACCTTAAACTAAGATTTTTAGTGTCCAAGTTCTCATGAAATAAAACTGCATAAAAACCTCATTTTTTCTCATTTGAGAGGATATCGCCCCTTCTAGTGTTTTTCATATTCCATTCCAGATTCAAGAACTATGTATGGCTTGATTCCCATCCTCATGGGATATGTAGTAATGCCTAGACTTTCTATCAGTAGTCCAACCGTACCGTATTTTTCTTTTAGGTCTCTTGGACTAGTTTCTCCTAGAGGTACATGGTGTTGTGTGGACTTATTCGGTCCTCATTCACATTAGGATAACAATAGCCACTCCATGTGCCTCCTTTGAGAGAATATTTCCTTTCTCTCATCCTTACCACATGACGTTAAAATGCATGGGAATATTCACGCTTCAAACATACCTTTACTTGGATTTCCATCACTTTAAACATTTGAAAGGAACCCTAGATAATATGGATTCTTAGCTGTATATCTCACCTACCATTTTGAGCTAAAATCCTGAAAGATCATGAATTTTTTTTGAGATAGGTCTCACATTGTGAATACAGTCAGTGGATGAACCTCACATTCATGTTCTTATCACATGATACATGATATGGATACTATGTCTTGAACATGGTCAATAGCTATCCTTCATTTTTACACCACCCCCATTGCATCCCAAATATCAGGCACTATGATTCAAATTTTGTTACCCTTATGTTCTTTTGAATATCCAATGTCACTCCATGGAACCACTCACGTTGAGTATGAATGTTGGTTTTTTTGGGATTTTTTCACCTAAAATTTACCCTTCCATTATTGTGCACTCTCATGTGATGGGGAAAGACTGACATCACCCCTTGTTTCCTACACTGAGTGTGGCTCACATAGGCTTAGGAATTTTGGTAGGGTAATACCAACATATAGGACCACACAACCCCATAGTCTGAATTCTATGACCTTAAACTAAGATCTATTTCATCCAATCCATATGATGTTAAACTATGTTCACTCAGCCCACATGACATTAAACTATTTCATCCTTACTGTATGATGTTAAAATACATGGATCGATCTTGTCATACAACCATAAACTATGACACTATCTTCCCGATTGCACGATGAAAAACAACACAACATTGTGGTGTTCTCGCTTGAGAGGGCATCACATTTTGCATTAGTCATCTACCATGCTATTTTTCAAGATCGACATACGTCTTTATTCTTGCAGTGAAATCTGGGATTTTCATCTTGGGATGGTCACTCCAAAAAAATTCTCACCAATATCAAAATAAAAAAAGATATATCAAATGCCTCTTTTCATCTATGCATAGGTGAGACTTTCACGACATAACAATACAAGAACTACAAGTGCCTTTATTCTCATCTTTATGGGATACGTAGTGATTCCCATATCATAGATCTTGGGTCCTGCCACAACATTATTGTCACTTTCCACATTGAATCATCTCTTTCCATACTGCATAATTTTAAACTGCATGGGATTCAAGAACTACATGTAGCTTGATTACTTCCATTACATGATATGTAGCGACACCTAAACATTTTATCCACGAGTATGGCTGTAGGATTGTAAAATCCCCATTTTGGAAATTTTGACATGGTTTCCCCATGGGAGTGTGTGGTCTGGTGTGGACTTATTTTTTCCCTATTCATATAGGCTTATGTACTGCACCACACATTTCTTCTTTGGGGAGTGCATGTACTAGCTATATGATAATAAACTTCATCACATCTCCATCCTCGACGCGTGATGTTAAACTACATGAACTTCAAGAACTATGTGTGGATTGAATCCCATCCTTATGGGATATGTAGTAATGCCCAAGAATTTATCCTCGAGCCCAGCCCCAGGTTCACTTTCCTTCCTGGGCCCTTGGCCCCAATCCTGGTCTAAACTTTATGACCTTAAACTAGAAGCCCCTAGTCCTTGTAACATAACTTTAAACTATCATCCAGGGTCAAGGAAGTATGACCTTAAAATATGTACAACATCTTGGTTGTATGATGTTAAACTATCCCAAGCATCTTTATCCTTACCGTACGATGCTAAACTACATGCTTACGATCTTCCTTTACATGTTATAAAACTACAAGGCACCTTAGGTCCTCACTAGAGAGGTACTATATGGAAGTGGGTTTGATCTTGATTAAGGCCAATATGCCCACCCCATGTGATTTCCTCATGGTGGAATAATTTCAAGAGTGTTAGACTCCATTCGGATAGATCATCACTCCATATCTATGCTTTGTGTTCCCTTTATTTGGATCCTCATCCCATTTCACATCTGAAGGAACCCCCTAATGTCCTGGTTCTATGCCATTTTTTCTCACCTAATTTTAGGGGCCAACATTATGTAAGACATCAGACAACATTTTGAGTTATCCCCTGTGTCTTCAAACTCAGTTAGTGGCTATCCCTCATTTGTTTGCCCCCATTTTTGGCTAACGCGATATGGATATTGTGTTTTGAACACGGTCAATATTTATCCTCTATCATCATGCCGCCATCACTATGTTCTGAATTTTGGGTGTCATGATTCACACATCTCATTCCCCTTTTTCATATTGGTTCTAAAACCCCTAGCATTATCCCGCTCGTGCACTAGAGTACATTGAGAATGGCAAGTTGGCTGCTCTGATGACCATATTCTCTAATCATAGCCCCCTCTCTCGAACTGAATGTTTTGAGTGGCTAGTAAGACCCTAAATGTTTGATGATTGGATGATGATCTCATATCCAAAGTGATAAGTTACATGGTAATCCCTTGTTTCTCACACTGGTAATGACCCACATGAGATTAGAGATTGATCATTAGTTTTTTAACAGATATGATCAAGATGAATTAATTAAAGTAGGTAGTAATATTTACAAGCATGCAGTCCAAATAAACAAAAAATCATGAAAATATGTTTGTAAGTTTGGTAAACACAGTCCCTATGGATTGGTCCCTTATATGGAGCCTCTCAACTCCACCGCTCTTTGGCATGTGGAATCTAGGATTTTTTTGTGGTCGCTTGATCTCCCTTATTTCTTCATTGGCCATGGGGTGAAGTTAATTATCCCTAATCTATACTTGAACATGCTAATCTTGGATATCATTCACTTCATGAGATGTTCGCCACTACTTCTCTTCATCTTCCGCCAACTAGACCTGTAGTCGTGATATGAGTTAGGATTGGGTGTTGGTCAATGAAGAGAACTCTTTGATCCAAATTTCTTAGAACTGGATCACTTATTTAGAATCCCAAAGCTTCTAAATATTGACATACTTCCTCTACTACTAGGAAACACAGAATCTATGGTCTCCCCCCATACCTTCTCAACAAAGTAATCCCATAAGAGCATATGTGGACCTCATGCATCTACCCCTCTAGTGCATAGGTCATGTAGCCAAGGTAAGAGTGTTCTCATCCAGCTTATTCACTCCGATTATAGGATATTGTTAATAAAGTTCTTGATCAGCTTCCATAACCATCGACGGATAGATTAGTTATCCTCCACATCAGAATCAACTTTATCCAACTCCTTTGGGTCAGTGAGTTCGTATTCCAGGAACACATCTAGGAGTTTGAAAGTGGGATCCTTCTCTGGTATTCTATCAGATGGTCTAGATTCAATGTCGTGTGGTTGATCTTCATCACTGTATTGAACCTCAATAAGTTTATGTTCCAACCTTCTAGTTATTCAAACCACAACTATGTTTTCCATGGTCTAGTCATCTTGGGAATTTGATTCCATTTCAATCAGCATTCCCCTTAGGAAAGGAGCTTCAGGACCCCCAACAATTCCCACTAATAGTATAGTCGCTTCTTGAAGGTATGTTTAGACAAATAAAATGTCAGTTGTCCTGGTTGGGTGGACAATGGTAATGAATCTTTGAGGAAGAGGACTTACAAAGATCTAATAGTTGATCATGCCCTCAAGATGTTACTACCAGGATCCCAGGATGTGACCCCCCATATATAGTTAAAGCTCTAAAGATTCCGAAAGGGCCACCATGGTTTCAAAAACCCTTTTTGACACTTATACCACCATCGTTCCAGACACATTACCTAGATCTTGTACCACTAAATCCACTGTCACGTGAGAAGGGACATTTTGATTGAGGCCCAATTATATAGAACAAATTTTAGTTGAGAAACCTAGATGACATGAGTAAGGTCATCACATAGAGTAATGACTTAGAGCTTACCTTAAGAGTTTCGTATAATTCTCCCAGCTCTGAGGACACAAACTCACCTTCCTTCAGAGGGATTCCTTTGTCAGCATCTTCTCCCTAGGACTCGTCTAATCCTTCAGGCATAGGTAAGTGCTCCTCCACCTCAACAATAGATAGTTTTAGTGGGAACTTTCGGTTAAGAATTACTTTCACCCAATATTTCATTGAATGTGGGGTGCCCTAGGAGTGCAATAAATCATCCAGCTCAGCCACATATCACTCCCCCTCTGTTTGAGACATTAAAAAGTTATCCTAGATGTGGAAAATTCTTGGAATTTTTGTTCCAAACAAATTAAGTCAATCCCAAATTTTAGAAGGACTAAGGAATTTTTTGTTAACATCCTAGGATTCCCAAGACTCCATGTAAATAGAGTCTTCAGGTATGTCCACAGTAGCTTCCTGAGAGCTTGGGTAGGTATTCTGTGGAACCCTCAAGATGGCCTCCCTTCCTCTCGGTTCTTCCCAGTTAGAGCCACATGATCTGCTACTGCCACTCCTCTTTCATTTATAACCAGTGCATGCCTCATAATTATTGGAATTTCTACTACTATAGCTCCACCACCACGATGTGAATCAACCCCACCACAGCTATGTGATATTTCTATTGTTTGACCCTAACCTTGGGGTTGAAAAGGCACCCTATCATTAACTCAGGTAGTTCGTTACTTCATAATCTCTCCTAGGTAGGCTGCCTCCCAAATTTTTGTGTACTCCTCTACTAGCCCATAAGCGGTGGTAGGTGGAGTCAACTAATAATTTATTTTCCCATATTTCTATGTGAACATGAGCCAGAGTTTCCTCATCACATATGGGTGATCCTAATGGTTTACCCCTAGGTAAAATTTTGGGTTTAACTTCTACAGGTGTCAGAATTGCCTTGTGAAATGATGTGGGGTATATGGCTCATATATATGTTCATGATCTACCCGCACTATTAGAACTCTGCCTCAGAAGGCTAGGAGATATGAATGATGCTCATATGTTCCCCTTCCATCATTATAGAATACTCCCATTCATAGTGAGAATGGGTGAAAATTTAATTCCTCCACCCTCCAGACTTTGTTCAACATCACTGGTGAACTCAGCTTGATCAGGAAACATCCTACTATGTTCAGAATGGCGGATAGAAATTCTAAATCAGGAGGGGAAATGGGGTTCAGATATTCATATTATCTCATGTGTGTTTCTATCCATACGTACAAAAAATATAGCGGCCCACATACATGTTGTGGCCTTTTCCCCTCACTGGTGTGCCAAAGCACCTTGTACATCTTTTCCAACACTGGAACCCCAAGGTTGATGTGATTCCCCATCACCAACATGGCCTCCATAATAAATGTTCTCAACTGCACACCCATGTTCATATCCATGACCGATAGCATCCATTTGAATATGAGTGCGGAGATGAACCTAGCCAACCTAACAACTAGTTAATGCTCGATGTTGACATTGTACCCCAATAGCTTCCATTAGCTATCTTCCAGGATTCGCTAGTAAGAATCATCCCAGCCTCACTGATCTCCCCTTGGATAGGTAGAGGGCCCCGTTGGTAGTTTCATAGGTGCCTCTTCTCCCTCAATAGGATTCTACAAGGGGATTTAGAAAAAATCTAAACCATTGTTTGAAGTGGAATTCCCTCACTAACTATTTATCTTTACCTGACGCCAAGTCCATCAACTTCTTCTCCAGTTGTGGAATTTTATCTGGTTCCTCCCATGTATTCTCTATAGGGAGGAACTCATTGTACATTTCCCCCAGAATTGGAATCTAATAAATATGGTGGAGGTACCATAGGTTGATGTTGACCTCCCTATGGTGGAAATGGAAAGTGTTGGTCCTTAAAAACCACCTACTTAGCAGTTCCTTCATTATGTGTTTCAGTTGGTATATGTGGTATTGAGAAGCCCACATAGCCTCATACAGGACTACCTACCTCATCTCTACTCTGAAGTCATCGCAAGACATGCACACCCAGTAGGCTCAGGCCCATTCATCTATGAAATTCCCACCCTAGAGTAGGTCCTAATTATCATTCCACTATTTCCCCATGTTCCTTAAGCTTTCATTGATAATGGTGAGATATTGTAGTGGAGATTCTTTGGGTTGCAATGATTTCCCATCAACGTAATTGACATATTTTTAAAGGAAGTAGATAGTGATAGGAATATGGTCTTTCTAGGTATGTCCATCAGTATCTCTGAACCACTGATATTGACATGGCATGCCCCTAAACCAGTAAGCCAGTTCATCCCTACTCACTTCAGGGATAAAATTTTTGTCCCATAGATTAAATCCATATAACAAAAATGTATTGAAGAGGGGGTAATCCTTTTTACCTTCCTTCAGTAGATTCACCAAGGACTCATGGTCATTATGGATCTGCACACATCCCTCAAGCAGGGAATTTTTCATCATGTCCTCCCTTTGAGCAGCATCCATAAGTACCTCCCGAGTAACTTCTTGATAATCAATTTGTTCCAAGACTTTGTTGTTTTTTATTATATATTCATGAAGTCCATTTGCGAATCACATTCATGGAGAACACATTCATAGATCCTTGATAGACTTGACTCACTTTGTAGAACAACAAAGGATCATGGTGCACTAGTTCACTATGTAACATTCACCGAGCACCGAATCAAGGAACTTGGTTCGCAAAGAGATTTCATGGGGGAGATGGAGATTCGTGATTCAAGAGCTTGAACATAGGTTCATGGAGATAGAATGAAAACAAAATGGCACCCCTTGTGATCAATTTATAGGTGGCGGCCTCACAAGATTCACGGTCCCTTTGGATTCCCTGAGCTTCGCAGTAATCTCACCCCGCGATCTACACACCCTCATCGTGAGACAACTTCACAATATACATGTTTTCAGGGATCTACCCTCAAAATCTGACACATTTCCCTTAGGCTCCCATTCTAAGGGTGGGGGGAATTTCTTGGCACTGAAATATCTTCCCAAGATGGATTGAGGGAAACTGAAACTGTTTGGGACAACATTCAACCTGAACAAGTAAGAAAAATCACCAAAGGGATTACTTTATAAAGATACTTCACAAAGACCCTTTCCTATATGAGTACGATGAGCACTTCGACCACTAAAGAGTAGTGAAGTAAGGCTCTGTGAGTACTACGAGCACTGTGACCACCCTGGAGCCATGAATAAAGGATTTGTGAGTACGATGAGCACCAAAACCACTATGGAGTTGTAACAGAAGACTCTACAGGTCTGAAAACACCGCCTCTGATCACCTAACACTATTTTCTTCACATCACACCTTAAACATATCATGACAACTAATGCCTATAAATATGCATCTCAACCCCATCCCAAAGGATCACTACCCTAACCTTTCACCTTCTGAGCTTCCGTTTCATAGAGCTCACTCTTCTCTACAAACTTTCCATAAATTCCATCACCCAAGGAATTTGAGCATTGAAAACAACCTTTCCTTTCATTCCAATTTCCCTCCACATTAAGTGGGTATGACTTTGAAAATCCATATAGTATTCATGAAGATAAAAGTCCCTTTAGAGTACTCGGAACTTCATAGGGAATTCAACCTTCATGAATCACCCTCCAAGAACATGTAGACTCTATTCTTTGTCTAGGTCACCATGATTCATGAAGCTACTCCCTTCATAGATCCCTTTTTTTCTGTGATTCATAAAGTGACTTATTTCGAAAATCTCCCCCTATTTAGGAAGCACCAGAGCCTCATGAATCCCATTTTTATAGGGCCTTCTGCTTCGTGAATCCCTCTCCTATGTAGCCCTCCAGGCTTGTATGAAGTTATTTCAGGGTCCCTAGAGTTGTTCTTCATGCTGGGTTGTCCTACCTTTTTCTTCTTTGCATAGGTATGTTAACATTTATTACTTTTTCACATAGCCATGCTAACATGGGACCCTTAATTTAATGATCCTCCACCTCACTCTCATTGGGTGTTTCATGTTCCTTACCTTCCCCAAGTGCATGTTGGTACAAGTTATGTAAGTCTAAGGGATGAGGATTGAGTCCTCATTATTCGAGTTGTAGGATGTTAAACTTCCAAGAACCTTCATCCCTAGAAAATGATGTAAAATATGATTTTCCACATGTGTGAAAAGTCTAGGAGGAGATGAAGGGGAATGATCATCAGTGATCTCCCACTCTCCCTCTCCCATTAGGATCTGTCTCCATGTGTGCCTCAGGTAGTCTTCACGTAATCCTTGAACCATTTCCTCGGGCTTCCCTCCTGAAATAAGTCCCAATATCCATCTCCCTATGCCTCTAACCATGAGTAATCCCTAAACCATCCCTTGTGGTCTCACCTTTCATTACCTGATATCCAAGTTTGATGTTATCTCTTGTTTCTCACACCGATCATGACTCACGTGGGCTTAGAGTAAGCAACAAACATGACATTCTCTTTAGGCTGCTAACTATGCATAATCCCCAACATCTCTTTGGGCCTCTAACCATGCGTAAGCCCCATCATCTCCTTGGGCCATTATACCCCTCGTTACACATGATGTTAAAGTGTATACACTACTAAAATATGTGGAATTTGATCCTTTTCAGATTATGTAGGAAATGACTCTGATGTTCAAGCCTCTTACTCCCCACAATCCATCCGTTCTGTGCATTTCATATCGGTTCACCTTCATCCTACCTAACATTAAAATGTATGCCCCCATACCAAACTACACAAGTTTTGATCCCTTTTGGATATGTAGGATGCCTCCATGAGTCTAAATCCCATGAAATGATAAACTTTTGTGCTTCCTCCTAGGGATGTATCCTTCTTATGTGATACCTTCCCTTTTTCGGACACATCTCTCGAGTTAGCCTCCTTGAGGTATTCTGATCCATCCATCCGGGTATCTAACCATGCATAATCCATGCACTCCATCCATACTCTTATAACCAAAAGTGTCCCTATTGTGATGGGACACTAACCATGCATAATACTCTACATGTCTCTAGGTCACTATCCTTTGTGTACATTCCAAATCTATGCCCCATTAGCAAACTATGTGGACTTTGATCCCTTTCGAGTATATAGGAAGCCTCTTAGAAGGTTAAATCCCACCATCCATTCCTATCCTGGTCTCCCCCTTGAGCCTTTGTGTCTTAGGAAGATCATTCCCCAACTTGGAGGTTCTACTTACTTTGGGTCCCTATCCATATGCTCTATTATCACAAGTTGCCTCCTCTTGTGTCTCATCTCCCCACTGAACTATGTGGACTTTGATTCCCATCAACTGGGATATGTAGGAAGCCTCCCTAAGGTTCAATCATAGTATAATCATCTTAATTTAAGTTCCAAATCATACTTTGACACCACCAACATCATACATCTTGATTCTTATTTGGGCCTCTATATCCCAGTGAGGTTATACTATCCATTTCCTCGCTACTCCTAGCAGCACCCGGGTAGCTAACCATGTGTAAGCCCCAAATCACCCTTTCAAACTATGTGGGTTTTTATCCCTATATTCTACACATGGTACATAGGAATCCTCCTTGAGGTTCAATCCCAACCAATGGTAAACTTTGGTGCCCCCTTTTCTGGGTCCCGCCATTCACTGACCCTCCCTTTGTGGTGTTTAGATCAGCCTTCACAGTGTGAAATCTCCCCTTTTTGGATACATATGTAAGCATCACAAGTTGTATATAATAAACAATGTGTATATATTAAAATATTACACTCAATAAAAAATACACCATTATCTTTCCCTTGCTTTTGGGTTTAGTTCTTCTTCCAGTGAACTTGCTTTCCACATGCTAAACATATTGGCTCCTTTCCCTTGCCCTGCCTCTGAATCTTCATTTTCTTGGAACGTGGTTCTTGGGAGCTTTGGACTTTTTATTATTCTTGGGATACTTATCCTTGTTCCTTGTTTTCTTATTCACCATAAGTATCACATGTTTATCACACCACATGCCCTTATCCACTTGGTGAATCAAACTAAGAAGTTCCAGAAGGATCTTCTCATTATTACACATATTGTAATTAACAATAAAACTAGATAAGGTCTTGGGTGGTGAGGAAAGTATGAGATATGTACGCAACTCATCTTGGAATTTAATCCCTATTTTTTCTAATAATTCAATGTATCCAATATTCTTGAATAAATGAGGTCCATATATCATAGACTCTCCAATATTAGTTGTAAACAAAGTGTTGTAGATCCCATATCTCTCTTGCCATACCTTCTCTTGATAGAGATCCTGAAGGTGAGACATCATGATATATGCATCCCTATCCTCTTGTCACTTAAAAAGATCATTGGTCATGGATGATAGAAAAAAACACTAAACATTTGTAGCATCGTCCAAATGTTTATCATAGATAGGAAACTCTTCATCACTAGCCTCATTTCCAGGTGCATTGATAATTGTTTCTTCCAACACACACAATTTCCTTTCATGGAGAAGGACAATGTGTAAGCCCCTTTTCCACTCTTGTAAATTTGTGCCGATGAGAAGGTTATTCTTCTTAAATATGGATCATACTGATATGTTTGAAGTCATTTTATTTTTATTTCTACAAATAAGAAGATCGTAATTTTAGTATTTTATCTGATAAAATTAAGACAAATAAATAAATATTATATTTATCAATCTCACACTATTTTATAGAAACCCAATATCACTTACTATTAGCTTTAGAATATCCTATTTATTAGACATTCATGTGTCAAGGATCCATATTCCCCTTCTAATTTCCCCAAAAATGGTTTGTAAAGAAATTTTAATGTTTTTAAGTAGGTATTCCAAATGCCAACTTCATTAACACACAGTTCCTTGATCTATTTAATGGACTCCCCAATCCCAAAATCCTTAAGTTGAATTTCCTCAACCCTTGCCTCTCAGTTACAGCAAGTCCTACTTTGTAATTCAAATTTGATGTGAAGTAGGTTAAGTCAACCAAAAAATTTATGTTAGAATTACCCAATAATTGAAATCACCCCAACTTTGGCTGGTCAAGCACTTTGAACTATGGTTCAATTTTAACTAAAGTAGTGGAAGACTATACCGAATTAATATATAATTTATGGATTTTATCTTTTATGAATAAATTTCCAATTATTATCTTTATCACATTATTTTTAATATTAAGTGTATTTAATTAAGTTATTAACCATGTCTTAGATAATATTTACGCATAAGACAATTTATTTTAGTTCTATATTGCATGCTTGTTAATTCATTAATTCATGTGATCATGAAAAAACATCCATAATGAAATAAACATGTAACTTGACAGAAATAAAATAATAAAGTAGTATGACCATGAGCTTTTACTAATGGTTAATTTATCTAGTGGTTGATAAACTTACTGTTTACCTAGGGCAAAACATCTTGAACCAATTAAGGTACAAGTTATACCTTTCCACCAATCCACATATGTATCTATCTTGGATTGGTTTCAACTTAACTCTAATCTTAAACCACCTCCACTAGATTGGTATCTTTATCAATTACATATGCTTTTAATCACACACAAGTGAGGGGAAAAAGGTTTATATAAAAGAAATTGTGGGAACGTAGGCCCATACGTAATGAGATGAGAGATGACACACATGCCACCGACTTAATTTAATCATAAATTAAATGAAATCAATCACATACAAATTTCTAGTATATTCTCATGATCATCCACATGTATGAAACAAATTTTGAATTTAATAAAACTAGCATTCAGTTCTTAGTCATTCTTATTGAAGATAAATCATGCTCGAATCAGTTAAATATCTTATTTAATTAATCAAAATTTTTATCTTAATTCTCATCCAAATTTCCTTGAGATTCTCATACATCATAATTTTAAACAAATTAAATAAATTTATTTAAAATTATCTATGTACATAAATGTACCTTGGAGGCAACATGATGAATACCAGTCCGAATCTACCCAAAATGTATTATCCTCTTATACAGTTTCCTCTTATGACATATGTCACACATGACTTATCACATACTTTTATGACGTGTACTATCAAATTAATGATTGCATAAATTACATGATATTTTGGTCACATGTTATGGTTCAATACATATAGAGTAATAACTTCAATACGAATTACGCATGATATGTATATCTGAACATTATACAGAAATTAGATAAACATACATACATACATACATACATACATATATATATATATATTAAAACCCATCACACAACGTGTTTTATCAACTTAATGACCACACAAAAGCACATGTCGATAAGGTTTACATAGTATAATAAATTAGTTTTAATTCTATTTAATTTTTTATAAGTACATGACATGTGAAATCGAGCTACATGATGTGTATGTCTCTCACTATGTGATGTCCTGGCCCGGGTTCCATGCAATTGTGCCCTGAGCTGGTCAATCACGTGGCCTCAAGAACACCTCCCCATACACTAGAGGCCATCAACTAGAAGCGAGGGTCCAATAAGTCTATCATGAAGATACTATACCCTCTTTTATTAGATGAAAACACCAACAAAAATAAATAAACAAATGTGGAATCATATAAAACATGAAAAATACCAACATCACAAGATAACCAAAATAGCTAATGAAATATTTAACTGAAAGGGGAAACATGCTATACCAAAGTAAGTATCAAAGTGTCTAAAATGATACTCAAAATAAAGACACTAATGACTCCCAAGCGGGTCCCAAACCATGTATGGTTCCCTCATTCAAGCTCCATCCCCAATCGTCAATCTAATCAAGGGCCTTTTCCCTTAACCTATCCTGTAATAATAATATCTATTCAGGTACTGATCAGGAAGCCTAAGTAGGGTATGAGTAAAACATAGTAGGCCACCACTAATGGTGTCTAAAACAAGTCTAGTCTAATTACTGGGTATGAAATTATATAAATAAATAAGTGCAATTCATAAATAAATAGTTATCACATTATCATTTATTCTTAATTTAACCATATTAACTCTAGGGTTCCCGAGGACACCCGTACCTCAATACAATATTTGGATCATGTAGGAGCTAGAATTATTCCATAGGTAATATAATATCTTAATACATACTTTGACTCATGCTATATATTGAAGTATTAAAAGGTGATATCATATCTCAGTACCAGATTCAACACATGTCGGAGTTCGAAGTATTGTCATGTGAGGCCATATCTCATAGTACCATTATTATCATTATTCAATTAAAAAATAAACATGGGAATAGAAAATCATGTCTATCCTCCCAATTATCAATATAAATAAATACCATTGGTGTAGATCATCATGTCTAACACCCCATTCTCATTTGTTTGCACCTATCACTAGTGAAGATCATCATGTCTAGAACCCTATTCATTCAATACCTCGATAAATCTATCACTGGATAAATATTCATGTCCATCCCTCATTCAACAAATATGCATGTATATCATCATTAGCCTATATCATCATATCTAACACCCAAATTATTAACAACCTTTAATTAACTCATGAATTAATTAATCCAAACCCAATTAATTAATTCAAAAAATAATTAATTAACCACTTTACTTTTCACATTAACTAATTAAACAATTGATTAACCATTAACATACTGTAAATATAATAATTAATTCACCAATTAATTATTCTCAATTTAAAATTCATCATTTGATAATTAAATTATCAATTAATTATCCTAAATCCACAATTCCCATTATTCAATCAAAACCTCAATTCCCCAATTCAGGCCTTGATAATTAACTCATAAATTAATTATTCTAGTTCATCAATTCCCAAAATCTCATAATTAATTCTTCAACTAATTATCTTGTTCATCAATCCCAAAAAATCTCACAATTTCACAACAATCCAAATTAATTAATTTGCTACATTAATTAATTCAAATTAATAATTAAATTGCTAAAAAAAATTAGAAAGTATTCAACTTTTATATACATAATCAAAATTATGACTATGGGGATTAAATTTTTAGACCACCTACCTCGATTTATTGACAAACATTCACTCAATGGAAATACCCAAAATTCAACCAGTACAATAATGTAGATCCAAGTTCCAGATCTAAAATCCCTAAATGAGATCAAGGATATTAATATATTATGAATCTAGATATAGATATTCAATACTAGATCTATATCTCACCAAATATTTTTAAATATGAATAAATAGAGGATAAATTACACCAAAAGATCAAAGGAAGAGAAATGAATAGATGAGATAAGGATCGATATGAGATCCATTTATTGGGAGAAGAGAGGATCTTCAATTTAGGATTTGAATCTCGAATAACAGAGGTTAGACAGGATTGGAACCCCTTTGGAAAGTTCTAGAATCAACCAAAATCATCAAGGACGGATACTAGGTAAAAATGAGGGCGTTTTGAGGGTTTAGGGGATTTAAAAAAAAATTGAATGAAATAAAACCGCGCAAATAGTTTTCTGGATAGGGGTGCACAGTTTAACAAACTATGTGCCAACTGTGTGGCCCCTTACTATCCAAGGTTATATGGATTTCTAGATTTGGGCACAAGGTCAATAAAACCATGAACCAACTATGTGAATCCCCTTTGCCTGGGTTCACATGGTTTTCTAGGCTGGGTGCATGGTTTAGCCTAACCATGCACCAATTGTGCACAACCCCCTTTTCTCATATTTTTCTTAAAAGTCCACCCAAACTCGCACAATCCATAACTATAATCGAAAGTACTTAAATAAAAATAAAAAATGTACCTAAATTCATGCCAGAGATAACTCCAGAAAATTTTAGGATCTTACAATCTCCACACCTTATAATAGATAATCCTCGAGCTTCACTTCCAAGCTTTTCTAAGTTTCAGAACCAAAAATATCGGGCCATTTAACTCTCATATCTGATCACCTTTCCCATGATTCCTCTTGTACATGTCCATGTTTCCAAAGAAAACGAACTATCAGCGCGGTCTTTCCCCACAAAAATTTCTCACTGCGATCCAAAACACATATTAGATGCTCCTTGAAGGATGAATCTATCTCGAGGTCAACCTAATCCACATCGATCACATGACAAGGGTTAGGTTGATACAAACATAGTTGTGAAAAATGGAATATATCATGAATTTCACTATATTTATGTGGAAGATCTAATCAGTATGCCACTGTCCCAATTATCTCCATGATCTCAAAAGGTCCAATAAACTTGGCCGCCAACTTGCCCTGCCTCCGTATCCTACGGTGACCTAACCCAGGTGACACATGAAGGAATACATGATCACCCTCTGTAATCTCTAGGGTTCATATTCATCTATCTTCATAAGACTTATACCTACTCTAAGTCATAGCCATACATTTACAAATCAACTGCACCTGCTTCTATGTCTCCTACATGAGACTCAGTCCCAATAACTCTGACTCAACAGCTTTCATTTAGCATAGAGGTGATCTTCATGGATTACCATAAAGAGTCACATATGGTTCTATATGTATAGTTTCCTAATAACTGTTGTTGTAGGTAAATCCCACCAAATCCAAATACTTCTCCCAAGACCCACCAAATTCAATCACATATGCTCACATCATATCCTCAAGCACTTTTATTATATATTCTGACTGCCCATCTGTCTGTGGGTGGAAATCTATACTCTATAGAACCTACATACCAAGCTCCTTCTTCAATATTTTCTAAAAGCATGAAGTAAAACATGAATCATGATCCAAAACTATAGTCTGTTTCACCCCATGCAGACATACCATCTCTAGAACATATAGTTCTCCCAACTGCTCTATAGTGAAGGTTTCCCTTATTGGAACTAAATGTGCTACCGTTTTTAGTCTATCCACAATGAACCAAATAGTTTCATTCTTTATAAGTTTCTTTGTAAGACCTACCAAAAAATCCATGGTCACTTCATCCCCATTTTATTACGAAATAAGCAACGGCTAAAAAAACCTCCAGGTAATTTATGCTCTACTTTCACCTATTGATTCGTAAAGCATCACATCAAGAATCCTTATGTCTCCCTTTTTGTGCATGGTCACCAAAATTGTTGTCATTGGTCATGGTACATTTTTTTCACACCTAGATTTACCTCCCACTTTGAGGCATGAAATTCTCACATGAGTTCCTCTCACATTCTCATAGGCAAAACAACTTGATCCTTTACGTAGATGATATTGTACTCATCTATCAATTAGTCTGAAGGTGTCTCCCCAACTTCAATGCTTTCCCTCAAGGCCATGCACTCTATATCCTCGTACTTTATCCCTGATTCATCTTAAAAGTGTCGACTCCACTAAAACTGATATGAGTTTCATCTTCTCCTGACTCTCCTGAACCACAATGTGCATCTCTACTAACAACATTATCATATTCCACTCAATAATAGATTCCTGAACTATCTGAGTTTGAATTTTCCTACTCAAGGCATCAACCAAACTGTTTCCTTTCTGGGGTGTATATGTTAGCTCAAAAATCAAAAGACTAAATATACTCAACCCATATCCACTTCCAAGGATTCAAATATCTCTATGAGAAGATATAACTCAAGATCTTGTGGTCAGTATAAACTATAAACCTTTCACCCAATAGATAATGTCGCCAACACTTCAAAGAATAAATCACTATTTCCATCTTGAGTTCATTCAGAGGGTAATTCCATTCATGTGGCCTCAAATTTAGAGATACATACATTAGAACATTATCCCCTTTAATCAACAAAACTTTGATTCCAATCCCAAAAGCATCACAATACACCATATACTCCTCACCTGAATCGAGTATAATCAAAATTAGTACCAACGTCAAATGATTATTCAACTCCTATAAATCATTCTCATATAATTCCTTCCACTCAAAATTTATCCATTTCTTGGTCAAGCCTAAAATAAACGATTCTGAAAATGAAAAGTCTTGGATGAATCTTATGTAATATCCAGATAATCCTCTAAAGCTTCGAATATTGAAACAATTCTTGGGCTGCTCCCATAAAACCACTACCTGGACCTTCTATGGGTTCACTGGTACACCTTCCTCTAAGATGATGTGTCCCAAAAAGTGTACTTGATAAATCCAAAACTAACACATAGATATCTGTACTTATATCTAATTCTCTCTTAGTGCACTCAAGATGATTTCAAGATGTTGGGAATGATTGTAATGAGTCTTAGCGTACACCAATATGTCGTCTACAAACACCACCACAAACTGATCCTAGTACAGGTGAAAGATCTTGTTCATCAAGCCCATAAACACTATTGGTGTGTTTCTAAACCCAAATGGTATTAGAAAAAACTCATAAAGTACACAACTACTTCTGAAAGAAATCCTTGGTATATTAGAAGTCCAAAATCTCAACAGAGGATACCCTGATCTTAAGTTGATATTTGAGAACACACAATCTCCCTTCAAGTGGTCAAAAATATTGTCAATGTATGGAATAGGATATCTATTCTTCACAATCATCTTGTTCAACTTCTGGTAATCAAAACAAAAATTAAAACTCTCATCATCTTTATTTTTGAACAATACAGGTGATCCCCAAGGTGATGTACTTAGACGAATAAATCCATTATCCTCCAAATCCTCTAGTCGATTCTTGAGATCTTGAAGATTAGTCGATTTCATTATATATAGAAGAATAGATACTGGATCAGTACCTGGCATGAGATCAATAGTGAATTCCACATCTCTCCTAGGTGTTTTCATTGAGAAGTATTCATTAAATACATCCTGAAATTGTTCCACCACTAGTGTTAAGACATTACGACTAACACCACTATCATCTAGTGGAATACTAGAAACCTGGGTTATGAGCTCTCCCAATTGTTGAGTAATTGGCCCTGCTTGGCCTTCCTGGATATCCCACTCCCAATAGTAAATGTATTTGTTTCCCTTATGAGATGTAAACATCACTCTACTATGATAACAATCAATGTGGGATCAGTGTGTGACTAGTCAGTATATACCCATGATTACTTTGAAGCCTTTAATATCAATAATATAGAGATCCCATAGAAAGTGATACTCCCCGATCTCAAGCGAACATACCTTGCACAAACAGATGTCTCTAGACCATACTCCCAATGGTATGTCTATAATAATTGCTTCAATAAAAAAACTAAACTACCAGGACCAGACCATTTACATGCTTTGAAGATATAAAGGAATGAGAGGCACCAGTATTAAATAATGACATAGCTAAATTAGAAGCTACTAAAATAGTACCTCTCATTGTCGGTGGCCCAACATCATTCTCCATAAGTTTAGGATGCACCACATGTAACTGTCATGCCCCTCTTCCTTGTGATTATATCTGACTACCCGGAGTAGAACCACTATGCTGATATGGGTGATATTTCCTAGAAGCACCACATCTACTACCTATACCGCCTCAGCCAGTAAAACTCCAACTTTGAGATTGATAAGGTGTAGAAGATCCCCTTCCCACACTCTGCCTATATCAAGTGTCTCCATCATTGACCATCTATCTTGGGTTTCTACAAAACCTCTATAGATATCCCAACCTTCTACAAGATCATCACTCCATTGGTGGTTAAGGATAATGGTTGAGGTAGTGTCCCATTTTACAACACTGGTGGAAAAGCACTTGAGTAATATCTTGAGCAACTGATCATCCTGACTTCCCACCTTTCTTTTGACTTCCCTAACTAAATTTATCATAATGGAACTTTCTTCTCTTAAAAGTCACACCTCTTGATCATCCAGTAACAACTATCTATCTACCACTATAATCCTTATTTAGGTTCCCATACAAAATGAGAGCCCAATTCACCACTTTTAAGAACTTATTCATCAAAAAGATATTCACCTAGGACTTAATTTCACACCTAATTCCATCCTGAAATCTTTTTACTGAAGTAGCCTCATCTGCTACCAATGCTGGAGAAAAGCACTGTAAATCTATAAATCATTCAACATAGTCCATCATAGACATGTTCCCCTACGTCAATCTTATGAACACAACTTCTCTCTCATGCCTCAGAGTCTCTAGGTAGAAGTGTTCTAATAACTTCTCTAAGAATTTCCTCTATAGAATACCATCAGTCTGTCTAGTCTGATCCTAATGTACCACAAATATTTTGATGTTACCTATAGTATGTAAGTTTCCAACTTGACCCTCTTATCAACATGAGTCTCCAAATGTTCAAGTATTTTCTCAATCAACTAAATCCATAACTTAGCTGCCTATAGTCCACCTTCTCCAGTAAAGGTCAGAGGGTGCTGAAACTAAAACTCCCTCATTATATCATACATTCTTTTCATAACCCACCTAGGGTCTCTTTCAATGAATTGTATGAAGCGAGAAAATTTCACCTAGAACTACTCCTCTTATTCCTCACCCAGTACTATTGGTGCCTCAGGTTCCATCATTCAAGGACTATTCCAAGCTATGACCCCTGGTCACCCCCTCAATAAGAATCATGGAGGAATATCTCTACAATTCCAAATACATGTCTTAGTCCACATAACACAACCTTATAATATTATGTAAGAGTAAAAAATCACAATAGGTCATAGCATGCCTTTTCCCCACATCTCTCCACACAGTTAAAGTGAAGGCGCTGCCATTACCCCTAACCATCCTACACCTAGGTCTTAGTAAACAAGGGTAAACACCTTTTTCACATTCAAGTTTCTCATTTAGGCACCCAATTATTCTCATCTTTCATAATTTTATAATCTTTTTCAATTTCAAATTAGGAACCATTTTCATTTCAATTTCACTATCATGGAAAATATTTTAAGTTTGACAACTTACCCAAATTCTATTTTCCCATGCGTGCCTAAAATGATGCATGTCACAGTTAATCCTGTGTGCCTACAATGATGCATGTAGACTCAAATCTCATTAAATTTTGGGCCATGAATCAATACTGAAAAAATCTCAGAAACAACGATCACATCACACAACAAGTGTGTCACCTAATGTGAAATAATATTCAAATTTAATAGTAAATAGAAATAACAACAATCGCACCCTGAGTACTTAGGTTTTCCCCCGTATATGGTTTTGAAACTCCCATGCATGATCTCATTACCAAGACCTAACCCTTTCTAGTGTTCTTTCTACCTTTCCCTAAAGACTAAGATAAAAGAAGAAGAAGGAAAACTCCTCTGATACCACTTTGTGATGTCTCAAATGAGGTTCCACACGATGGTACCCCGAGCCAGTCGATCACATTAACTCAAGCATTCCTCCCCATACACTAGAGGTTTCCGACTAGCAGTGAAGGTTTGGTAAGTCTATCATGGTGAGACTATACCCACTTTTATCAGAGTAAAATACCAGTAAGAATAAATAAACAAATTCATAAGCATATATAACATGAAAAATACCAATGTAACAAGATAACCAAAACAACAAATGAAATATTTAACTAAAAGGGTAAACATGATATGCTAAAGTAAGTGTAAAAGTGTCTAAAATTCTACTGAAAATAAAGACACTAACGACTCCCAAGAGGGTCCCAAACCACATATGGTTCCCTCATTCAAGATCCATCCCCAATCAACAATCTAATCCATGGCCTTTTCCCTTAACCTTTCCCACAATAACAAATTCTATTCGGGTACTGATTAGGAATCCCAAGTACGATGTGAGTAAAACTTATTATTCCACCACTAATGATGTCTAAAAAAATTCTAGTCAAAATATTGTGTATGAAATTCTCTAAATAAAAAAGTAAAATGAATAAATAAACAGTTATCACATTATCATTCATTCTTAATTTAACCATATTAACTCCAGGGTTCCTAATCACACTCGTACCTTAATACTAGCTTAGGCTCATCTTGGATCCCAAAGTGTTCCCCAGGTAATATCATATCATAACACCTACTTCAAATCATGACAGAGCTTGAAGTATTCAAAGGTGATATCATATATTAGTACTTGATTCGACTCATGATGGAGTTTGAAGTATTCTCATGTGAGGCCATATCTCAGAGTTCCATTGTTACCATTCTTCAATTCACAAATCATCATGGGAATGTAACACCAAGTATAGCCTCCCAATTCTCAACATGCATACATACCATGGGTTTAGATCATCATTTCTAACACCCAATTCTCATTTGTGTGCACATGTACCTAGTGTAGATCATCATGTCTAGAAACCTATTCATTTAATACTTTGATAGTTCTATCACTAGCTAGATCATCATGTATAGCCCTCATTCAACAAATATTCATGTATATCATCATTGGACTAGATCATAATGTCTAGCACCCAAATTCTTAACATCCATTAATTAAATCATAAATTAATTAATCCAATCCCATTAATTAACTCAACAACTAATTAATTAATCACTTAACTTTTCCCTTAACCAATTCAACAATTGATTAATCATTCACATAATCGACATCTAATAATTAATTCACCAATTAATTATTCTCAATTTACAATTCATCATTTGATAATTAACTTGTCAATTAATTATCCAAAATAAAAAATTCTCAATATTCAATCAAAAACTAAATTCCACAATTCAACCTTGATAATTAATTTATCAATTAATTATCCCAATTCATTAATTCACAAAATCTCATAATTATTCATCCAATTAATTATATTTTTGATTGATCCCAAAAAATCTCACAATTTCACAACAATCTTAATTAATCAATCAATTCAAATTAAGAATAAAATTTCTAAAAAACTCTAAAAATTCTATAAATTTCATATACATACTCAAAATTATGACTATGGGAATTAAATTTTTAGACCACCTACCTCAATTTGATGACAAACATTTTCTTAATGGAAATCCCCAAAATACAAGTAGTACAATGGTGTAGATCTAATTTCTGGATCTAAAATACCTAAATAAAGATCAAGGATATAAAGATCTTATGAATATAGATCTAGATATACAATCCTAGATCCAGATCTCACCAAATAGGTTTATATGTGAAGAAAAAGAGGTTAAATTCCAGTAAAATATCAAAGTAAGAGATAATAATAGATGGGACAGGGATCATGATGATATCTACTTACCAGGAGAAGAGAATATCTTCGATTCATACATTTAATATTGAATAACAGAGGTCATAAATCCTTAAAACCCCTCTAGAAAGCTCTGTAATCACCCAACATTTTCAACTCTCAAGGCAAGGTCGAAATGAGGGTGTTTTGGGGGTTCTAGGGATTTAAAAACAATTTTTCAGATAAAATAAAATCACGTGCATGGTTTTTTGGGAAGGGGAACATAGTTTAACAAACCATGCACCAACCATATGGACCATCACTATTTAGGGTTTCATAGTTTCTTGGGTTTGGGTGCATGGTTAATCAAATCCTTCACCAACCATGTGAATCCCCTCTGTCTGGGTTTCCATGGTTTCTGATCTGAGTGCATGGTTTACCCTAACTGTGCGACAACTATGTACATGCCCCTTTTCTCATATTTTTCTTAAAAATCCACCCAAACACACCCCAGGACATAAATACAATAACATGTACTTAAATAAAAACAAAAAATTACCTAAATTAAAGCCCAAGATAACTCTATAAAATGTCAGGATCTTACACACTTTCTATTCGAGGCACGCGCCTAGGGGCTTGATGTGTAAACTACGCCTTAGAAAAATTGGAGTACATTGTGTATACAAAGGGATACACGGTGTTTGGTCTCAAAGTTAAATAGTCACTATTTAGATAAAATTTATTCATCTTGTTAAATAATAAATAATTACATATTATTTAACTGAGATTCTAAATACATGTAGTGTGTAACCCTCTAGGCCTACTTCTCAGTGACTTTAGGAAAATTAGTTTAAAGTCCAAGGTTAGCTTAAAACAATATTCCAAGACACCCATAGAGAAATAATTTAACATTTAAGTTGCATAATAACTCATAAAAATTCTTACTGTGTAATATAATCACTTTATCATGATATCTCTAATCAAGAAGGTTGTATGCTAGTGTCATCAACCTATGTTCTTGATGTCTATTTATTTGACTTTTTGAAAATCAAACTTTCCCATAGAACACCATGAAAATGGATTTATTTATGCTATATAATTTCCCTCAAAGGTACTAATATATCAAATTGTATTAAAGAATAGAATAGACAAATCCTTTCCCGCATTATTCCTTAATGCAATATTACTTGTAACACACCCAACATATTATACCTCATCATAAACATATGTCTTAATAGTTTTCATCAATACATCAAAGTATGAAACTTATAATAATAATTAATAATAATCTTAAAGTCTAAGGATCAATACATATGTTCGTATATAGGAACATTCAATGACACATATGAATATGGATTTCCTACTGGTGGGTCACATACTCATAATATCCTACACTGGATATTACCAAGGGCGTACACCATGAGAAGGTTCCTCAAATACCTATGAGTCTCTACCCCTGATAGACTATATCATTTGTGTCCCTCAAATTGTATCATCGGGCTATAGAACATATATTTTAGAATATTTTCGTAGAACTTCTAGGTTCTCATCATAGTGGGGAACTGTTATGAATTTTTAGTGTGATAGATACTCTTAGGACATTATCACATACTATGTTATGAAGAAGAATAATCATGATGTGATATGGGGTTTATTAATATTTAAAACAATGAATAAAGGTTATCATAACATACACATAAGTTAGTTCTAAGGCACCAATGACAAAATTCATGCCATATTATTGTTTATATTATTACTTATTATTAATCATATTAATAATTATATCATTAATTTGAAATTGTTTATTATGTTATTAATTGTTATTTATCCTATTAATTATATTAATGATATTGTTAATTAGTAATAATTGATTATATTGTTAATTATTTATTACTAATTATTAGTTGTATTGTTAATTATTAACAATATTATTAATTATTAATTATATCATTACTTATTAATATATATTTTTTGGTTAATATTATTTATGAAAATATTCATATTATTCAAAAAATGTCCTAAACCAGGACTTAGAAAACCAACTTAAGCTCTAATTTATTAAGTAAATATATAGGATATGTAATGAGAACATAAGATGTAATGAACTTACACTAATAAGAAAGTTAGAGAATAAAATATAATAAGTCAACATATCTTTTAACACTAGTAAAAAAGGCTTTTAGTGACCACTAAAAGCCATTTCTAAAGGACTATAGTGACCTCCTAGCATTTTCCAAACAATGGTCACTTTAGGCCCGTTGTTGTTTCCTATAACATTCTCCATTTAGAGAATTCTATATTTGAGATTGGGATTACCTATAGTGACCACCATATGGCGGTCACTACAATTTTTTTCATATTAAAAAAAATCACAAAAACGTTAAAAAAACCATTATAATTTGAAAATAAAAAAAATATATTTCCAAGATATCTAAAACCATGGGAACATAAATCTCTTTACCTCATCATCTTCCAAGCTCCACACCCATCATTGAATAAAACTATATGAAAAAATTTAAAAAACAATTAGTACAAAAAAAATTATCCCAACTAATAATTGAAATGAAAGAAAATATTTCAATTAAAGCTTAGTACAACAAATCAAAGTTATTTTATTTTCAAAATACATTAATAATTTCCAATCATTTTTTAAAACTGTAAAAATTGCTTATTCTATCATTCTGATCAAACTGAATGTCCTATTGACATGTCATCTTCTCATACACCTGAAAAATAATTATTATTATTTTTCCTATGATTTCATGTCATTCTTAGGTCTTTTTTTATAAATCTAACCGTTAAATGCTTGTTTTTGTGTTTTATGATACTAAAAGTGTATTTTCCATAATTCCAGTCAAACAGAACCTCTGATGGACATACTGTATACTCTAACATTTCAAAAATCACTCTATAGTTTTTTATTTAATTTCACATCATTCAGAGGTCATTTGGATATTTTTGAACCCTGTACACACCTTTTTAAAGGGTGTCAAATCTTTTAAAACCACATATTCAGTTGTTCCACATAGACTTCATTTCCAATTGAAATTCATATACTCTTACACATCTTGAATAATAATAATATGGTTTTTATATGATTTAAAGTCATTCCAAGGTCTCTTACTAAGGATTTGACCATTAAACGCAGGTTTCGGTGTTTTATGATACTAAAAGTTCATTTTCGGTCCTCCTGAGAAAAATCTAGCTCGGATTAACATTCCATATTCTTGGCCATTTCACAATTCACTCCAATTTTTTTTTCATCTAATTTAATAACATTATAAGGTCTTTCAGTTAGTTTTGACCCCCTTACACAATGTTTTAAAGGGTTATAAATCTATAAAAACCACATATTTAGTCATTGCGTGTAGACCGCACATCTGATTGATGTTTTTTCTGCTCTTAAACATCATGAATAATAATATTATCATGAAAACCTCCCTCCAAAGATACAATAATGGGGGGGGGGGAGATAGATAATGACCCCAAGTCCCACCTCCAGTAGGCCTCAGGTTGGAGATTAGCACCGACGGTATAAAAACCTTGTGATATGGGAGGCATTACCCTATATAATAATATAGGATTGGGAGATGAGATGGATCATCCTAAAAAAACTCCAAGATATAAAATAAAAGAAATAAAAAATCAGTCCCACATGCATGTGTAAATATAACTGATATAGATAAAAGTCTCCAAAGTCAATACCCAAAATTAAAGTTAAAGCAGTGACATATAGACTTTCAAGGATCCAAGTTGGTAATGTCCATCATGGTCCACATAGTCCTACATGAAACCTGAAAATAGTTATATATATATAGGGTGATCATACAAGTATACCCAGTAGGAAAACCAAAGTCTCTCATGCACATGTGAAAGAAGCATACTAATGCACCTATGAGAAAAAAATAGAACCAAACAATACCTATCAAGGCATACTAACCATTTTAACCTCACTAAGGAACACTCAAAAAATTAAAAAAACCAAGTAATATAATATAATAGGAATCACATCAATAAGGGTACCCCACACCACTTCCCCACTAGTATGTTTCTCCCATATCTTTTGTATACCACACCACCCCACAAGTATGGTCACAACACACCACACCCAAAGACACCTGGTCTCACCAACCCACAAGCACTGCCACATCACACCTTTCCTAAAGAGTCTTGGGATATCACCCCACAATCATAGTCACATATTTCCCAAAAACACCTGGTCCATCACACCTCGCCCGCAAAATCCTAGGCTATCTTAACCACCATATAATGCACTAACAGACCTCCAACCATTACATATTATGCAATAACTACCTCTCCTAGAAGAGAGAGTGGGAAAGAGTGGGTGCCCATCCATCCGTACTCCTCACTAGATGTTAGAAAAAACACCCCCACATGACTATGCAGGTGTCAGAACATAGTGCTTGATGTGGGTGGGGTGTGTATAGAAATTGTAGTAATATAAAATTATATAAATATAATATTGGATACTCAAGCCCAACCTATGTGTTTAAAAACAAAGCAACTAACTCACAACACCAACACTTTTTTTCCACCTCTAAATACATAACATTATACAACAATCCACAAACCCCATTTCACATTTCCAACCAATTTCATTTATTCATCTCATTATTTTCATTATTTAACATCAACCAAATTTAATCACACAACTCGCCATTTAATTATTCATTACCCATTTTCATCCTATTATCCAACCAATCCATTCCATTTCAATCATTATTAATCATTTATTCCATCACCACTCGGGCATATAACACAAAGAAACCACCAAATTTCCACCCCAAAATCATGGAAAACAAACCAACTCACCACCCCAAAAGCATGGCCCACAAACCAACTCACCACCTCAAAATCACAACAAAAAAAGCCACCTCATCAGCCCAAAATCAAGGCCAAAAAACCACCTCATCGTCCCAAAAGCATAGCCAAACAAACCACATCACCGCCCCAAAATCATGATACAAAACCCATCATCTCCACATGTCCCAACCACACATCACCATCCCAAAATCATGGCCACTCATCACAACACATCAATATCATTTTAAATATTTAAAAAGGTATTTTTATCACATTTCACTTTATTTTTAAGATGTTATCACACAAGTTATTATACTGAGGAAACCATTTTGTTATTCAAATATAATAGGTTAAACAATTTCAATTTTCGGTTGATATCAAAACAATCACAACCAAAGTAGAAATCTCAACACATATTTCTAGTGGAAACAAATCCCCCAATGACTATAATTTTCAGCAGGGCATCAAGCCTGTACAATTCACAATATCAAAAATAATATAAAAGTTGTAAAAGCATGTGAATCAAACCCCATTTACCCATTTCAATTTAAATTTAACCAATTATTTATATTTGATTAAGTCAAAACAACCATAACCCATAGATAAACAAAATCAAACCCGTCTCTTATGATACACAATAAAGAGAAGTGAGGGATTACCTACCTCAAAGAATCTTTGCCGACTTACTGCGCACCGCAGGGTGAAAAAGAATGATCGCAAACCAAAATTGCACCATGAAAAAAAAATATCAACCTACACCACAACCAAATATGATCAAAAAACAAACCAACACACACCCCAAACCAAAACATCATCATCACATTGAATACATATGAGAGAAAAGAAGAAAATCTACCAAAAATAAGGAATGGATTACCATAGATTGAAAATAAACAACCATTGGGACCAATGGACCAAGGAGGAGGGAAGAGGGATTTAAGAACTCCCCAAGACACCTAGGGTTCTACCAAAATTATAGGAAGAAAAATTCATGTCCAAATTAATTAAAATTCATCTAGAAATAACTTTTTAAACTGCGCTGCATCTGAGATTTACATGACGTGTAATCCCATTTCACGTTGTGTAATCCTCAAGGTTTGGTTTCACCGAAAAATGTGTCACCTTATTATTATTTAACCTTAAAAATATAAACATCATGAACCATACTCACACAATCTATGAAACTAACTTTCACTTTTTGTAAACTTTACACATCGTGAATTTCCTACAATAGCCTTACGACACCTCCAACTTCCACCAAAAACTCCCGAAACCTTCCCTGAATACCTAAAATTACAAAATCAAGAAAAGTAATAGACTGGGAGGGCATAAAACATTACATTATATACCTAAAAAATAATTCTCACCCTTGATAATATAAAACCAAACCCAGAAGAAAAGGGGTCCAAACAACCATCTTGTGAGATACCTCTCAAGCGTCTCGACATACCTCAAATGCTACCACCTTCTAAACACACCAAACCAAAAGACCACAAAACACACTACAAATACACATAACCACAACCAAAATAAACCTTATCTCCCAAAATTACTATAAAAAACTCTTCAACCTCGACATATCCCAAGCCAATAACTTCTAAACCCAACGAACTACCCCATCCCAAACACAGAAATCGAGGAATTATGTCTTCCATGTCAAGATACTATCCGCTCTATGGGGAACTGAATCACCATCATGGTTTTAATGATATCATAGTTAATGAATCTTGGTTATGAATCAGGTACTCCCCTTTTAATATGTTAGGACTTTATTATAAATCACACTACACACATCACAACCCAAGGAAAAGATTTCATCTCATAAAACAAAAGGATCCAAACATCACATTGCAAAGAAAAATAGAGAAAATAAAAACTCAAAAAAAATCCAAATACTGAGTATGAATATGAATTTATCACTCCAAAGTACTCCCCTCTAGGCCAGCATGCCTCCACAACACACAAACCAAATAAATGATTTATTTACGCAGCGCCTTCTATTAGCGATCCTGGATCTCTACTATCTATTCTACAAATGTTGCTTCATCCTCAATAACCAGCTCTTCCTAGTCAGTGAAATGGGGTTCATCATGAAGATACCCACAAAGTTGATAGATGTGGAAGAGTTCATGGGTCATATCTAACCATGGTGGTAATGCCAACCAATACACCACCTCACTAACTCGCCCCAACCCCACAAAGGGCTCAACAAACCTAGCAGAATCTTACTTCATCTACCAATCCTTTGCTACTCACATTGAGAGGAAATATTTAAGAACACATGGTCCCAAACCTTGAAATACAAGGGGATCATCCTATGTTCATAATAATACTTACGTTGGTCCATAGCTGCTTTCATCCTCTCATGAACAATCTGAACTTTATCTATCAATCTCTGCACCATATTAGGACCAAGAACAGTTGTCTCCCCAACCTATTTCTAACACAATAGTGGACAACATAGTATCCCATAAAAATATTCAAATGGGGCCATGGAAATGGAGGATTGATAGCTATTATTATAAGAAAAATCTACCAAAGGTAGGTGTCATACCCAAGATCCACCAAAGTCAAAGACGCATGCCCAAAACCTATCCTCTAATGTCTAGATAGTACACTCCATCTTCCCATTTGTTTGAGGGTATAAAGAAATTATGAGGTGTAACTAAGTACCACAATCATGATGCAATACCATCTAGAATCATGAAAAAAATGTATGTCCCAATATGATACAATAGACCTTAGAACTCCATGCAAATGAACCACCTCATCCACATACCTATTATCTAAATCATCCACTACACCCGACTCCTTGATTGCTAAGAAGTGGGCCAATTTCACCAATTGATCCATGAACAGAGAAACAACAAAAAAATATCCCTATGTTCTGGGTAAAATTGTGATGAAATCCCTCGATATTTCATCCCATTTCCACTCAGTTTCATCTAAGGGCTACAACAAACCACCAAGGACACGATGTTCGGACATTACTTGCTGGAAAACCAATCCATTTTCAAAAAACTCTGTCACTTCCCATTTCATCCTAGTCCACCAAAACTACATCCTCAAGCCACATTACATCATGGAAACTCTTGGGTGTTCTGAAAAAGGTGAATCATGAAACTCATAGAGGAATCCCCCACACATCACTACCAGAAAAAAAATATCCCACAAAACAACATCTGATTTTGACTATCCTCTGACCATCCCTCTAGAGCATCACCAAGTCCAAAACAATCATTCATCACCAATGACTCTGATTTTACCCACTGATAATACTCCATCTACTATATCAAGGAAGACTATACCTTCATTTAAAACAGAAAACCTCTGCCATCATCCACCTTTTCATATAAGCGCAAGGATAATAACTCCCCCATTCCTCTACAAGCATCCCCAAATTCCTAAAAAATACCTTTCCATGACTTCCTTCTCAAATCCTCGGCCAAAAAATTACCTTTTACCAAGGTTTAGTAGATCTCAAAATCATAATCCAGAAGAAACTCCATACACCTCTACTACTAAAAGTTCAAATCATGATATTAAAGGATATACCAAAAACTCGTGTGATCTATGAAGACCATAAATCTCTCCCCACTGAGGTAATTTCTCTACAACTTTAGAACAAACACAACCATTACTAGCTCCATATCATGTATGAAATAGTGATGCTCATTGGGACGTAACTTCCTATACCCATAAGAGATCATCTCCCACTACTGCACCATCACAAATCACATTCCTATATGGGAAGCATAACAAAACACCTAAAACATCACACCTTACCCAGGAAATTGGAGAACTGGAGCACTAACAATATTCCACTTCAAGTAACAGAATGCTACCCATAACTGATCACTCCACACAAAAGCTTGGTCTTTCTTGGTCGAATGTATCAATGGGTCTGTAACTCAACATAAATAAGGTACAAACCTCCAATAATAGCCTTCAAGAACAATAATACTATGAACTTATACCATGTTATTAGGTGATTCCTAAGAAAAAACTACATCAAACTTCAACGGGTCTACTGCCACACCCTGCTAAGACACCACATACCTAAGGAAATGAATCTCTCTTTTCCATAACTTACACTTGGAAAACTTTCCATATAGATGGTTGAGTCAAAGAACATGAAAGAGAGTTCTGAGATGCTCGACATGCTCCTTCTCTGACTTCGAGTAGATTAAGATATCATCAGTGAATACTACAACAAACTAATATTGGAACTCACAAAACATAGAGTTTATAAGCCCCATGAATATGGTTAGTTAATTTTTAAAACTGAATGGCATGACTGCAAACTCAAAGTGCTCATACCTGCATTTGAAGGCAGTATTTGGGATATCACCCTCCTTCACCCTCAACTAGTGATATCTAGACTGCTGATCGATCTTAGAAAACCAGATCACCCCTCTCAACTGGTTGAAAAGATCATCTATCTTTTGAAGAGGGTAAAGGTTTTTGACCGCCGCCTGATTCAACCTCCAGTAGTCTATACACAACCTTATACTACCATATTCCTTCTTTGCAAACAAAACTGAAGCACCCCACAGTGACACACTAGTCCAGATAAAACCATTCTTCATCAGATCATCTATCTGAATCCTCAACTTATGAAACTCAAAAGGTGACATTCGATAAGGATCCATCAAAATTAGATAAGTATCAGGCTACAAGTCTATCCCTAACTCAACATCATGTCGAGGGGATAGCGTCACAACATCCTTAGGAAAAAAATTAGGAACTCTCTAATGACCTTGGGAACCTCTACCATCATAGCGTTCAATGATTCCACCGAAAACTCATCCAACAAGGAAATAAGGGGCTCCACATGATGACTTCCCACCTGAAAACCCCACTCGCCAATGAAAAACACACATTGGCCATACACATCAAAAAATAAGACTCTCCTACAGAAGTAGTCGATAATATAATGTATAGAATGTAACTAGTTGATTTTGAGGATGACATAATATGGCTATATCTATACCAATAAAAGATCCCCACGGGACTGATGCGACCCCATCATCATTCTACACCCCCGACACACATAAAACAAGATGTTCTAGCCTTCTACTGGCACAGTCAACACCAGGGGAATGTGAATCTTCTCTATGTCTAGTCCCAGAGCATGGGATAGAGTGGGGGAAACAAAAGATGGCAATGCTACTGAATCAAAAAAGTCACAAACAAGGGTACTAAACAAAATGATCACACCTATTATGATGTATGGACTCTATGGAACTATTGTCTACACTACTTGAAACTTACCATGCCTAGATACTCAACCTAACTGTTGATGACCACCTCCATGACCATGCTTGAGTCATAGTCCTTGAATGTGAGGAACATATTGGGGTTGTCCTCTACCTACTCCATCTCCCCATGGAGGAGAAAAAACTTGTTTCCCCTGCTACTAAAATGGTCTCATTGGAAACTGATACTGAGGATGGCACTGAAACTATCCACCTTTACCAAACTGATCTCAGGGAACCATTGGGAACTATTTCTCGCGATGGCCATAAACCCCAAAAACAAAACACACTGGAACAAAAATACCAAGAAAAGCACAAAAACAACTTTCCACAAAAGGTTAGAAAGGAATATGTTGAAGTTGAATCCATTTCGTTAAAACCCTCAAATTTCTTAGTGCCTAAGACTTACCACTGCCTACTATTATCCTCAAGGAACCCTATTGGTTCCATTCCCAAGGAAACCCTCCCCATGAGTGTATCCACTCAATCACATATGGATTATTCTGATCCTCTAGATACATCCTCAATTTAAAAGGAGTAACTAAATATTGGATAGAAGGATGGAGTGCCACCTCAAGGCATCTTGCACGAGACTCCTCTTCTGAAAAAATATATGATTAAAAATGTATAAGGTCCTTGAACTTGATTCTCAGATTATGTACTCACATGATCCCCTACTGAAGAGAAATAAGATCATGCCTATTTACTTACTTCATGGTTAATGAATGACACTCTACCTAGAACTCCTTCTAGAATTCGACCCACAAAACATTTACCATCTTCCACTCTCCTAGATATAGTTTCCACCACTGACGTGCAGATCTCCACTTCTGACTGACTTCCAAAGGGACCTATAGTACTCCATTGGGGCCTAGATCAAACTGAAAGTGATCTCGAGCTCTTCTATTCATATATATGTCTCCACATATAAGAAACTACCCTTGTACTTCCCTAAAGCCTGATGCTGGAAAGCACACAAAGTCCTCTTCCACTAATCATCCTCTTCAACTGAATCATCCATATAACGATCAACTAGATCAGCCTGTTGAACCTAATCTTCTTAATCCACACACGAATGATGAACATGATCCATAAATGAAAGGAAAATAAAGAAATTCTAAAGCCCAATAGTGTGTAATTTTATTAAGATTTTTTAACCCATTTAATTCATTTTTTATCCATTCCAGTCTTCCCAAAACAAATCAATCCAAACAAGAACACAAGTCATCATGATGCATGTACCTATCCTAGGTCTCTACCCTACAAATAGGTCCACATCACGTTTCCATTCAATAAACACGAATTCCATGCACTGGATCATGAGGGCCCCCAAAATATGATGTCCTAGCCAGTCTCCCTAACCTACATCATGCACCAAGGTCAAATGGAACTATTTCCATACCACCTCATGAAATCATCATTATGATTAACTCTAAACTTCATCCTATCTCTCAACTACTCATCTCATACCACTATATCATGACCCCTACCTCCAAATATACTGCAATTAGGGGAGAGAAATAATGACCCCTGAGTATCAGCTCCAGAAGGCCCCGAGTTGGAGATTAACACCAAGAGTATAAAAATATCTTGATATGGGAGGAATTACCCTCAATAATAATATGGGATCAAGAGATAAGATGGATCATCCAAAAAATATTCAAGATATAATATAAAATAAATCCAAAATCCATCCTACATGCATGTATAAATAGAAATGCTATAGATAAAAATATTCAAAGTAAATACCAAAAAGTAAAGCTAAAGAAGAAACACATAAACTGTTAAGGATCTGGGCTTGTAATGTCTTGAATGATCCGCATAGTCCTCCTAGAAACCTAAAAACAGTTTTATATACGTAGGGTGAGCATACAAGTATAGTCAGCATGAAAATCAAAGTCCCTTATGCACATGTTAAATAAGCATACTAATGAACCTGTGAGAAAACAACATAACCCAATAACACCTATCAAGGTATACTAACCATCCAAACCTCACCAAGGAATGCTCACTAAATAACACAAACCAAGTAATATAATATAATAGGAATCACATCGATAAGGGTACCCCGCACCACTTCCCCACTAGTATGCCACTCTCACACCCAACGTCGTACGCCCTAGCACTCCCATGTATTCTATATACCACACCAACCCACAAGTATGGTCATAACACACCATGCCCGAAGACACCTGGTCTCATCACCCCACAAGCATGGACACATCACACTTCATCTGAGGACACCTGGGCTACCGCCCCACAAGCACGATCACGTCTCGCCCGAAAACACATAGGTCGTCACACCTCACCCAAAAACACCTGGGCTATCAGAACCACCATTTAATGCTCTAACAAACCTCTAGACATAAATTCCTATACAATACCTACCTTTCCTGGAAGAGAGAGTGGGAAAGTGTGGGTACCCATCCATCCATACTCCTCATTGGATGTTGAAAAAAAAACCCTTGCATGACTATGCGGGTGTCGGTACATAGTTCTCAATGTGGATGGAGTGCGTATAGAAATCATGGGAATATACAAGTGTATATATAATATCAAATATTAAATCCCAACCTATGGGTTCACAAACAATCCAACCAACTCACAACACCACCACTTTTGTTGCCACCTCTAAATGGATAACACCACGTAACAATCCACGAACACCATTTCACATTTCCAACCAATTTCATTTAATAATCTCATTATTTTAATTATTTATCATCAACCACATTTAATCAAACAACTCACCATTTAATTATTCATTAACCATTTTAATCCCATTAGCCAAACCAACCCATGTCATTTCAATCATTATTAATCATTTATTCCATTATTACCCAGGAATCTAGCACAAAGAAACAACCAACTCTCTACCCTAAAATCACGGAAAATAAACCACCTCACTACCCTAAAAGCATGACCTATAAAACACATTTCCACCCCAAAATTATGTACCAAAAACAACCTCACCTCCCCAAAATCATGACCAAATAAACCACCTCAGCACCCCAAAATCATGACCCAACAAACCACCTCACCACCCCAAAATCATGACACACTAACCATCAATAACAAAGGTCCAAACCACATATAATCATCACAAAATCATAGTCACATGTAATAACACATCAAGATCATTTTATATATTTAAAAAGGGGATTTTATCATATTCCACTTTATTTTAGGGGTGTTATCACACATGTCATTATCCTAGGGAAACCGTTTTATTATCCAAATATAATTGGTTAGTCAATTTCTATTTTAGGGTGATATCACAACAATCAAAAATAAAGAATCAATCCCAACACATATATCCAGTGAAAACAAAGACCCCAATGACCACAATTTTCAACAGGATATCAAACCCATATAATTCACAATATCACAAATAATATCCAAGTTGTAAAAGCATGCGAATCAAAGCACATTTACCAATTTCAATTTAAATTTAACCAATTATTTTTATATGATTTAAGTCATCAAAACCATAACCCATAGATAAACAAATGAAAACCCCTCACACATGATACATAATAGAAAGAAATGAGGGATTCCCAACCTTAAATAATCTTTTCCAACTTGCTGCGCACCATAGGGAGAAAACCCCAAAAACCACAATTAAACCATGAGAAAACATGGATCAAATAACACCATAACCAAATATCGTAAAATTTTAACCCAAAAAACACCCCAAACCATAACAACATCATTGTAGTGAATCCCTGAGATTATAACGGAATAAAATCTACCAAGATGAAGGAAGGTCTAACCATAGATTGAAAATGAACAACCACTGAGACCAATAGATCAAAGAGGGAGGAAGAGGGCTTGAATAAACCCTCATGATGCCAAGGGTTCACCCAAAATTATAGGAAGAAGAACTAATGACGGGATGAATAATAAATATTCTAGAAATAACTTTTAAAATGCACTGTATCGAGGATTTACATGATGTGTAATCCCCTTTCACATCGTGTAATCCTCGAGGTTTAGTTTCACTAAAAAATACATCAAATTTTTAAAATATAACACAAAAAAATCTATACATCATGAAGTGGACTTGTAAAAACCATGAAACCAACTTTCACATCATGTAAATTTTACACGACATGTATTTCCTATAGCATCCTTGTTGCACCTCTAGATTCCATAGAAAACTTTTGGAACCTTCCCTGAAAACCTCCAACAACCAAAACTAGAAAAGTAAAAAACTAAGAGGGCATGAAACATTAAAAATAAGATGATTTTACTCTTATTTAAAGTCATTAGGTGGTTTTTTTCTATAGATATGGATGTTAAATGTGCATTTTGGTGTTTTATGACACTAAAAGTGTATTTTTGGTTCTCCTAGGAAAACACCATCTAAAATTGATGTTTTTATGATAGATCATTTCAAAATTCATACTAAGGTTGTTTTATTATTATTTCAAAACATTTAGATGTTGTTCGATTGGTTTTGACCCTCAGACACACCTTTTTAAAGGGTGTCAAATCTTTAAAAACAACACATTCAGTCGTTCTGAGCAGGTTGCATATCCAATTGACATTCCACCTCATAGTACACATCAAGAATAATAATAAAGTTATTTTACTATGATTTAATTTCATTCTAAGGATGTTTTCTATAGATCTGACTGTTAAATGCCCATTTAGTGTTTTATGACACTAAAAGTGAATTTTTCATCATTGTAGTCAAATAAAACCTCTGATTAACATACCTTCTTCTTGACCATTTCACGATTCACTCCATGGTTGTTTTTTTCTAATTTCTTGGTATTCCAAGGTCGTTTGTCTAGTTTTGACCATCAAACACACCTTTTTAAAAGGCACCAAATCCTTAAAAAACACATATTTAGTTATAACGAGAAAACCACACATTCTATTGATGTTTCATATACTCTTACACATAAAAAATAATGATAATATGGTTTTCCTATAATTTCAAGTCATTCTGAGATACTTTTTTATGGATCTGACCGTTAAACATTTGTTTTTGTGTTTTAAGACACTAAAAATGTGTTTTTAGTCCTCCCCCATCTCATATTGATGTTTTATCTACCTAAAAATTTCACAATTTATGATAAAATTGTTTAATTCTGATTTCATGGCATTCAGAGTTGATTCAGCTGGTTTTGACCCCTAGGCACACCTTTTTAAAGGACGTCAAATCTTTAAAAACCATATATTCAGTCGTTCTGAGAAGAACGCATGTCTAGTTTACATTATACTTTCTCTTACACATCATGAATAATAATAAGATGATTTTTTATTATTTCAAGTCATTATGAGGTCATTTTCTATGGATCTGACTGTTAAACACACATTTTGGTGTTTTGTGACACTGAAAATGCATTTTTGGTCCTCCTAGAAAAATGCCAACTCGGATTGATGTTATGTATACTCAAACATTTTAAAATTCACTCCATAGTTGTATATGTATGATTTCATGGAATTCTGAGGTTGTTCAGTTAGTTTTGACCCACGAATACACATTTTTAAAGGGCGTCAAATCTTTAAAAACCATATATTTAGTCATTCCACACAGACCGCATGTCTGATTGACATGTTTTTCTATTACACATCATGAATAATAATAATAATAATAATATGGTTTTACTATGATTTCAAATAATTCCAGGGTCGTTAGCTATGGATCTGACTGTTAAACGCGTGTTTTGGTGTTTTAAGACACTAAAAGTGTGCTTTAGTCCTCTTGAGAAAAATCCATATTATATTGATGTTTCATCTATTTTAACAATTCATAATTAGTTCTATGGTTTTTTTATTTCATGACATTCAGATGTTGTTTAGATTGTTTTTTACCTCCGTACACTCCTTTTGAAAGGGCGTGAAATCTTAAAAAACACATATTCAATCATTTAGAGAATAACACACATCATATTTATGTTTTTTATACTCTTACACGTCAATAATACTAATAAAATGGGTTTCCAATGATTTTAGGTCATTCTGAGGTCATTTGGTATGGATTTGACCGTTAAACGCACGTTTTGGTGTTTTATGACACAAAAAAGTGTGTTTTCGGTCATCCTAGGAAATGACACCTCTAATTGATGTTTCATCTACTTGACCATTTTAAAATTCAATATATAATTATTTTTCTGATGTCATTTCATTCGGATGTCATTTGGTTGGTTTTTACCCCTGAATGCACCTTTTTAAAGGGCGTTAATCTTTTAAAAACTGCAAATTCGATAGTTCCCGGATGACCGCACATCATATTGAATTTCAGTCTACTTATAAACATAAATAATAATAATAATAATAGTGTTTTAATATTATTTAAAGTCATTATTAGGTCTTTATATATATATGACCGTTAAACACATTTTTTGGTGTCTTATGACACTAAAAGTACGTTTTTTGTCATCCTGGAAAAATGACACCTAGGATTGATGAACCATATACTTGAAGATTTCACAGTTGATTCTATGGTTTTTTTATTTCACAATATTTAGGGGTTGTTTAGTTGGTTTTGACCCCTTGTGTATTTTTAAAGGGCGTCAAACCTTTAAAAACTGAAATCTGATCATTTTGGGTATACTGTACATCTGATTGGTGTGTCGTCTCCTTATACATGTAAATAATAATAATAATACATTTTCCTATGATTTCTAGTCACTCTGAGTTTTTTTTCTATGGATGTGATCATTAAACATGATTTTTGGTGTTTTGTGATACTAAAAGTGTGTTTTTTGTCCTCTTTGGAAAACGTCAAATCAGATTGACATTTCGTCTACTCAACCATTTCAAAAATCACATTACGATTATTTTCATCAAATTTCATGGAATTTAGATGTTATTTAGTTGGTTTTGACCCCCCATACACACCATTTTAAAGGGCTCCAGACCTTTAAAACTCACATATTCAGTAGTTATGGGCATACCACATGTCTGATTGATGTGTTGTCTACTCATACAAATCTTGAATAATAATAATAAGACGTTTATCTTTCAATTTCAAGTCATTATGAGGTTTTTTTCTATATATTTGATCATTAAATTCATATTTTTATGTTTTATGACACTAGAAGTGTGTTTTCCATCATTCCAGACAAATGGAACCTCCGATTGAAGTATCATCTACTCGAACATTTCAAAATTCACTTCGTAGTTTTTTTTTCTAATTTCACCACATTTAAAGGTTTTTAAGTTGGTTTTGAACCCCCATGTGTTTTTAAAGGGTGCCAAACCTTTGAAAACTGCATATTCAGTCATTTTAGAATAATTAACCTCTTGCCAAATTCATTTTTTTATTTTATTAAAAGGCCACTTTGAGGAAAGTGGGAACTAAACAGCAACATTTACGCAGCATAATACATGACCTTCGAAAATAAAATTTCACCATACATGTCATAAATAATAATAATATGGTTTTACTATGATTTCATTTCATTTAGAGGCCCCTTTTCTATGGAATTGACCATTAAATGCATGTTTTGGTTTTTTATGACACTAAAAGTGTATTTTTGGTCCTCTCGAGGAAACTCCAAATCTAATTGATGTTAGTTATACTCGATCATTTCATAATTAAATTTACAATTTTTCTCATCTAATTTCATGAAATTCAAATTTCATTTAGTTGTTTTGACACCCATGCACTTATTTTTAAAGAGCATCAAACCTTTAAAAATCACATATCTGGTCGTTCTGGGCATACTACTTATCCAATTGATGTGTCTTCTACTTATAAACATTAAAAATAATTATAATATTATATTTATGTGATTTCAAGTCATTCTGATTTCATTTTATATATATCTGACTGTTATGTGCACATTTTAGTGTTTTACGACACTTCGGGATATCATTTAAAGATTAAATGGAGATATTATTGGGTGATCAGTTACATCAGTTTTGATGGCTGGGAATGATGTAGAATTAATTTTTTAGGATTAAAGGGTTTCCATATGTAATTTATGAAAACTATATTTAGGTGAGATGATAAGTATATAAGGGGAAATGAAAGGAGAAGATATGTTTTTAAGAATACTGCAACTATTCTTGAGAAATACAGTGAGTTGAGAACAACCCATACAGATTGTTGTATGAGGATATGATGAAGAAGAAAAAAATCAGATTATTCAATTAGTGGCTCATGTTTTCTCCGGTGATATTTCTTCATAGAAGTGTTGTTGTTTCAGTGCTTATTTTATGTTTTCTTGGTCACGATGTTTGTAGCAGGTTCAAGGTCATTCCCTTTCTTGTGGATACTTATAGATAAAAAAGGAGTGTTATTTGTGGGGGGGATAAAAATCACCACAAAATAAGGTTGTAGTTATCTTTATTAGAGGTCAAACTCATTAAAAAATGTGTTATGTTATTCCTATTTTTTCACCATTTTGATTTAAAGAGAGCGATGCTGAATACGCGGGAGAGCAGTTGGGATTTGGAAGAAAAAATAAATCAACACCGATTCACCCCCCTCCATGTTAACTGCATCCTAAGTGGTCCTATTAATGAAAACAACATCCAAACTCTCAATTCTACATTAGTTGCATAAAAAAATATCATGTAAATTTTTAGAAAAATCACGATGTAGTTTTCATGTTTTCATATGAAGGTGTACTAATAGTTATGCTTCAATCCTATAATCCAATAATTGGTATTAAATGTAGAGATGACAATTTTAAACCCTATATAACACAAAATGTGTTAAAAAAAGTTTGGTTTAATCATAAATGTATTTATCTTATAATCAGGTTGGGTAATCTGGCATGAATAATATTTAGATCAGATTCAGGTTGATCATTATTTTACCCATCTAATCTTTTAACATGATACAATAAGTTATATAGTTTAAGTTAAACAAGTTGGAGTTCCAAGTTATAATTAACCCCTTCATAAATATATTGGATCAATTCAACCCATTTAATTAAATGGATCAAAAAAGGATTGAGTTTAAATGGGTTTACAAGACCATCAACCCAATCCATAAACTCAAATTATTACCTTTAATCAAACATAATCTCCCAAATACAATAATAGACATTAAACCCAATTATCTAAGAAAAAAACAATGAATTAAGAATAGGTTGATGTTCATTTTCGGCATTCCATGCACTATAATGATTAAATTAAAATTTATAGTGATGCAATAATAAACACACATGTTGGTTGTTTCATAGAAAATCAAGAGATCTAAGTCCTCCTCCACCCTGAATGATTGAAAGTGTGAACTAAAATGATAGATACAAGTTTTTCACTATTATTGCTTCAATGAAAACCCCAAAATAACCCCTCCCCACTCACAAATAAGATATTAAAGGAGAAAATTTCCTCCAACTTGTCAATATATTAACTCATTTTTTAATTATTGAATTTATAGATAAATTTTTAAGAAATATGCATAATATATTTGGTTGAATCCTTTTTTTAATTTTTTTTGGGAAATACTCCGCAATATTTTGAGATTTATTTACATATTCAAGAGATAAAAGGCCACCCTAAAAAAATTGTGAAAACTTTTCACCACTTCCAATTACATTTTGGTGATTAAATCCCATCACAAAAAAAATATAGTGGTTAGGTTTTTCTGAGTATACTTTTTACTAATAAAAAAGAATAAAAAACTCAATAAAAGTTATCAAATTTTTTATTATTTAAATATTTTGGTAGATTCTTAACTGTTATATTTCATCGTTTTTTTAGAAATTATTTACCAAGCTATGATTTTTTGAATTTAAAACTATAGGTTAATTTTAAAAATACCCAAATTTAAATGGATGTTTCACATTTTCTACCCAAAAAAACAAAAAAAAATAGTTGACTAAAAAAAGTTAGACATATATAAAAATATTTAAAGGTAATGAATTGGGTACTCCTAAGATAGGTGAAGAAAAATATGAACTTGTTTCAGTAATATTGTTATCTGTGACTGGTACAACAACCTCAGAAGCAACTGGAATTCCCTGAAAAAGAAGAACAAAATAATAGCATAAACATCCAAAAACTAAAAAAAAACTAAAGTAGAAGGCTTAGTGAGATTTAAGAAACATAATAATGGTATTTTATAGCTCACTCTAGATTATTATAGGCTACCATTAATGCATGAGTAATATTTTCTTTATCCCAACTACACCACTCATGTCCATTATCTCTTTAATAATCACCTCAGGATCACTACTTGAAGCTAAATTGAAAGAATATTGACCATAAAAATCTTACTCTACACTGAAAATATTATATAACTGCAACATTGTCATATTGTATCAAAACCTTATAACTTTCCAGTGAAAAAAAATTCAAGAACAACAAAGAGTTTAGTGGGTACAAGATACATGGGATAGAAATCATGAATAAAAAAACATTTTTTCAATAGTAACACATGCATGAACATAATTCTAATTGGAAGATCATCTTCTAACATCTTATTCTTATAATTGTTATATATAAAATGGATGTTGAAAGTTTAGGTTGATTCTAAGTGAAATTTTGGTTTAAATAGACTGAAATGAAATATAATAGGAAAAAGAACTATATTTGATGCATTATGAACAAAAAAATAATTACATTATTAATAAAAATATAAATAATTCTTTTCATAAATTAATAATCTATAAAATTAATGATTATTTTTAATAAAATAATAACAATTTTTAACAAGTAAACTAAATAATTATCTATAACATGTCAATAACTAATAATTATTTTAATATTTTTACAAAAGTAAAATGGTTTTTATTCTTCTTATTCTTATTACTAAGAATGTGATTTCTTATCCATCCAATTGGGATCCACCCATTCTTTTATTTAAAGGATATACTTATTGAGTTTCAATATAGATAACATGTCTCATATTTATTAGGTTGTTTTTAGTTTAAAAGGGCCAATTCAATTTGGTTAGATCAATGAGTTTATGTGATAATAACTAGTTAGACATGTCATAATAAAATATGTAAAGCCACAGATTGGATGGTCAGATTAGGTTAATCCCTTTATAAATGGGTTGGGTTGAGTTAGGGTTGAGCTTAAATGGGTTCATAGAAAGTTTATCCCACCACAAACTGAGCCCATGAACCTGAATTTTCACCTCTGATAAAGAATATAATTTATTATCTAGTCTTTAATCTTCATATAATTCATCCAGGTTTTCATTAAGATTTGGAGTCTTAAGCTTAGGTAAAATCTCAACCTCCGCACCCAACATTTAAGGATATTCCAAACTTATAAGAAAATAAATACAACACTTGATTCCCTAATTTACTACTATATCATTAGAAGTGGAAGGGGTTCCCCTTTCATCTCTGTAAAACAATAATCTAGAACAAGCATAAACTATGAATCAAAAACAAGGAGAAGAATTTAGTAATAGATCAACTCACATGGCATGTTTAAGAACTTTGGGTGCATTTTCACAAGCTTAAGATGCATTTATAAGAGTTTCACGTGGAGAAAAAATAAGATCACGAGTTGATACAGTTACAAGAGTTGTAGGTTGTTCAACATTATTTCATTTGAGTTGTTTTAGTATAAAGCATTAAATTAATACAACTCCAACATACACAAAATAGGTAACATAAAATCCAAATTCAGTTATCATTGTGGATGAAGCCCCTGACGAGCTCATAGTTTTTCATTGTATGCATACAAGAAGAAATGAAGAAATGATAATAATGAAACATGGAATTACAGATATGTTATAAACTATTATAAATAAAATAAACTTCATATCATGAAAAATGAATGTACTAGTGTGCAACTCAAACCATTTCGTAGAGAAAAATTATTCAAAATAAGAATAACTAATTGGATCATTAGAGACACCATGAAACTTCATAAAACACAATCTTGTTGGATTAGGTTCTGTTATGGAAAAAAAATCAAAATATATAAAACTAAACAAATAAAGTATGTAACACCAAAGGTAAAAAAATTCAACAAAGAGAGAAATTTTCACACCATATTTTAAACCCCCCCCCCAAAACTTATAGGTTATGTTTGGGAGTTTTTATGGGATAAGATGGAATATTCATTGATGGAATGGAATGAAAAGGAATTGAATGTAAATGAATATTATATTATTTGAGAGTTAGATGATAAAATGGAATGGTATTACTTGAATATTAATTGAAAAAATTATAAAATTAATGAAATAAACTTACTTTTTCATCACAATTTCCAAATTAGCCTTATTATTTTTGTTAAATTTTTTATGGATATTTTTATAATAATAACTCATCATTAACACTCTTTGAAACTCCAATTTGGAGGTTCAAGGAAAATAATTCATGAAAGGGTTAATAATTTCCAGGAAGTCATTACTTTTCATCCCACCTCCTCACACAAAATTCTCCCAAACAGTAGATTTTCGGGAAACCAACCTAATGTTATTCCATGTCACCCAAAAAAATCCCAAAAATAGGAATAGGTGTTCCATCCACACTAATAATAACATCGCAACATATTTATTGACATGTTTAACTATCAAAAACCACTATCAATCAATTAAATAAAATATTATAAATCAATTTTCATTTTATGAATGATGAAAAATTTAATCAAAGAACAAAACTAAATAGCTTCCATAAAAAAATTACTCATTAAGTTATCAGATGAAAATTTATTAAAATATAGGGTTTACATTAAAACCTCATAATTCCGATTGTTATTAATTTTATTTCTTAATAATATATATATATATATATATATATAAGTTCCTAAATAAGCTATAGTTAAAAGACTATAAGCACGATGTGTTAGAACATTCATTATAAGTCCGCATAAATTAAAATTCACAGAAAATGTTCTAAAAAACAAGCATTAAGATAAATATGTTGTTTCATCTCATGCTTACATTTTTTATTTCAAAATATGACACTGTTACTTTGTATATAACTACATTGAAAAACTTTATCATGGTGAATGATATAGAGAAATTCCACCACCTCAAAAATACATTATTTAAGAAAGAAAATAAGTACTCTTACAATGAAGTAAAAAAATTGTAATTAGGTAAACCACTACCATAAAAAAAATTAACTGATTGAGGGAGGGAGAGATGAAATTTTTTGAGTCCAACATCACAAATGGAGGGTTACACGATGCTTCTTACACATAAATTCATACAGTGGCCATTCAATTTAAAGAGATGCTCATTTCTAGTAAAGGCCTGCAAAATGAAAAATCATTCTATAAGAAAGAACATTATTGAGAAGTTTTATATATGAATAATACATAAAACTAACATATAATGAAGAATGGATGACCTTTCTAAGCATGACAATAAGAAATACATCTTCAGAAACCTTTTTCTCTAATAATTTTCTTCCATCCTTCAATAATTTACCACAATGAATCAAAAAAATCCAATAGGGATAGTTGTATTTTCCTTTTACATTTTCAATATTTTTCTTAACTACCATAATATAAATAAGAAATTTTGAATTCATTACTTCATAATAATCACAAAATAACCCATCATTTTTTATAAGTTTCTTTTAGCATACTATATCACATACATGAATTCAAAAGATGTCTTGAAAGAAAAAATGTATTAGAAAGATTTAGATAAGTAATGGTGGTAAACATAAGATGAAACTAATAAGTAAATGTCATATAAAAAACAGAAAAACCACAACATTCACCTCAATATGATCCCACTTCATCCATTAAAAAAGTTCAAACATGAAAATATTAATAAATAAGAATTTTTGGGATGATTAGAAAATGATTTCATATAATTTGACCTAATCAAAAAATCCTAGAACGTAGTATACTATAATAAAGTTAGAAATGTCACCTAACCTAGGAAATAACCACGGTCACTTCCATATCAGACTTTATGATATGAAAGTTTCCAAAACTCCCATTTCTTATCAATATTTTTTCATTTCAAGTATAAAACATGTATCTATTTAATTCCTCAAACATTGTGTTTTCAGGGGATTGACTCCATTTTAATTTAAAATATTTTTCTAGCACATGACCATCCATTTCCAAAATTTATTCCTCTCCTTCCAATTATGGAATGTAGTTGGGGAAGAATAGAAGGAAAAAGTTACAAATTATGATATGAATTTTACAAGCTCAGAATATGCAACATGTCTCTAAATCAAGAAATTTATGAAGTAAAACTAAAATTTCAAAGATGAATGATAATCATCATAGCCAAAATGGAAGGAAAAAATATATTTAATTACTAGAATCATAATTTAAAATCCATGTTAATATTAATCAGCAAATATATTATAAATAAAAGTTCCTACGTCGTAATAATAAATTCAACATTATAAATTATAAAGGGTAAAATATTATTCTCAGAAGCACAACTATAGGAAAAGAAAGTGTTTATTAGATTGTAAGATGAGGCATTAATGATATTTATGTAAAGGTATTAAATAATCTATGAAAAGGTTTAAATATGGATACGTAAGGAAGATAATTTTAAAAAATAGTTAAGATCTACACAATCTTGAGGAGTTTGAAATAAGATATATCTCCACAATATTCAGATCAATGGTTGACTAGAGATTGCACTGTAGGTGTTTTCACTATGTCATAGGGGTACTTGGGAAGGAAGTGACAATAGTTGGGCTTTATTTGGATTGAAATAAATTTCACTATGGATAAATTGACTACAATGCAGAATTCCAGATAATAAGGTATAAAAATATACAGTTCCTATATTTTAAGAGAATACATAGGATCATTTTAGGGTAGATATAACTTGAATTTGAAGACAATTTTTTGGATGAATTTTACCTTAAAGTGATATTGAAGATTAAAAGGAAGAAAAACACATCAATTGGAGGATTTTCCATTTAGGATTTCCAATTAAGAGACTAATGTAGGATTATCCACTCGGGGATTGAATAAATGTGTTCAATGTTTCAAATTGTAAAATACTAAATCAATTAAAAACTCACCTAGAGGGGACTTGACTAAAGGTAAAGGGGTGATGGGATTGAGGATCCATCAAAGTGCGCGATAGGGGGATTGACAATGGTGGATCGATATGGGCTCAGCGAGGGTGGGAGGCCTTGATGGTGGGGCTTGGTGATGGGGGCTCGACAAGGGCAGGAGGGCTCGACGATGGGGCTTGACAGGGGTGAGAGTGCTTTATGGGGGTGGGAGGGCTCAACAGAGGTAGGAGGGCTTGTCGGTGGGGAGCAACAGGGGCGGGACGATTCGATGGTGGTGGGACGGAGGATGGAGGACGACACTATGTGAATTCGGGGGTGGGGGAGTGGGGTCTTTGGATGTTGAACAAGAAGGGCAGTAGGGGGAGATGGGTCATGAGTGGAGATGGGGGGAGAGGGGACATAAGAGGGTGAATTGAGGTAGGGGAGTGAAAAACTACAGTGACCACCATTTTGCGGTCTCTAATAAGGTCAATAGTAACTACCATATGGGAGTCTCCAAAAACCCCCTCCACAAAATATTGATTTTCTACTAGTGTAACCTAATCACACAACTATTGAATTTGTCATTTTTTAGAAAAAAAAAATCTACAATCAAGGTTGTATTTACCACAACGGTCTTTAATTAGCATCCTAATATTCAATGCTTCACAATGGTTGAGAAAATTTCCAATATGTAGACTTCACATCATCAATTAGTGGCTAAACCAACAACTTCACATCATCGGTGTTCACTTGCAATTGGAATTTGGCTTGTGTCACCATCATATACTTACTATCTTATCTATAATTAAATCAGCCTCCTCCTCCAAGCTTGTACAATCATCTTGATAAACTCACACTACCATAGATATAGGCAAGGGATGCACTGGATTTTATCAGCACTAATCAGAAAGCACTGATAAAAGGGGGACCTTTATCAGTACTAGCTAAAAGCGACGATAAATCTACCCTTTATCAGTGCTAAAAAACATGTTGATAAAAGTGTAACCTTTATCAACACTTTTTTTAGTGATGATAAAGGGTAGATTTATCAGCGCTATTTTTAGCACTAATAAAAGTTTTTAATAAAAAATATTTTTAATTTATATAAAATTATTATATTTATATTAAAAAATTATGTTTATTTTTATACATTGAATAAAAAAATCAGGTTTATAATTAGTATATATTTTTTAATAATTTAAATATATATATGATAAATTTCATTAAATAACAATTATATTTATTATACTTATTATATTTATAATTATATATAAATACTTTTTAAATATATATATTTATAATTATATATAAATTCTTTTTAAATATTTATATTTATATTTATAATTATATATATAATTAAATAAATATATGTTTCCAATGAATTTTGTCTATTAATGTGAGAATATAACTGACATTCATATGTTACGTATTCATCATGAATGTTCATTTATACATTACACCCTCATTACTATTCATGTTGTCCATATATATGGTGACTCATTTTTTATGAGATCTATACTTTACTCAGCGTATATGACTCATTCATGTTCTGATGAAGTTATTATGTTCTCATAAATACTTTAAATCATGTAAATATATTTAAATAATAAATATATTTATTATATTTATAATTATAAATATTTAGTTATATATTATTACTTTTAAAAATATATTTATAATTATAATTACATATAACTGTATATATATATTTAAATAATTATAAAATCACTATAATTTTTTTAAATGATAAATATTTTTATTATATTTAAAATTATATATAAATAACATTTAAACATATTTATTTATAATTATAATTATAAATAAATACATATATTTATTGTAATTTTTTTACTGATTATTTAATTTATTATATTTATATTTATATAGACACTTTTTATAAAATTATAATAAATATATTGATTATATTTATTTATAGTTATTAAATAATTATAAAATTATAATAGATATATACAAATATTATTCAAAATAAATATAGATTTATTTATTTATTTATAATTATAATTATGATTATATATATATATATTTATTTATAATTATAATTATAGATTAATACATATATTTATTGTAATTTTTTTAATTATAAATATATTTATAATTATATGCACACTTTTTATAAAATTACGATAAATATATTTATTTTAGTTATTTATAGTTATTAAATAATTATAAAATTATAATATATATATACAAATATAACTTTAAATAAATATAGACATATTTAAATAATTATAAAAATATAATAAAGATATTAATTATATGTAATTGTAAATATAATAAATATATTTATTATAATTATAATTATAAATAAATATTTATTTATTAAATATGTAAATATAAATATATAAATATATATATATAGTTATTATTATAAATAAATAAATATTTATTTATTTTACATATAATTTTAAAGATATATATACAAATATAAATAATTTATTACCATTATAGTTTTATCATCACTTTTTAGCAATGATAAAGGCCTATTTTTTTCAGCCCTAAAAAAATGATGATAAAGACTTGTTTTATCAGTGCTTTCTATTTTAGTTCTCATAAAACATACCATTATCCGTGCTTTTTAGCTAGTGCTGATAAAAGGTTTACCCATTTTTATAAATAAACCTTAATAGTCACCTCTTCCTCTCACAAGCCTCAAGCTCTCATGGAAGCCGAACCCTACCTCCTTCTCCTCCACTGCCAACTCCTCCTCCTCCCCCGTCGCTGCTGCAGACTCCTACTCCTCCTCCTCCTCCACTCTTGACTCTTCCATCATCACTGTAATCGACTCCTCCTCCTCGTCCTCTACTGCTACCACTGACTCCTCCTCCACCTCTTACTCCATTATTGACTCCTCCTCCTCCTCCTCCTCGCTACCATTGTCGCTGACTCCTCATCCTCCTCCTCACTGCCATTGTCTCCTCCTCCTCCTCCTCCTACGCTGTCGACTCCTCATACCCTAACTCTCATACACATTTTTCATGTTCGACATCATCTTTAGGGCCATTATTCATGATTTTTACTTATATATAATTAATTTTCAGTTTCATATAGGATTTAACATTGGTTTTGTGGTAGCTTATACCCCGAGTAATTATTTCTATGATTAGTGGTTGTTTTTAAGGTCTGAGAAGCTAGGCTCGGATGTTTGGTATTGCTGAAGAGATTAACTATTTTTCATCAGTTTCACTATCCAATTTATATATATGAACATGGGATGACCATTTTGGAATCATTATATTATGGATTATTTTGATTTTAGAATTCAATAATTGTTCCCAATATGAATTCTTTTAATGGTGGGGATCATTCCTTCTTCTTTTAAAAATTAATTTAGTTATTGTAAAGGCTCATCAAGGGTAGTGAAGTTTGTTTTAGAATTCATGTTCCATGTTTTCTTGAGAATGTGGTAATAGTGTAAAATTTAAGTCTTATGTGTGTATATTTTATCTACATGATGAATGATTTCATTCTAAGTGTTGTATTTATAGTCACTTGAGTTTGTTAGGTGTTATTTAGAGGTTAATAGCCTATAGTATATGTTTATCTGAATTATCGTGATTGTCTTCTTGAAATTATGGTGGATTGGGTAACTAATAAGCTTTGGGTATGTTGTATAATAGTTTAATGATTTTGACATTGTTTTGTGATACGATCATAGGTTTCTTTCATATGAAGAAATCATATCAGCAGCATGAGAATTATAACAATTTATGTGATCATTTGGGTTTTTCATTTCTCAATAAAGGTGTGTTCTATAATGATCTCTTCTATAGAACCCTTCATTATGGGACTATATAAGGACGGTATTTATGATAATTGGTTTTCTTCATTATATGTGGACTGATGATCAATTTTTATAAAGATAATTGGTGTTGAATTGGGGTATAATCTACATGACATGAGCTTACACCATTTTATTTGTCCCTACCAGAATAGGAATAAGTATAGAGATTACTATGAGGAGATGAAAATATATATCCCTAGTAGTAAGAGATAATGTATCCCTAGTAGTATAGAGATTACATGGCTTAATTATTTGTAATATGTAGCGACTTATATTATTCAAAAGTAAGAGATAATGTATTTTTTATTTTTGCAGGTCGTGTTCCATTATGTTGGTAGAATTGTCAATTTACTCTCATGGATAACCTTATAATATGTATCAGATTATATTTTTTGATGATAATTATGAGAAGAGTCCCTATAGTATTAATACCACCTCTAGTATAGAGACCCATACATATATATAAAATTTTAATAGATATTCTAGATGTATTTCCCAAGGACTTCTCTAGGTTAACACCCAAGGGATAGGTTGAGTTAAATATTTTGTTCTTACCATGTGTGGATAATATATATATTCCACCATATAAGATGTATCTTGTAGAGCTATGAGAGAATAAGGATCAATTGAATGACTTTGAGGTGTAGGGGTTCATATGAATGATTATGTCCCCTTGGGGTGCCTTAGTTTTTTCCATAAAAATTCAAATGTATCATTGAGAATATGTGTGGACTATTATAGGTTATGATAAGTGATATAAATGAACTTATATCAACTTATACATATTTATGGACTATTTGATCAACTTAGAGGTGCTAAAGTGTTCTTTGAGATCGATTTGATATCAAAGGGTCAACCAGGATTCTTCCTGATTGGAAGTGCTAATAAGGCCTTAACCAAGAATGTGGTATGGTTCCTTTGATTAAATGTTCATGAGATATCCTTCTAAGATCTTAATGGGAGATTAATTAAAACACAAATTTAAAGTATAATATGGTTTCCCACTTTGAAGAGATGTGACTCTATGTTCAAAAGTATCATGGCCAAGTGACACTTATGTCTTTATCTATCACTTATTCACTCCTTAGTAACATTATGTGAGTAAACTATAGGATTCATACTATTTATTCATGAGAGGCATGATAAACCTTTTATAGATTTATATTTTATAAAATGTTGATTATTTTTTATTAATGTATCCTTTATAAAGTGCCTCTCTTGGGATTTATTCTTTGTGAAAATGCCTAAGTGTCTCTTTTAAAATGATTGAAGTGTTTTGAAATGTTTCTTAAAAAATTATAAGTGTTCTAAATACCCTTTTTGGTTTTAAATATATTTAAAATGATTTAAAATGGAATTTAGGTTTTGAGAAATATTTTTTGGTACTGATTGGTTTATTTTAAAAAGGGTGTGTTATTTTAAAGAGGAATTTGTGTAAGTGGTTGGTTTTTTTAAATAAGATTTAAAATATGATTTTATAAATAGTTTTCAAAGGAGATTTAAAGTCTATAATTTTTTTTGACTTGGTTAATTTTTATATCAATGTTTTGTGTATTTATTTTGTTAAATATTAATACCACAAAATAAAATAGGATGTATTTGAATAAATAATGGATGGATTTCAATCATCTGACAAAAGAGTGTGAAGATAGAGTGAAAGAGTTCATTAAGTTTGCAAAAGATCAAGCATATAATACTTATCAAATCCTTTTTTTGTGTTTACGATGTTGTTATTCAAGTTAAGTTAGTCTATAGGAGTTGAAAGAACACTTTATATGTCACAGAATATATTGAAGTTATAAATTTTGGTATAAACATGGGAAAAGGTGAATGTAGTTAGTGATTGGAATAACACTGTATTTTATGGATCATTTGATATTATCAAAAGTGTGTACAATTAATAAGACTATATAAAGGAAATGATTATATATGTTCATGATGATGAAGATCGTATTAAGGAAATGACAAGGAAAGTTGAAGATGAACTTCACGATTGCCCAAAATTGTTTGAGAAGTTAAAGAGTTGTGAAAAGATGTCATTGTATGGTGGTTGCACTAAATATGCAGCATTGTTAGCCATACTGATGTTGTATAATTTGAAAGTAGGAAACAGATGGAGTGATGTCAATTTTACAGAATTACTTGATCTCTTGAATGACATGATCCCAGAAGATAATGAGCTCCTGAGCCAGACATACGATGTCAAATGAATTCTATGCTGGATGGGTATGATCTATGAAAGAATACAAGTCTTCCCGAATGAATATATTCTATTTTTCAAGGACCAAAAATCATTTATATAATATCAAAAGTGTTTTGCTTATCAATAAAAGAAAGATGAATTTGGTTCTCTAAAAGTTTGATGGTACTTTCCAATCATTCCAAGGTTTAGGTGCCTATATGGAAGTGAAGAGACTAAATAGAAATTTATGTGGCACACAAAAACAATAAAAAAATATGGAAAACTACATCACATAGTAAACTCTCCATAGTGTAAGATAATTGATCATGAGTATCCTAAATTTTGAAGTGAGTCAATAAACCATTGTCTTGTGTTATCTAAAGATGGAGTGAATCCTTTTGGTTTTCAAAGCAGCACTCACAGTACATAGCCGGTTATGTTGGTAAATTATAACTTGCCACTGTGGTTATGCATGAAATGAAAATAAATCATTTTATCTATGATTATATCAGGACCAAAACAAACGAGTTATGATATTGATGTTTATTTATCTCAATTTACTGAGGATTTGAAATTATTTTGGGATTCAGGTGTTACATTACAGAAATGAATATTTCACATTGAGATCCATGTTGTATGAGATGATAAATTACTTTCCAACTTATGGAAATTTTTTAGGATATATCATTAAAGGAACTCAAGGGTGTCCCATCTACAAACAAGTTACACAATCAATTAGGTTAAAAAATTCATCGAAAACCATGTTTCTAGAGCATCACAAATCTCTACCCCGACAACGTAAATATCGATCTTGGATGACATTATTCTATGGAAGTTTAGAAGAATGTACATCACCCTCTCCACTAATAGGTGATCAAATATTTGAGAAAGTAAAATATGTGGACACTTCTTTTGGTAAACTATTTTCTAAAAACCTTACAAAAACCATTTGGAAAAAGAGACCCATATTTTTAAATTACCATACTATAATTGTCTATACGTCAAAAAAAATTGATGTTATGCATGTTGAAAAAAATGTATGTGATAGTGTCATTGAAACATTTCTAAATGTACTTGTCAAAACAAAGGATAGAATTAAGGCTAGTTTGGACATGGTTGACATGGGAATACAAGAAGAGTTGGTGCCAATTATGGGTGAAAAATAAAATTTTCTCCTTCTAGCTACTTACACTTTTCCAGGTAGGAGAGATATTAGTTTTTTAACTTCTTAAATGACATAAAGGTTTTAGAGGTTTATTCATCAAATATCAAGAACATCATGTCAATGACCTATTTAAATAAGAATGGTCTGAAATCACATGAATTACATGTTTTGATGTAAGATCTAATGCCTATAGATTTACATTTTATTTTTCCCAATAATATTCATCATACATTCACCATACTCTATTTCTTCTTAAAAGCTATATGCATAAAAGTTATAGACCTGTTGAAACTGACAAATATGGGAAAAGAAATTTTCTTCATATTATGTGAATTGAAAATGTTCTTCCTACCAACATTCTTTGATACAATGGTCTATTTTATGGTTCACTTGGTGAGAGAGATTAGACTATGTGGTCGTGTACACTATAGATAGATGTACCACATTGAATGGTATATAAAGATTTCGAAAGGATATTTCAAAAATGAAAGTCGACTAGAGGGTTGTGTTGTAGAGAAATATATTGTTAAGGAATCCATTAAATTCTGTACCGAATACCTATATGGTGTGGAAAGCATTGGTCTATTGGAATCTTGTCACACTGGGTGGCTTGTAGGTGAAGTAATTTATGGAAGAGATGTTGTCACAATAAATATTATAGATTAGGAAAAGGCCCACCTTTACATTTTTCATAATAGTTTGGAGGCTTCCCCTGTAAAAACCCGGAAATTCCATCGAATTTTTTTTCTTAAATACATGGGAATTTTAGGAGTCCATAAAAATTGATGGCGCGTGATTCCAAGGCCCTGTGTGCCTGGAATCAATTTTTGATGTTTTGTTCAGGTACGTTCAGTAAACGTACGAGCGGGTTTTTATAACTTATGAACCGGTGCTTAGAATTAAAATATGAGGGCACCGTTGAACTCACAACACCGATATTCGCTTAAGAAGACTTTCCCCTCAATGGTAGTTTGTTAGAAATAAAAGATAGTTTTTGGGTTTTTAATGAAAGAATTAAATAAAAATAAAGTTGTATCTATATTTTTATTTGGTTGGTTGATGCCTCCATGTGGATGTTGGCATGTAGGACCCAATGGACCTATAACCTCTGTGTGGAGGTTAGAAGTGGGGACCACCAGGCCATAACCTCCCATGAGAGGTTATGGTGGGGGGGGGGGGGGGTACCACCACACCTCAACCTCCCATGAGAGGTTAATGTGGTGGGGATTTCCCAAGACCACATAACCTCCCAATTTAAATATTTGGGACGAGGACCACCCGACCCCTATTAAATGGGAGGAGAGGAAAGCCTCTCAACCCCCCTCTTTAATGTGAAGGATCCTCTTGAGCTTCCTCCACATTAATGTTGCCAACACACCAAATTAATGGTGCCAAATACCCCCTTTAATTTTAATGTTCCAACCAAGTGTTTAGTGATTCTTTTTGAATTCTTTCCAAAGAAATGATAGATATTATAATCTATTATTTGGCACAAATTTTCACTGGGGTGATTTGAGATGAGGATTATTGGGAGAAATCTCCCAATGAAGAACTCCTTCGACTACGAAGAACGCCGACCTACTTCGACTTCTTCCTCAGATATTCTACTGATGTGGAACGTCTTCAACCGACCTTCCCTCCACATTGTCGTCAATGAGTCGACGCACGGGCTTGATATTGGAAGTGTGCGGCAGATACGATGAACGACGATCTCCTCTGTCATTTTCCCACAACTTCATCGTCGAACATCGAAAAAGGTAGGGGTTTATTTTCATTTAAGTTCCATGTTCTTTCTTTCTTTCAAAATGAAAAATGAGGATTCTTTCTTTTTGCGGGTGGATTGTTGTGGTTCGTTCTAAAGGACCGATTGCTATCACCCTAAACGCGAAGGATGAGGGCCAATCTAACATGTCCTGACACCCTCCGTCAATCTATTTTATGATGTCCTTTGGCATGGCGACGAAACGACGAGGTAACAAAGGCGACAAAGACAAAGGTCACGCAATGCACGACCTCCATGACCTGTTCTACCCCCGCGGTATCCCGTATCGCCAATGGCTGAACCGGCCCCAGCCGAGCCCCCTTCGGCCTTCCTAGCCGCCTTTCGGCCTACCCGGCCGCCTTCTGGCCTGCCTGGCCACCCGCTAGCCTGCCACCGGCCTGCCCGACCACCACCCGGGTGCCCGCCGGCCTGCCCGCGCACCCCGTGCCTTCCGACTACTGCCGACCTCTCGTGCACCCAGCCGAACCGCACAAGCCTGCACGCCCCGCGCCGCCGATGGCCTAATAGGCCTCGGCCATCCGGGGCAAGCCGCTCGAGTCGCTCGAGCCGCAAACCTCGTGGGGCTGGTTGAACCAGCCTCGACCATCCGAGACGAGCTGCCGAGACGCGCCCCATGCACACCTGGCCGAGCTGGACTTTCATTCCCCTCGCGACACCTCCAGGCCGAACCACCCTTACACTGACCCACGGCCAGTCTACGCCCTCGCGATCGCTTCATGCCTTCATGCTACTCACGGCCTTCGCGGCCTACTGGGCCAGGCCCAGTGGGCAAGGCCGAACCAAACGGGTCAGGCTGGGCCAAATCCAAATCGGGTTGGCCCAGACTAAGTCGGTCCGACTGGGTCGGACCAGACCCAGGCCTACTACCGACCCTTTACTTTCTTTGGCCATATCTTTGCCACCAAACGTCCGTTTGACGAACTATCAGCAGTGATGGAAATCTTAGAGCTTGACAGTCCCTTTGAGTATACCCCACTGAAGTTTGGGGTATAGTTGAGATACAGTCAGGTTGGATCCTGCACGAATCCAACCGGGCCCTCATGACTAAAAGGCTAATAACTCACAGACTGGGCATCCGATTGATGTGCCATCTATTGTGTTGAGAACCCTATGACGTGGCGGACCTTCAGGATACTTCTTCATGGGAATTTTTGGCAGTTGATGTATCTACACTTGGCTTGAGGAGCGGACCCTCTCGGAATCAGGCGTGCTTTGTGTGGAAACCTAGTGGTTGAATGCTCTCTGACTGCTGTTCCTAGATCCTATGTGGGTTCGAAAACTCTGAATATTGTTCTTGGATCCTGTGTGGGTTCGACAGCTCTGACTACTGTTCCTGGATCCTATGTGGGTTTGAATGCTCTAACTACTGTTCTTGGATCTTGTGTGGGTTTGACAGCTCTGACTGCTATTCATAGATCCTATGTGGGTTGGAAAGTTCTGACTGCTGTTCCTGGATCCTGTGTGGGTTCGACAGCTCTGACTACAGTTTCTGGAACCTGTGTGGGTTCGATAGTTCTGACTATTGTTCTTGGATCCTGTGTGGGTTTGAAAACTCTGACTACTGTTCCTGGATCATGTGTGGGTTCGACAGTTCTGATTTTTGTACCAGGATCCTACATGGGTTCAACAGAAAAGATGATTTAGTGGCTATATCTAATCATCTCTAACTCTCAAAAAAATTTGTATGCCTATGTGAGATGAGTCAGTAACATTTGTGTTTTCCTCATGATTGAGATAGATTACTTGATAACTTAGGTATATGTATGGGCATATACCTAAGTGAGGTTATCTTTTGATTTCATTCTTTGTGGTTTATCCTTGTTGGATTTTGTGAGACCTTGAGGGTCTCAGGGTCCCTACTAAGTATCGTTATACTCACCCATGCACGGGCTATACCCGCACCTCGTTGTGTTGGATGCAGACAACAGACAACACTGACCGAGGCTGAGTGTACTAGGATTGGATGATACCCGGAGGTTGACCACAAAGTGTCACAGTACACGAAGTAGATGGACGGATGTGCAGTGCTGTGGAGGCTATCTGTACCTACCCTTCAGGTAGGATTTCCCGGTGGATGATCTAGGAGCTGTTTTCCCTTTTTCCTGTACTTGTACTTTTAGTTTATTGTACTTTACAGTTGGGCTTGTATTCCCGACCCCTTTTACTTTTCATCACTCTTTTGTTATACAGTTTTACTTAGTGTCATGATTCTAGCTTGTACTCGGTTGTGTGTGTTTTCAGGTTATAAGGAAATTTCTTCCATGTTTTAGGGATTTACACCTTTGGTGCTAGTTTCAAGCCCCTGGCCTATGGAAGGCGGATTTGGGGTAGTCACAACACAGGCCCCGGGGGACGGGTCATGACAAATTGGTATCAGAGGGAGGTTCCACCACATAACTTAGGACTCTGATCTTTCTTGTTAACGAAAAAAGTTTTAAGTGTAGCGAGTGTGGTTATCAGTTTAGGGAATCCAGTGTTGGTGTGGTGGATGACGTATCCATACGCTAGGACCTTGAATTCTAATTTCTGACCCAGTGCACAAAAACACTGAATGCATGTGTGTTTTCAAGAGTCTTCTTTGTGAATTCTTTTAGTCAGCTCACTAGGTATTACTTTTTTACCGTGGCGCACCAGTTTCTTTTTAGGATTCCTCCACACAGACAGCCAACTAGGGTTTTGAGAGTAGTAGGCATAGATATCCCACCAAGCGATGAGGCCTCGGTGTAGGACCCTTCTCCAGCGGTACCACTCTCCGTTAGGCCACCGATGCCACCAGCCGCAACAGTAGAGAGTACACACCACCTGAGTGCATTTCAGGAGTTCCAGCACTAGTGGCCGCCCAGGTTTAGGGGCGAGACAGACCCACAGACAAATGAGGATTGGATGGAGGCTATTATGGGCGTCTTTAGATTAGTAGGGACACCAGCCAACCTTATGGTGGTCCTTGTCACGATTCTTCTTCTGGATGTAGCAGGAAGATAGTGGAGCCTGATGCTTGAGGTGCATGACGAGGTGACTCTACTATGGGCAGACTTTGAGAGCCTATTTTGGTTGGATTTTTTCCCAGCCACACTTCGTGCAATGTAGATACATGAGCTACTTCACCTGCAGAAGGGCAGCTAGATGATGACATAGTGCTCAGCGAGGTTCATGGACCTCTCGCGCTACTTCACCGATATGGTGCGGGACCCATTCTTCAGGTCCTGGACCTTCGAGAAGGGGATCAGGTGAGATATTAGGGTTTCTATGATCTCCCTTAGTATCCTGATGCAGGAGGGGGTGTTGAAGTGAGCCCTCTTAGTGGAGATTTTCCTTGTTGAGCAGTCACCAGCAGCGAGACCCGCCACCGGGCATCACATAGCAGAGTCTTCTATAGCTGGAAACAAACAGATGTCACAGAGGTCCAAGAGGACCAGAACTATAGGTGGAAGATCACATGACTCAGGATCGGTTGTGCAGGGCACTAGAGACAGAGCCAAACATGCCAGCAGCGGGCAGTGTTACTCATGTAGTGGGCAGGGTCACATGGCTCGTGACTGTTCGATACGTCATTCGGATGATCAACAGATGGTCGAAGGACCGTCCAGGCATAGACAAAGATTTGATCGAGGTGGTCTATAGGGAGCAGGAAGACATGATAGAGGAGATGGTCGTATAACTGGCGATGGGTGACATTTCGAGGTGTTACTGCCTCCACCACCAGGAGGTCCACCCCGACCGTCTGGAGTAGGTGGACATGGGAGAGCTCAGATCTAGGTAGTTGAGGCTTAAGATCATAGAAATCCGGTGATGATTCGAGGTACGATCTATATCTACTCCACCTTAGCTGCAGTTATTATAGACATAAGTGCCAGTCACTCTTTCATTGAAATCGCCCTCGTTCGGAGCTCGGAGATTCTGACAGAGTCGTTGGCTCGATCCTTACAGCTAGAGACTCCTACGGAAGCAGATTCAATGATTATGCACTAGTGCCGGCAGTGTGAGCTTACTCTAGTAGGTTAGAGCTTTGGCTGGGATCTCCTAGTAGCGGTGTCGAGGCCTTACGACGTCATCTTGGTTATGGACTGGTTATTTACAGTCCAAGCCTAGATTGACTGTATTAGGCTCAAAGTGCGGTGTGTCTGCACGGATGGGACTGGGTTCACCTTCACTAGTGAGAAGGGAGCCTTTATAGTACAAGATAGACTTTATTGGAGGATATTACAACCGATCACTCATCATTTAACCTACCTTACCCTCAGAGCAGTTGATGTGGAGAGTCCAAGCTATCTTGTAGTGGTGGACCAGTACGTGGATTTTTTCCCAAATGATGTTCTAGGTATACCTCATCACAGAGAGGTGGACTTTTACATTGACCTATACCCCAAGAAGTCACTGATACCTACACCAGCATATCGAATGTCTCCCGTGGAGCTTCACGAGCTGCGTGTACAGTTAGAGGACTTACAGGGGAAGAGATTCATCCGTCCTAGTGTTTCTCCCTAGGCAGCACCAATTCTGTTCACCAAGAAGGCGGATGGAAGCTTGAGGCTTTGTGTTGACTATCGTCACCTGAATCAGGTGACCATGAAGAACAATTACCCACTCCTAAGGATTGAAGACCTCTTTGATCAGCTAAAGGGAGCACGACGGTCCTCCAAGATAGACCTCAGGCCAGGCTATCACCAACTCAGAGTTCGAGACGAGGATGTGAAGAAGACGAACTTCAGGTGTCAGTACGACCATTATGAGTTCTTGGTTATGCCATTCAGTGTAACCAATGATCCAGTAGTGTTCATGGGACTCATGAACAGGATCTTCCAGCCATACCTCGATCGTTTTGTCGTAGTCTTCATCGATGACATTCTGATCTACTCGACTACTGAGGAGGAGCATGCCAGCCATTTGCAGGTAGTACTAGCCACACTGTGAGAGCACCAGCTTTATGGTAAGCTCTCGAAGTGCCAGTTTTAGATTCGAGAGGTTCAATTTTTGGAACATGTCATCTTAGAGGCTAGAGTTGCAGTAGATCCAGCGAATATTGAGGCAATACTTTCTTGGGAGCCACCCAGGAGTGTGACGGAGGTACGGAGTTTCCTGGGTTTGGCTAGGTATTAGAAGAGGTTCGTACCTGACTTCTCCTAATTTGAAGCACCACTATCATCCTTGAAGAAGAAGGGGAAACCCTTAGTGTGGTCGGAGAGTTTCCAACAGAGCTTTCAGGAGCTGAGGTAGAGGATGACTAGTTCCCCCATATTGAGGCTTCTATAGGAGGGAATAGGGTATGTAGTCTACTACGATGCATCATGGATCAGACTCAGGTGTGTCCTGATGCAGGAGTGAGTAGTGATCACATATGGTTCTCGGCAGCTGAGACAACATGAGAAGAACTACGTTACCCATGACCAGGAGTTAATAGAAGTTGTCTTTTCCTTAAAGATGTGGCGGCACTATCTGATGGGTGAATGTTTTACCATGTACTCAGATCACAAGAGTCTTAGGTATATATTCTCCCAGAAGGACCTGAACTTGAGACAACAATGTTGGCTTGAGTTCCTGCAGGACTATGAATTCAAGATAGTCTATACTCCTGGGAAGGGGAACGTTGTTGCAGATGCACTCAGTAGGAGGTCTAGTATACAACTACTAGGTGAGGCGACAGAGTAGCTGGCTACTTTACAGTTATCCTTTATCGATAGATATGGAGCAGTCTTCCTTCAGTCTCTTATAGTCGCTCCCCCACTTCTTCAATGTGTCATGGAGGCACTGCATGGGGACACTGACTGCGAGACACGATGTGCTCAGATATCTATAGGGCAGGCACCTAATGGATTTTCTGAAGGTGGGGAGCACGTCATCCTATTCAGAGGACATAATATGGTGCCAGTGTCACTTCAAGAGGAATTGTTGAGGGAGTTACACACATCCCCTCTAGTGGTACATCCAGGAATGGAGAAGATGTACCAGGATCTCTGGTGATAACACTGGTGGATGGGAATGAAGAAGGCATTTGCAGAGTTTGTCTCTCAATGCCTCAATTGTCAGCAAGTGAAGGTAGAGCACTAGGTACCAGCAGGCTTGGTTCAGCCTTTAGAGGTCCCATAGTGGAAGTGGGATGGGATATACATGGACTTTGTGATGTGACTTACACGTACATCCATAGGTCATGACTCGATTTGGGTGATCGTCGACCGACTCACCAAGTCGGACACTTCCTACCGATCAGAGAGCAGGGTTCAGTAGAGAGCTTAGGATGCCTCTACGTGCAGGAGATTTTGTGGCTACATAGAGTACCTTCTTTTATTGTCTCTGATTGTGATGCATGGTTTACTTCTCGACTATGGAAGGGGTTGTAGGAGGATTTCGGGACACAGCTTCATCTGAGCACCGCCTTCTATCCTCATACGGATGGCCAAACTGAGAGGAACATTCAGACTCTCGAGGAAATACTCTGTGCATGTGTCTTCGACTTCAGTCATAGCTGGGAGGACCACTTACCATTGGTGTAGTTTGTATACAACAATAGCTACCACTCCACCATAGGGACGGTGCCTTTTGCGACATTATATGGGCGACCTTGCAAATCACACTTATGCTGGACAGACCTAGGGGAGTTAGCACTGGTGGGACCAGAGATTGTACGAGCTACCACAGAGAAGGTGAAGATCATCTAGAATCGGGTGAAGACTAAACAAAGTATGAATAAGTCGTATGCTTACAGGAGATAATGACCTCTAGAGTTCGAGGATGGTGACCATGTATTTCTACTGGTTTCACCTCAATAAGTTTATGGAGATTTAGCCGATGCGGAAAGTTATATCTAAGATTCATCAGACCTTTTCAGGTCCTCAGTAGAGTGGACGAGGTGGCATACCGTTTAGCTATTCGACCTCAGTTGCACCGGGTGCACGACGTCTTCCATGTATCCCAGCTGAGGAGATAAGTGCACGACCCTTCTCACATCATCGACCATGGAGAGCTGGACGTCGACGATGGGGAGACTTTCACAGAGGTTCTAGTGGAGATTTAGGATCGATAGGAGCGGGTCCTACATGGATGGTCGATACCTCTGGTGCACGTTCGCTGGCAGCATAAGAACATCCTGAAGAGCATATGGAAGCAGGAGGCTCAGATACGTGCTCAGTACCCCCACTTGTTCCCTTAGTTCGAGTTGTAGCTTATGGGGACATAAAGCAATGAGGTGGGGAGAATGTAAAGACCTAGAAATTTTGTGGAATTTTTTTTCTTAAATACATGGGAATTTTAGGAGTCTGCAAAAAATTGACGGCGTGCGATTCCGAGGCCCGATGTGCCCGAAATCAATTTCTGAAGTTTTGTTCGGGTACGTTCAGTAAACATAAGAGTGAATTTTTATAACTTATGAACCGGTGCTCAGAATTTAAAATCTGAGGGCACAATTGAACTTTCAGCACCGATATTCGTTTAAGAAGACTTTCACCTCGATGGTAGTTGGTCGTAAATAAAAGATAGTTTTGGGGTTTTTAATGAAAGAATTAAATAAAAATAAAGTTGTAGATTTTTTTTAATTTGGTTGGTGGATGCCTCCATGTGGATGTTGGGAGGTAGGACCCACTGGAACTATAACTTCCATGTGGAGTTTGGAAGTGGGGACCACCAGGCCATAACCTCCCATGAGAGGTTATGGTGGTGGGGACCACCGCACCTCAACCTCACATGAGAGGTTAATGTGGTGGGGACTGCCCAAGACCATATAACCTCCCAATTTGAATATTAGGGGTGGGGACCACCCGACCCCTATTAAATGGGAGGAGTGGAAAACCTCTCAACCCACCTATTTAATGTGGAGGAGCCTCTTGAGCTTCCTCCACATTAATGTTGCCAACATACCAAATTAATGGTGCCAAATCCTCCCCTTTAATTTTAATGTGCCAACAAAGTGTTTAGTGATTCTTTTTTAATTCTTTCCAATGAAATGATAGATATTATAATCTATTATTTGGAACAAATTTTCACTGGGGTGATTTGAGAGGAGGATTATTGGGATAAAGCTCCCAACGAAGAACGCCTTCGACTACAAAGAACACCGACCTTCTTCGACTTCTTCCTCGGAGCTTCTACCGATGTGGGACATCTTCAACCGAAATTCCCTCCACGTCTTCATTAAGGATCGGACAAACGAGCTTGAGATTGAAAGTGTGCGGTGGATGCAATGCATGATGATCTCCTCCATCATTTTCCCGTGACTTCATCGCTGAACATCGAACAAAGGTAGGGGTTGATTTTCATTTAAGTTCCATGTTCTTCCTTTCTTTCATAATGAAGAATGAGGATGCTTTCTTTTTATGGGTGGATTGTTGTGGTTCATTATAAAGGACCGATTGCTATCACCCTAAACGCAGAGGGTACATGCCAAAATAACATGGCTCGACACCCTCTGTCGATCTCATTTGTGATGTCCTTCGGCATGGCGATGAAACGACAAGGCGATGAAGGCGGAAAAGACAATGGTCGTGCTACCTGCGGCCTTTGTGACCCGCGCCGCCCCCGCGGCGTCCCGCACTGCCACCGGTCGAACCAGCCCCGGTCGAGCCCTCGCTGGCTTACCCGACCTACCACCGGCCTGCCTGACTATCTTCTGGCCAGCCCGGCTGCCTGCCTGGCTGCCTTCCGACCTGCCTGATTGCCTCCCGGCTTCCCGCCGGCCTACCCGCACCACCGTCGGCCTACCCGGCCTCCCCATAGCCACCCAGAGGCTTAAACTTCAGCCTTCACACATGCCCCATGTCTCCTGGCCGTCGCTGGCTTCCTGTGCACCCGTCCGAACCATGCCAGCCTGTGCGCCCTGCGCCGCCGCTGGCCGAACCAGCCATGGCCATCCGGGTCGAGCCTCCCGAGCTGCGCCCTTCGCGGCGCTGGCCGAACCAGCCTCAGCCCTCCGAGTCGAGCCTCCAAGACACGCCCCATGTGCACCTCGACAAGCCGGCCTTCTGCGCCCCTTGCGGCAGTTCCAGGTTGAACCACCCTTACACCGACCTGTGGCCGGTCCGCGCCCTCGCGACCGGTTCGTGCCTTCACACTACTCAGGGCCTTGACGGCCTATTGGGCTGGGCCAAACCCAATGGGTTAGGCTAGGACGAATCTTAACTGGGCTGGCCTAGACTAAGTCTTGCCGGGTCGGTCTGACCGGGTCAGACCAGACCCGGGCCCACTACCGACCCTTTACTTTCTTTGGCCATATCTTTTGCACCAGACGTCCGTTTGACGAACCATCAACGGTGTGGGAAATCTTGGAGATTGAAACTCCCTTTGAGTATACCCCACTGGAGTTTAGGTTATAGTTGAGATACAATTAGTTTGGATTGTGCACGAATCCAACCGGGCCCCCGGGACTAAAAGTCTAATAACTCACAGACCGGGCATCCGATTGACGCGTCGTCTGTTTCTTTGAGACCCCTATGACGTGGGAAAACTTTGAGATAATTATTTATGAGACTTTGTGGAAATTTATGTATCAACACTTGGATTGAGTAGTGGACCCTCCCTTAATCAAGCTTGCTTTATGTGGAAACCCTGTGGCTGGCTGCTGTCTAACTACTATTCCCGGATCCTATGTGGGTTCGACAACTCTGACTACTATTCCTGGATCCTATGTGGGTTCGACAGCTCTGACTACTATTCCTAGATCCTGTGTGGGTTAGACAATTCTGACTACTCTTCCTGGATCCTGTGTGGGTTCAACAGCTCTGACTACTGTTCTTAGATCCTGTGTGAGTTCGACAGTTCTAACCGTTGTTCTTGGATCCTGTGTTGGTTCGATAGCTCTGACTACTGTTCCTGAATCTTGTGTGGGTTCGACAGTTCTAACTACTGTTCTTGGATCTTGTGTGGGTTCAACAACTCTAGATACTATTCCTGGATCCTATGTGGGTTCGACAGTTCTAATTTTTGTACCAGGATCATATGTGGGTTCGACAGAATAGATGATTTAGTGGATACATCTAATCATCTCTAACTCTCCACAAAAGTTGTATACCTGTGTGAGATGAGTTAGTAACTTTTGTGTTTTCTTCATGATTGAGATGGATTACTTGATAACTTAGGTATATGTATGGGCATATACCTATGTGGGGTTATCTGTTGATTTCATACTTTTTGGTTTATCCTTGTTGGATTTTGTGAGACCTTGAGGGTCTCGGGGTCCCTACTGAGTATCTTTATACTCACCCCTACACGGACTATGCCCACACCTCATTGTGTTAGATGCAGATGACGGAAAGCGCTGATTGAGGCTTAGTGTACTAGGACTGGATGGTACCCGGAGGTGGACCACACTACATGATGGTACACGAAAGATACAGACAGACGTGGAGTGCTGTGGAGGCTATCTATACCTACCCTTCAGGTAGGATTTCCCAGTTGACGGTCCATGAGCTGTTTTCCCTTTTTCCAGTACTTGTACTTTTAGTTTCTTGTACTTTATAGTTGGGTTTGTATTCCTGACCCCTTTTACTTTTAATCACTCTTTTGTTATAAAGTTTTACTTAGTGTTTTTCTTCCAGCTTGTACTCTGTTGTGTGCATTTTCAGGTTATAAGGCAATGCCTTCCTAGTTTTAGGGATTTATGCCTTTGGTGCTAGTCGCCAGCCCCTGGCCTGTGGAAGGCAGGCTTTGGGTAGTCATGGCATGGTCCCTGAGGGACGGGTCGTGAAATCCCCATATATTAAAACCAAAAAATAATGTATAAGTCATTTGAATCCAACAAGGTCCGGAATATGGATATCAAATACACATAATCAACAGTTTATTGGATGGTTTCGAGACTATATTTTTGAGTATTCATATAAAAATATTGATTCAATTTTATAATGACTTCAATGGATATCTAGAGGAACAAGTGTGTATGTATTATCTTAAAATGGTTATGTAATTAATGCTTATATGTTCTATAAAAAAGATCTTGATGAAGTTTATACCTTGAAAAATAGTGGAGTTACACTCGTGGTTAAAGTGATGCATGTTTTTGATACTAAGGACAAAAATCCAATTTACGCGAATAAGTTATGATTTGGCATCATAAAACAAACATGGGAGTTGTATTATAAAACATTACAAGTGATGATTTTTCAATTCAAGTGGATTGATAATATAAGTGTTGTTAAAATAGATGAATTGGGATTCGTGAAAGTTGATGTTAGTAAGGAAGGGTACAAAGATGAACCAGTTATAATGGAATCAAAAGGAGTACAAGTATTTTATATTCCAGATCCTGCAAACCTAAAATGATCAATTGTTATGTTATTAACCAAAACCATTGAATAATCATATGAAAATTCAAACAAAGGTGACCATTTCATCGGGACGTCTCAATCAGTTTGCATCGGTCCCAATGTAGACGGTATTTTGTATGTCAGAGGATACCACAATGAAGGGATTTGGATCTTTGATATAGGGGTCAAATACCTTTATCCTTTAGAAAAGAAAATTAGAGTTCAATAATTCGGTTACATTTTTTTGTAATATACATCGTGTTACCTCATGTTATTATCCATTTTCTGCTACATTTATATACTATAAATTTAATGTTAAACTACTTCGGCAGATAATAACTTTCACACATACTGGTGCTCCCATTCCTGAGGAACAACTATTCTCTCAACCTACTGCTACTCTCATTACAGACAAATGACCTTTTGCACGTGCTAGTGCTTTTATTCTTGAGAAACAATAGGTTTCTCAACCTACTTCTACTCCCAGTGTAGAGGTACAACAACCATATGTACATGTCGATGCTACCACTCCATTGGAACATTTTGATGATGTTGATTCTAGGGAAATGGTAGGCGAAGAAGGACCATTGTCGCATAAAAACAGTAGCATCGTATTTTGATGCTTTTATAAAAACTCATTAAGGCGAAAGTCAAAGGCATCAAATTCGAGGTGGGGTGGAATGTGCTGGGTTTTCATGTTAACCCCAACAAGGCCATGCTCAGCAATTATATTGGAATCATCACTCAACAACGCATTATTATTGATGTAGATTTGTGGCACCATGTTGTGTTTGGGATTAAAATAATGATGTGGGAAGAGATTAAGATAACATTATGATATAATTTCTTTATTTTACTAAAAAATAAAATAATGAAACATTAACTTACTCATCATCATCCATTATAGAGTGAATTTATAGTAGAATAATCACACAAGAAGTATGTATTAATGATTTATGGAAGGATTCACATAGGCCTTAATTTTTTTTTATTTTGATAATCCTCCTTTCAAGGAAAAATAAACCTGCACCCACCGGTTATCTATGCACACCTGATAACCCAAGAAGCATGGGATGCATTTACTGGTTGTCTTGTGGATGAATCTTTTTAGGTACATTGTGGCTAGTAATACATTGTTTGAGGATACGTGCATCTATCACTTTGATTGAAAATTTTTTATTTATGAAACAACAACTGAGTGTTGGAAACAAGAAATGAGTAGCAAAATTGGCATACCCCTATCGTAAAGAAAGAATGGGGTACACTTCACTTGAAAAAAAATTGATACATATTTTAAATTGGCCATAATACTTTAATGTGATATGAAAAAACACCAAAATTATGTTACTCTATTTATATGCAGATTGATGACTCAAAATATAAATCGACTTCCATCCCATGCCATGTGCTATTCAAGGGGGCATGTGTAAATAAATATAGGATACTAATAGATGAAAACACACAAAAAGTGTGGGAAACATGTGTAATTATTACATAATATTTTTTTTGTTTTAAATCCCTATTATATAACAATGATCACTTATTTTTCTATATTTTCTATCTCAAATATTCATAGGAATCAACAAAACCTATTCCAGATGAACACAAACTATCAGTGGCCTTGAAGTGGCCAAAACAGTTTGGCCCATTAGAGGTGCGGGTTTTTGGGTGACACCCCAAACATATTTTGAGATAAAAAAGAGGACAATCAAAGTGAATCAATAAAACAGATGAGTGAATATCTAATATTGAAGGAAAATTTCAATGCCATAGAGATATGATGGAAACTTTAATGATGGAGAGGAAAATAGAAGAAGCAACTCAATAACATCCACCATATGGAGATCCCACCCCACCCCCCACCAGCAATGAGGCTAGACATTCCCCTCAAAGAGGTGTCTTAGAAGAGGTAATAAATGTTATAATTAATGTTTCTATGAAATGTGAATAAAAAAACACTGATACTTTTCATGTACTGAAATTTTATAGGGTGATAATGATTGTGATTTATATCTAAAAACACCCACCCAATGCCATGAATTATGGGCTGTGGTGTTCAATATTCAAAAGGACATGATAAACAGTAGACCACTTACAACAAGTCATGTGCGAGTGTTGATAAGTGTAGCCCATGAGCCCAGCACATAGCTACCTATTCCAATTCATGAGGATGATATTAATATAGTCGAAAAATATATTGAAACATTCATCATATAGCCATCACATCTTGTAAAATAACATGCTGAAAAGGAGGTATTCATTTACATTTTACTTTTCAATCTAAACCTTTAAAAATTAATGAAAAAGGTTCGAAATGATGAATGTTATTATAGACAGACAAAGATAAGGGGATGAAATGAAAAACCACCTCAAAACCATCGAAAGGATCGACCAACCGATCAAAAATATCTCCCAAAATCACCATTATGACCACTCTTTCTAAATCTACATTTACTATCATTCAATCCTCTTGTGGATAAAAAGTTAAAAGATAGTCACAACCGCATATTTTAATTTGAAGAAAATACGTACAGAGAGAAAGATAAAGACTTTATTTGTGTGAAGAGTGCCAATGAAATCCTCAACTATGAATGGCTAGACGGCTTAGTTGTAAATGTATACATGAGTTCTGTTTTCATGATATTATTTTCAAAAATATGATATACTTTATTAATTATGAATAAATAAATTTCATATTTTTGGTAGGAGTATATTTGAAAAACAATTGAAGGGATTTTCCCATGATAAAAAGTTTAGACTCTTTAGTCCTCACATCACCTCTATAGAACAAGATAAAATATAATAAAAAATGATGAAATAGTGGAATGTCTGATCAAATCCTTTGAAAGAAAAATTTCATATAATAGACTCTATTTAATATTAATGTTGCAGGGGTAAGAATCTAAAATTTAATCATATTAAATTTATTTTCATTTCTTTCTTTATTTATTCCTTTTTGTGTTTTTAGGTAGCATTAGATGCTCAGTGTAGTAAATTTGGATACTCCAAATATTTATTTCCTAGATTAAATTAATGGATATCCAACAAACCATCCACAGATGATGTAATTTTTCAATTTTTAATACACTATATCCAATGTTTTAGAACTAAACATCAAGTTATATAATTTATATTACCTTTTAATGAGGATTCTGTTATGATAGGGGGTGAATCACTATCGTGAAAAATAAGGAATGAGGACAGGGGATAAGGATGATAAAGAAGACAAGTACTATGACTAGACAAGTATCATGGTATATAAAATAATATTTTAATATCCAAATAGATAGCAAAACAATTTACTTATTCTCCTCGATGTTTCTACATTATCTGAAACAAACCAATGGAAAAGATTAGAGTTATTATGTTTATAAATTAATGATATAGATCATATTCCATGAAGAAAATAGCATCCTTGAAGAGGTGTTTTTGAAGATAATTACTATTTCATTTAAACTATTTATTAATACATTATGTATTTATCTTTTTTCAGTACTGCTATGAGTGTCAAAAAGGATCATATTCGCAAGATGATATAGATGTGCTCAAAAACAAATGGGAAGCATACCTGATGGAAGAATGTACACAAATAGCATGAAGATGTGACTTTCATAGAAGTAGTGGATTGTTTCATATTTTTTTTAAAATTTACTTCTTTTTAATATTACTCACCGAAGAGTTTTTTTCTTATACAGGTGGATTCGTTTGTTCAAGTCGGGGTGGTTTGTTCAAAGATGCCCATGCTCGTGAGAGATTGGAATTTGAGGCTGAAACTGAGATAATGAAAATGAGGAAATGGGTTAAGACTGTATAAATGTGAATTCCTACTACTTATTTAATTAATTAATTTTTTCATCATTTTAGATACTATTTTTAAGTTAATTTCCTTATCATTTTTATCTAATACTTTTTTTACATATATTTTGGGAAGTCATATTTTCCTTTCAACTATTAGTAAAAATCCAAAAAAGAGAGAACATGTTGAATAAAAAATATGAATTCTCATTAGTTGAATGCAAAGAATGACTTCCCAAAATATCTGTCATGAATATTTTTCTGAATAATGTACTAATCAAGTATATCTCAATCAGCCACACCTCAATATGATACACAGTGTTCTCGGTATGACTCGAAGTGTATGTTTTTAGTTTATAATATTATTTGATCATTTAATATTCATGTCTTATGAACTAACATTATTTGATCAATGACTCATTCTTATGATCTATGATATGCAGGGTATGAATTTCTAATGTTAATATCACCTTATAAAATATTTATGCTCTTGTTATCCTTATATGATCATTGAAATATCCCTTATTTACACTTATTGAACATCTATGATCACCCTTTATTATGTTTCATAACCTTATTTTATTAAGAATGGTTTTAGAAATGATATGTCTAAAAAGGTTTCTAGTAAATAATAACTTAATGAGAGACTCTTATGAACTAGTTCTTTATGTTTTCATGTTTCAAAAGCACTAGACCTAAACTATTCTGGAATGGATCATTATGTTATGTAAGGAACATTAATCTACTAATATGTGATATATATGTATGAAATTTATGGCTCAATATAGTTGGTATCATAGAAACTGACCTACTCAAAATTGAGAAAAAATAACAAGTGACCGGTATCACTCGAAATTTGTCTTATCATTTAAAATTGATATTAATTTTAGTAAAAATAATAAGTGACATACTAAAAAATAATAAAATTTATTCAGATTGTTTTTATATTTTAGTAAAATGATCCATGTGTCATTTTTGACATGTAAAAATCAACCTCACCTCAATCTGATGCACAGTGTGGCTGGTGCGACTTTAAGTGTGTATTTTTATATTAAATTGAGATTAAATTGAGTAAAAAGCACAAGCGACATACTTAAAACTAAAAAAACACATTTATATTGTTTTGATACTTTATTAAAATGATCCATGAGTCATTTTTTACATGTATGAATCAACCACACCTCAATTGGATGCACGGTGTGAATGGTATGACTAAAAGTTTCTGTTTTCAGTTTAAAATTGACATTCTAGTTCAAAACATATCACTCACTAAAAACCAAGAAAACATGCTCTTATTGTCTTCATAATTTAGTGAAGTGATTCATAATACATTTTTTATGTTTATTAAGAAGTCTCACATTAATCTGATTAACGATGTGACCGATATGATTCAAAATGCGTGTTTCCAGTTTGAAATGGAATTTTAGTAAGAAAACACAATTGACATACTGAAAACTGAGAAAAATATTTGGATTGTTTTGATAATATAAGAAAACAAACATTATTTCATTTTTGATATGTAGGAATCATCCTCACCTCAATACGACACATGATGTGGCTGGTATAACTCAGAGTGTCTTTTTTATTTAAAATTGACATCAATTTAAGTAAAAACAACAAGTGACATAATGAGAACCGAGAAAAAACATTTGGATTGTTTTGATATTTTATTAAAATGATCCATGAGTCATTTTTGATGTGTAGGAGTCAACTAAACCTCAATAAAATTCATGGTGTTACTGGTATGACTTCAAGTGTGTCTTTTTATTTAAAATTAACATTAATTTATATAAAAATATTAAGTGACATACTAAAAATAGAGAAAACGCATTTGGATTGTTCTGATAAAGCATGAAAATGATCCATGAGTCATTTTTGATGTGTAGTACTTATCCTCACCACAATATGATGTATGGTGTGGCTATTATAACTCAAAGTGTCTATTTTTATTTAAAATTGACCTGAATTTATGTAAAAAGAACAAGTGACATACTGAAAACTGAGAAAATGAATTAATATTGTTTTGATACTTTAGGAAAACGATCCATGAGTCATTTTTGACATGTAGGACTCAGCTGCACCATAATATGATGTACATTTTGGCCAATATAACTCAAAGTGACTATTTTTATTTAAAATTGACATGAATTTAAGTAAAAACAACAAGTGACATATTGAAAACCAAGAAAACTCTTTTAGATAGTTTTTATAATTTATGGAAATGATCCCTGATTCATTTTTGATGTTTAGGGATCAGTATCACCTCAATATGATACATGGTGTGGCCAGTATAACTGAAAGTATCTATTTTTATTTAAAATTGACATGAATTTAAGTGAAAACAATAACTGACATATTTAAAACCAATCAAACACATTCAGATTGTTTTGATATTTTAGAAAAATTATATATTAGTGGTTTTTTATGTGTAGAGATCAGTCTAACCTCAATACGACACATGGTGTGGCTGTTATAACTTTAAGTGTCATTTTTTATTTAAAATTGACATTAATTTAAGTAAAAACATTTAGTGACATACTAAAAACCAACAAAACACATTCATATTGTTTTGATACCTTAATAAAATGATACATGCATCATTTTTGGTGTGTAAGAGTCAAATTATCCTTAATCTTATGCATGGTGTGACCGGTACAACTAAAAGTGTCCATTATCAGTTTAAAATTGACATTTTAGTTCAAAACGTGTCACTCACTGAAAAACAAGAAAATACACTCCAATTGTCTCGATAATTTAGGAAAGAAATTAATAATTCATTTTTGATGTGTATGAATTAGTATCATATCAAACTGATGCATGACGTGACTAGTATGACTCAAAATTCGTGTTTCTAGTTTAAAATGACATTTTAGTAAAAAACAATGCAGCTGACATACTGAAAACTGAGAAAACCCATTCAGATTTTTTTGATACTTTAGGAAAATTATTCATGAGTCATTTATAAAATATAGGACTCCTCTTAACATCAATACAACACACATTTTGGTCGGTATAGCTCTAAATGTGTCATTATTTAAAATTGACATTAATTTTAGGTAAAGAACAAGTGACATACTCAAAACTAAGAAAACGAATTTAGATTTTTTTGATATTTTAGGAAAATGATCCATAACTCATTTTTAATATATATAAATCAACCCCACCTCAATAGGATGCACATTGTGATCGATATAACACCAAATGTGTCATTTTTATTAAATATAGATATTTTATTAATGTGTTCTTTCAAATTAATGTTTAATTTATTTCTTTATATTATTACTAACATAATATTTGTTTTCTTATATAGGTGGAATCTTTTTCTCGAGTTGAGATATTTTTTTTGAAAACTAATACCATGGGTGGACATTTTTTAAAGGAGATCACGTGCATCAAAAGATAAAATATTAATGTTTTAGAATGTTTGTTATACATTTGTAAATGTAATTATATAAAAAAATTGTTTAAAATCTAAATATTAGTGTTTTTTGTATATACCATGGGTGGACATTTTTTTTATTTATGATATCAATTAAATTTATATAGCAGGTTTGCTTCTAGGTGTACTGTTTAAACTACAAGTTTTCTTCTGGGTGTGTTGTTATATAAACAGCACACTACAAGAATCTAGGCCTTTATCAGTGCTAAAAAAACACTAATAAAGGGGAACCCCTATCATTATTGCAATTAACAACACTTTTTTAGCACTATTAAAGTCCATTTTTTATGCTTTGAAAGGCCATATGTATAGTAGTATCATAAATGTAAAGGATAAAAATCCACAATGCATCAAGACTGTTGCAGCGTTAGAACCACCAGGAAAGTTGAAGAAAACTCATCTCATACTAACCCTCCATTATCACTCTATGATCGAATCACACTAGTCATTAAAAGGATTTAGGTTAATCTTTGTAACCATTCTATTATCTCATGGTAGGTTACATCTCCCCAAAAATGATCAGAGGGCATTCTTCATGACTCTTGAAATTGAAAAAGAACATAAAATTAAAAAACCCATCATAGGTCCCCGATAGATCCAAGTTCAAATTTCAACAATCAACCACATGTAGTAATTATTTTATTAATTGTTAATTATATTTTAATTAGAAATTGATAATTATATTATCAATTATTAATTAGTTATTATTAAGTGTATTATTAATTTTTAATTATATTATTAATTATTAAGTATATTGTTATTTATACTATTAACTTATAATTATGTAAATAATTATATTACAGTCACTATTGGTGACCCTAGGGATTTCTCTGCACTTCCCCAACCCTCTCCTCTTCCTCACTCACTCGACCTCGTCTCCTTCTTCGCTCTAGGGTTGCTGGCCAAATCTTTCTCTACTCCTGGGTTCTTCTCTCAGTTCATCTTCTTCGGCTTCTTCTTCCTCTGTATCATCCATGGCTTCTCCTAGGGTTTATCCACCTATTTTCTTCATGGCTGGCCCACTACCAGTTTTACCTTGGTTCCACTCCTCACTTCAGATTCAAAGAAGACACCTTAGTTTTACCCTTGGATGCCGCCACCATGCTCTGACCTTGCATTCCATTACTCCTCTCCAGGTCGGATCTGGAGAAATGGAATCATATATGTTTTGGGATTGAGGTTTGGCAGCTGGGTCTACTTGGTGCCTTATCTGTTTCACCCCTCTTTTCTTTGGTTTTGTCTCGGTTTGGGTTTCATCCCTAGTTTCTTTTGGGTTCTTCCCCATCATCCTATTTCCTATTTTTTCTCTAGGGTTTCATTCCCGTTTTTTATCTTTCTCTTTCATTTCATTTTTTTGTCTTTTTTTTGTTCTCCTGCTTTTTTAGTGTCGATTATGGGTCTTTTGGGTGGCTGACTTCATCAGGGTTCTGAAGTTGAGTTTCGTTGAGGTCTCTACCCTCCCACTTTACTCTGGCTCTAGATTTCCTTCACTCTATCTAAGGAGGTTTTGCGTGGTGGTCTTCCCGGGCTTTGGGAGGTCGATTCGAGCAGTAGCTGGCATCTCGTGGTGGATTCGTCTTCGTGAGATCTGAGAGGGTGGAGGTGTTGGATTCATTGGTTCTTCTCGTTGATCTGAGGGTTATTTTGGTCGTTCTTCTCATAGGTCGCCGATGGAGGTGTGTTGTGGTCTTTAGGTGAATTGCTGGTTCTGCGTGGATCGTTTCCCTCCATGGGTGATTCTCGATGGTGATGGAGGGTTCTGGTGGTCATTTTTTGATGTCACTGGTGGGTTTACTGGCTTGTTGATAACGGCGATGGTGCGTTAGGGTGTGATGACTAAGACTCTCTCCATGTTTCTTCTGATGGCCATCTTCGGTGGCGTGGCGTCAAATAGCTTCTCGACAGCTGCAACAGTGTTGAATTTCTTTGGTTATCCTCTCCAGTGGGGTGGACGGAAGAATCGATGGGCCTGTCAACAGTGGTGGTGTGACATGTCTGGTTTTCTCAGCTCGAGGTCAGTATGATGGATTGGTGGTCATGGATAATGCACTTCGACAGACTGATCGATAGTTTTATTATGGTGGCTAGGGACGGTGATGGCTTACGTGGTTCGATTGACTGATCGGTAGTGCAATGATGCTGGTTTCTCGGCTCGATGATCTGCGATGTTCTCCAGTTGACTGGTGTTTTGTTTAATTTATGATGATGATAGTGGAACCGGTTTGGTGTCAATGACAGTAAAAATGATAATACGGAACTCCGAGATATCGGTTAAGATGATGATGAGGACGATGGGGATTCTGGTAGGTCTCGCCGATGTGGTGATGATGGGGGAGGCAGAAAGACATTATGTTTTAGGCGATAGGTGTGAGAATCAAGGCAGACACATGACTCGAGATTCACATGGGGTGATGATGGTTTTTTTCATTAAATTTGTTATTTGAAATTTCAATTTGTGGACTGGTGCAACTTTCGAACTTTGAAATGTGAACTTTTTAAATGTAATGTTTCCCACTAACCCTGAAATCAGCCTTTTGAAAATAGAAAAAATTGATTTGGAGGAGGTAAATAATTATATTATTATTGATTATTATTTATCCTTATTGTGGTTTGAAGACAATAGTAATTAGGGAGGTGATGATGTGTATAGTGGCTTGGTGAAGGAAGGTTGTGCATGGGGCAGCTATATGAGGTGAGTTGGCATCATGTGTGTGGCTCGGTAAGCAGAGTAGGGTTGTAGAAAGGGTTGATCATCTACGACCTCTAGGGGTGATGGCGAAGGGTCAGTCAATTTCAACACTGGCATCATGAAAGGTGGGATCTAGAGGCGGTGACCTATACTACCATCATAGGTCAAAGGAGGAAAGGGCCAAGGAGAACTAGGTTTTCCCCCTTGTGGGGATACAAGGATGGGGGGATTCCCCGCCTTCCCCATGTCGGATAGGGTGCAGCGGGTCTGACCAGCTTGGCCCCATCGGGTTAGGTGGCACTGATCATCTAGCTCAGCATCGGTCCAAACACATACTACCACATATTTGATTTTATATGACGGTACCATTTATCAGCATTAAAAAATAACTGATAAAAGTACCCCCTTTATCAGTGTTTTTTAGCGCTAATAAAGGTACCCATTTATCATCATTTTATTAACATTGATAAAGGGTACTTTTATCAGCACTTTTGTTAGTACTAATAAATGTATGTATTTTATCAGTGCTAAAACGATTTTTTCTAGTGCTAATAAGATATATATTTAATAAAAAAAGTTATATATCATTAAAAATCATATATTAATATATTAATATATTGATATTGATATAAATATAATATATTTTATATAATATGATTTATATAATATGAAATATGTAATCACGCATAATATATAGTAATTTTAGTGGAAGACAGTTTATCAAATAATTGAAAAGTAATATTAATTAAAAGTGTGATAATTATTATTAAGTATTAGCCATTTATTAACAATTTGAAGATAGAAAATTTTAATAAATTAATAAACGATCTAAAATAAGTTGAAAACATAACTCGAACTCCAAACAGCCATAACTTTTGATCTAGGTGTTCTTTTGAACTCTACCACATATCAAATCAAAACTTGACAAACAATATACACCATGGTGATATGGGGGAACCCCAATCATTATTTATTTGGGTTCAAAAAAGCTCTGGAATACGTCCAAAATAATGTTTTTTTTCGAGTTACCTCTAGTTTTTGAACATTTGATGGAATTTCATCACTGCTTAATAGAGTTGTATTATATTTTTTTTGTGGAGACTTTATTTATTCTTATGTATTAAACACATATGAATATTATGATGTTTAAATTTTATAATTTTTCATATTGTATAGTTATTTATAATTAAATATATACATATATATACATATTTGTATATATTTATAAATAAAATTTAATTTTATAAATAAATATGTAAACATATTTACATATAAATATATTTATAAATATATAAACCATGTATAAATAAAAAATAATATAAATTTTATTTAAAATAAAAAAGTGTAAATATTTATGTACCTTTACAATGTATATATAATATTTATATATATGTAAATGTATTTGTGTGTGTGTGTTAACAAACAAATATATATTTATCTATATATTATAATATATGTATATATATATATTAATATATAATATATGTATATAAATTTACATATGTATAATTATACTTAAAAACACACAAAGTTAGGTGTGTGTGTGTGTGTTTATAAACACACACATACTCACAAAACATATTTTATAAATGTATTTAAAATTAATTATATAAATATGCATATAAATGTATGGGTAAAAAAAATGAAATATATATATATATATATATAAATAGATAACAAAAAAAATATAGAAGAGTGATGAAGGTGCAGATCTGTGAGGAGGAGGTCTCGGGTTCGAAACCATCGGAAGTCAGAGGTGCACGAGGGTTGAGCAACAGGTACTATGGCACTGATAAAAGGGTAGGGGCATCCTCTAGAGATGATAAAAGTGTTGGGGGAGAGATAATAGAGCACTGATAAAAGGGGGTGCTCTCCCCATCCAAATTCAAAGGAAAAAAATTTCATTTTTTTGACTTTTATCAATACTTTATTGAGCATTGATAAAAGGGGTATTTTATCCACGCTAAAAAAATGCTGATAAAAGTCACCTTTTATCATAACTTTTTTTAGCACTGATAAAAGGGTCCTTTATCAGTGATTTTTTAGTGTTGATAAAATGGACCTCCTTTTAAGGGTGCTTAGATTAATAAAACTTTTTTATCACTGATAAAATTGATTTGTAACACTTTTAAAAGAACTAATATAGTAGTGGAACCAGGTTGGGTCATCCTGAACCAACACAGCAGGAACCACTTGATCACCCACCATAGCATACATGGGGTGCACACACCTTCTAGGGGTGAACCCCTATTTATATGTGTGGTGCACTCGGAGGCCACCATGTGGCCCGCTCATACATTGGGGGTGTTTTTTCTAAAAACATTACCTAGTGTGCATTCTGAATAAATAAATATCATATCCTTAGTGTTTTTTCACATAGATTACAATGGTGTGGCCCATTTGTCTATCTGAGGATATTTGTGGGGTAATATGAGAAGATCTTGAATTTAGATCCTTTGGGCTGACGAATGTGTTCAGGAGTGGTGATCATGGAGTTATCAGGGTTAGAAACTCTCCCTAGAGATGTTATTGTTTCAGTGTGCAGGTTTCCCCACAATCTTTAAATATGGTCAGTGTCCCCCCATTTGTTATGTGCTACTTTGGGAGTGGGATATTCTACCAATGAATCATATAGGGTTAGTCAGGATACTCTATTCATAGAGGCAGTATCCCTATTTCCTAATAGCTTTGTCAAGGTGTGAGGTCCTCCAATGGTGCCAGTATTCCCCTACCTACCAAGGGTGTGAGATCCTCCATTGAATTTCTAGAGTGGTTTCATGGATTTCTTGATTTTGTAATTTTATATTCTTGGAACTGTGTACTAATTTTCTATTACAGCAGATAAGCATATATCACGAATATTTCATATGTTTTGGATTCTTTCCCTTACAATTTACTTGGGTGTTAATGATAATAGGGTCCAATACCCCCTTGAATGGGATTTATTTTAAGGAAAGGTGTGATTTCCCCTATGGATTTCTAGAACAATGGAACAGTATTGGTTATGGTGGATAGTAAGATTGGTTATCAATCGATTAATGCATGTACCTCAGTAAGGAGTGGATTCCACTTAGTGGATTATAATAACATGTGGAATAAAGGTTGATAATATTGGATTCTTCAAGACTTTTGATTCCCAGGGCACCCCTGGGTTACCTTTGATATGTGACGTATGATTGGGCTACTGATATTAGTCTTTGTGGGATTTTAGGTTCTTTGAGTATTCTTAATTTCTTATTAGATTTGTACCATCATCGGTTAGATATAATATGATTGAAACTTCTCTATATTCATAGTAATTATAGTGGTAGATAATATTTGGACCCCTACTTGTCTTCCTCCTAGTTATTCTTCAGTATAGATAGTTTTGATCTGGCTATTTACCTTTTTATTCCTAATAGTTTTGAGGAATTCTTATTGAGCATGTTTATGCTCACCCCTACATGGGATTTCATTCCCAACATGTTGTGTTTGTGCATACGACATGGGGTTCAGAGGTCATATTGGTGGAAATGGAGCTGGTGTTTCTTGTTCGAAGCTAACACCTACTAACAATTAGAGACATGTGGTTGTTCATGATGTCGATAGTGGCCATTGCATCTATAGATTTATCTAGGAGTACACACATCAATGATGATCTTTTCAGGGTCTTGTATTCTCTATATTCAATGCATTTTTATATATCTAGTTCCTTTGATTTTTTATTATGTGTTGTTATAATTTTATTATGTTGTCTCATGCATGTGTTGTATACAATTTAGTTGTGTGTATATATATCCTACTAGTGTTGGGGGTTATTTTATGAATTGGAGATATGTATCTATAATAGGTCATTATAGGATAATACCACCCATATTATGAGATATGTCTACCCAATTCTTGTCAATAGTATTTCTCCGATTGGAGGTGGGCTTTGTGTGGTACACTTGGCTTACTACTAGCCCAGGTGGGGCCTCTGTGGGTTGGGTCATGTCAATTATAATTATTTTACCTTTTAGATATAAATTATTTAATAAAATATAATAATCAAGTTTAAAAATATAAAACATATATAATATTGTTAATAACAATTTAATTATTATATAAGTATACATTATAATTTTAGAATTACAATGTATTTTTAATAAATTATTATTATTATATTATATTTTTTTAATAAAATACAAAAAAAATCCAATTTTTTATAAGTATATAATATTATTAATATTATTTTAATTATTATATAAAAATAAATTATAATTTAAGAATTATATTTTACTCATAACACATTATTATTATTATTAATTTATTTTAAATATAATTCATTTAGTTAGTTATATGAAAAAGAAATGAAAATTTTAAAGACATAAAACATTATTATTATTAATTTAATTATAGTATAAGTATAAATTATAATTTTAGAATTATATTTTATTTATAATATATTAATATTATTATACTATTTTTAGATATAATTTGTTCAATAAAATAAAAGAAAAAAATTGTTTTTTAAAACATTTACAATATTATTATTATTATTATTATTATTATACAAACATACATTATTATTTTAGAATTATATTGTATTTTTAATGCATTATTGTTAATATTTTATGTGAATTATGCTTTTATGGTCTGCAAATAAATTTATTGCTTATATTTTTAACATAGCACGTTCATTGTTTTTACCTATGCAATTTTTTTTGATTTTATTTTTATATTATGTTTGTATTTATTATCTGGATAAGATTTTTGTTTACTCTCCTTATCTATGTTCTTTTGGATTGGGATAGTCCCTGTTAATTGGTTTCCTTTGGATTCATGTTACATATATAAGGCCATCGATCATCTTGATTAAATGACTTGTATTGCCCCGTATTGTATTTCTTTACTATGTTTATTTTGTCTCACCACTCTGATCAATCCGTGTATATGTATATTGTTTTATCATATTATTTTTTGTGTCCACATATCTATTATGAAAAACAAGTGAAGTTGAACCACCCATTCTTCATTGAATATCATCTAGAGATCTCTTATGTCCCCTTATCATCTGCACTTCCTTAAAAAATAACTGGCCCCCTGAATTCTCTTTCAGATTCAATTAGAAAAAAAAAATTCATATTGAGATGAAGCATTGAAAAAAGAGATATTAATTTGTGTATTATCAATGATAGATCATTCAAATTTATTTTTATCTAAGGTAGTTCCATGGTGTTCCTTACTATCTAACCTAGTAATCATTAGGATTAATTTTAATGAAAAAAATGGTTGAAGTAAGTGTAGAATGTGAAAGTTAGGGTACCATGTTGATAGGAGAAAGGGGGTTTGTTCTTTATTATTTATAACAAACAAGAGGTGTGAAAATGTGTGGTGAGAAAAAATATGGGTAAGTCCTACCAGTGTGTTGGTTTTCTATGTTTAGAAGAGAGGGATTCTAAGGGGTAGAAAAAAATATAGTTACCACAAGAGAATGTTAGGGTGAAGCTTAACATCACAATAGAAGTAGTCACAAAGCACAAAAAATTCACCCAATGTGTTTTTACTACCAAAATAATTTTACACATCACCTATAGTAATTTTATAGCACATCTTAAGTATTTTTGTCTCAACACCCAAAGGAATATTTCTATCACCCAAATAATTTTTTCACACACCCATGAACAAACTATTTCATTGTACCCCTGATCATCACAAATGGGAAATTCCACTTGATATATGAAAAGAAGAGGACTATTGATATATGAATCACCATTATGGATCTCTTCACACACTGTTATTCACAATTCTATCACCATCGTCACATGTCATCTTTTTTATCATCTCTTCACATGAGCTATCAAAAACGTGATGGCCCCTTCCCAATTATATCTAGGTGGCTAAATATTAAATTCCCTCCTTATCCTTTTCATCTTCATCAATTTCACATATATATAGAGGTGTGTATAACCCTTCTCTAAAATATAATAAAAATATCTTTTTTTTATTCATATCTCATCCCCATGTTTCTCTCATTTTCAAACTCTTTTTTCCATTTTTCTCTCTCTATCATATTCAAATTTCCAAATAAAAATATCCCAACAATATCCACCTTAATTTAAAATTTGAATAATCCATAATTATCTTCCCCACCACCATCACTATGATTTTTGGCTCCATTATCATCTACTTCTCCATGATTAGATCAGTCACATCCACTCCACCTTATTCAGATCTCCATCTGCATTGGATCATCCATGTCGACACTGGCATGACTCGTCGCATCCATTACAAGTGTCATATTTTTAGTTCTCTAATGAACCCCTTGACAAAATTTCATATCTACATCTAGATCTTCTCTGGTCAGAGTCATGAATATTCTCTAATACCATTTGTTGGGTTAGAGCCAAACATTGTATCAGAAGCGGTCAAAAAACATAGAAAATAATCTTGAAGGATTTTTTCACTTGAAAGAATTTACACATCACCTAAAAGAATTTTACAGTACACCCAAAATATTTTTATCCCAACAACTGGATGAATTTTTCTCTCACCCAAATACATTTTTAGACACCCATGAACGTACCATTTTTTTGTACTGTCGATCATCACAATCGTGACATGCACCATGATCTCTACAACCAAGAGGAATTTCGATACCTAGATCTCCATCATGGATCTCTTCACATGCTATCATTGTTAATTCTCTCACCATTTTCACATTCCATCGTCTTCATCATCTCTTCTCATGAGCTACCGTAAGCATGGTAGCCCCATTTTAGTAATCTCTAGGTAGCTACATCTTACATTCTTTCCTCATTTTTCTCTTTATCAATTCTACACACACACACACACTCACACACACACAAACACACACACATATATATAATATCACACCACACCTCTCTAAAATAAAATAAAAATATATCCCTTTTTTATTCATATCTCATCCCCACATTTCTATAATTTTCAGTCTCTTTTATCTCTTTTTTCTCTATATCATATTCAAATTTCAAAATATTAATACCCCAATAATCCCTATATTGATTTAAAATTTGAATACTCTGTCATCATCTTCCCCACCATCATCAATATTATTTTTGGCTCCACCGTCATCGAATCCACCATGATCAAATTTGTCACATAAACTCCACCTTAGTCAGATATTCATCTACATGAGATCAACCATGTTGACATTAGCATGATTCATCACATCCATCATAGGTATTATCTTTGCAGATCTCTAATGAACCCCTTGACTTGACTTTACTGCTACATCTAGATCTTCTCTGGTAAAATCCATGAAACTTCTCTGATACCAGTTGTTGGAATAGACTCTGAGATCATGGAAGAATCCATAAAAAAATCACCCAAAGGATTTTTTAACCTGAAGTAATTTTAAATCACACCTGAAGGATTCTTGTCTCAATGCCCAAAGGAATTTTTCTCTCACCCAAAGGCATTTTTCACACACCCATAAACATACTATTTCATTGTAACATTGATCATCACAATCAGGACATGCCTCTTGATCTCTGAAAGAGGACTTTCAATTCATTTCTCTCTATCATGTATCTCTTCACATGATGTCATCAACAATTCTCTCACCATCTTCACATGCCATTGTTTTCATCCTATCATCGCATGAGCTACCGAAAATGCCATAGCCCCTTCCTAGTTATCTCTAGGAGACTACATCTTGCCTACCCTCCTAATTTTTCTCTTCATCAATTCCACGTATATATAGAGGTACACACAACCCCTATCTCAAATATAAGACAAATATCTCCCTTTTTTATTCATATATCAACCCCACATTTATCTCATTTTCAAACTCTTTTATCCCTTTTTATCTCTCTTTTATTCAAATTTAAAAATCAAAATACCCCAACAGAAAGAACTAGGAGGGGATACAATTTTGTGTTAGCTCATAAAAAGATATGATAATAATGATGGTATGAGATTTTGGAAAGAAAATTGTTGACGATGAGATGAAAAGAGATCCATGATGGAAATTCATGCACTGAAAGTTCTCTTGACTGTGGAGATCGAGAAATGTGTGCCAATTGTGATGATCGATGACACAACAAAATGGTACATTCATGGGTGTGTGAAAATGCCTTCGAGTGATAGAAAATTTTTTCTAGGTGTTTAGTGATAAAATCCTTTAGGTTTCAGAGATGTAAGACAGAAATTCCTTCAGATGACAAAATGTCTTCATGCGAATTATTTTTGGTATTTGCGACTGCTTTCGCTGAGATGTCAGGCTCTGCCCTAAAAGTGGTATTAGAGATGTATGGTTTTGACATATGATTATTGAGATGGACTAATGAATATCCAATGCAGATGGAGATTATTTTGATTATGGTAGAGTTGATGAAGTTGGATATGATGATCATGAATCCAATGTTGGAGATGAGGGTGAATTTTGTTTTTCAAATTTTAATTATGGTGGAGATTATTGGGATTAATTTGAATGAAAAAATGTTTTAATGAAGAACAGTGTGTGAAAGTGGTGTTACCATGTTGATAGGAGAAAAAGGGGTTTTCCTTTTTATTTATATCAAACAATCAACAGGAAAATGTGTGGCGATCATAAAAAAGGGAAGGCCTGCTTGTGTGCTATTTTTTTGTGTAGAGAAGAGAGGGATGATAAGGGAAAATCCAAAATGTAGTTTCCACAAGAGTGAATTGGGAGGGGGATACCATATTTTTGGTACCTTGTGTAAAGACACTAAAAAACCAGGTCATTACAGTGGTTTATTAGCAACAGTTCTAATAATTTCTGAGAAATAAATTGTATTAAAAAAATATAATATAGAGGCAATTTAATATAATTGCTGCTATTTTTTTGATTTAGTAATAGTTTTATTTAAACTACCACAATTTTTTAAAAAAACCGAATTTCAACCCCCATCCCAATCCCCTTTTCCCATACCCACCCTCCTGTTCCCCTCAGTTACCCCCAACCCCTAACCCCATGCTCTCAACAATGACTATTATGACCCCCAGTGACCCCAAACCCCTGCTCTTGATGATGGTCATTCACCCCCCTCCTCTGATCCCTATGACCCTGACCCACCTTCTCCCTCATAAGGACCTTGCAACGACCCCCCCAATCCTCAACAAAGGCCCCCAAAGGCCTCTCTTCCCCTTTTTAAGCTTACTTTGACCCCCAACATCATTGAATATACGATTGATTGAATTTTTATAGGGGTTTAAATTAAATTATATAAATATCTATGAAATTGAGTGTTATTTTTTGGGTCTTTTTACTGGGATGATGTCGGGGTTATGTTGCAGAAATTCCATTGGCAGTTGGTCATAATTTTAGAGAGTAGATGCAACTCAATGTTAGTTGAGGTGAGTATGCCTATTTTTTAATTTTTAATAATTAATTATTTATTTCATGTGGCATGATACAGGTGCCCAAGGTGTTTTCAATGTGCAATGTTTAAAGATTTTACATTTTCATTAAGAGGTAGGTAAATCTTTTTGTTTTGTGTCATTTCCCCATTTAATAATAATTTAAATGTTTTCAAAATGATAATTTACATAATGAGTTCCATCTTAAGGGTTATTATGGGTTGGATTGGGTAGAATAGTGGTTTTAGATGTTTTATATAGGGGTTTTTTGTAACACCCGAGACTTTTATAAGAAATATTTTGTTTTTATTTTATATAAATCATCAAAGGAATCTTTCACTACACACAATACTAGCTTGGATTGCTTTACACGCAATCGCTACCTTCCTTGATAGCTTGCGTCGTACGCAATACCGAGTTTCACTAAACAACGATATGCTATTTAAATATTATTATAACCAGTTGTTATGAATAGTAATAACCACTTTTTGAAATTTTATGAATTTTATTTTTCAAAGTGGACTTCATTTTTGGATTCAGAATATCGAAATTTGCCTAGGGTGAAATTTTTGTATTTTTCTGAAAACTTTCAATTTTAGATGAATAGTGAAAACACTGGGTTACTATTTAAAAACCGACTTTTTATTTAAATAATTATTTATTTTAATTAAATTTATTTTAGGGAAAAATTGATACATAATACCTATATAAGTTCAATTCAATTCATTGGAGTCATTTTATAAAAATTTTAGATATATAAATTTTTTTTTTGAACTTTTCACCGACTTTTACCCACCTCCTAGGAGAATTTGCAAATTTACATAAAACATAATTTTACCGCTTCTGTGAGTGGAATTTCAAAAATCCGAGAGACACGGTTGACGTTAGTAAGTAAAATGTGGTTCAATGAGATGAAAATAATTTTTTGTGAATAGTAACTTTTTACTTTTATTTACGACGGTTAAAAGTAAATAGGGTAATTAAGGGTAAAAATGATATTATTATTACCATAACACATGTCCTAATTCTATTGGATAAGTGTAATTCGACCAAAAGCAACCTTAGGAATAAAATATGACCATTTTGGCCCACTTGGATTAGATTAGAATATTTATTATTAATTTATTTAAAGAAGGGTTAAAATAGTTAAAATCAAAGTTTAATAACTAAATAATTTTTAATATAGGTTTATACATAAGATAAATTAGAATATAAATATTATTTATAAATATAAAAATATTTCCTACCTAATGGTGTTTTATTTTTAATTTTTAGACATTAAATAATTTAATTTATTTATGACACAAAGATGATTCAATAATTATCTTATTAATGAAATATTGACATAATTGATGTTATAAATACCCATATAAATGTAATTTGAGACTTTTTATGAATTCCATTAATTTTCTAGGTTAATATGACATGTTATTATTTATTTAATTAACTTTTTTCGAACTAATCATTCTATTATTATTTTCACAAAAATCAATTACTAAATAGTGCTAAAATTGACATAAAATAGTTTTTAAAAGAAATATTATATTATTAATTGTTATTTTATTCATAAAAATCTATGGTTCAGCCAAATGACATATATAAGGTTATATATATTAATAATAAACAACTTGGTGTTCCTTTGGCTTGTTATAGTAAGTTTATTAACCTTATAGTGTCAGAACACAAAAAGACACGGTAAAAGTAAAATTATTTAACTTAAAGTTAAATATAAATGATAAGGTTAAAATAGGAACATAAACTTATCTAAATTATATTGGATTAGAGTATTTATACCCATCCACACCTTAGCATAGAAATAAATCAATTTGGATCTATTAAAAAACCGAATATGGCTTTATAATAAAATAATATTTTTAGTTATTCCAAAGGTTCCCCTCTCCTCCCTAATAAAAGGGAACCTCCTCCCTCTCTTCCTCACGACACTTTGAGCCTTCAAGCTCGGCCAACCCCTTTAAATTTATCCTCTACACTTCCCTAGAAACATCCTAGAGCTCCTGTTATTCTTCAAAGACCAATTTTAGTGCCCTAAAAGGAGGTCTCAAAGAAGCGCTTCAAAGAAGAGGTAATATCCGTTACCGATTCTTTCAACTTTATTTCTTCTTCCACTTATTCTTATTTAGTTGTTTCATTATGAATTAATAACATCAGTATCACTCATATACTGATATGTTATTATAATTATGAAACAACCCTATTTCACCATATATCCATCCTACGGAAAACGAAATCAACGCGCGTGCGTACGTACGGAATACCGTCTCCACACCGTGGTGTAATCTATTTTCCACCACCACCTTACTTGGATGGGTATAATGGTGTAAATAATGAATATATACGATTATTTTAAAGTGATATTGATTCTGAAATAGTATACATACACTCCAATACAATTTCACGATCATGGGAACGATATCATCACTCGTGCGTACGTACGGAATACCGTCTCCAAGCCGTGGTGTAATCTATTTTCCACCACCACCTTACCTGGATGGGTATAATGGTGTAAAGAATGAATATATATGATTATTGTAAAGTTATATGGATTCTGAAATAGTATACAAACACTCCAATACAATTCCATGATCATGGGAACGATATCATCGCTCGTGCGTACGTACGGAATACCGTCTCCAGGATGTGATGCGACTTGTTCTACATGATTTTCATTTCATAATGATTACATAAATGAATTGAGTGAATAAATATGATATATATTACACTAATACCATTCTGGAAATGAGGTATCTATAACCTAAAAAAAATAAGAATTTATTCGACAAAACAGGCATAAGAACAAAAAGTAATAAACACCCGAATAACAAGTAGCAATGAAATGTTACTAATAATAAGCTAAGAATATGACCATATATGATATCATAACAATGAGTATGATTCTGTAATAAGTCAATGACATTATTTAAATCATTATATAGGAGGTTCAGACACTTATGAAGCAAATCGGACCTAAGGTAAGGGAAATATCACAATCTCATTTTTATCTGGGATTGTTTATACTTTTGTATTTACTGGGGTGTATTTTATCATCCACATCCATGTTTCCTCAATATGTAATATTATTTAAATACACCTACAATTGTTTAAATCCAATTTTACCCTTCGGTGAGTTTTTAGTAAAAGATATGAAAGGAATCTTTTGTCGTTTTTCGTACAAGGTACTTTTTGACTTTTCCGACAAAAGTACGAGAAGAATGTTTTTTTAAAACTTATAAGTCATGAATGGATTTTTAAAACATTATTTCCAAGAATCTTCCCTTACAAGTTTTCAAGTTTATTTTTAATCAACTTCTTTTAGTTTAGAATTGTATGACATGTTAAGAAAGGAAAAGTGTTTTTGAAGTAGAAAGGATATTTTCCTCAAGAATGGAGTTCAAGTGTTTTATCAAAATTATTTTCCATCTAAGATAATAAAGGGTTATGTTTCTATCCCTATTATTACATTAATTTGATTATGTTGTGATGAAATTATTTTTATGAATTCCTTTATCTTATATGAATTGTTTTATGATGTCACGATGTTTAAGATTCCCATTTTTATTACATGGGTTATGCTAGGATGTATGGTTTATGATTTTGTGGCACACATAAGAATGGTATCATTATGAGATGAGTGGGACCTATATCTCCCTATAATGCATTGGGTAAAGATTTTATATCTCATGAGATAGATATGGCTGGAACGACAGGTTAAACCGGTTCAGTGAAACAGGACTGAAACAAGGAGTGAACTCAGTTCAGAAATGGAATTTGTCCACTAAGATAGTCTTGGAAATGAGTCTTGACTAATAAGAAATGATTCTCTATGATTATGTGTGTATTCCACAAAGTTTTATGTTTTATGTTATGATTATTGGGATTACATTTCACTACTATGATTTATCACATGTTATGAAATTATGATCTCTTTTGCAGGTTAAGATTTCCAAAAGTTATGTTCTTATGTATATGATGTGATTGATATTTCTTTTGTTTACCCTTATTGAGCATTTGAGCTCACTCTTTTGTATGTTTTATTTCCCCAGGTCAGGAATAAGGTTATTAAGTAGGATATGCCAAAAAGGGACTCTAGATATGATGAAATAAATGGGAGGCCAAGTAGATGCTTTATGAACCAGTTGTTTATGTTTTCCAGTTTCTAAAGACACTATACCTATACGGTCCTTTCATAGTGTTGTTATATGTTGTAATAAGTGCACTTCAATTTTTAAGTACCAACAATGTATGTAAAGTATGGGTCGTTATAGTTGGTATCAGAGGAAAGGTATAGTCAGCCTTTGGAAACTAGGATTTGAAATCCTTAGTAAGAGCCCTAAGGATAAGTCTAAGCATAGAACACGATCTTAATGTTTTAAAAATGGCCATGAACAACCTATTATAAGACCTTAAGTGTGAAATTTTATTCTTAATTATGTGGTTTTTCTATTATAATCATTGTTTCTCACACTATTCTTCTTGGTTTTAGTCAATGGATGGAACCCGAAGGAACCGTGTTAATGCAGAATGCGACGGGCAATGCAATGATTGTCCCCCTGAGAAACCAAACGTTATGGGAAATGGAATGAAAAATCTTGTATCCATGCTCACACAACTTTCTCAAGCTATGAATCATGCAGGACTTCCAAAAAAGCAAAGTAAGGAGCAACATTCTGTTGAATCCTTTATGAGGCAGCGTCCACCCACATTCAGCAGGTCTACTGATCCATTAGTTGCTGAACAATGGATCAATACTACTGAAAAGACATTTTCAGTTCTTCAATGTTCTGAACATGATAAATTCATCTTAGCAGTGTATCGTTTGGAAGGTGATGCTGATCAATGGTGGAATCTTATCAAGAATATGAGGCCAAGATATGAAATTGAGTCCATGGAATGGGACGAGTTCAAGAACTTATTTTTCAATAAGTACTTGCCTCGTATTCTCTGAACAAAGATGGACAAAGAGTTTCTTGAACTGAAGCAAAAGGATGATGAATCTGTTGGTACCTATGAAGCAAATTTTACAAGACTTCCAAGGTACACTTCTGGTATTATTATCCAACCTGAGAGTAAGATCGATATATTCTTTAGTGGCTTAAAACCAAGTCTTCGAAGGGAATTAGCCATAAGGGACTTAAATAGCTATGAGGAAATCGTTCGATGTGCTCTCAAAGTCGAGATGGAGATTGGAGTAACCCATCAGTCATATGGGTTTGATAAGAAGAGGAAAATGGAATTCAAAGGAAAATATAATGAGCACACTGAAACGAATATGAGTTTTCCCTTATGCTCAAAGTGTGGAAAGAAACATGGAGGGAGTTTTCTTAAAGGGACAAGTAAATGTTTCAAATGTGGAAAGGAAGGTCATCGGGCATTTGAATGCCTCAATGAAAGGAAGAAGATTTCTAGTGATGCAAACAAAGTAAGGGATACACAGAATGAACCTACTACACTTAAATGTTTCAAGTTCAAGGAGATGGGGCATTATACCAATCAATGCCCAAATACAAGGGTTGATGATGATGATCGACGCCAACCAACTCTTAAGGCTAAAGACAAAGTAAAGTCATATGCAATTTCTATCAACGATGTGGAGTATGATAACGATGTGGTGAAAGTTACACTTACCATCCACTCTAAAGTAGCAAATGTTTTATTTGATTCTGGATCCACTCACTCTTTTATTTCTGAAGAATTTTCTAAGGGTATCACCATATTACCTCAACAGTTAGATGTAGAGTTAGCTGTGACAACCCCTAATGGCACAACAGTCGCATCAAAAGCTTATAATTCTTCTCCGATTGAAGTTTGTGGGAAAGTGCTTCCTGCAAATCTTGTGATCCTTCCTATAGTGGAATTTGATGTGATTCTTGGCATGTATTGTCTTTATTTATATGGAGCTCATATCAATTGTCAAATAAGGGAAGTCACATTTCATATTCCAGATCAATCTATGATCATATATCGATGCAAAGATGAACATAACCTTCCAGTGGAAATTTCTTCCATCTTATGGGTCTTGATTCCACTAAATGAAGGTTATTTATCTCAAATGGTTGGTGGGAAACTCACGATTAAGAATATTCCCATCGTACGGAATTTTGATGATGTCTTTTCGGAGGAATTTCCGGGTCTTCCACCAAATCGTGAAGTTTAGTTTTCAATAGAACTCGTACCGGGTGCTTTGCCTATTTCAAAGACACTTTATAGAATGGCCCCAATTGAGTTGTAGGAATTGAAGAAGCAACTCCAAGAGAATATTGATAAGGGATTCATACTCCCTAGTGGATCACCTTGGGGAGCACCTGTTCTGTTTGTTAAGAAGAAAGATGGATCAATGAGACTCTATATTGATTATCGAGAACTTAACAAGATCATTATCAAGAAAAATATCCTCTCCCGCGCATTGATAACTTATTTGACCAACTACGTGGAGCTCAATACTTTTCCAAGATTGATATTCGTTCAGGGTATCATCAATTAAGGGTCAAAAGGGAGGATATACCAAAGACGACTTTCCATACAAGGTATGGACACTATGAATTTATAATGATGCCATTTGGTCTTACGAATTCCCCTGCTATCTTCATGGATATGATGAATAGAGTCTTTAGAGACTATCTTGATCAGTTTGTGGTAGTGTTTATAGATGATATTCTTGTATATTAAAAGAGAAAGGAAGAACATGAAGAGCACTTGAGAATTATATTGAAGACCCTGAGAAAGGAGAAGATTTATACCAAATTTACCAAGTGTGAATTTTGGCTTCAAAAAGTTTCATTTTTGGGTCACATAATCTCAAAAGAGGGGATATCTGTGGATCCAGCAAAAACAGAGGTTATCGAAAGATGGTCGAGACCAACAACAGTAACTGAGATCCAAAGTTTTCTTGGTTTGGCTGGATATTATCGACGTTTTGTGAAAGATTTTTCACGATTATCTAATCCACTCACCAAGTTGACTCGGAAAGGAGTTAAGTTTGTCTGGACGGAGGAATGTGAAGAGAATTTGAAGGAGTTGAAAAGAAGGTTATCCAGTGCACCTGTGCTCACACTGCCTTGTAGTGGAGAAAGGTTTGTGATCTATAGTGATGCATCCAAGAAGGGATTGGGGTGTGTTCTTATGCAAAATGATATGGTGATAGCTTATGCCTCACGACAATTGAAAATCGATGAGAAAAATTACCCAACTCATGATTTGGAGTTAGCTGCAGTAATATTTGCATTAAATATTTGGAGGCATTATCTTTATGGAGAAAGGTGTGACATTTATACTGATCATAAAAGTTTAAAGTATATTTTCACACAAAAGGATCTGAATATGCGCCAAAGAAGATGGTTGGAGCTGATTAAGGATTACGACTGCTCAATCCATTACCACCCTGGGAAAACAAACAAGGTGGAAGATGCATTAAGTCGGCAAGACCATGCCAGTTTATCCATGATGAGGATCACAAAAGATCCAATATTTATGGATTTACAAAGGATGGATCTTGGAATTATAATGAAAGGGAAAAAATCTTATCTTTCTCAAATGAATGTTCAACCATCTATACATGTGAAGATTAAAGAGGCACAGAAAGAAGATGTCGAATTACAAAAGAAGGTGAGAAATGTTCCTGAATTCAACCTTGATTGTGATGGGATAATAAAGTTCAGGAACCAGGTTTGTGTTCCTCCCATCCCCGAATTAAAAAAGGAACTGCTGGATGAGGCTCATAGTTCTTGATTCTCTATTCATCCTGGAAGCATGAAGATGTATAGGGACCTGAAAGAGTACTTCTGATGGGATGGCATGAAAAGAGATGTTGCTGAATATGTCTCTCTATGCTTGGTTTGTCCGCAAGTTAAAGCTGAGAGACAGAAGTCTAAGGGGATGTTACAACCATAACCCATACCAGAATGGAAATGGGAAAACATCACTATGGACTTTGTCACAGGACTTCCTAAAACATCCAAAGACAATAATTCTATCTGGGTCATAGTTGATCGTCTTACAAAGTCGGCACACTTCATCTCTATTAGAGAGGATTTCTCTCTGGATTAGCTTGCCAGGATATATGTGAAGGAAGTGGTAAGATTGCATGGAGTACCACTTTCTATTATATCTGATCGGGATCCGAGGTTTACCTCAAAGTTTTGGCGAAGTTTTTAGCATACTCTGGATACAGAGTTGAGTTTCAGCATTGCTTATCATCCTCAGACAGACGGTCAGTCTAAGAGAACAATTCAAACTCTAGAAGATATGTTAAGAGCTTGCTCTATGGATTTCAAAGGTGGTTGGGATCAACACATACCTTTGGTGGAATTTTCTTATAATAATATCTTTCACTCCATTATTCAGATGGCTCCTTATGAAGCTCTCTATGGAAAGAAATTCAGGACTCCAACTTGTTGGGATGAAGTTGGGGAAAGAAACTTATTAGGACCTGATATTGTTGATGAGATGGCAGAAAAGGTCCGATCTATTCAACAACACATAAGAGCAACTCAGAGTCGACAGAAAAGTTATGCCGACAAATGAAGAAAAGACCTAGAGTTTGAAGTGGGTGATAAAGTGTTCTTATGAATATCTCCCTCGAAGAGGGTCATGAGTTTTGGAAAGAAGGGGAAGTTGAGCCCTAGATATATCGGTCCTTTCGAAATAATTGATCGTGTTGGGAAGGTAGCTTACCGATTGGCGCTTCCACCAAATCTCTCTCAAGTTCATGATGTGTTCCATGTATCTCTCCTCAGAAAGTACATACCCGATCCTTCACATGTACTCAGCTCAGAAGTTGTACCGCTGGAGCAAGATCTTTCTTATAAAGAACAGCCGATAGAGATTCTGGATCGTAGCGAAAAAGTCCTACGAAACAAGACCACTAGATTGGTGATAGTTTTATGGAGGAACAACCAATTAGAAGAAGCTACATGGGAGCTTGAGGATATGATGAGGGAGAGGTATCCTCATCTGTTTGTTACAAGGGACGAATTTCGAGGGATAAATTCATTTTAAGGGGGGTAGAATGTAACACCCGAGACTTTTATAAGAAATAATTTGTTTTTATTTTATATAAATAATCAAATGAATCTTTCACTATACACAACACTATCTTGGCATGCTTTACACGCAATCACAACCTTCCTTGATAGCTTGCGTCGTACGCAATACCGAGTTGCACTAAACAACGATATGCTATTAAAATATTATTAAAACTAAACGTTATGAATAGTAATAACCACCTTTTGAAATTCTATGAATTTTATTTTTCAAAATGGGCTTCATTTTTGGATTTGGAATATCAAAATTAGCCTAGGGTAAAATTTTGGTATTTTTCTGAAAACTTTCAATTTTTGATGAATAGTGAAAACACTAGGTTACTATTTAAAAACCGACTTTTTATTTAAATAATTATTTATTTTAATTAAATTTATTTTAGGGAAAAATTGATACATAATACCTATATAAGTTCAATTCAATTCATTGGAGTCATTTTATAATAATTTTAGATATATAAAAATTTTATTGAAGTTTTCATCGACTTTTACCCACCTCCTAGGAGAATTTGCAAATTTACATAAAACATAATTTTACCGATTTTGTGAGTGGAATTTCAAAAATCCTAGAGACACGGTTGATTTCAGTAAGTAAAATGTGGTTCAATGAGATGAAAATAATTTTTGGTGAATAATAACTTTTTACTTTTATTTACCACAGTTAAAAGTAAATAGGGTAATTAAGGGTAAAAATGATATTATTATTACCCTAACACATGTCCTAATTCTATTGTATAAATGTAATTAGACCTAAAACAACCTTAGGAATACAATATGACCATTTAGGCCCACTTGGATTTGATTAGAACATTTATTATTAATTTATTTAAAGAAGGGTTAAAATAGTTAAAATCAAATTTTAATAAATAAATAATTTTTAATATAGTTTTATACATAAGATAAATTAAACTATAAATATTAATTAGAAATATAAAAATATTTGCTACCTAATGGTATTTTATTTGTAATTTTTAGAAATTAAATAAATTAATTTATTTATGACACAAAGACAATGCAGTAATTATCTTATTAATGAAATATTGACATAATTGATGTTATAAATACCCAAATAAATGTAATTTGAGACTTTTTATGAATTCCTTTAATTTTATAGGTTAATATGACATTTTAGTATTTATTTAATTAACTTTTTTAGAACTAATAATTCTGTTATGATTTACACAAAAATCAATTACTAAATAGTGCTAAAATTGACAAAAAATAGTTTTTAAAAGAAATATTATATTATTAATTGTTATTTTATTCCTAAAAATCTAATGTTTGGCCAAATGACTTATATATGGTTATATATATTAATAACAAACAACTTGGGGTTCGTTTGGCTTGTTATAGTAAGTTTATTAACCTTATATTGTAAGAACACAAAAAGATATGGTAAAAGTAAAATTATCTAACTTAAAGTTGAATATAAATGATAAGGTTAAAATAGGAACCTAAACTTGTCCAAATTATATTTTATGAGAGGATTGCGACCCATACCTACCTTATATTTGAAAAAAAATAAATTTGGAGCTATTAAAAAACCAAATATGGCTTTATAATAAAATAATATTTTTAGTTATTCCAAAGGTGCCCCTCTCCTCCCTTATAAAAGGGCACCTCCTCCCTCTCTTCCTCAAACCACTTTGAGCCTTATATCTCGGCCAAAAACTGCCAATTTCTCCTCTCCACTTCCCTAGAAACATCCTAGAGGTCCTGGTCTTCTTCAAAGACCAATTTTAGTGCCCTAAAAGGAGGTCTCAAAGAAGCGCTTCAAAGAAGAGGTAATGTCCGTTACCGATTCTTTCAACTTTATTTCTTCTTCCACTTCTTCTTATTTAGTTTTTTAATTATTAATTAATAACATAAGTATCACTCATATACTGATATGTTATTATAAGTATGAAATAACCCTATTTCACCATATATCCATCCTACAGAAAACGAAATCACTGTGCGTGCGTACGTACGGAATACCGTCTCCATGCCGTGGTGTAATATATTTTCCACCACCACCTTACTTGGATGGGTATAATGGTGTAAAGAATGAATATATATGATTATTGTAAAGTGATATTGATTCTGAAATAGTATACATACACTCCAATACAATTTCACGATCATGGGAACGATATCATCGCTTGTGCGTACGTAAGGAATACCGTCTCCACGCCGTGGTGTAATCTATTTTCCACCACCACCTTACTTGGATGGGTATAATGGTGTAAAGAATGAATATATATGATTATTTTAAAGTGATATTTATTCTTAAATAGTATACATACACTTCAATACAATTCCACGATCATGGGAACGATATCATCGCTCATGCGTACGTACGGAATACCGTCTCCACGATGTGATGCGACTCGTTCTACATGATTTTCATTGCATAATGATTACATAAATGAATTGAGTGAATAAATATGATATATATTACAATAATACCATTCTGGAAAAGAGGTATCTATAACCTTAAAAGAAGAATAAGAATTTATTTGACAAAACACGCATAAGAACAAAAAGTAATAAACACCCGAATAACAAGTAGCAATGAAATGTTACTAATAATAAGCTAAGAATATGACCATATATGATATCATAACAATGGGTATGATTCTGGAATAAGTCAATGAAATTATTTAAATCATTATATAGGAGGTTCAGACAAGTACGAAGCAAATCAGACCTAAGGTAAGGGAAATATCACAATCTCATTTCTATCTGAGATTGTTTATACTTTGGTATTTACTGGGGTGTATTTTATCATCCACATCCATATTTACTCAATATGTAATATTATTTCCATACACCTACCATTTTTTAAATCCAATTTTACCCTTCGGTGAGTTTTTATAAAAAGATATGAAAGGAATCTTTTGTCGTTTTTCGTACGAGGTACTTTTTGACTTTTCCGACAAAAGTACGAGAAGAATATTTTTTTTAAACTTATACGACATGAATGGATTTTTAAAACATTATTTCCAAGAATATTCCCTTAAAAGTTTTCAAGTTTATTTTTAATCAACTTCTTTTAGTTTAGAATTGTATGACATGTTAAGAAAGGAAAAGTGTTTTTGAAGTAGAAAAGATATTTTCCTCAAGAATGGAGTTCAAGTGTTTTATCAAAATTATTTTCCATCTAAGATAATAAAGGGTTCTGTTTCTATCCCTATTATTACATTGATTTGATTATGTTGTGATGGAATTATTTTTATGAATTCCTTTATCTTATATGAATTGGTTTATGATGTCACGATGTTTATGATTCCCATTTTTATTACATGGGTTATGCTGTGATGTATGGTTTATGATTTTGTGGAACACATAAGAATGGTATCATTATGAGATGGTTGGGACCTATATCTCCCTCCAATGCATTGGGTAATGATTTTATATCTCATGAGATAGACATGGCTGGAACGGCAGGTTAAACCGGTTTAGTGAAACAGGACTGAAACGAGGAGTGAACTCGGTTCAGAAATGGAATTTGTCCACTAAGATAGTCTTGGCAATGAGTCTTGACTAATAATAAATGATTCTCTATGATTATGTGTGTATGACACAAAGTTTCATGTTTTAAGTTATGATTATTGGGATTACATTTCACTACTATGATTTATCCCATGTTATGAAATTATGATCTCTTTTGCAGGTTAAGATTTCCAAAAGTTATGTTCTTATGTATATGATGTGATTGATATTTCCTTTTTTTACCCTTACTGAGCATTTGAGCTCACCCTTTTGTATGTTTTATTTCCCCAAGTCAGGAAGAAGGTTATTAAGTAGGATATTCCAAAAAGGGACTCTAGATATGATGAAATAAATGGGAGGCAAAGTAGATGCTTTATGAACTAGTTGTTTATGTTTCCCAGTTTCTAAAGAAACTATACCTATACGGTCCTTTCATGGTGTTGTTATATGTTGTAATAAGTGCTCTTAAATTTTGAAGTACTAAAAATGTATATAAAGTATGGGTCGTTATATTTTTATTCAAAAAACACTATCATTTAGACTACAGTTTAAGAACACAAGTTATAAGCAATTTAATGATCTTTTTTTAAATGATATAATGATTTTAATGTATTAAATTAAAAATACTATTAATCATGTGTATAATTCATAATGATTACTACATGCTACATAGCTTCAATTTACATGAAGATTTATGTATTTTCTTCTCTCTTAAAGTTGAGTACTGCTTTTCAAATCGATTCTAAAAATGTTGTAAAGCCATAATTGAATGGAATGCTATGATGCATATGAAAACACATGCACCGTATATCATAGTTCCAAGTTCTTGTTTTGAGTTACAAAAAATATTTATTTTCATAATTATCAAAGAAATATATATCTATATAGGAAACCATGTTTCTAAAATATAAAATAAAAATTGATAATATGAAAATCAAAAAAGTTATAGATATTTTAATAGAATAATTATGGTCATGTATTATTTTGGACTAATAACAGTGCATTTGACATCACACTAACCACTCTAATTGGCTTATTAAACTTATTGCATGATATCTAACTGTATTATTGTGAGTGGTAATATTTATTCATTTATGTTGTTTATGTTTTTAATGTTGGATTAAATCTTTTTTATGTTGGATTTTTTTTATGTAGAATCAAGACCCTACCCTAGTCAATAAAGAAGTTGGGCGATGTTTAATTTTGATTTCACTTGTTTGATTAAACATTTATTTCTTTATATCTGAATGTACAGGGAAAAGAGTGACAATACAATACCTATAGATAAAAGTTGTATTGATTTACCTCAAAACGCACCTTAGTATGCTAAGGGTTTGGAAGAATTTTTAGATTATACAATTTCAAATTGATCGGTGGATGATAGAACAATATTTCCATTTCCTACTTTTAAATTTCAAAAATAGTTGAATAAAAATGAAGTATATGATAATTTGATATTGAAACAGTTTCCTACTTGATATTTATGTTGAATATTTCATGGTGAATTGAATATTATGGAAAGTTAAAATAATGAAAATCTTGTCAATGAAACACAAAGTGACCTACCATAGGAGAATTCCGTTTAAAATTTGATAAATGATGTATTTGGATTTAAAGGATACAATGTACAAGATTTTAGTAGATTAATAGAAACTTCAAGTGATCTTGAGTAGGTTAATCTTGCTCATAACTCCAGTGACCAAAAAATGAGTTTTATGAATTAGTTGAAGATAGAAAATAAGAACTGTATGAATGGTGCCCCAAGTATTCGAAGTTGTATTTTATAATTAAGTTGTACCATATAAAGTGTCTATGTGGAATTACTGATAAGTAAATTTCCATGATTTTCGAGTTTCTTCATGATGCATTTAGTGAAGTTAAGATTCCTACATCATTCTATGAGATGAATAAAGTTATTAGAAATATTGGACTTGATTATAAAAAGACACATACATGCCCTAATGATTGAATTATTTGTTGGGGAAAGAGTCTTATAAAGAAGAATGCATAATATGTCATACAAGTAGATGGAATTCAATAAACAACAATGAGATTATAAATCAATGCAATATAATGAAGAAATAGAATAAAAAACTCCTTCAAAGGTACTATGATACTTTCCTCTAATACCATGCTTGAAAAGATTATCCATGTTGCCTAAGACTACATATGAAATGAAGTGGCATGATTAGGATAGTAGTGATGGATTGATGAGATATCTAAATTTTTCAACATCATGTAATATGTTTGATTCTTTATATCTATATTTTTCTTCAGATCCTAGGAATATGAGTTTGGGATTGGATTCTAATGGTTTTAACCCTTTTGGCACTTTAAGTTCTAATTATAACATTTTTCTAGTTGTTTTGATCCCTATAATCTACCTCTATGGATTTGTATAAAGAAGAATTATTTCATTATTTTGATGATTATTCCTAGAAATAAAATTCTTGGAAATTACATTGATGTATACCTTCATCCTATAATCAAATAATTGTGAGAATTATGGGATGATGGTGGGGAAACATATGATGCTTCATTGAGAAAACTATTAAAAATGAATGTTGCTTTAATGTGGACAATTAGTTACTTTTCTAGAATAGGAAATTTATCTTTTTGGAACACTCATACTAGTTTGTCTTGTCCAGTTTGTAATTTTTATTTTGCACCTCATCGATTACCTCATAGTATAAAATGGTTTTTTATGTGTCATCATTGATTTCTTGATGCTTCTTATAAATTCAGGTTTAACAAGACATAATTAAATAGAGATATTGAATTTATAAAGACATCAAAGGTGTTACCTAATTCATAAATATTAGGAAAATTAATGAATTTCATTGAATAATTTGGAAAATGTAATCAGTTTAAAGAAGGGGAAAAGGGTTCGAGGTACAATATATGAAGTAGCGGGAACACAACAATGGAAGAAAAAGTGTATATTTTTAAAACTTTATTATTGGGAGTTTAATTTTATACATCATAATCTTGATGTGATTCATATTGAGAATAAATTTTGTGATTATTTAATTTTTACATTTCTTAATGAGAAAGGTAAATCAAAAGACCACCTTAATGCTCATAAGGATTTAGAGTCAATGAATATAAAACATGGTTTGTGAGAAAATGAGAATGGAAAGTATCCTTTAGCTATTTTTATAATAAAAAATTATGATAAATACATATTCGTTATAACTTTAAAGAATGTAAAATTTCTATATGGATATTGAAGAAACATATCAAGGTGCATTGAATTAAAACATTGAAAGTTACATGGATTGAAAAGTAATGAATCATATATTTTAATAGAGTAGTTGTTGTCATTGTAATTGTGTAATACATAACCTAAAAATGTAACTGTAGTTAAAGTTGATTTGTGTACCATATTCAGAGAGATTTTTAGAAAAAATCTAAATACAAATGATCTTGATAAAATTTTTGAAAAAATTATTTTGATACTTTTCATTTGGAGATGTTATTTCCCCCTTAATTATTCATAGTAATGATTCATTTTACTATTCATTTTGTTGAAAAATCTAAACTTGGTGGACTGGTACACTATTGATGGATGTATCCAATTGATAGGTATATTGATATTATTTTTATTTTCTTTGGGTTATTCAATTTTATCAAATCATTGAGTAATTTTTTTAATATGTTTCTTATTTTTATTATCAGGTACTTAGATCATTTGAATTCATATGTGAGGAATAGATATCAACCAAAAGACTCTATTGATGAAGGTTACATAGAAAAATATTTCCCGACCTTATGTTCTATGTATTTGGACGGTATTTAGAATAGATTCAGTCATGTTAGATGTGTTACTGACATCTCCACTAATTCTCATTTTGAAAATCAATCATCACTATTTCCAACTATTAGATGACCAATTTGAAAGGGTTCAAATTTTACACTGATTAAATTGGATTTTCTAAAAGAACATAGATATGTGCTACTCAATAGACTTATTATATTTCCATTTATCGAGTAATTGTGATTGTAAACAAAGAAGCGACTAGGGGGTTGAGAGATGGAATTAAAACAAGCTGTTGATAAAAATATTATCGAATGGTTCAACCGTCGTGTAAGTATATACTCATATTCATATTATTAACGTGTAGTTATTTTGTTTATTTTAAAATTATCACCTTATATATTCTTATCTAGATAATGGATGTTGAAAATTGATATGAAATATAAAATGATTTGAATTTTTTGGATCAAGGTCTTCTAAGGAAGCCTAAGAGATCTGATGCCTACAATATTCATGGATTCAAGTTTCGTATAATGTATCATGAAGAAGACTTGAAAACTAAAAATAGTGGTGTATTTATACATGCATAGGTGGGATACTATGGAAAGATGAATAATATAATTGAATTAAACTATAATATTCATTTTGTAGTTGTATTATTCAAATTCATGTGGGTCAAAATTGATAGGGGTATAATGAAAGATTTGTTACATTTTATTTATATCAAATTCTCTGGATTAATCCATACTAGTGAGAATGTAGATCATGATACATTTATCTTGTATTTAAAATAGAATATGTTTTTTTATGTGGATGATGAAATAAAATAAGTTTAAAGTGTTGTTGTACACTTAAGGAAGAGGTACTTAAATTATATGGGTGATAAAGATCAATTGGTACTTTGTGACTATAAACCTCATCAACCACAAAAACATTGAGCAATTTTTTCCTGACAATATCAAAATAATTAATATTAAAATAGATAATGAAAGTAAAGCACTCGTCTTAATGGAGGTTGATAACAATGAATATAATGAATATGAAGATAATTGAACTTAAAAATTGGTAATGAAACTATATTTCAATTTCTCATTTATAAGTGTTTTGTACATATATAAAATGTTCTATTTTTATTTCCTTTTTTGTAAAACTCTTTTAGTTTTTCATTTTTTTACATTTAATATATCTAAACCGTTTTAGTTATTGGAATTCCTAGAATAAAGGAATTCAAGATCCTAACTAATTAGTTTCTAGGAGGATGCCACCACTATCGTCAGCTTTAGTAGATCTGAGTGATTCCATTATAAATGAGACTTCTATCGAGACATATATTTCCCCAGATGTTGTTGGTAGCCCACCATCCAATTCAAATCCAGTGATGGATCAATTGGTCACCCCTATATCTATGTAATATTGGAAAGTTATTGTTACTAGTATGTATGTCATTTTATAAAAAACTATATATTTTATGAAATTTTTAATGCATTTTTAAAAGAGATGAAGCTGAAAATAGAAGGTATATAAATATAAACATGTCATATGTATGGGACCTGAAGGAATTCAAGATTATAATTCTATTTTATGAGTTTGGGCTGCCTACTATTGATGCTGCTAAAATATATGGGAAGATTCTTGGGCAACTTTCTTGTGAAACGGTGCGATTTCACATTATTTATAAAGATTTGAGGCATACTCCCACAACTTGAAAAAAATGAGGTCTTTGATAATCAAGTAAAGGTAATATTAATTTAATATTCATTGATAACTAATATAAAATACATGATTAAAATTTTGTAAATTCTTATAAAGTGTTATTTTTTTATTTCTAGATGTTTTTTCATTTTGATGTCCATGACTCCATTTCACACCTATGGACTCTAAAAATTTTGGGTAAGAAATGGAGATATTTTAAATGGAGAACATGACATGAGTTTAATGACATGTCACTGAGCTCATGAAAGATCAATGATAAAGTTATTGAAAGAATTTCTCATGAGCAATGGATGCTATTTTTTGATATTAATAGAGATGCATATCATGAGTAAATTTCATATTTTAAAGTATATTAATAACAAAAACAAAACAAAACTATAATTTTTATTAATGTTTTAATTTTTTTTGTAATTATATAAAAAAAATACTATGAATGATGAGAAAAAATTCATTCCATGCATCGCTGGGTCTCAGTGTTTTTTAAGAAAAAAGACAATTTTGGTTTGAATTTTATCTATTATTATTTATATCATTTTATTATAAGTCAATGTTTTTTATAACTTGTTGATATGCTTTTATAAAGTCAAATGAATTAGGTCACTTTTTAACCAAATATAGATGTGGTTTTTATTGAATAAGAAACTTGATGATAGTTTTATAAATAATCCTACCAAAGACATTGAAGTAAGTAATTTTCATTACCATTTCATGTTATTTCATTACTATAAAAACATAATAATAAAAAATATATTATAAAAAAAAAATCCTTAAACCCAATTAAATGGGGTTGTCTAAATAGATCAAATGATGCCAATTTTACATCATTTGATCCATCTAACTGGCCACAATTAATTGGGTTTGATATTTATTTGTTTTTATAATTTTTTTTTATGATTATGTTTTTATAGTAATAAAATAATAATAAATAGTAATGAAAAATTTATTAATTAGATAATATTATGAATTTAAGATAATTTAAAAAATTATTGTTGATAATTTTTTATTAAAAGGATGAAATTGAAAGTATGGGATGTGAAACCTTCACAACCATTATCATTTTCGCATAATGATGTAGTTGCAATCATTTTAGGGAAGGAGTATCCCAGATGTGTATAGAGGATGAGTTTTGGGCCTAATCCATCTGATGTATTTGGTAGGGTGTTGTCACACCCTAGTTTTTATTTTCTCTTTTAGTTTGGTTTATCATTTTAACTTTGGATCTTCTCTTGAATATTGGTTGTTTCATATTGAATTTTTAAGTTTTGCATTGTTTTTTCTCTGTTACACGGTTTGTATTCACAAATAAGTGGAAACCATGAAACCTCCAAATATAGAGTTATTTCATTATATTATTTCACAGTTAGGGTTACATGGGTATAACATAGTTATATTCAAACTGTGTGACTCCTAGGTGTAACTGTATGGGTTTTAGGGTGTTCGAAGATGAGCGTGCACAAATTGAGCATGGTTAGTCCAAACTGTGTGAGAATCATATGCATGGGTCTACAATTTTTGACAGAACTAAACCACACATTTGGTGAAAAGTTTCCCAAATAGTGTGTCCAAACCATGAGGTTGTCCTTTGAGCCTGGTAAGGGACACATGGTTACTGCACAGTTTCCTAAAATATTGAGCCTAACCATGCATGGATCCAAGATTCATTAAAAAATAGATTTTTCCATTTCCTCTTTGAATTTTAAACCCAAACCACCCCATTAACCCCCATTTGGATTGTGTGACCTAAGGGATTCTCTTTCCCTTTTCCTCACGCCTCCCCTTCTCTTATAAGGTTGGAATTAAGAGATTTATTCATGATTTGGGGGTGATTTCTCAAGGTAACCTTTTTCTTTCTTCTTTATCCTCTTCCTTATTCTATTTTCTTCTGAGTTCCACTTCTCTATTCATTCATTTGTCCTGGGGTTCATGTTTCCTTTAATTTATTTTGGGGTTTTTGTCTTATTAAGTTTCTTTTGAGTGTTCTTACCTCTTCAGACCTCATTGAAGCCATTTTGAGTTTTCATCAACCAAGATCCTTGAGTTTATGGTAGGTTTACCTTTGCATTTGGACTTTAAATTTAAGAAACATTTATTACTTGATATAAAGCATTGTTTTGATGATAATTAGTGATATGTATTCATTATAATAATTATTATAAATGAAATCAAGTGATTTTACCTTGAATTTAATTGTGTGAAATTGTTTGTTTGGACTTCACACTCCAAATGTTCGATAAAATGACCGGATTACCTTTTTAAGTGTGTTTTTATTTCTAAATGGTGATTCAGGTTCCTCAAATGGTTTTCTAAATGGATTTTTGGTTTTAGAAGTGGTGTGTTTGGTTCATTTAGAAGAGGTTTCTACCTAAAGAATATGTGAGGTCTAGTTAGCACCTTGAAAAATGGTTTTATTTTGAAAAATATTCTTAGGATATATCTCTCTTACCTTATTCATTATTAAAGATAATGGGAGGTCCTTAGTATGGGACTTTCTTTATGAATCAATGGTTGGAAGATAAGAGGGATCATTACTTAGAGTGGTTTTCAGGGGTGGTGCTTGTGTATGTGGATTGTGTTTTTCTTATACCTGTTATTTATATGTAATTTATTGCTTGATACTCTTTGTATCACCCCCATTTTAGACATGACATGGGAACCTAGAATATCTAGCAGATTCTAAGAACACTTACTACACTAGTTTATGATTATGCTCTATATAGTGACCCTTAGTATAGACATGCTCTACTTTGGGGATTTTTTTCCCTCAGTTAGGCCAGTTAAGGTATGACCGAGCATTAGGGTTGTTTGGTTTCATTATTCACGATCACAAGAAATATTAGGTTATAGTATGTTATATATTTTCCCCTGATCTACAAGGTCTTCCCATATTCCCTAACACTTGTTTATCTGTTGAGGATAATCTATGTGCCACACCTGGTTTGGTTACTTGAGTACTATTTTCCGATTTCCCTCATTATATTGTTGTTTCTTCTACTACCTGTTTATGATGTGTTTACCTAGTAAATATAAATATTTAGCTTTTATGTATTTCTTTAAAAGTGTTTTGAAAAGTGTTTCATACTCATTTATCCTTTACAAAACACCCTTTTTATTACTTTTCTTCTCTTTATAAAAAATTCCCAAGTCTCCCTTTTTAGAAAGACCTATTTTAAATAAGAGGGAAATGAAATGTGATTTATTTTGAAATTGAGTGGATGAAAAACCTATGTTTATATACATGTTTTTTTCAAACTAGCTGTAAATGAATCATTTATTTTAAGGAAATTCATACGGATTAGTTTTACTTGGGCATGCTTAATGAGTTTTAATGTTCATGCCTATACTTACATTCTTGTTTTTAGTCTTAGGGGAATATTTTATATTAGTTTCAATCACTATGGAGTGATGTTGGTTTTTGGGTTTGGTGAGTGACCCACAAGGTCACATGGAGATCTGTTTGATTGGAAGGTTCATATTTTTTTTTTTTATTTTATGTTTTATTGTTTTTACTATTTATTTTATTTTATATTGGGATGCTTGTTTTTATTTACACTTCTTCATTTATTTTTTATTGTGTTAAATTGTTCTCAATGTCTCTCATTGATTCCCTTTGTGCTTTTCACCACCCTGGGGTGATCAGGAACACACCCTGGGGATGTCATGATCCAGACCTCGTGATCGCTTTGGGGTCAACCTGTGTTGGTTCATGAAAAAATGGTATCATAGTAGGTTCTTTATAGGAACTATATTTCAGAGATCCCTTTTTTATTTGGTTTTTAAAGGTATAAGGGGTAATATTGTCAGAACTTGGGGTGAAGGTATGAGGAAGTGTTTAGCTAACACTTTCTGTACTGAACCTTGGGTTACCATGGAAAGTTGGGATTTGGGTTTTTCTTTTATATTATTTTTCTATATTATTTTCTTTGTATTTTTCTTGTATTTGTCTAATGATGTTTGGTTAATTAGTTTTGTAGATTATTTATGAGTCTTTCTATATTTTCAGAATAAAATGGGAGTTAATCCAGTGGTTTATAGTGATCTCATAGGGCATGGAAAGTCATGTGGATCTTGGGGATGTGGTCCTGAAATAATCTCTATGATAGTGATTTGATTGGAATATTTCAACCAACCATATGGCCAAATCACCCCTTAACAGTACCCCCCCTGGGAAATTTATTTGGTGTTTTTCTTAATTTTAAAATTGTTTTGAAAACCTCATTTTGGATTGTAAAACTGGGATTTCAAATAATGGCATGTTGGTTTTCCAAAAAGATAAAAGATTTTTTCGAACCTATTTAATAAAATTATTGGAAAATGGATTTCTAATTTAAACAAATTTTTATAGAAAGTGTTTTGAAAAATGGTTTCATTCCTCACTATCAATTTTGAAATATGGTGTGTGATATTTTAAAGGGATATTTAAAGCTTGTTTTTTAATGATAAAGTTGTTTAACTGGGAAGGTTTGGATTTCTTGATAGAATTCAAGGGATCTTTATAGAATTAAATGGCTTAAAGTGTGGAGTTTAAAATTGGTTTCTAAAATGGTGGTTAATGAGATTTTTGAAAAAGTTTTATGGAATTAGTGGGTTGGTTTATTTTTGTTTTGGTGCTTAATTGTGATGAGTTATTAATGGTTAGTTCATTTTGATTGATTTCTTATTTCCTTTTTTCTAGAGTACACCCCCACTAATATATAAGGAATCATAAAGAATATTTTTAGGTATCTCTTTCATAGTGTGATTTTGGTTGATCAAGTCTTGTCTTATTTTTCTAGTTCATCCATTCTAGAAATGGAGCTCGGTGGTCCTCACTATCAGGAATTCATTGAGAAGTTTAGAGAGTTGAACCCTCCTCACTTATTCAGGAAGATGGAACCAAAAAAAGATGAGGAATGTTTAAAACCATCGAGGAGATTTTTGCTCATCATGAGCTTCCCGATCCTCTTAAGCTCAAGTTTGTGTCCTTTATGTTTGAAGGTATGAGTTAGAAATGGTGGAAGATGGTCATTAGGACCAAGCCTTGGGAATAAATATCCTGGGAATTCTTTAAGAACTCATTCACCTGATAGTACTTATTTGAGGCTATGAAGGTGGATATGGATATTGAGACATGTTGCCTTCAGCAAGGTGATGGATCGATGTTAGAATTTGTCTGTCATTTTAGGGATCTAGTTTTCTATCTCATGGAGTTGGCTGAGGATGATTATATGAAAGCCCAACATTTTGAGAATGGGCTTCATCCTGACCATCAACTGAGGGTGTTATAATTCAGTCTAACCTCCTCTACAAATGTGGTGTGGAAAGATGTTCAGGTTGAGTTCATGTTAGCAGGGGTACTCAAGCTATATAATACTAATTTAGTCTTTGGAAGTAGTGAAAGGGATTCCAATAAAGAGATGGGAAAGCAACCAAAAGATTACTATGTTGGTGGAATAATTAAGAGGCCTTCTGATCATTATTCATCGTATTTTATTCATAAGACCCCGATGTGTCATCAATGTAGAAAATAGGTTCATAATAATCCTTCATGTCCAAATTCTCTAAATACATGTCATGCTTATGGTTGTTTAGGATATATCCTGAAGCTCTGAAGGGGTATGGATCGAAATAAGAGTGGAGTCAGATCCACTCCCTCAAAGAAGCATGTAGCTCCATTGTATGAAATTGGTGCTGGTGTGGGTTCTATTTAATGTTTTTGATGTAAATGTTTCTTATGTTATAATGGTTGTAACTTGAGGTGAAGAATTTTTGTTTAGAATTAAATAGAATGTTATGTAAATTTTGGGAAGTTCTATACTAATGTAAATGTATTTTGAGAAATTATGTATCTCATAATCATGAAGTGACCTAAACTGTCATTAAAGTCAGTCAAAGTTTAAAATTTATATTCTTACTAACTACTGTATATGTGGTAAGCAGGGTCAAACCCACAGGGAAGGTAAATTTGTCCACTAATATTCTAAAAACATGGTAAACTCCACTGCTGTCAGTAGTGGAGTGATTTTTCTATTTTTTCACTTTTTATATATTTTTTTATTACTTTTCTTTTTATAATCAGTAGAGTGATAGAACATTGGAAATCATGTTTAAGAACTAAATTGAAGCTAGAAATAGTTGTAAAACATGGAATAACAGAGATATAGAACACTGATAAAAAGAACAATCTATTAAACCGCTCGAGGAAAAATATTCATTCTATTGGTTTTGAAGGTGTTTCAATTCACTTATAGGTTGTTGCAGAGTACCACTGTAAAGATTATGACTCACCTCCCTCTCTAGGAGTTAAGTCACATAAGCCAACCAATTTTAGAGTTCACCACTCCAAAATTAATCAACTGTGAAGTATTTTAAAATTAACAGCAAGACAAACTCTCCGTAAGTATTGAAGTCTTTTGAATTTGTTAACTTTTGAAAAGTGTTTCCACAATCAATCTCGCCAACTGACTGTGAAATTTGGAAATTAAGCTTTGGTGGAACAATTCAAATCGAATGCGTTCATTATCGATCTCACTGATCAATACTGAATACATTAAAATGATAAAGTGAAATGATAATTTAATGATAACCAGTGGAACATCAATATATCACTGAACTAGAAACTTAGCTAGACATCATCTCTAATAAGTATACTAAAACAATTCAATTACAAAGGAGAAGAATTAAACGAAAACAGAGTAAGTAAACTCCCTCTGCTAGCATGAACTATTTCTTCTCCTGGCCTCCTCCAGCTCCAAGAAGTAGTTCCAGAGTCACCCTTCGGTCTCCTCTCCTCGACACTGGCTCTCTGGTTTTGTTGAATGAATGTCCGTCTAATGAATTCCCCACTTGAATAAATGTCTCTCCCCTATATCGAGTTCTGCTACTTACTCTTCTTAAGTATCAGGTTGTCTTCTACTGCGTGTCACCGAACATTTACCATCGAATTCAAAAGTTCTTCACAAATGCACCGCACACGTGTGTTTTTTAGTGACTAGCACGTCGCGTTAGTTTTCCTCACATAACTAACTCCAGATGAGTTATTTAACTGTACATGGATGTGTTTTTGACTCTTGAATGAACCTGCATAAGAAAAACAAATAGAACAATTAAAACGCTAAGGAAATAAAGAATTATAGTTTAAGAAATTAGTTTATTAAAGAGTTTTTTAAAGAGAATTAATAAACTTTTAAATAATGTTATTAAATAAATTATTTTATTACTATTACTAAAAACTAGTAATTATATTTTAATTACTTATAATGAAATGAAATTTATTATTAAATAATTATTATTTAATTATAAAATATAAATTATGATAATTTATGTATTATAAGTTGATCTAATTTGTTAATAATAGAGTTATTATAATTATTAAAAATAAGAAGTTTTATTAATTATTAATGTTAATGCTAAATTTTTTATAAGTTATTATTATTATTTAATTAATTAACATTAATAAATTAAATTATAAACATTAAGTTTATTATTATTTTGAAAGTTTACATTATTAACATTTTAAGTTAACTAGTTTAGTTTAACTATAATTTAATTTATAACTTATTATTAGTATTTTATTTTATAAACAAAATGTATTATTAAGTAATTATTAATATGTATTATTAAATTATAATTAATAAACTTTTTAATAATCTATTCTAATTTTATTTTAGAAAAAACTATCAATTAATTACATAAAATTTTATTTATGTTTAAAAATTCTGTTTTATTAAATATCTTATGTAAATTATTTATTTATAATTATTAATGTTTATTATTTTTTAGTTCAAGTTCTTATTTTAACTTTTTTTAATTCATTATTTAGTTTTTTTTGTTTTTTTAACTTCTTTCTCCCCCCCAAAATATCGGTGCACAACAACTGGCGGGAGGGTTTCTTCAGTGCTGAAACCAAGCAGTGGTCTCTTCCCCTTCAAGTGATGGTGACAGACACCACCAGAAGTAGGTGAAATCTCTCCTCTGAAAACCTCAGCGGACCACACAAGTGCGGCGCGACTCCAAATCTCAGGTGGCTTCGGGTTCTCACCGCAATTAAAAGATTCTTTCCCTCTGCTCCATGATGGCTTGGCATCAGTTATTCCTTAGCGGCACACTCCTCCTTGGTAGCTCCTCTCATGCAGATCCTCTTCGTGGTAGAATCTTGGTCACAAGAAAAAAGGACTAAAGTGTAGTTTGGCGCACTGGCTCCCTCGCGTGGCTCCCTCCTTTGAAAACCTCAACGGACCACAATGGTGGAATTTTGGGTTCCTTTATAGCTTCAGCGGGTGGTGCAAAGAACCGCCCTCGGCAGCAGGTGGCGGTGGTCAGAAACTGAAGATGGCAGTTCCAATTTCATCCATGAGAGTTCTAGGTTTTAGATCTATAAGTATTAAATCTTGATATGTAGTGATATCAAAGCATTGATCTGGTTTGAGTCAAAATATGTTATGCTTTGAATGTGGCATTTGGTTCAATTTATATGCATTGGTGGAAGAGATGTTGGGGATTTATAGTGGCATGAGTTCTTGAGGTTGGGAAGAAGCTCTGGTAGCATTGTGGCAGTGAGAAACAAGGGAGGCACTGGTCGAAGAAAACTAATGGTGAGGTGAGGGTGAGATGGAAATACGACACAAAGGTCACTGGTAAGCTGCAAGAGAAATGGTCACCATTACAAATAAAAAATAAAGTCTCACTGTTAGAAAATAGATAGAAGGTGACTGAAAGAACAATAAAGAGGGATACCGATAAGGAAAATAGGTCACCGTAAGAAATATAAATTACGATTACCGGTAGTATAAAAAAACAATGTAGCGGCAAGGGGGTGTCACCGGTAGACAAAAATAAAAGGTTACCGGTAGAGAAAAAAGGGCACCGGTGGTGTTAAAGGTTACCGATACAAATAAAATAAAAACTCACTGTCAATTTTAAATTAGCAGGTCAATGTTAGAACAAAAATAAATAACCAACGGTGACCTTCAAAAAATTTAAACATAATAATTGATCTTAAAATTAAAACTTAAGTAATCTAAATAAAAAGATTGAAAATAATAAATTAAAAGAATGCTAAACACTATTAATTTAAAACAGTATTTTTATTAACTTTTAAAACATTAAAATTATTAATTGAAAACACTTAAATTATAAAATGAATAATTTTTAATCTAAAATGATAAAAGACTTAAATTTAAAATACTATATAAATTGATTACAAGGTTTCAAGGAAAAAAAATGAAGAGCATCAGTGACCCAATAGGTTACAGATAGCTCTTGTCTACCTCACTGGTAGACTAAAATTAAAAAATAGTGAATGAATAATCAAATTGCATACATAAGATTAAATAATTAATGTTTAAATACTCAAAATAAATTAATTAAATAACTATTTGAATATATAAAAATAAAATAGAACTATTTATTTAATTTATACTGAAATTATTAACTTAAGTAATTAGCAGGATGATTAGACAAATTATTTAATATTGTTAACCTATTCTAATGAAACTAAATTATAATATAAAATATTAAAATAAACACAAGTTTAATTAAATAGAATTACAACGATTAAATTATTGTTTTATAAAAATGATAGTTCAGTAAAGAGTCAAGCAGATTTAAATTAACCAAACTAAATAAGACATAATTAAATTAGAAAATTTAAGTAAGATTAAAATTTTAAATTTAAAGACTAATAATACATAATTAATTGTACAAATTAATTAATTAACAAAACTAGTTATAACAATACAAAATTGCAATTATTTAGTAAAAAGTGATTAAATAATTAATTAAATCATTAAAATTTAAGTAAAAATATGTAGCAAAACTATGCAAAAATAGAGCCACATCATGAAGTGAAATCATGTTCCATTGTGTGTCTTGTTCCTATATTCAAGTTCTTTCTAGGATTTTGTTTGGTTGATCTAGTCTGGAAGGCCGATGTTTGATCGGTGTCATTAGCTGGTACCTAGTTGGTTTCAATATGGTGGGGAGTCCACCATGGCCTCCTGCTATTTTCTACCATAAATGAGGGCAAGGGAAGCACTAGGGTTTTATCAGTGCTAATTAGAAAACACTGATAAAAGGGGGACTTTTATCAATGCTAGAAAAAAACACTGATAAATCTACCCTTTATTAGCACTAATATTAGCGCTGATAAAAGTTTTTAATAGAAAATATTATAAATATATATAAAAATATTTTAATTATATTCAAAAATAATTTTTATATGTATACATTAAATAAAAAATGCATGTTTATTATTTATATTATGTTTATGTTGTATTTATGTTTAATATGTTTATTAGTTTTATTTATATCTTTATTATATATTTATTATACTATATATTTATAATATTATATATAAATACTTTTTAATATATATATACATATACTTATTAAATAAATAAATATATATATTTAAATGAATTTATGTTTCCAAATGAATGTGTTAATTGATGTGTACGTTCATATTCTCATGAATATATGTTCATTGTTTACCGTAATGTTGGCCATATATACTATAGTATTGTATATACTTGGTGTATTCATTCATTTACTATATATATGAAGCTTTATCTTCTCATAAATACTTAAAATCATGATAAATATATTTAAATTAATAATAAATGTATTAATTATAATTAAAAATATAAATATTTAGTTATATATAATTATATACTTTTTAAATATATTATATATAATTATAATTATATATAACTAATTTAATATAAATATGTTTAAATAATTATAAAATTACAAAATATTTTTTTAAATGATAAATATATATTTATGAATACCTTTTGAATATATTTATTTATAAAAATATGTCTTTAATGAATATATACACAAACACACACACACACACAAATATATATATATATATATATATATATATTTAAATACTTATGAAATTAAAATTAAAATTACTATATCAGTTTATATTTATATATATTTAATTATAATTTAAATTATAAAATTATATATATATTTAATTATAATTTATACAAAAACACAAAAATAAATAAATAAATATATAATTATAATTTGAATTATTAAATTATAATAAATATATTTATTATATATATTTATAAAATTATAAATGTATAAATATATTGGTTATAATTTTATAATTATGAATAAATGGTATGTTTTATCAGCGTTAATTAAGAAGCGTTGATAAAACATACATTTATCAGCACTTTTTTAGTGTTGATAAATATGGGCCTTTATCAGTGCTAAAAAGGCGCTGATAAAGTCTTGTTTTATTAGTGATTTGAATTGTAGCACCAATAAAGGTATGTTTCACCAATGCTTTTTATCTAGAACTGATAAAAGTGTCACTAGGTTTTATAAATAAACCCTAACTTTCTCCACCTTCCTCGTACCCCTCAAGATCTCACAGAAGCCAATCCCTGCCACTGTCATCGCCACTTCCTCTTCTACTACCTCCTCTTCTACCTCCTCATCCTCCCCATCCACCGACTCCTCTGCCACTGTGAATATAGCTTCACCGTGTGGATCTCCTCTGTCGTGGCTCTCCTCTGATGCGGCTCTCCTCTACCATTGCCTCTCCTCTACATCACCTCTCCTCCTCCATGCCTCTCCTACAAAACGAACGCACCTCTGCCACATGCTAAACCACACCTCAATGGTTATTTTTATCCTCTTTCTCATTGGGTTCACTTATTATAGTTTTATATTGATAGTGATGTTGTGAATTGTACAGGCTAAATGACCCACTAAAAATCATGATCGTTGGTGGTCCTTGTTTGTGCACTAGTTATATTTGGTAAAATTCAATTTTCTTATACCATATTTTGAATTGGTTGATTTAGAAATCTTCAATGCAATGTGGTTTTTCCTCATGGTTATTTCAAAAAATTCAAAATATTTTTCCATACATTGAAAAATAAAATTTTTATCATCCACACCTATTTTTTTATTACTCTTATGTATTTTTCATTATTAGATTATTAAATATTCATTTGAAAATTAAATGACTTCAAAGTGTTTCCATTTATTTTATAGAAAAAATTTGTTATTTTTTATGTTTCTATTATGAAAATTATTTTTAATAGTAAAAGTCTTCAAAGTATTTCAACTTCATTTACAAAAAACATTATAAATTTCTCAAGTTTCCATTATTGATGAATATTTTTATCAATTGATCTCCATGATCCTACTCCAAATCTTCTTTGAGAACCTAAACCACCAACTAGTTCTCTTTCCTCATCTAAAAACATCTACTTGATATGTCCCAACTATAACACCCCAAACTAAATCACCAGGATTTAGCCGAAGTGTCACATGATGTCATGTATGCTTCCCTGTACAAAGTATGTTTCCAACTAGTGGTGAGGGAATAAGTGGAATCATGGGGATACTACCCCCTTGGTAAATAATAATAATTAGAGTACATAATAGTAGAAATAATAATCAAAGTAAAAATTAGAACCTAAAAGGAAAAATAAGATCATATAACAAAAACCTCTACCCATTCTATATAAATACGACATAAAATATCCAATGCAACAAGTCAAGAGGTCCCAATATGTGGTATAACCATAAACAATAAACAAGGAAAAATAAATAAATAAAGAGTTATTTCTACAAGGATCCTGAATTCTATCCTGATATCACCTCGATTAACCTACTCCTTCAGTATAATTTCCCTAAGAAGGGCCACTACCCACATCTGAAATCTAGGTTAAAGATGTCTAAACATGCACTGAGATTCCCGTGTAGGGTGTGAGTATAAAACTTAGTATAAAACAATTTATATGTTCTTAACATAAGCGAAATAGTTATATATAAGTGTATATGATGATAATAAAGTAAATTCACAAGTAAAAAAAATCTCATTTTGGGTCATCATGTGCTAACTAGGATGCCATGAACCCCAACCCCACTAGCATCGACTCCATATCATAAGAAAATATATATCTAGTTTCCCTGAATCTCATAATAGACCATATGGATAATTTAAGTCTCATAATAGGTCAAAATTATATCATGACTTTGATTAATCCATAAGTCCATCATGCCTCACCAATTATTGTAAGTAAAGCCATAAATCCATAATGGCCAACCAACAATCTCAGGTCAAGACACAAGTCCATCATGCCTTGCTTCTAGTATCAGGTTAGGCCACAAGGCTATCATGTACTACTATTTTTAATTCAATACCCAACCATAATCATCATGCATCACGTTGCACATTCTTCCCCTCTAATGGATTAACCAAGCCATGAAGGGTCTATATGTCACCATGATACCAGATGACATAAGTCTACCTCTATACACATATATACAAATACAAGCCATAAAAAGGAAATTATTGAGATATGCACATGAATAAACATGTAAAATTATGAGAGGTGTCATGGGGCACACACACACAGAAAATCATTTCTTATTAAGATAGGTCGCTTGGGTCACACACACACGCGCACAAGAATTTCATACTAAGAAAATTATTGTGGTAACACACACAAACACAAAAGAATTTTTTATCATAAAATTATATATAATTTCTATAATATCGTAAGAAACTTCCTACTTTAAGAGTATCAAATCCTAATATTATGGTTCTCCAACTAAAACAAGACTGGACACCAATAATCCCTATAACCAACCCCAAATCACCACATAAGGATTAAAGAGTTAAGATATAAGAATAATAACATGTCAAGGGATAAGATTGATTTATACTTACCCAAAAAGATCTGAAATAATGATCAGATCTAGATAGATATGATAAAAATCTATAAAAATGCATTTCTACCTTCCTTTTCTTCGAAAATAGAAGGAATCACATTAGATAATGTCTAAATTACTAAATATGACCATAACAGTGAGGATCTTGGGTATTTTCTAAGGAGAAGAGAGAAGTTATTATATAAACAAGAAGAATGGAGGGAAAAGTGACCGATTACCTTGAAATCCCTAGGTCTGATGTCTATAGATCTAATAAAAATGATCTATATAGGGAAGGAATTCACCAATAACAACCACTAGAGTCCCTAAGTTTGAGATCCCTAGGTATAGTGAGAATAATGAGGGGTTTTAGGGAGGTTTTGAGTTAAAAAATCCAAATTTTGGATTAATTAATCCCATATGAATGGTTTGGTCTCACGGTTTATCAAACTGTGTTCCAACCATGCAATGATCATTTCCTATTTAGGGTACACTCAAGGTTTAGCTTCATGGTTTGGTTACCCATGTTCCAATCATGCTTTTGTTTCTATTTTGAGTTGCATGGTTACCTCGGGAATGTTACATGGTTAGATCTAACTGAGTTCCAATCATGTTCCACCCTCTATTTATCTCCAATAGGCTACATAATCTCCTAGGTAAAATCACATGGTTTACCTTAGCCATAATTCCCCTTAAAGGCTTTTAAAACCCTATAAAAACCCCTATCAAATTCATGAGACTTCACCCAAACAAATAATAACTAAAATCAATTAAAATAAAGGCTAAACATAAAGAATAATACACCAAGAAAGTTCGAGTCCATTACAATCTCCCCCTATAAGGACTTATCATCCTTTAGAAGTGTCTCTAGAGGTCTTTCTCGACCATGTTGGGCCACTGAGCCTGTGCATCAGACTCCCGATTCCAATATTCTTCTTGAATATACCCACGATTCAAAAATCTCAAATATTAGGCACCGTCTTCCTTCTCAATACCTTCTCAATCCAATAAATAATTCATAGTATATTTTTCTCAAATTATGTATTTACCTCCAAATAAAATTCTTCATTATCAAACATATATGAAGGATACAACTCATACTTTCTAATTTAAGATACATGGAACACATCATTCACACCTTGATGTCATGGAGTAGAATCCAATTGGAATTACACCATCCTGATCTATTCCACTATCTTAAATCATCCCAAAAACCACATTTCCAACTTCCCCTACCTCCATAATCACTAATTCCCCAACTAAGGTGTTACCTTAAAGAAATATTAATCCTCCATGGATAAATCTAAAGGTATCCATCATCGGTATATATAAGAACTTTATCTGATATAAACAGTATCCAACCACTCTTTGATTATTTGCACCCACTCTAAGATTTACTACACTAAACTCAACCTAATAACTGTTGAATCAATGTATTTTCTACTAACAACGCACACACTGGGTCCCTCTCATTCTCCTAAGAAATAATACCAAGTTGTTTTTACATTCCCAAGTATATATGTCTAAATAATACTTCATTATGATTTTTCACATGATTCAACCCATAAACTAAGTGACAAGCCGTACTAGCTCTCATCACCAATTTCTCCTAAAAACCCAAGCCCCGCTCTATAGGTCAACATCATTGATTCATTCTTTATATCCTCTAATCAATACCCTTACATGAGTATTTATCATCTACCAGTGCAACTCATCCACTTATGTGCACACACAAAACCAACCACCTCTACCTACGGGTTAGGTTCACTTACACACCACTCCCAATGTGCCCTAATAAATTCCATCACTACCAAAACATAAGCATGAACATATCTCATTGTTAGATGAATATTGAAATTCATAATCATTTCAAATAACTCCCATACATGCTCAGATCACTGAATGCAATGGAATAACTCAAGGACCCATCTACTTACCCAGACATGACTCTTACACTTTGACTCTCTACATCCTCACATGGGCTTGTTAGTGACCAAAACAATTATAGGATTTTTATGAACCACAACTAATCATTACTAAAATTACAAACTATCATGATAAGATAACACCCAAAACAAATTTACAAACTTGTATTTCATCACCACACTACTCATCCCTTGATAGGTTATAGATCACTCCCCAAATGAACTTATTGTCTCACACACCTATAACACTATGAGTTATGGGTCTCTTATTTTCCACATTACAAAGGCCTTTCCCCCTGAATACATTATGTATTTTTCAAGCTTGAATCATTAAGGATTCTATTAAAAGTAAACATTTTTAAAGTATTTTTACTTTTCATATTTAAAACTTTTATTTCTATTTAATAACTTTTATTAGGAACTATTTATAATTATGTTTTCAAGGGTAATATATTTCCCTTAAAAAAATTAAATATAATTTTAACTTAAATGTTTAAAAAGTTATTGTGAATAGGTTTGTATTTTCACTTATATTTATCATCTCAGGATTGTTTTCTATATAGTTATATTTTAGTCATAACTTATACGTTATTATGATATGATTTATTCTGGAAAATGAGAATTATAATATTCCATGATTTCTTAAGTTCATGTTATGTGATTTTTTTTGAATTATTTAAGAAAAAAGTTATTTTTCCATTTCAAGAATTTTTCCCACTCTTTGTTATTTACCTCCCACAACCTTCTTCTCTTCTCTATTTCCAATAGGGTTCTCCTTCTCCCGGAAACTAAAATTCATTTTTCATGAGGATTTAGTGCTTTAGGTTTTTTTACTGTTTTCCATGGAAGGTGAAATGTTGTGTATTGGTTAGCATTCAGTTTAAAGTAGGTGTTTATTTTCTCTTCCTTTATTTTATAATTCATGAAATATGTATACTTTATAAATTTATTTTCAATTAATATATAGTAATGTATAGGTTCTTGTGTGAAATTATAAATTTATTTCTTAAATTCTAGGCTTGGCATAAGGGTTTTTTCATAAGAATTTCATGTACTATTTTTAAATTAGATTAATTCTCATGAAAATAACATTTTAAAAGGTTCATAGGGTAATTTAAATGTTTTTTATAGTAAATTTAGGTCTTATTACTTTTTTGGTTTTTCAAAGGAAATTTCCATGTGCTTGGAGAATGTTTTGGAAAGAAAAAGGGGTTTTTTTCAAGTGATTCCAAAATCATTGAAATGATGAGACTTTAAAGAAGGGGAGTGAGAATATATATACTAATTTGGTTTTTATGTAAAGACACCAGGGAGGGAGGTGGTGGTGAGGATCATGTGCATGTTGATTGAGCTGGTGGATCTTGCAGAGATTACGATGGAAGTGCTCTCGCTCAGGTTTTTACAGCTCCCTAGGGTGGTGGAAAGACAGAAGGTCTCCAAGGGGCGGGGGAATTGGATTCACTGGATTCCCCCCAAGGATGGTTATAAGATGAATATTGTCGGGTCTTGTAATTTGGACATTATGCGTGGAGGGGGGTGGTGTGGGATAACATGGGGAGTGTGGTGATGGCCTTATCAACTTTTTATGGGAGGGGGAGTGCTGTCAAAGTGGAGGATTTGGAAGCCCTCTACGGGCTGTCCATTTGTAGTCAGAGGTGCCTTGATATTGTCCAACTGGAAACCGACTAGAAGTTTGTGCATGGGGCCTTATAGGGGTGCGGAAACATGCCATGGATGAATACTTACATTATCAAACAATGTAAGGTGCTCATGAACAACAACAACGTTAGGGTCACCCACACTTGGCGGGAAGGGAATAAAGTGGAGAACTACTTGGCTTCTATTACAGTTCCCGGGGAATCAATGGTATGGCATGTTAATGGTACTCTTTTCAAACAAGAGGGGGTGAACTTGATTAGGGGAGATTCCCAAGGTCTTTACTATTTTCTACCCCCATAGGTGGGGGTTTTTGTATTTGTTTCTGATTCTTTATTTTGAATAAAAATCATAGCGATTGGATGGATGTGAAGACCCATTTTTCACTTTAAAAAGTAAATGTTTTATTTCTCATGTGACCCTAAATGATTTCCATTATACTTGTTTCACTAGTTATGGGTTATTGATTATATATATGATAGATGTATGATGTGAAAAGGGGATGTTATATGTGATGGTGTTGGAGGTGAGGTGCAAGACATTTTTGTTGGTAATTCTCTTGATTTCTTTCTCACCTCTAAGGTTATTTTTTTATGGTAACTTGGGTGTCTAGGTGGGAGGTCTTGATTCATGCTACCCTAGTTGATACACACACTTCAATGGTCCCCCTAGTTGTGTTTAAGACAAGGATAATGGGAATGTTCCATTATGATGAGTTAAGTATGGTGTAATTGGTTGGATCGTGTTATTGTTGGATGAAACATATATCATATGTTTTTTCAATGTAGTTATAGTGTTGTTTTGGATCATCACACACTAGTACCTAGGTTATATCCCATGACATTTTGTTCCTTGATTGGTGGTTATATATAGAGTATTAAATTATTATATTGATTAAATACCACTTATGCTTTTTTATTAGTGTAACTATTAATATTGGGGTTTTTAACTATTATATTGTTTCTTGATCACATGGTTCCCTTCTTCATTGTGAATTTATTTTCTCTAGTTGAAATGGGTTCTTTATGAGATAATGAATGTTTGATTTTTAAGTGGCAAAAAAATTTATGTATTATGAGATGGGTAGTACCTATATTTTCCGCCAATGCATTGGGTAAAAGACTATATATCATGATATATAAATGTTATGTGAATAGGTAAGTAAGTCTATAGGTTCAAAAAGGGTGAGTGTGATTGCATTAATCTCTACTCATAATAATACATGTGAATAAGTTAGCAAGTTTCTATGTTCAAGGGTGAGTGTGATGGTGTTAATATCTAATCATAAATTTAAATGTGAATATGGGTTAGAGTAGCCAGTGGGGGTCAGAACACAGAAAACGGTGTTCACCCACCAGTGATGGGTTAGTCAGTCTATAAGGTTGATGGGAGGAACACTGAAAACTAGTGATTAGATCTAGATAGGGGGTATCATGAGACATATAAGGCATGAGGCCATCAATGATTTTCATTAGCTATACAAAGGGATTTCAACTATGATTTTATAAATAATTTTCAAAGGAGATTTAAAGTCTATAAATTTTTTAGCCTTAGTTAATTTTTATATCAACATTTTGTGTATTTATTTTGTTAAATATTAATATCACTAAATAAAATAGGATGGATATGAATAAAGAATGGATGGATTCCAATCGTCTAACAAAAGAGTATGAAGATGGAGTGAAAGAGTTCATCAAGTTTTCAAAAGATCATGCATATGATCCTTCTCAAATCCTTTGTCTATGTTTACGTTGTTCTTATTCAAGAAAAGTTAGTATAGTGGAGTTGAAAGAACAATTTATATGTCATGAAATATATTGAAGTTATAAATGTTGGAATAAACATGGGAAAAAAGAGAATATAGCTAGTGACTGGGATAATACTGCATTTTATGGATCATTTGATATGATTACAAGTGTGGATAATAAAGAAGACCATATTGAGGATGTGATTACATATGTGCATGATGATGAATATTGTATTAAGAAAATGACAAGGATAGTTCAAGATGAACTTTGTAATTTCCCAAAATTTTTTGATTAGTTAAAGTGTTGTGTAAAGATGTTATTGTATGATGGTTTCACTAAATATATAGAATTTTCATCCAAACTAAAGCTGTATAATTTGAAAACATGCAACAGAAGGAGTGACGTCAGTTTTATGGAATTACTTTCTCTTTTTAATGAAATGCTCCCAAAAGATAGTGAGCTCCCAATCCAAACATATGATGCCAAAATAATGCTATGCTAAATGGGTATGATCTATGAAAGAATACATGCATGCTCAAATGACTTTATACTATTTCACATGGAACAAAAATCACTTGATAATTCCCAAATTGTGGTGATTCTCGATACAATAAAGATTAATCCGGTCCTGTGGAAGTTTTAGGGTACTTTCTAATTATTCCAAAGTTTAGGCACCTATATGGAAGTGAGGAGACTGTAGGTAAATTGATGTGGCACACAAATAAAAGAAATAAAGATGGAAAACTATGGCATCCAGTAGACTCTCTTCGGTGGAGGAGAATTGATCATGAGTATCCTAACTTTGGAAATGAGTCAAGAAACCTTCATCTTGTGTTATCTATAGATAGAGTGAATCATTTTGGTTTTCAAAGAATCACTAATAGTACATGAACAGCTATGTTGGTAAATTATAACTTTCCACCATGGTTATGCATTAAATGAAAAAAAAATCATGTTATCTATGCTTATATCAAGAACAAAATAACTGGGTAATGATATTGATGTTTATTTGGATCCATTAATCGAGGATTTGAAATTATTGTGGGATTCAGGTGTTACAATGTATGATGCTTACATAAATGAATATTTCACTTTGATATCCATGTTATAAAAGATAATAAATGGTTTTCCTGCTTATGGAAATTTTTCAGGATATAGCATTAAAGTAAATATTGGGTGTCCCATCTTCGAACAAGGTACATAATCAATTAGGTTGAAACATTCATCAAAAACTGTGTTTCTAAGACATTGCAGATTTATACCCCAACGACATAAGTACCAATCTTAATCGACATCATTTGATGGAAGTTCATAAGAAAATACACCATTGTATTTACTAACAGTTGATCAACTATTTGATAAAGTTAAAGATGTGGACACTGCTTTTGGTAAACCATTTTTGAAAAACCTTTCGAAAACTGGTTGAAAAAATAAATCAGTTTTTTTTAAATACCATAATGTAATTTTCTATACTTCAAACATTTTATTGATGTTATTCATGTTGAAAAAAATATACGTGATAGTTTCATAGGCATGTTTCTAAATAAACCCGAAAAAAAGGATGGAATTAAGGCTAGTTTAGACATGGTTGACATGGGAATACGAGAGCAGTTGGCACCATTGAAGGGTGAAAAATGAATATTTCTTCCTCCTACTTCTTACACTCTTTCCAGGCAGGAGAGATATCAGTTCTGAAACTTCTTGAATGACGTAAAGGTTCCAAAGGAGTATTCATTGAATATAAAGAACATTGTGTCAATGCAAAATTTAAAGTTAAAAGGTCTGAAATCACATGACTGTCATGTTTTGATGCAAGATATAATTCATATAGCTTTACATTTTCTTTTTTCCAAGAATGTCCATCATAAATTAATGAATCTCTATTTATTTTTCAAATCTATATGTAGCAAAGTTATAGACCCGATGAAATTTTAGACTATGGAAAGAGAAATTGTCGTCATATTATGTGAATTGGAAAAAATATTTCCGCTGACATTATTTGATATGATGGTTCATTTGATGGTTCACTTGGTGAGATAGATTCATCTATGTGGTTCTATGCACTATAGATGGATGTACCCCATTGAATGTTATATGAATATTTTGAAAGGGTATGTCAAAAATCGAAGTTGGCTAGAGAGTTGTTTTGCAGAGTGATATATTTTTGGGGAAGGCATTGAATTTTCTACCAAATACCTGTCTGGTGTGAAAAGAATTGGTCTAATGAAATATCATCACACTAGGCGACTTGTGGGTGAAGTAATTTCTAGAAAATATGTCGTCACAATTAATATTACAGATTGGGTGCAGGCCCACATTTAAATTTTTCTTAACAGTTTGGATGTTAACCCATATGTTGAAACCCACAAAGAAATTATTAAGCATTTGAATCCATCAAGGGATGAAAAATAGATATCAAATAAAAATAATCAACAGTTTATAGGATGGTTTCAAGACCATATTTTTGAGAAGTCAAATGAAAATTCTGACTCAATTTCAGAACGACTTAAATGGATAGCCGGAGGAAAAAGTGTGTATGTATTATCTTACAATGCTTATGTAATTAATTGTTATATATTCTATACTAATAAACATGATGAAGACAATACCAAACGGAATAGTGAAATAACACTTGTGGCTGAAGCGATGCATGTTTCTGGTGCTAAGGATAGAAATCCAATTTACACAAATATTTCATATTTAGGCATCATCAAAAAAATATGGGAGTTGGATTATACGATATTCTGAGTGCCTAATTTTCAATGCAAGTGGGTTGATAATAGAAGTTATGTTAAAATAGATGATTTTGGATTTTTGGATGTTAATTTTAATAAGGAAGGGTAAAAAGACGAACCATTTATAATAGCATCACAAGCAGTACACGTATTTTATGTTCCAGATCCCGCAAACCAAAACTAGTCAATTGTTCTGTTATCGAACAAAACCACTGAAGTTTCAGATGAAAATACAGCAAAGGATGACCCTTTCATTGGGACATCACAATCATTTCACAGTGGTCCTAATATAGATATAATTTTTATGTTAGAGGAGACCACAATGAGGGGATTTGGATAGTTGATAGAGGGGTCAAATCCCTTCAACCTTTAAAAAAAGAGTTCAATAATTAGGTTATATTTTTTCTAATATAAATCATGTTACTTTATGTTAATATCTATTCACTACTTCTTTTATATTATCTAAATTAAATGTTAAACCACTTTTTCAAATAATGACTTCTGCATGTGATGATTCTCCCTATCCCCATGCACAACAGGTTTCTCAACCTGCTGTTGCTCATAGTGCAGATGAAAAATAGGTTTCTCAACCTATTTCCTTATGTCAATATTTGTTCTTTACTGTTTTTATGTTATCTAAATTAAATGTTAAACCAATTTTGTAGATAATGAATTTTGCGTGTGATGATGCTCTCAGTCCCTAGGCACAATAGGTTTCTCAGCCTGCTGCTGCTCGCAGTACAGATGAGCAAAAGGTTTCTCAACCTATTGCTGCTCCCCGTGCAGAGGTACAACCACCATATGCACATGCTGATGCTAGCCCTCCAGAGCTAGAGGAACATGTGGATGATAGTGGATCCGAGGAAATGAAAGGTGAAAATACATCAGTGAAGCAAAAAACAGAAATGTTGTAGTTTGATGGTATTAACAAAAATCATTAAGTTTAAAGAGAAAGGAATCAAATACGAGATTGGATAGAATAAGTAGGCCCAACATGTTAACCCCAACAAGGCCATGTTTAATAGTTACATTGGAATCTTCACTCGGCAATGCATGGCGATTGATGTAACTTCATGGAACCATGTCGTGGCTGAGATTAAGACACTGATGTGGGGAGATATTATGGTAAAATTATGATATCATTTTTTAATTTACTAAAAATTAAATAATGAAACATTTACTTACACTTTATCATCTCTTACATAGTGTATTTAAAGTAGATAAATCGCACAAAGAATTTGTCTTAAGGGTTGTTGGAAGGATTCACAGGGATTATCGCACACTTTAAATGAAATATCATATTAAAGATGTTGAAGGTAAAATAAAACCGCATCCACCTCTTATTTATGCACACCTGATAACCCAAGCATCGTGGGATGTGTTTATTAGACATTGTGTGAAGTAGTATTTTCAGGTACATTGTGTCTGGTAATATGTTGTTTGGAGGTATGTGTATTCATTACTTTGATTGATTGTGTTTTATTTATGAAATAACAATTGAGTGATGAAAATAAACAATGGTCATCAAAACCAGCATACCCCTACCATAAAGCAAGGATGGGGTACGCATCACTTGAAAAAAATTTGGTATGTATTTTAAATCTACCATAATAATTTTATGTGACATAAAACAACAAAATAACTATGTTATTTTGTTTATATGCAGCTTGAAGAGTCCAAATCCATAACCACTTCCATCCCATGCCATGTGCTATGGAAGGAGGTGTGTGTAACTAAAGTTGTCAAACTAATAGATGAAAACACACAAAAAGTGTGGGAAACATGTGCAAGTATAACATAATAAAAAAAAATTCACTTTAAATCGCTATTACATAATAATGATTAATTATTTTCCTATATTCTATATCTGAAATATTCATAAGAATCAATAACACCCACATAGGATGCAGACATACTTTTAGTGGCCTTGAAGTAGCTATAAAATTATGGTTGTGTCAGAGGTGTGAGTTTTAGAGTGACACCCCAAACATATTTTGAGAAAAAAAAGTGGAGGGTCAAACTGAGGAAATGAAAAAGATGATAGAAACATTAGCTATGTTTCAAGAATAATTGAAATACCAAACAGAGATGATATCAAGTTTTATGGGGGGAGTCAAAGAGAAGAAACAAATCATGAACAACCTGTGTGTGAAGATCCCGCCCCACCCCCCACTAGTTTTGAGGTGATCCATTACCCTAAAAAACAATTCCTAACTGAGGTATTCGATTTTATAATTTCTTCTATGAAATGTGAATCAGATAGACACTAGAAATTGATACATTTGTTTTATTGATACTATACAAGGTAAAAATGAATTTGATTTATATCTATCAACACCCACCCATCATCTTGTAGCGAGGGCTACAAAGTTTAATATCCAGAACGACATGCTACACAACAAAACACTTCTGAAAGATCATGTAAGAGTTTTAATTACTGTATCCCTAGAGCTAAGCACAGAGGTACTTGTTCCGATTGATAATGCAAATATTCATATGTTGGAACAAGCTCCTGGAACATTCATCACATGGTTGTCACATCTTGTAAAAAACATGTTGATAACGAGGTATTCATTTACAATTTAATTTTCAAGATAAACCTTAAAAATTTAATGAAAAAAGGTATGAAATATTGCATGTTATTACATATGGAAAAATGGAAGGGGTGAAATGAAATATCGGTTACAAACCATCTTAAGGATCAACCAACCGATCAAAACGATCTACCCAAATCACTTTAACCCCCCTTTCTATATTCACATTTATTATCATAGAAGGATCATGTGGATATGAAGTTAAAAGATGGTGGTAATCACATAATTGATGTTGAAGAAAATATGCATGGATGGGAAGATCCAAACATCATTGGTGTTGAGATAAAAACAGAAATCCTCGATTATGATTTGTTAGGCAACTCAGTTGTAAATGTTTACATGAGGTATGTTTTCATGATTTGATTTTCCAAAAGATGATATACTATGATAATTATGACTAAATAAATTTCATATTTTTTGTAGGAGTATATATGAAAAATAATTGAAGGGATTTCCACATGAAAAAAAATTTGGACTCATTAGTCCTCAAGTCACCTCTATAGAAGAAGAAGACATAACTTCCAATAAAGAGGGTGAAATAGTGGCAGGACTACTCAAATTGATTAATAAAAAAATTGTGGATGATAGAATCTTCTAAATACCAATGATGGAGGGGTAAAACTATAAAATTTAATCATATAAAATATATTTTAATTTATTTCATTACTTATTATTATTTTTGTTCTTAAGAAGCATTGGATGATCATTGCAGTCAATTTGGATACTCTAAAGATTTATTTTCTGGATTCAATCCATGGATATCCAACAAAATGACCACAAATGATGGTGTTTTTCAATTTTTAATAAACTAAATCCAAAATTTTAGAACTAAACATCCAGTTATATAATTTATATTATATTTGAATGTGGATTCTATTATGATAGGGTGGTGCATGAATATCGTCTACATCATGGAATGATGATAGGGGAAAAGGAATAGAAACCTGAAAAGTACTAGAACTGAACAAGTATCAGGTTATATATAATAATATTTCACTATCCAAACAAATATAATTTTTTTATTATTTTTCTCAATGTTTCTACAGTTCCCAAAACAAAAAAACGGTAACGACTATGGTTATTATGTTTGTAAATTTATGAAATAGATCATATTACATGAACAAACCAGTATCCCTGAAGAGGTATTTTCAAAGATGATATCTATTTAATTGAAAATAATTATTAATACTTTGTGTATTTATATTTTTTTAGTACTACCATGACTGTCAAAAATATTAATATTCACAAGATGATATAGATATTCTTTGAAATGAATGGGTAACATACCTGATGGAAGAATGTATAAATATAGAATGAAGATGGTAAAATTCTCAAATAATTTCAACTTTAATAATATTGTCTGCCTTATCTTTCTATTTGTTTGATGGTAATGTTGTGATTTGTATGGGCTAAACACCCCACTGAAAATCATAGTTGTTGGTGGTCCTTGTTTGCGCACTAAATAAATTGCATGTTGATTGGTTTTTTAAAAGAAATTGGTGGTCCTCATTTATAGGGTATATGTGTTGTTGATAGACCATAAAAGATAAAAAAATATCCAGAAGGGGTTTCCCCATCCCTTGAGTTTGTTGTGACATCTTGATATATAATAGGAATAGGAGCTTACTCTACTCTTCTTATTTTCAACAACGAGAAGTGATTTTCTCTAAAAAAATCAATTCAGTCTACAACATTGGCAGTTCCCCTCTTTAGTCGACCCGGTGAAGAACCAATTGTTATATATTCATTCGGAGGTCTAGAATATATGACAGTTGGTTCTTCACTGGTCCAACTAAACCTATGCTGTAGAAGGAGGATTTTATTTTGTGTTAATCATACAGGGATCAAAGGTTTTTTCATAATCTTTCTAAAGTGGGTAGATTGAGCATATTGAGCAGGTTAGGTCTCTTTTTTAGGTTTTAGAGACAAGGGTGTGTTGATTTTTAGGAAGAAAATTGTAATTAAAATTTGTTCTGATGCTTTATTACAATGATCCATGATTCATTTGTGATATTTTGGAATCAATCACACCTCAATCTGATGCACAATGTCACCAGTATGACTCCAAATGCGTCTTTAATTAAAATCAACATTAATTCAAGTAAAAAACACAACTTACATACTGAAAACTGAGGAAATGATTTCTGATTGTTTTGATACTTTAGTAAAATGATATATTAGTCATTTTTGATGTATAGGAAGCAACCACACCTCAATCTGACACACGGTGTCATCGGTATGACTTCAAATGTGTCTTGTTATTTAAAATTGACATTAATTCAAGTAAAAAAACACAACTGACATACTAAAGACCAGGAAAACATATTTTAATTGTTTTTATACTTTAAGAAAATGATCATTGATTCAGTTTTTACGTGTAGGAATAAACCCCACCTCAATCCGATGAATGGTGTGACCGGTATGACTAAAAGTGTCCGCTTTCAGTTTAAAATTCACATTTTAGTTCAAAATGTGTCACTCACTAAAAAAAAAGAAAATTTTCTCCAATTGTCTTCAAAATTAAGGAAATAAATTCATTAGTCCTTTGTGATGTATATGAAGAGTTATTAGATCAAACGGATGCACGATGTGACCGGTATGACTCAAATTGCATGCTTTCAATTTGAAATGACATTTTAGTAAAAAACACAACTGACTTGATAAAAACCAAGGAAATTTATTCCGATTGTTTTGATACTTTGGGTAAATGATCTATAAGTCATTTTTTATGTTTAGGAATAAACCTCACCTCAATACGATGCACGATGTGACCAGTATAACTCCAAATGTGTTTTGTTATTTAAAATTGACATTAATTCGAGTAAAAAAACGCAATTGACATACTGAAAACTAAGAAAAATAATTCATATAGTTTTGATAATTTAGTACAATAATCTATGAGTCAGTTGTGACATATAGGAATCATCCCCACCTCAATCCGTTGCACTGTGTGATCAGTATTTCTAGAAGTGTCTGTTACGAGTTTAAAATTGACATTTTTGTTCAAAACATGTCACTGACTAAAAATAAATAAAACGCACTCCAATTGTCTTAAAAATTAAGGAGAGAGATTATTAAGTCTTTTATGAAGTGTATCAAGAATTATCACATCAAACTGACACATGATGCAACTGGTATGACTCAAATTGCATGTTTTCGATTTAAAATGACATTTTAGGAAAAAATACAACTGACATACTGAAAACTAAGGAAATGCATTACAATTTTTTTGATACTTTAGGAAAGAGATATATCAGTCATTTTTGATGTGTAGGAATCAACCGAACCTCAATCTGATGCACAGTGTCACCGGTATGACTCCAATTTTGATTTGTTATTTAAAAGTGACATTAATTCAAGTAAAAAACATAATTGACATACTGAAAACTGAGAAAACACATTTGGATTCTTTTGATATGTTAGGAAAATTATCCATGATTAAGTTTGAGGTGTAGGAATCAACCCCACATCCATCTGACGAATGGTGTGACTGATATGACTAAAAATGTCCACTATTAGTTTAAAATTGACATTTTAACTCAAAATGTGCCACTAACTAAAAACCAAGAAAACACACTCTGATCATCTTCCAAATTATGAAAAAAAATTTGTAAGTCCTTTGTGACATGTATGAAGTAGTCTCACATCAAATAGATGCACGATGAGACCGGTATGACTCAAATTGCATGTTTTCTGTTTGAAATGACATTTTACTAGAAAAACACAACTGACATACTAAAAACGGAGGAAATGAATTCCGATTATTTTGATATTATAAGAAAATGATCTATCAGTAATTTGTGACATATAGAAATCAACTGTATCTCAATATGATGCACGGTGTCACCAATATGACTCCAAATGTGTCTTTTTATTTAAAATTGACATTAATTCAAGAAAAAAACACAGCTGACATACTAAAAATAGAAAAAACGCATTCAGATTGTTTTGATATTTTAGTAAAACGATCCATGAGTCAATTGTGATGTGTAGTAATTAACCCCACCTCAATCCGATGAATGGTGTGACCGGTACAACTAAAGTGTCTGCTATCAGTTTAAAATTGAGATTTTAATTCAAAATGTGTCACTCACTAAAAACCAAGAAAATGCACTCTGATTGTCTTCTAAATTAAGAAGATCAATTGATAAGTCCTTTGTGACATGTATGAAGCTGTCTCACATCAAAATGATGCATGATGCGGCTGGTATGACTCAAATTTCATGTTTTTGGTTTGAAATGACATTTTAGTAAAAAAACACAAATGAAATACTGAAAATCAAGGAAATGCATTCCTATTTTTTTTTTGATACTTTAGGAAAATGATCCCTATGTCATTTTTAACATATAGGAATCAACCCCACCTCAATATGACGCATGGTATGACCAATATAACTAAAAATATTTCATTTTTATTAAAATTTAACATTTTTTTAATGTATTCTTCGTATTAATGTTTAATTTATTCATTTATAGTATTACTAACATAATATTTGTTTTCTTATATAGGTGGAACCTTTTTCTCAAGTTGGGATAATTTTTTTGAAAACTATTACCGTTGGCGAACATTTTTAGAGGGGACCACAGATGTCAAAAGAGAAAAAATTAATGTTTTTAACTATTTGTTAGATAATTGTAAATGTAATTTTATAAAAAAATTTAAAAATGTATATAGAAGTGTTTTTTTGGTATATACCATGAGTGAATATTTTTTTATCCATGATGTCAATTAAATGTATATAGAATTTGTTTTCAAACCTTTGTGTTCACTGCTTGTTTTCTCATCGTTTTCATTGTGTATGTGGTTCTTTTGTACATACTATGGGTGGTTATTTTTTATCAGGTTTTTGTTGGTTTGTGCATGTTATTTTTTTTTGATTTGGTGCTGTTTATTTTTTTCAGATTGACTGGGTGTGATGTTATATAAATACCACACCTAGGAAGGGAAGCCTTTATCAGCACTTCAAATAGCACAGATAAAGGAACACTTTATCAGTGCTAATTAAAGAGATGATAAATGGGGACTTTATCAGCACTATTTGAAGTGCTGATAAATGGAGACTTTATCATAACTATTTGAAGTGATGATAAATGGGTACTTTATCAACACTTCAAATAGTGATGATAAAGGGAAACCTTTATCATCACTTTTTAGAGTACTGATAAAGGGAACCCCCCTAATAGTGGCTCTATTATTAGTTCTTTTTTAGCACTAATAAAGGTCTTTTTTAGCACTGATAAAAGCATGTTTTGTGGTAGTGGTTGTTAAATTGACTACTTTGTTTTATGAATTGTACTTTTTACGTGTTTACCCTTAATAAGTTTTTTGGAGGTTGCCTTATGAGTGATGGACGTTGAGTTTTCCTTATCTTTTGGTATAAATTGGGATCTTGGAGCAGACATGATAGTTTTAGTGATGTTAAGGTGTTTGGCTTGTGTTGTGGGATTTTCTTTATCATTTGAGGAATGGTTTTAGTCTAATGGTTTTTTCTAGGATCGAGATACAATTTCTATCTTAGTGGTGGTTAGGGTATTCTTTAGTTTAAGGAGTTTAATCATGTGTGTGTGTGGCCTTTATCTTCTACCCAATCAGCTAGAAACAGTGGGGGTATTCTAAGGGTAGAAAGTGTTGTGGTGGGGAGAATTGTCACACCTCAATTTTTATTTTATCTTTTGGTTTGTTCTATCATTTTTTTCTTTGGATTTTCTCTTGTGACTTGGGTGATAAAATTTTTACGTTTTGGGCTATTTTTACTCTATTGTACAGTTTTTGTGCACTGTTAAGGGGAACTGTGAGACCTCCTGATGCAAACTTCCTTTTTAGTTCATTCTGTTCTTGCATGATTTGGTTTTCACTGGTAGCACATGGTTCGATTAAAACTTTGTATCTCCTAGGTGTAACAATGAAATTATTGGGGTGTCCTTAGATGAGGGTACACGAATTGAGAATAGTTTTTCCAAACCATATGAGAAACATGTGCACAGATATATAATTTTTTATAGAACTAAACTTCAAGGTTGGAACATGGTTTCCCAAATCATGTGGCCAAATTTTATGGGTATCCTATGAGTCCAGTAAGGGATGCACAGTTGGCACACAATTTCCTAAACCATGAAACCTAACTGTTCACAGTGCCCAGATTCATTAAAAGATGGATTTTACCATTTCCCCTCTTCGAAATATAACCCCAAACCACCCCATTCTCCCCCATTTGGATTCTGCAACAATTGGTAGGCTCCTCCTATAATGAACCAACCCAAGTCAACTAGATGAGCCTCTCAAGTCAGCCCATCACATGATATGGGTAAAAAAGGATAATAAAAACCATTCATGAATATAAATAAACAATACATACAACCAGAGTGTGAAGAGAAAACAGAAGAGATACCAAAAAAACATAGAATCCAATCCAAAACAGGATAACACAGAAAGTATTCTAAAATCCCCACATGACCAATAGTCACCTCTAGACCAATCAAAATTGAAATCAGTAGCAACAAGATAATCCAACATAATACAATATGCTATTCACTTTACTTCAATCCAATAATAAATAACCTACAAATTCCCAAAGGCACAAGTAAGGTGTGAGATAAATCTTGGTAGGATTCAACCATAGTTTCTATACAAGGTCTAATATCAAGAATAAAACAATTATATCTTTTAAAACAAAATTGTTTTACAAATAATTTTCATAAAATAAATCTAGTTGTAAATCATTTTACCTTTGGTTTTAATAAAATCCTTTCATATTCTCAAAATAGAAATATGAAAAGTAGAAGTGACAAAATAGGAAATCATATCCATGAATCAAGAGGTAAGTAGGTAAACACATATCCATGAAACAACTTATCAGACAAATATATATGTTACAACCTCATATAAAAACCCATGAGCAACAATCCATGATAAAAGAATCATATAATATATAAACATAAATGAAAAATAAACTATCATATTGGGATATATACTATGGGACACTATATACTAGACACTCACAAGCCTAAACAGATATATGTTATATCTAATGTATATCAATTCCTGTAGGTCGATATCACAAAAGGTTACCTCATAGTGGTGCAACATGCACTAAGGATTCCAGTGTCTCTTTCATGATGCACCCAATATTCCGAATGTGAAATTTTCCTGTACATTTTTAAAACCATGATAACAATTTCATAAAACATTTTCAAATCCAATCCAACCTACTTCAGAGTTTGAAAACCCATTTCCAGATCATGAAAAACAATTTTCAAAGAAAAAACACCATTTTGAGAACATTTTTATTTCCAAAAAATCATTTGAAACAATTTATCACCTAAAATAAATAAATAACATAAATGAATTTATCAAGAACAACATGAAAATCACTAAATTAACCCATTGTATAGAAATACCTACCTTAACATGGTAGAAACCCATCTTCTTTCGACAATGGTGACTGAAAACCAAGAGAACAACCTTCAAAAGGAAAGGCATGCCAAGAAACTAAAAAGGATTGATAAAAAACACTATTCAATCACAAATATTTATCCAATCTATAGCTTCAACCAAAATAAAAGAAGAACTATAAGGATTACATAATCAGAGAGAAGAAATCCAACCATAATGGTGATCAATCGATGAATGAAGCAACCCAGACTAGAGGGATTCACCCAAAATCACCTAGGAAGAGCGTCTAGGTTGAGAGAAAGGAATACAATACAAATGAAATAAAAATTTCAGCCGAACCCCTTACTAAAAACCAAGCCTCGGGAATTTAGACAGAATATAACCCCATTACACATCATGTAATCCTAGACTCCCGCATACATCGAAAAAACCCATATCTTTTTATTAAAAGCCTAATATTTTCTCATTACATGACATGTAGCCTTTACACAACATGTAAAGTTCTCATGTTGTATATCTATTTAATGGGTTTTTTTGGCGGCCATTACACATCTTGTATTCCCATTACATGTTGTGTAATTTCCCAAGGAATAGTAAAAACTGTAGGTTTTATGCTGAAAATTCAAAAAAATACATGACTTCACCATTAGAAGTATTCTCCCAATTCCTTATCAACATTACTCAACCAATAAAAAAGTAAATCCAAAAAAAGGTTAAAAACATACCTATAGAAAGGTTATGTGGTGTTACAATCTTCCCAGCATAAATGTTTTATGCCCCCATAAATCCCTCAATGTCCAAGATTCTCAAAAAGAAAAGGTCACTACTACCTCATCAATGAATCCTACTCCCACTTCTCATGGATATATTGTCTGCACTTCCATAATACCTGGACCAGGGGAATTGTTTTACTATGTAGTACTAAATCCTAGAAATCCATAATTTGAACTCGAAGCTCAACCAAAGTGTTATCAGGCTCAAGATAAACATCCTCCCATCTAATCAAATGGGAATGATTTTGTACATACCTCCTCAACTGGGAAACATGAAACACTTCATGTATAGAATTCAATCCAGATAGTAATCACAACTAATAGGCCACCTTCCCTAGTCTTCCAACAATCTCAAAGGGTCCAACGAACCTTAGTTCCCACTTACCCTGCTTACCCAATAGATGATGTCCTAAGTGAGGTGAAACTTTGAGAAAGACTCGATCACCAATATCAAACTCCTGCAGATGACACCGAAGGTCTGCATAGGATTTTTAATGATTATGTGTCATGATCAAATGCCTCCAGATAAACTACACCATCTCCATCATCTTCTGAATAACACTCAACTCAACCAAGGACCACTTTCCCAACTATGATCAACACAAGGGATATCTATATGGTATCCCATAAAAATCCTTTTAGGGAACTATATTTATTAAATCCTGATAACTATTGTTATAGGAAACAATCAAAGGAAAATGTTTTTCCCATGATCCTTTGAAATCAAGCACACAATCCCGGAGTATATCCTCTAGAATTTGGATACCCTCTTTGTCTGTCCATACATCTACGTATGATAATATGTGCTTAATTTACTCCAGTAACCCCTTTTCACCTATAAACCTTTCCAAAACTAGTATGTGAACTTCAAATACCTTTCAGAAACAACTTTAGAAGGAACCCTATGAAGTCTCACAATCTCTCAGACATATAATTCCATAATCTATTCCACTTTCATCATCTCCTCAATAGGTAGAAAATTCATAGATTTTGTGATTCAATCAATGATCACCCAAATCACATCCTTCCCAATAGGAGTCTGTGGAAAACCAATAATTAAATCCGTGGAAATCTCATCCCCTTTCCATACCAGAATGTGTAAAGGCTACAATAACCCCTCAAGTCTCTTGTGCTCCACCTTAATTCTATGACAAGTAAGGAACCACAAAACAAAATCTGTTACCGACCATCACATCCCTTTCCAACAATATTGACACATCACATCATGATACATCTTGGTAGCCCAAAGGTGTATGAACCAACAATAATGGCTTCCATTATCCAACAAATCCTGTCTCAAGGAAAAAGAAACAACCAAATTTTTACAGAATAAAAAAACTCCAATGGGAGACCGAGACTGCTCACTTGAGGTCTCCCCACCAAAAAGGATTTCACTAAATCATTGTCACTCAGTTTCGTCCACATACTCGAGTTGAACTCACTTATCAAAAGATGAGTTGAATTTCATCAAATCCAAGAACACCTATCCACAAACCTCTTCGACTTATAATCTCATCTCATTAAACAAACTAATCATAGACCACTCCTCAACTGATTCCTTCATGACTTGTGTTGGTAATTTTCTATTCAACACATTGGAAACCACATTACCTTTCCTAGGGGTATAAGAAATATCAAAATCAAAAGTTTGAAGATACTCCACCCAACATCTCTATCAAAAATTCAGATCACTCAAAGTAAAAATATACTTCAGGCTCTTATGATAATAATATACCATAAAACACTCCCCTAAGAGATAATGATGCCATATTTTGAGTTCATGCATAACAATTTCCAACTCAAGATCATGGGTAGGGTAGTCTTTCTCATGAGGGAGTAACTAGAGAGATCCATAATCTACAACTTACTTCCCCTGCATCAAGATAGATCCCAAACTAGTACTAGAAGCATCACAAAAAAACATCATAACCCAAATTCATTTTTAGAAAAATCATAACTTGTGTTGAATTAAACCCCATCTTCATCTTCTAAAAAGATCTATGATACTTTTCATTCCATTTAAACTTTACACCCTTAACCCGAATGGCCCGAAGGCCTTATTTTTTATTTTATTAAGGATAATCCCCATTTTAAGGGTTGAAGGGCAACCTGTACATGACCCGTAGGCCAAGTCACAAGGCCCAACATGACCCGTAACACATGACCCGAAGACCCATAGGCATTCCATGCCCGTTACATGACCCATAGGCCCAACCCACTAGAACTACCCCTCCCTAGCTTCTCTGTCATTGATCACCTAGATGTCCACCTTGCATTGCTGATCGGCTAGCATTTCCCCATACAAAGATGCACGGTGCCTGGTCCGGATGACAGCTTTCATACCCTCTCATTCTTCCAATCTGGTTAGCTCTACTTCTGGTGGCTGCTACTCTTGTTGCTCTAATTATCTTCTAGGTCCCTCTCTGTATGAACTGGTCTACTCCATGTTCTATGTGTCCCAAAGGACCTGTGGCCCGAAGGCCTTTGATGACCCTAAGTCCCTTGAAACTTGTAGGCCCAAAATGGTGGCCCGAAGGCCCAAATCGGGTGAATAGTTCCGGCTGCTATAGTACCAAACAACAACTACTACAGTACTGCTACAGTACTACTACAGTACCCCCCTGAAATTCTCCTCCACTTAGTTTTTAAACCTGGGTCTCTTGGATGCCAAGCAGGATCTCTTACCACTCGGGTACGGGCTCGTTTGCTTAAATTTTACACCCATACAGGTTAAATATTTCATTGAATATGTGAGCATGGAGAAGTCCTGAACAAACTATCTATAGTAACCAGCTAAACCCAAAAATCACTAGATATCAAACACATTTATGGGCCGCTCACAGGACATAACTTCATGTACCTTTTCAGGATCTACTGAGACACCCCTCTCAGATATCACATGCCCCATAAACTTTACTTCTCTGATCCAAAACTCACACTTGAAAATCTTACCACACAGACAATGTTCTTTCAAGGTTTGAATAATGATATCCAAATAGTCTATATGGTCATCCTATAAATTAGAGTACACCAAAATATCATCCACTAACATGAAAAAAGAGTTCAAGAACCAATATAAGATCTGGTTCATCAAATCCATAAACACTACAGGAGAATTAGTGAGACCGAATGTCATAACTAGAAACTTGAAATACCCATATTGACTATTAAATATTTTCTTAGGTATATCCTCTTATATAACTCTCAACTGGGGATACCTTGATTGTAGGTCAATATTAGAAAACCAATGAGCCCCTATAAGTTGATCAAGGACATCAATAATACTTAGAAAAAGTTATTTTTTCTTAACAGTAACCCAATTCAACTTTCAATAATCAATACAAAGTCTTAGGATCCCATCTTCCTTCTCAGAAAAGATGATAGATGAATCCCATGGTGACATACTAGGATGAATAAATCATTTATCCTCTATTTCCTTAAGATGGAACTTAAGTTCCACCAACTTAGAAGGTGTCATACGACAAGATGGAATAGAAATGTTCTTCGTACCAGAGAGTAGGTAAATAGTAAACTCAACCACTCTCAGTGGTGGTAAACTATAAAATCATCTAGAAAGACCTTAGTGTATGCACACACAACTGTGGGAAATTGACCACCCAAGAAAGAGAGTAAACTCTACCTTTATCGGTGGTGGTAAACTAGAAAATTTATCTAGAAATAACTCAAGGTACACACACACAAATGAAGTAAGTTGACCACACAAGAAAGGGTCATTTTTATCAAGAAATGTCTTTGAAAACTGGCATGAGATTACCCTGGAATATGGAACAACAGACCCTTCCCTTCCCAATCTAAAGTCCCACTCACCACGAAAAACATGAATGACCCCATCAGAAGATAAGAACTAAACTTGACGGCGATAATAGTATATCTAGGCCTTAACACTGATCATCTAATCCATACTTATAATCAAGACAAATATTTCAAGATCAATCACTAATAAGTCCCATTCCACCTCAAATTCAGTTATCATTACCCAACATATGGGACATCAAAAACCTTTTTCGGACTGCTTTCCTAAATCCATGGAAAGATCTAACAAGAATGGCATAAGTTATACATGCAAGAACAACTTTTAAACTAACTTTGAAGATATAAAAGAATGTGTATCGCCCGTATCAAACAAATCTAGCACCATAGAAGAAGAAATAAACATTATACCTCTAACAATCATTGTCCATGCTTCATATTCCTATGGTGCATTATCCACTGCATAATATCATCTGGTCTTAGCCACATTAAGATCTCCCTTGGAATGAGGATTAGACCCACCACCCTTGGAATTATCTTCATGAACCTTTGAACCCTTAGTGATAGTGGATCATGCCCTAATACCATGAGATACCTTTTCAAAAAAGCATTATAGATGGCCAAATTGTCCACAAAGATGAAAAGTCTTAAGAGCCTCTGAAAAATTAGAATTGGTATGACTTTTCATTCTGCAACGGTAGAAAAAAAACTTCTAATACCCTTTAATCCCCCATGATATTAGTCCAGAGGAAAACTGGACACTCTTATGCTTCATTTTCTAGCCAGAAGGTACACCCTGGCTAACCACTGAACCAACTGAAGCTCCACCCAAACCCTTCTTCACAACTATGCTTACCTCAGCTTAAGCTGTCATGTCAACTAACTCCACAAAGGTCATATGGTACATGAGTATCAACATCGAATGAATATCAAGCATCAGTCCTAACTCAAACCTCCATGATTTTAGGTACTCAATAGTGACAAGATCTTGTTCCAGATACACCAACTCAAAAAAATTGGTATAATAATCTAGAATGGTATGATCCCCCTTCTATAAGGTCATAAAATCCTAGGTCTTTATCGCACGCAATGTCTCAAGATAAAAATAAGGGTTAAATATTTTATTGAAAGAATACCAGGTAAGATCTTCACGAAACTTAACTTTCACAATAGAGTCCCACCATCTCTTTCCCAGTCCATCGAGCATATACATGAAAAAACCCACCTTAGAGTCTTAAAGAGTCTTCAAGAAGTTGAAGATTCTTTTTATCCACTCAAGACACTCCTTGTATTCTTTTTTTCCTTTTCCACAATGAAAGATGAGTGGATTCTTATTAGTAAATTCTGATCCATGATCCACTACGCATCATGGGTTCCTGACACCCACTTGAACTAGAGTCTAAAAAGTTTGGATAATTGTTTATACCAAAGTAGGGTCTATGGGAGGGATCTCCTATAGAACCTATCTCACAGCTTTCTCTCTTGAATTTAGAAGAGCTCTTCTTGGTGTCATTGTCTAACAAAATACAAAAATCGATCATTCATCAGAAAATTTCAAAAAAAGGACCAAATTTAGGTATTGATAGAAAAGCTTTAAAAAATTAATAATTTAAAGAAACCCCAAAAAAACTTACTTAAAAAGGAACATGTCAAGTTAAATAAACTTCCCATATATTTCATTCATATGAACTTGATATCCAAGTCTCAAACCTGGTAAAAATCCCTGACCACCCATGGTAACTCAGTTTTAGTCACAAAAGTGAGCTGGTCAGGCCCCTTTTTCACACTTACTATTCAAATTCTGATGGTCCTAACTCTGGTATACCCAAGACACAAAACCAAAATCAGGCAGTGCTAACACACTTTAGGCTGAGAAACCCCTTTGATACCAAATTGTAACGAACCAACTTGGGTCAACTAGATGAGCCTCCTGAGTCATCCTATCACATGATATGGGTTACATAGGATAAAAAAACTCATCTTGAATATAAAAAAATAATACATACAACCATAGTACGAAGCAGAAAAAAGATGACATACCCCAAAAACATACAATCCAATCCAAAACAGGCTAAACCAGAAAGTATGTCAAAACCCTATGTGATGAATAATCACCTCCAGACCAACCTGAAACAAAAGTAGTAGTAACAAGGGAATCCATCATACTAAAAATGATCTTATCTTTGCATGAATCCTATAATACAACATCTATAAATGCCCAAAGTCACAAGTAGGGTGTGATCTAAATCCCAGTAGGATACCACCACAGTTTCTATACAAGGTATAATATCAATAATGAAACAATTATAGCTTTTGAAACAAAATAGTTTTACAAAGAATTTTCATAAAATAAATCCAATTATAAATAATTTTCCCTTTGGTTTTCATAAAATCATTTCATATTCTCAAACCAAAAATATGACAAATAGAATTAATAAAACAGGAAAGCATATCCATGCATCAAGAGGTGAACATGTAAACACATATCCATGAAACAAACTATCAAGTGAAGTTACGTGATACAACCTCATTTAAAAACCCATGGGAAACAATCCATGATAAGAACAATCATGTGATAAATAACCATAAATGAAAAAGAACCTCACATATTTGGCTCTAGCCTGTGGTACACTTCATACTAGACACTCGCAAGCCTAAATAGGCATACATTGGATCCAAAATATATCAATTTCTTCCAGTTTATATCACAAAATGTTACCTCATAAGGGTGTATCACACACCAAGGCTACTCGTGTCTCTTTCCCAACACACCCAAGGTTCCTAATGTAAAATTGTCCAATAAATTTTCAAAACCATTCTCATAATCTCATAAAACATTTTAAAATCCAATCCAATCTGATTCGGAGTTTGAAAACTCATTTCCAAATCATGAAAATTCTTTTTCAATGAAAATAAATGCTTTTTGAAAACATTTATCTTCCCAACAAATCATTTGAAACCATTTATCACTTCAAATCAATGAACAAACCAAAGTAATGTATCAAGAACAATAAGAAATTCATAAAATTAACCCATTGTATAGAAACACCTTTCTCAACATGGTATAAACCTAGAATCTTTCGACAACGGTGACAAAAAACAAAGAGAATGGTCTTCGAAAGGTAAGGAATATCAGGAAACTGAAAAGGGTTGATTGAAAACACTATTCAATCACAAATCTGTAGCTAATCCACAACTACAACCAAAACCAAAGAAGAACCATAAGGATTAAAAACCCAAAGAAAAGTAATCCTACCACAATGGTGATCAATCACTCAACGAAGTGATCTGGGTGGGAGGGAGTCACCTAAAATCACCTAGGAAGAGCCTCTAGGTCAAGAGCAAGGAAATATATATTAATAAAATAATAATTTCAGACGAACCACATTCTAAAAACTAAACCTGGGGAATTTACATGGTGTGTAACCCCATTAAACATTATGTAATCCTTAACTCCCACATACACCAAAAACCCATCACTTTTTATTAAAAGCCCAATATTTTCTCATTACATGATGTGTAACCTTTACACGATGTGTAATGTTATCAAGTTGTGTATACATTTCATGGTTCTATCTGAAAACCATTACATATCGTGTATTCCCATTACATGTCATGTAATTTCCTAGCGAATATAAAAAATTGAAAGTTTTATGCTGAAAATTTCAACAAATATCTAACTTCACCATTACAGGTATCCTATTAATTAATTCTCAACATTACTCAACCAATGGAAAAGGAAAATCAAAACAAAAGTGAAAAACATACCTGATAGAAAGGTAATAGGGAATTACACCCCCCCTCTTCATCACACCTCTCCTCCTCTTCCAAGGGTGGAATTAAAGAATTTCTTCATGATTTGGGGGTGATTTCTCAAGGTAATATCCTCCTTTATTCTCCCTCCTCTTCTTCCATTTTATTATGATGTCCTCTTCTCACTTGGTTCCTTTGGACTAGGGTAAATGTTTCCTTTGATTTAGTTTGGGGGATTTTTCTTGTTAAGGTTTTTGTTGAGTGTTCTTGCCTCTTCGGACCTCCTTGAAGCCATTTTGAGTTGTCACTAACCAAGCACATTGAGTTTGAGGTAGGTTTCCCTTTGCAATTGACATTTGAATTTAATAAAAATTGATTGATTGATATAAACACCATGTTTTGATGCTAATTATTGATATGTATTCATCAAAATAATTATTTGGAATGAAATCAAGTGAGTTTCCCTTGAATTTAATTGTGTAATTTTTTTTATTTTGACTCCGCACATCAAATGTTCGATAAAATTCCTAGTTAGCCTTTGTAAGTGTGTTTTAATTTCCAAAATGTGATATTGGTCCCTCAAATGGGTTTCTAAATGGTTTTTTGATTTTATAAGTGGTGTGTTTGGTTCCTTTAGAAGCAGTTTCCACCTATAGAATATGTGAGGCCTGGTTAACACATTTGAAAATGGTTTTCATTGGAAAACTCTCCTTAAGATATATCTCTCTTGCCTTGTTCATTGTTAAATGAAATGGTAGGTCCTTGGTATGGGTCTCCCCTTGTGAATCAATGGTTGGAAAGAAAGAGGGATCATTCCTTAGAGTGGCATTCGACGGTGATACTTATGTATGTAGCTTGTGTGTTGGTTGTATGTATTCTTTATATGTGGTTTATTGCTTGATAATATTTAGATTACCCCCATTTTAGACATGACATGGGAACCTAACATAGATAGAAGATTATCTAAAAACACATGTTGCACTAGTTTAGGATTATAGTTTGGCTAGTGGCCCCTTAGTATGTACATGCTCTACTTTGGGTATGTTTCCCCTCAGTTAGACCAAGTAGGATACGACCAAGCATTAGGGTTGTTTTATTGCATCAGGCACTGACATGATGAATCATGTTGCAGTATGTTTCATATTTCCCCTGATCTCCTAGGTATTACCATGTTCTTCATTACTTGTTTATCTACAGAGGATAATCTAGGTTTTACACCTGGTTTTGTTACTTGAGTATTGTTTTCTCATTTCCCTCATTATGTTATTATTTCTTCTACTACCTATTTATGATGTGCTTCCTTGGTAAAGTTAAATCTTTGGTTTTTAAATGTTTCATTAAAAAGGTTTTGAAAAGTGTTTCATACTCATTTATTCTTTATAAAACACCCTTCTTCTTACTTTCTTTCTCTTTCTCTAAAAGCCTCCTCTTTTCAGAAAATCCAATTTTAAATTAGAGGGAAATGGACCATGATTTGTTTTGAAATTGAGTGGATAAAAAACATATGTTTATATGCATTGTATTTCAAACTAGTAGTAAATGAATCTTTTATTTAAAGGAAATGCATAGGAAGTAGTTTTACTTGGGCATGACTACTAAGTTTTAATACTCACACCTATACACCCATTATCGTTTTTATCCATAGAGGAAGGTTCTATCTTGGTTTTAATCTTCACGGAGAAATGATGGATTTTTGGTTTGGTGAGTGACCTGCTGGGTCACATGGAGATCTGTTTGGTCATCAGGTTTGGCATTGATTTATCTTTAGTTTGTGATTTGTTGTTCTTATTGTTGATTTTATTTTATATTGGGATGCTTGTTTTTCTTTCCATTTCTTTGTTTATTTTATATTGGGTGAAATTGTTCCCACTATCTCTCGTTGATGCCCTTGGTGGTTATCGCCGCCCCGGGGCGATCGGGAACGCGCCTCAGGAATGTCACGGGTTGGCTCGGGTGATCGGTTTGGGGTACACTTGGGTTGGTTTGTGATGAGAGTCATCACCAGTTACTGCTACACTCAGTGGGGATTCAAGTATTTCCACTAATCAGAACTCATAAAGTGAAATTGAAAGGTTGAAATAAAAAGTGCAAGAATGAGACTCTTATATTCAAACACAAGATTAGTGGTGGTCGACAATAGAAAATGCTTTAGTTTTAGTATTTCAACGGATGACTGACACGATCCCCGAGGGAATTGTCAGCCTTATATCTCATCATGCGAAGGTAAATTCTAAATTTAATAGATCATTCACACATTTTCAAAGAACACATACAACTTCCACAAATAAATATAAAATGAAACTTTTATATTGAAAACACGCATTTCGAGTCATTTTGACCACATCGTGTGCCGAATTGATGTATGTTTGATTCCTAAATGTCAAAAATTAATTATGGATCATTATCCTTAAGTTTGAAAATAATCTAAGCTGATTTTCTCAGCGTTGACCTAGTAAATAGTTTTTAAAGGTACCAAAGCCTTTAAAAACACGTGTCAGGGGGTCAAAACCCAGAAAATGATGTTGGATTGCCATGAAATCATTGGACAACAACATTATATTGATTTTTGAAATGTAGGAACTGATGGTACGTCATTCTGAGTAATGGTTTTCCTAGGATGTCTGTAAACACATTTTTAGTGTTTTAAAATAGTAAAACATTCATTTAATGGTCAAAACCATAGAAAATTACCTCAGATTGATGTGAAATCATATAAAAACTTTTTTCAACTTATTTTTAATGACTACGCATATACAACACATCAATACAACATGCAGTGTGGTTGGAATGACTCAGTAAAGTGTTTTTAAATGTATTAAAGACTTAAAAAATGTGTGTCAGAGGGGTCAAAACTAGGAAAACGACATCAGGTTAGTATGAAATCGGTGAAAAACAACTGTAGATTTATTTTCAAAATGTAGGAACCAGTGGAACATCATTACGAGTAACAGTTTTCTCAAGATGCCTGTAAACGCGTTTTTAATGTTTTAAAACACTAAAATATGTGTAATGGTCAAAAGCATAGAAAATTACCTTATATTGACATAAAATCATGGGACAACCATCGTTGGGTTATTTTAATGTGTACGCACAAACAACATATCAATCCGACTTGCGATGTGGTCGGAATGGCACGGTAAAAAGTTTTTAAAGGTATCAAAGCCTTTAAAAACATGTGTTGGGGGGTTAAAACCAGAAAAATGAAATCAGATTTCCATGATATCATAGGACAATGACCATAGATTTGATTTTTAAAATGTAGGAATTGATGACACATAATTTTGAGTTACGGTTTTCTCGGGATGCCCGTAAATACGTTTTTTATGTTTTAAAACACTAAAACAAGCTTGTAACGATCAAAACCATAGAAACAACCTCAGATTGATATGAAATCATGAGACAACAACCATTGAGTTATTTTTGACGTGTAGACATAGAAAAAACGTCAATCTAACGAGCGGTGTGGTCAGAATGACTTGATAAACAATTTTTAAAGGTATCAAAGCCTTTAAAAATGTGTGTCCATGATTCAAAACCAGGAAAACGAAGCTGGATTTCCATGAATCAGAGGAAAACGATTGTGGATTGATTTTTGAAATGTAGGATCTAATGACACGTAATTCTGAGTTATGGTTTGTCTGGGATTCCTATAAACGTGTTTTAGTGTTTTAAAGAACCAAAACGTGCATGTAACGGTCAAACTCATAGGAAATGACCACATATTGATGTGAAATCCCGAGACAACCATTATTGAGTTATTTTTGACGTGTACGCGTAGACAACACATCAATCCGACGTGTGGTGTGATCTGAATGACTCGGTAAACAGTTTCTAAAGGTATCAAATCTTTTAAGAATGTGTATTGGGGGGGGGGTAAAATCTATGGAAACAACGTCGAATTGCCATGAAATAATAGGAAAATGACTATAGATTTATTTTTGAAAATTAGGAACTGATGGTGCGTCATTCCAAGTTACGGTTTGTCTGGGATGCCCGTAAACTCGTTTTTAGTCTTTTAAAACACTAAAACGTGGGTGTAATAGTCAAAATCTTAGAAAATGACTTCATATTGACGTGAAATCATGGGAAAATTGTTGTTGACTTATTTTTGACGTGTACTCATAGACATCATGTCAATATGATTTGCAGTGTGGTTGGAATGACTCGGTAAATAGTTTTCAAATGTACCAAATCCTTTCAAAATGTGCGTCGAGAGGTCAAAACCAAGAAAACGATGTTGAGTTTCCATGAAATCAGAGAACAAAGACCGTAGATTGATTGGTGAAATGTAGGAACTGAAAACATGTCATTATGAGTTATGGTTTTCCTAAGATACCCATAAACACGTTTTTAGTGTTTTAAAACACTAAAACATGCGTGTACCGGTGAAAACCATAGAAAACGAGCTCAAATTGATGTGAAATCATGGGAAGACCACCGTTGAGTTTTTTTTGATGTGTACATGCAGACAACACGTCATATTGACCGCGGTGTGATCAAAATGACACGGTAAAGAGTTTTTAAAGGTACCAAAGCCTCTAAAAACATGTGTTGGGGGGTTAAAATAGGCAAACGACATCAGATTGCCATGAAATCAGAGTAAAATGACCGCAACTTAATTGATGAAATGTAGGAACCGACGACACATCATTTTGAGTTATGGTTTCTCTGAGATATCCATAAACACGTTTTTATTGTTTTAAAATACTAAAACGTGCATGTGACGATCAAAATCATAACAAACGGGCTCAGATTGACGTGAAATAATGAGAAAACTATTGCTGAGTTATTTTTGAAATATAGGACATATTTCCATATCAATGTATATAAAATTTGTTTCTTAAAATAAATTTCAAGCACACTACACGTTGATTTGAAAATTAATTAGATTATTACATACTTATCTGTTTTCAGTTTCAAGTATTGAATCATATCTTAAATAGGTAAATTTATGTTTTCAAAGTGTTTTTTATTATATATTATTTGTTTATTTTTAAATGTATTATGTTTGATTAACAAAATTACAAATTTTATTTGTAACATTCTAAATATATCCTGTGGCTTTTCTCTTTTTCATATATTTTCTTAAATGTTCTAGTTTTTGTTTTAGGTGATAGATGTTGATAGTAGGTAGGAGGTTGACCATTATGATCCATGAAATTCTTTATATGGCTGTTGGGATGGCTCTTAATCTCCGTGATATATTTAAATTTTATCAATGATTCTATTGTAATTCAGATTTATTATGTTTAATTTTAATTTTTGTCTTATTTTTTGTTGCAATTGATGAAATGATATGGTTAATTCCAATTGATAAGATGATTTGGAAGCACATGGATGCAGCAGAGGTTGTGGGATAGACATATATTGGACATGAGTTATTATTGAACATATTTTATATTTATATATTGATAAATGAGGTATGGGTTGACTGAGGTTACAAGTTGACTAAGATTATAATAACTGAGGTTATGATGATTGTTGATGTATGTATATATGATTGTGGATGTATGATGTATGATGTGTGATGTATGTGTGATGAGTTTACTATGCATTTAAGTTTTAATTTATTACATGTCAAGGATTTTATATTTTTATTTTTTATTAAATATTTTTTTTAAAAAATAAATTTTAAGAGAAATATTTAACGGCATTTTATAGACTGCCTCTAAATAAATTTCTTAAAATAATAATTAGTGGCGGTTAATATTAACTGTCACTAAACATAACCACCACAATATATAGTGGCAGTTAAAGTCATTTAATCTATTTCATATTCAAATTAAGTATATTTTTTTTAAAAAGTGTCACTAAATAAAATTGAAACTACAACTAAATGGCTAAAAACGACACATAAAAAAATTGCCGCTAAAAAAAAACGAATCGTTACTAAATGACTGTCAATCATGAAATACGTAGTGATTTTTTAACCGTTGTTAAATGATTTAGCTGCCGTTTAAACCACTACTAGTAGAAAAAATAACTGTCATCAATGAATTATTTTTTTTTGTAGTGAGAGATGATGAAGATGATGGTGTGCGACGATGGAGAGAGAATTTTCAATGACGGCGTACAAAAAGATTCATGGTAGAGAGGCTTGTATCAAAATTCCTCCTGGTTACGGAGATCAAGTATCATGTCCTGATTGTGATGATCAGTGGTACAACAAAATGGTACATTCATGAGTGTGAAAAATGCCTTCAGGTGTGACAAAAATCCTTTCACTGTTGAGATAAAATCCTTCAAGAGTTAGAGATGCAAGACATAAATTCCTTGAGGTGACAAAATTATTTTTGGTGAATTATTTTTGGTGTTTAAAACTGCTTCTGCTGTGATGTCGGGCTCCACCCTCCCAAAGTAAATTTTCAGTGGAAATTTCTTCTTCCAGTGGTAAACCATAAATCCATGAGATTCAATGAGAGGAATATTACGTTTCCGAGTACTCGTGATAAAAGTGATCTGCTCTATCTTCTGTGGGTGAAGTAGAAGCATGAAATTCAGTATCACCAACTACTTATAAAAATTCCCATTCTTGCACTTTCCAGATCCCCTACAAGTTGAGATCTTTATCTGGACCCTTGTCTTCTTCATGTGTAGCTCCTATAGCCATGTGAATACAACCTATATCTTGAACATGAGTGACCTCTTGATAAGGGGGATGAGTGACACCATCTGTGGCTGGAACCCCAAGACTCCCATGCCCCTGATGTGTCCCAACTTTAGCAGGCATCAAATCGTCACAAACAGAAACGAGTTGATCAGCAAGTTCCTTCATCTCAGAGTTCTGGTTTTACCCAACCTCATCCACAGACCAAAATGAAAAAGGAACTCCAGCAGAATCCTCCCCTGCAATATAGTCTGAAACACAGATATTTCCAGGAATTCTCCCCTAAAAATTGACAATACCAACAGCTGAACGATGCCCAAGCCATCCACCAAACCTAGGTGCATATCAGTCTGAACAGCATCTCCATAGGACATTGTTGTGGCTTATCTTGTTTCTTCATTCACCTTCCCTTTGTAAAGTTCGTCCAGATTCTCATAAGACTGAACTCCCTTTAGTACCTATTCCTTGGAACCCCCTTCAGCTATTCCCACCCAAATGAAAAAAGCACTCCAGCAAAATCCTCCCCTACAATACAGTTTGAAGCACAAACATTTCCAGAAATTCTCCCCTAAAAATTGACACTACCAACAACCGAAGGATTCCCAATCCATCCACCAAACCTAGGTGCATATCAGTTTGAACAGCATCTCGAGAGGACATTGTTGTGGCTTATCTAGTTTCTTCCTTCACCTTCCCTTTGTAAAGTTTGTCCATATTCTCATAAGTCCGAACATTATTCAGTGCCTATTCCTTAGTACCCCCTTCAACTATTCCCACCTGATCAACATGATATCCATACTTTATAATCACCTTGATTTTCCACACCCCATCCAAATTGATTTTGATAGGTGATCCGAGAATGCTGGAGATCACTAGGAGGGAATCATATTGAAAGGGATGAAGAGGAAGACCATAAAATCCAATACACATCCACATCAGCGATGATTCACAACCATTGAGTGCAGAGGGGTGCCATTTATTAACATCCATCTCGAAACCCAGAATCCTCCAGACACTACGATGCCATCAGGGATACAATTCCTCACTATCCCCAAATCGAAGAGAAACCCTATTGTCATCCAAAAGTCCAATAAACAAACCTGAAAAACCAATTATTTCCATCGTGTAGTGGATCGAAGCCAAGCTAGGTCTAACTCCACAGAAAACCCATACCAGAGTGAATCAAAGATCCTTCTATGAGATCTTCACTTCCTCCTTCGAGAATGAAATGGTTGGAGCTCCTTTGTAGTGAAAGGAAGGGGAAGAAAAAGGCTTTGATGGATTGAAAGTTCCACATTCAGTATCTTCAGGGAAGACGATAAGTTCATAAAGGGCTTCCTGTTGGAAATACCTGAACGATCAACACCCACAAAACACAAAAAATCTTGGAAGTACAACGTAAAAAAGCAATTAAAATCTACGCGGGGCCCTTAAACTACATTAAGCCATTAAAAAAAGTAAAATTTTATGGGAAGTAAAAAATAAAGGCTGTGATCACCCTCTCATTTATGTCATTCATTGGATCTCAACAATGTGGATCTTTGCCTCCTCAAACTCGGCACTTCCAAGTGGCTTTGTGAGAGTGTTTGCGAACTCCTCCTCCCTCGAGTCCTTGTCCCTTGCTACAACTTCTCTGTAATGAACATAGTGTTTAGGAGAGTGATCTTGGCACCCAAGGCATCGTCAATTTTGGTCATGGCGGTCATCGACCTACTGTTGGGCCTCCGAAGAAACGCCTTTTGTTGGTTTTTTTAATGGGTTTTACAAAAAAAATTAAATGGAACAAGGTTCTAAAATTTTTTAAAAACCGAAACCGAGATGCATGAACCCCGTTCACGCATCTCCTCTCACCAGGAAGCGTGAATGAGTTTCACACTTCCTATGCGAATGTTATGAAGGAAGACTAAACCCTATTCACGCTTGTTCTAGAATGTTTGATTAAAAAATCATCATTAATATAAATACGTTTTAATTATAAAATCTTCAATACGTATAAAATATCAACAAAAGAGATATCTTCACATTACATTTTGATTTTTGTGGAGATTGTTTTTTTATTAGACTTCATGGATGATGGTAAATAAATGGTCAGATGCTAAGGGAACCAGGGAGGGGAGATGATGGAGGGAAAGAATTCTAGCATTCCTGGATTAAGATTGTTTGAAGGAGAGGAAGTAATGGTAAACCTCGAAGAGTGTTGGAAGAGATGGTACAATGACACAGTTAATGATTTTTTTCTTTTTCTTTATTTATTAAATCTCGTTTAACCAATAAATATATAGATAAAATCTCATTCTTGATAGGACTTTTGATCATGAGCTCAGATTTTTGATGTGATTGAAATTTTTTATCTAATCACAATTCTAACTCGATAAAACATTTTTTATTTTAGTTATATTATAAGATATATTACTTGACGAATAATATATTTTTTAAACCTTATTCTTTGAGTTTTTTTCCAGTAACACATAACATATAAGATTGTATGTGTATATTACAAACAATCGAGAGAGGAGAACTACAAAGCTACAAAGAAACATGAACACACCCAAATATGTTTATAGTATATATAAAATATGACTATATGTGCAATTTGTACATTATTAAAATATGGTTATATATGTATTTATGTAGATAAAAAACATTAATGTTTTGTAAACATGCGTTATAGATATTAATAAAATATATATAAGTAATGTTAACATTATATATATATATATAACATCTTTGTTAACATAATATATTTAATTAATCCACTATTTTCCAAGGGTGGTGACAAACTCCCCGACCTTCCATAAGTTTATCACCTATTTGAGGTTTTTTAACTTTAAAAACCTCCAGTGAAGATTGTTAACCAATAGAAATTGTGTCGTTTTTTAAAGTCTGAATATGCATCTTCTCAAAATTGGTCAAATGAACTTGTAATTCCATACATCTCATATTTTGGTTTTCTGATCTTAAATCATAATCACCTACTCATCACATATATCCACTATTAATTTATGTTCTTCTTCATTAAACATTTTTTGTTAACAAATATTCACGTTCCATGATGTTCTATGATTTTACATCCAATTTAAAATCATTGAGATCAATAATATTTATCAAAATTTCTTCAAGTTCACAGATCATTTCTTATAGGGTCTTTTTGAATTAAAAATAAGTAATATTATTAATATTTATTAATGAATTTAACAATATTATTTATTATACATATATAGATAATACTAAGTATTATTATGAATATCAAAAGAAAAATTATTGGTTTTGGTAGATAATATGATAACAGTAAGACACTTATTAAAAAAAATGAATAGAACTCTATAAATTAGAACATTAAGACACATACAACATGTATCATAAATGTAATATTAACCTAATCTATTCCTATGACGTGGATGCTCCTTTTTCCCACAGTAAGGTGTATACTGGATGCGTTTATGACGTGTATGTCTATGTCTCTGCTCTAGCGTATGGTGATCCTGTATATCGGCATTGATAGCCACCTCCACATCCTTCTATGTGAAAGGTGGTGGATGTACAATCTCAACACCTATACCCTATCCTACCTCTATGGATAGTGGATGCTGACTGGAACTCTCACCAACATGTGAAGAAGATTGCTGCTGTGATGCAGATGTCTACATAGCATGGAGTAATAAAGCATCTATCTGAACCCAATAAATGTCTATATTTGCCTCTGGCTATGACTGAGAAGCTGGAGGAGCATCTGAATAATCATGACGAACACCCTCCTCCTATGGAACATCAGCATCTAATTGGTCATGATGAACACCCTCCTCCTGTGGAGCAACAACATCCATAACAGGGTCGTCACCTCCTGGTACATCTATATGAGGCTCAACATACTCTGCAACCTCATCATAATATGGTGGATTAAAGAAAATACCATGATAAATCTCGTTCATCGAAGGAATCAACTCTAGCAAAGCGCTATGAAAATATGCCTGGTCAAATTCGTCTCTCTTTACTAGATTAGAAATGTGAAGTAGATGACTGATACAAGTATCCTGCGAAAACAAATTCTTCTGTTAAGTAATGTTAATAAAAAATCTATTGAACAGTGGAAGGAAGAATTTATACCAACTCATGAAATCCCCCACCGTGTTGTGTCAGAAATCTGACTGGGGACCTATAGTACTGGGATGCATAATCTGGGTGATCGCACAAATGAAAACGTACTGTCCCCGCCCCTTGTAACTGGAACTCCTATCGTCTATCTCATAGATCAATATATGTGGCATGGTATCTCTTTCAATCAAAGTCTCTATTCCCTAACATCTTCAAGGAACATAGTGAAGCTAATTGACTGGATGGGTCAGGAATAGGCTGGAAAAATCTGAACTGCCTCATAACTCTCTCGGTCTAATGGAACTTGACTATATGAAAATGAATCAATGGAACCATGCAGAAGCCGATAGCAAGAATCGCCGTACAATATGGTTCGAGACTCTAAATGATATCATCTGTATATGGAATCCATGTAATCTAAAATAATAATGAATAATCACTTAATAAATGAAGATATGTATAGTGTAGAATAAATATTTATCAATATAAATATTATTTACTTATATCTTCTCATCGAAGGCTATCCAGCATAATTCTATAGGCATGGACATCGTGTTTGGTGGAACCTGAATGTCGATGTGTCTAACTCCACCTATAGATAACATTGTTATAGTTACATTTCATATTAAAAAGATATACTACTAAGTAAAACATTAGAAGGAAGGGATAACATATCATCATCCACACTGAGCCTTTGCTAAAATATCTGTAGGAAATGGCGCATGGGAATGTGGATCTAATAGAGGGATGCACTCTCATACCCACATTTTTAGAAGAACAATTAATCATGTGATCGACATCTTATCGATGTGACATGCACTTCATAGTGCCCTATATGTATATTCTGGACAAGCTGACCCCCAGCTATACCGGCCTGCCTGGTCCAAATCCTTCAGAAGAGGTAAATACATTAGATGTATAAAAGTAGTGGAGTGATCAACAAAAAGCATGCCACCAATCATCCTCAAAATATATGCACGTGCAAATTGCAGCACGATGATCTCATCCGCATCATCTGCTAGATGTGCGAATGGTCTTACCAAGGAATGTGTAACTGATGATAGACCTTCCATCATCATGAACCTCTATGCCTAGAAATCGATGAACAAGATTGAACCAATCTGCTCTAACTCGTCCTGTCAGAGCTGCATCGTTGATGGGGAGTCCCAACATAATGGACACAACCTGCAGGGTAATAGTCATCTCCCCTATCTAAAATGAAATGTATGTGACTCTGGTCTCCATCTCTCTACAAGTGAAAGAATGAGCTGATGATCGACAAAGGTGAAGTCGCACATCACTATGCCATAGAATCCATCACGATGAATATAAGGGATGATAGCGGGAGGTGGTGCGGCATAATCAAAATGATGAGATCTACGGACACTCAAAGGAGGCAGAAGAATTCCCTCTAAAACTAGTTGTGATACATGAGTATCCTGGGATGTGAGCAATGGAAAATTTGTCATCTGCATAAATGATATCATCGTTACTTTTTGACAGTGAATTCAATAAAAATTGTAAACTTTTATTACAAAAAAACCATAAAAAGAAAAATAAGATAGAAAATATACGAGGGTAGTGTTGTTGGTATAAGTTATGAATTTATTGTTTTATTTATCTCTAATTAAGTTTAATTTATTCTAATTTTTTATATAATGCAGCAGTGATGAGAAACCCGCATTGAACAAGTAGAAGCATGACATATTCATGTTCATTGTATGTTTATTTTTTTAATAGTTATAGTATCAAAAAACTCTTTATGTTAGAATCTAGAAATGATACCAATCAAAATTAAAACATTTAAGAAATGTAACTAGTCAAAAATAAAAGGAATCATTACTGAAACATTCACATACAAAACAAAATACACACACTGATGATAAAATACACAGCCTCGATCATGGATGATGGGATGTGGAGCTCTGTATTTCCACTCGGGGATATTTCTTAGGAGTATGTCCTTCTGCGTGATAAATAATGCATCAACATCTCCCTCCTCATTATTGAGACCAATCCATCTCATTTCTAATTCGAGTTGGATTTGGTATTCCTTGGGGATGTAACCTAGTAGTATGAAGCTAATAATTTTAAAAATGACAGAAATTGAAAAAAATACATAAATGAAAACAAAACCAACTTATGAATCCTTGAAATATCAAGGACAATAGTCAGATGATCAAAAAGCAATGTGATAGAATGAAATTCAGCAATAGGCATCCAAACCACACTATAATAGTTAACCAAAGTGCTCATGTGATACACCGGGTCAACATATGGCTTCCATGATATATTTACCAAAGCCCAAGCTACAATAACACGTGCACATAGATATCTCAATGAATGAAAGTTTCTTTATTCACAGTACATATTATCCAACATCCCCACAAGCACTCGACCACTACTGGATATAGCCCAGTTGAAGCACTCTCTTACCTGAAAGCTCCTCTTTTCCCTATCAAAGTATACAACACTCCATGTCGAATCCTCATTCAATACCTGATCAATATCACTTTTGAAATTTTGAGTAAAATGTATACTGTTTTCCATCCTTTGATAGGGCTTTTGGGACCGGTCAACAAAGTAGTGCACACATCTATAAAAAGTCTCTTGCACTAACCCTATGATCATGAGCTTGCACACTGTAAGGAACTGTGTTTTTTCAGACTGTAGTTTAGAGCAAAAATTTGAATTTTTACTATTGGATTCTTATGAGAGGTAAAATGGTCTTTTTACCCAACCAGATGACCTCAAATAATTTTTATGACAACTCTGTTGGTCCTAGAATATAGTGTTTACCATCATATAGAAGTTTTCTTGAAATTTAAGCTATTCGAATTTTAGAAGAATATTTAATATTTAATATTATTAAATTATTCATGCAGGTTCATTTGGAAATAACTTTTAAAAGAAACATTGGATTGAGATTTCGTCTTCTCCGTTGAGTCCATAATGGGGATTTTATGCTAGGAAAGGCATAAACTCGAGTTGGGCACTGGGGATGGCCCGAGCCCCCTTTTCTTTTCTGTCCTTTTCTTTTTTTTTTCTTTCTTTTCTCTTCCTTCCTCCTCCTTCTTGCACATGCCACCTTGTGATTATCCTCCTTCATCGTGACCTAAGGGATAATTGAGATAGAGAGAAAGAGTAAGAGAGGGAAGTGAATTTTGGTACCGTTTCGAAGCCCTCGACACGTAGAGTCGGCGTGTAACATCTGTTAATGGTGAAATCAACTGAAGCTTCGACAGTTTCTGCCCGAAGGTAGGCCCATTTATGTTTTCACCATAGATACCCTTTAAACATGCTGTTTTAAGTTTTTAAAGCCTTATATTTCTTTCTTGTAGCCCCTTTAGGCTCGATATATTATTTCCGGGGTGAAAACGAGGGTTTTGGGCGATCCGAGGGATTTCCCTTTGGGAAACCCAGGTTACACTATGCCTGTTCTAGGGGAACATGTCGTGTGTTCTTCCCATTTGGGGAAGAATAAATTTTTTTAATTAAACACTGCATAATCTGAGTATATGTTGTGTAGTGGTTGGATGTGTGTCTGGACGTGTGAGATAAAACACAGAATAGTTGTTTATAAGGAGTACACACCGTGTACTGGGAGTACACTCCATTTACTACTATATAGGCAGACCTCATGTGTTCTTACCATGTACTTCTCCATCTTAGTAGTTTTGGGGTATTTTGTGCCCTGGAAGTCAGAATTGGGCATGTGAGTAGTCCATTCTGATCATTTTTTCATGTAGATCGCAATAGTGGAATCCTGTTGAAATTTATAGGTTGTATAAATGGTGTTTTTGGGGTTTATATCTAAATGGAAAGGTTCTTCCTCCAATTAACAAGTTTAGTTGTCACCTGATAGGGAGACTTGGCATGGATGATAGGTTTATTGTTCAAACCAACTTAGTTGAGACCTTTGATATGAGATGAGCTGTGAGATATCTCTCATGACCTATGCTTGTGAGGATTTCCCCCTTGTGGGATGTTTCCTTCTGGCCTATGAGGTTGTGAGATAGGATGTTTCCAAGGATTCCCTGAGGGATGATTTTGCTTATGTGTTGACCTAGGGAGTCCCTTGCAGGATCTCTATCCTGTTGTCCTTTGAGAGGATCCCTATTATAGGATGCCTCTATTGTTCTTCATTCTAGGATTCTGTTTAGTATTCCCCCTTACCCTTCATTAAGGATCCCATGTAGGATGCCTTTTCTCGTGTTTACCTAGAGGATCCCAAGTAGAATTCCTCCTCAGTGTTTTACTTGAGGGACCCAGCGGGTGCCCATGGTTTGACTGACCCTGAGATGTTACATCATGTTTGGGTATAGATGGTGTTAGGGTGTCACCTAGAACCCATTCCAAACTTGTAATCCCATGGGGCTATGGATGTAGTGTTGGGTTGGGCATTTGGGTCACCCACACTCATTTGTTTATATCTAACTTGGTTTTGATGATCTAGTAGTGTTTACCAGAGGTGCTTTCTGGATGGTGGCTATTGAGCCTAATGCGAGGTGTCTTTATTGTTTTTTGGGATGCTCAGACGTTCTCTTATGGGATCTGTCTTCTAAGCCATGTTATTTCAGATATTTTACAGGTACCAGAGGTATTACTTGGGGCTCAACTGTTGAGACTTATGTGTTGACTTGTATGCCCTGAGTGATACATGGATTACCATTGTAGGATTTCCTTGGACGGGCTCATTGGGCTATTTATTTATGTTCCCTAAGTGATACATGGATTCCTGTTGTAGGAATTCATTGGATGGGATTAGTAGAGTGTTGAATGTAACTAAACCTTGAGTGATTCATGGATCCAGTTGAGGGATTCCATGAACGTGCTCATTGGTTGGACATGGTTTTGTACCCCAAGTGATACATGGATTCCCTTTGTAGTAATGACTTGGATGGTCTCAGTGGACTATTGAATGTAAATAAACCTTAAGTGAGTCATGGATCCAATTTATGGATGCCATGAACAGGCTCATTGCTTGGATATGGTTATACCCTGAGTGATACATGGATCTAGTTAAGGAATGCCTTGGATGAGCTCAATGGGTAATATACTTATATACCCTGAGTGATACTTGGATCCAGTTGAGGGATGCCTTGTACGGGCTTAGTGGGTTGATGACTCCTACACCTTAAGTGATATTTGGATTCCCATTTAGGAATGCCTTGGACGGGCTCATAGGCTGGATGTTATATAATCAGAATGAGTATGCTCTTCCAGATCAGTCAAGATTGACCGTTGGTATACAATATCCTTCTTTACATGATTGACAATTGGTATACGACAATCTAGTTGTTTTTGGAGGCGAGTACGAGTGAACCTAGGTGTAGGAAGAGTATCCCCCTATGATGACGTAGCTTTCTTAGAGATATAATTCTGACATTGGCCAAAGAAGGTACATGTCAATAGGATTATAGACCCAGAGATCGACTTAATGATACACGACTTTAGTGGCACGACGTCCATCTCAGTTCCCTTGCATAGGATGTCTAGGTGATCAGGATTACAGACCCAAGGATCGATTACTAATGTGGTTTCTTATTATTTGATTTACATACTCATGAATATTCATATTTATGTATATGTTTATAGGTATGGGACTATACATATATATATATATATATATAGATATAGACATCCATGGTGGCACTTTCCCAGTTGATAGGGATTACAGACCCCGAGTTTGATTGTGGTTGCACGTTTGGTTTAATTCTTTTATTGTGTTCCAGCTAGGTTGAGCATGTTTCTATTACATACACATTTAGTAGCACAATTATAGGTTGCTTATCGGGGTGACCTTCTGAGATTATGTCTCACTCGTTCACGTTCACCCCGGTGTACGTGTAGAAATTTTGTTTTCTTTTTAGGTTGAGCACAAGTTTCATGGTGGATAGGGATAAATCCCAGTGTTTCATGGTCGAGCAGAGCTACTCAAGAGGTTATACTGATCGGGCTGGTGCAGTTCAACAATTTCTGGGGATCAGGTACGTGGGTTGGCTTGGAGTTAGTAGTTGAGCCTGGTAATTTTACTTTCAACATCTTTTATACTTATATCGATATGGTCAGCCCAGTGGGTGACTAGTGTTGTATCTTTTTGCATAGTTTTTTGGGTTTTTACAACATTTTACTTTTACAATGTGTTCTATTTCAATTGTTTACAACTTCCGCACTATGTTTACTTTGCACTATGTATGATACATAGTTATTTACACTGTTTTCTTACTTCGGTATGAGGACATAGTATCCCCACTATCACACCCTTGGCCCTCACTATTAGTCATCAGCCTCTGGCATACGGGGAGGCGCGCTTGAGACCTTATGATGAACTGGCTCAGAGTACTGGTTTAGTGGCTTCCAGGTCGGGGTGTTACCAAGTGGTATGAGAGGTGTTTCTTTTACTAGTCTTTACTATTTGGGATATGGTAGACAAGATTATTGGGAATGTGTCAGAACCTGTGATGGATATCAGACTGGTGCGTCGAGAACACTTGTTCTGGTTGGAAGTCCTCTTTTTTAGGGTATGGGATTGTTATGATTTTGCGATGTTATAGTTGTATATGATTTTTTCCTAGAGTGACGCATATATTGTGTGGGTGTTTTGGTTTACTATGGATCTCTGGCTCTTGGACATCGGTAACATGCCAAGGATAGTTTTTGACACTTGTACGACAAAGGTGGGAGGCGTCTCATGAATTATAATAGGCACATAGGATTCACAACATAGAGGCCTGCTAGTGTGTGTTTTTACTGAAGACTGAGACCTTTGGGTATGATTACACATACTTTTTATGATGATGGAAGGTTATGTGGATCTACGTTGAGGAATTTTATTGTGAGGATGATGAATCAATCCTCGTGCACATGTGGTGTAGTGACCCTAGTAGGTCAATATGGATAGTGGTTCATTTTATTTAACCCCTTGTTGGGTGTTATTTTCCAGGTCTATGGTTATCTAGTTGGATCACTGATTACGATGCTGATAGATACCATGGATTTTATTGTGAACTAGACCTCCTTGGGGTATTACTGTATACAGATACCTGATGAGCATTAGTCCAGCTTTTCTCTTTTTCTTTATTTGTGACCTCTAAGGAGTATTTCCTTCTGAGGATTCTTAGAGAGGATCAGGGCCTCATAGGCCGTGTTTTTCAGCTTAGACCCTAGTTGGACATTGTGATCTTTACTTTCTTGTGAGAGGGTTTTTATCTTTTGGTCTAGGTGGTTAGACCTTATGACCCAATTGCGAGGATTTTTCTATAGGTCTAGGTGTCAGACCTAGAGACCCTTGGTTTTGACTCGAACCTTTTTAGGTTGATGTCTATTTTGTTTTAGGGAAACCTGTGTGAGAGAGGTTAGACTATCTTTTTCTGATGCCATTTTAGCAGGGACCTGGACAAGACTTAGGTGAAATCTTAGTATACTCCTATAAGATATGATCATGCACTATCTTGATTCTTCTTGAGTATGCTGAGAGAGCTTTAGTCCTACGTCGAGCTTTTTTTTTCTTCTTAATTTTCTTCCCTGTTGTGGAGGGAACCTATTGTGGTTGGGCTCGAAGAGTGGTGTAAGGTAATCCATATGGTGGTGAGTACAACATTGACTGTTTGAGGGTGGTTTTCCTAGTTTTCAGTTAAACTTTAATGTTTTCCATGATATTTCGAGCTTGAAGTTTCCTTTTAAGACAATGATAGAGGTATTCCAATGGTGGGGAGTACCAGATCGGTCATAGTTAAATGTCTTCCATGTAGAAGGCAGTTGTTAACACTATAAGACTGGTCGTTGGACAGTCCAGATAGCTTGGTTGTGCAGATTCTTGGGTTGGGAGCATGGTTTCTGGTCCTTTCATCGAGATTATTAGAGATGATAAGGTTTATGGTGGGCAGTTTACAAGGACCTGTGTTTTTCTGGGCTGCAGTTTTGAGCAGAAATTTGAATTTTTGCTGTTGGATGCTCGTAAGGGGTAAAATGGTCTTTTTCCCCAACCATATGACCTCATATAATTTTTATGACAACTCTGTTGTTCCTAGAATCGGGTTTTTACCCTACGATAGGAGTTTGGTGGAAATATGAGCTGTTCAAATTTTAGCAGAATATTTAATATTTAATATTATTAAATTAAATATTAAATTATTTGTGCTGTTTTTTTGGAAATAAATTTTAAACAGGGCATAGGATTGAGATTTTTTCTTCTCTATTGAGTCTGGAATGGGGATTTTATCCTAGGCAAGGCATAAACTCGAGTCGGGCACCGGGGCCGGCCCATACCCCTTTTTCTTTTCTTTCCTTTTCTTTTTTTTCTTTCTTTTCTATTCCTTCATCCTCCTTATGCACGCATCCTTGTGCTTCTCCTCCTTCATTGTGATATTAGGGAGAATTTATATAGGGAGAAGGATTAAGACAGGGAAGTGAAGGTTGGTACCCTTTTGAACCCCTCGACGTGTAAAGACATCGTGCAACATCCATTAACAGTGAAATCAACCGAAGCTTCAATGATTTCCACCCGAAGGTAGGGTTATTTATGTTTCCTCCATGGATCCACTTTAAACATTTTTTTTAAGTTTTTAAATACTTATATTTATTTATTGTGGCCCCTTGAGGATCAGTCTGTTATTTCGGGGGAGGAAAGGGGGGTTTTGGGCAATCTGAGGGATTTCCCATTGGGAAACCCAGGTTACACGGAGTGTGTTCCAGGGGAACACACCATGTGTTCTTCCTGTTCGAGGAATAAGAATTTTTATTAAGTACATGATGTTTAATCTAATTACAAGCCGTTTATTGGTTGTCCACGTGTCTGGCCGTGTGAAATAAAACACGAAATATTTGTTTTTAAGGAGTACACGCCGTGTACTGGGAGTACACGCCATGTAGTGGCACATGGGTGTGTGTTCAGGTGAAAACAAACACAAGATGGTTTTATGAATAGAACATGTTGTGTAAATTAACCTACATGCCATGTAATACTATACAGGTAGACCCCATGTGTTCTGGCCATGTAATTCTCCAGCTTTGTAATTTTGGGGTATATTGTGCCCTGAAAGTCAGAATTAGGCGTGTGAGTAGTCCATTCTGAGAATTTTTCCACATAGATCACAATGGTGGAATCCTATTGAAATTTAGAGGTCAAATAAATGGTGTTTTGGGGGTTTATATCTAAATGTATAGGTTCTTCCTCCAGTTAACAATTTCAGTTGTCACCTGAGAGTGAGATTCAGCGTGGATGATAGGTTGGGTGTTCGGACCAACTTAGTTGAGACCTTTGATCTGAGATGAACTATGATACATCTCTCATAACTTATTATTTTAAGTGTTTCCTCCTGGTGGGATGTGTCCTTCTGGCCTACGAGGTCGTGAGATCAGATGTTTCCAAGGATCCCCTAAGGGATTCCTTTGCTTATGTGTTTACCTAGGGAGTCCCTTGTAGGATTTCTATCCTATTTTCCTTTGAGAGGATCCCTGTTATAGGATGCCTCTATTGTTCTTCGTTTGAGGATCTTGTGTTGGATTCCACCCATAACCTTTTCTAAGGATCCTGTGTAGGATTCCTTTGCTCGTGTTTACATGGAGGAACCCAAGTTGGATGCCTCCTTAGTGTTTGACTTGAGGGACCCAGTAGGTGCCTGTGGTTTGACTGACCTGAGGATGTTATGTCAGGTTTTGGTGGAGATGGTGTTTGGGTGTCAGCTAGAACCCGTGCTAAACTTTTTATCCCATGGGGATGTGTATGTAGTGTTGGTTTGGGCATTTGGGTCACCCTGACTCATTTTTTTATATCTGACTTGGTTTTGCAAATGAAATAGTGTTTACCAGAGGTGCTTCCTAGATGGTGGATATTGAGCCTGATGTGAGGTATCTTTCTTGTTTTTTGGGATTCTTGGACATGCTCTCTTGGGATTTGAATTCTGAGCCATGTTATTTCAGATATTTTACAGGCACCAGAGGTATTACCTGGGACTCAGCTGTTGAGACTTATGTGTTGACTTGTATGCCCCTAGTAATAAATGGATCCTCATTGTAGGAATTCCTTAGACATGCTCATTAGACTGTTTATTAATGTTCCCTGAGTGATACATGGATTCCCGTTGTAGTAATTCCTTAGACGAACTTAGTGGACTATTGAATGTAATTAAACCTTGAGTGAGTCATGGATCAAATTGAGGGATGCCATGAATAGGCTCATGGTTGGATGTGGTTATGTTCCCTGAGTGATACATGGGTTTCTGTTGTAGGAATGCCTTGGATGGGCTCAGTGGATTGTTGAATTTAATTAAACCTTCATTGAGTTCTGGATCTAGTTGAGGGATGCCATGAATGAGCTCATTGGTTGGATATGGTTATAACCTGAGTGATACATGGACCAAATTGAGGGAATGTGTTGGAAAATCTCAATGGGTAATAGAATTATGTACCCTGAGTGATACTTGGATCCAGTTGAGGGATTCCTTGTACGGGCTCAGTGGGTTGATGACTCCTATGCCTTGAGTGAAATTTGGATTCCCATATTGGAATTCCTTAGATGGGATCATAGGCTGGATGTTATATGATTGTAATGAGTACGCTCTTCTAGATTAGTCAGGATTGAATATTCGTATATTGCATCCTTCTTTACAGGGTTTACTACTGATACACGACAACCTGGTTATGATTGGAGGTGAGTAAGAGTGAAACAAGTTGTAGGACAAGTATCCCCCCTATGGTGACATAGCTTGCTCAGAGATATAATTCCAGAATTGGATGAAGCAGGTACACATTGATGGGATTATGAACCCAAAGATCTATTTAATGATACACGACTTGAGCGGCATAATGTCAAACTCAGTTCCCTTGCACAGGATGTCCATGCGATCGGGATTACGGACCCAAGGATCGACTGCTGATGTGGTTTCTTATTATTTGATTCACATACTCATGAATATTCATATTTATGTTTATGTGTATTGGTATGAGACTATACATGTATACGTATATAGATATGGACATCCATGGTGGCACTTGCCCAGTTGATAGGGATTATGGACCCTGAGTTCGACTGTGGTTGCACGTTTGGTTTACTTCTTTTGTTGTGTTCCAGCTAGGCTGAACATGTTGCTGTTGCATACACATGTAGTATCACAATTATAGGTTTCTTGTCGGGGTGCCCTACTGAGATTATTTCTCACCCCTACACATGCACCTCGATGTACGCGTAGACCTTTTTTCTACTTTATAGGTTGAGCATGAGTTGCATGGTGGATAGGGATGAAGCGTAGTGTTTCATGATCGAGCAGAGCTACTCAAGTTGTTCTACTGATTGGGCTGGTGCAGTTCGACAATTTCTGGGGATCGAGTACGTCGTTTGGCTCAGAGTTAGTATTTGAGCCCTATAATTTTACTTTTAGCATATTTTATACTTGTATCTATATGGTCGGCCCGATGGGTGGCCAATATTGTATTGTATTGCACATCTGTTTGGGCTTTTACAGCATTTAACTATTACAACTTGTTCTATTTCAGTTGTTTACTGCTTTTGCACCCTGTTTACATTATTATGTGTATGATACTTAGTTATTTCTGTTGTTTTCTTACTTTTTTATGATGGCATAGTCTCCCCACTATCACACCCCAGGCCCTCGCTACTAGTCAAACGCATTTGGCATATGGGTAGGTACGCTTAAGGCTTTGTGGAGAACCATCTCATAGCACTGATTTAGTGGATTCCAGGTTGAGACGTTACACACACACACCCTTGAGGACCCTATTTATGAACTCCAATATATTAGTGGTCATATGTCCATATATTCAGCCACAATCACATGCTAATGACCATTTTTCATTTGAAATCTAAATCATATATTCATAGACATATTCCTTTTCCATTGAAATATCTTCAAGACGTTGATCAGGTCTTTTTTTTTGTTGGGGATCATATGCTGAAACCATAAAAAAATAATGTATTAAAAAGATATTAAATTTTATTTAAATAAAATGTAAGTTTAGAAAGACATACCTAACTTGAGGATTATCTTCTTTATCAACTCATCTCTAAAATGCTTATGGACATTAATTGAAATATGCCAAATGAAATATTGATGATTAGTCTTCAGCTCAATCCATGAAACCCCATCACTATTTACAAACTTTATAATCGCTTGATGGAGATCAGATATGAGATAGACACCTTGGTTTTTTGTGACATGAGTGCGTACACATGCCAAAAACTAGCTCCAACTTTCAAAATTCTCCTTTTCTACAATAGCAAATGAAAGTGGTATAGAAGCACGATTATCATCCTGTGTGGAAAGAATGAGTAGAACACCCATATAATTTCCATAAAGGAAAGTATTATCAACCTGAATGAATATTTTACAATAGAGAAAAGCAGCGATGCATGGCCCGAATGCCCAGAAAATCATATTGAACTTCACCTTTGATTGATCAACTTGTTGATTGGGGTACATATACTTAATAGTGTCCAACTGATAAACAATCATATTATTGAGAGAAAAATTCCATAAGTTGTGGAAACATTGCATAAGATTCATCCCAATCACCATACACTTTTACAATTGCTTTCTGTTTTGCATTCCATGCTTTGTTGTAGGATATCTTATATTTATAAAACTGTTGAATCCATTCATGTATGAGGGAAACAGGAACATCCTGATAGGTCTGTACCATCTCAACAATAATAGTTGATATAAACTCTGCATCAAAGGAAGATTGATCCTACAATAAGGTTGGATGCACACAAGTGTGTGGGCCTTCTAATTTGGTTATCTTCCAACATGCAAAAAAATATTATATATTTCCTTTAATCAAAATTTACATTTTGCCCCATATTTTTCACAACAAATGAGATATTTTATCTTCTTTGACTCATAAACCATAAATGTGAAATTTCGCTCTATGTGGTATTACTTTATTACATTTTACATGGAAAGTTTACTTTCAAACTCTTGCTCAACATAGATAGTGTTATCATTTGATGCAGATATATTCCCTATAATGCAAGGAAATTCAGAAGCCTGTGTAATGACATCCCAATCAAAATGTTTTCCACACGACATTCCTTCAACTAAGGAACTCAATAATGAAGGATGATTACCACTAACTAGTGGGTGTCATGGATGTTTGTATCTCATAGGAACCTAAGAAGGTTTATTCCCCAAATCACTCTGTTGTGGAATCCTATCTCTCAAAGGAACCTTAGAAGGTTCATTCCCCACATCACCCTCACCCACATTATCTCCTGATGCTGCAACAGATTCTTCTTCCTCAGAAAAACTTTCATTCACTATATCAATAGTACACATAGAAATTTAATATACAATTATTTCTAAATTCTTATCATCTTATTCATAATTTGGTTCTATCACAGGAGTCATATGCAAAGGAGATAATGAAAAAAAACTGACATGAAGGACCAAATTCTACAGAGCTCACAAAAAACGGTTCTGTAGTAGTCGGTTTCACCACATCTATACCATAAATCACCACATAAAACTCCATAAAACCATTAGCACACTGTTTTCTAGGTAAGGAAAATGCATCCATCCAATCCTCATCATCGACCAGAGGGTACTCGGTGTGCCAGAAATGCTTAGGATGCTATAGATGTCGATATTTTATTGAAGTAATGGATTGATCATCCCTCAGTTTTAACAGAATATGAATCTTATTTTGAACTTCATCCAATGTCAGACAACCATGAAGATTTTACACTCTTGAAGGTGGAAAACAATAGCTAAAAACTTACTCAGTATAAATTACCTCATCGTTGCAATAAATTTGTGAAGACATGATTAACTATAAAAAAATTAATAAAATATTATATACCACATCAAAATTTTAAATTATTTAAATTGGTTATGATTGAAGAATTGACTTCACCTTGAGACTCTTTTGTATTGGTTTATCATTATTGAGGTATAGGGATGTTGATATTATTACCAAAGTAAATTTAATATAATGTTCTATATTTTTATACCACTTATCAAATGTTTCATACGTTTTAATTACTTATGAATAAATAACCAAGACTTGATCTTGAGACTTATTATGGATTAATTTATCATTATCTGAAAAACTAACCAAAAACTATAGGTGGACTTCTAATGTCTCTATTATGAATTATTTCAGAAACCACTGATCTCCTTTCAAACAACAACACCTCTTATCGAACGCATTTTCTCGAACGCCTCTTCAGGGACGCGTCTTGTCAATCATATTTTAATTACAAATTTACTCACATTCATGTGAGGGGGTCTAGGGGTATGAAATACATAACTTTTTTTAAGTGGACACACAAGTCCTTACAAACCTAGTGAGAGATGACTCATAGGTTATCAATGTGAAAACAAAAATGAAATTATTATATATTATATAACCACATACACAAAAAAGACATGTAATTTTAATTATACATTGGCCGATCATCTCAAGATCAGTCTTCAACCAATAATCCAAACATGTTTTTTGATATACTTATTTTGTTCTATATATTATATGACTTTACCTATTATTAGATGAAATATATATTAAATATCTACTCCAGTTTTCCAAAAAATTAACTTTTCAATTTGTATGTATAAATATACATATATATATATATATTTAATAATAACATTTAATAATATTATTTAAAACTAATATAATTTACACTTACATAACAACCATTACAATACTGAACACTTATGTTATTTTCAATTTTATAAAAATGCGCATATATATATAACATTTTTTTTTGTTATTCTACTACCTTCCAAAATATAATTAAAGATATTTTATACTTTATTACTTGAAAGAATATTTATTTATACTTAATATTATTTAAATTTATTTATTAAAATTATTATTACTAGTAAATAAAATTAATATAATTTACACTTACATAAAAACCATTAAAATGATATAAACTTATGTTATTTTCAATTTAATAAAATTACATATATATAATTTTTTCCATTTATATATTTTATAATATTTAATTAATTATATTTCATACTTCATTACTTCAAATAATAATTATTTATAGTTAATATAATTAAAATTTTTTATTTATAGAAATCTATTTTTATACCATTTACAATAAGAATTTTCTATATATTTATTAATAAATTTAAATATAATACTTAATATAACTAATATATTTTTAATAAATTATATATCTAGTTTATAGAATATTATAATTTAATTTAATATTACTTTAAAAATAACATATTTCATATTCATAAAAATATATTAATTTTTCCACTTATATTAAAAATATATACATTTTTAAAAACAATTTTATTTCCCTATATAATTTACATTTTAGACATACCATATTTAAATTTTCTAAAAATTCAATATGAATTCATACAACAAACATTAACTCATTCAAAAATTAAATCATACAAAAGACAGTAATTTACACATTCATATATTCATCAATACAAATTAAATAAACAAACCATACAAACAAACAATAATTTCTACCCATAAAAATTTAAATAAATAAAGCATACAAATAAAATAAATAAACACAATTAAATAATTACAATTTTAAATAGAAATTTTACCTTCTTAAAAGAAGTAAATATTTGTTGAGAAAGAAATTATAAAGGTCTTTGTAACAAATTTCAGAGGAGAAGAAGGAGATTTTGGGGGGATCCTTTTATAAAAACGTGGTGACGAGATGCATGAATCCAATTCATGCATCCTTCATCCACTTCACAAAGGTTCAAGCATCCTTCGTTGCACCTAAGATGCGTGAATGAGGTTCATGCATCTTTGGCCGTAGAGACAGATGTGTGAACCCCATTCACGCATCTTCTTGGGATCATAGATTCATGAACGAGTTTCATGTATCTTGGGTCCCATTTTAAAAAAATTTAGAATCCTATCCCATTTTTTTAAATTTTTTTGTAAAACCCATTAAAAAAGTCCCATTTTGTTACCCACCCCTAAGGAATCAAGCATGATTTCGATGTTGAACCATGCACGCAACGCCTTATTTCTTCCTCGCTGCCCCAGATGATGATTTCCTCAAATTCTTCTTAAGCATTGCCTTGCACCAACATGAGTGTTGTTCTTCTTTGCCGAATGAGGTTGGCTCATCGAATGTAGTGAAGTGTAGCTCATCAAAGTCGAGCTCACATAGTGCAAACTCAGGTGGCATTTTCAGTCCAATAATATTATTCATGGTATGAAACCGAAGTGGGACATCACCATGATTGACGTCGAGGAAAACTCCTCTATGGCTAATGGTGCAAGCATCACCTTGACCACGTCTGGTGTTGCAACATTTTCAAAGTGTGTACTGGTGAGTGTGAGTGATGATATCTGGTTTCCAATAGTGTTTTCAGTCTCTACCATCCCTAGTATATATAGCATAGTATGCTCGATGGTGAATGAATCCTTACTAATCAAAGCATCTTGTTTCTCACCAGAACTCCAATCCCACTACGCCACCTCCTCAAATATGACATCGCGCATTACATGCACACGTTTGTCATCGGATTCATACACGCGATATGCCTTGGACCCAGACTCGTATCAACGAAGATCATCTACCCACTTCGGTTATATAGATTCTTCATGTGAGACTTAACGTTCTTGACATGTACGATGCAACCAAATGTGCGGAGAAAGTGCACCACAAATCATTTTCCATTCCAATCCTTGTAAGACACCATCCTATCAAAGCTGTGTGTTGGTGCTCAGTTAAGGACGAAGATGGTGACATAGATGGCCTCACCCAAAAAAATATTGGGATAGCCCTCAATATGTTTTGAGCAATAGAAACCTTGGTCTTATTACATTGTTCAATGATCTCATTTTTCTATTGTGAATAGGGAGTCATGAGTTGTTGTATGCCACACTCAGTACAGTATTCACCGAATTCCACTGAAGTGAACTAACCATTGTAGTTAGTGCGGAGGAACTTCACTTTGTGACTTGTATACACCTCCACTATGGCCTGAAAGCATCTGATTTCCATTGGAACTTAGTCTTTTATAATGAGTAGATTGAGTCACATGTAGCGACTCTTGTCAGTAACGAGTAGCAAAAAGTAGCAGTTTCCATTTGGTGTCGTTAGTGTGATCGACCCGCAGAGGTCACCGTGGACATCTTCGAGGACTTTCTCCATGTGATGGTTCACTTGATTGGGGAAAGACACCCACCACTTCTTCCTAATGAGGCAAACGTCACAAACTTGATCTGCCTTATCGATCCGTGGAATCCTTAACACCATATCACATCGAGCAAGCTTGCGTAGAGCCTGACAATTTAAGTGGCCGTACCTCACATGTCAGTGTCATGCCTCCTCCAAACCCTTTTCAAAAAATCATATCGGTTGTGAAATGTCAAGTTTTAGCTTGTACAGTCAATCAGGGAAGTGTTGCACCCTGTCCAACATGCGCCGTTGCTAGTCGCGGATCTTCAGGATGTTTCCATTGATCAGTACCTGACAACCATTCTTTTCAAGTTGTCTGATGCTAATGATGTTGGTGGTGAGCCACAGGATGAAGTACACCCCCATGAGAATGTGGTGATCGCTGGTCTTTCAGGCCAACATGATCATCCAAAACCCCTTGATATTGATGATGACTTCGTCACCAAACATGATGGTGTAGTGGATCCCAGAGTCAAGGTCGAAGATGACAATGTGAGAATCAGTCATGTGGGTTGTGTAACTGGTGTCAAGGCACCACAAGTTTTTTGTCACACACCTCCTAATCCTATTGTGAAAAGACCTTCAACTCTACCACCTGTAGAGGACTACATCCCGATGATAGGGAATCGAGACTAGTGGATCAGGGTGAAGGGGAATCAGGAACCACGGTGCATTCCCTTGTTGTTCCCACCATTTGTCTTTCAGTGCAGTGATTGGCAGCGATTGTTGCTAAACTTGGAGTCATTGAAGGATCCCTCTATCATCTTCCACTTCTTCATCCATGCAACAGACTCCTCCTCATCGAGGAGCAACTTCCCTCCAGCGTCAAAGGTGGGCGCTAGCTCAAAATGGTCCTCTACCACTTTGAGTCTCCTCATTACCTCATCCACAGAGAGCGTCAAGATATCAAGTAACTTCTCAATTGAGAGATTAATTTGGGGGAATCAGGAGGGGATGATGCAGAGGTACTTCTCAATAACTTTGTGTTAAGACTTCGGATCGCTGAGGATTGTGCATTGGTTGACCAACCCGGTGAGCTGCATCGTGATACAATTACTCACTATCCCCAAATCAAGGAACAACCCTATCATCATTGAAAAGTCTAATAAACAAACTTGAAAAACCAATTATTTACATTGTATAGAGGATCAAATCCAAACCAGGTCTAGCTTCATGGAAAACCCTTACCAGAGTGAATCATATATCCTTCGATAAGATATCTACTTCCTCCTTTGAGAATGAAATGGTTGAAGATCCTTAATAATGAAAATAAGTGGAAGAAAGAGGCTTTGGTCGATTGAAGGTTTCACCTTCAGTATCTTTCACGAAGGGGATCAATTTAATCAAGGGATTCCCTATTGAAAATACTCGACCGATCCATGAAACACCAAAAAAAGAAACATCTTGGAGGGAAAAGAAATAATGTTTGTGTACCACAAACTCATATAGTTTTATGATGAGGTTTTCATTAATTTATATACATAAAAAGGCGATAAATATTTACAATTTAATTAAAAAAACACACCAAATCCTTAAAAATGTCAAACCATATTAAGCTATAAAATGAAAAATAAAATATGGAAAAATTATGGGGGGAGGAATAAAAATATTGTGAAATTAATCACTAATTTAGTCAACAATATCACCCCTTTATTTCTTTCATGTTCATCAGATCTCAACAATGTCGATCTTCATGAAAAACTCCTAAAACTTAGAACACCCAAGTGATTTTGTAAGAGTGATTGCGAACCGATCATCCCCTGAGTCCTTCTCGTCTCTTTCCACGACTTCTCCACAATGAATGTAGTGTGTGTGAGAGTATGCTTGGAAACCAAGGCATTAAATTTTTTTTCCATGGAGAATATTGACATATTAATAGGCCTCCAATGTAATGCCTTTTTCCACCTACCCCTAGGTATGTAAGTGAGATTTTGATGTTGAACCATGTATGAAATGAATTTTTCTCCTTCTACCTCGCTTCCCAAGATGATGAATTCCTCTGCTTCTCCTCAAGAACTATATTGTGCTAACACAGGTGTTATCCTGGTTCATCAAAGGAGGTTGGCTCGTCATTCCTTGTGAAGTGTGACTCACTAAAATCAAGATCACGTAATAGAAACCCAGGTAGCATTTTCGGCCCAATAATGTTGTTTATGGTGCAAAACTAAAGTGGGGGAATCATCTTGATTGGAATTGAGGAAAAATCCATTGCATCTAATGGTGCGGGCATCACCTTGACCACATATGGTGTTTCAAAGTTTTCAAAGCGTGTGCTAGTGATTGTGGGTGATGATCTCTAATCTCGGATAGTGTTTCTATTCTTCTCCATCCCTAGTATATATACCGTAGTGTGATCGACAGTGAATGGATCCTTAGTAATCAAAACATATTGTTTCTCACCAGCACTCCAATACCACTGTGCCAACTTATCAAATATGACATCGCATGTTACATGTGTGCGTTTTCCATTGGGATTGTACATGCGGTATGGCTTGGAACCAGAATCGTACCCAAAAAAGATCATCTATACACTCTGGTGAACCAATTTTTTTAGGCGAGGCTTCATATTCTTGACATGTGTATGCAACGAAAAGTGTGTAGAAAGTGAACCACTGATAATTTTCTATGTCAGGCCTTTTATGAAGTCATATCATTATGGCTGTATGTCGGTGTTCAGTTAAGGATGAAGATGGTGGTGGAGATGACCTCACCCCAAAACATCCTTGGAAGGCCCTTTTCCTTCAGCATGCTTCGATTCATGGAAACCATGGTCTGGTTTCATTGTTCAATGACCTCCTTCTTCTGTTGTGAATAGATATCCATGAGTTGTTGTTGTATGCCACACTTAGTACAATATTCTCTAGATTCCATTGAATTAAACTCATCACCTTGGTTGGTGCAGAGGACCTTCAGCCTGTGCCTTGTCTTAACCTCCATTATAGCTTGAAAGAGTCTAATTATAATTGGAGCTTGGTCTTTAATTGTGATTATATTAAGCCACATGTAGCAGCTCATGTCATCCATTAGAAGTATAAAGAAGCAGTTCTTGTTTGGTGTCATCGACATGATCAACCCGTAGAGGTCTCCATGGACAAGGTCGAGGACTTGCTCCATGTGATGATTCACTTTATTGGGGGAAAGACACCTACTACTACTTCTCAATGAGGCAGCCGTCATAGACTTGATCCAACTTATCGGTCTGTGGAATCCCTCACACCATATTGCATTGAACAAGATTTCATAGAGCCTGGAAATTTAGGTGGTCGCACCTTCCATTCTAGCACCATGACTCCTCCAAGACCTATGCAGATGAGCATATCAGTTGTGTAATGTTGAGTATTAGCTTGTACAACCGATTGGGGAAGCACTGCGCCTTGTCCAGAAGGTAACACTGCTGGTCACAGATCTTCAAGATGCCTCCATCAATTAGTACCTAACAACCATTCTTGTCATGTTGTCTGATGCTAATAAAGTTGGTGGTGAGCCTCAAGATAAAGCGAACTCTCGTGAGTATGTGGTGATCACTGGTCTTGTAGGAAAACATGATCATCCTACAACCCGCGATATTTATGATGGATCCGTTACCAAAATTAAAGGTGTCATGGATCCCAGAGTCAATCTCAGAGATGACTGTGCAAGAAAGAGTCATGTGGTTTGTGGAACCAGTTTCAAGGTACTTCAAGTCATCATCGCGCACCTCCTTCTAATCCTGTAGTGCAAAGGACTTCGCCTCAATCACCCAGATAGGACTACATCATGACGGTGGGGAATCATTAGTGATGGATTGTGGCAGAGGGGAATCATGCACTACAGTGCATTCCATTTCTATAAGGACTATGTGATCATCATCATCACTCCATATTAGATAGGAATCAGCCTATTTTAACATGATGTGATAATATTTGGCCCAATGATCCATTTTTTCGCAGTAGTGACGTTGGTCCCTATGACCGTCGCTGGATCTCAAACCATCCCTTCCATTTCCATTATTCTTGCCATCTGTCTTTTAGTGTGTTTGTTAGTGACATTAGTTGTCAGACTTGGATTAGTTGAAGGATCCTCCCTCATATTCCACTCCTTCATCTGTAAAGATTCCCTCCAACATCAGTGGTGGGTGCCAGCTCAAAACGGTCCTCTATCGCTTTGATTTTCCCCATTACCTACTCCATAGAGATCATCAAGATAAAGAGTAATGTCTCAATTTATAGAGAAATTTGGGAGAACCTGGAGGGTATGATACAAAATTACTTCTCAACAACCTTGTGTTGAGGCTCCAGATCATCGATGATTGTGAGTTGGTTGACCAACTTGGTGAGCCGCATCGTGAAGTCATCCACTAATTTTCCATTGTGGAAATAAATTACTTTATACTTATTATTGAGCTTCTAATAATTGGCCTTTCCCACTCGATCAATGCTGATGTACATGGTTTTGATTGTTTTTCATGCTTCCTTGGCACTTGACTTGACAGTAGGTATGAAGATCATCTCTAGAGGGATAATGCGTAGGATGACCTCCATCACCATCCGATCTTGATGGAGTTCAACACTGCCTATTTTAACAGCATACCAGAGTCTGCATTCTTAGATTATAACCTTCATCATCAATGACCAATCATTGTAGTTTGTCTTTATGAGGATTGGATACATTGTCAATCCCCTAAAATCCTTCACTACCTGATGTACTACCAAAGGTCCATGACCAACATCAACATGGTATCTTGGATGTACTGATGATGTCTTGGTGATTGAGAGTGATGAGAGATCGAAGTTCGATATCATGGATCAATTAAACCTCACTCTGATACCAAATGTTGGAATTCCCGACCGATCAACACCCACAAAACACAAATGAACATATCATAAGTACAAAGGAAAAAGTAAGAACACAATATATGTTTTGTGCACCATAAACTATGATGTTTTTATGGTGGGGCTTTCATTACTTTATATAAAAAAAATCTACACATATTTACAATGTAATTAAAAACCACACATGAGCCTTAATGATGTAAAACCACATTAGGACATAAACTTAAAAATAAAAGAGGGAAAATTATTGGGGGAGGAAAAAACACAGTGAAATTAATCACCACTTAGTCAACATTCCCCAAATTGGTCAGAGCTCATTGACACATTTATTTCACTGTTCCTCGTTAAATTTTTTCTTTTCGTTTTCATGAACAAAATGATTTATCTACTAGAATCACAACAAAAATTATAAGTCAGTGACTCATTTCTACATTCTTATGGAGTACCACCCAATACAACACCCAATATTTTATTTATTAGATATAATTCGTTTTATAAATTACATGAAACACCCATAAAATTTTAAAACATATATAGTTTAATTATTAATATTATAAATTTAGTAATTATATAAATATACATCAGAATTCTATAATTATATTATATTTATAAAACATTATTATTATTTTATTTTTTATATATAATCCGTTTAATAGATTTCAAGAAAAACAATTATTTTTTAAACTATAATAATAATATTATTAATTTAATTAGAATATAAATATACATTGTAGTTTTAGATTTATATTGTATTTATAATACAATATTATTGTTATTTCATTTTCTTAAAATATAATTTGTTTAATAATAACTAAAGGATCCAATGGATTATAATGATGGTTACAATTAATATAGATAAATTATATGGTTTATGAAAACAAAAATAAAAAATTCAAAAAGGGAAAAATAAATGAGTGCGCTTTAGAAAAAAATGAATAAAAAGGGAAAAAAGATTTTAATGTACATTAGACCAATGTGGGACTACACAAATAGGTATAAGACCACCTCCTAGAAATATTTATTGTGAAAAGGAAATAAACAATATACAAGATACTCGAAAGTAGTGAAGGACCAAAGAACCCATCTAAAGAAAAAAACCTTTCTAAACCAAGTAGAATTGTCAAACCCATCATGAGGAGTTAATTATTTACCTTCATAGATGAACCAACAAAAAAACCTAAAATTAAAATAATTAATTAGATTATATATAAAAATAATAATGAACTTACTTAGAGTTCCAAGTCTTAAAACCAAGACCATGTTATGATTTGAAGAAGATAAAACCTCTACCTATGATCAAATTTCATTAAAAGAAGGTTGTAATCATCCAAGGAACTTATGTGGAATCCTATAATCGCTAAAAAAACACTACTCAAGGATGAATGATTTTGGGACAAGACATCTAATGCTTAGGGATCCAGTTATAAGAACTCGGAATGGGGATTCTCCACCAGCTTTATCTCCTGGATTTTCTATCTGAAAAACTAGACACTCTCTCATTTGATGAATGTTTCACAACCCGAACCATGGAGGCCCACATGGATAGTGAAAATCTGGGTGTGAAAGTCCTAATCCCACCTCAAATAGGCTACAGATTGTCAAAAAGTGTTGGGAAGGAACAAACTAAAATGGTAGGCCTTGGCCTAAAGTTATTGTATGCACACACAAAACCATCTCCATGCATAAATGCATAGGAATAAGAAGATACTGTGACATATATAGTATAAAAATGAATGCAATAACCTCTATAAAATACATCAGAATACAATAGTATAAACCAAAGTGTAAAGGGAAAAAATACACGACTAACCAGAAATGAAGTCCTAACCTAACTACCATTGGAAACAGGAAAGCTAAAGAGAGGAATAATCCTGATATCCAAGTCCTTCCACCAAACACGTCCAATAAACCCAAGTATCACTATTATCCACTAATTTCACCACCGATCTATTTATCATTTTCATAAGACATAACATGTGTGGGAAAATACCATGTAAGGGTGAGTATATACATACAGAGTAGGTTGCCTCAGAAATATCAATAGGTACAATAGAAAGATACAACATAATCAAGCTCAACCCATATAAAGAGGGGAAAACCCAATATATATGCTCATTAAGAAACCTAGATGAGAGATAAATGAGATCTCAATATCCATATCCCAACCAAGGATGACAATTCCTCCAAAATCTTCAAAGGTTCATCTCTAAGGCCTAGTATATTGTGTTTCCGTACCAGAAACCATGTGGAGGACTCTCACCTAACCACTATGTTTTACAGTCAAAGGGGGAACATATCTAATAGAAGAACCACAACCTAGTGCAATAGGGGGGCCTACCATTCAATGGATAGATAACTCACACCATGTTTTGACAGGGGGTGCCACTTAGTATATAGAGGACCCGCACCCTGGTGTGGCGGGAAGGGGGGGGGGACTTGGTAGATAGAAGACCCAATCCATAGTGTGAAGGGGAGGGGGGGGGGGAGGAGGGAGGAGCACTCAATAAATTGAGGACCCGTGGCCTGGTGCGATGGGCGGTTTCACTCAGTAGATAGAGGAAATGCGCCCTGGTGAGATAGGAGGGTGCCACTTGGTAGATAGAGGACCCATGACCTTATGTGACAGATGGGTGTCACTCAGTAGATAGAGGACCTGCACCTTAGTGTGACAGGGGGTACCACTCAACCTGCATAGAGATTATGGGTGACCCACACCCTAGTGTGACATGGGGGTTTCTAAACCAAACATCTCTATGATGATCATCTATGATCACTGATATCAGTCAAACGTTTCCTGAAGAAGCATCACACTCAAAACACCTCACATTGAAATCGGAAGTTTGATTTCCCACACAGGAATCTTTCACATGTCCTCTATTGTTATTAATCTCAAATACATGAAGCATCACTAAAATCCCACATATAAACTTAATCCATCCCTCAAATTGTTGATCCGTACATCGTTTGTGAAACTATCATGAATTTGGGGTTTCAATCATACACAAACCTGCCTCGATAATGTCAAACCATGCCCTGCAGGCCAACAATGAATAATGAAGAGAACAATGGTGAAAAAGAACAATAATGAGTTGAATCCACTATTGAACTATGAAATCATGGACAACAATCATAAGGTGGGGGAAATAATGGGTGAAGCATGGTACAATAAATAAAATTGATAATTGGGATCATGTGAAGAATGTCAATCACTGGTAAAAGAAAGAAGATATAAATACATGATTAATATTTAATCAAAAGAGAAACACCAAAAAACAATCCCTACCTTGATTAATTATTGATCATTAGTGAAGAGTGCATTCTCTATCAATGAAGAAGATCAGCTATGTTCACTACCTGTCTGTCGATTCACACTGATCCGATCGTCGTCGTTCTCTGATCTTGATTTTTCAACAAAGAATGATTTCCTCCTCCTATCTAATCTCACATGGTTATCTAGAAAAACTTAGATATTTTCCATAACATGGTATTTAAATAGGGGTTTTAGGTTTGGAGTTATTTAATAAAAATAAATAAATAAATAAATAAATTATTTTATTAAATGCGGCCACCAACAGTCACCACCCACAGAATGTCCAATGCTGACCAACCATAGGTCACACCTAGGGTAAACCTAGAATTTTAGAATGAACTATGATATAATATTTACCATCCAAGGTCCCAAATAACTAGAAAACCATTTAAACAGAAACAATGTGTGTGAATGCATAAAAATATATTAAAAATTTTAATATATTAATTCTGAGGTCCTAAGATACCCAAACACCGTGCCGACATAGAGGATAAATCCAGATATATACATTGAAATATTCAAAGGAATAATTGAATAAAACCACATCTGTTCTAGAATGAACCACACCAAATTAATTCAGTGATCCCAAAAGGAAAAATAATGATGGAAGACAAGTGAGGAAACATGATTTTACACGACTGTGATGAATTTGAGGTACGCGGATGGTGGAAAACAAACGAGTAGTTTAAATTCACCTACTATGAATAAAAAATACATATAAGTACAAAACAGTATGACATGATTCAATAAAAATATGAATATTGATAAGATCTATGAGATAAAATAAACCCAAAGAAGAAATATAATATGGGGAAATACAAGGTGTTTGATCAAAATGATCGATGACTATAAGACATACCATGATATGTAACACAAACCCATAGAAAAATTGGATACAAGGACACCACAAATCAATAACAAAAAGATAAGGAGAGTGAACTAAAATCCCATTGAAATCCCAACACTACTACAAATCATGATTTAGTCAGTGCTAGAAAAAGCCTTTATCAGCACTAAAGTAGCGCTATTGTTCTAAGAACTATTAAAAGAGGGACACTTTATTAGAACTTTTTAGAAGCAATAAAGGTCTATTTTATGAGTTCTAGAAATAACATTGATGAAGGCCATACTGATGTAGTGTGCTGTTAAAATTATAGCATATTGCTATAATAAATACAGGCATATGAAAAATTTATAATTTAATTGAAATAAAAATTACTTCACAAATAAAATAAAAAACAAAATATTATATAAATTTCAATCATTGTTTTGTAAATTTATATTAGCTAGTACAATCTATCACAAAAATTCCAAAACATCGATCGTTTCATTGTATTTGGCACCCGAGCCCCTCTAAAAAAATCCTGATCATGGTATTAGTTGCCGAACAAACCACCCCAATTCGAGAAAAAGAATATATCTGTATAAAAAAAATATTATGTTAGTAATACAATAAAGAAATAAATTAAAAATAAATATGAAACTATACATTAATAAAATGAAAATTTTAAACTAAAACAACACAATTTGAGTCATTACGGTCACCCCATGTATCATATTGAGGTGTGTAAGATTCCTACATGTCACAAATAACTTATGGATTGTTGTCTTAAAGTATCAAAACAATATGAATTTATTTTCTCATTTTTGATTATGTCACATTTGTTTTGAATTAAAATATCATTTTTAAACTCAAAACAAACATTCGAGTCATACCAGGTACACCATGTATCAAATTAATGCATTTCCAATTCCTACATATCACAAATGACTTATGGATAATTGTACTGAATTATCAAAACAATCCAAATTCATTTGATCAATTTTGAGTATGTGAAGCATGTTTTGAACTAAAATATTAATTTTAAATAAAAATACAAAATTTGAGTGATACCGGTCACACGATGCATCAAATTGGAATGCGGTTCATTCCTACACATCAAAAATGAATTAATGATCATTATCCTAATGTATAAAAAAAATATGATTGTGTTTTTTCTATTTTGAGTATTTCATGTTTCTTTTTTGTGAAAATGTCATTTTAAACTGAAAATACACACTTTGAGTCATATCAGTCACATTGCGTGTCAATTTGATGTGAGACAGATTCCAACATGTCACAAATGATTTATGAATCATTGTCTAAAAGTATCAATACAATCCCAGTGTTTCTGTTTGTTTCTTAGTGAGTGACACATGTTTTGAACTAAAATATCAATTTTAAATTGATAATAGACACTTTGAGTCATACCATGCACACCGTGTATCATATTAAGGTGATACTGATTCTTTCACATCAAAAATTAATTATGTATTTTTACCTAATGTATCAAAACAATATAAATGTGTTTGATCAATTTTGAGTATGTGACGTTTGTTTTGAACTAAAATGTCAATTTTAAATAAAAAGGCACACCTTGATTCATACTGTTCACATCATGCATCACATTGATGTGCAGTTGATCCCTACACATCAAAAAATACTTAAGAATTATTTTTATAAAATATCAAAATAATCCAAACGTATTTACTCTGTTTCAAGTATGTCACATGTCATTTTTACTAAAATTTCAATTTAAACTGAAAACACACTCTTTTAGTCATACTGGTCATATCGTGTGTCAGTTTAATTCGAGATTGATTCCTATTCATCACAAATGAATTATTAATAATTTTTATAAATTATAAAGAAAATTCAATCGTGTTTTCTTGGTTTTTATTGAGTGATACATGTTTTGAACTAAAATGTCAATTTTAAATTGATAACATACACCTTGAGTCATAACGGACATACTATGTATCAGATTGAGGTGCAGCTAATTCCTACACATCACAAATAATTTATGGATAATTTTAATAAAGTATCAAAACAATAGGAATTTATTTTCTTGATTTTTAGTTTGTAACATGTGTTTTGAACTAAAATCTCATTTTTCAATAAAAACACACTTGAGTCATACCAATCACACCATGTATCAGATTGAAGATAGGTTGATTACTACATGTCAAAAATGACTTAAGGATCATTTTACTTAAGTATTGAACTAATATGAATGTGTTTTATCAGTTTTGAGTATGTCACATGACATTTTCATTAAAATGTCAATTTAAACTGAAAACACATACTTTTAGTCATGTCGATCACATAATGCATCAGTTTGATATGAAACCGATTATTACATGTCAAAAATGAATTATGAATAATATTATTTAAGTATCAAGAAAATACAAGCACATTTTCTCAATTTTTAGCGAGTGAAACACGTTTTTAACTAAAATGTAAATTTTAAACCGATAACATATAATTTCAGTCATACCAGGCACACCATGTTTCAGATTGTGGTGAGGTTGATTCCTACACATAAAAAATGATTTATATATAATTTTATAAATTATTAAAACAATAAAAATGTGTTTGATTGGTTTTGAGTATGTGACTTTCATTTCTAACTAAAATGTCAATTTTAAATAAAAACACACTTGAGTCATACCAGTTGCAACGTGCATCAGATTGATGCGTGGTAGATTATTACACATTATAAATGACTTATGAATCATTTTACTAATGTTTAAAAACAATCAAAATGTATTTTATTGTTTTTGATAATTTTATGTGCCTTTTATTTTATTAAAATTCCAATTTAAACTAAAAACATTCACTTTGAACCATATCAGTCACATCGTGTATCAGTTGATGTGAGACCAATTACTACATGTCACAAATAACTTATGAATCATTTTCCTAAAGTATCAATACAATTATAGAACATTTTCTCGGTTTTTAGTGTGTGAAACATGTTTTGAACTAAAATTCCATTTTTAAACTGATAACATGAACTTTGAGTCATACCGGGTACACTGTGTATCAGATTGAGGTGTAGTTGATTCCTATATATACAGATCTATATTTTTTTATTTTTTAGCTGGAAAAATCCCAAAACAAGACAGGACCATGGGAAAGTCCAAAAAAAATACAAACCTAAGGTGGCCGAAAATAATGGAGACCGAGTTGATCTCCTCTAATCAGTTCAATCCCCTCTGGTTTCAGTTGAAGAATTCTGGAAAAATAGTTAACATTGCTCCCTTGGTCTGCCACCTCCATGGAAGCAAGATGATCTGCTACTTTATTTCCCTCACACCATGTATGAACAACCTGAGTGTTTTTGTTGATGCTGCCCTTACATTTCCTGATTATATATGCAATCGACCAAGGAGTGGGTATAAAACCATGCATAGAATCCTGAATAATTCTGGAGCCAGTTTCAATTTGCTCAAGAATAAAGATTTTCTGGCCACACAATTTAAGGCCAGTGAACATCGCATTAGCCTCTGCCTGAATTGAGTTCCCCTTACCATAATAAGTGGTGAAAGAAATAAGAACACTCCCTTTAAAATCCCGGACTACCCCTTCGCCACTCATAATCCCCAAAATACAAGAACCATCAAAATTAATTATGTAACCCACTTTTTGAGGAGACCAACATACCCGATTTCCTCTTAAAACAAAACTAGTATTAAGTTTGTGTAGCTGATTCCTATACATTACAAATTATTTATCGATCTTTTTCCTAAACTATCAACAGAATCCAAATTAATTTTCTAGTTTTTGATCATTTTACACGTGATTTGAACTAAAATGTCAATTTTAAATTGAAAACATGCATTTTGATTCATACTAGACACACCATGTGTCAGATTGAGGCACGATTTATTCCTAGACATCACTAATGACTTATGAATCATTTTCTTTAAGTATCAAAAGAATATGAATGTTTTTTCACATTTTTGAGTATGTGATGTGTGTTTTGAACTAAAATGTAAATTATAAACTAAAAACATATACTTTGAGTCATACTGAGAATACTGTGTATTAGTGTAACATCTCAGGTTTTTGAGTGGGTTGAAATACTCATCTTTTTTGATTTATTGCATTTTCTGAGCGGGACAACTTTTCTTTTGGGATTTAGAACCTATTTTTTGGAGTTTTATTGACCCAAGGCCTTATTTTTAGATTGAGTTTAAGGTATAGCAAGTTCCACAGGTTTTTTGATGAGTTTTAGGAATGTTGAGCCCTAGAAATGCAGTTTTAGGAAAGCACAAACATAGAAACATGGTTTGGTCAAACTGTATGGCCTCCCAAAAGAAACCATACGACCCACATTTGCATTGGAAATGTTTTTTTAAACTGTGTGGGTTGGGGCACATGAACATGTGAGTTCTATATAGTTTTTAATAGAGGGGATACACATGGTTTAGAAAATCATGTGCCTAACCATGTGAGGTGTGGTGTTTAGACAGTGAGCACAATACTGATGGCACACGGTGAGCCAAAATGTGTGGGTCATTAAAAAGTGTCAAATTACAAAACTACCCTCCCTATTTTTTAGGGTTTTCTTCCTCCATCTCCCCCATTTTACTCGCACATAGTAGGGGGATCCCTCCTTTCCTTTATCCTCTATGATTTGGCCTCCTCTTTTTATCCAAGCTTCGAATTAAGCACTGTTAGTCTTATTGGAAGTGTATCGGTACGGACTTGAATAATTTCACTTATCTTTATAATTTATCTAACCATAAAACATTTTAAATCCTTACAATCTCTTTTTCCCTATTTTTGAAACATCGGTCTAAAAATTCATTTTCTCTCATTTTGACTCAAGTTAGAGGCTAATATCAGTCGAGAGAGAACCTACGAGTATAAAGTAGGTGGTGCATATATTTATCCTTAATTTTATAGGTTTTTTGGGATGTGTTCCAAATATGCGCCTGAGGGTTGACCGATTGAGACCCCTAAATTTACATTTTTTCGATTTTAAATTTTAAATTGATATTATGGGATGCCATTGGGCATGCCCTATCTTATGATTAGGTATTCTAAGCCAAGTAAGGGGCTTTGACCACTTGGGTAGGATTGGTCAGTCGTTGGTTTTAAATTAATAAAATTTTTATATTATTTCTTGAGTTCTATGAGAGTGTGACAGGAATGGACAAAGGATTGATGTGATATTGACCATCTAGAATGAGGAAACCTGGTAGTTAGGTTGATGGCGTGGCCTGAGACACATGGGGTGATTATGATCACTAGGTTGATGGGACATGGTGCGTCATATATGAGGTGATGATGTCATATAGATGAGGGAATGGATCTCAGAACTTTGGATGATGTTGACTATCAAGATTTAGTGACATAGTCTTATAGGCACGAGGTTCCGGATGATGTGGCTTAGATATGTTGGTGATTTTCTCTCTCTATTGTTGGTTGATGTGCCGTTGGAGTCGTGTGGACACTAATAAGACTCAGTTGAGGTGGTGTTGACCACTCATTATTGGTGGTGGACTCCGTAGATATTGAAAATTAGGGGATGGTATTGACCATCAACTATGTTGGAGGTGATCATTGTAGAAATCCATGGTGGATGGTGATGGACCATCATGAGATGATGTTAAGACCATCAGTATGGGGTTGAGGTTTTTCATTATACTTGAGGTTGATGGGATGGAATTATGGGTGTAAGGATATCACTATGCCTTGGGACATTGACTGTTGAGACAAAAATGATTATTTATTAGAGGACACACACCACCGTACCTTAAGACATTGGGCTGTTGAGATGATAGGGAATTTCTGAGTGGAGGTCCGAGGGACCTAGGAATTATTTATTGGGCATTCTATGATGACTCTAGGTACTTTATTGATGGAACATGAGGTGTCAGATAGCACAATGTTCCATTGATACATTAATGGGACGTGTCCGAGGGATCTCTAGGAATGATTTTCTTCAGGGGACACCAAGGAATTAGGTCATGGGTCCTCACCACTTTATATATATATATGAAAACATGTTATGTATGCTATATAAATATTTTGGGGCACATGTTTAGAGATATGCCAGTATTAGATGAAGTAAGTAAACACTCAATTGTGGTTGTTGCGTACTAGTGTAGCAGGTTAATTAGTAGACATGTGTGCATTGCCTTTTTATTATATTTTTCATAAACCAACATAATTATAGATGTAATATAGGAACACGTTGGTGGTGGCCTAATGAGTTCATACTCACACCCTACACAGCCCCTCGGGATTCATTTAGACTTTATGATTTTGAGATCATGTAAGGATTCAGGTTTGGGAGCTATACCTTAGTGATCATAGATGTAATTTTAGCATGGGATAGATGGAAGTGGACCAGGTGGTTCCTCTACATCAAGTTGTAGTTTCTTTGGAGATTTTTCATGATTTATATATATACTGACATGTTTTTCCATGATCGACCCAAATTTTTTATTGTTATGCATGACCTATTATGGTATGTTTATCTACAAATGGTGTTATTCATTTGGGATTATTTAATAATGTTTCCATTTATTATTATTCCGCTGAGTTTTTTTGTTGCTTATGATTTTATGGTCCTTCTTCTATTGTTATATATATATGGACCATTATTATTATCATCACCTGAGGGTATAGTCTCCCCACTATCACCTAAAAAAACCATCACTACTAGTCGAAATACTTTAGCATATGGGGAGGCGTGCCTAAGACTAGTGGACAATTGGACCAGAGTACTATTTGGATGGAAAACTATCAATGTATTTTTTTACTTTTTTGGTATTACTATTTGGGCTATGGTAGACTAGAGATTAGGATGTAGTCAGAGTTGGGTAAATAGATAGTTTCTGGGTGCCTGCATTCTCATGCATGGGGGACATATTAAGTTTCCAAGGGTGGTAAATTAATGTTCTTCTATGTGTTTTTATAGTTGATTTTATTTCCACCTCAAGTGGTGTGCTTAGGTGTGATGTTTATTTGTTATGTGGTTTATACCTTGGACTAGTATAGAAAGGGAGGATTGTTTATGTATCATGATAGAAACTTAGGCTTATATGATGTGTGTGTTTGTTTGGGGTTGAAATTGGGAACTTGGAATGATCTAAGAGAGGTTGGGTCATTCAAAGTGTCAACAAAGAAGCTAAACAATATTTTCCTTCTTAGCCTTTTTTGTCTAATTTTACTTTCCCATCCCAGGTATGTGGTTCCTAAGGAGTTTGATATATGATGCTATGTATATAGTATATATGGGGATGACTCTGATCTGAGTAGGAAGGGATGATAAAAAGGGGGTATGTTGTTTAAAGTGTCAAAAAAGAAGATAAATGGAATTTTCCTATATAGCCACTTTGGTGTAATTATAATCAACTACCCCAGATTGATATATGTGATATGTGATTCCTGACTCTGTTATGGGTAGGTAAGGGACCATGAGGCTGGATAATATATGATGCCTGAATCTGACATAGGTAGGAAAGGGGTTATGAGGATAGATTATATGTGACACCTAACTCAGATATGGGTAGGTAAGTGATCATGAGGCCATATGTCATGTGAATATTATAGATGTTGATCATGGTATTGGTATTTAGCATGATGGCACCTAGACAAATTCTGGTGGAGTTTCCGGAGGGCGATGATTTGGTTCCATTGGAGTGAGCACATGATAAGGCCCCCGAGGATTGGGATGATCATGAGACATAGGTATAATCTTTGATATAGGTAGAGTGGCAACAGAATATGGTAGAATTTGGGTAATGTATTGATGAGCATCTTAGGGTGAGATTGGTTTGAGTTATATAGAGAATTGATAGGGGTGATCAGGGAGCTGAGCCATCTTTGTTATATCTGACTCATGAGTTCTTTTCTTAGAACCCCCATCATTTTATGGTGAGGGTGGATCACATAAAGCATAAAACCAGATCGAGTTGGTCTATACTATCTTTGATCATCTTAAGACACCCCAAAGTCAGAGGGTGAAGTTGTAAACTTATATTCTCAGAGGACTGACAAAGAACCGGTGGGACATACAAGTACATGAATAAAAACATAATGGAATGTCCGAGAAGAATTTTGAGATCAGGTTTTTCAAACACTACTTTTTAAAGATTCTGAGTGCGTATAGATCTTTATAGTTCATGAATATCTAGTAGGGGATAATTTTATCATGGATTATGTTTCAAAATTCATATAATTGTCTTCATTTTCACCTACTATGGTGGGTGATGACGTTTCCAAAGTGAGGTGGTTCACGGATTATTTGTGGCATGCCATTAGGGCAAAAAAAAATATCTTTAGGCTGTCCTTATTTTCTAAGGTAGTCAATCAGGCATTGATAGTCATGGAAAATTTGATGGAATGGACTTATTAGAGATAGGTGAAAACATCAGGTGAGCTTAGTTTTGGTGATTCAGTTATCTAAAAGTGAGAATGTGAGGAGTCTCAGTAGGGTAGTTTGGCCAGAGATTTAGGTATACCATCAAGGAGTGGTTCTTTGACAATATGCTTCCAGTGCGGGTGGCCAGGGCATGTGTTGTTCCCAAGTAGGATCAAGACCACCATGGGGGAATAAGTGGTTCCTTTTCTTTTATAAGAAAGTTTTCCTTAAATTATTTGAGTAAAATTTATTAACCTTTGAAACCTATTAAAGTTATGATATACTCAAATAAAACTTATAAAACTTATATTTTGTATGAAAAAATATAAAGAGAGGGAAACACACAATATTTACAAGGTTCATTACAAAGAACTACTCCTTTCCATGTTGGATTGTCCCACCAACATGGATTCTTTCGCTATATTATTTCCAGAATACAAAGGCACAAGTAGTGAACAATTCTGTAACCCCAGTAGCAGCTTTCCCGCTATATTTGATTATACCCCCCCAATATTCTTTTTAGTATCCACTTACCACAACTAGTTATACACCCTATTAAGATAATCAAGCATTTTCAGCAATTGGAAAGTATCTATAATTACAATCTTTATTATCCTTCTTCTTTTCTGATCTGCTTCAGAAAGAATTCACTTCCTCAAAAAGTAATATGAATCAAAATTTACATGTATAAAATATTAAATATTTTAAAAAATTCTATAATTAACTTGTTGTTATTGAAACTTATTCGAAAAACTTTTTCCAGAAATCTTACTCAGCAAAAGTCAGTACAATCTTCCTCAGTCTAGTACCCTCAGTCTGATGTGATCCATCCGATTGTCCTCAATCTGATTCTTCTTCTGCACTTTCTTCTTAAATTGAGTAGGAACTCAATCAGTAGCTCACAATTCTTTTATCTGATGGAACTCAGTCTGATGAACCCTATTTTGATGGATGTCGCTCCAATGGGATCACTTTGATGGACATTCTACATTGGAACATTTCCCTCTGGAACTTGCTCCGATAATAGGATTAAACCTCACTCTGATAATCTTCTTCCAATGGAACTTCCTCAAAATCAACCATACAAATGGCATGAAATATCTTTTTATAGTCACCCTAGAATGGTACAGGCTAAAAATCTAATTTCACTTCCCACACAATGAAATTCATAAATCCCAAATTTCTCATTCATTTATGTATTCATCTTTGAATTATTAAACTCTTATCAATCCTTATGGTCACTTATCAAATATTTCTCAAATATTCATACTTCTTAACATTCTTCAGTCCAATTTAGATTGTTATTATGTTATGACTCATTATGATGAAGATAAATGTAAAACAATGGTTCTTCATTACATTTATCTGCACCAACTCAAAGAACTAATCTACACATTCTGATTTCTTCATTAAAATGTAGACAGAAAATTCTTCAATATGTTGATTTTTACTAAAAGATAAGAAAAATTTCTTCTCATTATGATTCTTGGAAACAATTACTTTTCTTTATACCAATGAATTTTGCATCTGATGATGTTTACTAGTTTCATCCTTTTTCTGAAAGATCTGTCTCAGCTTTACTCTGATGAAACGGTATTAAATCCAATAAAATGGATCTTGAACCAGCTGATAAAAACATTTAACACTTGATTCTTTTATGTTGAACCAATTTTAATCATATCATAGAAAAAAATCATTATTTTTATCTTCATCAAGATGATATCTAATACCATTTTTTATCAGTCTCAACATCTCCCCACAAAAAAAAACAATTCTGCCACTCATTCCTCTTTTCAACCATTAATACATCTAATTATCAATGTTAGAATTCATTATAGTGATTAGTGGCATCCAATGTTCGATGGACCAGTGTTGGAAGTGAATTTATGTTTTCATCAAGACCAATCTTACAACTTTATGATATTTTTATGACAATGATTCTCATATCGATGATCTTCATCCTTATTTGTTCGGTGTTCCTCACACCAATGAGTAGCAACCAAAATACCTTGAATCATATTCTCCTCTCCTCCAAAACTCCATCTTATATCATGACTTCCTCATGACTTTGAATACATTTAAGATCGATATAACATCATCTGAATTTATTTGAGAAGTATTGTAACTTCTCAGACTTCCATCAACTTCTTTTTTTCCAACCAAGCCTCAATACAATTGGTAAAACTCTCTATTTCTTTCATAAGGATTTCATCACAATTTTCCTAGATGACTTATTATATTTGTTAATTTCAAATAAAAAAATCATCATCATATTTATTATTGAATCCATGAAGACTTTGATTTATTTCCTCATTATGATATTCCTTTCACTCCAGAATTAGGGTGATTTTGATGAACCTTTTCTCCCAGACTCAATATGATTTTCAAAAGCTTCTGACTTTTTATCAGAATCCTAATATGATGGATCATTTTGACTCATGTTGATATGCCAGATCCGATTATCATTCCGATTCACTGGATCTGATTGAAAACTTAACACACACCTTTCTTCAATCTATATTTACATTACCTTCTCAAAATAATTTCATTATTCAACATAATCAACATATTGATCTATTGAAAAAAATATAACCCAAATAAAAATTGGGCCTAGCTATCTCCCCCTTTGTGTTTTTTATCAATACCCACTTCAACCACTTCAAAAATAATAAGTGGTATTTTTTTCTTTTATCACTTTTTATTCTACCCATTTCTTTATTATTCCCAATATTTATTATCTCTCCCTCTTTTACTTATCTCCCCCCTTATTGAAAATAAAATTCAAAGGGTCCATAATGATAATTTCCACGTTATTGAAAAATAATCTTATTTCCAAGGGTTGAAACATTTTCATCTCAAAAACTTGAAATTCATCTTCAGGAGAACATAAGTATCACATGAGGTTATTAAAAACGATCCTTTAAATAAACAACTCTATGTCTACATGGGAAGACCCAGTGTAGAAAATAAGAGTGTATAATGAATATTATTAATGTTTTCCATTTCATAACTTTCATGTAATACCCTTTTCATGTTTTTCAAGATTATCATTACTTGGGGAAATCTTGAAAAATTTGTTTAAGATAAAAGTAACCTTCAATTATCTCAATAAACAAATTAGAGATTTCAGGTGAATACATACATCATTAAAAAACACATATTTTGTAACCTCATTACTTTATTTTGCAAGAATAGTAAGATACCCATCAACAAATATTCCTTATTTTAACTCCTTCAATTCCTTTTATGTTAGTAAAAATAAAAATATTTTTGTAAATAAATTGGAACATCAATTGTTACTTAGAAGAATCTTTAGAACAAGATTCTTCTCTCAACCTTGCCATTTTCTTCTTCTTCTTGTATTTTTAATTAGATTTATTTTATTCCTTCTGTTCATCCTTCTCAGGTTCTATAACGAGTTTCTCTTCATCTGTAGACTCTTCTAATAATGATGTCAAATTTTTATCCCTTTTGGAGAATTTTTGTTTTATTTAGTTTATAAAAACCCTTTCATGCCTTTCACTTGTTCTATAAGGATAGTCAATCAACTTTTAGTAAAATTCACTTCTTGCTAACATCTCTTTCACCTTTCTTGAATCCTCAAACCATAATCTATTGATATATTTTTATCAACTTTTCTCACATATTCAGAAACCATTTTCTTCCCCTTTACTTCATCTAATTTTTTGAACTTCTTCTAACTTTATATCCATGTCAACTTGTTCTAGCCCAATAACTAAGAACTCCTTATTTTCAGAATCATTATGTTTTTTTCTCCATGTTCTTAACATAATCATATTTCTTCATCTTCTGAGTTTCCCTTTTTAGTTCCACATGATTTTTAGGAACATTTTATCTTCTTTGATCATAATTTATCCCCATTGATTCATCCATGTTTCATATTAGAGACATGTTATACCAGCATGAATAAGATCTATATAAGAAAACTCCAAAACACCAATAGTGACCTATGAATCTTGATTTTTCTAACTGATAATAAAATTATTTATAACTTTTTTGTTGTTTTCATTTCTTCAAAAACCATGGACCACTTTCTCAGGAGGAAACTTTCCAGAATAATTTTTATTTTTGTTGGTGAAAGATGTTTTCTCACAAGCCTAGTTTTGTAAACCTTTCTTTTAACCTTATTTAGAAGTTTCAAATTTAACATAAAATACCTTAGTGAAGTTTTATATCATCTTTATTACCTCAATTTGTGATGTAAGAAACATTTATTGTGTTTCTAAAAATCCTTATTCTTTCTTAGTCAACTTAATTTTCAGAATATCTATGATTTTTTTAAATTCATCTATCTTCAACTTGTTCTGTTTACTTTATTTAACAAGTGTAGATTCTAGATTTTTGAGATTCTCATTCCTGGATAACTTTTCTTTATAAAATTTCAATTTTCTTTCAAGCTCACCATTCTCAAAATTTATGTCTTTAACATATTTTTTTTAACTTCCTTCTTTATTTATTGAGTTGAATATTTTGTTCAAGTGAAATCCCCATTTTTTTGAGAATCCATTATGTTTATATCATCTCATCATAATCATTATCATTACTATATGAATCACTTCCATTTCTAACCTATGCAACAAAGTTGAGTTGATGATCATGTTCATCATTGGATGCAGAGTAATCCTTCTTTCTTCTACTCAGATAAATTTTATTCTTATTTTCATAAGGAAATATTTCCTTATTATTCTTCCATCTTTTCTTCTAAGTTTTATCATAATCTTACTCAAAATCATACAATTCAATTTTTTTTCTTAGGTCAATTTTGTAAAAAATGTTCTTTACCTTCAAACTTACAACATTGATAGTTTTACGTTTCTATTTTATCTTATTGTATTTCTTAAAATGAAGGGAAAAAATTATATTGAAATATTTAATTTTTACATTTTATTAAATATTTGAAGGAAATTTATCGATCAACCTTTTATTTTGTTTATCATAACATTTTCTATTATTATCTCATAAGTAATGAGAATACTGTATATATCATCCAATGATAGAGTTTCAATATCTCTATCTTCCAAAGATTAAACTTTAGTATCAAAATTATTAGGAATAATTCTCAATATCTTTTCAACAATAGTAGAGTATTCTAACTTCTCACTAATACATCTTATAGTGATAAAAATTTCATTAATTCTTTTAAATAAGTCACTAATAGATTCCTACTCATCCATTTTCAAATATTCATACTTCATCCTCTAGAGTTGCAACATTTCATTATTCAACTTTGTATTGGATTCATAAATGTTTTTCTACTTAACCCAAATACATTTTATAGTTCCAAGTCCCTTTACTCTTAAAAACTCCCTTTTAGTAAGTTATGAGAGTAAATAATTTTAAGATCTTCCATCATTCTAATGATTTTTCTTATCAGTAGCTATAAGAGGATCATTCTCAATATGAGGAGGAAATACATCCGTAGTAAATTCCAAAACATCATACCCAAAGGACATAAGATATGGAATCATTCTATATTTCCATATATGACAGTTATTTCCATAGAAAACTGGAATCCCCTAATAGTTCAGAGAATTAAAATTCTCTATTCTCAGAGATGGATATTTTAGAGGAAACCTTAAATATGATAGTAATTATTGTTCCTAGGCAGGATCAAGAACACTGGGGGGGGGGGGGGTGAATCAGTGGTTATTTCTTCTTTTATAATAACTTTTTCCTTAACTTCTTTTAGTAAACTTTCTTAACCTCTAAAATATTTTAAAGTTATGATCCACTCAAATAAAACTTCTCAACCTCACATTTCATATGAAAAAAATATAAAGAGAAGGAATCACATGATATTTACATGGTTTGGTATAAATTCATACTCCTTTCTATATTGGATAGTCCCACCAACATGTATTATTTCACTATCTTATTTCCATAATAAAATGGCACAAGCAATGAATAATTATACAATAATAGTAGAAACTTTCCCTCTATAGTTGGTTATACCCCCCAAATATCCTTTTCAGTATCCAATTCCCACAGCTGGTTATACACCCCGACAAGATAATCAAGCCTTTTCAGCAACTAGTAAGTATCTATAGTTACAAGCTTCACTTTTCTAATTATTTTCTAATCCACTTCAGAAAGTCTTCACTTCCTCCACAAGTAAGCTAAATCAAAATTTAACTACATACAATATTCATGAAATTCAAAAATTCTATAAGGAACTTTTTGTTCTTGAAACTTGTTCTTGAAATTTGTCCAAAAATATTCCTCTGTAAAATTCAGTCCGATATTTCTCAATCTGGTGCCCTCAGTCTAATAGGCTCTATCTGATTGGCCATAGCCTGATTCCTTTTCTACACTTCCTTATTCAATGGATTAAGAAATGAATCGATATCTCACAATTCATCTGCATAATGGAACCCAGTTTGATGAACTTTATTCTAATGGATGTTACTCTGATGGGCTCACTCTGATGGAATTTCTCTGTTGGAACGTTACCCTTTGGAACTTTCTCTAATGTTCAGATTAAACCTCACTCCGATAATCTTGTTCCGATGGAACTTTCTTAGAATCAACCATTCAAATGGCATGATATATCCTTTTATAGGCACCCCAAAATGGTAAAGGCACTAAAACCAATATCACTTCCCACTCAACAAAATTTATAAATCCCAAAATTCACATTCATTTAAGTCTTCATCTTTGAATTCTTCAACTCTTATCAATCCTTCTAGGTGCTTCTTGAATATTTCTCAAATCTTAAAACTTCTTAACATTGTTTAGTCTGATTATAATTTTTATTACAATCTTCCCCATTATAATGAATAAAAATGTAAAAAAATATTTTATTAATTATGTCACTCTACACTAACTCAAAGAATTAATCTACCCATTATGTTTTCTTCATTATGATTTAGAAAAATGACTCTTCAATACATTTATCTACACTAAAATATAATACAAATACAAATGTATTCTCATTATGATTGTTGGAAAAACTTTCTTTCATTCAACTTGATGAATCCTACATCTGATGATGTTTATGAATGTCATCCTTTGTCTGAAAAATTGGTCTCAACTTTAATATGATGAATTGTTATTGAGTCTAATACAATGATTCTTGAACCAATTGATAAAAACATTCAACACTTATTATTTTCTCTTGAACCAATTTTAATCATATCATAGTAACAAATTATTCTTATGAAAATGGTTTACTACATTGTTGATCTTCATCAAGATGATCTATGATCCCATTTTGCATCAGTCTCAACATCTCCCCACTAAAAAATTTCTATCTTTTATTACCTTTTGAAACCATTAATGCATCTGATGATCATTGTAAAAATTCATTACATTGATTAGTGGTATCCGGTGTATGATGGAACAATGTTAGTAGTGAATTCTTCTCTTCAACAAGATCAATCTTTCAGCCTTCTTTTATTATTACACCGATTCTTTTCATACTGATGATCTTCATCCTTCTTTGTCCAGTGTTCCTCACACCAATGAGCAGCATACAAAATAACTTTCATCATATTCTACTCTCTTACACAAACTCCATCTTGTATAATGACTTCCTCATGAATTTGAATACGTTTAAGATCAGCATAACATCACCTAAATTTCTTTGAGAAGTATTATTACTTCCTAGACTTCCATCAACTTATTTCTTTCCAAACAAGCCTCAATATGATTAGAAGCACTCCCCCTTTATTTCATAAGGATTTCATCACAAGTTTCCCAGATGGATTATGATATTTTTGAATTCAAAATCATAAAATCATTATTATATTTATTATCAAATCCATGCAGACTCCGATTTCTTTCCTCATTACGATCTTCCTTTCATTTCAGACACATGGTGATTTCAATGAAAATTTTCTCCTAGACTCAATATGATTTCTAGTAGATTCTGAATTTTTATCAATATCCCAATCCAATTGATCATATTGAATCATGCCAATGTACTGGATCTGATTCTCATACTAATTGTCTGGATCTGATTATCAACTTCACACACACCTTTCTTCAATATGGATTTCCATTACCCTATCAACATATTTTCTTTCTTCAACATAATCAACATATTGATCTTTAAAAAAAATACAACCAAAACAAAACTTGGGACTCACAACATATTCAAACCCAGTGTGATCGGGTTCCAAAAGAGTGCCAATATTTTGGTAAGATAAGGCATCTAAAGAGGTTATGTAGGAATCCTTCTCATATAGCTGAGAGTTAGGGACCAGGTCAGACTCAATGATTTAGGGTTAGACTGGGAGGGGTACCAGTGGATGGTAGCTGAGATTTAGCTACACATAGAGGTCATGGAAAATATAGGGAGATCCAATAGTGGGATAAATGGCTGGTAGATGGTGAAACACTATAGGGAGGATAGGACTTGGGTAGTCAGGCTTCTAGGAAGGTGCATGCTATTACATTTCTAGGGTCATATAATGACATTGAGCCAACGAAAGTTAGAGGTAAACCATGATTGTGGTGTGAACTTTTGTTTTGGCATGACTAGTTTTGGGTGCATGAGGTACACATGTTTTTTTTGGATTAACCAAGTAATGGGTTGTATGATGCAATCAATTAGGATTCATGATATATATAAAAGGGGTGGATAGGAACTGGGACTTATTGTGGGAATCATGTGCGATGTGTGGCATGTATAAGGTGTGTAGGCATCAAGACTATAATTTTAATGCACACAAACACACACACACACATATATGATGTAGGTTTATTATAATTATTTTTTGAGGTGAAAGACCTATAGGCATCTGATGAGATACGATATTTGATGAGTTTCGTGTATGAAACAAGTATGAAATGGCCATCTAATGAGATGTGGAACTTGAGGAGGGTCAGGTATGACATGAGAATGGATTGACCACTTAATGATGTGTAGGAATAACTGTATGTTATGGGAGGAATTATAAGTAAATGGATGGTCAGTGGAACCATCAAATGTCTAAATTTTGGGTTGGGAAGTGACCAAGTAGGTAATTCCTAAGGTGGGGAGATCCTTGAGGGAAGTTGACCAATGTTTGAATGATCGGGGTAGACCGAGTGATATAATGAGATGGGTATGTTCAGTACCATCTCTGGGTAAATCATGATATCTCAAGGATGATATATTATAAGGTGGGGAGACTATAATATACCAAGTTTTTGAGTGAGTAAAAATCATTAACCTTTTTGATTTTTTGAGTTTGGTGAGTGGGATTACTTTTATTTTGGGATTTAGAACATAATTACAGAAGTTTAATTGACCCAAGGCCTTAGTTTTAGATGGGTTTTAGGGATTGTAAAGTGCTCAAGGTTTTATATGATTTCTGGGAATGTCGACCCTTGGAAACCTAATTTCGATAAAGCGTAAATAGAGGCACACATTTTGGTCAAACCGTGCGGCCTCCTAGAAGAAACCATGAATCCCACTTTTTCATAGGACATAGTTTATCAAACAATGCGAGTTAGGGTATATGGACATGTGAGTATTTTATATTTTTTAACAGAGGAGATACAAATGGTCAGCACATGGTCTGGAAAACCGTGTGCCTAGTTGTGAGAGGTGTGGTGCTTGGACAATGAGCATCACATGGAAGGTGCATGACTATCCAAACCATCCAGACAAACTGTGCAGGTAATTAAAAAGTGTAAAATTACTAAAATGACCCTCCCTCCTTTTTAGATTTTTCTTCCTCCTCCTCCATTTCACTCGCACATAGCAGGGGTATCCCTCCTTTACTCCCTCCTTTAGGCTTTAGAATCCTTTCCTCATTCGAGATTTGAATTGAGATTATTAAGTTTCATCAAAATCATATCTATAAGGATTTGAATCCTCTTAATTCTCTTTCCTATCTATCTAACCATACATAATGTTAAATCTATGTGATCAATTTTCCCTATTTTTAGGGCATTGGTCTAAAACTATGTTTCCTCTCATTTTGGCTCACGTTAGAGGCCGAAATTAGACGAGAGAGCTCCTATGAGTATAAGATAAGTGGTTCCTAGATTTATACTTAAAGTTATAGGTATTTTAGGATGAATTATAAAGATTCACATGAGGGTTGAATGATTGAGATCTCTAAATAAATAAATTTTATATTTAAATTATTAAATTGATATTATAGGATGCTGTTGGGCATGCCCTAGCTTATGATTATGTATGCTAATCTGGGTAAGGGACTTTGACTACTTTGGTAGGATAGGCTAGATGTTGAATTTAAATTAATTAAATTTTTATATGATTTATTGGGTCATATGGGAGTGTGATGGGAATAAAATGAGGATTGAGGTGATATTGATCATATGGACTAAGGTGGCATGGTCATCAGGATGAGGGTGTGGCCCAAAACGCATGGGGTGATGATGATCACCTAGTTGAGACTATTAGGTTCATCAAATTTGAGATGATGAGGTATTTAAGATGAGGCAATGGCTCTCAAAACTTTGTATGGTGCTGACCATTGGGATTTAGTGGCATGGTCACAAGGTAATGAGGTGTTGGATGATGTGTCTTAGGTATGTTGGTTATTTCCACTCACCATTGTTAGATGATGTGCCATTGGATTCATGGGCACATATATATGACCCAGTTGAGGTAGCGTTGACCACTCGTTGTGTGTGGATGCCTCCATAGATATTGAGGATTAGGGGATGGTGTTGATAATCAACTATATTGAAGGTGATCATCATATAAAGCCACCGCGAATAATGATGGACCATCGAGAGATGGTGTTGAGAACATCAGTTGGGGGATGGTGCTCACTATTATACTTGAGGCCACTGGGATGGGATTATTGGAGGGAAGATATTTTAATTCCTCAAGACATTGGTTGTTGAGCTGATAGTGGTTATTTACTGGAGGACGAATATCATTGTGCCTTAGGACGTCGAGCTATTGAGACAACATGAACTTTCTAAGTGGTGGTCTGAGGGACATGGGACTTATTGATTGAGAATTCCACAAGGAGACTGGGAACTTTATTGATTCTATAAGAGTTGTCTTATGGAATGGGTCACCCATGATACATTTATGGGAGGTGCTTGAGCACTCTCTAGGTATAATTTTTTTAGGGGTACCTAGGCATTAAGGCATGGGTCCTCACCACTGAATATATATATAAATACATATACTATACACTATATATATATATATATATTTGGGGGAACATGTTTAGAGATATACCAGCATTGGACGAAGTAGGTAAATTCCCACTTGTGGCTATTGAGGAAAAGTATGCACAAACAGTTGTGCGTTAATAAACATGTGTGGTTAATTAATAAACTTGTGTGTGTTTCCTTTTTATTATTTTTTGCATACATTTCACAAACCAACTTGGGTTGACCCCAAACCGATCACCTGAGCCAATCCACGACAATTCCTGAGAGGAATTTCTAATCCTCCTAGGCTGGAAACTAGGGATAAGCATCAAAGATCATACCCTTGGGAATGATTTAGCCCATTAAAAACCAAAAAATAAAACAAGACAGAGTACACAACATAAAAAGTAGAATCCATAAACCACTGAATGAAATAAATACATAATAAGATATAAGTACAAAGGTAGTGAAAAAAAATCAAAAACTAAAAACAAAACTAAAACCAAACCGAAACCAACATGATCTCTATGTGACCTCTTTTTCACAACCATCCATGAAACCAGCCCACTCTATAGGCAAATCTAAACAAAAGATGAACCTGCAAAATAGACCGGGTCTATAGATGTCGAGCGACACAAGTTGGGTGTGAGAATAATACATCTTAGTAGGTAAGAACCATAAAACAGATACATTCCCTTTCCTAAAAAAATTTATAGATGTTATTTTGAAATACATATATTTAAAATAGGATTTTTAACATTTTAAAAGAGAAAAACTCAACTTTATTTTTAAAATCCAATTTGAAAACCAAAATACATGTGGAAACACAACCTAAAGATAGTCTTTGAAGAAAGGAAAATCAAACTAAACACAAACAACAGGGTAATGAAAATTGATCTAGGAGTAAAGGGAAATTGTACAAGCACAAGAAGTTAGATACTAATAAAGAAAGAAACCGAATTTCTAAAAAATAAATAATAAACATATAAATAGGTAATCATGGGAATTTTCTAAACATCCCTAGAATAAATCCCTAGATATACTTGGTTTGGACCAAACTGTTGGCATATGGTACACCTCTATAGTCAATAACCAACCTAGATTCTCTAAACTAGCCTCACCAATGGCAATGCCTACTAGGCTTATCCACTTTCCAGGGGGTTCTAATCTATCTAATCATGACAATAAAGGAATATTCACTCAACCCTCTAGATGAAGTCCAAGAATCCAATGATAATAGTATAAAGCAGAATGAGGAGGTCATCACACACTTTACATTAGACATAACTCCTATATTTTATCATTCATTCCTTGCTCAATCCCTGACACCGTCTATACAAAGGCTCTTTTATTAGAAGGAAAACCATAGGGGGGCCCATCATGCACAAAACCATCCAAAATTTCCAATCAGAACTACATGTCATATGAACTCAAAAAACAATTTCCAAAATATTAAAAAGTACCAATCAAGAATTTACATTCAAAAATATAAAACCATTTACAAACCCAAGGTGAAAACAGTAATCACGCTTAGAAGGTGCCAAACAAAACTTTTAAGTCATTTAGTTACCAAATTAAATATCAAGTTTCCTAATGAGTCATGATTTGTAAAACACATTTGGAAACCATATTTTAAGTTATTTGAAAACCAACAAACCATTTGGAAATAATTATAAATTTTTATGAAGTGTTTTGGAAGATAGCGTAGTGAAGAGAAAGAAAATGGGGGAATGGTCTTTCGAAAATCACGGTTTCAAAATAGAAACTTTTATGGAATACCATTTATATTAATGTGTGTATATACATATATGAACGTAGTTCACATATATATATTTGAACATTTACCATTTTATATGTTGACAACCATAGAAATACCCAAGGTTCTAATTAAAGAATCACAATTAGCGCTACAACCAAACACAATAATCCACACAAGAGAACTAAACCATAAAGGGGCATAAAAACCACCCCAAAGATCAATTCATAAGAAAACCAATTTACCAAAACCTAACCAAGTCTAAAAACAATCCTAAAATAATAAATTACATTTTAAAAGACCACTTTACAGTTTATCAAACACCTTGTATGCATATATATATATAGGTATAACTAAGTAAATCCCTTTGAAAACCCATTTTTCATTAAATTTCTAACATATAAACACCATAAAAAATAATACAATCCCATAAAAAATATGATAAAAACATTTAGAAAATAATTAGAAAATATCAACCATCAAATGGCATGTTCTGTAAAGGAAATAAATGGAAACACCTACCTCAACAATGTATAAATGTGATAAAACTCCAAGAGAGGGAAGAACCAAGCCCAAGAAGAAAACCACATACCCTAACATAAAATTAAACACAAGAAAATTTAATCCCTATATATCTAGTGTTTGCCCAAGATAAAACCCAACCAAGAAAGAAGAAGAAACCAAGAGGAGAAAAAGAGAAGAGGAAGAAATTTAAAAAAGATACAAAGAAAATTACCTAGAAAACTTGAATGAGAAACAAGGGTGGAAAGAGATCCAATAGAGGATGGTTTTGGGATCCCCATGCTATGCCTAGGTCAATTGAGTGTGGAGAAATCTGAATTGGGGTTTAATTGAGGGATGAAAAAACTTATAAAAGCAACTTTTCAAGATTTTGGTTAAGTCGCATGATTTGGCCGCACAGTCTTCCAAACCACGTGTTAACCATGCCCACCCTACTAGAAGAAATGGGAACCCACACAGGATGACTGTAAAATTTAGAAAACTATGCGCCAACCATGAAAATCAAATCTATCAAAATGATAGAGTCTCTTGCACACTCTCTGCACGGTTTCTATTAAGTGTTCTCTAACCGTGAACCTTGCCTCAGACACCACCAATAGACTGCATAGTTACTACTTTAGTTTGAATTGTTTGGAAAAAATCATGTGCATACCATAAAAAAACCATTAAATAACAAAATGAACTTAAAAAACCCTCTTCTTTCCCCATCTACATAGTTTCTCCCCAAATTATGCACACTAACCATGCATAGGGCCAAAAGAAAACCAAAACATCCAAAACTAAAAAATTCACACTGGAAAATAAACCCGATCCTCAAACAAAAGATAAAACAACAAGAAATAAATAAAAATAAATGAAATGAAAGAAAACTAGGTTCAGGGTGTGAAAATTCCCCCCACCAATTTTTTTTCTGCCCCCATAAATTGACCTATCTAAATGAGGAACAAAGTCATGACATAAACATAAACAAGGTCAAACAAAACCATGAACCTTGATATGACCATTAAAGAAAAATTCACACCTTAAAAACTCTAGAGGAAACCACAAGAAGAACCATAGTGGGTCTCTTCACCATTTATAAAACTATTAGCATAGACCAACATTGGAACTCCCAACAGGAGGAGAAATCCAATGAAAGAAATTCAAACTGAACGTCGGTCCAAACCACGATTCATCACTTCCACATGACATACACATCTCCAAATGAGAACCACAAAAAAATAAGACTGATCAAAAATAAGAATAACCATTCAAATATTCACATACATAAAGCATTACTATAAAAATTCAATTAAGAAAAGTCTACTAAGATCCTTAAAACAAAAATAATTTTTCAAAAAACAAAGGAAACTTTAAAAAGAAAAAAATTAAACCATCCCCACTCAAATATTATAAAAAAAGGTATAATAACACTACCCATGCCCAAAAATTATTTACTGCACAAAGTTCATCGCTTTGGGGCCTATGGAAAGAGCCCTAGTGCGTTGAAGCATCATCTAACCCATATTTAAGACCTGGTAACCTCCAATTAAGACTTCTTGTTTTGGCGACGCATCTTAAAAAACTTATCCAGATAAAAAAAAACCACATCGTCGAGAAAAATTTAGAGGATTATGAAAAGATGGATTCAAATGCCCAAAATGACCACATTATAAGAACATGAGCGAGTGGTCTGACAAATGAGAATTAGTAAATGACAAGGGAGACTTCTCAGAAATGGGTTCCAATGGTGAAAAATTCTCACCAGATGGGGAACCTTTATGAGTGCCAAGAGAAACAAGATAACTAACTTCCACTAACTATTCTCTAAGAACCATATAATCTAGAAATTCCTCACCTAATAGCTTCCTAAATAGAGATTTCCTGGATGAAATAAGTCAATCCTTAATTTCTAGGTGAAGACCCTAGACAAAGGTATAATCTTTTAGTTGATCCCTTGATTCTATCCATTAACCTTAATAAACACCCAAGAGATCTACCACTTTCTTTACCTTCACCTCATCAAGTATGAACCATCAGAAAAAGTGGTCTTAAATTTTTTACCAGACATATCAACTTGCAACGATGATGGGATGAACACATTCCACCGATCCAAACTTGTACTCTCAAACAAACCTAGAATAGCTCACACCCTCATAGATTTGGGAGTTCCCAAAGACTTTTAAACACATTTTTAATTTCTAAATCCACTCCAATGCCTATAATGGAACTCAATAACCATGTAAGACTAGAAAATAAAAAAAGAACTCAACTCTTCTACCCCACTGGGAGTTTAGATAGGTCCAAAAATTGGAAGAGACTCACTAAAAACCTTTGGAATCTTTCTGGGAGGCATACTATAACAACATAATAAACACAAAATCATATCAACATCCAACCAAAATTCAACTGAAAGAACATACAAATAAAAAAACCAAGTTCATCAACCAAAAATCACAATAAAAACCAAAATCCTCTTTAAAAAATAACCATTTACATTAAAAATTCAAACCATTTTACTCCAAGGACACTATTCGAATACCAAAACCCACTTCCAAGTCCAATATAAACACCAAGACCACTTTTAAAATTAAAATCATGTCCCAAAATCATTTTCCTTTGGAAAACCCTTTTAAGAAAACCATTTTCGATTAAAAATCCAACCACACCAACTAAAATAAATCCAACGAATAAGTCACACTAAAACTCCTATAATAGGGAACAAGTGACCATGCATAACCCAAACACATGTTTTATTAGACCATTCCCCAAGTAATCACTAACCACTAGAAGTATATTAAACCTTGCACTCGGGCTCCACATGAGTTTCTACTCCATGAATGCTCATTGTGTAGCACCAGTTCACTTCCATTGTCATTCCACAAATCACAAAAACCAAGAAATCACCAATGAAATAAATTCAAAATTTGAAATAAAAGAAACAATTCTCTAACTACCTCTGCTAAATTGAGTCTCACGATGAGTAAGAGTTCATGATGCTCTTCATATACTTACCTCCCGAGTCTTGACAGTCTTATCTCCAAACTACCTAACACCCCCAAATAAAAAAAAGGATGTTATGATACAATTTTATCAAAAACCAACTAGGTTCAACACTAAAATGGTCACCCAAACCGATTTATGATAAGGCTCAAGAGGCATTCTCGATCCTCTCGGATGTAAACTAGTGTTGGGAATCAAATATCATACACTTGGAAATGATCTAGACCATAAAAAACTAAAAAAATAAAACAAGACAGAGTATAAAACATAAAAAGGAGAATCCATAAATTACTTAATGAAATAAATACATAAATATATCTTGGTGCAATGCTAGTAGAAAAAAATAGAAAACTAAAAAAAAAATTAAAACCAAATCAGAACCAAAATGATATCCATGTGGCCTCTTATTCACCACTATCCATGAAACCAGAACAATCCATAGGAAAACCTAAAAAAAATATACACATGAAAAATATCTTGGGCCTACCATTGCTGAGTGGAATAAGTAGGGTGTGAGCATAAAACGACTAGGTAGGTAAGAACCAAAAAATCCATGCATGTTCTTTTCTGAAATAGTCCATATACGATAGTTTGAAATACATATATTGAAAATAATATTTTTATACCATTTTAAAAAGTCCAAACTCAATTTTTTTTAAAATATAATTTGAAAACCATAATACAAGTGGAAAAAAAACTTAAAGATAGTGAGAGAAGAAAGGAGAATCAAATTGAACACAAATAATGGGGTAAAGAAAATCAAACTAGGAGTAAAGGGAAATAATACAAGCATGAGAAATCAAATACTAATAAAGAAAGTAAGAAAAATGATGAAAAATAAAGTAGTAATGTAAGAATAGGTAATCATAAGAATTTCCTAGACATACCTAGATGCAATCCCTGGATGTACTTGGTTCAGACCCAACTACCGACATATGGTGCACCTCCATTACCAATAACCAACCTGGATACTCAAAACTATCCTCACTAGTGGAAATTACCATATATCTTATCTACTTTCCAGGGGGTTCTAATCTGTCTAATTGGGACTAGAAATAACTCTTCACTCAACCCTCTAGATTATGTCTAGAAATACCATGATAAGCGTATAAAGGAGAATGAAGAGGTCATCACATGCTTGGAATTATACATAACTCATAGTTTCCACTGTACATTCCTTTCCTAATCCCCAACACCATCTATTTGAATTCCCTCTCATCAGAAGGACAACCATAGGGGTGACTGTCATACATAGAACCATATAAAAGTACCAAATGGGGATATACATAATATGAACTCAAAACCAATTTCCGAAACATTAAAACATACCAACTGATCCTTTACATTAAAAAATATAAAACCATTTCCAAACCCATGGTGGAAACATTAATCACACTCGAAAGGTTCCAAATGGTCCTTTTAAGTCATTTAGTTACCAAATTACATCTCAAGTTTCTTAACAAGACATGATTTAGAAAACACATTTGGAAACCACATTTTAAGTCATTTAATAACCTCAAATCCACTTAGAAAACATTTGGAGTTTTTATAAATCCATTTAGAATATAGAGTAGAGAAGCGAAAAAATAGGGGAAGGGTGTTTTGAAAACTGGGTTTCAAAATGGAAACTTTTATAGAATACCATTTATATGCATGTGTGTGTATCCATATGTGTGCCTAGTGCACATATGGATATTTCCACATTTACCGAAATATATGTATACAACCATAAAAACACCCAAGGTTCTAATTTAACAATCACAATTAGTGTTACAATGAAACACAACAACCCGAACAAGAGTACTAAACCATAAAGGGAAATCACAACCCCACCCAAAGCTCAATTCACAAGCCAATCAAATTACCAAATCACAAATAAGGAAAAAAAAATCTCAAAATACTCTATTTAATTTTAAAATACCACTTGTAATTTTATAAAACACCTTGTATGCGTATATATATATAGTTATAACTAAGGAAATTCCTTTGAAAACCCATTTTTCATCAAATTTACAACATAAAAACACCATAAAAAATCATACAATAACATCACCAACATTATCAACACATTTATAAATTAATTAAAAAATATCAAGCATTAAATGACATGTTTTGGAAAGGAAATGGATGTAAACACCTGTCTCAACGATGTACGATTGCAATAAAACTAAAATAGAGGGAATGAACAAGACCAAGAAGTAAAAATCACACCCTAAAATCAAAGGAAACACTATCCAAAATCATTCCTCTATCTCTAGGGTTCATCCAAGAGAGAACCCAACCAAAAAAGAAGAAGAAACCAAGAGAGGGAGAAGTAAAGGGGAGGAAATTGCCCAAAAATCCAAAGAAACTTACCTAGAAACATTGAAGGAGAAACAATTGAGGAAAGAGATCCAAGTGAAGAGGGTTGTCGGAACCCCATGGTGTGCCTAGGTCAAGTGGAGAGGAGAAACCCTAATTGGGGATTAATTGAGGGAGGGGAAAACATGGAAATTCAATTTTTCAAGATTTTGGGTAAGTAACATGGTTTGACTGCACAATTTACCAAACTATGTGCACCCTAATTGAAGGAAGGGTAACTCGAATAGGCTGACTACATGGTTTCAGAAATTTTATTCCAACCATGAAAATCAGTTTTGTCAAAACAAAAAAGCCTCTTACACGCTTGCCGCATGGTTTCTTCTAAGCATGCACAAGCTCTGTGCCTTGCCTCATACATCAGCAACAATCCATATGGTTACTCCATTCATTTGTAAATTTTGGGACAAAACATGTGTAGGCCATGTAAGACAAAACATGCAAGAACAAAATTAACTGAAAACACCCTTTTCCTTTACTATCTGCACTATTTCTCCCTAAACCGTGCATAGGGCCAAAAGAAACCCGAAACCTCCAAAAATAAAAAATTATCATTGGTAACTCAATATAAACCTCAAATTAAAGATCACACACCAAAAAATAAATATAAATAAATGAAATAAAAGAAAAATGGGGTTGGGGTGTTGCAATACACCTGAATAATTATGGATGTATGACAGGAAAATAGTTGTGGTGGCCTAATGAGTTCATAATCACACTCTAAAAGAGCCCCTCAGGATGTGTGTAGACTTAATTAATTTGATATTAGGCAAGAATTCATGATCAAGAGCTAGAACTTAGTGATTTTATATATACCTTTAGTATGGGATGGATGGTAGTGGACTAGGTGGCTCCTCTACATCGAGTTGGAGTTTCTTTTGAGCTTTTTCATGGTTTATATATCTACTAATATGGTCGACCATGGGTGACCTTGATTGTATATTGTTTTTTATAAGAAATTATTTAATATTTATTTAAAAATGGTGTTATACATTTGGGATTATTTATTACAACTAACATTTATTATGCTTCCTTGGGGTTCTGTTATTGCTTATTTTGTATGGTCCTTCTTACATTGTGTTATATACATACGGACCACAATTATTATCATCAATTGAGGGTATAATATCCCCAATATCATCTAATAAGACCCTCACAAATAGTCGAAATCCTTTGGTGTATAGGGATGAACGACTAAGGCCTAGTGGCCAACTGGATGAAATCACTATTTGGGTGGAAAACTGGGCCGGGATGCTACAAATGGTATCAAAGGAGTTTATTTTCCTTTTTGTTGTCTTACTAATAGGGCTATAGTTGACCATATATTAGTATGTAGTTGGAACTTGGTAAATAGAACATTTTTGGGTGCCTATAACACCATGATCTGGGGAAATACCATGTTTCAATGGGTGGGAAATTTATATTCTGCTATGTGCTTTTATAGTTGATTTGATTTCCACCTAGAGTGGCACACTCGGGTGTGATGCTTATCTATTATGTGGTTTAACCCTTCACTTGGTATGGAAAAGGAAGATTTTTTATAAATCATGATAGATACTTAGTCTCATATGATGTGTGTTTTTTCTTGGGATCGACATTGTGAACTTGGAATGCACTAAGATGGGTTCAGTTGTTTAAAGTGTCAATAAAGAATCTAAATAATGTTTTGCTGTTTAGTATTTTTGGTGGCATTCTACTCATCCGGACCAGGTATGTGGTTCCCAATGAGATTGATATGTGATGTTATCTATATAGTATGTATGTTAATGACTCTAATATGATTAGTAAGGGATGAAAAAATGGTTGATTTGTTTAAAGATTCAACAAAGAAGCTAAAAAATGTTTTCTTGTATAGCCTCTTTGGTGGAATTCTACTCAGCTACCCATATAGATATATGTGATATGTTATGCCTAACTCTATTATGGGAAGTAAAGGGGCTATGAGGTCAAATAATATACGATTATTGACTCTGATATGGGTAGAAAAGTGTTCATAGGGCCAGATTATATGTGATACTTGACTCAGATACTATTAGGTAAGGGGCCATGAGGTCGGATGTAATGTGAAATGGGTGCGGTAGGGGAGTATATAGCTGGTGATATGCACTTCCTATTATAGATTTACCTATCTATGATATATATATGACTGTTGTAGATGTTTGACCATAGTATTGGTATTCAGAGTGATGCCACCTAGATGGATTCTGGTGGAGCGTCCGGAGGGTGATGATATAATCCTACTGGAGCGAACAGGGGTTGAGGTCCCTAAGGGCTGGGTAGATTCTTACAGATCACAATGTATCTTTTTATTCTGTAATACATTCAACATTCAAGGTTATCTAACAATATTTTCGTTTGATAACCTAGAATGTTGAATGCATTGTAGAATAAATAGAAAAGTGCATCATCCCTGTAGACATAGTAATTTTTTCATTATCACTCCAAAAATTAACAAAATAAATATCAGATAAAAATGATAAGTAAATTAACTAAAAAAATAAGATAAAATGATGATAAAATTAACTAAATTAGTATTCGGAAGTCACCTCTTAGTCATGTCTGTATAAATATTAAAAATATTACTTAGTAAAAATATATTTTTTATAAATATATATTTAACATTATTAATGAATATATAATCTTTAAATGCATTAATGTTAAAAATGAGTGAAATTGAATAATTAAAAATGAAGAGACTTCACAATTTTTTTAAAAAATGGATGTATTATTAATTATAACAATTATTAAAAGAATTAAAAATGAATATATATTGAAATTAAGATGAATACATATTGAAAATATTAAAACTTATTAAATAAATATTCATAAATTTTAAAAAACAATAAATTCCATAAATATAAAAAATAAATAAATATAAAAAAAATTATATTAACTAAAATAATATTAAAAATCAATAAATAAAATTTTATAAATTAAAAAATATAAACTATTTAAAATATTTTTTTAAATTCATTTAAATATATCAATTATATAAATTTCAGACATATTTTAAATGTTAAAACTTAATAAACAATAAGAAATAAATATTATTCATATAGATTGAAAACATTTTAAAATATTACATTTATAGTAAATAAATATATGTTTAAATAAATATTATAAAATGATTAAATTCCAACAAATATAAAAATTAATAAATATTAAAAATGAATAAATAATATAATATGACAGTAATATGAAAAATGAATAAATAGAATTTAATATACATAACTATTTTATAAAATGAATTCATATAAGATTAACTACATGAATTTTAAACACATTCAAAAATGAAGTAAATATTAAAAAAGGTATTTAAATAACTTAATTATATATATTTCAAAGATTTTAAAAATATTACAACTTAATAAATAAACTTTAATTAATACTAATTATATAAATTAAAAACATATTAAAAATAATACTTAGTAAAATAAAAATATGTATAAATATGAATAAATTCCAAAATATATTATATCCAAAATGAAAAAATATGCATCAAATGTGAAATAAGTACATTCTATACATACACATCTACACATGTTCTATACACATACATGTACATCCCATATACATGTGCAAATATACTGACACATACATACATCTGTACATATACAACATCTACACACACACACACAATATAATGCTTACACATATATGCACATAGACATTGATATAAATTTAGAAATTCAAATATCACATATTAACAATACATCATTTATATTTATATAGTTGTTTAAATTATTTAAATATATATTAATATATCATATTTATATTAAATATATAAATTAATTTTGTAATTAATGTATATAAATAAACATTAATTTTTGAATATAAATATAATAATTATATATATATATTAATAATATATTTTTATTAAAAGTTTTTTATCAGCACTAAGAAAAATGTTGATAAAGATGCACATTTATCAGTGCTTTGTTTAGCACTGATAAAAGTTACATTTATGGCGCTTTTATCTAGAACTGATAAATATTAACCTTTTATCGGTGTTTTATGTTTAATGTTAGATAAAAAAAGATCTACGGTAGTGCAACCAGACAATAAATACAAACCTAATAAAATAGAAAATAAAAAAATATTACATTAGTAAAAAAATTAACATGTTAATGTAACACATATAAGAAATCAATTTAATTTCAAACCATAAAATCATAATTCACATAAAATATTAACAATAATGCATTAAAAAATATTATATAATTCTAAAATTATAATGTTTTCTTATATAATAATGAAATTTATAATGATAAAAATATTGTATATTTTTTAAAATTATTTCGTTGTTTCTTATATTTCATTAAATGAATTATGTATAAAAAATATTTTAATATTAATGCACTATAAATAAAATAAAATTCTAAAATATAATGTATATTAACACTATAGTTAACGTAATATAAGAATATTATATATATTTTTAAAATTATTAGTTATTTTTTATATAACTAACTAAATTAATTATATCTATATAATAATAATAATAATAATAATAAAAATGTGTTATAAATAAAATATAATTCTAAAATTATAACATATTTTTATAAAATAATTTAATAAATATTAATAATATTGTATATTTTTTTAAAAAAATTTACCTGTTTCATGTATTACATGAAACATATTATATATTACAAATAAAATAATATTATTAATAATAATAATTTATTAAAAAAATAATGTGATTATAAAATTCTAATGTATACTTATATAATAACTAGATTATTACGAATCATATTGTAAATTTTTTAAATTTTAAAAGCTATTTCATAAATTTTGTTAAATTAATTATATCAAAAAAGTAAAATAGTAATAATATTTTATTAAAAATATAATATAATTAAAAATTAAAAATTTATTTTATATAGTAAGTAAACTAATAATAATATTTTATATGTTTTAAGTTTCCATATGTTTCTGTTATTTTCTTAAACTAATTATATTTGGAAAAAATAATATTAATAATAATATTTTATAAACATAATATAATTATAAAATTATAGTATATATTTAATTTTCATGACAATTTATGTGTTTTAATTTTATAATTTAACTTTTTATTTTATTAAAAAAATTAAATCTCTAATCATAATATATATTAATATAATAATTGCATGATTTAATTATATGCTTGTTTAGTTAAATTCCAAGAAACAAAATAATTTACTTTTTTGCAATATTATTATTAATATTAATTTAATTAGTATATACATATATGTTATAATTTTAGAGATAATTAGTTTAAAGACACAAATAATTAATCACACAAATATTCCTTTTTTTCTTCAAAAAGGGAATCTCCAGGGGTGGCCTTTTAGAATCCTCTACACAAGAAACCCCCCCTCCCTATGAAGGTATCACTTTAGAGAGAGCCCTATATAGGAATGAGTTGTTGCTAGTCGAGACGACGAAGTGTCCTGAAGGGTGAAGACTCAAATAATGATGGTTCGACACAATAATCCATCAACATGGGTGGGTTGTGCCTCATTTTTCCCACCCAGTCAGGAACCAGGTGACCTGACAAGATTATTGGAGGGAGAAATTCTTTCAAGAGAGGGCTCCTAGGAATTGAACTCTGCACCTCCCAAAGAACAGCGTGGTTATGCTCCTATCCTTCACCACTACGCCACTGCCGAAGCAGAAATTAATCACACAAATAATCAAATTATTATACAATATTTTTATCATTTGTAATTCATCGGTGTAATGATTTAATAAGAAAAACATTTTTACTTAATACAATCCATCCACCTTCCTTTTCTAACATAATCTAGGTTTATAATTCTAAATTTAAAATATATGTTAATACAATAAGAAAATTAATAAGAATAATATTTTATATGTTTTAAATTATTAGTTGTTTCTTGTATTTTATAAATCTATAATTATATCTAATAAATTTTTATTTATCCTATTATATTGTAAATTTAATATAATTATAAAATTATAATGTATATTTATAAAATAATTATTTTCATAATAATAATATTATAAATGTCTTAAATTTTTTATCTATATATTTTATTTTATTAAATTAATTACATCTAAAATTATAGTATATATTTATAAATAGTTAAATAATTCAATTATTTTCATCTTTAATAAAATACAAGAAACAACTAAAATAAATTTAATTACAATACAATATTGTTATTACGAATTTTATTATTATATAAATTTACATTTTAATAAGATATATAAGTAGTTTAACCAAAAAAATAATTAAGGCACATGAGGGGTATCTAAGTGGTTCAACATACCCTGTGCATCCAAGACTGCTGGGTTTCAATTCCATGTCTCATCATATTGGGCCTCATTCATTTGAGGCACTGTTGTGGTTGATGGCGTCAATTGACACCAGTGTTGATGAATTTGTATTGGGTTCTATGGGGAGATTAAGAGGGCCCCCACTAAACGGCGGGGGCATCACATGACTATTGTGTGTAGGTTGGGTGGCCTAGGCGTTCTTCCAGCAGTGGCTTTATAGGTGGTGACTGGCTGAAGATGGTGGTCTCTATGAGATTGTGTGGGGATGTTAGTCTTCGATGTGGTGTTTGCAGCTAGTGGGTGAGGTCTTTGATGGGGGCAGGTTCGGGGCTTTCCAATAGAGAGTGTAAGAATTCATGTGGGACAGAGTTTTCCATTGGTAGTGTGCAGACAATGTCTGAGGGTGAAGTAGAGGGTCATGGCGATGAAGAATGATGATGACCAGTCATAATTTAGAGATGAAAGGAGGTAGACACGGTGGTCTTTGTCGATTGCTGTGTTAGCCGATGGTATTGAGGGCCCTGCTCGACAAGGATGATGGATTAGAGTAGAAATGATTCCTATATATATATATATATAATATAAATAAGATCAGATAATAATATATCCTAACCCTTAGGGGTGGGACTATGGTTTGGGTTATGTCTTGAGGTGTGTGTGTGTGTTTGTGTTTGAATGTCATTATACCCTCTATAATGACCTGAACTTTTTGAATGATATTTGTTTCCTAAGAAAATGTGTGTCATATTATTTTTGTACGAAAAAACCATATCTCTTTAATAATGAAGTGAATATAATTTGAAATGTGACCATCAGTTTTCAACCGTTATATGACCATTGTTCAATTATGACCGTTGGTTAATATAACCATTTGAAACTATACTCTTAATAATAATTTTAGCATTATAATTAGTGTTTATAAGTAGAAATTAAAAATGATAATTAATACAAAAAATAGAAATGATAACCTCAATGAGTAGATTTGTTTCATATGAAACCCATACCTTGTAACTTGAGAGGGAGGTAGCATCACTGGGGTTTTCTCCTAACTAAGCCCAAGCTGAACTTCAATAAGTGAAGCTAGAACGAAATTTCCTATGGGAGAAGTTCATGTTGGTGGAAATTACCACTCGATCAATGTTTATTAAACCACCCTATGAATCTATCATCATCACACATCTTACCCTTCGGTTTTACATGGGTGTTATAAGGGGTTACATGCCCCGACCTTATTTACTTAAAGTGTAATTCCGTTGCATAGATAAAATTGATTTTCCACCAAATCCATTTTAAGAATAGTTTCACTTAATAAAATTGAAATGGAATATGATAAATTGATTTTACGAATAGAAATTATACTTTCCATAAAATATATAAATAATATAATAAACTAATATATTATGAATAATACTTATTTTAATGAAATTTTATGATAAAAACACACTTTCATTTAAATATAATTGAAAATATAGTTTTATTTTTTTCAAGTGTTAGAAATTTTACTATGCATTTTCAATCTGCTAATATTTATAATAAAGAATGATTTTATCTTTAAAACTTATAATTATCATATTTAGAAAACTAATATGATAAAAATAAGTGTCATTTTTGAAATCACAACATCAAAATTAGGTTAGGGTGAATTTATGAGAATTTTCTAAAATACTAATTTTTTTATGAATAATAAAAATACAGTTTGAGTTTTTTGGTATTTTTAATGACATCATAATTATGTAATAATTATGTAATAACTAATTAAAAACAATACACAACTTAAAATATTTTATTTTATTAATATAAAGTATTTTAATATATTTTAATCAAATTTCAAATATTTAATTTACTTTCCAAATTCTAAAATGGATACTTTAAATTTAAAAATGTTATTTCGTGAAAAATTTAACTTATCACAATAAGTAATATAAAATTATGTTTGACTCTTTTGGATTAAAATAACATAAAATATACCCCAAGTGTCCAATACATTGGGAAAATACCAAGGGAAAACCTGTGGTTTTGTATTTACCACTACCTAGTTGTCTAAGGCCTTTATTTAGAAATTATTAAACAAATAATGCACTTTTTCTATAAATACCCATCCATTCCTCCATTTAATTTCTCTAAATTTTTTTTGCTCCATGAATCTATAATAGTTTTACACCCCAAGGAGTCCTCCCAAGGTGCACTCAATCCCCCAAGATCCTGATCTTCAAGTTTTAGGAACTACTCTTCATCGTAAGGGGAATCTCCACTTCTCTTTTTGATCCACATTTCCTCTTTATATGCTATATAATTAAAATTTCCAAACTAATTTTTTATATCCAAATTATTTTATCCCTTTAACAAATTGATATTCTTCTATGAATGGGATACCCATTTCCCCTCTCTTTTTACCCTTCTCTAAAACCATGTTTTATACCCGTTATGCTGCTGATTTTACTTCTCAAAATTTCTCTATTCCCCTCAATAAATTCCATTTTATTTTTTATATGAATTACCATACCTTTTTATTTTCTCGGGGTGTTCAAAAAATATATAGAAATTATTTATTTTATCCTGGAACTAACATACATAAAATCCTTATTCCCTTTCCGCGGGTTATCAATGACATAAATATCTTATCTTTAAGCACTTTTTAAAATTCCATGATTTTGATATGAAACCCATTTTATTTTATTATACATGGGTTATTTATGAAATGATTTATTATGATCTATGTGGCTCACATAAAAATTAATACATATTAAGGGCTCGCCCTGACAGCGCTCCAATGCATTAGGTAATGAATTTAATCTATAGAGATGACATGTTTTATGATACCTTGGTTAATAAACTTGGTAATTTTTATGACACCCCAGTTAAAAACCTTAGTGATATGCTTATGTATGTCAAAATTTAATGTTTTAGTCACACTTATATATTTTGATCCAAGTTATTATTATTATAATATTCTACTCTCTTATGACATTATGATATTCCTCAAGTCCTTTGATGTATGTCTCCAGGTTGTGAGATGCAGTAATTTTACTTGGTATTAACCTATTAGGAATACTTTTAAGTGGATTAGAATAATGTTTTACATTTTCATATATTATGTTCCTCTTTTACAAGAAACTAATCTTTAAAATATCCTCTGTTTGTATGATGTAAATGAAAAGCTATGTAATAAAAATGTGGGATTCTATACCCCCAAACACTGATATATATATATATATATATATATATATATAAATATTAAGCATGAAAATAATAAAATTATTATACAACATTATTATTATCTATAAATTGTATGGGTAATGAATTATATTGATTTTTATTATTTAATACATTCTATTTTGGTACCTTATGCAGTATAATGTAAATTTATATTTATTGAGTTTCATAGTACACCCCAATTTGTTAAAATTTGAACTGAATCATTCAGTGTATTCAATTGGTTTGGATATCAGAAAAACCATACATAGGGAACCCATATGAGTAAATATGATTCGAACAGAACCCCAAAGTAAATAATATTTATTAAAAAAACATATAAACTGGGGGTACTATAGTAGGTCAGAGTTAAATTATGCAAGAAGTGATGGAATATATTAAGGGTGGTGTGAACAGACCCTTGATTGATGAAGGAAGTGGAAAACGTTTGGGCTATGACAGAGAACGGTTCATATAAATAGTGGGGGCAACGTATGGTTGTTGCAGAGGGTCGGGAACAAGTGAAAACTTTATGGATGGTGAGCGACTATAGATTAGGGTCTCCATGAGTTCATGTAGCACGAATAACTCTGATGGAGTGTGTGGACAACATATAAGGGTCTTAGATTATGGGTAGGTCAAAGGCCTTTCCATAAGAAGCTGGTGCAGGAAGATGGGATAGTGGCCTCCAGCAGTGACGTGTGGCTCATGACGATTCAAGTGAGCCCCTGATGCTAGGATGGCTCGTATTACTATACTGGTGGTGTCGATGAGCCCCTAATTATGGAAAAGGAAGGGGATGATGTTTGGTCGGCTTCAATAGAAGGTAGCGTCATGATATCCCATGCTACTGTTTGAGCGATTAAAAAATGATCCCCCGCTCGATGGTGGGGGTGACGAGATGAAGGGGGTGACCTACAGGCACTCAATATATATATATATATTGAATGTTCTAGACACAACAGAATCATGTGATGGGTTGTTCCCAACTTTATTTTTGTTATGATCATTGATTAATCCAAGATTTACATGATGAGGAAAGTCGTGATCAACAAAATTGAATCAAAGAAAATAAACAAGGGATAAAACTCTGAAACCAAGTGAAGAATCATCACATATTATTTATAATTAATTTAATAAATTAAATAATTACCTTTAATGAAATTCTTTATTTGTTAATGTATATGAAAATGGATCTATGACGTACCATCAATGTATTGTAGTAATCAAGGGAATATTGTCTCTAACAATGATCCACACGTGTTCCAAAAATCTTCAAACATCACCGTAAGAATCTTTGGGTACTAGAACAGAAGAGGCTAATTCTTACGTTGTTCAGTTTTGATCACCTCAAGAATCAATTTCAAAGGATTCTCCTTGATCTTTCTATAATTGAGAGTAGACGGTGGAGTAATACCACTCTCTATTCATAGGAATGTTCTTGAAGAAGGATCACTCTAGGGCTTGAGAGGATTCTCTCCAACTGTCATTATGCACAACAAAAAATGAAAATGGATTTATTAAAAAATTATTTATTTGGGTTTATATACCACTAGAGTTAGAAATAAATAATTTTCCAAGGGCTCCTTATTATTTATTTAATCTCTATAGATCCACATGTCAATAATAATATTAATAATAATGTTATTTCATGACATGCACTAAACTCGTAAATTAAAATTAAATATTATATAATCAAATACTATTTAATATATATTATTTATCACCAGACCTATAAAATTGGTTTTCCATTTCTCTATAATATTTATCAGGTCTTGAATAATGTTTATTTATTTAATAAATAAACATCACTTCATTATTCACCAATTAATAAATAATAAATAATAAATTATTAAATATTATACTCACATATTATTCTCTTGAATAACTGGTGATGGGATATATGAAATCAAAAAAACATGAATAATTATTAAACCATGCATAGGAATAATATTTATTCAACTTTTTAAATAATAAATAATAATATATTATTTATTAGAGATTCTAGATTCACTTATTGTGTAACCCTCTAGGCCTCTTTCTCAGTGGCATTAAGCGAAGCAGCCTAAAGTCCAAGGTTAGCATCTAACAACATGATAAGGAACCCATAGAGAAAGACGTTAATGTTGAAATTTCATAATATAATATATAGATTCTCACTTTGTAATATAATACCTTAACCACAATATCTATAATCAAGTAGGATCCATTCTCGTGCCATCAATCTATGTGCTCGATATCTCTTTTTTTGAATTTTTGAAAATCAAAATTACCTATAGAACACCATGAACATGGATATTTTTAGGCTATATCATTTCCATCAAATGGTATGATATATCAACATCCGTTAAAGAACTGAAGGGACAAATCCTTTCTCACATTATTCATTATTAAAATATAACTCGTGATGCACCCAACATATCTTACCTTGCCAAGAACATATTTTTTCATGGTTTTTTTCAATATATAAAAGTATGCAACTTATAATACACATTAATAATAATCTAAAAGTCTAAGGATCAATACAAACATTTGTAGATAGAAACATCCAAATACACATATAAATATATATTTCCTACTGGTAGGTATTCTTATCATAATATCCTACACTAGTTATTACCAAGGGTGTAAACCATGAGAAGGTTCCTCAAAGTCTTATAAGTCTCCACCCCTGATTGCATGTATCATTTGTGTCCATAAAATTATATCACCCATCTATAGAATATATATTTAAGAATATTTTCATGGAAATTATAAATTCTCATCCTTACGGGGAACTTCTATGACCTTTCAGTGTGACAGTTACTCTTAGGACATTATCTTATACTACTTCATGCATAAGAACAATCATGACATGATAAAGAGTTTATTAATATTCAAAAAATTAATAAAAGTTATCATAAAGTATAAATAAGTTGGTTTTAGAGCACCAAATCCAATAGATTCCTATTTCCACTAGAGCCAACTACTAACAACCTTCAGTCTTCTAGATCTCACTTGATACTCATGATTTTGATGAGATAGGCCCTTAGTATAGGGTTCTACCAAGTTTTACTATATTGGAACAATTCTTACAATAATTTCACCCCTTTGGTAAAAATATCTCAAGAGGTGATACTTTTAAAGTATATGATTTGTCTGTTGGTGTGAACTTGAATCTTTTACAAGAGCCACCACTTTATTATTATCACAATGCAATGTGATCAGGTATTTATTACTAGGTACCACACCAAGATATTGGAAAAAGTTTCATATACAAATGGATTTCTTAGATATATAAGAATCTTCTATATACTCAGGCTATGTTATAGAATCAGCGACAACTGATTTATTGGAACTCTTCTAGCTCACAGCTCTTCTGTTGAGATAGATAACATATCCTGAATATAAATTCTAACCAATCTGATTTGTTTGAAAAATATCATTAGTATAACCCCTTATAACCACATCCTTTTCTCATCCACACACTAGGAACATATCCTTATCCCTTCTTAGATATTTTAGGATATACTTAATAGTAGACCAATGACCTTCTCTTGGATTTACTTGATATCTACCTACCATGATCAATGAATAGTAAACATCAAGTCTAGTATATAACTTGGAATACATGATTGATCCTATCTCTGAAGTGTATGGGATCTTACTCATTCTCTCTTTCTTCTATTGTGTTTGAGGACACATTTTCTTAGAAAGATATATACCATGTGACATTGGAACTAATCCCCTCTTGGATTGTTCCATAATAAATGTCATTAGTATCTGGTCAATTTATGTACTTTGAATTAGTCTAAGAATCCATTGTATCTATCATGAATGATCTTGATCCCTACAATATAGGCTACTTCCCCTAATTCCTTCATGGAGAAACACTTTTTCAACCATCCCTTAATAGATTATAAGACTGGTACTCCATTTCTAATAAGTAACCTGTAATAAATATATACTTCTAATATAATGAATGTATTTTTACTAAAAAATTTATAAATATAGGGATCACATTAGTTCTTAATGAAACCAAATTACTTTATAGCTTTATTGAATTGAATGTTATAAGACCTAGATGTTTGATCCAATCCATAAATGGATCTCTGTAACTTTAAAATATTTTTAGCATCACCTAGTGTCACAAACCTTTTTGTTGTGTCATATAGACATATTGCTGAAGGTTCCCATTAATGAAATCAATTTTGACATCCGTCTACCAAATTTCATAGTCATGGTGAACTACTATATAATGTAGAATTATAATAGATTTACAATTGGAAACTGGTGAAAAGTTTTCATCGTAGTCAATTCCTTGATGATGTTTAAACCCCTTAGCCACTAGACTTTATTTATGGATATTTACTCTACATTCCATGTATAGTTTTCTATTGAATATTCATTTTCACCCTATGGGATTTACATCTACCAGAACCCAAACACAGTTATGATACATGGAATCCATTTTAGAATTCATGGATTCTTTCTATACAGAATCTTCTAAACTCTCTGCCACCTCTTTTTAGGATAGTGGTTCATCATTGTAAACCAATAACGAGTCACCATATTTTGTGACTAGAAAACCATATCTTTCTGGTCCTCTAACCTCTCTTTTTCTCCTACATAGTACTTTTATTTCAAGAACTAATTATTTCATGTGGACTTATGGAATTTGTTCCTCTAAAAACTCTTGTGTATCTTTAGCATCAAATTCATTGAAGTTAATATTAATCCCAATATCCTTTTTGAGGATGTTACCCATCTCAAGAAATATGGATTGTTTGATGACATTCACTTTCTTTTTTAAGGGGTTTTATATATAGAATCCATTTTTCCATAGGGTAACCTATAAACATACACTTTATGCCTTGGGGTTCCAGTTTATTGCCTTAAAAGGCCTTGAAAATTGTCTCACAAACCTATAAACATGTTTCAATAAAATGGGTTTCTTTCCACTCTACAACTTCAAGGGAATTAAATCTTCCGATTTAGTTGGTACTCAGTTTAATGTATATACCTAAATTTGTAATGCATACTTCCAAAAGGATAACGGAGGATATGAATGAATCATCATCAACCTTACCATTTCTAACATGGTTCAGTTACTCCTTTCACTAACACCATTCCACTGTGGTGTTTAAGGTGGAGTGAGTTGAGATATAATCTCAAACTTATGTAAATATTTTATAAAATCTTGGTTAAGATATTCACCACCTTGATTTGATTGAAGCTTCTTTATCTTCTTTCAAAGTTTACTCTCTAATTCATTCTTGAATTATTTGAATTTCTAAAAGATATCAAACTTATACCTCATCAAGTAGAAATATTCATATCTATTCAAGTCACCAATAAAAGTTATGAAGTAATAATTACCACCTATAACTTTTACTGGAAATAGTCCATACACATCGGTGTGTACCAATCCTATAATCTATGTAGGCCTTCCACCCTCTCTACCAAATAGCAGTTTGGTTATTTTGACGTGTAAACAAGCATGACATATTTCAAGTGGTTTTAGCTCAGAAGTGTATAAATAACCATCTTGACAGAGCTTTTTTAGAAACTACTTGTTTACATGACCAAGATGGTGATTCCATAGCTAGGTAGTAAATGAGTCATGCGAACATGATTTTTTTATCTATTGCTAATACATGGTTTTTGTAATTTAATACATAAAGAACATTATATAAATGTTCCATACCATAACATATGTTGTCTTTATAAAAGAAACAACTTTCATTTCTGATGTTGAACATAAAATTGTCTGCATCTAGGCATGATACAAAAAATATATTCTTGGTAGCTTCACATTACTTCTGGGTGCATTTCCTCTTCTAGTGGCCTTAATTGTCACATTAAAAAAACTGGGTCTCTTTCCTTACCATGACTCTAGACCTTTTTCTTCTTGGAAGGATAGTGCTCAAGAGCATTAGACTTATTATGAGTCTCAGGCCCCTCACTTTGTTCATCCTTTTCATATTCACCATAAAGATAATGGGTTTTTTCACATCCCAGTCCCTTATCTACTTGGAGAATAAGAGTAATAAGTTATGAAAGAATATTCTCATTATTGATCATATTATAATTATAAATAAAACTAGATAAGGCCTTTAGTAGTGAGGAAATTATGAGATCTATGTGCAACTCATCTGGGAATGTAATCCCAAATATTTATAAGCATTCAACATATCCAATAAGCTTGACTACATGAGGTATAGCTGGTGCTAAATCTCCAGGTTTTGTTATAAACAAAATATTTTAGATCTATTATCTATCTTGTTTCACCTTCCCTTGACATAGATCCTAAAGGTGAGACATAATGTTGTACACATCCATGTCCTCATGTTACTTCAAAATCTCATTGGTCATAGATGAGAGCATAAACCACTAAACATCTGTAGCATCATTTAGAAGTTTCTCAAAGAGAGATAACTCTTCCTCACTAGCCTCATTACCAGGCTCATTAGGAATAGGTTCTTCTAGAACATATAATTTCTTTTCATTGAATATGATAACACACAAATGCCTTTTCCACTCTTGGGAATTTATTCTGGTGAGAAGGTTATCTTTTTTACGTATGGATAATAATGATATGTTTGAAGTCATTTTTATTATTATTTCTACAAATAAGATGAGTAGAGATTTAATAATTTATCTAATAAAATATAGACAAATAAATAAATATTATATTTTTTATTCTCCCACTATTTTATTGAAACCCAATATCCCTCACCATTGGCTTTAGAATATACTATTTCCTAGACATTCTAATGGAAATGATCCATATTCCCATTCTCTTTACCCTAACTTTGGCCGGTCAAGTAATTTGAAGGGTTTTATGTCGGAATTTAAAATTCCAACTACCTTAAATCACAGGTCATTGATCTGTTGAGTGGAATACTTAATCCTAAAATCCATAAATTGAATTTCCTCATCCCTTTCCTCTCAATTACACCATGTCCTTCTTTGACAATCAAATCTTGATGTTAACTAAGTCAGGACAACCCAAAAAATCATGTCACAATTCCTTGATAATTGAGAGAACTCCATCTTTGAATGTTCAAGAACTTTGAATAGTTGATTGACTTTAACAAAAGTAGTGAAAGACTTACCGACTTAATATTTATAATTGAGGGATTTTATCATTAATGTGTAAATTTCCAATTATTTTCTTCATCACATTCTTGTTAATATTAAGTGGATTTACTTAAGTGATTAACCATATCTTAGATAATATTTATGAATAATCCAATTTATTTTAGTTCTATCTTGTACACATATTAATTTAATTAATTCATGTGATCATGATAAAAATATCTATAATGAAATAACTATAAAACATAATAGAAATAAAATAATAAAGCGGCATTATCAAGAGCTTTTATATTGATTATTTTATCTAGAGGGTGATAAACTAACCATAAACCTAGGGGAAAACACCTTGAACTAATTATGGTTTATGTTACAACTTTCCATCTATCCACCTATGTATCTCTCTTGGATTGGTTTCACCTCATATTCAAACTTGAACTACCTCCACTAGCTTGGGAGATCCATCCATTACATATGATTTTACTCACATATAGTTCAGGGGAAGGGGTTTACATAAAAGAAACCATGAGCATGTGTTCCCTTAGAAAATAAGAAGATATATGGATAATAGGCCAATAATTTAATTTAAAAATATATTAAATGAAACCAATCACATACAATGGTCTAGTTTAGGATCATGATCATCCACATACACATAATGAATTAAGCATTTAATAAAATTATCATTCAATTATAATCATTATTATTTATAATAAATCAAGCTAAAATCAATTAATGATCATATTTAATTAATCATTTCTTTTACCTTAATTATCTTCTTTAATTTCATTAAGATTCTCATCCATCATAATTTTAAACAAATTAAATAAATTTATTTAAAATTAATTTTGTACAGAAATGTACCTTGGAGGCAACATGGTGAGTACCCATATGAACTACCCAACATGTATTATACTCATATAATATTTAATCTTGCAACATGTTACATATATGACTTAACACGCAATTTCATGACATGTACTATCAATTTAATGATTACAATAATTACATGATTTTTCTATTAAATATTGTGCTTTTATGTACATAGAGTAATAGCTATAATAATAATCATACATGATATATTGATATGAACATTATGCATAAACTAATTAAATATTTTTATATATTAAAACGCATCACATAGAGTGTCCTATCAACATAATGAACACATGAAATAATATGTTGATAAGGTTTTCATAGTATAATAAAATATTTTTTAATTATAAATAATTTGTTAAAAATTAAACGATACGTACAATCCAACTACATGGCATGCACTATTATCACCATCTATCTAAGGCACGCATCTAGGGAATCAATGTATAAACCGTGCCATAGAAAAAGTTAGAGTATATGACATGTATATGGCATACAAATAATGTGGTCTCTGAGTTACATGACAACTAGTTAATTAAACACTTGCAAATGGTGTGTACCCTTGTGTTATCCGGTGAGATTTATTGGAATCTCAAGATGAGATCTTCAAATTTATTTCATTCATAAAATTAATCAATAATATTATATTTATAAGAAATTTAGGAGGAAGAAGTTTATATCTCAATTTGGATTTTATAACGATTAAACTAGAGTTGAAATCTAAATTAAAAATGTGTAAATAAATCAATGATATTTAAAAAATTATAAATAATTATGTGAAAACTCTGATACCACTTGAAGGTTCTAGGAACAACAAAAGCATATGACAGGTCATGCCCAACTTTTATTTTTTTCATGATTGATGATTAATCTAAGATTTAAACAATGATGAATTCCCTGATCAATGGAATTAAATCAAAGAAAATAGACAATAGATAAAATGAAAAAAATAAGACTATAATCATCACATATTATCTATAAATAATTTAATGAATTAAAAAATTACCTTGCATGAAATTATTTCTTCAATGATAGATTTGAAAATGGATCTATATTGTACAATCGTTTAATTATAAGAATCAATAACATATTCCCTATAGAAGTGATATACACGTGTTTCACAAATATCCAAACATTGTAGCAGGAATCTATGGGTGTAGCTCGACATATCCTAACACTTGCATCGTTCCCTTTTGATCGTCTTGAGAATTAGTCCCAAAGGATTGTACTAAATCTCTCTATATTTTAGAGTGGATGGAGGAGGAAGATCATTATCTGTTTTAAGAGAGTTCTTGGAGAGGAATCTCTCAAGGTATTGAGAGGATTCTCTTTGGATATCATTGTACACAATAGAAAATGAAATTGGATCTCTTGAAAAATAATATATTTGGGTTTATATACTTCTAGGTTTAGAAATAAATAATTGTGCAAGGTACCCTTATTATTTATTTAATCCCAATCGAACCCCCTATTAATGATAATATTAATAATATTATTATTTCTTAAGGCGCGCTGAACTCACAAATTAAAATTAAATATTATTTAATCAAATTATGTTCAGAATATATTATTTCTCACCAGACCTATAAACTCGATCTTCCATTCCTCCATAATATTTATCGGGAATTAAATAATGACTATTTATTTAATAAATAAATATCACTAGATTATTCATCAATAAATAAATAAATATTATATTTACTAAATAAAAAATAAAAATTTATTAAATATTCTACTCACATAATGTTTTCTCAAATAACTAGTGACATGATATATGCGAACAAGAAAACATGAAAAATTATTAAACCACATGAGGGAATAATATTTATTCAAATTGTGAAATGATAAATAATAATATACTATTTAAATGAGATTCTAGATACACTTATTGTGTGACCCTCTAGGCCACTTTCTTAATGAAATTAGGTGAAGCAGCCTAAAGTTCAAGTTTAACATCCAGAAACAAACTAAGTAACCCATAGGGAAAGAATTTAATGCAACAATGATATAATATTTCAAACAGAAACTCACTGTGTAATATAATCCATCAATCACGATATCTCTAATCAAACAAGCTTCATTCTGGTTCTATCAACCAATATGCTTGATGTATCTTTATTTGAATTTCTAGAAATCAAACTTTCTTATAAAAGGCCATGGCCATGGATTTATTTAGGGTATATCATTTCTATTAATGGGCATGAGATATCAACTTACATTAAATAATAAAAGGTATAAATCCATTATCTCATTATTCATTAATGCAATAATAATCATGACACACCCAACACATCCTACCTCACCGCGAACACAAGTCATCATAGTTTTTATCAGTACATTAAAGTACATGACTTATAATACCCATTAATAATAATATTAAAGTCTAAGTATCAATAAAAGTATCCACATATAGGAACATACAATAACACATATAAATGTGGATTTCCTACTAGTGGGTCTTTGTCTCCTAATATCTCACACTGGATATTACCAAGAGAGTACACCATGATAAGGTGCCTCAAAGTATGATGAGTATCCTCCCCTAATATCCTATATCATTTGTGTCCCTCAAATGATATCATACAACTATAGAAAATATATTTAAGAATACTATTGTTAAACTTCTATGTTCTCATCATAGCGGGGGACTGTTATGACCTTTCAGTGTGACAAAAACTCTTAAGACATTATCACATACTATGTCATGCAGAAGAACAATCATAACACGATAAGGTGTTTATTAATATTAAAAACTACGAATATAGGTTATGATAAGGTACAAAAAAGTTAATTTTAGGTCACCAAATCCAAAAAATATATAATATAAATAAGTTCAGGGAACATCTGGTCTATCCCTAGGGAGACATAGATAGGGTTTGACCTTGGCATGTGTGTGTGTATGTGTGTGTTTAATGTAATTGTACCCCTCAAGTACCTAATAATAGTGCAGTTAATGAACTAATACTAATTAATTAATTCATATTTTGGTTTACAATTAATTTATAGATCTAATTTGATTAAAACTCAAAATAGGTAAATATATTTTAACATTTTACTATTATTTAAAAGTATATAATCGATTTAATCAGGTTTGGGTTTTGGAATACTGTCACACTGCAACACTAACTCCCACCATTTTTGAGGTTTTGGAGTCACTAATTTAACCCTATAAAACCTAATTTATCACTAACATAACCTTATTTAATCATGTGGGGAAGTGTCAGGTAATTAGTTACCATTTCCATCCATAAAATATATGAATGAAATTTTTGTATGCTAAGTATATTTTTCCTATTTCGATGTCCCTTTTCATAAATATGTTATGATTTTATCATACATACATTACTCAGATTATACATTATTAATAATTATACCATATCATTTATATTTTTCATTATTTCATGATGCATGATAACTATTGGGGGGTGGACATTGGCTTAGTTCGCATAGAGTCACTGGGTGTGTGCGTGTGCATGTGTGTTTATCTCTTATGAAACTACCAAAAATCATCCCATTAATAGCACACAAAATGGACTTTAATAGCACTAAAAAATAACTATTTCATAAGAACCATTAAGAGGTGGACCCCTTTATGAGTTCTAAAAAATCACTGATAAAGGGGGCATTTATTAGTGCTAGAAATAGCGATGACAAAGGCCATACTACTGCAACATGATGTTTGAATTACAACACATTGCAATAACTACCTATATATGGAAAATTCATAATTTAATTGAAATAAAAATTACATCACAAATACATAAAAAAACAATATATTATATACATTTAAATTTTTTTTGTACAATTAAATTAGAAATTACTATCATAAAAATTAAAAAACATCAATGTTTCATTATCTTTGGAACCCAACCCCCTTCTAAGAAAGCACGATCATGGTATTAGTTTCCAAAAAAACTGACCCAAATTGAGAAAAATAATCCACCTATATAAGAATAAAATTTTATGTTAGTAACACTATAAGGAAATAAACTAATCATAATATGAAATAATATATGAATACAATGTTAATTTTAAATAAACTAACACACTTAGAGTCATACTAGTCACACCATATGTCCGATTGATGTAAGGATTATTCTTGCATGCTAAAATGACTTATAGATTGTTGTAATAAAGTATTAAAACAACATGAATATTATTTCTTGGTTTTGAGTATGTCACTTTTATTTTTTTTACTAAAATTTCATTTTAAACTAGAAACACACACTTTGAGTGATAATGATCACATCCTGTGTTAGTTTTACATGAGAGTGATTTTTTACATGTAAAAAATGTATTATAAATAATTTTCCTACATTGTCAAGACAATATAAGTGAATTTACTTGGTTTTTAGTGATTGAAACATGTTTTGAACTAAAATTTCAATTTTGGACTGATAACAGACACTTTGAGTCATACTGGGAACACCATGTATCAGATTGATGTGCAGATGATTCCTACATGTCACAAATGACTTATGGATCATTTTCCTGATGTATAAAAATAATTCAAATGAGTTTTCTTGGTTTGGAGTATCTCACTTTTATTTTTTTTACTAAAATATCAATTTTAAATAAAAAGACACACTTCGAGTCATACTAGTCACACCATGCACTAGATTGAGATGTGGCTAATTCCTATACATAAAAAATGATTTATGTATCTTTTTCCTAAATTATCCAAAAAACCTAAATGCATTTTATCGATTTTGAGCATGTCACTTGTGTTTTTACTAAAATGTCATTTTAAAAAATAAACACGCACTCTAAGTAATACCAACCACATAAAGTGTTGGTTTTACATGAGGCTAACACCTACACATAAAATATAAATTATCAACCATTGTTTTAAATTATCAAGAAAATCAGAGTGCATTTTCTCAATTTTCAATGAGGGATACGTGTTTTGAACTAAAATGTAAATTTTAAACTGATAATAGAAACTTTGTGTCATACTAGGAAAAACATGTATCAAATTGAGGTTTAAATGATTCCTACACATCACAAATGAGTTATGGATAATTTTACTAAAGTATCAAAACAATTAGAATGTGTATTCTCAATTTTGAGTATATCGCTTATGTTTTTTTACTAAAATTTTAATTTTAAATAGAAATACACACTAGGAGTCATAATGGCCACACAATTTGTCATATTGAGGCGTGGATAATTCCTACACATAACAAGTGACTTGAGTATCATTTTCCTAAAGTATAAAAACAATCTGAAAGCATTTTCTCTGTTTTGAGTATATCACTTGTGTTTTTACTAAAATGTGATTCTAAAGTAAAAACACATACTTTGAGTCATACCAACAATATCATGTGTAAATTTGATGTGAGACTAATTATTATATGTAAAAAGTGTATTATGAATCATTTTATTAAATTATAAAGAAAACCATATCACTTTTACTTGATTTTTAGTGAATGACACATATTTCGAGCTAAAATATCAATTTTGAACTGATAACAAACACTTTGAGTCCTACTAGGAACACCATATATTGGATTGAGGTGTATTTTATTAATATAATTAAAAAATTACTTATGGATAATTTTCCTAAAGTATAGAAACAATCTGAATTCATTTTATTTGTTTTGAGTATGTTACTTTTGTTTTTTTACTAAAATGTCATTTTAAACTAAAAAGATGAACTTTGAGTCATACCAGTCACATTGTGTGTTGTTTTACATGATAATAATTCCTACACATAAAAAATAACTTAATAAATTTTTTTATATATTATCAACACAATTAGAGCATGTTTTCTTGATATTCAGTGAGTGATACACATTTTGAACTAAAATATCAATTTTGAAATGATAACAAACACTTTGAGTCATACTGATCACATAATGTGTCAATTTTGTATGATAATTATTACTAAACATTTAAAATGACTTATAACTCATTATCCTAAATTATAACCAAAATAAGAGCGTGTTTTCTTAGTTTTCAGTGAGTGAAATATATTTTGAACTAAAATGTCAACTTTATACTGATAATGGACACTTTTGAGTCATACTAAGAACACCATGTGTTGGATTGAGATATGGATGATTCTAACATGTCACAAGTTTCAAAATAATATGAATATGTTTTCTTGGTTTTGAGAATACCACTTTTATTTTTTACTAAAATGTCAATTTTAAATAAAAAGTCAGCCATGGAGTCATACCAATCACACTATGCTTTGGATTAATGTGAAGATGATTCCTACACATCATAAATGAACTATGGATTATTTTCTTAAATTATAAAAATTTTATAAATATATTTTATTGGTTTTGAGTATGTCACTTGTGTTTTTTACTAAAATGTTATTTTAAACTGAAAACACACACTTTGATTCATAATGGTTACATCATGTTCCTGTTTGATGTGAGACTGATTCCAACATGACAAAATCACTTATGAATCATTGTCTTAAATTATCAATAAAATCCAAGAATGTTTTCTTTATTTTCATAGAGTGACACATGTTTTGAACTAAAATGAGAATTTTAAGCTGATAACAAACACTTTGGGTCATACCGAGCTCATCTTGTATCAGATTGAGGTATGTCTAATTTCTACACATCAAAACGACTTCTAGTTTGTTTTTTTAAAGTATAAAAATAATCTTAATGTACTTTCTTATTTTTGAGTATGTCAACTTTCCTTTTTACAAAAATGTAAATTTTAAATAAAAATAAACACTTGGAGTCATACCGGTCATATCATGCATCATATTGACATGTGGTTTATTTCTAAATGTCACAAATGATTTATAGATCATTTTTAAAATGTATAAAAACAACCTAAAAGAGTTTTCTTAGTTTTGTGTATGTCACTTTTATTTATTTACTGAAATATCCTTTTATTTTTGAAACCCACACTTTGAGTCATATTTTTCAAATCATGGGTCATTTTGACATGATAATGATTCCTACAAATCATAAATGACTTATGAATAGTTTAACTAAATTTTCAAGATTACCCGAGTGATTTTTCTTAGTTTTTAATGAGTGACACATGTTTTGAACTAACATGTCCATTTTAAACTAATAACATCCACTTTGAGACATATAGGTAACACAATGTATCATATCGAGGTGTGGCTGATTTCTACATGTTAAAAATGAATTATGGATCATTTTTCTAAAGTATCAAAATAATCCAAAGGTTTTTGCTCAGTTTTGAGTATGTCACTTGTACTTTTTACTAAAATTAATGTCAATTTTAAATAAAAATACAAACATGGAGTTATAATGGTCACAACATGTTTCATATTGAGGTGCAAATTATTTCTACACATCACAAATGACTTAGGTATTACTATCCTAAATTATCAAAACAATATGAATGTGTTTTCTTAATTTTGAGTATGTGATCTGTGTTTTGAACTAAAATGTAAATTATAAACAAAAAACATATAGTTCAAGTCATACCGAGCACATTGTGTATAAGATTGAGGTGTGGATGATTGAGTATGTGATGTGTGTTTTGCTTTTAACTATATGAAACAAGCCAGAAAAGAGATAAAATGTTCCATTTGGATGGAAGAAGAAACCCCATGCTTCCTAAAACACTTCACATTTCAGGAAGCATGTGGTTTTATCTTCTATACAAAAGGAAAATGTCCCCTCTTTTCTTTCTTGATATACATAGTTGAAAGAAAAATACAACTTTCCAAATGACTTGTGAAAAAAACTAAATAATTATTAGATAAAAATGATAAGTAAATTAACTTAAAAATAGTTGAAAAAATGATGAAAATTTTAACTAAATAAGTAGAAGGAATCCATCTTTTCATGATGTCTATATACATTATTGACCCATTTCCTTATTTCCATTATCTCATTTGCAACCTCAAAGTCCAATTTGTCATGATCATGAGTATCTCTGAACAAATCACCCCAACTCGAGAAAAAGAATCCACCTGTATAAGAAAATAATTCTTATGTTAGTAACACTACAAAGAAATAAATCAAACATAAATATGAATCAATACATTAATAAAATGTAAATTTTAAACTAAAAATACACAATTTTAGTTCTATCGAGTACACCTTGTATCAGATTTAGGAATGGTTGATTCCTACATATCAAAAAATTACATACAGATCATTGTTATAAAGTATCAAAACAATCCGAATGTGTTTTAATGGTTTTGAGTATGTTAGTTTTCTTTTTTACTGAAATGAAATTTTAAACTAACAACACTCACTTTGAGTCATACCGGTCATATCATGTGTCATTTTGACATGATACTGATTCTTACATATATAAAATTACTTATTAATCATTTCATAAATTATCAAGACAATCCAAATACATTTTCTTATTTTTTAGCAAGTGACACATATTTTGAACTAAGATATCAATTTTAAACTGATAACAGTCACTTTTGAGACATAATGGGAACAATGTGTATCATATTGATGTGAGAATGATTCCTACACATCATAAATAACTTATAAATCATTTTAATAAAGTATCAAAATAATAAAAATGCATTTTATTGTGTTTGAGTACGTCACTTTTCCTTTTTACTAAAGTTAATGTCAATTTTAAATAAAAAGACACAATTAGAGTCATACCGGCCAAACTATGCATCAGATTGAGATGATAAATAAGAGTAATTAAGTTGAATTTAATATTAACTTAGACTATTCACTATATATCTGTGTCTATGTGAAGTTTACTATAGGAATTTATAGGTTTCTATGCTGAATTGAGGGACTTCCATGGATATCTGAAGTTGATACCACTTGTTGACTGCTTAGGATTCACTATAAGTGGGTGAGACCACTTGTACATGTGTGATGATGAAATTATCATAATTTTACTTGTTATTAGTGATCTAATTGGTTTAATTGATGAAATTTATTTTAATACTTGTAACTTTTGTAGAAATGAAAATGCAGTAGTGTTCTTCTCAGAATGCTGAATGTATTAGAAAATAAAACAATTGCATCATCATGAGTGAATCATCCTTGTTGAGTGCAGGATCATAGTACATGAGTGAATCATCCTTATTGATGAATTTATTTATTAATTAACTCTATAAAAATTAACAAAATAAGTATTAGATATAAATAATAAGGAAATTAACTAAAAAATTAGATAAAGTGATGAAAAAATTAACTAAATAGGTAGAAGGAAGTCACATATTCATGATATATGTGTACATTATGACACCAAGTATGCTTCCTATTTGTTTCTAAACAAGAATATTTTCTCTCATGAATATGATTACTTTTTACATTCTTTTTATTATTGAAAAAATATAAACACACAAATGATTATTAAATATTTTAAATGAAACTGTATTTATCATCGAAAACATATCTTTGGTGATTCTAGTTTATTGATGGTATATGATGTATTTCAAAATTTTTTAAACAGAATAACCACAATATTTTCCATTGGTTTGTTTCAAATACTGCATAATCATTTAAAAAAAATAAGCAATTTGTTTTGATATATGTTTTTATAGTGAAATATTATTATATACACACTAATAGTTATCCACTTGTAGAAGTCGATAGGCTCCTTGTGATCATTAATATCCTCATGCCATGATTTTGATTATATTTAAACACTGAACTATCATAACAAAATTCTCATTAAAACATAATATAAAATATATAACTTGATGTTTAGTTCTAAAAAGTTGCATGTAGTGTATTATAAATTGACAAATGTCATCACGTATGGTCTGTTTGTCAGGAATCCATGGAGTGAATCATAAAATAAATCTTTAGAGTATCCAAATTACCTATAATGAATACCAATGATACCTAAAAAAAATAAGTAATAAAAGTAATGGAAATAAAATTTATATGATCAAATTGTAGAGTTTTACCTCTGAATCATTGGTAATAAGAAGTGAATTTCGTCTGCAAGTTTTCTTTTAAACAATGCAGTTAGTTTTTATACTATTACAACAATTTGATTTCATTCCAAAGACATTTATTGTGTAGAAGTGATGTGAGGACTAATGAGTCCATATTTCTATTCACAAGGTTTTCCCTTAAAATATTATTGATATATACACCTAAATAAATATGAATTGTGTTTATTTATAATTAACATAGTAGATGATCTATTCGAAAAACAAATCATGAAAACACAAATCTTGTATATATTTACAATTGATACTCCTATCCATTCATATTTTAGGATTTAATTTACATTCTCAAAATAAATATACCTGTCATGGAATCTTTATATATTTGTTCTTTAAAATCAACTATGAAATTACTACCAATTTGTAACCTTATATCCACATGAATCTTCAATGTTAGTAAATGTATAAGTTTAATTTGAAGGTTAAATATACTTTGTAAATATATTTTAGATTGGTTGGTTGATAATTTTGATAATTTTTATTTAACCTTCCTTTTCATCCCTTCCCTTTTACATTTGTAGTAACATTCATCATTTCAGACCTTTTTTTCATTAATTTTTAAATATTTTGTATAAAAAATAAATTGGAAATGAACACCTCTTTATCGACAAGTTTTTTAAAAGACCTAACAACATTGCTATGAAAGTTACAATAGATTTCTTGACTGTATGAATATATGCATCATTATGTGGAATAGGTAGAGTGGTGCTTTTCTCCTGAGCTACGTTAATCACCACTCTCACATAAACTATTGAAATTTGTTTATTTTATAGAATATCTCCTTGGATATAGTATATGGTACCCCTCACAACAAGGAAATGTGTGAGTGTTGATATATATATATATCACAATCATTTTCACCCTATAGAATATACATATAGGAAAGGTATCAATGTCTGCTTGATTCACATTTCACCGAACAAATTATGAAAATATTGATTATCTCTTCTAAGATATCAATTTTAGGGGAATGTATCACCTCAAAGATGGTGGGTTAGGGGTGGGGATTGGGGGATCTTTATGTAGTGTTTGTTCATGTGTTGTTTCTTCTCTTTGATTCTTTCCCATAACTTTTATAACAACTCTAACTGATAATTAAGTTTTTCTTCTAGATCATCTAATCATACCTATAAGTCCCCAGCCTTAAACATTACTTAATCTTGAGTTATTTCAAGAATACACATTGAGGATCTTTTTAGGTTTAGAGTTTTAGATAATTAGATTATAAATCATGCATTACATTCCACACTTCAACATGGTGGTTACATAATGAGTATAAAAAGCTCACTAAGGGATATAAAAGTATGAAATGAAAACATTAGTCCATGTATACATAAGAATTAATGAAATCATACTTTACTCATAAAACATAAGTACTTCAACATACCTCATGAAATCATGAATAAATCATAGAAATCATAAGACATAAAGGTAACTTGAAGCATTTATAACATTCATACGTAGGGAGTAACCCTCATGGTTACGTTTGGAATACCCATCACAATATATTCCCTAAATCTCTTCAGAGAAACCTTAGCGTTTAACCCATTCGCATTACCCAATGCATTGGAGAACTATCACGGGCTCACCCGCCCTTAGTTTATCACAGAACCACCCATCATCATAAAAAATTCCCAAGAACTATAACATAATCGTATCACATAAAACATGCCTAAAAAAACATAACATTTCCACATTTCAATCACACGATATCAATACAACACACTGATATAACCAAAACATTATCAAAAAAAATTTCAATACCAAAATAAAAGAAAGGTAAAACATGGTATTTATTTTTCATTTTAAAAAAATGTTATGGCTTGTAGAGGAAGATGAAACTCAAATAATGGTCATGAAGGCGGAGAAGTCGTTGTCGCCGAATACGTACGAAAAAAACATTCCCTTTTTTTGTTTAGTAAAACACTTCATATAAAAAATATTACTTTTGAATAAAAGTAAAAGTCAAAGGGGATTATACACCGTATAAAATAAAGTTGTGTACAAAACAAAATATGCCTCAATGAAAGGAGATTGAGACGAAGTCCCATACCTCGTGTCCGACTTGACTCGATCGTTCTTTAATCTCTTGAATAATAAACTTGAGTTAATTTCTAATTTCTTAAGAACCTTTTTCAAGTTCATTATTCCTTTTATATCACTTATTACCATGTTATGAATACTATGCAATTATTTAAGTTAATAACGGTCGTTTTGTCGATCATTGGTACTTGAGTAAAAAATAAACTCTTTAAAATTACAAGTTGGTCATGTGGTAAAATATCCATTATATCCAGAATTATATTCATGATGTAGATATCATATATATCATATATATTCAGTATATACATGCATTTATAATATTACATAACATTTAGAGGTAATAAATGAAATGCACCGTTCATGGAGACGGTAAGCCGTACGTACGCATGGACACTACTTTCATTTATATTTCATATTTAATGGAATGAAATCATAATTATATAAAGGTATATTAGAATTCTAGTATGATATCATATGTAATACCATTAACTCTATCCTTTATACTTCCCACATATGGAATTGACGAATCAAATCACTTTGAGGGGGCGGTAGTCCGCACTTCCTAAAATTAAGATATCTCGTTTACACATAATGGAAACCATAAAGGTATGCCATAAATGAAAAATAAAGAAGCATAAGGAAAACAAAAACATAATATATATCATATATAATTATAGTGACATCTTAATGGCCACCATAAAAGGTGTTAAAATAAGATTGAACAATCATCATTTCGTGAGGCAGAAATTCGCCATCCACAGAAACAGAATGTTCTTTAACCATTAGATGAAGGTGTGTGTAAGTGTAGCAATAATACTTCTCATAAAAATATCATAGTATAATTAAGATACTGGTGTTGTTACAAAAGAAAGAATAAAAAGATTTTAGGGGGTTGGAGAAGAAAAATAAAACAAAAGAACACAAGTGAATACATTACCTTTAAATCAGGTAACTCCTTTTCATTTGAACCAAAAGGGTTTCTTGAAGAGATTTATTCCTAAGTTAAGGCTTCTAGGATGAAGAGAGAGATGTGGAGAGATAAAATGATCAGATATTGGCCGAGCCAATGGCTTGACTGGTGTGGGTAAGGAGGTATAGGTGGGGGCCTTTTATAAGAGGGAGGAGGGGCACTCTTGGAAAGTCAAGAAATGTTACTTTATATTAAAATGTGTTTCAGATTTTAAAGGTCCCACATTGATATATTTCAAGGACAAGGTGATAAGGGTTCAAAATATACTCATCCAATAGGTTTTTGACAAGTGTAAGTCTTATATTTTACATTATCTTTTAATTTTATTTAAATCGTTCATTAATGAGGTAATCACTGCATCATCATGGTGTCATAAAAAATTTAATTTATTTAATGTCTAAAAATTATTAAAAAAATACTATGATGTATGAAATATTTTTAGATTTACAATGAATATTTATAGACCAAGAGATCATTTATGTAGACAAAAGTAAAATTGTTTTACTTAGGTGTTACAGAATTTTGTGATATTCTCCTTTCTTTAAAAATAAAATGATAAAGTGTCAGTATCACCCAAAAATGATTCCATGGGGTCCCTAAGTTTGGAACAAAGAATACCATGGTCGCCCATGACACAACTAGTAGCATTAGGACACATTTTGGGGTCATTTTTTATTATTATAATATTATTTTATTATCCTTAACTACCCGATTACTAATTAATGACGATAATTAAAGATAATTACCATCGTTACTATTCATAATGTCAAAAAACAAGAGTCTTAATTACATAATTTTGACCTTATGATTCAAAATATGGAATGCATTTTACCAAATTCCAAACACATAAATTTCAATAATTAATTTAAAAATAATTCTCGTTGTCAAAACAAATAGCGGGTTTTTTTGAAACAATATCTAAGAAAAGTTTTGCACTTATTTATGCCCAATTCCAAAGTGAAATCAATTATAATGAACACCATTGGATTAAATGGTAAAAATATATTCTAATTAAACTTTAAAACCAATTAAAAGGACAATATATCTATATAATTAAATTAGATTAAAAAGCAGTTTTGAAGTAAAAAGCAGTATTTTTTACTATTCATTAAAAAATGAACATTGTCAGAAAAATACCAAAAATTTATCCAAAGTACATTTCAATGTACCAATACTAAAGAATAATTTTATTTCAAAAAAATAGAGCTTATAAAATTGTCAAAATATAGATTTAAAAATGGTTCTCCATCAAAAGGCGGTAAAACAATCTTTTAAAAATATTAGAGAATTTTATGCTTAAGATTGGATTTATTCTCATTTTAAGCCTTTAAAACACTATATAATTCATAAATAGACATAGATATGAAAATACAAAATTCTTTACTTACTTGGGATGTTACATCCTTCCCCCCTTTAGAAAATTGCATCCTCAAAATTTATTAACTTATCGAATAAGTGGGGGTATTTATCCCTCATTGCATTTTCAGATTCCCATGTTGCATCTTCAATCATGTGGTTTTTCCACAAAACCATTACTTGATGAATCACCTTATTCCGTAACACCTGCTCCCTATGGTCTAGAATCTGGACCGGTTGTTCCTCATAAGATAGATTCTCTTCCAACTGAACTACCTTTGGACTCAAAACATGAGATGGATCTAGCATGTACTTAATTAACATTGAAACATGAAAAACATTGTGTACCTGAGATAAAATCGGAGGTAAAGCCACTCGGTATGCAACTGATCCAACTTTTTCCAGAATTTCATATGGTCCAATGAACCTTGGGCTCAATTTTTCTTTCTTACAAAATCGCATCACACTTTTCCATGGTGAAACTTTGAGAAAAACATGATCACCTACCTCAAAAGAGAGATCCTTCCTCCTGTTGTCCGCATAAATTTTCTACCTGCTATGAGCTATTCTCATGTGTCTCTGTATCAGCTGAACTTTTTCTGCCAACTCTTCTTCCAATTCCGGTCCCATCAAATTCCTTTCACCCAATTCATCCCAAAAAGCTAGAGTTCGACACCGCTTCCCATATAATGCCTCAAATGGTGCCATCTGTATACTAGAATGAAAACTGTTATTAAAAGAAAACTTAACTAAAGAAAGATGTTGGTCCCAACTTCCCTGATAATCCATCAAACAAGCATGTAGCATATCCTCAAAAGTCTAAATTGTTCGTTTTGACTACCCATGTAATTGAGGATGAAAAGATGTATTAAAATTTAATTCAGTACCCAACGAATTTTGAAGGCCTTTCCAAATGTTAGAAGTAAACCTGGGATCATGATATGATACAATGGAGAGGGGAACTCCATGTAACCTGACTATCTCTTTAACATACAAATGACAAATTTGATCTAGGGAAAAATTATCTCGTATAGCAAGGAAATGAGCAGATTTAGTCAAGCGATCAACAATAACCTAGATTGCATTATTACCTCGAGGCGTATTCGGCAATACAACAACTAAGTCCATGGATATATTCTCCCATTTCCACTCTGGTACTGGTAAAGGTTGAAGCATCCCTTTCGGTAACTGCCGCTCTACTTTAACCTTTTGATAAGTCAAACACTTCACAGTAAAATCATCAATATCTCTTTTCATTCCATCCCACCAGTAATACTCTCGAAGATCTCTATACATCTTAGTTCTTCCTAGATGAACTGAAAACAGAGAACTATGAGCTTCACATCACTACTCTCTCTTCAACTGTGAATCACACGACACACACAATATCTTCCCAAATCTCAAAACACAAACGTTATCAATGTTGAATTCAGGAAACTTACCCTTCGGAACCAGCTCTACCTTTTTCTACAACTCACTATCTTGCTTCTGTGCTTGCTTAATTCTGTCTGATAGAGAAGATTTCACTAATACCTGAAACAAAACAGAAGAAATTCCTACACCAATAACTTCCAAACCAAAATTCATCAAATCCTTAACCAAAGGACCACGTTCCAAACATAACATGGTTAATGAAGCATTACTTTTTCGACTCAAAGCATCATCCACTTTATTTTCTTTTCCCGGATGGTAATAAATTGTACAATCATAATCCTTGATTAATTCCAGCCATCTCCTCTGCCTCATGTTAAATTCTTTCTGAGTGAATATATACTTTACACTTTTGTGATCAGTATATATTTCACACTTTACACCATACAAAAGATGCCTCCAAACTTTTAAAGAGAAAACAACAGTAGCTAATTCCAAATCATGTGTAGGGTAATTTACCTCATAAGTTTTCTACTGACTTGAAGCATAAGAAATTACCTGATCATTCTGCATTAGGACACAAACAAGTTCTTTCAAGGAAGCATCGCTACATATAACAAACTCACCATTCCTGGAAGGTAGTGCCAAAACAAGATGATTCACCAATCTTCTTTTCAATTCCTAAAAACAATCATCACATTCTTTTGTCTAGATAAACTTAACACCCTTCCAAGTTAGCTTAGTCATTGGACTAGATAATTGAGAAAAATTTCTAACAAACCTTCAGTAATATCCTACCAAACCAAGAAAACTACGAATCTCAGTTACATTTGTGGGTCTTGTCCATTCTTCAACAACCTTTGTTTTTGTAGGATCAACAGTAATTCCATCTTTAGAAACAATGTGACCAAGGAAAGAAATTTGTTGCAACAAAAACTCACACTTTCTGAATTTTCCATACAATTTACTTTCTTTTAAGGTTTGAAAAATATCCCTTAAATCACTTTCATGCTCCTCTTTTATTTTAGAAAACACCAAAATATCATCAATGAAAACAACGAAAAACTTATCCAAAAACTCATGGAAAATTCTATTCATAAGGTCCATGAATACAACAGGTGCATTGGTTAGCCAAAAATGCATTACTACAAATTGATAATGGCCATATCTTGTATGAAACATGGTCTTCGGAACATCTGCTTCCATTACCTTCAACTGATGGTACCCCGATCTCAGGTCAATCTTGGAAAAATACTGAGCTCCCTGGAGCTGATCAAACAAATCATCGATATGAGGAAAAAGATATTTGTTCTTAACAGTGATGTTATTCAAGGCTCTATCATCAATGCGAAGTCTCATAGAACCATCTTTCTTTTTAAAAAATAAGACAGGAGCACCCCATGGTGATGTGATAGGTCGAATGAAACCTTTCTCTAATAAATCTTGCAATTGATACTTCAACTCTAAAAGTTCAATTTGAGTCATTCGATAAATGGTTTTTGAAATTGGCTTAGAATCAGTAACTAAGTCAACAGTAAATTGAACTTCTCAATCTGGTATTATTCCAGGAAACTCATCAAGAAAAACATCAGGGTACTCAATTACCACTGGAACATCATTAATCTGAACGGTACCTTTGTTTTCAACAATATGGGAAAGGTAACATTAATATCCATCTTTTACAAGTTTCTCAGCCTCTTGATATGTTATCAACAGTAAGGGTTCATTCTTGTACACAAACTAAAAGTCTTTCTGAAAAGAAACTTCTTTAGCTCTACAATCAATCTTAGCATGGTAAACAGAGAGCCAATCCATACCCAGGATAACATAAAACTCTACTAGAGGTAAAACAATAAGGTTTGAAAGTAGGTTCTTTCCACAGATAAGGATAGGGAGATTCTTATAAATTCCTTTTTCTTCAACATTTCCCCCAGGTGTTTTTACCAGAAGTTTAGGAGTCAACTCTTGAGATGGAATTCCCAATTTACTAGAAAAGTTTTCAAAGATGAAAGAATGTGTAGACCCCGAATCAAACAACACATTAGAATAATCTGAGAAAACAAAAAAAGTACCTGATACCACTTCATTTACTGGCCCAATATCTGCTGAAGTAGTTGCAAAGGATTTCACCACTCCTTTTTGCTTGTAGTCTGACTTCTTCCCATCATTTTTTCTCTTTGTCGAACACTCGTTTGCATAATGTCCCATCTCATTGCACTTAAAACATTTCACTAACTGTAAATCAAATTTGGTCTTACCATCACCCTGATCTTTTTCAGTGGAATCACGAGCCTTATGTCCCATCTTACCACATCAGTAGCACTTTCCAGAATTCAGAAGACATTCCCCAACATGCCGTTTACCACATTTATCACAAACTGGAAACTTAGTTTTCTTACCATCATACGTTTTTGAAGAATTCTTCCCTTTCTCTTGCCACCTCGGTCTCTTCTTCGGTTGGTTGTTATAGAACACTTGATCATCGAAAAACTCCATTTCCACCTTCTCAGCACATAGAAAAAGCTTTTCATAACTCCTGAACTCACGAGACGCTAAAGCCCTTCGATATTTTGGCTTTAATCCTGAGTAAAAATGATTGATTTTACTATCAAGGTCTCAGATAAAATTTGGAGCATACCTTTCCAATCGAGTGAACCTATCTTAATAAGTATCCACTGAGTGATCCTCTTTCCTCAATTCCAAGAATTTTTTTACATCCTAATTCGAAAATCCTTAGGAAAATACTTCTCAAGAAACATACCTTTGAATTCATCCCAGTCGAGAGCATCAATCTCATCAGCATCCCTGATATTTTTAACCATCGACCACGACTGATCTACTTCACCCTCCAAATGGTAAATTGCAAGAGCAACCTTTTTATTGTTTGAACACCCCATGACATCGAAAATATTCTCCAGTGATTTAATACACCCTTAAGTTGGCATAGGGTCAGATGATCCTCTGAATGATGTGGGATGTTGCCTTATGAAATGTTCCACCACTGACATGTTCCTCTACGGTTGATCTGGCTGATCTCGTGCATGGATACCACCACCATCTATCTCTTGATTCAATTGTGCCATTACTGCCAAAAATAGTTCAGTTCCAATTCCAACCATCTCAGGATGCTGATTCGGAAGGTCATTTACTTATGTATGCCTTCCTAGCACTGCTTCCCTATTTCCTCTACAAAAAATCATTCTGAACAAACATGTATTAGATGAAGCAACCTGATAATATTCAAATGCTATATCATTTCAATTTGACCATTAAAAAAATATTTTTGGATAATCATTTAATAGAATTCTAACTCTTAAAATTATCTAAACCGACCTTTGATACCAACTATAAGGCCCCAGCCTTAAAAATTACTTAATCTTGAGTTATTTCAAGAATACACATTGAGGATCTTTTTAGGTTTAGAGTTTTAGAGAATTAGATCATAAATCATGCATTACATTCCACATTTCAACAAGGTGGATACATAAAAGGCAGTATTCATTTTTCCCATCAAAAAAGACTTATTTAAAATAAAACATGGATTATTTCATGACACTTCCTTGAAACCATCTTCACATCATATACCTTTCCCTTGACCTATGAAAAACATTTCAAAAACTTGGGATGAGCATTAAAAGCTCAGTAAGGGATATAAAAGTATGAAATTAAAACATTAGTCCATGTATACATAAGAATTAATGAAATCATACTTTACTCATAAAACATAATCACGTTAACATACCTCATCAAATCATGAATAAATCATAGAAATCATAATACATAAAGGTAACTTGAGGAATTTATAACATTCTTACGTAGGGAGTAACCCTCATGGTTACGTTTAGAATACCCATCACAGTATATTCCCAAAATCTCTTTGGAGAAACCTTAGCATTTAACCCCTTCGCCTTACCTAATGCATTGGATAGCTATCACGAGCTCAACCGCCCTTAGCTTATCACAGAACCACCCATCTTCATAAACAATTCCTAAGAACCATAAGAAAATCGTATCACATAAAAGATGCATAAAGGAAACATAACATTTCCACATTTCAATCACAAGATAGAAATACAACACACTGATATAATCAAAACATTATCAAAACCATATTCAATACCAAAATAAAAGAAAGGTAAAACATGGTATTTATTTTTCATTTAAAAAAAGTTTTGGCTTATAGAGGAAGCCGAAACTCAAATAATGGTCATGGCGGCAGAGAAGTCGTTGTCACCGAATACGTACGAAATAAATATCCCCTTTTGTCATTTAGTAAAATGATTCATATAAAAAAGATTCCTTTTGAATAAAAGTAAAATTCAAAGGGGATTATACACCGTATAAAAGAAAGTTGTGTATAAAACAAAATATGCCTCAATGAAAGGAGATTGAGACGAAGTCCTATACCTCATGTCTGACTTGACTCGATCGTTCTTTAATCTCCTAAATAATAAACTTGAGTTAATTTATACTTTCTTAAGAACCTTTCCAAGTTCATTATTCCTTTTATATCACTTACTACTATGTTATGAACAATATGTAATTATTTAAGTTAATAACGGTCGTTTTGTCGATCATTGGTACTCGAGTAAAAAATATACTCCTTATAATTACAAGTTGTTCATGTGGTAAAATATCCATTATATCCAGAATTATATTCATTATGTAGATATCATATATATCATATATATCCAGTATATAAATTCATTTATAATATTACAAAACATTTAGAGGTAAGAAATGAAATGCACCGTTCATGGAGACGGTAAGCCGTACATACGCATGAACACTACTTTCATTTCTATTTCGTATTTAATGGAATGAAATCATAATAATATAAAGTTATATTAGAATTCTAGTATGATATCATATTTAATACCATTAAATCCATCCTTTATACCTCCCACATATGTATTTAACGAATCAAATCACTTTGAGGGGGCGGTAGTCCGCACTTCCTAAAATGAAGATATCGCGTTTACACATAATGGAAACCATAAAGGTATGCCATAAATGAAAAATACAGAAGCATAAGGAAAAAATAAACATAATAAACATAATATATAAATAGAGTTACATATTAATGGCCACCATGAAAGGTGTTAAAAGAATATTGAACAATCATCGTTTCCTGAGGCAGAAATTTGCCATCCACAGAAACAGTACATTCTTTAACAATTAGACGGAGGTGTGCCTAAGTGTAGCTCGAATACTTCTCATAACAACATCCAAGTATATTTAATATACTGGTTTTGTTACAAAATAAAGGAATAAAAAGAGTTTAGGGGGTTGGAGAAGCAAAATAAAACAAAAGAACACAAGTGAAGGCATTACCTTTAAATCGGGTAACTCCTCTTGGTTTGAACCAAAAGGGTTTCTTGAAGAGATTTATGCATAAGGTAAGGCTTCTAGGATGAATATAGGGATGTTGACAGATACAATGAGCAGAGCATGGCCGAGAAAATGGCTTTAGTGGTGTGGGTAAGGAGGTAGAGGTGGGGGCTTTTTATAAGAGGGAGGAGGGGCACTCTTGGAAAGTCAAGAAATGTTACTTTATATTAAAATGAGTTTCAAATTTTCAAGGTCCCACATTGATATATTTCTAGTATAAGGTGATAAGGGTTTTAAATATACTCATACAATAGGTTTTTGACAAGTTTAAGTCTTAGATTTTACATTATCTTTTCATTTTATTTAACTCGTTCATTAATTAGGTAATCACTGCATCATCATGGTGTCATAAAAAATTTAATTTATTTAATGTCTAAAAATTATAAAAAAAATACTATGATGTAGGAAATATTTTTATATTTCCAATGAATATTTATAGTCGAAGAGATCATTTATTTATACAAAATTAAAATTGTTTTACTTAGGTGTTACATACTTTTGTGATATTCTCTTTTCTTTAAAAATAAAATGATAAAGTGTCACTATCACCGAAAAGTGATTCCTTGGGGTCACTAAGTTTGTCACAAGGTATCCCATGGTCGGCCATGACACAAACAGTAGCATTAATACACATGTTGGGGTCATTTTTTATTATTATGATATTATTTTATTATCCTTAACTACACGATTACTAATTAATCACGATAATTAAAGATAATTACCATCGTTACTATTCATAATGTCAAAAAAAAGAGTATTAATTAAATAATTTCGACCTTATGATTCCATATATGGAATCCATTTTACAAAATTCCAAACACATAAATTTCAATAATTAATTTAAAAATAATTCCCATTGTCAAAACAAATAGCGGGGGTTTTTTAAACAATATCTATGAAAAGTTTGGAACTTTTTTATGCCCAATTACAAAGTGAAATTAATTATAATGACCACCATTGGATTAAATGGTAAAAATATTTTCTAATTAAACTTTAAAACCAATTAAATGTACAATCTATATATATAATTAAATTATATGAAAAAGCAGTTTTGAAGTAAAAAGCAGTATTTTTCACTATTCATTAAAAAATGAACATTTTCAGAAAAATACCAAAAATTTATCCAAAGTAAATTTCAATGTCCCAATACTAAATAATAAGTTTATTTTGACAAATAGAGCTTATAAAATTGTCAAAAGATATATTTAAAAATTGTTTTCCATCAAAAGGCGGTAAAACAATCTTTTAAAAATATTAGAGAATTCTATACTTAAGATTGGATTTATTCTCAGTTTAAGCCTTTAAAACACTATATAATTCATAAATAGACATAGATATAAAAATAAATAATTCTTTACTTACTTTGTATGTTACAATACCAGTGAGTCTTAAATTTTATTATCTTAATCCCCCTGTTCATTTCTTTTCTCAAAAATATGTTCAGAGTGACACCCTAAAACCCACACCTATGACGTGGACATAATCTTATGTCCACTTCAAGAAAATTGATAATAGCTATTCATAGGATACAAATGATGATTATTTATGTGTATAATTCGAATATAAAATATAAGAAAATAAATAATCATTATTATATATTACCGATTTTAAATATTTTTTCATATCATACTTATACATTCTTCCCACAATTTTTGTGTGTTTTCATATATTAGTATAAATTCTTTATTTACATGTGCCTCCTTTCATACCACATGACCTGGGATGGAAGTGTATTTGGATTTAATTTCATCAATCTATATATAAATAGAGGAATATAATTATGTTTTTGTTTTATCTCACATAAAAGTATTATGGTAGATTTAAAACATATACAATTTTTCTCAAGTGAACCATACCCCATCCTTGCTTTATAGTAGGGGTACGTTAGTTTTACTACCCGTTGCCTATTTTTATCACTCTCTTTTTTTCATAAATTAAAAATTCTTAATCATAGTGATTAATATGTGTAATCTCAAAAAATGTATTACAGATCACAATAAACCTAAAAAGATGTCTCCTCACGATGACTAATAAACACATGCCATGATTCTTGGCTTATCCAGTGTGAATACATTTGTGGTGGGTGAAGGATTATTTTCCATTTAGCATATTTGAGATGAAACTTTGTAAAAATTGGGTGATAGCCTATGTGATACTTTCTAGAAAGAATTAATACAAATTTAATTTAGGAGCCATCTACTATAAATCCACTCTGTAAGGGATAATAAAGAGTAAGTTAACGTTTCATTATTTTATTTTTTAGTAAAGTAAAGAAAGTATATCATAATGCTACCACAATATTTTCCCAAATCAGTGTCTTAATCATGTTCACAACATTATGCCATGAATCAATATCAATCTCCATGAATTGTCGAGGAGTGATCCGAATGTAACAATTGAACGTGACCTTGTTGGGGTTAACAACCTGGTCATGTGCATTCCATCGATCCTTGAATATGATGCCTTTTCTTATAACCATAATAATCTCTACTAACACCATATTTATATAACACTATTATATTTTATGGGATATCAATTGTTCACCGTCTACCATTTCCTCAGGTTCAACATCATAAATATGTTGTTCCTGTGGATTTGTAGCATTGATATTTTCAAAAGGTTGTTTTTCCTTTGAATCGGGAGAACCAAAAGGTTGAGAAGCCAATTGTTCCTATAGACTGAGAGAATCAACATGTACATAATTCATTATCTATAGAAGTGGTTGAACATTTAATTTAGAATAAATTAATTCATAAGTGGACAAATAATAATACGAGGAAACATAATGTATATTATAAAAAAATATAACATGATTATTGAACAATTTTTTAAAGGTTGAAGGTATTTGACCCCTCTACCGAGTATCCAAATCCTTTCATCAAGGTCTCCTATGACCAACAATACCCTGTTTAAATTGGGACCACTGTAAAATTATTTCGAAAACCCAATGAAAGGGTCATCCTCAGTTGAATTTGCATCTCACCCTCTAGTGGTTTTGGTCAATAATAGAACAATTGACCAATTTCATTTTTCAGGATCTAGAATATAAAATAATTTCACTACCTATGATTCAATTATAAATGGTTAATCTTTTTTCCCTTACTAAAATTTACTTTTATGAATCCCAATTCATCTATTTTAACAAAAATCTTATTATCAACCCACTTTCATTGAAAAATTTACACTTTGAATACTGTATAATCCAACTCCCATATTTTTTTGATGATGCCAAAGTATGAAATATTTTTATAATTGGATTTATTTCCTTGGTACCAGATACATAATCACGTTATCCACAAGTGTAAATCTATTATTTTTCATGGTACTTCACTCATCATGTTCATTTTTATAGAATATATAACAATTAATTACATAACCATTATAAGATAATACATGCACACTTGTTCCTCTGGCTATCCATCAAAGTCATTCTAAAATTTAATCTAGATTTTTAGTTGACACCTTAAAAATATCGTCTCAAAACCATCCTATAAACTATTTATTATGTGTATTTAATATCAATATTTCATACCTTTATGGATTGAAATACCTAATAATTTATTTATGGGTTTCAATATATGGGGAAACCTCTAAATTTTCATGTAAAACATAATGATGGGCCTACTGCTGAACTATAATTTTTATTGTGAAAATATATATTCCGAAAATTCCATTACCCGCAAGCCACCCAATGTGATGAGATTTCAGTTTCCAAATGCTTTCCACACTAGATAGGTAGTCATTACATAATTCAATAGCTTACCCAATAATATATCACTCCATAATATAAACTTATATCTGAATTTGATTTTTGACATACCCTTTCAAAATATTTATATACCATTCAATGAGAAACATCCATCTACAATATATAGGACCACATAGTCAAATCTCTCTTACCAAGTAAACCATCAAGTAAACCATCATATCAAATAATTATTATGGGTAGAACATTTCCAATTCACTTAATATGATGGCAATTTACTTTTCCATAGTTAGAAATTTTACTGATTCTATAACTTTGCAGCATGTATATTTGAAAAAAAATGCAGATTTTGGTTAATGTATGACATACATTCTTGAAAAAATGCAATGTAAATCTACATACATTAGATATTGCATCAAAATATAATAGTCATGTAATTTTAGACCCTTTAAATTTAAATTAATCATTGAAACGATATTCATAATATTCAATGAATACTCATTCAAAACCTTTATATAATTCAAGAAGTTTCAAAACTGATATGTCTTTTTCCTGGAAAGAGTGTAAGCATCTGGAGGAAGAAAAGTCAAAATTTCACCCTTCACTAGAACTAACTCTTGCTATATTCGCATGTTATCTATATCCCACCTATCCTTAATTACATCCTTTGTTTTTATATGCGCATTTAGTAATGTTCCTATGAAACTATCACATATATATTTTTTCAACATGTATAACATCACAAAAATTATTGACATACAAACAATTCTAGTATGAAAATTTTAAAAAACTAATATCTTTTTCTAATTGATTTTCATAATGTTGTTTGAAAAAGGTTTACCAAAAATAGTGTCTATATATTTTACTTTCTCAAAAATTTGATCACGTTTTAGTAGAGATGATGATGTATGTCCTTATGAACTCTTAAAAAATGATGTTATCCAAGATCAGTACTTATGTCACTAGGGTAGAAATATACGATGTCCTAGAAACACAGTCTTTGATGAATGTTTCAACCAAATTGACTGTGTACCTTATTCAAAAATGGGACACCCCTGAGTTCCTTTAATACTATATCCTAATAAATTTCCATAAGCAGAAAAGTTATGTATCATCCTTTACAACATAGATCTCAATTTGAAATTTTCATTTATATAAGCATCATACAATGCAATACCTAAATCCTGCAATAATTTCAAATCTTTGATCAGTGGAGCCAAATAAACATCAATATCATAACCTGGTTGTTTTGATCTCGATATAAGTAGACATAAAATAATATATTTTTATTTCATGCATAACCACGATGAAAAGTTATAATTTTCCAACATAACTATCCATGTACTGTGAGTGATTCTTTGAAAACCAAAATGATTCACTCCATCTATAGATAACGCAAGATAACGGTTTCTTAGCTTATTTCCATTTCAAGATACTCATGATCAATTATCTTCCATCGAGGAGAGTCTACCAGGTGAAGAAGTTTGCAATATTTATTTTCTATATCTATATTTCAGGTAAATTTCCTTGAAGTATCCTCACTTATATATAGGTTTCTAAACCTTGGATTGATTGAAAAATACCATATAAAATTCAAAATACTCGACTCATCTTTCTTATTTTGAAAAGAACCACACTTTGGGTATTCTTTATGTGATTTTTGGTCCTTGAGAAATATTATATAGTCATTTGGATATGGATGTATTCTTTAAAAGATCATACCCATTGAACATAACATTTGTTTAATGTCATATATTTGGATATAAATCTCATTATCTTCTGGAATAATATCATTAAAGAGAGAAAGTAGTTCTGTAAAACTAACATGACTCCATCCATTTCTAGATTTTAAATTATAAATATTCTTTAGGATTAAAAATACCATATATTTAGTACAAATAGTATAAAATTTCATCTTTTCAAAACTCTTTAACTTCTCAATTTTTTTTGGAAAATCACGAATTTCATCTTCAACTATAATTATCATTTACTCAATACAATCTTCAACATAATTAACACATATAATCACATCCTTGATATGGTTTTATTCATATTACACACTTGTAATTATATTAGATGATCCTTAAAATGAAGTGTTATCCAAGGCACTAGCTACCTTCACTTTTTATCCATGTTTAGTCCAATATTTATAACTTTTATCTTTTTTCATGATAGATCAGGTGTTCTTAAAACTAATCTGGACTAATTATTCTTGAATAAAACCAATATAAACATGGATAAATTATTTTATAAGGTTAATATGCATGATGTTTTGAAAATTTGATGAACACTTTCACCCTATATTCATACACATTTATCATATGACTGGAATCCATCCATTTTCAATTCATATCCATCTTATTTGATTCGGTAATATTAATAATTAACGAAATAAATAAATTCATAAAAGGGGATTTTATAATAAGGGGAACACAATATTTAAAAGTTTTAAATAATTTCAGTATGCTTTGAAGGAAATGGGTAATTTAATTTAAGAATATAATTACTCTACTGGTGGAAGGTTTTATCCTTTTAATTCATCTACAATGATCACCAGTAGCTGGTATAGGATGACTACTACTTAGAGTAGTTCAAGAAACATAGGTACAGGTTTAGAAAATATGGGGGATGAGTCTTTAGAAATCGAATACAATAATAACTATTTAGGAGATGAATTTTATGTGGATGATAGCTATCTCCTTAAATCTAAATATTACTAGGCTAGAGAGTTGTTAAAGAACTAGAAAACATTTCTTAGTTTTCTTTGTAAAGTTGAAAAAAGAAGAAACAATAGTATGACCCCTAAAAGGTTCTTCTTGATTAGTGTGACCATGATAAGTATTATATGGATGGTATTACACACACCCATGTTGAGACAACCATTGTAGTTTCAACATTCAAATCAAGCCTTCAATTATTCCATGAAAAGGAAAAGGATTTTGGTTAGAGGACTAAATTTCATTAGTGCTTAGTTTCCTATGAGGCCATGGTTGGGGGAGTTGGGTCATGATGGATATCCTATGGGTTGTATGGAGTTAGTGACATGCCCTTTCCATGATGTTATTATCAGTATATATTATATAGGAGGTGATATTTTGTGTATCTATAAGGTCTCAGAAAGTTAATATGATTGTATAAATATAGATACATCAATTTTTCTTGAAACATGTATGAATTTATAAATATATATACCAGTCATCCCATTACATTTATAAATATAGATACCACTAAAATATTTTTAAGAACCCATATCTTCTTTTCAGGTATGGATCTTGATTTCAGGTGTTTTTTAGAAAAAAGTGAGTTTTGGAAATTTTAGAAGTACACACCGTGTACTTAGGAGGACACACCGTGTACCAGGTTGCCATGGGAAGCTGTGTACTGGCCATGTAACGGCCGAGACATGGCTGTGTGGGGTGAATTGGTATACCTATAATGTCAGGAGCCGTTTGAGGCGAATACATGGTGTGTTCATTAATATTACACATCATGTACTTTTTCTTTTAGTTGTTTTATCAGACCAGGGTTGCATCTAGCCCTCATATCCATCTTCTTCTAGCTGTGACTAGAAAAGGGGTGTATATAAACATCTATTATTCTCTGATCCACCAATCCATCATCCGTTGTCTGAATCAAACACCACTGGTTGCGTTGGAATCACCTTGATTAGTTCTTTATTCTTCTAGAGCCTCTCCTCCTAATTTCTTCTCTCTCTTGAGTTATTCAAGGTTGAATATTTTTGACGTTTTTGTAGATCTACGTCATTCTAGGGTGATTCAAGGGCTGAATCTAGAGTATATCAATCATACAATGTCGAGATAGGTGGTTTGTTTCCTTTCGTTGGTTGTCTTTGAGTTTATATGCCAAAGAGTCGATTACCCATGTTTCAGGTATTTTGGGTTAAGGAAATTGAACCCTATTTTATCTACCTTAGATTGATTGTTGGATTAAGGGTTTTTTGATGTGATATTATATAAAATGTCATGTTTAAGGAACACCCCATGGGTGCATTTCCTTGTTGGAATGTTTAGGGCTGTTTGGTCCAGGTTTCCTATGAGGCAGACCCTGTTTCCTTTCCTTGCTTGATATGATGGAAATATTTGACTTTTTCTGCTTATTAAATTATTTTGATACGAATTGGAATTGTTTATCCATGTAGTAGTTGAGATTACTTTTGGATTCTTGGTATTGTTTATGCATGATTGAATTGAACAGGGCTGTGAGAACCTGGTGTAGTTAGACAATAGGGGGAATTGACGTTGAGTGCTTCCTGAGAGTGTCTGTTATGTTTCATGCTATGAGAACACAGGGGGATTGACGATGAGTGCTCCCTCATAGTGTCTATAGATTATGTTATGAGACCACAGGAGGAATTGAAGTTTTATGATTCCCCAGAGATTCTGTAGTTATTATGGAAAGTCTATAGGGGGAATTAATGGTGAGTTATTCCTTAGAGTGTCTTCACCTTTATTGCATTACTTGGGCAGAGGGGTTAGACTGTGTGAGTTACCCAGAGGGTTAATATAAAATTTCAGTTTTTGTGATGCATCTGCCAAGCCAAAGCACATTCTTGGATTTGGTCAAGTAAGGTAGTTTTCTGAGATACCTATTTCTAATACTGTCTTGATTAAAATGATGAACATTAAATTCTAATGAATATAAATGGAAACTGTAGGATTTGTTACTTTTGTGTACTCTTAGTTTCTTTGCTGCATTTCCATTATTACCTACTATATATACTAACTGATAGTTAGGAATAGATCTTGTGGTGGTTCCCTACTAGGATTCATCTCACACACTATTTTGGTCATGATTTTGGACCCCAACAGATTATATGTTTGTAGTTATATATAAGGGAAAGTGCCCTTCGTCATTAGGTACTTGATTGCGGTGGAGATGGAGAGAATGGGACCAAGCTGAGGCTTGTGATGCTACTGGAGTTTATTTTTTTTTTCTTTTTTGACTTTGGATTAGATAAATATTTTCAACATTGTGACTTGTTTGTATATTTTCCTAGACATATGTGACATTCATCATTTATATACATTCTCTAATTGTTTATTTACTTTCAGTCATCTGCAATTTACTTTTTTATGGTATTATTGCTTCCGCTACTATTATTTGTCTGTTTTCTCTGTATTACTTTGTCAACAAGGGAACAGTTTCTCCACTATCACACCTAAGGCCCTCTCTTCTAGTCGACAACCTATGGTGTTCAGAGAAATGTGCTTGAGTCCATGTGACCAACCAAGTATGGGGCACCTTTGGGTGGCTCCAGGAACTGGGACATTATAAAGTGGTATCAGAGGGAGGTTTTTCTTTTTTGATTTGTCTTACTATTTAGAGTCTGTAGATAGAGATATGAAAGAATAGGTAGTTGGTAATAAGCTCTGGTTGAGAGTAGATAACCTATGTACATGGAAAAGCCAAGTTACCTCGAATATTGAATTTTTTTTTGGTTTTGAAATTGTTACAGCTGATTTGATTTCACCTTTGAGTGACTCACTTGTTTTGTGCTATTATGATTTATACCATTGTGGTTTCAACCCGATGAGATGAGGGTATTCCATATGATGCATCATATAGTAACTTGATATAGATCACATGTCATGCCTTATTTTCATTACATTTAGGGTGCATTACTGATTGTATGTTGTTATGATAGATGTTGTGCTAAATATGAATGCTGTTGTGATAGATTCTGTGATAGAATACCTGCTATTTTGATAATGTATTGAAATATGTAATGTTTAATTTGGATGAACATCAAACTTTGGTCCTTGAGGTGTTATGGGCCCTCTTGGATCGAAATTTGGTGGATCATATATGAACTTTAGTTTATTTTTTTTTCAATTGATGATATGAATAAGGATGCCAAAATTTGATTTGTGGTAGTATGGGATCTCCTGGGTAAGAATTATTCATTCCTTGGAAAAGATTATGAGTTTTTTGGGGTTCCAAAGAAGTTTCAAAGGCCTACTGTCTCAAAACCCAGACAACACAGTGTGTGGTATCATGAACACACGCCATGTGATCTTCTGTTCTGGAAGAAACAACTTTTCTAAAGTACAGGGCATGTACTGTATGTACATGTCATGTAGTCCTTATCCATGTGACTGAATGTGTGCACAGAGACACGAGTTTGATTAATGTTTAGTGACACACGCCATGTCTTTGAGTACACACAGTGTTTTAAGAGCTATGTATCCATTCATGTGACCAATGACATGGGTGGATGAAACCTAGGTTTTACATGCCATGTTTAATCACTACTGGAAAACTAACCTTTACCAATGGTTTGGAACCGTTGGTATAGGCCTCCAAACCGTTGGTATAGCCTATACCAACGGTTTGGAGAACCGTAGCCAAGTAAGCCGTTGGGATAGGTCTATACCAACGGTTTTCCAAAAGTCGTTGGTATAGACCTATACCAACGGTTTCCAAAACCGTTGGTATAGGTAATATGAAATCTATACCAATGGTAATGGAACCGTTGGTATATAAATTCCAAAAATAAAACATCCGCTGGGATTTGATCCCAGGACCTCTCGTTTATAATTGAACGACTCAACCACTAACCTAACATGACTTTTGTGATCATAAGTACATAAATATATATATGTATTCTCATAAATATTTTAAATTTTTATTTATATAATGTTCTCGGTACGAAGGTCCGATAAAAAATGGAAGTACCTATACCAACGGTTGTTAAAACCGTTGGTATATACCTATACCAACGGTTTTAACAACCGTTGGTATATGTCTTTGGTTGTCACTTTTCCCAACGGTTTGGTCAAACCGTTGGGAAAAGTGGCATATTTGGGGACCTTTCCCAACGGTTTGGAAAAACCGTTGGGATAGGTCCACCTTTCCCAACGGTTTGGCCAAACCATTGGGAAAAGTGGTATATTTGGGGACCTATCCCAACGGTTTGGCCAAACCATTGGGATAGGTCCACCTTTCCCAATGGTTTGGCCAAACCGTTGGGAAAAGTGGCCAATTTGGGGGCCTTTCCCAACGGTTTGGCCAAACCGTTGGGAAAGGGGACCTATACCAACGGTTTTTGCAAACCGTTGGTATAGAAGCGTTGGGAAAGATCTAATTTCCAGTAGTGAATTCTTGAATTCTATGTAGAGTCGACCGTGTCACCAACCGTGTGACTAACGACATGTGTTGTTATAACTTATGGGGTACACACCGTGTATAGGGTGAACACGCCGTGTAGTGTTACCCAGGAAGGAACTGTGGGTTTATCCCTATAGAGGAACTCTGGCAGGGGGAAATGATTCAAGTATACGCTGTGTATGAAAGAGAAAATACCATGTGTATGGTTGTTACATGACTAGGGTTGGTAGAGGAACACTCCATGTTAAAATCCTAAGGGAACATGCCATGTATGTGTTATACACGCTGTGTACCACTATTTTGTAAAACATGATTGTTTTATTCTCCTGATCCTTTCTTGAACTTCTAAGTTTCAATATTGGATAATCTTAAACTGAGGTGTGCACTTGACCTTGTAGAGTCATTCCACCACGACATCATCCAATTGTATGAAAGATACAGGGTAATGATCAAACACTAGAAATGGTAGATCGTGGATTACTAGCAGATCCTCCTTTCATTCCAGACATAGCACCAACTGTTTTACTAGAAATAGGTGTCGATGCACAGTTATAAGAAGGATTCATGAGGATGATGCATACTTTCCCGGGATCACCTCATCCTGCCCCATCTATGGAAGAATTTACATGAGTTTTTTAGCAGAAAAATACTCCCACATTATCAGGGGATGGAGGACCTCCGGCTGTAGAGTCATGGTTGGAAGCCATGTTGTCTTTCATTGAGCATCTTGAGACACCTATTGAGATGAGGGTGAAGTCGGAAACCTACATACTATATGATTCTGCCAATAGATGTTAGGATGTGATATCACATATGTGACGCCAGTGAGATAAGTCTTGGGATGAGTTCCAACATACCTTATATGATTATTTCTACCCAGAGACCTTGAGGGCCAACCGAGCCTGAGAGTTCATAAGTTTGGAGTAGGGTAATCTCTCAGTCATGGAGTATTATTCTCGCTTCACAGAGTCGCAATGATTCACACCCATTCTGGGGGGTGATGAGTTATTCCTGGTAAGGAAATTTGAGGATGGTCTCAGGTATGACATCCGATATCAGGTGAATATCTTTAGTTTGACTTTCATATCTTCTATAGTCAACCAGGAGTCTATGCATAGAGATATGAGTAGGCGGGATTTCCATTCAGGTAACCAGGTGGTATGCTAATAGTGCAGGAAGGGAAGACATAATAAACATCAGTGCTTGAGAGACCCAGTTGAGTGCAGATCTTGAGGAAAGATGGGACATCATCATCATTTCTAAAATTCCCTCCTTCTAGCAGCTAGTGAAGGAGGATCTATTTCGACTCCTAGTACCAAAGCAGGACCACCAATTGCACATCATAATGGGGGCTATATTTCTTCAAGATGTTCAGGATGAGGTGGTGTTCATGGTCATAGTGGTCAGACATAGGGGTTTTTATAGCCATAGGGTAGATCAGCTCAGGGATCTCATATATCTTTATAGGGCCACGACGCAGACCAAGATTTTTCACTGGAGTAGATCCAGTAGGAGAATGATCTCGGACCCACTACAGTTAGGGGTAAGATTTTGTTTTCCTCAGTTTTAGATTCTTCTCTTTTTGATACAAGGGATTCACATAGATTTATATCTATGTCTATTGTGGATAGGCGTGGGCTCTACATCTATACTTCTACTAATATCATGAAGCTGGACACTCTGTTAGGGATTATATTGGATAGTGTACATCAGAGCAAGGAGTGACCTCTTGAGTTTGTCGGGTGTCACTTCTTATGGGACCTTTATTTCTTATAGATGATGGTCTATGAAATCATTCTTGAAATGGACTGGCTAGTTACCTTCTAGGTAGTTGTCCATTTCTATTTCCATAGGGTGAGTTTCACATTACTAGAGGACACGAATTTTCTACATAAGGGTAAATGGGATGTCCAGGTGAGCAGAGCTAAACCTGAGCATCACGGGTTGAGAGGAATTACAAACCAAGCTACTAGTTTATATTTGGATGACTAGGGGAATTCATAGATGGACTTTCCTCTAGTGGTTGACCATTTCAGGGATGTTTTTCAAGATGACTTTTTAGGTTTGCCTCTAGAGAGAGAGGTCGACTTTTCTATTGAGCTTGTTCCAGGAGAGGAACCGGTGTCCATTCATCCTTATAGTATGGATAAAACAGAGTTACAAGAGCTCAAGAAGTAGTTGAAGGAGTTGCAGAAAAAGGGTTTTATCTGACCCAATACTTCTCCTTGGGGTTCTCTGGTCCTGTTTGCAAAGAAGTCAAAAAATACCCTTAGAATTTTCATGGATTATCGAAACCTGAACCAGTTTATAGTTAAGAACCAATATCCCTTACTAATAATTGATTATCTATTTGATCATCTTTGAGGAGAACGAGTGATCTTGAATATTGAATTGAGATATGGTTATCATCAGTTGCGTGTTAGACCATCAAATATACCTATTATAGATTTTTGGAGTAGGTATGGTCTATACGAGTATGTGGTTATGCTGTTCGGTCTCACAAACGTACTGACCAATTTCATGGCACTGATGAACTGAGTGTTCCACCCTTACTTAGATTCCTTTGTGTTAGTCTTCATGGAAAATATCTTGGTGTACCCTCACACTCGACAAGACCATTCCATCCAACATGGAATCGTTTTGAGTACACTGAGATAACACCCGTCATATTCTAAGATCCCAAAATACCACTTTTGGATGGACCAGATTCACTTCTTGGGTCATCTTATCTCATAGACAAGTGTATCAGTAGACAAAGATAAATTGATAGCTGTAGGTTCCTAGGATAAGCCAAAGAAATTCATTGTGGTATAGAGTTTTTTGGAGTTGGATGGTTACTACAAGTTCTTTATATAAGACTTTTCATGCTTAACAGCACCACTGACGGGCCTGACTAAGAAGGGTGCGAAGTACTTGTGGATAGATTCCTAAAATTCATCCTTTTAGGTGCTGAAAGAGAGGTTGAATTCAGCACTGATACTGATATTACCAAATCCTAGAAAGAGTTATACTATTTACTGTGATGCATCAGGTATCAGGCTGGGAGGGACACACTATCCCATGAGTGATTAGTATGAAGTGAGATGATATGGTAGGGATGCACTTACCCCTAAGGATAGGTATGCATGAGATGATCTAGGTGGGATGCACTGACCCACGAGTGATCAATATATAATTGGATACTTAGGACTTGCTAATAGGATCTTATTGTTTAGAATGATACTAATTGATTTCTGAGGAAATGATCCTTGAAATAGGATATGAGATAGATTATAAGTAGTGTGGTATGTAAAATGATAATAGAAACCTCAATACTTGTCTAAGAAGGCATGGCCAAGATTTTAGGTTCTATGTCTAATACTTGATGACTCAAAATCTATGTTTGATTTTCATTGAATTTTATGTTTCCAGGTGAGTGTGTTAAATATGAAAAAATACACTCCATAAATATGTATTTATTTCACATCCAATTTATCACATAAAACTTAGTATTTTGGAGTCATTTTGTAACACCCCAAGCTTCCACGATACGCTTCTCTATGAAAAATACAATACCTTGCACTGTATGCAACTTCTAGTTCTGGCACATCACGACAAATCAAACTAGCTGTTTAAAAAGTAGTTATGAATATTAATACCAAATTTTGGAAATTTTTATAAATTTTATTTTTCAAAATGGACTTCATTTTTGGATTCAGAATATAAAAATTAGCTTAGGGTGAATTTTTGGTATTTTTCTGAAAACTTTTAATTTTTGATGAATAGTGAAAAACATTGCGTTATTGTTTTAAACCGACAATTTATTTAAATAATTATTTAATTTATTTAAATTTATTTTAATTCAAAATATATACATAGTACCTATATAAGTTCAATATAATTCATTGGAGTCATCTTATAATAAGATTAGATGTATAAAATTTTATTGAACTTTTTACCGTCTTTTACCCAACTTCTAGGCACATTTGCAAATTTGTCAGAAAGGTAATTTTACCGCTTTTGGGAATTGAATTTAAAAAATCCGAGAGACACAGTTGACATCAGTATGTAAAATTTGGTTCAATAAGATGAAAATATTTTTTGGTGAAAACTAACTTTTGACTTTTATTTACCACGGTTAAAAGTAAATAGGGTAATTAAAGGTAAAATTGATATTATAATTACCATAACACATGTCCTAATTATATTGGGTAAGTTTATTTCGACCCAAATAAACCTTTGGAATAAAATATGATCCTTTTGGACCAGTTGGATTAGATTAGGACATTTATTATTATTTTATTTAAAGAAGAGTTAAAAGTGTTAAATTCAATGTTTAATAACTAAACCATTTTTAATATAGGGTTATACAAAAGATAAATTCGACTATAAATATTCATTAGAAAGATACAAATATTTCCTATAGAATTATATTTTAGTCATAATTTTTAGAAATTAAATAATTAAATTTATTTATGACACAATGATGATGTAGTAATTACCTTATTATTGAAATATTATAAGAATTGATATTATAAATATTAAAATAAATGTAAATTGAGACTTTTAATGCATTAAATTAATTTTATAGGTTAATATGACATTTTAGGGTTGATTAATTAATTTTTTATGAAGTGATAAGTTTATTATGACTTTAAAAAAAATCAAATACTACATTGTTTCAAAATTGACATAAATGAGTTTTTAAAACAAATACTATTTTATTAAATAATATAATATTCCTAAAAATACAAGGTTCAGAAAAGTAACTTATATAAGGTTTTATTTGTAAATAATGAACCAATTGGGGTTGTATTTTCAATTTATAGTAAGTTTTTTTACCATATAATATAAAAATACAAGGAGATGTGGTAAATGTAAAACTACTTAACAGAGTTAAATATAAAAGATATGGTTAATATGATGACCTAAACCTGTATAAATCCTATTGTTTGAAATTTTTTCGACCCATATAAACCTTATTTTAGACATAAATCCATTTGGTGCCATTAAGGACCAAAAATTATTTTATTATAAAATAATATTTCAAGCTTTTCCTAAAGTGACCCTCACCTCTCTTATAAAAGGGTACTTTCCATTCTATCAAAATCACCCCTCCAAAGCCATTTTTCTTGGACAAAACCTACCCAAATATCCTACCAACTACCCTAAATTCATCCTAGAGGACTTAATTTGATCATAAAACTAACCTAAGAATAACTTTTTATCAAATCAAAAGGTATCACTCGAAGAAAAGGTAATAATTTCACCACCTATTTCAAAGTTATCTCTTTCTTCCATTTCCTCTTTATTTATTGTTTACATACCAAAATAATAACTCGAGTACCTTATACATACTGATATTTTATTATATGGTACAACCATATTCATTATTCTATCCATCCTATGAATGTCAAATCCACCATATCCGCGTACGTACGACTTACCATCTCCACGTCCTGGTGTAGTTTGTTATTCAACACTTCATTATTTGGATGGGTATAATATTGATGTATAATTAATGTAAATAATAAATATAACATGCTAATTATTATTTATATATTATATTACATCCAATTACATACAATTTCACCATCAATAGAATGATATCATCGCTCGTGCGTATGTACGGATTACCGTCTCCAAGAACACGATGAGATTCTTTCCCCATCACAACCATTCAAGAATAATTTTAATTTTCTGATTAATTTTTTAAGAACTTAATATATTTCTAGATTTGAATCAAATACAAACTATCCATGACAAACAAGAATTATGTAAAAAATTATATAAAAGAAAATGAATTTGTTAACACTCGAAATAATGATACTACTGAAATTTTATTAACAAAACAATATTACAAGATCATATATAATATAACATTTTGTATATGGTTCTTGTATAATTTAATAGCAATTATTTAACTATTATAAAAGAGTTTAATTCACCATATTCCATGAAAAAGTACAAGGTAAGGGTTAATTTTAAAATCTCTTTATTTATTTAAGGTTGTTCATACGTAAGTATCTACTGGGACTTCTTTATCATCCACATCTATGTTTCTTAAAAATTTATTACAAAACATTTTTACTATTTAATAGAATATGGGTTAAAGTTATTTATAACCTTGTTTAACTTCTTATAATATCTTATTAAAGGAATCTTTTTGTCATTTTCCAAACAAGGTACTTTATGACCATTTCGACAAATTAAGGTAAGAATGGTTTTTAACGTATACGGCGGGTGCAGATATTTTTTGCTGTTATAACATCTCTAAAGCTTCCCTTACAAGCTTAAAAGAATATTTTAAAAATAAATGTTTTATTTTATAATTATATGAATTTTAAATGATTTCAAAATAAAAATAGATATTTCTCTCAAATCATTTTGATTTCATCTATGTCAACATCCTTTATGGATTTTACAATTGTTTGAAGTTGATTTATTATGATACAATATTCAATATTGTATTTAAGGTTTTGTGATATGTTTGACTATAGATGTGTTATTTTATACCATTCATGGTTTATGGTTAAAGTATTAACATTTCGTATGATAGTTTTAATATGAATTTGTATGTTATGTTTCAACCTTTTCATATGAGGAATACATTGGAATTAATAAGTGATGGGTGAAGCCCACTATATTTCCCCAATGCATCGGTAGGTATCATGAGACAAACTAGTGTCTTGGTAGAAGGACTTGACAAAATCTTCTTTTAGTCTTGTCACGAGGCTTGACTATGTGGTTATGATGTCCGATATTATGCATTCCATCATTATGAATTTGGCTATTGATATTTCATGTAATTAATCGACTAGTATAGTATCCATGTTAATAAGAAAATGGAATTATTTGATTTATATTTTCTATATTATGATAATGTTTATGTTTAAAAGTCTTGTGTTTTAGTCTTATACATTTCCTTAAATGTTTATGCTTATTTTTTATAGTTTCCACTATATTATTATCATTACTGAGAATCAAAGCTCACCCCTTTCTTATGTTTTATTTTTTCTAGGATGTGAATAAGTATATTATTACTGACATGAAGGGATAGTCTAAGGGATATGAATGTGTTCAAAGGAGACACAATGTTGTTGTTTTTCATTTGATAATGTAATGAAAAACTTTGGTATGTATCTAGCACTTCCAAGGCTACTAAACTAATCGGTATTTAGAGAATTGATATATTGTGATCATGCCAATGTTATGTAATAATGAACTGAACCTCGATAACTAGGGTTGGGTCTTTATAGTTGGTATCAGAGGAAGTTTAGTGAAAACCTTGGAAACTAGATTTTGAAAAAATCTTTGATTAGAGAACATTACCCTAAGATAGACATTGAGAATTAGTATAGACAAACATCCAAAAATTTTGGTAGTTTAAATATTATGTGGTTTTTTCCATGAAATACATCCTTGTATTAATATGAGTAGGTACAGGTGGCTCTGGCACAGATGTAACTAGGATTAAAAAATCCGGCAAGGAGTTTTGGTCTTGAATCGGGGTATCCTGGTACATGACAACTGGCCTTGATGCACTCTTGGTTACGATATTCTTGGGGGATATGCTTAGGATAATTCTCATTTTATTTACAAACCATCATGAAGTATTTTTGAGTAAATACTTCATCAAAGAAAACATTTTTTTTATGATTAAGGATTATATGCATAAATTGTTCAATTTATGTTAGGTATTTTACTAGTTTGGAATTATGTGTTTCAATTCATAAACTGATTAGGTGTATGAAATTGTTTAAAAATGGTGCATAATGGAAGAAATTAAAACTATATCAACACATGTAATCCATGTAGGTATTAACCTTCTACTCAAGAAAATTATTGTGTAGATGGTGATGCAATTGGTGCTGAAAAACATATAACCATACTGGGAAAACTCACCTAGGTTATGAATAATAACCTTACCCGTATGAAGCACCCTGATCCACAATGTGGAGGATGAATGTTAGACCAATTCATGAGGAAAAAACCACCAATATTCAATGGGACTAAAAATCCATTTGTAGTTGAGAAATGGATAATTTCCTTAGAGAAAATATTTTATTCTTTGGGGAGTAGCAAAAGGGAAAAAGTTGTCATGACAGTTTATCACCTCACAGGAGATGCAGATAAATGGTGGTCATTGATTCAGAACACAAAGAAAGATGATGTAGTATCAAATATGGAATGGAGGTAGTTTAATGATATTTTCTTAGAAAAATACTTTCCTCGAGACCATCAATCAGATATGGAAAGACAATTTCTGAGTCTAAGACAAAAGGATGATGAGAATGTCGCAATGTATGAGGCTAACTTTATAAGGTTATCAAGGAATGATTCAGATTATATACATTACCCAAGGAGTAAGATTGATCGATTCTTTTATGGGTAAAAACCATTTCTCTATTGAGAATTAATTTCACAATCCTTCTCATCGTATGAAGATATTGTCTCATTTTCCATCAAGATAGAAAAATAATTCTCTATGTATTACGACTTTAAAGCAAAGAAGGAGAAAAAGAGATCTACTGGACACTTTGGAAATGGAAATATGGGGAAGAAGGGAAAAGTTGAATTTCAATCCTATAGTAAATGTGGGAAGAAACACCCTGGTACTTTCCAGAAGGGAATATGATTCTGTTACAAGTGTGGTGAAAAAGGCCACCAAGCTCGTGATTGCAAGGAAAAAAAGAGGCTGTCAATGTTGAATGCTAAAATTATAGAGAAATGGGGAATTATGAAAATGAATGTCTTAAGAGCCAAGGAAACTTAACTCAAAAAAGGTCAAGGGAGAAAGGTCAAGCTTATGCTATAACTATTGCTGAGGTCGAAGCTTTGAATGACGTGGTGGTAGGTAATTTAATGGTTTCCTCAAATTTAGCCAATGCTTTATTTGATTCTGGATCATCGCATTGTTTCATATCTTCCTAGTTTTCTATGAAAATTAGATATTTCCAATTTGATTTAACAAGGGAGTTTTCAGTCAAAACTCCTAAGGGAAGTATCATTAATTCAACGTTTTTTCAATCAGTTCCCATTAGGTAATATAAACATTCTTTATCTGATGATCCCATCATCATACCCATGATTGAATTTGATATAATCCTCAGTATGGATTGGATTTCGTACCATGATGAAAAAATTTCTTGTAAGAAGAAGGAGGTTACAATTTTGATGATGATTAAGAGTAACTTATCTTTAGAGCAGAAATGTCACCATATGATTCTTATCTAGATCTACCCCAAGTAGGTTTAAATTAAATTATTAGGGTGGAAGAGAATGAAATAACTATAGGTTAGGAAAGGAATTTTCAAATAGATGATGTACATATTGTGCTGGAATATGATGATGTGTTTCCATAGGATTTACCTGGACATCATCCTAAATGATAAACTGAGTTTTCCATTGATTTAATTCTTAGTTCAAGGCCCATATCGAATACCCCTTATAGAATGGAAAATGTGGAATTAGTGTAACTAAATAAACAATTAGTTCAAATGAGTAATAAAGAATATATTCTACCTATTGTTTCTCCATGGGGAGACCCTATTATTTTTTAAAAAAGAAAGATGGATCCATGAGGTTGTGCATTGACTATAGGGATATCAATGCTATAACAATAAAGAAAAAGTATCCCCTACCTCTCATTGATTATTTATTTGATCAACTTCATGGATCTCAATATTTTTCAAAGATTGACCTTCTAAATGGATACCATAAGTTGAGCTTGAATAAGGAAGACATTTTGAAGAAAGCATTTTGTATCAGGTTTGGGCATTATGAGTTTACAATAGTGACTTTTGGACTGAATAATGCACCCTCTGTCTTCATGGATCTTGTGGTTAGAGTTTTCAAGGAATATCTTGATGATGCTGTAGTGTTATTTATTGAGGATATCTTGGTATACTCCAAAAGTTACAAAGATCATGAAAACCACTTGCGTGTTATTCTAAATACTCTTAGAAGAAATGAATTACATGGGAACTTTAGAAAGTGTGAATTATGGCTTCAAGAGATTTCTTTTCTTGGCCATATTGTCTTTAAGGATGGAATATATGTTTATCATTTAAAGACAAAAGGCAATCTATAATGGCTAGAACCGATGAGTATAAATGAGGTATGCAGTTTTATTGGTTTAGTAGGTTATCATGGGCGATTGGTCCAGAATTTTTCCCGATTGGATAACCCATTAATGAAGCTCACACGTAAAGGGGTTAAATTTGTTTGGATAAAAGAGTGTGAAGAATGTTTTGAATAACTAGAGAGAATATTATTCAATGCTCTTATCTGGATTTTACCATCAGGGAATGATGGGTTTGTTATTTATAGTGATTATTCAAAGAAAGGACTTGGTTGTGTCCTTATGAAGACTGATAGAGTTATTACCTATGCATCATGTCAGCTAGAAATTCATGAACAATACTATCCCACTCATGATCTTGAGTTAACAACTGTAATATCTTCTATGAAGATATGGAGACACTATCTCTATGGTGAAAACGGTGAGATATATACCGATCACAAGAGTTTTTGGTATATTTTCTGACAGAAAAAACTCAACATGATGAAGTGATGATGTCTTAAACTATTCAAATATTATGATTTCACTATACACTACCTTTTGGGGAAGGCCAATAAGGTGGTAGATGCTTTGAGGAGAAATTATCGTGCAGTTTTGAACAACATGAGAGTTGAAAAGGATCCTATATACATGGATCAAGTAAATATGGATATGAGAATAACCATGGAAAGAAAAACATCAATAATTTTTCAAATTGTTGCCAAACCATATTTACTAAAAAGGATAAGAAGTTCTCAGAATAATGATTAAGAGTTTCAAAAGAAAATTAAAGCTGTGAATAATGAGATATTGATTAACTTTGTATATGAAGATAGAATTTTAAAATTTGGGAAAAGGATTTGTGTTCCCGATATACCTGATCTGAAAGGGGAACTGTTGGATGATGCTCTTAGCTCCAATTTCTCTATACACCCTCGTAACAATATGATGTATAAATATTTAAAGGAACATTTTTGGTGGGAAAACATGAAGAGGGAGATTGCTGATTATGTGTCAAGATGTATGGTTTTTCAATAGGTGAAGGCTGTAAGACAACATCTTAGAGGAGTCATGAAACCTCTTCCCATACCTGAGTGGAAATGGGATGATATTATGATGGAATTTGTCATGGGGATACCAATGACTAATAGAAGGAATGATGCAGTATGGATCATTTTTGATCATCTAACCAAGTCAACGCATTTTCTTACTATAAGTGATGATTTAACACTTGAACGTTTAGCAAGAATATATATTAAAAAAGTTTTAAGACTTCATGGTGTACCCCTATTGATTGTTTCTAATCGTGATCCCCATTTACATCAAGATTCTGGAAAAGTTATCAGAAATTCCTAGATATTGAACTTTTTTTGTGCACTGGCTACCATCCTTAAACTGATGGAAAATCATAATGGACTATTCAAACCTTAGAAGACATGTATAGATCTTTCTCACTTGACTTTCAAGGTATGTGGGATCAGTATTTACCTCTTTTATAATTTTCCTATAAAAATAGCTTCCATTCAAGTATTCAGATGGTGCCATATGATGCGTTATATGGAATTAGATGTCGCACACTAACTTGATGGGATGATGTTGGTGAAAGAGAAATCATAGGCCCAGAACATATTTAGGAAATAATGGAAAAGGTAAATATTATCCAAACCCACATTAAAGAAGCTAAAAGTAGGAAAAAGACCTATGTCGATAATCGAAGAAAGGATTTTGAATTTCAATTAGGTGATCATGTTTTCTTGTAGGTATCTCTATGGAAGGGTGTTATAAGATTCGGTAAGAATGGAAAATTAAGTCCCAAGTACATCGGAACATTCAAAATTCTAGAACGAATTGGAGTTGTAGCTTACCAATTGGCAATGCCACCAAATCTCTTCAAAGTTCATGACGTGTTCCACATATCATTGTTAAGAAAATTCATTCCTGACCCAATGCATGTACTCACCTATGAAGGAATATAATTGGAACTCGACCTGTATTATTATGAAGATCCTATTATGATTCTTGATACCAGAGAACAAGTGTTGAGAAACCGGACGACTCATCCGGTAAATGTTCTATGGAGAAACTATAAGATGGAAGAGGCAACGTGGGAACCCGAGGAACTTATGATGAAGAACCACCTGAATCTTTTTATGAAGTAAAATTCTAAAAATTTTTAGGACGAAATTATTTGAAGGAGGGGAGAATGTAACACCCCAAGCTTCCACGGTACGCTTCTCTATGAATAATACAATAGCTTGTGCTGTATGCAATTTCGAGTTCTATCACATCATGACAAATCAAACTAGCCATTTAAAAAGTAGTTATGAATAGTAATACCTACATTTTGAAATTTTATAAATTTTATTCTTAAAAATGGAATGCATTTTTGGATTTGGAATATAAAAATTAGATTAGGGTAAATTTTTGGTATTTTATTGAAAACATTCAATTTTTGATGAATAGTGAAAACACTACTTTATTACTTAAAACCGATTTTTATTTAAATAATTATTTATTTTATTTAAATTTATTTTAAGTCAAAATAGATACATAATACCTATAAAAGTCCAATATATTTCATGGGAGTCATTTTATAATAATATTATATGTATAAAATTTTATTGAACTTTTTACAGTCTTTTACCCAGCTTCTAGGCACATTTGAAAATTTACACCAAACATAATTTTACCACTTCTGTGAATTGAATTTCAAAAATCCGAGAGACATAGTTGACATCAATATTTAAAATGTGGTTCAATAAGATGAAAATAATTTTTGGTGAATTGTAACTTTTGACTTTTATTTACCACGGTAAAAAGTAAATAGGGTAATTAAAGGTAAAAATTATATTATAATTACCCTAACACATGTTCTAATTCTTTTGGGTAAGTTTACTTAGACCAAAATGAACCTTATAAATAAAATATGATCCTATTGGTCCACTTCGATTAGATTAGGACATTTATTATTATTTTATTTAAAGAAGAGTTAAAAGTGATAAATTCAAAGTTTAATAACTAAACCATTTTTAATATAGGGTTATACATAAGATAAATTAAACTATAAATATTCATTAGAAATATAAAAATATTTCCTATGTAACGGTATTATGTATATAATTTTTAGACATTAAATAATTAAATTTATTTATGACATAATGATGATGCAGTAATTACCTTATTAATGAAAGATTAAAAATTGATATTATAAATATTAAAGTAAATGTAAAGTTATAATTTTAATTCATTAAATGAATTTTATTGGTTAATATGACATGTTAGGGTTGATTAAATAAATTCTTTTAAAAGTGATAAGGTATTTATGACTTTCACAATAATCAAATACTAAATAGTGTCAAAATTGATATAAATGAGTTTTTAAGACAAATACTATTTTATTAAATGATATAATATCCCTAAAAATCTAAGGTTTAGAAAAAGGTCTTAGATAAGGTTATATATGTCAATAATGAACCACTTGGGGGTTCCCTTGTTAGTTTATAGTAAGTTTATTAACCATATAATATAAAAATACAAGGATACATGGTAAATGTCAAACTATTTAACTAAAGAGTTAAATCTAAAAGATAAGGTTAATATGGTGACTTAAACCTATATATTACCTATTTGTTTGAGATATTTTCCACCTAGAACCACCTTATACATGAAATAAATTCATTTTGAGACATTATAAACCGAAAATTATTTTATTTTAATATAATATCTCATACTTTTCCTAAAGTGACCCTCACCTCTCTTATAAAAGGGTACTTCCCCTTCTCTCAAAATCACACCACCAAAGCCATTTGTCTTCGCCAAAACCTGACCAAATATACTCCTAACTACCCTCAATTCATCCTAGAAGAATTAATTTGATTATAAATCCAACCTAAGGATCCCTTTTGATCAAATCAAAAGGAAGCACCCGAAGAAGAGGCAATAATTTCATCACCTCTTTCAAAGTTATCTTCTTATTGCACTTTATCTTTATTTGTTGTTTACTTACCAAAATAATAACTCCAGTTCCTTATAAATACTGATATGTTATTATATGGTACAACCATATTCATTATTCTATCCATCCTATGAATTACAAAGTCACCATACGTGCATACGTACGGCTTACCGTCTCCACGTCGTGGTGTAGTTTGTTATTCAACACTTCATTATTTGGAAGGGTATAATAATGATGTATAATTTATTTAAATAATACATATAACATGTTAATTATTCTGTATATATGATATAAAATCCAGTTATAAACTATTTCACCATCAATAAAATTATATTGTCACTCATGCATACATACGGATTACCGTCTCCACGAATGCGACGAGATTCATTCCCCATCGTAACCATTCAAGAATAATTTTAATTTTATGATTAAAAAAATGTTTAATGACTTTATATAATTATGTACATGAAGAAAATACATCCTATCCATAACACACATGGCTTATGTAAAAAAACATATAAATGAAAACAAATTTGTTAACACCCGAAACAATGATACTACTGAAATTTTATTAACAAAATAATATTTGAAGATCATATATAATATCATATTTATGTATATGGTTTTTTTATAATTTAATAACAATGATTGAACTATTATACATGGCGTTAATGTTCCCTCATCCAAGGAAAATTACAAGTTAAGGGTTAATTTTACAATCTATTTATTTATCTAAGGTTGTTCATACGTAAGTATCTATTGGGAATTATTTATCACCGACATCCGTGTTTCTTAAAAATGTTTTTCAAAACATTTTTACTGTTTCCTAGAATATGGGTTAAAGTCATTTATACCGTTTTTTAAATTTTTATAATTTTTTTTGAAAGGAATCTTTTGGTCATTTTCCAAACAAGGTACTTTATTACCTTTTCGACAAATTAAGGAAGGAATGTTTTTTAACGTTTACAGAAGGTGCGGCTATTTTCCACCATTATAACATCTTTGAAGCTTCCCTTAAAAGGTTATAAAAATATTTTCAAAATAAATGTTTTATTTTATAATTATTTTATTTTTAAATGATTTCAAAATATACAGATATATTTCTCTCAAATATTTTTTAGTTCATCTATGTCAACATCCTTTAATGGATTTTACACTTGTTTGAAGTTGATTTATTATGATACAATCTTCCATATTTATATTGAAGGTTTTGTGATACGTTTGACTATGGATGTGTTATTTTTATACCATTCAAGGTTTATGGTTAAAGTATTAACATTTCTTATGCTTTTTTTAATATGAATGTTTATGTTATGTTTTAACTTTTTCATATGAGGAATGCATTGGACTTAGTTAGTGACAGGTGGAGCATGCAATAGATTCTCGATGCATTGTTAGGTCTCATGAGACAAACTAGTGTCTTGTAATAGTGCCTTGAAAAAATCTTATTTGTAGTATTGGAATGAGTCCTTGACTATGTGGTTATGATGTCTGACATTATGCATTCCATCATTATGAAATTGGCTATTGATATTGCATGTGATTATTCAACTTGTAGAATATACATGTGAAAAAGTAAATGGAAATATTTGATTTATATTTTCCATATTATTATGAAGTTTATTTTTAAAAGTCTTGTGTTTTAGTTTTATACATTGCCTTAAATGTTTATGCTTATTTATAATAGTTTCTGTTATATTGTTATCCTTACTGAGAATCTCAGTCACCCCTTTCTTATGTTTTATTTTTCCCAGGATGTGAAGAAGTATATTATGACTGAGCTGTAGGGATCGTCTAAGGGATATGAATTTGTTCAAAGGAGGAACAATGTTTTTATTTCATTTGATAATATAATGTAAAACTTATCTATGTATCTAGGACTTCCAAGGCTACTAAACTAATCGGTATTTCGAGACTTGATCTATTGTGATCATGCCAATGTTATGTAATTATTCACTAACTCTGGGTAAATAGGGTCAGGTAGTTAAATATTGGGGATTTCTACTAGGTTGTGGGCTTCACCCCTACCCACATACATAAAAAAGGTTTTGATGTACATAGGTAGAACTTATTGTTTTCTCTCTGGACACATATTTCACATGAATTTGGAGAAATCACACAAGATTAGAATATTATATAGTATAATGATTTGGTAGGATGATTATGTGAGTTGGAAAAAATAAAATATAATTTTAGTTATTATTCAGCATGTACAATGGCCAGTGTTTCATTTATCCATATGATGATACCATTTTTATCAGCTTCTACTCTATTATCTATTGTTGTATCATATAAATAGATTTAATTATCTCTATTGTGTACCATGGGGGACCATGGGGATCCCTATTTTATGTCAATAAGTGTTTGGTATGTCCTTTATAGAGATAGATCATACTATTTTTTTTGTATATTTATGCATGAATATCATGATTTATTTAGAGAGAATTTCCCCCCCACAGCTATCTTAGGTCCTCATTGCTTATTAGAATCCATTAGTGTATAGGGAGTCTCTTTAGAGATCTTGTATCATCCTCACACATGCACCATTCAGGTGGTCTAGGTTGGGGCATTAGAAAATGGAATAAGAGAATTATTTAGGATGGGGCAATGTTATATAGATGTGGAGATAGAATTTTCAAACTTGGGAGGTAGGATGAGGGCATACTTATCCAGGATGACTTCATTTAAAACCCACATTTCCAAGGGATTTCTAGTTTTGAAACTAGGAACTTGAGAATGAGTAAGGTTTTAGTTGTACTAAGAATACCAATGTGGGATTAGTGAGACTCAGGATGAGTCACATGTCTTAGTGAGGATCTAGTGATTTTTTGATACATCATGATAGTGTCATTTTTAAGGCATGTTGCACACACATATGGGTGATGTTTCTTGATAGTTTCCTCATTAGAATCCATTATCAATTAAATAAAATTATAATATAATCAATATTGTATAGAATAAATTATAATAGGTGATTATATTATCATGGATTTTAGTGGTTAGTTTTATTATATTTTATTGTTATTGTTTGTCCACAATAACGAAATGGTTTTTAGGTTTGATGGTTTTTGAGAAAAAAATTATTTTGAAAAATAAACTCATGTAGTCGCATGTGGTTTGTGTGAAAGTTGCTTATAATTTAGTTTCATTCAAATGTATCATAGAGGTAATGATTTTGAAATTGATTATTATTTTCAATATTTGATATAATGAAATTATAATGGTTTTTTGAATTGGATTTGAAAATGAGTTTTGAAATCAGAAGAAATTTTTATGAAAGGGATCAGTTAGGTCGGGGAGTTTGAGATTTTGATCATTGAAAAAAATATTTGGGTCCCAAGGGGTGTTTTGCAGTGTATTAGTTTTAAAATAAGTATCCAATACCTATGGAAACTAGATTTAATATATTTTATGGTGTTTTGGATGGGGTCAAACTGGATTCTTGGATTGTGTATTAGAATTTTATACCTTGGTTGTTTAGAAAAAACAAAGTGGGGTTGATGTTTTTTTGACCTGGTTTGGTCAGTTTTTGGGAAAATAAACTGGTGCCCATGTAGACCTGGGCTTTTTGGTTACTAATGGTTAACTAAGGGTAACCCGAGTAGTTAATTTATGAGTTCGATGGTGTACTGTGTGCGTTTTAAGAGAGTCATGTGTGGTGCACACATGTAATGGATGTTTAATGTTGGGATTTTGTAGCATGATTAGTTCTTTGATTAGGTCCATGTTTGGGATAAGTTGAATTGTATTTTTAGTTGATGATTCTAATGGTGGGGAGCACCGTTGGTTGTAAATGAACATTAATAGCTTGGAATTATAGTGAGGAACATCTTATTCCTATATATTATATAATTACATGTTGATGCCTTGGAAGTATTGAGTTCGGTAGAGAAACATCTCAATACTGTATATGAAAATGAATAGGAGGGTCAATTTATGATGAATAATGTGACTTATGCTGGGAATTATAGAAGAAACTCTTAGTTGACATTCCAAGGTAGGTTTCGATGAGCTCGTGATGAATTGATGATTGGGATAAGTTGATATTTATGGTTTTAGGACCACAAAGACTTCCTATGGATGATAAGTGTTATGGGGGGAAGGTTGTTTTAACCCTTGTATTTCCGGATTTTGGTAATCATGGAAAATTTGAATTTTCAATTTCTAGAGATTATGAAATAAAAATGTTTATTTCCCATAGTATTCGTTTATGGAATAATTTCTTGAATGTTTATTTGATATCATAATTGGATATTTACACTTGGAAAAAAATTTTGAGGAATTCCGAGCCAAGAATATTTTTCTAGGTAATTTGAATTTGACAGAGTGTTGACCCTACCACAATTGTTCACCCTACTATAGGGTAACATGCTATCCAGTAAGTTACTATAGGAAAAATTGGAATTTCTTTAAGTTACTCTAGTATAATTATAAATTTCTTTAACTAATAATAAAGTAAATAGAAATTTCTCCAAATTACCATAGGGTAACATACTACAGCGTATGTTACTTTAGGGGACCTTACTATTGGGTAAGTTACTATAGGGTAACTTACTATAGTGTAAGTTTCCATAGGGTAACTTACTATTGGTTAAGTTACAATAGGGTAACATAGTATATGGTAATTTACTATAGGGTAACTTATAACAGGATAAGTTGATGTTGGGTAACTTTCTATAGAGTAAGTTGTTGTAGGGTACCTTGCTATAGAGTATGTTACTATAGGGTAACTTTCTTTTAAATAATTTATTATATATTATGTGTAATTGATTTATGGAATTAATTATAAAATAAATTCTGAAATTAATTATAGATTAAATTGTTACTAATTAAAAAAATGAGAATTAATTTAATTGATTTGTAATTAAATAGAATAATCTGCTATATGGTAATCTGTTATAGGGATAAGGAAGCGTATATGGGGGGTGGGGAGAAACAATTGAGAATAATGAAAATAAATTGAACGAATTAAAATAAAATAAAATATTATTATAAATAAAATAAAATAAAATATGCATAACTAAATGATTAAAAACGTGTTTTAAAGGTTAATGGAGGTGTTTTCCAAGCCTTTCACAGAGGGTCTCACGTGAGAAGGGGTTATCTTCTTACAAGTAGAATTTTCCTTGATTTTAATTACAATGAAGCATTTTTTGGTTCAGGAGACTTCTTTAGGTAAATCTAACACTCCACATCATTCGTTTTTCCTTCCCTATTTCCTTATAGATTATTTATTCTTTTTTAGTGATGTTTTTAGTGAAAATTACATTATATCATGGGAGAATAAACCAGTGAGCATGGGGATTTTAATTTTCTCAGCTAAAGGATATCATGAGAGGATTAACGCACACCATTCATGTGAATTTTTGTCATTATATTAATTTTTTAGGGTTTTAGCCAAATTTAAATTATATTTGTGATTTAATCATTGAAATAGGTTATGTATTTTTCTCGATATGGTTTCAGGAGTTCCCCAAAAACCTTTTATGATTGGTTATTCATTGTTTCAGTGTAGTGAGGTTTCTTAATGAGATTTTAGGTTTTTATTCCTATTTATTTTAAGTGGAATAAAATTGTGGAATTAATTAACAATTAGTAATAATTAATTTAATTTGATGTTATGGTTTTAGGTAGTATCTTAGGAAGATGTAGTGGAATGGATAAGCCTAGGTAGTAGTGGATAGGTATCGAAGTAAAGGGAAATGGATTTAATTAAGGTTTTTGACCTTGAATTTTCTAATTCACTCATCTAGTTTGTGATTTTATGTTCATGTGGAATCAGTAGTAGACTAGCCTCTATATTGTATGAATTGTTTGATACCTCTATAAATTGAGATGGATTCACATTAGCCAAATAATTAAAATATACCACGTAGCTTACTAAACAGTTCAAAAGTGGAACCATGGTCGAACAAGTTCTGGTGGCCCTATTTATTGATTGTTGATGGTGTGTATGGGATTTTGAAAGTAAAAAATATTTCATTTTTAAATTGTATTTTGAAAAGGTATTTAGATCAATTGAAATTTCAAATTAAAAATGATAAGATGAGAACATTTTTTTAAATGGAAATTTTAAACAAAATTAGGTTTTTTTCAAAAGAATATTTTATTGGAAATTTTACCAATGTTAGAGCTTATGTATGAAGACATGTGATGCCTTTTGAAATGGTTTTAAAGAATAATTTGACTTGGTTTTAAAGGAAATTCATAGGTTCTTGGATTTTTTTTTTCAATTGACCTTGTGAGGGTGATGCCTTGTTTTATAAAGCATGAGTGATTTTATATGCACCTCTTATTGTGATTTCCTTATTCATTACTTGCTTCATGATGATGCATGTTTTTTAGGTTATTAGAAGATGATTTGTTTTGGTATCAAAGTGGTGGGTTGATGTAGATGAATATGAAATACCCCTTATAGGGTAGAGACAATTCTGAAGGACCCTAACAAGTGTTCAATGAAATTGTGACTAAAATTAAAGGCTGGGGTTGATAGATGAAAATTTCATTGAGGAAATCATTTAAGGTGTACAGAATATGGGATGAACTAGGGTTCTGTCAATGGGTTCCCTAGTAGTGCATTGAACCTAGTGAGTATTCATGAAAAATATAGTTTTTAATGATTGTGAGTGTCACATTAGAACCTTAATGGATGGTGTAAGAATGTTATGGATAATTTAGTGATAAGTATTATACTTGAGGTGCCAAAATTTCTTATGTGAGATGAGTTTTGATAGTTGGATAACATCATTGAGATGAATTATATGAGATGTTTTGGGTGGTACACACTACCCACTGAGATATATACAGATACATGGGATACATTGGTCAATTTTATTAGATCCATCCTTCGTCCCTGATACTATGAAATAGATGGGAGGGCCACACTACCCCCAAGGAGATGTATAGGTGAGATTTTCTAGGATGGATAAACCTCCCCCAGAGTGATTAGTATACTATGAGATAATGAAGGAGAGATGTACTACCCCATGAGGATATTTATAAGTGATATGATCTAGTAGGGGTGCACTACCCACGACTGATTAGTATACCATTGGATGCCTAAGAATGACTCCTAGGATCTGGATTTTGAGCCAAATTATACTGATTTTTATGGAAATTATTCTTATTAAATTTTTGTGGGTCTTATCCTCTTTTACATGGTATTTCGCATGCTTAGAGACACCCCAAAAGTAACTGAATAATGTATGGTTGGGATTTGAGGTGTCCTGATTGATACGTAGAAACCCAATAATTATGTTTTATGGGTATTTTGTTTTATGTTTCTAGGTTATTTCTATTACAAATGCACAAACACACTCTCTATATTTGTATTACATGTATATCAACTCGATCACAATAACACTTAGTGTTGTTGTGGCATTGGGTATTTCTAATGGGTCATTGGATACACCCCTACCATCATACATAGAATAGGTTTTGATGTAAATGGGTATAACTTCTTGTTTTCTCTCATGATTTTGCTATCACATGGATATGGACATATAGTATAAATATGTAAGATTACGGGGGACAAGAATTTGATGGGATGATTAAGTGAATTCAGATAAAGGCTAGTTTAAATTTAGTTATAATTAATCATATGTATTGGATAGTGTTCCCCTTATTTATATAATTATTATATGTTTATTTGTTTCTACTCTTTTATGTCCTTTTATATTGTATAGATAGATTAACCACTTTTAATTCTGGAATATGGGATCTCATGTGGCTCTATATTTTATATGTATAGGTTTTTGGGATATTTATTATATGTATGGGTCATACATAATTTTCAGTATATCTGGATATGGATTTCAATATTTATATAAGAGGGCATGGTCTCCCCATGACTATCATAGGCTCTTGCCACTAGTTGGAAGCCTCTGACATATGGGGAGGCACACCTGAGGTCACATAGAATCCCCAAATAGGATCTACTTTGTTAGTTTGGGTTAAGGTGTTACAAAGTATTACCAAACCATGCTTTGGGATGGTAAAGTGTTAGATATAGGTGGAGATATATTTTCCTGAATAATGGGGTAGGTTGAGCACAAACCTTGCCAGTATGACATTGGTTGAAACCCAAAATTCTAGGGGATGTCCAATATTGATAGTTGGCACTCTAGGATGAGCGAGGTGTGGTTTGGATAGAGAATCTGAATGTGGGATGGGTGAGATGTGATATGAGTCATAGGTATTAGTGGGGAGCTAGTGAGTTGTTAATGCATCATGATAGTGACATGATTAGGTTAGGATACACGCGCCTATGAGTGATGTTTTTTCCCATATATCTTTCTTAAAATCCATTATTAATTAAACCAAATTACAATATAATCAATGTTTTATCGAATATATCATTCGGGGATGTTATATTAAAATGGATTTGATGGTTTTTTATTTATTGTGATTTCGTTTATTTGACCGCTTTAGGGAAATACTTTTTTGGAAGGTTGGTTATTTAGAAAAATCCATTTGTTTAAAAAAATCACAAGGTGACATGTAGTGTGAGTGAAAAGGTTCTATAAGTTTATATTTTTCAAATATATTGTATATCCCATGATTTTGAAATGGATTGGGATTTTCAAGATTTCAGAAAATGTAAGGAAAATTGTTTTGGGAATTGGATTTCAAAATAAAATCTAAAATAAAAATATTTATTTAAGATAGATATTGGTTAGACTAGATATTTTGATATTCTGGTTCTTAGTAAAAATCTTTTGTTGTCAAGGGGAGTTTTGAAAACTTGGGTGATTTTTGGAGTGTATTGGTTTTAAAATAAGTAACTAGTACCTATGAAAACTATATTTCTTGGATTTTTGGGTTTTTATTATGTTGAACTGAATTATTAGATTGTGTGTTTATATTTTATTACATGTTTTCTTATAAAAGTCCAAGTGAGGTTGGAAGGTTTAGACCTCGTATGGTTATATGGTTGGAAAAGAAATAAATGCTTGAATAGACAAAGTTTTCTTAGTTACTAGTTATTGATCATGAGTGACTGTGGTGGTTGTTTTTTTGTGTTATTCTGGTGTACCATGTATATTTTAAGATATCCACACGTGTATCTCACATGTCATATACATTTTATGATAAGCTTGAGTAGCCATATTTTCTTTCTAATTTGGTCTATAGTTGAGATTGTTTGAATTTTGTCTTTAGTAGGTGATTCCTTTGGTGGGGATATTCATGGCTTGGAATTGACCTTTATGAGATGTGATTTATATTGCGGATCACCATAATCCTATATATGACTGAGTTAATGAAAATGTGATCTCTTGGAATCGATGAGTATGGTTTAGAACCATATTAGCATTGTTGATAATAATGATTGGGATACTAGGTTTATGGTGGATAACATGCCTCATGTTGGGAGATATACAAAAAATGTTGTTTAATATTATAGGGTATGATATGATGATCTATGATGAATTAGTGACCAATACATGTTAGGATTTGTGGTTATCGGACCACCAAGGCATCTCAAGGATGATAAGTGTTATGAAGGGGAGGTTGTAAAGACATGTATCATTATAGGTAGTGAAAATCAGGGGAAATATGAATTTTTTGTTATTAGAGATTATGAAGGGTAAAATGGTAATTTACCATAGAAGATGATCCATGAATAATTTTCTAAGATTACCCTTGATCACATAATTGGGTTTTTACCCTTGGGATGGAATTTAGTGGAATTATTTTAGGGGTGGATTTTTCAGGATATCTGGAATTTGGTAGTGTTTACCCAACCATAAGTTCCCCTATTTTAGAGTAAATTTTTATTGGGTAATTTACAATAGGGTAACTTGTTATAAGATAAGTTACTATAGTGTAACTAAAAATGTTATTAGGTTAGTATATGGTAATTATAAATTTCATTATGTTACAATAAGTTTACTGGAAATTTCATTAAGTTAATATAGGGTAACTTATTATAGGGTAAGTTACTATATGGTGACTTACTTGTGGGTATGTTACTAATGGGTAGAAAACTAAATGGTATGTTACTATAGAGTAACTTAATACAGGATAAATTTTCTTAGGGTAACTTGCAACTAGGAAAGTTTTTTCTGGGTAAGTTTCTATAAGGTAAGTTGGTGGAGGGTAACTCATTATAGGGTAAGTTACTGTTTGGTAAATTTTTGTAGAATAATTTATTATTTATTTTGTATAATTTAATTATGGAATAAATTTTGAAAGTAATTATAAATTAAATTATTAATAATTAAAACTGGTTTATTAATTTTATTTTATTTATAATTAATTAGGGAAATTCTCTATGAGGTAATCTACTATAGGGTAATATGCGGTTTGGTTAGTGACCCTTATAGAAGGGGGGAGAAATTGGGTAGAAGAAAGAAAATAAAGATAAATAAGGAACGCAAAATAAAATAGAATAGAAAATAAAAAATAAAAAATAAATAATTAAATGGTTAAAAACATTTTTAAAGGGTAAAAGAGGTGTTTTCTACACCTTTCATGGGGGGGGGGGGGGGTTGCGTGAGAGGGTATAGATTCTTTCAAATTGGTATTTACATTAATTCTTAATAGAATCAAGAACTATTTAGTTCTGTGGTATTATTGGGGTAAATATATAACTCTACATAGATTTTTTTCTTTTTTCCCTCTTCCTCTTTCCTTATGCATGATTTATTATTTTCAGGAAATAGTTTTTATTGTTAATTCAACTAGATCATGATGGAATTACCCGGAGATAAAAGTTATTTTTCTTAAATTTACAAAATTATATCCCGAGAAGATGATTTCATGCCATCGAATGCTATTTCAGAGAAGGTACATCATCATATGAATATTTTATAATTTTATCCTAAATTAAATTAAATTGGTAATATAATTATTAACACATGATAGAGATTTTTCTCAGGATGGAGTTGAGAGTATGCCACTGACCTTTTTAAGTGGCTAGTTTCAATTTTAGTGTGTTGAGTTTTCCTGATGATATTTTAGTATTTCATTCCAATTTAAATTAAATGTTATTAAAGTAATTAATTGATTTTAATTGGTTATAATTAATTTAATTTTATGTAATGATATGAGATAATAGATTGTGGTTATTCCATTGGTTGGATGATCTTAGACAATAATGGATAAGATATGAATTAAAGGAAAATGGATTCAATTGAGGTTAGTGGCCTTGAATTTTCTAAATATCTTGTTAAGTTGGTGATTTCGTCTTTTTTCCTATTATTATTATGTGTGCCTCCATATTCTATGAGTTTTTTGATACCACCATAAATTGGAAAATACTCATGTCTTCCAAATAGTAAAAATGGATCACATAGATTTTTTAAGGTTTAATGATAGAAAATTGTTTAAAAAAGTGTCAATGACCCTATTTTTGGATTTTTTAGAGGCCTGCATTAGATTTAAAAAAAAATAGATTTCCATTTTACATGTTATTTTAAAAAGGGTTTTTTTTGAAGTTGAATTTAAAGGGAAAAATGGTAAGTTGATAATGAGTTTTGAAAATGTAATTTAAAACCAAAGAGAGGTTTTTTTAAAGAATGTCTGATTTGATTTCTAGTTAAGGGTTGAGTGTGAGTAATACGAGATGTGATACCTTCTAAAATGGATTTAAAAGAAAATTTGACTTAGTTTATGAAGGAATGATGGAAAGTATTTGTTGAATTGTTTTTGATCATTTGACCTTATGAAGGTGATGCCCTATTTTTTAAATCAGGAGTGATTTTGTATGTTACCCTTTCTATGATTACCTTGTGTAATTCTTATTTCATGATGATTTATTTTATGCATGTTATTTGATGATGGTTTATTTTGTAATAAAAGTTGTGGGTTGATTTAAATGAATGTGAAATACCCCTTAGAGGGTAGAGATGTGTCTAAAGGACCCTAATAGGAATTGATGGACATTATGACCATAAGAATGGGATGAGATAGAGAGATAAAAATGTGATTGAGGAACCTATGTAGGGAGTTTGAACTGTGGGATGACATATGGGTCCCTTAGTAGGTTCCCTAGTAGTATGTTGAACTTAGAGAGGGTACATGTGAAATTTGGGTGCTAATGATTACGAGTATCACCTTAGAACATAAATAGATGGTGTGAGCTTATTATTTCTAAGGTAGTGGTAGGTCATTCACTTTATAGGACAACCTATGTTATGTGAGATATGTTTATACAAATGGATGACCCCATGAAGATGTGTTTTGTGATATGTTTTAGGTGGGATGAACATACCCCCGAGATATGTACATATATATGGGATACCTTAGGTGTTTTCCTTGAATAAAACCTTCATGCCTTTTGCTATGATATTAGAGGGATGCACTTCTCCCTAAGGTGGTGTATAGTTGAGATGATCTAATAGGGATGAAATGTCCCTCTAAGTGGTCAACATATAGTGAGATATTGTGAGAGAGAAACACTTCCCCCTATAGAAAGGTATACATGATCTGATTTGGGAGGGACACACTTACCCAGAGTGATTAGTATACTATGAGATGCCCAAGAATTTATACTATGATCTAGTGTTGAGAAATATAATAATGGATTTACAATTACACTATCATAGGAATTGGACTTGGGCCCGAAGTTAGTTAGCATGGTATGTCACACGCTCATAGACACCTGAGATGTGGCCAAAGAAAGTATGGTTGAAGTTTGAGGTGGTCAAGATGATACCTAATGACCTGACATGAATGTTTAATGTGAATTGAATGTTTCATGTGAATAAATGCACTCCCTATAAATTTATTTCATGCACATCCACTTTATCACATCAACACTTAGTATTTTTTAGGGATTGGGGATTCCTACCAGGTCATTAGACTCACTCCAACCTGTGCATGGGGAATGGGTTTTGATTTTCATGGGTATACAATATTTTTATCTCAGGACATCAGTATCACTTTGATTTTAACACATGGTATAAGAATAAAAAATTATTTAGGATAAGGAATAAATAGAATCATTATGCCTGAATGGTTCAAAGGCCTTCTTTTTTATTTTGTTATGTATAATCCCCCTTTTAAGGGCTGAAGGGGAACCCGTACATGACCCATAGGCCCAAGGCACAAGGCCCGACTAAGCTGCAATACATAACCTGAAGGCCCATAGGCATACCATGCCCAATACATGACTCGTAGTCCCATGCCACTTGAACTTCCCCTCCCCATATTCTGCATCATTGATCACCTAGCTCCCCACCTTGCATTGATTATCGGATTTCATTTCCCCATACAAAGCTGCATAGTGCCTGGTCCCGATGGCGGATGCCATACCCTCTCATTCTTCCAATCCGGTTAGCTCTGCTTCTGGTGGCTGCTACTCTTGTTGCTCTGATCCTCTTCTAGGTCATTTTCTGTGTAAACCGAGCTACTCCATGGTCTACGTGGCCCAATGGTCCTGTGGACCGAAGGCCTTTGATGACCTAAAGGCCTTTGGGACCCGTATGTCCAAACCAGTGACCCGAAGGTCCAAATCGGGTGAATAGTTTCGACTGCTACAGTACTAAAAAGAAACTGCCACATTTCTGGTACAGTACTGCAATAGTACTACTACAGTACCCCAAAAAATTTCCTCCCCCCAGTTTTGAACCTGGGTCTCTTGGATGCCAAGCAGGAGCCCTTACCACTCGGGTACATGCTCATTGGACAATAGAATGATTATGTGAGTTAGGTTGGAGGCTAGTTTATTTTCAGTTATTATTCAATATTCCTACTATATAGTGTTCCATTTATTTATTCAATGATTCCTCGTTTCTTTTCTATCACTCTAGTATGAATTTATAGATCATGGAGATGATTTTTTATATCCTATAATATAGGGCATATTTTGATCCCATTTTTTTTACATGTTTTTAGGATTTCAGTTATATAGATGGTTCATGATCATTTTATGGTAGATTCAGCCATGACCCTTAGAATTTATATTAGATGTAATACTATGCCCACTACTATCTTAGGTCTTAACCACTATTCAATAACCATTGGAACATGGGGATATGTGATCTATGTCATGTAACATCCCCAAATGGGCATTGTTTGGGCAGTCTAGGCTGGGGTATTAGAGGTATGTTGTTGAAACCTATTACAGTTATGCTCACGGAGTGGTATAAGAGAATATATATAATAGGGAGTGAATCATAGAATTTTATAGATTGTATATATAATCCCTAAAATTTTACACATATTATTAAATGATTTTAAGCATAATTAACCATCAAATACAAACTATGGATCGTAATGTCTAGTGTCTTTGGAAGTTTAGGTACATAATTAAAAATCATAAAAAAATATTTTAATTAATATTCATAATGAGATCCTAAATTCCATTGTTCCATTAAATTTATATTGGATAACCTAGGGAAATACATGATTAATGGGATGATCTAAAAATCTTAGCAAGGGAATAAATATATGAATAAATCATAGCACATGAGTTATAAGGCATAACACGAAGACATAAAAATGCATGAAGGAAGTATAACATATAGAACATAGAATCATAGAAATTTGGAAGAAAAATAAAAAATAACATAATCATGATTCAAGGTTTATTTCACATGGAGGAGCACAAGTCAAGTCTAACCACCAAGACCATTTCACATGGAGTATGAGTAAAGGCTGACCACCAAGACTATTGCACATAGAGAACATGTTAAGTCTAACCACCAAGAGTGTTGCACATAAAATATCATGAGAATAAACATTACCCAATTCATTGGAAAAATATATCAACAAAAACATCATAACATGTTCATTAATATGTGTTCCACATAAAGAATCATATGCAAGGAATCAAACACAAACATAAGTGTTACCCATAGAAATAATTGGGTATGATAATCATGTCAAAAGGCATATCAAAAGGGAATATCATAAAGATTTCCAATAAAGAATTAATGTAAATAATACATAGACACTAATAAAGAAAAATAGGCATAAATCATGATAATTTAGGTCAAAATAAAGTTACAATATGTGAAAATATAGTTTAAGAAGCATTATAAATAAAAAATTTTAGTGTAGTTTAATAGAAAACTTTCAATATTCTTTAAAAAAAGGCATAATTGTTTTTATAAAACAATAAATGAACCAAGATAGTTTTTAATGTTAAAATTATTAATTTTATAAAAATACTGGTGGGCTAAAATATATTATGGAGTGAACTTGAAAATAGGTAAGAAATCAGGAAGTTCCCTTTAATCCGGCTTTCTTATCGAGAAGAATTGAGAAAGAAATAGTTTTAAAACATGTATATCCCCCCCAAAAAAGATAAAGTGATCTGAATACATGATTTTTTAACATATAAAAAAAATTTAAAAGAATTATATAGAAATAAATAATATTTAAATTAGGTTAAATATAGATAAAGCGTAACCCGAAGGAAAAAATGGAGGTTCAGAAAGAATCCCATACCTAAGGTTCGAAAGTGATGTGCACTTGATCTCAATGTCCTATATAATCAAAGAAAATCAATTAATAAATTTATAATAATTTAAACATGTATTTGATTAATTATAATTTAATAAAGTTCATTTATGTCCTTTTTGATGAGTTATAATATACAATTTTATTGTTATAGAGTGTTCGTTCCTTGGGTTTTCAGGATGAGTTTATTTATTTACTTGTATGGAAAATCATGTAAATTGAGAATAGTTGTATAGAATTGAAATTATATGTTAATAATTTACTTATATATTTTAAAATGGATATATAATTCATTTTGTTATTTACAGTGAGGATGACTCATTAGATAATACGTTAGTGATAATCATTTTGATTATTTTGGGCGGTTTTCGCTCACAATGAAACTGTTTTGTTTTAATATTTAATATTATGTGTATATGTTAGTTATAGAACATAAAAATATTTATCAAATAAATTTTAAAATATTTTTCAACCATTATAGTGCTTTTTAGACCATCCTTGAATGTGGTAATTTAAAATTATTTTTTTGTCCTTAAAGGTGATAAATTAACACCTCAAGGATGATGTTTTCATTTTTAGAATAAAATGGAGAGAAGAATGGATTTGATGAAATATCTTCCATAAACATTATAAAATTATAGTATATATAAGATACTTGATTTATTATTCCACTTGAATTAGGGGAGGTGATTATAGAATAAGAAAATAAAAGAAATTTTAAAAGAAATTAAAAGGAAAGGAAAGAGGTTTTTACCTCTTGAATTCTTCTCCATAAGATTCTACTTAAGGCTCTTGAGTTTGGTATTTTATTAAGACCAGAAGATATAGGATGTGGGGTAGATACTTGGAAGATATTTGGGCATAATTTGGACAATGATAAAAGCTTTAAAAGTGTGAGGAGAATAGGTTGTGAGGGGTGGTATTTATAGTGGAGGAGGGGAGTGTTTTTTGATTATTTTATTCATTAATTTATTATTTTCGATCCATATTATGAATAGTGTAGATTATTTTGACTCAATACAGTAAATAATTTATGAGAGTTCAAATAAATGGGTTCTTACCTCGTCCATACATCATCCATGACTTAATATGTAATGTATTTAGTTTATACTATATATTACCACATTTCACTATTCACAAAAATTCAAGTATTTAATAAAAATCCCAAAAATTCACCCTAATTTTTTTTACATATAGAATTTAAAAATAGATTTTGTTTTATGAAAATAATTTTCTAAATATGATAAATTTAATTTTTAATTAAAATCGTCATTTATTTGAAAAATATTTTTTTTAAAATTATAACTGATTTTATAACACTTTGAATAATTAACGAAGGTCTCATAAAACTATCCTATAATAATTAAAGAATAAAATATTAATTTATTAATAAATTTTATGAAAATATATTTTATTTTTTATCATTATATTAATTATAATATTGTAATTAAATATTTATAACTTATAAAAATACCAAAACCTAATTTATCATTTCTAAAACATTTATTTACATATTCAAAGATATAGAGATATCATATTTTTATTTATAGGACACCCGAATTTTATTTATACTTTCCTAGGTGAGTTTACTATTCTATTGGCCGATTTAGTATTTATAATGGTCACATTATTATTCCAAATATCAAGTTACTATTTCATTGGAAAAAGTTCTTTAACTTCTAGAAATACCTATTATTTCATTCATTCTTCACTTATAAAGTTTGTATTATATTATCTATGTATTTTTTTGTTATTTATAATATATGGTATAATTATAATAAAATAATTTCCATTGATATAATCCAGGGTCGTTGAATTCTTCCCCCCTTATGAAATTTCGCACTCGAAATTTCATTTTAAAAACAAAGGTGAAAACAGGTGAGGGTACTTTTACTTTATTGTTTTCTTTGATTCCCATGTTGAAACTTTATACTTGTAGTTCCTCTTTAGTAATTTGACCAGTTTAGTGGTCTTTTTACATAGAACTTTATCTCTATTATTTAAGAACTTTACTGGACACTTCTTGTAAGAGTGATCATTTTCCAACTGTATCACCTCTGAATTAATTACATGTGAGGGATCCGATATGTACCTCCTTAGGAGAGATACGTGGAATACATCATGTACTTGAGACAAGGTAGGTGGAAGTGCTAGTTAATAGGATACAACTCTGACATGATCAAGAATCTCGAAGGGGATGATGTACCTCGACCTTAGCTTTCCTTTCTTCCCAAATCTCATGATCCTATTCTATAGAGATATGTGAAGGAATACCATACCTCCAAACATAAACTCTAGATCTCATCGATGATTGTTTTCATAACTCTTATATCAACTTTGGGCTACCCAGATATGTTTTTGAATGGTTCTCACATTTTCTACCAATTCTTCAACCATTTTAGGTCCTAACAACTTACATGCATTGAATTCATCCTAGCATGTTGGTGTTCTACATATTTTCCTATAAAGGGATTCATATGAATCCATTTGGATGCTCGAGTGGAAACTATTGTTGTAGGATAACTCAGAAACATGTAGATTTTGGTCCCATCATCCCTTGAAATATATAGAACAATATCTCAATATGTCTTGCAATGTACGAATTGTCTACTTAGACCAGACATTAGTTTAAAGATGATAAGCCATACTAAAGTTTAGATTAGTATTTAGAGTATATTGGATAATTTTCTAGAACAAGGAGGTGAATCATAGATCTTGATCATATACAACCGATAGTGTTACTCCAGGCAGCCTTACCACTTCTATAATGTATATCCATGCAATTTGGTCCCGGGAGAAGTCCTATAAAATTGCGATAAAGTGATATATCTTTGTGAGATGATTCACAACAAACCATAGAGAATTGTTTCCTATAGATGTCTTCAGAAGTTTTTTGACAAATTATATATTTATATTTACTATTTCCATGTTGGTACAGGTAATATTTTCATCATACCTTTAGACTTTTTGGTTTCATCCTTCACTTGATGACATTCAAAACAATTTGATATATATATTCAGCGATCTCCTTCTTCATATTATCCCGCTAATAGTTTTCTTAGAGATATCAATACATCTTTGTGCTCCCTGGGTGAATATAGAAGGTTTATATATGTTCATCATTTAGAAGATATTTCTTTACCTCTAGATTGTATAGTACATATAGTTATAACCCGATTCTCATAACTCCTTCCATATCCATTTGGAACTCTAAGGATTTCTCATTTTTGATAGCTTCCATGAATTTTCTGAATTTCCATATCATCTAATTGAGGATCCTTTATTTTATCCATAAGGGAGGGTTGAGAAGTAATATGAGAATGGATTTATTATTTTCCTTAGAAATTCCCATGAACATCCTTTATAGGTCTAAGAAGATTGGATTCTTCTCAATTCTCATGATTGATAAAGATGTAGGATCCTTTCTACTTGGAGCATTATCCAACTTATTTGATTTTACAGTATGATAGAGGATTGAGTATTTATAATCCCTTAGGATCTTTAACCATATTTTTTGGTTCATATTAATCTCACTTTGTGTGAATATACATTTGAATCTCTTATGATCTAAATATATCTCACACTTCTCCCCATAATGATAATGTGGACAGAGTTTTAATGCAATGATCACAACCACCATCTCCAAATCATGTATGGGATAGTTTTTATCCTGATGTTACAACTTCTTTGAGGAATAAAATATCACTTTGTCATTTTACATCAGCACACAACCTAGGAACTTCTTTGAAACATCTATATATAACACAAAGTTTTCCCCACTTTTTGGTAGTGTGATAATAGGTTAGGGATAAGAACCCTTCCAACTCTTTAATGTATGCTTCATATTCATTTTTCCGGAAAAACATAACTCCCTTCTTAGTAATCTTGGTTAGTGGTTTTGAAAATTGTGAGAAGCTCTTCACAAATCATTGATAAAACACAGATAGACCAAGGAAACTGTGGATCTCCATTACAAATGTTGGATTGGGTCACTCTTCAATAATATTGTCTTAAATAGGTCTCTAAGTATCCATTTTATAGTGATAACATTCCCCAAGAGTGGTAAATCCTATATCCATAACTCAAATTTATTGTACATTGCATATAGTTTCCCCCTTCACAAAGTCTTTAGAATAGTATTCAAATTCTCCCCATATTCCTCCTTGCTCTTAGAGTATATAAAAATATCATCAATAAATACTACCACAAATTTATTTTTGTAATCTCTAAAGACTTCATTCATGAAGTCCATGAATATTACAAGATCATTAGTAAGTCCAAAATGAATCACTATGAACTCATAGTGTCCATACCTCAATCTAAAGGCATTCATGAAAATATATTCCCTCCTCACCTTTAATTGGTTATATCCCGACCTAAGGTCCATACCTTAGAGAAATAAATAGCCCTATATATGTGATAAAACAATTAATCTATATGTAAAAATAGATACATGTTCTTTAACATGATTTTGTTGTGCTCACAATAATCAATTTAGAGGCACATTAATCCATCCTACTTCTAGAAAAGTGGTCTGGTTCACTCTACAGTAAAGCACTGGGGCGTATAAAACCCTTGTTCCGATTTTCCTGTAACAGCTTCTTCAGTTTATCAATCTTGAAATTGTCCATTCTATAAGGTGTCTTTCATATAGGAGGATATCCAGGAATAAGTTCAATTGAGAACTCAACCTCCCGATCAGGAGGAAGGCCATGAAAATATTCAGGGAACACATCAGTGTAGTATCCCACAATGGGATTGTCTTTGAGAATGATTATCTATCATTTTATAAATAATTTTAGTCAAATATTCTTTCTAATAAGACAATAATATACACTACTAAGATGATGATTCTGATAAACATTCATCCTCTTCCTTAAACTTGTACATAATTGGATGATTCTTTGGAAGAGAGATCCCCCTTTATCAATAGTTGATGTTTTATTTCTATAAAGATATAAATCCATAAATAATATATAATCAAACTCCACCAAAGTAAGTAAGATAAGATTTTATGTGAGGTATAGTCAACAAACATCAATGGGGGAGGAGTTATAAAATTTGGATGCAATAATTACCCTATTTTCTATTCTCATAGATAAATAAACCTTTATATTGTGGGGTGGTGTTTAAACAATTCTATTAAACTTTAAATATATTAAAGAATGAGTATAATAAAAATCAAATAGTATGTTTACTATTCCAGAGTTAATAACCAACATACCTGTCACAACATCATTTTCGGGCTCCACCTTAGAAGTAGTGATAGAATATACCCTTCCTTTATTCCATGTAGGTTATTGTTGTTGATTTTCTCCAATAACCCTTGGTTTAGGGAAATGGTTTTCATAATTCCCATGTTCCTTGTAGTTGTAACACTATACTATAGGCTGAGTGTTCTAAAACCTCCCTTATTCTTCCATATTAGTGGGAATATTCATATCCATTTGGAATTTATTAGCTAGATGCCCCATTATTCCACATTTGAAGCATTTCCTAGCCCCCTTTATACAGTTCTCAGGATGCTTCTTCCCATAATCTTGACACATGGTATGTTCTGTTTTATTTCCATAATGAAATTTATCTATTTATCAACCCATATTAAACTTCATTTTCCTCATTTTTTAACTAAGAACACAAGACCACTGAGATTATCAAGCATAAATTTCAACCTTTAGAGAACAAATTAAAATCTCTTCATAACATTCTTGAATCACTAATGATTTTCATAGACTCATATTTATTTTAATAAAGAAGCGATACACCTTTCTTTTAGTGTTCATGAAAAATCCAGAGGCACATCTTGAAAGCTTTATTAAGTTTGCTTTATATTCGCCAATAAACTGATCTTTATTCTTCTTTATTTTGAGAAACTCTCTTTCCATATTGAGACATAGGGTTTGGGGAAAATATTTGTTGAAAAACATTTTATTGAAATATTCCCATTTTATAGAATCAATTTCCTCCTTTGAATTCGTGTTCTTGATCAGTTTCCACCACTGATTAGATTCCCCATCAAAATGATAGACCACAAGCACAACTTCCTATTCTTCTGAGCACTAGAGGATATAGAATATATTCTCAATGGAGTTAATCAATTGTTCTAAAAAAGGGGATAAGAAGATCCACTAAATATGGGAGGCATTGTTCACATGATGTATTTGACCACAACTTTATCTTTCTTAGGAGAAGGAGGGTGTTCCACATGATTCATGTTATTATTAACAACTTGATCCAGTTGAAGAAGCACAATAATAATGTTTTGAGCACCCATTCCAATCATATTTGGAATATCATTTGGGAAATCCTAACATTTCGTATCACATTGATTGTTGGTATTAGTTATTCTATTTCCGGCCACCAACTGAAAAAAATAATGTACAATTAGTGGGATTGTATAATTAGCTAATAATCATATAAAATTAAAACATTGAACATAGAAGGATAAAATTTTAAATTAAAAGTATATCCTAGCTTGTGGTACCTTATGTTTCAATCTAGTTTATCCATGGTGATAGAATTATCCCTAGGGTTCTTACTAAAGTTCTCTAGTCCTAATATCCAAATATAACTATACCTTTATCTAATACAAACTATAGTGGCCCTATCATTTTACACATATTATTACATGATTTTAAGAATAATTAACATCAAATACAAACCAAGGATTTTAAACTCTATTGTCTTTAGAAGATTAGGTAAATAATTAAACAACATAAAAATATGATTTATTTAATATTTATAATGAGATCCTAACTTAATTTTAACCCTTACATCAGTATAAGATAACCCATGGATATACATGAACAAAGGTATGATATAAAAATACCCACAATGTAATAAAAATAATAATAAAGCATAGAACATGGGTTATAAGACATGACAAGATGGCCTAAAAAGGCATTAAGGAAGCATAACATATAGAACACGGAATCTTGCAATCATGGAATCATAGAAATATGGTATCAAAATAAAACATGACATAATAATGAGTAAAGGATCATTACACATGGAGGAGAAAAAGTCAAGGATAACTACCAAGACTATTTCACATGGAGCATGATTCAAGGCTAACCACCAATATCATTTCACATGGAGCACGAGTCAATACTAACCACCATGACCATTGCACATGGAGAAAAAGTCAAGGACAACCACCAAGACCATTGAATATGACATATCTTGAGACTAAAAAGTAACCAATTCATTGGAGATCTATTTGGGAGAACCCATTATAAAATTTTCATGAATATGTGTTCTATATAAAGAATCAAACATAAGGAATCAAACATAATCATAAGGGTTATTCATAGAATAAATTGGCTATCATAATCATGTCAAAAGGCATATTGAAAGGGAATATCATAATGGTGTCCCAGAACGAATGAATTTATATCTTACATGGAAATTCATAAGTAAAAATAGGAATATATCATGATAATTTATGTCAAACTGAATTAAAAACATGTAAAAATAGTTTTTAAGAAGCTTTAGAAATAAAAATTTTTAGTGCGCTTTAACGAAAACATTTCAATATTCTTTAAAATAGAAAAATAATAATTTTTTGAATAAAATAATAAATTAAAAAATATATTTTTTCATGTTATAATGTGTTATTTTATAAAAATAATGGTTTCTTAAAAAATATTATGTAGTTCACTTGAAAATGGGTCAGAAATCCGGAAATTCCCTTGAATCGTGATTGCTTATCAGGAAGAATTTAGAAGATAATCTTTATAAAACATGTATATAAAAAAATGATGAAATAATATAGATTCATGAGTTTGAAACATATAAACAGAATTTATAATTATTATATAAATATAAAGAGGATTTACTTTAGGTTAAATAGAGAGAAAGCATACCCTAAAGGAAAAAATGGAGGTTTAGAAAGAGTCAATTAACTTATGTCTGAAAGTGTTATCTACTTGATCTTAATGTATTGGATAATAAAATTAAATCCATTAATTAATTAATTTATAATATTTTAGAAATATATTTTATTTATTATAATTTTATTATGTTCATTTATAGAATTTTTGATAAGTATAAGATACAATTTTATAGTTCTGGAACATTCGTTCCCTGGGTTTTCATGATCGATTTATTTGTTTACTTGTATGAAAAAATCATGAAAAATGAGAAAAGTTTTATAGAATTAAAATTATATTTTATTAATGAACATAAATAAGTTTAAAATTTTATATAATTCATTTGGTTACTTGGGTTGATAATGAATCATTAGATAAGATGTTAGTAACAATTATTTGGATTATTTTGGGTGGTTTTCACTCACAATGAACTTGTTTAGTTTTATTATTTAATATTATGTGTATATATTCATTCCAGAACATAATAAAAGTTACTAATTTATTTTAAAATATTATTAAACCAATATTACTATTTTAATACAATCCTCGAAGGTAGTAAAGAAAAATGAATATTTGTTATCCTTAAAGGCGATAAATTAACACCACACGAAAAACATTTTCATTTTTAGAATAAAAGGGAGAGGAGATGAGATTTTATAAAGTATATTACATTAAAATAATAAAATTATAGTATATATAATAAATTGGAGTTATCATTCCACTTGTATTAGGTGAGGTTATGAGAGAATAAGAAAATAAATAAAAAGAAAAGGAAAAAAGTTTTTACCTGTTGAATTCTTCTCCTTGAGAATCTTTATGAGGCACCTGAGTTTGGTATTTTATTGATAAAAGAGGATAATAGATGTGGGGGATATAATTGGGAATATTTTTTCTAATAATGTGGAAAAGGATAAAATATTGAAAGATGTGAGGGGAAGAGGTGGTATTTATATTGAAGGAGAGTGGTGTTTTTTGATTATTTTATTCATTAGTTTACTATTTTGTATCAAGACTATGAATAGTATGGATTATTATGACTAAATATAGTAACTAATTCATGTGATTTTTAATGAGTGGGTTCTTACCTCATTTTTATATCATCTGTGACTCAATAATTCTTATATTTAGCTTATACTGTAAATTATCGCATTTCACTATTTACCAAAAATTCAAGTATTTTAAAAAAATCCTAAAAATTTACCCGATCCATTTTTGAGGTTTATAATTTAAAAATAGACTCCATTTTATGAAAATATATTTATAAATATGTGGGATTTAATTTTTAATTAAAATAATAATTTACTCAAAAAATAACAATTTTAAAATTATAACTGATTTCATAACACTCAAAAAAATTAATTATGGTCTCATAAAATTATCTTATAATCAAAAGAGAAGAAAATATTAATTTATAAATAAATTTTATAAAAATGAATTTTATTTTAGATTATTATATTAATTATAAAATTATAATTAAATATCTGTAACTTATAAAAATACCAACACTTAATTTATCATTTCTTAAACATTTATTTAAATATTACAAGATATCAATATACAATATTTTTTATTTATAAGATACCCAATTTTTTACTTTAATATATGAGGTTACTATTCTATTGGCTAGTTTACTATTCGTAATGGTCACATTACTATTCCAAAGGTCAACTTACTATTCCATTGGTATATGTTTCTTAACTTCTAGAAATACCTATTTTTTCATTAATTATACACTTATAAAGTTTGTATTGTGTTCTATATGTGGGTTGTTTTTGTAATTTATTTCATGTTGAATAATTATAAGAAGGGAATTTACATTGATAGAATTTAGGTTCATTACAATGTAACCCTTATTATAGATGAGTTTTAGTGGATATTGAGGATGAAATTCCTGTTGAGGCGATACTGAGTGGTAGTTTTTCTTTCTTTTTGGTTATTTGGGATAAACAAGATAACCACATCCTTTAATTACGTAAAGTATTTAATGTAGAATGTTCTTTAGAGATATATCTTTATATTGGTTGGATATTGGGTGTTATTGGACTAGTCACTGGATGGTTGAGTTAGCTTATGGATTTCGGTGAGTGGATAGATCTTATGTGTTTTAGTTCCTTGGTAAATACCAAAATCAAGATTTAGATGTAGTTTTAGGTGGAGTTCATTTATTGGAACCAAAATTAGGATGGTTTTTTTGATCTGAGGGTGAGTTAGACTTCAGATTAGGTAATAAATAATATCTTGATTCCTTTATGGATTTAGGTATCATGATAAAGCATTGATGGGATTATGATTCAATGAGTGAAGCTAGGAATTTTTAGTTAAATTCATTCATAGGAAGACAAAATTGTGTTGTTTTGGGAAATTAAGTGCGGTGAGTTGGGACTTACATTGTGTGTGTTATTTTACCACCAAGAATTAATTTTAATTAGGAAGTTCTGATGGTGGGGATCACCATGGATCAGAATAATATTTTTCAAATAGATATTTATAGTGGGGAGAACCCTCTTTCTTAGTATGAGTTGATTGAAGACATTGTGATTTCTTAAGATTGATAGGTGCTTGTAACCTCTTATTGTTTGTTTTATGGGGTTGAGTGGTGACTTGATTTTAGAAGAATAAACAGCCTCATGTTTGGATTTTCATAATCCAAGATCATTCTACATTTCAAGATAGAATATAGATAATTAAACATGAATTTATGATTATGGTAGATTGGGATTAATGGTTGAGATACCCACATGGCTTCTCAAGGATAATAAGTGATATGGTGGGAAGGTTATAAAACCCCATTCCATTTTGAGTTGGAAAAATATATACAGGGATATTTTATTAGTTTTTGAAGCTGGGGTTATTCTAATAAATGAACTTTATATAAAAATTATGAGAGTTATAGAATTATGAGTAGATGTTTCTGGATGAGGATTAAGGAACGATAAGTGTCTCATCTTCTTGGGTGAGTCTATAGAGATTAATTTTTTAATTTTTGATGTTTTTAAGGGGTGTTACCCATGTGTAAGTTTATCACATGGTTAGTTCAAACCATGTGGTAAAACCATATGAGGTGGTTTTTCATGGGGGAACGGTACACAATTGGTGCATGGTTACAATGAAACCATGAAAAATATATAAATCACCTTTAGTAGTGATTCACATGGTTGGTACATGGTTTAGAAAATCATTTAGACAAACCATGTGAGTTTATATTGATATAGTTCCAACCACACAACTATTAATTGACTAGGAAAACTGTGTGGCTATACTATGTGGCCAAATGGGTTTTCTTAAAATTCATGATTTTACCATTTTTCACTAATTCAATTTTAATCCCCTTTCGAATCTATCCTCCTTCCATCCTGCTAAACAATGTAGGATCCTTATCTACTAGTCTCTTTATATACCCCTTTAAATGAGGTGGTTTTCATATAATTTCATTGGTTTTTTGGTGATATATCCGTCTTATTTCCTCCTCTCTTTATTATATTTTTTACCCTTAGGATTTGGGAGATTTATGTTGGGTTTTAATGATGTTTTTTATCGGATCACATGGAGTTTTTTTATATGATATGGATTTCTCTCGATGTGTCTATAGGACACCACAAGAGGATAAATACATTCCATCACAAATTCTTTCATTGAAGGTAAATTGAAAGATGAGTTTTATAGGAGGTTTTTCCTTGATTAAATAATATTAACCATTTAATTGGCTGATTAATTTAGTTTTTTTATGGATTAGTTTTAGGTGTGTATTGGGTGTAGACCAAACCCAGTTTCTCATGGTTTCAGTGAGTGGAGCTCTCTTAGTTGGTTTGTTTTCATTTATTCATACTTAAATTAAATAGTAAAATTAATTATAATTTTTGTAATCAATTGAATTAGATGTGTTTGAATGAGTTAAGAACTTGGGAGGTGACACGAGTCTTGGAAAATATTGGGTAGTGTCTAGGATTTCTTAAAAAGAAATTGATTGAATGAGGTAGCTGGCCCATTTCATACACCTTAGTTTATACATTTCATTATGTGGAATTTTATATTATACCTTTCTATCAAGGGATGTTGACTTGATTAAAATATATAAATTTTGTTAATTAAAATTTATTTCCTATGAACGGACTGGAAAATGTTTCCAGTGCCACAACTGAATTATGAACACAATTTTGGTGTCCTGGATACCAATGGTAGATTCCTTGTTTATAATCATAATCCTTGGGTATATGGACCTCAGAGTGGTGTGAATCAAATTAAATTAATTATGTGAACATAGAGGACTTAGGTAGAGACCCTTAGTTCTTTTGTGCTAGGATGAGTGTTGTGTTGGAATGGTTAGCATGAGTAGGCCAAGAAAAAACCATGAGACCCCTTTTAGCTATTGGGTTATTTGATTTGAGTGTGAGTCTAGTGATCCCTCAATAGTATATGAGCACTGTGTGGGTATACCTTGGGTTGATTATGAATAGGATTGGTCTATGAGGGATGAACTGAGGTGACCTGGAAACTGAAATAGGCTTCTTTTAATCTCCGTATCATGATGATATCAAGACACTATATTGGAGGCCACAAAGTCCATGACATGATCATCAAAATAATGAGGGGTTCAACACCCTTTTATTGACGAGTGTTGACCCAAGATATAATATTGAGGTAAGTGAAACCATGTAGGTTTTCCATACTATGATGTGGCATAGGTGACCCTGTTTAGTGTCCCCATTCTATGTGACCCTAGAGAGAGTGCTTTGGATAATGGGTATTGATGATTGTGAGTGCTACTTTAGAACATGAATTGATAATGTGAGCTCAATGAGGATGTAGTGACAATGATGTAGGATATTAAGGGAGGGAAACACTACCCTAAAGTCTTGTAAATAGAGTGACTATGTATTTTCCCTTAAGATTTAGATTATGCCTATTACTATGATATTCTTGGGATACTCCCTAGGATCTGACTTTTGATCATAATATATGGTATTCCTATGACACTTATTAGGATCCGGTGGAGGCCCCTCATTTTTATAATTCCTAGGTTAATACCTAGGACTTGACCATCTAGTTTATATATAATTTCCAGTTGATGCTACCTGAACTTCAATGGTTGCCTTTATGAGATGATTAAGAAATTCCTTAGGATATAATCCTCAAGCATGACATTAAAATATCCCTAGGATACTCCCTAGTATCTCGTGCATACACCTGACATGTATAGAAATCCCATGATACTATATAGGTTCCTAAATTATTCCTGATAACTATAAAATTCATAGGAAATTACCTTATATTGAATGTGTATGTCTACATGGGATGCCCAAGATGTTACCTGGGATCTAACCATAGTGCCTACTTAAAACACCCAGGTCTAGATACCTGAGATCTAACTTATTCATACTTGTAATTCCTAGGATTCCTTTTGGGATTCAAGGATTTAACATGAAAATATTGGGATTCCTAGGGTACTACCTAGGATCCAAATACAAAGCCTGATACAAATGATATTTCACAGACACCACCTAAGATCTCGTGATTATGACTGCTAATTCATAAAATCCCGAGGTAGGATGTAAATTCCCCTATAGGTTATGTGATATGCTCATAGACACTTTGGAACTAATCGAATAAGTTATAGTCTATCCCAGGTGTTATTTTATAACCTGTGGATAAAAGGTTTTTGATTTATTTACGCTCACAAAATTTATTCATTTATTAATATGATCATATCACATGTGTATACACTATTTTTTAATTTTTTTGGTACCCCATTAGTGGTTCTATACTATGTTGTACTCAAACATGATCAGGAGACTACAAAACTTGGGCACCTGATTAAACTTCACTGATAACTGGTTGTAGTTTGGATGAGGCCTAGAGTTTCATGACCAAGAAGGATATATTTGGTTGGATAAGAGTTTGGATGAAGTGGGGAAAGTATCACTACCTAATTCCCATAGTAGATTGAGCATTCATTACTTGACTCCCATAATGGAATGATTATTTATTACTCAATTCCCATATTTTTCTCATGATATATAAATCAATAACTAATGCATTGAACTTTAATATAGGACCCACCTATCATCATCTATACATATGAGTGCCCCATGAAATTAATTAATTCATATTATTATAAATAACCCTTAAAAGGAAAACCTGTTTCATAGCTTTTCTAAATGGTATCACATAAATAAACATCATAATTTGATACCAAAAAGATGATCAATAAAAGGATTATTAAAAAATAGAACATATGGGGTTATTTATGAACCATTACTCAATTGGAGAAAAATATTTTGAAAATTGAAGAGAAATTACAAAATGTATTTTTCTCAAAAAGTGTTCCATAATATCATCATAAAAAGATGTGATTTTTAAGACACTTTCCAAAAACCATTTTTTAATGATAAATATAAAACCTCTTAAAACATTACTTCATTACAAATTCCAATAAATAGACCCTGATAAGAATTAAAAAAATATTTCAAAAAATGAAGTAAAAGAGAAATTTTTTAGTTCATGGTATATAAAATGATTTTAATTATTTTAAAATGAATTTATAGAAAATCCACACCATTAAATGTAACATATTAGTCTAGATAACCCTTTTAACTAGGCTCTAAATCGGACCACAATAAGACCTAAATGGAATTCCAGATCCCCATGGACTAGTTACTAGCACTCCAGAAATAAAAAGCAACCATAGAGAATCATTTTCCCAACAAAAAAGAAGATAAAAGGAATATATATATAAATATAAATAGAATAAGTAATATTACATAAAAAAGAGTGTCAATGTTAGAGATAAAACTAAGATTAACATGGTAAAAACTAAAGTACATGTCCAAAAAATAACCAAAAGGACAACACAAAATTTACAACTACTACTCCACATGACATGTGAGAAATTTCCCACCATCTCATCACTATTTACCCATACCCAGATGATAAAAACGTCACCACCTCACTATGTTGACATTCCTTTTCTTATATCAGAAAAAATAAGGTCTACACACCCACAATAGAGTGTGAACGAGGCTTTCTAAATATGATTAGTATGATCCCACCCAGGTGTTCCATAACAAGTCTATATGAAATAATCCCAATAAACTCAATTTAAAGAAGACATGGAATGATAAGTAGTTATATAGTTTATATAAAAATATTGGTAAATAGTTTCCTCCTTTTCCAATTCTTTCACAAAATCAGGTAATACAAATTCAAATCATAATTTTGATAAAGAATTTATATTTATAAAAGCATGTATCACATAAAATCAAATCTAAAATAGTATAAGACTAATCACAAGGGTAATCAACCCATGTATAATAATGGATGAGATAACTAAGATACTCTTACATTAATCAAAACAACTAATAGTGCACAATCAAGTCCCCAGAGTCAAGGAATCCATAAACAAGGGATAGAGGATTACCTAAGAAAGTGAAACATCGATTATGTAAAGATAAAGTTCTCAGATCCAATGTATCCATGATATAATAATATAATAACACCCTAGAAAGCGAACCCCCTTATAATTTCAATGGAAAAGTCCTAATACCAAACCTTCAACCTTGGTACCCAAGGATCCCATGTGTGGAATATGTAAAATCAATTTATTAAGGTATTATAAAATATCATAAACAATTCCACACCACCCTTTTCATAAAAAACTACTTTGGAAATTCATTTCACAATCCATTTTGAAATTCTATGAAAATTATTTTTCTTTTACCAAAATGAGGGTAAAACCAACTTTTCTCAAAAACCCATTTCACATGTGCATATCAATAACTCAAGGATCATGAAAATTCATTTATAATAACATTTATAAAAAAGATAATTAATGGTTCATAGAATATAGTCTAGAGATAGAACCACCTACCTCAATCTCTGGTCACACAGTAACCATGATGGGATCCAAACACACCTAAAGAAAAGTAATGAAATAAAAATTAATGAAGGCCCTAACAAATATGATCACATCTTTAAATTGAGTTTCCATAAGAAAAATACTTTGAAGAGAAGTTAGATCATCACATACTTCAATATTCTCACGCATCACACCACTACCAAAATATGATCTAGTATCTATAAAAAAGAGAACAAAAAATATTCAAGATATTGAAGAAGGATCATAAAATTATCAATAGATCCAAAAACTTTAGTATAGAACCACTAAAAATTCTATTAAGAATATAATATAAAATTAATAACAAGTTGGGTTTCATAAAACTTACCGATTTTTTGAAAACCGACCAAACTAGAATTAAAATGCCAAGATGACAAATTTAAAGGAACCCAGAATTCCAAGGTAGAGTATCCCTAAAAAAACTTGTCAAATTAGGTTTTACAAAGAGGGATTAGATGGTTAATTAAGGATTTGAATGGATTTAATTTATAATTACTCCTTTCCTTTTTTCAACCCATCCTTACACCACTGTTTCACCCAGAACCTTTAAAAACCCCCTAAAATTCATATGACACATCCTAAACCTGAAAATAACCTATTAAACATAAAATAAAGTAATACTTGAACTAAGATGTTACAATTATCCCCACCATATAAATTTTTATCCCAAGAAAGTAATGTAAAAGAAGGATGTTGTAGGAAAAGGTGAGGCCATAGATCCATTGTGTAAGATTTATGCTCCCAATAATCATGATAATCTAATCCGTGCTCATACAAAACTGTGACCAATGTAACGGAATTCCCCTGTAGAAAATTTATATGACTATTAAAAATCTATAATAGATCATTAAATATTCAAATGTATAAATCAACTCAATCTCCTCCCAACTTAGAACATGGGAAGGATTCATATGGTACTAATTGTGATGATATATGTGGAAAAAATCATGAATACTAGTTAACTGATCTAGTAAATCTAATTGATAAGTTACCATATCAAGACAATAAATGATATAAAATGTTCTAACATATCATAGATCCATCTACCCCTGTTTCACAAGATAACAGTGTCCCAACCAAGGTGAAAAATTAAATAAGACTTGGTCACTAATGGAAAACTCTAAAGGATGATTCCAATGATTTGGGTATGATTATTTATAAATCTAAGAAGTAACCAAGAGTAAATGTATATATTGAATCATCACCAAAACCCTCAAAGTGAGACTTGATCCCACAACAGAGGCCATACCCATCTTTTTCCATCAAAGAGGAAATCATTATAGGCAACAACAAAAATACTTGGAGGGAGCTATTTTGATCAATGACCAGTAACACTTATTATATGAAAACTCAACTAGTCCAAAATGTATATCCCATGATCCACCAAATCCAAGATGAAGGAAGAGATCATATACTATAGAATCAGTATAGATTTCTTCTTATGAGCATCCATCTATATATGTTAAGTTATACTTAATTTAACCTGATTCCCCATCAACTCTTGGAGACTTTTCCCAAATTTAAAAGTGAAATTGGGATTCATTTCACAAATGATGGTGGAGGGGACCCTTTGAAATCTCACAATTTCTTGCATGTACAACTTACCTAGATGTTAAACCATGGTAGTGTCCATAATATGAATGGAGTGAGTATATTTAATTAGTTTTTCTATCACCACCCATATAATATTATTTCCTTGTGGATTCCATGGAAATACAACAATTATGTCCATGGACACCTCATCCCATTTCCATACCAGAACTAGAAGATGTTGAAACAAACTACAAGGCTTCAGGTGCTCTACCTTTATCTACTAACATGTGTAATAGTAGGACACATAATAAGTGATTTTTTTGTTTCATAAATGGTCAATAGAAATTCCTTATCATGTTATAATAAATCTTCATAGTTCCAGGATGAATGACCATATAGAAGTATGAAAATTATGTAACACGGAGTTCCTGACTAATAAAAAAATCACAAACTAACTCTCATAGAAAAAAACTCCATTAGTGTGGAGAGACCAACTAGTCATGGTCTCTCCACCATATAGAGGTTCTATAACTCCTTTGAACTCATTATCATACTAATGGTCCTACAAAATAGACTCAAGGAAAGAAAATTATAACTCAATAGAAATTTTAATAATTCATGAATCCTCATCCTGTGTATCAAGATGAAATTGAGCAAGACTCCCCATAAGGTTCCTCTCCTATTTACTTTTGAAGACAACCTGATATGGGTACTTCCTATTGAGAGAATCTATAATGAAATTCCCATTAATTGAGGTGTATTCAATGCAAAATATAATTTATATAGTTATTTCACTAATAATCTTTTTCTGAGGTTCAGGTCATTATAAGAAAATATGTAAATCAAGATCTTATGTTTTTAAAAGACTACGAAGCTCTTTCCAAAGAGGCACTACCACTAAAACTGGATCACATTCATAATAACTACAATTTCCAAGTCATGGGTGGGGTCAATTTCTCATACAACCAAAGATTATGGGAGTCGTAGGCCACAACTTGACCACTATACATTATCACACAACCCAAAACAACACTAGAGGTTCAAAATACACCATGTAAGATTAAAATAGAAGCTGATGTCAAAATCAATTTCAATTACTCATAATAATTCTAACACTTAGAGTCCCAATTAAATTTCACCCATTTTTTGGTAAGAGTAGTAAAAAATTATGATTTCTTTGAAAATACCTTTAAGAATCACCATTAATATCAAGCCAAACCTAAGAACCTCAGTATCTTAAAGATGTTTTTTTGCATCTTCACATAAAAAGATATCCTCCACCTTCTTAGGATTGATTGAAATACCTTTATATGAGATCACATTATCCACAAACATCACTTATTGGATCTATAATTTACATTTGTATAACTTCATATTAAGTCATTTATTCCTCAAGATATCTAAAACAAAACTCATATAGTGCCCAAGCTTATGGTTAGATCTCAAATAAATGAGGATATTATCCAAGAATACCTCAAAAAAGGTATTAAGATAATTATAGAATATCTTTTTCAAAAAATACATAAAAAATAAAAGAAAATTAGTTAGTCCAAAATTCATTACAAGATATTCCTAATGGTCATACCTGATCATGAAGGAGGAATTTGGGGAATCTGACTCCCAAACATTGTGATGATGATACCTCGAACAAAGTTAAAATTTTAAAAACCACCTCACTGCCTTTAACTGATAGAAAAACCATAAATATGGGGCAAATGGTACTTATTATTGACTATCACCTGATTCAACTTTCAAAAGTATACGTATATCTAAAAATAACCATCATCATTCTTAAAAAAAATAATGGGGGCCTACCATAAACAAACAACAGGATGAATAAATCCCTTATCAAGTAGATTTGCCAAAAAAATCTTGATCTCTTAAATCTCAATGGGTTCTATATGAAAAGAGGGTATATAAACCAGCTGTATACCTACATCCAGTTTGATCAAGAAATATACCCCCTCTCTAAATGATGACTAAAGAATTTGTATGGGAAGACCATAAGAAAGTCCTAAACAAATAAGGGAAGATAAGAAAGAGGGGAAATGTTATCAGGATAAACTAAAAGGGAAGGAAACAAACTCTATAACTCTAGGAGATAAAGTCCTAGATGGTTGGACATCAGATCCCACTGTCCATATAACACTCAAGATCTTCCACTGATTGTAAATAAAGAAACATTCTAATGATAAAAATCAATCTCATTTTGGTGAGAAACCAACCAATCTATCATAATAATGATATTAAAAAGATCCAAATAGAGAACATGGAACCCTAGACTAACTCTTCATTATTTATAGAAAGAGAACAAGATGGACAATGAAACCCTTATATTTCCTCTTTTAAATGGGCATCGACGAATCCATAAAAAATAACATGAGCTCTATTATAATTTTAATCACATAAAAAATGGATAGATATAAATGACTATTAAGTACCAGTATCAAACATAGATATTTCTATTTAAGATGAAAAAAATAAAGTACCTATTACTATTGCTAGTCCCACATCATATCACACCAAGAAACATATTATAAATTAAAGTTTCTCAATTATGAAGCCTAGGGATAGATCCCTATGAATTTGGAAGCCTCTGATTATATTGAAATAGACTTTGGAGTTTAAGACCCCCGACTATAATGGGGCATGAAAACATTATGAAAAAACCTCTACATATGACCTTGATGGCCATAAACACTATAAATATTCATGGGTATGGGGAAATACAATCATGTGTGTCCTACCTAGCCACATTTATAAAAAATCATGGGATCACTACTAGCTACTACTGCTGGTTTAGAGGAGTTATGCTATTAAGAACTACATCCACCACCCTTTCTATTATCATTCCACTTCTTATTATTTCCTTGTGTGCCATTGGAACTACTAATGGGTGAAAGAGAAGATCAATAAAGGAAAATATTTCTCACTATATCCATTTTTTATCATCATATACCTATCAACCATGTCAACATATTTGGTAAGAATCAGAATATATACCTCTTATCTAAGGTTTGTTCACAAAACCTATAGGTATTTTTGAGCCTTCAACTAATCAGTCATCCCCATCTCCAAATCAAAACAATCAAGCTCTGTAAAATGGTTGGTATACACCAACATTGAACACTATCCTTACGATAAGGAGAGGAATTACAAGGAATTAACTATCATCATAGATTATGGAAAGAACTACTAAAAGAAAAGGGTCTTGAATCCCTTCCATTCCATTCCCACATTTTGGTTTTCATGAACCATGGAAACCAATCACTGATTTCCATCACCCTTGATTTTGAATGTTGTGCATTTAACCTTGACCAACTTAGGTGTCTCTATGAATTTTAAGACCCAATCAATCCTATACATCCATTCCTCCACCTATTTGGGTCTATTATTACCCTTAAGAATGAGTTCTTTTAGTATAGTAACTCTTGTGCTCAATCCTTGTCTCCTCCAACTCCTAGTTGTGCCTCAACATCTTGGTTCTGATCCCACGATACATTCTTATCTAAAAAAAAACATACTATATGAGAACCTATATTAGATTCTGATACAAAGGAGGATTTTCTTGAGAAGAATATCTAACTACACCCTCCAAAGGAGCCCATGTAATACATCTTTGAGGCATGTCTCTAAATACCACAAATAGAATGAAATGAACAAACAATGAAGAGATCTTAGTTTAAACCACAAAAAAACCAAAAAATGAGTTCTAGGTTAAACCCAACACAAGAGACATACATCCTAACATCACATGAAAACCTAATGATCATCAATGAAATATCAGGTCAAGCACTCATCACAACCTACCCCTCAAGTCCCCACAATATGATCCCTAGTCTACCAACTTCCCAGAACTACGAATAACCACCTTTAATACCAAATTGTCACATATCGTCATGGATAGCCTATCTAAATTATCTCTAAAATGGATTGTGGAATCTAATTAATGGAATTTTTTTATCCCTAATGGATGAATACTAAAACCCAATAAATAAAAACAATTAGAGGGAATGATTTTCACAACCGAAAACAAGATACATGGAATATATATAGAAAGATAACTAGAATAATAAATATTCTATAAAAAAAGAGCTATAAAATTAGTGATGCAATTAAGAGTATCTTGGTAAAAACTAAAATTGCTTGTCCAAAAATCAACAAGAAGGACAACTAAATACTTGTAATAGATACTCCACAATACTTGTGGGTAGAATCCTAACACATATCCACCGAATACCCACACCGAGCTAACCAAAACCTCACTACTTCATTACGAAACCTTTTCCTTTCCTTCATTAGATAAATCAAGGTCTACACATGATTGAGGGAGTGTGTAGGGTATGAGATAAATAAGTTCATTAGGATCCCACTACATTTTTTCCATAATAAGTATCTATACAATAATCCCAACATGATCAATTTAATGAAAACATTTAATGATAAGTAGTGACATAGTTTAAATCTAAGGCATGGTAAATGGTTTCCCCCTTTTATAACTCTTTCAAAAAACCAGGTAATAAAATATAAAACAATAATTTCTATAAGGAATTTATATTTATAAAATAATGTATCACATCATATCAAATAATAAAACATTAATATCCAAAGAAAAATTGTAATTACCCTTAGGATAACAAAGGTTGGTCTGGCTAGGATACTAGTACCATAATCACAACAACCACTAGTGTGTACTCAAATCCTAAGAGTCAATGATTACATAAATTAGGGATGGAGGAATACCCTAAAAAATGAACACCCCAAAATTTTAAGATAAAGTTCATATATATAATGTATCATGATCTAGGAATAGAAGAACAACCCAGAAAGTGAACCCATTATAATTTTAATAGACAAGGCCCAGTATTAAACTGTCCACTTTGGTACCCAAGTATCCAATGTAGGGAATATTTAAAATAAATTTTAAAAGGGCATATCACATTTCCTAAATAATTATAAACCAAAATTTTCATCAAAAACATGATTTTAAAACTCATTTCACAATCTATTTCAAAAATCTTTGAAAAGAACATTTCTTTTACCAAAAAGAGGGGAAAACCATATTTTCTCCAAAATACGTTTTACACATGAAAATAAAAAATTCAAGGATTATTAAAATTAATTTAGAAAAAATTTAAAAAATAAATATCATTAATGGATCACCAAACATATTATAATGGTAGAACCACCAACCTTATAGTTGCATCACACACTAACTATGATGAGATCCGCACACATAAAAAGGAAATGAATGCACAGACAATGAAAGGAGGCCCAAAAATCTGTTATAATATATTATAATTCAATTTTTATAATAAAAAAAGTCATAAGTGAAGTTATATTAAAATATAATTCAAGGTTATCATGCGCCACACTACTACCAACATGAGATCTGATCTCCGGAAGATAAGAATATAATGAATCTTGAAGAGACTTAAGTATATTATAACATAATCAAAGGTTCCTGAAAATATATCCTAGATCCACTTCCAATTATCAGGATATTATATGAGAGAACAAAAAATGTGAGGGATTTCATAAAAATACCTATTCATTGACAATCGATTGAGTCAATATTGAAATGCCATGTTGGGAAGTTAGAAGGAGCCTATTATGCTAAAGAAGAGCCTCTCTACGTGTAATGGATAAATTAGGTTCAATAAATTGGTATTATAGGGTTAATTATGGGTGTTAGGGGATTATATTTATAATTAAGACCTTACACATCAAGCATAGCCTAAATCCACTGTTTATCCAAAACCCTTTAGAAAAACCCATATGACTCCTTTGACACCTCTCGAATCTGAAAGGAAAACTTAAAAGGATGGTATACTTAAACCATGATGTTACAATAAAATGATAAAAAATGATTGTTTTAAAATTAATAAATAAAAATATAAGAATAATTAGAGATAAAAACAATTTATTTTTCCACTAGTGAAAGAAAAACATTTATGGGATATAAGAGAATGGATATGGATAAAAAATCCATTAAAAGAGACAAGAATTATTTTTGAACAAATTCCTTATTTTAAAAAAATAATATATTCATAAAAGAATAATAATACAATGTGAAATATGATTTCCCCATAAAATTATATTTAACTAAATAATAAAATCATCATAGTATAGAATAATTAAATCTTGAATGATTATAATTGTTATGGAGTGATTACGACTCAGGAAAAATATTTGAGTTGAGAAAACCCCTTACAATTCAAGGTTCATTTGACTAAAAACTTATTGAAAGAGAGATAACTTAAAATTAAAATTTAATTACCGTGAATAAAGGTTATTTAATGATATAAAATATCAATTTGTATGTATATAAAACACTATAAATGAAATTAGGTGCATAATACGATACAAGTCTCAAAGAAAATTGTTGAAAACAAAAATCATTATGGATTTATTAAATTTTAAATAAAAAGTCATTGGAAGCATGTGAATCATATGGTTTCATAAATACCTTACAATAAATCATAGATAATATTAAAATATATTCTTGGGAATTATATACACTACATAAATAATAAATTGGTTTATAAAATTAAAACATGTCTCAGTGATGAGAAATTAAGATGAAAAACACTTACGGATTAAAAAACATTCAAATAAAAACTTCTTAAAAGATATATAGATATATTTTTAAATAATAATAACATTAATTAATACAATTAAAGATATTATATATCCAATTGGAATTATACATACAATTATAAATTAAATTACGTGTATAAAAGAAAATGTGTCTCAAGGAAGGAACTTTTGATATGAAACCCTTAACTTGTTCCATATTCATTCTGCACAAGCACTTAAATTCTTGAATAATCAAATTAATTTTATTATATAACTTCTTATAAAGCATACTATTCAATATTTAATTTAATATAGACAATTTTTTATCATGTTCTATTTATTTATTATATTTTTTTCTTATATTTGTGTGAAAATTAAATCAGTGTTGGTATATTTTGGTAATTTTTGCGATTGACTATGGTATTTTAATAATAAGTTAAATAATTAATATAAAAATTCCTAAAAAAATATGTATTTTCTTATTAAATTATAATAATATTAGTATTTAATTTCCTATTGTCATCCATTGTTGAGTTTTATAGCATTTATTCAAGTAGGTGGTTAAAACAACCCAGACATGAACATGCTATATCTCATTTTGGTGAGTGTGGTTAAGAAAGTATATAATATAAATATAATAGAATAATAATGGTATAATTTATATTTTTTAATTTATTTAATAAAATTTTAATAGACTTTTATAAATAAAGAAACATAATATGAAAAACTAAAGACTTTACTTCGCGGAGGCGGTAGCCCCGCACAATGCAAGGTTAACATTATTTTCTTTTAGAAAGAGGGTGGAAGGGAGTAAATAATGATTTTTAAATTAATATAATGAAATTTAAGTATAATAATTATACTTATTTAATTATATTAATAATGTTTAGATGATTTTGGAAGGATTAGAGGAAAAAAAGTACGTGAAATTAATACTCACATTGGAAGCCTGAGTTCTCTCTTAGGAAAATCATTAGTGATAATGCACTTAAGAAAAATAAAGGACAAAATAATATTATAGATTTGGGAGAATGTTATAGTATGGGAAAAGTGTCTGAGTTAATAAAAATATAATCAAAGGAGAGGCAATTCTTGCAGTGGTGGAAGTGTTAACTTTATATAAGTGAAGATAATGGAAATTTTAGAAGCAACCATTGAATTTGCAATAATGTAATGTTAATATTCAAATTTAAAAGAAAAAAAAATGGAAAAAATAGGAGGGTAATTTTTTTTTGGTCGAAACACACCTAAAAAACTCATTTTTGTGAAAAACTTGAGTGTTTTAGGGCTTTTAATTTTTACTTTTAAATTTTTACCCTATTTTAATTTTTACTTGCTAATTAATCTTAAACCATCATAATTAACTTTAAAAAACAATTAATATTTAATATTTTAAATAATTTTAATATTCTAATTTATAATTTTGAAATCATTTCATCAAATAAAATTCTGAAGGGTTTGGAATGTTAATTTTATTATTAGCACACATAACGTGGAAAAACAAGTTTTAGAAAAAAGGTTTTATTTAAGCTTAATATTCATGTGTAAGTCATATTAATTACAAATTATCAATTACCATTACATAAAATTGGTTTATAAAAAAAATAAAAAGTATATGTATTTCATTTATATCCAAAAATTAATCTCTCATTGAAAATAATTGATAAAACAAAAGATTGAAAGTAGTTTTTATTAAACTAAAATTATAATTTAGTTCTAAAAATGTTTGACATAATATTTATAAAATAAAATAATATAATAAATTCATAAATTAATTCCTTTAAATTTATATTTTATTACCTAAAATGTTTTTTAAACTTATATGATTTTCTTACACAATGATAAAATCATAAAAAATATAATTTTCATGAAACCATAATTTTTGACTAAAAATCAACATCTTCACAAAAAGATCAATAATTAATTCCATATACATAAATGAATTTAATTTATCATATTTAAATTCTATAATTTTTAAACTTAGTTTTTAAGTTAAAATACTTAATATAAAGTAAATGACCTTTATTGAATAAAATGGTGTTTTTAAACATTAAGCCTCCTTAATAATATTTTATATCAATTATTAATTTAAAATATTTTAAAATACTAGTATATATATAATATTGTTTAAAAAGTGTTCAATTTAATTTATTAGTATATAATTTAAAATACTTAACAAAATGGTTCTTTAAAAATAAATATTATTTTTATACTGAATGCACTTCAACAAATATCATTAAAATTAATTATTTGAATTCAAAAATTTAATTTTAATAATCCATTGATAGTTAAATATTTTTAAATATAATATATACATAATGTTATATTTTAGTTATAAATTTAATATTTATACCTAACACACACTCAGAAACACACACACATATAATATTTTAATATAATATTTTTATTTCATTGTGAGTTATATTATTTTAAATTTACTAAAAAATACACGAATTTAGTGTACATATTTGATATATGACCAATTATCATATATGAAACAACCATATTTGCAATCAATATATTTAAAATAACCCAATTTCATTCATATATATACATACTTACTAAATAATTTGTTCATTCCACTTACACTTCACAAGGAATAGTTCTTATTTCATGTTATTGATTTTTCACAATGATTTATCCTTTCATGGTGATCTTTTTCATTATTATTATTGTTTATATATTGGTGATCCTGTAGGATTAATATGATCTGGTGGATTTCCTAGTAATAAATATTTTATTCTTTTTTATCTATTATCCCATATTGATTTATGTAATTTTAATGGATTTATTTTTTCCATGGTGAATAACAATCCATGGGGTGAAAAAAATAGATTTGTGTACTTTTGTTGTAACATTCCTCTTATGAACGAATAAAATGTTGTTAGTTTGATTCATATCATGTATGAATTTATTTCAAATAAATTTCAATTAATTTAAATAAATTGAAACAAAGAAAAATTTAGAATTATAAACATTTGGTTTATAAAAAGGATATGATTCCTAAAAACTTTGGGTGTTAAATTGAGATTTTTTTGGTTTAATTTTCATTTTTTTGAACTCATTTATATTTATTTTGAGTTTATATATATGGGAAGCGCGGACGGGGGAAGTAGTTTTAGAGTGGACCTTTATAGAAATTTTTTAGTAGGTGAAACCATGTACCTGGGGGAGGTGGCATTGGGGCAGATCACCTTGGCTGCCACTAGGTACTTGAAAGTGGGTGACTATGTACCTTATAACACAATCTATGGGTTTTTAAGATATAAATTTCTATCTTTTAATATTCACATAATTTCACCATTATTATGTGATTTCCCCATCTAGGGTCATTTTTATTAAACCTTGGCAGCCCTAAACTCTATCCAACATATCTTAACTCTTAAGAGTGATTTTTACCTCGATTCAAGTCAGAATCATGATATATTAGTGTCTTTAGATTTTCCGTAGTAATATCTTTGATAACCGTTTCTTTTTGTTAGAGTGTAATTAGGTTTAGTCACTGTCAAATTATAAATCCTTCTCTTTTCATCTATTTTTTTGATTTTGATAATTCTCTATATTCTAGGAGTATTTGAGCCACCATTCCTTGTGTGGATTGCCTCTTTAGTGCAAGGTGGGTAAAATTTTAATTTTTTTGGTGTCTAAATTCTGATAATATATTATATATGTAATTGTTTTTGATTTAATGATTTAATTTTAGTTTTTATACAAAAAATTAGTTATATGCTTAAGGAATAAAATTTTCAACATTTTTTGAGTAATTATTGTAGTTCAATGTTGTATTTATAATCTTAAATTAATGAAATTCATATAAAAAGAGATTAATTAATGATGTGATTGGATAAATGAAATATATAATTGATATAATAATTAATTAAACAATTAATTATAAGTAAATTAGGACTAATATTGATACTTAAGGGATGTTTCCAGTGTGTTAAGTGTTATTTAATTATATATTAAATTAATATATTAAATATATGAAAATTATTATATTATTTAGAATAAGTGATTTAAGTTTTTTAACATTACTATAATTAATGTTTTATTTGGGTAAATTGGAGATAAAAAGGAGAAATAGATAATTAATAATTATGTGTTAAAATTAATGTTTAAGGGACATAAAAAGTGGTTTTTGGTGTTTAATGTGATTACTATAAATAAGGATTTCAATTGTGAAAATGAGATTGAATATAGAGGAAATTACAAGTTTTTTCTTGATAAATGTGGTGAATATTTTCGGTATATTTGGGATGAAATTTTAGTCTTATGTAATAAATAAGCAGTGTTTATGATATTGTTCTCCCAATTTAATAATTTTAAAGTTTCCATGAAGTTGAATACTACTAGGATAACTAGGATAGGTAGAGAAACATGAAAAGCTATGATGTGATCTATGTGTTTGTCTATGCCTTTAATTTTTCTAGGAATTATGTTAGATGCCATTTATTTGGAAAATGAGATGATTTGGACCAAGTGTTTGGATAATTATTTCACATTCGACATCAGAGGTATACCAACATATTCCTAAGTGGGCATAAGACTAACTAGGTGTCTTAATTAATACCTTATACATTGTTTTCATTATAAAAATAATATTTTTGAATCATTTAAAGATTTAAATTATTTATAAACTTTCTCAATTAACTCTATAGTGTGCTAGGGGTTATAATGGATTATACTTGTAATTTATTCTGTATTCCTGTACGTACACTCCTCATGTGGATACAATTTATATTCATGATGTTTCAGGTAAAAGGAATAGTCTTATATAGTAGAGAGATGATGCTTGGAGTCTTATTTAACTATGTTGGGTGCTTTAAATGTGATGTGAAAATGAATTTCTATACTTTATTTTTAGGATCCCTTTTAGAAAAATAGCTCATAATTTGGTACTTGGGGTTTACTTTTGAGTAATATTTGGAGGTATGAAATATACTTATACCCTTTGGACATTTCAATAAAATACTATTCTTGTTATATTGTCTCTATTAATTATTGAAATTTTATATTTATTTTGAAATCTTTATGTAATGAACTATTAGAGGTAAAATTACCCCCTAAGCGATATCCTTAAACACTTGACGTTACCATTGAGACTCTACTAACTTAGGAGAGATCATAAGGTCATGTGACGTATTACCTTGGAGATAAGGTCATATTTGGGAGAGGTGTTACAAACTAGTATTAGTGTGGTTTCATTTTTATAGTCTTGATATTTGGTATCTATTTGGTTAGAGATTATGAGTCACAACTTGGTATAAAATCAATGTCTATGTTCTGGACCAACACAACCGTTGTTTAAGTCTAAGTTACCAAGGGAGTTTGGGATTGAATATTTCAGATTTATGAAAAAGATTTTAGGGTATAATTCTCACTTGGTTGGGGGAGTTTAGTGGGAATTGATGAATCATTTTAGAATATAGGGACATGATAGGTGTGTGTGTGTGTGTAAAAGTTCTTGTGATTGTTTTCAAATTTAAATATTGGTTAAATAATTGAATAATTAATAATATAACCATTATTTTCCTGAATTACTTGTTAATAATTGATTAATTAAATAGAAATTGTTAGTTTATTCTATTGATGTGATGTGATTAATTTTATTTTACTAATTTCAATATTATTATGTGAAGGAAGTAATATATAATGTGTTGGATGTTTTAACAATTTTATTGTTGGTTGATAAATAGTGTGTTGAGTTTTATAGAATCATAGAACCTAATAAGAGGTTTAATGAGACACAAGTAAATTAAATTTAATAATGGAATTATATTTATGTGAATATGAATAGATAAGCTGAACATGTTCTCTTATTGTGTGTTCAAGAGACTCTAGTGGAGATAAATATCGCTAAACGTTTGTTAAAATTGATTAATAATATAGAGGTAAGAACACCTGAGTAAGTGGTGATTATGTCTAATGTGATCATGAAATTTTGAGCACAACATCCTTCTATATTTATATAGGATGGTGGGCCTTGTGGATATGATTAGTGATTATAAGGGATGGATAAAATCTTTGAAGTAATTTATTTTTCCAAGGGAAATAAGGTTAATCTCACCATTTTCATTTTCATGGACTAGCTTAGTACTTGGGATATATCTTGGTCCATTTGATGAGGGATAGGAGGTTTCATGGGAGTATTTTTAAGCACCCTTCTATGAGATATTATATATATAAACATTAATTATCGATAGTGTCCATAAGTTTATGCCATTAATTCTAGGGGAATATGTCATTTAACAATTATACTTCTAGGAGTAAGAATATACTTTATTTTCCCTAACCTAGAAAGGTGATGAAATTTCTAAAGCCCATTGATTTGAGTATTGAATGAAGTAGGATATTTTTTTAAAAGTTTATCTCTTTTATTTACTCACTTATATATATATGGTAAATAAGGATCGTGTGGTAGAGAAGGATCTTGAGAAATAGAAGAGGGAATTAGTGGGAGAAGGTGGATCTCGTAGTAGTATAAAGATAAAGATAGATATTTATCATACTGAAGGGGACTATTTTAGTGGCCAGGGGAAGAGATTTTATTCTCCTTATTTTAAATATAAGGTTCTCTGAGAGTGTTATCTATGTGGATAAAGTGGTTATACCAGATCTATTTATCCTAATGATTCTAATGAGCGTTAATCCTATGTAACGGTGGGAAATATTATAAAGAGTTTTTGGAATGGATCCTAGAGGCATGGAGTCCATAAATCAACTTATACTTAGGAATTTCATGTATGGGTTTATGGAAAACAATATAAAACCAGTTTTTTTTTCAACAAGAATCTCTATACATGGAGGTGTAATAGGTTCTCAAGGAAAACTTCCTTGGGGATATTCTATGATGGGGAGTTAGGTGACCAGAGGGAAAGGTTGAGGTGTAGGGCCAAGCTAGTTATTTACAATTTAGCATGTGACTATAAATCATTTCTAGAGTTGTTCCATGATCAAATGGAAAATGTTATCTGTATCCACCTTGGTGTATATGTTGTACAATTCTAGTTTTCTCACTATTTCATTTATTATAATTTTATTTTTACCAGTATTTTTATATTTAGTTTATATCTGGAGTTATATATATGAATACCCCATTTGGGATAATATGGGAGCCTATTATAACATTAATAACACATATCATTATTATTTTTATATATGTACATATTTGTTATTTTATTGTATTAAATACGAAGGGATTTTATGTGATTATTAGAATTTAATAGTTTTTATAATTTTTTGCATATATTGATTTCTTCAAAATACATGTGATATTATTTCCATATCATGATGAATCATATCTATTTCTAGAAGAATGATACTATACTTCCAATAAAGGTGCATATGATTTGGGATATATAAGAAGGATTATATATATAAATTAGTATAGATATTTATTAAGTTGATTGAGTGTGGTTTCAATGAAATTTTACTTCTTTAGTTGATTGGTATCAAATGTGTTTCCTTAAGATTTTTTCGTGTTATTTTTAGAGAGGTGAAGTTTTTGACTAACTCAGTACCTCATATTGAGCCTATATATATACATCCTTATAATATGGAACCAAATTATTTTATAGAGTTAAAGTATTAGTTGAAAGATCTTGAATCTAAAGCATTCATTAAGTAGAGTTTGTTTTCATAATGTGCTATTATCACGAACTAACCCTAGGACACCCCTACACCAAACACCTATTCCAGCTCAGGACATACCCAAGGTACGTTATTGAGCACCCAGGGATGAAAACTAGTGATAGGATATCAGATGAGAACTAGTGGGAAATAATTCTTCTAATAAACATTATTTAATAAGAAATATAATTTTTTTAGATTTTTTTCCTGACCTGTACATATATTGTATATACATTCCAAACCAAACATTAATATTTATGAAAATAATGAAGACCAAGGAGAACATAATAAATAAATAAAAAATTAATCCAAATTGGTAGTATAACTAAATAAAAATTAGATACAAGAGGTTATATCTTTCGTAATACTAAAATAAATAAAAAAGAATACTAAAACTTAATACATTATTGGAGTGACTTTATAAGTCCCCATACAACATAAAAAACAAAATCACTCCCTAAGTGACTATATGTAAACATAATATGGAAATGATTATAGGAATGATATAAAAATCCTATAGGTATTCCAAATAAATCGAAACCCCAAGTATCACCTTTAAATAAAATATCTATTTCCTGGTTGTTTGAAATATAATGTACACAAAATAGTCTTTCCGCTATAGTTTTTAAATTCTAATAATAGTCTATTTCCATTCTTACCTTTTAAATAGTTCAATTTAAAATATTTGGGTTTAGAAATTTAGAAGAGTTGTCCCTTAAAAATAAATTATAGAAAGTAGAGTTTTTAAATAGTTTACTCTGAAAAATTCTCATTTATAAAGGATAGAGAAGAAGTTTTCACATAAATCCTTAAATTAGTAACATTCTTTTTAAAATGAATGGATTGAAATAGAAATAAGAAATGACAACAATATTAATAAGAAAGATAGATGAAATAATGAGATAAGAGAAACAAAATTGAAATAATGTATACCATCATAGATAAAAATGAATATAACCAATATAAGGAAATCAAATACTAGATATCATGGGACTAACCCATAGATGATGAGAACTTCTAGAATATACTGAATAATGATACAATAAATTAGTGTACCAGATGCAATTTTCCCGCCCTAATGCTCAATCATACCCAACCCAACCAAACTGAGGGGAAAACTACCAAAGCATGACACATCCATAGCAAGGTCCACTAGTTTGATAATGATCCTAAAATAGTGTAGCGTCTATTATAAAAAGTTTAACTAGCTATTATGGGTTCCCATAATGTGTATAAAATGGAGGTGAGGTGTTTCAATAAGAAGAAATATTGATATCAATATAAATAAACATACATACCCGGTCACATGAAGAATGAATCATAATCTAGGAATAACCCCAAGAACCCCTCTAAGAAATAGACCGTTACCCATAAATTCCTCAGTATAAAACAATCTAAACTTGTGAAGTATTCCAAGGCAGTTTTTTTCAAGAAAGATTCTCTTTCAAAGTTATAAACATTCCTCATAACTAAACTTATAAAAAACCATGTTACCAAAACCCATTTCTAAAAGAACCAATCAAAATTTAATAATTCAAAAAAAAACATGGGAGACCAATTTGAACTCAAATCATTACTTAAAAAATAAAAACTCATTAATAAAGTCCATTAAATAATTTTATCAAACATTTGGTGTGTAATGTTGAGTAAAACAGATTAAACTATATATATTTCAATATGATAAAATCTTTTAATTTATTATAAACTATGTGGAAACCCATTTTATATTTAGAAAATACATAAACCTATTTAATAATATCACAATATACACAATTCATAAATTTATAAATTTATAAAATCAATAAATTAATAGTTATATAATTAAAGGATAATACATAGGTAAAACCTACCTTATACATTTCTCTTTCAATAGGTATGATGATATTAAAAAATTAAGAGGTAAGAAATACCTTTAAAGAACTAATATGAACCATAACATAAGAAAACTCCCAATTAAAAATTGATCGTAGGGATGACCCAAGTTGACATGAATTCTCTAGGGAAAGAACAAAGGGAAAATTGGAGTAATTGACGAGGATAAGAAGTCTCGAGCTGATTACCCTGAGAAATAGAGATTTAATCTTGAAGAAATCCCCCAAAATTGACCAATAAAGGAATGAAATTAAAATCAAGATATCTTATGTGTCATGCAATATGAGTGGTAAATAATATAAGGGTTTAGAGGTTTAAAATAGATAGGGTTAGAATGGTAATTTTAAAATTTCAAATGTATGGATAGGTTGCATAGTTTGGACATATAGTTTGGTAAACTATGCACCCTCTACTAGAGACCTTAGACACCTGCATGGTTTTGATACATGGTTATAGGAACAATGAACTATCCATGTGAAATGAATTTTCTAAAATGAAAGATGTATATGCAAAGTTCCCACACTTTTTATATTGGTGGTGCAACAACTATGCACCTTTATCCTTATACACTAGGTCCTTTCATGGTTTACACTAAATTCCACACCGTTTGGACCCAACCATATGCAACTATATTAGAAAAAATATGCTTGAACAAAAATAAACTTGGGAGGCCCCTCTATAAAGGTAGTCCTAGAGTTTCCCCTAATTAGTCTGCACTAATCGTTCTATAGAAGTAGAAATTTTCCGAATAATAAAAATTGAATAAAAAATTCCAAACTAAAGTATAAGTCCAAGAAACTATAAATAAATAAAATAATAATTAAATAAAATATTGGGGTGTTACAATTCTCTCCACTATAATACTTTATTCCCTTCAAAGGATTAAATAGATTCACTAGATCACAAAAGGAGTGAAATTCATCCTTATAAACATGAATCCATTCTCAAAACCACAGATAACCATAACCATAATTGAGTCAAAGCCTAATAATACTACCAAAATGATCTAAACACACTTCTAGAACTAAATTTTTCTCTTAAGAACCTTTAAAACCATATATAGCAACTAGAAACTCTCTCACTAATATAAACATTCATAAGAGTGACTAGGAAAAATCATCAAAATATCCAAGGTCAAAACCAACTATGGTGGTCTCTCAACAATAGTATAATTCCACTAAGGTACCAATTACACTAAGAATTAAACAAAAATAAAATAAACCATAAGAAAATGAAAATCTATACATGCTATCAAAACAATTAGATAACAATTATTAGAGCATATCGTCTTACAAACCATAAAAAATTCATAATTTTCATAAGAAGACACATTCCTAAATAAAGTTAAAATTTTAATTCAAATACAAAAGATCTAAAACTAGTATAAAATCAAAAAAGAATTGGGGATTGAAATTAAAATAAAGAATAATAAGGAATACCTAAATTGGTAACTTTTTTAATATCAGGTCTATTAGGTTGGACCAATGAATCCTCTGAAGGGATAGATCTGACACCACTCCTTCTATGTAGGGATCCTTTACAAAACATCTCTAAATGACCCAAACATCCAAAAACAAAATTATAATTTATATATTTTTTACTTAGGGTATTTTTATAAAACATAATTCTTCACTCATGGAACACTAGTGTATCACCCAAAAAATAGGTTAACGAGATATTAGATGGCCTACTAATACCACTAATAACCTCTTCAACCATATACTATGTCTTCTTTATGTTATAGTATATCCCCTCATCTATTTTGAGAATATATGAAGTAAAATCATCCCTAATAACTCCTTCAAAGACTTACTAAACCTGAATTACCTAGCTTAACACTTATTTATAGGAGGTTAGACTAAACCAAAACCCCCTCAACTGAAGATTGGGATGTGGAATTCTTTCAAAATACCGATCCTTTAAAGAATTATCCCTGACCAAGTATGAAATATATGGGAATATGTCAATAAGATAAATAAAATACTCTAATTTTTTTTGAACACCCTATTTAATATAGTACTACTCCACCCCTTCATCACTTTCATGATCTTATAGAAATTCCACTAGATGAATGATGCCTTAAAAATTACCAAAAAATGAACCTCTCATGATTTAGTCCAAAAAAAAAGAATTCATTTACTTCTATCTAGAAAATTCTATTATAAAGGTTTTAACTTGATCTTGAGACACATGGAAATCTCAATAAGTCCAAATATCCTCTCCATGGATTAAAAACATTATTATACTTATCAAGTATCACACTAACCATGTAAAAGAGGTGGCTTCAACATTCAAAACTCTAAGAGGAAATATCTATGTGGATTAGTAGAAGGTTTAAGTTGATAATATACCCCCATAACATTAATTTAGATGTAAATAAAGGATTTATAGGGGCATAATATTTATAATAAAAAAAATAAATCCATAATCATAAAAAATAAAATCATACCCATCTAGAAGTAAAACCCAAAAAAATATTACAACACAAAATCAAGGCACAACCACTTAAAAAAAATTCAAAAGCCTTATTTTCAGGATTTTTTCATTATCACACATCTTGGTTTTTTCAATCTAAAAACATCACATAAAAATAATTTTTAACTTTTTGTAAATTTATTATTAAAATTATTTACTCATTATATTATTTTTAAAATCATCTATTATTTTTTAAAATGATAAATGCACTTTAAAATCATGAAAAATCACAACATTAATTTTCAAACTAACCATAACCATTTAAAAATATAAAAAATTCTTCAAAAACTCATAAAACCCATTGTAAATAGATCACCATATAATAAAACATAAAAATTTACTTAAGAGGGACTATTATCCATGCATGACCCAACTACATGGCTTGGAAGACCATGAGTGAGTCATATAGTTGCCACTAAGAGTTATAACAAAGAATTTACTAGATCTATACATGGTGTGATAGACCATGAAATATCATTATGTACCACTGGTTCAAATATCATTTTTCCTATTTAATCATAGTATTTTTTTAAATAATCCATATATCAGGGATAAATGTTTAGAAACCATCAATATAAAACAAGTCATACTATAAATAAATAAACTCAAAAATTTAGTCTCATGACCGAAAATCCCTTGGTAAATCAAGGATCTAAATGAGAAATATCTTATGAGGCACTCCCACACCTACCTCTTAAGTTATGAAAATCCTATCTCTAATTTTTTTTACTATTATTACACCTTGATACACAGAATCAGCTATAGAGACTCTCTTATACTTGTATTTTTGGTTTTTGAGTCATTTTTATGTTTAGAGAACAGAATTTGGTAGTTAACAGTAGAAAGAGGCCACATAATAATCAGTGAGGGCCAATGGCTAGATGGTGTAGGCTTGAAGAACACCTGTATGTTTATAAGATCCACCGACCAGCCCATGGATTTACACCGACCACCTAATAGAGGCCGGGAGGTACATGCTCTCTTCCTTTGCCTACAGACAATTAAGTGGGCCATCACCAGTTAACCAGTGAAATACTATTCAACTAGTGGATTCCAACCAATAATCCAATAATCCCACTAGGCACGTGGTTAAGTAGGGTCTAATATGTAATTTTAGCTTAAAAGTTTTATTTAACTTCTTTAATCCTCCTCCCTTAACCCTTATACAGTTTAATTTGGTTCAAAGGATCCTTGGTTATGATTTTAGATCTATCCATCTTATCATTGGTAGATATTTATAACAAATGAAATCTTAGATCTCCATTGAGTACAATTTGGTGAGTTATATCCTTTATAATAAGTGTTATTATCTTCTTATCCATGTATTTAATTCCTTATAACACTACATATAATAACCTATAATCCATTAATATAGAGATAGTGGTTACTTTATTACATTGGAATAAAAAAAGGTTTATAATCCTAAAATAATAATCATTTTAGTAGTCTTGGGATACATATACATACATGATACCCATTTTACATTGGGAATAAAATATAAAACATAACAAAAGTGAATATTCTGAATCCTTGAAACTCATTCAAATATTTCTTCATTATAACTTGGGGAAAGAATAAAATAAGGGTGAGATCAAATGCTTAGTAAGGGATATATATAGTGGAATATATCCTAAGAAAATAAGGCATAATCAATATGGAAATGTAAATAACTAAAAACACATACCATTTAATTAATAACTTGAGCACAAAATGCATCTATGGATAATATAAATGCAAAAATATCATGGATAATAATAACTAAATTCTCAATGTATGAAATTATTAATATTCGATTTCCTTATCTTATATATAATGATATCTATACCATCAATACTTTACACTAAGAGAGTTTAAAACTAGGTGTAAGTATACACAAAAAACCATTTAATTTGGCCAATTAATTTGTCTCATGAGACCTTTTGATGCATTGAGGGGATATTTGTAATAGAGATCCACCCTTCACTATAAAAGAGATGAATTAATCATATATTTAATGATATATTAAATTCATAAACAATATTCCTTATTAAAAATATACATATTGAGTAAAGAAAATTGATTTATCAAGATTTTCCCCAGTCAATCAAATAACATTCATAATTAAACACTGTATGTATAATTGGTATGTAGTTTAGGAAATAATCATTTCCATGATAAAAATAATATAGATATTTAAGAGAAATGTAATGAAAAATGATATTAATAAAGTGAATGTTTAAAGATAAAGTTAATGAAAACAAAATTAATAAGAGATAAGAAATGTCAATTGGTTCATCGAGAATATTGGTTTTGTAATAAAATCATTTCCTTTAGAATAATAATGGGAGTGGAAGTGAAATATTTAAATAATAATTCATAAAAAAATTTCCTTGTAAAACCATTTAAATCATGTATAATAACCTAAATATCAAAAAACTGTTTGTGGACTGGGAAGTCTGTTATCATCATATACATTAAAAACATTCATTTTGACTTATTTAAAGAAATTTGAAAACATAAATTTTGGAATAAATTAAAAATAATTCTTTAAAAAGTTTAAAAATTTCAAAATATCTCAAAATCTACTTAATAAATCATTAGATTAAATAAAACTACTTTTTTAAAACAATTTTAAAAAATATCTAAATGGAATAAAAATATATTTGATTAAAAGAAAAATAAAATTATTTTTTCTTCTAAAAATTAACTTAATTGATTAATGTACCAAATAAAAGAAATGGTATACAAAAATATATAAAATCATTAAATATATATATTATTATAAAATAAATATATTTTCCGAAACATGGATTATAACATTCCTTTAATGAAAATTAAAGCAATCCCCCAAAAAATGAGATTGTAAAATAAAGACTTACATCTTTGGTAACATTTAGATAATAAAACCTTGAAAGAATAAACTTGAATTGAAACATTAATCAGAATTAATAATTATTTTTTCATTTTAAGTATATCATATGTGTAGTATATAGTCCACATGGATGTGAATAGGTGCACAATAACAAATATGTCTCAATGGAGTGTAAATTGAGACGAAATCCCTTACCTCATGCTTACCTTTAGTTGAAAATTATTTAAACTCCTCTATAATGGTTTTTAACATGTTATTAATTCATAGTAGAAAAATATTCATATTTATAATATCATATATGATCCAATTGAAATATATTATCACCCATTCGTTAATAATATTTCATTATTACCATTGTTTCGGGTGTTAAATACATTGTTTTCTCAGGTATATTTTATCATAGAAGTTATATTTCTTATTAATAAGATATATTTCCATCATACCCATAATAATATAAATTTTTTGAATATCATATTTATTCATTATATACATGTTTATAATCATTCTCAAAAATTGAATATTGAAAATGAATTACATCGCTTCATGGAGACGGTAGGCTGTACACACACATGAGAGGCGTTATCAATTCATTAATGGGTTAAAGGGTAAGTAAGTGGATGATATATTAATTTTATAGAATAAATATAATTTAATAGTTTTGATATATAATAATTATTTTCATTATTATTTCTATCCATGTGAGTCGGTGATGGAAAACAAATTACATTGGTTCGTGAGGGGGTTGTCTGTCGTACACACAAGTGATGGTTTTGTTTAAAATTTGTTGGATAGGGAGATGAATAAGTATTATTACATAAATATAATAATAAATAAGTATGTGGGAAATATTTTTGTTTTTATATTGGATGTGTTAAGACATAACTAAAGGAGGTACAAGATGATGTAAAAAAGAAAGTTCTTATTGAAGACAATTTGCTTCACTTAGAAGAACCTCCTTTGGGTCTCTTATTAATGACCCTAGGGTTGGTAATTTTGAATGATTAATACGTTTAAGAATGTATAAGGATATTTAGTAGATATGTTTTAGGTACTAGTTAGGATAAAAGGATTGATAAGTGTGAATAAGTGATGGTAGGAGGTTCTCTTTTATAATTGAGGTGAGTGACACACTTGTATGTTTTCAAAGTTTTTCAATAATGTCATGTAAATGTATTCTAAATATAGATAAAAATGGATCATATTCAAATTTTATATGTATAAGGTCTATATAAAACCATAAAATGGGGTTCATAATGTGGTTAGGTCATTTTTACCCTTATTGTTTTAGATTAACCCCTGATAAACCCATTTTATCCTTAATCATGTTAATTAATTTTTACTATTTTTAGTGTCCCTTATGAAAAAAATTTAAATGAAATTATTAAATAATATTAATTATTGTTTTTTAAAATATGTAATCCATTTCCCAAATTCAATTCATATATGTTTGAGAATTTAATTTAAAAAAACCCCCCAAAACATGTAAAAAACTGTTTCCAAGTAATACAATTTTCATGAATAAGATGATATTATATTAATTATATGATGAGTAATAATTATTATATGGATATAAATTAATATAGTTAGATATATAATATATAAAATTAATTTAAATCATTCTTCTTTGAATTTTTTTTAATTAATTAAAATGGAAAGACATTATGCCTTAAAAAATAGCTTTATGAATAATATCCTTTTTATCTTGTGATGATCCTACCCATATTTTTATTAAATTTATAGTCAATAAATTGTTATTTTTATATATTATAACAAATTATTATAAATAAAATGGTTAATATTTAAATGCTATATTTTCAAATGTTCATAAAAGATTACTTTTAAGGGAAACTTTCAAAAATTCATTCAACGTTTATTTTAACCAAGTGAGTTGAAAATCAATATTCAACCAATCACATTAAAATTTTTGTGCCATGAAATATTAAAATGTGAATTATATTATAGTTTTATGAAAATATAATTATCACTTACTATAATTGAGGCTCAAGTTTTACATTCACACCTCTTATAAAAATTTCATCCTTGAAATTTTAATGAAAATTACTCTCTAAAAAATGAGGCTTGACTTTCTTTATAACATCTTATTATTCCCACATTCTTATTCCATTTTATTATTTCACAAAATTACATTTAATAATCATCTGGTCTAATTATTCTGTTTTGAAAAAATCCCTCAAGGAATCCTCTCGGTATGTTTTGGGTGAGGTTGTGTTTGTTGACAAAGCTAGATAACAACAAATGAGTATGGTTGGTGTTTGCTGAAGACATGTTTTTAAGGTGGCGCAGTTTTCCAGCGTTTTCTAAAGTTTTGGGCCTCAAAATAAGGATTTTTATGTTGGAAAAGGAAGGATTTCTTCATAGGAGTGAACTCTATGAAGAACGTTGACGAAAATTAGCAAAGGATGAGAATCACGTACCATAATGGATGGACAACGCACACTGTTCTGGGAATGTTACGCAGAGCCGCGAGAACGATATGCCAAAGTGGTTAGCGAAACCAGAAACAGTTCTCTTTGAGGGTTTGAGGCGTAGGGTGTATGGTACATAGAAGGATGGTGGTCTACGGGATGGATGATCATTTGTAGAAGGAATATCACACTGCGTAGGAACAAAAATGCTATGTGGACTTAATGAAAAATGGTTCGCATAGAGGATTGCGATTCGCGGTGGCTTGAGGATCGGTATGCGATGGAGGTTAGATTGAGGATTTTGTAAATATTGGATTAGAATATTTTGCGGATATCTTTTTCTATATAAGAATCACTAATACCATCGATTACTACTGAGACTAAATATCATTAGAAAACATTTTTGGTCTGGGATTTCGGCAAATTCCGAAGGAAGTTCACGAGGGATTGTGAAGTTTGAAGTGGTACGTAGATGAAGTAGTCCGGTAAATGGAAGGAGTTGACTCAGTATAGAGAGGAGGACTCTCCGGTACATGAAATAGAGAGTTCCTTAAGTGGTATGTGTAGAGGGAGCTCTGGTACACAAAAGAGAAGATGTTCCATGAATGAAGAACAGTTTGCGGACAGGGGGAAGTTTGCTGAGGCGGAAAAGGGACTATATTATGTAGAGGCAATAATGGTTAGTAGAAGGTAGTGGTACATGGAGTCAGTAGTTGTTCTTAGAAGAGGCAGCTGTATGTGAATTAGGTGTTCTATATACCAAACTTGGTACTCAGTATGGGGGAGAGAAGAATGGTTTGTGATTTACAGAAGGAGGCTTGTAAAATCTTCAAATCAGTTTGAAAATGGAATTTCTAGTACCTAGCAGTACTCGAGAGGTGGAATTAATCTGTGGGTAAAAAAGGAACTTCAACAGAGCATCTACCTATAGTTGAGGATGCATGAATTCATGCATTTGAAGGGACCTTCATGTCTATAAACTATGTTTTACCTACAAGTCTATAAATCGTGAGTTGATTACTTTCTCAGAGTAGTGAGTGAAGGAAGAGGAAGACGATGACCCTTTCCACCGTCAATGATCTAGAGAATGAGGCATAATGAGTGACCCTTGAGAATGTAGTAAGTAGACCCTAAAATTTTTAAAGGCAGTGAGCCTGAGCATAGAATATCTATCCCAAACATTGTACTCATTAGTGGTCGTGAGACTTAATGAATTTGGTACATTAGTACATTGATGTTGTATTCTCCTTGGACATAGCCCAGTGAGGGTGAACCAAGTAGAAATCGCTGTGTCCTATGCATGATTTCATATCTATTCGTATATTTCTATTGGAGGAAGATATAGTTGAGTTTTTGCCAATAACAAAACAAGATATGAACAAGAGAATGTTTTAATCTTCCATACCCTAATTCACCCCACTCTCAAGGTATTCGACCTAGTATACATAACATCTTCATGACTTGATCTATAATGTCATGAATTTGAATGGGATTTTCACAGAAAGATATATCAGGTTCCAATCCCATTTCTTTAGAGGTGAATACATGCATTGGTTTTGGTATGTACTTATTTAATAATGATATATGGAACACATCTTGTAATTTAGAGAGGATAGGTGTAATTTAAAAATGGTTATCCATAGATCTAATTATTTCTAGACTTTTAAAAGGTTTGATGTACCTGGGGCACAATTTCCCTTTCTTACTGAACCTTATAACACCCTTTCACATAGATACATTCAAGAAAACATGATCCCCCACTTGAAATTCCATATCTTTCCACTAGTTATTGACATAAATATTTTTCTGAATTTTATCTGATTTAATATGAGTATTAATAGTGTTCAACTTTGTCGTTTTCTCTTAAAAAAGTTTTGTTCCTACAAGTTTCTTTTTACCAACTTCTTCCCTTGATGTTTGATTACGAAATCTCTTTCTATATAATGATTCATATGATGCCTTTTGAATACTTGAATTTAAAATATTTTTAGAGGAAAACTATACCAAAGGTAAATACATATCCCACATACCTTTAAATTCAAGTTATCATGACCTAAACATGTATTATAATGCTTTAATAGTCTTTTTGGACTGTCAATCGGTTTATGTGTGGTAGTTAGTGTTGAAATAAATCTCAATATGAAGAGCCTTATGGTGACCCTTTTAGAATTTTTATGTGAATCATGGATCATGATCAAGCACAATTGAAATAGATTTACCATTAAGTCTTAAAAATTTATTAATATAGAGTCATTAAAGGTTAACTAGAGGTAAATCTACCCTATAGAAATAAAATGTGTAGATTTTGTTAGAAAACAAAACCCATATTGAATCATTATTTATAGGATTATTTGGTATTCAGGTGAAAAAATATATAATAATGTCATCCCATTTACATATAGTAATTGGTAGAGTTTGTATGGATCCCCTTGGATGCTATCTCTCAACCATAACCAATTGAAAAAACCAAAATCTTGATACATAATTAGAAATATCCCACTTCATTTTATTCCACCAAAAATGTTCCCTAAAATACCCATACATCATGGCAACACCATGATATATTGTGAAATTCATGCTATGAGAATCATCCAACAATTCCCTTTTTTTGGTGTAGATGGAACACATAGACTCCTTTAATATTTTAAAGTTCCATCTAAACAAATGAATAATTTCAATTTCCCATCATTCACATATTTTATTTTCTTCTAAAAATTCCCATTATCAGATTGGGAAATTTTTCTCTTTTTAAATAAATATTGTTTAGAAGTCATTTGAAAAATGTGTGATGTATATGATTCCTTAATAATTCTAGTATCCATATTTACTAGATCCAATATCTTAGGATCCCTATGAATCATAATTTTATTCAAAACTCCATGATATTTCTTTCTCAATAAACCCAATACCTTATTTTCCTTCCTTGGGTGGTAGTTTATTGAGAAATCATAATTCTTGAGTAATTTGAGACATCTAATGTGCCTCATATTAGTCTATTTATATGAAATTATTTATTTTAGGATCTCATGGTTGGTCTTTATGTTACATCATTCACCATAGAGATAATATCTTACACCTTCAAATTAAAGATTATGGATACCAAATCAAGACCAGGAGTTGAATAGTTATATTCATGTGTCTCTAACTTCCATAATTAATTGAAAATAACTTTATCATTATATATAAGGACAAAAACAAGCACCTTCTTCTATAAAACATTATATATCAAAAATCCATCATCCCCTATCTGTAAAGTGAAAATCAGAGAATTTATCAATATCCTCTTGGATTCTTCAAAAAATTATTCAAATTACTTTATTCATATGAACCTAACCTTTTCACATGTATGCTTGGTTAATGAGTTAGAGAATTGGGAAATATTTGTAATGAATCACCAATAATAACCTTTCAAACCCTTGAAACTATGTACCTTAGTTATGATTTTGGGTGCAGGAAATTCTTTGAATTCCTTTGACTTCACATGATCAAATGAGATTCCATACTTAGAGACAATATGACTAAGAAAAGAAACTTCCTAAATCCCTAATTCACACTTTCAAAATTTTCTATATGCATATTTTACTTTGTGAGTGTCAAGAATGATCCATAAGTTATTCTCATAGTCATTATAGATTTTAGAATACACCATGATATCTTTAATTAATATCAAAATGAAATTATCAATATATTACTTGAATACTTTGTTCATTATATCCATAAAAACAGATGGTGAAGTAGTTAATACAAATGACATTACTATACAATATTAATGTCCAAACCTCATTCAAAATTCCATTTCCGTAATATCTTTGTAATTTACTTTCAATTAATGATACCCAGAGAGAATTTCAATATTTGAGCTCCATGAAGTTGATTAAATATGTCATCAATAAAAGGTAGAGGGTACTCGTTATTTTTTAAAATAGAATTGATTTCACTATAATCAATGGAAAATCTGATGGATCCATATTTATTCTTAATAAAAAGAATAAGGGCTTCCTAGGATGAAACACTATAAAATATAAATCCCATATCAGACGAGTACTATAGTTTATTTAATTCCACTAATTTTAAAGTACCCATTCTATAGGGAGTCTTTGTAATAAGTATTTCCTCTAGGGTTAAATCAAGGGAAAATTCCACTTCATGCTAGGTGGATGTCCCATAAATTCCTCAGAAAATAAATCAATGTATTCTTATAAATTAAGTATATATACATTTTGGAGATTACCTTTTCCATCCATAGATTGTGTTTCCTTTATTCACAAAGAATTTCATTTAGATATTCCACTATGGGTGGATCTAGAAATAACTCATATGATGAAGTCTCTGCTTTAAGGATAAATAATTCCACATGTTTATCATGAATTCTAATTTCCTTCTATTTATATTAAATTTTAACATCATATTTTGAAATCTAGTTCATAAAAAGAATTATATGAAACACAAACATAGTTATAATAATAAAGTATTAATATTGGGCTTGTTTATGTGTCATAATGGGAATTATCTGATACATATCTGTTGTAGTGAGATTTCCACTAGGATTTTTTACTAGAAACTCCCTTTTTAAGGTGCTAGGGAAATATATAATTTTCACAGAAAATAATAGAGATATAAAAGAGTGTGAGGATATAGAATCAAATAAATAATTAGATGAATTTTAGTATATGATTAAAGTACCTTCCACCACATCCTTAATAAATATAACCTCCGCTGTAGTGATCACATAAGCTTGGCCTTTTCCCCTTAGCCTCCTATTTGATAGATTCCCTTAATGGTTGGAACATTGGTTTGAATAATGATCCATTTATTTACATTCTAAATACCAGATAACAACAATATCTTTTTTCCATATATCCGTCAGCTGGATGACCTTTTTCTCTAAACTTATAACAAACTCCCATTCCCCTTATGCATTTTCTAAGATGTTTATTTCTAAAATTTTCACATGATGGAAATTGATTAATGTTCTTCTTATTTATTACATTCCATTTTCTTATTAGTGATTAGAAAACCATTTTTTTCTCTTTATTACCCTTGAATATATATGAATTATAAAATTATTCCCTATTTTGATAGTGTATAAAACTATTTCATCTTATGATGAAAAATATTGAGACACTAGTACCCTTTAGAGAATTGGATTAATCCCTTCAAGTAAATGTTCAATCATGAATTCTGTATTGGCTATATAATCCAAAACATACATGGTTAGTCTTCTAAAGGTATCCTCATAATCCAAAGAATTTTCTTCTTCCTTTTTATTTAAGATGATGAAATTTCTCTTCATTTTAGTTCACTTCTCATGAGGGAAATATTTTTTAAAGAATTTTTGTTTAAAATATCTCCATTCAATGTATTATATTTTTTATTCCTCTATAGTATTTTTGATCAAAACCTCCACTAATCAATATCTTCATTGAGAAGAAAAAATACCAGTATAACATTTTACTTTTCATCACATCCTAAGGCTAGAAATATCTTTTTAAGGGACTTAATCCATTTTTCAGCTACCACTGGATTAGTAGTTCTAATAAATGATATGGGATTATTTCGCATGAAGTGATCCAATATAGGTGTATAATTCCATGACACATAATTTTTCTACATATGTGAAATCTTATTAGTCATAACCTATGCCAGTTGTCCTATAATAGACATGATTTTCTCAGCTCTATCTCTAGTTGTATTGGCTTGCTCAGTGGGAAAATTTCAACATTGACTATGAGTATTGATACCATTATTTCTTCCAAGATACAATTATAAATAATGGAATGTACTAGATTAGATCATAAAATTTTGAATTTTAAATGAAAATATATAAATCTAAACATCATGTAACACTTAACATAAATTGAAAATTTATGAAATGTTAATTTCAGAATTATAAATTTGGTTTCATTAGGAATATCTTTAAATCATATTTTTTTTTCAAATCCTTCATAACGGTACTTAAAGAAAATATTAATTAACCAAATAAAATCCCTTAGGATTGTCAAACTAAGTGCACAGTAAGTGAATACTCACCATAAAGTAGAATTATGGCCAAGATATTCTCATACCAATTATTTTCGGGGTTTATTACCCATAAATGATTCTATGCCAAAACCTTTTCCACTTGTGGTATCTCGATATAGATTTATTTCTAGAAAAAAATATAATATCTATATTTCCAAAAATTTAGGATGTTATTCCATAATTTGAAATGTCCTCAAATTATATCACAGGGTTATGTAACATAATATATGTTTTCCTAAATTTAGTTCCCATGTTTTATATAATATTAGATATGATACATACTTTAACAACCCCGAATCTAATAACCAAGAGCTGGTGGTTAATTTTTAAATTTTATTAGATAAAAGGATTATATTAGTTAAGGAATGATTAGTTTAGTAGTATTGGAGAGCTAGATATATATATGATACACATTTTACATTGGGAATAAAATATAAAACATAACATAAGTGAATGTTATAGCTACTTGAAAATCATTCAGACATTTCTTCTTTATAATATGGAGAAGAGAAAAAAAATAAGGGTGAGATAAATTTATAAGTAAGAGTTACATATAGTGGAATCTATCATATGTAAATAATTTATAATCAAAATGGAAAGATAAATAAATGAAAATACATACCATTTAACCAGTAACTTGAGTAGAAAATAAATCTATGGATAATATCAATGAAACAACATCATGGATAATAGTTAAAAAATTATCAATTAAGGAAATTATTAATATAGGATGCAGTGATATCAGAAATCATTATATTTATTCCATCAATACCTTAGTCCATGAAATTTAAAAACTATGGTTAGATATACACAAAAAACCCATTTTATTTGGCTGACTGATTTGTCTCATGATACCCATCGATTCATCAAGTGGATATTTATAACTGGGCCCCCATCACTATATATCCAATACATTACTCATATATTTAATGATAAATTCAATTAGTAAATAACATGGATTATCAATAAATATCTATATTGAGTAGATATTACATATTTATCAATATTTTTTCCAGTAAATCAAATAACTATCATAACACTATATGTAAAAATGGTATATGGTTTATGAAATAATCATATCCATGATAAAATGAATATAAATATTTAAGAAAAATATAATGTACAATGATCATAATAAATTAAATGATTCATGTGAATGTTAATGACCATAAAATTAATAATAGATATGATATGATTACCTGTTCATCAAGAATAAAGTTTTTTTTAATATGATCATGTAATTTATAAGAATTATAGATACCCGAGATTTTGATAAATAGATATTACATATTTTTAGTTGAAAATTCAATACATAACACCAACACACACATGTAGACTGTATTGGTTTTGTGTCTTTGGAGATAAGTTACACAATATTATAATTTGGTTAAATAAATTCAACGTATCCCATAAAGATCTTACCCTTTAGTACTCTCCACCAACACACCCTACTTAAAACCTTTATTAATAACCTAGGGAAATGAAACATAATAATGGGTGAGATTAGATAATCAGTAAGGGTAAATTAATGAGATACATAAGAATAACATGATTATAAGGGTATGAGAACATGAGCATAATGTTTTGAAAACCTTTCCCCGTATATCAAAGATCTTAATATTGAGTCTTGACTTAAATATTGGAATTTTATAAGACATGATTCATAAGGGAATCAAAGAACACGATCCATGAGAGTATAAAATTGGCACAAGACATGGAAATATGGAATGCACATAAAAATATTGAATCATTTCCATTTTATTCGTGGATCATTAGAATGGCTATCATAGTGAAATGGGTTTATCCCCAAACCATCATAGTATTCATGGTTTACTCCAAATACCACCATAATGAACAAGTCCCTTATTTAATTAGGTTTACTCCCCATTCCATTACTCTCTACCTCATGTGATATAAATATTTACCCAATGCATTGAAAAGAGATATGGACCCCACCTATAACATAATGAAAATCATACATATGTGTATCAGAAGATCATAAACAATTAATCATATAATATTACATGAAATAAAATCAGTTTTATAAACATTTCATCATTTTATAACCTATGGAAAAGAGACAGGTTTCATAATCATTTCATTATTTCATCATTTCACAACCCATAAAGAAAGAAGTGGGTTTCATAAAAAATATTATAATTGTATAACCTATGGAAGATAAATTGGTTTCATAAACATATTTTCATCATAAAAAATAAAAATAAATAGTATGAATAGTATCCTTGATTCATATCTTCACTAGAGCATAAATTATATCAAAGAATGTAATCCTAGATAGATAATGTTTTTGATAGATAAATCACTTAGAATATTTCTTGATGAGGATATTTTTTTTAAAATAACTTTTTAAAACTAAAAATTCATAAAATATCTTTTAAATCATTTTATTTAAAAATAAACTCAAAAAAATTATAAAGGAATCTTTAAAAAACAATTTAAAATATTTCCTGATGAAAATGTCGTTTCCAAATTGAAAAAAACTATTTTTAAAACATAAAACATTTTGATAATCAATTTCATTGAAAATAAATTTTATAAATTATAAATTAATCTTAAATGTAATGTTCATGATGGTAGGAAATTCCATTCACACCGTACACAATAAAAAAAATTTTCTTTCACATTTTTGGTAAAATCCAAATGATAATTATTTGGAAAATAAAATGAAGATACCTTTCAACTTTTTATGTAAAAATTCAAAAATGGGTAAAAATTTATTTAATAAATCATTTTTTAAAACATTTTTAGAGAAAAAGGTTTTTGGAAGAAAAAAGGGTTTCGACTTAAGAGAGAAATAAAGGTGATTTTATTATTTTTTTTGAAACACTTGGGTACATATTGAGAGTAAAATAAATGAAAAAATGTATTCTCATTTCATAACCATATTATAAAAAATATATGAGTTTATTGAGATATATATTGTAATATTTCATTATTGGGTGGATAATTATAAACAATCCTTATAAAATATGAGATTGTAACATAAAATCATTACCACTTTGGGAAATTTGAATCATAAGCCCCATGAAAGAATAAAATTAAATGAATATTATAATACCATGAGAATAAATAAATCCATAATATTAAATTTTAATTGGTATGTATATAAACCTCATAAAATAACGTAGGTTCATAACATACCATATTTTTCAAGGGAGGAAAAATGAGGAAAAAAACCCCTTACTGATTTGGTAACTTTTGAACCATAAACCCGATGAAAGATAGACCCCAAAATGAATATTTAAATATAAATAATTACTATAATAACCATCTTAAAATAAATTCATGGTAATTATACACACAATATAAAATAAATATGTGGTGAATATGACATCTGTTTCATAAAAGTAAAAAGTGAGACAAAAATCTCTTACCTTAAGTATTGACTTCTTTCATATATGTTTAAAACACCTATATAACAAATATAAACTTATTATAAATATATAATAAAACCATAAATATATATATTACTGTATATGTTTTACTTATGACCACTTATTACCTGTTTATTACTAATTCCTTGTTAAAATCATATTTCAGGTAATAACCACTTTATTTTTCTTATATGATTTGATTTTTTATTTTCTGTTCTCTTAATTTGATCATGGTTAAATAATCTATATACTAATAATCATGAAATAATTATCATATTTATACCTGAATTTTAATTTTAATACTAATCATTAAATATGGTTTTGAGAATTTAAGTACATTATGATCATGGAGAGAATTTGCCGAATGTATGCATGTGTATCATTTCCATTTTTTAGTGGTCATTTTGGAGAATAGGTATGTAATATTTTATATTTAAATAATTATAAAATATCATATTATTTATTTAAATACTCTGATAAATATCATTCTTGTGGTGTGGTGATGAAAAGAGAGAGTGTCATTGCTTTATAAAGGCGGTAGTCCACATATACGTGAATGAAATTATAATCTTTTAGTGAGTTAAAAGGTAAGAAAGAAAATGATATATTATCTATTAATAATGATAAATATGTCATTAATATCATAATTATGTCATTTATATAATATATATTCATCAATGTTTTCCTTATTATCTTCCATGTAAGCGTTAGTGTAAAACGAATCACATCACTTCATGAGGTGGTAGTCCATCATATACACGAGCAACGTTTTCGTATACCATATGGAATTGATATTTTAAAGGTATATATGATATAATGAATAAATAGGTATAATGTTTTTATAAATATCATATATATACTTTATATCCATCATCATACCCAACCGTGAGAGGTGTTAATGGAAAAATTAATGACATCAGTTCGTGAGATGTTTGTCCACCGTACAAACAAATGATGATTCTGAAACCCATTCGATTGAAGTGTGGATGAATGTAGGTCATGAAATTAACCAAAAAAATTTAATTATATTTAATATAATTATGTTATTATATAATCATTTTTATTAATAAATTAAGGATGTGTTGGAAGAAATTAAATAATATTTCCTCTTCTTTAGGTGATTCTTTTTAGGTTTGCACCAAAACCCTTAATAGGTTGGATTTCTAAAAAAATTGTGTATTATAGGATGATATGAAAGAATTTTTTAAATTAATTGGGTAGGTATTGGCTGAACCTAAATTGTTTTAAGGTTTGAAGAGGAGTGGAGAGTGGGTGGTCTTTTATAAGTGAGGTGAGTGTCACACTTGTAATTTTTGAAAAGAAAAAGGTGTACTCATATTTTTCACATGAAAAAGGGTAAAAATGGATTATTATAGATAATTATAAATTATATTGTCTAAATATTAATATAAATTATATTTTAGACAATTTTTATTTCATTTAAACCCTTATATTTTTAGTTTAACCACTGGGAAACCCATTTTTATCATAATCGTGATAAATAATTTTTACTGGTTTTTTATATTCATTATGGTAAAAAATATTCTGAAATTATTATATAATATAAATTATTTTAATTAAAAATATTTGATACATTTTTACAAATTCAATTTATGTAGGTGGAAAATTTAAATTTAAAATTAATCCTACAGAAGTGACGAGAAAGAGGGGTTTCAAAGAGAAAATGGTCAAAAGTTGACAATGTTTTATATAAAACTTCAATATTAAAATGAATAAAATTAAATAAATTTTATTAATATATATATATATATATAATTTATCTAATTTTAATTTAATTTTTAAATATAATTTACCTTTATAAATAATTTAAACAAAAATTCTGTTTTTAATTTCAATTCAGTATTTTTCACTATTCATACAAAAATTAATCTTTCTCGAAAATTTCAAATAATTAACCCTTAAATGATTTTGAAATTATGATAAAAAAAATTAACTTAATTTTTTCAAATAATTTTTTTAAGAGTGTTAAAAATTAGTTTTAAAATAAGTGCACAATATGGCAAAAAAATGTTTAAAAAAATATAGTTATAAGTATAAATTTTGATTTATTATTATCTATTGTATATAAAAAAAATAAGTTGAATGTTAAATATTTTATTGAATATATACTATATAAATTTTATTAAAATCATTCATAAATAGTGTTTTGTTTAATTTTTAATTTTAAGACATGATTCTTTTCATAAAAATATATCCTTTATTTTAAAATAGTTTTTATTTTAATTTATAACTAATTTGTCTACAAGGATTTAATTTTATATAAACTTGTAAAACATATATTTTTATAATTTAATTAATCTTATTCATACACTTAATTCTAATGGATATGAGATAACATTCATTTTAAATAATAATATTTTAATAGTATATCACATTTCGTTTAAACTTAGTGTTACATGTAACGCGATATAAAAAAAGAGTTGCATGTTATAAAAATATAAAATAATTAATTTTAAAAAAATATATCACAAAATATAAGTTTCTTATATTTTAACCCTTATAAAAATGAATTTCACCCATCAAACTCATCACTTTTGTACCAACTTCTAGGGATACTTCTGCCTCATTACATCCTCAAGTTTCCACATAGCTTATTAAAGTGAATGGTTTCACCAAAAAACATCAGCCCTGTGAGAAGTCTTGTTTCATAAATATTTCTTTGTATAATCCATAATCTCAAATTATTAGCTAATTCATTAGGATAAGTATATAGAAAAAATCATAAAACCAAGAAAGGTTTGTTGGAAGTGACAAATGATATGTTACTATACGGATACTATGATGTATTTTAAAGGGGATAATATACCTAGGGTTTAGTTTTCCCTTTTTTATTCCATGAATAAATTCATATAAATTTCTTATCACAAACATAAATTCTAGACCAGATTGATGATTATCCCTCCAAAGTTACTTTTTTATTTTCCAAACACTTTCAAGGGGATAGTGAGAATCCTCACATCATTAACCACCAAAAGAAACTACAGATTTTTTGAAGAACTGTTTGAGCCAATTGGAATCAATTTCCCTAAACAAGATGAAGGGAATAGAGTTTACTTGGGAGTTAGGGTATCCCTTCAAGATGACTTCATACTGATGTTCCATGTTGTCCCAAGATTTTGTAAATTCCTCTATGTTAATATTACCCATATTGAAGCCTCTGAGTAGAATACATGCCTAGTTATCAATCCACTCACCTTGTTCCTTTGTATTGATCTCATGAATTGTTATTCCTATCTTCTTAAATGCTTTCATATCCATATCTTCCTCTTCCATTTCTTCAACTGAGTTCAAAAGTAGATCAATGTGTTCCAACATCGATGATATCTATCACTGAGGGTCTCTGACAGAGCTTGTCTCACGTTACTATCCAGGATCCATTGTCTTTGTCGAGGGAGTGGCAGGGACACCATCCTCACCACCTGCAGACACCAAGTTGCTATATGTTTTGACCACTAAATCTAAATTTATCACAGTAATAAGATCCTTTGGGAGCTTATTTCCCTTACTTTAAGACCTCGTTATTGGAGGACTAGGTAGGTTAGAATACTCCATCCTACGTCGCCCCCTCTGGTTGTTCTTGATAAAGCCATCAGAATCAGTAGTAGTAAACTTTCCCTTCCGTGAGGATGATATAAGATATTCCTCCTCCACGGTCAGTTCCTTGGGCTCAACAGAGGCATCCAGAATATCATGCATCTCCTCTTGGGACTCACCCACATCTACCAAGTGGTCGTCTCCATGTGTATCCACTCTTCTATTTAGATCCACACTAGCTTGGCAGTCATCATCACCCAACACTCCATACCGATTTTGAAGGTCGATGTTTGATCTGCCAGTTATAACCTTCTCTGCATAAGAAAGGGTCGCCTGCATGGCCTTCCTTGGAACCTCGGAGGCTCGTTCCTGTTGATAGCCTCGTCCCATATATTGAAATTGCATTGAGGTGTCCTTTAAAGCCAGACACTGGGAATGCCCACGAGATTCATGTACTCACAAAGTCCCTCAATCACCTCTGTAACATTTTCTGCATTTGTTGGAACCATATGGATTGTTGTTTCCTCGAGGTGGGCCTCCTTCACTCCGTTATTTCTTCCTATAGTTGAGCTGCCTTCAAAAATTAAGTGCAACTCTTTTCCAACCACGTTACTACATCCTAAAACTTATTTATCCTGGGTTACAACCTCAATAACGCCCACTTCGGATGAAGTTTTTTCTCACCATTTCCCCTGGTACGCACACCCCTAGGCCTCTCTTCAATTTGTAAAAAACCATAGAAACATTCTGGTTTGAAGAGGGACTGTTACATTCCTCATATAATCTTATTCTGTAAGACCAGAACTGAGTCCTAGAGCCTCCATCTCATGTTTCTCATATTCAAAACCAATGGTGGCACACACTGGTCTAACTTCCAGAGATTTTCCGCTACCTTCACCTATACACAATCCCTTTCCGCCATCGCTTGAATCCACAACCTGCCTAGGAGACATCCTCCCACATCTGCAGGATACCCCGGGATGACCCAACATCTTACAGGAATTACAGAAGTCAAACCAAGTTTTATATACTACAGGTTGTTTGTGCTAAAACTCTCCCTCCACTATAATCCACACAAACTCATGTAAATTTTTCGAGACATTAAGTTCCACACATATACAGGGACAGACCGGGTGACAAAGCACCCTGGTTCTTGAATCCACACACTAAAATCTACCCACAAGGGTACCTAGAATTCTAAAAATTGCATTGTTTTGAAATTGTAAAGGGATTTACAGAAAACTAACCCAAACCACTGCTGTAGGAGAGTCATGATGCATGTGGAAGTCATACGACCAAAAAAAGAGGTAAAATCAGAGACCATTACAGCTTCGTGGTGCACTGGACCAGGCTTTAACCAGATCATCATCCATTGAGAATCGAATCTAAATATGCCTAGAATCGAGCAGAACCACTATTTCTGTAACCTTTAAATCCCATGACTCAATGATATACTTGTCAAATGAATCCACCAAGGGACGTTGCTTCTTGACCTGTGCAATCAAGGAAAGATTCAGCAGACCCGAAGCCGCGTTGAACTCCGAGGTTAATATCAAAAGGTTCAGAAGGCCATTTATCAATTATGGAACTTATAGTTTTACACTTATTTCCATAAAGGGATTCATAAAGATCCATATGATTGATAAAGTGAAAGGTAATGTTACAAGAAAAATCAACTTGAGGAATGTATTGATCCGAAGAACCATTAAAATCCATAGAATAATATCTTAGAATATCCTATAGGGTTTGACTTGTTTTGTTTGACTGACCATATGCAGTGCTAAAACATATCTCTATATCAAGAGTTTTCTAGAGTATTCTCTAATTGTTTTTGGTAAAATTCAGATATTGATTAGATATAATTGAATTTGGCACCCCATGAAAACTTACCACTTCTTTAATTCAAATTTTGGTAAGAGGACATTGACAAAAATTTTCTCTGATACGAACGAAGTGTGTTGTTATATAAGGTGGTAAACTATAAACCATAATTACCTCAACATCAAAGATAAAATAAACCCTAAAGGTTACTAGTAACTTTAATCACATGTCCACAAAGTATAAAAAAATTTATACTCAAATAACATTTGAACTAAAACGTATACAAAACCAAAGGGTTGTAATGCAATAATTGTCTCTCAAAATATCCTTAATCTTGATAAACTCCCATAATATAAACCTTGAAAGGAGTGTTAATGAATTTTAAATTATGAACAACCTTAAACTAATAAATCCATGAAGATATCCATAATTGTTAATTTAATATTACCTAGAGACATATATACTTCCAAAAGATAATTCACCCTCTACTCCTTAAATAATCTATTATATTAGATATAAACACTTCTATTAGAAGCTTGGGTTCAACCATCCACTAATATAATATAAAATGTGATTTTATAATTCCATAATATATATATTGGGATATAATAAATTCATAAAAACTAATTAAATTTAACTAAAGGATGAACAATAACATTTTCATAGGGCTCATTCATACAAAATCAAACATGGAATTCCCTACTAGGGAGTAGATTATAAGTGTTCCATAATTATCAATATTCTCTTAAGCGATCATGATTTTATAATATTTCAATTTATTCTTTTTATTTAGTGGTTTTTGTGGCTTATCATCCTCATTATCCCTTGGATTGGGGCATTGATTCAGATAATTCCCATACTCTATACATTCGAAACACTAGAGTGGTGGTTGTGCCGTCTGGGCATCCTTCAATCTATTTACATCATTATCTATCTTTTTCTTGTCCCCTTAAGGCAATTTACTCAATGTTTCTTCCCAAACATTGAGAATAAATGAAATATCTGCATATTTTCTACATTGTTTTTATATTTTCCATTGAATCCCATTTCTCACTTTTTATAAAAACCTAGAGATTGATACGTAACTCCAATCTCCATTTCCTCCATGATAGAAAATTGAACAAGATATTCATTTCCACATTAGTCTCTTACGAATAACTACATTTATATAGAGGGTTTAAATCTACTAAATAAATTGATCAAACTTAATTTTAGGTTGGATGATAATTCCAGAAGCATACCTTGTAGGTCTTGTAAAATTTTCTAAACAGGTACCAACATATTCATTATATTTTTTATTTAACCCACAAAACTCCTTATGTATCCTTATAAAAATAATAAGGGGAAATTAATTATTGAAAAATAAGCTCTTAAACTTGTCCTAATATATGGATTCAATTTCCCCATGTTCCCTTGTATTCTTGATGAGATTCCAACATTGATCAGCTTCACCTTCTAAATGGTATACATCCAAAATAACTTTCTCATTATCCAAAAAACTAGAGGATGAAAATATATTTTCAATGGTTTGATCCATTGATCATAAACTAGTGTATCATACGACACACTAAAAGAAGGAAAACTTTTCCTTATCAAGGACTCAAGAGAATGTTGTTCAATATTTCAATTTCTTGGATGTTCATCATAATTCATAGTTTACGAATTTTTCTTGATAATATCAATTAGTTATTTCAATCCATATCACATAAAATTTTGTTGATCAAGAAAAAGTCATTGCATTATCCATCGTATTCAGTAATAACAATATTTATTCAGGTTCCATCCATCGACTAAAGCCAAAATTATAGTATGAGAAACACTAATCATATTCGGGAACCACATAATCATGAAAAATCACTTATAAGATGTTTAAATCATTAAACCTTATTTTTAATCTATGAAACATTATTTTTTTACTGGGAAATTCAAAGTTAAAAAATATTTAAATCCTTTATGATGGTTCAAAAAGAGTGTGTAAAATTTCAAAGAATATCCCCCCAGGAGTGTCAAACCCAATGCAGAGAAAGGCATATTGTTGTGCACTAGGTAATGATTGAGTCTAGATCAATGTGACCTTTTTAGAGTTATTACCCCTAAGAAACTCTGTGATAGAGGTACATCCAATTTTAGTATCTAAGTAGAGATATAATTTCTTAAAATCCACTTTCTCTATCCTTTAACAAAATTCTAGTATATTTTACAATACTTTGACCCATCCTTAGTGTTATTATTAGACTTATCCCTAGACACATCCTTAGAAATTTACCTAGGGATATATATAATGTTTTTTATTATAATTTCTAAATGTTATCTAAAACTATCATATGATACCAACTATATTGACTCAGGATTCTTATACAAAGATATTGTATCTTTTTAGATTAATATTCAATAAATTACACAAATACACACCTAAGTACAATAATAGTTTTGTATCTTTGGATAATAAGTACATAATCTTCTAATTTTATTTAATATCTTCAATGTATCACATAAAAATCTTCCCCTTTAATACTCTTCAAAAACATACACTACATAAAAGATTTTATCTTAACCTAGGGAAAGAAACCTAAGAAAGGGGGAGCTCAAATACTCAATAAGGGTTAACAAGGGAGATATGTAAGAATAGTATGAACATAAGGGTATGAGAATATAATCATAAAATTTGAAAAACATACACTAAATATCAAATTTTATTATATCAAGTCACAGAATAAATATTGGATGTTCATAAGAAATGAATCATAAGGGAATTAAAGAACACGATCCATGAGAACATAACATTGTCATGAGACATGAATTATGAAATTCAGATAAACATAGTAGACCATTTACAGTATAGTCAAGGATAATTTCTAGGGATATAATATTGGAATGGGTTCCCTCCATAAACCATCATAACTATCAAGGTTATCTCCCAATATAATCGTAGTATACAAAGTCCCTTACTGAATTGGGTTCACTCCCTGTTCCATTCCTATCTACCTCATGAGATATAAGTCTTTACCCAATACATTATGGGGATATATAGCTCCCAACATTACATAATTAAGATCATATGTATGTGTTCCACAAGATCATAAATCATTCATCATGTCATATCCCATTAATTGAAATGGGTTTCCTAAATACATCATCATATCATATCTTATGGAAAATAGATAGGTTTCATAATCATTTAGTCATTTCATCATTGTATAACCTATAGATAAATGAGATGGTTTCATAAGTATTTTATCATGGTATAATACATGGAATAGAAATGGGTTTTATAAACATATTGTCATTATAAACCATTGAAAGAAATAATATGAATGGTTTCTTTGGTTTATATCCCCAATAATGAAAATATTTCATTAAGGAATGTCATATTTGATAGAGAATGATTTTGAAAGATAAATCACATAGAATGTTTCTATAGAAAGACAAATTTTAATTGAAAATCAATTTTTAAAACTAAAAATTCATAAATTATTTTTAAAATAATTTTATTTTAAAACTTGAAAAATTATAAAGAAAGATTTAAAAATTATTTAAAATATTCCTTATGAAAAATAACATTTCCACTTTGAAAAATAAATTTTAAAAAACATAAAATAATTTTAAAATTCTTTTATTTGAAAATAACCTTGAAACATTATAAATTAATATTCAAATAATATAATGGTCATGATGGTGGGAAACTCTATTCATGCTATACACATTAAAACAAAGATTCCTTTTTCATTTTTAGTAAAAGAAAAATAGAAATTGTTCAAAAAATGACATGAAGATTCCTTTCAATTTTTTTAAAAAATTAAAACATGGGTAAAAATGTATTTTATAGATTATTTTAACATTTTTAAAAACAATTTTGGAAGGAGTTTTAGAAATCATTGTTTTGGAATAAAAATGGATTTCCAACGAAGAGATAAATAAAGGATACTTTCTTAAAAACATTATTTTAAAAATATTGTGTACATAATGTGAATAAAATGAAGGTAAAAATTTTATTCTCATTAAAAAATAATAGGAGAATAAAATTAAATAATTTTTGAGAGATATATTATAATATTTAATCATTGTAAGCATAATCATAAACCATCCTGATAAATGAAGAGATTATAACATAAAATCCTTACCAATTTGGTAACATTATATCAATAAACCCTTGAAAGAATAAAAGAAAATGAATATTAATATATCATGAGAATAGATTAATTAATTATATTACATGTTAAAGGGGTTTTATATACACCTTATAAAATAAGGTAGGTGCATAACATAACATAAGTCTCAAGAGAAGAAAATTGCGGCAAAAAATCCCTTATTGATTTGGTAACTTATGTAATGTTATACGCTTGAAGATCCACAAATAGATATATAAATAATAATAATAATAATAATAATCATCATCATAAAATAAATTAATGGGTGGTATATACACCACATAATAGAAATAAGTGGTCAATATGGAATGTCCCTCATAGAAGTAACAAGTGAGATGAAAATCCCTTACCTTAAGTCTTGAATTCCTTTGTAAAAATTAAAAACTATTGTATAACAAATATAATTTTATTATAAATATATTATAGAACCATATTTATATATATTATATTATAAATTATTTACTTATGTCCATCTATTACCCATTTATTACCAATTCCTTGTTAAAATCACATTTTAGGTAATAACCACTTTTTTTGTATATGTTTTGATTATTTATTTTCAATACTCTTAATTTGTTCATGGCCCCATAATAAAAATGATAATAATCATGAAATAATTATAAAATTTATAATTATATTATTCTTTTGATAAAAATCATAAATGATGGTTCTAAGAAAGGAAGTACATTACGGTCATTGAGACGGTAGTCCATATATATACATGAGTAACATTTCCATTTTTCAATGATCATTATGAAAATAAGGTAATTAATATTATATATTTCCATAATAATCAAAATATCATATTATTTATTTAAATATAGTTATACATATCATCTATGTGGAGTGGTGATGAAAATTGAAAGTTACATCGCCTCATGAAGGTGGTAATCTACACGTACACGAACGATGTTATCATATTTCAGTGAGTGAAAATGTATGAAATAAAATGATATATTATTTTTTAAGAATGATAAATATTTCATTAATATAATAATTATATAATTTATATCTCATATATTAATTAAATTTATCCTTATTATCTTCTATATAAAGTGTTAGTGAAAAAAGAATCACATCGCTTCGCGAGGTAGTAGTTCACCATACACCAGAGTGCCGTTTTCATATCCCCTATAGAATAGAAATTGGAAAGGTATATAAGATATAATGACTCAATAGGTTTCATAATATTATAAATATAACATATGTACTTTATATCTGTCATCATACCAAACTATGAGAGGTGGTAATGGAAAAACTAATGACTTTAATTCATGGTGCGGTTGTCCGCCTTATACACAAATGATGATTTTATAACTAATTTGATGGGAGTGGGGATGGTTATAGGTCATGAACTTAACATAAAAAACTTATAATATATAATATACTAATGTTATCATATCATCATTTTTTAATAATAATTTATTAAAGTGGAGGAATAAATAAAATAAAAATGATCGTTGAAGAATGTTACCTATTTTTCGGTAATAATCCTTAGGTTTGCACCAAAATCAGTTGGATAGTTACTATATGAACCAAAAGGTTTTGATGTTGTGAATATGAGTGGATAGGGGGTGGCATTTTATAAGTGAGGTGAGCAACACACTTGTAATTTTTGAAAAGAAAAAGGTGTTCCCTCAGTTTTCACATGAAAAGGGTGAAACATGTATTATTTTAGTTCCATACACATAAAAGGGTCTAAGTATCTCTATAAAAAATATTTTATATAAGTTTTAGGTCATTAATTCTCTTTCCTATTTTTTTACCCCTGATAAACCCATTTTTACCTTAACCACAGTAAATAATTTAGACTATTTTAAAAATTAATTATGGTCCAAAATTAGGTCAACCGTATTATGTAATATAAATAATTATAATTTAAAATATTTAATATATTTTTACAAATTACATTCCTAGATTTTTAAGAATTCAATTTAAAATTAATCCCATGAACATGACGAGAAAGTGGGTTTTCAAAGAGAAAATCTTCAAAAGCTTACATTGTTTTTATATAAAAATTTTATATAAAAATGATTCTAATGAAATAAATTTTTTAATACATATAAAATATACTTAATTTTAATTTAAAACCAATTGAAATTATAATTTAACTTTATAAATAATTTAAATGAAAATGTAGTTTTCAAATAAAATTCAGTATTTTTCACTATTCATTAAAACATAATACTTTTAATAAAATTCATAAAAATATAGACTTAAATAAATTTTTCTTAATAATTTAAAAAATTGAGTATATTTCTTGAAATAATGTTTCTGATATTTTCCAAAATCAGGTTTAAAATAAGTGCAGAAAAACGAGAAAAAACCTTTTTTAGAAAAATACACTTTTAAGCGTAAAATTAGATCTATTCTTACCTATTTTCTATAAAACACATAAAAAGAATGTTAAATAGTTTATTGATTATATATATATATATTTGTTATAATAATGCTCCAAAATTGGTTTATTTTTTTTAATTTTTGGAGTTAACACATGTTTATTTTCATAAAAATAGTTTTCCAGAAATAGATTTTCTTTATTTTCAAATAGTTTTTATTTGTATTTATTATTAATTGGTCACCAATGAATTATTTATATATATGTGTTTAAATATTATATTTTCATAATTTAGTCAATCCTATTAATACCCTCTATTATAATATCTAATAGATAATTATTATTTTAAATAATAATATTTTAATAGCGCTCCAAGTTTCGTTTAAACTCATTTATATGTGTAATGCAAGATAAACTCAGTGTTTCATGTAATAAAAAATATAAAAAAAAATTATTTGACAAATGATTTTTCATAAAATCTTAGGATGTTATAATAATAAATGGAATTAAAGCAACGTATTAAAATAATATTTCATAAAATAATTTTCTTCATAAAACCTTTGAAAATGTGTATAAGAAGCTAAATATTATATTACGACCACAGAAGTGGTGAAGTAAATTATCACCATATATGATAAAGCATTATTTAATAATTTTTATTAAGAAACTAAAAAACAACCATTTTAGAAAACATTAGAAATACTTCTTTAATTTTTTTTAAAAAAGTCATGGATAACTTAGAATTTTATTAATATATTTTTTAGGGTAAATAAAATGAATTTTGTAAAATAATTTTGAAAAATGTGGAAACGGAAGAAAAATATGTCTGATTAAAAGGAAAATAAAATTAGATTTTACATTAATCATTTATTTTCTTGATTAAATTACCAAAAAAGGTAAAAGGTTTTAAGAAAATATGGAAATTCCATAAATATCCATATGATTCCAAAATATATGGATTTTATAATGTAATTATTATATAATTCCATCAACTAAAAATTATGGCCGTCCCCAAAAAAATGAGATTGTAAAAAAAATCCTTACCACAATGGTAATGTTTAAATTATCACCCATTGAAATAATAAAATTGAATTGAACATTTTTAATCATTAATAATTAGGTATTTATGTTAAAAAAATTAAAAGGGTAGTATATGCACCACATAAAAGTGAATAGGTGCGTAATAACAAATATGCCTCAATGGAGTGTAAATTGAGATGAAATACCTTACCACATTATTACCTTTAGTTTAACATGATTTAAAATATTTTATAGTGGTTTTAAAAGTTATTAATATTTATAATATCATTTATTATCATATTATAACAAGTTATCAAACATTTGTTAATGATATTTTTTTATTACCACTGTTTCGGGTGTTAACTGCATCATTTTCTTATGCATGTTTTCAAGAAAGTTACAATTATAGTGCATATAATATAGTTCTATCACATATATAATGATATTAAAGTTATAAATATCATATTTATTTAATAGATTCATGTTTATAATCATTATTAAAAATTAAATAAGGAAAATTAATCACATTACTTCATGGAGATGGTAGGTTGCACATACGCACGAGGGATATTATAATTTCATTAATGGGTGAAAGGGTAATTAAGTGGATGATATATTAATTTCAATTAATCAATTACATGTCATAATTATCATATATATGAAATATTTCCATCATTATGACTATCCACGTGAATCGTTAATAGAAAAAATTACACCAGTTCGTGAGGTGGTAGTCCACTATACACCCAAGTGATGGTTTTATTTACCAATTGATAAAGATAGAGATAGATAAATATTATGTCATGAATAGTCCTCCGGGACCGTGCCGTGACTACCCCAAGCCTACCTTTTATAGTCTAGGGGATGGCGACTAGCACCAAAGGTGAATCCCCAATAAAAAGGGACGGAATTTCCTTTAAACCTGTTACACACACAGTCTAAACACAAGCAGTGGGAGCAACAAGTACTAATATAGAAAAGAAAAGTGTGCTGAAAGTAAGTGGGCCAGAATACAAACCCAACTGAACAACAAGTACAAGTACAAGTAAAAAGGGAAAACAGCTCTTGGATCATCCACCGAGGAATCCTACCTAAAGGGTAGGTACAGAACTCGAACAACTCGTCCCCAAAGTACATCTCGTCTAGTCCAGCTCTGAGTAGCCTCCCATCCGTCACCCTCAGCCTTGATCACTGCTGACCGTCATTTCCACAGAACACAATAAGGTGTGGGTGAAGCCCGTGCAGGGGTGAGTATAACAATACTCAGTAGGGGACTCCGAGACCCCCGAAGGTCTCCCAGAATCCACTAAGGACAAACCAAAGAAGATAGATACAATCATGAAGTACTAACCAACCCTACTTAGGTATATGCCTATACATATGCATAAGTTACCAGTAATAGTCCAGCTCCAACTCTAGAGCCCAAGCCCAACCCAATCCACAAATTAAGTAAAGTAAATTACCTCGTTGATAATGATTGAAAGTCAAGACTCAGGTCAAATAGGTATACAACACAAGAGGAGGGGTAAAGATGAGTAGATGCAGCCTCTAAATCATCTCGCCTATCGAACCCACGTAGGATCCTAGAACAATATCAGCATTTTCGAACCCATGTTGGATCCTGGTATAGAAGTAATCACTATCAAACCCACAAAGGATCCCAGTACAGAATTCACCGCTATCAAACCCATGGAGGATCCTGGTATAAAAGTCATCGCTGTTGAACCCACAGAGGATCCTGGTACAATATCGTCACTGTCAAACCCATGGAGGATCCTGTCATCTCTATCGCAGCCAGCCATATGGTTCGCACACACAACTCACTCAATTACAGGAGGGTCCACTCCTCGAGCCAAGTGTCGATACATCAACTACCACTAAGTCGCGAGTTGTTGTATCCCGAAGTTCCGTCTCATCATAAGGAACCCAACGCGATAGACGGTGTGTCATTCGGACGACCGGTCTGTAAGTTATTGGCATTTCTTTTCCAGGGGCCTGGTTGATTATTAAGTTCAAACCAACCAAACCATAACCCAACTGTGTCCAAACCTCACTCGGGGTATGCCAAGAAATCCGTCCTGCTCTAAGACTTCCATCGCCATAGACGGTTCGTCATTCAGACACCCGTAGCCCAAAATACAGATGAAATGGTGATTTTGGGTTAAAAGGGTCCGGATAGCGGTCTGACCCCGTCTGCAGGTCCGACATGGTTCGATGGAGTGGCCCGGCCCACTGGCTGCGGGGTACGACAACAGGACGCATGGCCTAGCCTGCCGACTGCGGCTGGCTGGCCACGGTGTCGGGTCGGCGGCCGCGACGGGATGGCCGCGTGGACTGGCGGGCCACGCCACAAGGCAGAGTGAGCCATGTCGCGAGGGGGTGCCACACTCCTAGCTTCTGATGAAACTGTGGGACCCTTAGGGTCCCACCTTATGGTGCGCCACTGGCGGCTGAATTATCCGGATTCCCGCCATCCGCCGCGGCCTTTGGCCTTGGGTCTTCTCCGGCGTGACGCGACGGCGCCGCGCCGTCTTCGTCTGCCGCAACCCGTATCACCGCGTCCCACTTCCTCCAACGTTGTGCGACGAAACTGCACCTCTTCCATATGTCATGGCCCTCCTGGTCGTGGTTCTTCTTTGGCATGGTGTGATGGCACCACACCCTTTCGGCTCCACCACAGCTTTTCTTTGTGTGGCACGATGGAGTCGTGCCCTTCTGGCGGTCCGCCTCCGTCGTCAATAAAACAGGAACCAACAGAGGGATGTCGGGCCATGTTTATTTGGCCTGCGCTCTCCACATTAGGTGATAACAAATGGACAACATAAAACCATAATAAACGACGATGAATGAGGATTTAATTTAATCAAAACAAACCCCTACCTTGCTTGACAGTGTCATTTAATGGAGTCACGGGAAGGCGACGTCGTTCCATCAACGTCAGAAGTGCAAGAGGGGTACTCATTTTTGGCAGACGACGTTCGAAGGTGACAGAGTCAAAGAGGATGTCAGCATTCCTCAAGGGCGTCGCTTCCCTTTCCTTTCCTCGATTGAAGAAGGAAGAAGACACCGTTGATTTTTGGTGGTAGGAGCGTTCTTCGTCTGGAGAGGATGAAGTTCTTCCAAGAGTTCTCCAAAGCTCCACCAAAGAGAATCACCAACCAAAATAAAATAATATATTCTCTATTATTTTACTCTTTCCATGCATTCCAAAATGAATTCAAAAGTTTTCAAAAAGACAATTAATTATAGTCATTAATTAAACTTTAGGTGTGTTGGCAACATTATGGAGAAGGTGAAGAGGATCCCCAATAAATTGGGAGTTCCAAGGGTTAAAGGGGGGTTAAGGGGGGTTTGATGCTCGAGTGGGCCCCACCTTATAACATCCTCCCAAGAGAGGTTATGTGCGGGTGGGCCCCACCACTAACCTCCCCTTGGAGGTTTTAACTACCACACACAAAAATAAAGTCAACACTTTATTTTTTTCAATTAAAATAAAAACCTCAAAAACTATCTTCTACTCATGTCAGAAAACAATTGCGGTAAAGGTCTCCTTAAGCGATTACCGGTGCTACGAGTTCAACGGTGCCCTCAGATTTCAATTCTAAGCACATGTTCAAAAGATATAAAATCTTGCTCATACCTTTACTAAACGTACCTGAACAAAACTTCAGAAATTGATTCCGGGCAGACTGGGCCTCTGAATCAGGCGCCGTCAGAAACAACGGACTCGTAATATTCCCATGTATTTAATAAAAACAATATTCCACAGAATTTCCGGGTATTTAAATTCTCCCCACCTCAGGAATTTACATCCCCGTAAGCTACAACTCACACAAAGGAAAAAAATGAGGGTACTGAGCACACATCTGAGCCTCCCTCTCCCATGTGCTCTCCTAGAGGTTCCTATGCTTCCATCCAATGCACACCAGATGAATCAACCATCCACCTAGGACCTTCTCATGTCGATCCTCTTTCTCCACTGGAACCTCGATGAAAGTCTCCCCATCATCGATGTCCAGCTCACCATGGTCGATGATGTGAGAAGGGTCAGGCACATATCTCCTCAGCTGAGATACATGGAAGACGTCGTGCACCTGGTGAAACTGAGGTGGAAGAGCCAAGCGGTAATCCACCTTGCCTACTCTACTGAGGACCTGAAAAGGTATGATGAATCGCGGAGATAACTTGCCACCTCAGCCAAATCTACGTAGACCTCATCGAGGTGAGACCCGTAGGAAGACATGGTCACCATCCTCGAACTCTAGTGGTCTCCATCTAATATCAGAATAGGACTTCTACCTACTCTGTGCAGTCTTCATCCACTCCTGGATGATATGCACCTTCTTTGTTATAGCCTGCACTATCTCTGGTCCTACAAGTGCTGACTCCCCTGGGTCAGTTCAGCACAGAGGTGATCTGCAAGGTCGGCCGTATAGTTCCTCATAAGGTGCCATCCCGATGATGGAGTGGTATCTGTTGTTATACACAATCTCTACCAAGGGTAAGTGATCGTCCCAGCTATGACCAAAGTCGAGGACGCATGAAGGGAGCATGTCCTCGAGAGTCTGAATGGTCTTCTCAGTCTAACCTTTTGTATGAAGATGGAAGGCAGTTCTCAAGTGATGCTTTGCCCCGAAATCCTCCTGCAACCCCATCCATAGCCAGGAAGTGAAACAAGCATCTCGATCGGAGACAATCGTCGATGTCACACCATGAAGCAGTATGATCTTCCATACGTAGAGGTGTCCCAGGCTCTCTACATAACCATGCTCTTTGATTAGTAGGAAGTGGTCCGACTTGGTGAGTCAGTCTATGATCACCCAGATAGAGTCATGTCCTCTGGATGTACGTGGATGTCCTGTCACAAAATCCATGGATATACCGTCCCACTTCCACTCTGGGACCTCTAAGGGCTGAACTAATCCAGCCAAAACCTAGTGATCCGCCTTCACTTTCTGACAAGTGAGGCATCGTGAGACAAACTCTGCTACTGCCTTCTTCATACCTGGCCACTAGTTCGGTCGTCAGAGGTCCTAATAAATCTTCACCACTCCTAGATGTACTAATAAAGGATATTTGTGGAACTCCCGCAACAATTACTCCTGAAGTGAAATTGGTACCATGCTATGTCCTCTGAAGATAACAACGTGCTCCCCAGCTTCAGAAAATCCATCAGGTGCATGCCCTTTGGATATCTGAGCACGTCGCATCTCACAGTCAATGTCCCCACTCAATTCCCCATTGTCTCACTAAATCAGTGGAGGAGTGATTGTGAGAGACTGCAGAAAGGCTGATCTATCTCTATCCACAAAGGATATCTGCAATGCGGCCAGCTACTCTGTCACCTATCCTAGCAGCTGAATTCCTGATCTCCTGCTGAGAGCATCTACTACAACATTCCCCTTCCCAGAAGTATATAATATCTCGAAGTCATAGTCCTGGAGGAACTCAAGACATCACCAATATCTCATGTTCAAGTCCTTATGTGAGAAGATATACTTGAGACTCTGGTGGTCAGAGTAGACCGTAAAGCATTTTCCCATAAGATAGTGCCACCACATCTTCAAGGTGAAGACCACTGCTGCTAACTCCAGGTCATGGGTAGTATAGTTCTGCTAGTGCTGTCTCAACTGCTGAGATCCATACGCGATCACTGCTCATTCCTACATCAGGACACACCCAAGTCTGGACCCTAATGCGTCGCAGTAAACTACGTACCCAATGCCCTCCTCTAGTAGCCTCAAGATGTGTGCACTATTCAACCTCTACCTTAGCTCCTAAAAGCTCTGCTAGAATCTCTCTTACCACACAAAGGGTTTTACCTTCTTCTTCAATGCTGAAAGTGGTGCTGCAACTCTGGTGAAGTCTGGCACAAATCTCCGATAGTACCCAGCCAGTCCCAGAAAACTCCATTCCTCCGTCACACTCCTGGGTGGATCCCAAGCAAGTACTGCCTCAATCTTCACTGGATCCACTACAACACCAGCCTACGAGATGACGTGTCCCAGAAAGTGTACCTCTCTAATCCAAAACTGGAACATTGAGAGCTTACCATAATGTTGGTTCTCTCAGTGTGGGTCCATTACTACCTGCAAATGGTAGACATGCTCCTCCACATTAGTCGAGTAGATCAGTATGTTGTCAATGAAGACAGTGACAAAGTGATCGCGGTAAGGCCGGAATATCCTATTCGTGAGACTCATGAACACTACTGGAGAATTGGGTATGCCGAAGGGCATAACCAAGAACTCATAGTGACCATACCGACACCTGAAGGCCATTATCTGCACATCCTCGTCTAAAACTCTGAGTTGGTGATAGCCTGACCTATGGTCTATCTTCAAGAACCATCGTGCTCCCTTGAGCTGATCAAAGAGGTATTCAATCCTCAGAAGTGGGTACTTGTTCTTCAGGATCACCTGGTTTAGGTGACGGTAGTTAACACAGAGCCGTAAGCTCCCATCCACCTTCTTGGCGAACAAAATCGGGGATGCCCAGGGTGAAACACTGGGTCGGAATATCCATTCCCTTGCAAGTCCTCCAGCTGTACCCACATCTCACGAAGCCAGGCGGGAGTAATCCAATATGCTGGAGTAGGTATCGGTGTCGTCCCAAGGTATAGGTCAATGTAAAATTCTACCTCTCTGCGAGGAGGTAGTCCTGGAACATCATTAGGGAAAACATCCGTGTACTGATCCACCACAATAGGAAAACCCGGACTCCTCACATCAACCGCCCTGAGAATGAGACTAGACAACTGATGTGTGATCGGTTTCCCCCTCCTTTGGGTAAGTCCATCCTGCACTGCAAAGGATCCATTCTCACTGGTGATGGTAAACCTGACCCCATCATCACAGACACACCACACCTTCCACCTAATATAGTCAATATATGCATGAATTGTGGTTAACCAGTCCATACCCAAGATGACTTTGTAAGGCCTTGACACTGCTATGAGGAGATCCCAGCCAAAGATCATTCCTCCTAGAGTAATCTCACACTACTAGCACCAGTGCATAATAATCAAATCTTCTCCTGTAGGAGACTCTAGTCGTAAGGATTGAGCCAACGGATCCGTTGGAATCTCCGAGCTCCGAACGAGGGCAACGGCGATAAAAGAATGACTCACACCTATGTCTATAAGTACTGAATCAAGGGTGGAGTAGACAAAGATAGTACCTCGAATAATCTCAGGTGCGTTGTGGTTGTAGGCCTCGACTACATAGAACTGAGCCCGCCTCTGTCTTCCAGCTCCTTATGGTCGGGGTGGACGTCCTGGTGGTTGTGGTAGGGCCTCGAAATGTCATCCACCACCTGCTACTCGGCCAGCTCCTCTGCCACGTCTGCCTACTCCCGGTGGACCACTATAGTCGAACCTCTACCTCTACCTGGGAGGTCCCTCTACTGTCTGCTGCTCATCTGCAGGGCAGGTCAGGCAGTCATAGGCCATGTTACCCTACCCGCCGCAAGCATAGCATTGCCTACTCCTCGTATAGATGGCTCTTTCTCGTGTGCCCCAAACAATTGAACCTATATCCTGGGGTCACCCACCTGAAGACCTGGTCCACTTGGACCTCTAATACATCTTTCTACTGCCGGCTGCAGAAGACTCTACTACGTGTCGCCCTACGGTGGGTCTCGCTACTGGTGTCTGCTCAGCAGGAAAACACTCCACATGATGGGCTCGCTCTAGCACCCCCGCCTACGTCGGGATGTTGAGGGAGATCATTGAAGCCCTGATCTCATGCCTGAGTCCTTGATCGAAGGTCTGAGCCCTGAAGAATGGGTCCTGCACCGTATCGGTGGAGTAGCGCAAGAGGTCGGTGAACCTCGCTGAGTACTGAGCTACTGTCAAGCTGCCCTGCTACAGATGAAATAACTCCTGAATTTGCACGTCACGAAGGGTGGATGGAAAAAACACTTACTGGAAGAGACTCTCGAAGACTGACCAGAGTAATGAAACCTCGTCATGCACCTAGAGCATCAGGATCCACCATCTTCATGTTGCTGCATACAGGAGACTCACGACAAGGATCACCATGAGGTCGGCTGGTGTCCCTACCAATCTGAAAACTCTCACGACAGCCTTCAGCCAATCCTAAGCTGCCTGTGGGTCCATCTCTTCTTGGAACATTGGAAGACTTTGGCGCTAGAACTTACACAACACACTCAGATGGTGTGCACTCTTTGCTGATAGAGCCGGTGGTATTGGTGGCCCAATAGGTAGTGGTACCGCTGGTACCTCCGCTGTGATAGGGCCCTGCACCGAGGCCTCATTGCTCGGTGGGCTACCATCTTGTAAGAAACTCAGAACCCTAGATGGATGCCTTCATGGGGCCATCTTGAAAACAATCAGGTGCACCACGGTCAAAAAAATATACCTAATGAGATGACATAAAGTAATCACGAAGAAAAATTTTCAAAGAAAACACACACGCAATCAATGTTTTCGTGCACTGAGTCTGATATCAGAAGTCAGAGTCCTATTGTATGGATACGTTGGCCGCCGCACCAACACTGTTTTTCCTAAACTGATAACCAAACCCAAAACACTTAACACCATTTCCATTAAAAGAATCAAATTCCATGTTCTGCGGTAGAACTGACTCCTCTGATACCAATTTGTCATGACCCGTCCTCCGTGCCCGTGTCGTGACTACACCAAACCCGCCTTCCATAGGCCAGGGGATGGCGACTAGCACCAAAGGTGAATCCATGATAAAAAGGGATGGAATTTCCTTTAAAACTATAACACACATAGTTTGAACACAAGTATTGGGAGAAACAAGTAATAATATAGAAAAGAAAAGTGTGCTGAAAGTAAGTGGGCCAGAATACAAACCCAACTTAAAAACAAATACAAGTAAAAGTAAAAAGGGGAAACAGATCCTGGATCATCCACCGGGGAATCCTACCGAAAGGGTAGTTACAAAACTCGAACAACTCATCCCTGAAGTATGTCCCATCTAGTCCAGCTCTGACCAGCCTCTCATTCCTCCCCCTCAGCCTCGATCACTGCTGACCGTCGTCTGCACAGAACACAACAAGGTGCGGGTGAAGCCCATGCATGGGTGAGTATAACAATACTCATTAGGGGACCCCAAGACTCCTGAAGGTTTCCCAAAATCTACTAAGGATAAACCAATGAATAAAGATTCAATCATGAATTATCAACCAACCCTACTTAGGTATATGCCCATATATATACCTAAGTTACCAGTCATAGTCTAGCTCAAAATATTGAGCCCAAGAACAACCCAGTCCACAAAGGAAGTAAAGTAAATCACCTCAATGATAATGATTGAAAGTCAATACTCATCTTTCATATTTATACAACACAAGAAGAGAGGTAGACATGATTAGATGTAGCCTCTGAATCATCTCCTCTGTCGAACCCATGCATGATCCTGGAACAATATCAGCGCTATCGAACCCACGTTGGATCCTCATACAGGAGTCATTACTGTCCAACCCACAGAGGATCCCGTTACAGAAGTCACTTCTGTCGAACCCAAAGAGGATCCTGGTACAGAAGTCATCGTTGTTGAACCCACGGAGGATCCGGGTACAGTATCGTCGCTGTCAAACCCACGGAGGATCCTGTCATCTCTATCGCAGCCAGCCATAGGGTTCCTGTACACTGTTCGCTCAATTCCAGGAGGGTCCACTCCTCGAGACAAGTGTTGATACATCAAATACCACAAAGTCTCAAGTTTATTTATCCCGAAGTTCCATCTCATCATAAGGAACCCAACGCGATAGACGGCGCGTCATTCAGATGCCCGGTCTGTAAGTTATTGGCATTTCTGTTCCAGAGGCCCAATTGGTTTTTAAGTTCAAACCAATCCGACCGTATCCCAACTGCGTCCAAAACTCAAGTGGGGTATGCCAAGAGATATTTACTGCTCTAATCCTTCTGTCGCCGCAGACGGTTCTTTGTTCAGACACCGTAGCCCAAAATACGGATGAAATGGTGATTTTGGGTTAAACGGGTCCGGACAGGGGTCTGAACCGGTCCGCGGGTCCGACCCGGTTCGATGGATCGACCCAGCCCAATGGTGGGAGGGTCCGGTGCCAGCCCGGCCCGTAAGGGCGGCTCGGCCTGCTGGCCGTGGGGCCCGACCCGGCTGGCTGTGGCAGACTTGCCGCGGGGCCCAGCGGGCCACGCCGCAGGGGGGTTCCGTGCCCCAGGGCTTCCGAAGAAACCACGGGACCCTTTGGGTCCTGCCTTGTGGTGGACTTCCGGCTCAGCCGGTTGTCCTCCGTCCGCTGGGGCCTTTGGCCGCGGGTCTTCTCTGTCGTGGCACGACGATGCCGCGCCGTCTTCATCTACCATTACCCGCAGAGTCGAGGCCCCCATCCTATGGCACGACGCGACAGTGCCTCACCTCTTTCATCCATTGCAGCCATCCTAGCCGTGGTTGTTCTCTGGAAAGGTGCGACAGCACCGAGCCCTTTCGGCTTCGCCGTGGCCCGCCTGGCCGTGGATTTTCTTTGTGTGGCGCGACGGCGCCGCGCCCTTCCGGCAGTCCGCCTTCATCGTCAACAAAACAAGAACCAACAGAGGGACGTCAGGCCATCTTTTTTAGGCCCACACCCTCCGTATTAGGTGATAAAAAATGGCCAACATCGAACCATAATAAATGATGAGGAACAAGGATTTAATTTAATTAAAACAAACCCCTACCTTTCTTGACAGTGTCGTTTGAGGGAGTCACGGGAAGGCGATGTCGTTTCGTCAACGTCGGAAGCGGAAGATGGGTACTCATCATTGGTGTATGATGTTCGAAGGTGATGAAGTCGAAGAGAACTTCAACGTTCCTCGTGGGCGTCGCTTCCCTTCCCTTTGCCTCAGTTGAAGAAGGAAGAAGACGACGTTGATTTTCGGTGGTAGGAGCGTTCTTTGTCTAGAGAGGATGAGTTCTTCCAATAGTTCTCCAAAGCTCCACTAAAGAGAATCACCAACCAAAATAAAATAATAGCATCTCTATTATTTTATTGTTTCCATGCATTCCAAAATGAATTCAAATGTTTTCAAAAAGACAATTAATTGTAGTCATCAATTAAACTTTAGATGTGTTGGAACCATTATGGAGAAGGTGAAGAGGCTCCGTAATAAATTTGGAGTTCCAAGGGTTAAAGGGGGGATATGGGGGGTTTGATGCTTGTGTGGGCCCCACCTTATAACATTATACTAAGGGAGGTTATGTGTGGTAGGGCCCCACCACTAACCTCCCCTTGGAGGTTTTAACTACCACACATAAAAATAATGTTAACACTTTATTTTTATTCCATATAAATAAAAACCTCAAAAACTATCTTCTAGTCACATCGGAACGCAACTGTGGTAAAGGTCTTCCTAAGCGATTACCGGCACTGCAAGTTCAAAGGTGACCTCAGATTTTAATTCTGAACACCAGTTCAAAAGATATAAAATCCTGCCCAAACCTTTACTGAACGTACATGAAAAAAAATTAGAAATTGATTTCGGGCACACCGAACCTCGGAATCAGGCACGCTAAGAAACTGCAAATTTCCATGGAATTTTTGGGTTTTTACATTCTCCCCAACTTAGGGATTTGCGTCCCCACAAGCTACAACTCACAATAAAGAAACAAATGAGGGTACTGAGAATGTATCTGAGCCTCCCACTCCCATGTGCTATCCTGGAGGTTCTCGTGCTGCTAGTGAATGCGCACCAGAGGGATCGACCGTCCACGTAGGACTCGTTCATGTCGATCCTCAATCTCCACTGGATCCTTTGTGAAAGTCTCCCCATCATCGATGTCCAGCTCCCCATGGTCTATGATGTGAGAAGGGTCATGTACGTGTCTCCTCAGCTGAGATACGTGGAAGACGTCGTGCACCCGGTGCAACTGAGGTGGAAGAGCCAAGCGATAATCCACCTCGCCTACTCTACTGAGGACCTGAAAAGGTCCGATAAATCATGGACATATCTTTCTACCTCGACCAAATCTACATATACCTCGTCGAGGTGAGACCCGTAGAAATATGTGGTCACCATCCTCGAACTCTAGTGGTCTCCATCTCCTATCAGCTTAGGACTTCTGCCTGCTCTATGCAGTCTTAATCCGATCCTGGATGATCTACACCTTCTCCTTCATAGCCTGCACCATCTCTGGTCCTACAAGTTCTGACTCCCCTAGGTTAGTCCAACACATAGGTGATCTGCAAGGTCGGTCGTACATTACCTCGTAAGGTGCCATCCCGATGGTGGAGTGGTAGCTCACATCAGAACGCTACTATGGTAAAGGTCTCCTTAAGCGATTACCAGCACTGCGAGTTCAACAGTGCCCCCAAATTTCAATTCCAAGCACCAGTTCAAAAGATATAAAATCCCGCTCGTACGTTTACTAAATGCACCCGAACAAAACTTCAAATATTGATTCCGGGCACACCGGGCCTCGGAATCAGGCGCCGTTAGAAACTGCGGACTCGTAAAATTTCTATGTATTTAAGGAAAAAAATTCCAATGAATTTCTGGGTCTTTAAATATTATTTCAAAAAAATAAAAACATCTCAATATATAGGATATATTTTTTATAATATTTTATATTTTAATACAAAATTAAATGTTGTAAAATAATATGTAAAAAAAGATATTGTTGAAGATAATTACAATTACTTAGAAGTATATTTTTTAGATCACTTATTAAGAACCCTAGGGTTGGTACTTTTTGAAGAAAATAACCTATATAATGTAGATAATTATTTTTTGAGAGATGTTATATGTTTCTATTAATATAAAAGGCTCTAGAGGTTTGATTAATTGAGGGGAGGAGGCTCCCTTTTATAGTTGAGGTGAGTCACACACTTGTAATGTTTTAAGGTTTTTCAATAATTTTATGTCACGTTCTTGGAAATATGACTTCAAATGGATAATATTATAATGGTAAAGGTATACTGTCTGAATGAAACCAAATAATAAAGTTTAATCAAGTTTTTAGGTTAATTTTACTCTTATCTTTTTAGATTAACCCTAGGTAAACACGTTCTAACCTTAACTGTGAAAATTATTTTGTTACTATTTTTAATATAAATTTTGAAAAAATAAGCTAAAATTATTATATAATATTAATTATTTTGATTCATAATATAATTTTTTTTACCAAACTTAATTCATATAAGTTTCATAATTTAATTTAAAAATAAACCCGTAAAACATGTCGAGAAACAAGTTTTCATGAAATGCAATTTTCAAGCATAAGAAAATATTATATTAACTATATGACTAGTAATAATCCTTAAATGTATTATAATTAATATATTTAGATATATAATATAAAAATCTATTTTAAATCATTCATAATTATATTTTTTTATTAATTACAACGGAAATACATTATGCCTTAAAAAACAACTTTTTTTTTGAAAAATATCATTTTTTACCTCCTAATAATTATATTTTTATTTTTATAAAATTTATATATAATAAATTTTTTATTCTATATATATTAGAACATTATAATAAATAAAATTATTAATAGCTAAATAATCATTTTTTGATTATTCATAAAGGATTATTTCTAAGAAAAAAGTTCAAAAAACCTTTCTAGGTTTATTTGGAACAAGTAAGTTCAAAATCAATATTCAACCTATCAAATTAGAATTTTTGTGCCCTGAAATATTAAAATTTGAATTATATTATAATTTTATTAAAATGTAATTTTCACTTAATATAATTTTTTCTAAGTTATTACCCTATATCACTAGATATAACATGAACATGACATTATTTCCATCAGATCTAGGTTCTCTAGAATCTGGTATCTTCCTTCCCATCACCGATCATATAGGTAATGAAATTCCCTTTTATTGAGGTAGGTGTGTGTATCCTATAGTTTATACATTGATATCATTTGTGTTCTAGTTATTCTATCCTTTTGTTTTTTATCTAAGATTTGTGGATTTGATATTTTTTGGAAATAAAAAGTGTTTTCAAAATAGGTTGTCTTTGAAAACTGGATTTATGAACATGATGTGTTCGATAAAATTTCTAAAATATGTTTTTGAATTATATATGGGGTTTTAAAGTATATAAGTATCATTTAATCTCTATTTACAATGTTTTATGAAAATATGGGCAAGAAAATGAAAGGTATTTTCCATGGTAAATATTTATTGAAATATATTGCCTTGGAAAATGTTTATGAAATGTGGTTTTAGTTTTTTGAACCTAATGATGATGTAATAACACATTGAGAGAGACTTGAGGTATGGGTAAAAACTATACATATGGAATAATTAGTGTAGTGACCTATCACTATAGCACGTTCCCATGATTATATGGAGATAAAGGGTAGCCTTTACTGAGGAATTGAGGTCTTTAGAGTTAGGATTCACTTATACTTGTTAGTGTTTCTTGATTGTATTAGTTTTTTCACACCATTCTTTCATGGTTTTTGCTTAAGTGATTTGTAGACACATTATAGTAATTTTTAGATAATATTAATATTTTCCCACCAGATATGGATATTTATGATTGATATATGTTTTATTAAACTATTTATGAATCATGGTAAAATGATATGTCGTATTTATTTATGTATTTGAATATGGAATGTTTTTGAATATAAATCCAAAGATTTATTTTATATGGGAAAATGATATCTTTTGGAAGCGTTTTAGTAGTATAATTATTCATTAACTAATAGAAGAATGTGGATAAAAATTTTATAGATTATTTGGTGGAATCCTATTTAGATTTAGTTATCATACCCTATTTGTTCCTTTGGGGATTTATAGACTTGGTTTGGCAGGATACAAGTAAATGGAAGATAGTTTTTTAGAATAATGATCTCCTAGATCATGTTTCGTTCTGGTGGGTTGGGATTTTAGTGACATATGGTCAAAAATATATTAAAACATGGGTTTATTTGGGTTTCATATTGATGGTCTTTCAATTGTTCATTTAGACCTTATTATCCCATTACTAGATGTTACCTTTGTGGTTTTGTTGTTTTGACATAAGATTTAATATTTATATCTTCTGTGATACTTTGTTTGTTTTTTATATTATAATATACATATTTTGAGGTTAAATAAATCCCACATTTCCTTTTATGATATCGTATTTCTTTTTTCTATCCTTTAGTAATCTAAAATATTATTTAGGCCTTCTGACATGCCAAGTTGGATGACATTATGAGTTGAAGTAGGTTAGTTTGTTACAAATTGGAATCCAAGGGTTAAGTTATCATTAAATACTACACTTATTCTTTTGGATCACCCCATTGTTTCTAAGAATTCCTGATATATTTGAGTGAGGAATTTCAGAACTCAAGAGGTATTGTGGGAGTGTGTCTATACCTCTCACATTTATGATGAACCTAGAGTGTCTATGGGATGTTTGGGAATGTATAATATTATTTTTTATAATTTTATCCTTTTTTATATTTAGTTCTATAAATTAAATTTAAAAAAAGGAATTTAATTTTGTACTTTATGGTTTTATTTCTCTTGGGTTTGTAGAATATGGTTCCTATAAAATGACTATCTCCAGATTTTAGAGAGGAAGCTGTCGAGCAATCCCCATAGGTGAATCTGTAAAGACCCAAAGTATCATTAATGAAAATCTTTCTTGATCTAGTTAAATGTCTCTTTATGTAAATTTTTTATATAAAATGTCATCTTATTTAGTTTTATATTAAGAGTTGTGATTGTTACTTTTATAGCCGTCAAAGAGTGATCACATGATTAGTATAAATATAAGGCTTTAACAAACCCAATTTACTCAGACAAAAGAAGCGATGGCCTCATCCAGTTTAATTTCTCCATACAATGCCCATTTGTCGGAGCTCGGAAAAGAGGTGGCATATTTGGGCTTCGCTCTTGACCAAGCCCAAGCTGAGCTTCACCATGTCAAGCTCGAACGAGACCGTCTATGGGAAAAGATGGAGTTGATAGAGATTACCTCTCGAGTGATGTTATCCGAGCCACCCCAATAGTCGGTCACCATCACACACCTTACCCTTAGGTCTTATGCAGCTGTTTTAAGGGGTTATGTAAAAAATCGCTAGTACTATGTTCATGTACATTATTTTTGTATATAATAATGAATATACTTTCTTGTCATTATTGATACATTGTAAATAGTTTTTAAGGTACAAATAGTGTTTTTAGTAACTATTTAAGAAAGAATTATATTTTATTAAATTAAGGTATTTTTTAACTAAATTATATTTTAATAAAATATTATTATTATTAAATAAATATTTATTAAAAATAAATAATCTTATAATCTTATGAATGCAATTTTAAGTTTTATTAAGGTTTGAAAGCCATTGTTGTCAAAACCCGTGAATTTTCGACAATTGTCAGTTTTTATTTCAAAAGTGAAAACTAACATATTTAGAAAATTATTTAGATAAAATAACTGTTATTTCTGGAATGAGGATGTTGAAATTATCCAACGGTGAATTTTTCATAATTTTCTGAGATAGTCAAATTTTTGGGTAAAAATTAAATACCGATTAAATATATAATGTCTTTTATGATATAATAATGACCCAATAGTGATGTAATAAAATACTATAAGCTTTATGTCTGGACAATATATGTTTTAACATTAAAATAATGTGATTTTCGGTCTGTTTGACTTATTTTACAAAGAATTAATGGACCCCTCAATACTTATTAAACATCTTTCCTTTTTAAATTATTTTCAATGGGAGTGTGACTCACCTCCACATAAGCAACCCCATTATTTTAAGAATTTCATACTTTGGCCTTATAAAATACTGTTTTCCTCTCCCCTTTTCCAAAAACCATGGGCAAAAACCATGAGCAAATTTGTGGTTTGGATTAGTTTAATATAAGGGGTCCCAAACCTAAATAATAAAGAATTCACTCACCATTCCTATATAAACCCACCCAAGATGCCACTTACTCCTCACTAAAAGCCTTCAGAGTTAGTAAAACCTCTTCCCTACTCTCTCTAGAATCTTCCCAAGGTGCCCCAAGCTCCCAATAATCCTCTCTCAAGCCTCTCTCAAGACTTTGGAAGCACACTTCCAAGTAAGGGTTTTCTTCCTTTCACATTTTTGTCTAATTTTCTTTAAGTTGTTTTTCCCTTTTTATTTCAATTATGAATGTTGTGGTATGGTTTTTTACCTCCCTCCTACTACCCTATTTATGTTAGAATGATGGGAGACCGTTTCTCTCTCATTAAATGCCTCACATGTACACACGTTACTATGCTGAAATTCCGAAAGGAACTTCTCTCTCCTCATTTACATTCAAGCAAAAATTTTGTATCATGAATCTAAATTCCATTAAAATTGTTGGGACATGTATATATATATGACATCCTTACTGTCCATTACATGTAAATATGATGAGAACCCCCTTTCTCTCTCATCAACCGTTTTTAGGAATTCTTATGTCACGCCGTTACGCCGTCAAAATCACACCGATTTTCTAAGCCAATCCCATTGTGTAGTGAATACCATGCCCATTTCTCCATGAAGGGTATTCACCTTTATGAAAATTTACTTATTTATTAAAAAGTTTCATGTATTAATTCCACATTCCTTTATCTTGGAATAAATGATTATGTTTTATGAATCCATGTTTTATGATCCATGTGGAACACTTATGCATGAAATGAAATGTTTAAGAAGGGTGCGCCCTTATATCGCTCCAATGCATTGGGTAAAGTATAGTATCATGATACTTCATGTGCAATGAGTGTTGACTCATACTAATTCAAGTGCAACGAGGGTTTACTCGTGCTTCATGTGCAATGAGAATTTACTCATGCTCTATGTGTAATGAGCCTTGGCTCATGCTAATTCCATGTTAAGTGTTGTTGCCACATTTCCATGTTATGATTGTCATGCTTTATCATGCCTTTATGTTCATGTTTCTATTGTGCTTTATTGATATTCCTATTGTCTAACATGTATTGTACTCCTCATGCATTCCGTCTTTATTCCCTTACTGGGCTTTATAGCTCACCCTTTTCTTATGCATGTCCTCAGGTTATCCTATGCAATGCTAAGTATGAGGTAATGTTGTGGTCATGTAAAGGATTTTTTCAAAAAAGATGTTATATTTCATGTTTAAAGTTGGTTTGTAATGATCCAAAGCCCTAAAGACACTAGACCTCTTGATCTTCAATGTTGTATCAAGTTAATAGTTTATGTAATAAATCATGTTTAAGTTTGTAATAAAAGCAGGGTTTTCATAGTTGGCATCAGAGGATTGTTTTAGTTATTTTTGGGATTAGGATTAGAAAACCCTAGTAAAGCCTTAGATACAAGACTAAGTATAATAAGATCATTCCTATGTTTTGCTAAGTACTAATTTAGTGGTTTATCAAACAAATACATCCCTGTCTGGATAAGAGCAGGTAGAGGCGGCTCTGGCACAGATGTATCCTATGGGTAAAACTCGAAAACACTGCTATGAGCTAGACTCGAACGAGAACTGGTGGACAACAACAATCCTTGTTGATCTCTTGGTTAGGACACTCTCGGGGGATACGTTTTGATAAATTCACAAGCTTAGTATGAACCCTTATTAAGGGAATTAAAAAAATGCCCCTAAGAATATATGTTAGAAAGTTGATCATGAAAAGCCTCGATTGAAGCCTATAGACTCATGAGTTAAGGAAATATAAGTTTATTTGTAATTCATCAACTTCTGTTTTTGGATTACCCCCTAACTTTTCTTTTATTCCAGCTAATGGCCGGTAATAGGTGGACTCGAGCTAACAACCGATGTGAAGATCAGTGTGACGACTGTACTAATGAGATGCCCAATCCAATGGGATTGGGAATCACGAAATTTGTAACACTTCTCTCTCAGCTAACTCAAGCATTGAATAGAAACACAGGTCAAGAGGAATGTCCAAACCCCCCTAAGAAATAACAAGTTGCTATCGAGAGCTTCATGAGAAAAAGGCCGCCAACTTTTAGTGGATCATCCGATCCTAAAATCACTGTACAATGGATCAACTCCCTTGAAAAGATCACTACTGGAATCCTGACCTTTCCCAACACTTCTATACCAATAGTTGTAAAAACCATTGGTATAGGCCCCCTTTCCCATTGGTTTGGCCAAACCATTGGGAAAAATCCTTATGTGGACAATTTTCCCAACGGTTTGGCCAAAACATTGGGAAAAGTCCACCACATTTCCCAACGGGTTGGCCAAACTGTTGGGAAAGGGTGGGCACCTATCTTTCCCAACAGTTTTGAGAACCGTTGGGATAGGTTTTATGAGTACATTGGCCGAATATCGTCGAATAAATCAATATATAAATTACATATAAATATAAATATATATATTTATCCTAATATATTCAAAAAGGATACTCTAGGGTAGTGGAAAAGTCATTGATTTATAACGTAGAGGTTGTGGGTTCAAACCTCCGTAGGAACTCATTTTTATATATGTACCTTTCCCAACAGTTTACTCAAACTATTGGGAAAGACCTAGGGAATTTTTTTCCAATGGTTCAAGGAGAACCGTTGGTAAAACTTATGCCAACGGTTGGCCAAACCGTTGGCATAGGTTAATTTTACTAACCTTTACCAACGGTTCTTTGTAAACCGTTGGGATAACTTTTCCCAACGGCTTACTTCCCTATGGTTTGGAAAACCGTTGGTATAACAAATACCAATGGTTCTGGAGGCTTTCTCAATGGTTTAGAACCGTTGGGAAAGACTCCATTTCCAGTAGTGGATCTTCTCCATCCTTTAATGTTCTGAACAAGAGATGGTCCTCCAGGCAGCTTATCGTATGGAGGGTGAAGCTGATAAATTGTTGATGTTGATCAAAAATTTGAAGCCTGAGGAGGATATCTAGGCATTGGAATGGAAGGATTTCTAGAAGATGTTTTTCGATAAATATTTTCCACGCACCCTATGGCTTAAGATGGAAAGGGACTTCCTTTCCCTTAGGCAAAAAGATGAAGAATCTATTGGAGCATACGAGGACACATTCACAATGCTTGCATGATACGCTTCCAGCTTTGTCGTTACCCCCGAATGAACTGTTGAACACTTCTTTGGTGGGCTGAAGCCTAGCCTTCCGAAAGCATTAGCGATCCGTGACTGAGACAACTATGAGAAATGGTCCGATCTGCCCTCAAGGTCGAAATGGAGATCGGGGAATGACAGGTGTATCATGGGGACAAGAAGCGTAAGGTAGACTTCAATGGTGGCAGCCTGATGGATAAATCCAACGGTGCTAAAAAGATCCATCACCCACTTACCAAAAGTCGGAAAAAAGCACCCTGGAAATTTCTTCAAGGGGACAAGGAAATGCTTTAGGTGTGGAAGAGAAGGGCACCTAGCTATTAATTGTCGGCAAGAAAGACCCGAGGCTGCGCCAGAGGAGAGGAACACTCCGTTCGAACCTCAATGTGTTTTTCCTTGCTACAAATACAAAGAACCAGGGAATTTTGAAAATCAGTTCCCTAATACAAGGGTTTTCAGAGGAATCCAACAACCTCAAAGGAATCAAGGAAGATCTTTTTCTGTCACTTCTGGAAAAGTGAACCCTGACAACGAAGTGGTGACAGGTATGCTAGTTATTTATTCAATAATAGTGAACGTACTTTTTGATTCAGGTTCTATACATTCTTTTATATCTCAAACGTTTAGTTGAATAATCCTAGCACCACCACAAATCATGGAAGTGAAGATGTTGGTGTGTACGTAAAATGGGGAAATCATTGCATCCCTTGAATATAAGTCCTTCCCTATTATAAACTGTGGATTGAATTTCTTGGAGAACCTTGTCATACTCCCTCTGGTGAAATTTTTGGCAATTCTTGGCATGGATTGACTTTCCTTATATAGAGCCGACATAAATTGTTGGGAGAGGAAAATCACACTCCATATGGAGAATCGACCCCTGATTGTTTACTAGTGTATGGAGGAAGATGAATATACTTTATCTCGATCATCTCAATCTTGGGTATTACTGCCTTATAAGCACGTGTATCTGGCTCTGATTATTGAGTCCAAGAAATAAACCACCCTTGAGGAAATTCCTATTATGAGGGAATTTGCTGAAGTGTTTCCTGAGGAACTCTCTGGTCTTCCTCCTAAAAGAGACATTGAATTCTCAATTGAACTTATACCAGGGGCGCTACTAATATCTAAGACTCCATATAGAATGGCTATTGTGGAGCTTGAAGAGCGGAAGAAACAACTACAGGAGAATCTGGATAAAGGGTTTATTCGCCCAAGTGCTTCACCATGGGGTGCACCAGTCCTCTTCGTCAAGAAGAAGGATGGTTCAATGCAGATTTTCATTGGTTATCATGAACTTAAAAAAATCATGATAAAGAAAAATTATCCTCTTCCACGGATCGATGACTTTTTCGATCAGCTGTACGAAGCACAATACTTCTCCAAGTTAGATTTACGGTCGGGATATTATCAAGTAAGGGTGAAGAAGGAAGATGTCCCCAAGAATAATTTTCGTACAAGATACGGGCACTATGAATTCATAGTAATTTCTTTCGGACTCACTAATGCTCCAACAATCTTCATGGACTTGATGAATAGAGTCTTTAGAGATTACCTCGACAAATTTGTGGTAGTCTTTATAGATGATATTCTAATATACTCCAAAACCAAGGAGGATCATGAGGAGAATTTAAGAACTGTACTAGAGACCTTGCGCAAGGAGAAGCTCTATGAAAATTACAACAAGTGTGATTTATGGTTGAAGGATGCCTCATTCTTCTGCCATATCATCACAAGCAATGGAATATCTGTGGATCCCTCCAAAATAGATACATTTGAGGGATGGCCGAGGCCAATTTCGGTAATGGATATCCCTAGCTTCTTGGGGTTAGCTGGATATTATCGATGATTTCTGAGAAATTTCTCACAATTTCCCAACCCCCTTACCAATCTAACTCAAAAGGGAGTAAAGTTTTCTTGGAGTGATGAATGTGAATAAAGCTTCAAGGAGTTAAAAAGGAGGCTTATCACTACGCCCGTGCTCACTTTACCCAAAAGTGGGGAATATTTTGTTGTATTCAGTGATTCTTCAAAGAATGGATTAAGATGTGTGCTGATACAGAATGACAAAGTGATATCCTATGCCTCAAGGTAGTTGAAAATCCATGAGCGAAACTATCCAACGCATGATCTGGGGTTGGCGGTAGTGATATTTTCCTTAAAAATTTGGAGGCATTATCTCTATGGGGTGAAATGTGAGATATATACTGACCACAAGAGTATTAAATATATATTAACAAAGAAAGAGCTTAATATGTGCCGGAGAAGATGGATAGAGATCATCAAGGATTATTACTGCTCAATACATTACCACCCTAGGAAAGCGAACAAGGTGGAATACGACCTAAGTAGAAAGGACCCAACGATTCTATCAAAGATGAGAATTGATAAGGACCCAATCTTCATAGACTTGATGAAGATGGACATGGGAATCATAAAGAAGGGAACACCATCAATCCTTTCACAAATTATTGCTCAACCGTCTATTTTGGAAAGGTTAAAGGATGATCAAAAGGATGATGTGGGAATTCAGGAAAAAGTGGAAGCTATCAAAAAAGGGAAATCCTCAGAGTTTAATGTTAATGAAGAAGGAATTGTGAGATTTTGGAAAAGACTATGTGTTCCATCACGTTCGGAGCTGAAGAAGGAACTTTTGGATGATGCACATAGTTCAAATTTCTCTATTCACCCAGGGAGCACAAAGATGTATCAAGATCTCAAAGAAATTTTTTGGTGGGATAATATGAAGAAGGAGATAGTTGAATATACATCAAAGTGCAGAACACTGGTATGTTGGGATGAGGTTGGTGAACGTAAGCTGCTTGGAGCAGAAATGGTCGAGGAAATAGTGGAGAAGGTTAAAACCATTCAACATCATATCAAGGCAGCCCAGAGTTGACAAAAGAGTTATGCAAATAATCGTCGATGAGACCTTGAGTTTAAAGTTGGAGACATGGTGTTTATACATATATCTCCGTGGAATAAGGTCATGAGGTTTGGAAAGAAAGGGATGTTATGTCCAAGGTACATCAACCCCTTCGAGATTCTTGATCATGTCGGGGTTGTGGCCTATCGACTAGCACTTCCACCTACAATGGCCAAAGTACATGATGTCTTTCACGTATCACTCCTAAGGAAGTACATACCAGAACCTTCACATGTACTCTCTTCTGAGGTGGTACAGTTGGGGGATGATCTTTCTTATGAGGATCAACCAGTGAAGATCTTAGATCGTAGAGAAAAAGTTCTATGAAATAAGACAATGCCCCTCATTAAGGGGTTGTGGCGAAACCACAAGTTTGAAGAAGAGACTTGGGAATCAGAAGAAATGATGAAGCTGAGTAACCCACATCTATTTTAGTGTGGGAAAAGGAAATTTCGAGGGTGAAATTCTTTAAGGGGGGGTAATGTAATGACCCAAAGTTTCATTAATGGAAATTCCTCTTGATCTTGTTAAATGTCTCTTTAAGTAAAATGTTTAAATAAAATTTCAACTTCTTTAGTTTTATGTTAAGAGTTGTGGATGTTACTTTTATAGCCGTTGAACAGTGATCACATGATTAATATAAATATAAGGCTTTAACGAACCCAATTTACTCAGACAAAAGAAGCGATGGACTCATCCAGTAGAATTACTCCATACAAAGCCCATTTGTCGGAGCTCGGAAAAGAGGTGGCATCTTTGGTCTTTGCTCTTGACCAAGCCCAAGCTGATCTTCACCTTGTCAAGCTCTAACGAGACTGTCTACGGGAAAAATGGAAGTTGATAGAGATTATCACTCGAGCGATGTTATCTGAGCCACCCCAAGAGTATGTCACCATCGCACACCTAACCCTTAGGTCTTATGTGGCTGTTTTAAGGGGTTATGTAGCAAATATCTAGTACTATGTTAATGTACATTATTTTTGTATATAATAATGAATATACTTTCTTGTCATTATTGATACATTGTAAATAGTTTCTAAATTACAAATAGTGTTTGTAGTTATTATTTAATTAAGAATTCTATTTTATTAAGTTAAGGTATTTTTAAATTAAATAATATTTTAATAAAATAATATTATTATTATTAAATTAATTTTTATTAAAAATAAATAATCTTATAATCTTATGAATGAAATTGTAATTTTTATAAAGGTTTGAAATCCATTTTTGTCAAAACCCATGAATTTTTGATAAATGTCGGTTTTTATTTTAAAAGTGAAAATTAACATATTTATAAAATTATTTAGAAAAAATAAATGTTATTTCTGGAATCAGGACGTCGAAATTATCCAACGGTGAAGTTTTCATAATTTTCTAAGACAGTCAAATTTTTGGGTAAAAATTAAATACCAATTAAATATATAATGTGTTTTATGACATCATAATGACCCAATAGTGATGTAATAAAATACTATAAGCCTTATATTCGGCCAATATATGTTTTACCATTAAAATAATGTAATTTTGTGTTTGTTTTACTTATTTAACAAGGCATTAATGGACCCCTTAAGACTTATTAAACATCTTGTCTTTTTGAGTGTGACTCACCTCCACATAAGCAACCCCATTATTTTAAGAAGTTAGGACTTTGTCCATAAAAAATATTTTTTTCCTCTCCCCTTTCCCAAAAACCATGGGCAAAAACCATGAGCTGATTTGTGGTTTGGATTAGTTTAATGTAAGGGGTCCAAAACCTAAATAATAAAGAATTCACTCACCTTTCTTATATAAACCCACCCAAGATCACACTTCCTCCTCACTCAAATACTTTTGAGTTCGTCCAACCTCTGCCCTACCCTCTCTAGAATACTCCCATGGTGCCCATGCTCCCAAGAAGCCTCTCTCAAGCCTCTCTCAAGCCTTTGAAAGCACACATCCAAGTAAGGGTTTTTATTCCTTTCTCATTTTTGTCCAATTTTCTTTAAGTTATTTTACCCTTTTAAATTCAATTATGAATGTTGGGGTATGGTTTCACACCTCCCTCATACTTCCCTCTTTATTTTTGAATGATAGGAGACCCATTATCTTTCATTAAATGCCTCCCATGTACACCTGTTACTATGCCGAAATTCCGAAAGGAACTTCTCTCTCCTTATTTACATTCAACCAATACTTTTGTATCATGAATCTAAATTCCATTACAATTGTTGGGACATGTATATATATGACCTACTTACTGTACATTACATGTAAATTTTATGAGGAACCCCTTTCTCTCTCATCAACTGTTTTTATGAATTCTTATGTCACGTCGTTACACTGCCGAAATCCCACCGATTTTCTAAGCCAATGCCATTGTGTAGTGAATACCATGTCCATTTCTCTATCAAGAGTATTCTCCTTTATGCACATTTACTTATTGATTATAAAGAATCATGTATGAATTCCACATTCCTTTATCGTGTAATAAATGATTATGTTTTATGAATCTATGTTTTATGATCCATGTGGCACACTTATATATGAAATGAAATGTTTACGAAGGGTGCGCCCTTATAGCGCTCCAATGCATTAGGTAAAGTATAGTATCATGATACGTCATGTGCAATGAGTGTTGACTCATTATTATTCAAGTGCAATGATGGTTTACTCGTGCTTCATGAGCAATGAGAATTTACTCATGCTCCATGTGCAATGAGCCTTGGCTCATGCTAATTCCATGTTAAGTGTTGTTGCCACATTTCCATGTTATGATTATCATGCTTTATCATGATTTTATGTTCATGTTTCTCTTTTTATCTATTGATATTCCTATTTTCTAACATGTATTGTACTCCTCATGTATTCCGTGTTTATTCCCTTACTGGGCATTATAGGTCACCCTTTTCTTATGCATGTCCTCAGGTTATCCAATGCAATGCTAAGTACGAGGGAATGTAGTTGTCAGGTAAAGGAAGTTTTCAATAAAGATATTGTATTTCATGTTTTAAGTTGTTATGTAATGATCCTAATCCACAAAGACATCAGACATCTCAATCTTCCATGTTGTATCAATTGAATAGTTTATGTAATAAATCATGTTTAAGTTTGTAATAAAAGCAGTGTTGTCATAGAATCCTTTAGTTAAATCAGTATCGTTGAAAATTATAGTCTGAATGATCCAATACATGGGGAATTTATCTAATTTTAAACCATAAAATAGTGTGGAACTCGATTTAAAATTCACTATGTAGTGTCCAAAAATATTTTATGGTGACAAAGAATCATAAGAATCAGAATAATAGATCAAAAGGATTGAGAGTATTTTTCACTTCTGAAATATCCATAATAATATAAGGTTGGTATTTATATATATATTCTTAAGGGGATGAAAAAGTTTTTGTGGGAATATATTATGAAATCCAAGTTTCATGAACTTACCCAAGGAATAATTTGAAAAAGTTTTTAAATCAATAGTTATATCCTAATATGTCTCGAACGATGAAGGATTAGAAATTCTTGACCTTGAAGTAGGAAGATAATTCTATCATGGATTATACTACTAGTTTTTATGAGTTAGTGAACATATTTTTGAATCCTTTTTCCAATGAAAATCTCAAATATCGGAGTCTTGATATGGGTTTAAGGGTCTATATTTTGAATATTATGATTTTTATGCACCTACCCACCTTTATAGAAGTTGTAGACAAGGATGCCATTGATAAGGAAGATATATATGTGAATAAAGTACATTTTAGTGCATCAAGGATATAAATAGGTATATCGAGTTCATTTTATATAAATAAGTAGAATTAGGTTGACTAATGCCAAGGTAGTGGTAGTAGTGGACAAAAAATGTTAGGGCATGGACAAGTGGTTTGTTACTAGTGTGGGAGAAAGGGAAACCTAAAATCTGATTTTAAGAAACCACTCATGGTATGTATAATGTGCGGGAAATTCATAAATATTTATAATTTATATGAGAGGGAATATCAGGTATGTAGATCTATAGACACTTTCACTAAGAGATTTCAGTTTAGATCTGAAATATTAAAAGGGGTGAGATTAAAACTCATGCCAAGGTTAATTATTGGGTGGTGAATAAATGATAGGATGAGGTTGGGTGTAATTATGGAGGGGAGTGGGTACTAGAGGAATCAAAGGCACAACCAACCACCCGGAGAGGTATGATTATTGTTTCATATTCTGTGGTTATAAAATTATTTTATACTAGTTCACTTCATTACTTTATATATTATAACCTTATTGATCAGTTTGGATTTCATTTATAGCTTATTCATTTCATGATGACTCGTTGAACTCCTTTGGTAAAGAAGTCGGAGAAGGGATTTAGATGCCCCTAGTGTTGGGTGATGATCTCTAAACATGAAACTATATGATATTTTTTAGTTCATGAATAATAAATGTTTTATCCTATCATTGACATGGATTGGATGACTATATATAAGGTTGTGATTGATTGTTATCATCTATAGGTTTAGTTTTATTCTTATTATGGGTTCAATCCTGTCTTTTAGGGTGTGTTGAATCCCATATCTTTGAGAGTATGTCCCATTAACCCTCGTGTAGAGATGATTTCATTCCATTTTTTAGGGAAATTTATTGATGTTGTTGATCTATTCCTTAGTGGACCTCTTCCTATAGTGGTGAGTGATTATACCAAATTTTTTAAGAATATTTTTTATATTTCCACATCATAGGGAATTTATGTTTTCTATAGACATGATTCTAGGGAAGATTCCCATTTATTTAACTTTATAAAGTTTGGAAACGAATTAATTGAAATAATAAAAGGGTTAGCTTGATGATGTTGACGTGAATAGATTCATTTATCCTAACATTTTATCATGGGCATCACCAATGATTTTTTTAAAAGATTTTGTATGGAGTATTTGACTTTGTGTTGATAATAAAAATCTCAAAAAGGTGAAAATTAATTAAAAATATCCCTTTACAAGGATTGAAAACATTTTTGATCATATCAGGTGAGCCTGATGGTTTTTAAAAACTGATATGAGATTGGGGTACTTCTTACTGAGGTTATGAGAGCGAAATATTTCTAAGGAAACATTCATGATCAGTTATGATCATTATGAGTATTTGGTTATGGAATTAATCATGACTAATTCTCTTAAAATGTAAATGTATTTGAAAAATAAAATACATTGTGACCCATATTTTTCATATATAGATATTTCATCTTTTTAGATAAATATTCATTATATAACATAATATGCCCTTCAATAATCTATAGTTCTAGTTCCATTGGAAACTTGGATAAAAAACCAACTCATTCATAAGTTATCTATAACATCTAAAACTTAGTTATTAAAAAATAGAACTATTTTTAGTCAAATCATACTTAACAAATTTATTCAGAACCTATGGAAAAGAAATATAATAAAGGGTGATATCAGATGCTCAGTAACGGTAAATAAGGGAGATATCAACATAACACAAGAATAAGGATTTGGGAACATGATAATAATATTTAAAAAACCATACCATATATATAATAGATAAAAATATGGATTCATGGAAAAAATCATGTAATTTCATAAGAAATGAATCATAAATGAAATAAAGGACAAGAGAAATGATATAATAACACTCGATTGATACATGAGTTTTTGGAATACGCATATGTATAGAAAATAATTTCCTCATTAGTCAAGGATCATTGACATGACTATCATAGTGGATTGGGTTCACTACCCAATCCATTATAATAGCTTGGTTTTATACCAAGACTATCATAGTGGATTGAGTTCACTATAAAAACCATAATAGTATTGAAGGTTTACTCCCAAGAGTATCATAGTGGATAGAGTCCCTTACTAAATTGGATTTACTCCCAATTCTAATCTTATTTATCTCATGAGATGTCAATATTATCCCAATGAATTAGAGATATATATAATTCTAGTCCCACCCATCATATAATAAAAATCACATATATATATTTATGTGAAATAATATCATAAATCATATCAGAACCCATTAAAATAAATGGTATTTATAAACATTTCATCATAGCATAACCTGTGGAAAAAAATACATTTCATCATTTCATCATAGTATAAACCATTGAAAAAGATAAAAATATTGTCATCATAAACATAAAAAATCTAAATAAATATTAAATATGGTATCCTTGGATCCTTTCCCTTGTAAATTATAATTAAAATAGAGTGTTGTTGTCTTTGATGAATAAAAATACAATTATAAAATCATTAAAACAATTTTTGAGGAAACTAACTTTTACACTTTGAAAATAATATTTAAAAAATTATGGATTCAAAAAATATTGTGAAAATAAATTTCATTGAAAATATAATTGGAAAATTATTAAGTAATCACTATTTTATTTAACGATCATGATAGTGGGAAATTTTATTCATTCCATATAAGTTAAAAGAAAACAATCATTTTACATTTTTTGTAAAAAGTCAAAAAGTACCACATTTAGAAAATGAATTGAACGTTTATTTTAAACCATTTTTTAAATATTCAATCATGTGTAAAAATGATTTTAAAAAATCGTAATATAATATTAAGAAGATTTATTTTTTTCTTTAGAAAACATGGATTTGAAAGAAAAAGGTTTTTTTTACCTAAGAGAGAAATAATTTCAATTTTACTTCAAAATATTCTTTCATTAAATTAAGTAATTAAAGTAATGAAAATGAAATGAAAAAATGTATTATATTTAAATAAATAGATCATAATAAAATTAATGATTTTATTGGTAGGTATCTAATAATATTCTTGCACTGGAAACATAATTACAAACAATCCGATAAACAATGAGATTTTAACATAAAACCCTTACCACTTTGGTATCATTTGAATTATAAGACCCATGAAATAAATAACCTTATATAGATACGAAAATAACAATAAAATTCATAATTATCATCATAAATTACATTCATGGAAAATTTATTCACCACATAAAAGAAATAAATGGTGAATATTTCATGTCTCTTATAGAAATAAAAGTGAGACGAAAATCGTGTACCTCGGGTCCAAATTGCTTAAGAAATGATTAAAAATACAATATAATAAATATAGGTTTACTAAAAATATATTGAAAACCATAATAATTCATATCATACCATATATTATTTACTTATGACATTTTACCACTTATTTATTAATAATTATTTAACAAAATCACTATTCCGGGTGATATTTTCTTTGATTCTTTATGTATATTTTGGTTTGGCTATTTCGATCCATGTACTTTGATCATGGTTCCACAATATATAGAATATTTATAATGATATAAATATCACATATATTTATTATATACATATTTATGTCCATAAATAAAATTAGATATAGAAAAATAAATTACACCGTTCATGGAGACTGTTTTCCATACGTTCACATGAACACCGTCTTCACTTTTTGACCACAAGAACAAAATAAAGGTAAATAATAATTTACCTTTACAGAATAATTATTATATCATATATATATTATATAATCATTAAATATATTATTATTACCATTCAATTAAAACTAAAATGGAAAAAAAAATCACATCACTTCGTGGAGTTGGTAGTCCACAGGTACGCAAAAACAACATTATCATTTTCCAATGGATGAGAAGGTAACAAGTTAATTGCGATATTATAATTAAAAAATTATAATTATATCACAAGTATCATATATATAATTAAAACTCATCATAATAACCTCCCATGAAATAAGGTTATGGAAAATTAATTGTATCACTATGTGGAGATGACAAGATGTACGTATGCATGGGGGATACTTTCACTTCCCATTTGACGGGAAATGGGGTGGATAAATGTGATTTCATAATCATAATTAAATTTCAGTATAATTAATACAATAAAGTTATTATTTAATTATAAATAACATATATTTGGAGTAGTTAAGGAATAATAAAAAAAGAATGTGATTTGTTAAGGCAATTAACTCTTCTTTGAAAGAACTCCTTTAGATATCTTATTAAGGATCCTAGGGTTAGTTTTTTTGGAATACTATCACCTATATAATATTTACATGGAATTTTAAAATCTATTTTTTCAGGTTATGGTTGATCTATAATACTCAAAGCGGTTTGAATAAGAGAAAGGATATGTTCCCTTTTATAATATAGGGAAGGGGCACTCTTAGTTTTTCTTATAAGAGTAAAATATAACAAAGTCATTATATATCCCAAATGACTCAAAAAGGATTGATATTAGGAGATAATATTTTATATTATTTAAATAACATAAAAAATAAAAATATTACATGTTTATATGGTGTTTCAAACCTTATCGTTTGGTTTGACCCCTTAATTAACCTATTTTAACATTAACCACGACAACAACTTTTTATCTCTTAAAGGGTTATAATTTTACTTTTAACATAACTATTGAATCATAAATGAAAAAATGATAAAATTTTAGAAAATATATTATCATAATTTTCATATTTCAAGTATGTTATAATTTTTCAATAATTTAATAAAATATTATTTTGGTATAATATCAATAATGTCAATTTTGACAGTATTCATTTAATTTTAATTAAAAGACATAAATAAAAAACATGAAATTAAAATATAATCCTTTAAAACTAAGCTAATATGAAATATTTATCTATAATGTTAGTGTAAAACTATAAATCATTTAAATTATATTAGTTTTAATATTTTTAAAATAATTTATATTATTTTTATAATAACCAAATAAATACTGCGTCAGTGTCGCATAAGAATTTAAGATAATTATATAATTTAAAAAAATTATAAATAAGTATCCATAATGAAAATAATATCATTAATCTGAAAATATTCATTTATATTCATTCATAACTTTCTTTTTCCATATGTGGACAAATACGTGATATTTTAAACTAAGAGGGTGACATTTTGAAAGTTTTTTTTGGATTTAAAAATTATATATTTAAATTTAATTGATAATTATCCATTAAACATTTAATTTTTGAGCCTAATGTGATAAATATAGGATTAAATTTATACTATATTAATCAGGATAGAAATTTATTACCCTATCACTTAGTTTTAACTAAGATTATCTCAATTTACCCTTTAACGAGGTGATAAATTTTACCATTGTTACTATTTACATTTACAAAAAAAAAAGAGGAATATTTTTAACCTCATAATTAAAAATATAGAATCCATTTTATCAAATTAAATACCTATAATTTCTAGAAATTAATTTTAAAATAAGTGTGTAAAATGTGATGAAAACCACTTTTTAGAAAAATACATTTTAAGCATAAGACTTGGTTTATTATTATCCCATGTATGAAAAAATATTAAAATAATTATAAATAATTTAATTAAATATATATTATCTATTTATATATAATTAAAATTATTCACTAATGGTGATTAATTTAATTTATTAAGATAAAAATACATTATGTGTGTAAAAATAGTTTTTTCGTAAAAATATTTCTTCTTCGTTCAAATGATTTTTTTCAACTTTTAATCAGTTTATAAAAAAGGAATTTATGTTATACATGTTTAGACTATATGTTTTAAATAATTTATTTAGTTCTATTCATACCCTCTAATCCAACAACTAGGTGAAAACTCTCACATCAAATAATAATATTTTATTAGTATATCACTGTTCATTTAAAATTGGCATTGCATGTATTGCATGCAGTGAAAATAGGGTAATTTTAAAATATTGGGGTGTTAAAATATCCCGAATTTAATAAATTTTGTCCTCACAACTTTAATATTTTCTCTATAATCAGGATTTTGATAATGATAAATTCAATTTTTGAAAACCTAGATCATAAAAAGGGTTAATAAAAAATCTACTTGAAAAGAGCGAAGGAAAAATATTAAGGTAATATATAATAATACATAACTAGGTTACCTAATAGGAGAAAGTTAGTGATAATTGAAAATATGGATGTGGAAGAGAAGAATAAAACCCAAGGAATAATACTGAGTGATAGAGAACATGGTCAGGAAAAAGTTAACGACCATAAAACAATAAATTAGTGTGGGGTTAAAATACTATAAAATAATCATAATTGAAGGTTATAGTATATTTTGTTTGTTATAAGATCCATTTATTAGAGTTGAGGCATTGATTTACCGTCTATACTAATAATATAAGGAAATATACTAACTTTAAAAATATAATTTCATCCATTAATCATTTTCACTATAATCTAATCTATTACTATAATCAATGAGTATTAGAGATGAATTTTTCATTCATGAAGCACTAAAATATATTTCTAATCGATCAAATAATTATATCAATATATTACTCCTATCTTTAGGCATTAAATAAAACAAAAAAATGGTTAACATAAGATAATTATATATGTTAATAAACCTTCATGTGAAGAAATACATCATTAATATACAAATCCTTAATTACCTCAACAACATAAACATTAAAGAATATTTTAATATTAAAGACTATATCATACACTTCAGATTATATCTTAAAAAATTTAATTTCAATCTTCTGAAATAATCATTATGTTACATCACTTGTTAAAACTAAGCATTACATATACCTAACCATAATGAAATATCTCCCAAATATCATTAATCACCATGAAAAATCAATATATAATCTTGTAATGTGGTGAAATTTCTCAAAAACATCATGAAACAAATTTAGATACTAACCTAAAAGGTAATGATTTACTTGACCATAAATATCTACGAGAATACCACCTTGTCAATGAATCAATTTTAAAACATCAAGATTATCTATATCCCACTATTCAGTAGACTATAATTAACCAAACATCAAATCATATAAAAGCCCTAAATGGTAATTTAAACCTCAATAGTGCATTCTTCCTAAATCCTAGTAAAAGATTCAAAGCACTTATAAATACAATCTATTAGAACATTTAAAATGGGGTGTTTATTCCATTGAACTTATGATCAAACTTGAACTTATAAACACATGATGGTATCCATTAATTTTAAGTTAAACTTACAAGAAAACATATATACTTCCAAAAATTACCCCAATCCTTATTCCTCATATAAGTTAAAACACTATTCAATATATTCCATAAATTAAAAAATAAAAAAAACATCATTAAATATGTACTAAATTATTATTTTAGGAACTAATAAAATTAAAGGTCACCAATACTATCCTAAAAATGTCAATCATCTATTTATCCCAACTAAACATATGTTTTAAAATTCCATATTGGAATAATCATTAGATATTTCATGATCCTTATATGTAAAATATCATTGGTATAAAACTTATATAACATAATTATTGAATCCTAATACATAAAAACTTTAATCTTTTCACTTAATAGGTCTTTCAATATTTTAAGAGTTAACTATTAGATTAAGGAACTAGATTGGATAATGCCTATATTCCCTACATATGAGAAATTGAATAGTAAATGGTACTTTAGGATGGAATTCATTTTCCTCCATTAAAATAATTATTTTACTCTTATATTACTTTCCATATTCCATTCATTTACACACATAAATCATCTTTCCATTTCTTTGAGGAATTCCCTTGGGTGCTTCTTCCAACATTATCGACATATTGGAGGCTTAATCTTCTTTCCCATATGATCTTCATAATAATACATCTTTCTCTTATTAGGTGTGTTATGAAACTCAACCAAGTAGTGGCTGTTAATCATATAAAATAATAAGTGATTAAGTATAATCATAAGGTCTTTTATTCTAGATCCTTTTTTCCTTTGGTTACACGTTAAGAAAATCATTACATTTTCTGTTGTCATTAACAAGAATCCTCCTAGTTCCATACATTGAATAAAACAAAAAATTATTATGTGAACAACAATATTCATAGTGAGTAATCATGAAAAAACATTGATTTTGAGCCTAAATCATGACACATCCTTCTCAATATATGACAAACAAGGTCTAACCTAGGTAATTCATGATAATTAACAAAACTTTAGGATATAGTTATCCACTTATACAAATCCCTAGGGTTCTTACTGAAGTTTTCTCATCCTAGTTGAAAAGGTTATCTAAAACTATCTCTGATACAAACTATAGAGACCCGTACTTATCATACATAGTTATTTTATATTTTTAGATGAATATTAATTACATAACATAATGGTCAACTCTATAATTGTATAGGTTTAGTGCCTTTGGAAACACATATACAAAATCAACTGGTTCATAAGATATCTACATCATCTACCACTTTGTTCTTCATAACCATCACCCTTCTTAGTCATATCATACTTATTACCTTTATTCAGAACATGGGGGAAGAAAACATAAGGAAGGGTGAGTATATATGATCATTAATGGTAAACAAGGGTGATATCAACATAACAAGAGCATAAGGGTATGAGAAAATGATCATAACATATGAAAAACCATACACTATATATAATATATCAAAATCTCAAGTCATAGAATAAAGCCTGGTAATTCAAAATATATTAATCATAAAAGAATCAAATAACATGATTCATGATAGAATTACACTAAGTCAAGAAATGAGTTTATGTAATACACATAAACATATAAAATCTTTAATTTAGTAGTAAAGGATTATTTCCAACAATATCATAGTGGATTAGGTCAAATATAAAACTATCTTAATAGTCAAGGTTCACTACTAAGGCTATCATAGTAGATTTTATTTACATAACAAACTATTTAAGCAGTCAAGTTTCACTCATAAAAATATAAAGTGGATAAATTCCCATACTAAACTGGGTTGACTCTCTATTCCCGTCTTGTTTATCTCATGAGATACTCATATTTACCCAATTCATAGAGGGATATATAATTCCAGGACCTAATTTTATATAATTAAAATTATACATATGTGTTCCAAAAGATAATAAAACAATAATAATACCATAAACCATAAAAAGATATTGGTTCACAAACATCTCATCATCGAATAATTCATATAAAAGAAATAGGTTTCATAAATGTGTAATCCTTTCATCATAGCATAACCCATTGAAAAGTAACATGTTTAAAAAAAATATTTTCATCATAAACATAAAACATACAAATAAAGAATAATTATGGTATCCTTGGATAATTTCCCCAATAAATCGTAAGTGAAATGAAGGGTTTTTGTCTTTGATGAATAGAAATACTACTATACGATCATTAAAGAATTCATGAAAAAAATACCATATCTAATTTAAAAATAACTTTTAAAAAATGATAAATTTTCATAATATTGTGAAAATAATTTTATTTGAAAATTAATTTTTAAACTTATAATGGAATATTAATAGTAATGAGAGGTCATGACGGTGTAAAATTCTATTCATATTGTTTAAGTTAAAAGAAAAAACTCCTTTCACAATTTTATAAGAAGTCAAAAGGTACCTCATTTGGGAAAAATTAATATGATTCCTTTTAATTTTTTTAAATTAAATAATGGTTAAAAATGACTTTAAACAATTAAAATATAATATTTATGACATTTCTGATTTTCTATAAATCATGGATATGGTAGAAAAATGTTTTTTGATCAAAGATTGAAATAAATATGGTTTTACATAAAAATGTTTATTCATTATATTGAGTACTTAGAGTGAGTAAAATGAAAGAAAAACATGTGTTATTAATAAATAACCATATGAGATGAAAATTAATGATTTTATTGAGTGGGATATCATAAGAGTTTATCATTTGAAACTTAATAATAAACAATCTTGATAAAAAATGAGATTGTAACATAAAACCCTTTCCACTTTGGTATCATTTGAATAGTATGTCCATGAAAGAAATAAAATTATATATATATATATATATATATTAAAATATACATAAATTTCATAAGTACCATCATAAAATAAATTCATGGGTAGTGTATAAACCATATAAAAGAAGCAAGTGGTGAATATGTCATGTGTCTCACAGAAAAAAAAGAGAGATAAATATCAATTATCTTAGTTATGATTTCCTTTGTAGTTTTTTTAGCCTAATATATAATAAATATAAGTTTATTAAAAATATATTAAATAACCATACTCATACATATCATACCATATATTACTTATAACTTTTTATTACCCGTTTATTAAGGAATCTTTATTAAAATTACTCTTCCGAGTGATATCAGCTTTATTTTTTATGAATGTTTTAGGTTGGTAGTTTTGGTCCATGAGATTTGATCATGGTTCCATCATCTCCATCATATTAATAATGATATAAATATCACATATATTCATTATATTCATATTTATACCTATCCAAAAAATTATAGATATTCAAATGAATTACAATGTATATAGAGATTGTAGGCTATACGTACACGTGAATACTGTCTTCACTTTTCAATAGATGAGGAAAATAATGGTAAAGAATAATTCATCATTATAAAATCATAATTTTAATATATATATATATATATTATATTCATTAAATATATCTTTATTAACATCCAATTAAAAAATAAATTAAAATCAAATTATATCACTTTGTGGAGGTGGTTGTCCACACATACACATGAGAAACATTATCATTTTCCAAAGAATTGGAAGGAAAGAAGGTAGATATGATATTATGATTAAATAAGTATAATTATTTTATAATTATAATATATAAACTTTAATCCCATGATAATAACCATCCATGAAATATGGCGATGAAAAAAGAATTGTATCAATACGTAGAGATGGTAAGATATACATACACATGAACGATAATTTCACTTCCCATTTGATGGAAAATAGTCTGGTTAATGGAGATTTCATAATCATAATATAATTTAAGTATATTCAGGAAATTTAATTTACAATTTTATGATAATAACACTATATTTAGAGGCGGTAAGGAAGAAGTAAAAAAATAAAGTGACTAGTTTAGAAAGAACTAATTTTGATATCTTTTTATGGATCCTATGGTTGGTATTCTCATAACAAAAAAAACTTATATAATCTATATAGGGAATTTTAGAATATATTTTTATAGGGTATGGTTGAGCTATAAGACTCAATGTGGTGTGAATAAGAGAAAGGAAAGGTTCCCTTTTATAATTAAGGGGAGGGACACTCTTGAGATTTATTAAAAGATTAAAATATAAGAAAGTAATAATCTTTCCGAAATTACCCCAAAAGGATAGGGATTCTAAGATATGATAGTATGGGGTTGAAATAAGATAAAAAAATAAAATTTAGACATGTTTTCATGATGTATTAAACATTATCTTTTGTTTTAACCGCTTAGTTAACATATTTTAATATTAACCACAATAAAAACTTTTTCAATATTAAAGCATTATAATATTACCTATAAGATAAATATTAAATAATAAAAGGAAAAATTATTAAATTTTTTACTATATATTATCCTATTTTTTTTCTTTAAATTTTTTATATTTTTTAAATAATTTATAGAGTATTTTTTTTATAAAATATATTTAATGTCAATTTTAACAATATTCATTTACTTTGACAAAAAAGATATAAAGAGGATGTTGAAATTAAAATATAATCATTTAAAAGAAAAAAATTATATTTTTTATAAAATTTATCAAACACTATCAACCATTCAAATTATATTTTTTTAATACTCTTAAAATCAATTATTTTATTTTTCCAACAATTGAATAAATATCTTGTCAACGTTTTATAAGCATTTAAGGTAATTATATTATTTTTATTAATTTTAAAAATGTTTTCATAGATTAAATTAAATTAATTAATATTATAATATATATTTATATTCATTCATTACTTTCTTTTTTCCTTATGGGGATATATCAAATATATTTAAAAGTTAGAGAGTTGAAATTTGTGACTTTATTTTCCTTAAAACATTATATTGGTCTTTTTGATGAAAAAAATATATTTAAAAAATAAATTTTTATCCTATAGTGATAAGGGTTTAATTACCTTCACAAAATAAGAAATAAGATGAAATTTTATGGCCTTATCACTTAGTTTTAACCAATATTAACACGATTTACCCTTTTCCAAGGTGATAAATTTTACCAAGATTACTATTTGAATCCACAAAAAGTAAAATAGACATTTTTACCAAAATTAATCCTATTGATTCAAAATGGAATTCATTTCTTTAATATCAATACCTATAATTATAATAGATTAATTTAAAAATATTCATGAAAAACTCAATGAGAATATATTTTTAGAAAAATACATTTTTAACCACAAGGGTTATTTTTTTCTTATCCCATGATTTTAAAAATATTAAGTTAATATTAATTTTTTATTAAATATTTAACATATAAAATTAATTAAAATAATTGACTAAGCATGATTAATTTAATTTTTTAAGTTAAAAGTACATTGTGCACATAAAATATTTTTTCAAAAAATATTTCCTTTTCTTTCAAGTGATTTTTTATTTTTATTTCTAATAAATTGATATCAAATGAATTTATGTTATACATGTGTAAACCACATGTTTTTAATAATTTATTTATTATTATTATTACCCTAAAATCCACCATCTAGGTGATAAATATCACATTAAATACTAATATTTTATTAGTATATTTTGATTTGTTTAAAATTAGCATTGCATGTCTTGTATACAGAGAACAAAGGGTTATTTTAAAATATTAGGGTGTTATAGAATATTAAATTAGTTCTTGTATTATTTAAATGTTATTTTTGTGTATGATATAATTTTTTATTCTAGATTAGAGTAGGATTATGATGTGTATTTAAATATCATACTTAGAATCTTTAACGAACATTATCTTTATGGGAAATCTATCAAATGTCAGATCTAGATTCAAGAAGTAAATATTTTAGGCTATGTGATTTTTGAGAAGGGTGTATCAGTAGATCTTGAGAATATTTTATAGGTGATTTATTATAATTATCCTATAATTGTGTCTTAGATCCATATTTTCTTTAGACTATCTGGTTATTATATGCGTGTTTTTCTGGACTTCTTAAAGCTACCATCTCATATAAAAGAGTTAACCCATAATGGTGTAATTTTTTTTTGGAGGAATGAATTCCCGAAATATTTTTGGGACTTGAAAGTGAAATTGAATTTAGATCTAGTCTTGATCATTCTTGAGTTGGGATTGGGATATGATATCTAATACGATACCTCAAGCATTGGCTTGGTTTGTTTCTTAATGTAGGTAATATAGGTGGTAGATTATAGACCTAATCTATTACACCCTCTTGAGAAGTACTACCCCATTCATGACTTTGATTTGGTGGTAGTGATGCATGCTCTTAATACATGACACAAATACCTATTTAGGAAGAGGTTTATTGTGTATTCAAACCATAAGTGCCTTAAGTATATTTTCTCTTAGAGGGATCAAAATTTGAGATAGTTTCATTTATTAAAATATATTTATAGATTAGACTTCTATATTGATCACAACCATGGGAAAGGGAATGTTGTCAAATATTTTTTGAGTATAAAATTTTTTACCTAGGAAGTGATTTAATTAATGGAAGAGTGGTGCTTGATGACATTGTTTTATGAGATACGATTAGATGAAGGGAAAGCTGATAGATAGGTATTCCTAGCTTGTTATTGTGATGGATCATCTATTTATGATAAAATTCTACTTGGAAAATCCAATTATCTATAGTTTCAATTCCTTAATAGATATATTTATGGTAGGTATACCATAGGTTTTTGGTCTTGGTCTTCGGTTTGAGTTTTCAGATTTTTAGTTAGGATGGTTCTTTTGATATCCCCGAGACAAAAACTAATAGATAATTAAAACTAATCAAATTTGTTTATGAAACATATATAAACTAATAAGTAAAATGTATTTATATTTCTTTACAAGTGTTTGGGAATTAATTGATTTATTGTTTATTTTCTAGTTGGGTTCCTTACATGCAATAGAAATAAGGAAGAACATCAGAGGCCTATAGGTTTTCTAAAACCCTTACCCATTACAATATGAAAATGGTATAATAAAGACATGGAATTTCTGATTGAGATACAATAGACATTTGGGGGAAAGGATAATATATGGGAGCTTACTTATTGACTCATGAAATGACTGCACTTCCGACACATTAAGGATTCAAAGAAGGCTGATGAAATTGGTCACATATATACGTAGGATATTTTTAGACTCCATAGTGTACTATTGGCCATTATTTGTAATAGGGAATATATTTTTACATCTTTATTTTGGAATGGATTATAGGTATTTATGCTTTCTTAGTTTAATTTAAGCATAAATTATCATCAATAAATAGATTGGAAGACTGAGTGAGCCATTCAGATTCTTAAAGACATGCTTCAGTCTTGCATTATAAACTTTTTTGAATCATGGTAGAAACATTTTACCTTTGTAGAATTTTTTTATAAGAATAGTTATTAATATTTGATTAGGATGACATAATTTGATGTGCTATATGAGAGGCCATACAGATAAAATATTTATTAGGAATAGGTTTGAGAATGGTCCATGGTTATACAAAGCATTGATTAAGAGAAGAAAATTATCATGAAATTGACCAGGTTTAGATTAGAGACATCTCATATTCACTATAAATATTATGCTGATCAAAACCATCATCTATTGTAGTTTGAGATAGGTGTTCATATATTTATTATAGTTTAATATTATTTGGGACATAGACATTGGGGGGGGGGGGTAAGTTAACACCTTATTATATTAGCAAATTTGGGATTATGGAACAACTTGGGAATATGTATTATCAATTATAATTTCCAAATCATTTGAATTTTATCAATTATGTGTTACATTTTTCCTAATTATATAAGTTTCAGTCTGATATGTCCCATGTGATCAAGTGGGTTGATGTTGAAATTAAAATCGACACATCAGTGATTGAAAGGCCCATTCAGATAGTGTAAAAATAGGATAAAGTTCCATATGGAAAGATGATCACTTTAGTTTGAGTGAGATGGTAGTGTGGTAGGGACAACCATGAGACATGGGATCATGAGGGAATTATGATACAATAATGAACTTATCTTTATTATAGTTGGTGATCGTTAGAGTTACTGGGGAAAAAATATTTTATAAAAGGATAATTTGCACACCATGATACATGGAATTAGGTAGAAGGTTTCTATATATATTTTGATTTTGATTTTTGAGGCATTCTTAGGTTTGGATAAGGGACTTTAGTAGTTGGAGGTAGAAGGAGGCCATTGGATAGTAGGTGAGGGTTATTAGCTTGTCAATGTAGGATGGATTAATACCTTCATATTTATAGGTTCCACTGGATAGCCTATGGAATTCCACAAACAATATAGTGGTGGCTCGGAGGTACATGCTCTCTTCATTTACCCTCCAGTTAGCCAATGAATTACTACTATCTTGTTGGTGACTCCACTAGGCATGTAGTTAAATAGTGTATAATATGTAATTTTAGTCTAAAATGATTATTTTACTCTTCTAATACTCATCTCTCGACCCTAATATGATTTTATTTGGTTTAAAGGCTCCATGATGATAATTTTGACTATCTCCCTCTTCCTATTGGAAAATATCTATGCCAGTTGAAAGCATAGATCTATTTTGATTGAAATATGGAGAGTTATATCCTTTATGATATGTTTTATTATCTTTATAACCATGTTTTTGATACCTTATGACACTGAATCACTATATCATGAATATACATAGATAATTTTAGTGGTTTCCATCCAATAAAGGTTCTATAAGATATAATCTCTTCCTCTCCCATAAATGGTATTAAAGGTAATGATGTTTCTTTTGTTATCGAGGTAGGCATCTCTATCATATGTTCTATACCTAAAAAGTATTTGTGTTCTTTTGATTATATATTTTGGATTTTATTCATAATTTATGTATTCAATATTTTGGGAAAATTGAAAGTGTTTTCAATATGGGTTTTCTTCAAAAACTAGAATCTATATACATGATGTGTTTGATAAAATACCTCAAATATGGATTTTAATGGTAAATGGGTTTTCAATAACTGATTTAGTATGGAATATATATATATATATATATAGATTTTATAAAAATTTGGGTATTTAAATCAATGTGATTTTCTTTAGTTAATGTTTTTTGAAATGGATTACATTGAAAAAATATTTATGAGATGTGGATTTGGTTTCTTGAATGAAATCATGGAGCAATATAACATTGGAAAGATCTTTTGGTATAATGAAAACTAGACTCATTAAAACCTTACTAGGGTAATCTATCCCTTGGTTTGGTTATCATGATTCCATAGATCTAGTGGTTAGACTTAAGTGAGTAAGTGAGGCTCACCGAGTTACGATTCACTTATTCTAACTTGTGTTTCTCAATCATCTCAGTTGTATACACCCTTGTGTCATGGATTTAAATTAGGTTATTTTTATATACATTACATGTATGTTTACATGTTATTATTTTTTCTTACTTGATATGGATATTGATTCTTGAAACCTAGTTTATTTATCTATTTATATCTCATGGATAAATGTCATTTCATATTGTTTGTGTATTTGAATATGGAGCATTTTTAAAAAGAAAATACAAGATTTATTTTATATGGATTTATTTTGAAATGTTTTAGAATTATGCTTATACATGAACTATTAGATTCATGGGGATATATATTATATAGATTATCTAGAGATACCCTACTAAGATTTAGTTCTCACACCATAATTTTTTCCATTGGGAAGTTTTGGACTTGGTTTTATTGGATATATGTAATAAAAAAAACATCATTTAGAGGATTGATTTTCTAGATCATGTTTACTTCCGAGGTTTTGGGATGTAGGGATAAAATGGTCTTGAAAATATGGACCCATGGGTTACTTCAAATTATATATTAATGATCTTTCAATTTTTTGTTTAGATCTTTTTATCATATTTCTAGATGTTACCTTTATAGTTTTGTTATTTTGACATTTGATGTATTATTGATATATGCGTTGATACTCTGATTGTTTATACCTTCTCCTATATCTGTTGAGGATGAAATAAATCCCACATTTATTTGTATGATACCTTGGTGATTTTTTCTAGCCTGTGACGATTATGAATTCTCTTCCTGTAAGGATTGAACCTTAATAATTACATATTCCGGTGTCTTTGAACTAGAATTCTATTTATTAAAATATTTAAGATCCTTTTAGTTTATCATTATATATAAATAAGAAAAAATATTATATATTAAACCCTTAAATTACAAGTGGAAAATTATACTAAGTATCCATTTTCCCATGAAAAACGTTTGAAAAATTTAACATGCTTTTTTTCAGGATAAAACAACCTAACATTCAACTAACCTATTCATTTCTATAACCCATCCTTATAACCTATTATTTTTATAAAATAATGGGTTTAGTAAAAAAATATAAATAAGGAACATAAAAATAACAAAACCCTTTTTCCATTAAAAAACATTAAATACAATAGAAATATTTTTTTTGAAAACATAACTTTCACCCTAAAGGGTATAATTAATGATTAAAAAGAAATGATATTCAATATACCTTTTGAAATATATGAATTCCAATAAAAATAAAATGAAATCATATAAACGTTATATAGGTAACTTGAGACATCACTTCCATATCACTTTTATAACAACTATTATAGATGGAATAACCATACAATCAACTTCTATACCCAATGCATTTTAGGTTGTACCTTAACCATCCATCCTTGATATATCACAGAACCAACCATAATTGGTTAATATCATAACCAAAAATCATTATAAAAATTCCCAGGAACCATTACATAATCATAAATCATGACATCTTGCATCATAAAATCTATCATAAGGAAAATAACCTTTTCATTTTGAAATAACATATTTTTAGAAAAAGTATGCACATACAAAGAAAAATTTCTTATTTCAAAATAAATATGTAAAATTGTAAAGGAATATGAAAATAAAATATTATTCATGAAGGTGGGAAAAACCTCTCACAACATATAAGTCAAAAAAACATTCCTTACATATTTTTTTTCGAAAAAGTCCTAAAGTACCTAATTTGAAAAATGACAAAACATATTCCTTTGAAATTTGTTTATAAAAAGTAAAACATGGGAAAAAATGATTTTAAAAAATAATATAGGAATAAAAAAAATTAAATCATTTTTAGAAAAAAAAATCACAAGGATATGGAAGAAAAATAGAGTTTTAAAGGAAATATTAAAAGAATATTTTTAAAATAAACTCCTTTACCTTAACCCAGACATGCCCCATATTTTATTTTTCTTACTATATAATAAATTTATGGTAAATATATACATTCTCAACAACCTTTTTAAAGTTTTTATTCATTTTATTCCACTTATTACCATGATATACAAATTACATAATTATTTAAGTCCACATTGGATATTTTGACGATATTCGATTCATAAGCCCAAAATAACTTCAGTAGGTTTCCTATAGTAAAAAATATCATCATTACATAATATCCATAATAATATTCATGGAATAATTATCAATTTTATACATTAATTATATTCATAAATCCATCCATTAAATATGGTTTTGAAAATTGAACTAAATTACAATTATGGAGATGGTAGGCCGTATGTATGAATGGGTAACATTTCTAATTTTCAATGATCACTATATAAAGAAGGTAAATATCATTTTATAATTACATAAATATAATAATATATTAAATATTACATTTATTATTTAAATATAATTATATATATCATCCACGTGATGTGGTGAGGAAAAAAATCACATCTCTTCGTGAATGTGGTAGTCCACACGTACGAACAAATGAAGTTATCATTTTTAGTGCATGTAAACATAAATAAGTAAATAATATTTTATAATTTTAGACTGATAAATATTTAATAAATATAATATATAAACATTATTTACATATTTATAACCATTATTGAGATATAGTTATGGGAAATAATTTATGTCGGTTCGCAAGACAGCAGTCTGTCGTTCACACAGATGATGAATTATTTTACCATATAATGTAAGAGGTGGTGAATGTAGGTCATTCAACGAATATAATAACATATAAGAATATTTATTATACTAGATTTATTATTTTATCATGGGTGGATAATGTTTTAGGGATTATAATGAATTAAAAAACTAAAACATGCAGATAAAACTACACCTCTTCCTTGAAAAACCAATTTTTCTTAACAATGAATGACCTATAAGATTGTTATTTTACCAAAAATAATACCAATAAAATGTGGTGTGGGATTATAAAATGGAATTTGGTGTGGGATTAACAAAAAAATGGGGTTTTATGTGTGAATTATTTAGTATAAGAGGTTCCTTTTTATAAAAGAGGGGAGGGGCACACGTGGAATTTCTAAAGATATTAAAATACAATAAGACTATTATTGTGAAAAATGATTACAAATGGTCTATAAATTCACATGGGTTGAAAACTTCAACAAAATTTTATCTCATTTTTTCTTATTTAATATTTTTACGATTTTTAAATAATGTAATAAAATGTTAATCCCATAAAATACCAATATTGTCAATTTTGATACTATTCATCCCTTTGAATTTTGAAACCAAAAAACAACAAGTTAAATTAAAAAAAAATTATTATATAAAAAATATTTCATGGTCATATACATATTTCTTTATTAAATTAAATATATCAAATTATACATATTATAATATTTTTAATATCACTTATTTGATTTTTTCATTAATTAATTAATTACCGCCTCACCATTGTGCAAGAATTTATGGTAATAATTTTTTCTCTAAAAATTATAAATAAATTACCATGATGAAGATAAATATTTTATTTTTAAAAATAATATTTATTGTCTAACATATCATCTAGATAAAACACTATAAATGTCATAATCTCATCCAAGTGGCTCAAAAAGGACATAAATTATACCCTTAGATGATTATGGACGATATATACTCATACAATAATATTTTTGTAAGTTTTTGTGTCATTTAATTGTTCTTATCAATTTTTTAATCTAAATTACCCGATTTACGCTTTATCGTGGTAACCGGAATCACTAAAGTTACTATTCATATTGACCAAAAATAAAAGACATCGATTTAATAAATATGTACTTACTAATTAAAAATATGTAATTCATTTTTTAAAATTCAAATCACTGATGTTTTGTAATTTAATTTTAAATTAAATTTGGAAAACACAATAAAAAATGGTTTTTCAGAAAAAATCCTTTTTTTAAATATAAAATGTTTTTATAATAAATTAAAGTATAAAAACCATTAAAAAAAATATAATTTTATTATTTTTAATAATAATTATGTAATTAAAAATTAAAACTAATCCAATACATAATATTTCCTTGTAAATACTTTAAAATAAAATTCAATTCTCAATAAAAATCTGTATTTTTATTATTCATTTAAAAATTTATATTTTTATAAAATTATCAAAAATTAAACCTAAGATATTTTGATGTAATGAATTTAAAAATTAAATTAATTTTTTTTCAAAATATAATTCTATAATTTTAAAATTAAAAATTTAAATAAAATATTATAAGAGATGATTTTAATAAAACCATTTTCATTTTTTATTTTGAGAATTACTTAATAATTTATAATGAATGTAAATACATAATTTCAGAATACTAATAAATATTAAAATAATTTATTCTACCATTACTTGGTTTCTTACATTCTACACCATTTTTGAAAGTGAATTCTTTCAATTTTAATTCATCATTGAAATCTAAATTTTTGACTTTTCAAAATACCGTTGTTGAAATCTCATATCATAAAAAGGATTAATAAAACCTCCACTTGAAAATATAGAAAAGGGAAGTACAAACATCATCTAGAGTAACAAAAACTATGTTTCCAAGTTGGATAACATAATTGGGATGTGAAAACCAATATATGGAAGAGGAAAATAACTCTTAAGTACTACTAGAGAGTGATAAAGAATATATTAATGAGAAATTTAACCATTATAAAACTGTAAATTTGTGATGGGTTAAGAGGCCATCAATTTATTTGTATGAAAAATAAAAGGAAAATGTTTTTGTTTCAAATTTTAGTTTTCTAGAGTCGAGGAATTCCATTTCCATATTGACAAAGAACATAAGGAAATATACTTACTTGAAAAGTATAATTTTATTCTTTAATAAAATTTAACCAAAATATCATTTTTTTCTCCAAATACTGAGTATTCAAGATGAATGTTTCATTCCTAAAGTTATAGAATAAAATTCTAAAGACAAATAAATCCACATAAGAATAAAAATATATTCATCATATCTTTAATAATTAACAAAAAACAAAATGGTTAGTACAATATAATATAATTCTAAAAAAATACCCTTTTTACGATGAATTTTACGAACAAACCTAGATACCTTGGTACCCGGATAAAAAATCCAGTCATGACAGAGCTCAAAGTGAGTTATTTACCCCCACATGTTTTATATTAGCACCTAGAATCATAAAAAATGAAAGTGAGAATGAATTTTCCACAAAAATTTTGGATGTAAGATAAAAAAGTCAGTATGAATACAAGAAAACTCGACAGGGAGATCTATACTTGAAGTCAAATATGTCAACCACCCAAAGTACTATAGAATGGTATGATAAAATTGGAAATCTAAAAAAATCAATTCCCATTAGATACAACTCTCCAAGATTAAGGATCAACAGTTACTACCACCTCTATGTGGTGATTTACCCGTACTTGAACCTAGAGGGAGATAATTTACAAACACCCGAAGGCACATTCCGGGTGTGATCTAAAATCCCTATAGGGTATTACTAGGGGTTCTAAAATAAGACGGCACATTTAATTTTGAAAAAGATATTTCAATTTTAAATAAATAGACATGAAGTTCTAAAATCATATTTAAAAAAACATGATTTATATTTCAGTGATTGAAACATTTCTAAATAATGACTTAAAAAATCAATTTTTATAAAACAATTTTTATAAATTCACAACGAATGTGTAATATAGTTTATAAAAAATGACATATAAATCAAAACATTCACAAGCGAGGAACATGGTCATATAATAAAAGGTACGATTGTTCCTGGATATGGGATTCTCACACACTTGAAGGTGATCATGGAAATCTGTCTATACACACATCCCACTAACATTGGTCAAAAAGGACTAATAACTATCCCATCGGGGATGTAACTTGCTACACTAGGTTTTGTTTCAGTTGTAATGTGTCAAAATAGTTCTATCCTAATAACTCAATAACTACCTAGTAATGCATGTTCTCTAATAATAATCACTGATATAAAATTTATTTTAAAAGTATTTAAAATTCAATTCATCTCATTCTCCCATTTCAAGTATGCTGATTTCCATTTAAAAACATACATAGTAGTTTTTAATCCAAATGTGCCTTTTTCCAAGATAAAACCACTCGGTTTATAGAAAACCCATATTTATGAAATTTTATCAAATACCAATTTGAAATTAATTTCATTAAATCAAATTCACAATATACATTCTACAATTCAAATTTCACAAAAAATCCATCAATTTTGCAAACACACCCTAATTCAAGGGAAGTGAGAGTTTTCCCTAATTTCATGAAAAAACAAATCCAAACCTACCAAATCAATGGAAGTAGGTTTTTAAAAAATTAATTGCATGTAATAGTAATAAATTGAATTTTAATCAAGCAATTCATGGTTAATTAAATTGGACAATCCAAACGGAACCACCTACCTCAGGACAACGAGATCATGAAACAACAAGCCCTTATCAGGAAACACTAATGAGTAACATTGAAAATAAAGATCCTAGAATAAAACTTATATTCAAGAACTAAACCGGGGGATATTATATCCTCTAAAAACACAGGGATCCACAAAACCCTAGGGAGGAAAGAGGAGGGAGCAGGATAAATAGAAAGAGAAGAGGAAACCTGTTGGGTAGAGATCAACTATCACTCTCCAAGAATCAATATACTTATGAATGGGTGTATAAGGGTCATTAATAATCTCTTATGATCCTCTAAGGAAAAATAAAATTCTATAGGGTCATACATTCCCATCGAGCACTTCAAAAGAGGGTTTCATGTTTTTTAAAATAAATTTTTTGATTAAAAAATCCCATACACACGGTTTCCTGAGTAGGGCCACATGGTTAGAAAAAATATGCATACTAATAATGTAACCATTTCACTACCAAATATTTGACTTTTTTTAATTTAGATTAAATGATAGATTGTACATCTATAGGTAAAACGAGTAATTATAACAGAAAAGTTTTTTTTATTAATTTTGACTACCGACACTTGTTTTTACCAATATATATATCTATTGATATTGATAGTTAAATACCAAAAAATCTTTTACCAATATTTATGTCAGTTACTTCATCATTCTAATACCACACTTTTTTTCCAACACATGAATCTAGTATTAATAATAACTATTACCAACAAATCTATTTCCATCAATAAAAATTGTTACAGTAGCCCATTAAATAACAAAAAATATATTATCCACAACTAATTAAGGGAAACCAAATTTTTTATAAAAATTATTAATTTTATAACCAAAGTCAATATCTATTTACTGGTTTTATATTAAAATTATCCCATTAATTGATTTCAATATTCAATTTTATCCAAATGTTAATAGTGTTTATATTTTCAATGTTGTTTAATTAATAAGCATCTAAATATAATTTAAAACAATAATTACAATATTTTATATATTTATATATATCTTTAATACCTTCTCTATACATTATAATTTAGGCTTTATATTTAAATTTAGTTAACATAATTAAAATCAAAATAAAATGAAAAAAATCAATAATTTATTATTAATAAATTAAAACATAATATTTAATTAAGTAATATTATTCTATTAATAATTTTATTTTTCCTATTATAATCATTAATGAAAATACTTAGTATATTTCTATTTCAAAATATTAAATGATAATTTTGATTTGATATTTTATTTAGTCGTGTTTAATTTTAAAAAATGTAACCCGTACTATTCGATTGAAGACCCCAACACGTACTTGACCCCAATAAGTCCTCCCGACACCATCTGGTATTCATTTCTACACCACCAATCTATTCCTGTGCATGAATAATCTTACCATGATCAAAAATATTCATGAAGGATGTTCCTGTGACACAAAATACAATCTGTTTTGGTTCCCTACAACGTACTGTGGAAACTCTAAATGCCCTACTTGTTGTTAATGGATTTCCACTTCAAATTACATTATTCATCATTGGATTATATAGTCTTCATTTGGTTTGTAGTATACTATATTCATTATTTCAATAAATATTCCTTTACTGCGACCCTCTCTCACACAATCTTCTACTACACTAGAGGTAATTTTTATCTAAGCTATCAATTTCGTTCATTGAACAAAAAATGATGAAACAAATAAATTATTAATATTTAATTTTATCCCTTTTCCTTTTATGGTATTGTGGTCTCATATTTTATATACATAATACTATCCTATATGACACAAGTATATCATCCTCTATGATACCGAATAAACAATGACTTCAACCTTCTCCAAAAATTTGTGCATTGACTTTGGAAGAAAAAGAAGATCAAGAACTTTTAATTTGGGAATAGGTGTTGATAAGGAAGCTATAGATTTAGGTTTTATGGGATCTTCTTTTAACCTAGACTCATTTTTAGTAGAGTTTGGTTCATCAAATAATAGCACAAAGATCACACAACTAATTTTATCAGCCACAAGTATACTACTTCAATTTATTTCAGATACTACATGATTGAATATCATTTTTTTGAATCAATTGTGCACAAAAATAATGTTGTATTTGAAAAAGATCTAATTTCATTATATTAAAAAAGTCATAGGTTCTATTTATTTATCCTTTTTTGTTTGCATCCTTCTTGTAACTAACCGCTCTTGGTGTAGTTCTTTAATATTTCGAGATTCTGTAGGTTATTTGTGATTTTCTTACTTGGGAATGTATGTCACTATTACCCACTACCTGATAACTTTTGGTGTTTTGGCACTGATTTTTCATATTGTTGGTTCTTAAATGCATTCAAATATATGACTCATAACTTTCAGCACTGGGTTTATATATATTTTAATTCCCTAAACATTTAATTATAATATCGAGACTTAAACTAAGCATGAGAATCAACTAAGTTCATTTGTTCATGGAGTCTTAGTATACATGGTAGAAACAGGGACACCGTTATTCTCATTTAAAATCAAGTAAAAATGATACTTAATAGGGCAATGAGATTCCTTTTTAATATGGGATTGTAAAACTATCTAATTTTTTTATATCAATGATCAACTCAATATCCTTGACCTATCCTATTTCACCTTCACCATTATTTGGGTTTGGACTAATCCAGATCAAGATAGACAAGATCGTATAGTAGATATATTCTACTTACTATTTAATACAATTTTATCCCCAAAAATTTTAGCATCAAACCTCTGGTTAGTAAGGGATTGTTCCTTACCAATGGACCTTATTCGTAGTGGTAAATTTTTAAATTTGAGATGTTTTATGTCATTGATGAATAAAAATATTTGTTGAATATAATATCTACATGTTATTCTATTCACTTTTAAATCCTTCATATTCTCAAATTTGTAATGATACATGAACCTATTACTTGAAACACAATATGAAATGCTATGCATGTACATTTATTTCTCTCCTGATGGTAAGAAAGTTTGTGTAAAACAAATTTTAGTAAAAATTGTCTTTTATATTGTATACTTGAACTTAGTCCCTTACACCCAATCCTAGTTGTATGTATATATTTTTTATGTCATTATTCATCTTTACCTCAAATTCTAATATGATTCATAACTTGGGATACTTAAAGTAGTTATCACTTGTAATGATTATACTAAAAAATAAGTGGTATTAGTTCTATTTCTCAAAAAACAAATTAAATTCCAAGTGAAATAAACTTAATTACATTGAAACAATGTAGGTTCGGTGTGTTTTGTAAGTGAGAGTGTATGCAATAAGGATGAGTGTGTGAACTATAAAAATTATTTCTATGTATCAGTAATGGAAATCTGTTTCATCCATGGAGAGTGGATATGAAAAATGAAAATATCCTTGTGCATTCTTCATAAAACATTATGTGCACAAGAACACTTAAGTTGTGACAAGAAATTTAACACTAATGAGATTGTGCACTAGAACACTCATGTTGTATTTCAATAAAGGATATTAGTTTCATACATAGAGAGTGTGTGCAGTAAGGGAGAGTGTGTGAACTAGAAAACCCAAGATGTGTTTCATTAAGACAAATAAATCTCATCTATGAAGAGTGTTCTAGTTACATTGACCCTTACTATGTTTTCAATGTTTCATCCAAGCCACTATTCTGTTTCATCCATGAAAATGATGTATTTTCATGTGTATGCACCAGGACACACATGGAATGTGTGTGCATAAAGGGAGTGTGTTTTCTTCATGAACAACAGTCCTGTAATGTTCTTTTTCACACAATCTTCATTTCCACACACACTCCATTTGCACTAGAACACTCATGCTCATTACTGTACTACACACACTCTTCCTTATTTAAGTTCTATTTCCCTTACTGAAACTAATTCCCCTTAGTGAACGTACTCTTTGGGAGTGTTCTTGTGCCATTTCATTTTTAAATTTATTGCACATTGTTTATTCTCTCCACCATTGTTTACTTTTTAATTTTCAACTATTTTTTGTTAGAGTTGAATGATTATTATTCTTCCTACTCAATTAAATAATATTCATTATTATAATGATATTTTAGGACAGTCTTGATGATTTTTTTGAAATCTACGGACGACCTTGTTGTCCACGTATCTTATCCAAGTATGTTCATTGTTATTTTTAGACAACATTATTTAACTATTTTCAGACAATATTGTTATCCATCCATGTTAATAGATTAATATTGTGCATATTTTTTACTAATAAAGTTGGTTCTCATCATCCATGTTTAGTAAGCTCCTGTAAGTGGTTTGGAAGCAAAGTTGATGTGTAGAGTTGACAAAAGTCCAAATAAAGTACGAGTTTAGTGTTTTATTACTTTTTTAAATAGTTTTTGAGTTATACTAACTAAGACTAGGACATACTTACCTAGATATATCTTTTCTAGTAAATTCTATCTTAACCCAAACTTTGAGATCACACCAGACTATGAGATCAAACATGTTTTCTATTTAAATTATATGTAAGAAATTCTAATTTTTTCTTCTAAGATATTATTTTGATTATTAATGTATTCTTCTATACTAACCTGAATTATTTTAATCCATCCTCATTTGAGGCACCATTCTATCATAAATAGACTATAGTCTTAATGGATGAAATTATAGTTTCATTCATGTTTGTTTACTTCAAATAATTTGTAAAATGAATCTAATTTTGGATTAGAAAGTATTAATTTATGAAGATAAAATTCTGTTTATCATTTTAGTAAATTATTTAACCATTTAAATAATTGATAGATTTTTTAGATAAATGAGCTTATGCTTTCTCAAAAATCATATGATATTATGATTATTATGATGAGGTCCTTGGGATGTCACATTTTTGTTTTCTCTCATTTCATTTTTTCTAAATCATCAGTATTTCTATCCCTAGGTTCCTATACTGCAGAATTTTTAATGGAAAGATTTGGTATTGATTTTATTTATATACGGGTATCTCCTTTTGGTTTAAATCATAATGGTAACATAATCATATGATATGCTGCCTATTTAGTTTTTTTATCCATGATTTCTATGATTTTCCACTTTTTTTCTATTGTTTTCTGGTAGTTTAGCATGTGGTGAGAAACATGGGTTAAGCCTTCTAAAGATATAATAGGAAATGGATATCCTTTGACTAATAGAATATGGGCAGCTGGATAGTGATTTTAGATTCATATGTCTTGATTTTTTTATTTCATTCATGTTTTGTTTTAGGTGTTGAGGTTTTATTCATATTTATTCATTTTTGAGTTTTCATGATAGATTTCAAATCTTTATCCTTGAGATGATAAATGAAAAATGACATCTATATTTTTATTTACTTCTATTTTGGGTTCAGTTAATTTTTTATTATCATTTATTCATTGGGGTGCCCTTTGGTTGTGTGGTTTATATCTAAAAGATGGAGTGTGTGGCATAATAGTGACATGAGATTCTGAACTGGTGTTGGAGGTGACTTGATTTTTTAGATTTAATTATATATATATAATCTTTCTTATAATTTAGTTCTTTTGGTATCAATTCAATGAGATATCTTGTACTAATTTGAGGGTATGATTTTTTATTGTGTGGTATAGATCTTAGGGTTGAAGGTCGTGACATAAAAATGACTTGAGGTTTCCTATATGGTACTAGAGTTGACTTGGGTTGTTTCTTATAGTGGACTACTTGGGGGGTTTTGAAAGATATTTATTGGAAGTAACTATCCTTCTACTATAATGGGTGTTGGAGGATTATAGTCAAGAGACGATAGTGATAGAGGATTTCATTCATGAGATGACACAGGTGGTGGGGGTGAAACTATGGAAATTACATAGACAGATATTGCATGTTTTTAATGGCTTTAGGCATCAATAAACTTCAATTATGTATTGAATTATTTTTTATTAAATTCCATTATTTATATGATTAATCTTTTTCTATGTTTGAACATGTGTGAAAATAATCTTCAGTATGATAATTAAAATAGGTGTATTATATATGTTAAATTAATATAATATAAAATTTTATAAATAAATATAAAAATTCCCAAACATAATATCTTATATATAATATAAATTAATAATATAAATTAATTAATGGTATTGGTTATAAAATTTTATAATAATATAAAAACAAATTATTTTGTCATAGAAATCCGTTGCTAAGAATTTAGACTAACATATATTTTATCTATTGGTATTATTATAATTTCAATAGAACTATTTTATCTTTTTCAGTAATATTTTGTGATAGTGTTTTTACCAAAAATTTAGTGATAGGAAAATTTTGGTTGTAAAATGGTTTTACCAATAGAAAAAGGACTTTTACCAACAAATATACCCATGTTGGAAAAAGCCAATTATTTTTTATTTTTTTAATGGTGTTTCATGTTTTATACTAATTAAGTGCATTGTTTTTCAAATCGTGCAACTACCATGAAGACCCTCACTACATGGGTTTTCATGGTTTGTACTTAGAGGGAGAACAATTTGGGAGAACCGTGCGCCAACCATGAACTTCCCAAAGTCCCTTCAAGTATTTTTTATATTACACCCAAAATATCTTTAAATGAATAAAAAACAAATAGTGATCAAAATAGGGGTTTAGGAATAATTAAAAATAGTTATATAAAGGTAAAAACTCCCCACTATAGAAATATTCAGTCCCCATAAAGTCTACTAAGAATCTCCCTTTTCAAAAAATAAGGCCACTGCTCTCTCATAAGTTAATCCCTCTCCTAATTATCATGAGAATCATAACCATGCTTCCAATTCACTCAAAAAACAAGGTTATCATCCTACCAAGAAGTACCTTGGTTTCTCAATCATGTATCCTTATTGGATTCTCAGTCATAGATAAATCATGTTAAACCTAAAGATCACTAAAAATAAAAATATTAGATGAATAAAAAATATACTTTCATAGTGGAGATTCATGGAAAATGTTATTCATCATTTCCAACTATGGTAGAAGTTATAAATAATAAACCACATTCCCCACCTGATCAAAAACCTCAAAAGGTCCCATGAAATGAGGAGAAATATTCCCTTACCTCCCACATCATTAATGACCCAACTGAGGCGAAAATTTTAAGAACACCTAGGCACCAACTGAAAATTACATGTATCTATAACAATAAGCATCATAAGACTTATACTGCCTCTATACTGTCAACATTATCTAATGAATCAATTTAATATTTTCTATCCTATCTTAAATCAAACTCGGTCCAACATGGGAACTTTCCCCAATCTTCAACAAAAAAAAACATCAATCTACAAGGCCAACCATACAAGGAATCAAAAGGAGACATTCTGATCAAGGAATGCTAACTATTATTATATGTAAACTCAACCATCTCCAAACGGTCAACCCGAGCCCCACCAAAGTCGAGAACGTAGGCGCGAATCATATCCTCTAGAATCTACAAAGCACTTTCTATCTGGCCACCAGACTATAGATTGTTTTCCATAATAAATAGACATGAGATCCTAGTGCCTCCTAAATTCCTATCTAAAAGTGATAATTGAACCAAAAATCCCTATCAAATACTATAATATATGGAATACCATGAAAATGAATAATCACTTTCAAATATAGATTTCCCAAAACCGTAATTTGGTCGTTTCACAAATGGGTATAAAGTGGGTGGTCTTGGTCATCCTATCAATCACCAACCATATTGTATTCTTATTTCTGTTGGTATGTGGAAACCCAAACACAATTTTCATTGAGATTACATCCCACTTCCAATTTGGAATTAGAAGATGCTAAAACAAACCCGATGGTTTATAATGCCTAACCTTGACCTGTTGGTACATATAATAACAAGAGACAAACTCAAAAATTCCCCATATTATACCTAACCAAAAAAATATATATGACATGTAATAGAAAATATTATTGGGTCATGGTTTCACTTCCCACTAGGAAATATGTCAATCCTCCGTCTCATATTTCTTAACCACGAATGACACAACAAAATTATTCAAATAGAATAGAATTCTCTACATGGAGAATGGAAAATCATAAATGGTATACCCACCATAAATAGAGTCTCTAATTCTATGAAACTTATCATAAAGATGATATTACCAAAGAATCATCTCAAAGAGAGAGAATTTCAATAGAACACTAGCTAAGGAAACCACTACCTCTAGTTCCTGGACTCCAATATTCAACCATGTAAGGAGATCCATCATGTCCCACTCTTTTGAAAACTATTTCACAGCCTAGGTCATAATTTTCCTTCTCAAAGAATTTGTGATGACATTCCCTTTCCCTAGGTTATAGGTGATGTTAAAGTCGAAATTTTGTAGGTATTCAACCTAACGGATCTGGAAGAGATTCAAATATTTTTAAGGGAAGATATAACTCAAAATATTGTGGTTATAATACATGGTAAATATTTGTCCAAAAAGGTAATTACCTCATCTCTTAACTATGTGCATCACAACTACAAGTTCATGAGAATGGTTCATATAATTATTCTAATGTGTCCTAAGCTAATGAGAGCCATAAGAAATGACATGATAACCCTGTATAAGAATGATTCCCAAAACTGAGTTTGATAAATCACAAAAGACCACATATCCCTACCCATCCTCTAGAAGTGTCAACACTGGAATAGTAGTAAAAAGGTGTTCCATCTCAAAAAATAAATCTGACACTTTTCATCCCAATTAAACTTTACTCCCTTATGAGTTAGACCAGTCATCAGAAAAGCCCACTTTTAGAAGTCCTTAATTAATCGATAATAATACCCAGCTAAACCTGAGAATCTATAAACCTAAAAAACATTCTATGGTTGTTATAATGTCATAACATGATTCAACTTTTTAGGATCTATAAAAATACCATGTTCTGACACCCCATGTCCCAATAAATTCACTTCTCGAATCCAAAAATCACATTTCAAAATATTGAAATAAAGTTGGTGACTTCTCAACAATTTTAGAACTGCCCTAAGATGATGTAAATGATCCTCCTCAAAATTAGTGTTTATGCATATTTCATTCAAAAAGGACACCATGAATATATCAAGAAACTCATGGAAATTTATTTTTATTAAATTTATAATGATTTATAGAGAAATATTTAAACCTAATATAATGATAAGTTACTCATAATGGCCATACCTACTAATAAATGCAGTTTTCTAAACGTTAGATTATTTTATTCTAAACTAATGATTACTAGATTGAATATAAATATTTGATAACCACTTTCCATCTTTTAACTGGTCAAATAGATCTTCAATTAATGGGAAATAATACTTTTTCTTACTGATAGCTTAGTTGAGTTTTCAGTAATCAATGAAAAGGTGAATTGGACCATAAAATTTCTTAAAAAAGAAATCTGGTTCTGCCCAAGGTGACAAACTCAAGCGTATAAATAATATAATACAAATAAGTCTTTAGAACTTTAATTTCAGATGTTTACATGCGATATGAATGAATATATATCGGTTGAGTACTAGGAACTAAATAGTTAAAAAACTCTTCCATACTTTCTAATAAAAATCTTGAGCAGTCATAAGGGAACACATCAGGAAATTGGAAAAAAACTAGAGGGAGACCACTTCTCAAAGATTCATACTATAGATCAAAATAAAACACTGATATAACTTTCCTCAACTCTGTATAAGAGGGTCTGATTCTAATCATCCTCAGGTCCCATTCTCCTTGAAATATATAACACACCCCATTAGGTACAGTAAAGGAGACCCATCACAGATAACATTCCATCATGGATTTATTATAAATGGTCCAATCCCTCCTGAGTATGACATCAAGTGGTTTCATGCTGAGAACTAGAAAACCCCATGAAATGTTGATATTTCATTGATAGAAAACTCAATAGGGGCTATGGAGACCCACTCTCTCTCTATTATTAGGAGAGGGATAATATTAGTCACATAAGATAAAACCTCCTTAGAAAGATTTAGAAGATTAATAATACAGGGTGAAATAAATAAATAAGACACAATAGTATCAAATAAAGCATTCATTAATGAAGAAGATATTGCGATGGTACCTCTCATAATCTCTGGACCCATATCCATTGCCTCTGGAGACTCTTTTACTATGTGATGAATCTTTGTCTCAGATTCTTAGGACTAGAACCCTTTTGTTTGTAAATCATATGATTGAACTATAGTTTGAACAAGTGTTGATGTTTTGTGTCACTATGAGTAGTATAAAAGACATCATATAAGTTATGAAAGTTTCCTATGCAAATGTAGGAGTCATATATCTTGGGTGCTTCTGGTAAAACCCATATATAATTCCCAAGATTTCCATAGTAGTAGAAAATAAAAAATCCTCCTCCATGAACTGTAGGAGGTTTAGAAAAACCCTACTGTCAAGGTCCACATTGAGAATCATCATGCTTCCTATTTCCTTTAAAGAAACATTCCCTACCACTGAGAGAGAAATAAACTACTGAGACTCCTGACTTGTCATCTATGTACATTTGACTGTTAATGATGTATCCAACACATTAGCATAAGAAGATAAGTTCATCTAGAAACCCTGATAATGAATATTAGATCAAAGTCCCATCTTGAACTGTCAAGTCTTAATCTTTTCATTTCATACAATCTCAAGTGAAAATTATACTAGCTAAAAAAATGGTTTTCATATTATTTCATTGTCTTGTTATCGTCCTTAAGTTTGAAATAACCAATATCATTGGACAACATCGTTGACTCTAGAAATAACTAGTCAGTGAAAAGAGCCTTGAAGCCTTTCCAATCTAAGCCCTTGTACATATTCACTGTCACCATCATGTTCCACTATCTTCTTCTTAGTTCCTGCAGTATGAAGGGGGAACACTTATCCTTTATTTTATCAGGTTTTTCCAAGAATTAAAATGAACATTAAATCATGATTAACTATTCCTTTACCTCTTAAGGATCATTGGATCCTTTGAATGCTAGTGTATTCTAGTGATGGAACTCATGAGCAAGATTCTATAAAACATCCATTTGAGGTATCAAAAGTTAATCCTAAATAAGAATTGGTGATGGTTTTTATGCTACTTCTTGGATAGTATGAACAATCACCTCAACCAAACTATTGTCTACAAGAGGATTTTCTCACCATGGTTCATTAGCATCTTTCTCCTGGATTTGACTCACATGTCTTCTTAGAGGAATGAATCTACACAACATCAATAGTCAACATTGGAGTCATTAGATTAACACTCAAGAAGAGCAACAAGGTTAAATTAATCCCAACAAATAAAAAAAATACATGGATTTAAAACTATCCAAATAAAAATTAGGTAAATGACTTGGACTAATACCCAAGATGTATTTCCCAAACCACTCTTGGTGGCATAAGGTTCATTGCGGTGAGAGGTGTACAAACACTCAGTCAAAACTAACTCCTAAGTCCAGAAAAGATTACACAGATTTACACTAAAATAAAAATAAGCTAAACATGGAGCTTTGATACCAATTTTTCAGGAACAAGCCCAGATACCCCATAACATTGATAACCATACCGGTCCTAATATTTCCTGAAGGGTATTATCAATACTCATGAGATGGTGACTAGAACCTGGCATCATACTAAATGAAACTGGGAATGAATATTACACAAAAATTGTGGAATGAAGATAAAAAAGTAAGTATGCATACAATAAAAAATACATATGGAGAACTATAATGGAAAGTAAAACTAGGAAAATACCCAAAGTAATACATCAAGGTACTATAAAATAGGAATGGTAAACAACTCGAGTCTTAGTAGACACAAATCTCAAATCCCATGGATCAATAGCTAGAACCACCTACAAGTTGTGATTTACCCCTGATCTAACCTAGGAGGAGATAATCTACAAACACCTAAAGACACAGGTATGGTCTGAGATAAAATCCCCATAGTGTCTCACCAAGGGTTCCAAATAAGATGACATATTTAATAAACCAAATAAATATTTAAATTTTAAATAAATATGCAAATAATTATAAAAGAATAATTTAAAAAAATTGAGTTATATTTCAATAATGGAAACATTTTTAAATAGTGGCTTAAATAAAATTTTATATAAAATAATTTATATAAATTGACAAGGCATGTGTAAAATAGTTTACAAACAATGAAATATATATGAAAACAATAAAAAGTGGGAAAAATTTTCATATTACAAAATGTATGATAGTTCCAGGCTATGAAATACTCATAAACTCAAAGGTGATAATCAAAATATGTGTATACACATGTCCCTCCAACACTGGTCAAAGAGGAATCATCACTATCCCATCAGGGATGTGACGTAATACACTAGGTTTTATTTTAGTTTTAAATTGTAAAAAGAGTGCTATCACAATAAATCTCTAACTACCTTGTCTTGAAAGTTCTCTAATAACAGTCAATGAAGGAAAATTTATTTAAAAAAAATTAAAATACAATTCATCCAATTATCCCATTTCAAATAGGCAAATTACCTTTGAAAAACCAAAACACTTTTTAATGAAAACATACTTTTTTTCAAGATAAAAATATTGGGTTTCTATCAACACCTTTTTAATCAATTTTATTAAATAATAATTTAAAATCGATTTCTTCAAATCAATTTCAAAATTTAATTCAACAATTTAATTTCACAAAAAATTAATCATTTTCATAAGCATACCCCAATTCAATGGAATTGGGGGTTTTGCCCAATTTTTTTTCCAAATCAAATAAAAGTACCCCAATTCAATGGAATTGAGTTTTTAATAAATAAATTGAAATAAATTTTAATAAATTGAATTTAAATTAAACTATTGAATTTAAATCATGCAATTTAGGGTTAATGAAATTTTCTAATCAAAATGGAACCTCCTACCTAGGGGTCACAAAACACCAAGCCCTAACCAGGAAACTCCATCAACGAACATAAAAAAAAGATATGAGAATCAAAACTAGATTATAAATCTACAATAGTGGATATTTGATCCTCCAAAAACATGTATATCTATAAAATTATTGGGATTAAATAAGAGATAGTAGGAGAAAGATAACGTGAAGTGGAAACCTACATGGTAGAGATCAAACAACATTCACCAAGCTTCGATCCTATTTTGGAAAGTTGTAGAGGGTTAAAAATCGTATATTATGAACCACAGAGGATGAATAAAATTCTATAGGGTCGTATAAAATATTAAGTAACCTAAAAATAGGGTTTTAATATTTTAAAAATGAACTTTCATAGTAAAAATCCTATACACACGGTTTCTTGGGCAGGGTTACACAGTTAGACAAACAATGCAACCTAACTATGTATCCCTATTAGTGGGGTTTCATGGTTTTTCATATGTGGGTGATTAGTTTGTCAATCCATGAACCAAAAATATTGACCTCCACTGCCTGGATTCTCACAGTTTACACTTGCATGGAACACAGTTTTGAAAAACTATTCACTAACCATGCAAAACCCAAAATCCCTTAAATAATTTTCAAAATTCAACTTGAAACATCCCTAAATTAAACCCAATCAAAGTATGATGAAAAGTGGTATTTGGGAATACATGAAAATATTAAGAGGATATTAAAATGAAAAAATAATTTAATACCCAAAATTCAAAACTAAAAACCAAAGTTAAACATAGATTATTTAACAAATATCTATCTTTAAAATCAACAAAAAATTCCAAACTAAGTTTGAAACCCAAAACATTGAAGGATTTGATCATATAGTCTTCCAAGATTAGTTTTACCATTTATCTCTAAATAACAAAAATTACTCTTGAAGTCTCATACCAAAATTTACATACCCTAAACAAATAAAATCAAAGTTATTTTTACCATTTCCATAAATAACCCAAATTACCATAAATCCAAAATAGAATCACATATGAATCCAAAATATAACTCATACTGTATTCCTCAAATAAATTCTAGTATTCTATTTATCTTAATCCTATAATTTTCTCTAGGATTATAATGATATTCTTCAAAAATAACAGTATTCACTTAATCACTAAATAAATTTCCAATCCTATGGTTATCTATATGATAAAATAAATATTCCCAAAATCAAATTATTCTTCGTCCATAAAATATTTTAACTAAAAATAAAATGTCATAATAATTGGGACTTCACATAAGCCAGTGGTAGATGACACACCCTTGTTTCACTTTGGTTGTGGGTTCAATCCTTGTGGCATTTTCAGATGCAACAGGTTCTTTTAGGCTTATGGGATTTCGTTTTTCCAAAACTATATTAATATAGTCCTTCCAAAATTCCCATAAATGTGAGAAAAATCTAAAAATGTAAACTTAATATATTCGACATTAAATAAAAGTTTTAACCTCAAAGGTTATCCCATACCTTTCATTTTGCATCCCAAAAATGTTATAACCCATATTTTACTCAAAATAAAAGATCATATAAACCCTACAGGTTACCATACCTTTAAAATGATTTCCTGAAAATTTTAAAGGCATTCTTCCTTAAATAATTCTTCACATTAAACCTAAGGGTTATGTGAAAGTGAATCCAAAAATACACTACCAAAAATTTCATTAATCACTTATAAATTTCAGTACATAAATCCTAAAATGGGGGTGTATAAGACATGTCACTTATGATCGACCTTAGATTTATAAAATCAGGATGTTATACATCAATCTTAAGATAATATCTCATTAAAAAATCATAATATTCATTGATTTATAAACCCTCCTCTGATACCAACTATAATAACATGACCTTATACAATATATATTCTAGTGTCTTTGAACTAGAATCTACTTTCTTATAATCCTATGTACCTTTTCATTTTAGATTTTTAGAGAATTATAGAAAACTCTTATATAGTAAACCCATAAATTACAAGTGAAAAATTATTATCAATATCCAATTTCCCCATAAAACTAAACTTCAGAAAAATTTAGCCTGATTTTTTATCATGAAAAAAATTATCGGCCTTAAAAATGACTTATAACTTTTTTACCCGTACTTAAAACCTATGAAAACATTTTAAAAATGTGGGATGAGTTAGAAAAATCTGATTAAGGAACATAAAATAATAAAACCATCTGTTTAATGAAAAACATGAAATACTAAATAAACTTTTCCTAAAAATATACCTTTTACCCCCAAGGGTAAAATCATTAATTTAAATCAAATGATATTCAAGTTAACTATTGAAATAAATTAATTTTACAGAAACTCATAAATAATTATAAAAATGTTATATAGGTAACGTGGGACATCATTTCCATATCACTCTCACAATCACTCTTATAAATTAAATAACCATACAATCAACTTTCAAAGCTAATTCATTTAAGGTTATAATGCAACCAACCATATTTGGTTTATTATATAACCACCTGTAATTGGTTAATAATTTAAGCACCCATCATTATAACAATTCCCAGGAACCATAACATAATTATAAATAATTAAACATAAAGACATTTATAAGGAAAGTCTTCTTTTTCATTTTGAAATAACTTATTTTTTTAAAAAAAATTTGCATAAACAAACGGAAAAATTTTATTTAAAAATAAATATTTTATCCTATAAAGTATTATTAAAATAAAATATTAGTCATTAATTCAGGAAAATCCAACCATTCACTATAAGTTAAGAAAACATTCCTTCTGTATTTTTATCGAATAAGGTACAAAGGACTTCATTTGGAATATGAAAAAAAATCATTTAAAAATAACTTATCTTAAGTAAAACATGGGTAAAAATAAAGTTAAAAAATCATCAAAGAATAATAAAAAACATTTTCAATAATTTTTAAAAAACTATCCTATGTATATGGAATAATATGGGAGTTTTAAAGGAAACAATAAAATAATATTTTTAAAATAAACCTCTTACCTTGAGTCTAACACATCACATACATTATTTATCTTCATAGATAATAAAATTATGTTAAATATATTCTTCTTGAGAAATTTTTAAACTTTATTATTATGTTTATTTACTTATTATTATGTTATAATAATTTCTTAATTATTTAAGTCCATATCAGATGTTTTGACAATATTCAATTCATAAGTCAAAAAAGACTTTGGTAGGTTGACTATGGTAAAAAAGATCGCATTATATTATATACAGAATAACATTAATGACATATTATCACTTTTATACATTATTTATAATATTAAATCCATCCATTAAATATTTTTCTAAAAAATTGACTATGTTGTAATCATGGAGACAATAGGTCATACATATGCATGAGTAACATTTCAATTTTTAATCATTCATTATAGAAAGAAGGAAAGTATTATTTTTTATTTAAATAATGATCAAAATATCTTAAATATAATATTAATTATTTAAATATACTTATATATGTCATCCATGTGATACGGTGATGAAAGATAGATCACATCTCTTTGTGAAGGTGGTAGTCTTCACCTACTCACAAATAATGATTTCATATTTCTATGTATGGAAAGGTAAAAAAATAAAAGATATATTATAATTTTAGAATGATAAATATGTCACAAATATAATATATAAACATTAATTCCTTCATTATAACTATTCTTAATAGATGACGATGGAAAACAACTTTCATCTGTTTACGAGGCGGTAATCTACTGTACAAAGGGATGATGAATTATTTTCCCATTTGATGGAAGATGAGACAGATATAGGTAATTATAATAACACAATAAAATATTAATATATGTAGGATATTTGATATATTATTTTAATATAGTTTAAGAAATTTTTAGGGATTATGAAGAAGAATCAAAACTAAAACATACAAATAAAACTATACATCTTCTACAAAAAAAAATATTTTTCTTAACACCTTTAGACCTCCGAGATTAGTATTATTCAAAAAACAAGATTTAGAGAATATGGATAGAGATTAGAGAAAGTAATTTGGGTAGGTATTGGAAAAAACAAAATGGTTTTTTTAGTTTTAAATATTGGGAAGATGAGGTTCCCTTTTATAAGATAGAGGAGGGGCACTCTTGGAATTTCTCAAAATCATAAAATATAATAAGACTATTCTATATAAAAAAGATTCAAACCAAAATATAAATGCACATGGAATAAAATTTTAGATAATATAGTACCCAAATTGTTCTTATTTAAGATTTTTTATATTTTTCAAACAATTTAATAAAATATTAATCCCATAAAATATCATTATTGAAAATTTGGTTACTCTTCATTATTTTGACTTTAAAAACAAAAAAAACAAATAAAATTAAAAAAAAACAATTTTATTATATCCTAAAAATGTAATTTTCATCAATATAATTCAGTTATCACCTTAAATATATCAAATTATATTTATTTTTGTATTTTTAATATCATTTATTTAATTTTTTCATAAATTAAATAATTACTACATTAGCATTGTGCAAGAATTTAAGTTAATTATTTATTCACTAAAAATAAAAAACAAATTACTATTAAAAAGATAAATATTTTATATTTCCAAATAATATTTATAGTTATTAATATACTCTAAATAACAAGATATTTAAAATATAAAACTTATTAAAGATAAGAGTGTGATATGTTTGACTTTTCATTAAATAAAATACTATATAGTACCTAATTTCGTCGAAGTGGCCCCAAAAGGTCATAAATTAGAAACTTTGATTATTGTGGTCGATATATACTCATCCAATATGACTTATGTAAGTGTTTGGATCATTTAATGGTTCTTATCATTTTTTTAATCTAAATTATCAGATTTATCCCTCATCATGTGAAACAAAATTACTAAAGTTACTATTCATAATGACCAAAAATAAAAAGGAACTATTTAAGATATTTTTAAATACTAATTCGAAACATGGATTAAATATTGAAAAATTAGAATCAATTTTTTTTCATAAATAAATTTAAAATTAAACTGAAAAAATGATATGAAAAATAGTTTTTTTTTCTGAAAAATGACCATTTTAATGATAAAATTTTTATACTGAATTAAAGTATAAAATTAATTTAAAAACCTGTAATGGGATTATTTATTATAAAAATGAACTAATTAAAATTTAAAACTAATTTATAAAATAATTTATCCTTATAAATACTTTAAAATAAAATGTGGTTTTCAATAAAAAATAGAAGTTTTCACTATTCCTTAAAAAATCAATATTTTCAAAAAATTATAAAAAATTAATCCTAGGATATTTTTTACATGATGAATTTAAAAATTAAAGTAATTTTTTAAAATTAAAATTATATAATTTTAAAATTAAACTTTTAAATACAATCTCATAAGAAATGAGTTTAGTAAAACCATCTGCTTTTTTATTTTAAGAATTACTTAATATATTTATAGTGAATATTACTACATAATTTAAGAATAATAATAAATGTTAAAATTATTTATTGTATCATTACATGGGTTGTTACACTTAGTTATTAATGGTTGGCCAATTTAGGTGACATTATGGGTTGACTTCGGTTAGTCTCGTAAAACTACCCCAAATAATAAAGTACACCATAGAACCATGGCCCTATTAAGAAACTAGGATTTGATATCATTTTTTCACAAACCATATCTGGGGAACCCATGAATCAAGAACCTAGGTCAGCCTATGACATACCCAAGGCATGTTTCTATCTTTCCTAGGATGGAAACTAGTTAAAGAGAATCAGATACGAACTAGTTTGAATAATTTATACCAATAATGAATATTTAGTAAGCAGTGAAAATTTTCTCGATATTTTGAAAATACCCATCCATATGATTGACGTTCACAAAAACCAAATAAGTAGTTTTTAAAAAAAAATGAATGTCCAATATATTCTAAAAAACAAATTAACATTAAACACATATAAGTACGTAAAACTAAAGAAAAACCTGATATTAGAGGGGTCATCTAGGATGATACAACAATATATTAAAATAATAAAAAAACTCAACCCAGTTTTCATGTGACTCCAAAAGACACCATCCAATATAAAAGACCACAACCTCTCCATGGTTGGATTTATTCTAGAACTAAAACTTAAATAATAATAGTTATGAGTTAAAAACCCTCGTAGCTATGCCAAATGAAACAAGACCCCATATATTACCTTTAAATAAAAAGTAAATTTCTTGTAAGTTTTAAATACAATTTAGAAAAAATAGGTTTTAGTATGGGTTTTAAAATCAAATAAAAATCCAATACATTTCGGTCTTTTTAAACATTTCTATTCAAAATATGGGAATTTAAACTTTTAGAAGAGCTGTTCCTTAAAATTAATATAAAAAATTTGTGTTTTAAAAGTTTACATCAAAATATGATCATTTGTAAATGATGAATAATAAGTTAATTTTTTTCATAAATTCTTAAATAAGTAATTTAATTTTTAAAATGAAAAGAGTGTAATCAAATTAAGAAACAACCTATACAATTATAATTACAAAATTGGCTACAGTAATGAGATAATGGAAAATAATCAATAATGTTGACCATCATATATAAAAAATATAACCAGAATAAGAAAATCAATTAACTGGGATCATGGGAGTATCTATAAACTGATAGGATATTCTAGAATAAACTAAAATAATATCCATCATATCTATATAACTTTTTTAATCTGACCACCATAACACTATGTCGTACCCTGCCTTGACTAACCGTGGGGGAAACCCCCATAGCAGGGCATATCTATACTAATGTTCACTAGTCAAATCATGATCTTAAAATAGTATAACATTTGTTTTTTGAGGTAACACCAAATAATCTTGGTTACCATGATGAGTATAACATATATTTGATTAATTTTAATAATAAAAAATTATAATATCAATATAAACACACATACATACTCAGTTACACAAATAAATAACCATAATTAAGGAATCACATTTATTCTATCATAAGATACCCATAAAATGAATTTTGTAAAGTAATAAATCAGTTGTTCTAGATTTAAAGGTTAATACATGGGTAAAAATACATTATAATTATTACTTTTAATTCATAAGGTGATAATCTACCCTTTAGAAGTAAAGATAACCCATAAAAAACCAAGATGTACCTTAACAAGAAAACCCTTGATTAAAAATAAGTTCAAGGGCTTCCCAAGGTCTCTATGAATTTTTTAGGTCAAGAAGAAAGGGATAAAAAGTGGAAAATAGGAGATGGAAAGGTCTAAAAGTGATTAAATTGATAAATGAATCTTTAATATTGAATACATCTCACAAAATCAACCAAGGAGTGAAGGATATCACATGGAAGAGATAATTGGAGTGGAATGAGTTGAGTGGTAGATAATGGGAGGGCCTAGTGGTTTAATAACTTAGTAGGGGGTACATATAAAATATAAAATTTTTAAATCAGAAAAAGATTAAATTATCTGTCCATAAGGTTGTTGAAAATCATAAATCAACTGTGTGCCTTTTACTATACACCACAAGAACCCACACAGTTTTGTTGTAGGGTTAAGAAAATTGTGCGACCTTTGTGTGAAATGGATCTACTAAAATTTCAGACACATATTGATGGTTTCTTCATTGTTTATATTATCCATGCCCCAAATGTGTTCTTATACCCTTAAACACAATGTTCTTTCATGTTTTACACTCAATTTTGAAAGGTTTGGACCAAACCAATTTCTACTTATGTAGAAAAAAACAATGCATAAAAAATGATCTAGGGAGGCCCCTGAGTAAAGATTGTCACATGGTTTACCCTAAACAGTGAGCACTATCCATGATATAGTGGAAACAATTTCCCAAAGAAACACCCAAAACTTAAAGAAAAATCCAAGTAATAATAAATAAATAAAATAATAAAGTAATCCAATATCGGGGTGTGGATTATATGGTGTTTCTTTTCAATTATGGTAGATAAAAATTAGGGATTATTTATTGAATAATGCATCACAAACTAGATAAACATTAGGAATCAGTATCATTTTCCATGGACCAATCAGTTATTTGATCAGTATAAAATATATTAGTGTTTTCTAATGATCAATATTTGATTGGGTATTTATTAATTGATGGTGAGAGATAATAATGGGACTAATAAATCCTTTTAGATTCTATTTGTCCATTAAAAATGATAAGTGATTCCGTTCAGGGTCATGAACATTAAAACTATGATTATTTCCTTTAAGAATCATGTTTTCAACTATTATTTGTATTTATTTTCAATTATACTTATGAATAATATTTTAATATACTCATGAACCTATAAAAAGAGTGGGGACCATTTAGATATTGTATAGAACATTTAAAGAGATCATCAATTGTATATTAACATGTCTATATACTAGTTTTGTATTCAAGAGATGAAGATTCCTAGGCATGCTATTTTTGAATCTGGAATATTAGTTGATCTTGGGAGCGTGGATATTGTGAAATCATAGAAGATTCCCAAGAATTCCTCTCAAATTTAGAGTTTCTTATACCTTATGGGATATTGTTACTGATTCATCCAATATTATCTCACTTCAATATTCTAAATATATCATTGAATATGAAGGTAGTGAAACTTCATTACGATGAGAAATGTGGATTTTGATTCATGAGATAAATAAGAGGTTGAAATCAGCAAACATTTTCATTTTACAAGAGTCAAGGATGAGTTGTGAGGTATTTTATGATGCATCCTAGGTGGGGTTAATATATTTGCTGATGTTGGATGAAGGAGTAATTTTATATAGTTTTGTTCAACTTAATACTTGTGAGAATAATAACCTATCCATGACCTCGACCTGTATTCAATAGTGAATGCACTCAAAATATGGTGGCATTATCTCCACAATGAGAAGTTTGTGATATTCACAAACAATTATACTTTAAAGTGTATATCTTATTATATGAATTTGAATATAAAATAGAGTAAATATGTTGTGTATATTCATTCATTTGATTTTGATATGATATTTACTATTGGGAAAGGGAATTTTATTGATAACTTTTGGAGAAGGAATTTTTAAGTGTTCATTTTTTGTGAGTTTAAGAGGAGGGGAATCTTATATCACTCATCTGAAAGTTATATTGATGTTTCTTGAATTAAAATTGACTTCCATAAACCAGAATTGGTGATTAATCTATCACACTGGTACAAGATACAAGGGATCACACAACCAATGATCAATCAATTGGGTAGTCTTGGATAACTAGATACATCCATGATTTCCATATTTCATTGGAAATATAAAACATCGAATTATTTTTTTATTAAAATCCTGAAAATAATTTAGATATTTATTCTTAATTTCATAGGGAAAGGAAAACAAATAAAGGGGTGAGATTAGATGATTAGTAAGTGTACCGTTTAATGAAAACTATTAATAACAAATATAGAAGAATTAGTATGGAAGAGTGGATAATCCAAACCCATTACATTTCATCAAAAACTTTTTCTTCAAAATATAACCATGTAAAATGTCAACATAACAATAAAATGGAAATTATAACTCAATTTTAAATGAAATAATTGTATAATGATGGAAATTTACGATCTTAACATCAAGGTCTTGTTTCAATATGTCATTAATAATACCATCAAGTATTGTGCCAATACACTTCAAATTAATGGGTATGTATACACTAAATACATAACCAATATTCAATGCTTAGTGTTTTATCTCATGATGCCTATAATTATATCAAGGTGTTATCCACAACCAAACCTCACTCATCACTAACATATATCCTAGGAATTAAAAATATAATAAATCAAAGATACAATACATAATAATATTCTTATCAATTAATTAAAATTTGCATTGAATAAAATAATATGAAACATCAACATTTCCCTAGAATATAATAAATGTTCAACAGAAGTAAATAGAAACACATATATAAGTAATAAGTAAATTATTTTAAAATATTTTCATAAAACAATAATTGAGTTATCTTTCTTACTCAACACCCCAAATTAGATTTATGAAAAATAGGTTGTTTACATCATATAGATTAATGGGTATACAACTGTGTAAAAAATACCTCTAAATCTATTTTTTCCTTTTATGAATAAACCAATTTATGGTTGAGTGAAAACCACATAGTAATATATACCAAATTTCAAACACCCTAAACGTTAACAGCATAACAAAATCAAAATCCACCACAATACATCGAAATTCACATTGAAACTTCAAATTCAAAAATCAGGACACAAAATAAAAAAAAGACATGCCAAAACCTTGGGCCATGATTTGCCTTGAGAAATGCTCCTATATTTTCAACCCTAATTCACAATCAACCCATCATCCTCATCCTCGATATCACCAGTAATCTAAATCCATAAGAGAATAACTTTGTTTTTTTTAGTGAAAATCAGAGGGCTTAGAATTGTGCAGGGGTAACATGAGGTCATCATTATCAATAGTGGTTATGAAACACAATGCACCTCCCCCGAACCAACACAAAAAACATCTGATAACTAGTAACAAGAAAAATAAGCATCACCATTCACTAATACCTCCTGTAGCATTGTTGACCACTCGAACTTGCCTCCAATGACACCTTGAAAACCACCCTGAAAATATAAATGGGAGGAGATTGGTTGAATCAAAGAGAAAGAGAAGTGCATGAGAGGACGATGTGGAGTAGAAACTCCAACAAAAAAACTTCTTTTTTCATCAAGGATGGAAACCATGAACAAATTCAACATTTACGAGTAAAAAAATCAAGCACAAAAAAAACCACCACCATGATTGAAAGACCTCCAGAGAACAAAATGGTCCAAATAACAACAAATGAAGAATAATGAAGTCCGAGGTTAATAGAGAACCAACACGAATTATGACAATAGGAAAACCAATGAGCTCTAAACAAACACATCCCAAGACCCCCAAAAGAGCCACTACATCTATGAAAATAATAACCTTGATGTATAATAAACCAATTATAATAAATAAAATATACATGAAAGGGAATATCAATTTAAAAAAATGATGTAATTTTGTAAAGGAAATTATTTAATGAATTAGATAAAAAATGGTATTGAAACTTTAAAAATAACTTTATTAAAACCCTTAGAACTAAAAAAAGGTTATAAATACCTTCCAAATTTCTTTTTAGTAGACATCAAAGAGACTTTAAAAAAAATTTAAAATAATTTATTGATATGGAATATTGTAAATAAATTATTCTTGTGTAATTAAATTTTTTGTACAGTATAATAATATACATAAATAAAATAAAACAATTTTTCAAAGATTTTGAGAAAATAATATCCCATAATATTTTGTAACTTTAAAAAATGAAAAATTATTAGAATAACGGGATTTTAATTTTATTTGAAAATACATATAAACATGTAAATATTGTAAATAATGAAGAATCTTCTTGGATTTGGTAAAATATCTTCTCATTATATATCTTAAAAGAAAATTTCTTTACACTTTTTTCAGGGAAAGTAAAACAAAACAACCCATTCAAAAAAATTAAAAATATTCCTTTTTAAAAATTTTAAAGAAAGTAAAATATTGTTTAAAATAAATTGAAAAAATCATTGGAAAATAGAAAATAGTATTCTTGAAAGATTTTAAAGAATATATATGTGGATGAAAAATATTTCCAACCTAAAATAATAAGTAAGGTCAGTTTTACATAAAAAATATTCTTTTGATATTTTGATCGCCAATAGTATTAAATGTTATAAGAAAGCATGGAAAACCTAAAAATAAAAAATGGATAAGAAAATTTATAGGGTTTAATAAGAAAATATTGTATAATTACATTAAAAAAAATCCAAACATAAACAATCCGGAATATAAATGATATTATAATATATATTCATTATAGTTTTAATGAAATTTGAATCAAAACCCCTTAAAATAGAAAATATGAACCAAAGACTAAAAAATATTTAATAAATAGTAATTAATGATACAGTATTTCAAATAATGTAGTGTATACACCATGTAAAATAATTTAGGTTCATAATATAAAATATCTCTCAATGTAGTGGAATTGAGACGAAAAACACTTACCTTGGATTTTTACTTAGTTTAATCTACTCTATCATCTTAAATCACAATTTATAATATATTAAATACATTTTTTAGAAGTTTTTTTAATTTATATTTTCTGTTTAAGCTACTTTTAGAATCATTTAGTACCCATTCACTATATAGTTCTTGCATACATTGACTAATTAAGGTTATTATGTTAATTTCTCTAAAATTACTTCAGTTTATTGACCATGGTCAAAGGTGTTATAAAATGGTTACCCCAAATATAAAATGTAAATAATTTTATATATACAATTTTTATTCATTATATACATTTTTATAACAATCCATGCGTGGTAGTAAAATGAAAAAGAAATACAGTGTTTATAGAGGTGGTAGTTCGAACGTACAAATGATTAAATTTTAATTTTCTTAGTGGATAGGAAAGAAAAAAATTATATAATTGTTAATATCTAAATAATAATATTTAAAAAATATAATATTAATTACATAAATTTTTCTTTATAACCATCTGTTGGAGGTGGATGATTGGAAATGAAATACGTCTTTTGAGAAGATGGTATTCTGTACATACACATAACAATGTTTTCATTTTATGTTTTAATGGATAGTTAGTAGACAATGAATATTAAATTAACATAATAACTCTATATTATACTAATTATAATTATTTTAGTGTATTAGCATGGTTAAATAAGATTTTGATCAGGTAAATGAATAAATAAACATGAAATATCTTAGCAAAGATGATTACCAATTCTTTGGCTAACCTCATTTGGATCACTCTTTAAAGCTTCTTGGATTGGTCGTTTGAGAAGACATGTACCTGTAGGATATGGATAATTTTTTTGGTGAGGGATATGGGTAGATTTTTTTAGATCAGAATTTCACATATTAGTGAGTATAAGTGAGGTGAGGTTGTTCCCTTTTATAAGTCAGAGGAGTGACACACTTATAAATATCCTTAACTTTAAAACATTATAAATGTCATTATCATGTAAATTAGATTAAAATTTCTATATTTTCAAAGGTATATTATAATGAGGTTTAAATAACCGAGTAAAAAAAATTTTAACTTGTTTTAATGATATTTTAAAATGTATCTCTTAGTTTAACCCATGTTAACCCTTTTACCACTAACACAATAACTAAAATTTACCATGGTTATTATTCATTTTGAATAAAAATGAAATTGAACTTATTAAAAAAATTTCAATTTATAATTCCAAATATGTAATTTATTTTATAAATTTCAATTTCTAGAGTTGGAAAAAACTAATTCTAATGTGCGTACAAAATACTTCTAAAAAAACATTTTTTTTGAGAAAATTTACTTTTTTGGTATAAAATTAGTTTATTATTATAAATTTCCTAGTAACTACCAATATATTAATATTAAATTTATTTATTTGGTATATTATGAATACATTTCATCAAAACCATTTATTAGTGGTGGTTGATTTTATTTATTAAATCCTTATTTTCATTTTACTTATAGAAGCAGTTTTATGAAAATTTTACTTTTTAATATAAAATTGTTTTATCTCCATTGTAAAATTTTTTTAATAAATATATGAATGGATATAAATATTCTATAAAATTATTACAAATTACATAAATTTAAATAAATTCTATATTTTTATTATTAATAAAAATTCATTTTTAGGGAAAAATATGAAAAATTCATCTTTGGTTAATTTATATATATTAAATCCAAAAGTGACATTAATTTTTATTAAATTTAAAATTTAATGATATGATATATTAAATTATTAATTATTAAATAGATTATTTAGAATGAAATATTTATTTACTAAAATTTATTCTTGGGTTTTATATTATCCGCCTTTAAAAATTTATTCCTTGAAATTTATAGAATTACCCCTTATAAGAAATTGTGGGTAGTTCATCATCCCAACTTCCTCAAGTTCCATTTATCCCTCCAATATATTGTTATTTATTTAAAGTAACTATATCATAAGAGTAATTCAATTAATTAAAACTTGTTTTACAGTGTCAATAATATAGATTGGATCTTTAAAATAAGATAAATTAGGATCCAATTACATTTCCTTTGAAGTGAGTACATGTATTGGGTATAGAATATAATTTTACAATAATGAGATATAGAACACATAATGCACTTAAGAAGTATGGGTGAAATTTCCCAATAGAAATTCATAACTTTAATTCTTTAAAAATTCTCAAAAGGAACAATATACCTAGGGAATATTTTCCTCTTATTTATAAACCTTATAACATCCTTCCATAAAGATACCTTAATGAAAACATGATCCCATACTTGAAATTAAATATAATTCATCTAGTCATTAGTACAACTCCCCCTTCCTTCTTTGAACTGCATTGATATGACTTTGAATAGTTCTCACTTTCACAATTTTCTCTATAATATGTTTAAGGCCTATAAGCTTCATTTCAACAAATTTATCCCAATAAATTGGTGCATGTAATCTTTTACCATAAAAAGCATTATAAAATTACATTATAATTCTTGAATGAAATTATTATTATATGAAAATTTCACTAATTAAAAATATTGATCCTACATACATTTAAAGTCAAGTAATCATTTCCCCAACATGTCTTCTAATGATTGAATAATCCTTTTGGACTATCCATATATCTGAGGATAAAAATAAGTGCTTAGATATATCTCAATGTTAAATGAATTTTGAATACATATCTATGAATTCAATGAAAACCAACAATCATGATAAGACAAAATCAAAATAAATGCACCATGATGCCTCGCAACTTTATTTTATAGAACCATCTAATGTGATCAAGAGATAGATCCTCCCTTATAGTGAGGAAATATTTATACTTTGTAAGGTGATCAATAATAACCCATATGGAATTATTGGTTTTATAATTATTTGTAAATTTAGTTAAAAATTTCATAGCAATATCAACCCACTCCCATATTGGATTCAGGAAACGTTACATAACACTTTTAAGATGTTTTCTCTTTGGATTTACCTATTAAAAAATAATCAACTTTATACATAATTGATAATTTAATGATTTATATTATCCTAAAAAATATTCCTTTAAATCACCATACAAAATTGTACCACTAGGGTTTATAGAGAAATTTGAACTATGTGATTAATGTAACAATTCAATATTTGACTCATGTATGTATGTAAAACATAACATCTTTCTGTATTTTAATACACCATATTCATAGTGAAGGTCCATAAACTTCCATTCATTCACATAATTTATTTTTCAAACTATGATCATCAATTCAAAACCTTTTTATCTTCTATTGTAAATCTAATTGGGTATTCATTGAGAAAAATGATTAATTTTACACTTCTCTAGTGATTTATATATATATATTTATAAAATCCATTAATATAATAATTTTTCAATACTCATTTAGGTTTTAACTCTATGATATTTTCTACTTAATGTATGAACCCCCTTATTTTACTTCCTCTAGTGGTTGTGTATTGAGCAGTCCAAAACCCTGTGTAGCTATACAAGTTTTCATTGTTTCATGTTAATATTTTTATATAAAAACAAATATTTCAAACCTTTATGTTCTGTATATATCTCACAACATTCAATACAAAGATTATTCCTCCATATCATCAAGGAAAAGGTTATGAATTCCAACTCAAGATCATGGGTTGGATAATTCTGTTCATGTATCTTTAAGTCTTTTGATTTATATGTAACAACTCTATAATTCTATATAAGTACACATCCAATTCCATTTTTCAATGCATCACTATATATCAAAATCCAATCCTATCTTAATGGTAATTTCAATATTGGTGCATTGACTAATATCTTTTTTTATTCAAACAATTCTTTATAATTTTTATAAATATATGAACTTTGAACATTTACATGTCAACATGTTTAATATGTTATCTAATTGGGTAAAATTTTGAACATAGTGCTGATAGTAGCCTATTAATATAAGAAAACTACCTACCTCAATTATGTTCACCAACATAGAAAATTATTTAACCACCATTTTCTTTGAAATATAAATTGATATTTCATCCTTAGAGATAACATGCGTTTGAAAATAATCTTTTAGAAGCTACAATTTTCACTTGATAAATTTTCCATATAACTCATTTCCTATTAGAGTTTCAGTATTAATTCTCATATATATTTTATGCTCTTCATATCATTTAGTGTATAAAAATATGTAATCAATGAATACCACAATAAGATTATTAAGATAATATTTGAATAATATATTGAAAATATCTATAAAAATAGAGGGTTAATTATTAAATATAATGTGTATTAATGTAAACTCATAATTTCTATACCATTTAAAAATTTCATATTTGAAATATGTTATTTATTTATACACAATTGGTGATACCCAACATATATATTAATCTCTGAAAAATATTTAAATCCTTGAAGTTGATCAAGCAAGTCGTTAGTGTTAGGAATAATAAACTTTTTCTTTTCAGTAATGGAATTTATTTCCCCATATTCTCAAAACCTCAGAGGACCATCCCACTTCTTAATTGAAATAATAGGGGGTAACTAAGGTAAAACACTTGGGTGAATGAATCCATGATTCAAAAACACATGTGGTTGTTTATTCAGTTACACTAATTCCACTTTCGCTATTATATAGAGAGTTTTAGATATAGTTTTTACATCAAAGATGAGTTTAATGTAAAACTTAACTTTATAATTTATTGGATATATAGATAATTATTTAGGAAACACATCAATGTATTCCTACCCAATAGATACATATTCTATTATTAGGTTACCATTCCCATCTATAGGTTGTGTCTTCTGTTATTATCCCATAATTTAGTTAATGGTAGATATTGTAGGTGGGCCCAGACATGATTCAAATGAATAATTATCCCCTTTAAACAAAATGGATTCCACATATCCATCATGAATCATAATAAAATTTTATTAGGAGTAAATTTTATCACTGTACTTAGATTGAAAATCATTGAAATTTTTAATATAAAATTAAACTATAGGTAAAATTGCCATGATTATTAAAAGGTTTTTTATATGAATTATAATGGGGACTAAAATACATATCATCCTTGCAATAATATTTATACAATGTGTATTTACTGACAACTCCCATCCTTGAGATATCAGTGATGATTTAATGTTCTTAGAAAACATGGAAGATATAAAACATTATGAAGACTGAGAATAAAATAAATAATTAAATAAATTTGAGTATTTGATAAAAGTACCTTCCAATACATCATTAAGAACATCAATATCAGCTATAGTATGGTAATAATATATTTCTCCACCATTTTCCTTTTTTATGGTATGTTATATTGACACTTTAGGCATTGGTTCAAATAATGACCCATCTCTTTATAGTTCAACCTCTGGATAATAACAACTTCTTTCTTTCTCCTGAATTCATGATCCATATATCCCTTATATCCACACATGTAAAAAATCACATTTCCTATTAATGATTTTCTATGAAATTCCTTTCCACAATTATCACATATTGGAAATACCATATTTCCTTTTTTTTATTTGACATATTTCGTTTTCTGTAGTGCTATGAAAAACTATTATTCTATTGATTCCATTAAATATATAATACCTATATAATTATTTATCTATATTGATGGAACATGATTTTATAACATCATATGTTTAATTTTTTTTGGAGACCAGTTCCCTTCAGTGGTTTGGCTTAAGCCCATTTAAGAAAGGGTCAAACTTGATTTCCAGATTACATATGTAGTTCATAGGATGCATTGATAATATTATGAACTAGGAATCATGTTCATCAACACTTTCCTATTACTTTTTTATTTAATTTGAATAAATATCTCTCTATTTTAGATTTCTTCTATTTAGGAAAATATTTCTCAAAGAATATCACCTTAAATGTTCTTTATTACATAATATTTATTTCTTCTTCCTTTTTTGTATTATGGTTCAAAGAACACCATTGATAAAAATAATCCATTAAAAATATTATAACACCAAGATATTTCAATATGTAATTTTCCCATAAATTATACTATGTTTGGTAGTGTCCACCACAAAAAACACCGAGCTTAAATGAACTATGACATAATATAAAAATATTATTATTTAAATATGACCATTATAAAATAACCATTGATTTGGTAGGTATTAATCAGAAGAATAATATTAGGAAATATATATACTAATTTGTTTCTTATTAAAAAGAATAATCAATCATACATTGATTATCAGTTGGTTATAAATGAAGATAAAATATTTTATAGGTAAAAAATATATTTTTATTAAAAAAAATTTATATGTGGAATGTATTTTTATCATAATATAGTAAATTGATCACTATTGAAAAATGATTATAATGAATTAATTATATTATATATCCAATAAAATGAATTAAAATTTATTAAATTGTTTTTATTAGGCAAGGAATGAGGATAAAGTCATTTAATTCTTCAAAAATACATTTTTTTAAAAAATGTATTACATTTTGTGCAATAATATTATATTTAATTATTAAATTTTTTAGATTTTTTATGAAAAAATGAAATAATATTTTTAATTAAAAGTTAAAAATAACATATATTTTATTTTTTGGGGTTTTTAGAAAATATTACTTTTTGAATTAATATTGAAAATGCTGATTTTTGAAAAACTCTAATTTCTTTTCTTAATATCGATTAATTTAAAAATTAAATTATATTTATTTTAAAGTAAAATAAATTAAATTTTATCAAAATTAATCTAATAAATTCTATATTAATCATTATTATATTTTTATTTTGGTATAAGTTAATTTTTTCCTTAAAAATTCATTTTTCTAAAAAAGGCATTTCACTACGTTTTGAGAACTTATATTAAAAGTTATTTCTGAAACTCAAAAAAATTTAATATTAAAAAAAGGATTTAATATTTTTAATAATTATGTTAAAATTTAGTAATTATGTTAATTTCATTTTTGGTCATTATGAATGGTAACCATGGTAAATATTTATCACCACGGAAAAAGGTAAAATGGGTAAAATGGGATTAAAACCATGGGATAAGGTCTAAAAATAAATATAAAACATTCCTTTATTTCATTATATGATTTTATTTCTATTATATCAAACTATATTTTAAATTATATAAATTTTGTATCAATTTTGTCTGATAATGACCTTTATATTACTTTAGGAAAATGATAATAAAAAAATATCACTTTCATTATTTTAATAATTTTAATATATTGTTCTTGGGATAAAAAAGTTGTGAATAGTTATGAATGGTTAATATTAATATTAATAAATTATTTTTATCATATTAATTTATTTTATATTTTTAGTGATGGTACAATTATCTGGAACGCTTATCCAATGCAGAAGTAATGCTTGTGAAAGTAGTAAAAACAATGAAATTATTTTTTAAAACATCACAAGTAATAATTTTTTGAAGAATTATGATATACCATGTTTTTTTGAATGATTATAATTTATAATTTATGGTAAAATATTTATATTTTAATTCCATTTTAATATTTATATGTTTTAATTCAAATTTTGTGAATACTCTCAAAAGTGAACCAAAGTGGTATTTAATGTTTAATAATTATTTACAAATCATAATATATTCATAAAAAATATATAATAATTAAAATTTACAGGAAATTTTCAACTATATAATGAATTATCCATTTATGAACCACATGAAAATTTTAAAATTACATTCTTTAACCTTAATGATTTAGGAATTCATTATCATGGTTAAGGTAAATAGGGTTAATGAGGGGGATTAAAGTAGAATATATGATTCAAAATCACACATAAACATGTTTTAATTTTATTTGATGAATTTATTTTGATGTTATACTACTTATATTATAAAATAAGTAACTTTAGATTCATTCTACATAAGTTATACACATAATATATATTAATATTTCATGTATTTATATGATTTACATCCACTTAAGTTATATAAGGGAATCTCCTCTACTCTCTTCCACAAACCTATTGATAGATTTAGGATAAAAAATATTTTCAAAAAAACATTACAAAAATTCCATAGAAATTATTATAGGTTTTCTTATCACCAAAATACCAACTATAAGGTTTAATGTGTAAGCCAATGGAGCTTTCCAAAGAAGATGTATAACTCTTAACTAGGTGTTTTCATGTTTAATTCTTCTGTCACCTACATAAAATATTATATAACCATGATTATATAATAACATAATTATATTAGATATAATTAAATATTTTTTTATGTAATTAACACTTTTAATCTCTTTTCCCATTCAACATGAAATGAAAACATCACTCATGTGTACTTGTGGACTACCATCCCAAAGAAGCGATATGTTTTATTTTTCTTCACTACACCACCAGGATTTTTATTATGATATATTTAATTAATATATAGAAATATTTATAACATATTTATTATTATATAAATGTAATATAGTTCTTACCTTCTTACCCATCTAACAATTAAAAAATGATAATGTTACTCGTGCATACGTGTGGATTACCACCTCTATGATGTGATATAAAGCAATTTTCATTTCCAACTTTAATGATTGGTTATAAAAATTAATATAATGTATTAATATGATAATTATTCCATGATTAATATTATAGATATTTTTGAACCACAACCCATTTGACCACGGTCAACCTATTAAAGTTGATTTGGAATTATGTACCGAACACCCTCAAAATGTACATCATAATCATAACTGATTTATTAACTAAATAAGTCATGGTAATAACTGAAATAAAATTAATAATGAGAGAGGAATAAAAATGAAAATGGTTATTAGTAAATTATAAAACTAATACAATTTTATTATTCATGAATTATAGAACATATTAAATGATTCAAGACGTGAGGTAAGATATTTTCCTTTAAAACATTTTTTTATAGTTTCATTTTGAAATATTTCTTATCCATGTCATTTTTTTTAAATGTATCAATAATTTTATTATTTATATTTTAAATGTTTAATATTTTTTAATTTATTTTTAACTTCTTCACAAATTATTAAAATGAGACTTTTCAAATGATTTCTATACAACCCACTTTTTAATTTTTACAAATTTGTTAAATAATGTTATCTTTTAAAATTTAAATGATAAATGGATTTTATTAGTATTAGGAACATTATGTTATGTGAATATTAATTTAAATTTTTCCAAGGTTATTTAAATAGAAATCTGTTTCCTCAATATTCTATATATTTTTTTAAAATGATATCAAAAGAAGATGAAAATTTTTTCATGCTTTAAAAGAAAGGTTTGAATGTTCTTTTAAATATTTTTTTATGTATGAAAAAATAATTTTAGGATTATTATAATATAATTTGTATATAATATAATTATATTATCCATATTATTTATATAGATAGATTTTGATCATGTTGTTCTATTTATTAACAAGGTAAAATATTAACATTTCTAATGCTAGTTTTTAAATATGAGTGTTCATATTGATTCTATATTATGTTGTTATTTATTTGTATCATATAATGAATGAATTGGACTAATAATTAAGGGATGAGGTCTAATTGTAGATATCCCCTCAATGCATCAGTTTATTTCATGAGACAATCTATCTTGGGTACTTAGTGTGTTTCTATCCAATTCATTATGATGTCTTAGCATGAGGCCCAGATGATATGTTTATAACGTCTTGGAATAAGGATTTGAATGTATGGTTATGATATCTGAAATTATGAATTCCATAATTATTAAACCATTTATTTTTATCCATGTTATTATTCATATTTTTTATCCTTTGATATATATCATGTAATATCTATTGATTTGTTTATAGATATATTTATGATTTCATAAGATAAGAAAATGGGATTTTATTTAAAAGAATTTTTATAATCTCTTTTGGGTAAAAGGTTTGTTTTCAGGGTCATAATTTGACGTTTTTCAAGAAACCCTCATGAATGGCGATATTCCATTTACTTATGTGTGGAATATTTTATGAAAAAATCTGGGAAAGAAGTTGATTTCATTAGTATATAAGTGACTATTTTGTACTCAATGTTAATTATAAGAAAAGGAAATATACTTATGCATTTTTATGAATTAAAATGTATTAAAGAGTTTATTTTATTTTTATATCCCTTACTGAGCTTCTTTTTTTTCTCATATCATGTTTTTAGATCTTTTTCATATGGCCTAAGGATTTATAAGAATTATAACACGGGTAAAGGTTACATGTATTGATTAAATAAAAAGTGACAATAATGAAAATAAGAGTGTAATAATAAGAACATGTAATATGAGAATTATTGAAGGCTTATTATGGAATAGTATAATTGTGATATAATGAAAAAAATAACTATTTACGGATAAATAAAGGGGTTTTAATATGTGTTAGTTTTCCAAATTCTCTAAAGATGAAGACCTAAAATGATTGTCTAGGATGTAAGTGACTCAATATTTTTTTGAATATTTAAATATAGAAGCTAAAATTTTCATTACTTTAGGTGGAATTAAATCCAACTTGTCAAGAGTATGATTTTAGCACCATATCTGGGTTTATAAGACTATGGAACTATAGTCGATATCGAAGAAAATTTTTAGTTAACTTTGTTGGTTACGATGATTAAGATGAAGATATTTTAAGAGTTTTAGATACTATTATGTGTTAAAAATTATAAGGTTGATCGTATATTTAAAGTCATATATTCCAATTTTTAGTTTTTATGTGATTGAAGTTTATAATGATTAAGGATTCTTTGTGAGGCATTTTTATTAATAAAACCCTCGAGTTTATTATATGTTTTAGTGAAATGTTTATTTGATGAATAAGGGTTTTATATTTTTTGAACATAAGTTTAAGGTTATTGATAACCTTTAGAGTTAATATGATATATAATGTTAAGGTAACTTTGTATAATTATATAAATGGGTTATTACATTTTGGGAACAGATATTTTATCATATAAATAACCATGTTATTGAGAAGTGATTTAGTGACTCATGGATTAATATTATTTTTCAAGAAGTTTCCTATATTTGAAACATTACATGATTAAGGTAGAATTATTTTTTTATATAATATGAGATTTTTTTGAATAATAATGGTTATGTTATATTTTGAAAGAATATATGATGTTATTGAGGATTTATGGTGATTTGGGATATTTATGAGATATATTATTATATTTGTAAGATTATATGATTAGGTAATATTTTTTTTCATGTGACATTATAAGAGATTAATATTATTTTGAGATTAATGATAAATTAATCTTGAAATAATATGTGATCAAATATTTTTGACTTTAGGGTTTTCAATAGGTCATGAATATTTTGAAGAGTTTTATAGTTAATTAATTATGGAATGATTTAAGATGAAATTTTGGTTTTATTGTTGAGGAATTAGAGATTAATCTATAATTTATTTGTATGAAGGTTTATTAATATTGGATATTATCTTAACTTGTGATATTAATTTTTGGTTTTCATTAATAGATAATGATAAGAGAAATATATTTTCAAACTTTATTGTATCTTTTGATCCTTTAAAAGTTTAATTGAGTGATTTGGCCTGAAAAATTAATCTGGAATATAAATTTCATAGATTAAGATATGATATATAAATAGAAACTAATCAAAGCACAAATGAAGGATGAAATTACACATACCAATTGGAAATAAATTAACTATATATATTCTCTAAAAATCTATATCGTGATTATAAAATAATTTCTCAAAAATATAAGATATTATAAAGAATGTAATACTCAAATATCAAGGTACACTCATAGAAACTCATTTTCATGTATGAGTCTTACATAGGTACATGAATTTATAGTTTCTTGGTCTTAAAATAGATATTAAATTCCATGACAACATCTATATAGGATGTTACAACCATGTTATGATAAATTAATTTTGAGAGAATCAAATTTAAATTATAAGGATCAAATTTTTATAACAACGGGATAATATAACACCACAATATTTTAATATTTAATTAAACCTTAAATAATAGTATGTTTGATAGCGTGTACCACATGCAACACCCATCTTAAATCAAACACTATATACACTAGAAGTATTATTATTTAAATATGAACATTATAACTTAGTAGTTGGTTTCAAAGGATTGAATTAGAAAAAAAGTATTATGAAATATATTTAAAATTTTTTCCTTAATAAAATTAATAATCATCCATAAATTTTTTATAAATATCATATAAATTAACATAAATACATTTTTTAGTAAATGTTATATTTTCTAATTTTTTTAAGTGTGCAATGTATTTTTATCTTAAGAGTTTAAATGAATACCTATTGAAAAATTATTCTAATTAATTGGTTATATTATATGTAAAATTTTATTAATTAAAAATAATTTAATTATTTTTATTAGAAAAGGAATGATGATAGTGTCATTTTATTCTTTAAAAATTCATTTTATTCAAAAATGGTTTTTATTACATTTTGTGCACATATATTATATTTATTTTCAAAATTAAAAAAAATTATGAAAAAATGAACATAATTTTCAAAATTATCATTTATAAATTTTCTTGGAGTTATATTTTTTGGATTTTTCTAAAAACATTTATTTTTAATGAATTGTGAAAAATAGCGTTTTTTGTAAAACATTCATTTATTTTATTTATATCAAGAAATTTAAAATTATCTTTAAATTTTGGATTTGGTTTTAAATTAAAATGATTTGAATTTTATTCAAAATAATCTAATTAATTTAATATCAATTAATTTTATATTTAATTTGGGAATAATTTAATTGTTATGTTTAAAAATGAATTTTTCTATAAACACTTTCTCATTTTGTTTTGTGAAAGTATATTAAAAATAATTTATACCAATTTTACAAATTTAATCTTGAAATATTTATTTCATATTTGGAATAAAGTGGTTCAAATTTACAAATGAGTTTAATTTCATTTTTGATCATTATGAATATTAACCATGGTAAAATTCTATCACCACAATAAAAGGTAAAATGAGTTAAACATGATTAAAAGCATTGGTATATGGTATCAAAATGAATCTAAAACATTATATTGTTTAATTGGATGCATAATTTATTCCATTATCATCTTATATTATAATTTATGGTGTTTTTTTATAATTTTCCTTTGATAATGTCTTTTATATTAAATTTAAGTAAAGGATAATTAAAAAATTTCTCTTTCATTATTTTAATATCCCTAATATGTTGTCCTAGTGAGAAAAATAAATAATGAACATTAACAAATTGTTATTTTGAATATGAAGAAATTATTTTTATGATATATTCTTTTAATTGTTGGTGATGGTATAATTAACTTGAATGTATACAAAACACAGACAAAGTGCTTGTGTAAGCAATATAAAAAACAAGTAAATTATTTTAAAAACATTAAAATTAATATGTTTTAGATTAATTATGGTGTCCCAAGAAAATATTAGATAATTATAATATATAAATTATGGATATAGAGTTATTTTTATCCATTTTTCTTGATATGTTTAATATAAATTTTTTTAATAGGCCTGGTAATGAACTTAAATTATATTTAATGTTTAAAAATTATTTATAATTAATTATAAAATCATAAAAATACTATAACAACTACAATATATAGGGAGGTATATATTATATAATTTATTATCCATTTATTCACCACTTTTTATTTTGAAACTCACATTCATGGTCCTTAGATATTGACGTATTTGGTACTCTTATAATGGTTAAAATGGTTAATGAGGGGATTAATCTAGGTGATAAGGTTAGAAATTCCACTTAAATTTGTATAAATTTTATTGGTTTAATTTATTTTGGCCTTATTATCTTTATATTCTAATCAAAGTCACTTTTAAGCCATTTTAAACGAGTTATAAATATATTATATATTAATATATCATGCATTTACAAGATTACCACCCACTTCATTTATAAAATTTCACCTCATTTTATATATTACTAAAACCTATTAAGACATTTAGAAAAAAACCCACCCAAATACCATACCAACCTTCCTCCTCTTTTATTATAGGGGTTTTTTCTCACAGAATTACCAACCTAGAATGCTTAATGTGTAATACAAAGGAGGTTTTACAAAGAAGATGTGTAACTCTTAATTCAGTATTTTTCTATTTATGTATTCTTCATACTCCAAATATTTTATAACCATAATAATATTATATAATATTTATTTTATATATAAGTAAATGTTATTTTTTGTTGTAACCCATTTTCATATTATTTTCAATCCTATGGAAAATGAAAATGTCGCTCATGTGTTCATGTGGACTATCACCTCCATAAAGCGACGCGTTTCGTTTTTATTCACCACCACACAAGGATAGTTATTATGATGGATTTAATGAATACGTATAATATTTATTAAATAATTATTATTCTATATATATAATATATTACATACATTATTACTCTTCCATCCATTGGAAAATAATGACATCGCTTGTGCGCAAGTGTGGACTACCACTTTCACAAAGTGATGCAATTCAATATTCATGTATGCCATTCATGAATGTTTTGAAAATTATGTTTAATATATAAAATTATAATTATGAAATGATTAATATTTTTGTGATGATGGAACCATAACCCCTTTCACCATGGTTAACCTACCACAATTGTTTCAAAATTATGAACCAAACATCTTCAGAATGCCAGACGTAAACATAACCAATTTAGTAATTAGATAATTCATCATAATAAATAAAATAAAATAAATAATTAAAAAATATAAAATATTATTATAAAACTGTAAAAATAATATAATTTTTTCATTCATGAGTTATATAATGTACAAAATGATTTGGGACACGTGGTAAGGGAATTTCCTTTTAAAACCTTATTTTCAACTTTTAAATTAAAAAATTTCTCCTAAACATATATATTCATCAAATAATTAAAAAATATTTTTATTTATTTATTAAATATTTTTAAGGGGAAATTTGAAACATTTTTTATTTTCTTTAAAAATTATTAAATGGAATCTTTTAAATGTTTTCTATACAAATCCCATTTGTCTTTTTACAAAAGTGTGGAAAAATTTTCTCTTTTAACATATACAACATGAATGGATTTACACCTTCATGATAATTATTTTATTTGAATATTTTGTTAAAACATTACATGGATAATTTTAAATTAATTAATTTCCTTAATAATTTGGAAACTTTGATTTAAAATGTTATCAAAATAAAATGATAATTTTTTTCCGGTTTTCAAAGAACGTTTAAAATGTAATTTTTTAGGAATTTTCAACCATATAATCATCCATTAATGATTATTATTCATTGATGGGGATATAATCTAATTATAAAACCCACATTATTTCTATGTATGGATTATGATCATGTTGTTTTATTTATTGACTGTAGAATATACTGACATTTCATTTTCAATTTGTTCTATATGAATGTTTATGATGATTATGTATTGTGTTGTTATTAATTTATCAAATATTATTAATACATTGGAATTAATAAGTGATAGAGAGGTTGTAGCTCCCCGACCCTAGTTACGCAGAGTCGGTGCATTATTATATAACATTGGCATAATTACAAGGAAATCATGTCTCAAAAGACCGACCAGTTTAGTATTATTGGAAACAAGATTCATACATATGATCCACTTTACAGCTTGAAGAGAAATACAAAAATAATATATTTCATTAGAAGAATCCACACCTCATCTATTATGCCTTTAGGTCACTGATAACTAACTTCTTCATATCCTGGGAAAATGAAACATAAGAAAGGGGTGAGCTCAAACACTAAGTAAGGGTAAGTAATACAACGAAAAATGACATAAATATTAATCATGGTAAATATTTGAAAACCACACACCTTTACCAATAATAAACATGAATAATTTTATGGAAAGATTATGAGATGAGTAAATAATTCCATAATAAAACCCAATCAAGGGTATTCTACTAGTCAAATGACAACATGAACCATCAATATTATTTCCATAATGAGGGAATGTATAATACCGGACATTCTGAAACATTTTTTCAATTCCTCGACCAAGACGTCTAAAATGATTAAGGCCTCGGCCAAAACCATAAATCAAATTAGGAAAGGGCCTCGGAAAATTACACGTCTAGTTGTCTCATGAGACCTACTGATGCATTGAGGAGCTATAACGGGCTCCACCCATCACTTACTAAGTCCAATACATTTTCTAATATGAAAAGGTTTAAACATATTATAAACATTCGTATTAAAACTATCATACGAAATGTATATAATTCAACCATATGAATTGAATTGTATACAAATAGCACATCCACAGTCAAACATATCACAAAAACATCAATACAATATGGAAGATTTGTATCATAATAAATCAACTTCAAATAAACTTTAAATCCATCAAAGGATGTTGACATAGATGAAATCAAAAACTTTTTTTTAGAGACATATCTCTTTAAATTTTGAAATAATTTAAGAGTCACATAAAGAAAATATTTATTTTGAAAATATTCTTATAAGATTTTAACGGAAGCTTCAACGATGTTATAACGGTGGAAAATAGCTGCACCCGCCGTATAAGTTAAAAAACATTCTTACCTTAATTTTGTCGAAAAGGTTAAAAAAGACTTTGTTTGGAAAACGACGGATAGATTCCTTTATAAACATCTTATAAAAAATCAAACAAGGGTATAAATGACTTTAACCCATATTCTGTGAAATAGTAAGAATGTGTTGAAATACATTTTTAAGAAACATGGATGTGGATGATAAGGAGGACTCAGTGGATAATTACATATAAACAACCTCAGATAATGAAGAGATTGTGAAATAAACCCTTCCCTTGTACTTTTACTTAGTCAATGGTATGTTAATATTCTGTATAATAGTTAAAACATTGTAATTATATTATAATAGAACCATATACATAATTATGATATCATATATGATCTTCTAATAATGCTTTGTTAATAATACTTTTGTTTTATCGCCGTTTTGGGTGGTAACATACTCGTTTTCTTTTATATCTTTTGTTACATAAGTCATGTTTGTTATAGATAGGTTGTCTCTTATTCATATCCAGAATGAAATAATGTTATTAAACTTTAATTTTAATCATCAAATGAGAATTAGTCTTGAATGGATACGATGAGGAATGAATCTCATCGCGTTCATGGAGACGGTAGTCCGTACGTACGCACAAGCAACAATATCATCCTTTTGATATTAAAATAAAAGATAATTGGACGGTATATCATATATAAAGAATCATTATCATGTCATATTTATTATTTACATGAATTATACATCATTATTATACCCATCTAAATAATAGTATATTGAATAACAATTACACCACAACGTGGAGACAGTATGCCGTATGTACGCACGTATGGTGGCATGTCATTCAAGGGACGGATAGAATCACAAATTTGTTTGTTCCGTAATTATAATAACATCACAGTATATAAAAGGTACTATAGTTATTATTTTAGAATGGAAATAACAAGGAAAGAAGAAGTTGAAGAAGAAATGAACTTTAGAGAGGGTGGTGAAGAGGTTACCTCTTCTTCGGGTTCTTCCTTTTGATTTGATCAAAAGGGCTCCTTAGGTTGGCTTTATTATCAAACTAAGGCCTCTAGGATAAAGTAATGGAATTTGGGAGTATATTTGGGTAGGTGTTGGCCGATCCAAATGGATTTGATGGTGTGAATTAATGATAAGGTAGAGTGCCCTTTTATAAGAGGGGTGAGGGGCTCTTTAAAAAAACTTAAAGTACTATTTTATAATAAAATAATATTTGGTTTCTAATGGATCCAAAGTGGATTATTCAATGTCTAAGGTGGGGATGGGTCAAAATCCTTTCAACCAATAGATTTTATACTGGTTTGGGTCATTATATTAACCTTATCTTTTAGTTTTAACTCTTGGTTAATTAGTTTAACACTTACAATGTCACATTGTATTTTTATAATATATAGTTAATAAACATACTATATACCTCCAAGATACCCCCAAGTGGTCCATTAATGATACAACTATCATGATATAAGTCTCTTGGCCGAACCTTAGAGTTTTAATAACTGAATATAAATTAATAATATAATATTTGTTTTAAAAACTCTTTTATGTCAATTTTGACACTATTGGGTATTTTGTTCTTGATAAATTTATAAAAGCATTATTACTTCGAAACAAATTTATATAGACAATCATAATATATCATAATAACCTATAAAATATTTGTAATTTATAAAAATTCTGAAATTACATTTAGTTTGGTATTTATAATATCAATTATCTTAATCTTTCATTAATACGGTAATTACTGCATCATCATTGTGTCATAAATAAATTAAATTAGTAAATGTAAAAAAATTACAAATAAAATAATATTATGTAGGATATCTCTTTATATTTTAATTAATTTTTATAATTGAAAATATAACATATATAACCCTATTTAATTTTTTTTCTAAAAGATATAATCTTATGTCATTCTTTTATTTACTTAAACTTAATTAATATAAAGTGCCCCTATCACCTACAAGTGGCCCCATGGGGTCCAAAAATAAACCCAAAGATGCCCATGGTTGGAAATTTATCCACCAATATGGTTAGAACACGTTTTAGGTCAATTTATTATAATTATAATATTATTTTTTTACCCTTATTTTCCAGAATTACCATTTAACCATGGTAAATAAAATATTTACCGAAATAATTATTCAAAATGACTAAAAATAAAAGGTACCTATTTTCACAATTTGGAAATCCCGATTCCAAATATAGAATCCATTTTTCCAAATTCAAAACATAGAAGTGGAAAAAATTAATTTAATATTAATTTCCGCTGTCAAAACAAAAAGGGTGTTTTTAAGATATAATAACTATCAAAAGATTGACACTTGTTTATGTCCGGTTTAATTGTGAAATTATGTCCAATGACCAACATTGTATTAAATGGTAAAAAATATATTCTAAATATACTTTAAAACAACTCAAATTAATAATTTATCACAATTAATTATTTTGATAAAAAAGCTATTTTTAATTAAATTTTAGTAAATTTCACTGTTCATCAAAATATTAAAGTTATCCAAAGAGTACCACAATTTCACACTAGGATAATTTCGATATTCAGAATCCAAAAATTAAGTCCATTTTGAAATATGAAATGTATAAAATTTCAAAAAGTGGGTATTACTATTCATAACGACTACTTTGATTGATCGTGGTGTGTTAGAATCTCGAAGTTGCGTATAATGCAAGCTATTGCATTACTCAAAGGGAAACATACCATGGAAGCATGAGGTGTTTCATTCTCCATCCTTCAAAAAATTTCATCCTCAAAATTTCTAGAAAATTACTCTATAAAAATACTCGGGTGGTTCTTCATCATAAGTTCCTCGAGTTCCCACGTTGCCTCTCCGATCTTGTGGTTTCTCCATAAAACTTTTACCATACGAGTCATCCGGTTTCTCAGCACTTGTTCTCTCGTATAAAGAATCATGATGGGCTCCTCGCAATAAGATAGATCGGGTTCCAGTTCTAATTCTTCATAGGTGAGTACATGCATGGGTTCAAGCATTTATTTTCTCAACAGTGATACGTGGAACACATCTTGTTATTTGGAGAGACTTGGCGGCATTGCGAATCGGTAAGCTACAACCCAAATTCGTTCTAGAATGTTGAATGGTCCGATGTACCTGGGACTCAATATACCTTTCTTACCAAAAAGTATAACTCCATTTCGTGGATATACCTTCAAGAAAACATGATTTGCTACATGAAATTCCAAATCCTTCCTTCTATTATCGGCATAGCTCTTCTGCCTACTTTGAGATTCTTTGATGTAGTTTTGGATTACCTTTACCTTTTCCATCGTTTCCTCCACTAGTTCCGGGCCAACAAGTTTTCTTTCACCAAAATCATCCCAACAGGTTGGTGTGCGGCATATCTTTCCATACAATGCTTCATATGCTGTCATCCGAATACTTGAATGGAAGCTATTGTTATAGGAAAATTCCACCAGAGGTAAATATTGATCCCACATACCCTGAAAGTCAAGTGAGCATGATCTGAACATGTCTTCTAAGGTTTGAATAGTCCGTTCTGATTGTCCATCTGTTTGAGGGTGGTAAGTAGTGCTCAAATGAAGTTCAGTATCCGAGGCCTTCTGAATACTTTTCCATAATCTTGATGTAAAACGAGGCTCATGATCTGAGACAATCGATAGGGGAACTCCATGAAGTCTCAAAACATCATTAATATACAGTCTTTCTAGACTTTCAAGTGGTAGATCTTCTCTTATAGTAAGAAAATGTTCTGACTTGGTAAGACGATCAACAATGACCCATATTGCATCGTTCCTTCTAGGATTCTTTGGTAGCCACAGGACGAAGTCCATCGTAATATTATCCCATTTCCACTCAGGTATGGGAAGTGGTTGCATGACTCCGCTAGGCTGTTTCCTTCCAGCTTTCACTTGTTGGCAAACCATACATCTTGACACAAAATCAAGAATCTCCCTCTTGATGTTGTCCCACCAAATATGTTTCTTTAAATCTCTATACATTTTTGTTCTCCTAGGGTGTATCGAGAAATTGGAACTATGAGCATCATCCAAAAATTTCCTTTTTAGATCTGGTATATTGGGAACACAAATTCTCTTCCCAAACTTCAAAATTCAATATTTATACACAAATTCATTCAATCTTCCATCATTCACAGCTTTAATCTTCTTTTGAAATTCTTCATCACCGGTCTGAGAACTCTTTACCCTGTCTATTAAAGATAGTTTGGAAACCATTTGAAAAAGTATTGATGTTTCACCTTCCATGGTGATTCCCATATCCATATTTACTAGATCAATGTATATAGGATCCTTTTCTACTCTCATCTTGTTCAATATTCCATGATCCTTTCTACTCAAAGCATCTGCCACCTTATTTACCTTCCCCGGGTGGTAGTGTATCGTGAAATCAAAATCCTTGAGTAGGTTAAGCCATATCCTTTGCCTCTTGTTGAGCTCTTTCTATGAGAAAATATATTTCAAACTCTTGTGATCAGTATAAATCTCACATTTTTCACCATAGAGATAGTGTCTCCAAATCTTCAAAGAAAATATTACAGCATCTAACTCAAGATCATGAGTAAGATAGTTTTGCTCATGAATTTTCAGCTGTCGTGATGCATAGGCAATAAATCTATCATTCTGCATAAGGACTCAACCAAGACCTTTCTTCAATGAATCACTATAAATAAAAAAACCATCATTCCCCGATGGTAGAGTCAATATAAGAGCATTGAATAATATTATATTCAGTTCTTCAAAACATTCTTCACACTCTTTTTTCCAGACAAATTTAACCCCTTTACGTGTGAGCTTTGTTAATTGGTTATCCAACCGGGAAAAGTTCTAGACGAAACGTTGATAATAACCTTCTAAACCAATAAAACTGCGCACTTCGATTATACTTGTTGGTGCTGGCCATTCTTGGATTTCCTTGGTCTTAGAAGGATCAACAGAGATTCCATCCTTAGAGATAATATGGCCAAGAAAAGAAATCTTCTGAAGCCAGAATTCACACTTGCTAAACTTCCCATATAATTCATGTCTTCTCGGAGTCTTCAATATAATGCGCAAGTGATTTTCATGATCTTTGTATCTTTTGGAGTATACCAAGATATCACTAATAAATACCACTTCAAAGTCATCAAGATATTTCTTGAAAACTCTGTTCATTAGTTCCATAAATACAGAGGGTGCATTAGTCATCCCAAAAGGCATTACTGTAAACTCGTAATGCCCGTACCTGGTTTGAAATGCTGTCTTCGGAATTTCTTCCTTCTTCACACAAAAACTATGATATCCAGATCGAAGGTCAATCTTTGAAAAGTATTGAGCTCCATGTAGTTGGTCAAATAAATAATCAATGCGAGGTAGTGGATACTTGTTCTTTATTGTAATAGCATCGATCTCCATGTAGTCAATGCATAACCTCATAGATCCATCTTTCTTCTTAACAATAAGGATAGTGGATCCCCATGGAGAAAGACTAGGGAAAATAAATCCCTTATTACTCAATTCCCCCAATTGATTCTTTAGTTAAACTAATTCCACAATGGCCATTCTATAAGGGGTTTTCGATATGGGCCTTGAACTAGAAATTAAATCAATGGAAAAATCATCTTCTCGTTCTGGAGGATGTCCAGGTAAATCTTCCGAAAATACATCAACATATTCAATCACAATAGGTAAATCCTATATTTGAACATTCCTTTCCTCACCCACAGTTATTTCATTATCTTCCTCCCTGATAATTGAATTTAGTTGAGCTACTAGGGGTCGATCTAGATAAGAATTAGGTGGAGACGATTCTTCTCTAAAGATAAGGTGTTCCTTATCATCATCATCAAGAATTATAACCTCCTTATTCTTACAATAAATCTTCACATAATGGTTCGAAAGCCAATCCATATCGAGGATTATATCAAATTCAATCATAGGTATGATGATGAGATCAGCGGATAAAGAACATTTATGTGCTCTAATGGGGACTGATTCAAAAAACATCGATGCAATGATACTTCCCTTAAGAGTTTTAACTGACAACTCCCATGTTAAATCAAATTGAAAATATCTAATTTTATTATCAAACTAGGAAGATATGAAACAGTTCGATGATCCAAAATCAAATAATGCATTTTCTAAACATGAGGAAACCATCAAATTACCTGCCACCATGTCTTTCGGGGCTTCAACCTCAGCAGTAGTGATTGCATAAGCTTGACCTTGATCCCCTGGCCTTTTCTGAGGTATGTTTCCTCGATGCTTAGGAAATTCATTTGCACAATGTCCCATCTCCCTGAAATTGTAGCATTGAACATCAGTAGCGTCGTTCTTTCCTTTACAATCACCAGCTAGATGGCCTTTCTGTCCACATTTGTTGCATACACCTTTTCCTTTTAGACAGGCACCAGGGTGCTTCGTTCCACAATTATAACGGGGGTGAAAATTCAATTCTACCCTTCTTCCTTGTTTCCTTATTTCCTTTCCTAGAGTGTTCAACATATCTTTTCTTCTCTTTCTTTGATTTAAAGTCATAAGACTTAGAGAATTCATTTTCTGTCTTGATAGCACACGAGACAATATCTTCGTATGATGAGAAGGTTTTAGACACTAATGCTCGATGAAGAAATGGTTTTAACCCATCAAAGAAATGATAAATATTAATCCTTAGGTTATGTATATAATCAGAAACATGCCTCGCTAACCTTGTAATGTTAGCCTCATACTTTGTGACATTCTCATCCTCTTTCTACCTCAGGCTCAGAAATTGCCTTTCCAAATCTGCTCGATGGTCTCGAGGAAAGTATTTTTCAATGAATAGATCTTTGAACTTCCTCCATTCCATATCAGATAGTTCATCATCATCCTTCGTGTCTTCTATCATTGACCACCATTGATCAGCATCTCCAGTGAGGTGATAAACCGCCATGAAAACTTTTTCCCTTTCACTACTCCCCAAGGCATGGAATATTTTCACTAAGGAATTTATCCATTGCTCAGCTACTATGAGATTTGTACTCCCATTGAATATTGGTGGTTGTTGCCTCATGAATCGATCTAACATTGATCCTACACGCTGTGGATCTAGGTACTCCATACTGGTAAGGTTATTATTCATAAACTGAGTGAGTTGTCCCAGTATGGTGATACACTGATTAGAACCAGTTTCATCAATAGCTCCACTATAATTATCTTGAGCAGGTGGGAAATCCCTACATGGAGTGCATGCGTTGATATGGTTTCGATTCCTTCCACTAAGAGACATTTATAAACAATTGAATTAAATATATTAGTTTATGAATTAAAATATATAATTCCAAACTTCTAAAACACTTAACATAAATTCAACAGTTTATGGATATAATCCATAATCATAAAAAATTTTATTTTCAAAAGTATATACTCATAACCCTTCATAATGGTTGGTAATGAAAATGATAATTATCCTAAGAATATCCCCCGAGAGTGTCGTAACCAAGAGTACAGCAAGGCCCGTTGTCGTGCACCAGTTCCCATTCAAGTCAAGCTCAAAGCGGTGTTTTTGGGTTTTACCCCTAGGTACATCTGTGTCAGAGCCGCCTCTACCTGATCATATCCAGACATGGATGTATTTCTTAGAAAAATCTCACAATTCTAGGATGTTCTTCTATATTAATCCTCAATGTCTATCTTAGGGCTATGTTCTATAATCAGAGTTTATCTAAATCTAGTTTCCAAGGTTTGTTCTAAAATTACACTTATACCAACTATAACTCACTGTCCCCAGTTACCCAGAGTCTGTGAATTATTACATCACATTGGCATGATTACAAGGATGTCATGTCTCGAAAGACCAATCAGTTTAGTATTATTGGAAACAAGATTCGTACATATGATCCACTTTTCAGCTTGAAGAGAAATACAACAATAATATATTTCATTAGTAGCATTCAAACCTCCTAGATTATTCATGTAGGTCTCTCATAACTAACTTCTTCATATCCTGGGAATTTGAAACATAAGAAAGGGGTGAGCTCAAACGCTCAGTAAGGGTAAGTAATACAGCGGAAAATGAAATAAATATTAAGCATGGTAAATAATTGAAAACCACATACCTTTACCAATAATAAACATGAATACTTTTATGGAAAGATTATGAGGTGAGTAAATAATGCCATAATAAAACATAATCATGGGTATTCTACTAGTCGAATGACCACTTGAACCATTAATATTATTTCCATAATGAGGGAACGTATAATGCTGGAAATTCTGAAAAATTTTGTCAAGGCCTCATCCAAGATGTATAAAATGATTAAGGCCTTGGCCAAAACCATAAATCAAATTGGGAAAGGGCCTCAACCAATTCCACATATAGTTGTCTCATGAGACCTACCGATGCATTGAGGAGTTATAGCGGGCTCCACCCGTCACTTACTAAGTCCAATACATTCCTCATATGAAAAGGTTTAAACATATCATTGATGTTATTAATATTTTCATGACTTATTATATACTCCCTTTACTTATTTTATTTGAAATGTGCATAATTTGTGTAAAATATTAATGTTTTAATATTAAGTATAATTTTTGGGCATTTTTTAGAAGTAGTCCACTTTAGTCAGTTTAATGTTTTAATAATAAATATCCATATACTGATCCAAATTGTTTGGTTCCTGTTTTATAGGATTCTCCTTTAAATATAAAACATTTCATTAGAAGGTACCATGAGCCAATTCTGCCATTTGAAGGGTCATATGGTCCTCACAAACAAGACCAAAGAATCTATGAACAAACTGGACCAAACTTGAAGATTGATTTACTGGGCTCAATACAGAATTCCAAAAACATTAAATCTCCACCATAATTCTGGGGACACTACATTTCATCTTGGATAAAAACTTCAAGGCCCAAATCTAAGTACAAGGGTCCCAAATAAAGCTTTGAAGTCCAGCCCACCATTCTGGCCGAGAATTAAAAAAAGTATAGTATTCATGACGTATCTCATGATTTAAGAATCCAATAGAGCTTATATTTTGCAGTGTGAAAGAGAAGATATAGGCTGCCGACTTTTTTGAATAACCCATTCGTATTTGAAGGCATATTAACATTCAAAAACCCTTTCACATTCTGGACTTCAAAAAGACTAGATTGAAATGGACAGTTTTACTTTGTTTAATCAACTGGCCATAACGTTTGATACATAAGTTCAAATGACTCCCAATTTTTAGAGGAGTCTTCCAACTTTATAATCTACAACATTAAGGAAGGATATTTTTCGAGATTCGGCTGTCTTGATGTCCATATATGTGAGCCAATGGAGGGGTATTTCTGGAATGTAAACAGTCCACCACCTTGGGCTATAAATACATCCCCTCCTCTCCTTTCAAATGGGTTGGAATTTCAGAAGAGAGGAGATTATAACGGCACGACCAAAGCCTTTTCAAACGCTTGGGAGGACCTTCCATACTCAAGTTTTCACTTGAGATACCTTTTCTCCTCTCTTTGTTTTCACCTAATTTCATGTTCTTCATTTTTGTAATTTTGTAAGTCTCTTTCTTTGTAATTCTGTTTTAATGCAAGTTAATTCTTCAATATCTCTTATTCTCATCCACCTTCTGTAGTTTAATATTTATGTTCATAAAATAGTATAAATTCAGTTCAATCCCCTTCCTTCTTTAGCTTCCTCATTCGATCGAAAGTATGTTTTTAGTTATCATCATTGTTCGTGTGTGTGTGTCGACGTACCACTCTTTTCTTATACCTTTATTTTTCTTATGTATTAATTTATAATCATAATAATTATAAACAGATTATTAAACACCCAAATGGATGAGTAAATCTCTCATTGGGGTGATATATAATTTAGGTATGTTAAGTGATTGAGAGCTTCTGCTCGATGAATATTCTTTGAATTAACATTGTGTATGTTGGACTTAGCATGTCATGGATTAATGACTTCTCTTGTTTAACATGTGGTTTCCGTGGATTATTGGAAACATAAATACACCACCATAAATAAGATCTTATTGAGATTATAACCTTAATTTATGTAAGGCTTGGTTTAAATCCTTAACACTTAGGAATTATAATCAACATCATCTTGTGACATGGGTGTTAATTTAAATGCAATATAAAGCAAAGATCAAGGATATCACAAGATTAACTAACCTAATGATGAAATAACCCCAATAATTATAAATTTGCTAAATCAATCATAATAAATTAGTAATTTCAATTAATCTCTGCAAACAAACCCCCCCAATCAGAATACAATCAACTAAAAACAAACGACTATTTCAAAGTATCATCGCCGAGGATTCGACCTGAGTGCTGCTATACACATTAGCAGAGCACCAGAACCTTGACCGGTCGATAGGCGACAATTGGACGCACGTTTCAAATGGTTCCATTTCCAGGGATGGTTCTTTAAGTAGTCATTAGTTTCTGTTTATTGTCAAAAAAACCCAAAAAAACAAAATTTTTAAAAAAAAATTGAAAAAAAATCACAAAGAAAAACCCATCTTCCTCTTTCTTCCAAAACATCACTGAATGCCCTGTAGCCTCCCAAACAATCCCTCAGATTTGTTTTACCCTGAAATTGAGAGAACACTTCACCAACGTAGTTGGAACATAAGAGATACTCAAATAATTCAAGAACCAGTCCTCATCCAACCAGTTGAAATTGAAATGGTCAATCCTAGGGAACAAACACTTAAAGAACTCACTGCCCCTAATACGAATCACCAACCTCTTGGTATTCAATATCCAAACATAGAAGCTGACTTCGAACTCAAATCGGGTTTGATTCATCTTATTCCTCATTTTCACGGGCTAGCCGGTGAGGATCCACATCTCCACCTTAAAGAGTTCCAAGTAGGGTGCTCTACCATGAAGCCTCAATGGGTTTTTGAAGAACAAATCAAACTCCGAGCCTTCCCTTTCTCCCTAGCTGACACTGCTAAGTCATGGCTCTACTACCTTCCTCATGGTTCTATAAATACATGGAATGACATGAACCGACTTTTCTTAGAGAAATTCCTTCCTGCTTCTCGTACTGCTTCTATCCGAAAGGAAATAAGTGTTATTCGTCAGTTCCCAAGTGAATCACTCCATAAGTACTGGGAGAGGTTCAAAAAGCTTGTGGCAACCTGCCCACATCATCAAATCCCTGACCAAATCCTGATTCAATACTTCTATGAGGGGTTATTGGCTATAGAGAGAACTCTAATTGATGCCGCAAGTGGTGGTGCTCTGGTTGATAAAACTTCTGCAGTTGCAAGAGATCTCATAAGTAACTTGGCTGCAAACACACAAAAATTCCATACTCGAGCACATGCTCAAGTCAAAAAATCCCAAGACAATCAACCAATTGAGCTGAAAAAATGACCGAGTGGATGAGTGAACTTACAGGTCTTGTGCGACAGCTAGCTGTGGCTACCAAATCCCCAACCTCGTCTTCTCCGCAATCAATGTTTCCTGGACCAATCAAAAACTGAGGAATCTGAAACTGTCAATCTCATCCAACTGACACTTGTCCACAACTTCAAGAGGATCAATCCGATTCATCTGGACCAATGGAGCTCAATGCAGCATATGCTCAGCAGAACACCAATCCTCAACTATCAAGTAAGTTTGTTAGAAACATCAACCAACCTCACTCTGATCCCTTCTCCTCTAACTTTAACCAAGGATTGAGGTATGGTAATCCCGTCTCTCATCCCCCTCAATTCCCTGATCAAAACCCAAACCAATTCCAATATGGTCAAGGTGGTGGTAACTTCCATTAACCTTATCCTTTTGTTCCTCAACCTCAAAGGAATAGTCCTCCTCCTGGATTCTATCATCCTAGTGAGCCTTCCCAATTCCAAAACCAATACAATCGATTTCCCAAGAACCAAAATCAAGGCAATCCCAACTAGGGAAAAGCCTCTTCTTCCAAGAAACCATGGGAAAGTGCAGTGGAAGATCTTGCCTCCTTCACCTGTTCTAGCCTTAAAAACATTGAAACTCAAATAGGTCAACTTGCATCCCACCTGAGCCAGCAACAACAATAAAATTCTTCCCAACTCCCAGCTCAACCATTACCCAACCCCAAGGGTAATGTAAGTACAATTGGACTTAGATCAGGAAAGAAACTTTCTATACCCCAAGATAAATCCTCAAACCCTCCTTTAAATGTTGACCTAGAAAATGAAAAAAAAATTGAAAAGGAACCTGAAACCATTCCCTCACCTACTTCAATTCCACTTAGTAACCCAATTCCTTTTCCTCAAGCCGTTTCTAAACGAAGGAAGTCCTTTGAACCTGATCCTGAAATGCTCGACATGTTTAGACGTGTTGAAGTCAACATTCCCCTCTTAGATGCCATAATTTTTTTTACGTATGCCATGTTTCTTAAGGAATTGTGCACCCACAAGAGGCAACTTAAGATCTTTGAAAATGTTTCCACCTAGCAGTCCATACCCATTAAGTGCAAAGATCCCGGTACCTTTACAGTTCCATGCCAAATTGGAAGTTCCAACTTTGATGATGCACTCATAGACCTAGGAGCCTCAATTAATGTCATGCCCAAATCCATATTCTCCAACCTTGGTCTAGGTCCCTTACATCCAACACGTGTTGTCATTCAGTTAGCCAATCGAAGTACAACCAGTCCTGAGGGAATAAATGAGGATGTCCTTGTCTGAGTCAATGATCTTATCTTCCCTACTTATTTCTATGTTCTTGACATGGAAGGTGAGACTAACTCTTCCCGATCTCCCCTAATTCTAGGAAGACCATTCCTAATGAAAGCTAGGACCAAGATTGATGTCCATTCAGGCATCCTATCCATGGAATTCAGTGGCCAACTGGTCAAGTTCAACATTTTGGAAGCCATGCGATACCCATCTGAGGATCACTCTGCATTCTCAATCCATGCTTCTGAGGACACTTCTAAGAGTCAATCGAACCCCAATCCACCATGTTCTTCATGTTCTAATGACAAAGGATCTTGTGAAATCTACACCATGATTAACAAAGTCATAAATGGTGATGTTGATGTGGACCTTTCATTCATAGACTCCATCAATTTAGAGGATCTTGAAAACTCTCTTGAATCCCATCTAAACTCTGATCTCTACTACTTTACCATGGATAGTATTAAGGAAAATGAACCAGAAGAAACTGAAGTCCCTTCTTCCATTCCTGAGTTGTCGAGCCCAAAAGTGAAAGATGAGACTGATCTGAAACCTCTTCCTGCACACCTGAAATATGCATTCCTCTTCCATGATTACTCATATCCTGTCATTATCTCTGCCACACTTACTGAAACCGAGGAGTCCAAACTTGTTCAAGTATTAGAGGAAAACAAAAGGCATTAGGTTGGATGCTAGATGACATACCAGGAATCAAGCCTTCCCTTTTCATGCATCACATCCATCTTGAGGAGTCATCTAAACCAATTAGACAACCACAAATAAGACTCAATCCACTCATCCTTGAGGTAGTTAGGGAAGAGATCACCAAGCTTCTTCAAGCTAGTATTCTCTACCCAATTTCTGATAGTGAATGGGTTAGTCCAATTCAATTTGTACCTAAGAAGGGTGGGATAACTGTTGTCACAAATGAACATGGAGAGGTAGTCACAACTCGAGTGAAGAAAAAATGGAGTGTGTGCATCGACTATAGGAAATTGAATGTTAAAACCCGAAAAGATCACTACCCTCTTCCATTCCTTGGTAAAATGCTAGAAATATTGGCCGGAAAGTCACACTATTGCTTTCTTGATGGATACACTCGCTATTTTCAAATCCCAATCTCACCTCAGGACTAAGAAAAGACTACTTTCACATGCCCCTTTGGAACATCTGCGTATAGAAGAATGCCTTTTGGACTTTGCAATGATCCTGCAACATTCCGAAGGTGTATGATGAGTATCTTTTAAGAATTCATTGAACACTGCATGGAAGTCTTCATGGATGACTTCACCATTTATGGTGAGTCATTTGAATATTGTTTGCATTCACTCTCTCTAGTCATTGAAAAGTGTGTCAAGGGTAACCTTGTGTTAAATTTTTAAAAATGTCACTTCATGGTTGAAAATGGGATTTTTCTAGGGAACATAGTTTCAAAAGATGGTATTTAAGTCGATCCTGCCAAAATTGAAGTGATCCAATCACTTCCTGAACCCAAATCTGTTCGAGACATCCGTTCATTTCATGGTCATGCTAGTTTCTATCGGAGATTCATCCATAACTTGAGTAAAATTTCCCTCCCACTCACTCGCTTGCTCCAAAATGATGTCACTTTCCATTTTGATGAGGTTTTCAAGAGAGCCTTCATTGAACTCAAAACTGCTCTTACATCTGCCCTGATAATCTAACCCCTGGATTGGACCTTACCCTTTTAGTTAATGTGTGATGCTTCTGATAGAGCTGTTGGGGCTGTTCTTGGTCAAAGAAGAGAAAAGATTCCTCACGTCATCTATTATGCCTAAAAAACATTGGATGAAACTCAATCTCACTACACTATCACTGAAAAATAACTTTTAGCAGTGTTTGTTGCCTTAGATAAATTCTGGTCCTATCTCTTAGGTGCCAAAATCATCATCTTCACAGACCATTCTGCTATTAAGTTCTTACTCAAGAAAAGTGATTCCAAACCGAGGCTAGTAAGATGGATCCTCATGCTCCAGGAGTTTGACCTTGAAATCAAAGATAAAGATGGAAAAGAAAACCCTGTGGCTGATCACTGGATTAGAATTTCTAATTCTTCTTATTCAGAAATCATCGATCCTGAATTCCCTACTGAGAACCTTTGATCTATCACTCCAAAAATACCATGGTATGCCCCAATTGTAAATTACTTGGTTTCTGGTGTTTTTCCTGAAAATTTTTCTTAAGAACGAAAAATGAATTTGAAAAGTGATTCAAAATACTATTTTTGGGAAGAAAATAAACTTTGGAAAACTGGGGCAGACATATTAATTAGGAGATGTGTTGATGAAAATGAGCATTCTCCTATCTTATAATTCTGTCACTCACTTCTCGGAGGTGGACACTATGGACCACAAAGGACCTCCCAAAAGGTCCTAGACTCTGGATTCTTCTGGCCTTCACTCTTCAAGGACTCACATGAGATCTGTCAATCATGTCCCACTTGCCAAAATGTTGGCACAATCTCCAAAAGAAATGAAATGCCCCAAAATCCATTAATCTTTTGTGAAATCTTCAATGTTTGTGGAATCGATTTCATGGGACCATTTCCCCCTTCCAATTGATTCTCATACATTATTATTGCGATCAATTATGTTTCAAGGTGGGTTGAGGCCAAACCCACTTGGAAGGATGATTCTCATACTGTTAGTGAGTTCCTAAAGACCCACATCTTCCAAATATTTGGCACACCACGTGCCTTGATCAGTGACTTAGGAATCCATTTTTGTAATAGAACTATGGAATCTCTTCTAAAAAAGAATGGGGTTGTACATAAAACATGAAATGCATATCACCCTCAAACAAATGACATGGATGAACTCTCTAATAGAGAAGTGAAAAGGGTACTTGAGAGAATTGTTAAGCCCACCAGAAAAGACTGTCCTGAGAGACTTGGTGAAGCCCTTTGGGCTTATCGAACTGCCTATAAAACACCCATTGGGATGTCTCCTTTTAGGATAGTTTTTAGTAAATCATGTCACTTACTAGTTTAAATCCAACATAAGTCTTTTTGGGCTGTGAAAAACTGTAATTTTGGTTGTGAAAAATCTAGTGAAGAAATATTTTTGAAATTGGATGAATTGGAGGAGCTTCGACTTGAATCCTATGAGAATTCCACTCTGTACAAAGAGAAGGCTAAGGTACTCCATGACATACACATCATGAGAAAGGTATTTCATGAAGGTGAAAAGGTAATGCTCTTAAATTCTCAATTCTGACTTCACCCAGGTAAGCTTAATTCTCGTTGGGAAGGTCCTTTTGTTATTAGTAACATTTACCCATTTGGTGCAGTGCAAGTCCAACACCCCTCTTCCAAAAGGACATTTACAGTTAATGGACATCGGTTAAAGCATCACCATGAGAGGATGCACAATCTTGGATCAACATCTACTTCCCCAGGATCTCCAACTTCTCCAATCGACCAACCACTAGATGGAGATGGTGACCCGCCAAATCCAAATTAGGGGGCACCTCTTTACCTTTAACTCTCTCTCCATTTCTTCATCTCTCTACCTCTTTCTTCTTCTTCTTCTCTCCTTCATTTTTTACCACTTTTCTTCCAAACCTTTTTTTTCTCTTTCTTGTGAGGGTGTGTATTTTAAAAAAACCTTATAAACTAACAAAAAAAAAACAAAAAACACAGTCACTTAAAAAAATAAAAAAAGAGTCATTCTTACTCACCATCGAGTTTTGAAATTTTGTCCAACCATTTTGGGGAGTTAGCAGACATGTTTTCATCTCAAAAATTTTGTATCTTATAATGACTTCGGATAAATAATTTTGTGTCAAAATTAACAAATTTTGAATGCTCAATTTTTGATTTGGAAAATGATTTTCCCAAACCGTGAGAACAAACAATTTCTTTCATGCCAAGGCCACCTATAGCCATCTTTTAAAAATGTGTGTTTTCACCCCCATTTGTGAGTCTTGAGTTTGTGGACCTTTGATCTGAATTTTCTAACTTAGTGTGTATTAATATGATAGAGGCATTTTCTGAACCACATGAGAATCACAATAGCCAAACAGCCTCCCATTTCCCTTACATTAATCCTCCTTTTGAAAGCCCCTTCAAGCCTATGAAAACTTTTTCTTTGATAGCCACATTACAAGCCCAATACCTTATCCCACCCAATATCAACATGGATTTTCATTGCATACGTTTTTGAAATTTAAGTGTGGGGGGGAATGTATTTCATTTTTGGGTATCATTTCCTTACATTCCGGTGTGTTATCATCTGCTTGAGGACAAGCATCCATTTTAGTGTGGGGGATAGGTTGTCATTAAGTGTGTTTTGGGTAATGTAATGAACTTCCATTTATGTAATTTTGTAAATGTTATTGAAAAGTGTTCAAAAAAAATATAAAAAAAATAAAAACAAATCAAAAACAAATGATGAAAAAATGGGTTATGTCTTGGGTAGGTCAAAAATCACTCTTCCTCAACCTTTGATATTGTTAAAACTATTACAATTAGTTTTTTGAGGAGATCAATCATGGGTTGGGTTATGAGTGTGAGATCTTTTCAAAGTTCAACTTTTGAAAAACAAAGAAAAAAAAAGAAAAAAAGGAACACTTGAATTATATTCTTTTTGGGAGAAGTTCTGTGTTTTGTAAATATTTCATCTTCTCATTGACTTAATATTTTCTTCCTCTGTTGAATCTTTCTTCACACAATCATTCCCTTGTAAATATGTGTTTTGACTTCCTTCCATGTTTTATTTCCAAAAAATATGCATTTCTTTTTCTATGTTGGTATTTTAACCCTCTTCTTCTCTCTCTTGAACATTATATTCCTACTATCCCATAGCCAAAAAAAAACCCTTTAAAAAGTCCTCTTGATTCTTGTTCACTTTTTATAGGGATTGGAAGCTGAGTTCTCTTTTCAAACTCTAAGATTTTCACTTTTGGTTGGTGAAAGAGTGAACCTCCACAAATAAATTTTATCATCTTGAGAGGTGTGAGTTTTGAGTGTCAACATTTTCCATTTCTAAATTTGAGAATGAAAAAATGAATTAGTTTTGTAACATTGGTTCTATAACAACTTGTGGTGGAATTCAAAATGGATGAGTGAAATAGTCTAAACCTCCCCTGATTGGAGAAAACAAAATTTTAATATCTCTTGGTGAGTAAAAATGATTTTGTCATGTTTTTATATTTTTTGCACATGAGGACATGCACAAAACTAAGTGTGGGGGAGTTGATGTTATTAATATTTTAATGACTTATTATATACCTCCTTTACTTATTTTATATGAAATGTGCATAATTTGTGTAAAATATTAATGTTTTAATATTAAGTATAATTTTTGAGCATTTTTTAGAAGTAGTCCACTTGAGTCAGTTTAATGTTTTAATAATAACTATCACTATAATGATACAAATTGTATGGTTCGTGTTTTTTTAGTATTCAACTTTCAATATACAACATTTAATTAGAAGGTACCATGAGCCAATTCTGCCGTTTGAAGGGTCATATGTTCCTCACAAACAAGACCACGGAATCTGTGAACAAACTGGACCAGACTTGATTATTGATTTACTGGGCTCAATCTAGAAGTTCAAAAACATTTACTATCCACCATAATTCTTGGGAAACTACATTTCATCTTGGATAAAAATTTCAAGGCCCAAATCTAAGTACAAAGGGCCCAAATGAAGCTTTGAAGTCCAACCCACCATTCTGGCTGAGAATTAAAATCAGTATAGGATTCATGCCATATCTCATGATGTAAGAATAAAATCGAACTGATATTTTTTAGTGTGAAAGAGAAGATATAGGCGGCCGACTTTGTTGAAGAACCCATTCGGATGTGAGGGCATAATCCTATTCAAAAATCCTTTCACATTCTGGACTTTAAAAAGTCTGGATTGAAATTGACAGTTTTACTATGTTTAATCAACCGGCCATAAATTTTTATAATTATATCCAAATGACTCCAAATTTTGAGAGTAGTCGGAAAACGTTATCATCTACAACTTTTAAGAATAAGATTTCTCGAGATTAGGCTTTCTTGATGTCCATATCTGCGATCCAAGTGGAGGGGTATTTCTTGAATGTAAACAGTCCACCACCTTGGGCTATAAATACATCCCCTCCTCTCCTTTCAAAGGGGTTAGCATTTTAGAAGAGAGGATATTATACTGGCACGAACGAAGCCTTGCCAAAGGCTTGGGGGGACCTTCCATACTCATGTTTTCACTAGAGAGACCTTTCCTCCTCTCTTTGTTTTCACTTAATTTTGTGTTCTTCATTTTTTGTAATTTTGTAAGTCTCTTTCTTTGTAATTCTGTTTTAAAGTCAGTTAGTTCTTCAATATCTCTTATTCTCATCCACCTTCTATAGTTTAATATTTATGTTATTAAAATAGTTTAAATTCAGTTCAGTCCCCTTCCCTTCTTTAGCTTCTTCATTCAATCGAAAGTTCGTTTTTAATTATCATCATTGTTCGTGTGTGTGTGTGTCGACGTACCACTCTTTTCTTATCCCTTTATTTTTATTCTTTTTTTAATTTATTATCATAATAATTACAACCAGATTATTAAACACCCAAATGGCTGAGTAAATCTCTCATTGGGGTGAGTTATAATTTAGGTTTGTTAAGTGATTGAGAACTCATGCTTGATGAATATTCTTTGAATTAACATTGTGTATGTTGGACTTAACATGTCATGGATTAATGACTTGTTTTGTTTAACATGTGGTTTCCATGGATTATTGGAACCATAAATACAGCACCATAAATAAGATCTGAATGGGATTATAACCATAAGTTAAGTTAGGGCTCAGTTTAAAGCCTTAACACTTAGGAATTATAATCAACATCATCTTGTGACATGGGTGTTAATTTAAATGCAATATAAAGCAAAGCTCAAGGATATCAAAAGCTTAACTAACCTAATGATGAACTCACCCTAATCATTATAAATTTGTTAAATCAATCATAATAAATTAGTCATTTCAACTAAGCTATGAAAAAAACCCTCCCAATCAGTATACAATCAACTAAAAACAAACGATTATTTCAAAGTATCATCTCTGAGGATTCGACCCGAGTGTTGCTATACACATTAGCAGAGCACTGGAACCTTGACCGGTCGATAGGTGAAAATCGGCCGCACATTTCAATCATAAACATTCGTTTTAAAACTAGAATACGAACTGTCAATACTTTAACCATAAGAAATGAATGGTATAAAAATAGCACATCCATAGTCAAACATATCATAAAAACTTCAATACAATATCGATGTTTTGTATCATAATAAATCAACTTCAAATAAACTTAAAATCCATCAAAGGATTATGACATAGATGAAATAAAAACCTTTTTTAGAGACATATCTATTTATATTTTGAAATCATTTAAGAGTCACATAAATAAAATATTTATTTTGAAAATATTCTTATAATCCTGTAAGGGAAGCTTTGACGATGTTATAACGGCGGAAAATAGCCGCACCCACCGTATAAGTTAAAAAAACATTTTTACCTTAATTTTGTCGAAAAGGTTAAAACAGACCTTGTTTTGAAAACGACGAAATGATTCCTTTATAAACTTCATATAAAAAGTCAAACAAGGGTATAAATGACTTTAACCCATATTCTGTAAAATAGTAAGAAAGTTTTGAAATACATTTTTAAGAAACATGGATGCTTATGATAAATATGTCCCAGTAGATAATTATGTATAAACAACCTTAGATAGTGAAGAGATTGGGAAATAAACCCTTAACTTGTACTTTTCCTTAGTCGATGGCATGTTAAAATAAAGTATAAAAGTTAAAACATTGTTATTATATTATACAATAACCATATACATAATTATGATATCATATATGATCTTATAATAATTCTTTGTTAATAATAATTTAGTTTTATCGTCGTTTCGGGTGTTAACTTACATTTTTTCTTCTATATGTTTTCTTACAGAAGTCATGTTTTTTATGGATAGGTTGTATATTATTCATATCTAGAATGATATAAAGTTCTTAAACATTACTTTTAATCATCAAATGAGAATTATTCTTGAATGGATACGATGGGGAATGAATCTCATCGCGTTCTTGGAGATGGTAGCTCGTATGTACGCACGAGCGACAATATCATCCTTTTGATATTAAAATAATGTATAATTGGATGGTATATAATATATACAGAATAATTATCATGTTATATGTATTATTTACATGAATTATACATCATTATTATACCCATCTAAATAATAATATATTGAATAACAATTACACCACAATGTGGAGACGGTAGGCCGTACGTACACACGTATGGTGACATGTCATTCAAGGGATGGAGAGAATAATGAATTTATTTGTTACGTAATTATAATATCATCAAAGTATATAGAAGGTACTGGATTTATTATTTTATAATGGAAATAACAAGTAAAGAAGAAGTTGAAGAAGAATGTAACTTTAAAGAGGGTGGTGAAGACGTTACCTCTTCTTCGGGTTCTTCCTTTTGATTTGATCAAAAGGGCTCCTTAGGTTGGATTTCTGATCGAAATAAAGCCTCTAGGATGAATTAAGGGAATTTGGGAGGATATATGGGCATGGTTTGGCCGAGGCAAATGGATTTTAAGGTGTGAATTAATGAGAAGGGAGAGTGCCCTTTTATAAGAGGGTTGAGGGGCTCTTTAGGAAAAACATAAAGTATTATTTTATAATAAAATATCATTCGGTTTCTAATGGATCCAAAGTGGATTATTCAAAGTATAAGGTGGGGATGGGTCTAAATCCTTTCAACCAATAGATTTTATACAGGATTGGGTCATTATATTAACCTTATCTTTTAGTTTTAACTCTTGGTTAATTATTTTAACACTTAGCATGTCACATTTTATTTTTATAATATATAGTTAATAAACATACTATATACCTCCAAGCGACCCCCAAGTGGTCCATTAATGATACACCTATCATGATATAAGTCTCTTGGACAAACCTTATATTTTTATGAATTGAATATAAATTAATAATATAATATTTGTTTTAAAAACTCTTTGATGTCAATTTTGACACTATTGGGTATTTTGTTCTTGAAAAATTTATAACAGCATTATTACTTCAGAAAAAAATTATATAAACAATCCTAATATTTCATAGTAACCTAGAAAAATATTGGAATTTTCAAAAAGTCTAAAATTAAATTTATTTGGGTATCTATAATATCAATTACCTCAATCTTTCATTAATACGGTAATTACTGCATCATCATTGTGTCATAAATAAATTAAAATATTTATTGTAAAAAAATTATAAATAAAATACCATTATGTAGAAAAATTCTTTATCCATCTAATAAATATTTATAATTTAAAATATAACATATATAACACTATTTAAGTTTTTTTCAAAAAGATATAATCATATGTTATTTTTGTATTTACTTAAACTCAATTAATATAAAGTGTCCCTATCACCTACAAGTGCCTCCATGGGGTCCAAAAATCAACCCAAAGATGCCCATGGTCAGACATGTATCCACCAATAATGTTAGGACACGTTTTAGGGTAATTTATTATTATTATAATATTATTATTTTACCCTTATTTACCAGATTTACTCTTTAACCTTGGTAAATAAAATATTTACCGAAGTAATTATTCAAAATGTCTAAAAATAAAATTTACCTATTTACACAATTTGGAAATCCTGATTCCAAATATGGAATCCATTTTTAAAAATTCAAAACACATAAGTGTCAGAAATTAATTTAAAATTAATCCCACTGTCAAAACAAAAAGTGTGTTTTTAAGATATAATAACTATCAAAAGATTGACATTTGTTTATGTACGGTTTAATTGTGAAATTTTGTAAAATGAACAACATTGTATTAAATGGTGAAAAATATATTCTAAATATACTTTAAAACCAGTCAAATTAATAATTTATCACTATTAGTTATTTGGATTAAAAAATTTGTTTTTAATTAAAATTTAGTAATTTTCACTATTCATTAAAATATACAATTTATCCAAAAAGTTACAAAATATCACCCTAGGATAATTTTGATATTCCAAATCCAAAAATGAAGTCCATTTTGAATGATAAAATGTATAAAATTTCAAAAAGTGGGTATTACTATTCATAATGACTACTTTGATTGATCGCGGTGTGTTAGAATCTTGAAGTTGCGTATAATGCACGCTATTACATTACTCAAAGGGAAACGTACCGTGGAAGCTTGAGGTGTTAAATAGGTATTGATTATAGAAATCCCATCAATGAATCATTATGTCTCATGGGACCAACTATCCGAGGTATTTGGTGTATGTCTACCCAATTATTTACGATGTCTTGGAATGAGGCCTTGAAAATATATTTATGTCTTATAAAAAGGCCTTGATGGTATGATTATAATATATGAAATTAGTCAGTCCATAATTAAGAAGTATGTTACTTTTATCCATATGATTTTTGATATTTTTTCCCTTGTATATATTTAATGTTCTAGTTTTTATGGTTTTATAGAAATATTTTCTTTTATAAGAGAATAAAATGTACATTGATTTAAAAGATTTTGTATGATATCATATGGGTAAAGGGTTGGATTTCAAGGTACACCTTTAATGTTTTTCAATTAAACTTCATTAATTAATGTCTTTTCCCATTGTTCTTTCTTATGAAATATTTTATGAAAATTTTTATTACAAAAGTTGATTTCTAGAGTATGAAATTGATTATTTTAAACTCAAATAATATTACGAGAATGGAAAACATCCTTATAGATTTTCATGAATTTCAAATAAATTTATGACTCTCCTTTCTTTTTTATTTCCCTTTTTAAGATCTTATTTTCTCACCAAAATTTCTAAAATAATTATCCACATGGCCTAAGAATGTGTAAGAATTATTACAATGTCAATGGTGACATGTCTTTAATGAAGGAGAAGTGTCAAGAATGAAAACAATAGTGTTATAATAAGAACCTATTTGTCGGGTTTTTTTTAAATTATTTAGGAATTATAAAAAACAAGTATGTTAGTAAGAAATATATTTTTATGAGAATTACATGAGTTTTAATATGCATTAGTTTTTTTAATTATCTATAGATCTATAACTACAATGAATATCCAAGATATAAGTGACTCATTTTTTTTAAATTTATAATTAGGAAAGTTAAAATTTGAGTTACTTTATTTGGTATAAAATAAAATAGTTTAATAGTATTATTTTAGCACTAGAGTTTGGTTTACGAGCCTAGGGAATAATAAATATACTTCCATAATATCCTTTTCCCTTTCATTACTTCCAAAATACAAGAATAACTTTTCATGGAAATTCATCCATTGATTAGATACCAGTAGAGTTTTTGTTCTATTAAAGGATGGAGGCTTCTATCACATCAATTGATTCAATATAGGTTCTCCATACTATAGAACAATAGATTTTTCTACATGGGAAAGGATATTTTTCATATCCTAGGTCAGCTACCCCAATATGGCCATGATCTTCCCAACACTGATGCCCTACGTATTAGATTGTTCATTAGAGAAATATATACGTAGAATATAATTTTTAATATGTCCTATATTCCTTCCTCTACGAAAAATATCTACAAAATTGAAAACATATTGTTATCTCATTAAATGATAAATATTGTTCCATAAAATAGAAAAAAATAAAGGTAAAATTTATCATACATTCCATGGGATTATCATAATTATTTTTATAGATATGTTCTTATAAAATCTAGTCCCTTAGTTTCCTACTAAGTTTTATTTAATACCAAATAAATAAAAACTGACTCTAGTAACATAAATCTAGTGTTGGATCTATTATATTGGTGTAAGATACATGGGATCACACCATCAAGGATCGACTAGTTTAACAGTCCTGGAAAACTAGATACATACATGATTTATATATTTCCTTAAAAATAAAAAACATAAGATAATAAAATTTATTTAATCCATTAAAATCATTAAAATATATATTCTTCATATCCTATACAAAGGAAAAAATATAGGGGAAAGATTGGATGGTCAGTAAGGGTAGTATAAAACATAATATAGCGACAATATATTAGGAATACAAAATATGGTAGATTAGATAATCAAATCACATTCCATTTAATCAAAAAATTAAGATAAAAATATATCCATAGAAAATATCAATATAGCAATCATGTATATAATAATAACTAAATTATGTATAAAGTAATTGAATAATTTCTGACATTCATGATCTTACCCTTAAAGTCTCATGCTAATAAATCATCAATCATACCTTCAAGGCATTGTATTAATACATATTCAATTAATGGGTAGATAAACACCAAATACCAAACTAATATAAGATGAAAAATATTTTTTATCATGAGACTTATAAATGTGTTAAAGAGTTATCTACCACTAGGTTTCATCATCCAATTACATATTTCTAATGTATTAATCATATATTTAATTAATAATATAAAACAAAATGAATATGGATTATCGAACAATAAATATCGGTATTTAATTATGTAAAAAATAATTTAAATATTTCCTTATAAAATAATCAACCTTTCATTAAATTCAATATTATTCTACATAGAACTAATAAGTATATATATTTTCAATATTTTACTTAGTAAATAAATGGAATATGTTTCTTTACAAATACACTTGTTGGGAAAAAATCCCTCAAGGTAACTCTGAAGCATTTTTGGGCTGTTTGTGTTTGATGAAAATGCAAGTTCCCATGGTAAATTGTTGAGTTTTAGAGATGTTTTTGAAAACCCATGTTGAAAAATAACCATGACAAAGGAAGAAAAAATATGGAGGTTGTATAAAAGAATAGATACAAGGTGGCACCATTTTCTAGTGTTTGAAAATAAATTTGGGGTTCAAAATTGGGAGTTTGGTAAGCATCGTGAAATGTGGTTTTCCTTGAAGATCTCAAAAAAATATAGAAAAGGCACGAGTTTCACGAAGATGGGCTTCTTGATGTGGATTTTGTGAAGATATGAAAAAATTTGACAATGTTCCCGTCGATTACGATGAGCTTCGTGAACAGAAACATTCATGATCATTGTGACAACTAAGGGAATTGCGAGTAGAGCTCCATAGCGATGGTGCGAAGGAATTGACAGAATGCTCCGTGATTTGGACCAGCTCTACGATCCAAAAAGTTTCATGGTGCTTCACGATATAGAGAGAATTTCGGCAGAAATTTCGGAGCTGGTTAATTTTAACTAACGTAGATCTGATTATGAACGAAAGGTTCAAGGGTTGGTGGAATCGCCTATAAATAGGACTCAAACCCCTCAAGAGGTGTAGAGAATTTTCTTTAAATATTTTTAGATCATAAATCTCAAAGGAGGTTCGTGGAGGTAGCGTGCATCACAAAAGGTCAGAGCTTGAGAACGACTATTCTAGCTCCACGAAAGAGGCGTGTTCTGCATTGGATTAGTGATGTTCGCGAAGTATGGTGTTCCGCGAAGGTAGTGTGCTTCACGACGGAAGTGGGATCCACATAGGCTAGTCGAGATCTACCAAAGGAATGCACACCATGAAGGCCAGTTTAGCTTTCTAGAGGATGTTCACATCACGAAGGCTTGGTTAGCTTTGCGAAATTGCAAAGACCAGTGTGAACTCTGTGAAGCAGTGAGCTCTGCGATCTAGAGAGCTTTGTGATATAGTGAGATTTGTGAACCTGTGAGCTTTGAGAAGAAGTTTTATAATTTCAAAGGCTTGTTTGAGCTTTTCAAAAGTGGGAGCTTCAAAAATTAAATGTGTTTTGTGAACGAGATTCAAAAGGCATTTACTAGTATTTAGAGGTAAAGTGTTTTTCATTGGTGGATGAAGGTGGAACTTAAATAGAGAATCCATCTACAACTGAGGATATATTAATTAGTGATAATGATTGGTCCAATAAGTCCATAAACACTGAGTGGATCCCTTCTATGTGAAGTGAGAAATGGAAGAGTAAAAAGGTTATCCTTTCTTCTAACAGTGAGTCAGAGAGAGAGAAACAGGGAGTGACCCTTGGGAAAACAGTGAGCTAACCCTAAACATTTTAAAGGCAGTGTGCCTAAGCATTTATGTGATCTAGCCTGAACATTATTGGTAGTTAGATTTATTGGATTCAGTACAACGTCACATAGCCATTGTATTATCCTTTGACATAGGCTAGTAAGGGTGAACCAAGTAAAAATCTTTGTGTCTCCCTGATTGCTTCCCTACATTTCATTTAAAGAATCATTATGAGATAAAGAAAAAAAGTGATCATCATAAACACACAAGTGAAAAAAAGTGAACCTCATAATAAAGAGGTCAATATCTAGTGGGGCAGTAAGAATTTGAAAACGAATATACATACGTTGATTCACCCCCTCTCTGGGTATGTATGCCTCTTTTGGTCCTAACAACACTTAATTAGATTTATGGAAAATAGGGTGTTAACATTGTACAGGGTAACTGGTATATTACTAAGACAATAATAAAAATAATGAAGATTACATCCACGATGATGGGACATGGATATTTAAAAGAACCTCAATTAATAATAAATGAATGAATTTTAGTAATGTAATGTATTTTTAGAATTTGAGAGGAAAATTGAAGTGAAACGTTAGAAATAAATTTCTTAGAACTCATTTACATTGCTATAAAAAAATTATAAATAGTTTCAAAAATATTTTTCAAAATGTGCCAATGATAATTTTAATTTTATTTTTGTAAAATGATTTATAAAAAAGAAAACTTGAAAAAAAATATTCTTAGTAAGTAAATGTATAATGGAAGATAAAAATAAATATATAAAAAATGAAACCCCCTTTTAAAATATTTTGAGGAAAATATATCCTCTTCTTTTTGTCACTTTTTATAATGAAAAACTTCCTAGAATAATTGAGTTTTAATTTTATTTTAAAAACCTATGAAACTTTAAAAGTAATATAAATAATGAATAATGTTCATTGAGGTAGGAAAATTTATTCACTATGTATATGTTAGAAGAACATTCCTTTCACACTTTTCTAAGGAATTTTTTTAAAAAACAACCTTTTTGAAAAAATGTAAAAATAATAATTTTAAAAATTTGTAGTTAATATATAATATTATTGAAAATGGATTTAAAAAATCATTAGAGAATATAAAATAACATTCCTAAAACATTTAAAATAATCTAGACACGGATGAACAATATCCCAAACTAAAAAGAAGAAGTAAGGTCAAAGTTTTCTTAAAAACATTCATTTAGAATTTTGACTACCAAAGGGAGGAAAAAAATAGAGAAATAGATGAAAAAAAGAAATAAGTATTGGATAAGGAAATATATGGGGTATAATATTGATAAATCATATAATTATTTCCACATAAATTCAAACATAAACAATATAAAATAAATATTTGATTGTATAATAAACCCCTTACAATTTTAATAACTATAGTATAAAAACCCCTTAAAAGATAAAAATTTTATAGAAGAAAAAATATAATTAATAATTAATAAATAATTATTTAATATTTAATATGGTCAACATATATATCACATAAAATAAATTAGGTGAATAATATAAAATATGTCTCAATGGAGTAGAATTGAGGAAAAAAACTCTTACACTAGATTTCTTATTATTTTAATATGTTCTATCCTATATAATAATAAATTTTAAATTTTTAAAAAATTTATTTATATAAAATTTCAAATATATTTAATTTTTAAGGTCATTATATAATAATTTTTATATCATTCATTTTATAGTCCTTACTTACATCAAATTCTTAAGATTAGTTGGCTGATATCTACAAAATTACTTCGATATATTAAACTAAGAAAGAGGTGTTATAAAATGGATAAATTATTTTAAAAATGTTAATAATATCATTAATATAATATTTTTTTCATCACATACAATTTTACAACCATTCATGTAAGGCTATAATAAAAAAATGAAAGAACTCGTTCACGGAGGTGTTTGTCTACACATACACATGACGATGTTTTCATTTTCCTAATGGTTGGAAGGAAAACAAAGTATATATTTTTTAATCATTAAATATTCATATTTATGTTATAAATATCATTTTCATTCATAAAATCCATCCTTATAACTATCCATGTGAGGATGATGATGAAAAATGAAATGAATCTTTCCTAAAGATGGAAGTCCATTCGTACACATAGTAACATTATCATTTTCCATTAAAATGGATGGTAAATAGATAATGTTTATAATATTATTATAAAAAAACTTAAATATAATAATGTTACTGATTTTCATATATTAGGATATTAATTACCCTTCACATTTCTTTCAGGTATGTTTTTATCTTTTCTTTTTGTTTCCCTTTTTGTTTGGGTGAGTGTTTCTGACCCTAAAATTGGGAGGATACCAATAATCATGAAGTTAGAGTTTTTTTTTGGAATTCTCAACATAAAACATGGAATTTATAATTCATAATGGGAACTTACATACCATGCAAGTAAATTACATACCATGTAATGGGTGTCAGGAAGAAGCTGTGAACTGGGTGCACAGAATGAATGATTTACATGTTGTGTAATAGGTACACACCATGTAGGTATATAAATATGGTTTTAAATAAAAAGGTGATGGGGTTTTCTATGTATGTGGTCCTCAATATTTAAATGAATGGTAATGGCATTAAACACAATGTAAATTTCTTGAATGGTTGGTTTAAGTAAGCAGATTAAATGGTTTTCTATTTGATTCATTGTAACACCCCAGGTAAATAAAGAATATGAAATTTTCACAATTATCCATATTTTTTGAATTAAATATTAATATTACTTTAAAGGGGACGCTATGCGCGATTGCGTACCCAATACGCAACAACGAGTTTCTTGGGAATCTTACGTTGCACTCTAATAATAAAATAATATTATTTTAAATGGTAGTTAACGCCTAGCCGTTGTAACAATGGGAATGAACATAAATAACTACAAAATGATTATATATTTTTGTCAAATATTTTTAATTTTATCCAATAAATGTTGGAGGCTCAAAATGTAAATGAATCCAATTTTAAGCATAAATCTTCTAATATTCTTTAAAAGGTCGATTAACCGCCTTTTGATGGAGAATCCTTTTTAAATATACTTTCGACAACTTTATATGTTTTATTTGAAAAAATAAAATTCTTCTTTAGAATCGGGACCTCAAAATTTACTTTGTGTAAATTTTTGGTATTTTTCCGATAAAGTTCATTTTTAATGAATAGTGAAAATGTTGTATTTTAATTCAAAACCACTTTTTAATGTAATTTATTTATACTATTAGATTATCTTTTGAATTGTTTTTAAAGTGAAATTAGAATATATTTTTACCATTTAATCCAATAGTGGTCATTGTAATTAATTTCATTTTGAAATTGGACTTAAACTAGTGTCAATCTTTTAATAGATATTGTTTCTTAAAAACACGCTATTTGTTTTGACAGCAGGAATTAATTATTAAATTAATTAATTTAACTTATATGTTTTGAATTTTGTAAAATATAAATCATTTTTGAATTCGGAATATCAAATATATCTTAGGGTGAATTTTTGGTATTTTTCTGAAAAACATCAATTTTTGATGAATAGTGAAACCACTAAGTGGTAGTTTAAAAACTGATTTTTTTCATTTAAATGAAACTTTACCACTTCTGTAATTTTAATTTCAAAAATCCGACATACATGGTTGTAATTAGGATGTAAAATGTGGTTCAATGGGATTAAAATAGTTTTTTGGTGAATAGTATCTTTGAAGTTTTTAATCGCGATTAGAGGTAACTAGTGTAATTTAAGGTAAAAATAATGTTTTAATAATAAGAAATGACCTAGAAACATGTCTTACCCTCATTGGATGTGTCATGGCCGACCAAGGGAATCCATGGGTCAACTTGGGGACCCCATGGAGCTACTTTGGTTTGAAAATGACATAAATAACTTTTTATTTAAAGTTAAAATAAAAATGTCACATGCATGAGTTGTTTTACAAAAACAATTTTTAAATGGGGTTATAAAAGTCATATTTTTTACTATAAATATTAATCAGAAAGCTAAAAAGATTTCCTACATCATGATATTTTTTTATAATTTTTAGACATTATATAAATAAAATTATTTATGACATCATGATGATGCAGCGATTACCTCATTAATAATGGATTTAAATAAAATGAAAAGATAATGTTAAAAATATAACATAAACTTGTCAAAAACCTATTGGATGAGTATATTTCGAACCCTTACCACCTTATCCTCGATATAAATTAATTTGGGACCTTTAAAATCCGAATCACATTTGAAAATAAAGTTACATTTTCTATCTTTCCAAGAGTGCCCTCCTCTCCTCTTATAAAAGGCCCCCACCTCTACCACCTTACACACACCTCTAAAGCCTTTTTCTCGGCCATACCATGACCATTTCATCTCTCAAAATCCATATATTCATCATTTAAGCCTCACATTGGGCATAATTCCTTTCCAAGGAAGCCTTTGAGCTCAAATCAAAGGAAGTTACCCGATTTAAAGGTAATGTTTTCCCTTGTGTTTTTTTGTTTTGTTTTGCTTCTCCAACCCCCTAAAATATTTTTATTGTTTTTTTTGTAACAAAAAGAGTATATTCAATATAATATGGTTTTGTTATGTGAATTATTCGAGCTAAAATTACACACAACTTCGTCTAATGGTTAAATAACATACTGTTTCTGTGGATGGCGAATTACTGCCTCACGAAATGATGATTGTTAAATATTCTTTTAACACCATCAAAGGTAGACATTAAGATGTCACTATATTTATATATAATATATAATATGTTTATGTTTTCCTTAAGCTTATGTATTTTTCATTTATGGAATAACTTTATGGTTTCCATTATGGGTAAACGCGATATCTTCATTTTTGGAAGTGCGGACTACCACCCCCTCAAAGTGATTTGATTCGTTAATGCCATATGTGGGACGTATAAAGGATGGAATTAATGGTATTACATATGTTATCCTACTGGAATTATAATATAACTTTATATAATTATTATTTTATTCCATTAAATATAATAAAATAAATGAAAGTACCGTTCATGCGTACGTACGGCTTACCGTCTCCATGAACGGTACATTTCATTTCTTATCTCCAAATGTTATGTACTATTATAAGTACATATATATAATGGATATATATTTAATATATTACATATAAATTATGGATATCATTCTGGAATTATAATATATATATACATATATCTCTCATTTTGTTTTAATTCCATTAATATGAAAAAAATGAAAGTAGCGTTCATGCGTACGTATGGCCTACCGTCTCCATGAACGGTGCTTTTAATTTTTTATCTCCAAATGATATGGAATAGTATAAAATTAATATATACTGGATATATATGATATTTAAAACATAAATAATATTTTGGAGATGATTTACATATAACTACATGGAAAATTATTTTCCAATAAGTTCAATTTTTACTCATGTACTGAACATTGACAAAAACGTCTCATATGAACTCACCTTATTAACCAATTATTATTACATTATAATATGTGATATGAACTTAATAATAATATTTAAAGTAGGTCCTTAAGCAATTATAAATTGACCAAATTCTATTATTCAGGAGATTGAAGAATGATCGAGTCATGTCGGACATGAGGTAAGGGATCCGACCCCTCTCTTTCTTTTAAAGTACACTCTTTTATGTCATTCCTTTTAAGATCATATTTCTTTTGATTGGGATGTTTTTTATATTACTCTTACTTTAATTTTTATGTTCATCTGATGAGAGGCCTTATTTTCTCTCATCAATCCATTTTGGATGTTTTGATTGGTGCCGTTAGGCTGCCGGATTTTCGTAAGAGATCCAACCTCTCCCTTTCTTTTTAAGTACTCTCCTTTATGTCACTTCTTTTAAGATCTTATTTGTTTTGTTGGGGGATGTTATTTTATATTCATATTTCTTTACATTTTATGTTAATCTGGTGAGAGACCCTATTTGATCCCATAAATCCATTTTTGGAGGTTTTAAGTGGTGTCGTTAGGCTGCCGAGTTTTCGTAAGTGATTTTTCATCTCACTTTTATTCCCGTGAGATTTATGCTACATTTGCCACCATTTCCTTTGAGTGGTATATGAAATTACAATTATTATAATCTTTTTGTAATATACTTTTGTTTATGAGTATTTACACCAATGTTGTATTGTTCTTCTTTCATGGGGTGTATATTTCGAAAGATACCCAAGTCGGTAAGGGAACTTTTCACCCTCCTCTTTTTAAAATACTTCTTTTGTTGGGTCTTTTAATTTTCATATTGTATTGTTTAGATATGTTATTATATATCCTTATTGTTGTAAATTTTATGTCCAAGTGGTGAGATACCATTTTCTCTCTCATCAACTAATTTGATGAATTTTAAAGTGACGCCGTTAGGCTGTCGAATTTTACCAAGGGCACTTTTTAACCCAATTTAGATTTCTTTGGTATCAACATGTAGTTATTGAATATTTCATCCTTTGAATATGTGTGAATGACCTTTGATTGTTTTACACTTAATATCCACTTATATTGGGTTTATTTATATTTGTCACACATAATTTTGAGACCGATTTATCCTTAATTTAAGGATACCTTCTTGATAAGGGATTCCATCTCATTTTACATTTAGACTTCATTGTTGTTATGCACCAATTCACTCTTATATGGTGTATATACTGCCCTTTGGAATATTATATGATGAATACATTTATTCTCATCATATTATAAAGTTCTGATTAAATTGTATTCCTCAATTATTGTATTCAAGTGTCTCTCATTTTGTTAAAATCCCTTTAACTAAAATATCATTTTAAATATTTTAATGATTTATTATTATAAATATTTCTCATTAATAACCATGTTTTAAAAATGGTTTTAAGGATTTGTTTATATGGATATTAATGGTTTAAAATGTTAAAATCATCAAAGTGGTATGGGACACTTTGATTCAAAAATCTCTTTATTAAATGTTTTAAATGGTTTTGAAAATGGTTTTTAGAATGGATTCATTATTTCAATTTCATAAAAGGTTATATTGTTGTTGCAATGTAGGAATGTTATCTTTCCTTTATGCTTAAGTTATGTGATGTGATTATGTTATGGTTCTTGGGAATTGTTTATGAAGATGGGTGGTTCTGTGATAAACTAAGGGCGGGTGAGCCCGAAATAGCTCTCCAATGCATTGGGTAACACGAAGGAGTTAAACATTAAGGTTTCTCCGAAGTGATTTAGGGAATATACTGTGATGGGTATTCCAAACGTAACCAAGAGGGTTACTCCCTACATAAGAATGTTATGAATGCCTCAATTTACCTTTATGCATTATTATTTCTATGATTTATTCATGATTTGATGAGGTATGTTAAAATTCTTATGTTTTATGAGTAATGTATGATTTCATACATGGACTATTGTTTTCTTTCCATACTTTTTATAAACATTACTGAGATTTTTATGCTCATCCCATGTTTTTGAAATTTTTTTCACAGGTCAAGGTAAAAGGTACATGATGTGATGATAGGGAAAAGGAAGCGTCAAGAAAGAATCCATGTTTATTTAAGTATGTTTCCATTGATGGTGAAGAATGAATACTGTATTTTATGTAACCACTTTGTTTAAATGTGGAATGTAATGCAAGTTTCATGATCTAATTCTCTAAAACTCTAAACCTAAAAATATCCTCAATGTGTATTCTTGTAATAACTCAAGATTAAGTAAGTTTTAAGGCTGGGGCCTTATAGTTGGTATTAGAGGTCGGTTTAGATAACTTTAGAGGTTAGGGTATTCTCTAGGCATAAGTGACATTACCATAATGGTTAGGATTTCAGAAAGAGTCCTAGTTTTAGATAAAGTGAATGAGTAAGTATATCTTAGTATTTATCTTCCTCATTAGTACATGATGGTTTTGTTGATATACTCACACTGACATTTTTGTTTTTAGTGAATGGATGGATCTAGCAGTCACCAAAGTGACAATAGGTTTGAAGGAAACTGTGGTGGTTCTCTGATTAAGAGACTGGATGAAATGGGGGATTCAATGACGAAACTCATGGTTGTTCTAAACCAACTATTAAGGAGTAATGATCAACCACTTGTACCTTGGTATGTTCTGTAATGCATCATGTATGAGATGACCAATCAATGTGGAAGTTTAGGTAATAATTATAAAGGTAACCATTAGGGTTTATATGATCCTTACTTTTGAGGTAATTATGGATTATTATATGTTATGATGGAAAATAAAAATAATGAGATAAACATGAGGTTAAAATATGTTATGATTATTTTTTATGATTTTATCTTGTTTTGGGGAATGTTTTATGAATTATATAGTTTTGGAAAAAGGACAACATGCAGACCATGTGACAACCCGTCGCGTCGGACAAAGCTGCAGGAATCGAACCCACAACCAAAGTGCGACTGGTATTTATTTCCTACCACTGGACTACGTGAAGTCCCTGGTTAGTTTAACTAATTCATTTTAGTTAGATGATTTTAGGAATCAAGAGTATGTTTATTTTGGGTTATCTATGGAAATGATTAACCTATCATGGATGATATGTGATTAGGTTAATTACTTTTCAATATGAGAATTTAAGAGCAACTGATGTTATTTGGAGATAAACGTTAATTTGTACCTTGGAAGACTATGTGATTAAATCCTTCAAATATTTGGGTTTCAATCTTATTTTGGTTTACTTTGTAGAATTTTATGTATAGATGTTTATTGAATGCACTTTGTTGAACTTTGGGTTTTGACAAATTTTGGAGATTAAGAATAGATTTTTTTTATAAAGGATTATCCTTTTGGGTATTATATGATCCCATACTAACATTTTTGGTTTTAGTTTTGGTTAAGGTCTAAAGACATGGGAAGTATATAGTTCTCTTTTGTGGATTAGGTGGTTCTCTAGAAGTTGATTGTAGCTCTCTTAATGTGAACAAGTCATCCCAAATACTCGTCTTTTGGAGAAAATATGAGTTCGGGTAAGAAATCTAGTAAAAGTTGAAAGTCAACATGACAATTAAGTATGATTCCTTATGTTTTAGTTAAGCTCATAAATAAATTCCTCAATGAAAAGTAACATAAAACAAAAATGTTGTCTGTTAATGTTTCCTACTGGGGAATCAAATACCATTTAACCCATCACAAGTTTGTGATTTTCTTATTGTTAACTTTCTCATAGACATGTTTACTATCACTTTACATCAGAACATGACCCTTTGTTTTCTCCTCCATATCCATATTTTCTTACATGGAATCCTAGTATGGGTTAACTCAGGTGACCTTTGTACTTCTCTTTCTTTATTTTAAGGTGATTGTTTTACTGACTATTGTTCCGATGTGGGAGTTTCAATGAAGTTTCCAAGCCGAATTTTAAAATTGTGAGGATGCAATTACCAAAAGGGGGGAATGATGTAACACCCCAGTTAAATCTAGAATATGAAATTTTCACATTTATCCATATTTTTTGAATAAAATATTAATATTACTTTAAATGGGATTCTATGCGCAATGGCGTACCCAATACGCAACAACGAGTTTTTTGGTAATCTTACGTTGCACTCTAATAATAAAATAATATTATTTTAAATGGTAGTTAATGCCTAGAAATTGTAATGGTAGGAATGAACAGAACTAACTACAAAATGATTATATATTTTTGTCAAATATTTTTACTTTTATCCAATAAATGTTGGAGGCTTAAAATGCAAATGAATCCAATTTGAAGCATAAATCTTATAATATTCATTAAAAGGTCAATTAACCGCCTTTTGATGGAGAACCATTTTTAAATATACTTTATACAATTTTATATGTTGTATTTTACAAAATAAAATTTTTCTTTAGAATCAGGACCTCAAAATTTACTTTCTGTAAATTTTTGTTATTTTTCTGATAAAGTTCATTTTTTAAGTGAAAAATGTTGTATTTTAACTTCAAAACTTATTTTTAATCTAATTAATTTATATTATTAGATTATCTTTTGAATTGTTTTTAAAATGAAATTAGAATATATTTTTACCATTTAATCCAATAGTGGTCATTGGAATTAATTTCATTTTGAAATTGGTCTTAAACTAGTGTCAATCTTTTAATATATATTGTTTCTTAAAAACACGCTATTTATTTTGACAGCAGGAATTAATTATTAAATTAATTAATGAAACTTATATGTTTTTAATTTTTTAAAATATAAATCATTTTTGAATTCAAAATATCAAATATAGCTTAGGGTTATTTTTTGGTTTTTTTCTGAAAAACATCAATTTTTGATGAATAGTGAAACCACTAAGTGGTAGTTTAAAAACTAATTTTTCCGTTTAAATGAATCTTTACCACTTCTGTGATTTGAATTTCAAAAATCCAACATACATGGTTGTCATTAAGATGTAAAATTTGGTAAAATGGGATTAAAATAATTTTTTGGTGAATAGTAACTTTTAAGTTTTTAATCGCGATTAGATGTAATTAGTGTAATTTAAGGTAAAAATAATGTTTTAATAATATGAAATGACCTAGAAACATATCCTACCCTCATTGGATGTGTCATGGACGACCACGAAAATCCATGGATCAAATTGGGGACCACATGGAGCCACTTTGGTTGGAAAATGACATAAATAATTTTTTATTTAAAGTTAAAATAAAAATTTCACAAGCATGAGTTGTTTTACTAAAACAATTTTTAAATGGGGTTATAGAAGTCATATTTTTGACTATAAATATTCATTATAAAGATAAAAAGATTTCATTCATCATGATATATTTTTTATAATTTTTAGACATTATAAAAATTAAATTATTTATGACATCATGATGATGCAGCGATTACCTAATTAATAAAAGATTTAAATAAAATGAAAAGATAATGTTAAAACTATAACTTACACATGTAAAAAACCTATTGGATGAGTATATTTAGAACCCTTACCACCTTATAGTCGAAAAAAATTTAATGTGGGACCTTTAAAATCCGAATCACATTTGAAAAAAAGTAACATTTTATATCTTTCCAAGAGTGCCCTCCTCTCCTCTTATAGAAGGCCCCCACCTCTACCACCTTACAATCACCTCTCAAGCCTTTGGCTCGGCCAAACCCTGCCCATTTCATCTCTCTAAATCCATATCTTCATCATTCAAGCCTCACTTTGGGCAGAATCCTTTCCAAGGAAGCCTTTGAGCTCAAATCAAAGGAAGTTATCCGATTTAAAGGTAATGCCTTCCCTTGTGTTCTTTTGTTTTATTTTGCTTCTCAAACCCCCTAAACTCTTTTAATTATTATTTTTTGTAACAACACCAGTATATTAAATATAATATGATGTTTTTATGAGAATTATTAGAGCTATACTTACACAAACCTTCGTCTAATGGTTAAAGAACATACTATTTCTGTGGATGGAGAATTACTGCCTCACGAAACGATGACTGTTCAATATTCTTTTAACACCTTCAAAGGTGGACATTAAGATGTAAATATATTTATATATGATATATAATATGTTTATGTTTTCCTTAAGCTTCTTCATTTTTCATTTATGGCATACCTTTATGGTTTCCATTATGGGTAAATGCGATATCTTCATTTTAGGAAGTGCAGATTACCGCCCCCTCAAAGTGATTTGATTCATTAAGGCCATACGTGGGACGTATAAAGGATGGAATTAATGGTATTAAATATGTTATCCTAATGGAATTATAATATACCTTTATATCATTATTATTTCATTCCATTAAATACAAAAAAAAAGAAATGATAGTAGCGTTAATGCATACGTACGGCTTACCGTCTCCATGAACGGTACATTTCATTTCTTATCTCCAAATGTTATGAACTATTATAAGTACATATATATAATGGATATATATTTAATATATTACATCTAAATGATGGATATAATTCTGGAATTATAATATACATATATCTCATTTTGTTTTAATTCCATTAATATGACAAAAAATGAAAGTAGCGTTCATGCGTACGTACGACCTATGGTCTCCATAAACGGTGCTTTTAATTTTTTATCTCCAAATGCTATTGAATAGTATAAAATGAATATATACAGGATATATATGATATTTGAAACATAAATACTATTTTGGAGATGATTTACCTATAACTACATGGAAAATTCTTTTCCAACAAGTTCAATTTTTACTCATGTACTGAACATCGACAAAAACGTCTGATATGAACTCACTTTATTAACCAATTATTATAACATTATAATATGTGATATGAAATGAATAATAATATTTAAAGGAGGTCCTTAAGCAATTATAAATTGACCAAATTCTATTAATAAGAAGATTAAATAATGATCGAGTCATGTCGGACACGAGGTAAGGGATCTGACCCCTCTCTTTCTTTTAAAGTACACTCTTTTATGTCATTACTTTTAAGCTCATATTTATTATGATTGGGATGTTCTTTTATATTACTCTTACTGTAATTTTTATGTTAATATTGCGAGATACCCTATTTTCTCTCATCAATCCATTTTGAATGTTTTGATTGGCGCCGTTAGGCTGCCGAATTTTCGTAAGAGATCCAACCTCTCTCTTTTCTTTTTATTTACTCTCCTTTATGTCACTTCTTTTATGCTCCTCTTTGTAATGTTGGGGGATGTTATTTTATATTCCTCTTGTTGTAAATTTTATGTTAATATGGTGAGAGACCCTATTTGATCTCATAAATCCATTTTTGGATGTTTTAAGTTGCGCCGTCAGGCTGCCGAGTTTTCGTAACGGATTTTTCATCTCACTTTTATTCCCGTGAGATTTATGCTACATTTGCCACCATTTCCTTTGAGTGGTATATGAACCACCCATTATTCTACTCATTTTAATATACTTTATTTTATGAGTATTTACATAAATGTTGTATTGTTCTTCTTTCATGAGGTGTATATTTCGAAAGATACCCAAGTCGGTAAGGGAACATTTCACCCTCCTCTTTTTAAAAGACTTCTTTTGTTGGGTCTTTGAATTTACATATTGTAATGTTGAGATATGTTATTATATATCCTTATTTTTGTAAATTTTATGTCCAAGTGATGAGATACCGTTTTCTCTCTCATCAACTAATTTTATGAATTTTAAAGTGACGCTGTTAGGCTGTTGAATTTTACCAAGGGTACTTTTTAACCCAATTTCAATTTCTTTGGGTTCAACATGTAGTTATTGAATATGTCATCCTTTGAATATGTGTGAATGACCTTTTATTGTTTTACACTTAATATCCACTTATATTTTGTGTATTTATATTTGTCACATATAATTTTGAGACTGATTTATCCTTAATTTAATGATACATTCTTGATAAGGGATTTCATCTCATTTTACATTGAGACTTCATTGTTGTTATGCACCAATTCACTCTTATATGGTGTATGTACTTCCCTTTGGAATATTATATCATGGATCCATTTATTCTCATGATATTATAATGTTTTGATTAAATTTTATTCCTCAATTATTGTATTCAAGTGTCTCTAATTTTGTTAAAATCCCTTTAACTAAAATATCGTTTTAAATATTTTAATGATTTATTATTATAAATATTTCTCATTAATAACCATGTTTTAAAAATGGTTTTAAGGATTTATTTATATAGATATTAATGGATTAAAATGTTAAAAGCATCAAAGTGGTATGGGACACTTTGATTAAAAAATCTCTTTATTTAATGTTTTAAATGGTTTTGAAAATGGTATTTAGAATGGATTAATTATTTCAATATCATAAAAGGTTATATTGTTATTGAAATGTGGTAATTTTATCTTTCCTTTATGTGTAAGTTACGTGATGTGATTATGTTATGGTTCTTGGGCATTGTTTATGAATACAGGTGGTTCCGTGATAAACTAAGTGCGGGTGAGCCCGATATAGCTCTCCAATGCATTGGGTAAAGTGAAGGAGTTAATAGTTAAGGTTTCTCCGAAGATATTTAGGGAATATACTGTGATGGGTATTCTAAACGTAACCAAGAGGGTTACTCCCTATGTAAGAATGTTATGAATGCCTCAAGTTACTGTTATGCATTATGATTTCTATGATTTATTCATGATTTTATGAGGTATGTTAAAATGCTTATGTTTTATGAGTAAAGTATGATTTCATACATGGACTAATGTTTTCTTTCCATATTTTTTATAACCCTTACTGAGATTTTTATGCTCATCCCAAGTTTTTGAAATGTTTTTTCACAGGTCAAGGGAAAGTTACATGATGTGATGATAGTGTCAAGGAAGTGTCAAGAAAGAATCCATGTTTTATTTTAAATATGTTTCCGTTGATGGGAAAAAATGAATACTGTCTTTTATGAAACCCATTTGTTTAAATGTGGAATGCAATTCATGTTTCATGATCTAATTCTCTAAAACTCTAAACCTGAAAAGATCCTCAATGTGTAATCTTGTAATAACTCAAGATTAAGTAATATTTAAGGTTGGGGCCTTATATTCATCCTGCAGTCGTGCTCTCTCTACCCAGAGCTTACCCTATGTGATTTTGGGTGTATACTTTCCACATAGATTAATTTATTCTACAAGTTATCTCTATTGTGGTTGGATTTCTTCGTATTGGTCTCTTTCAATGTCTTGTGTTATGAAGGAAAATCTATTTATTTTTAATCCTTGTTATCACAGGAGGTATGGTTTTATACATTCTTGAGGTAGGTGGATCTATTCATGTGTTCTAATTTATTTAACAAATTTTTGTTATTATTGATTCCATGAGATTTGAATGGTAATTTCATGTGCTGAAATGGAAAAAGAAATCGGATCAAGTTTGAAAAGGTATTTTTAAAATATTCTACTTTCCTTGACTTAAAAATGAAAATGGTTTTTAAAACCTAGAAGAAGATTTTATTACATTTAAAATGGTTTTATAATGTCGTGATAATGGTTTTTAAAATAGAATTTGATAAACATTGGACATCAAGAACTTTGGGTACATTAGAAAATAGACATCAGTATCCACAGTGTGTGTGACACCACTTCAAGGTAACCTCTTATATATCGATGGAATATGGAAAAAATAAATATTAGTGGGATCCATCCTTATTCATTTTCAGTCTCGTGAGTGTCTAGTATATATTATCCCATAGGATAGAGCCTGATTGGAATGTGTATTGTTGTTCCTGGTTGTTTATTTCATGATAAATTATTTCATGGATTTTGTCTCACATGTAAATCTTTTTTATATGTATTTTGTATGTTTTAATGCTTTGACTTATGAATGTAATGTTTCTATATTTGGTAAATATTTCATGAAATTTTTTAATAACCAAAGGAATGTTTGAGATTTTTTTTAAATTTCTTATTTGTAAAAGTTCTTATCAAACTATTTTGTTTTAAATTTATAACTTATGTACTTTTTATATTATAATCTCTATATATTATTTGGAGGTTTCTTATTAGGATTTGTTTCTCACAACCTACTTCTTCTGTTGGTCAGTGATATACCTTGTTTCTTCAGACCTAAGAAAATGTAATTGCATTATGTATCATGCAGACTTCTCTTTATGTCATTGTGTCTATTTTTGTTGGTTTGGAGGTGATGGTTTGTCACAAGTAGACTTGTTATTATTTATTTTTTATACTTTTTAGTTTAGACTATTTGGATCAATTGAATATTCCTTTGTTTTATCTTTGTACTATGTTTTTATTTCTTGTTTTATTTAAATTTAAGAAATTTTATGTTATCATTGTTTTATCTCACCCTTTAATGGGATAATTTGGGTGACTTGTCTAGTTAAATCGGGATGGTTTGTTAAGATTTGGTATCATTTCTTTTACATAGACTAAAGAGTATCAAAACTTCTTGAGTTGATTTTGTGTCTTGTGTAGATAGTAATAGGATCATTAGAATTCAGATATTAGGTGTGGAAAAGGATCTTAACTATATCACTCTTGTAACTATATTTGAGTTTCCATGGGTGGTTGGATATTATTTAGTAAGTATGAGACATGGTATTCAGATTCATATGAATGGATTGTATGGGACATATTTTTAAATTTTCATATATACGATGTTTAGAGACTTGGTGTATTTAAGGTTATTTGAATAAACTAAGTTGGTAGTTTATTTAGATGGACTAGTTCCTTCCAAATGGTGTTTTATTTTTTATGATAAAATTCATAATTTTATTAAATTCATATCATTTTTATGCATATTATTTGGATTTTGGAAGTTGGTTCAATAGTTTTAAAAATTTATTATGACTAATTGGTTGTTTTATTTTGTTTAACTGACAATTCCACAAAGAATATATATTCCAAATATGATCGAGGAAGCCACGTGGCAGGTTCTACATGTGGATTCTATAGTTTACCCATGTTGGTTGATGGAGTGATCCATACAATTCAAAATCTGGGGACAGGGGGTGCAGTGAACCCAGGATGAGTATTGGATCATGAATCATCATTTTACAAGAAACAACTACCTATATTCTATAGTGACAAAGGAAACCAATAATCCAAGGAGTTTCTTGATTATATTGGAAGGATCTTAATTGTTTTGAATAGTTTTGAATATTGTAAGGCATGGTTTTCCATGTATATTTTCAAAGGGAAAGGAATAATCTCTTGGACTCTATAGTGAAATATAAGTTGCATGAGGGTCTTACCATGGTTTCTTTGACGAAAATATTTAATCATAATTTTTATCAAGATACTATTCATTTGGAAAATAACTAAGAGTTTTTGAACTTGGATCAAGGAAAGCATACCATTCTAGATTATTCTAGCCATTTTTCTTAGTTGGTGAATTTGGTGTCGGAGCTTGTCACTAATGATTACTTAAAGTCTTAGAGGTTCAATATGGGGCTAAGTAATGAAATTTGGTTGATGATAGTTCTTTTATGCAATCCACATTTTTTTAGGTAGTGGATAAAGAATATTTGGCTGAGGTATACATAGATCAAAGGACATGTTTGGGTTGAGGTTTAGTTGGTGCAATGATTAGTAAGGGTGATTGTTCTTGTTATAAAAGGAAGCTCAAGAGTGGTCAATTATTTTAGGACTAGTTTTTGGGGATTAGTTTGGGAAGACAGAGGTTATTTTATACTGTTGTGGGTGGCGTCATCATAACAGGCCTTATTGTATGGAGTCTCCTAGGACTTGTCATCTTTGTGTGTGATCTAGACATCTTAACCACTTCTGTGAGAAGATTTCCCAAGGTAGTAAGGCATGATCCACTTTAACTATGGGATTTCAAGTTTACATTGATTCATTCAAGGGTGGTGGGTCTCATCCACATGATAAGGGGTATGTATAGGTGGTTAAGTCCATACAACTTTATGATGTAGAGTGTGCACTAGAGGAATCTTATGGTGGGGAAGAAACTATTGAGGGGTCATTTTTATTTCATCTTATATGGTGATATATTTGTTACATACAGGTTCCAATCAATATTTTATATCATTAGATTTGGTTGACGTGTTGGGTTTTCATTTGGAGCTTATTCCATTCTTGATGGATCTTTATTTTCCTTTAGGAAAGAGTTTCAAATAATGTTTCAAGTGTCCCGCATATTGGGTGGTAATAGCCAATTTGATGTAAAGTGGGACCTCATAGTGATTGATACTGAACTATTTGAATTGATTATCAACATGAATTTAATTATCAGTGTAAATTCACAGTCATTACGTTACCACTGTTGGGTAGAGTTATTATCTGCTGATTGGGTCAATCATGTTTTCCAGGGAGATTGAGACTCTAGATTGGGAAGGGAAGGGCCTATTTTTACATACACTGGTATAATCACATTTCAAGTGTCAAAAATGTTTCTTGATGAAGTTTTACCTTTCTATGAAGTTCAATTACCATATATTCTATGTGCTTTCCCTGAGGTATTTATGGATGATTTTTAATGGTTTACCACCACCAAGAGAGGTCAAGTTTACTATTGACCTGCTCCATGGAATGATGCCCATTTCTATTCCATCCTATCATAGGTATCCTACTAAGTTGGGGGAAATTAAGGCCTAGATTAATAACCTGGAGGTGAAAGAATTTATTCTTCCATACATGTCACTGTGATCTTCACATGTACTATTTTCTAAGAAGTTAGACGGAAGTCTTAGTATTTTTATTGAATATTGATATCTGAATCGAGTGACCATTAAGAATAAATATCCTTTACCCAAAATTTATGATCTCATTGATCAACTTAGAGGGGATGTTTGGTTTTATAAGATTGATTAGTGGGCATGGTACCATTAGTTTATAGTTTTTGAGGATGAAAAACCAAAGAAAACATTTCATAGTTGATATAGGAATTTCAAGTTTTTGGACATTCCATTCAGACTCACTAATTATCCTGTAGTATTTATGAATTTGATGAATTGGATATTTCATTAGTTCGTATAATTTTTTTTGTGTTTATAAATGATATAATGGTGTACTCCAAGTCATTTCAGGAACATATGAACCATTTGGATGAGATTATACAAACCATGAATGAATATCTTCTTTATGGTAAACATTCCAATTACAAGTTTTGGTTCTGAGAGGTGATGTCTATGGGGCATGTGATATCTGAGTGTGGTATCTTTTTGGATCCTGAAATTGTGTGGGTAGCCATGTACTGGGAAAATCCAATAATCTTTTTTAAGATATGAAGATTCTTGGGGTTGACTGGTTATTAGAGTCAGTTTTTTGGGGCTTTTCTAAGATTTAATATTTGATTGCATCTTTACCCCAAAAGGGTGTAAAGTTTTAATGAAATGAAAAGTATCAGAGATATTTTTAGGAGATGAAGATGATGATGAATTCAACATTAATTTCTATTCTTTTAGAATTGGGGTTGTGTTATTATGTTTTCTGCAATTCATCTAGTATGGATTTGGGATGTGTCTTGATGTAGGAAAAATAGGTTGTGGCTTATAGATCTCTCTAGTTATTCCCTCATGAGATGAACTACCTTAACCATGACCGTGAGTTGGTAGCAACTATTCCAGAACTCAAAATGTGGAGTCCCTATATCATTGGGGAATGGTTTATGATATATCCTTATTATAATAGCCTGAAATATATATTTTTTACTCAGAGAGATATAAAATTGTGACAGAGAAGTTGGGTTGAGTATCTTTAGTCCTTTGATTTTGATATCATATATAACTATAGAAAATTAAATGTGGTTTCTGATATGCTAAGAATAAAATTAATGACCAAAGACATGAAGGAATCAGTTGATAAATGGTCATTGATGAGTTTTTTCCAATATGTGATTGAAACTAAAGGAGGTTGGTGGATAGATGTTCCTAGATTTAGTAATTCCTGGCTCATTTTTGATGATAGAGTATATATTTAGTAGATGAGAGACACTCAGAGATGTTGCTTAGAAGAAATCTTAAATAGAGGGGTGACCTCATGCGAGTTGTCTTGGTCTCCTAGTAGAGATTTTTTTCTTCCATAAAAGGTTGAATGTTCTATTTTTCTTGAGATAACATTTTTTAGACAATGGAAACTGATCATGTTGGTCCATGAACCTTAGGGCTACAAATATGTACCATGATCTAAGATGTTTTATTATTGGTTGGGGATAAGGTTGTCAGTTGTTGTTATTGTATCATGGTGTCTCACTTTCCAAGGAATTATGGTGAAACACAAGATACCTAAAAGGTTGTTACATCCTTTACCCATTATATTATATAATTGGTATGATATTTCCATGGATTACATCACTGGTTTACCATAGACCCCTAGTAAGAAGGATATGATTTTTGGGATTATTAATAGACTCAATAAATATGTGCATTTATTACTAATAATAGAAATTATGAAAATAGAATAGCTTGAAAACATATATGTCTAAGATATTTTGAGGCCTCATGGAGTTGTATATGCAGTTGTTTATACTTGGACTCAAGGTTCACATCCCAATTCTATAAGGGTTTACTGAATGAAATGGGTTACCAATTAAAATTGGGGACACCATATCATTTATAAATAGATAAACAGAGAGATAGGACAATATAGGTTCTTTAGGATATGCTTTAGGATTGTGTGGTTGATTTCGGTGGATCTTGGGGAAATAATTTTCATTTGGTTGAGTTTTCCTATAAAAATAGTTATCATACATCAATCAAGTTTTCACCCTTTGAGGAATTTTGTAGGAGAACATGTTGATCTCCCTTATACTGGGCATAATGAGGAGAGAATTCCTTGGTTGGGACAAGTTTGGTACAGAAGACGATGAATTTGGTGTAGTTAATCCAGAGGCATTTTATCATGGAATAGATTCATGATAAATATTATGCGGACCATCGTCATAAGCCGCTAGAGTTTGTGATTGGTGATCATATTTTTCTCAAATTTTGACCTCTCATTGGACATCATCAATTGTGTAAGTAAATTAAGTTGGAACTATGGTTTGTGGTCCCTTTTAGATCATTGAGTGACTAAGGAGGTTGTCCTACCAGTTTATTCTACCATCTAGATTGAAATATTTTAACGATTTGTTTCTTGATTCCTATTTAAGGAGGTGTATTCCACATCCATCCCATGTTTTTAGATATAAGGATGTTAATATTGAGCTTGATACCACTTTGGTTGAGAATATAGTTCAGATTATTGATCACCGAGATAAGGTACTACAAAGTAAAATGATCCCCCAGTGGAAATGTAGACAAGATCATCATGAGATTTGGGAGTAGGAGTTATTGATGAGGCAGTAGTGGAATATTCTTTTTTTGGATCCAAGATCTTTTCACTTTATGGGGACATAAAGCTTTTATAGTAGGGATATTTTAAATCCCATTTACATTTCCTTTCGGTATGTTTTAATAATTACTTTTGGTTTCCCTTTTTAACTAGGTGAGAAATGCTGACCCTAAAATTGGAAGGATACCTATAATCATGAAGTTAGTAATTTTTTGGAATTTTCAACACAAAAACTAGACTTTATACTTCTTGTTGGGTACCTACACATTGTGTAAGTAAAGTACACGCTATGTAATGGTTACTAGTCAGAATCCATTAAGTGTTTGTATGGAGTGAATGGTTTATAGAACATATAATAGGAACCTGCATTTTAAGTATAAAAATATAGTTTTAATGAAAAAGGCATCATGTTTTTTAGTGTTTGTGATTCCCAAGATTTACATGACATGTAATACCATTACACAACATGTAAATATCATGAGTGGTAGACTTATGTAGGAGGATTGACTTATTTTCTCTTTGATTTTTCATGCATCTATCCTCTCTTGATCCAGAGCATACCCAATGCAATTTTGTGTTTCTTTTTTCGATCATCATTTATTTGTTCAATAATTGATCACCATTGTGGTTAGATTTCATTATTCCAGTCTCTTGTCATGCCTTTTCTTATGAAGGATGATGTTGTGGTTTCTAATCACTGTTGTCAAATGCATTTAGGCTTTCTTCATCCATGGGGAAGGTGGATCTATTTAAGGGTTATAATTTCTTGAATTTCTTGTCGTTCTTATTGATTACTTGAGATTTGAAATGGATTTGAATGTGTTGATGTTGAAAAGTTCATGAGTTTACATTTAAAAAGGGGTTTTTTTCTTTGAAAATAGAATTTTTTTGATTTAAAAAGGAAAATTTATTTTCAAACATTAAAGTAGATTGTATTGGATTTGAAATTGTTCAATAAATATTTGAACATGGTTTTAAAAACAGAAACTAACAAACATTGCACAACAGGAACCTTTGGTTTGTTAGGAAAGAGGCACAGGTAGCCTTAGTGACTGTGACACAACAAGTATGTAAACTCTTTTATATCAATAGACTGTGGAAGGAATCAATATTAGTTCCAACCTTATGTTTTATTAGGCACGTGAGTGTCTAGTATATATTCTGTCATAGGCTAGAGCCTGACGGGAAGGTTCATTTTTGTTACTCGTTGTTTATTTCATGACAGATTATTTCATCAATGTTGGCTCACATTTATATACTTATACTTATATATATATATTATGTTATATTGCCTTGTCTTATGACTAGAATTTTTCTAGAATTGGTAAACATGACATGAAATTTGTGAAAAACCCAAGGAATGTTTTCTAAATATTTTCAAATTATTTTATTTATAAAAGTTATTGTAAAAATATTTTGATTCAAAGATAGAACTTCTGAATTTTTCATATTATAAATTGTATATATTATTTGGTGGTTTCATACTAGGATATATTCCCACACCCATGTTCTTATTTTGGGTGGTTGTATATCGTATTTTTTAGGTCTCAGGTAAATAAAAGGGTATTTTATAGCATGAAGAGTTCTACTTATGTCACTGTTTTGGTTTTGGTTAGTTTGGTGGTGATAGTTGGTCACATGGAGACATGTTAGTCTGGACTTGTTATACTTTCTAGTTTATCCTGTTTGGATTAGTTATATCTTCCATTATTTTTTCTTTATCTTCTGTTTGTATGTCTTCTTTTTATTATACTCAAGATTTGTTCTATTATATTTACTTTACGTCACCTCATAAAGGGTTGATTTGTGTTACTGGTCTTGTTGAACCAGGTTGGTCTATTAAAAGGATAGTTAAATAATATTTAGAGGAGTTAAAAGGATAAATAAACACTAAAGTTCTTAGTAAATATAATTACTTCTTCTTTGGTAGACCACATTTTGATGAATCCTTAATGATTATTAGATAAGTATTTTTTGAAGACGAAAACCTCTAGGAAATAGATACGAATATTAGGGAGTGATATAGGTTGAGTTTTTCTAAGATAAAATTTTCATGGATGTGAGGATAAGTTAGGGGAGGAGCTTCACTTTTATAAATGTTCGGAATGACAAAATAGTAAATATCTATAAATTTAAGATATTTCAAATAAATTTCTCGTGTAAAGTGGATTAAAATTTATATAACATAAAATTTAGGTAAGGTTGATGTTTATATCCCCTCATAAAATAATTTTTATAATTTTTTAATGATATATTAAACATTATCTCTTAGTTTAACCCCCTTGCAAACCCTTTTTACCCATAGTCTAGTGACTAACTTTAACCCTGGTTTCTATTAATTATGAATAAATATGAAATTGGAGTTATTTGAAAATCTGACCATGATCATTCAAAATATTAAATTCATTTTATAAGATTCAATTTATATAGGTGGAAAAAACTAATTCTAAAATTATCACAAAAAATACCAAAAATAATTTTAGAGAAAATGTACTTTTGATGTATAAAATAAATTTATTCTAATAAATTTCCCCATAAAAACAATTATATTAATGTAAACTCTAATGATTGGATATATTATCTATAAATTTCATTAACTTCATTTATTATTAATGGTAAATTTAATTTGTTAATTATGGAATACATTTTACCCATATAAAATGTTTCTGAAAAATATTTATTTTTTACCTCAAATGGTTTAATATTTATTTCTATCCAATTAATAATAAATATATGAATTATTATCCATAATTTTGTACATTATTAAAAATTAAAATAATTTAGATAAATTTTATATTTAAATTCCAAATAAAAATTAATTTTAAGGATGAATATCAATAATTTTTCTGTATATATTTTTTATATATTAGATCCAAAAGTGATGAAAATTTTTATAGATTTAGGAATTTTGTGTTATGAAATATTAAAATTTAAATTGTAATATAATTTATTTTAAATAAAAGTTTTACTTACTATGATTGAATATCAGGTGTTACATGTAGGAAGAGGAATGATATTTTGTTTTGTCACCTTTGACCATTGGTTCATATTAGGTGGGGTGGGTGAAAGAAGTACATAGTTTATATTTTGAGTTCTAAGTTTACAAATAAATATTTTATGATGGGTAGAAGATTCCTAGATATATTATTAGCTCATATTATCTATTATGTTTCTATGTAATGCTTCTTGTTCTTATTTCTTAGTGAGAGTAAATGACAAGGGAATTTAATATTTCTCAATTGGTAGTTTATACTAGTTCGAACAAGATATACCATGGTGTGTATTGATAATTTTGGTGGAAATTTATATAGTGTGGAATCAGTAGTTTTATTTTCATTATGATTTACCTATCCATAGCTAAAAGGTAAACATAAAAGTCCAACAAGTAGGCATCAATCACTTCCCATTCTTGAGTAAAAATGGGATGATGTATATATGATTTTTTTGATTGTTTTTTGAGATTTTTGAAGAGAATAGATGAAATTTAAGTAATCATTGATTGGTTGAATAATATTTCTAATTTTATTTCAATTAGAGAGACTCAAATGGTTCGTATCTTGGGAATAACTTTCTCAGGGATATTTTTATACTTAATTGGATACAAAATATAATTATTTCTAATAATTATGTAAGATTCACATCCTAATTCTATAAATATTTTAGAAATATATGGCTTATCAAGTGAAGTGGAGAATAGATTATAATTCATAGAAAAAATGAACACTTTGAGAATAGAATAATGATTTATGAGGATATTATTCATGTTTGTATTAAGGATCGTCGAGGTACATGGGGGGATCATGTTACCTTGGTATATTTTGTTTATAATAACAGTGATAATATGAATTAATTTTTTATTTTTTTAATAAATTCATATTTTTTTAATAAAATATTCATATTTTCATGTAATTATCTTACTTTGGCACCCAATACACTTAGAGGGTGTTGTTTTAAATTATAATTACCTTTATAACTTGAAATTTTTACTATAAAATTATTTATTTCGATCGAATTAATAAAATATTTATTTTATAGGATCCTTTGAACAATTATCAAAAAATAATAATATTAGTATTCTTAAAGGTTTAATGATACATAAGCATAGTAGCAGAAGCATAAGGAAATGATAAAACTAGATATTACCTTGATAGAAAGTAGAAACTATGAAAAATTTGAAATAAAGAATCTTTTGTAAACTTATACCATACACCATAGATCCAATAAAACATATTGATCCCCAGTTCATGGGTTTGAAAGAGAACAATTGAGTGGAAGAAGAAAGGCTCCGACATTTGGAGGTACACAAAAAATACTGAATTACTAGATATTCAAGAAAGTTCCATCTAATATCCATGGAATGCTATTTTATTATGTTTAAAGGAGGTATGATAAGAGAACAATGGGTGATGAGTAATTCAACCATGGATTATAGAAAGAACACACACCAAAACCATCACATGGCCATGAATTTATATATCTATCAATGATACTCATTGCGAGATATCATATTAACTCATACATTATAATACACAAGTTAATTCGTTTTCCAGTTCAAGCATCCCATGAATGAATGTAACTCCTCCCTCACATTTAATCTTATAAACTATACTTAAATGAAATTTTACACATACTTAAATGATAATAGTTATCATTTAGTAGAAATTGATCAAATACAAACTATATATTATTCATCCTATAATCCCACTATTTGTAGCTCCCAAAATCAATTAGATATGGCTTTAGGGAATATATTTTACTCAATATCCCACTAGCACTAAAAATTATTTATTAAATTTCCCCATATATTATATCATATATAATAACTTATCAAATCATTTCCAAATTTCATATTTGGGTATCTTTCAAGACACTCCTGAATTTATTTCATTAACTTTATCCTCTATAACATAACATGAAATACCTTACGACTATCCATAATTTTGTTTGAATTAACTTTAAAACACTATTAGATAAACTATCTTAGTAAAAATAAATCCCCATCAAGCCAGGAAAAATATGTGACCCCACATGAATTTATAACATTGATGAAAAATGAAAATTAGTTGATTTATAAATATAAGAAAAGATCATCCTCTAGAAAAGAATCAGTGCTACTCAAGGTATAAATGGATCTTCCATGATATATTTCAAGAACATGTATCTATATACATAGACACACACACACACACACACATATTAATTTTCATCATATGAAAAAATGAATTCTCATATTTTTCATCTTTATAAAAAAAAGTGACCATGGGACACAAATAAAGTTTTTAATAAGAAGATTACTCATAAATTATTGATTATTTGTGTATAGACTGACTTGGTCAATGAGTACATCACATTACATACATAATCATGGAGAACATATCACAAGTCACTCATCTAAAAAGATATATAATATCTATGTGCAACCTCACACTCTTATAGTCTCTCAATGATGAGGGACCTATTATCATACTCATTATATGAGAGGAAAAATCCCATATTGGTTTACCTCCCACTAATGAAATGATCAACAACATTCCCAATTCCCCCTTGACTAACTAATTTCAAATTTTAGACATTCACCGGATGGGTATTAATGTATGAAGGTTATCATGTTAGGTATATCACCAACCATAGGAAACAGGGGATCATATGTGATCCATGAAGCACTATTATACCAAATACATGTATGAAAATCCATGTGGTATACTTTATGGGTAATTTAATGAAAAATATAGATTTTTATTCTTGATGAGAATATTATGTATCTATATAGGAGTATATTAATCATTGGAACCTTAAAATTTCATCATAACCCATAATAATCCATGACGAACATCACATAGGTGTAAATCAATATTATACATTGAAAGATAAATTATCATTACATTTTGTTAAATGTATATCTATGTATGTATTTTTGAAAAAAATATAAAATAATAATAAATTGGATATTTCCTTTTAATATGTTAAATTTTTATATCCTCAAACTCTTTTAAAAATATTTGACAAACCAAAAATAAGATCCTATCTATCATAACATATATAATAAATTTAATGATCATCTTTATTTGTGCTACAATTTCAAGGGTTTTATTAAATTATTACATCATATATAATTATTATCACATCTTTATATAATAATTTTATAAAACCATATCACCAAATCTTTAGCGAGTAACATCTATGATCAAATAAAGTTTTAATTTCAATGAGAATAAGGAATCACATTCCTAATTTTTAACTCTTTGAACACATTCAAACTCATTAACTTTAGAACATTAGATGTTATGATGTTAACTTAAGTTGCATACTTATAATTTTTTCTATGTTAATTATCATCTTAATTATAACCAATTTATTCAACCTCCATAATAACCATTTACATCCTAAAATGTTTTAGGATAAACTAATACACATTATTTTATGGTAACTGATATAACTCTTTAAATTTTACTTTTCCATCACACCCTAATTTTTTTAGGATATCTAGTGTTATACAATTTTCAATTTGACTAGAACAATCATTTTGTAAATAGTCATATTCAATTTGCACAATAACTAAATGAAAATATTTACATTAATGTTTACCAACACACACTAAAATATTTTAGGATATCAAGTTTATTAAATTATTCAATTTTAAAGGTATAATAATTAAAGAAATAGCGATATTAACATTATTAGATAAATAAATGAAACTGCTTAAATTTTTTTTTCGTTATATATACCAAAATATTTAGAACATTTATTGAAAAATAAATTTAATTTTAGATCGATAACAAATTGTATTTGTTAAATTTGAACTACCATAAGTTCAAAAATATTCACATTAGCCTCTTATATATTGTATTATTTTCATAATATGTTGATAAGATACATAATCTGCATTTTGTATAGTAAATAACACTTATTTCATTTTAGTACGATTAATTTAAACATAAACTATTATTTTCATATCACATAAGGAATTATAAATATTTGAAGAACATTACTTTAAAAAAAGACCACAATTTTAAAATACACCATCTATGGGTGGGAATCACATTACATAATAATTTTATAATATTTTAGATAAAACTTTTATCCATGAATTTTTATTTATCCTTACATGCTTCTGAAAACTTATTTTATAAATTAAAAAATATAAACCATATGTTTCAATCAATCATATCAATAATATTTATAACTACATTTATTTATCAAATAAATTATCTTTTCTTGTAATATAAATTCTATGAAGATACACATCCTTTAAATAAATTCATCTAAGAATAATTAATTATTTTATAATCCAGTATTTATTTTAGAAACAATTTTATTTATAAATTTAATTCAAATAAAATTTCTATCAATCCATATATTGATTTTGATATATTATACATTTAAATTACTTATAAAATATACATTTAGTGTCACATTACCTTAAAAATTAAATAATTATTTTTTATAACACCTATACTAGATATTTACATTCCTTGGGGTTTTCTGAACGCCTTTCTATGTTCGAGATAATCATATTATATAGAATTATTATTATTATTTATTGATAAACCTTTGATTGAATAACCCTTAATGGATTCTAGAAGAAAAATTAATGAACTTTTCAACTAATTTTTCTTATTATAGTTTGAAAATTTTCATACTTATACTATTTATAAAGAATCAAAATACAAACATCATATACCCAAATCACTTACCTCATCACCTTATGAAAATTAAATAAATTTTCTTGAACTCATTACTACTATTGAAGAATTTACATAAATAAAAATATAATAAATTTTATAACCATAATAAACCATTTTAATTACCCCTTAAATCATGATATATATTTAAAGAAATCATAACTATGTTCATAAAAAAAAATATTATTTTATTCAAATAAAATTGTTTACTTGATCTACCCAAGATAAAAATAAAATAAACATATACATCTTATGAAAATTTTATCCAAGATTTGAGATATCAGAGCCATCAATGTAGTAACTCCTTTTATCCTTACTTAAAAAAACCTCAAGATTAAATGTTCAATTCTTTCTCCCCATTTAACATTCAGTATGTTTATAAACTTTGTAAAATACCTGATATAATAATATCATTCAATCCCAAAACAATTATACTAGGTATGAAATCTTTACTGGAAATCTTATAAAACTTTAGGTAGAATAATCCATAGAGGAAATCATCATTATTATCTTGTCACTATCATATCAAATTATATTGATCTTCATTAACATAATAAATCATATTGAGTATATGAGTGGAGATTAATATTCCTCTGGTAATTTTGGAATTGATACATTTAAAACCCTAAATGTATCAACCCGTGACTCCAAACACATCTAGAATCATTTTTTGAATAATTTGAATGGTTTATTACTTAATTTTTTTTCTATAACATATTAAATATTTCTATTTCTTAAGAAATTTTCTTATGCTACCAATTTTAGAAGATGCTTACATTTAGCTTATACCTTTTATGATTTATCTCAAATTTTAGTTTGATGGTGATGATGTAATGTAGTTTTAACATAATCTTTTATCAGATGAGTATCATGATTTATAACCGTTAAATAAGGATTTTTTAAAAGAGATACTAATAAAACGATGTCTCTTTTATAAGGCATCACATCCATTGGTGGGATAAGAGTCATATTTTACTTCAATTTACACTGGTTTATTCATGTAAATAATAACTATTATTTCTATAGGTACTCATACCAATTAAAATAGTTCTGAATATTAGATAGCTGAGTGGATAAATATTTATCCAATCCAACATATGGTTAAAATAAACTCTAATCATCATGTGTCCTAACTGTTAGTATTTTCTAGATAGCATAACCCAATATAAATGTGAAGAATAAGTTAATAAAGAATAATCAAGGGGTGATTTTGTTGAGATCAAAAATACATGATAAGAAAATATCGAGTCACTTAAAACATTCTTTATTGAAGAAATATAATCCATTAGTACTCCTAAAGAGCTTAAAAATATTCAGTTGGATGATTGGGGCCTTAAAAAGTTCATCTTTAGAAGGAATCTCAGGCTTAGTATTACGAAGGGGTTTTAATATCACCATAAAATCTCATGTAATTTCTTTTATGTATGCATGATTATAATTATTTAGTTTATTTTGAAATCATATTCCCTAAATAAAATCAATATATTTAATCCATATGTTTTTATAACACTTCACAGAACCCACATGTTTTTTACCCACCCCAAAATAGGATCCATATTCATATATATGTAAATATATCATATACATGGGTTAAATGAACAATTATTGTAAATATTTAGAATATTATGAAATCGATAAAATCTAAAAGACTAAGACCAGAGTAAAGAATATCCAAACATATTCATCCATATAGACAATTCAGAAGCATTAAGGATTACAGGTGGTCCAACCCAAAGTCCCTCTCTCCAAGAATACTTCACTCAATGTAGAATTAAATCCACAATATGTATAAAACCTAACATGAAAAAACTACTCCAAAAATAAAATTCAATCTTATAACTCTAATTACATTTTGAGGTGAAGGTAGATAATGTTTTTATGGAGTCATACCTAACATGTAATGTAAGGTTTTATCTCCAAGAAGTAGTTTAACATTAAAACTAAAGCATAACCATTCATAATATAAAAAATTTATAATTTTGAACAAATTAGGGAATATCAATTAACTTAATGAAGAATTTATACATTTACACATGATGAAACAATTTATCCATAGTTCCTAAATAAAATCTAAATATAAGCATTTTATAATTTAGATAATGATTACGAAAATTCAATAATCATTAATATAAACAATTCATTTCCATTATAATATGCACTATTTTATATTTATAATATATAAATTCATTTAAATATATGTAATTTTAATTAATTATAAAAAATTTACAATCCAATTTTTATTATTTAAATATTTTAAATAATATCAATATCATACACATCACATTATTTAAACATATGATTAAATCAATAATAAAAAACTTTTTATGTTGTATAAATAGTTTATTAATAAATTCTCATATTTATTTAAGAATTTTTAAGTTTTATTAATTATTATAAATATAAACTTATATAAATTTTCCTTTATATGTAATTTCTAAACACATTATAAATTACACCTTATCATTTCTACATAAACCAAATTTTCTATCAAAATACATTCCATATAAATTTTTAGAGATATTTAAATATTAAAAATCAATATTAAATTATATTAAAATGTTTCAAAAATATTTATTCAATTAATTATAAACACTTTATAAATTATAAATATCCCATTATGTAAGACAATACTAACAATTTAGGCATAAAAATATCATTTACATAATCCAAGATACTTATCATTTATAAATATTTTTTTAAAAAATAATTTATAATTTATAATTTTTCTTAACCCTTTTAAAAAAGATTATTACTTACTTTTATTCCATGTTGTACACTCAGTGGCTAGTTTTATAGGAAATCAGAGGCACTATGATGTTGAGAAAGCCATAATGCATTGCCAAATAACAAAAAATGAGTTCTATTAAAAATGGGATTCAAATTCACCACAACTTATCCAGGGATACCCATTCATGATGTGTTAACTCTTAGTATATAGTGAGTTTGAAAAATGACTCCACCATGCTATTGAAATCCATGTGGTATGACAAAAATATCAACCATTATGAACTATGAAATTGTTTCATTGGGAAATATGAAATAGAATAGGTTTGTATCATCACATTACCATTGTCAGTTTCCCCTAAAACTCCCAATTGTTTCTTATATATAGTTGGGTACCAAACTGATTTCCATTGGATGATGGTCATCTGGGTTTTGAGGCCTAAAGACTCTTGGGGACTCGTATTGGTCGAGAGGAAGAGATGAAGGGATCATCACACCATTTGGGGGGGGGGGGGGGAATTTCCACATAAACCGAGACTCTCTTATATATTTAACATGTTTTATTGAAATACTCCCCAGACCCTAATACAAGAATGGTTTCACCTATATCAATAGATTTATTTTGAACATGTATCAATAGGTATTATCTCTTGTATATCATGGTACTGTATCACTCTCTTATTTTATGATCATGATTTTGACAATGGCCATTCTCAAGCTCTATGTATTTTATTGATTCCGAGGGAGATAGTTGCTACCTTGGAAATGGGATTGAACCTCTATGAGGTGTCCTATGTATCTTGTAAAAATAAGAATAAAAAACCACGTAGTTCATTTCGCATAGTTTAAGGTCGTATGATTAGACCCATCCATGCAGTTTAACATGATATGGTGAGGACATGAAAATCATTGTTGATCCTTGATGAGGTGTTATACATATCCTATTTAATACAAGAATTAGAGTCTATTTATTTTTTGGGAAATGTGTCTATGTCGCAGGAGATATGACAATAGAGGCTCTAGGTGAGACTTATGCATATGAGACTTCCCGAGATTGGTTTTTTGGGAATTTTTCCCTCTGCGATGTGAGTGGATGTAATTAGACTTACATCTCGATGGTAAAGGTCCTATATTTTGGAAGTTCTGATCATGTTATTGGTACAATAATCACTGTTACCTAAGACCACATGAGCCATGATTGGTGTGACAAACAATAGATAGTAGTAGACATAAAAAATTTCATGAGAGCATACCCATATGGGTATTACACATTAAAGTTTCCCATTGAGAGGAATGATAACCCATATCATAGTGGATATAGTATGCAGCTTTATGCCTTAGGAAGGATTCCGATGTATATCAAATATAGAGGGAATCCGAGTCTTCGTAGGTTAGTTTATCCTGAACCTGATGACAGATTTGAGGTACTTTGGAGAATGATTAGGTATTTTACATTGAAGGATTTCAATGTATGGGTCCTTTTCATATCTTTTGATGGACGAGGAAGTGCGGCTGATCTATGGGAGGATCTGATCCTATAAGTTAGGAATGATTGGAATGGGAAGGGACTTATACTGAGGTGGATTCCTATTGGATCTTGGGACATAGGAAGGTTTCCTACCTATCCCTGTCTTGGTGGGAATCAGAGTTGTCATAGTTCATTTATATCAAGGATTTCACACTAAGGTTACCCTTATGGTTGGGTCTTACAATCTGATGTTTCTCGATTGGGGAATTCATATCATATCTTTGGTTGGGGATTACACTATGAGGTTTCCCATGTGGTATACTCATTATTTATCCTCTCGTAGATTAAAGAGATATGGTGATAACCATGATGGTCTACTAAAGATCATTTTATCGGTATGGTCACATGAGGGAATGAACCTAGATCACCAAGGACACTTCCCTTATGAATGGGATTTGCTATTGAAAAATGTTACCTAGGGTCCACTTGTCATGAGTCTATGTAGGCATGTCATAAAAAGTGGGAATGTTATAAGGAATTATTGGTCATCTACTGGGAAGGTCTTAATTTATTTCCTAATATGTTGGGACACCAATCTGATATGGAATACATATCCAAGGGTATCTACCTGATCAATTACCATGCCTTGGATGTCTCCATATAGGTCACGGGGACATGTCAAAGGTGCTTTACATGACCAAAGCTAGCATTCCTGGGGACTCGTGCATGATCAACAATCTTGTCTCATATGCCTTCTCCTGGTCAAAGAGGACATGTACGTATTATTATCAAAGATCAGTTGAATTTTCTCAGATGTGTTCACCTAATCAAGGAAGACATGTCCTGAGGTGATCCTCATGACCAGAGCAGGCATTTCTGGAGTCTCGTGCATGATCACATGACTTGTCAGGATGTCTTTGCCTGATCAAGGTGGAAATTTATATGGGTTTTCACCTGATCAATGTGGTCATGTCCGGGGTCTTGCACATTATTAAAACAAGGGGTCTATCTAACTTTTTAGGAGGTCTTGTGGGGTCCTTTTTTGGACACCTTGGGTGGACGCATGTCTCTCAGTGACTATGAGTACCTATATTTTCCTCTCATTCAATCTCCTATGATTATTTTTTAATGTTCAGGGTTTATGCTAGTTTTTTTCAGTAATAACAATGTTTTTACTTGATTTTATGAGGATGCCTCACATGAACAATATAGGTCAAATGGAGAGGGTGTGAGCATGTAGAGGATAAATCCATCTCTCTATTTTTAGTGCACCATGGGGTAACCCAAACATACTCGAGGACTTCCATGCGGTGAGGGTAACAAGATATAGGGATTTTTTTGGGGTGAGAGAAACATGCATGAGGTCCTACATGTGATCAATGTAGACATGGCCATATAAAATCACATGATTAAGCTGGCTTGTCCTCGGGCTATCACATGTCAATATGGAAATGTCTATAGACAATCACATGATCCTTCCATCACGTCAAAGAATCATTTGAAAGGTCATCCTAGCTTATCCAGAGCTTGTATTTTGGGAATGAGGATGTGTCAAGGGGGTGTCTCCTAATCAATTTGTCTTTCCCTATGGGTTATAACAGGACCATGTTGACATGTTGAAGGGTTGTCATGAGAACTGCCCAACTTGTTTGAGGCTTGTCTTAAGATCAACATGGCATGTACAGTGTTGTTTAAGGACATCGTGAGACCGTTGATGGATTTCATAATCACATTTCCATAAACCATACATATGGCGGGGTCTCATGGATATGCTTAATGCATTGTGTCCATCTGAGTTCTACAAGTTTTCATCAAAAGGGACCATGCCTTAAGTCCATATAGGCAATATTTTCTACAGAATAGGGATGTATGGCTATCAGAAGGGTCTTCCCATGGGATACCGAGTATGCCAAGGCTCCACACATGTTTGAGGGGGAGCAAATAGTATAAGAAAAAACATGGTGATTTTCCATTCATTCGATCACATTTCCTCAATTGAGGTCTTGCGATAGTCCTAGTGGTGATATGCGGGGGGTCGTATATCAAAAACCCCACTTCCATGGGTAAAGGTGTGCATTTAAGGGTGAGGATTTCATGGACCGTGGTTCACATATCCTCAACTTTCATCTTGATGCAAAGGGTGCCCATGAGGACCCCCTATGTCAAGGTGTACACTTCTATGGATGCATACAGAAGTCACAGGACACTGAGACTTCTCACATGACCATGGATTTTTGAGGACATCTCCTGTTAGAGGAGGGTCACTTCAAATTTTCATATCCTCCTAATGGAGTCTTCTGATATGCCATATAAGCATGCATGAAGGACAATGTATCAAAGCCTTCATGTGTGTTGATGAGGGAACATACTGCACATCAAGGAGGAATGCATATATAGGGATTAAGGATCAATCATGAGGGATATGTATGTGCATCTCAAGTCTAATTTTTTGTGACATCATGTAAGAGATTGTGCATTTATCATTGTTCACCCTATGGTTACCAGAATGGGAGCCTCTCTTACCTGAAGTCCTTCACTAGGTGGATGAACAGATATATCATATAACTAAGGGACTCTTCTTCTTGGCCAAGTAGAACTCTTCAAATGAAAACCACATGAAAGAAGTTTCATGTCCATCATGTTGCCGTAAGATCTCCCAAGGGTCATATGAGTATAACATATAAGGATTGTATCTTTTTCCAAAAATAAGGCTACGTAGACGAGGGTCCCTATTGGCCCTGGACCTCCTAAGTAATGTTTGTTAAATAAGAGGGCATGCTCACTAGTCTGCATGTATTCTAGGAGGTGTCTTTATGTGCCTGTGGTCGTTCACCTGGATAGTTCACCAGAAATAGATCTTCATGTGATGTTCTTTTGTTCATGTGGTTTACATGAATTGAAGTTAAGGGTCTCCCAAGGGTATGCAGATGAAATTATCTTATCATGGTATCATGTGATCCTTTGAGGACCACACAATGGGATTACACATTGACATCATACCTTTTATTATCATTAGATAAGCCTCTTATTTACTTGGAGAAGATCTTTAGTGGTGGCGGCCAAGGGTTCTATTTCTCTGCCTTTTCTTATTCTCTGGATCCCCTTCCCCTCTACCTCTCTGTGCATTTTTCTAGATGGGAGGGGGTTTATATAAGCCATGTGAGGCAGAGTATGGATCTACATTGTGCGGGATGGAGGCCATAGGTATCAGTGGGGTAGTGGAGTTCACATCACACGATCTTCATTAATAGCATTCCATGATCATTTAAATCGATCATGAGACACCTCTGTTTCACACCATTACACTGCGTGACTTGAAAAAATACATATTAAATCAGATATAATATTCATAAGGGGTGTAACGGGTCTGTGGTCATAAAATCCTTTGAAAACCCCATTGGTTGACTTTGTCTTGGTCACATGATCAAATAGTGGTCATTAGAAGAATTCAGGTACTATTAGAGACTCTCATAGAAGACTGGTAGATCTCAAAGTGGATTCTACAAGTTGTCACTGGTTTGGTCAGATGATCATTTAATAATCATGAATCAACTTCTAGTGTTGTTTATGACTCTCGATGTAGGCCATCGGGGCTCAAAACATAGATCTTGCAAGGACTCATTGTGGTCCTCTCAAACTAAAAGAGATATTAGAAAAGTATCAGGGTCATAACAGTGATGATGGGAGAGCATTAGTTGTGCCTCAGGATGTTGAACGAGGGAATCATAGGGTTGAAGAACATGATCATATAGTTCATGAGATTACATGATTCGATCTCTTGACACACTATATTGGTTGGATGACTAGGATTTGTGGGAGGTGAGATCAGATGGTGCAGATTATCAGATGATATGATCAGACATCCCAAAATCAGTCCACGCAAAAATATTCTGTCCCACATAAAAATATCATGCCACGTCCCCTCTAGTTTATAGTCCATTATGTGGATTCATCTTTTGAATCCGAAAATGGGTTTGACACCCATACCAAATGCATCGCTTCCACCCCAGGCTTCGTCCTACCTATGTGTGTTCAGCTGTTGGATTTCCCACCATGGGCCCTATACATGGGACCGACATATCTCTTGGGGGATATATGCTCCCCCTGGTCTACTAGTTAGCCCGGGAGGACTCCTATGGGCATGGTCAACCTATGGTCCCACATGATCCTTGGTTGAATTAGCATGGCTAGTTGGTGTCTAACCATAATTTTTCGATAAGGGTGGTAATGAAAACCCTTAAATACTTAAGAATATAATTTTTAGTATTGTTGGGCCCAAGGTGTATATCCAAGGCCTTTATGCATTCCCTATTCCATGTATTATTATATCATTTTTGATGGCCCTCGGATCTTCATTAGAAGAGTAAAAATGCACAAATATTGGTGAAAAAAGATATAGAGACATCCCAATTCAGTTCTACAATGGTCTTCACAACATGGTAATGAACATAATCCAGTGTAGATACAAGAAATATTAGAAATGATGAATCTACCTTAAACACATAACATAAAAAATATAGCAACTTTAATATCCCATCAGCATAACATGTGTTTGATATAGATCACTAGAGTATAAAATGAAATATTACCACCTCTAAAGGAATCCATAGGTTGATTGAATCACTCAACATTCAAGCGAGATCCATCTAATCTCTATGAAACGATAGTGCCTCTATCATAAATTAGATAAGAGAGGATAAAATATAGTGATGAGTAATTCAACCATTTATTTATGAAATAAAACAAACAAAAAATATCACATGGTTTCTACTTTATCAATATATAAAGTATGCACCTTGGGATCCACTGTATTAACTCATGCATGATAACAAATGAGATAATTCCTTGTCTAGTTCATGTATCACATGCATAATGAAAACTCCACCCTCACATTTCATATTATGAAACAATAAATAACAAATTGCTTAGGTGGAAGGCATAATTAAGTGATAACAATTATGATTTATTATCCCATTATCTAAGACCAATTGAATTATCAATGACTTGCTTCATCTTCTGTATGTTGTATATCCACATTGAGAAATTGCCTAAATTAATTTTTAGTATATGTATTTAGGGAATATATCTACTTTATATTCAATAGGACATGTGGATGATTTTGAAATTTGGATTTCCATATGGATAATAAAACAAGACCCATTTTTTTAATTAGGTAGATTTTACTAAATTTATGTTATTATCTAATTTATCCACTTACCAAAGTAAAACATTCATAAAAATTAGTGGAAATTACCTCAACATCTTTATTCAATTAATGAAAAAATTTAATCTCTAAATTTACAACATATAATGACTAAAAATAGAATTTAATGGAGATTTATAACATCCCATTAATTATTTTTAAGTAATTCTTGACCATTTTTTGTCATCCTCTAAGTTAGATATTGTTTTGGGGTCAATCCATGAGAATTTGAGATTATTTGGGGGATTTATGGGATGTGCATGGTTGCTGTACAATTTTCCCAAACTATGCACCCATAGTGAAAAATTTTCCCCTATATAGTGAGGATTAAACATTTTATGAAAGGTTTCCCCAACCATGAACCCACCTATGGGAAAACAATTCACACCATACATTAGGGGTGCATGGCTGGCACACATTTTCCCTTAACCAATCGCTCCCATCCAGCTAACCATGCATATGGGATTAAAAAGTTTTGAAAATTTATTTTGAAATCTTTAAACCTAAATTTAAGATGTAGAATTACTGTATTAGACCCTAACTTTAATTCCCTAGTAATGAGGGTTATCTAGAATATATTTTGGCTCCTCTAAACATTTCACCTGGTTGATCTAAGCAACATTAATCTCAACTGATCTACTCTAGGAAAGTGTATATTCTATCATATAGTTTCTTATGAACTCTATTTATATTCCCATTAGAGTTTTATGGTTCATAAAATAATGTTTGGAAATAAACTCTATTTGATTGGATCTTGATTCTAGTTTGTGTCCCTTGATCTTATGCTCCTTTGTTTTTCGTTGGTGACTCCTTTGCAGGTGTTGATTTCTATATCTTTGATTTTAAATCATGCAGTTTCATGATTCCTTTCCCAAAAATTGAAAAGTGAATTTCTTCATTTAATTTAAAGGAGTTTTTAATTTTTTTTAAACTCATGGAAATGTGATTATTTTATCTTTGATTTGAAATGGTAATGGAAATTGATAAAAATCCCCAATTTCAATGGAATTGAAATTGTGGGGTGGATTTATAAAAAAAGATGGATTTATTTAGAAATAATATTGATGATACGATTTGATATATGATCTTAATAAAATTGATTAAATTTAAAAATTCATTCAAAATGTAATGAAATGATGTAAACCAATGATTTTTATTTTGAAATGGAAAATGAAGTTTGAAAACTAAAATTGGGAAATTATATTTCAAAAATATTTTAAAATGACTGATATATAATTTCATTACTTGATTTTTGGAAAAACATTTTATCCTATGTAGTTAGTAGTAACTAGAACGAGCACATTACGACCTTCTATACCTAACAATGGGTTGATAACGAAAACTATTACTAAAATAACTATAGAATTATTGCCTGTTATGGGTTCCACTATTGGGGTGTAAACTACCCTTGATGGGTTCCCATTTGGTTGTGAATTTTTGTGTTCAAACCTAACTAGAGTAATGTTCATTATGATATGTCTGAGGTTACTATTACATAATAAATAGACTTTTCATGGTGATTTTGTACATGGTGCTTGCTTTGCGATGATTTATTTGATTTGATATACATGTCACTGATTATTGAACTATTTTATTCATGCTAGCTAATTTATATTAACTATTTAATATAAAACGTTCACTAAATCATGTTTTAATATTTTTTGATATATATTGCATCTTGTTGAAGGAATCATGTTCTAATTTAAAATTAGAAAAATGAAATTTCAGGCCTAGTTTTATTTAAATTGATAGAAAAACTAGTTTATTATTTTTGAGTTGATTATGGAACATTTGTTTAGAACATAATGGGATTTATATCACATATCCTACCTTTTCCTTTAGTTTATGGTAGAGTATGTTATGCTAGGTCTGAGAAAATGGAAAGTTTCATGTAAAGGCGGTGGATGTTATTGATCTTTTAGAAAACAAAGTGTCGATGGAGGTGATTAGTAAAGAAATTATCCACTTTTTCCTTAGTTTATTTTTTTTTAATATTTTTTTATACTAAGTATTTTTATGATGCACTACTTTGGTTTTTATATAACCATTGTTTATAGTGATTTATCCCTTTAGGGTGTTGGGAAAACTGACTTATTTATTTTATCTTCCAATTGTTTTGTGGGAATATTCATTCCATCTTGTTCTAGTATAATTCCAGATGCAAGTCACTAAACTATGGGGATCGGGAATGCTCTTTGGGCCATGTCATTGTTGGATCAGGTGTTATGGAACCAGAGTATCTGGGATTTTTTGTGACAACGTGGTATCAAAGGGAGGTTAATAATATTTCCATGATATTATAATATAGTTTTCATCATCATAGAAGATAAGTGGTTAGGTTTATGGGACTTAAGAGGTAGGTGTGGGCGAGTGTATTTCCATCTCTCATCGTTAAGAGCCTTAAGTCACAATTGTTATTTTGTGGAAAGGTGTCTTAAGGAATGTTTTGAAATTATTCTAGTATTTTTATCTTTTTTTAATTGGGTATGTTGAATTAAAAAGACTGATATATTATATGATGAGATTGATATATTCCCATTCCTCTTGTTTGATTTGTCAATCAAAATAAAATTCTTATGTCTTCAATGGTATCTATTGATGTTGTGTAGTATCTTTCCTATGAGAAGACATGTGAATAGTCCCCAAGAGAATGCTACTAATGAACCAAAATTATAAGAACCTCTCATGGACTAGAATATTATTGATGTTTCTGTAAATGTTTTCCAAGCTTTGGGAATGGAACTCACACCCGTTCCCATCTAGGATCTATCTGTGAAACCTCAAAAGGGAAGAATATCAGAATATTACTCATGAGTTTATTCACCAGAAGCCACCAGCATTCCAAATATCAAACGATCCTCAAGATGATGAATATTTGTTGATAATGATAGATATTCTGTTCGATTTCTTGGAAACATGTGAGGCTATTAAGGAGAAATGTTCAACCTTTAATATGTAAGGGCCTTACAAGAGATGAAGGGACTCGATTGTAACAAAAAAGAATGAGGGTTTGGAGTGGAAGGTATTTAGTATTATTTTCATGAACTAGTTCTATCCAAAATCTATAGTACCAGATAAGGATTTTGTTTTTTCAACCTCCAAAAGGCTGATAGGTTAGTGAGAAAGTATGAAAACTGTTTTACCAAACTTATGCAGTTTTCACATGAGATTGTATCAAATACGAATTCGAAGGCTTAACTGTTTGAGATGCGTATTATGCCTAATATCCATTCATATGTTTGTTACTGAAGATAACATACTATGATAATGCACTAGATAGAGAATTTATGGTTTAGATTGACCAGGATGGTAAGTTAGGGTTGATGGAAGTTCCCGTTTCTCCCACTGATTTTTTTGTGAGTTCCTTTAAAGGAACTAGTATGTGTGATGAGTCTCACGATGTTTATCTATAGAAGGCATCATCAATATATCTTTTAGTGAAAGGGATATCCCCTTTTACTTGGATCTAGTGTAGTAAGGTTGGGAATTCAAGAAGTATTTGTACTGAGGTTCCAAAGAGATCTAGTTCTTAAGGTCACCCAAGACACCTATAAAAATATTTCAATTTATTTTCCACTATATGTATTGGAACAAGATAACCACCACCTAGAAGTACTCTGGTTCAATCATATTCTTCAATAAAAAAGGGGTTACAGCCATGTATATCCATAATGATAATCCATCACACAATGGTAGAGTCTCTAGAGGAAGTTGATATAGGTCTAATGACTATGAGAAATACTATCACTATAGATTCATATTTAGTGGAATATTTATTAGATACTAGATAATATCACTTTTTTATATTGACTTGTATTTTTAACAGGATAAATCATCCTACATATATTTTGTCTTATGTAGTGGATATTACTATACCCATCAGAATGAAGAGAAAGTAAGGTCTCCATTTTCCTTCCTGTGTTTTCTCTTGATTCAAGATTAAACTTGCATAGTATTTTCTGGTTCTTCAATGAAACCACTTGATGTCATTTTTTGGATGGATTAGATCATTACTAATATAAACTAAATTGGATTCTAGCTTTTATGACTCTCTTATACTACCCATGACGGGGAATGTTGTGTCTTCTAGGGTGAATGAGTACTATGTTTAGGTAAATTCAGACCCTCTTATCTAGAGTTGGAAAAATAATATTTGTGTTTTCTTTTTATTTGGAGTAGGAATATTTTATTTAGGATCTCCCCTAGTTTTATTTGAGTTTCCTAGAATGTTTACATATGATTTATATGGTTTGTCACCAGTAAGAGAGGTATAGTTTTATATTGATTTAGTACCTAGTACTTAATCGACGTTGATTTCCTCTAACTAAATAGAACAAGATGAAATGAACTTGTTAATGAATTATATGGATGATATGTCAAATAAATTATTCATATGACTGAGTGTTTCACCTTGGGTGGAACCTTTTCTCTTTGTAAAGAAAGTTAATGGTTTGCTTCTCTTATGCGTTGATTACTGGAATCACAACCAGGTTACGATAAATATAAATTATCCATTCCACAAATATATGATTTTTTTACCATTTGAAAAGGGATAAGTGGTTTTAAAATATTTATCTTTGATATGGATACTATTAGTTATGAATAAAATAATATGAACATCCAAAAACTTTATTTCCGAGAAGGTATGACTATTAAGAGTATCTAGTTATGGTATTTGGTATAACCAATTATCCTAGAGATCTCATGGATTTGATGAAAATTATTTTCCATGAGTACCTCAAAACATTAATTTTATTCTATTTTGATGACATCGTTGTTTACTAAGAAATCAGGGAGGATCATGTGTCTCATTTTAGGAAAATGTACGAAATTTTGAGAGATCAATAAATTTATTCCAAACTTTTGAAAATGTGTTTTTGGATTTAGAAAGTGATGTATTTGGGACAAGTGGGCTCAGAACATATTATTACAGTTGATCCTCAAAAGGTGAAATCTATTATGATAGGGGGAAAACCAAGAAATTCTCTCAAGATTTATAGATTCTTGGGTTTAGTGGGGTTTTATCACAGGTTTTTAAAGGAAAACTAAATTTTGGATTCTCTAATGATCTCTATCACTCAGAAAGGAGAGATGTTTGTTTGGCATGATAAGTGTTAGTGTTATTTAATCCTATCCTCCAAATATGTATTTTCATTTTCTAAATAAACCACGTTTTGGTTGAGTAAGAATCTCACAATCTAAATGACTCAATTGATTGGAACCAATCTAAATGAAAACCACAAAATAGAAGCAGTGAAAATACAAAATAAACAATTTCGCCACATACCAGCTTTCATAACTAAAATTTCAATTTTAAAATTCAAAACAAATCCACTGGAGAAGGCCACCACATTCATTTCCTCATGGAATACCCTACCACTCACACAAACACATCCCAAAGCCTCCTGGGAAACAATCTCATCCAACCGACCTAGAAAGGAGAAATGTATCTAGAGGCCATAGTAGTTTAAGAGTGGAAAAAATGTCCAAAATGAGCAATGATGAAGCTAGTACCATCAACCTTATAGAAAAAATCATCATCAAACCAGCACTTCAAACAGTAATTAATGTGCATACACTCAGCACGGAGGCTTGATCAAAGTTATTTCATTGATTTTAAATATCCTTCGATTTCTTCACCAATGTTGACTCTTCTAGAGGAAGATCATGACAATGTATTCTTTTGTGACATGATAGTTTTAGGTTTGGGATACATTCTTATTAAACATGATCATGTGGTATCCTATGGTTCTCGATGTCTTAGGCTATATGAGAAAAATTATCCGACCCATGAGATTAAAATCATAGCCAAAATGCATGAACATAAGAGTTTTAATTATTACCTTTTTGGGTAAAGGTTTACCATGTTTTCCAACCACAAGTACCTGAGTTATATATTCTCTAAAAATAGTTGAACCTTTGGAATAGGAATTGGGTGGAGTACATATATTAATTTCATTTCAACATTACCAATCCCCGAGGAAAGAGAAATGTCATTTCTGATTCTTTGAGCAAGAAAATTTGGACCCAAGAGATTAAATAATCACCAGGAAAGAGGAAGATGTTGGAAATTTTTTCAAAGTTTCATTTAGGAATATGATAGGAAGAGGCCTAAGTTGTCTTGGAAAGTGTTTAGTTGACCTCCTATGTTCTTAAAATTATTCTTTAGGAGAAACAACTTGATGATGAAATACTTCAGATTAAGGATTCTATTTATAGTGGGGAGAAAATTGTTGTGTTTTCTTTCTATTTTAAAAAAATCCTATGTTTTTAGAATCGGTTTATTTAGCCTTCATCTGTCAGAAAAGATGTGATGGGAGATTTTTATTATTCAAAGTGGGAAGTGCACCATATAACCAAAAATATGTTTTATGAAATGGAAAAATGATACTGGTGTCCATGTATGAGATGAGACATTACTGTTTTTGTTTCTCATTGTTATACTTTCCAAAAGGTTATGGAAGAACACCAAATACCTTCATATTTTCTTCATGAACTTCGAGTGACAATTTGAAAGTGGGATGAAATATCTATTGACATTTTGGTTGGGTTTCTATATTCCCCTTGAAGAAAGAATATAATATCGGTTTTGATTAATCGATTGAAAAAAGTATCTCACTTTATACCCATTCCAAATTGAAACAAATTTGAGGAGTTGGGAGATATCTATGAGAGAGATATATTTCATTTTCATGGAGTTACATATGTTATAGTCTCTGATAGAGATCCCCATTTTACCTCTCATTTTTGGTGAGGCCTTCTTGATGGGATGAAATCTTAGGTTCATTTAAATTTGGAATACCATACATAGATGGATAGACAGAAAGATAGGGATACACATATTCCAGAAAAAAAAAATTCATGCTCGTATCCTCGATTTTGGTGGGGATTGGGTTGTATATTTGGTTATAGTTTATTTTTCCTATAACAAAAAGTACTAGTCAGCAATTCATATGGATCTTTTTAAGGCATTGTGTGGCCGAACTTGTAAATCTCTATGGTATTGGTCGGAGATTAGTGGAAGTTTATTGATTGGACCAAGTATGGTCCCAGAGAAGACATTAAAATTATGTTTAATTTTCATTGAATTTTTATGTAACAGAGCCAATAAAAATATTATGTTGACTTTCATAAAATACCATTGAGCTTTTTAGTTGGTGAAAAAGTGTTTTTGAAAGTTTCACCAAATTTGGGACATTAATGGATTCATAGGAAACGGAATATTTCTCCTCATTTCATCGATCCTTTTGAGGTTATTAAGAATGTGGGGAAAATGGATTATTTTTTAGTACTTCCACCATAGGTGATGTCAGTACATAATGTGTTCTATGTATTGAAGATTCATAAGTATCTTTCTGAAAAATTTCATGTTTTAAGTTGGCAGGATCTTGATATTGATCCTAATTTGTCCATGAATGTGAATCCAGTTAGGATAGTTTATTCTGATACAAAGGTAATTTGTGGTAGGATGATATCTTTGGTTCGTGGGATATGGTATCATGGTACCGATTCTCTTGATAATTGGAATAAATGGAACAAATGGGTGAAAATTGGACTCATCTATTTGATATGGAAACTTATTGATAGGAGTTTTGGGGGAAAAAAGTTTTTATAGTGGGGAGTTTGTAACAGCATGTTAATTTTTTTCATTTATTCATTGACCATTTTATAGAGTTCCTTTAATAGGGGTCTTTTTTTTTTCAGTCTCTTCCAGAGATTTTATGATTTTTCAGAGGATTTTTAGGATATGAATGGTTAGAACATAGTTTTCACAAATCCTGTGCCCCTAGTGAGAACCATGCACCCCCTGGACAGTGGGGAATTCATGGTTAGAAATATATTTACCAAAATGTATTCCCACATAGGGGAAACCATGTACCCGAAACCGTAGGGGTGCATGGCTGCACACAACTTCCCCAACCCATGGACCCCCTCTAGCTAACCATGTGAATGTGATTAAAAAGTTCCAATATTTATTTTAAAATATAAAACTCCATATTTAAGATGAAAAATGAACTCATTCAACCCTAACTCAAATTCAATGGTTGTTAATGCTCTCTTGAAGAGGTTTGGGATCCTCAAAACCCTTTCCTTGTCGAATCAATGTGGTATTGATCTCAATCGATCTTTTCTGGGTAAGTTTATATTGTATCATATAGTTTCTTTCCATATCTCTTTCGATACTCATTATATTTTTATGGATCATCATGTAATGAATGTATATAAACTTTGTATGATAGGATCTTAATTCTAGGTTGTGTTCCTAGATCTTATGCACCTCCATTCTTAATTGGACAATCCTGTTTTGGGTGTTGATTTCTGGATCATTCATTTAAAGGTAGACTGTTCCAAGATTCTTTTCCATACAATTGAAACCTTGAATTTCTTAATTAAATTGAAATGGATTTTTGACTATTTTAAAAATAGTGAGTTTTTTTAATTTTATCTTTTATTTGAATTGGTTGTGGAAATTGAGAAATAATCCAAATTTGAATAGAAATTAAATTTTATATGGGATATATGAAAAAATAGCTTGATTTATAAATAGTTTTGATGAAATTATAATATTTATTATCTTGATAAAAATTCATAAATTGAAAAGTTATTTTAAATGACTTGAAAAGATGAAAACATAAGATTTTTTTTAAAATAAAAAAGGCATGTTGAAAACTAAATTTTGGATATTATATTTTAATATAATTTAAAATGATTAATTTCCAATTTGATTGATTGATTGTTTGAAGAACATATTATCCTGTATAGTTAGTGGTAATTGGGAAAAGCATGCTAGGACCTTGTATTTATAGTAATAGATTGGAAAGGACAACTATTACTAAAGCAAATATAGAATGAATTCATGTTATGGGTTCAGCTATTGGGGCATAGACATCCCTTGATGGGTCCCCCCTTTTGGGGTTTATTTTTCTATTAACATATAATTAGATCCGAGATCATTAGGTGTTGTGTGAGGATCCTATTACCTAATAAACTAACCTACCATGAATCTTTTGTACACAGTGCTGTATTTTATAAGTGTTTTTTGATTTGATATTCATTCAATTTATTATGGAACTATATTATTCATGAAAACTAATTTATCTGAATTTTATATACAAAATATTCATTTAAGCATGTTTGAAATTTGTTTATATATATATTTCATCATTTTTAATGAATTCATGATTTTTTTTTAAAATTTCAAAAAATGAAATTTCATGTCTAATTTTATTTAAATTGATGGAATAACAAGATTACTATTTTGGAATTGATTATAGAACAATTGGTGAGACCCTAATTCGTTTTTTAGCTCACACCCTACCTTTTCCTTTGGGAAATTTTAGAATTTATTATTCCAAGTTTGAGAAAAGGGACAGAACCACTTGGAGGGGGTGGATGTTCTTGATTCAATGGACCATAGAGTATTGACGGAGGTGACCATTAGAGCAGTAATCTACTTGTTTCTTGGGATGTTTCAGTTTTGATTTCTTTTTTCTATTGAGTAATTTTATGATGTACTGCTTTGGGTTTTATTATACAAATTCTTTCTGATACTTTCTCCATTTGGAGTGTTGAGAATACTGACTTGTATTTTTTATCTTCCACTAGTTTGTTGAAAATTTGTCCCCTCTTGTTCCTTTATGATCCCAGGTCATAGTCTTAAACCCATGAGGATTAAAAATTCCCTTAAAAACGTGATAGTGTTGGCCTGGGTATCAGATTCCTAGGTATCCAGGATAGTTAATGACAAGAGTATTAAATATACCCATAGTTTTTAATCATTGTAATAAATTAATAATATCAATATAACCATGTTTCCAAATAATCTCACATATTATGGGTGAATAGATAAAATAGAGAGGAATAATTTTCTTTAAATACAAAAAGAATTACTTTTCTTATTTATCACCTATAAAATTATTTACATCTAGCGGCTTGAAACATGTTTAATCATTACATATAGAATAGTTTTTTTTATTTCATATGTAATTTTTCTACAAGTGTCTATTAGAAATGAAATATCATCTATGGATTATTAATAGGAACCTTAATAAATTTTAGAGTATATTTTTATGACATTTGTAGTTATTATAGGTGAACAAATATAGAAATTAAATGGATATAATTAAAGGAAAACCATCCACCCATATTTCTTATAACTCATGCCTCCTCTAGTTTTATTAAGGGTTGAAATTTTAGAACCTTAAAAGGATTATTCGGTATAACCAGATATTGATATACTATGGGAATGATTTTCTCTTCTCTAGTTTATAATAGGGAAACATGAGCAATATTTTTCTTTTGAATCAGATTTTTTATTTTTCATTCTATGTAATTTTCATATGTATCAATGAATTTTTCTCTTAAGATTAATTAACATTATGTAGTGTTCATAAAAAATTTATAAAATAATATAGTTTAATTTTATTCTAATATATTTTATTTAATTATATTTCAATCATTTTACAAAATATATTCTAAATTTTCTCACTTATTCATGTTGTTTAAATTCTAATTATGTGAGTGAGTAATTCTCATAAAACTATTTTCTTATGTATTTACTTTTAATTTTTTTTATTATTTATAATTAAAATCCCTAACAAATTTATTCACCACACATACGAATATTTAAAAATCCCTTCATGTTGAGTCCTAGTTTAGAGATAAAGTATTGATCAAGAGTTAACACATTTATATATTCTTAAAAAAACATTTTATATCCTCAATAAATTTTTTGGCGGATTATTAAAATGATTGATGTAATCATTTTTTCTTGTATTATTAAATGGATTGGGTATATAAAGGTTCACCGATTAATGAACCATTCATTAATTATATGTGTACATGAATTGAATCTAAAGTACAATATATAATCATAGCTAATTTTTTTAGATATTTTACCATAACCTTATATATTATTGGTTGTTAGGTCAACATGACCCTTTTATCCTCAATGAAATTAAGTTATTAATCCCCTAACATTTATACTCATCCTGTATTTTCAAAAAGTATATCATTTGAAATAAATTTCATCATTATTTTTAAATATATATGATCAAAAAACCCCATCATTCAAAAGGAAAAATAATACAAATTATTTCGTAATTTTAGTATCATCATTGAGGATTAAACTTGAGTAATGATATACACATTATATTATATGACCATACACTTAACAATCGATAAGTAACAATATTTCATGTATAAAATTTCACACTATTTATTGATTTGTTTCATAAAGTAATAATTTATTATTTATTTTCTTAAAAATAAATAAAAAATGAATAAAAAATAAAAAATTGATTCTACTTTTTAATCCCTATTTGATTTCAATGCAATTAAGATGATTTTTCCTAAAAATTGAGAGGGTTTCCCAACTCATATTTTAGGGTGAAAGAATCCAGGGAACTAATTGGGGACATTATGGAGGATCCTAAACATGAGTTATTATATAATTGGACATGAAGATAAGAGAGACCAATAATTTTATAAATTTAATGAAAATGTGGTAATAGAAATATAGATACCTCTATATTCCACTAAATTTTTTAACAAGATTCCATGTTAGATTTAGGAGGTATTCGAAATTTAAAATCGATCACCCAATAGTTCTATAATAATTCACAAGGCACTCCATGTGGAACTGAAGTTTCTAACTGAACCATTAATTGTAGTTAACAAAAACATGAATTAATTTTTATTTAAATGTTTTACAATTGAATTGAAAAAAAAATTATCTATATTTCGACATTGCATACTCAATATCATTGTTGTATACTATATATAATTATGAATAAATGAAAAATAAAAAAATATATACTTTGGAAGAAAAGATAGAGGAAAACAGTGGAATCTCAATTAAAAAAGAAGTGTAAGATTATACCATATATTAATCACATGTAGATATAATTTCTAAATATTAACATAAATACCAATAACTTCTTAGAAAATATTTACATAATAGAGTGAAAACAAAAAATCCTCTACTTGGAACTGAAATGAAGACCCCTTATATTATCTACCATCCCCTACATTATTTTATATGATATTATAATTTTTGGGTTGGATCATTTTACATTGTTAATGGGGTTTCCCAAGTACAATTCCAAAGTAGTAGTACTAAAAAACAATAAAATGTGGTTAATTAATCAGAAAAATAAAATATACCATTATAATATGGATAAATTCACCTTAACTGTTTAGATGTATTCAATATAAACTTAATGTTTCTTGAGAGGAAACCCAATTTTTCATTATTTTGAATTCGTTATTTGTTTTTTATTATTTTATTAAATAAATAATGGTTCATTTTAATTTACATGTATGAAAAAGACAACGACTAAAACTCTACCCTCTAATTCAACAAAAACTAGGAACAATATTAAATGTTATGAAATCCACATCTACTAGAATGGATGTACATATATAGGAAGACATATTAGACCCACCAACACTAAACTAAGAAGTACATCTTTTACTCAAAATCTTTCTCAGTCTCCCACTTCTATATATTTCAACATACTAATTTATTTCTTTCCATAATTCTTTTTTTTGTGTTTCAAAAAAATAATCATGATTAATCATTATGGATATTATAAGTTTGTTACATAATTTTTTGGAGTTTCAAAGATTATCTTTCAATCCCAAAAATTTTAGATGATCACAAAAAATCCATCCATATTTTTTGATCCAACCACATAAGTTAATAGTTATTGATTTTAGAATAGAAAATATTTTTTTTACAACCCACATGTGAGGTAAAAATTGATCTTTTATTCCAAATTAATTTATTAATATTTATTCTTCTTGTGTGCTTTTCGACTGTAATTATTATCTTTGATTATGTGGACCATCAAGAACGTATTTCCGACTTTTGTGTACATGAAAATGATAGATTCGTTTTATTTTCCTATGTGAGAACCAATATAAACAAATAGAATCTCTTAATGAATCATAAAATATCAGTTTTAAATCCCATTTGATCTAACAAAGAAACTACTTTAGATATCCTATATAAAATCTCCTGATTTTTTCCCTCCTAATATTTACATGGATATTTCATGAATTATTTGAAAAGATTTTAGTATTGGGGGGGGGAGTTTTTCATTAAAAATTTAATTAATTTAATTTCTTCTAGTATTAATTTTATGAAGGAATAGAATAATATTATATATGGGGGAGAATTTTTATTTTCCATTGTGTTGGGAAAATTTGAATTTTTATTTTAATGCCAAATATTTTAGGACATATCATTCAAAAAGTTAAAAATATGTATTTTTTTATAATACTTAGACACAAAATATTGAAAAAGTTGGAAACATAGATTTTTTTTATTATATGAGTTTTTATAGTAGTTAAATTTATTTTTCTCTCTAATACTCACTCAATTTTATCCCTTACTATTTCATTCTCATGTTCAAATTACCCTTTTTCAAATGTGTATGTAAATCAATCCATAATTTTTCTTTAGTTATGCATTGTTTTACTAAAGTGTGTAAAACTCATTTCATCAAATTTAAATCATTTTCCTACTATCCCGGAGATATATATAAATTATTTCAAAATACCATTATATAGGGTACAATTTATTTTTGTAATGAAATTATAGGATATCTAAAAAAAACATACCAACACATTCTTATTTGGTGGACCACTAAACTTTACTAAAAATTATAAATCATTTTTTTAGTGGTGAAATTTGAGAAAGTTAATTTTACAACTCTAATTTTATGTATTAAAAATTATGTTTTTACTAGAATTAATTTGATTGAAGAAGGTGTATTGAAATAAAATCTTATAGAGTGATCATTTCCAGAACACCATAAATGATGAAACCAATATTTTAATATTTATACTTATTAAAATAATGGTTTTGTTGTGTTTTATTTCATTATTACAAAGTTTATTAACTTTTCTAATTGTGGGAGAGTTGATAATAAATTTTAATTACTTTTTTAATTACTTTATACATGGATTTATTCATTAATTATACATATTTTGATGATATTATCATACTTTGGTAATCAATACACATAGAAAGGTTATTTAAGAAATAATATTCTTTAGTTTTTAATTTTAATTAAACATTTAAGTACTGTAATCTAATTCATGAATTATTTATTTTTTAGGATACATTATACATTTATCTACTAATTATTTAATAATATATGTAACTAGTTTTTTTATTTATATGTCCTCAATATGCAATTTTTTTATTGGGATAATATTAGAGAATATTTAAATTTGTGACTAATTTATAATAACATAAGAGTCTAATATTAATGAAAATAAATTTTTATGATCTCCAATTAAATATAAAATTCATTTAAAAAAATTTATTGGTTTTATTTGAATCATATTTTGATGAACCGTGTAATTTAATAGAAAACATTAAATTTGTCTATATTTTATAATTCTTGTAATAAATTCATCATATCTAACCCTACATTTGGATAAAATATCTTAAATTTTTTGAGTGTATAATTTAGAAATTTATGTAAATTTACCTAAATAATTTTCATATTTATTTTCCTTTTTGTGACCCATAATTTTATTGAAATTTATAACATAAAAAATTAACAAATAATTATTTCCAACAAAAATAATTAGTGAATTTTCGCCATAAATCATCCTTTATGTGTCAAATGAATAAAAAAAATTAATTATTGGATAATTTGGAATCATTAATATAACTTTTTAGATGAAAATTATGTTATATATGGATATATTAAGGGCCAAATTACAATAAAAATTCAAATGATTGAATTTGAGGGGAAAACAATCACCCCTCTTACTTATAAATTTATGCATCCTTTTATTTTTTGATCTGATATAATTTTGGATACAATAAAGGAAAATTTGGAAGCAAAAAATATATAGGAATTTTTAGGAAGACATTCAATACATTAGTTTCTAAATTTAAAACCATTTTACTCTTATTCTTTTATTTCATTGTTAAAAATATGTGATTATATGTAATTATCTAAGTATTCTTATAAGTTTTTCATTACACCAATAAATATTTAATTATATTATTACACATTGAATATAATTTTATAATTTTTTTATATTAAATTGTTTAATAAAATTACATTGGAAATATTTTTCCAAAATCTATTTAAAATTTCATGTTGAAATGTTCAATTTTAATTCTATTTGTTTACATGAGTAATGTTAATATAACTCCCTTATTACCCCTTCATCTTTTCCATTCTATTATTCTCTATCATAATCATCCCTTAGAAATTTGTTCACAATAAAAATGTCAAACTAAAAATGATTCAGTGTGAGTTTTAGGTTTATGATGATGTATTGATTGAGAGAAAATGTGATAAATTATTGTCTAATAAATTTATTCATTTCCCATATCAAGTGTTTTAGGGATTAATAACATGATATATGAAATGTTTGTGTATCATGGATGATTGTAACTATTGGGTAAATAATGGTTTTTGTAATATTTAACCATTCATTAATTTTATACAGACATTAATTGAACTATATGTTGAGGGTTATATTACAGTCAACACTCTATGAATATATGATCATAACCATATGGTTAAATGGGTGTCGATTTTATATAACAATTTTATGCATAATGAAATCAATCAATTAATAACCAAAAAATTGTAATTATCCAAAAATTTTATAAATAGTTTCATTAATATTAAATTTTGTTATCCTTATTAAGGATCTATAAACACACAAACCCCTTATTAAAAAGATAATATAAAACAAATGGATTCACATGTTTAGTATCATTTAAAAGAATTCAACTCAAGTGAAACTATACAATTTATAGTATAACACAAAAATATGAAATTCAATGGGTGATAATCAATTCCCATGATTTTTTTAAAAAATATCAACATGGCACTATTTGAAGATATATATTGTTGGCTATGTCAATAACCATTATGTTTAATGAAACGTATTGAAGTATCTTTCTTTGGCCCCAGTTTTGTGATGGAGACTTTTTATTATGTAAAAATTATTAGGAAATGTTTTTATTTGTTTTAAATTTTATAGAAAAATTGTTCTAATTTTTGGTATGAACCTCAAGAGTATGATGTTAAAAATAACACAATTCTTCATTTCTCACATCAGTTGAGATATTAGAGAGTTGGAAAGAAAGGTAAGGTGATTTCATGATTCGTTATACCATTTAGGATTTTTGAGAGGATTGGGAAGTTTTCTTATCTCTTGGAATTACCTTCAAATTATATATGTATGCTTGATATTTTTAATGTATCTAAAATAATGAAATATGAAATGGATTTATCTTTTTTTTAAATGTGTTAAATGTGAATTTGGATTTGGATTATTCTTTTGTATTGAGGCTATTGTGAACTATTTTTTTAGTATGAAATAATTTCAGGGGTGGATTCATGCTACTTTTATGTGTTTTATGGAAGCATGTTGATATAAAAGAGGATAATTAAGAATAATAGGAGGAAATGATGTCTAAATTGAGAGAGAGTTTTTAATTAGTGACACTTGATAATGATTCATTAGGATTAAAATCCCTATCATGGGGAGTTTTTAATGACCCGGTTCATTGAATTATATTATTGTTTTAATTTTTATGTTTTTGAATTTATTTGGATTTATTTTGAGGTATTTTTTGAGGAATGAGGTGGTGAGAAGCTATGAGAATGGGGTTTAGAGGTGGGCCTTCATATAAATTGTCAAACATGTGACATTGGGTTCTCTATTTGTGGTAATACATACCTGATATAGGTGATAATGGGGTGGATCAACTAGTTTTCCCCTTGTTACTTGTTTTTGGGAGGTCATGTAACCAATATCCTGATATGTGGGTTTTAAGGGTGGTACTTGTATGTTTTCATGGCCATGAAATTTAAAACTTAATCCGAAATTTCTCATGATTGGGGTCATTTAAGATAAAAAATGTAGTCATTAATTTATTTCATTTATCACTTAAATTATAATAGTGATTTATCTGATGATTTAAATTTGATTCATGATCTCTCAATAACATTGAATTTTTCTAAGAAAGAGATTTTACAATCCTCTCTTTTTAGGAGGATAATGAACTTGAGATTCAATCACAGTATAAATACCTCTCTTTTTATGGTTAATTGATTTCCAGATCTATTTAAGTTAATATATTAGTTAATCCTTTATTCCTTTTGTATATTTCTTTGTGAGTGAGTGGTAGGTGACCATTTAATTTTTTCGGTGTTTAACTTCTTATTATATATGATATGTGTGCAATTTTGTTATTTAATGATTTCATGTGAATTTTTTGGGGAGTAAAATTTATTTTATTCTTAGAGAATAATTTTTCATTAATGTTTGAGTAACTGATGTGGGTAGATGTATGGTTTATGACTTTAAATAGTATAAATTCATATAAAAATAGATTACTTATTGAGGAAATTAGATAAATAAAATGTAGAACTGATGTAATCATTAATGCAATAATTTATGATGTGAAAATGAAGACTAAAATTGATGTTTATATATGGTTTTGGTGTGAGAAGAGAGATATTTTACTTCATAAAATTAATGTACTATGATTATGAATTTGATTATTTATTTTAGATAAATTTATTGACTCTATAAGTGATTTAATCATTTTTTAGTACTTGAATTTTTTTTCAATGTGTTAAATTAAAGATAAAAAGGGAAAATGGATGAGTAATAATAATTTTTTTTTGAAAAAATGATTAATGTAATTAAAAGGGGATTTTCTCTTATTTAATTTTTATAGGATTTAATGGTTTGAGGTTGGAAAATGATATTTAAGATAATGGACGTTTCATGTGATTTGGAATGACAAATATGGTAAATATGTTAGGTATTTTCATTATAATTTTTTTAATTATTAAAATAATGTGTTATTTAGAGTATCATATTCTAACAATTATATTATGAAAGGTTTTATGATATTCTAACATTGTAGGGTGCATGAGGCTTGGTTGAGTAGTGAGGAAACTTTTCATGTGAGCCATGTTTTTTGACATACCTTGAGTTATCAAGGGAATTCCATAATATGTATTCCAATTAGAAAATGAGATGTTTTGTGCCATCTATTTATTCTCACTCTCTATAAATAAAAATCTTATTTACAAATAGGTTTATCAAATGATGTTTTAGTTAAAAGAAATAGTTTGCTGAAGCATGGTGATAGTATAGAGATAAATCCTAGAGATTTGTTCTGTTACTATTGGATTTGTATTGAAGGTGATATCCCCTATTTATTTTATGATATCTTTTAGTTTTATTACTCGTGTTTTTTATAGAAATTTTACATTAAGATCATTCTTGTGTTAATGAAATATATGGAAATTTTTAAGATATTATTATGAAATATTTATTGTTTAAGATTCTTACTGTTAGTGTACATTTTATCTAGTATCTTGATGTGAGGGGATATAATATATTAAATCACTCACTAGTGGATATACTTAACACCTTGATCATAGTCACCGGCCTTTGGTGATTTGGGAGCACACTTGAGGCCATGTGATGCATTTCTTTATTAGAACTGTAATCCCGATGTGGGATGTTACAACAACCTAGTGAACATTATAGATAAACACTATACAATTTATGTTAATCTTCATATGAATAACCCACTTTCACTAAATGGGATTCACATAATATGGTGGATATACTATGATCTAAACAAGATTACATTATATATAATTTTTCCTACATTCTTTTGTTTCCAACTATTTTTATAATTAAAAATTAAGTTACATAATTGGTAATATTTTGGTACATCTTCAATGAATATTACCATACATTAATTTGAAATGAGAAATCCATATCTTCATATTCTTGATGATATGTACGAAACAGTAAAACCCAGATATTTTTAATACACATTTTCCATTAAATAATCACTATGTTGAATAGCTTAGAACAAACTCAAGACCAAACTAAAACAAGTCGTAACATATCAAAATTACAAGAAGAATAAAAATATAGAAAATAAAAATATAATAATAAATTTTTATACTTACATTACTTTATTTTGTTTTTATTGATTAAATTTTATTATTATAAAATAATTAATTAATTTGATATGATTAATATCATTCAATATTTTTCAAAGAAATGTTTTTCAAGTGTTTTTTATTTTAATAAATTTATCACTTTTAAAAAACAAAAATTTATTATATAATAAATTATTACTAAAATAATTATAAGTTTTCATGAAGTAATATTTAGAACACTTTATGTTTAAAAATCACATTTTTATATAAAAAGTATTTTTTTCATTATGTTTAATAATTTTAGTTCAAAGAGAATTTTAACAAATTTATAATTTTAATTTAAATAAATAATCCTAATTTTTTAATTCATTATTTAAAAATTATTTTAGGGTGATTTTTTTAAATGTTTCTTAAGATAATGATTTTAAGGTGAATAGTGAAAAATACAGTTTTTATAAATACCGTCACTTTAATGGAATCATCATTGAATAAAAATGAATCAAATGTTTTTAGTATTTTGTATAGAACAAATATTTATGTAATAAGTAAAATAAATCATTTAAAAATATTATGTTTAATTTATAATACTCTGATTAACTTTTTTAAACAAATGTTAATTTTTATTCTAATAAAAGTTATATTTTTAATCCCATTATTTAATTAAATAATTAAAAATTTACAACCAGTTTTGAATTGGTTTAAAATTCAATTAAATCTATTTTTTTATTTATAAACAAATAAGTTTCATGGTAATGAATTCTATATATTATTTTTCTAAAAATTTATTTTATTCTTAAAAACGCATTTTTTACAAAAAAATTTTATTATGTTTTCATACATATATTAAAATTAATTATTACCCCTTATATAAATCCTATATTGTAAAATAGATTAATTATTTATAATTATGATTATTATTTTATAAGGTCAAATTATTTTTTAAGAAGTTATATAAGTTACCATGGAAAAAGGTTTTTTCCACGGCAAGGGTTAAAAGGTTTGTGGGGGGGGGTGTAAAACTCAAAAACCAGGCTTAAAATATCTCTAAGACATGTCAAAAAGTTATTTTTAAGTGTTTTTAGACCTAAAAATATCCTATCTTAAAAATTGTTTTGTATTTGAGCTGATTTCCATTACAATGACATTTATTAGATTTTAAACTTCTTAATATTTACATGAGTGTCACTCCTCTAACATATAAAAGAGAACCTCCTCTCATCACTTCTACACATACCTTGATACCCTTATCCTAATAATGATTGACCCAAATAACTCTCAAAACCCTTACCTACTTTCTATAGGTTTTGGTATTTCCAAATGTCCCATCCAATAATCATTAAGGCATTTTTAAAGGATATTATTTGTGGAAAAGGTACATGTTCTTACCAAGACCTTTCAAGTTTCTTTGTTCTTAATACTCCTCAAAGTATTTTATAACCCTACTAAAATTATTACATAAGTATAATTAATGTGATTAATTTTTTCTATGTTACGAGTACAACCATTTTCTATCTCCATAAAATCTAATTAAAAATAATAACATCACTCATGCATACATACTTACTACCACTTCCATGAAGCGATTTATTTAATTTTTCATCACCTCTTCTCATAGAGGGGTATATAGATGTATTTAATTAGTATATTATAAATAACTAACCTTAATAATTACATATTTTAGTGTTTCTGAACTATAATTCAAATTATTACAGTCTATAGGATCCTTTTGGTTTATAATTTCAAATCATTTGGACACTCTTACATAGTAAATCCATACATTATAAGTGGACACTTGTACTCAGTATCCATTTTCCAACCTAACAAATATTTTTAAATAAATCACGGTTAATTTTCACCATAGACTTCACAATTTTCATCTTAATCTAATCATGTTATTTAATAATTATTAAACCAGATAAATTTGTTTAGAAACATGATATGTGTACAAAAATCTTAGTAAGGGACATAAAAGAAGAAATTTGTCAGTCTAGTGGAATACATGAAAACCCATGTAATGTTTACCATTATATTTAATGTAATTTGAGTGCATAAAATAAAAAAATATCACTTTAGAACAAAAGACTCACTTCTTTCTCAAATGAATCTTTTAAAACCCATATTAATAAAATAAAACACCTTTTAAAATTTAGATCATCACATTTATAACATGTTTTAAATCTCTGTGAGAATTACTTGGAGCCAAGTTAAATCTATAAGAGAAATAATTATGTAACTCCCACCATGAATCAAAAGGCAAGGTACTTTACCTAATTCATTAGAGTAATATATTACACACCTAAAGCTACAATGGTCTTTCCCGATGCTATCTGGGTGCACCCAATGTATAAACTAAATTTGACTCTCCCGTGTGCTATAATGGGGATCAACCCATCATATAATCTATATCAAAATCAATCATTTCATATATAAAGATAATGTACCATATCATGATTTTTTTTAGTTTTAATTATAAAACCCTTGATTTAATTTTTAAAACCCATTTTCAATACACTTTAAGACATCCAAATACCCTTAAATTTTAAAAATGAATATTCCAAATCTAAAAACTGTATACATAATAAAGAAACCATTTTCATTTAAAATGACCATGGAAACATATAAAGTAATATTAAAAGCATTTAAGAATCATGAATGTGGTAAATTACATCCATTATATATATTTTAATATAAAATACCTTTTGATTTTGGAAAAAATAATTTAAATTAGAACTTTAAAAGGTGTTTTTTAAAATAATGTCCCAGACCTCAAGTATGATTTATCACATATGTCCTTTATCATCATAAATAAATTTTTTTTGTTAATTTTATAGTTTCATTAGAATTTTTTTCAATTTCATTATTCCTTTTATATAACTTATTACCATGTAATATACAATTACTTAGTCATTTCAATTTACATCAGGAGTTTTAACAATATTTAGTACTGATGTCTTAAATGCCCCCATAATTTGACTATAGTCATAGAGGTAATTATTACACCATATCAAGAATAAAAATAATTAAATAATAATAATTTTACAAGTTAATTATAATTTTAAATCCAACCATGGAATATTGTTATGAAAAATTAATATCTTTACAATCATGGATACAATAGGTTGTACATATGTATAAGTAACATTTCCATTTTTCAATTATCATTATTGAAATAAGGTAAATATTATTTTATCATAACAAAATGAAAATAATATCATACATATCATATTAATTATTTAACTATACTTATATAAATCATCCATGTGATGTAGGGATGAAAAACAAATCACATCACTTCAAAGAGGTTGTCATCCACATGTACGCATGAACAACATTATCATTTTTCTATTAATGGAAAGATAAGAAATTAAATTATATATTATCATTTAAAAATATTATGTATTTTATGAATATAATAAATAAAAAAAATCCCATCATTATAAACAGGTTTGAGAGATGGTGATGGGAAATGAATTACATCGGTTTGCGAGACGGTAGTCCTCCGGACACACGAATGATGAATTCCTATCCCATTTTATGGATGTGTATATGGATATATTATTACCCTAATGTAATAAAATTTAAATATATTTAGTATTATATATTTATTATTTTATCATTGTTGGAGAAGGTTTTAAATTTATTGAATTAGTATCAAAACTAAAATATACAGATAAAAATGATACCACTTCTTTGGGAAACATCCTTTACTTAACAAATTAAGATCTATAATATTGGAATTAAGACTAATAAAATACCTCTATAATGTTAGTAGGTATTCTGGTAATAAGTTTTTTTAGTGATAAGATGAACCAAATGAGTTTTTAAGTGTGATGAAATGAGAATAAGAGGTTCCCTTTTATAAGAGAGGGGAGGGATACTCTTCGAATTTATCAAAATATTAAATTAATGTCAATTAATTTTAAATTAAAAATGGATACAAAGTGAATATGTAGAATATAAGATGACTATTGTTCAAATATAACCTCATAAAATAAAAATTATAATAATTTTTACTATATTTATACCGTAATCCTTCAGTTTTAACCCTTATTTAACCTCTTTTAACTCTAACCATGACAACATGGATTTTTCAACATTGAAGGTTAATATCATTGATATAAAATTTAAAAAGAATTATAAATGGAAAATGATTTATATTTTAAACATTATTAAATTGAATTTAGGAATTTTATATTTTTAGTAATTTAAAATTACTTAATAAAATATTATTTTCCATAAAATATCCATAATGTCAGTTTTAAAAACTATTCATTACCTTGAATTAATAATATCAATATAACACTTATAATTAGAAACAAATTTTTTATTATATAAATAACATTTCAAAATAATATAGAATTTTTTATTACATTAATTATCTCTAATTAAAATTATTTCAATATTTTTAATATCATTTATTTTATTTTCCCACTAATTAAATAATTACCACATCATTATTGTGAAAGAATTAAAGGTAATTATTTTTCACTAAAAATTTAAAATAAATTACCAGGATGAATAAAAATATATTATATTTCAAATTGATATTTTTAGTTAAACAAATCCACTAGATCAAACCGTATTAAAAATATTACAATTATTAAAAATAATATTGTGTCATGTTTGACGTTTCATGAAATAAAATACAATAAAGGTCGTAATCTTATCCATGGGGCCCCAAAAGGTCATAAATAAATATAAATAAATAAAATATGTATATTATAATAAAAATATAAATTTATATTCATTAAATATTTAATTTAACTCACATCTATAATTATATACAACACATTTAATGTGTTATTTTGACCATGATGACCTTGCATGAGGATTACACACGAATTTAAATAACCCACTTGTTATATAACTCTAAAATTGATGTATAAGCATAAAAATCCAAAATAATATATTATTTTTAATATTGAATTATATAAAAGAATTATCTCATCCCAATAATCATTTTTAAGAAACCAAATCTATCTTTTCCAATGATGTTCATGCTCTGTGTCAACACTGAAAATGATTTTAATTTTTATAATAGAATAAATTATAATCTCAATGTTTTAAATTATTTTTGAAATATATTTATAATAATTTTCCATATTTTTTTCTGTAGGTTTCATAAATTTTTATATTGTTTTTATATATTTAAGATATCATAAAGGATATTTTATTTCATAAAAATTGTGTTTTTAAACTATTCAATAAAAATTTAAATTATTTCAAAAAAGATAAAAAAACTCATCCTAGGATAAATTTTGTTTTATGAATATGAAAATAAATCCCATATTGAATTAATTTAAATTATATAAATTAATTTAAAATTAAGTGTGAAAAATGCGATGAAAATCATTTTTTAGGAAAAATTATGTTTTTCGTAAAAATGTCGATTTATGTTTATAAAAATGATTTTATACTAAATTATATTATAAAATTGATTCTAATGAACCTAATTGAAATATTAATTATATAAAAAACTAAATTTTCTTTAAAAAAAGTTTACAACAAAATAGAACTTGGTAGATAGTTGAAATCAATATAAAAATCAATATTGATTACAAAATCAGTTGTTTTCACTATTCAATGGAAAATCAATATTTTCAAACCAAAATATAAAAATTTCACCATAATATAATTGTGGTATTATTATTTGAAAAATTATATTATTTATATGAAATAAAATATATATAATTTCCACAAATTTATTATAATATTCACTTATAAAAAGGAAGGAACCCCATTTTTGAAGAAAACATAGTTCTAAATTAGAAAATAAATAATAATTGAGTACACATTTAATAAGAATTAATCAATGATTTTTTATTTAGTATGTAATTTATATATATATTTCATAATTCGTTTAATAATATTCACATCCACTAATTTAATGGATAGGTTATAACGATCACTTTAAAATTATAATATTTCACTATTTTTTTCATCTCAATGTGGCTTATCTTGTACGCTATTTAACATAGTATTTCCATTTAAAATATAGAGATTATAAATTCTACACTTCTTTTTAAATTAATTACTGATAATTTGTAACTCAATAATGTTCGAATTTTAAGAATATATTTGTTGAAATCCCACATCTTAAAAAGGTTTAATAAAACATCGTCTTCAAAAGAGAGAAATGAAAGTACTAAGGTCACTATAGAGGACACAAAATAGGTTTCTAAGTGTTAAAACATAAGTGGGAAGTGAAAAAATGGACATTTGAGATAAAAATAATTTAGATCGACCGAGATAGAGTGATAACGTACATGATCCTGAGAAAGTTAACCATAAAAAATTGAAAAACTAGGATTCATTAAAAATCCATTGATTTATCGGTAAGAAAATTAAACATATAATGTTTCTATTTCAAGGTCATTTTCTAATGCATGTGGAATTAACTTATCATTTATACTAAAAAAATATGGAAAAAACAGTTACTTGATGTGTATAATTCCATTCTTTAATAAATTTCCACTATAAACTCATCTTTCTCTCCAAATGACGAGTTTAAATTTTTCATAACTAAAGCACTAGAATAAAATTTTATTGAATAAAATAATCTAAAAAAGATAAGAATATTTTCCTCATTTATTTAGAAAATAACCAAAATAAAAATGGTTATTAAAAATAATATAATCCCTAAAATTAATTAATCATCAAATGACGTAAAACTACTCTTAGTCTCCAAAATTAAATAATAATACCAAAACATAAACATAGACCACTAAATAAATAACTAACCATAAAATTCATGAAAAATACTCCAGACTATGATTGAACCCAAAAAATAAAAAGTATTTGATCAAATAGTTTTCCAAGATAAATTAATATTTATCCCCCCAAAAAACATCAATATCTCTTAAAGTCTCATAACAAAATGTAATTTCCCTAATCATATAATCTGCAAGATATTCCAACCATTTATATAAATAACATGAATCACTATAAGTCAAAATAAAAGTATGTATGATTCTAAAAAATAATTAAATAATCATTTCTTCAATAAAATTCCATAGTTTTCTATTTACTATAATCATATAGAGTTTCCAAAATAGTGAACATCCTTTTAAATAATATTAATCACTTAATAACCAAATAATTTTCCATTCCCATGGTTATCTATTATATAAAACATGTCTTTGAAAAATGAAAATATATTTTATCCATTAGATAGTTTAAATATTGATTAATTAATTCATAATAACTAGGACATCTCGTGGAAAAGTGGTAGGTGATGTACCCATATAACCCTTGGGTTATGGGTTCTAATATTTTAGCTTTTCCAAATGTAATGCGTTGTCACCCATCCTTCATGTTATAATTTTTCTAAAACAATAATAATTTAATCCTTTGTTAAATTCCAATAAATATGAAAAAATACAAAAAAAAACTTAATATATTCACAATTAATGAATTTTTTTAACCACAAAGGTTATCTCATACTTTTGATTTGGAATCCCACTATGTATTAACCCATACATACCTCAAAAATAAATAACCCAAAAAAATATTTTTATTCATCTTAAAGTTTCATAACTGAAGTCCTAAAAATGCGTTTCTAAGACATTGAACATATTATCAACCTTAAAATTATAATCTCGTGATGGTGTCCATCAATTTTAAGATAAAATCTCGTAAAATATCCTATTATCAAAAGATATCTAAACCCTCCTTCATCACCAACTATAGGGATCCAACTTTAAGAAATTCATATTCTATTATTTTTGAACAGAAAATAACTTTATTATAATCCCGATGATCTTTTCAGTTTAGAGTTTTGGAGAATTATTATAAACTCATACATAGTAAACCCATACCTTACAAGTGGATACATATACTCAATATCCCTTTTCTCAAATTTTTTTTAAAAAATAAAACATAGATTATTTTCATAATAAATATTCATAATTTTCATCCTAACCTCACCCTTTTCATTAATCATCCATAAAACCTATGAAAAACATTTAAAAAATGTGGGATGAGCAAAAAAAATCTTAGTAAGGGACATATATGAAGAAATTTGTTAGTCCAGTGAAAAACAAGGAATCCCATATAATATTAACCTTTATCTTCAAATTTCATTGAACATATAGAATAAAAAATTTATACATGAAAATTAGATACACATTTTTCTCAAATAAAACCTTTAAAACACATTCCATAAAATAAAAACCCTTTTTCAAAACATAGAGCAAAAAATTTATAACATGTTTTAAACCAATGTCACAAATCAATGGATCCCAGTTAAATCCATAGGAGAAACCATTTAGTAACTCCATCCTTATTTCTTATAAGGACAAGGTACATTAACCAATCTATTAGAGCACTATATGGGTTCCCCCAAAGCTATAATGGTCTCTCCCTATGCTATCTGGGAGCACCCAACATGTAAACTATATTAGACTCACCCATGAGCTATAATGGGATTCATCCCAACATATAAGATATTTCAAGATCACCCATTACATATATAATTATCAAATACCATATCATGCATAAAATATTTTATTTATGAAATTTTCATTATAAATCCATTAAAAAACTCTTTAAACCCAATATAAAAAACATTTTGGGATATCAAAATATCATTTTCTTTTAAAAAATCCCTTATCAAAAATAAAATCTACACACATAATAAAGAAACCATTTTCATTGAATATAACCATGGAAAATTTTAAAGAAAAATTGAAATTGCTGATGCATCATAACTGTGGGATGTTATCTTTACATCAAAAATGTTAAAAAATATTCCATTTGATTTTGGTAAAAATAATTGAAAGGGTAACATTAAAAGTGTTTTTAAAAGAAAGAACCTTACCTCTTGTCTTATTCATCACTTATTTCCTTTATGTTGATATTTTTTTGTAACTTTTACACTTTCTTAAGAACCTTTTTCTATTTCATTATTCTATTTATATCACTTATTACCATTTTTTATACAATTTACATAAAAATTTAAATTCACGTCAGACATTTTGAAAATATTAAATAACTAAGTCCATAATGTCTCTTATGATTTAGCTATGTTCAAATAGTTCATTATTCCATCATAGAAAAAATAATAATCAGGAAAAAATTATCATTTTTATATATCAATTATACATTTAAATCAAACCATTAATGATGGTTATCAAAATTGAAGTACGTTACAATAAAAGAGATACCAGGTCGTACGTACACATGAGTAATGTTTCCATTTTCCAATGATCATTATAAAAATAAGGGTAATATTATTTATATTTAAATATATTTATAAAAATATCATATATATTATATTTATTTTTTAAATATAGTTAATATATTATCCATGTGATGTGGTGATTAAAAACAAATCACATTGCATCGTGGAGGTGGTAATCCATATGTATGTATTAAGGACATTTTCATTTTTCTATGAATGGAATGGTAAAAAAATAACTGAGATATTAACTTTTAATAGTGATAAATATGTCATTAATATCATATATATATATTAATTCTTTAATTGTAACCATTCTTTGGATACAGTGATGGAAAATTAATTAAATCGTTCATGTGGTAGTTGTCTTCCGTACACACAAATGATGAATTATTGTCCCTATTGATGAAAGTGGATATGGATAGGTTGTTACACTAAGATAATAAAATAGCAATATATATAGGATACTTTATTTATTATTTTATCATGATTGAATATGGTTTTAGGGATGTTAATGAAGAATCAAAACTAAAACATGTAAACAACAACTATACTTATTCATTGGAAAATATCCTTTCATTAATAACATAAGAACTATAATATTGGTATTAATACTAAAAAAAGAACTCTATAATTTGGGGAATTATTATAAGAAGCTATTTGTGTAAGTATTTGTAACAAAATTGTTTTTAATTGTGAATAAATGAGAAGAAGAGGTTCTCTTTTATAATAGAGGGGAGGTGTACTCTTGGAATATCTCAAAATATTAAATTAATATAAATTAAATTTTAATTAAAAAGGGATACAAAGTGATTTACTTTTAATATAAGATTATTAAGGGTCTAAATACCCCCATAAAATTAAAATTAGATAAGTTTTGACTACATTTATACCATTTTCTTTTGGTTTTGACCCACAATTAACCCTCATTAATTTTACATTAATAATATCAATATAACACTTATAATTAAAAATAAATTATTTTATTATATTCATAAATTTTCAAGGTAGTATATAAAATTATTTTATTACATTATTTATCAAAAAATATATTTATTTTTATATTTCTAATATCATTTATTTAATTTTTCCATTATTTAAATAATTTTCATGTCCACATTTTACCAGAATTTAAGGTAATTATTTATTCACTAAAAAAATAAAAATAAATTAAAATGATCAATAAAAATATATTATATTTCAAATTAATATTTATAGTTGTACATATCTACTATATATAAGTAAATTGAAATATCACACTTATTAAAACAAGAGTTTATGTTTCTGTTTTCATTAAATAAAATACTATAAATATCATAATCTTATCCAAGTGGCCCCAAAAGGTCATAAATAAATTTATATAAATAAAATAAATTTTATTAGTGTAAAAATAACCTTTTAAATTATTTAAATATTAATTTCAACTTAAATTTATATCATAAATACACATTTAATGTGTTATTTTGACTTCACTGGCCTTACATAAGCATTGCACAAGAATTTGGATAAACCACTTTTTATATAACTCCAAATTTTTTGTATAACCATAAAAATCATCAATAATAAATTACATTTAATAAAAATTTATATAAAATAATTATCTTATCCCAATTATTATTTTTATAATACCAAATTTATATTTTCTTGTGTTGCACTGGCTCCCCATAAGCAACGAAAATATTTTTCATATATATTATGGAATGAATTCTAATCTATATATTTTAAAATTATTTTTGGATTATATTTATAATAATTTATAATAATTTATTCTTTACATTAGTTTCATAAATTTTTATATTTTTTTATGTCTTTGTTATATCATAAAAGAAACTGTATTTCATAAAAACAATATTGTTTTATTATTCACTAAAAATGTAACTTGACCGAAAAAGTAAAAAAAACTCATCCTATGATAAATTTTGATTTATTAATCAAAAAATATATTCCATTAAATTAAATTAAATTACTATAACTGGTTGAAATTAATTTTATCATTAATTCAAAAAATGCGATCAAAACCTCTTTTTAGAAATAAAATCATTTTTTCTTAAAAATACTAATTTTTTAAAAAATGAGTTTATACCAAATTCAGTTATAAAAATAATTAAAAATAACAAAATTTAACTAATATTAATATAATATAACTTATTTTTATTTTAAAACATTTTGAAATTGTAAAGACCAGGAAATTTAGTTGAATTTTTTTTTCTTAATTTCTTGGGAAGTTTACGAGTTTGATGTTCCTGACAGTGCTTGATTCTGAGGCCCGATGTGCCCGGAATCAATTTATAAAGTTTTTTTCGAGTACATTCAGTAAACGTATGAGCGAGATTTTATATCTTTTGAACCGGTGCTCAGAATTGAAATCAGAGGGCACCGTTGAACTCGCAGCGCCGATAATTGCTTAAGGAGACCTTTACCACAGTTGCTTTCTAACGAGAATGGAAGTTATTTTTTGGGATTTTTAAATAAAATTAAATAAATATAAGTATAACTTATCTTTATTTTATTGGTGGTTTAATCCTCTAAGGGGAGGTTGGAGGTGGGGCCAACCCACGCATAACCTCCCTTGGGAGTATATTATGTAGTGGGTCCCACACGAACTTCTTACCCCCCATTAACTCCAAATTTATTAATTTGACACCCCTCTTCATTAATTGGAACTCTTCACCTCCCCCTTTTTTAAATTTTAACCATTCCAACCATTAATTATATGAGTTGTTGCATTTAATTAAAATAGTGGAATTCGAAAGGTTGTTCCAACAAGTAATATAAAATTCATCTATTTATTTTTGGTTTACGCATTTTTCTTTTGGGGAGAGCCTTGGAGTTCTTGGAGAACGACTTATTACAATGAAAAACTCCCCACATCTCTGAAGAATGTCGAGCATCAACTTCTTCCTTATTCATCCAGTGCAAGGAAGGGAAGCACCGCCGCCCATGAAATACACCGACTACGTCATCTCGATTCATCTTCTATGAGATTTTCCTCCTCCGACATTGATGGAACGATGGCCGTCTCCCATGACGACGGTCTTCCATGACTCTATCATTGATCACCAAAATTCAAGGTAGGGGTTTGTTTTGATTAAATAAAATCCTCGTTCCTCATCATTTAATATGTTTCGACATTGGAGAATTGTTATCACATAATGCGGAGGGCGTAGGCCGAACAAACACGACCTGGCATCCCTCTGTTGGTTCTTATTTGGTTGACATCAGAGGAAGATCTAGAAGAGCGTGGTTCCTTCGCACCATGCCGGAGATGAACCGCGGCAAGGAGGGCCGCGGTGGATGAAAGAGGCGCAACGCCGTCACGTCGCACCACGACGGAGGTGTGGAACTGTGGCCAGGGCGGGCCACAACAAAGGGGTGCGGCGCCGTCACGCCGCACCGGAGAGGAATCGCGGCAGGGAGGGCCGCGACGGATGAAGAAGCGCAGCGCTGTCGCGCAGTGCGGTGGAGCCGAAGACCGTGGCCAAGTCGGGCCCCATCGGTGGTGGCACGATGCAGTCACGCCACGCAGAGCGCAAGAGGGCCGCGGCGCTGCCGCATCATGTTGGTGGAGTGGGGGCGGCCAGCTGGGCTGGCCGCCGTGGACCCGGATAAGTGGGACCACCCTTGTCCTGTGGCTCCTGAACCAGCGCAATACACTCGTTCTGTTCGAAAAATCAGGGTGGGGGGGGGGGGGGAGCGCAGCACCCCCTCCCACGCGTGACCGGCCGAGCTGCCACGGGACGGGCTGCCTTTCGGTCGGGATGCCCTCAGGCCGAGCTGCGCCTTTGGGTCGGGCCGCGCCTTTGGGCTAGGCCATGCCTTCAGGCCGGGCTGCTTCCTTTGTTTCGGTCGGGCCAACCACTCTGGTCGGGTCACACCCAGTGGACCGGGTCAGACCCCAGTTCAGATCGGGTCGGGCCAGGTCGGTCCGACTGGGTCGGACCGGACCCGGACCCACTATTGATGTTTACACCTTTTGGCCCGCATCTTGGGCTACATATGTCCGATCGACGAACCATCTATGGAGATGGAATTATTGGAGTGAGATGATTCTTTTGGCATACTCCACTTAAGATTCAGATGCAGTTGGGGTATGGTCGGGTTGGTTTGAGCCAAAAAACCAACTAGGACCTTGGAACAGAAATGCCAATAACTCACAGACCAGGCGTCCGATTGACGCACAATCTATCGCGTTTGGTTCCTTTTTATGTGATGAAAATATGTGATACATAAAATCGAGACTTAGTAATAGTTTATGTAACGACACTTGGCACGAAAATCAGACCCTCCCAGAATCGAGAGTGCTGTGTGCGGGAACCCTATGGCTGGCTGCGACAGAGATGACAGGATCCTCTGTGAGTTTGAGAGCGATGATACTATACCAGGATCCTTCGTGGGTTCTAAAATGATGACTTCCATGCTGGGATCCTCCATGGGTTCGACAGAGGTGGCTTCTGTACTGGGATCCTCCGTGGGTTAGACAATGATGACTTCTGTACTAGGATCCTATGTGGGTTCGACAGTGCTTATATTGTTCCAGGATCTTACGTGGGTTCGACAGAGGATATGATTCAGAGGATACATCTAATCATCTCTACCCCTCTTCATGTGTTTTATACCTATGTGAGATGAGTCTTGACTTTTAAACATTATCATCGAGGTGATTGACTTTAATTCCTTCATGGATTGGGTTGTGCTTGGTCCCGAGAGTTGGAGCTGGACAGTGATTGGTAACTTTGGAATATGTATGGGAATATACCTATATAGGGTTGGTTGATACTTCGTGATTGTATATTTATTATTTGGTTTATCATTAGTGGATTCTGGGAGATCTCTGGGGGTCTTGGAGTCCCCTACTGAGTATTTTTATACATCACCCCTGCACGGGCTTCGCCCACACCTTGTTGTGTTCTATGCAGATGACAGTCAGCAGTGATTGAGGCTGAGCGTGAAGGATGAGTGGCTGATCGGAGCCAGACTTGATGAGACATACTTCAGGGATAAGTTGTTCGAGTTTTGTACCTACCATTCAGGTAGTATTTCCTTGTGGATGATCCAGGAGCTATTTTCCCTTTTTTTACGTGTACATGTACTTGTTGTTCAGTTTGGTTTTTATTCTATACCACTAACTTCCAGAACAATTTTCTTTTCTATTTTAGTACTTGTTGCTCCCATTTCTTGTGTTCAGATTGTGTGTGTTATAGGGTTAAAGGAAATGTCTTCCCTTTTTTTAGGGATTCACCTTTTGTGATAGTCGCCAGCCCCTGGCCTAGGGAAGGTGGGCTTGGGGTAGTCACGACACGGGCCCCGTGGATGGGTCGTGACAAACTGGTACCAGAGGAGTCTATTAAACTACAGAACATGGACTCTGATTCTTTTAAGTGTAAATAGTGTTAAATGTTTTGGGTGTGGTTATAAGTTTAGGGAAACCAGTGTTGGTCCGGCGGCCGACGTATCCATACACTAGGACTCCAACTTCTGATTTTCGACTCAGTGCATGAAAAACACTGATTACGTGAGTGTTTTCTTTAAAAAGATTTCTTCATGATTACTTTGAGTCAGCTCACCAAATATATTTTTTTGACTGTGGCACACTAGTTTCTTTTTAGGATGGCCCCACGAAGGCATCCAACGAGGGTTCTGAGTTTCGTATGATATGGTATCCCACAGAGCGATGAGGCCTCTGTACAGGGCCCCATCACAGTAGAGGTACCAGCGGTACCATTACTCATTGGGACACTGATACCACCAACTCTAACTGCAAAGAGTTCATACTGTCTGAGTGCATTGCATGAGTTCCAACACTAGAGGATGCCTAGGTTTCGGTGAGAGACGAACCCACATGTAGATAAGGATTTGCTGGAGGCTGTCGTGAGAGTTTTCAGATTGGTAGGGACACCAACTGACCTCATGGTGATCATTTCCGCGAGTCTATTGCATGTAGCAGCAGATAGATGGTGGAGCCTAATGATCTAGGTGCATGACTAGGCATCATTACTTTGGGAAGACTTCGAGAGTCTCTTCCCGTCAGAGTTTGTTCCAGCCACCCTACATGCAGTGTAGATTCAAGAGTTACTTAATCTACAACAGGGCAACATGACAGTAGCTTAGTACTCAGTGAGGTTCACCGACCTCTCACGCTACTCCACGGATATGGTGCGAGACCCATTCTTCAGGGCCCATACCTTGGAACAAGGACTCAAGCGTGAGACCAGGGCTTTGATTATCTCCCTCAACATCCAGACGTAGGCGGGGGTGCTAAAGCGAGCCATTCTTGTGGAGATTTTTCTAGCTAAGCAGTCACCGACAGCAATACCCACCACAGGGCGACACGTAGCGGAGTCATCTGCAGTCGACAGTAGACAGATGTTGCAGAGGTCCAAGAAGACAAGGATGTCAGGTGGGATACCCTAGGATACATGTTCGGTTGTGCGGGGAACACGAGACAGAGCCATCCATACGGGGAACAGGCAATGCTATGCATGCAGCGGGCAGGATCACATGGATCGTGATTGCCTGACCCACCCTGAAGATGAGCAGTAGACAGTAGAGGGACCACCTAGGCAGAAGCATAGGTTCGACCGTAGTGGTCCGCCGGGAGCAGGAAGACGTGGCAGTGGAGCTGGTCGAGCAGCAGGTGGTAGACGACGTTTCAGCGCCCTACCACCACCACCACCAGGAGGTCCACCCAGACTAGAGAAAGATGACGGAAAAAGGCGGGCTCAAATCCAGGCAGTCAAGGCCTACTACAACAGCGCACCTGAGATGATTTTAGGTACTATATGTGTCTACTCCACCCTTGCTGTAGTACTTATAGAAACAGATGTGAGTCATTATTTTTTTTGCTACCCTTGTTCGGAGTTCGGAGATTCCGACAGAGCTATTGGCTCAATCCTTATGACTAGAGACTTCTATGGGAGCAGAATTGATGATTACGCACTGGTGCAGGTAGTGTGAGCTTACTCTAGTAGGTGAGAGCTTCGGCTGGGATCTCTTCGTAGTGGCATCGAGGCCTTACAAAATCATCTTGGGTATGGACTGGTTATCCACAGTTCAATCATAGATTAACTGTATTAGGCGGAAAGTGCGGTGTGTCGACAAGGATGGGATGGGTTTTACCTTCACTGTTGAGAAGGGATCCTTTGCAGCGTAGGATGGAATTACCTAGAGGAGGGGGCAACAGATCACACATCAGTTGGCTAGTCTCATCCTCAGAGCGGTTGATGTGCGGAGTCTGAATTTTCCTGTTTTGGTGGATCAGTACAAGGATGTTTTCCCTGAGATGTCCCAGGACTACCTCCATACAGAGAGGTGGACTTATACATTGACATGTACCTCAGGATGACACCGATATCTACTCCATCATATCAGATGGCTCCCACTGAGCTTCGTGAGCTGAGGGTACAGCTGGGGGACTTGCAGGGGAAGGGATTTATCTGACCTAGTGTTTCACCCTGTACATCCCCTATTTTGTTTGCCAAGAAGGAGGATGAGAGCTTAAATCTGTGTGTTGATTATTGGAACCTAAACCAGGTGACCGTGAAGAACAAGTAACCACTCCCAAGGATTGACGAACTCTTTGATTAGCTCAGGGGAGAATGATGGTTCTTGAAGATAGACCTTATGTCAGGTTATTACTAGCTCAGAGTTTGAGACGAGGATGTGAAAAAAGATGGCCTTCAGGTGTCTTAATGGCCACTATGAGTTCTTGGATATGCCCTTTGGCGTAACAAATGATCTAGAAGTGTTCATGAGTCTCATGAATAGGATTTCCAGCCTTTCCTCAATCGCTTTGTCGTAGTCTTCATCAACGACATACTGACCTACTCGACTACTGAGGAGGAGCATTCCTACCATTTGAAGGTAGTACTGGACACACTCCAAGAGAACCAGCTTTATGGTAAGCACTCTAAGTGTCAGTTTTGAATTCGAGAGGTTCACTTTTTGGGAAACGTCATCTCGGAGGATGGAGTTGCAGTGGATCCACCAAAGATTGAGGCAGTTCTAGCTTGGGAACCACCCATGAGTGTGAAAGAGGTACAGTGTTTTCTGGAACTCGATGGGTACTATCAGAGGTTTGTGCCAGACATCTCTAGAGTTTCAGCACCTCTTTCAGCATTGACGTAGAAGGGGAAACCTTTCGTGTTGTTAGAGAGATGCCAGTAGAGCTTTAAGGAGTTGAGGAAAAGGTTGACTAGTGCACCCATCTTGAGGCTATTGGAGGAGGGAATTGTGTACGTAGTTTACTGTGACACATTAGGTACCAGAATCGGTTTTGTCCTGATACAAGAGCGAGTAGTTATCGCATATGGTTCTCAGAAGTTGATACAACACAATAAAAACTACGCTACCCATGACCTGGTGTTATCAGCAGTGGTGTTCACCTTGAATATGTGGCAACACTATGTTATGTGAGAACTCATTAGAGTCTACTCTAACCAACAGAATTTCAGGTATATCTTCTCACAAAAGGACCTGAACCTGAGACAGCGGCGATGGTTTGAGTTCCTCCAGGACTATGACTTCGAGATAGTCTATACTCCTAGGAAGGGTAACATTATAGCATATAATCTCAGCAAGAGATCAGGCATTCAGCTACTAGGAGAGGCTATAGAGCAGCTAGCCGCATTGCAGATATCCTTTGTGGATAGATATGGAGTATCCTTTCTACAGTCTCTAATAGTCACTCCATCACTTCTTCAGAGAGTCAAGGAGGTTCAGCATGGGGACGTTGACTGTGAGACGCGGCGTGTTCAGATATCCATAGGGTAGGCACCTGATGGATTTTTTTGTAGGTGGGGAGCACGTTTTTCTTTTTAGAGGACATACCATGGTACCGATTTCACATTAGGAGGACGCGTTGAGGGTGTTCCACACATATCATTTAGCGGTACATCCAGGCGTGGTGAAGATGTATCAGGACCTCAGATGACAATACTGGTTTCCAGGTATGAAGAAGGCTGTAGCAGAGTTTGTCGCTCGATGCCTCACTTATCAGCAAGTGAAGGCAGAGCAATAGGTTCCTTCAAGCTTGGTTCTTCCCTTAGAGGTCCCATAGTGTAAGTGGGACATGATATCCATGGATTTCGTGACGGGACGTCCACAAACAACCAGAGGACATGACTTTATCTAGGTGATTGTCTACTGACTCACCAAGATGGCCCACATCCAACCGATCAGAGAGCAGGGCCCAGTAGAGAGTTTGGGATGCCTCTATGTACAGGAGATTGTATGGTTTCATGGTGTTCCATCGACGATAGTCTCCGATCGAGATTCTCATTTCAATTATCGGATATGGAAGGGGTTTAAGGAGGATTTAGGGATGCAACTTCTCTTGAGAACCGCCTTCAATCTTCAAAAGGATGGTCAGACTGAGAGGACCATTCAGACTCTCGAGGACATGCTTTGTGCATGCGTCCTCAACTTCGGTCGCAGCTGGGAGGATCAATTACCCTTGGTGGAGTTTTCATATAACAACAGATAACACTCCACCATCAAGATGACACCTTTCGAGGCACTTTACAGCCGAACTTGTGGATCACATCTATGCTGGACTGACCTAGGGGATTCATCACTTATGGGACCAGAGATGGTCCATGCTACGACATAGAAGGTGCAGATCTTCCACGAGTGGATGAGGACAAGACATAGCAGACAAAAGTCCTATGCTGATAGGAGACAGAGACCACTGGAGTTCGAGGATGGCGACCGCGTCTTTCTTCGTGTCTCACTTCAATGAGGTCTACAGATATTTGAATGAGGAGGCAAGTTATCGCCGCGATTCATCGGACCTTTCCAGGTCCTCAGTAGAGTAGGTGAGGTGGCTTACCGCTTGGCTATTCCACCTCATTTGAACTGGGTGCACGACGTCTTCCACGTATCTCAGTTGAGGAGATACGTGCATGAACCTTATCACATCATCAACCATGGGTAGCTGGACATCGATAACAGGTTGAATTTCACGGAGTTTCTAGTGGATATTGAGGATCGACAGGGGCGGATCCTATGTGTACGGTCTATTCTTCTAGTGCATGTTCACTGGAAGCACGAGATCCACCAAGAGTGCACATGGGACTGGGAGGCTCAGATGCGTGCTCAATACCCCCATTTGTTTCCTTAGTCTGAGTTGTATCTTATGAGGAAATAAATACATGAGGTTGGGAGAACGTAAAGACATGAAAATTTCATAGAAATTTTTTTCTTAATTTCTTGGGAATTCTATGAGTTCATAGATTCTGACGGTTCCTGACTCTGTGGCTTGGTGTGCCTATAATCAATTTCTATCATTTTATTCAGGTATGTTCATTAAACGTACGTGCACAATTATATATCTTCTAAACCGGGGATTAAAATTGAAATATGAGGGCACCGTTTAACTCACAGTGCCGTTAATCGCTTAAGTATACCTTTACCGCAATTGCATTCTAACGAGAATGGATGGTAATTTTTGGTGTTTTTAAATAAAATTAAATAAAGATAAGTATAAATTATCTTTATTTGATTGGTGGTTTAATCCTCTAAGGGAATGTTGGATGTGGATCCCACCCACGCATAACCTCCCTTGGGAGTATATTATGTAGTGGGTCCCACATGAGCTTTTTACCCCCATTAACTCCCCATTTATTAATTTGACACCCCTCTTCATTAATTGGAACTCTTCACCTCCCCCACTTTTTGAATTTGTACCATTCCATCCATTAATTAAATGATTTTTTTGCATTTAATTAGACTGGTGGAATTCGAATGGTTGTGCCCAAAAATAATAGACAATTCATCTGTTATTTTTGGGTTGGGAATTTTTCTTTTGGGGAGAGCCTTGGAGTTCTTGGAGAAGGACTTATTCCTACGAAGAACGCCCTCATCTCTAAAGAATGTTGAGCATCAACTTCTTCATTCTTCAACCGGGGCATGGAAGGGACGCACCGCCGCCCACGAAATACACCGACGATGTCATCTCAACTCATCTTCTATATGATTTTCCTCCTCTGACATTGACGGAACGACGTCCATCTCCCACAATGACCGTATTCCATGACTCTGTCGTTGATCACCGAAATTCGAGGTAGGGGTTTGTTTTGATTAAATTAAATCCTCATTGCTCATTGTTTATTATGGTTCATCATTGGACAATTTTTATCACCTAATTTGGAGGGCGAGGGCTGAAAAAACATGGCCCGACATCCCCCCATTGTTTATTGTTTGGTTGACGTCAGAGGCGAAGTTGAAAGAGCACGATGTCGTCACACCACGCCAGAGAAGAACCGCGACAAGGAGGGACGCAATGGATGAAAGAGGCGCCGCGCTGTTATGTCTTGCCATGCCGAAGGTGCGTAACCCCGACCAAGGCGGGCCGTGCCAAAGGGGTGCAGCGCCGTCGTGCCCCACTAGAGAGGAACCACAGCCGGGAGGGTCATGGCAGATGATGAAGCGCAGCGCCGTCGCACCGCACGGAAGACAGGAGGACCGCGACGTCGTCGCGCCGCGATGGAGGAATGGTGGCGGCCGGCTGAGCTGGCCCCCATGGAGCCAGATAATCGAGACCACCCAAGTCCCGAGACTCCTAAACCGGCGCAATTGTTTGGTTCTGTTCGAAAAACTGGGGGGGGGGGCACCCCCTCCCACATGTGGCCGGAAGGGCTGCCACTGGCCCGACCGCACTCAGGTCGTGCTGCTTCCTTGGTTCGGGCCACCCACTCAGGTCGGGCTGACCACTCAGGTTGGTCCCCACCCATGGACCAGTTCAGATCCTGGTTTTAGACTGGGTCGGGCTGGGTGGGTCTGACTGGGTCAGACCGGACCTAGACCCGCTATGGCCATTTACACCTGTTAGCCCGCATATTGGGCTACGAGTGTCCGATGGACAAACCATCTGTGGAGATGGAATTTTTGGAGAGAGACGATTATTTTGGAATACTCCACTTGAGGTTCAGACATAGTTGGGGTATGGTTGGGTTAGTTTGAGCCTAAAAACCAATCGGGCCCCTTGAATAGAAATGCCAATAACTCACAGACTGGACGTCCGATTGACGCACCGTCTGTTGTGTTGGGTTCCTTTTGATGAGACAGAACTACATGATACATCAACTAGAGACAGAGAAATAGTTGATATATCGACACTTGGCTCGAGGAGCGGACCCTCCCGGAATCGAGCGTGCAGTGTGCGAGAACCCTATGGCTATCTGCGACAGAGATTATAGGATCCTCCGTGGGTTCGACAACAATGATACTGTACCAGGTTCCTCCGTGGGTTCGACAACGATGTCTTCTCTATCAGGATCTTCCATGGGTTCTACAGTGGTGACTTCTATACTGGGATCCTCTGTGGGTTTGATAGTGATGACTTCTGTAAATGGATCCTATGTGGGGTCGATAGTGCTGATATTGTTCCAGGATCCTACGTGGGTTCAACAGAGGAGATGATTCAGAGGCTACATCTATTCATCTATACCCCTCTTCATGTATTGTGTACCTATGTGAGATGAGTCTTGACTTTTAAACATTATTATCGAGGTGATTGACTTTACTTCCTTTGTGGAGTGGGTTTTTCTTGGGCTCGAGAGTTAGAGTTGGACTATGACTGGTAACATAGGTATATGTATGGGAATATAGCTATGTAGGGTTGGTTGATACTTCGTGATTTTATCTTTCTTCTTTGGTTTATCCTTAGTGGATTTTGGGAGACCTTCGGGGGTCTCGGGATCCCCTAATGAGTATTGTTATACTCACCCCTGCATGGGCTTTGGCTGCACCTTGTTGTGTTCTATGCAGATGATGGTCAGCAGTGATCGAGGCTGAGGGTGAAGGACGAGATGCTGGTCGGAGCTGGACTAGCCGGGACGTACTTCAAGGAATAGTTTTTCCAATTCTGTACTTACCCTTCAGTTTGGATTCCATGGTGGATTATCCATGAGCTGTTTTCCCATTTTACTTGTACTTGTTGTTCTGTTGGGTTCATATTCTGTCCCACTTACTTTCAGAACACGTTTCTTTTCTATTTTAGTACTTGTTGCTCCCACTTTTTGTGTTCAGACTATGTGTGTTATAGGTTTAAAGGCAATGCCTTCCCTTTTTATCGGGGATTCACCTTTGGTGCTAGTCGCCAGCCCCTGGCCTATGGAAGGTGGTCTTGGGGTTGTCACGACATGGGCCCCGAGGATGGGTCGTGACAAAAATAACATGCAACTTCACAAATGGTTGAAACAAAAATACAATTTTCAATAAAACTCCGTAATTTTCAGTATTCACTGGAAAATCAATCTTTTTAGAAAAATCCAAAAAATTAACCCCTAAGGTAATTTATTATACTGATTTAAAAAATAAATTTTTATAAAATAATATTAATATATGTTTATAAAATTGATTATAATATTCACACATAAAATGCATTAAAACCCATATTTAATGAAAATATATTTTAAAGCACAACATAAATAATTTTTTTGTAAATATTTCATTAGAATTAATCTATTTATTTTTACTGCGTTGGTAATATATTTATATATTTTATAATTTTGAATCCTATTCATACATGCTAATTTAACGGATATGTTATAACATGAATATTAAATAATAATATTGTTTGTTTGTTTAATCTCAATATAGCCTATCTTGTACTTTATCGAACAATGTATTTCCTTTTAAAAATATTAGGGAGTCACATAAATATAATAATTATAAAATAATTATTATTATATAAATATAAAATACTATCTTATTCATTTCCTTCCTATCAGTTGGACCATGGAAACGTTGCTCGTGGGTATGTGGACTGTCATCATCATGAAATAGTGGAATTCATTTTTCGTAACCGAATTAAATTGATGGTTTTAAGAGTGTATTAAATAAATATATAGGATATATATGCTATTATTAACCTTTTTATGTTATGAAATTATAACCATGTTTCGGGGACTGAATCTAGCAAATCAAAACATGCATGGGAAACAAAACTGATAAGGCCAAAATAGTTGATGTTAATAAATAATTATGAGTAAATGGGTAAAAAGAATTTATGAATAAAATATATCATATAATATATAAATAAATTTTGATATCATGTATTTTATTAATAAATATAAATTTATTAAACTAGATGTCGGAATCTGTTCAAATAAGCAAGAATCCCAGTTAAAGATTATTTTATAATATCATTTTTATTCAGGATTATTTATATTTAAATTTACTTTGAAAGAATTATTTGATATTTATTTATTAATACTGACATATTTTATTCTCGTATATTTATTTTTTGGGTTTAAATTTATTTTTATTATTTCCTCCGCTTTAGTTCAAACAATCAACTGAAAGAATATTTATAAGAAAATGATACATAATTTTTCCTCTTTGGTAAATTTCTTTTCTTCAATATCAATATTCTATAAATTTTCAAATGTATTTTATTTTATGAAATCCAATGGTTTTTAAATTTAATTTATAATTATATTTGATCTTTATTACAATTGTAAAGAAAGTAATATTTTTAACATTTTCCATACATGTCACTTTGGACTTCTTTTATAAAAGTTTGAGAAGAATGTTTTTTTAATATTTACCACTTAATAACATTTTACCTCTATCATTATCATTATTTTCTACAATATTACTTTAAAAACATTCATGGGTTTTCAAATAATATCATAATCCCATTATTATATGAATTTTTAATTTTTAAATGTCACAAAAAAGAAAGGGGTATTATTTTCTCAAAATATTTGGAAAGCATATATTAATTAATTTATGTATATTTTTACTTTAACCTCTAATTTTTCTTTCTTTATAATAGTGTATTATAAATATTACATTTTTATAAAAAATTTTATATATATATTTTTTAAATTTATCTCTATTTCCTTTTGAAATGTGATTTAGAAGTGTGTTGTAACTTTGTTATTACGATATGAAATGTAACCCTCCATCCCTAGAATCCTGAAGAAGGTGCATTATTTTTTTATGTGATCATGAATTACAATTAATCAAATCCAAAAGGACTAATCAGTTTAGTATTATTGGAACGGTACATTATATACATGATACAAATAATATGTTGGGAAATAAAAATAAAAAGTTGATACATAATAAAATGAAATAAATAGAATCCTTGAAATTTATTCAAAGGGTTACTCTTCATAAAATGGGTAAAGGAAACATAATAATAGTGAGCTCAAATTCTCATTAAGGGTAATTAAAGAGGAATACATAATGAATCAATGTAAATAAATCAAAATGGAAACGTAAATAAATAAAAACACATTCCATTCAAATAAATAAATAATGAAAAACCAATATGGTAAGGTAAAGAACTAAAACACATACGATATAAATCAATAAATTATAATAGAATGCTTCGATAGATATGGAGATACAACATCTCACGGATAAATAATTACCGAGCCTAAATGAGGGAGATGATTAATTTTTGGATGCCATGTTTCTAAGGTACAAGAAACCTTTACCGTTGAGACCCTTCATAATACAGTTAAGAATATCAGGTAAATACACATCTCTTTTCTCCAACGGCTTCGCTGCATAAGACTACCAATTCATTGAGGGGATATCTATAATTGGCCCCACCCATGTCGTACATATCCAAAGCATTCCTCATATCAAATAATTGACTAAAATTAAAAACAATATGCCTTATAAAATATACGTATTTAATAAATAATACATATTTATTAGTAATTCCCATGTGGAGGATAAGTAACAATAAGGGGTTTTTATGTTGATTAATTTAAATACCAATGAAATACCATTAAAAAATTCTCGAGGAAAAAAACTTTAAACATTACAACGTGTTACATAATACTTTAAAACATTTAAATCATAATATCAATGAATAAATAATATTAAATGAAACATATACTATCATGAGAATAAGTATATTTATGGTATAATATGTCAAAGGAAATTATATTCACTATATAATAGTGAATTGGTGTATAATAAAAAATATATCTCAATAGAATGTAAATTGAGATGAAATACCTTACTTTGAATTTTCTTTGGGGTAACCATCATTTAACCTCATATATAATGGTTTTAATAGTGTAAATAATTTATTAATGAACCATATTAATATTTATGATATCATATATTATCATATTAAAATATATTATTACCCATTTTTTAACATTCTTCAGTTTTTTCCACTATTTATATTATTAGTTTCATAGTTTCTTGAGTATGTTTTTTACATGTTATTTGTTGTTCCTATTAATTAGATCATTGAATCATCATACACAGAAAGAAAAAACATGATTTAAATATAATATATTTTCATTATATATTTATTTATAATAATCCATAAAATTTGGAGATAAGAAATGAAATGCACCATTCAAAGAGATGATAGGCTATATGTACGCTTGAATGCTACTTTCATTTATTTGTCTTATTGAAAGAATTATAAGTAAATGATATATATTTAAAGTATAATTTCATTATCATTTTTATGTCATATATTTCCAATATGATTATTAAATCCATCCTTTATACATTCCACGTATAACATGAATGAATCACGTCACTTTGATGAGGCGGTAGTCCACACTTCCCCAAATGATGTTACCATATTTATACAAAATGGAAAGCATAAGTGTATGTGTTAGAAAATAATTATAGAATCATAAAAATATAAAATAAATCATAAATAATATATATAAATAGTGTCCATCTAAATTCACAACCATGAATAGTGGTAAAGGAAAAATGAACAATCATAATTTCATGAGGCAGTAGTTAACCGTACATATAACAATCATGTGAATTACCCATTAGATTTAAATTTGTGTTAGTTTAGGTTGAAAAATTAGAACAAAAACACCTCAATATTTTGGAGATACTAGTGTTGTTATATAATCATGGGATAAGGAGAGTTAAGTGGTGGAAAATAGAAATAAAACTAAAGAGCTTGAGGAAAGATGCAACTTATTCTTAGGGTACTCATTTTGGTATACACCAAATGGATTATTTGGATGGATTTATACTGAAATATAGTCTTCTAGTATAAATATAAGGATTTTGGGAGATTATTTTGGCTGGGTTACGTTGATCTATAAAGATTTTTATAATCGAGGTGAGGGGTACCTTTGAAATCTCTCAAACTCTTAATTTAAAATAAATTAATTTTATAATACAAATTGTTCTAAGGTGAGTATTTCTAATATAATATGATTTTGGGAAGAAATAATATCATCCAATAATTTTTACACAAATTTAGGTCACATTATTACCCTTATTTTTTGGATTAAACACATAGTTAACCCTTTTAAGTCTTACCATGACATCATGTAATTTACACTTTGAGGGTTAATATATTTATAATAAAATTCCAAAATGACCAATAACTCAATAATTAATGAATTTTTTATACTTAAACCAGTTATTTTTTTTGTCATTGATATTTTTCTGAATTTTATACCATTTAATAAAATAATATTTATTTAAAAATATTATTAATGTCAATTTTGACACTATTCATTTCTCGACTTTTTACAAAATACCAATACACAAGATAACTTTAAAAAAACATTAAAACATCCATAATATGTCTATTAAATCTCTAAAGTTAATGGTTGACATAAATTTTATCAAATTATATTTATTTTAATATTTTATTAGAATTTATTTGATAAGTCCATTAATTATACAATTATTGCATCAAAAGTGTGAAAAACTATTTTTAATTACTTATTCCATAAAAATTAAAAATAAAGTTTCATGATGAAGATAAACATTTTATATTTGAAATTACTATTTACAGTTGAATATTTCCTCTAAATAACCTTATATAAAAAATATTGCACTTTTTAAAAATAAGAGTGTGACATACTGGACTTCCCTTAGGATAAAATATTATAAAAGTATTAAAGTCATAATGTTTCTCTATGAGGCTATAAAATAATCCCAAGAATTAAATTTTTATAATATATCATCCAATAAAATTATAGCAAGGCTTAGGGTAATATTATAATACTAATAATATTTTTTTTACTCTTAATTACATGATTTACCCTTAACCATGGTAATTAAAATATTACTAAATTTACTATTAATATTCCCAAAAATAAAAGACAAATGTTTAAAAAATTTAGAACCACTATTTCAAAATACAGAATCCATTTTTCAATTTTCTTAAAATAAAATTTTTAGTAATTAAGTTAAAATTAATCCCATTGATTGATTGAGAAAATGATTTTTTAAAGTGGAAATGTTCGAAAGATTGAATTGTTTTTATATCCAAATTTAGTTTAAAATTGATTATAATAGAATAAATTATATTAAGTGATATAAAATTGATATAATTATACATTAAAACAAATTAAAAATATAATTTAACAATATAAATCACTTAGAAGAAAAAACTGTTTATAATTAAAATGTAATATTTTATTACTACACATCAAACCATGAAACTTATTAGAAAAATACCTGAAATTAAACCAAAGTAAATTTTTATACTAAAAATTAGAAAAATAAGTTTATATTTATAAATATAATATATAAAAATGTGAAAATGTGGATTTAAAATAGGTTCTCTATCAAAAGGTGGTAAAATCACCTTCATAAAAAAATAGGTTTTTATGTGAAATATTGGATTTTTTCCTTTGTTATGCCTATAAAATATATTCGATGAATGTAAAAAATATGTCATTGAATATATTAAATATATATTCCATTAATATCATTAAATAATTTAAATTAGATAAATTTATTAGGATAAAATAACTTTATTAACATATAAATAGTTCTTTATAAAAACACTTCCTTTATATTGAGTTGGTTCTTATATTCCTTTAGAATTAATTTATAACCAATTAATTAAACCATATAATTTTTATTAATTAGTTAATAATATTCATAAATATGTTCTTAATGTAAAATTTATATCTTAATATTATAAATAATAATATTTTTGTAATATATTATTGTTCAATAAATCTCATCCTTTGATGTAATGCAAGGAAAATCATTGTTGTGTGTAGTGTAATCTTAACCTGGTGTTGGGCCTAAAAAATAAAGGAACAAAATTTAATTTATTAAAAAATTAAAATATTGCAACATCTTGGGGTGTTACATTCTTCCCCCAATAATTAAATTATGCCCACTCAATTTAAACTTGATATCAATAGTCTAGGGTTTGATATTTGAAAAAACAATTCTGAAAAACCCACATCATAAAAAGGGTTAATAATACATTTTCTTAATTAGAGGGAAAATTAAATTTGCAGGTCACTACAAAACTATAATTTCAAATAGGATAACATTAGTGAAATATTGGATAAGAATGAGAAATAAAACCATCATGTTCTAATATAGATTGATAGAGAACATGTTCATGAGAAAGTTGTTAACCACAAAAACAAAAACCAGAGGTGTGAATAAAGGTCATTGATATGATAAAAAATGATGATAATATTTCTTATCTTATATTATGTCCTTTTATTAGAGTTTATAAATTCATTCACCTTATAAGGATATAAATAATATACAAATTTGATATGTTTCTATAAGCACAATCCTATCTTTATGTCTTGAACTATTTTATCATTTTTCTTTGCACAAGTTTTATCACATGGAGAAGTAATAAAATAATATTTAATTCATATGATAAAGTTCAATTTAAATAATTTCATAAATGGTTAATCTTATGATCCTTACATATAATATGATTCAAAACATTATAATCAGTTCTAAATAACCTAATAGTTTCTTATTTACTTTTTTCATATCAATCATCTATTTATTCAAAATCATTATCTCAACATAAGAAACATATTATGGATTAACTTTCCTTTAACCATGTGTTTTTTTAAATTTTCAACTTGTTACTGAATGATTTTTATTAATTAAAATACCAATCAACCCAAGATTTCAAATCATTGATGAAAAATTACAACAATACAATCATTATATATTTTATAATTCATATAATGACACAATTATCAATAAAATTATTTTACAAAAATAATTCTTAGATACAAATACAGAATCAGATTAATCATTATACTTTAGTTGTGTCAATAAAATATTCTTGACCTTGATCCCTTAGATTTTTTTGAGGTATATTTCCTTGATTCTTGGGGAATTAATTTTAAAAGATCCCCATATTATTGTAGTTGTAACACTGAATAACAGTGGTTTCCTTTTTCACATTGCATTATTTTGACTGGTGACCTTTCACTAAAAATATATAACACATTCCCATTCCTATTAATAATTTACCTGGCTGATTATTTCCATTGTTATCAGATATGTGAAAATACTTCTTTCCTCAATTTTTTATTTTCTCTTCCTTTCTATTATTATCTTGCTTCACTTTGAAGCCATTAGACTTGAAGAATAATTTATCTATCTCGATAACCCATAAAACAATTACATTATATGAAGAAAAGGATTGATACATGAGAACCCTTCAAATAATTTTCTTAAGTCCAATAATGAAATGATCAATCTTATATTCTGTGTTTCATATGAAATCCGTAGCATACCTTGCTATCCAAGAAAATTTAGCTTCATAATCCATAACACTTTCTTCCTCCTATTTAATTAAACTACAAAAATTTATATTTATCTCATTTTTTATGACGAGGGATGTATTTATTGAATAAAATCTGATTAAAAGTTATCTATTATTTGTGTTTCATTTCTTCTAACTCCCTAGTATTCTGGATCAACAACCACCATTGATCTGAATCTCTATTAAGACAATACAATGTGAGTTTAACATTTTCCATCTCACCGATCCAAATACCAAAAATATCTTCTCTAAATACCTAATCCACTACTAATCAACCATTAGAAGAGTAGTCCTACTAAAATATAGGGAAATCTGTTATATAAAGTGATCCAATATAAGAGAATCTCATTGTGGAAAAAGGATCTCCATTCATGCAAGTTCATTTTCCATAACATGATAATTATTCCTTAGTATGGTCATAATTTGATCTGTTAAAAAATCATCTATATTGGGTTCCTCGTTAGGGTAATGTCTAAATTTTCCATGATTATGGATACCATTCATTCTTCCTAGATCAATTTCTAAATAATTTCATACATTTTATTTGATCATATCATTATGAAACATAATGTATAATTCCACGACTAGAGAAATAATTAACACAATTTATTCATATGTAATATAAAAACAATAAACATGGTTTCTTTGGGGACATATATGAATTTAAATACTTCCTATTGGTCTGTAAAGAAAATATGAATCATCTTAAAAATAATCTCGGGGAGTGTCAAACTAGGTGCATAGTCAGGCCCATTGTCATGTATCAGGTTCGTCGAGTCAGACCCAACACACATTGTCAGAGTTGTTACTCCAAGGTAAATTAATGATAGAACTATGTCAACTTCTAATATCATGATAGAGATATATTTTTAGGAATACCCACATAATCTCCACCTTACCAAAATTCTTGGATGTTTTTCAATACTTACCCTCAAAATCTTTCTTAGTGTTATATTCCCTATTCAAAGTTTTCGAAATCTAGTTTCCAAGGATACTGCTAAACATCCTTTGATACCAATTCTAATGCCCCAAAACCAAAATCCCATAGTTGGTGCATTATTTTATTACATTGGAATGAATTATAAGGAATCAAATCCTAAAGGACCAATCAGTTTATCAGTCTTGGAAATCCATATTACATACATGATACCCATAATACATTGGAAAATAGAAAATAAAAAAATGATAAAAAATAAGATGAAATTAACAAAGTCCTTTAAATTCATTCAAAGTATTCATCTTCATAAACTAGGGGAAGAAAAAATAACAACTCTGAGATCAAATTCACAATAAGGGTGAATAATGTGGAAGTACTAATGAATCAATGAAAATAAATCAACACGAAAAGGTAAATCATTGAAATCACATTCCATTAAATTTAATAGATATATAAAAATCAAAATGAAAAGGTAAATTAATTATACAGATGAAATATAAATGAATAATTTGATAATAGAATGCATCTATATCTACGTTGATGCATAATCTCATGGATAAATAATAACCAAGTCCAAATGAGGGAGATGCCTAATTATTGGATGCCATGTTTCCAAGGTACATGGAAACATTACCATGGAGAACTTTCACATGATGTATTTGAATGTCAAGTAAAAACACATCAATTTTGGTCAACTATTTCATCTCATGAGACTATCAATGCATCGATGGGGAATCTATAATAGGGACCTTCCTATATTGTACCTGTCTGAAGAATTCGTCATATTGAATAATAGATTCAAATAATAAACAGTCAAAATTAAAAAAATATCAATATTGTATAAAGGATACATATTTTTAAACAATTAACTTATAAAGTATAATTAATAATAAGTGTTTTTGATGTTTATGAATGTAAATACCACTAATATATCAATAAAAACATTCTTGAGGGAAAAAATCTTTCAACATTCTGAAGTGTCCCATACCACTTTGGAACATTTGAATCATTATATTAATGAAGTAATATAATTAAATTAAACTAATAATACCATGATAATAAGGATATTCATGATATAATATATCAAAGGTAAGTATATACATTATATAAAACTGAATTGGTGTATAACAAAAAATAAGTCTCAATGGAATATAAATTTAGATGAAATCCCTTTCCTTGCATTTCCTTTAGAGTTATCATCCATTAAAATCCTATATAATGGTTCTAAGTGTGTTAATAAATTATTAAAGAAACATATTAATATTTATGAAATCATATATGATCATCTTATAATATATTACTACCCGTTTGTTAACATTTTTTCGTTATTTTCACTATTTCATGTGTTCATTGTCTAGTTTCTCGAGTAAGTTTTGACTTGTTATTTGTTGTTACTATTTATTAGATCATGGTTTCATCATATATTAAATTTAAACCATGATTTAAATATTATATATATTCATTATATATTTATTTATAATAATCCATAAAATTTGTTGATAAGAAATAAAATGCACTGTTCATGGAGATTGTATGTCGTACGTACGTATGAACACTAATTTCATTACTTTGTTATTTCAAACCAATGAAAATTTAATGATATATATGTATGTAATAATTAAAATATCAATTTTATGTCATATAATTGACATATTATTATTAAATCTATCCTTTATACATTCCCAGTATAGGGTAAATGAATCACGTTTCCTAGAAGAGGCGGTAGTCCACACTTCCACAAACGATGTTATCATATTTATACAAAATGGGAAGCATAAGGGTACGTGTTATAAACAAAATAACAATAATGAATAATAAATGTAATATATAACATATATAAATATAATTTCCATCATAATTCCCAACCATGAAAGGTGGTAATGTAAAAATAAGACAATGATCGTTTTGGGAGGCGGTAGTTCACCGTACACATAAACAATATGTTTGTTACCCATTAGATGAAGTTGTTACTAAGTATAGGTAAAAATTTAAAATAGAATCATATAGTTATATTTTCGATAATGGTTTTTTACATAAACGTTGAATAATTTTAGTTTATGGGGATGATAATGGAAATAAAATAAAACACCATGAGGAAAGATGTCACCACTTCTTTGGGTAACACCTTTTGTTTTTTACCATAGGGATTCCTTAAGAAGGATTTATGAACAAATTGAGTATTATAGGATATATATAAGAAGTTTTTGAGATTATTTGTCATGTTTGGCCAATCTATAAGGATAAATGTGGTGTGAGAATATAAGGGAGGAGTTTCCCTTTTATAATTGAGGTGAGGGGCACTATTGAAATCTCTCAAAATATTAAATTAATATAAATTTATTTTATACTAAAAATAATTCCAAAGTGATTTATATATAAACTAATATTTATATGAGTCTAAATAATCTCAGAAAATAATTTTTATATAATTTTAGGTCACATTATCCCCCATAACTTTTGGATTTAACCCTTAGTTAACTTTTTTCACTCTTACCATGATATCATGTGATTTTTACTTTAAGGGATAATCTAGTTATTAAAAAGGTAAAAAACTAATAAATTAATAATTTATGATAATTTTAGACTTATAAAAATTATGTAGGTGAAATTTATATTATTATGAATTTAATATCATTTATTAAATAATATTTATTTTAAAATATCATTAATGTCAATTTTGACATAATTCATTACATGAATTTTAAAAAAATAAAAACTTGCAAGTTAACTTAAAAATATTAATAAATCCATATTATTACCAGGTCATCTAAAAATTTATTTAATGAAATAAATTATATTAATTTTTTTATTTTTTTATTTTTAATATTATTTATTTTATATTTCCATCAATTAAACAATTACTCAATTATTGCTGTGAATGATTTTATTTTAATTTTCTATTATCTAAAAATTAAAAATAGATTATTATGATGAATTCAAAAAATTTAGGTTTCAAATTAATAATTATGGTTAAATATATCATCTAAATAACCATTTATATATAATGTAATATGTATTAAAACACATTTTGACATATTGGACTTTAATTAGAATAAAATACTATAAAAATATTAAATTCACCCAAGTGGCTCAAAGAAACAATAAATTCAGACTAAGGATTATTTTTTTCAAAAATATGACATTATATTAAATTTTGAAAAGTATTAGGTTAATTTTACAGTGATTATAATATTATTTGTATCCTTAATAACTTGATTTACCCATAACCATGGTAATTAAAATATTATTAAATTTACTGTTAATATACACAAAATTAAAAGAAATAAATTTACATAATTTTTACCCACTAATTAAAAACATTGAAACAACTTTTCAAAATAAAAAACATATAATTTTGGGTAATTACTTTAAAATTAATCCCATTAATGGAATGATAAAACATGTTTTTAAACTCAAAATGTTCACAAGATTTAAATGTTTTTATATCCAAATTCAATTTAAAAATGACCCCAATCGACTAATTTATATTAAAGGATATTTTTTTCTAATTATACTTTAAAAAAAATTAAAAATATAATTTATCACACTAAATTATTTAGGCGAAAAAGTTGTTTTCAATTAAAATGCATTATTTTATCACTAATCATAAAATAATGAAACTTTTCATAAAAATACCAAAAATTAAACCAAAGTAAAGTTTTATATTAATAATTATAACAATAAGTTTATTTTGTAAAGTATAATATATAAATGTTTCAAAAATTTGATATAAAATAGGTTCTCCATCAAAAGGTGGTAAAACTGCCTTCATAAAAATATAGGGTTTTATGTGTAATTTTGGATTTGTTCCTGTATTATTCATATAAAATATATTATATGAATGTAATTTTTTTTATTGAATTTATAAAATAAAAATTTCATTAATATCATTCCCCAACAGTAATTAATTTAATTAATTAGGATAAAATGACTTTTTGAGCATAAAAATAGTTCTTTACAAAAAACATTTCTATATATTTTGTGGGTTCCAATATTAATTTATAAATAATTTTTAACTAATTAATTAAACAATATATTTTCATAAGTTAGTTAATACTATTAATAACCTCTATCTAAATAGCTATGTTATATCTTATTATATTAAATAATAACATTTTAATAATATATTATTGTTTAGTAAAACTCGACCTTACGTGTAACGCAAGAAAACTCATTATTGTGTGTAGCATAAGATTAACATGGTGTAGCATATAAATAAATATAGTAAAAAAATTAAATTTATGAAATAATAATAATATTATAATGTTTTGTGGTGTTATAAGTTATACATGATTCAATAAAATTATTTTTATAGCTACACATCCATATTCTACAAATATTCACAAAATTCACTCCTTTACTTAAAAACCATAATTTTTGATGAATTAATGGAAATTTTTGTGTCTATTATGGATTTATGGATTATAACTATTTTTTGAAAAGGAATAAACTCAGTTTCTTTTTGTTATATTCTATATCATTCATAGTTATTCTTAGGAAATTATATCCATATTATTTTATATCAAAGATGTATTTAGAATTTAAATATTGTATTAACCATACCATATTGATATATACTGCATTAATTGAATCATTATTAAAAATATAATTATTATATAGATATGAGAAAATTTAAATTCATTACACTTGATTAAATATAGTTATTTATTGATTATTATGGTTTATTAATTATGTATTGAATATCTTATTCATTCATTTCATATGACAAAGCATTAAAATTATTAATTGATGGGAATAACCTTTAATAGAACCTTAATTCTTTAGTAGGCTCACGAGATAATTTAGTTTAAGTATTTGTAATATTCCATACCTATATATGTATGACGTATTAGTACAAGTCCTTGAATGTAAGATTACGAAGTTCCAAATTATGCATTCCATCATACTGAAATTAATTATTGTAATTCAAGTGATTGTTTTTATTGGTATAACATCCAAAGATATATTAATCCTTAATGATATTACTTATATGGAAAAATTAGATTGTTATTTATCTCTATCATATTATTCATGCCTTTTTTTATTACTTGATATCATTTATTGTGTGCTTTAACTTTATGAGAATATGATATCACCCGTTTTTTTCTTTTAATTTGAATAGTTTCGAAGATGGGATATCTGAATGAATTCATAATGGAATAAGAACATTCTGAAGATTATTATTTTATGTGTTTTAATGTTTCCAATGTAATTTAGAAAACATGTAGGAATCTAGTGTCCCAAGACTAATAAACAATTTAGTCATATAGGATGTAATCTCTTGTATACTATACCTAATAATATAACAAAACCAAGATCTAGGTTACTAGATTTAGAGTTTTTAAAATAGGAATCAGAGCATATTTAGTAGAATACTTGGGAACTAGATTAAAAAAACATATATTGTATAACATAACCCCATTATAGAGTCTAGGGATAAGTCTAAGTATAATAAATCTTCCTAAAATATTGATAAAGTATAGTGTGGAGATCATCTAGAAATGATATTCCTATATCGATAAAATAATGTTGATTTATGATCTGAAATAGATTCACCTGTGTGTAATAAACTTGAGAATGTTATTTGGGTATTAACTCAATATTCACCATGTGCATGATAAACATGCCTAATGACACACCAAGTCAGACACTCCTAAGGGATATAATTTTGATATCTCAAATGTTCTTTATGAATCATTGTAAAAGATTTGAAAACACTGTTATGATTTGAAAATACATTTAAATACACTAAGAGTATGATTCTAGGATGATATTTAATTGAAATTTTCGATTTTTGTTAAGTGTTACAAAAAAATAAATATCAAAATATCTGATTCATGGTGTAATTCAGGAACTAATATTGTGTATTTAATTTATTAGAAATGGAAATCCTTGGATGAAATAAAAATAACGTCAAACCCCATAATTTTTATAGGGATTCACCTCCTTAGAATGTATATAAGATTAGATTTGGAGTTATAAAGATTATAAATATATTAAGTAAATTTATTACTAATAATCATGGTTATACAAAGAAAATTTTTGCTTCAAAACATGATACTATGATATGAGAAAACATCTTGATGCATAAACATACATACTTTAATGTAACTACTAATCTATTGGTATATAGAAAATGGATCATATCCCTTAGGACGATATTTCTAGAATTGGGATGTAATAAAATTAAAAAGGTTATTATTAAACTGTATTATTTTCAGAGAGATTCTAATAAATTGTGGTCATTGATTAAAAATACTAATGATCCTTAGTAAATTGTGGGTATGTAATGATATAATTTTATGTATATATGATTTGATAAATAAACTACTCACGAGAAGAAAGTTTTTTTGGAATGGTAATTTTTAACATTAGGGAAATAGAAAGAGGTAATTTATTTAAGTATTAATTTGTATATAAAAGATTAATAATTTATGTTGTAGACTATGTAAATAATATATAAATTAAAATAGATTGTTTCTTTGTTGAGATAAATATAAAACTTTTAAGGTTGGTAATCAATTAAAAATTTTCAAGATACGATGATATGGTATTAAGTTCTATAAAATGTAGAGAAAGAATTATAGAAATTTTCTATTTTCAAATGAAAGTAAGAGAAAAAGAGAATGACTGCTCACTATGTAAAGGAAAATGAAAAAAAAATGAGAATAGAAGAGTATAATTTCAAACAGGTAATTATTGTTGAATGAAACACATTATGTTTTGTTAAATGGAATAATATTTTACATCAAGTGTGGAGATAATTTCCAATAATCATACGAATGAAAAATCAAGTTCCGAAACTTAAACTGCAAGGATATGGGGTCGTACACATAATAATTCCCCATGAATCAAGTGAAGTTACATCTGAAAAGGACAAGGGAAAAATTATAATCTCATGCAATTATTAAAATTATAATTTAACTACCTTATGGTTTAATAACATGTACTTTGATCATAATCTCAGGCTTTATTTGATTCTATATCCACACACTCTTTTATATCATGAATATTTAATAAGAACACAAAATTTTAGATTGAAACTCTAAGGAAGGAGTTTTTAATTAATATATCTAATGGGAATTTAGTTATAATAAGAATATATTATTCGGACTCAATTAAGATAAATAACTATTCCTTACCTTGAAACATGGTTGTTATACCTGTAATATACTTTTACATAATCCTTATTTTTTGTGTTTAATTAATTTTATGGATTATGGATTAAATATATAGAGTATAAAATAATTTATGTTTAATTAGTGGCATTTTTTTTATAATAACGAATTTTATGGTGAGAATTTGTTTGGATGTTGTTTTTTTATCCCACTCTATGTTTTCTATTTTAGTAAGTGGATAATTATAGGAGGAACAACTTATCCGTCTTTTATGGATTTTATGATTTGTTAAAAGTTGTTTTACATGATTTAGGCATGAAAAATTCAATATTTTCATTAATAATTTATAATAGTATTTGGAAAAATAATTGTAAAACAATAAAAGGATGAAATTACACTTATAGAACAAAATAGTGTGAAGTATGTATATTTTATCATATTCTCTATCTTGATAGTTAATGAATTTCTCAAATTCTAAAAAGTGGAATATAAATTTATCACATCATATGTGGAAAATATCTCTTAACTATCAATGTATACCTTTGGATACTCATTCATAAGTATGTTTTTTATAATGGTACATATATGGTTTTATAATTATTTTATTACAAAATACAAAGATTCATAGTAGTAACTTAGTAATTACTAATTAAGATAAAATGTAAACATGAGATTATACCTATTTTAAGATAAATTTTTTATGGTATGAACCAAAAAAAGGATTGTACCTAATTTATTTAAGGGTTTTAGAATATAACACCCCATTATTTAAATACACATTTTCTCTTAAATAAATAATATTTCGAATAACTTGTAACATAAGAAACACTGAACAAAAATGTTTCATGAAATATTATAATTATAATAACAATAATCTATTAGTAAATATAAATATAGTATTAAATTTTGATACTTATATTGTATTATTTTGTTTTAACAAGATAAAATTTAATGATTAAAAATAAATAATTAATGTGACGTGACTAAAATCATTCAATGTTAAAAAGGCGTATTTTTCAAAGTATTATTTTTCTATTATTATGTATTCTTTTGAATTTATACATTTTAAAAGAAATAAATATATGAAATATTATATTAATTCTCAATAAATTTTATGTTGATATGAAATAATACTATGAACACTTCATGTTTAAAAAGGTTACTTTCCTATAATTGTTTTTATTGTATTAAATATTTTAATTTAAAATATAAATTCCAAAATAATATATTTTAAATTTTATGAAATTAATTTTTCTAATTCCGCATATAAAAAATATCTAAGGATGAAATTTTTTAATTTCTATCAAAAGGTTTAGTTTCCTATGAATAGTAAAAAATACCATTTTTACAAATACTACCACTTTCATGAAATCACTACAGTAGAAGAATGACTTGAAATGTTGTGAATTTTTTTTTAGAAAAAATATTTATTTAAGAAGTAAAAAAAATCATTTAAATTTGTTATGATTAATTTAGAAACCTAGTGTTGACATTTTAAATCATAAGTGAGGTTTTATTTTAGTAAAAGATCAATTAAAATATTTTAATTAATAAAAATTATATCAATGTGTCATTGAGTTTTGTATTGGTTTTAAAGTAACATGATTTCCATTTATTTATCTCTAAACAAATAAAATTTATGAGAATAAAATATATATATGATTTTGGTATAAATTCATTTTTATGCTTAAAAATAAATTGTTCTAAAACTATTTTTCAATTAATTTAGTGTGGTTATATTAAAATTAATTTTTACCACCAAAAAAATTTTATTCTTGTAAAATGGTTTCAATATTTTTAGTTTTTATAATAAATATTAGGTAATAAGGTAAACATAATTTTTGATAATAAAAATATGTTACCGTGGTAAAGTTTTTCCACCATGGTAATGTATAATAGGGTTACAAGTGGGTTTAAACTAAGAGATAAGGCTTAAAATATATCTATTATTTTTCTAAATTTCATTGGTTGATTGGATTTCAACCCTAAATTTTCTTATCATAAAAAGTAGATTAAATTGGGTCCACTTGATGTAACACCCCAGGTAAATAATGAAAATGAAATTTTTATATTTATCCATATTTGTGAATAAAATATTAATATTAATTTAAAGGGGATGCTATGCTCGATAGCGTACCCAATACGCAACCACGAGTTTCTTGGGAATCTTACGTTGCACTCTAATAATAAAATAATATTATTTTAAATGGTAGTTAACACCTAGCTGTTGTAATGGCGGGAATGAACAGAACTAACTACAAAATGATTATATATGTTTTTCAAATATTTTTACTCTTTACAATAAATGTTAGAGGATTAAAAATGCAAATGAATCCAGTTTTTAAGCGTAAACATTCTAATATTCTTTAAAAGGTCGATTAACCGCCTTTTGATGGCGAACCCCTTTTAAATCCACTTTTTGACAATTTTATAAGCTCTATTTTTCAAAATAAACATATTATTTATGATTGGGACATAGAAATTTACATTGGGTTAATTTTTGGTATTTTTCTAACAATGTTCATTTTTCAATGAATAGTGAAAAATACTACATTTTACATCAAAACTGCTTTTTCATATAATTTAATTTTACGGTTATATTATCTTTTTAATTTGTTTTAAAGTGTAATTGGAATATATTTTTACCAATTAATCCAATTATGGTCATTGGGATTAATTTAACTTTGGAATTGGGCATAAACATGTGCCAAACTTTTCATAAATATTGTTTCTAAAAAACCCGCTATTTATTTTGACAACGGGAAGTTTTTTTTTAAATTAATTATTTCAATTTATGTGTTTGGAATTTGGTAAAATGGATTACATATTTGGAATCAGATGTTCCAAATTATGTAATAAGGACTCTTTTGTTTCTGGACAGTATGACTAGTAACGACGGTAATTATCTTTAATTATCTTTATTAATGAGTAATCAGGTAGTTAAAGATAATAAGATAATATAATAATAATAAAAATGACCACAAAATGTGTCCTAAGGCTACTGGTTGTCTCATGTCAGACCATGGGATTTCTTGTGCCAAACTTGTGGGCCCTATGGAATCACTTTTGTGAGAATGTGACTTTTTATCTTTTTATTTTTAAAGAATGTTAAATGTTACAAAGAATGTATCACCTAAGTAAAATATTTTTAGTTTTGTCTAAATAAATGCTATTTTGGACTATAAATATTATTTAGAAAGATAACACGATTTCCTACATCGTGATATTTTTTTTATATTTTTTAGACATTAAATAAATTAAATTATTTATGACATCATGATGATGCAGCGATGACCTCATTATTTAATGATTTATATAAAATGGAAAGATAATGTAAAATCTAAGACCCACACATTTCCAAAACCTATTTTATGGGTGGATTTTGAACCCTTATCACCTTATCCTCTAAAAACATCAATGTGGGACCATTAAAATCCCAAACTCATTTGAAAATAAAGTTACATTTTATACCTTTCCAAGAGTGCCCCTCCTCTCCTCTTATAAAAGACCCCCACCTCTACCTCCTTACCTACACATCCAAAGCCTTTGGCTCGGCCGAAACCTGACCATTTTGTCTCTCCACATCCCTCTCTAACTCCTTGAAGCCTCACTTTGGGCAGAAGTTTTCCCAAGGAAGCCTTTGAGCTCAAACCAAAGGGAGTAACCCGATTTTAAGGTAATGTCTTCACTTGTGTTGTTTTGTTTTATTTTGCTTCTCCAACCCCCTAAAATCTTTTTATTAATTTATTTTGTTAAAAATCCAGTATATTAAATATACTAGCATGTTGTTATAAGAAGCATTCGAGCCACACTTACACACACCTACATCAAATGGTTAAAGAACATACTATTTCTGTGGATGGCGAATTTCGGCCTCACGAAACGATGATTGTTCAACACTCATATAACACCTTAAAAGGTGGCCATTAAGAAGTAACTATATTTATATATGATATATAATATGTTTATGTTTCTGTATTTTTCTTTTTTGTCATACCTTTATGGTTTCCATTGTGGGTAAACACGATAATTTCATTTTAGGAAGTGCGGACTACCGCCCCCTCAAAGGGATTTGATTCGTTAATGCCATATGTGGGATGCATAAAGGATGGATTCAAAGTTATTATATATGATTTATGTTACATATAAATGATTAATATAATTATGGAATTAAAATATACATACCTATCATTTGGTTTTAATTTCATTAATATGACATAGAAATGAAAGTAGCGTTAATGCGTACGTACGGCTTACCGTCTCCATGAATGGTGCATTTCATTTCTTACCTCTAAATGATTATGTAATATTATAAATACATGTATATTCTGGATATATATGATATATATTATATCCAAATCATGAATATAATTCTGGATATAATGAACATTTGACCACACGAACAACATGTAATTGTAAGAAGTCCACTTTCGACTTAAGAACCAAATATCGACAAAACAAACATTATTAACATAAATGATTACATAATGTTTATAACATGGAAATAAGTGATATAAAAGGAATAATGAATTATAACAAGGTTCTTAATAAAGTGTAAATTAACTCAAGTTTATTATTCAGGACGTTAAAGAACGATCGAGTCAAGTCGGACCCGAGGTAAGGGATCCTACTCCTCTCTTTCTTTTTTAAGTACACTCTTTTATGTCATTTCTTTTAAAGATCATATTTCTTTTTATTGGGATGTTATATTATATTACTATTACTGTAATTTTTATGTTCATATGATGAGAGACCCTATTCTCTCTCATCAATCCATTTTGGAAGTTTTGAGTGGTGCCGTTAGGCTGCCGAATTTTCGTAAGAGATCTATCCTCTCTCTTTCTTTTTAAGTACTCTCTTTTATGTCACTTCTTTTAAGCTCCTATTTGTTATGATGGGTGATGTTCTTTTATATTCCTATTGCTATAAATTTTATTGTAATGTGATAAGATACCCTATTTGATCTCATCAATCTATTTTTGGAGGTTTTAAGTGGCGCCGTTAGGCTGCCGAGTTTTCGTAAGGGATTTTTCATCTCACTTTTATTCCAGTGAGATTTATGCTACATTTGACACGATTTACATTGATTGGTGTATGTACTACCCATTATATTACTCATTGTGTAATATAATTTCTTTTATGATTATTTACATCAATGTTTTATTGTCCCTTTTTCACGAGGTGTATTTTTCGAAAGATACCCATGTCGGTAAGGGAACCTTTCACCCTCCTCTTTTTAAATGACTTCTTTTGTTGGGTCTTTTAATTTAGATATTTGGATATGTTCTCATATATCCTTATTGATGTAAATTTTATGTCCAAGTGATGTGATACCCTTTTTTTATCTCTCATCAACTCATTTTGATGTGACGCCATTAGACTGTCAAGGAAACTTCTCAACCCAATTTCGATTTCTTTGGGTTCAAAATGTAGTTATTGAATATGTCATCCTTTGAATATGTGTGAATGTCCTTTGATTATTTTACACTTAATATCCACTTATATTTGGTGTATTCGTTTGTCACACATAATTATGTAATTGACTTATCCTTAAACCAAAGATACCGTCTTTGTAAGGGACTTCGTCTCAATCTCCTTTCATTGAGGCATATTCTGTTTTATACACAACCTTCTTTTATACGGTGTATAAAACCCTTTGACTTTTACGTTTATTCAAAAGGAATATTTTTTATAAGAAGTGTTTATTAAACGAAAAAAGGGAATGTTTTTGTCGTATGCATGCGGCAACAATGACTTCTCCACCATCATGACCATTATTTGAGTTTCAGCTTCCTCTACAAGCCATACCTTCTTTTTAAAAAAAATAAATACCATGTTTTACTTTTCTTTTATTTTGGTATTGAAAATGGTTTTCATAATGTTTTTATTATATCAATGTGTTGTATTGATATCTTGTGATTGAAATGTGGAAATGTTATGCTTCCTTTATGCATGTTTTATGTGATACGATTATGTTATGGTTCTTGGGCATTATTATGAAGATGGGTGGTTCCGTGATAAACTAAGGGCGGGTGAGCCCGATATAGCTCTCCAATGCATTGGGTAAAGCGAACGAGTGAAACGTTAAGGTTTCTCCTAAGAGATTTAGGGAATATACTGTGGTGGGTATTCCAAACTTAACCAAGAGGGTTACTCCCTACATAAGAATGTTATGAATGCCTCAAGTTACCTTTATGTCTTATGATTTTTATGATTTATTCATGATTTTATGAGGTATGTTAAAGTGCTTATGTTTTATGGGTAAAGTATGATTTTATTCTTATGTAAACATGTACTCATGTTTCCTTTCCATATTTTTATATCCTTTACTGAGCTTTTTATGCTCATCCCAAGTTTTTTTTTGAAATTTTTTTCAGAGGTCAAGGGAAAGGTACATGATATGATGATAGTGTCAAGGAAGTGTCAAGAAAGAATCCATGGTTTGTTTTTAAATATGTTTCCGTAGATGGGAAAAAATGAATACTATCTTTTATGTAACCACTTTGGTTAAATGTGGAATGTAATGCAATTTTTATGATCTAATTCTCTATAACTCTAAACCTGAAAAGATCCTCAATGTGTAATCTTGTAATAACTCAAGATTAAGTAAGGTTTAAGGATGGGGCCTTATAGTTGGTATCAAAGGTCGGTTTAGATAACTTTAGAGGTTAGGGTATTCTTTAAGCATAAGTGACATTACCATAATGGTTATGATTTCAGAAAGAGTCCTAGTTTTAGATAAATTGAATGAGTAAGTATATCTTAGTGTTCATATTCCTCATTAGTACATGATGGTTTTTTTGATATACTCACACTGACCTTATTGGTTTTAGTAAATGGCTGGATCTAGCAGGCACCAAAGTAACAATGGATGTGAAGGAAACTGTGATAGTTTTTTTGAGGAAGAAACTGAATGATATGGGAGATGCAATGAGAACTCTTGTGATTATCCTCAACCAACTATCTGGAGTCATGATTGACCACCTAAACTTTGGTGATTTCTCTAAGGCATCATATATGTGAGAAACAAATCCCTACGGAAGTACAGGTAATAATCATAAAGGTAAGTGTGTTCAAAAACCTATGTGTCAAAGATGTGGAAAGAAACACCTAGGAAAATGTTTCAAAGGGACAAAAATATGCTATAGATGTGGAAATGAAGGTCATAAAGCAAGAACCTGGCATGGAAAAAGGAAGCATCCAGTTGACTCGAGGAAAGGGAAAGAAGTTCTTTTTGAGGGATCAATTGAAAGTTTTAAATGTGGTGTGCATGGTCATTATGCAAACACATGTCCTATGAAGAAGTTTCGTGAATGGGATCACCAAGAGCGTACAAATGTTCGTTTACCAATACCTAATGTCATTCCGATTGAAGATGAAGAAACTGAAAATGACCAATCAAAGGTATGGATTATTTCATAACTATTGTTTTCCTATTTTGGAATCTTAGGATATGAATCATGATTTTGTTTGTAGGAAAGAAGTATTTCAGAATAAGTTGGAAAGGAATGGTTAATGGATCATGAAGAATGTTGAATGAGTAAGATGTCAACATATAAGGGCTTGAAGAGTTATGGTGAAATTCGTAAGAGTATTAAGTCTCTTTTGATGATGGGGTTATATTAGAAGACTTTTTATAGTATCTGTAACCCTGATGTTTAATATATGAAAATTTTATTCAAGGAATAGTTATCTGTTCTTTTGTAGACATAGTTATAAAGAACCATTTGGGTTTATATGATCCTTACTTTTGAGGTAATTATGGGTTATTATATGATATGCTGGAAAATGAAAGGCATGAGATAAACTTGAGGTTAAAATATGTTATGATCATTTTTGAAGATTTTATCTCGTTTTGGGAACTGTTTTGAGAATTATATAGTTTTGGAAAATGGACAACATGCAGACCGTGTGGCCACCCGTCGCGTCGGACAAAGCTGTGGGAATCGAACCCACAACCAAAGTGCGACTGGTATTTATCGCCTACCACTGGACTATGTGAAGTCCCTGGTTAGTTTGACTGATTCTTTTTTAGTTAGATGATTTTATGAATTAAGAGTAAGCTGATTTTGGGTTATCTATTGAAATTTATTAACCTATCATGGAGGATATGTGATTAGGTTAATTACATTTCAATACGAGACTTTAGGAGAAACTGATGTTGATTGGAGATAAATGTTATGATTTAACTTGGAAGAGTATTTGACTAAATCATTCAAATATTTGGGTTTCAATCTTAGTTTGGTTTACATTAAAGAATTTTATGGACAAATTGTTTACCGAATGGTCCTCGTTGAACTTTAGGTTTTGTTGGACAAATTTTGGAGATTAAGAATAGATTTTCTTTTTATAAAGGGTTATCCTTTTCTGGATTATCTGATCTTGTACTAACCTTTTTGGTTTTGGTTAAAGTCTAAAGACATGGGAAGTATATAGTTCTCTTTTGTGGATTAGGTGACTCACTAGATGTTGATTATAGTACACTTAATGTGAAAAAGTCTTCCTAAATACTCGTCTTTTGGGGAAAGTATGAGTTTGTGTAATAAATCAAATAAAAGTTGAAAGTCAACATGATAAGTAATTATGTTTCCTTATTAATAAATTCCTCAATAAAAAGAAACTTAAAACAAAAATGTTTTCTATTAACTTTTCTTACTGGGGAATCGATTACCGTTTAACCCATCACATGTTTGTGATTTTCTTGTGGTTAACTTTCTCCTAAACATGTTTTCTATCACTCTCCATCAGAACATGACCCTTTGTTTTTTCCTCCATGTCTATATTTTCATACTTGGAATCCTAGTATGGGTTAACTCGGGTGACCATTGTACTTATCTTTCTTTATTTTAAAGTGATTGTTTTACCGACTCTTGTTCTGATGTGGGACTTTCAAGGATGTTTCCAAGCCCAATTTTAAAATTGCAAGGACACTTTTCCCAAAAGGGGAGAAGGATGTAACACCCCAGGTAAATAAAGAATATGACATCTTTATATTTATCCATATTTTTGAATAAAATATTAATATAACTTTAAAGGGGATTCTATGCTCGATGGCGTACCCAATACACAACCACGAGTTTCTTGGGAATCTTACGTTGCACTCTAATAATAAAATAATATTATTTTAAATGGTAGTTAACACCTAGCCGTTGTAATGGCAGGAATGAACAGAACAAACTACAAAATGATTATATATATTTTTCAAATATTTTTACTCTTTACAATAAATGTTAGAGGATTAAAAATGCAAATGAATCTAGTTTTTAAGCATAAACATTCTAATATTCTTTAAAAGGTTGATTAACCGCCTTTTGATGGCGAACCCCTTTTAAATCAACTTTTTGACAATTTTATAAGCCCTATTTTTCAAAATAAACATATTATTTATAATTGGGACATAGAAATTTACCTTGGGTTAATTTTTGGTATTTTTCTGACAATGTTCATTTTTCAAATAATAGTGAAAAATACTGCATTATACATCAAAACTGCTTTTTCATATAATTTAATTATATGGTTATATTATCTTTTTAATTTGTTTTAAAGTATAATTGGAATATATATTTACCATTTAATACAACGATGGTCATTGAGATTAATTTCACTTTGGAATTGGGCATTAACAAGTGCCAAACTTTTCATAAATATTGTTTCTAAAAAACCCGCAATTTGTTTTGACAACGAGAAGTTTTTTTTAAATTAATTATTGCAATTTATGTGTTTGGAATTTGGTAAAATGGATTACATATTTGGAATCAGAAGGTCCAAATTATGTAATTAAGACTCTTTTGTTTTTGGACATTATGAATAGTAACGATGGTAATTATCTTTAATTATCTTGATTAATGAGTAATCAGGTAGTTAAAGATAATAAGATAATATCATAATAATAAAAAATGACAACAACATGTGTCCTAATGCTACTGTTTGTCTCATGTCCGACCATGGGATGCCTTGTTCCAAACTTGGGGGCCCCATGGAATCACTTTTTTGAGAAAGTGACTTTTTATCTTTTTATTTTTAAAAATGTTAAATGTAACAAAGAATGTATCACCTAAGTAAAATATTTTTAATTTTGTCTACATAAATGATATTTTGGACTATAAATATTCTTTATAAATCTAAAAATATTTCCTAAATCACTGTTTTTTTTATAATTTTTAGACATTAAATAAATTAAATTATTTATGACATCATGATGATGCATCGATGACCTCATTATTTAACGATTTAAATAAAATGGAAAGATAATGTAAAATCTAAGACCCACACATGTAAAAAACCTATTGGATGGGTGGATTTAGAACCCTTATCACCTTATCCTTTAAACCCATCAATGTTGGACCATTAAAATCCTAAAATCATTGGAAAATAAAGTTACATTTTATACATTTCCAAGAGTGCCCATCCTCTCCTCTTATAGAAGGCCCCCACATCTACCTCCTTACCCACACTTCCAAAGACTTTGTCTCGGCCAACCCCTGCCCATTTTGTCTCTCCAAATCCTTATTTAAATCTTTGAAGCCTCACTTTGGGTATAAGTCTTCCCAAGTAAGCCTTTGAGCTCAACCAAAGGGAGTTACCCGATTTTAAGGTAATGTCTTCACTTGTGTTCTTCTGTGTTATTTTGCTTCTCCAACCCCCTAAAATCTTTTTATTCATTTATTTTGTAACCACTCCAGTATCTTAAATATACTAGGATGTTGTTATAAGAATAATTCGAGCTACACTTAGACAGACCTACATCAAATGGTTAAAGAACATACTGTTTCTATGGATGGCGAATTTCTGCCTCACGAAACGATGATTGTTCAACACTCATATAGCACCTTAAAAGGTGGTCATTAAGATGTCACTATATTTATATATGATATATAATATTTTTATGTTTCTTTATTTTTCTTTTTTGGCATACATTTATGGTTTCCATTGTGGGTAAACACGATAATTTAATTTTAGGAAGTGCGGACTACCGCCCCCTCAAAGTGATTTGATTCGTTAATGCCATATGTGGGATGTATAAAGGATAGATTTAAAGTCATTATATATGATGTATGTTACATATAAATGATGAATATAATTCTGTAATTAAAATATACATACCTCTCATTTGGTTTTAATTCCATTAATATGACATAGAAATGAAAGTAGCGTTCAAGCGTACGTACGACTTACCCTCTCCATGAACGGTGCATTTCATTTCTTACCTCTAAATGATTATGTAATATTATAAATATATTTATATTCTGGATATATATGATATATATTATATCCAAATCATGAATATAATTCTGGATATAATGAACATTTTACCACACGTACAACATGTAATTGTAAGAAGTCCACTTTCGACTTAAGAACCAAATATCGACAAAACAAACATTATTAACATAAATGATTTCATAATGTTTATAACATAGAAATAAGTGATATAAAAGGAATAATGAACTAAAAAAGGTTCTTAATAAAGTGTAAATTAACTCAAGTTTATTATTCAGGATGTTAAATAATGATCGAGTCAAGTCGGACCCAAGGTAAGGGATCCTACTCCTCTCTTTCTTTTTAAGTACACTCTTTTATGTCATTCCTTTGAAAGATAATATTTCATGTTATTGGTATGTTCTTTTATATTAATCTTACTGTAATTTTTTTGTTCATATGATGAGAGACCCTATTCTCTCTCATCAATCCATTTTGGAAGTTTTGAGTGGCGCCGTTAGGCTGCCGAATTTTCGTAAGTGATCTATCCTCTCTCTTTCTTTTTAAGTACTCTCTTTTATGTCACTTCTTTTAAGCTCCTATTTGTTATGATGGGGGATGTTATTTTATATTCCTCTTGCTTTAAATTTTATTGTAATGTGATAAGATACCCTATTTGATCTCATAAATCCATTTTTGGAAGTTTTAATCGGCGCCGTTAGGCTGCCGAGTTTTCGTAATGGATTTTTCATCTCACTTTTATTACCGTGAGATTTATGCTATATTTGCCACAATTTCCTTTTAGTGGTGTATGCACTACCCATTATTTTACTCATTGTGTAATATACTTTCTTTTATGAGTATTTACATCAATGTTGTATTGTCCTTCTTTTACGAGGTGTATGTTTCGAAAGATACCCATGTCGGTAAGGGAACCTTTCACCCTCCTCTTTTGAAAAGACATCTTTTGTTGGGTATTTTAATTTACATATTGGGATATGTTCTCATATATCCTTATTGATGTAAATTTTATGTCCATGTGATGAGATACCCTTTTTTTTATCTCTCATCAACTCATTTTGATGTGACGCCAATATGCTGTCAAGGGAACTTCTTAACCCAATTTCGATTTCTTTGGGTTCAACATGTAGTTATTGAATATGTCATCCTTTGAATATGTGTGAATGACCTTTGATTATTTTTCACTTAATATCCACTTATATTTGGTGTATTCGTTTGTCACACATAATTATGTAATTGATTTATCCTTAAACTAAGGATACCGTCTTTGTAAGGGACTTCGTCTCAATCTCCTTTCATTGAGGCATATTCTGTTTTATACACAACCTTCTTTTATACGGTGTATAAACCCCTTTGACTTTAACGTTTATTCAAAAAGAATCTTTTTTATACGAAGTGTATATTAAACGACAAAAGGGAATGTTTTTGTCGTATGTATGTGGCGACAACGACTTCTCCGCCGTCATGACCATTATTTGAGTTTCCGCTTCCTCTACAAGCCATACCTTCTTTTTAAAAGAAAAATAAATACCATGTTTTACTTTTCTTTTATTTTGGTATTGAAAATGGTTTTCATAATGTTTTTATTATATCAATGTGTTGTATTGATATCTTGTGATTGAAATGTCAAAATGTTATGTTTCCTTTATGCATATTTTATGTGATACGATTATGTTATGGTTCTTGGGAATTATTATGAAGATGGGTGGTTCCGTGATAAACTAAGGGCGGGTGAGCCCGATATAGCTCTCCAATGCATTGGGTAACACGAAGGAGTGAAACTTTAAGGTTTCTTCAAAGAGATTTAGAGAATATACTGTGGTGGGTATTCCAAACGTAACCAAGAGGGTTACTCCCTACGTAAGAATGTTATGAATGCCTCAAGTTACCTTTATGTCTTATGATTTTTATGATTTATTCATGATTTTATGAGGTATGTTAAAGTTCTTATGTTTTATGGGTAAATTATGGTTTCATTCTTATGTAAACATGTACTCATGTTTTCTTTCCATATTTTTATATCCCTTACTGAGCTTTTTATGCTCATCCCATGTTTTTTTTGATTTTTTTTTCACAGGTCAAGGGAAAGGTATATGATATGATGATAGTGTCAAGGAAGTGTCAAGAAAGAATCCATGCTTTATTTTTAAATATGTTTCCATTGATGGGAAAAAATGAATACTATATTTTATGTAACCACTTTGGTTAAATGTGGAATGTAGTGCAAGTTTTATGATCTAATTCTATAAAACTATAAACCTGAAAAGATCCTCAATGTGTAATCTTGTAATAACTCAGTATTAAGTAAGGATTAAGGCTGGGGCCTTATACTTGATGGTAGAATTACATTTATTATATTAAAATTTACTTAATACGTAAAATTGTTCCAATCCACTCAATTATTTCCCTGGTCTACCATCAATGGTACAAAAACTATACCTAAAATTACGGTGAGAGGTGATCCTCTAAAGCCCACCTATAATATCCTATGAGCTGGTGACTAGCACTTTGGGTATAAGTACACATAGATGAGAGGAATTTTATTTAATATAAGTTTAAAGATAATAAATAATATTAAAATACACCAAGAAACCCCATATCATAAATAGAAATATTCTTATAAAATAAATGTAAATTAAAATGCATGAATGAAATGACATATACTAAAAATAAAATTAAAATACTTGTACAACTCGTTAGACAGGATATATCCATCTCAATCTTCAATCAGCTCCTACAGACCTGAAAAATAGTTTATATATATAGGGTGATCGTAAAATGTATAATAATTATGATCATCTAAAAAAACTCTCACAAATAATATAAAAAAATCATACTAAATCCCAGTGAATAAATAAATGAAACCAAATCATCACTTAATTAGTTGAACTAATTTTCCATTATCATTAAAGATCACTCACCAAGTAACACATAGAGCTAAACTCATCCATATAACATAATATACATATAGTGAAGGCACCTCAATTTATCTTCCCCACTATTTTATCACTCTCATTACCCAATGAGACACATCTTGAAATCCAATCCCTTACATAAATTACCTTTCCCTAAACCAGGAAATCATATCATACCCTATATCTCATGAAAAACATCACAATATCACCATGAAAACCATTAAACACATCCCAAATACATCCATAATATAATAACTTGGTGTAATCCTTGAATCCACAAAAACCTATGTGCATATATTATGCCTCAAGCCACTATAATCCCTAAAAATACACCCTTGTGAAGCCAAAATCACTAAAACCATATAAAACTGTGTACTATAACCTAAAGTCATTACAAATCACACATAAATGTATAGTAAAGATAAAATAAATTACAACCAATTTGATCACATACCCTATACCTCAATCTTTAACAATGTAGATTTTCCCACACATGATAATACAACTAATGTGAGACATGGGTTGAGGGATACGTTAGCCATATATTCCCTCTCCATTTTAGATATCAGAGAAAATAACCATATAAATTATGTTTGTTAGTTTTACTGTTGATTTTTGTGGTGAAGCGTATTAAATTATAAAATATAAAAAATTATCACACACAACCACACTAAGGGAAACTACCTAGCCTTAGAGTCAACTATAACTATCACTGCACAGGAATCTCAACTACCACCACTAAAGTTCAAATTTTAATGTTCCCACAAGCATAAATATTCTATATTAATGAATTTATTATACATAAATAAAATGATGTTATTCTATTTTCGATTATGTTATTTAAAATTTCTAATTCACATGATTTTGAAACCATAATATAATTTTAATATTCAAGTATACCATATCAATCTATAATCATCAAGAACTATCCCCATTTTTTAATTAATTCATATATTAGTTTTTATTTCCCAAGTACTCTAGGACCCATCTTAAGATAAAACAAATAAGGATTCACTTTCCATACAAAACGAATTTCCATAGGAAGTTTAACACTATAATAGACACCCATATATCCATCCAACCATAAATAAGATACCAACCATAAATGAATGAGAAATCACTTCTCTCAACTCATCCCATCTACCATGGTGTTATCTCAGACACCATTGTACAAAACGAAATCCATCATAGCATCATCGATATCAATCACTATATAGATCCATAAAATCCTACCCATTTTAAGTAAAACATTCCAAATATACTGGGTTATCAGTAAATAATATAAATTATTTAATTCCCTAGAGAAAATAAATACTTTCACAAAATCATTTGAGTATATATTATAAGAAAACTATGGACATAGCATTGAGGCATTCAGGCTTGCTGCATATAAAAATGGCCTCTCTAAGGACAAGAAAATTAACATAAAAAATAAACCATTTTCATAACCATACATAATTATCCAATTCATTAAACATATATTATTATCAAAATATACTTAATACAGGAATATATAAATAAATAACATTATCCATAGATATTATTTATAATTACTTATAATTTCATAAATTTATAACAATAATAGTAATAAATTATTCATGTATCCTTTGTTATATAATTTCCTTGTTACAGCTTCACATCATATATCAATTTTTCAATCATATAAATATACTATATATTAATAATAAAACATATAATAGACAACACACCACAATTTAAATTAAGAGTTAATGTAAAAAATATTAAAATAGAATAGTAATCAAAATATCTGAACCAACAATCAACCGATAATTATCATGAAGAACTAATACATTTCATTTTTTACGATTTCACAGAGGAAGATAACTCAAAATTCAATTAATTAATATTTTCATAGTTTACCCATACACATGTAATTAAGTTGGGTTTAAATTAAACACATTCTTATAATAACTAGGTAAAAATCATGAAATTAACAATTAAATATAAGATAGCTTCCCCGATTTTTTTAAATTCCCGAATAATAAAATATTTTTATAAACCAAATATTATTTATAGATTATTAACTAACAAAATTAATCTTCTATATATGATAATTTCATGAAATAAATATTTCTATAGAATATGATATTCACTATTTAGACATCCTCAATTTTTATGCTGTAACGAAATATCAAATTGTATACAGTATATCAAATTTCCAGAAAAGGTAATAATAATAATTTTCTTCTTCATGTTACATTAATAATTTATATATTATTAAATAATAATACTATTGAAGTCATTATTTCTTCATTTTAGTCAGTAAATATTTGTTTCTATTTTTTAATAATTTACCACATACATAAATTACTTTTTAATTTTTTTTGAATATTTCATACCATAATATTCAATAATAACCAATAAATAATAATCCACTTCTTTAATTGATATGTTACCTAAATATAGAATTAAAATTCTATAAATATATATGTGGATAATTTTAATATTCATTTCTAGATTTTTATTTTCTTTAAGATTTCTTCTATCTATTCACCAAGATGATACTAAAGCATAATAGATTTACACTTTCAAAAAAAGCATAAGAAAAGTATTCAAAAACCCTATATAGAATTTAAAGATAATCATAATGAGGTCTGGAACTCACTACACATAGAAGAAGAAGAGAGAGAAGTGTTTGTGTGACTTGGACTCACTGGGGATATCTGAAGTTGAGAGAATAGAGTGCTTAAAGGAACTCAAGAGTTTCCCAAGATCACACTTTGATTTTATAATATTCGATGGAGATATAAAAGAAATTTGAGGAAGAGAAAAAATTAATTCTCATATAATGAATAGTCAATCAAACTACCAATCTCGCAACCACTATTCATCACACATTAAATTCATACCCACATCAATTGAATTACAACCAAGGGAAATATGGGGTGGGTGTGGGGTCATTAAATGGTACATTTCAACTCACATGGACATGTTCTCCATTAATTCTAGATATATATATATATCCATTTCAATGATATTTTTTTTAATTCCTTAAAACCTTATTTAATTATGCAGTTTTAATTCATTAAAACTGTCACATAATTATCCCTAAAAATTTAAAAATTAATTTACCCATAATTCTTATATTTAATTTTTCATTTTCACCCATATAATTATGTTGTAGGCATTACTAGGAGGATCAATAAGAAAAAATTTGTAAAATGACACCCTTTTATGAAATAGGGGATCTGCATAAGGGTAAATATGTTTACCCTTACTCAAGGATGGGAATACAATATCACATAAAGGTAATTTTATTTAATTTTAGGCCATACAAAACATGACCTTTATTTTATCCATTTATGTCACAAATGATACTTTCAAGAACAAAATCAACCTTTACACATCTTTTTAGAATTCTGATTTACTATTTTATAACCAACAAAACTAAACACTTACCTTTACATAATTATATGCACTAACATTATACCTTTACACAATATTTATATAATATTACCTTTCTTTATGTAACTTCTTAAAATCTTACTCAATTTGATGTAGCCACATAAATCCTATCATTACCTTCATACATCCTATTGAAATGGACACTTTATCTTAATACAATAAGTTAGATATTATAAATGTTTAAAATAAATTTAAAATTATTTAAATTTCAATAAAATAAGTATAAAAAAATATATAAAGGGATTTATTATTATTAAAAAAATAACTTGATTTATTTAAAAATATATAAATTCCCAAAAAAATCTAATATTAAATCGAAAATTTATAAAATAAAATTTGAACCTTTAAAATTAAATTACTAATTTGTAAAACCATTTGAAAAACACCTTAAATTTATGAAAATTATCTTGAACTAGAAAACACATTAGAATAAAAAATGGAATACATAGGGAAAACTTGAGCCTTTACATGAGATACATTTAAAACAATTGAAATCCTCTTGAATTTAAAACTAAACCCGAAGATAAAAATAGAGTAAGAATGGAATGAAATATCATGAGATACCTCTTAAGGTTCTCACTATCACAAAAAAATTAACATCAATACTCAATAAATATAAGGATAACATAAGATACCCATTTATCAATGTATACTTTTGGGGTTGATACCTACAAAAAATGGAAAATTGCATCAAATGGATTTCGTAGAGGGAAACTAATCAAAACAAAATAATAAATTAGTTTCAAAAAATAATACATCAATGATGAATCTATACAAAATAAATTAGTGATATATTTAGGATACTAAACATGTATATGCGATTCCCATTCCCAATTAATGCTACAAAAATCCCCAAAAGACCACACAAACATCCATATCAAACCTAATAAACTATGCACATCAATCAGTCATTACAGTAATTATAAACACTATAATAGTAATCACCCTTTAGAAACAATCACTTGAAACTAATTTAAACATTAATTTAAATTCAATATAACTTATCATGTTCACATAAAAAGTTTTTAACAAACATAGACATGATACTTAAAAAACATTACCATGCATACTATATAACATTCTTAATGATATTTTCATTCTAAAATTCCTTTAATAACATTCTAGAAAAATACCACAACATTATATTATTTCATATAGGATAATAAGTTTAAAACATTAACATTATATTAAATGTATTTCTTAATTTCATTGAATTATAGTAGGTTTTATATTTTACCAATTTTATTAAAACAGTAATCAAATTTTATATTAAAATATGATAAAATTATAATGCATGTTTCCAAAAAAAATTCATTAATACATTTTCATATAAAACCCTGTAGGTTATTAAAACTTTAAATAAAAAACTTTTAATCATCTTTTTTAGAAAACATTCATCAAAATACTTTTACAAGTTTATACAAATTTATTTGCCCAGAATGATTTTGAAATAAATAAATGTTTCTTAAAATAACTAATGTAGTTTATTTAAGAAAACTAGTTACCTTAAAATAATTTTTTTTTCATGTGAGTCTCATAAAATAATACTTCAAATAATCATAGTACATTGATAAAATACACAAATAAAATATACTCAAAGTATATGTTTTCCAAAAAATATTTCATTACTAATTAGAAATAAAATTTGTCTGTAAATTAACCAATTTAATTTCTCATGCATCACTAAATTTAAATAATCCACCAACTATCACAATTTAAAATTTTAACATGTTTTTTGTTAAACTAATAGATAATTATAAGAAATTTAAGATATTCCATGAATGATTTATAATATTATATGAAACATTCACTATAGAAGGATTCCATTACCTTTAATAATTATAGGTTAAAAATAATTATATTCCTTTGGAAATAGAAGAACCTATATCAACATAATCATAACTTCCACAAGTATTGAATCTAGGGAACCAATCTATCATACAAAAATATTTTTCACTTTGGGTGCCCCTGACTTGAGTACAGTAAATTTAAATTAATAACTAAAAATAAAATTTTATAATCTGAGTGTCCCCATCTACATATGTCTGAAGATACAACATATGATATTTATTCAAGAGGAATAAATCTAGAAATATAGGAACATAAAATTACAAAAAAAACATCAATTGAGTTACATGCACAAAATAAAACATAAATTTTTATTACAAACAATATAGAGTAAAATAAACTAATAATTAAAATGTAATTAAAGAAGAAATCACGTTGTATCCCATTCCACTGAGATAAAATCCCATACCACCAGACCCAAGTGATGTGATCCAAAATAGAATAAAGTAAAACAAAAAAATATCCCTTTCCCTAACTAAATCTCCATCACATCATGTCTATGATAATAGTTATAGAATGCATGAATAAATAGAAACCCCTTTCCCTCAGACTATACATATTATTGTGAGAAGAGTTAGGTAGTAAATGAATGAATAAATAATAAACCTTCTCCACAAACCAAATCATCTATACCATTACATAGGAGAGATAAATAACTTACCAGTACTAAATAAAACTATGGTGCTGGTTGGAAACTAATGTTTGAAGTAGTATAAAAATCTCAAATAAAAGAATTAAACAGTTGGGTTGCAGCTGAGTGAATAACGAGATTTCCATGAATTCAATTTTAGGGTTAAAAAATAAAATAATGATGAAAATATTATTCATTTACTTCATGTTGATAAAAATATAAGGTTTATAGGTTCAAAAAGGAAACTTATAGGTCTCACATGACATAAAAAGAAGAATATAGAAATCCCTTGATAAATGGAAAAAATTTCTAACTTACCTGATCCATTCATGGTTAAAGAAAAAAACTCTACCAAAAAATGATCTAAAAACATTCCCCATAACACATCCAACCCACTCATAATCCCTGAGGAATAAGAACCAACACTTCCTATATTCCCTACCCAGTATCATCAAACCCAATAAAATCATAGTGTTCCCTTTTATCGCAAATTAAAAAGAGGGTTACCCCATATTCTTCAACCCATCCTTTGTTTCAGTATATAAAATGGATCCGTCATTATTTAGTAGAATGAAAATGAATCTCAGAGAGTTACCTCTTCTAAGTGTATTCATAACCTTTCACTATGTGGATACTTTTTGGTACATCCTAATATAATTTTTCATCAAAACTCTATTGAGGTTATCTACCTGGATCCATTACTTCAAAAGAAGAAACATCTAACACTCCTAAAACCAGATTAAAGATTATATAAGGTTAGTTTAGTTAAAGAAATTTTACATTTTACCCTTTTTTACATAATTAAAATATAGGCACAAACAATCAAGAAGCATGATCCTCACCTAGGATTTCTACCTCACATTCACTTTTCTTGGAATGTTTATTAATGTTTAAGTTCTACACATCTGATCATAGTGGGCCATAAATTTTGTCTCATAGACAATATACCTTGTTTACAGGATTTTATATGACTCTCTTATAATTTTAACTTAGAAACCTATACATTACTCACTAATAAATAACTATGAAATACATTCTATATCTCAACTATCATATTGGATATCACTTTTTTATGACCTTCTCCCACTAAAATCCCTTTTAAAACACCAGTGATGTTGGGAAGTGACACCCAGAAGCATGCCTCTAATAGGTCATGGGTTTTTACTATAACTGAGGGTATAAACACATACATATGGGAGAAATTTACCTCAATAAAATTTTAAATATAAGATATAATATTAAAATCCTTCAAGAAACTCCATATCATAAGTCAAAACGTTATTAGTCTATAGATGATAAGACCAATTCCTGAACTAAATGACATACAAGATTAAAAAAACTAAAAACCTAAAAAAAATACCCAGCCATGACCATGAATCCCAATAGGTGTTAAATAACTTCTTGGACTATTAATTTCTAGATCTATCTCTATTAAACCCATATGAACTTGAAAAATAGTTTATATATATGTAGGATGAGTATTACATGTATAATTAGTAGAATCATACCAGAAAAATCCTTTAAAAATGTAAAATAATCATACTAAATCACAGTGCGAAAATAACCAAAAAATGACTCATCACATAGTTAGGTAAACTAATTTTCTACCCTCACCAAGTATTTTTTACCATGTAGCATAAAAAATTAAAATCATGCATATAAAATCATAAATATATATACAATTAAGGTACCTTTCTTCTAGTTCCCCATTGTTTTGTCACTTTAATTCCTTAATACCACAGGTCATGAGATCTTATCCCTTCCATAAATCATTACACCCTAAACTAAGAAACCATATGATACCCTTAATCCCATTCAACACATCACTATATCACCATATTTACTATAAAACATATCACCATATCACCCTACACCATATATAACACATCACACCCAAATCCTCCATATAGTTACAAACTATACAATTGTAAGCAATTATAGGTCATGTAAATGCATTATGACCTATGAAGGTATAGTCTATTCAAGTACACTAGTGGGAAACCATAGTCACAATGATTAGATATATGTATGTTTTATAACCTCAACCTGTTATAGTCCACAAATAAATTTATTTTAAAACAAAGAGCCATTATAGTCCATGCGAGTACATACACTATATATCTTGTCATAAAAGCATATATATGGAGACACAAGTTACTACAACCTACTGAATAGGGGGGGGGGAGGGATAAGTCATCCAATAATTCCCCTAATATCTTTTATGTGGGGGACCCCCTAAGAACTTTTGGGTGTCATTTTCCTTACCGACTTGGGTGGGGAAGTGTATAAAATTATAATATAGAAAATATATCTCACACAATCACACCAGGTTAACCTACCAAGACTCAAAATAACATATAACTATCATTGAATATGAATCAAAACTACATCAGCTAAGGTCTAGATCTCAGAATGGTCATGAGAATAAATATTCTATATTAATTATTTTATCAGACTTAAATCAATAATATTATTCCATATTCATTTAAAAGATTTATACTTTTCAAGGCACATGAATTCAGAACCAAAATTTCAATTTGATATCCAAGTATGTAATATCAATATATAATAATCATTTAAAATACCTATTCATTTATTAATTCATCTATAATAATCAATTTTCTTGGTACTCTAGTAATCATCTTAAGTTACCAAAAATAAAGATGCACGTTCCATGCATAACCAACTACATAAATAAATTGAGAGACATATCAAACATAAATTTGGACATCCGAACATCAATAATATACCAACCATAAATTAAGGATAAATACTAGGTCCCAAATGATCCCATCCACACCGATGTCATCTTTGATACCATTGTGAATAATGAAATCCATCCCTACATCACCAACATTAATCACAATATATCCCCGATCAATCCTACACTTTATTCACCAAATATCCCAGACATATCATGTTATTAATAAATCCCATAAAATATCTAATTATATATAGTAATTAAATATAGAATCAAAATATTTATTGCACACATTATGAGGAATGTATGGCCTTGGAATAGATGTATTTAGGCATTCTGTATACAAAAATGGTCTCTCTCAGCACCATAAAATTAACATTGAAAACCAACCATTTTCAAAACCATATTCAACTATCAAATTCATTTAATTTTTTTTATTATTAAAATAAAACTAATACAATCAACTATCAATTTTTATCAATATCCATAAATATTCTTGATTAAAATTTCATATTTCATTAATATTCGACAAAATTAGTAATAAATTATTCAATCTTATTTTATTATATAATATCATTGTCCTATATTCAAATTGTTTATTAATTTAACATGCATATAAAAATTCTATATAGTAAAAAATAAATCATTAGATAGATAAATATCTATCTAATAAATCAAGAGGCAAATTTAAAACTACTAAAGTATACTTGTAATCACGATATCCTGACCAAATCTAAACTAATAATTTTCATAAGAAACATGTTCTTATCATTTTAATTAATTTCAGGAATGAATATTACTCAAATAATAATTGATTCAATTTTTATTATTTTACCCATACACATTTAATTAAATTATCATTAGATAAAAAATATTCCAACACTAACAAGGAAAACTCACTAAATTAAAAATTAACCATGTGATACCTTGCCCAGATAAATTCTTTAATTTTATGATAATAAAATATAATTATCTATGAATACTTATTTCTAGATTTGGAACTAATAACATTAATCTTCCACATAAGAAAATTTCATGAAATAATTCTATCTACAATATTCGATATTCTCTAGTTTAAAATCCTTAATTTATAAGTTATGAAAAAATAAAAAACTATATGCCATATATCCAATTTCATGAAATTATAATAAAAATAATTTCCTTCTTAATATTTAATAATTTTTAGTTATTGAACTATTATATATAATGCATTATTTTTTACTAATTTTATTTAATCAAAAAATTAATATATTTCATTAAACCCCATTTAATTCTTGAGTATTAAATCATTTAATCCATCATATAATCACCCCTTAAATTTCAGACATTCATTTCCCTATAATTTTTTCATTTAATTATTAATTTCGACCTATACAATTGAGTTATAGAAATTAAAGGGAAAAAGAAGGGAAACAATAGTAAAAATGAAACCCCTATATGAAATTGGGAATATGAATAATGGTAAAAAAATTTACCCATACAGAGAACGTGGTGGAAGATCTCTTATAAGGGTAATTTTATTTATCTTTATGTATCTTATAATATTAACATTACATATGTCATGGGAATCTGGGATGATCCTTATATAAAATACTTATATTTTCACACATCCTTTCGGAATTTAGGTTTACCTTTATGTTACCTGCGAAACTCAACACTAACACTTTTAAAAGTATAATAAATAATTGGATACATTTTCAAAGGTTTTAGAAAATATTTCATACCTTTACACAACTTCCTAAAATCTAACATACTTTTACGTAACCAGACAAATAATATCCTTCCCCATAGAGAACCTATTAAAAATAAAACCATACCTTCATGAAAGGAGAATGATATACAAGAGAGTATGATTAAATTTAAAATATAATTAAATTAAATAAAATATGACTATAAATAATAAGGAAATAAATTTACTATTATTATAAAATTCATGAATTTATATAAAAATATATAAATAACAAAAAACCTCCTATATCAAGACCTTAATTTACATTAAAAAATAAAATTTTAAAATTACAATTATAATTTTTAAAAATATTTAAAAACAAATCCATAAATTCATGAAAATTATCTCAAACCACTGGATACCTCAGGATAACAATATGAAGACTTAGGGAAAACCCAAACCTTTACACTTAAAAGGAATATCATATATTCACTTGTACACACTAATTGAGCCTCTTAATTCAATAAGTATTTTCCCAAACACTCTCCCAAAATTCTTATCCATGATCTATAAGTTCTATTATTCCCAAATTACCAACCCATTAATCCTTAAGGTACTTTTAAAGAATATTATCCAAGGAAGTTGCATATTCTTTTTACCAAACTCTTTAACTTTATTTCTTATTATAAATGAACATAATAATATATAAACACTTTAAAATAAGAAACATATAATATTTAACATAATATTTTTTTAATTTAAATAAACAACTATTTTCTCTCTCCATTAGATTTAATGGAAAATAAAAGGTGTTGGTCATGCATACATGCGAACAACCGCCACTATGAAGATATGTATTTCATTTTCAATCACGACCTCTCATAGATGGTTATATAGATGTATTTAATGAATATAAATATTATCTATAAAGTAATGATGATTCTAAAAAACATAAAATATTATCTAATTTCTCTCCCTCCCATCCATTGGAAAATGTAAATGTTACTGGTGTGTACTTGTGGACTAACGCCTCCAGGAAGCGATATAATTCAGTTTTCGTAAATGATTTACATGTATGGTCATATGAGTGTATATTGTGTATAAAAATGTAATATATAAAATTATGAATAATATTAAAATAATGAAACCAAGACCATAGACCTAGGAATAGAACCGTTGAATCAAAACATGCATGAGAAACAAAATAGTTGACAAAAAAATAATTGATTATAATAAAGAATTATGATTAAATTGATAAAAAGAAGTTATAAATTTATGATATACAACAATAAATATTTATAATATATAGATTAATAATAAATAGAAATTTATTTTATATTAGGTGGCAATGCACTCAAACAAAAAGGAATCGATGGTAAGGTTTTATTTTACAATCTCATTTTTATTCAGGATTGTTTATGTATAAATTTACATTTGGGAAATTACTTGATATTTATATTTTAAACCAGATCTATTTTCTTCTCATCAGTTTTTTTTCGTGTCTTCTTATTATCCCCCCTTTAGTTTAAAAAAATCTATTTTATTAATGTTTAATTAAAAATTAATGTTATTTTGGCTATTTAGTAGGAAATATATTTCGTCAATGTCAATAATTTATAAATTTCATCAATAATGTTCTTTTATAAAATACAATGGTTTTTCAAATTCATATTTAAATATATTTTACTTTTTTAAAAAGGTTTAAAAAATAATATTTTTAACATTTTATAGACTTTTCAATTTTAACATCTTTTATAATGGTGTGAAAATATATTTTTGAATATTTTTCACTCGACCACATTTTCTTTACATTATGAACGTTTTTTATTATAAATTTTATATTACAAGCCTCCTTGTATTTTCAATGAAAATCCTTATCCCTTTATTATATGAATAATATATTTTTAAATTTACCAAAAGGAAGGTGATTCTATTTTCTCAAAATCATTAAAGAAGTGTTTCATTTTATTTATTTATAATTTTATCTACTTGTTTAAATTTTATTACTTAAGAATGATTTTTTCATGATTCCGTTTTTGTAAATTATTTTACAAAAGTTGTTCTTAATTTCTCATGAATTGATTTATTTCATTCATCCATTACTATTTTATGGATTATATATATTTTTTATAAGGAATATTAAATTTTAATTATAGCTATTTTCTTTATAACTATCTATATTAATCTATCATTAATCCATATTTTTTTTCATGGATATATTTATCGTTTAAAAATTTTATTAACCATATAACATTTATATATATAAGATTACCTGAAGGAATCTTGAAAATAAATTTAACCTATTGACTCGGGAATGTGGACATTTGGTATACTTGATTAGGTATGAATATTTATTGATTGTTAAGGAATATTAAATTTTTGCTATATTTCTTATTTATTCAATTAATATGATAAATTAATTGGACTTATTTAGTAATGGTGGGGCCTAAATATCCTATTGAGGCATTTTTAGGTCTCATGAGATAGTCTAGTATTGGTAGTTCGTGTACATATTACATATTTAAGTATGATTCCTTGGTATTATTCATTGATGGTAATATTATTATGTCAAAAATTATAAATTCAATCAATATGAGATCAGTTAATTTTCTCCATTTAATTATTTTTGTTTGTGTCTCATTCATGAATATATTATTATTTATTAATATTTGTTATATTGAATAATTGTTTTTTTATTTCTTCCATATTATTTATACATTAGGTGTCATATGATATCTTTTATTGTATGCTTTCCCCTACTATGAATCTAAGCTCCCCCATTATTTTGTTTTCTTTTCATCTATGTACCAATAAGGGATATTTGAATGTATTTAAAGAATAATAAGAATGTTTTAAATAATTTCATATACTATTTTTAATGTTTTAATGTAATATGGTAATCATGTTTATATCTATACTCATAAGACATAAAAATTATTCCGTCTTGTAAGATGAGATCTATTGTATATTTTACCGATGTAATATCATAAACATCTTATCTAGGTTACTGGAGTCATGGTTATTACACAAAAAAATCATTTTTCATGTGTATATTGAGTCAACATATTTTATATAAATAATTCTTTTTTTAACACACTCACCTTTGGAATGACTTATTTTCATGAAATTTAACTTCAACAATTCAAGTTTTACCTTTTTAATTACTTCAAAAATAAATTTAGTATCTGGAAAGGCATCACCTCGGACTTTGAATACTTTTGTTACTGATAAATTACTAAAATAATAAACCACTATCTCTTTGGGATAACTAATAAACAATAATTTATCTAATTATTATGCCAAATTACTTAATATGATACATTATACTTATTCCTCACAATCACTAATATACTTGAAAAGATAATTAATAGAATTTCTAATCTATATCTCATATGGTGACTTTTTAATAGAATTTTAAGGAATATGATTTATTCTTAATGAATTTTTTTCTATTATAATCCTATGTGGGAATGAAATGGATTTCAAGAGTCATCATTCCGTATTTCATTAATAAATTTCAAATATTGCGTAATAGGTGGAGTATGTTTCGATACTATACTATTATAGTCTAGATAGTCATGAAATTATAGGATCATTTATTATTGACCTTAATCAATTCAATTTATTTAAATATAATTTCCTATTTTAATTTTCAATTACATTTTTAATGATTTGAAAATTTTATAGGATTAATAATTTTATTTCATAAGATAAACACATGTATATGTACTGAAGCTACATATTTATGTAATGATGTAAAAAAATCCATGTCGAGAAACATTATTTATCATACCACATATTTTGGAATATGTGAGTTCTAAGAAACAATTATCTCTTTTAACATTACCCAAAAAAAGAGATTTTATCCCATTATTGAATAAAATTTATTATAAAACATTGAATGATTAATAATAATTGAATGATTCAAAATCAATTTAATATAATTATATGTCATTATGGAGTCATCATATAAGATTCATTACAATATTTCATAGGTGACTATGCCAAAAATATATGGAATTTAAATAAATAATTATGATATTTTAATAACTTATATTATAAAAGTAAATTGGAAGATATAATATAATCTAATCCACAAACATCTTTTAATAACAATAAAATATTTGTTCTATATGAATGTAATAACTCATGTTATTTTTTTATAATTGGTTAGATTGACCTATCTATGAAATAAATATAAATAAAATTTATTTTTATTGAAGCTACAAGATTATAATTCTCATGTAACAATGATAATCCATGATGAAGAACAATATTCTCCATCCCAATGGATAATACAACAACACATTTTCTATTCCAAACTCATATGTCCACCTCTACCTTCATCTATTTCCTCATTCTATGATAAATTTCACATTACAATAAATATTTAATACATGTCTGTTGTGTAATAAAAAATCATTTACAATTGATTGAAATTAATTTCTATAACATAAATTCTTGAATTGGTTGAACCATCACCTCATTGCTTCTTATATATCTCTAGGTATTTTAGAAAATTCCACTTCCAATACACTTATTTTATACCTGAGAAATATTTTCATTCCTTTTCCAAATTTTAATTTAGGTTTCTATGATGATATTTAAGATGTCAAATTTAAAACATTTTTTTCATGTCAGATATACATTTACCAACGCCTATATCAGTCATGAGGATATAGTGTAACCTATGTCATATTTAAAAATATATTTCTTAACATATTGAGAATTATGGTAATGGTGTAATAAATACTGTTCATTTTTAAATAAATAAGTAATCGAAGAAATGATCCATATTTCATAACAGTCCTACTTTTATTTTACAATTCAAAAGAGAATCCCCCATCCACTTCTCTATTCCTCTCTAATGAAAATGGTCTTTACATTCTCAACTATAATTTGATCTCCATAAAACTCAATGAATGAGTTTGTATGTAATTTCAATAGCTGTACCATACTCTTATTCTCTATATTGGGTGAAATTTACTACTAATTTATTGAAATATAAATTAGATATTTGGTTGAATAACTATTTAACGATTTTGAGTCATCATATTATTGAAGACAATGATATCTTCTTTAATTTAGAATGTCTATGAAATATAAGACTGTTTTAGGTATGCGGACTAGATCTTCATATAAAATCATAGTATTCTTAATATTTTTTTATATTTATCATGAAAATTTTATATATTTTAATTAATCTTCATTATTAGGATTTTATAAAAATATTTTAAGGTTAATAAGTTTTATTTTAATTTCTAGTTAATTATTAATATCATATCCTATCAGTAGATTATATTTATCAAATTCTTGATTTTTTATTTGATATGAGTCTCAGTGATCTAATATTATTTAATTAAATTTCTAGGATTTTTCCATTAAACAATAAACCTTTTGAATAATAATTATTAATAAAATAGTTCCCTTGTAATTAATTTCATAACATATTAGTTATTAATTTTAAGTTTTTAGGATTATATAAATATGTTTAAATAGGTTAGTTATCTAAATAATAAATGAGATGATATCATAATTATTATTTATAGTTATTTTCTTTCCATAAATATGTTTTTAGAGGGATAACATTTGATAATGGTCCTTTTTAGTTTTTTTTCAATATCATGTTCAGTCAAGTTATAACTTTGCTGAGATTTTTTTGTTTTTTTTCTTTTATATAGGGGTATGAGGATCCAAGAAATTAAATTATATAGTTTTCTACATGCATGTGATGTCATTATGATCTGCCTATTTTTGAAATGGGAGGATATCTATTTTATAAACAACTAGTGGTGAATTATGCATGGCTTACGCCTATTATTTGTAACTTAGGGACATGACCAATGGGTAATAATCTTAAATATATAATTAATGGTTTCTTTAAATGGTATATAAGACCTTCATTTTGAAGGTATAATTGGTAGATTAAACTAGTTATTCCATAACTTTTTATAAATTTTCATTCAGATGATTTTACAATTTTTATGAAATATATTAGAGTTTGGATTGGGAAAATTTCATAGATTTACAAGGTAGGTGAATCCTAGATGGAAATTATATTAGATAGTTGACATGAGGTGGCCTAAATAGAGGGTTTATAAAATTTTAATAGTTTTTATTTTGATTACTAATTATATGTTATTGTTTTGACATTGAACCTTTTAGGATAGTCTTTATAGAAAATCTATCATAGTAAAAAACAGAAGCATACACACTATGAATTAGAGAGTAGGTATATCCAATTGTCTACCTGATGACTTTGATCTCACATTCGTTATCAAACTCAGTGGTTCCATACTTCAATCATGGTTGAATGGATATGTTCAAGATTCATCTGTTCCTTGTCTTAGAGCATATATCTAAAGCAAATATCGTTTCATCAGGCTCATATTTGGTTATTTGGGTCATTGGGGCATCATATGTGGATTTATAAATACAATCATATTGTCAGTGGTGTTTATCGATGAGGTTTTGTTGTAGCACACATAGTGGTAGTGGAATCCTTTGATTTGGGTGGTGGTTTTATGGTTCTAGGTGTTGATGAATGTAGGTGCTCTCAAGTGTCAGTGAAGGTTGTGTCTATGTCATGGTGTTCATGGCTTGAATGGAAATTATGAGGTTGCGTGGAATTTATTTAGGAGGAGATGATTCATCATAATATGTGGTTTTACTAGGAAGTAGTGAATCATGGTTATTTTTGGTTGTAATGTAGTTTTGATTTTCATTACCCACAAATTTTTTTGGAAATAATTTTTTGGTTAGTTTCATTTGAATAACCATGAGACAATTATGGGAAAATCAAATATGAATCAGAGAGTACAAAAATTAAAGTAAACCACAAGAATTGAATTGAAAAAATATTTCATAAAAATATATGTGAAAATAAACACCCTGTTATGAATCTATTAAATCTATGATAATAGTCCATAACCAAACATCACCCCTTAGAGATCAATCTTTATTACACAATGCCATATTAGTACCTCAAATAAACAACTACACAATATGATTTTCCATTATGTGTTTCATGACAATTTATGTTTCTAACCATGCCCCAAGTACCCGTCACCCACACATATCAGCTACACAAGTTGATTCACCCATTCTACTTTCCTCTGCAATATATATCTCTTAATTGGCTTGCTGCATATGTCATTTTGAAGGACCCCGCAAATGCAACTCATAAATGATTCAAAAAATAGGGATAAAGGAAATATAAATTTCTTGAGCCACCAAATAGAAGAGATGATTCTGAAAAAAATTGTATCTTCAGAAATCAAAGGACCCATGACAGGAATCACAAGATGAACTCCATCAGTCTCCCCCTTCATTCCATCAATGATGGAGATCTCATCCGATAAAGTAATATGGAAATAAAATTGGTTGGTATCACACCATCCGTCCTCCTTTTCCAAAAATATGATATCCATATTTTGATGGATGGGTGTGTTGATTCTGTTCATAGAACATTCTCTCCGCATTGCAATATATAGGGTTTTCATGCCATTAAACTTTCTTACATGGATCCTGTTTGAAGGTATAGTGAAATTTTCATATAGTGCAAGTTTCGTAACTTGAAGTTATCACTGGGTGGACAGATTAAAATAGATATGGGTGTGATGAATCCCATCCTTCGACCCAACTCTCACACTATGGATGGAGTGGTTCCCTAAATTGTTTTGTATGTTCAGTATGATGAAACATTTGAGGATAGTGTGAAATGAATTTTTGAAATAAATTTCCTAAGGTTATGGATGTTGTTATTGGTGGGGGGGGTATCGTTTGAATGATGAAATGACATGTTGTAGGATACTCACTATGGAACTTTAGCCTATGATTTGAATTTCATCTTGGTTGGCCTTTGGGTCATGTTGTTGTAGGTCTTTCAGCCTCTAGTCCTTAGTGTCTTGTTAGGGTTACCTTGCAAGATTCTTCAAAAGAGGATTTTAATTTTTAATAATAAAATGTCTCTTGATCCCAACATTCTTAATATGTACATGAAAAATACATTATGTAAAGAAAAATATTATATACAAAATAAATATATGAATGCATGAGACATATGGACCCAAATAATATTGTTAAAAATAAGAACCTAAAGTATGACATAGTATTTAAAAAATATAAAAAAAATTAATGGCTTAAATAATGAATGAAGGTGTTCTATATTACGAATTAAAAAATGAACAGTGAAACGATAGTTGAAGAACCAAATCTACCTCCATGACCAAAACAAATCCATATAAAGTGAATAATATCTTCATATCCACATGTATGTTACCATAGAATTTTATATATAAGGATACATATATCAAAACCTTAGAGGAGATTTTAATTACTATAAAGTATAATAGTTCATAATTTTTTGTTAAAAACAATAATGTGAAAAATCACTCAATAAAATATATCTATCTAACAACATGAAACCAATCTAGTTTAAATTGATTTGATATCATCATTATAGAATCTAAATACCTACTAGGATATATACATAAGGTATTTAATAATTTAAAATACCAAAACAAATATTTTAATCTATATTGAAATCACATGAAAATATTTACCTTAAAAATAAAACAACACCATTATCTATAAGTAGACATACATATATGATTTAAATTGATAACAGTTCTCTAAATAAATTCTAGGGACTTATGATGATGAATTCTACCAGGAAAATTTACAAATTATGATATCTTATTATGAGAAACCCAATATGTAGTTGTATCAATTGAGAGACCGAAATGCATCATCACTCCACTACCATGATTATCTCAGTATGATATCAAAATCCATGTTTCAAATTAAAAAACCAATCTCATGGAACCAAGAAATTCCATTAAAGTGTGATAGTCATGGGAAGAAAAATATTAAAGGTATATTTTAAGGATATTCTATTATTGAGATAAAAATAAAAATGAAAAAAAATACAAAGTCACATGTTAAAATGAATATAAGGGAATCATGTATTAATTTAATAATTAGTTCACCCAAAATATTTTTCTTATATGAATAATTCAAATGTAAAGTTTATTTTAAAGGTTATTAACTAGGATTGGGAGAAAATACCCATATATTATTCTCAAACTCATGGGACATTATTATTTTGAAACTAAAAATCATGTGACTAAAATCATTATAGAATAGTAGAAAAAGTACATTTCACCTTTGGAATATAACATTGGTTATTAGTAACTGACGTGAAAACCACATATATTGGGGTTTAAACATCGATTATGATAATAATTGAGGTTAAAACCCCATTTATGGGGTTTCCCATGCTGGTTAATAGTAAAACTGATGTGAAAACACCGATTTTCCATGTTTTAACATTAGTTATACTAATAAATTATAGTAAAACCATTTAATCTGACATCAATTATCACATAACTGACATTATGATAAAAATTTAACATCAACTACCAAATAATAAATGCTAAAAAAATTATTAAAAAAATTAAAACATGTGATTTCTCTCTGTCCTCCAGATTATTTAGATGCCTTATTTCTTTAAACCCTAACAATCATGACTCACTACCACACTATATCTTCTTTATTCAACTAGATTTCCACAACCATTTTAATAATTTCTCCCCCTTTACCTCATTCATATTTCTTTGGTTTTCATTCACTACGCTTGGCTATATTCTACAAATCAGTTTTTGGTTTAATTGGTCTAATTTGAGTTCCCATATCATTGGACATTGATATCTACTTTCAGCCACACTCCTCTTTCTTTAATTGCAACTTGAAATCCATATATCACTATTTGGGCCTCTAAATCATGAATATTCTGCATAAATATCTATATTTTGAAATTTATATATTTATTTTTCAAATTTAGAAGATCTATTAATTATTTTTTAGTTATAATATATATATTCATCCATTCATTAATTTTTATATACATCTTTTTTAGTTAGAAATTTGCATTATTATAATTAGTTTGTTGTTATAATATTTTTTCATTATAAATTATTGGTTTTTATAAATTGTGGTTATAATATGATTTTGTTTCTATTTTTTTTTTATATTTGTTTTTATTTGTAAATTTTTATGGTTATAATTTATTTGTGATTAAAATTATGTGTTGTTATATATTGTTTTTCAATTAAATGTATTTGTTATAATTATTTTATTATTATAAATCATATTTTTTTTGTGGTTATAATGTTTTTTTGAATTTTTTCTTTTTTAATCTATGAATTTTATTTTAGTTAATGTTTTTTCTATTTATTTATTTAGAATATTTATTTTAATATCTTTACAAGATTATATATTTTATGTTAATATATGCATAAATAATTTTAATCTATATATTTTAAAATTATATATGTTTATATTTTTGTATTTTTATATATTTTAAATTCATAAATCTATCTATATATTTAAATATTCATATGTTTTAACGTATTTATAATTTTTATTGTTACCTAATTTAATTAATGGATCATAATTTGATAAATTGTTGAATAACCACTAATGGATATGAGAAAAGGGTTGATGATTTATTGATTTTTTCTAATTGGAATATTTAAAATAGAAACATATTTTTCAGTTCATGAATGAAATGTTTGAATATGAGAAATTTAAGGTCCATATAAATAAAATATGACATGATTTTCTGTGGTTTTAACCATAGTTATACATGTTGGATCTTACATGGTGAAGTAAAAATAATTTTTATATATAACATTATTAAAGATACTCAATATGAGATGTGGAATTTTCATGATGAATTATTATATGATATTAGTATTTAGAGTATTGAAAAATAATAACTATTAGATGATTTTAGGGAAATTCTCAAAAAACGTTTCCCAATTTGTATGAAAGATATAGTGTTCTTAGCTATATTGATATTTTTTAGCATAAGATAAAATAATAGTTGGGACACCAACTGGTTCAATGAATTTCTTGTCCTTTGGAAAGAGAAAATTTTAGAAACATATGAGTTTTTATATCCTAATTATAGTGAAAACATATTATTTCCAATGGGTAAGGATATAGGAACATAAATCCTTGTCATAATTATTTTTTGTTTAATAGGAAATAATATTAAGCTTTATCAAAATGTTCTAAATTCAAGACATCATGATAAAAAATGGATGAGATATTCAACTGTGATTCTCTCTCAAGGAAAGACATTGAACCTCCTACTAAGGAAATATGGTACATTATAATAATTAAATGTTTTCATTTTTTAATTGAAAATTTAAATGGTTTAATGATAATGAGATATGATGTTGATGATTGAATATACAGTAGAATCCTATATCACCATTTCATCAGGTTTGTGATGGGGTTTTACATGGAAATTGAAACATTCAATGAATCTTATATTAGTGGAAATAAATGTCATTGTGGACCTACTATATAAAGGAATCCGATCATAAAAATTTCATTCCAGTGGTTATTCAAAACATACACTGGTTGGGATAATGTGATGATAGATTCATTATATAATTTAAGGAGGAATTATTTACTAATATGAGAATCTATTATAGATTTAAGGAATTTTTCAAATCCCTCACAAATCCTAGAATGTTACTGGTTACCCCTATGAAAAATATTGGTCAACATCATGTAATGATGTGAGATATTGTATTTGTAATATGCTATATATCCTTAATTAACTAATTAGTGGTGCGTGATTTTGGGGTGATATAGTTTTAAGAAAACATAACTATAAGAAATCTAATTTATCAATGTCTAGGAAGGTTCTAAGTATTAATAGTGCCACAATTGGCCCTAGGAAATGGGATTACTATGTGTCTTTATCAAAGGAATTGGAACCCACGTAGATTGTTTCCACTAAACGGGACGTGTAATACCTTTTATGATCATAGAGAAAAGAATAATCCATAAATTTTAAGGTCATTCAATAGATATGTCTAGGTGAAATATTCTTAACAATGGTGGGTTTGTGACTTTTATTAATCTTCCACTTCTAGTTTACTGTGAAGGTAAAATGTTTGAATTAGGAGGGGTTGGTTTCACAATGAATATGTCTCTATGAGGACTTGGATTGATTCAATTAGAAGTAATATGGATTACTAATCATATGATGGAATCACGAGGAATATTTCTTAATGAGGAAAATATGTTGATACTTGGGAGGAATATGACCTTACAGGTGGGGGATGGTTTCATCAATAATATGGACTAATGAAGAGAAATCCCAGGGGATATAGCCTTAGAAAAAGGTATGCCTTACCTCTTGGGGAATATAACCTAAAAATGAGATAAATAAATTGATTCATGGGTAATATGGCACTATGAGGATGGATAATAAGAAATGATGATGTTGGATTTGAACCTTCTTGATCTGTCATATTTATCCTCATTAATATGAATTAATTCCTATCTAGTTTGAATTCCATAATTTAAGGTCATTTTCTAGGACTGTACCACACATTTTAACATCATTATATAAGGATATTGTTATTAATTCTTATGTCATGTGAGTTGGAAATTTTCCACACAATTTAATTTCATGATTTTAGGATGTTGGTTCTGTGAATGGTGCAATGAAAGAGGGTTGACAAAGACTTATGCATCACATATTCCTTTATTTATATCACTAATAAACCATCAGGATGAAGTCATTAATGATGTAATGTTTATCTTGGGTACTATATTTAAAGAGAAGGTTCATATTAGTGCAATTTTTATTATACTAATGGAACTATTAACATATATATCTATGAAAAAATGAGTCATTATTAGTGTGAGAAACAACAAATAATGAAAAAATGGTACATTACATGAGTTGTTTCAATTGGAATTGAATATTACTAACATACTAACACTTCTTGGAGATTCCCCAAACAATGAGTGGATTAGTTAAATGCATGGAGAAATAGGGATTACACATAGTAGGAGGACTATCCTTCCATATTACCATCTATTCACAAGTGGGGATAAATAAAGGATGTTTTCTCTTAGTCAAGAGATTATAAGAGTAAATTTAGGCCTTTTTATATATTTGAATTCAACTCTTACTAATTGGAATTAGGTGTGTACTACACATCCATGCCAACTAGATTCAGGCTAGGGCTGGCCGAATTAGACACCATGTGCTATGAATAGTCCAACTAATATTCTCCTAACGGGGACCTTCATTATCAAGGGAATGTATAATTTATAATTCCTTGTTCACCATATATGTGATAGAGTATAATAGAGAAGGACACTTTATCAAGGGAATGAATGATTTTTGGAGTGTGTGTGGATTCTCACACCCTAATAATATGGATCTGGTGGCATTATAGGGGGCCTTGACTTAGTATTTTTTTGTGTAAATACCTTGGTTTAATGAATGATTATTTTTCTTTTGAATTAAGATGACCCAAATGGAAAATTTTCCTATTCTATTTTAAATTTTAGATAGATAACATATGAGGGAGGATAATTTCCTAGGTGGTAGATCCCTTTTCAAATGGGGATGTCTTGGACTGGGTCACATAAGGATGAATTCATGGGAAGGCTTTTCAATGTTTGAAATAATGAGCTAGACTCTAAATGGTCACATCATAAAACTATCCTTTGCATGTTTTCCTTATGAGGTCGCCTCAAATAACATTCCTTTGTGAGGTCACCCTTTGTGGTTTACTTATAGGATTGATCTTCATGAGTTTGGATAGTGTGGTAACCTCAAGGGTTTGGACTTACAAGGTTTGATCAACCTCCATGATGTTCCCTTATAGGTGTGGCCTCGCATGGTCACCTCACTATTTTGGCCTCACAAGGTTTCCTAATGGGATTTGACTCATGAGGTGTTTAACCTATTTTATTTCCTATTAGGGTTTTCTCTTTGATTACCTATGGGTTCATGAGGAGAATTTTTAGAGTTGGAAATTGTTGGTCCTCATCTCTTTGAAATTTTTATTATGTTTCTTTTCCTATATATGTGTATATTTTAATTTTATTTCTTGTGTTTTCATCTATTTTTAGGTATTTGAATCTATTCTTATAGGAGGATTGGGGACTTTATAGTCTTCCTTGGTTGGTTAGTTCCCAAAATTGTCATACATATGTAGATGGAAGGTGTCCATGGAGAGATAGTAGAATATAATGAAGCGAGTGTATGGTGAGGAAAATAAAAAAGTATGTGATGGGGCCTCACCATGGGTAAACAATGTAGAGATTCAAAAAAGAATAATTCCCAAATCCCATGTGGTCGAACTAGGAGGAGGGTAATTGAAAGACACCCTAATTCATTGTGCGGGACCACATGGTGTGTTGTATTTGGGGCTCAACCACATGGGATTGACATTATAGAATTAACCACATAGTCTCAACCTCATGATCTCAACCTCATGGGATTAACCCCATAGAGAAATATATTTCTTAAAAAAACATAAAAACTATCCAGACCATATTCTTATTTTTTCGATATTTTATACAATTATTATTATTTTTTAATTTGGGGGATTTAAAAAATTATCCCCTCACAATTGGATATTTTTAGGATGAAATTGAGCTGATTTTGAAGAAAATGAAAATGAATCTATTTTTTCATGTGCTCAACTATCTGGTAGGATACTATAAATATGCTGATATGGGACCTTCAATTATCCTTTTCCCTTAGAATATTTTAATGAATCTATTTAACAAAAAAACTAAAGGACTCCATTAACCTAACAATCTATTAATCAAGTCAAAGACTTCTCCACAATGTTCATTATGTGTAGTCCAATCACGAATCATGGGATGACCTTGAGTTTTATATATTCATTATACAAAGAAATGACACATGCATGGTCAACCACATGGATGACATGGTTACCTCACTATCCACATTTTCTACCAGGAATCTGTTTTGGTTATCTGTTTTAAATATTTCATTGTTTTATTTTTTTTTCTTTTTATGTTATGAAATCATTGAAAATTTTATCCAACTTTTTTGTTCTTATAGATATAATGGATTCTAGATCTTATTGTCTATATGATTCGATGAATATGGTTGAGATAAGGGTTTCAATAGCTAAAAATGATGTGCCCACTCTACCACTTAATTTCTCAAAAATAATCCCTGATTATATTTCTCACACAAGATATTTGCGTCAATCCGTTAACTATTAAGATACCTATATATTAATTTTATCCAAGATATGACACTCTTATTCCCACACCTAATCATAAGAGTCCATCATCATAGTTCTCATCCACCATGACCTATATCTTGGGGAACAACTCTGATGATTGCTAATTTATCCAAAAGGATCATAAAATGTGTGCATACATTATAAACTACTCTACACTTATTCATGATGATCATGATCAATGTCAGAATACTATTTCTTAAAACTAACCCTCTGTCTTATCCTCCTTACATAGAAACACCAACATTAGATAGAGTCCAAAGTGGAATTTGCATCATGGTGAATGATTTCATGATGAATTTTCTTGGGATTTTTTACGTACATCAGAGATATGAAAAGTTAACCAATCAGCTGTGGGAAATTCACCTTTATGAAGCAATATATGTATCACAGTTTTTAGTGTATCATCCAATAAGACTTCTCCCAGAACTATTTTTTCATCAGTGTTTTGGAACCATTACCTTTCATCGACCATATGGTAAGGCATGGATTAGTTTATGGGAAAGCATAAAATTGGGGGGAATCCTGGCCCTTTGGATGATATATGATGAATTCCATCCCACAAAAATGTCTGCGAGTATATAATATAGAACACACACTTAGATAGATATATATTGACCATTGTAAATATAATAAAGATCTTGGATATCCATACTTTCATTATCATCGTGTTAAAGGACTGGGTGGACAACTTCGTTCAACCTAGAGGGCCAAATCCAAGAGTCAAACACTCAAGAAGTTACCCTATACAACAAGGTATGTATATCAAGGGATCATATTGAACCATTTTTGGATCAGGCCAATAATTCTCTTAATCATATGAAATTCTACCAGAAGTGGATCTTTTCCTATGACTAGTGGGATCCTAGATATGTTTATGATTAGGTGTATATTTTCTATTAGGTATTCCTATTCATGTGCCAGGGTTAATAACTTTGTTATTGTAGCTCTTTTAAAAAATTTCTCTCCAAAAAATCAGGTAATGATAGTTCTTTCTTAATCTTATCACATATTGAGGCATGTACATTGATGTGCCTAATTTGTGTATACCTTTTCAGGTATATTATTCAGAATTAAAACATGTTTCCACTAAATATCTCTTATTTTATGGATTAAATGCTTTACATTGGTGGTCATGATGACTTTTTGGTGTTTCATAGCCAAAGACACAAATCCTGAAATAATAGAAAAAAATTAAAATATAAATGGCCTATACTTATTACACACATCGCGTATTATTTCCCCAACATGGATCAGTAGGACCGAGTACATGCCCAAATAGTTGGCCATATAATTCATGTTGTATAGTTAATTTCTACATGTCGTGTCCAACCTTCTAGACACATTTGGTGGATAATGTTGACACTACACACTATGTGTAGTGGTGGGACACACTATGTTGTCCCACCAATCAACCACCAATATAGTCAAGTCAAGGGCTGGTGTGGCCTTTTACAAACTGGAGGAGAAAAGTGCACCTAATCGTGTTTATAGAATAACACGACATGTAATTTTTGGTACACACTTTGTAGTTTATTTTTTTACAAATGAGAGGGAAGTCCCTCTAATTTCATGATGGATACTCAGGGGGAGGTGTTGTCGCTCTGCCCTTTGGACATCTCCTAGATCTATTATACTATTTTCTATTCTGTTTTCATTTTTATATATGTGTAATTCTTTCCTTCCCCGTATCCTTTTATATACATGATATGGGTGGAGTTTCGACTCAATCCACACAACATGGCCATGGTCACAAGAGGCAGAATTCCCTGTGTTGGGGTTGTAAAAATGATAATTCACTATTTTTAATTTAAATCAAAAGTATTGTTTTTATTGTGAAAATTGGTTAACAATTCCTCCAAAAATTAATTTTTTACTCACCAATAGTCACATTAGACCAAAAATGATACTAATGGAGAACACTGAAGGTGTTAAAACATGTTAATCCATGAAAATTGGATGGTCCTATTTCCTCTTTATCTTGTGGTAAGAAACTTACACATGTTTAAAATAATTAATTACTAGACCAATGAATTACTTTTAAGACATGTAATAAATTGTTGTTGGACTAAGAAAACATGATTTTTTTGAATCCTTGTGGTAAAAAATTTTCATTAATGAACTTAGTATTAATGAATGATGATTGAAACAAAACATGATTGGAATTATAACCTTGACACATTTTTCTTATTTTTGTTCTTCTTTTGTTTTCATTTAATTTTCAAAAGTATTTTCACATAATTAGATAGTTATTTTCACCATTTTTGTCTTGGTAACCAACCATGTAATTTTACATGTGCAATCCTTCTGTCTCTCTTTTCCTTATGGGATCGACCTCGACTGTCACTTGCTACACAGTAGCTGGTTCCGATAGGAACCAATAAATTCCCTATTTGCTGACCTGCACATCATGATGGGTTCTGGAGGAGTCAAATTTTGGAATCATTTTCAGAGACATTATTTCACAATAGCTCACTGAAATGTACAATTAATTACCAAATTTCCTCTTTTAAAGATCAAATGAATATTCATGGAAAATGATGAAAGAATTGGGGTAGGAAGGAAAAATAGTCTTGTAATGTAACTTCCTTTCAAGGAAGTTCGTGGTATCTATGGGTTTTATGATGATCCTATATAGGGTAGGTCTAAAAGAAAATAAGGGTCTAACAGACAATTAGATTACTTAATCATATTAATGTGATTAAAAAATACACATGTTTAGAAGAAAAATCTAGAAAATTATTTTAGTTATTCATATCTAGAGAATCTCACAAGAAAGAAGTTATAAGAAATAATATTTCAAAAAAGATTAGAATCCCTACCGAAAATGAGATAAAATAAAAGGTATATCAGGTCATGACATGAGTAAAAACTTTTAGTCTAATAAAGATAAATTTCCTATAAATTAAATCCAAAATAAAACTATATTTGCAGTAATTTAAAAATATTTTTGAAATTTTAAAATAATCATGTAACTTTTGAAAAACATGTTGGGGTTATAAATCAATAATGTTTTGTTGCAATCATTATTATTTAATACTGAGTTCATTAATGAAATTTTTTTTCCACGAGGATAAAAATAATAATTATTTCATGGTGTGAAAACAATTGATTACATGATTTAAAGTAAATTCATTAGTCTAGTAATTAATTATTCAAAACATGTATAAATTCCTTACCGCAAGAGAAATCATCCATGAGATCATCCAATGGTCATGAATTCACTCATTGAAACTACTTCTGTATTCTCCATTAGTGTCATTCTTGGTCTGATATGACACCCATGGTGAGTAAATCATTAATTATTTATGGAGTTGCAATTAGTGAATCCATTACCATTGGATTATCTTATTGCCGCATGATCCTGGGGTAAGGAACCTACACATGTTTTAAATAATTAATTATTGGACCAAGGAATTAGCATTAATTTATGTAATCTATTGTTTTGGGACCAATTAACAATTATTGTTTTGGATATGTGCGGTAAAAAAATTTCATTAATGAACTCAGTATTAAATAATGATTATTGTAACAAACCATGATCGGTATTATAACCCTGACAAATTTATATTTTTTTGTTATTTGTTTTTTCTTTCAATTTTTAAAAATAGTTTCAAGAATTTAGATAGTTTTATTCACACTATTTATCTGGGTAACTGACCAAGTCATTTGACTTGAAGTATTCTATTGTATCTATTTTCCACGTGGGATCATCCTTGACTGTAACTAGATACTCAGTAGCTGGTTCAGAAGGGAACAAAAAAATTCCTAATTTTCTACCCTGCACCTCACGATGAGTTTGAGAGTGGTCAAATTTTGACCCTGCTATAGGGGAGAATGAGTGACCAACAACACAAGTTATTGGTTATAGGTTAGTTTACCCATAATTATCCCATTTTCCTTTTTCTTTTCTTTTCTATTTTTAGGAACCTCACCCTCATCCCATGGATTATTATCCAACTGAGGAGTGGTAAAATCCCCGTAGAGAGGATTTTTATCCATATAATCTGGCACTGTTGTACCCCTTTTCTGATGTTTATTACCCATATGGGGATGATGTGTTCCAATATGAGGAATAACCTTGTACATTCATCACCACCCCCATTTATTCTCATTTTTTGAAACAATATTTGGGTATAACTAAAATACTATTATCAATGATAGAATAATTTTCATATGCCAGTCAAACCAAACCAAGAGGTTAGGGTGACTTGGTATTTTGGGTGAGAAATGTTCAGAGATAATCAATCTTTTGGAGCCTTCAATTTAGTTTGAGGATGGGTGTTCTAATTTTGTTTTAACTAAGGAGTCATGTTATGATGTGGTCCCCACCTATCATTCATTAGATATTTCTGATGTTGATTTTCAAAAATCATCTTTTGAATAAGAGGAGACATCATGTCATGATTATATTGAATTTTATAACAATTTAACTTCAAGACCTTAAGATTTCCATATGCCTATTCTGGAGATTACCTATATTTATTTTCAAGTACTAAGTGTTGAGAAGTTGGAGCCATAGGAGGTGGAGGATATACAAGATCAAACCAAGAAAAACATCAACCTTCGGCATCTACAGGCCATGGAGTGGGGATACTATAAGCCGCCACACAGACCACCTGAAGGTGAGGAATCATGGAACCTATATAAGGGAAATAGACCTATGTGGTGGTTTTCTCTATGAATGCCACATCCGCCTTCGAATTACAGGTAAGTAACCCAAACTCAGTTCAATCCAAAGAACTAAAACAAAGGGGATTCCTAGGAGGTAACCTAGTATTTCCTTCTCCCCCTTTCATCCTTTTTTTAATAAATACATGGTTTGTACGTTCACTCCACATGATGTGTACCTTCTTCTCCTCTATCCACAGTTAAGATAAAGAACAAAAGGATACTAAACATAGTGTATGCAATTAACACAACATGTACTTTTCTTTTTAGAGTTTATTTTAATAAAGATCTTTATATAAGTACATATTAGTTAAGTTAATAACTAGGGATAGGGCCTGTGCTGATAGAAAATGGGTTGGAATATATCTGAGCAGTTCCCATTTCAAATCACTCCACACCCGCTTTCAGTTCAAGGACCATTCTTTTCGATCTTGTGTTTAATTAAATAGTGTGTGAGGTATTTTCAAATAAATATTTTTTTTTTGAAATTAAAAGAAAACCCATGATGGGAATTTATTGGCTAGCAAAGTCATAACCCACAGATCCAACATACCCGGGTTCGAGTTCGGGCAGCCAACCCAATTCCATCATTTTTCATATTAATAAAACCACACAATGTGAATTTTTATATATGTCGTGTGAGCCATGTTTTCATTAATCATTTAAAATATTTTAAAAAAAGAATACATGCGGGTGAATTTGAAAGATTGGAAGTGTCTCTGTCCTGGATTTCAAAAGACCAAGGTTCTAACTCGATTAATCTGCCCGATTCATCCCTTTTATTCAAATTAAAACAACACATTGTTCATTTTCATTGTCTCGTGTTGAACTTTACCTCTACTTTAAATATTAAAAGTAACTAAAAATTCATAGCACTTTATACTTTTCTCTAGTGGTTGAGGGCTTATATTTAGAATGGCCGATCATCGGTTTGAATCAATCCCCAAGCACTGGACCGAAGGTTGTAGTTATCTACATCCAATTTTAGAACAAATGACATGTATTTCGTCGATACATTATGCGTTTATATTCTTTAGTAAATATTATATATATATATATATATATTTATTTTAATTTTAATTATTAATATTAAATATTTTTTTATTTTACCATAATAATTATATTATAGAATTTATTATATATAAATATATATATGGCGTGTGGTCTATTCCGCACACCTCTTGGCCCAGATATATAGGCTTGGAACCATGCCCAGCTAGACCGTGTGTCACACCCTCCCTCTCTCCACATTTTTTTTCTATCAGATTCAGTCACACCCTCATCTTCTCAATCCACCATTTTAGTTCGTTTTTATTCATGATTTATTATATATTTCAATCATCGCATTAGGTACGCCATTCTTCACTCTTTATTTCCCGGTATTAGTAGATATTATGTTTATTATCAGATCGAACAACTATTTAGATTCCGCATGGAGTACACATGGTCCTCAAAGAACAGACACCATGTATATCTTGTACATGACCACACATGCAGTCATTTATCATTTAAATTATACATGGCGAGTCTGTTCGAGACACACCATGTATAGTGTCTTCTAGACCAGCATGTTTCCAATGGAACACAACCCCAATACCATGTATACACACATGGCATGTATGTTTTGTAAAACCTGTGTACCTCATTATTATATAGGAAACCCGTGTTGAGGAAGTACACAACTTTTCACCCCTGTTTTCACAAACATAGTGTGTACTCCCTTCACATGATGTTTATTTGGATTTATTTCCCTGCCCGAGCAAGGCCGTGTCCAGTCCCTTACACAACCACCACCCCATGTTTACACACACATAATGTATTTCTTAACAAACATTGTGTACTAGATTTTTCCTATACATGTGACCCCTCAGCCTGTAACACCCCGAGCTTCCACGATACGCTTCTCTTTCAATAATGCAATAGCTTGCATTGTACGCAAGTTTGAGATTCTAACACACCACGACCAATCAAAATAGCCATTATGAATAGTAATACCCACCGTTTGAAATTATATATATTTTATATTTCAAAATGGACTTCATTTTTGTATTTGGAAAAATGAAATTAGCCTATGTTGAATTTTTGGTATTTTTCTTAGAACTTCCAATTTTTTATGAATAGTGAAAAATACTTAAAAACAACTTATTTAATCAAAATAATTTATAGTGATAAATTATATTATTGAGTGGGTTTAAAGTGTATTTAGAATATATTTTTACCATTTTATCAAATGGGGGTAATTAGAATTAATTTCACATTGAAATTGGACATAATCAATTTTCAATCTTTTGATATATATTGTTTCTTAAAAACACGCTATTTGTTGTGACTATGGGAATTAATTATAAAATTAATTAATGCAACTTATATGTTTGGAATTTTGTAAAATAGACATCATTTTTGAATTCAGAATATCAATTATATCTTAGGGTGAAATTTTGGCATTGTTCTGAAAAACAACAATTTTTGATGAATAGTGAAACCACTAAGTGGTAGTTAAAAAACTGATTTTCTGTTTAAATTAAACATTACCACTTCTGTGATTTGATTTTCCAAAATCCGACATACATGTTTGTCATTAGGAAGTAAAATTTGGTTCAATGGGATTAAAATAATTTTTTGGTGAATAGTAACTTTTATGTTTAATTAATCGCGATTAAAGGTAATTAGTGAAGTTTAAGGTAAAAATGATATTATAAAAATATTAAAATACCCTTACACTTGTCCTAAACTTATTGGAGGAGTCATGGACAACCAGTAAAATCCACGAGTCAACTTCGGTACCCCATGGAGCCACTTGGGTAAGAAAATGACAATAATAACTTTTTATTTAAAGTAAAAATAAAATTGCCACAAACATGTGTTTTTTTACTAAAACAATTATTCCATGGGGTTATATAAGTTAAATTTTCTACTATAAATATTAATTGGAAATCTAAAAAGATTTTCTACAACATGATATTTTTTTATAATTTTTAGAAATTATATAAATTAAATATTTTATGACACCATGATGATGCAATGATTTCCTCATTAATTAACGATTTAAATAAAATGAAAAGATAATATAAAATATATGACTTATAATTGTCAAAAACCTAATGTATGGGTACATTTAGAACCCTTATCAACTTATCCTTGCAATATATAATTGTGGGAACTCTAAAATTCGAGAAGTATCTCATAATAATGTAACATTTCATTACTTTCCAAGAGTGCCCCTCCTCTCCTCTTATAAAAGGCCCCCACCTCTACCACCTTTTTCACACCATCAAGCCATTTGCCTTGGCCAAAATCTGACCAAATACTCTCCCAACTTCCCTATCTTACTCCTAGAAGCCTCACATTGGGCAGAAGTCTTCCCATGGAAGCCTTTGGATCAAATCAAAAAGAGTTACCCGATTTTAAGGTAATGTATTCTCTTATGTTATTTGGTTTTATTTTTTTTCTCCAACCCCTTAAACGATTTTTATTACTTTATTTTGTAACAACACCAGTATCATAAATATACTAGGATGTTTTTATTGGAAGTATTTTATTTACACTTACACACACCTTCGTCTAATGGTTAAAGAACATATTGTTTCTGTGGGTGGTGAAATACTGCCTCACAAAATGATGATTGTTCAATATTATTTTAACACCTCTAATGGTGGCCATTATGATGTCACTATATTTATATATGATATATATTATGTTCATGTTTTCCTTATGCTACTTTATTTCGCATTTATGGCATACCTTTATGATTTCCATTATGGGTAAACGCGATAATTTCATTTTAGGAAGTGCGGACTACCGCCCCTCAAAGTGATTTGAATCGTTAATGCCATATGTGGGATGTATAAAGGATGGAGTAAATGATATTATATATGATATTATACTATTATTATAATATATCTATATATAATTATGATTTCATTCTATTAAATATGAAATACAAATGAAAGTAGCGTTCATGCGTACGTACGGCTTACCGTCTCTATGAACTGTGCATTTCATTTCTTACCTCTAAATGTTATGTAATATTATGAATGAATGAATATACTGGATATATATGATATATATGATATCTTCATCATGAATAAAATTCTGTAGATAATGGATATTCTACCACATAAACAAATTGTAATTATAAGAATTTTATTTTTGACTCAAGTACCAAAGATCGACAAAACGACCATTATTAACTTAAAAAATTACATAATGTTCATAACATGGTAATAAGTGATATAAAAGGAATAATTAACATTAAAATGGTTCTTATGAAAGTAGAAATTAACTCCAGTTTATTATTCAGGAGGTTAAAGAACGATCGAGTCAAGTCGGACACGAGGTAAGGGAAATTCTTAACCCAATTTCCATTCTTTGGGTTAATCTCCTACTTTCAAATTATGTCATGGTATTATTATGTCCTATATTGTATTTGTACTTTATTTTTGTGTACTTATAGTGAATACACATAATAGAACTATTTTATTTAAAAAATGTTCTTTGTAAGGGACTTCGTCTCAATCTCCTTTCATTGAGGCATATTTTGTTTTATACATAACTTTTTTTATACGGTGTATAAACCCCGTTGACTTTTACTTTTATTAAAAAGGTATCTTTTTATACGAAGCGTTTTACTGAACAACAAAAAGGAATTTTTTTCTTGTCGTACGTATGCAGCAAAAACGACTTTTCCACCGTCGTGACCATTATTTGAGTTTCGGCTTCCTCTACAATCCATAACTTTTTTTAATTGAAAAATAAATACAAAGTTTTAATTTTATTTTATTTTGGTTTTGATAATGGTATGTATCAAACATTTTTTACTAGTCTTAATATATGAAAACCCAGTGAAAATGTATATGTATTTAATGCAAGCTTAAAAATTTTTTCAGAAAACCCGACTCTCAAGTGTGGTAGACAGGAAGGGATTGGGCATGGACCCATCATGGCCTGTAATTAGTCGAGCAGTCTCAGAAATAGTTGTTTTTTTCAGAAGCTTATATAATGTTTTCAAAAAACACTAGAGTATATTTGAGCAATTTTAAATGTTAGTATCTTCTAAAAATTTAACTGGTATTTTGATGCCACAATTAATTTGAAACGGTATTTTAAAAATGGTATTCTTAAATGTTTATATACCATTTTTCATATGAGGAATACATTGGACTTAGTAAGTGACGGGTGGAGCCCGCTATAGCTCTTCAATGCATCGGTAGGTCTCATGAGACAAACTAGTATCATGGCACAAGGCCTTGACAAATATTATTTGTAGTCTTGGCACAAGGTCTTGGCTATGTGGTTATGATAGTCTGGCATTATCCATTCCATCATTATGAAAGTGGTTATTGATATTGCATGTGATTATTCGACCAATAGAATATCCATGTGAATAAGTAAATGGAATTATTTCATTTTACTTTTTCCATATTATGTTGAAGTTCATGATTAAAAGGTTTTTTTGTTATACATTGCCTTAAATGTTTATGTTTATTGATAAAATCTTCTGTTATATTTTTATCCTTACTGAGCATCTGAGCTCACCCCTTTCAATGTTTTAATTTTTCCAGGATGTGAAGAAGTATTTTAGGAATGAACTGCAGGGATAGTCTGAAGGGGATATGAGTGTTGAAAATGGAGACTATGTTATTTTTTGTTTTTCACTTTATCATATAATGTAACATTTATGAATGTATCTAGTGTTTCCAAGGCTACTAAACTAATCGGTCTTTCGAGACTTGATCTTTTGTGATCATTCCAATGATATGAAGTAATGCACTGACTCTAGTTAACTGGGGTGAGGGCGTTACAGTTGGTATCAGAGACAGTTTAGTACTAACCTTGGAAGATAGATTTAAATAAACTCTAATTAGAGCACATATCCCAAAGATAGACTTTGAGGATTAGTAAAGAATAACTTCCTAGAATTTTGGTATTATAGAGATTTTGTGAGTTTTCCGAGAAATACATCCCTATCTGGATACGAGCAGGTAGAGGTAGCTCTGGCATAGATGTACCTAGGGGTGAACCCCGAAAACACCACTTTGAGCTAGACTCGAACGAGAACTGGTGCACGACAACAGGCCTTGCCGCACTCTTGGTTACGACACTCCTGGGGGATATTCTTAGAATAATTCTCATTTTCCTTAGAAACTATTATTAAGGGTTTATGAGTATATACTTCTCAAAGAAAACATTTTTATGATTATGGATTGTATCCATAAACTGTCAAATTTATGTTAAGTGTTTTACAGGTATGGAATTATGTATTTTGATTCATAAAATAATATAGTTTATGCCATTGTTTAGAAATGGAACCTAGTGGGAGGAATGGAAACCGTAACAATGCATGCACTCCATGTAGGGATTTCCCTCCTACTCAAGATAATTATTGTGGAGCTGGAGATACAACTGGTACGGATCAACTTATCACCATACTGGGACAACTCACTCAAGTTATGAACAATAACCGTACTCGTATAGAGCACCCATATCCACAATGTGGAGGATGAATGTTAGACCGCTTCATGAGGCAGCAACCACCAACATTTAATGGGGGTACAAATCCATTATTGGATGAGCAATGGGTAAACTCCTTAGAGAAAATATTCCACGCCTTGGGGAGTAGAGAAAGGGAGAAGGTTGTTATGGTAGTTTACCGCCTCTCTAGAGATACTGATCAATGGTGGTCGTTGATTCAAAATACAAAGGAAGATGATGAAGTATCAAATATGGAATGGAGGGAGTTCAAAGATATTTTCTTAGAAAAATACTTCCCTCGTGACCATCAAGAAGATATGGAAAGGCAATATATGAGTCTGAGAAAAAAGAGGATGAGAATGTCGCAAAGTATGAGGATAACATTACGAAGTTAGTGAGGCATGTTGCAGATTATATACGTAACTCAAGAAGTAAGATTGACCATTTATTTGATGGGTTAAAATCATTTCTCCATCGAGCTTTAGTATCACAATCTTTCTCAACGTATGAAGATAGTGTCTCATGTGCTATCAAGACAGAAAAGAAATTATCTAAGTCTTATGACAACAATATAAAGAAAGATAAGAAGAGAACGGTGGAACAAGAGACAGATAAAGGGAAAAATGGAAAGACGGATTTTCCATTATGCAATAATTGTGGGAAGAATCATTCCGGTACATGCCTAAAAGGAATGAGAGTTTGTTATAAATGTGGAGAAAAAGGTCACCAGGCTCGTGATTACAAGGGAATGAAAGAGGCTATCAATGTTGAAAGCTACAATTGTAGGGAAATGGTGAATTATAGAAATGAATGTCCTAAGCGTCAGAGAAACTTACCTCAGAAAATGCCAAGGGATCAAGGACAATCTTATGCTGTTACTACAGTGGAAGTGGAATAATTAAGGTATTGGTGCTTTTGGACTGAAGGATTATATTCTGGTTATAAGAATAATGTAATATATATAAGGATTGTATTGCAGTACTTGTTTTTTTCATTAAGGTTTTAATATGATGAAGGTAATCATATTTTTAGTATGTGACAATAAGAAAAAATTTACTTTCTTTGGGGAATCTGATGTTACAATTGATTTTGGAATTTAGAGACCTTTTAGAGAATGTCTGGAGAGAGGTATTTTGGATAACTATAAAGGTTGGAATGGACTAAGTTGAACCTTGGATAATATTGTTTAAAGTTAAAACATTTCTGAAGATTACTTTTGGAATATTATAATACTATATTTTTAGTAAAAGGACAACCTGTAGGTCGTGGGATAGCCCGTCGCGTCGGACAAAGCTACAGGAATCGAACCCACAACCATAGTGCGACAGGCCTTTATTACCTGCCACTAGCCTACAATAAGTCCCTGGTTGTTACAAAAAAGTTTTCCTAATCTAAATGGTATATGTTAATATTTGGAACCCTATACAACTAGGAAAAATAGAATTTTTTTGAGTTCTCTTAACTTTTGGAGTGACTGATGGGTTTTTGGTAAAAATTTATTAAAGAATGAAAGTCTACATGACAAGTAAGTATATTTCCTTACGTTCTTAGTAAATCTCTTAAATAAATTCCTCAACGTTATAAAAGGTAACTTAAAACAAAAACATTCTCGGTTAACTTTTCAAACTGTGGATTTAATGACCGTTTAACCAATCACAACTTTGTGATTTTCTTGGGGTTAACTTTCTCCAAATCCTGTTTTCTACAACTCTTCATCAGACCTTGATGGTTTGTTTCATTCCATATCAATATTTTCATTGAATCCTAGTATGGTCTATCTTGGGTGACCTTTGTACTTATCTTTCTTTCTTTTAAAGTTATATTTTTATTAACCTTATTTCCGATGTGGGTTTTCCACAAACGTATTTTCTATTTTAAACCTTTTATTTTCAATGAAAAATTTCAAATTGCGAGGACTCAATTTATTGAAGGAGGGAAGAATGTAACACCCCAAGCTTCCACGATATGCTACTCTTTCAATAATGCAATAGCTTTCATTGTACGCAAGTTTGAGATTCTAACACACCGCGACCAATCAAAATAGCCATTATGAATAGTAATACCCACTTTATGAAATTATATATATATATTATATTTCAAAATAGACTTCATTTCTAGATTTGTAATATTCAAATTAGCCTATGTTGAATTTTTGGTATTTTTTGAGAACTTCCAATTTTTTATTAATAGTAAAAAATACTTAAAAACAACTTTTTTAATCAAAATAATTTATAGTGATAAATTATACTATTGAGTGGTTTTAAAGTTTAATTAGAATATATTTTTTCCATTTTATCCAATGGGGGTCATTAGAATTAATTTCACTTTGAAATTGGACATAAACAATTGTCAATCTTTTGATATACATTGTTTCTTAAAAACACAGTATTTGTTGTGACAACGGGAATTAATTATAAAATTAATTAATGAAACTTATATGTTTGGAATTTTGTAAAACAGATATCATTTTTGAATTCGGAATATCAATTATAGCTTAGGGTGAAATTTTGGCATTGTTCTGAAAACTTCAAATTTTGATGAATAGTGAAACCACTAAGTGGTAGTTAAAAAACCGATTTTCCGTTTAAATGAAACATTACCACTTCTGTGATTTGATTTTCAAAAATTATACATACATGGTTGTAATTAAGAAGTAAAATTTGGTTCAATGTGATTAAAATAATTTTTTGGTGAATAACAACTTTTAAGTTTAATTAATCGCGATTAAAGGTAATTAGTGAAATTTATGGTAAAAATGATATTATAAAAATATGAAAATACCCTTACACTTGTCCAAACATTATTGGAGGAGTCATGGAAGACCATGAAAATCCATGGGTCAACTTGGGGACCCCATGGAGCCACTTGGGTAAGAAAATGACAATAATATCTTTTTATTTAATGTAAAAATAAAATTGTCACAATCATCTGTTGTTTTACTAAAAAAATTATTACATGGGGTTATATAAGGTAAATGTTCTACTATAAATATTCATTGGAAATGTAAAAATATTTCCTAAATCATTATATTTTTTTAATAATGTTTAGACATTATATAAATTAAATTTTTTATGACACCATGATGATACAATGATTACCTCATTAATTAATGATTTAAATAAAATGAATAGATAATGTAAAATCTAAGACTTACACTTTCCAAAAACTTATTGGATGGGTATATTTAGAACCCTCATAACCTTGGACTCGAAATATATAATTTTGGGTCCTCTAAAATCTGAAAAGTGTCTCAAAATAATGTAACATTTCATTACCTTCCAAGAGTGCCCCTCCTCTCCTCTTATAAAAGGCCCCCACCTCTACCACCTTATTCACACCATAAATCCATTTGGATCGGCCAACCTCTGCCCAAATACTCTCCCAACTTCCCTCTCTTACTCCTAGAAGCCTCACTTTGGGTAGAAGTCTTCCCAAGGATGCCTTTGGATCAAATCAAAAAGAGTTACCCGATTTTAAGGTAATGTATTCTCTTATATTATTTTGTATTATTTTGCTTCTCCAACCCCTTAAACTCTTTTTATGAATTTATTTTGTAACAAAACCAGTATCTTCAAAAAACTAGGATGTTTTTATGAGAAGTATTTTATTTACACTTACACACACCTTCGTCTAATGGTTAACGAACATATTGAATATGTGGGTGGTGAAATACTGCCCCATGAAACGATGATTGTTCAATATTATTTTAACAACTCTAATGGTGTCCATTATGATGTCCCTATATTTATATATGATATATTTTATGTTTATGTTTTCCTTATTCTTTTGTATTTTTCATTTATGGCATACCTTTTTGATTTCCATTATGGGTAAACGCGATAATTCCATTTTAGGAAGTGCGGACTACCGCCCCCTCCAAGTGATCCGAATCTTTAATGCCATATGTGGGATGTATAAAGGATGGAGTAAATGATATTATATATGATATTATACAGAAATTATAATATACCTTTATATAATTATGATTTCATTCCATTAAATACGAAATAGAAATGAAAGGAGCGTTCATTCGTATGTTCGGCTTACCGTCTCCATGAACGGTGCATTTCATTTATTACCTCTAAATGTTACGTAATATTATGAATGAATGTATATAATTTATATATATGATATATATGATATATTCATCATTAATATAATTTTGGAGATAATGGATATTCTACCACATAAACAACTTGTAATTATAAGAAGTTTATTTTTGACTCAAGTACGAAAGATCGACAAAATGACCGTTATTAACTTAAATAATTACATAATTTTCATAACATTTTAATAAGTGATATAAAAGGAATAATGAACTTGAAAAAGGTTCTTAAGAAAGTAGAAATTAACTCTAGTTTATTATTCAGGATGTTAAAGAACGATTGAGTCAAGTCGGACACGAGGTAAGGGAACTTCTTAACCCAATGTCCATTCTTTGGGTTAATCTCCTACTTTCTAATTATGTCATGATATTATTATGTACTATCTTGTATTTATACTTTCTTTATGTGTAATTATAGTGAATACACCTAATAGATCTATTTTATTTAAAAAAATTTCTTCGTAAGGGACTTCGTCTCAGTCTCCTTTCATTGAGGCATATTTTGTTTTATACACAACTTTATTTTATATAGTGTATAAACCCTTTGACATTTAATTTTATTCCAAAGGTATCTTTTTATATGAAGAGTTTTACTAAACGACAAAAATGAATGTTCTTCTTGTCCTACGTATGCGGCGACAACGACTTTTCCACCGCCGTGGCCATTATTTGAGTTTCGGCTTCCTCTACAATCCATAACTTTTTTTAATTGAAAAATAAATACAATGTTTTAATTTTCTTTTATTTTGGTTTTGAAAATGGTATGTATGAAACGTTGTTTATGAGTCTAAATATATGAAAACCTAGTGCAAATGTAAATTTATTTAACGCAAGCTTAAAAATGATTTCAGAAAACCCGACTCTCGAGTGTGGTAGACAGGAAGGGATTGGGCATGGACCCATCATGGCCTGTAATTAGTCGAGCAGTCTCAGAATTAGTTGTTTTGTTTTCAGAAGCTTGCATAATGATTTCAGAAAAACACTGGAGTATATTTGAGAAATTATAAATGTAAGTATCTTCTAAAATTTTAACTGGTATTTACATGCCGCAATTAATTTTAAACGTCATTTCAAAAATGGTATTCTTAAATGGTTGTATACCATTTTTCATATGAGGAATACATTGGACTTAGTAAGTGATGGGTGGAGCCCGCTATAGCTCCTCGATGCCTCGGATGGTCTCATGTGACAAACTAGTGTCTTGGCACAAGGCCTTGACAAAATATTATTTGTAGTCTTGGCACGAGGCCTTGGCTACGTGGTTATGGTAGTCTGCCATTATGCATTCCATTAGTATGAAAGTGGTTATTGATATTTCATGTGATTATTCGACCAGTAGAATATCAATGTGAATAAGTAAATGAAATTATTTCATTTTACTTTTGCCATATTATGTTTATGTTCATGTTTAAAAGGCTTTTGTTTAGTTATACATTTCCATAAATGTTTATGTTTATTTATGAAAGCTTCCGCTATATTGTTATCCTTACTGAGCATCTGAGCTCACCCCTTTCAATGTTTTAATTTTTCCAGTATGTGAAGAAGTATTTTAGGAATGACCTGTAGGGATAGTCTGAAGGGTATATGAGTGTTGAAAATGGAGACTATGTTATTTTAGTTTTTCACTTTATTATATAATGTAACATTTATGAATGTATCTAGTGTTTCCAAGGCTTCTAAACTAATCGGTATTTCGAGACTTGATCTTTGTTTATCATGCCAATGTTATGAAGTAATGAACTGACTCTGGGTAACTGGAGTCCCGGCGTTACACAACCTATATTTCCAGAGTACATGGGGTCATACCCAGGTAACAATACACGATGTGTATCCTAATACCACATGCCTTGTATTTATATTTTTCTTATTTCATCAATTTTATTTATTCTTTTTTCACATAATAATTATATTAGATTTATTTCCTCTATGGTAGGTGATGATCCCATGAGTGGGAAGCGACTTACATACACTACTAAGGGTGAGAAACCCCGTCACCGTCAGATTTATCTTCAACATTCCTAGTGGACAACATTGGACTTTTTGATTAGCCATCCCCCAATATTTGCTACTCTTCCTTCTCTTCTGATGACACCAACATCCACAACATATACCGATATGGTAGTTCTAGTGGCACCTTCTCCTTCCCCCACTGATCCTCTAGCTGCAGCCTCCACACCATCCCCTGTTGCAGAGAGCTACTCTTGTGTGACTCCATCATCTAGCTCTATACCATTGGAGCCATCAACTACTTCTAAGGCCCAACTGCACCAGTTTTTCCACCCACTTCCAGTGAGACCTCCATACCTGATCCTTCACCAGTAGCTTCACCATCCACCACCACTGCTGGACCCTCTACATTGAGAGGGGAATGGAGCTTCTAACCTGTCCCTTTTGAAGTTATTACCCCAACTTCCAATATCATGTCGCTTTCTATTTCCATTATATGATCCATGGCCATCCGGGAAACCTGAACAGAAGGTTTTATGCCACTAGATTGGAACAATATTTGGGAATTTTAGTTCCATATCTACCTCATTAGAACTTGGGTTTCTTAATCATATGTACTTCCTCATGCTTATCTGCATGAGGATGGTCGTGTTCTGGGGAGAGCACATTATGCTCATACAGGATTCCCCATCTCCAGATAGGGTGAGGGATGTCCCACCTTCTCCCACTGGTGCTGCTTATCTTCTCCCACCCCATCCCCCAATGGATGTACCATTACCACACCACCCTTCTTCCTCTACCCTTCCCACTTATTCTATCCCATCTACATCCAAACCTCCACTTGTACCCTCGGCGGACCGAGCTACGGTCAATTGCCAGCTAGACATTCTTGATTGTTAGAGGAGTACCCTTAATGAGTTCCAAATGTGGATTGAGCAGGTGTTGGGCCTCTTTCATCAACATCTTGGCATTTTGGCACCCCCAACACCAACATCTCTTTCTGCTCTGCAAACTCCCACCATACTGTCACCGCTGACAGCTCTGGCCACACATTCCATTCTCATCTCCTCTACTGGGATAAATGTCACTAGAATAACTCCTGTGGTGAATGTTCCCATTGAGCCTACCCATCAGGGTCCGGATCATGAGCCTCTGGCCTCCACTGTTGTAACTAAGCCTCCATTTCTAGATTCTACTATAGTCAATGATTTCTCTTCTAAAGCGACTTAGTGACTTGTTTTTCACATTTGTTTTATAATATATATCTTTTTGTGTTATACTATGCATGTGATGTGGTGTTGTATATTCATATAGTTTTATTTTTCCTAAACAGTCACAAGTACTTTGAAGTGACGAAGAACTTTCTTTTTGACTACTTCCCATCTTTTTCAACAGACCACGAGGGGAGTATAATTTTCAGAGTTCCTTTACTTTTTTATTTTTGGAAGTAATTATTTCACTACATTCTCTCCTCATGACTCACTTATGTGTCCCCAAATCCTCTTCTCTTCCTTATTGTGGCACATGGGGGACCAATTTCCATATTAAGTGTGGGGGAGTTTTTCTCTACTACACTGGTCTTTTTCCCTTGAACTGATCAAGGAGACATCATTAATAGATAAAATATTTCAAACTATGGAATTTTATTATTAATTATAATTATGAATAATAAATATATAAAAGGTAAATTTAAAAAGGTACATGTTTATTTCAAAATATTCAAAATAGTTTTAACTTATTGCTGATATATTTTGATTCTGGATTTAAATTCATGGACATTTAAATTTATAATAGTAAAAATTTATACTCATGTCATGACCTGATGGAAATTTTATTTTTACTCATTCCAAATAGGTATTATAAGACTTTTGGAAACATTATTTATTATACTCTATTTATTGAGAGATTCTCAGGATATGAATAAAAAATATAATTTTCGAGGTTTTCTCTTGAAAACATGAATATTTTTTAATCAAATTAATATGATTGAGGCATTTAATTTCTTTTTCACTCCCTTATTTACTTTCATACCTACCCTACATCTGATCTTTGTAAAATCCATAAAACCATGAAATTCCTTTTTAGGAAGCTACATTATACGCCTTTTTTCCATTCCTATCCTAATTATTTTATAATTTTTCATGATTATTTATTTGAGATTTAAAATAGGGAGTTTGGTAATTCATGGTACATTTTTGTGAGATATCATGAAATTAAGTGTGAGGGAGTGTGTCTATTGTTTATTTGGAGAAGAAGGGCTCCAAATCAATAATAATTATATTATTGGAGGACCCTTTATGAAAAAATAGAGATAAACAGAATTAAAAAAAAGACCTGATTTATTCCTTGAACATTCTGGATGGTTGTGAACCCAAACTGGCAAGGGGATTTTATCATTATATTATGAGATCTCTTTTTTTGGGTATTTCTTTTCATTGAGATTTATTTTGAATATCATTCATTATTTTTTAAGAATTTAGCCTCATATTTCAAGCCTTTGAGATTATTTTTCACATGATTTCCTACCATCCCTTAGCTTCAGAAACATTTGAACCTTACTAAAATCCCTCATGACTTTTGTGATTTAATTATTTGATGTGAAGAATATGATTACTTAAAAGAATATGAATAGAATTCATATACATGAGATTGAGCATAACTCTAATTAAATGATCTTGATTGATGTGAATGATACTTTTTTTTCTAATTTAAATCATCAAGTGGGGTGTTTATTTATGAAAAGTCGAACAACGAGAATAAAAGAGGATTCCAATCATTCATTGAATTATATAAGAGACATGATTAGAATAATTTTTAAAATTGAAATATGTTTTTTGACTTTTGAAATTATCTGAGAAGAGTTTAGAATTTATAATTATAATTAGTTTAATATTTACTTTTGTAGAGTATGGTTTCTTTTGATTTGATGTTGAAATTTTTCTTGGGGACAAGAAAATGACTAGGTTGGGGGAGTTTGATGTGCTCAATTTGTGTATAACTTTTCATATATATTATTGTGTATTAAAACATGTTTTTAAAAAATAACTCATGCTTTATGGATAAAATTATTTATTCTGGTGTTCATGATGACTTTTAGGTGTTTCCTAGAAAAATACACAAATCAAAGAAGAATAGAACAAAAACTCAAATATACACAGAGTGTACTTATTAGACGTGTCATGTACTATTTCCCTGACACAGATCAGAAGGACGGAGTACACTCCCAAGTAGTTGGATAGACAATAAACGACTTGTTGTTAATTTCTACATTTTGTGTCCTACCTTATAGATGCGGATGGTGGCTGAAGTTTACACTACACTCCATGTGTGCCAGTTGGACATGTAGTGTTGTCCCACCAACCAAACTCCAATGCAGTCAAGTCAAGGGTAGGTTTGGCCGCTTACCTATCGGTGGAGAAAAGTGCACCAAATCACATTTACATAAGCATTTGGCGTCGGTACACATTGTGAATTTTATTTTTCTATATCTACGAGTAAAGTCCCGCTGATTTCATGTTTGATACTCAAGAGGAGGTTCTTCCACTCTCCCATTCGGACCTCTCCAAGATCAATTCTACTATTTTCTATTCCGTTTTCATTTCTATATTAGTGTAATTATTCCCTTACCCATATCCTCTAGTATCCATAGTAGGGGTTCAGTTTTGACTCAATCCACACACCCGGACCATGGTCATAAGAGTTTAAATTACATGTGTACGACTTGAAATAATGATCATGTTCTATTTGTAATTGAAATACCTAGTATTATTTTTATAGTGAAAATAGGTTTACAAATCCTTCAAGAATTAACAATTTACTCTCCATTAGTTTCGTATTAGACCCAAAATGACACTAATGATGAATTCTGAAGGAGTTTCTATTTGCAAATCCATGACCATTGGATGATCCCGTTGTTGATTGTTCTTGGGGTAAGGAACATACACATTTTATAAATAATTAATTAATAGACTAAGTAATTAAATTTATATCATGTAATAATTTGTTTTGTAACCAAGAAATAATGATTTTTTTGAATCTTCAAAGTAAAAGATTTCCATTAATCATCTTAGTATTAAAGAATGATGATTCCAATAAAGCATGATGGGAATTATAAGCCTGAAACATTATTATTATTTTTGTTCTTCTTTTTTTCATTTAATTTTTAAAATTAGTTTTACATAATTAGATAGTTACCTTCACCGTTTTTGTCTTGGTGATCAACCAAGTCATTTGAGTTGTGGCATCGTATTGTCTCTTTTTTCCTAGTGGGATTGACCCTAACTTCCACTAGCTACTTAGTAGATGGTTCTGAAGGGAACATAAAAAATACAAATTTTCCGCCCCATGCCTCGTGATGGGTTTGGGAGTGGTCATACATTAAGTGAGAACCCCATTGTATATTATGGGGTTATTAAAATTCATGTATAGTAGGGTAGAAAAATACATCAAATTCTTTGAATTTTAGAATTCTCTAACATTTCTTTGTTACACTATTTTCCAAAAACAACTTGAAATTTTTGATGTTCAACCAATGTCCTTGGGAATTAATTTGTCCATTAACATACTGAGGAGTAATTTTCCTTTCATCCTTGTTCCCTACAGTGACCCACCCTTTGGAATAGTCCTCAATAATGGTACCAGTTTTCATGAATAGAATTATATTATCATTTCCTTATTATATGGAGAAATAGTGGTCCAAGTGAATGGGATAGTCATCAATGATCCCTAAGATTATTATATATCCCCACACCAATTCAACTGTATGAATATTGTGTCTCTATTAACTTCCACCTTTGTTAGGATTGAAGAAAATCCTATTATCATTCACCTATTCTTGATAATGTTAACATGGGAGGACACAAATGTTGATATTATATAGCCACCCACTAGAAGTTCTTGGAATCTAGTGTTGGATTATTCTAAGTTAGGGGTAGAGAGTCACATGTATTGTGTAATGGGGTAGGTTATCTGATAGGTGACCATACCATTGTTTTCTTAGAGCCTACTACCTAGTGATGTCTAATATAAAATAATTAAAACATAAGGTATTCCAACCAAGAACTTCTGAAATAATGATGTATGCAAAAATATATATCTTTAATACATTTAATAAAGGTTATGATTCATTCCGTCTTCTAAGAGAATAATATATGCGAATAGATCATATTTTACTGTGTCAATGGTAAGAAATCCATCAGTTGGGATTATTCCTCATGAATTTGGCCTTGGGACCAATTGAAAATTTGTAGATGACGATTTATCCAAAACAATCTAAATAGTTAATTATAGTTTATGTACCATATAAATAATCTATTAATTTATTCATGTACAAAATAATATCAAAATTTCAAACCTTAAAGATAGTGGTGAAGATCAGGTAGTGAGAAAATGGGCTTGGTTCTATGTCAAAATTATTATTATAGAGATTCCGTTGGTGGTAATCCATGAATATTTTGAGGTATTAGGCTAAATATTTAGTGGATTATGAGTGGGAACATTTAATTACCATCTAATGTATACTCTTATAAATAATTTTCTACCTTATTGATAATTGATGGTATCCCATGAAAGCATCCTTTTTGTATTTGATATATCCACCCATTAATTGGAAGTAATGGAGGGTCTTATAAAACAAATGAAACAAGTTTTTGTAGAATAATAAAAAAATCATTATTAGATGTCCATGTGAACTATAGAGCTCCATGAATACATGTCTTATACTGTATGGGTGAATGTGAAACTATTATAAGTGATATTTTTGAATGAGGATTTTGAAAAAAGGATTCTATGACTAATCAATGATGATGAGTGAACACATCCATTGGATGAGGGAGAATCTATCCAACATGAAATCCTTGTCATTCCATCAGTGTTTATTTCCATGGTTTAGGTGACTAACTAAACTCCACCTAAAATGGACTATTGTATTTATTTTCATCTATTTCAATTTTCCTATGATGATGTGGAGATACTCTAAGTTGTGGATGTTAATTCACTACATTTTTTGATAAATTAATGAAAAATATATTTTCCCTTAAATAATTTATTATTACTTATTTTATTATTATTATCCATTCTTTTTTTTATTTTTCATGTTTCCTTGGGACTGTTTTAAAATATGACAATAATATAACATAAACCCACTCCAAAATTGAAATGGAATGTCGATTATGGTTCTTAAACACTTTAGTTAGTGATAGTTTCTCATGTATTCATCTCACACTTGTGTATAAACAAAGGTTACTTCAACATATCACTGGATTTGGTCCATCAAAATATAGAAATGGCCTCCTCCATGCCGTGTCTAACAAATGGGTATAGAAATGACTACCAAACCAATAACATTAGTGTTATTCCATTCAGGGGTCATAATGTTTTCCTCTAACGTGTGACTCAAAAAAATTTATAGGAAATATTACAATCACCATAAATGTAGAGTTTCCCAATCACCACATCTTATTGGGACGAGCCAGTAAGGGTCGTATTGGATTTAGGGTTTTTTCCATCGCTTCCATGCTCCTCCATCTTTGGTTGGCATGCATCTCATCATTGTATTTTCTTTTAAATCTTGAGGTGCAATGGCTTCTGTGGGGTTCATCATGTGGTATCATATCTGGTGGTGTGAGGGTGTATTTCATTCATGGTAGGGTGGTCATCCTTCTGCGGTGAAGGGTGGTTGGGTCTTCTGCAACATTGGGGACAAGGTCAAGTTAATCTATAGATAAGGGGTGGAGATCTAGTTTTGTGGCTTCAGGGTAACGTTCATTTTCCTTTGGAGAAGGGGTTATGGTGTAGTGTAGAGAAAGGGTCGAGATCTGGTGAAGGGGTCCCATCCAGTATGGTGAAGGCGTCGGGGTCATGGTACAGTGTGGTGAAAGGGTTGAGATCTGGTTCCATAACGTTAAGGTTGTGATCCTGATCTCTTGGTGAGGGGTTGTAGTTTTGTTCATCCACGATTGGGTTGGGATCCAGTCTTCTACGACCTTAGAATCAAGATCCTATTCTTCCACACCCTTCTCCGGATGGGTAAGGCTTCTGGTGGAATTTTTTGTTGTTTTCAAGCAGTTTTGATAATTTCAATCAGATTTGGGAAGCCTTGGGTCATTGATGTTGCTGGGTGGCTCCGTTCCTATCCCTTGTGGGCTCCTCTCACTTCTTGCAAGTCTACTCTTTTTGGCCTCCATTTCGGGTTCCTCCTTAACTCAGATCTGATAGGATTCATGCCCAGAGTGGATATTATGGTCTAGATAGGCAGGGTGGCCCTATATGGTGATGCTCTTTTGGTGTGGTTGTTGGGACTTCTAGACATGGGAGGTGATGTCTTGGCTTCTTTAATCATGGAGAGTCTGGCCTCTTTGAGTTTCTTTTTTCTGACAATGGATTCGATGGGAGCCTCGTGGGTTCGTCATAATAAGGTTTTCTTCCATTGGCAGTTATGGTATCCAGGTTGTGGAATTTGTTGTTGATGATTTTATGAATAATTTATTTTTTATCTTCATGAAAGATTATTATTGTGGTTGTGTGATATGTGATGCAGTAACCTATGGATCGTGTTCAAGGGTCTATGAAATGAGACATTTTCAAGGGGATCCTCCAGATGAGGTCTATAGTAAGATGTTTTTACAAGACCTTTTCTATCCACACTTGGACTTTTGAGTGGATATGTAATTTTTCATTAGTACTAGGCCCATGTGGATCTACATGGGACAACTAGCTGATCAGCGATAGGAAGGTGGAAGCTAGACTTAATGTTTTTATTAGGGGGAGGAGGGATTCTTTTTTCATTGATCTGGGTTTTGATGTCTCATTGATTTTTGGGGAATAATTTTTTGTATTTATATCCCTGATTTCATTATGGGTTCCTCGAATCCCCTTAAAAGAGATTTTTCTAATAAAAATTATTATTTATTATATTTTTTAAATTCATATGAATTGTTTGACTCAACTTGATGATAATCACAAAACAAAATTTATATTGATGATACATTGTTTAAAAGGGACTTAAGTACCTTATAAATACATATAAATGCTCTTATTCTTTCATAGGCCAAGGGGACTAGAAAAAATTACATTTTTACTAGTGGGGTCATATTGTGGAACTCATGATCTTTGAGTATTTTATTTTTTATCCCAAACATTTAACTAAGAATCATTCGTGTGATACATAACAGGCTTGAACTGAAATTTTTCTTATTAATACTTCTACTCATTTTAAACCTAAAATTTTTTGTTCCTTTTTTAATTTCAAAATCTCAATTTTTCCTAAATCATGCAACATGCGTGTACAATAAGGTAATTATTTACTTTTTCCTAGTCCACCCATTGTATTTTTCAATCTATAAAGTTTCATATCACATTTATCATGATGTTTTAGGCCATGTATTGGGGTGTCAATGTTGTTTTTGTTCATAGTCCAATATATTTGGAAAGAGGAATAGTGGGGTGATATATAAAGCAACCTAAGCATGGAAATCCTAATGTTAATAAAGTCCCAATGCCACCACAAATATGAATAGGTGCATATGGTTTAAGGTCTTAGTGATTAGATAAAAAGTTTCTAGTATTTTAGCTTGAGAATCTTATACACAATATTATAGGGTTTCCTATATAGTAACACAAGTGCGATGGAGACAACTTGAATTGAAAAAACCTAGTATTATTGATATATAAGGATTAATGAATAAGTAAATCCTAATTATCATGACAAATGTTGACATCATTATCAGTGTTCTTGATCAACCCAATCAGAGTGACCATTGCTATCAATGATCCTAATCATCCTAATCAATGTGACCATTATTTTTTTTGATGGTGGACTTACACTTTTGGAGAGATTTCTAGATCATTACTATATGATCTTGTGTGGTGGATTCAATTATATTACTTTAGATGGATATGGAAATAAAGAATAAGTTCTTCTATAGAACTTGAGAAAATTTTAATGATTTTTTGGTATAATAATTTGACAGAATGAATGGAGTAATATAAATAATAAGGGAAAGAAAAAAACTGACATCGCTAAAGTTCAGTAATGTCACATTATAGCTTCATAAAAGTGTTATTCTATTTATGGTCCCAAATTCTAGACCATCATATCATGCTGTTTATAGTCACATGATGCATACCATTCCAAATTTTATGGGAAAGATATCAAATATTTACTCTAAAGGTCAGTCTGATTCACTAGTTTGTAACATAAAGGGTATTAAACACACATGATTAATTAGATAGTGGTGTAACATCCATTGTTTTGAACTAGTTGATAATTACACGATAAACTTGAACATTTAGTTTTGTGGATGGGAAAATTCTTAAATTTACTATTGTAATGTGATTTATATATATTGAAGATTTAATAGTGTTTTATGGATTTGATTTAAGGATTGAGAGTTGTCTCAAAAGTTGCGATGTGTTTTGGGAACACTGGGCTACAAGAGCCCAATTTTTGAAGAGACGACTTTAGACTCATAGTTGGAGCACAGTTAGTAATAACCCTATAGGTCAACTATGCAACCTAATTTGTTAAGGAACATTAATAGGTTAACAATATGGGGTGAACCCATGCAACTATTTTAGCCTTAGAGGGTGTTATACAATTTTTCAAAACTGTGCACCCAAGGCTGCCGGACCATGCAAAATTTTTGAAATAAATTATAGAGGATTACACATAGGCTATGCATGAGTTTTTTTAACAAAGACCCTATATATGAAAGGAGATGATCCAATTGGATAATAGCTCTGTATGGGCTATTAATGGTTAGTCAAATTATTTACAGAGATATGCATGGTCAGGGTACCTTGGGAAAGTGTTTCTACATATTTATTTAACCCATGAAACCTAACAACACACCTCATTAAAAGGAAAAAAATTTCCTTTACACCCTCTTATCCTTAAAGGTTTTTACCCTTTCTCACTCCCATTCATTCCTTGAAGTTACCCCATGTGGTCTCCCATTCCTTTATCTTCCATGAGTGGATTTCCTTCATTATTGGTCCGATAAAATCACACAAAGTTGAATTAAAATACTCTTGGTAAGTCTAATAATACTCATTCTTATTTTAATTATTTATCTAGTAGTATGTAATTCTAAATATATGAAGTATATTTGTCCCTATTTTCATGTCATTCAAAAATTCATCTTATTTCTCTCATTTCGTCTCAAATCAAGGCTTGGTATTGGATGAGGGGATTTTCCATGGCATAAAGTAGGTAGTTTATTTAATATTCCTTTAATGTTTTAATATTTAATATTTATTTTTATTATACCTCACACCATATCTTCATTGAATTTATATTAAATATTGAAATACTATAAATTAATTTTTTAGACCACAAACTAAAGCTATTTTAACCCCTTTACATGGTTTGAGGTTGAAGACCTCAACCTGAACCATATATTAATATGAGTTCTATTACAAACTCATTTTACAATTTTTGAATAATTATTTAACAACCCATTGGGTGTGTCCTTGAATTCCTAGGTATTTTTAGAAATTCATTAATAAAAAATAGTTTAGTAAAACTGCTTGTTCATTAGTAATTTTCTTATTGCTTTATGTTTGTGACTCAAACAATTTTATTAAATAAATTGATATGTAATTTTTTAACCAAACATGACTTGACGAATTAAATTATGAATCTAATTATTTCTATTTATAAATGAAATGGTTAGTTTCATAGTTGATGTGATTATGATATTAAGTGAATTTCTATGACCGTCTTGTTATTAATAAATGAAATGGCCCAAAAATTTTAAACATTAATTTTGGTGGAATTCATAATTTCACGACCTCTTACTTTTTCATATTTTAAGAAATTAGTGGAATGATTAAAAGAATGTCCACTTATAATACTGAAAATTAATTATTTAAATTATTTACACACTCCTTATGTGATACTCTTATTTCTTCTTATGAAATGCATTGGATGTGCTTATAGGTTATTTTTTTCCCATGAATTGAGTGATACTTTGGTTTCCTTGCCAAGAAATTATGTGGACAGGCTCATAGGCAATACATTTCCCATGATTTTACCTATAATTGGGTTTCATATTTATGGAACACCTTTGATAGACTCATAGAGAAATAGAAAGTTACAGGTGGTACTTGGATTTCCTCTTTGTGGAACTCTAAGGATTGTATCATAGATTAAATTGAATTATATTAGTCATTGATTGATAAACTCATTGGGTGGAATCATAGGACAATAAATTATATCATGATTTTTATTCGATATGAATAATGGTACCTCCTATATGATATTTAGTACACTCATTTATAGAAACCTTGGATTATAGCCATAGGCCCTATGACTAATTTATCATTATCACCATTACTATTATGTGGATTACTTTGATCCTAGCTTGTGTATGTACGTATTTTCATATATTTTTTCACATAAATTGATATATATACATGTGGGTTTTCTCAGAGATATTCTGTATTAGGCCAGAGAAGGTATGGATGGATAGGTGTCCTTGAGGAACCGAATCTTGACATGTTTACATTTATTTATTTATTAATTTCTTGTTATATCTACCAACTAATTATTTTATACACACAAAATTTCTAGCAATAGAAAACATTGGTTGTGAACTACTATGTGTATCTCACACCCGTTTTGGTATTCCATTACACTAGGGTACTTGAATCGACTTCATGGTTATAGGATTAGGTACATTGATTGTGCTTTATTTCTACTGTTCTTTTAGGTTAGGATGGATTTTAAGATAATATGATCACTAATATTCTCATGATAAAATTGGATATAGATATGGTGTCTTGTATTTATTTATTTATTTTTTCAATATCTATATATACTGTGTATACGAACCTATACTTATTCCAGACCATGTTCACGCAAGATTATTATTTTATTTATTGTTGATGGTCAATTATTAGTATATTATGTTGGTTTTACTTATTATTTTTTCATCTATATTTATTAATGAACTAGAGGTTATTATCTCCCCCACTATACATCAAAAGGACCTTTGATTCTAGTCGGTAGCTTCTGGCACATGGGGAGGTGTGCTTGAGGCATAATGGAAAACTATTATAGGGATCCATTCTATGTGGCTTCCTAGTCGAGACTATACACATGGTACCAGTGGTGTTTCTTTTACTTTTGTCATACTATTTTGGGATAGTATACAAGAGACTAGAAATGCACAATAACATGGTAAATAGCTCATATCTAATTCCGGACAACCTACACATGAGGGAAGAATCAGGTTTCTAGGGATGCCACTATTGTACTCTTTTACAATTTATTATTATTTCACCTTAGGTGATTATTTTAATTTATAAGGATACTAATTTATGATATATTACCCCATTATTGGTGTGAAATGGTATTATCCTTACATGCATAATTATAAGCATAAAGAGATTCACATTCTATGCATATGGAATTCAATGTATACTTCATTGTAGGTTTCTTGATGCATGTGGTTTTTTTATAAAATTCATGTGTGATTATCATCATACTTATTTTTATAGCTTGATTGGTTGTTTTATTGTGTTTATTTCCCCTAATGGAACACCAATTTATAATTATAAAATATATAAATTAAAATTAAATGTCTACATCAATTTAAAAAGTGTTTTCCTGCATATCTTGATTGTGGAATTCTATTTAACCTATCGATTTGGATATGTTTGATCCCTATTCAATGTTTTCATGAGCCGAAACATTATGGTTTTTGACTAAATAGGTTCAAAATTTTCAAATTATAATGTTTATTTACACCCTATAAATTGGTAAATACTAATCCATATAATTGAACCATGTCTTATGAACATTTTTTATTCCAAAAAATGTGTAATAACCTATTTTCAGTTACACAAATCCCAATTATAACTTATAATGAAAATTAAAATTTTGATATGGAAATATTAATTCATCTAATTTAACAAGATGTATATAGAGATATGATTAAATAAAAATTCATATAAAAATAATTGATTTTAAATTAATGGTAAATTTCAACTTAATGGGGATTACACCTCTGTTATTTTAGCATAGCGAAATGTATGAATAAGTTCCTAGAGGAACACCTAGACCAAACTAGGTTAGTTTGGGAACATTGTTCTTGAGATAAAAAAATTAAGGGAAGGTTGAATCTTGAATGAAATAACTGTTATGGGTGGGATTTAAATGGTAATATGATTGTAATTTACAGATCATTGACTCCATAAATTGGGAATGGATGCCCATATAACCGTACCCATATTAGCATTAATAGACCCTCATAGGTTTTCTCATTCCTTTTATACATTGGTAAATACCCATGGGGGAATGTTTTTGGAAATGGTATTGTCATTTAAGGTGTCTAAAACCACTAATATTGTGTTACTTAAAAAATTATTGTTTTATTTCACCTGACTAGTTCCCCTAGTCTATAAAAGCCATGTTATCTAGTTGAGAGTATTATTTATTCTAATGAATTTGTTAATTAAATTTAAAATTGAAACCTAAAGGGTGTTTTAATATATATTATTGAATTGTAATTTTATTCAATTTAGATAATTTTATTAATTTTTAGCTAAATAAATGTTGATTTTCAATATTTAAAAGGAATTTAGGAGATAATTTGTCAAATAATAAATCAAATCATCTAAATTAAGTGACTAAAATAGTTTCATTTAAAACCGGTACTTGATATCACTTGAGTTAATGATGTTTAAAATACTTTCATGAATAATCAATTTTTAAATGCCTTAAAATAGAAACAACATGCTGTGTTCTGGTATTCACCCTCATGTAAGGGTTATCCTTAGTTTTACATTGAGGTATTCTTTAAGCGTGAATGTGAGCAATGAACATATGTATTAGTGTCATCTTATAGTTGATGTGTATTCTTAATGGTTAGGCTATAGAACCTAGTAATATTTTAGGTATGAATATAGTTTTAAATTCCACTCCATATGATTAAATAATGGGTTATTCATTGAGGTAGAGACCTCATAATATTTAAGCATTGCTAAATGCTCATAATAATTTTTCCAATGAGAGGTGTCATTCAAGTATTATTTTTCCTGATTACAACTATAGATAAAGAAGTAACACCCCCCGTACGTGGGTGGTTTTTTGGTAAGTTGGACCTTGAGGGGGTATTCCCGTATATGGATACCACCATGTTTGAACTATTAATCCTTTATATTGAGGTTTTATCATTTTAATGAGAACTAATCTATTGAGTTTCTAAAAAATGATCTAGGAATTGTAACCTGATTCATAGAAAGTGATGCTATATGCCTTGTCGAAGGTTTTTGACCCTTGTGGGTTAATTACTATCTACTTCCATTTATTTTAACCTCATCAAAAATAGTTTTAACATGAATGTTATACAACATGTAACTTATTACTATAAATGGGATATGGTTATCATGATAGATAATATGGGGCTTGGTTTGTGGACCTAGACTCCTACACATTGACTCAAAACCTAGTTGGTTAATGAAGTCATTATATTAAAGAAAACCTAAGAAATGTGTTGGTCCATGACTATTTTTTCCTTTTTCATGGTAAGCTCAATTTTAAACTCATATCTAGAACGACACACGATAGGTGCTCTAGTCTTTTGATTTAGGCATGTGATATATTTTATTTTAAATATCACTATGTGTAATTATTTATCGAGTCAGGTTTCTATGGGTAGGAATATTTGGATGCCTAATTATATTGACTTGTATATCCACAATTAATTTTTTTCATTGTGGAAATGATGATGGTAGGTGGGAAGTCATTTTTTTAAACCATGGAATAGGTGAGATGCCTAATTTATATGAGGACTACCAAAGGGAATTATAGTTTAATGGAAACTGTAACAATGTGTAGCAAATTAAGTTATAATCTTTCAATGGAAAAATCTTGGGAAAACGAATTTTGTATTTTAATGGGTGGTATGAGTTAGTACACCCACTAGTTATGAAAAGATCATTTTTCCTTGTTATCACATATTAACTCCTAAAACTAAATAATAGTGAATTGCCGGGTGTGATCCAAGGAACAATAGTCTACATGGAAGTTTTTATTTTGAGAGTGGTGGCCCAAATATTATGGTAAATTTAAGGTTTGTTCCCTATATTAGGGATAAATTGAGAATATAATATGCATAATGATATGATTGAACTATAGTTAGACATTGTCATGCATGGTTTAAAGACATGGTGTTAGGTGATAAATGAAGAGATGTATGGCCAATTTTGATTTTAGTATGTTTCAAGAGATCTATGCATGCATGTTTTTAGAATATTGGTGTACTCGTTATTAGTGGGGATTTTTCTCAATATCGTTACATCACCCTATGTATGTTGAGAGAGTATTACCTATTTTTCAAGCTACCAATTTAAATTTATAAAATGTTTTCCTGAAATAAATCCTCAAAGGTATCACTCAAGGAGGGGTTTTAAGTTAATCCAAATTGTGTGTAGTACACTATTGAACATTTGAGGGCGATGATCCCCATTATGACTCAAATTTAGTGTTCACAATGAGAATTTTTCTCAAAAACCATAAATCCATCTTGGATGATGTTAAAGTTAGTGATCATGATTAATGGGTTTATAGACATACCAATCATTATATAAAGGCATGAGAAGTGGTAATAAATATCTCCTTTTGTTAAATAATTGAAAAGTATGATCATAAGGTGGAGAGTGATATGTCGACCGCTGGTTGGAACACCTCATTTTAGAATGGTTGGGGTAATTTGAGAATGGTTATGTGATGGTCACTTTGGCACAAGTATTCTATTAATAATATAGAAAATTTTATGGTTGTAATCCTCAATAAATTACAGGTACAGTTCGATAATGGATATGGGTGAAATCTAGATGTGGGTGTTAGGCTTAGAGTAGCGTATGAAAATCCATGGATTCTGGATCATAATAGTTCCATTGCTGATATTAAATCATGATGTCATTGAGTTGGTGATACTTCAGCCCACATATTAAATTGGAATTTAGGTACGATCTTTAGTGAGCATGGTCAGAATGATCTAGGTACTCCTTGGGATAATGGATTCACAATTTGATTTAGTGAAATTTTGACCATAGGAGCCAAGAATTTTTAGAATGTCGTTGAACATAAGTTTTCCAACATGATTTCTCAACAATAGTTGGATGTATAGGGTGGGTAAATTGCATTAGGCATGTCATTAGGATGAGATAGATTCAACATAAAAGGTCATCTTGGGATTTTCCAGGAAAACACATCACAACAAGTATATGTTCAGTCAATTAGAGTTTTACCATTTCTATTAGATCGAGGACCGAGGGTATTTCCCTCATATTAAATTTGATTAATTCTAGGAGTGTGACTATAATTCTATGGAAAAGATCCAGTAGTTAAGTTTGATGGTGGGAGTACACTAAATCAGAATTGGATATTTAAAACTATAACCTATAGCAGGGATATACATAGGCTAGATGATGTAAGGTAAAACTACGTGATATTGTATTATGGATGATGAGGTTGTATGTGTTCAATATTAACGATTCAAAGGTTGTTTTGAGTGTTATAATGAGTTTTAAAGGCTTAAGTAATATGTGATTTAAGTGATTCTTTATGGTGAATTGGGTATTTGAAAACACATCACAATTGTTTTAAAAAAATACTCACCCATGTTTTTTAGGTGATGTTTTCATTATTACTAAACCCTTATTGGGGATAATAAGGTTCAATGTGGGGTCGTTTTAACATCTCATGTTTTGAACGAGTTTAAAATTCCATGAGGAATTTGAAATTATCATTTGGTGGATGGGAAAAAACATAAATTGAGTCTTAGAACATGATTATTAGAGTTGTAAAACATTACAGTATTTTTTAGATGTGGTTTAAGTCCTGATAGGTTTTTAATAAGTCTGTATGACATTCTAAAGCATTGGGATTTGATAGTTCAATTCAAGACGAGATAGCCTTAGACACAAGGTTAGAGCATAGTTAGAACTAACCATAAATATTAGCCGTGTGGACCAATTTGTTAAGGAAAAAGATAATCTTAACTGTGTAGAGTAACCCTATGAAACTGTGTGGGATATATATAGTGACAAATGGGTTTTCAAATCATGAACCTAAGGCCTCACAATCGTGTTAAATATCTATAATAAATTACAGAGGGAGACACAAGGGCTAGACATAGTTTGTTTAACCATCACTACAAAAAAGTCTTCAATACCAATATAAATTTAAAAGTAGATGTTATATCTATAGATAAAAACATGGAATTACAATAAATATTTTGTTTTTTGGATTTAATTATACATAAAAACAATTTTTTACCAAAAAAATATGTATATTAACTAATTAATACCAATTTTTTACCAAAAATTAAATATGTTTCTTTATCATATTATCTCTATCAAATAGTTTTAAAACAAATAAATATACTTTTGTTAATAATTTATACCAAAAAATATTCTTCCATTATAGAAATTTGTTGGAATAAATTATTAAAAAATAATTTTTTTTAATAAAAGATAAATATGTTGTATTAATTATTTAGAACCAACACATCATTCATAAATAAAAAAATATACTTATAAACTGAATTAAAGTATAGATAACATACTATATTTATTGAAATTAATATAAATTTAAATATATGTTACTGAAAATTTATCTAAATTTCAGTATAATATATTTTAAAATTATCCATTGTAAATAATATACTTTCAAAAAAATATAATTTTTTTCTAAATTAATTGTGGTGAATATATAATCCATTTTATAAAAAATTAATTTTTAAAAATTTATAATCTATCAAAAAAATATATAATTTTTTTCAAAAATATTAGAATCATTTGGTATGAATACGAAAAGAACACATAAAATAATCATTATTCATTTTCAATAAAATTATTCCAATAAATAAATAATATATTTTTATTCTCAAGCCATAATACACCCATCCACACCTAATCTCCAATATTCTCCTTGACTCCCAATAAACATTGCCTCCTTGCCCACTCGAATCTTAGCTGAGTGCATCATATGCACGATGCTAGTTTAGTGAAATACCAACTAGCCAATCGACCTCCCACTGACACCAAGGTCAAAGAAAAAAATAGCCCGCGGAAATAGGATGGAATCTAAACCAATGTGTGTTATTCTTCTTCTTTCATTACATATTATCTTCCTCCTCTAATATCATTTTAGGTAATTATTAATGTGATCAGGTTTTCTCAGATTCTGGAAACTAGAGGGGACATTTATTTGGATTTTGGTAGGTTTATCTATTAATGTAATGTTCTTTAGTTGTGATAATTTTTTGAAGAGAATGTTCTTGATTAACTTAATGAAAAAAAATTTATTTTAAAATCATATTTGATTTATAAGCAGAATGTTTGGAATTTACATTTCATATTTTTTTACTAAAAATAAATTTCTTTAAAAACGGTCAAGATACAAAAAATGTTTTTCCATTATAACGAAAATAATACTTTTTTTGTGACCAAAAAAGTTATTTTTCAAATTCACCTAAAATAAAATAAAATAAAAATAAATTTTAACTAATTATATTTTTCTTATATTATGATATAAATTTTAAATGGTTTACTTCTTGATTTTATTTTGATTAATAAATTGTTGGGTTAATGTAAAAAAATTACAAAAATATCTCTTATTTTTGTTTAGGCCTCTTCTATATAAAAATGTTTTTCTATTATAATTCAAATCGTAGTGCTTTAGGATATTTTTTTGCTGAAATTTCATATCTGTTTTTTTGTGACCAAAAATTTTATTTTTAATATTCTTCTAAAATAAAATAAAATTTAAATAAATATTAACTGATTATATTTTCCTTATATTTAGATATAAATTTTTATATAATTGACTTTGTGTTTTCTTTTTGTTAATTAATTGTTGGGTTCTTGTAAAAAAATCACAAAAACATATCTTATTTTTGTTCTGGCCTTTTCTATATAAATCTTTATTGTTATAGGTAATTATTTTACATAAGCCAATGGCATTTAATATTGGTGAGATATGTTTTCATAATTCATTTAAAATGAAAACCAAATGGTCTAGGATTATAAAAATTTTAAAAAGAAATTAATTATTACTTCCTCAAATAAACATGAAATTGAGTAGTAATTAATTTTACCTGATAATGATAATTTCTATATTACTTATAACTTGAACATGTTATTTTCAAGGCATTCATTTTAATTGTAGACTTGGTTTAACTGAAAAAGAAATTTTCCTTTAGAAACATTTATTGAAATATTTAGTAGGATTATATAGATCATGATCAATAGCATTCGTTTTAGGTCTATGTTGGGATTGGTCTAGGCATATAAAGTTAAGTTAACTAAAGAATGGGTATATTATATTGTATCTTTACATGAGAGTTTGTTGAAATGAATAATTGAAAAAAATTCATAGGGATGATTGGTGTATTGAAATATAGAAATATGATACATTTATCATTTTGATTAGGTATATAAATTGAGTATTGATAAGACAAATCTCATTACAATATTGTATTTGTGGACTATTATCTAGTAGATGAATATATACAGGTAATAATCCTGATGGTTTTTAAAGATGAAAAATATTTTCATTGATAAATTTGTATAGAAAAATATGTATATTTGATATATTTTGTCTGGTTAATATCTGTATTTTCAAGGCTAGATATAACACTCCAAGATATTATAATATGTCACTTTTTAATTTATCTTCTTCGATAGTTTACATTACACAAAAAACAGAGCTTAAAAAATGATTCAATATTCCTATTTAATTCTGACAGTTATCTCATAATTGTTGGAATGACAGAAATGAAAGAGATTATAAAAATTATGAAAATATATATGAAACATGTTTATAAAATTAATTCATTAGTTACCAATAATTTAGAAATTAATACCAATTGAACATAAATAATGTATTTTTATAAAAACAGTTTTTTTCACCCACAATGACATTCCACATTAGTAAATAAAATTAATCACTATTAATAAAATATATTATTTAAATTTATCTATTATATATTCAATCAAATATTTTTATATAAATCCAAAATATTTTTAGTGGAATAATATATAATTTATCCAATTATACACATAAAAGTCTATATTTTTGAAAATATAGTTTTACTACCTTTTAATGGAAAAAATGATTTAAATATAATTTTTTACACTTAAAAATTATATTTGACAAATTAAACATTATTTTTGAAAGCATAATATCAACATTTACTTTGGTAAATTTTTTGGTATTTTTCCAAAAATATTCATTTTTGATTCATAATAACAGGAACGTTGAACCAATGATATTTCCATTTGGAATAATAATATGGAAATTAGAAAAATAACCTTATATATTAAATTATAAATAATATTTACTCATACTATAAGTGATAATATGATATAATTAAATAATAGTATAAGTAAATAATTTTTTCAAAAATTATTAATTATGTGTAGATATTTTTTATTAAAATAATTGTTTATTTTAATAATTAATATAATTATTTATAAGTAAGAAAATTTCTATTAAATTTATTCATAAATTATTAATATTTTTTCTTATTATTATAAGATAATTTTATGATAACCTAATTAATTTTTCAAGGTGTTATAAATTCATTTATCAATTTAAAAATTGGAATTTTCCAAGAAAAAGTTTATTTTAATAAAAAATTAAATTTCTCATATTTATAAAATTATTTTCAAAAAAGGGAGTTATTTTTTGAAATATAAATATTGAAAAATGTTTACGGTAATTTTTTGGGATTTTTCAAAGATACTAAAATTTTTGTTGAATAGTAAAATATAATAATTTATGATAAATGTTAAATACATGAATAATTGGGTAATATGTGATTTATGGATTATTTAAGCCCATAATATCGAAATCTACTTCATTATTTAAATACATTTAGTGATAATTCTAAAATAATAAACACTTTTGAGCCAAAATAATAAACAATTGAATATAATATTCAAAAAACACCCCTCTCCTACATTATAACTTCCACAACTCACCACCCCATCCCCTCACACCTACCAAGAATTAAAATTGTCAAATTTCTCCCCAAATTTCTTCCCAAGACCCTCCCCCACGTCCATGACCCTTTGGTATAAACAAAATAAAAAATCATTCACCATAAAGAGGTTCTCAAGGAGTTGAATTCATGAGGTAAATATCCTCTTTATTTTCATTAATTTTCATTTTAATTTTTTTATTTTATTATACTTACCTTACCTAACCTATCCAAAGAGACATGTTAACTCCAATATAATTTTTATACTATAATTATATCTTTTTAATTTAATATTCATAGTCAAACTCTCTCATATTTCTCTTTTATTCAATAAATGAAAACATCACTTGTGATGTGTCAATTTACTAACATCATGACCGATGCATTTTCATTTTTCATTAACACCTTCAAGTATAGACATAAAACCATTTTTGTTGATAAATAATTAAAATATATGTATTAAAACATATTTTGTGTTATAGAACAATAATATACACACGATGTTAAAAAAAACAAAATTGGTTTGTGATGATCGAAAAACAGAAAAAATAATCTAAACGATTATCACTAACACCTTATCTAATGATTCATCCTCAACACAAATATTCATATGAATAAAGTAAAAAATTCATATTATTTATATTCATTAATAAAATAGAAATTTAATTCTTGATATTTATTCCTATCTTATATGAAATTCCATACTCATATATAATTAAACTGATCATGAAAACCAAGGAAACGAATGTCTCCGAATAATAAAATTGTATTTTATAACAAATAAAAAGACCATTAATGAACTTAAAAAAGTTATATTTAATAAAATAAATGTATAAAAGGTTAATAATTAATTAATTAATGTATCTAATTTGATTAACTAGTACATTAAGATCAATCATAGATCACATTCATCCATAAGGCATGAATTTCTTCCCAAACCTCTATTTTCATTCGGGTTACAATTTCCCCCTCAATACAACAATGTAATTCTTAATTATTTTTATTTAATTCTTAAATTTTTTTATAAATACCAAAATCATGTATATATATAAGTTCATATTTCTTTTATGTTTAAATGCATGTTTTATTAGGTTTCCTTTTTTAATTCCTTATGATAACCAAGATCGATTAAAAGAAACTTCCCCATTTCCTACCCATTTTCAAGTACCACCGATAATATTTTTTAAACAACATATATTTTTCAAAAATCACTAATTTTTTTAATGAAAAATATCAATTTTTATTTATGGTTTTATAAAAAAATAGGCCCTTTTCAATTTTAACGACTCGTTAATATTTTCATTGAACCACATTAAAGAGGCTCATTTGTAATCAATCTTAAACACTCTATTAAAATGTTTTCACTTAAGTTCGACAATATTTATGCCAAAAATATTATTTAATTTTTCTTCCATATTATGTTTTGGGATATATATGCTTAAAATATAATTTTATGACAAATAAAAATGATTTTCCAAAAGATCTATTCTTTCCAAAGTAGAAAAGGGATTTTCATGATCCCACTTTTAATTTTATGATATATATGCCTTTTTCACCAAATATTCCATGACTTTTGTATATTTAATTCCCTTTTATATTTATAATCATGTGTCTTATTATTCTCATGAAATTATATTTTTTATATAATTTTTTTCTTTATAGGGACTAAGAATTACTTTTCTCATAGTGGTATGAGACACGTCATAATGTTTAAAGATAATTTTCCTTAAGAAATTATAAATGATTTTATCAGAGTATTTTCATCTATTATTATGCTTCAAATATATATAATTGTTCTGGGAAATAGAGATTTAAGTTTTATTTTTATTAGACATATATGAAATTAATTGGACTTAGTAAGTGATGGGTAGGTCCCTCTATAGCCCTTCGATGCATCTGTAGGTCTTAGGAGACATATCAAAAATGGATTTTGGCCTAGGCCTTAACCATTTATTTTTCAGAAGTCTTGGACAAGACCTTGACAGTTTTTACTATTTCCAACATATAAATTACCTCATCATGATATTAGGTATTGATAAATCATGTGATTATTCTACTAGTAGAATATCCATGGTCATGTTTCATGTGATTATTTATAAGTAATTTATTATTTAGCTTTTATTGATAACATATTATTATCATGAATATGTTTTATTGAATTGAGTTTTACTTATTCAAGTTACCTTATTATTTATTATTATGATAGCTTCAAATGTATTGTATAACTTTATTGATAATCGGTTGTCACCCCATATTTATATTTTATTTATCACCAGTATAAGATGTTTTATATTATGAATGAATTGCCCAGATAATCTAGGAGTTTATGGACATTTCCAATGGAATTGTTATGTTTTTTTCATTAATTTTGTAATTTTTAGTTTATATATAAAATATAGAATCCAAAACTACTAAACCGATCAGTCCTTTCGGATATGAGTCCTTTATCTGTGCTAATGTATAAATGTAATGAACAGGCTCCAAGCTACTAGGGTTTGGGCCTTTACAGTAGGTAGCTGAGAACGTTTAGTAGAAACTTTGGAAACTAGATTTAGAAAAATTGATTAGGGAACATAAACCTAAGTTATACTTTGAGGATATGAAACATCATATAATTTTCATAAGGTAGATATTATGTGGGTATTCCAAGCATCACATCCCTGTCTAGATACTACATGTTGATGCAGTTTTGGAATAAATTTACCTAGGGGTAACTACTCGGAAAAGGTGTCTTGAGCCTCAGTTGGGGTAACATCGTGCACGAAATTATGCATTACTTTTCACCTGGTCCAAAACTCAAGGGGGATATTATTTAAATAATTCACATTTTCTTTACAAAAAATTATAATGTATTTAAATGTAAATATATTCCCAACGATACTAAGCTTATGATTTAGAGATTAGTTATACCTAAATTATCAATTTATGATTATGTCATTCACTAGTTATGAGAATAAAAATTAATTTTCATAATTTTATGATCTAATTTAGTGCATTTTAATATTTATAAATGGTTCTTAGAGGAAGGAATGAGAACCTGACCAATACACATGATCAAAAGAGTAAGTATGATCAAATCTTTTTTGGACATATGCCAATAATTGGAAGGGAACAAGTCTGACAAAAATTTTAATTAAATAGGGATATAATACCTTGTGATAATGAGACATAAAATGAATTCCATAAGTACTATATATATGGAGGGTTTCATGATAAAAATAGTACAACTAAGAAAAAAGTGTATAATGGAAATAAGAGTAATACTTAATTTCCCACATGTGATAATTTCGGAAGTAAACACCTTTGTATATGATTAAGTGTAAAATTATTTTTCTTAAAGTGTGTAGATAATTTACATCATTCTTATAATTGAGAGGGTATTAAAAATGTTTTTTTTGTAAAATGCTTAAATTATAAGGATATCAGAAACTATGCAAATCAATATCTCAAGCATCAAAGGAATATATCTGAAAAGAGGATAATTGATCCTGGCCAAGATTACTCTAACAAATAGAATCAATGGTAATGATTAATTTTCTTGTGTTTGGATTCATGAATTTTATTATTGGAGTATTTTATCAATAATTCTATTGGTAAAAGAATCAAGAGATATAAAAATATTGTAATGAATCACTTATTCTTTATAGATTTGGAAGGGTGCTTGTTTTCATTAAGGTTTTAAGGTGATCAAGGTATTAATATATTTTTGATGTCAGATTAAGAGATAAATTATTTTATAAATCCTATGTTAATTTGATTATGGAAATTTGGTGACATTACTTTTAAATTTATTATCATTGAATATGGATTGACATGTTTTAAATGGGTCTTAAGATTTTGTATTTGTGGAATGGATAAACTTAAGCTTTAAAAATTATTGTTCCTTGATAATATGTGTTATAATTATTAGTTTCAGTAATCATTTCATGGTCTATGAAATGATTTGAGGACTATATGATTCATTAAATGTTCTTCAGGAATAAAAAATTCATCATGAATATTCATTTTTTAGGTGTAAGGGATGATGCGAAAATAGATAGAAACACAACTAAAAGATGAGATTATTCTTATGACATAAAAATTAATTGATTTTGTTTATTTATCAAGTTTCTATTACATAGTAAAATAATCTCTCAAATATATGAGATGAATTTTAAAAATAATTTCATCTATTTACTTTTTATTTTTAGAAATCAATGATCTTTTAACCGTCATAGGATTTACTATTTTCTGATGGTTAACTTTATAATGGCCATGTTTTCCATCACTATCTATAAAAACATGATAGCTATTTTTTCTTCCATTTCAATACCTTCAAGAATGTTATCTTATTTCTGAATCTTAGTTTTTTGGTGACTTTTAAATTCATCTTTATCTCTTTTTAAGAGGAAGTTTCATTAACACCATTTATGATGTTTTGTTTCATTAAAGAATTTTCATGTGACAATATTTGAGTTTAACGTATAGTTTTTAATTGAAAGGACATAATTTATTAAGTATGGGGGAATTTAACTCCCCAATATATTACAATATGTATCTTTCTAAATTTATCTAATTCGATAGTTTACATTACACATAACACAGAGATTAAAATAATGATTAAATATTATTATTTAATTATGATAGTTATCACCCAACAATTGGAATGCCAGTAATAAATGCGATTATATAGATTAGGAAAATATATATTACAAATGTTTATATAATTAATTCATTGGTTACTAATTAATTACGACTAAAAATTAAATGAACATAAGGGATATATTTTTATAAAAAACATTTTTATGCCTATTATGATATTTTATATTAATAAATTAAATTAAACATTGTTAATGAAATATATTAAAGAAATTTATATAGTATATATTCAATGAAATATTTTTTCATTTTCTAATTTTTTTAGAGGTATAAGATAAGAGTTTATCGAATTTTACACAAAAGTCAATTTTTTTTCTAAACCTAGTTTTAGCACATTTTAGTGGTGAAATTGTTTGAAAAACAACGTTTCAAACTTTTTTAAATAATATTTGATAAAATAAAATTTATTTTGGAAATATTACAATCAAAATTTACTTTGGTAATTTTTTACCAGTATCATTTTTGATTAATAGTAATGGGACGGTTGAAATAATAATTTGACAGTTGGGAATAGTAATGTTTCTATTAGAACAATAACCTTACCTATGAATTCATAAATATCATTTTGACTTATTATTAGTGGTAATATTATATAATTATATCATAGTAGGATTAATGAAATTTGCTATACATTATTAATTAAGTGTTGATATTTTTGATAAAAAATAATATTTAATTTTATAATTAATATAATTATTTAAATGGAAATTTATTTTAATAAAATGTTTTCATAAATTATTAATTACTTATCTTATGATTATAATATAATTTAATGAGACCTAAAATAATTTTTCAAGGTGTTATAAATTTAGTTATAAATTTAAAATTACTATTTTTTAGGTAAATGATGATTTTATTTGAAAATTAAATTTATCATATTTAAAAAATTATTTTCAAAAAAGAGTAAATTTTTAAAATCCACTGATTTAAAAATTGTTATGGTAAATTTTCGGGATTTTATATAAAATACATGATTTTTGGTGAATAGTAAAATACGACAATTTGCACTAAACGTTAAATACATGAAATACTGAGTCATAGGTGATGTATGGAAGATATAAGCCCAAAATATCTAACAATACATCATAATTGTAATATATTTTCTGATAATTAACAAAAAAATCATAGTCTTGATCCAAAATAATAATCAAATTAATAAAATATTCAAAAAACACCCCTCCCCTCTACTATAAAAACAACCCTCACCACCCCTTCTCATCACGCCTTCTATGTTTTGAGCCTTATAAAATTTCATCCATATCTTATTAAAAATAACCTAAACCTTTTACAATATCCGTTTGTATAAAAAATACCAAAATAAACTTCTTTAAGGAGCTTCTCAAGGAAGATAATTTAAGAGGTAAAAATTATCTTTATTTTATTTCATTTTATTTTCAAGTCCTTTTATTTTTTTAACCGGATTGGAAGAATGAGAGGGTATGGAAGCCGCCATTGGGACCAGGCACCGTGAAAAATTTTACAGGGCAATGCTAGCCGATCAGCAATGCAAGGTGTAGAGCTAAGGCGATCAATGATGTATGATGCTGGAGAGGGGCAGTTCTAGTGGGCTAGGCCTACGGGTCATGTATGGGAATGGTATGCCTCTAGGCCTTCGGGTCATGTATTGCGGGTCATGTCGGGCCTTGTGCCTTGGGCCTACAGGTCTTGTTTGGGTTCCCCTTCAACCCTTAAAAGGGGGATTATCCATAATAAAAAAAAATAAGGCCTTTAGGCCATTCATAGTGTACTATATCTGTTTTATTCCATAAATGAAAACATCTCCCGTGATGTGTCAATTTACCGACATGATGGATGATGTATTTTCATTTATCATTAACACTTTCAAGACTGGTAATTAAACCATTTTAATGGAAAAAAATTACAATATATGTATTAAATCATAGTTAATGTTTTTAACCATTATATACACATGATGTTGATTTATAAAAAAACTATTTTGTAATGATAAAAAAATCGCCATGATAATCTAAACAATTATCACTAACATCTTATCTAATGATTCAACATTAACCAATATATTCAAATGACTTTTATAACTATTTAATCTGATGGATATTTATTAATACAATATAACTTCAATTCTAGATAACTATTCCCTTTTTACACGAACTTTTATAATCATATACAAGTAAAGAGATAATGATAACCAAGGAATGAAATGCCCCCGAACAATAAAATTGTATCTTATAACTCATCAAAAACCATAAATGAACGTAATATAATTATATTAAATTAAATACATGTATGGTATGAATTTATTTAATTTTATTATTCCAGACATTAACATAATGTGAAGAAAACATTCAATCATAAGGTAAGGGTTTATTCTCAAACCTCCATTTCATCCGGTTTATGATTTCTCTCTCTATACAACAATGTAATTATTAATTATTTTTATTTACTTCCTAGAAATTTTTTCAATACATTCCAAAATCTGGTATCCATACCATTTAATCTTTCTTTTTTGTGTAAATGCATTATTTATATGGTCTCATTTTCAATTTATCCCAATAAGCTCACACAATTAAAGGAAACTTCCCTATTTCAGTCCCATTTTCAAGTACCTCCCATAATATTTTCTATGATACCAATATTTTTAATAATAACTCATTTTATCATGAAAAACTATCTTTTTTAATTTCTGGTTTTATACAAAAAAATATTACTTTTTCTATTTTAAGGACTCTTTAATATTTTTCTTAGACTACATTGAAGAGGCATATTTCTAATGTTTCTTAAACATTTTTTTAAAATATTTTAACTTACGTTGGACATATTTTATGTCTTAAATATAATTTCATTTTACATAATCTTTTTATGGGATATAAATGTTTACAATATTATTTTATGAAAGATAAAAATGATTTCCCAAAATAACTCTTATTTCCAAAGTAAAAAGGGGTTTTCACGTCCCACTTTTACTTCTGTGAGATATATAAATTATTCACCACTTATTTCATTCTTGTGGTGTATGTTCTCAAATTTTATATATAAAATAAAAAATATTATTATTCTTATAATATTATATGTTTCATTTAATGTTATTCATTCATAAGGATTAAGATTAAAATGTTTCAAAGTGGTACGAAACAATTTAGAATGTTTAGATATTATTTTCCTCAAGAATTTATCAATGATTTTATTTGTGTAATTTCATCGACTATTATGATTAAAATATTTCAATGTGGCATGTGAGAATTTTCATAAAAGATATATTTTTATTCGATATATTTGGAATTAATTGGACTTAGTAATTGACAGGTAGAGCCCGATATATCCCCTCGATGCATTGGTATGTCTCATGAGACAAAAAATGGGGTTTGGTTGTGAACTTAACCATTTATTTTCATAATTATTGTCTAAGGACTCTATGGTTTGTTTATGATGTTCAACATTTCAATTAACTCATTATGATATTATTAATTGATAAATTATATGATTATTCAACTAGTAGAATATCCGTGGATATGTTTTATGTGAATATTTATATGGAATTATTTATTCATCTTCTATTCCAAGAATATTATTATCAAGATTTTTTTATTAACATGATATTTAATTAGTCACCTTGACTTATAGTTTATTATTATAACTTTATCCACAATATTATTTACCATCACTCAACATATGATCCTACCACTTTCTTAGGTTTTATTTTTCCCCGTGATTGGAAGATGTATATTATGAATGACTTATAGGGATAATCTACGATTTTATGGGTGTTCCTAGTGGAATTACTACGTTTTTTTCTATTCAAATTGTTATGAAATGTTCATGTATGTAATATGGATTCCAAAACAACTTAATTGACTGGTCATTTGGGATTTGAGTCTTTTATCAATAGAAAATTATAAATACAGGGCACTGATATTGGACTACAAGGGTAAGGGTTTTTACACTACAACTATATAAACATCAGGTGTGGACATAACACATTCTATAATTGGGTAAAACCTTCAAAATAATGTCTTTAAACTAATGAAAAATCAAAAATCATGCATCAAGTATCATGAATTACCACTCTCCTGGCCTCTATTTAATAACACTAACTACAAAACATGTTATTGGAAAAACATCTCCTAGCAGGCTTGGTTATCCATGGATTATCTCTCACTCTAAGAGTTCACCTCTCTAACTATGTAAACTCATTTTCTATAATCCAAAAATTTTATTTTTGATATATGATCCATTGAACTATCATCTCTTAATCATGGGATATTTAAATATTAATATTTTATCAATTATAATTCGATATGTCCACCTCTTGTTTACATTGGAATCCCTTAACCATCTCCCATTTCACATACCCAGTGTTGTTAAAGGATTTACAAGGAATGCTCCTTAGAAGGATTCTCTGTGGGGAAAGATAGAAACACATGATATTTTTTAATGTGATAAGGCATTAGGATCAAGAAAATCACACCCCACTATGATCCCATTCCCCTCCATTCGGCTAGGTGAGGATTTATGGGAGTGATGTAAATCTCTAACACTTGTGTAGATTCATGAAACAAGGCTATAACACCACTATTAATAGAGGAATGATTAGGGTTTTTTGGGTAGATACCTCTACTATGGTCTTCCTAAAATTGATATAAACAATCAGTGTTAGTTCACTGACTCCTTTACTAAATGCTTCTAATTGTAGGTCACCTGATATATACATATTATTTCATAATCACCATTTTATTTATTTTTTAGTGTTTTTTCCCGTAAAATTTGGTATTTTTTTCTTGATATATTTTTTTTCGGCTCAGTTTATTCTGAAAGGAATCACTCAACCTTATTTTATTGTGTCAAATTATTTATTTAGTTTGTGTAATTTTTGTGGTGATGTGATCATCTTTTAATTTTTTTCACTTATTTTTTTTCTTGATTTTTTTGTCCATATTTTTGTCAACATCAATTTTTGTTTTGGTTTCTGTCAATGTTTTTTATTTTCCATTAACTACTAAAATGAAAATTGAATATATATTTATAATTTGTGTAAATAATCGAAAAAACTATATTAGTTCTATCATGTGACTTGTAGAATTTTTAATTTAAAAATATATTTAATTATATAATAATAATAATAATTTTCATTATTTTTACATTATAGATATATTTATAATGTATTTGTATTGTCCTAAGGTAAAATTTTAAATTCTTGATAGTTGTTCAACTCAAAAAAAATATTTTTAATTCTAGAAAACGATGTTTGTTATAACATTTTTATTTAATTCCATAAAATTATTTAACATTATAATAATATTAGTATGTTTTATTGTTTTTAAATTGTTGGTGGATGTCAATAATATATGTAGTGACCTAAAATATTATTGAAAAATATGTATATTTAATTATTCCATGGATGATCCTTAGTTTCAAGAGGCATGTGTCTTTCATTGTACCTCATACTACGTCCCTAGGCACCCTTTGCAACTAGTTACACTGAGTTCCTTTAAGAACACTAGACTTTTCATATCATAAAATAGTCGTACACCAATATGCTAAATAATAAAATTATCCAACCATAAAATATGAACTAATCATTTGGTTGATATTACTATGATATAGTCTATATAGATAAATATTCAGTGTCATTTTAGACCACTCATAGACCATTTCAATTATTAATATTCTTACCAAAAGGTCACCATTCTTAGTATTCTAAAAACTATATTGTTCAATAGCTATCCAATCCTATTTTTAACACCTAGATGAATGTTTTAGTGAAATATATTACACCCTTTCCTAGAACCTCTCATGGTCACTTGATTGTTTTTTCTCCAATCTCAATTTATGAACGATATTCACATAGGTAAAATTGAACTCAGTGGATTCATAATTAATGCCCAAATATAAAACAGACCACTATCATACTAATTGAAAAAACATATCATACCTCACAAAAGATAACCCGCCTTGGACAAATCTCTGGTCATTCTCCCCCATTTAACCTATATGGAATGTGATAAAGAACATTCAATTACAGATAAATTAGTAATATTATAGAACTCTAACTAGATTTATCCTGGTTTAATTAAATTATCAACCTTATGGACCCGATATCCCTTGATCACTAATATCTTCCCTGAAGAAAATTCTATTAATAAAAAGTATCTAAAATTAATTACAAACCTTATTAATTATTTTTTAATTAATTATATAATTATTTCATATAGTCATAAACCACTAAAACTCAGCATGGGAAGTATGCATATTGTAATATTGAGTAACAATCAAATGATAGATCACTTGTGACTTACAATCCCTTCATGAGAAAAATACCTCAACAAAAATTAATAAAAAATATGTACCAATTTGATAAATATATATGAGTAAATAAATCTAATGAATTATTTCAGGAATAAATTATTAAATCTTGTATGTCCATCACACCAAGCCTATAATAGTTTTAATAATCAAAACCCCCAACAAACTGATGTTATTCAACCATGAACTATTGTTTACTAATGTAATGAAAAAACATTAAGAAACTTCAATTGGTACCCAATACATCACCATTAGGTACCGAGTGGTGTTTTCTACCTGTAACGAAAAAACATACTTGTGCACATCCTAAACCAAGCCCCGAGATTTCCGAAGTAATGATTGAAAAAATTATAAAAACACATAGTTTTTCTTATATAAAATTTGATCCCATCCCATGAAATCAAATATAACCCATCATAATTCCATTTATGCCGAGTAGTTTTTTGGTTCCGCCTATTATAGAAAGAGTGGATTATTACAAACACCTAGACATACAATTTATCATAATCAAGAAGCATCATAGGAAAACTCATTTAGATCATGTAGGTCACCATATTAGAAACCTTTTTTTAATAGTACCATCAATACCATTATGAAACGATTTCCTGCAAAAAGATAACAAACTATGAAATATAACACATACTAAATTCATTGACACTAAGATGATGCTCTGATCTAGATGTCATTAATATTTTATCAAATTATAAATGTCTTACTCCCTGAAAAATGTTATTTATGAAGAACAGACCAACATCCCCTTAATTTTATAGTAGATCACCTCTAGATCATCCATATAAAATTTTTATGATTTCATCATAAGTTTCTCTGAAAAATGAATCCTGAATTTTTCAAGCAGTTCTTTGTTCACTTATATAGATAAATTTATTCTTCAAAACCAAATTCTTTTGATAGTTATGTTTTTTGATCACACAGCTAATTATTTGTAGATACATTAAATTACAATGATGTTTGGGATGCTGTAATATTAGAAGTAGATTTTGATTTTTGTCAGGGGATTTCAGTGCATGTTGTGGCAACAAAAACTATTATTGTTAATTTGTTATTTTATCCATTGGTACTTGAATTGTATATTTGATAGAAGACATCCTATCCAAAATTATAGGTTTTTATCCAGGGGAAGGTATTTTGAGATAGCATGACTTGTGTTGTGATAGTTATTATACCTCCAATGAAGGAAATCCTTCGTCTTCTCAAGCCAAATAAACAAGGTAAGTGACTAATCAAAGCTATATTCCACAAAAAAACACTATGAGTCATCTTCTAATGCAGATAAATAGTGTAGTTTTCTTGGTGTGGTTGAGGAAATATTTGAAGAAGGATATTCCATGGATTCTAAAAGGTCTGTATTTGATGAATATTAAATGATTTAAATAGTGTTTTAACCTTTAATTGGTGGGGTTCAGGTTTGATATTAAAAAACCAACATGAAATATTCTCATGTGATTTTTCTCTTTGGTTTTTCATGTGGGTATCTACCATAGTACAGGCACTATTAGGCACACTGAATCCACTAGATTTGGGAAGTTCCATCCCATGGATGGTCCATTTATCTACTAATGTTTATAGGATAATAATAGATCCATTTATGGCTAGAGGAGACTAGGTGGGCCTACTTCACTCCCTAATATCATTCCCATTTTTATTCTTTGGATGATTTTTTTTTGTTTTTTGAAATAGAAAATCTTGATATGAATACTTAGGACTATTATTGATATAAATATTCATGAGTTAAAATAGTAAATTCAAGGGGATAGGTTTCAATGAGTTTAGAAAATTTTCTATCGAACTTATATTTGATGATATTTTAGTTATTTTAAAAGTATTCATTGTATGTTTATTTGAAATGATAAGACAATGAACTATAAAATTATCCTATTTTATGGAAAATTCATGGAAATTACATTGTTACATATTGATCCTGAGATTGTTTCTCTACTTTTTATTTTAGTGGTATAATTTCTATAATATATTAGTAATATTATGTATCTATATAGGTGATATTAATGCTTTAAACTTTTTTTGTGTTAGAAAATAGTTACAGGACAGATTTGAAGGAGTCACTAGCAAGATTTATATCCCTTTCACGACCTCATTAAAGGATGATCCATTCATTGAGGCATAATGGGAATCATATTGAAGATGATTTGGTTGGAATGTCTGAGTACTCGATTTCTCCCTTGCATGATTGGTTGAACTAATTTTTTTATTTCCTTAGTAAATATGTGTAGTGTAAATGAATAATAGTTTTTAATTGTATTTATCTGATTTTTATTTCACATTTAAATAAAATATAAATGAAATTATTAGTGTATGTTGTAATTTTATAGTAATAAAATTATTATATTTTTTGTGATTCACCTTAAATAACATTGACAACATCATTCAAGTTATTCACTGGTCTGTTTTTCCTTTTTATCCCTATACCTGAATAAAATTTATTTTTAAACTATTTCTATAAAACAAGTAAAGCAGATGGATCTATAAATTATTTTTATATATTCCAAATTTACGATGAGAAAATTGGTTGGTTTCCAATACATTTTCAAATTTATTATCATTTAAAAGTAGTTTTAAACTGGTTGATTTATTATGAAAGTGTTGGTTATAAAATTAGTTTATTTTCAAAATGTTTTATTCCCAGGTTTTTGGATATTATGCACACATAATGATTAAATTCTATTGTTACACCTTAAAATGACAATTTCGATTTCCCACATAAATTGTAAAATAATTAGTCTACTATAGTCTATTTTCTACTTTACTTCTATTACAAAAACCGTAATATGATTTTTTTCACACATATTATTTTTTTTACTTTCAGTGTGAGATTGAGGATGAGATGCTTTCATCCACAAGTGCAAGAAAATGGAATTTAATACATCTGTTAAGATGAGAAACTACTTCTAGACATACACTAACAAAATTGGGGATTCACTACTTTATACTACTAATGTGGGCCTCCTATAGGTGATCAATGCCACAATGACCATATCATTAATGTGGATGAACTACATGGATAGAGCACACCACTAATGTGCAACTTGAAAACTGATTTATGAGAGAAACAAATTATATATTATGTTTGTTAGAGTTTCATTTAATGTATCCTAGATGCTAAATCATGTTTCATAGATCTTCTTATCTTCATCTTTTCAAGAAGTTTTAACATGTATTTAAACTATATTGGAATGTTTTTTTTCAAATAATGTCTCATTTTATTTGGGTTTCATATAATATAATTTAATAATTACTATATAAAAAATTATATAATACATTTTATAAAATTATATAGTAAATATAATATAATTTTTAAGAAGATATATCGAAATATAGACACATAATATTTGATTCAAAATATAATTTATAAATACTTATTATTTTTTAGAAATATCAATGATATTATTAACAAATATATTATTTTTATTTATCTATTAATAAACATTTTGATCAATATATTTATTTTCTAATGGTATTATTAAAATTAAAAAAAAAATCATTTTATCTAATATAATATAATTTAGTGATATAGTTTTTACCAAAATTTTGTGACATGGACATATATTTTGATAAAACACTTTACCAAAAGAAAATTCCCCTTACCAACATATATTGTATTATTGAAAAAATTAAAATATTTTGTTATGAATGCTCTTAAAAATGTGTGGGGATGATCCACTTGGACAGTAGCTCCATATGGGCTGTAAATGGGTAATAAAGTTGTGTTCCTAACTGTACGGGGTCATGGTGCCTTTAGAAATTGTTGTTGTACGGTTAACACACGATTAGTTAAACCGTGCAGTCTAAACACGTGCCTCATTTAAAGGAAAAACTACCTTTTTACCCCTATGAACCTTAAAGGGGTTTACTAATTTCTCACTCCCATTCATGCCTAACAGTTCCCCTATTATCTCTGCTCTCCCTCCCTCTTCCATGGGTGGATTTCCTTTGTTTTTAGTTCAAATCGAACATTTTTTATTGAATTGGAAGCCCATTTTATATATATTACTCATAATGATTATTTTATTTGTTTACTTGTCCATAAAGAATTCTAAATCTAAGAAATATTTGGACATAATTTTAGGGGGTTTTATTTTTCATCCAATTTCTCTCATTTCTTCTTGAATCATGGTTTGGTATTGTATGAGTGGACCATCCTAAGCATGAGTTAGGTGGTGTAGTTTCTTTTCCCTTAAAGATTCATTATTTATAGATCAATTTCATCTTACCTCATGATGAACCTTCTATGTGTTTCTCCTAATACATGAAAACAGTTATATTGATTTGTTTAGAAATCTACCTCGTTGTCCTTTAGCACCTTTACATTGATGGTGGTTGAATAACTCATCCTAAACCACCTCTTAAGGGGAGTTTGATTACATAATCCTTTTACAATTTCTCCTACTGATTTAACCACACCTTTGGTGTTCTATTAAATTCATTGATACATTTTAAAATGAATTAATAAACCAAAATGGTTTAGGGAAATCACTTGGTTCTTAGTAATTTTCTTATTGCTTAGTATTTTGAATTGATCAATCTGATTAACTAAATTGATTTGGAATTAGGTAAAGAAATGTGTCTTTGTTAATTATAGATTGACATGAAATTTTTTTGTTTATAAATAAAGAAGTTAGTTTAATAGTTGATGCAATTATGGTATTAAGTGCAAATATAATAACCATGTTGTTATTAATAAATGAAATGGATGAAAAGTTTTAATCAGGAATAGTGGTGGCGTTATTAAGTACATAGCATATTAATTTTTCAATTTTTAAATAATTAGTGAAATTATTATGGAAATTTCCATATCTACTACTTAAATATAAATTGTTAAATGATTTACATATTCTTTAAATGACACATGGGGTTCCTTCTTACAGAATGCCTTGGAAGATCTCATAGGATGTATGAAATTATTTATTCCATGAAAAAAAATTGGGTTTAATTCATATAAAATTCCATTTATTGGATAATAGATCACTTTAATTATATTACCCCTTAAAGTGATACTTGGGTTTCCATAGTATGGTATTCTATAGATGGTATCATACTCTAGATGTTTCCCATACCATGACAAATATTTGGGTTTCCTTGTTATAGAATTCGATGGACAATATCATAGGATATATGTTTACCATGATTTCAGTGATACATGGGTTTTCTATTTATATAATGTAGATATGATCATAGTGAAATGGAAAGTTATGAGCGATACATGGATTTCTGCCTTACAGATTTCCAAGGATGAACTCATAGAATTAAAAAAATGTTACTCTTTGAAAGATACATAGGTTACTCATTAAAAAAACCTTGGATATACTCATAAGACAGAAAAGTATATCACCATTGTTTTTTATTACAAATGATTAATGGTACCACTCTTATGATTTTTAACACACTCATTTACGAACCCATGTGCTTATAGCCAGGGGTCCTAAGACTACTTTATAATTATTACATTTATTACTATATGGATACTTTGGATCATTGATGTTGCATATATATATATATATATTCCTATATCTATTCATATATATTCTTATAACATGTGGTCTCGTTTATAGATATTCTAGATTAATCCAAAGAAGGTATGATTAGCTAGGTGTTTGTAACAAACCTGATCCTGACTAATTTAAATATAGTTATTTACTTACTTATTTATATACCTTCACACTAATTATTTTATATTCAAAGATTGTATAGAATTAGACACCATTGGTGGTGACCAACTGAGTATATATCACACCATGTTCTAGTGTCCATTTAACTGGGGTACCCAAATAGGCATCATGGTTATAGGATCAAGTTCATGGATTGTGCCTTCCTGGTATTATTCTTAAAGGATAGGATGGGGCATGGGAGAATAGTAACAAGACTATGCTTATGATTTTATTGGAGATATAAGTGGTATCTTGTATTTATTTATTTATATTTTCAGTCCCACTATGTAATTTCTTTACTAATGCATACTTATGTCAGACCATGTTCATGCATGATAATGATTTAATTTTTTTATTTATGGCATGTTGTTATTTTTTTATTTTTTCTCTATTAATTATTTTATTCATTTTATTTATTAATTATCAATGGGGTATAGTTTACCTACTCTAACCCAATAGAACCATATGTCTAGTTATCAGTCTCTAGTGTATGGGGAGGCACACCTAAGTTGTAGTGGAAAACTGGATCAAGGAAATATTCTAAGTGGCTCCCAGGTCTGGATGATAGAGTGGGGAGTGTCAATCATAACTCAAGAAATTTGAATTAGGGATGATTTTATTGGATGAATCTATAGGGATGAACACTGATAAAATTAAAAAAATGGGTTCTACTATAATTTTGTACAGTCATAAATATATTTGAGTACCTTCCCCTTATGATGTAGATGCCTTAAGATGATAGACCATATGGGGTGGGGAAATATATGTAGATCGGTATTGGGGGTGTGAATGCATTGTAAAACAGAAGTCCCTAATGAGGATGAATACAATCATTACTAATATCCAGAGAGATTTTTAATGATCCAAACGAATACCAAATGTAAGATTTTATATAAGTAAGAAATATTTAATAAGGTTTCTATAACCCATAAGGTTACATCACTATTTATAAAATAAACACCCACGACGAAGAGATATGATATGTCATCACAGTAACTTTAACCAAAACCCATGGTTATAAAGAGTATGAATTGACTTATATTATGTCCATATGGTAGGTCCCATATAATTTTTTCATTCCTTTATTTTTTCTCTAACTTTTTCCTAAGGCCTAAAAGTTGGGAATTAAATAAGAAAAGACCTAACATTTCTTATGTCGTACAATTATGGGTTTTCACCAGGATAAGTTTTATGTCTCCTTCACCTGTATACATGGTTATTTTTGTAAATACCAATATGGGATAGAGTTTAAATTCACACATCCATTACCACCATGTGTTTGGGTTATGGTCATACAACATTTACTAATTGAATAGGGTGAATTATTTAGTAAGAAAAAAGAAAAAGATAGCGTTAATTGAATTAAACACCATGGTAGATTGTCATGGAAAGGGGTGAACAAATTTCAAGTCATGATGCATGAAACCATGTATTAAGGGGTGATGTAAGACAATATAACAATTAGTTTCCAAGGAATAAGAACACCATGTAAACCTATAAATAGGAAATAATGATTTTTTAAATCATTACTCAGGCTATTTTGGATTTGGGCTGTTAAATGGGATACAGGTGTTGGTGATGACTGCTAACATTGTTTGAATGACATGTTCCACTCTGATGGTGTTAGAGAATAATAAAATTAGAGTACATTTTTCTTATAGAAAAAACATGCTTCTAGATAGTATATCAGAATGTGGGTGTGTATATAGATCCAAATTAGGGAATATATACATAGCTAAATAGTGGTGTCCTTTTAAACTTGATAGAATCCTTACCAATAACTGTGTAAGGTTTATGGAAATATAATACACATGTGACATGATGTGTGACTTATGGTAAGGTATTTTTATGAAAAATGATCATGTTATTTGAGAACTATGTTACCACTTGTTAAGCTATTATTGTTTTTTATAAAGGAGTGAAAATTGAGGATGGTCCATGGCTGATTATAGGATATATGAATTCGATATTTCTACAAATCATGAAATAAAAATAATCAGGACACAAATAGTTTTCATAAAGATTCTATATATATTGTACACATGTTCATGGATGTGGAATCATGTTTCACATTAAAACAAGGTAATCTAGAATCTTGATGTGGAAGGGGATACCCAAACAACATGTTGATAATGGGTATTCTTTTATGGTAGGATTTGTAGATGGGCCTAAGAATTATGATCTAAGTGTTACTATGTGTCCTACAAGTATAGTAATCAAGACACACATTTTCATTGAAGGGGTATTTTATTTAAATGAAGATCGATGCACCATATTTTTTTTACACAAATGTGAATCTTATATAATTAAAATGTGTCTCAATAAAAAACTACCTCAAGTGTATTGAGATTATATATACAGGGGATATTATGCTTGAAAATTTAATTTCATGTTACAAGGGATATTTTCTATACTTTTATATACATTTAATCTTTACTAAACCAGTATGAGTTACCCACTAAAACCACAAAGCTAACAAAAACAACGTTTGATGTAAAAAATAGGAGATAAATAAGACGTAATTCAGATTGTACATGAGTGAATTACATGGAAAATATAAGTCTCATTGTTGTATTTAAGCAAACAATAATTTCCACATGGACTTAGATCACATGTTGGGAGAACATGGGTTATTATTAGTGAATATTTGGTTTGAGTCTGGCATAATGGTATAAGAATCACTATATATCATATAGGAAGAGGAGTCAAGACACACATAATTCTCAATGTTGTAAGAAAATATCAAAACATTATGATATAACAATGATAAAGGGTCATGTTATCCTGACTATTGTTTAGAGAACTACCCTATATCAAGAAAATTTACATGTATCTGGCTCTCATGGAGTAAAATTAGGCCTTGAAAACTGACCACTCTAATAAATTTAATTCCTTGAAGGGTGGACCAAATGCCATGATGTTTAATGTCATGTAGTGATGAATCAATTATTATTTTTTCATAGATTTGGATCATGAATAAAACAATATTACTTCATCAAAGTACAAATTTCAAGAAGGTAAACCAATCATGAATGGGTGGGTATAAACACTGGGATGAAATGAGTGTTTCATTGGAATCTATGGATGGAACTAGGGTAGGATATATGATTGTCTTTATATATCATGTGAGGATAAAAATCATTCCACACGTTGTTCTTATGATGAACCTGCACATATTTTGAAAATATATAGAGGTAAGTGGAGTTTTAAAAGCTACAGGTTCATTGTAAGAACCTGGGTTTTTAGAACATGTCAAAATCTCGACCCTGTTTAAATTTTTGACATGTTTCTGAGGAAACTGGATTTAATGGGAAGTTTCTGGAAATATCCAGGCTACACGCCATGTACTCTAACTACACGCCGTGTGTGTGTAGGTGAGTGACCGACCGTGTGCTCGCCGAGTACATGTCGTGCAGTGACAGTGTAGAATTTTCTTACTACATTGCTTGTAGTTTTGAACATGCCGTGTAGACCACCGACCATGTGAAGCCATAAATGGCATGTAGGTCGTTGGCCGGGTAGAACCAGGAACACGACGTGTCCCTTTAGACACGCCTGGTAGAACCAGGAACACGCTATGTCCCTTTGGACACGCCGTGTATTCTAGCTGTGTATGAGGGATATATATGGTGTGTGGGTATGTCGGCGAGGAGGAGAGGAGGAACCCAGTACACGCCGTGTACCCCAAGGTACATGCCGTGTAGTCATGTCGGCAGGCTTGTAAAGTAAGTCGGTGGATCCTTTCTGCCTTATGAATAGTTAAATGAACCATACACGGCATGTAGTCCCAAAGTACACACTGTGTACATTTGTTTTGCTTAAAACGGGCAGTAGCCTCGTTTTGAGGCAGAACACACCATCCTCCGCCCCAAATCGGCCAAATCTTAATTTGCTTCCCGGTTCTTCGTCTGAACTCCAATTCGATCTCAGTTGGATGCGTTGGAACCCCCTCGGTAATTCCTTGATTCCTTTTTGGCCTTTTTCTTGGATTTTTGTTGTAGAACGAGTTATAGCCATTTGAGCGGTTTTGAATCTTTTGTAGATTTACTGCGTTTTGGACCGAATTGGCGGGTGTTACCGGAGGAGTAGCATCGTGCAAGTCTCAGGTAGGTGGTACATACCTCATTTTATGTTTTCGTGGTTGTTTGGGTGGCGCGGCATCGACACGTTTTTGCGAATTTTTGAGCGGGACCCGTTTTATCTGCTTTTGCATACCGAATTGTTTACAGGACCTCTGGGATGCCTTTGGGTATTCCCGGTTACCAGTTTTGTGTGAGCAGGGCCGGGTGAGGGGCCTTGGCTCATCGGGGCATTTTGGCCGGGGAAAACCAAAATGGTTTTAATTGGAATATTATTGTGTTAAACTGTTAGTCTAAATTATTGAAGCCTGTTATAATTGTTGGAGGCTTTTAAGACCTATGTGCTGGTATAAGACAGTACCTGGTATAGTGCAATTCAACTGTTTAGTTGGTTTTTCCTAGTTATGTTTTCTGGTTAAATATGTTATATATGCAATTGCTGAATTGCATCTGTTGGACCCTTTTTGGGTTGTGTTGGGCTTGGCCTGGTTACGCTTGAGTGATGCTGATCACAGGTTGGGGCTTTGCCCGAGTTACTTTGGGTGGTTTTGACCACAGGATTGGGCGTCATGGACGTCGGTTTGAGGCAGTACGACTGTCAGGTTGGGCATGGCCCGGGATACTAGGGTGGCGATGCCATCGGACGTGAGCGACATGGTCACAGGGACACGAGTTGTCAGATGTTTTGGTGGCTTAGGACTATTTTGGGTGATTACCGCTCATCGGGACTTTGAGTAGTGTGCACACAGAGATACTCCGTGATGAGGTGGTTTTGACCACTTGTGTGGGTAGAGGCCCCCGTAGTTGCGGTTAGGTATTTCGGTTGGGGGTGCTTGTCGTAGAAAGACACATGGGAGGTGAGGAGCCTTCAGGAAATGGGCATTCCTTCGAGACGTCGGTACTTGAGACACGAGGTGTCAGGAGGCACATGGTGTCAGGTTACTATTTTGGGCGTGCCTTCGGGACGTCGGTACTTGAGACACGAGGTGTCAGGAGGCACATAGTGTCCGGTGACTATTTTGGGCATGCCTTCGGGACGTCGGTACTTGAGACATGGCATGTCAGGAGGCACGAGGTGCCGAGTTACTATTTTGGGCGTGCCTTCGGGACGTCGGTACTTGAGACACGAGGTGTCAGGTGGCACGTGGTGCCGGGTTACACGATAGAGATTCCGGCGTTGGCCGAAGCAGGTGACGCTCCATGGTGGCTGTTGAGAAGCAGTGGAGTTTGTGTTTAATTGTGAATCATACTGTTTACTTCTTTCCTGGTAAATGCATGACTGCTTAAACACATATATTTGGTACTCATCGTTGGGTGGTATCCTACTGAGATTTGTCTGACACCTTGCACGGGCCTTTTGGGACGTGTGCCGACTTCATGGATTTACGTGCATGAAAGGGGCCAGTTTCAGGAGTTGGGTTGTGTTAGTTATTGCATGGAGTTGTTATGGACGTTGAGGTCAGGCCTTGCTAGGTTTACTTTGTTTTGTTTACTTTCTGTATTGGCATGCTTGTTGTAGCTACTGTTGGTTAGCCATTGACGCCCATTTTATATTCAGTTGTGTATGACCTGCTTTGGATGCATGTTTTACTGTTCAGTAGTAGTTACATGTTATCAGCGTGCTCTTGTGTTTATTTCCGTTGCAGTTGTTTCATTTACTGCTTCCACTATTTATCTATATTGATTATGCTTCCGCTATGCGGGTCTGGTTCGAGTTTGATGAGTCTTACTTTCCGCTGCATCTTTACTATTATACTCAGACCAGTACCCTTACTATGATCCTCCGAGAGGGTATATCCTCCCCACTATACCTATTCAGACCCTCGTTGCAAGTTGACAGCCTTTGGCGTTCGGGGAGGTGTGCCTAAGGTAGTAACAGCCGACCCGTTCGGCACAGTTCGGGTGGCTGGCCGGGTCCGGAATGTTACAAAGTGGTATCAGATGAGTTCTTGAAAGGGATTTAGTAGCATTGTTTTCTGGCTACTAATGAGATTGAGACTTCTCTTTTATTTTGGCTGGTTTTACTTTTTGGGATATGGTAGACTGGAGATAGGTTTTTGCTACTAGAACTGGGTTTCTAGCTTGTGTTTGGGTGCCTGCAGCCCCAGGTACGAGGGATAGACCTAGTTGCTGTGGGTGGGAATTGTTGTTTACTTTTTCTCAGATTACGGTTTATACAATTTCTACCTCAGTGGCTCACTTTTTGTGTGATGTTATGCATTGTGATATGTGACCCTGATCCGGTGTGGTAAGGGAGAATTGGACCTTGGACCGGTATGGAAAGGCTTGGTTGATTGGCTTTTGATAGGCACATTTTAGGGTATTTTAGTTTCATAATTGCACGTATACTTTGTGAAGTGATAATACCATGTGAATAAAATAAATCAATTGCCATGCTTTATCTTCTTTGATATGTAAAATGGTGAAATTCCTGATAGAATTGCTAGTTGTTGCAATGTGTATGCCATGCTTTATATTTTGTAGAATTGCATGCTGCAGGATAATTGGGTCTGACTCTTATGAGAGTAGGTAGGTACTATGGGTGAGGCAGTGTAGCTGTCAGGATTGGGTGACTCGGTCGTCGGTTTGAGGCAACGTGAGTAGTCGGGACGAGCATGGCCCGAGGTACTTGTGATACTTGGCTCTGTTGAGGGCGGGTAAGGAGGCCGTGAGGCCGGGATGCCGTGGGGCATGGGTTGGGGTGAGGGGGAGTAAGGGTAGTTGTTATTCACTTCCTTTTACTGCTTTCCTTAGCTGCGTAGAATATATTGTTATATAAAAGTGGGCTTTCTGACCATTTATGGTATTCAGCGGGTTACTCTTTCACGGCTTGATGGAGCATCAGGAAGGAGATAGTACAGTGCCGCAGGATCCGGGTCAGAATTTTGTACAGGCTGAGCACGAGTCACAGGTACAGGCTCAAGGACAGGAACAGGTTCAGGATCCAGTGCATGCAGGACAATAGTCGGGTTTTGCATCATTCGGGTCGTGGCTTTACGAGCAGATCTGAGCTAGCCTGGTACGTGTCTTGCAGGGGCTTGACGGAGGCATGCAGAGTACAGACCCTTCTATGGCGTATCTGATGTGGGAGTTCCAGTCGCAGCACCCGCCGCTTTTTCAGGGTGAGGGTGGTCCACAGGTGGATGAGAATTGGATAGATAGCATGCAGATGATCTTCAAGCAGCTCGAGACACCTCCTGGGTAGAGGGTCAAGATGGAGACATATATGCTGAGAGGACCGACGAAGCGTTGGTGGGACGTACAGGTTCTGGCTCGTAGACACGAGGGACTGGCTTGGAATGACTTGGAGGGCATGTTCTTTGAGAACTTCTACCCAGAGACATTGAGGGAAGAGAGAGCTCGGGAGTTCTTGAGTCTTCAACAGGGAGATATGTCCGTCATGGACTATGCTGATACCTTCACAGAGTTGTCCCGTTTTTCACCTGGTATGGTGAGCGATGATGCAGCTAGGGTGAGGCACTTCGAGGATGGATTACGACACGCCATTTGGGTCCAGGTGAATATCTTCAGGTTAGGTTCTTTCTCCGTGGCAGGGAACCAGGCACTCATAACTGAGGGCAATGAGAGAGAGAAATCTCACTTGGGCAGGACGACAGCTTTGGGTAATAGTTCAGAAAGTAGGAAGCATGGACAAGATGAGTTCCAGCAGGGCAGTCAGGCCAGAGATTCAGCTAGACCACCTCGTGGGAGTTCTTCGGTGATTTGCATCAATTGTGGACAACCGGGACATGTTCAGATGCAATGCGACAGGCATTCGAAGGAGTGCCGGGCTTGTGGACAGGACATGCATTTGGAGAGGTTTTACAGGCAACCTTCTCAGATAGCCGGTAGGCAGGGACCAGGACAGACTGCGGCGTCAGGAGTTGGTTCAGGTTCGGTACCTGGAGAGGGTAGTCGAGGTTCAGTTGTGCGCGAAGGTCATGACAGAGACTGTGGGACCCAGCTGAGGGGTGAGTGGCTGGTGACTAGAGCGGCATCGGGAGGTCAGGCGTCAGACAACCGTGTTTCAGCGCATGTGCACTTCGTGGAGCTGCCAGAGGCTGAGCTGTCTGGTGAGCCAGTGACAGTTAGAGGTACACCGCAGTGTGACCGTGATCTCCATGTTTCCATTTTGGCATGACCCATAGAGGTGTGTCTGTTTTGGGTGCACGAGGTGCACCAGATCTTTGTGGACTGACTAGATGCTAGTCAGTGGGTTGGCACCATATCGGGTGCATGATATATATATATATATATATATATATATGAGGTGTCATGGGCATCGGGGCATCGTGGATGCGGGTTACTTGAGGTGTCGTGGGCATCGGGGCATCGTAGATGCAGGTTACATGAGGTGCCGTGGGCATCAGGGCATCGTGGATGCAGGTTTCTTGAGGTGCCGTGGGCATCGGGGCATCGTGGATGCAGGTTTCTTGAGGTTCCGTGGGCATCGGGGCATCGTGGATGCGGGTTACTTGAGGTGTCGTGGGCATCAGGGCATCGTGGGTGCGGGTTACGTGAGGTGCTCAACACTAGGACCTCATGGAGGCGTACACCGATGCGGTGAAGGTTACGTTGGGTTTCGGTAGCGATATAGGAGCACCAACGAGGTGCAGGGGTGACGATGCGTCACGGGAGGACTATGCGTCCAAAAAATAGGTTAGTAAAACCCTGTTTGTTTTACGTTTTGTTGGTTGAGACCGAGTAGGAAATTCCTAAGGTGGGGAGCCCCCTGAGGAATTTAGCCAGAACGTTGGGACCGGGGTAGTCCAGGTTGTTTAACTGGGGAGGGCGTGTTTGGTGCCATCTCCTGGTTGCATTTGGTAGCTCGGGGACGAGCTACGTTAAGGTGGGGAGTTTATAAGAACCCGGGTTTTTAGAATGAATCAAAATCCTGACCCTGTTTAAATTTTAGACAGGTTTCTGAAAAAACTGGATTTAATGGGATGTTTCTGGAAAGTTCCAGACTACAAGCCGTGTACACTAAGTACACGCCATGTGTGTGTAGGCGATTGACCGACTGTGTGCTCGCCGATTACATGTCGTGCAGTGACCGTGTGGAATTTTCTTTCTACACGGCGTGTTGTTTTGAACATGTTGTGTAGACCTCCGACCATGTGAAGACATAAATGGTGTGTAGGACGTTGGCCGGGTAGATCCAGGAACACGCCGTGTCCCTTTGGACACTCCGTGTAGTCTAGCCGTGTATGAGGGATATACATGGCGTGTGGGTATGTCGGTGAGGAGGAGAGGAGGAACCCAGTACACACCGTGTACCCCAAGGTACATGCCGTGTAGTCATGTCGGCAGGCTCGGAATGTAAGTTGGCAAAACCTTTCTACCTTATGAACAGTTAAATGAACCATACACAGCATGTAGTCCCAAAGTACACACCATGTACTTTATTTTTTTTGCTTAAAATGGGTAGTAGCCTAGTTTTGAGGCAGAACACACCTTCCTCCGCCCCAAATCGGCCGAATCTTAATTTGCTTCCCGGTTCTCTGTCTGAACTCCGATCCGATCTCAGTTGGATGCGTTGGAACCCCCTCCGTAAGGCCTTGATTGCTTTTTGGCCGTTTTGTTTGATTTTTGTTGTAGAACAAGTTATATCACTTTGAAAGGTTCTGAATCTTTTATAGATTTACCGCGTTTTAGACCGAATTGGGGGGTGTTACCGGAGGAGTAGAATCGTGCGAGTCTCAGGTAGGTGGTGCATACCTCATTTTGTGTTTTCGTTGTTGTTTGGGTGACACGGCTTTGGCACGTTTTCGGGTATTTTTGAGCAGGACCCATTTTATCTGCTTTTTCATACCGAATTGTTTATGGGACCTCTGGGATGCCTTTGGGTATGCCCGGTTACCAGTTTTGCTTGAGCGGGGCCGGGTGAGGGGTTATGGCTCATCGGGGCATTTTGGTCGGGGAACGCCAAAATGGTTTTAATTGGAATATTATTGTGTTAAACTGTTAGTTTAAATTATTGAAGTCTGTTATAATTGTTGGAGGCTTTTAAGACCTTTGTGATGGTATGGGACATCACCTGGTATAGTGCAATTCGACTGTTTAGTTGGTTTTGCCTGGTTATGTTTTCTGGTTAAATATGGTATATATGCAATTGCTGAATTGCATCTGTTGGACCCTTTTTGGGTTGTGTTGGGCTTGGCCTGGTTATGCTTGAGTAATGATGATCACAGGTTGGGGCTTTGATCGGGTTACATTGGGTAGTTTTGACCACGGGATTGGGCATCATGGATGTCGGTTTGAGGCAGTACGACTGTCAGGTTAGGCATACCCCGAGATACTAGGGTGGCGATGCCATCGGACTTGAGCAACATGGTCGTAGGGACACGATGTGTCAGATGTTTTGGTGGCTTAATACTATTTTGGGTGATTACAACTCACCGGGACTTTGAGTAGTGTGCACACAGAGATACTCTGTGATGAGGTGGTTTTGACCACTCGTGTGGGTAGAGGCCCCCGTAGTTGCGGTTAGGTATTTTGGTTGGGGGTGATTGCCATAGAAAGCCATGTGGGAGGTGAGGAGCCTTCAGGAAATGGGTGTGCCTTCGGGACGTCGGTACTTGAGACACTAGGTTTCAGGAGGCACATGGTGTCAGGTTACTATTTTGGGGGTGCCTTCGGGATGTAGGTACATGAGACACGAGGTGTCAGGAGGCACATGGTGTCAGGTTACTATTTTGAGCGTGCCTTCGGGCTGTCGGTACTTGAGACACGAGGTGTCAGGAGGCATGAGGTGCCGGGTTACTATTTTGGGCATGCCTTCGGGATGTCGGTACTTGAGACACGAGGTATCAGGTGGCACGTGGTGCCGGGTTACACGACAGAGATTCTGGCATTGGCCGAAGCAGGTGACGCTCCATAGTGGCTGTTGAGAACCAGTGGAGTCTGTGTTTAATTGTGCATCGTACTGTTTACTGTTTTCCTGGTAAATGCATGACTGCTTAAACGCATATATTTGGTACGCACCGTTGTGTGGTATCCTACTGAGATTTGTCTCACACCCTACACGAGACCTTCAGGATGCTTGCAGACTTCATGGATTTACGTGATGGAAAGGTGCTAGTTTTAGGATCTGGGTTGCGTTAGTTATTGTATGGAGATGGTATGGACCTTGATGTCATGCCTTGCTGGGTTTACTTTGTTTTGTTTACTTTCTGTATTGGCATGCTTGTTGTAGCTACTGTTGGTTAGCCATTGGAGCCCTTTTTATATTCAGTTGTGTATGACCTGCTTTGGATGCATGTTTTACTGTTCAGTAGTAGTTACATGTTATCAGCATGCTGTTGTGTTTATTTTTCGCTGTAGTTGTTTCATTCACTGCTTCCGCTGTTTATCTATATTGATTATGCTTCAACTATGCGGGTCTGGTTCGTGTCTGCTGAGTCTTACATTCCACTGCATCTTTACTATTATACTCGGACCAGTACCCTTACTATGATCCTCTGAGAGGGTAAAGCCTCCCCACTATACCTATTCAGACCCTCGCTGCTAGTCTCCAGCCTTTGGCGTTCGGGGAGGTGCGCCTAAGGTAGTAACAGCCGACCCGTTCGGCACCGTTCGGGTGGCTGGCCAGGTCCGGGATGTTACATTCATGAATAAAGAATTATATATCAAATGATTCTATATAGATAAAGCTAATACAAAAGAGATTAGAATTTTCTTGCATTAGATACAAAATCCTAAATAGACCAAGATTATAAGAGGTGGAACCAAGATAAAAATGGGTTCTAATAATGGTGAATTCACAACTGGGCACAAGGTATGAAAAACTATCATCAATAAATATCCTTTGAGAACATGAATCAAGACACATACAATTACTACATTATAATAAAAAATATATATAATATTTAATGTGGACCATGACAATATGGTTGAATAATATAGCTGTAAACAATGAATCCTCAAGTGATGGAGATAGATACCCTATTTATATTGAGAAATCACACAAAAGAGATTCCTTTTACAATATGATTCAAATTGAATATATCCTTCCATGAACATTATGGTCATATGAAATAGATAAATCTGGAAGTTTTAACGTTATGTGGAATATATAATGTGTTGTTTAATTTATCTTCATCTGAAAATATAGAAATAATATTACAAACTTTGCACAATTTTAGTCTACGCACAAACATAGGAAAATTTGTCTTGATGTTGATATTCTACATTGAACAATAAAATAAAAAGTGAAGATTCAATAGGGATTTGTAGCTAATCCTAGGAAAAGAGGTCCACATGTCCCTTTATATCCAATAGAAATTGGGAATCAACCCATAAGGATTTCTTGAATGGTTCTCTATAGAGAATAGAATTTTTCACAGGGGGATTTATTTTGGTTATTATAGGTTCACAAATAAAGAACTTCATGATGAAGGATACTATAATGATATGGATCATCCATAGAAGTGGTTGAATTTTCAATAATATATTTCAATGATAAATTTATACTCTAATATCTATGTAAATTTAGCTTACAAATAGGAATTATAATTTTCATCGATCCATACACCGTTCTTGTGAGGTTTTTTTACACAAAACAAATTCTTATGCAGGGAAAGAATATCCGGATTCACACATGTAAAATTATACACACTAAGGTGACTAAGTTAATTTTATATTTTTTAAAGTAATGGATAGTCCCACGGTAGTCATCCATGCATCACTATGTATCATGAAGTAACTTGAGTCAAGACACACATTGTTCATGGAAAAAAATCACCGGTATAAATTTATCTCAAGAGCAAGGGACATGAGAAATTTTATCCATTCATTTATTATTTTAATTTTTTGGGAAATATAAGAAGATAGGTCCATTAATCATTACATATCCCATAGATAGATGTGTCAATACATAAGTAGTTTATATATAGTGTCTCACATGTATTTATTATACTAAAATGTAAGGGCTATTATTACTTGAATAGTTCCTTATATAGATCAAGCTCATATATAAAAGGTAAGGTATTTTTTTAGAATATAATGTTGAAATGAATAGAAAACACACTAAGAATTTGTACACAAATAAAAATCTCACATATGGGAATAAGTTCTTAATATGGAGGCCAATCTATGTAATTTGACATCATACATGATGGAATTATAGGGTCATTTAGTTTTAGGATATAATTCTAGGACTAATGTGTACTATAGGTTAAGGTAATGTGATGAGAAACTCCACAAATGAATACCCTAGGCCTAGCCATAAAATTTTCAGGGGTTGTTCTATAATCCCCATCCATTGTATAGATAGAGTAATATCCATTAGAATAGACCTTGTGTATAACGTAAGGTACTTCTAATTTTTGATATAGTTTTGAGACTTTTCTCTTAGTATCATAGAGGTTATGATTGCCAATAACATCTCTCTATGAAAGAATTATTGGTGGTGAACTTTCTTATTGAATCCTTAGGAAACATAGTTTTGATAAAATTATAGGTTGTGTTGTATGTTGAATATCTTATCACATAGATTCTCCAATTTATGATGTTTGTTCTGGGATTGTTCATATTTTGAGAGGTATCCATTGATATAAATTCAGAGTGAGGGAAATTTAACATTAATTGTTCTATATAAAATATAATATTTTCTTTTTAGCATGGAAATTCAAGTTGTGGTGTTATATTCACACAAGACACGTCAAATCATGTGTACCCAATATTTCTTATCCATATCCACTATCTTTTGGAGTATGGTTTAAACATTATTAATAACGGCCTCTAAATTTCTATTTTCCACTACATGATATTAGGATGAGTGACTAGAATCATTTTTATACTGTTGATATATACTTTTAAACTCATAATAATATAAATTATTTCCCTTGTTCATAAATATTGTATGGGGGAAATCAAATTTGCTATAATGTTAGACTCTATAAAGTAGATGATATTCTTTGACTTTAATTATTTAAGGGTTATAGCCTCAACCCATTTAATGAAGAATTCATTGGAAGTAGGGATGTACTTCAACTTCCTAGATATATATGGGTGATATGGACCCATGAAATAGTTTCTCCATACAATAAACAAAAAAGATAATTTTTTAGTATGAAATAACAATAGGGGTTTGTGGATAAACTTGTCTTGAATTTTACAATCATGGAACATCTTGGTGAATTATGGACAATATTGTGTTATCATTAGCCTGAGATAGTCATGTATCCCCATTTTATAGGAGTTATTGGTCCCTAACTGATGAGATCCACATTATTCTATATGAACATCCAATATAAAGATGATGGTTTCCCTCATTCAATGCATACAAGGAAGAAACCATAAAAACCATATTTATAGAGGACCTTCTGATCATTTAGTGCACCACATAGGATGGAGTTTGCTTCAAGGTGTCAAATATATTCCTTCTTTAATTAGTTAGACACAGGGATCCTTATTTAGATATAATCCATGATAGGTAATATTTATTTAGTAATGATATCAATTGACTTGTATTTTATTTATTCATGTTCTAGTTATGTGTTAATTTAATTAATTTCTTCTTTTTCACTAACGGTGACATGGAAGGCCACCCTATGGTGTGTGATGAATAAATTTTCTCATCCTAATATTTATTGGATAGGGGCATGAATTCATTATATATTGGATAAAAATGATCATTTTTGAGTGAGTTGTATTATTAATTATTGGATAAAATAGAAATTATTCCATTAGTCCCCTAACCTAACCAAGGAGGGTATATAGAACTGCCATGAGAATGGACTATTTACTATTAATATAAAAAATTACCCTATTCGAGTCACCTTTACCATTCAAATGGTATAATTGAAATTGTAAAGATAATTGTGAGACCAAATGATAGAATGGTACTCCTACTCACTATTGTTGAAACCTTTGGGTAACAGGAAATAATATAGAATAGACAGATTAGATAAGGATATAATGAAAATCCTTAGAAAAACTCTATATAGCTTCTATTGTTTCATTCTTTTCCTGATCACACTTTGAGAGGCCCCATCAAAGTCTATTTCCCATGTCTAAGGAGTGCCATGGATAGATAAAACCTCTTTGTTTGGGTTCTTAGTATTCACTGATATACATTTTGGGGTAGGGCGTGATACAAGAAATTCAGTTAGTGCTTTTATTTTTATTATGTTATGTGAAACATATTTAATGTAAAATTGTTGTAGTATAATTGACTATCAATATAAATTCCCATTCGAAATCTGATGTTTGAGTATTTTTGTGAGTTGATCAATGCAAGAGACCAATAGGAACTCATGTGATATAAGTAGTATGTCAAATTTTGTACTATAAAAATTAATAAGAGGTAGTACTTCTCAATGTCAAAATATATAGGTTATCATCATCTACCAATGTTCTGTAGATATATTAGGGAATATTTTTTTTGTGAAACTTTTTTCTATACAAGATGTTCATTAAGTGATCGATCTACCGTGGAAACATATAAGATGAGTGGATTTCATTAGACATGTATCATCAGAACCGGTGGGTGTAGAAGATAACACATGATATTTTCCGTGGATTCTTGATAGTTTTCATCCCATTAGTAAGAGACTACCTTTTCCATCAAATTCATGAAGGGGACGCATTTACCAAGCAGACGTGGTATGAAATTCCGGATGTAGGTGAGAGATCTCTAAATCCCAGTCAACTATATTGTGTGGAGGATGAGACATTTCAATGATCTAAATATACTTCTCATGGTCGAATTCAATGCCATAGTGGCATACAAAGAAGAGGAGGAATTTTATTAACGTCATGAAGAAATAACTCTTTAGGGGTTAATGAATTTTTGGTGATAAATAATTTTGTTGAAAACTATTTATTGTTTGGAAATATGATCAATGCATTGGTTGGATATGATCACTAGATCATTGTAATATAATTCAATAATCATTCATAGAGTTATCATGAATATTCAATTCATGGTTCATCAATAGGTGGCACTAAATTTATTGAAAATGGAAATCCTAACCATATAACAGAATTCCCCTTAGGGCGGGTTGAAATCAGTGGCTTCCTCATCCGGAGGGATATTTGTATTGAATTTTACTTTGAGTACCTTTCCATGAAAGAAATTTCATGGAACACTACATTTTAATCAATAAAGATATCTATGATCAATATTGGGGAATTATCATTCAGGAAGTGTCAGTTATGGTCCCTAATTTAAATTCAAACCCCGATATTCCCATTCCAATTATCAAATCTTTAAAAACCCTTTTTTGTACTAAAATTATAGGATAAAGTTACATTTAATAAACATATCAACTTAGTATTCCACATTAGTAGTGTGGGATATATCCTCCCTCTTATATTCTTTATTAAAACCAAGATGATCACTTAACATGACCTGTTGATGGGTGGCCACATTTGAATCCATTCCAGGAATCTCTATATAATTTTAGGTTAAAACATAATAGTGCTATTTCAAGAATAAGATATGAATTTAAAACTATTTAGGAGGAATGGTGTAACTGATCAGTTGGGTCCATATATCCTCTTATGTACCCATATTTTTTTGGTTTCATTAATCATGGTATCTATATCCTCCAAAAATAGTAGAGAGTTATTTCTGAGGTAATTTGATTCCTCTTCCTCCACCTAATTATTATCACATCGAAATGATGAGGGAGGATTTAAATATCCAATATATGATGTGGTATAAATATTATCTATGGATAATGACAAAGATATGTCCCTAAGAACAAGTAATATTCTTGAAATATCAGCTATAGAGGTAGAAGAAATAATTATTCCCTAATAATTGGAAGATGATATGTGGAAAAATTTATCATATACCAGAAATGGGGAAGTGTCTTCTGGTACTGGAGATGATTCAAAAATATCATAAGGTTCAAAGATAAATAATGATCATGTCTGATTGAGTCATTGGCACATGCAATGTCATTCTACCTTGGTATAACCTTATTACCTTATGGAAATATTATCTCATATGAAAATCTATTATTTTGTAGACATGGTATAATGAATACATTGAATTATAAAGGTTAATTGAAGTAAATCTTCTCTTCTATTAGTGTAACGCCCTAACCCCAGTTACCCAGAGTCGGTGCATTATTTTAATAAATTGGCATGATTACAAGGAATCAAGTCCCGAAGGACTGATCAGTTAAGCAGTCTTGGAAAATAGATTACATACATGAATGTTACATTGCACATTAAGACATACAAAGCAACATAAATAATCTTTATGAACGCCATTATTCACTTTTACAATGTCTCTTTGTATTTTTATATTATATGGTTAATAAACTTAATATATACATCCAAGAGACCCCCAAGTGTTCCATTAATGATACAACTATCATGATATACGTCTCTTGGCCAAACCTTATATTTTTATGAATTTAATATCAATTAATAATATAATATTTTTTTAAACTATTTTATGTTGATTTTGACACTATTCAATAATTTATTTTTGTAAAAATTATAACAGAATGATTACTTCAAACAAAGTTAATTAAATCAAGACTAACATGTCATATTATCCTATAATTTTTTTATTTATAAGAAGTCTCAAATTACATTTATTTGGGTATTTATAAAATCAATTATTCTATTTTTCAATTATTAGGTAATTACTGCATCACCATTGTGTCATAAAAAAAATTAAATTATATAATGTCTAAAAATTATAAATAAAATACCATTATGTATGAAATCGTTTTATCTTTCTAATGAATATTTATATTCTAAAATACAACATATATAACCCTATGTAAAAATTGTTGTTATAAAATATATATGCTTATGTCATTTTTGTATTTATTTTTACTTAATTAAAATAAAGTTTCCCTATCACCAACAAGTGTCTCCATGGGGTCCCAAAATCTACCGAAAAATGCCCATGGTCGGAAAGGTATCCACCAATAAGGTTAGGAGACATTTTAGGGTAATTTATTATTATTATAATATTATTTTTTATCCCTTATTTACCGGATTTACCCTTTAACCATGATAAATAAAATATTTACAGAAGTAATTATTCAAAATGTCTAAAAATAAAAGTTACCTATTTAAAAAATTTGGACATCCTGATTCCAAATATGGAATCTATTTTTCCAAATTCAAAACATAGTAGTGGCAGAAATTAATTTAGAATTAATTCCCGCTGTCAAAACAAAAAACGTGTTTTTAAGATATAATAATTATCAAAAGATTGATACTTGTTTATGTCTGGTTTAATTGTGGAATTATGTCCAATGACCAAAATTGTATTAAATGGTAATAATATATTCTAAATATACTTTAAAACCACTCAAATTCATAATTTATCACTATTAATTATTTTGATTAAAAAAGTTGTTTTTAATTAAAATTTAGTAATTTTCACTATTCATCAAAATATTAAAGTTTTTCGAAAAGTACCAAAATTTCACCTTAGGATAAATTCAATACACCGAATAAAAAATTGACATTCATTTTGAGAGATAAATTTCTAAAATTTTAAAAAGTTGGTATTACTATTCATAACAGCTAGTTTGATTAGTTGTGGTGTGTTAGAATCTCGAAGTTGCATACAATGAACGCCATTGCATTATTCAAAGGGAAACGTACCGTGGAAGCTTGGGGTGTTACATTCTACCCTCCTTCAATAAATTTTGTCTTCAGAATTTTTTAAAATTGGGCTTCAGAATATAATGGAAAGTCCCAAATCGGAAAAAGGGTCAATAAAACTATCACTTTAAAAGAAAGGAAGAGATGTATAAAGGTCAACCAAGATAACCCATACTAGGATTCCATGTAGGAAACATGGATATGGACGATAAACTATGTGTTATGTTCTGATGGAGAGGGATAGAAAACATGATCAGGAGAAAGATAATAATAAGAAAATCACAAACTTGTGTTGGGTCAAACGGTCATTAGTCTCCCAGTAGGAAAAGTAAACGGACAACATTTTTTGTTTTAAGTTACATTACATAAGGATGAAGAATTAATTTATGATATTGAGTAAGAACATAAAGAGATATACTTACTTTTTAAGTAGAGTTTCATTCTTTAATAAATTTTTACCACTAACTCATTTTTTTGAACAATGAGTATTCAAGACGACGTGGTCACAATGGAAGATCTAGAATAAACATATATAGAAATACATGATCCACGTAAGATAAACTATATATTTACCTTGTATTTAGAGATTAATGAAAACCAAAATGGTTAGTATAATATCTGATGATCCCCCAAATGGATATTCCATTAGAAAAAAAACATTTAACATAATTTCTAAAATTAAACCATCAATACCCCAAAGTTAAATAAATACCATTCAATAATCAATTGTCCATAATATCCTTTAATATAATCCAAAGTAATATTGAAACCCAAAACTTATAAGAATGTAGTCTTCCACGTTAAATTGTATCTCCAAATGGCATTAATTACTCTTAAAGTCAAATACTTAAAAGTAATTAACCTAATAATTTCAATAAATAACCCAAATCACTATAAATCCCCAATAAATACATAGATAAAAATCCACCATTACTCCTCAAATGAAATCCCATACTAATTTATTTTCCTTTGGCATATAGTGTCCATAACAAAGCGAACAACATCCAAAATAACATTTATCACTTAATCACCAAATCATTTTCCTATACTAAGGGTATTCATTTGATAAGACATAAGATCCCAAATCAAATTATTATTTATCAATAAAATCGTTTAACTAAAAATATTGGTCACTCTAACCAGGGACATCACGTGGTCTAGTGGTAGGCGATAAATCCCAATCGCACTTTAGTTGTGGGTTCGATTCCCACAACTTTTTCTAACGCAACGGGTTGTCACACGGTCTGCGTATTGTCCTTTTTCAAAAACTATATTTTATAACATTACAAAAATGAGATAAATTCCTCAAAATAAGCATAACATAATTTAACCACAAATATTATCTCATACCTTGCATTTTCATCCCAAATTATAATAACTTATAATTGCCTCAACCCCAACGATCATATATAACCAAATGGTTATTTATAACTATATCCACAAGAGAAAAGATAATTATTCCTCAAATATCATTCTCACATGGAAATATACAGGGTTAAAAATACAAGAGAAAATTATTCCAAAGTAAACCCATCAACGAGGATCACTAATACTTTTTAATCATTTCTCCAAGCATTTATTCCCACATAGCTTCTTATTTGACCAAGAAAATATCCTATAGAATAGGGAATTCACTCGGGTAATAGCCAGGTCCCCTACATTTACGGAAAATGTCTGTAAACAGATTCTTGGGACCATTTTTATCTTCTTCCATAGTACTCTTCATTTTTCTTCGGCAATTCTTTCCTTTATGTCCTTCCTTCCCACATGTAAAGCATTTCTTTGTCCCATTGAGACACTTTCCTGGGTGTCTCCTTCCACATTTCCTGCATGATGGAAATTGAGGATTACTTTATCCATGGTGTCCACTGCTGGAGCTCTTATCATTCATTAACATTTTCTTCTTTGTTGAGTCTTGAAATTGGTTAATATATATATTGTTGATCATATTTTTTGAAAATTGATTTGGCATAAAGATGATATCTTTTACGCCTATCAAAATTCCATTTTGTTGCTCATTTCCACCACCGTTCCAACCTTGTACATCATTCTCAAAGTCACTATGACTTCCTTGGAATCCATCCATTGACTAAATCCAGAAAGCATTGTGTGAGTAACAATAGTCATAAAATAATTTAGAGATTAACATGTCACCATATTCTTAATTTGAAACACATTAGGATTAACCAAGGTAATTTACTCTCATCTTATATATATAATACATCAAATCAGTTTGTAAAGAAAATGTAAATTATCCTAAGCATATCCCTCGGGAGTGTCATAACCATGAGTGCAGCAAGGCCCATTGTCATGCACCAGTTCCCGTTCGAGTCTATCTAAAAGTGGTGTTTTCGGGTTTTACTCCCAGGTACATTTGTGCCAGAGCCGCCTCTACCTGCTTGTATCCAGACATGGATGTATTGCTCGGAAAACAAACAAAATCTCTACAATACCAAAATATAGGAAGTTCTTATATACTAATCTGCAAAGTCTATCTTAGGGATATGTTCTCTAATCAGAGATTATCTAAATCTAGTTTCCAAGGTTATTGCTAGACTTCCTCTGATACCAACTGTAATGCCCTGATCCCAGTTATCCAGAGTCAGTGCATTATTTTAATACATTGGCATGATTACAAGGAATCAAGTCCCGAAGGACCGATTAGTTTAGCAGTCTTGAAAAAGAGATTACATACATGAATGGTACATTACACATTAAGACATACAAAACAACATAAATAATATTTATGAATGCCATTATTCCATTGGCATAACCCTACATATCAATCACAATAACCTTCTTGGAATCCTGGGAAAAATAAAACATAGAATGGGGTGAGCTCAAATGCTCAGTAAGGGTAATAAATACAGTGGAAACATTCATAAATAAGCATAAACATTGTTAAGGCATTGTATAACTAAAACAAAAGTCTTTTAAACTTGAACTTCAGCATAATATAGAAAAAATAAAATGAAATAATGCCATTTACTTATTCACATGGCTATTCTACTAGTTGAATAATCACATGCAATATCACTAACCACTTTCATAATGATGGAATGCATAATTCCAGACTATCATAACCACATAGCCAAGGCATCGTGCCAAGACTACAAATATGATTTTGTCAAGGCATTGTGCCAAGACACAAGTTTGTCTCCTGAGACCTACCGATGCATCGAGGAGCTATAGCGGGCTCCACCCATCACTTATTAAGTCCAATTCATTCCTCATATGAACAGGTTTAAGCATAACATAAACATTCGTAATAAAACTAGCATATGAAATGTCAATACTTTCACCATAAACCATGAATGGTATAAAATAATATCACATCCACAGTCAAACATATCAAAAAACCTTCAATACAATATGGAAGTTTTGTTTTATAATAAATCAACTTCAAATAATCTTAAAATCTATCAAAGGATGTTGAAATAGATGAAATCAAAACTATTTGAGGGAAATATCTCTTTTTTTGAAATCATTTAAAAGTCACACATTTATAAAGGAAGTAATTTAAAAGAGATTTTTGAATAAAAGTGTCCCATACCACTTTGAAACATTTGAAAAGAAATATCATTTCAAAATATTAATGTCCAAATAAATAAATCCTTAAATTCATTTTGAAAACATTGACATTAATTAAAAATATATATAATGATAAATCATTAAAACATTTAAAATTCTGATCTTGATAAAGAGTACCTTTCACAAATTCTTAAAATATTCATTTTGAAATCACTTAAAGGTCACATTATTATAAAATAAAACATTTACTTTGAAAATATTTTTATAAGCTTGTTAGGTAAGCTTTGAATATTTTATAACGGTGGAAAATAGCCGCACCCGCCGTATAAGTTGAAAAAACATTCTTACCTTAATTCTGTCGAAATGGTTAAAAGCACCTTGTTTGGAAAATGAGGGAAAGATTCCATTATAAAACACTTATAAAAAGTCAACAAGGGTATAAATGAATTTATACCATAGTCTTTAAAATAGTAAGAATTATTTGAATTACATTTTTAAGAAACATGGATGTGGATGTAAAAGAGGTCCCAGTAGATTATTATGTATAAACAACCTCAGATAATGAAGAGATTGTGAAATAAACCCTTACCTTGTACTTTTACTTGGTTGGGATAGGTTAAACTCCTGTATAATGGTCAAATAATTTTTGTTAAATTATACGAGAATCATTTACATTAATATGATATCATATATGATCTTTTAACATTGATTTGTTAATAATATTTTAGAATTATCGTCGTTTCGTGTGTTAACTTAATCATTTTCTTTTATAAGTTTTGTTATGTAAGCCATGTTTGTTATGGATAGGTTGTATCTTATTCATATCCAGAATGATATTAAGTCCTTAAACATTATTATTAATCTTAAAATGAGAATTAGACTTGAATGGATATGATGGAGAATAAATCTCATCGCATTCGTGGAGACGGTAGTCCGTATGTACGTACGAGCGACAATATCATTCTTTTGATATTAAAATAATATATAATTGGATGGTATATCATATATGAAGAATAATTATCATGTTATATTTATTATTTACATTAATTACAAATCACTATTATACCCATCCAAATAATAATATATTGAATAACAATTACACCACGACGTGGAGACGGTAAGCCGTACTTACGCACGTATGGTGACATGTCATTCAAAGGATGGATAGAATATTGAATATGGTTGTACAATATTAATAATAATATTATAGTATATAATAGATACCAGATTCATTATTTTAGAATTGGAAAAACAAATAATGATGAAGTTGAAGAAGAAATGAATTTGAAAAAGGGGTGGTGAAATCATAACCTCTTCTTCGGGTTCTTCCATTTGATTTGATCAAAAGGGCTCCTTAGGTTGGGATTCTGACTAAAGGAAGAACTCTAGGATGAAGTGAGGGAAGTTGAGAGACTATTTGGGCAGATTTTGGCCGAACCAAAAGGCTTTTAAGGTGTGAATTAATGAGAAGGGGGAGTCCCCTTTTATAAGAGGGGTAAGGGGAACCTTTGGAAAAGCTAGAAATATTATTTTATAATAAATTCATATTCGGTTTATAATGGCTTAAAAGTTGATTTTTTAATGTTTAACGTGGGGATTGGTCGAAAACTACTCAACCAATAGGATTTAGACAGGTTTGGGTTACTATATTAACCTTATCTTTAAGTATTAACTCTTAGTTAATTAGTTTCACTTTTACAATGTCTCTTGGTATTTTTATATTATATGGTTAATAAACTTACTATATACATCCAAGAGACCCCCAAGTGGTCCATTAATGGTACACCTATCATGATATAAGTCTCTTGGAATAACCTTAGATTTTTAGGAATTTAATATCAATTAATAATAATTTTGTTTTTAAAAACTATTTTATGTCAATGTTGCCACTATTCAATAATTTATTTTTGTAAAACTTATAACAGAATGATTACTTCGAAAAAAGTTAATTAAATCAATTATAACATGTAATATTATCCTCGAAAATTATTTTTATTTATAAAAAGTCTCAAATTAAATTTATTTGGGTATTTATAAAATCAATTATTCTAATTTTTCATTAATTAGGTAATTACTGCATCACCATTGTGTCATAAATAAATTAAATTATATAATGTCTAAAAATTAGAAATAAACTACCATTATATAGGAAATAATTTTATCTTTCTAATGAATATTTATAGTCTAAAATCCAACATATATATCCTTATGTACAAATTGATTTTCTAAAAGATATATGCTTATGTAATTTTTGTATTTATTTTAACTTAATTAAAATAAAGTGTCCCTATCACCTACAAGTGGCTCCATGGGGTCCCAAAATCTACCCAAAGATGCCCACGGTCAGACATGTATCCACCAATATGGTTAGGACACGTTTTATGGTAATTTAGTATTATTATAATAATATTTTTAACCCTTATTTACCGGATTTACCCTTTAACCATGGTAAATAAAATATTTTCCGAAGTAATTATTTAAAATGTATAAAAATAAAAGTTACCTATTTACAAAATTTGGACATCATGATTCCAAAAATGGAATCGATTTTTCCAAATTCAAAACACAGAAGTGGCAGAAATTAATTTAAAATTAATTCCCGATGTCAAAACAAAAAGCGTATTTTTAAGATATAATAACTATCAGAAGATTGATACTTGTTTATGTCCGGTATAATTGTGAAATTATGTCCAATGACCAAAATTGTATTAAATGGTAAAAATATATTCTAAATATTCTTTAAAACCACTCAAATCCATAATTTATCACTATTAATTATTTTGATTAAAAAATTTGTTTTTAATTAAAATTTAGTAATTTTCACTATTCATCAAAATATTAAAGTTTTTCGAAAAGTTCCAAAATTTCACCTTAGGCTAAATTCGATACCCCGAATCCAAAAATAAAGTTCATTTTGAGAGATAAAATTTCTAAAATTTTAAAAATTAGGTATTACTATTCGTAACGACTAGTTTGATTGGTTGTTGTGTGTTAGAATTTCGAAGTTGCGTACAATGCACGCCATTGCATTATTCAAAGGGAAACGTACCGTGGAAGATTGGGGTGTTACAATTGGATAGGTGTAAAATATATAGTCATCATTATGTAGGTCACATATTTTTGTTGGATTTGTTCCCGATAATTGTGTGTAGTGAACCATGCAACACCTCCTGTCATAATTTTCTTTCCTTCTTATATAGACCTTTCTTGAAAAACTTTGATTCCAAGGATTCAAATGGGGTTCCATTAATAGATAATACTCTATAATTTAAATTGATTTGGTATTTTAGTAATTTATTATCTGACTACAACACTATCACATTTATTTGAAGCTAATATATTCCTAAAAAACCTTAAATCAAATTTCATTCTAGATTACAGTGTAATCAGATTCAAATATAATATATCTAAAATATGCTTTTAGATTTGTTTCCATAGGTGATTTTGTTTTATATTATCATACACTTGAATGGTTAGATTCATGGCATAAAAGTAATTACCACCATAACCCAAGAATCATCATGTTCAAAATGGGATAAGATTGATCCTAGAACCAATTTAAATCAGATCTCGATGAATATTAAGAATTTCAATCTTTCTAGAGACATATAAAGGATTGATATATTTATGAATGGTTACCTCTTTATCTATCTATAAATATATGAGATTATCTAATGATATTATATAAGGGGAATATCTGCATGGTACAACTTGTATGTAGAAAAATCATTATGGAAATATTTGGATCTATAAAAAGCTTAAAAAATTACTTCCCTGATATATATTGGTGGTGAAGAGAATCTAAGATTGAAAATTTTTCAAGAATGATAGAAAAATATTAAAATATAACATTCCTATCTATAAGGGATAATGCTTCCAAACAAGTGGTTTTCTTTTATCCTTAGTCTTTGGGGTTAAGGGATTTTTTTCCAATAATTATTTCACCTAGTTAGTATCAAAATGTATATTGTCTAATGATGGGATAATTTGTGGTAGTCTATCCACACACCTAGGTGGGTTTTTCATTTTTATTAGTACAAATTAATATTCTTAGAATATTAGATTTTGAGGAAAATTGGAGGATTCATGGGTGTCTCTATTCATTTATTGGATTATCTATAGTGCGTTATTTAGAACCAACCAAATAACCCACATAAATAGAACCAATATCAATCTTGGAACCACCTAAAGGTCATTCCTAATCCCGATTGGCTAGAGAATAGTGACAGAGCATCTCATATAATCAAGATGGAATGATTTATCCTTATGAATTACCCATCAAGATAGATCAGTGGACAAGAATGAATAAAGAGTTGCTCTTCCAAACAACACATAAGATAATGTACCACAAGTAGATAAATACATTTAACATAAATGGTATGTAAATATAGTCATCACAACACATCATCAAGATAATATCCCAAAATATCTATGCAATAAGTGGATCACATGTTCCACTGATCACCAATAACTTCCAAGGTCATTCTTATCATGAAAATTAAAATCCACCAAGCAGTGCCTTTCTATTCCCTAGACTTGGGATATCAAAATATAAATACACCCAAAGAAAAACATAGGGTGTGACAAACAAATCCCAATAGGACATCACCATGAACTTCATAATAAATCCATATCAAATAAACCATATATGATAAATTATATTTAAAATAGGGCTTGAAAATATTTTCATAATACTTAACAAAATATTCTTTTTAAATCATTTCAATAAATACTATAAAACTTCTATAAAAGTGCATTTACGTTTAATTGGAAAATAAAAATATCCCTGTTATAATATACATGATTATTAATTTCTATCAAAATAGGCATGAATAATAATTTCAATCAAACACTGGAATGAATAACCATTTTCAATCACAACACTATGGTAATAACAACTAGGTTAGTTAGTATTTTTCACAAGGTCCCACACAATATAAAAAAATACACATCCAGGCTTTCACATACTCCTTACATCCCAAGCCTAAGTGGAATATGAGAGAATTACAATGAATAATATCCCTTCCCTCAATGTTTTTTTTCATTATACTCATAAATTCATTACTAGATATCAGTTTACCTAGCATGCATATCCTTCCACATAACTTCCCAGGTTCCCATGTACTTCATGGTAAGAAATAATTTATGGTTATATCATTCATTTAAATTAGTCTCAAATTTTCCCAAGTAATCATTTCAATAAACCCCACGTTAAATTTTCAAAACAATTAATTGCATTACCAAAACCAAAATAAAATGGTTTTGCTCAAAAAATATTTCCTTTGAAATCAATTTATCTTATTTAAAATAATTAAACAATTCATTCCATTTTTTTAAAATTTATCATCAAAATAAGGATTCAAATCATTCATTTCTATTCAATATTACTTTTTCAAAAATCCATACATTATTTTAAAATCCATTTTAAAAGGTATTTCATCACATAGACTACGCCAATTAATCTTTTTATCAAGGATCATAATTTAATATTTAGAAATCAAATATAAATTCATTTCAAATGAAACAAAAATTGAAGGTCTTAATTAATAGAATGCCTTATGAAACCACAAACCTCAATTCACTATCTAATCAAACACCCTATAATGGATCCACTAATAGAGATTCGATGGATATAATCAATCATGAAATTATCCTAGAAACACAATTATTATTTATTAATCTCTTATAATATTTTTTTAAAAAAAAAGAAATTGAGAAAACACATTCCCCAATGATTAACCAAGAAGACATGATGGACAATGATGTTTTGGGAAACAAATAAATATTTCATGATAGATCTATAAGATACTCAATTAGATCAAGTCATAAAACATAAATTTACAATAAACAACATAATCTATGATTCTATTCAATTATGTAAGGATATATCGAGAAGAAAAATTTAAAATTACATGAAGCATGCAAATACATTAAAAAATAAATCACCTATAATCAATGATCCATTGAAACCAAAATCTAAGAGGAATGAAATCCCCATATTATTCAAGATAAGTCTCCATGATTGAGATCCATTTCCAAAGTTGAATAATGGAGTGGTTCAAGAATGTATGTGGTCTAAAAAATAAAATTTTGAATTTTTGAAATGTATTGCATTGTTTATCCGCACAGTTTGACAAACCATGAGACAACCATGAACACCTTTTTGGTATACTGGAAGAGTTACATGGTTTGGACACATGGTAAGAAAAACCATGTTTTAATAATTCATAATCCCAATATGTCAAGAAAAATGGTTCGAGGGATTGGACCCATGGTTAGTATCAACTTTTTTCCTAATCGAACTCCCTCCTCTAGGACTCAGACATAAGGATCCCTATTTCTTAGTCAGTCTTGAATGGTTTTCACTAATTGCGCATCAATTGATTATAATCATTGAAAATTCCAATAGAATACATAAGTCACACAAAACACCCCGAGATAAGACCCAGAAAAAGATAGTCAAAACAATGGAATAAAAGTACCTAAAATTGGGTGTCAATATGTAATTATTATCCTCATAATAAATTATGTTTCCCCTATAAATCCTTCCTAGAAGACTCAATAGTGAATAGGTGAGGCCACCAATATCTAATCAAGACCTCACACTCCAACATTTTATAATAATCGAAATAATTTTCCCATAGCACTTAAACCATGGGTATGTAATTTATATGAATAACATTAATCTAAGAATTGATAATTTGATCTAGATTCCCAATCATGTATAAATTATGTTCTATATCATGGTCTACTCAATAAAAACGATATAATTTTTAAAGATACTTCTTAGGGGTATGATTCAAGTAAAAAATTCTTAATTGATTTCATCTATGGTGAAAAATCTAAATGAAATGACACATTTCTAATCCACTCAACAACCTCAAACACTCCAACATATCATGGTTCCAAATTACCTTTTCTTCCTACCCGTAGATGACCCAAATGAGACGAGACTGTCAAAATAACCTTTTCACCAACTGAGAACTCTAAACAGTGATGTATATAATCATCATAAGGAATGCACTAGATCCATGTTTCTACCATTCTATGGTGAATAAAATTAATCTTTCTTGTCATCCCTGAGACAGAACTAAGACCCATAAGTGAAGCTTCACCAATCCCTGGCCAAAAAAGAGATATTTATATGGCCAACCATAAAAGGAATAAAAGGGTTCCATTTTAATAGGAAAATGATAACTATTATTATTGGAAAACATAATCAATACCATATGGAAATACTTAGCTCCACCAAAGTCATGGATACAAGATTGAATTCTATCCTCAAAAATATAATAACACATTTTGTCTAACCATCTGTCTAAGGATGGTAGCCCATGCTCAAATTTACCTTGAATATGATCAATTCCTAGTGGCCTCTCCAAAAATTAAAAGTAAGACAAGGATACTTATCATAAAAAACATTAGATGGAACCCCATAAAATCTAATGATCTCCTGCACATACATATTTACCAAATACTAAATATTAGCTATATCGTGAGTGGGAATAAAGTGACTTCATTTTATTAGTATATCTATCAATATCCCAATAAAATTAGTTTTTTGAGGTACATATGGAAACAAAAAAATAATTTCCATTAACATCCCATCCCACTTCAATGTCAGAACATAAAGTAATTAATCAAGCTTGAGGGCTTCTGATACTGAACCCTAATATGTGAAAAATTTAATAATTTGAAGAAAAACTGGTAATGTATCATTTAATACTTGGAAAATTAAAATTAAACCTCATATCATTATTATTTTTTCTTGATTTATAGGTGTACTAACAATTAATAAAGATGAAAATCCTCCATCCAAGCCTTCCTCATAAGTAACGAGACAACAAAAGGATTCCTATAGAAAATGATACCTTTAAAAGATTTTGAATATTTATTAATGGTATCCAAACTATATAATTAATTCCAAACAACATAGAAATCATCACCAATATACTATTCCTATAGAATCATATTGATAGGAGATGATATCAACTAAACACATGACAAATAAAACTCTGTCTCATTTTCATGGACTCCCAAATACATCTTTGAAAAGAGAGCCATAATGTTCAATTTATGGGAAGATTATTAAATATCATGGTATGGAAGTTTCCATTATAGAGAATTAGTAATGAAATTTACCTTATAATTTGTGTATACAATGTCAAATTCAAAATAATTTGTGTTCTCCACCCATCACCCTTATAGAAACGTTCATATTTTATTTATGAGAAGATACAACATAATATTTTATAATAAGAGTAAATTGTAAACCTTTCTATAAAAAGTAAATGCCACAAACTCTTAAGAGTTTTCATCGTAATTTATTATTCTAGATCATGTGTCATATATTTATTCTAATAAATATGAATCTAGAGAGAACTATAAGCCACCACTTTATCACCCTACATGATAACACTGCCCAAACCCAATCCCGATGAATCACAGAAAACTACATATCCTTGAACAAATTATAGAGGATACAAAACCATAACTAATGTAAAAAAATAATCAAATTATAAATTTAATCCTGAAATATTGAATCCATATGGACTTCACTCCCTTACAATTGGGAGTCATCAATAAAGAATCCAACTTTGAATACTTCTTCAAGAAACTGGTGGTAATACCCTACCAAGCCCAAGAATCTCTAAATCTCAAGGATGTTCTATGGTCCATCACAAGTTAGAGTAGGATGAACTATATAATGATCAACTGAAATACAATATTCTTATATAATTTTTTCACAAGACCATACCTTACTGAATCAAGAAATTATATTAATAAATATTCTAATAGAGTTGTTGATCTCTCAAGATGTTCAGAACCACTGTCAAATTATTCACATGACCCTCCTTTATTTTTTAGAAAAACATATTTCATCCACCAAAACAAAACTGAAGAATCAATGTACTAATGTAAAATTAATTCCATCAATACCCAAAATATAGTAAGATAATTGGTTAGACCAGAAGAAAAAATAAGTTACTCATAATGAACATACATTCAACTAAAAGCTGTCAAAGGTATATCACACTCCTTGATCATAAGCAGGTGATAATATAATAGAAGATAAGTTTGTGTGAACTACGTTACCCCTAAAATATAGCCAAAAAATAATAAATAATGGAAAATAGTTACTTATTCTTGAATATAACATTATTGAGATTTAGGAAATGAATACATAGGTGACTGGTTCAACTAGCCTTGTTGAAAAAAAACATTGGTGATTCCCACAGAGACACACTGATATGTATAGAGCCTTTAGACAAAAAATCATCCAACAAAGACATTATGTTCTTTAGTTAAACCGGTGTCATTCAATAAGAGGGAATATAAATAGGTTGGGTAACTAGAACCAAGTCAATAAAAATACCCACCTCCTTACCAATGGAAGACCATAAAATATTATGGAAACACATTTGGAAACTCATCCACTACTAGTGGAAGATCACCACATGAAAATTTTGGACATAGTTCAATGGAAAACATGAATATCATCCTTATTAACTCTAGAAGTGGGGTTCTAGGTTGACTCGAACTCAAGTACCATTATCTCTGAACATTATGATACTCTCTATCAGAGATAGTAAAGGTTAAATGATGAAAATAATAACGGATATAATATTTATGATCAATAAATAAATTCATACTATGAATGAAATCTTGTGGTATTATAACCAGAACAAAACATTTGAAAATAAATTGAACTCATGATAATGAAAAATCAAATGATGGGTGTCAAATACCTAGTTATCTCTTCATTCCAAGAGGATTATCAATCCACATTATGTAAGGCATGGAATCTGTAGAGAGATTCAATAGTTACATAATATGAGTAGAAATAAGTGAATGAGAGGAAGTAGTATAAAATAAATAATCCACTAAAGATAAAGCAATGTTAATGGTACCTATCACGCTCATAGGACCCACATCAGTTTCCCCTCCCATGTGGAAAGAATCCTCATTCATGATTTCGATGTATTACACACTATTGTTATTGAAACATATAACTATACCACATATCCTACCTACAATATCGACCCGACAAAACTATTTTTAGAGAAAAAATCATTGAGATGATTTAAAATGTGACTTGATCATCTGAAAGAGCTATATATATTTAGTGCTTCTAGACAAGAATGTTTTTAGTGCCCATGTTTTCCACATTTGAAACAAGTTAGTTGTCCTTTATTGAATACAGTATAATATTTAAAAGACATTTTATACCGATAAATACTATTATGGTTGCCACAAAGGGAGTCATCCCACTTTCTCTTCGCATAAAAGCAACCACTCAAGAAACTATTGATAGTAGGAATGTCTCATGTAAACCCTGACATAGTAGCCATGTCATGTTTTACAATCAAAGATGTATCCATAACATTATAATATGAGGTGACCATCAACATGAAATTATATTATCAAATATCTAATTTATGGCCAATTTAAAACAATTGGGATTTTAGATTCTCATTCGATAATAAATCAGGTGAGAAATGAGTATGTTCATAAAAATGACTGGCATACTGAGTCATACTCCCATCACCTTGAAAAAGGTTACAGAACTCCATCCACATAACCAACCCCATCGATTCAAGATAAAATAAATCAACGAAAATGAATATAAATCCTTTCAACTCCAATCCCACATACTTCCCATCCTTAACTAAATAATCCCACCACCTCATGATACAGACATCAAGTTTGAAGATAACATATTTCACCTTTAAAGAATGCTCAGTCTCTGAAAACTCAAAGAGTTGATCAACCTTTTTCAATTAATCCTTAACCTCTTGAGGATCATTCTTACCATAGAATGATGGTGGATTTAGGTGAATAATATCTTGGGCGTGATATTTATTATTTTATATCTAAGGTATAACATATGAATCTTGAACATGAATAAGTGCATGTACTTGGAAAAGAGATTGTACCCCATTTATAAAAACAACTATAATTATTTGATCAATTGTAGAGTTCTACTTATATGGTACATTATAATATCTTTCCTAAGGTCTATTAGAATGTATTATTTTAGGAATATTACTACAAAACATCAATAGACAACAAGGGATACATCAATCATGGGACGCATGATCATCAATTTTATCAATCAGAATTCAATTTAGAAGTCCAAATATTTGGTCAATGATTTGGAAAAAGTAGTTAATTAGATTAAAAAATTATAAAAGGAACATTTTACCAACAACCCAAAGCAACATAAGGTTCGATATATTGATCATTATATATTCTCTCACTCATAACCTAGATGTTATGTTATGGAAATCTTGTCTCTTATCTTCCAAGACATTCCAAACTTTATATCGACATCCAAAATAGGAAACAACCTATCTTGATACCATTTTTCAATGATTTAACATAGATAAACAACCTTAACAGTATATAAATCAATCATGATATAGCCTATGATGAATTCCTAATTCACATTAACTATCTATCAAATTCATGATCATCAAATAAAATCAAGAGGGAATGATTTCACTGTTATAAAAATCCATAAAGATATATAAGTAAATAATAACAAACAAACAATTGGTATTCCAAACACTCCATAAGAAAAAATCAACAGAAGTGTATATATCCATGTCCCAAAAATGGCACTTAAAAAAAATTTGTCACACAAAACCATCAAGAAAATATCATGGAATCCCTATGGAACTAGTGGATCGCATGTTTTACCTCTCACCACCAACTTCCATGGTCCCACTAATCAAGAACATCATCCACCTACAAGAGGATCATTTTCATTCCATGGACATGGAATAATGAAGTATAAAAATACTCAAAAGAAAAAAGTATGGTGTTGGTAATAATACCAAGTATGTTCTCATTAAGTATTCCATACAAAATCCATATCAAATAAACCAAATATTTATTATTTTAGATAAAACATTACGGGAAATAATTTTAAAAATCTTAAAAAATAAACCTTTCAAATAATTTCAATGGATAGTATAAAACTACTACGAATGTAAATTTATACCAAGAAGAAAGATACACGCATCTTTTTCATGACATGTATTAATAATATTTCATTCAAAATTGGATAAAATAATAATTTCAATAAAATATTAGAATGTATAATAATTTCCAATAAGAGAAGCATAGTAATAACACCCAAGGTTATTTATTTCCTATAACATGGTTCTGCCAAATTTTAGTGAAAGGTGGTTTGAGGGGCACACACACACCATAAATCCCTAGCCTTGGGGGAATTGAAGATAATTATATTGAATAAAGACTCTACCCTCAAGTTAGTTTTATTTTATTATTATAATAAAGTCAATTCTCAATATTAGTTTACCTATAATGCATATCCTTTGGCCAAACTCCACAAGATTCCATGTTACTCAAGATAAAAAATTATACTTGAGAACATCATTCATTTCAATGAATCTCAAATAATATTGAAAAATAATTTCAAACGACCACATATTCATGTTTCAAAACATTCCATTTCATTTAAAAAACCAACATCAAATGGTTTTAAGAAAACCCATTCCATTAAAATCAACTGATATCATATTGAATAAAAAAATATTTAATTCAATTTATTCTAAAAATCGATCATCAAAATCATGATTCAAATCATTCATTTGAATTCAAGATCATTATTCATAAAATCAATTATTTATTTTAAAATTTATTTTCAAAGGGATTTTATCACAAATAATATTCCATTTCAAAAATTTATCAAGTATAAAAACTAATGATTTGGAAATAAAATATAAATACATTTAAAATAAATCAATAATTTAAGATTTCAATTGATTGGAATTACTTATGAAACCACCTCTATCAATTTATAATCTTACCCAACACCTAAAAAGGGGTCCACAAATGGATAGTCTATGGATATAATTAGTCATGAAATGATCATTGGAACACTATTCTTATATAATAATATCTAATTAGAAATTTATAAAACAAGGAGAGAGATAGGGAGATAAAACACATACCTCAGCCATTCCAGAATAAATGACAATGACCAGTGATTATATGTGAAATGAATCCCAATTTCATGATGGACCTATGATAAAATAAATTAGATTAAGTAACATACCATAATTCATGAATCAACACCCCCGATCTATATTTTTGTTCAATAGTATAGTGGTTGATCTATAAGATTAAAAAATAATGAAAATAAATAGGTATATAAATTCAAAAATCTATATTTAATAATCAATGATACATTGAAACCAAACACTTGGAGGCAAGGAATCACTAAAATATACAAGGGTAGTCTCCTTGGTCGAGAGACCTTTCCAAAAAAAGTCCAATAAATAGGTTTAGGTATGTATTATATTTAAAAACAAAAATTTGGAATAATTATTAAACATCACATTTTTTGGATGTATGGTTTGACAGACCATGTTCCAACCATGAAGCCCTTTTTGGGCTACTGGAAGAGCTACATAGTTTGGAAACACTTTTTAAAAAACTATTCTCCAATCATTCATAACCCCACCATCTCAAGACACATAGTTTGAGGTATTGGTCATATAGTTATCAAAAATTGTGTGCTTAACCATTCATACTCCTAAGGGTATCAATATTTAGGTTCCTGGCTCCCTCAGAAGACCCACACCATTTACATAAACTTTGCTGCAAATGTGAACAATCCATGAAAATTCCTAAAATATATAAAATTCACCCAAAACACCTTGATATAAGTTATGATAAAAATATGTTCAATAAAATGAAATAAATTACCAATAAATGGGTTATGTTGTGTTACACTTTCCCTCATATTTCGATTGTGAATATGAATTTAGTGGGTACATGTCATGTGTGATGAGTTTTACTTTGATAGTCTCACCCATTATGTTCTCATACCATGTATACACTAACATTACACACAAACAATATTTGGGGGTTTTAGGTCTTCATTCTAGTTGTACATTATAAAATATATTTTCTAGGTGGATGATGTTGACTGATCCATATTGCATCTCTTCACTTGATGGGGGTTCTATTTGGCAGAGTGGTTCATATTATATGAATAATGGGGGAAGGAAATACATAATTATTTGGAATGGTTTAAGAGTTGGTCAAATACCATCTTCTGGTACCCATTTTTTTTCATTGATTACACTTTCCTCCTGAGGATGAAGTCAAGGGTTTCACCTTGGATGATGCAGTTAGAACATGGACCACAACTGGTTGATTGATTAATTCCCTAAAGATGACATGATCTTTTCCAATAACCATTTAAGGCATAAAATCATTGAAATTTTTATCATGAAAGGATGCGATATATTTTCATTCATTTTAATTATCTTATTGAGTTTTGTTGATATAAGCTACTTATGGTTGAGGCTTTCCAAACCCCACCTATTTAAAAGTGACCATTCTTTAGGGGAATTATACGTTGAAAAATATATATTGAATATTATTCCCCAACATTAAATGGACATGAAATAGTCAGGATAGTTAGTGGGAATGAATTTATTAGGATTCTGGACCTCATGTTGGTTAAGATGATTATTTTTCATAGTTGTGGTAATGTATCCACAAACATTCTTGTTTTTTAAAAAAATAGAACTTTTCTTTAGAACTCATTTTGTGGGAAACCATATTCATTCATTTCATCTAGAAAAGAATAGTTTTTATATTATACCCATTATAGGGGAGGTTCTCGGCAATATGGATATTGTATGCGGGGTGTATTAGTGGCTAGTTTATATTTAAGTATGATAGTGGATGTTTTATCGTTATAATTTCTTTTTCATTGGGATAAATGTTTTGAAAAAGACTTTGTATTGAATTTTCAAATAAAATATTCTAGATACTATTCCATGAATTTAAGCTCCCAAAATCCTCCTGGATTATTTAATTTAATTAATTATTTTAATAAAAAATCATGAAGATTATATATTAATGTATCTAGTAGAATCTTCATGAGAGTTTCGTATTGAGTGAGTTTTTTTCCATTTCCATCAGGTGAAAAAATCAAAGTCCCTATCATTTGCATAGTTAATACAATTCAATATTCCAATGAAGGAAATATACCTTATAAAATAGATAATTTGGGAAAGGATTTAATGATGATAGTTTTATAAAATGGTGATGGATCTTTTTGGAATATTATTGTGCAGAAGGAAGGATGGTCGCGCCATTGTGTGAAAAAGATATTTGAGTTTTTATGATGATTACTGATTGAGTTATCCCACCACAAGGCTGCACTGGGACATGATATGTTACACGTGCCACTATAGATATCCTATGGTATTGATGTTTGGAGTTATGGGGTCATTGGAGTTGGTAAATATAGTAGTGGCATCCTCCTATTTGGGGTATGTTTTCTTTTGGGCTAAATTGAGATGCACCACCCTTACATGGATCCCGTTTGAGTTGTGAGGGACTTGATAAAATTTAGGATTTATTTAGGTAATATTTGCTCATTTGAGCCACGAAAATAGGTAATAAGTGAATATAGATGTGGTTTCCACATATATGTTGTCTGTTTTTTACCAGTTCAAGTATGGCCTGGGTGAAATTCCCAAAACAAGGTATGCTACTATCAGAGTAATGAAAAATTTAGATCATATTCATCTACTATTTTTGTGTAAATGGAATTTCATGATCCAAAATCATCCTGGTGACCAAAAAATACTCTCATGGGTTTAATAACCAATTTATAGTAAATTAGAGAAGAAACACCCACTTTTTTCTAAGGTTTTACAAATTGGGAATATTTCCACTGAGTAATTCATCATTTAGTTGTCTAATGCCGCATATCGGAATCTCATCCTATGATAAATTTTCATCAGTAGATATGAAGAAACCTATTCTAGTGTTTACTAGGATATGATAATGAATTTCCCATTTTTATATTACAAGGTTATCAAAGGGGTCGACACTAGTCATTTGTAGTTTCCATGTTTTGGTTCTTTATTTGGTGTCTGGTGTGTACACCTTCCTTGTTTTTGTGTATGCACCACATCTCATACAAGAATTTCTTTATTTCGTGTTGTAACATTCATGTCTCCACCTACTTATTCTATTATATCAATAGATAATACAATCAATGACACATACCTAGTAGCATAAATCATTTTTTTCTTTATTTGAATAATATATTTAGTATTCATTCCCTATACCATCTTCAAAGGGAATATCAAGTTTTACCTTTATATTCCCTATCTTAGTGGTCATTTTATATTACTACCTATATGGGGATTGATTTTTTTTGTGGAAATACACCAAGAATTTATCTATGTATAATGATCATGATGGATTCCCAAACATTTCTTATTGATTATTCCTCTATGGATAGAGTTGTGTTATGTAGTAGCCTGAATGGTGGGGTGATGGTTATAAAAGATGACCACCCATCCAATAAATGACCAATTTCTTTGGTAGATGGGGTAAAAATTACATCATCTATGACTGATGGGGTTAATATGGTTCTACTACAAGAAATTCATGAATCTGTTATGGGTTTGATAATCGCATGAGTGTTGGTGGTCATAAAAAATCATCCAGAAATATACATTGTGTCTACATATCAATATATTCTATAAACATTGCCAACACATGTTTAGATTATTACCTATTCACACTGGAATCTATACTATGGTTTATTAACTCTCCTTTCATTGTTAAGATACTCACATTACATTTTTAAAAGCAAGACAACAAATCTAATAAATGGAACCCTCTATTCAGCCACACAACTTGGCCTCTTCAAGGGATAATTATTTTGTTTGATGAACTAATAGAAATATATATAATTTAGGTCTATGACATCTAATGAATAAATTATATTTCATGATTACTTCTTTTAGGAATATTATTGAATAACGATAGAGTAAAATTCATTTTTCTATTCTCATCCCATTTATGTATACACACATTGGAAGAGGAATTAATGATTATCTACAAAAGATACATTATGATATTGGGATATGAATGATTCTATGCCTCATAATTTTCCTATAATATTATATTCTAGGACACTAAGAATGATGTGATTTCACTATAACAACAAATATTGTTCACACCATTGAGATGGCCGCCGTACTTCTAATAAGGTAGGTTCTTAGGATAAAGATAATTAAGTGTCACCCATAAGTTTGGGTGGAATTAAGGCTTGTACAACTATTTGAAATCCTATTGTATTTCACACTGAGGTCTGTCCCTGGGATAAAATAAAATCATAATTTTTCCTTGGCCAATTCATTTCTCACGTTTATGTCATCTTCCTTATCCTTGGAAAAAGTGTCTTTGAACTGATTTGACCAACATAATTTTTTCCTAGTGGGTTATTTAAGAGAGGATGGATTCTTCATGTGTCTTAAATTAATCCATAATATGGGTTGGGTGAGGAAGGTTCTAAAACCATCTACCACCCAAAATATTATATTTATGCAAATGAAATATGATAGGTGGGTGTTGAGGCTATGGGTGTAACTAACTTCAATCATTCACGTTACTCTTGATATAAGGATTTTATCATGGTATATTTTACATGGTGAGGTCATTTTTATCATGTTTTATAAGAATTAGCACTAGTAATAATGAACAAATCATTAAGGGACGTTATCTATAGCTGAGGATACTCTCACATTTTGATGAGGAGTTAATAGACTCTTGGGCCACCTCAAACAGTTTTTTGCAGTCTTAAAAACATCAAAACTAATTAATACAAAAATATTGGGCTACTATGGGATAATTGTTTTTTTTTATGTTAAAAACTATTAGATAGACTTTTTGGGGTAGACAGGTGACCTTCTTGGATGGGAGTCCTCTTAGGTGACTCTAATATATTTGACGGGGATGAGTGATGAGATCCCTAGCACTATGAATTAATATTGTAATGACTCTTATTTTTTCTAAGACAAACTAATCGAGTATTTCAAACATAGTGGTAATATTCATCTACCTTTTTATGTCACCAAAATTCATTTTTGTTCTTTTTTGAGTGGAATAAGAGCAAGAACATTTTTCTACATTTGAGTTGATGCAAGGACATATAAATAAGCCACTTAGACAAATGATAGAATGTGAGACCAAAAATATGATTCCATTGGTATAAAACAATTCTAATAGTAAAGGAGAAATGGAATATATTCCAACTCTTGAGTATTTACTGGGATGTTCCGATGTAGTTCTACAGTATTGGAGAGAGCATGGTAGTGGCCCTGGTCTGGGGAGATTTCCAGGAATTGCATAAAGTCTCCTTTTCCTATCACTATTAGGATGTGTTTATATATTTTTAAGATATGTGTGGGGATATAGGTATAAAAATACATCACCACTAAGATGTGTTGATGATATTTATTATTGGGAAAGATTATATATGCTTGTTCATAAATGTGAGTGGACATGTGTGACCACTCATGTCCTCCAACCGCCATCAGGATCTTCCAAAAGACTTCATGTATAGGGGATGAAATATGAACCCCCCTAAGTTGTTAATGGGTTATGATGATATAATTTCAATTTAACAGCCATTTAACAAAACCAGACATAGATATCATGAATCGGAATGTGGGATTAAATTTATATTGATTTTTTTTGATGGATATTTTTATCTCGAATAAAAATATGGTCTTTTGTGTGTGTCCTTAGGTATGTTTTCCTCAATGATATATCTTGAAGGGTGACCAGTTCTAATTTATCAAGGATAAGATCTTATGGGAAGCATATTTAGTGAATTATAATGAATTGGGAAATTCATAATATTTTCTATGGGGATGGCGAGTGACTGGAGCCCTCATGGGTGACTCCAGAATAACAATAAGTTCATTATAGACCCATTCTCCTTAATCATTATTATAATAGAGTTGTGTATCATTTCACTCTAGGGATAGAATACTGAGAAAATTATAGGTAGGAAGGGTTGAAAATGGCTTCAAATAAGTGTTACTCAAGAATTGTGCTCTCTAAGGTTTTAGTTCTTGTTGGTTCTCACATATGGAATCTCGGGTTTAAATTATACCATGTTGGTGGTAATCCCTTACCAATTTATTTTTACTTCACAATGGAGTAAATTAATTGGTTAAATTTACCTTTGAGTTTTGGATACCATATATTTTTATATAAGATGAAGTATAAGAGTGTTTTTTAATGAATAGCCCATCACATTGGATCAAATAGAGCTCCTTAGTGGGAAAATTATTGCATAATAACACCATAAATATGAATACCCATCACTACATTTTCACATGTGAGAACATGTTTGACAAATAATTTTAACAATTAAATATTTCACATCAGATTGACTATTTTATGTGCGTGGAACACATGAAAAAATAGAATCTCATTTGGCTATGAATGGGAATGAATAGTTGATGGATTCAAATTTGGTTTTCCATTTTTTTCATCATATTTTTAAATAGGTTCATTAATGGAATAAGAAATATCAAACACATTCTATTTCCTTGAAAATAAATGAAATTACAGATTTCATTTCCAAAGGAAGGTGATAACCTATATATATTACTTTTCATTATTTAAAACACAAAATTTTTAAGAGGATGTGAGGTCTAGTTCATCACACCATTTAGGGGGGATTATTTCTTTCTATGAGACTATACTACATATTTATGACAATTTAATAAATCCTTACCAAATATGAGGATGATACTAGTTACCCGTATGACAAAAATATATAGAAATACTATACCTTTGAGAACCAAGATATGTATGAGTGATTCGTAATCCTTAATTCACTGATAAATGATATTTAATTTTTGGTGTCGTGGTTTTATTCCAACATAGGTGGGATAACTAGAATATATCACCATCCTGGAAGTTGTTGTGTATTTATGGTGTTAGGATCAGGCCCATGAGAAGGTTTTCCTTTGTGTCATTATGATATGAATAAAAAAACATATAGTTTAGTGTCACTTAGTGGTATATGTTTTACCTATTAATTTCATTGAAATAAACAAAACGAATAAATTTAACATCATATTGTTAGAATGATTAGGAAAAATGTACATAGTGGTATTTGGTTTTGGATTATAAATGAGTTGAAATTTTAGGTTTAAATTCAAAGGGAATAAGTCATGATGATTGTGGGTTGTATTTTTAAGGAATATATCACTATGAGGTTTGGCGATGGTTTGACTAGTAGAAATATTTACCACTTAGTAGAACAAAGCTTGGAATATAGTCTGATGTGAGAAATATGGTGATACATGGAATGGATATGTCCCTCTAGGAGGGACATGGTATTATCAAGAATGTGTCCCCAGGTGAAGAAATCCTAGGGTATATGGGTCAGGTGAAATAATCATCTTATCTCATGGAGGATATATCCTGGCGAGGAGGGCCTTTAATAGATCTATGAATAATATTTCACCACAAGGATGGAAATAATGGATTGGTGATGTTGTGTTTGAACCGCTAAAAAGAATCCAACATATCCAACTTATCATGAATCAAATTCTACATCATTATAATTATATAGTTTAAGTTTTTGTGAAAGAACCATACTAGAATGTTTAACATCATGCGGTAATGATGATTTCATTTAGTTTCATGCCATGTGAAGTAGATGATGTCCGAGATGACTGATGACATACTTCAAGGACATTGGTGTCCTAAATGGCGAAAAAACACAGGAATTATGAGTAATTACACATTAGTGTTTACCTTAAGTGGATCACTAAAAACCTATTTGAATAAAGGCATTAATTAGGGAATGATTGTCTTGGGTGTTATACATAAGGAGGAGGCAGAAATTGGTGACATTTTGACTATGAAAACGGCACGATCAACCCATATCTCTAAGCCCATGTGTGTCACTATTAGTGGGAGAAAAAAAATACAATTTATGATCTAGAACATTTCATAAGCGTGTATAATTAAAGTTTATTGGGGTTTATAAACCAAGGTTTACCAAATATTACCCAACCAATTGGTGGTATACAATTATTATGAGACCCATAATCCCATAATACCTCTAGTTGAAAAGTGGGTACTGATGAAGGAGGATAAATCCTAGTTAGGGAAATGGAATGGTAGATACTGGTGTTATTCCAACATTGGATACCTCCCATAACGAGTGGACATAGACATCCACCAAGTTCCTAGAACAACCAGATTCAGGCTGGGGATATCCAAATTAAACTACATGACCAAGGAATAATCTTGTTAACATTCACCAAATGGGGACCCTCTCTATTAATTAAATTAGTGATTGTAAATTCCTTTTGGACCCTATAAGTCAAGTAGGAAAATAAAAAAGACACCATTTATCAAGGGATATATTATTCTAAGGTTTGTGAACTAATGTAAAAAAACTGATAATATGGGTATATTGGATATTATGTGGGTAATAACTTGTTATTTTTTGTGTTTTGACCTTATTAGAATGATTCCAGGTAGGTATTTTGAATTAAAATAGGCCAAAGGGAAAATTAAGGTGATTTAATTCCAATTTTAGATGAAAAAACCTATGCATGATGCTGATTGGATAGAGTGGATATCCCTTGTTGAAGTAGGTGTTCACAGTCTAGGATTCATGAGGTTAACAACATGGGATAACTTCCAAGAGGTTGAATTCACATGTTTTCCTTCAGGAATTCACCTCATTTACCAGTCCTTAGTGAGGTATCCTCTTGAGTTTTCCTTATGAAAATATAATTTTCAATGTTTACCTACATGGTTTTCTTATAGTATTTGACCTAATGAGGTCATCTCACATGTTTTCCTTATTATCTTGGCCTCTGTGAGGTCAATTTAGCTTCCATGAGGTTTCCCTACATGGCTACATCATGGGATTTCCTTGTAGGATTGGCTAATGGGATCACCGCATGAGATTGGCCTCAAAAGGTAACCTCATGGGATTGGGCTCATGACGTTTCCTCAGTAGCATAACATAATGATTTTTTTCCATTATTTCTTTAAAAAATGGTTCCTTCTTTGGTCACCTATCTGGCCATGATTGGGATTTCTATAAGAGAAATCATTGGATATTTTCTCTATCAGTTTATTTTTTTGTTTCATTCCCTTTATTTGTGTGTCTTTATTTCTATTTTCATTTTTTTCATGTATTTTAATTTATTTGTTCCTCTTTGTGTGAACTTACATATATTTAGGATTTTATGGGAACACCTAGGTTATTGGATTCCCAAAATATACAGGCATTTGAAGATGACACATGACCATCAAGAGTCAGTGGATGACTGAGAAGGGAGTGCATAATGAGGGATATGTTGGAGTACATGGAGGGCATCACCCTGAGGTCACTACATGAAGCGTCATATGATGTAACCTCAACACCATGAAGTTATATCACACAGATAATCATAGAAATATTTTCCAAAGGGATGAGGTCTTATAATATGGAGTTTTATAGTTTTACTCCCCAAATATTGATATTTGATGACATAATTCATCATAGAAATACTAAAAAACATCCGAAGGTTTGACCATGTGACATGACTTATTATTGGATAAATTTTTACATGATCCAATTTATATTATCAAGGTTGTAGGCTCAACCTCATATTCTAAACTTCACAAGATCAACCATATGCGATCAAACTCATGGCCTCAACCTCATGAGGAATTATCCTTCTTTAACATCTTATGAAACACAATTCATATAAACTAATATCTAGATTTTTCTCAACAATAGTTATTTTTTATTTTAAGAGAATAAATAATAACTCTTTTGGATTACCATAATTTAATAGATTTAATCAAAAAGTTCATGATTTTGGATGTAATGTTAAAAATATAAAAAAACCTAGAATATATGGAAGGAATATATACTATAGCCTAATTATATAACATATATCATTGTATATTATGTCGATACTTTACAATACATCCCCAAAAATTTCTACGTCTTTAGAGTATATAATAAAAATTATCTTATTTCATTTTCTATGGTAATGTTCACTATAAATGAATTTTATTTACATGGAATTTTATATTGGTATAGTGTTAAAGGATATAAATATTGTATACTTTGGGAGGAATGGATTTCATATCACTAATTTTAGAATGTGACAAAGTTAGTGTACATGGTTCATTGAATATTTTTTCAAATGAATCATTCATATTGAATATTAAAATAATGAATTTAACACTTTACAAGAGTTTAATGTCAATTATATCCTTTTAAAATTTTTGAATTTAAAAAAAAGGGAAAAAATAGATAATAAATTTTGGTAGATATAAAATTTGGTTTATAAAAAAAATATGGGAAAGAAATGATCCATCTTATTCGATCTATATTATTAGATAATTTTGGTTTAGAAAGATATGATTAGTGTTATTCATATTGAGAAAAATATATGCGATAGTTTGATCAAAAAAAATTTAGACAAAAAGGAAATAAAAATTTGTTTAAATTCATGATTAAACTAAATACATATTGGAATAAATTTGGTGTCAAATTCCACTGTTAAAGTAAAATGACCATATTTACATTCACCTTTTCACATGTTAAGAAAGTGTGAAATGATGGATTTATATTAATATATTCATGGTATTAAGTTACCATATGGGTATTCATAAATTAAAAAAAATGTTAGTTGAATAGTTTGGTGTTATTAAGCATGAAATATTGTGAATTTAATATATTAAATAATCAAACTACCAGTTTCACTATGTGTCGTATTTTTTATTCCTATAAGAATGTGCATCACCAACTTGTGATACCTTCTAATTTATTTTTTGGTGAATTCATGGTTCCAAATTTATTAAATGAATTGGAAATTGAATGTGTAATTATAAATTTTCACATATAAATGTATTTTAGGCCACAATATTTTCATATAATGTTTCATTTGGTGAAAAACATAAGGATACATGGGACTGTAAATTAACATTGGCCATATCCTTTTTACTGATAAATGAAAATTATAAAGGAATATGTTAAAAATTCACACCCACAAGGGGCTTAAATAGTTCAAAAATATATATTTAAGGAGGTTATTGAGTTCTATATTAAATACTTGTATGAAATGAATTGGTTTGGTCTCCATATATCTCAATATCTAGAATTCAATATTGAATGTCACAAGATCCATGTTTTAAATGTAAATTTAATTGCATGTGGTATAGTTATTCTGACACATTTATAAATTTTGAAGAACATAAGTCAGGTTAAACAATATATATCATCACTTATTGATAAATTTAAGGTTTGATATATGAAAATATCCGAAAAGTGGTTGATTATTGAGAGTAAACATATATTTATATCATGGTTTTAGGAGAAATTAACGCTAATTAATCTGAATTAAAAACATTGAAGTTTTTAGTTGTGGGGCCACATATTAATGTAATCACATAGTTTGGTTTTGAAATTAATGGTTATACATTTTACAAAAAATATCATTAAAATAATTTTTTCATTCAAAATTATGGAGTAATTATTTTCTTAGAAGATATATTTTTTCTTAGTGAAAAATATAAAATCAAAATTTTTATATTAATGAAATATTTTTTAGAGTTTTGAAGGGTTTATGGGAAATTATTGGACCAATCTAGATCAGTGTGATCGCTGATAGGGGGATGGGGTGAATCATTGATCTTCTCTTTTTTTGTTTTATTTCTTAAGAAACGACCTTATCTTTTTGTTAAAGTGAATTGAATCTACTAGAAGACAAACAAATAATTATAACAATAAGAACACATATATTTATATGGTTCACTACTCAATTAGAGTATCTAGTCCCAAGAATTGTTTGGAAATGATATAAGAGCACAAAAACCACTATAAAATTATTCATTACATTTTTACAACAAGCATAGAATATACATTCACTAGTGTGGTACTATAGTGTATCGATAGTGCATGTGCTTCTCAAACAGATATATGATATAAAAATGTTTTGTAACAAATATAAGAACCTTCTCTAATAGAATTTATTATATTATAAATGTGATAATTGTATTTTCTCCAGGATTTCTCTAATTGTAGGGTCTTCTTCACTTTCATGCATACAAATGTGAATGAACCTCATCCTAGAATTATAATGGAAACTATTCATCCCATATTTTCATTATTTTTCATGCCTAGTCTGATGAGACTTTATCTGGTACCCTGTCTATCCAATAACTCTTCTCTGGCTGATCGCCTCTATTTAGACGACCAAATAATCCTATAGTTCATCCATTTATTTATTAACCAGTCCTTTTGATAACTTCTATACACTATCAATTTGATACTAACTGATGGAAAGACTTTTTCAAATGTTCCTCAAACTGATTCCACTACAAAATGTTTTTCCAATTGAATCATCTATTTAGAAATTATTCTCCTAGATTTCAAAAATCTAAATATTCTTCAGTGGATGAATCCCCCTTATATAGGAATAATTCCTTTTAGTTTTAGGGAAATACATGAACCCTAATTTAAACATCCCAGTGAAAACATTGTGAGACCCAATCAGTGATTTCCTTTAATTTACTGAATTCAAACCTCTATAAAAGTAATATCTCTCCTTAAGACCAAATATTAATATTCTTCATCAAACATCCTTATGAGTCGATAATAATTATATAAAATTCCATCATTATTTTTGGAACATTGATCAATAAGTTTCGTATCATCCAAATAAATATCGTTATGGAGATTTGATAAATCACTTAGATCCTTCCATATGCTACATCTATAACTAATTCATCAAAGTGTTAAATATATGACTAATAATCAAGTTAAATTTTATAAGAACCTATAAGAATTTTTTTGGAGACTCTTCATCCATCCAATGACATGGATAAAAAATCAATCATTTCCTTTTCTTTGATACCTCTAAATAATAAACCTCATATGGTTACCTTAGTCCAATAATTTCAAACCCAAAAATCCATTCATTTAATTATAAGACAACTTCTTGATCATTCTGATAATTCTTCTTTTATGAATCCTAAACAATTCTCAATACAATCCAATAGAATTCATACATGAGAAAATAATATAATACAATATGATATTTCAAAAGGTATATACATTTCACTCAATAAAATGATGATTATATTTCCAATACCATTATCCTTCACACAACCTTTCTCCAAATAGTTAAAATCATTGAAATGGATGTGAATTTAAAGATATGCTTTATGTAATATAATTTTATATCGACATATATCTGTTACATTAATAAAAATTAACTAACCGATAGGTTTCAGAAGGTATATGTGATAAAACATCACATTAATACAACATTATATCTTCATAACCACTGAACTTAGAAAAGTGAAACTTTATAACATTAAGATTTGAACAATATATAGACTCACCCTTAACCAGTACAATCCGTTAATTGAAATTTGTGCAACATCAATGCATGGTGAACTACATAGATAATTATAAGAATAATTTTGTACACATTAATGTTATTCCCCCATTTCTAATAAATCTATAATCATGATACATTAAATATTAATGATGTTTGGAACTTTGGAATAAAAAAAATCTTAGATAACTTCATTGAATATTTTTAATGATAGAAATTGTATGTATTCTTGGATAAACACTATATGCCACACTCTGCCTATTGGGTTTTTATAAATGGACTCCATTTGTTGATGGGGGTCTATGGAATCGAGCCAATTTACTCGGTACAATTACCCTAAAAGGAAAAGTGAAACAATGTAAATTGATTTATGTTAGAAAAAAAGACAAAACTTTGAGAAACACTTCTTTCCTATAATTTCTTCTAAAAAATCTCCAAAATTTTTAGTCCTTCGAATCACCCCTTTGGATTTTTTAGTCAATAATGGAACACAAATTACTAAAACTTTTAAACTCAAGAAACATGTTACCTATCAAAAAATTATAATATTTCATGAGAAAAATTGATATAGGAAACACGAATCATTGTATTATAAAACCATGGTATTCTTAATAAGTGATCTGAGAAACATATCATAAACATTGAACTTTCATAATCATATAAAAATTCAAACTAAAAGAATAATGTTTACTACATCCACTACAAAAAAAATATTAAATAAACTCACATAAACATAATTAACAAAATACCCATTTTAATAACTCTATCTAAATATATTCTCTTTATTATAAGTTTTAATAACATACCAATTGATGGATTCATGATTCAATATTTCTGCCTCTTTGAAAATACTATACAAATATAAGATGGCATAAGGACAGATTCACATATCATATCCTTGAAGAGAGGGATGTCAAAAACTAGATAAAAAATTTATCTTATGAAACATTTTCTTTGACAATGGTACAATGAATATATAAAAAATATCAATATTATATGAACCAATTATATCTTGAGTTAATTTCATTCCATATTCTCATTGATAAAATGAAATTTAATATCAATGTTCTTGGATCAAGTACATTTCACTAGATTCATTGTGAGATTTACATCACTTCAATTATCATGACCCAAGAGAAGGGGAAGCTTCACATCAACTAAAAAATCTTCTAACCATGTCTTGATCCATATATGCTGTGTTGTATCTTGATTGGTCGCTATATAGTCATCTTTAACCATGTTTAGTGTTATTGAATTTTTCTATTTTCTAAGAGAAATCACAAAAAAAAATTCCATAAAAATCCACCAGATGCTGTTATTTTATCATCAAAACAACCTACCCAATCTATATCAGAATAACTAAATAGATCAATCCCCCCCCCCCCCCGAGATGCCGGATTTTATTCAAAAACTAATTATTCCATTGATATATCTAATAATTATTTTTACAACAATAAGATGATATTATTTTTATCACTTTGATACCTAACACACAATGTAACAACACAATCTATATCTGGTATTGGATACACTAGATAAAAAGGGTTCAAAACATCTTTTTAAACTCTTTATGATCAAGCATGTTACCTTTTCCATTATATGAAAACATATTTCCCACTAAAATAGGCATGGAAACTGACTTTTGATCTTCCATGTAAAACATATTCAGAATATCCTCTGCACACTTCTCTTGAGATAGAAAAATGTATTTATTATTTCAAGATATTTGAAAGATAATAAATTATTTCATTTACCTTAGAATGAAAATTTCAAATATCTTATTTATACCCTAAACAAATTTTTCACTTGTTTCTTTATTATTCCTTGAAAATATGATATCGTCAACATAAAAAATCATGACGAGGGAAACCGCTTGATTATATTTTATGTAGATGTTACTATATACCCATTCTTTATTGATTCATAGATTCATTGAGAATGTATCTAATTTATAATAACAATCTCTTAGTGCTTGATTCAACTAATACAAATCATTCTTCAAGTTTCACAAATAGATTTCATATTGTCCAAGCACAAAACCACCAGTTGTTTCAATATAAATGTCTTTATTTAGCTCTATATTAAGAAAATATAACATTATATACATAAGGAATATCTTATATCCTTATTTTACAATGATAGAAATAAATATTATAATAGTTTCAATCCTTAATAGTGGTGTAAAATTCTCATAAATATAAATTCATTCAATTTGGGAGTAACCTTTATAAACCAATCATTCCTTGTCTCTCATCACCTTACCCTTTTCATTTATATTTTTTTAGAACAACCAATTTATACAAATCATATTATTATTGACTGAATTGGGTAAAATTTCCAATGTATCATTTTTCTAAATCTGATCTAACTATAAATTCATGATATCAATCCACTGTTGATTCTTCCAATATTTATTAATAGCATTTGGCTCAACATGTGAATATAAAGAAATATGTGATACTAAACTCAATGTTTTAGGGTTTTAACATGATGTTATTGATCTCCAATGGTGTTTTCTACTTCCAATTGGCTTCTAAACCTAAGATGATAATAATGTAATTATTCCCCATCACTTGAGATAATGATTTAGAATCATAATTTTGAAAATTTTAATCATTATTAATATAATTAAATAAAATTTTCACATTGTTAAACTAAAAGTTTATAATATTCACTTACTCCTATATTTTTAATTGACAGCGATGCTTCTATGTAATAATGTTCAATAATTTTCACATCTATAGAGTCAAACATATTTCAGGTTTCTTTATTATAGAATATGTATCCTCTACCATTTAGAGGGTATCCATGGATGACTCCTTCAACATCTATTTGATAAAACCTCCAAGTATTCTCACTATTAACCTTGATAATGAAATTACCATCTAAAACCCTTAGGTAATTCAAAAACGAGGTTTCATTGTAATAAATACAATAGAAATGTCAAATTATTTTATTGTCTATAGAGACATTGATTTTTGAATATTAATTTCCTCTGTAATAGATTGCCTCCAAATGTAACGAGAAGTGTCATAATCAATCAATATAGTTCATGCCATATCAACCAAAATTTTATTTCTTCTATTAGAAACACTTTTTATTGTTGTGCATAAAGTTCACTAAACTAATGATTAATGGTATGATTTTCAAGATAATATCAATAATTATATTTTTTATATTCACCTATATTATCAGTTTGAATCTTCTTCAAAAAATATACATATTTTGTTTCATCACTTATCCTAAAAATATTAAACATTCTGAGAGGCTCAGATTTATTTTTAAAAAAACATAATAAATTTAATGCGAGTAAAGTCATAAATAATATAAATAAATCAAGTATACCCATTTTTTATTTATTTATCGTGGCCCCACATATGTCATAATGTATCATCTTCAAGGGATGAGTTGAATGTATCTATACTTTAATATGTGATATGTTTGTAATCATCAATTTTTAGAATAGCATATGAAAAAAATATCTTATTCTTTTCATTCTATGAATATCATGAATACATTTGCTCTTTTTCAAATTTCTTGTATTCCATGGAATCATATGTGCCAACCAATTATACAACAACTTATTATCTGTCATCATACATAAATGACATAAATTCTATGCATCACCAACTTGGAAAAATATTCCCTTTATTTATTTCTTTATTGCAATAACTTTCATGTCTTCACGTAATATATTAAAAAACCATATTTATAGTAAAAACTTTATAAATTTATTAAAAAAATTAAATCGTATAAGAAAATTATATTTTAACCCATTAACAAACAATGTCATTTTTTTTATTTCAACTTTTCTTCTCTAGTGAAAGAAGATTCATAAAATATTATTTCTAGGTACTCATCATTTAAAAAAATTATTATCCATTATTGGAAATATTTAACTTTCTTAAACAACCTTAAATCGGTATTAACGTTTGAATAACAGACATTATCATATATATAGTGTTGTTCTCCTTTTGTATTTTTGAGAAAAATCCAAAAAATAATAATTTTCAATGACCTATTCTGCATTCTCCTACAAATTGTGAGACCTTATTCATAAAAATTGTGATGATAAAAGCATGAAAATACACACATTTTCAAGATGTACAATCCAATAACATATTTCTAAAACAAATTCCATGACTTGGAATCTATTTCAAATCTTTATATGGAATTTAATAGGTTATATAATTTATATCAATTGACTTCTCTACAAACCAAACCTAAAAATTATAATTTTTTCATTATAGATTTAAATATTGAACCAAAAATCTTTCACCACATGACAAAAACTTCCACTGTACCATCAATATCCATAAAAAACACATTTTACTCTCCAACTTACATGCGATCTTGAATTGTGTCCATTTTTTACATCATATTTATTACCATCAATCCTGACACTTTTTTGTAATAATGTTTGGTAACTACATGATGAATTTTTATTGTACTTATATTTCTTACCAGTTTATCAAGATCTCCAGTTAATTTATATTTTATATATACATTGAAACATTAGAAATTTTAGGATTTTCAACTCAACTTGTTTAGGCTACATACATGGTCATCTTTACTTCCATTTTCTTCTTACCACCTTCAAGAATGTTATCAATAACTTAAGATTATTATTATTTATCCTTATTAGGGTTATAATTAAAAATACTTTTACCAACATCATAAATTGAGTATTGTTTTTTTGTTGTTCCTCGCTCATCTTTAACATTTTTTATTGATTAAGATCAAATTTTTTCTCCTTAACCTTTATCTTTTGTTGAATACTGATGCAGACACTCTTATATTCATTAAATAATTTCTTAAAATCTCCAATATCTTCTAAAAACATGGTTTTTTATCAATAAATGAATCTTTATTGAATTCTAGAAGATTTTATTTGTTCAAATTTTTGTTCTTATTTTTAAATCTAAAAATCTTTATATGATATAATTTCAACTCCCTCTTAATTAGAAAATCCTATAATTTCTCTTCATTTTCTTATTCATAGTTATTTACTCCATTACTGGTGACCTTTTCATCATTAGTTTTTTGAATAAAGTGTTTTTAGGGGTATATTCAATGGACTTTTTAGCTTCTTATTCACTATCAGCATCTTCCACTTACTCGCAAAAAAGTATATGTTTTTTATATTTAGGGAACTAATTATCACTTACATTAGAAAAGGAGTTTAATTTATCTTAATTCTTATTTATGGATCTTCTTGAATTTTTATCATATTTATTAATTTCTTTATCTCCCCTTAATAAATTAAATTTTTCTATGAAATTAACAATATCTTCAATACCAAGGCACTTTCGAGGTAACTCTCCCTTATGAATTATTATTACCACTTCCACCCTTTTATAATAGAAATGATTAAATTCATCAAATGTTTTATTTTTGTAGTATTTTGTGTCAGGGTCAATTATTCCGACTCGACCGTAACATTCTTATATTTTATTTTCTTGGAAGCCTTGAAATACTTAACGAATATGTTTCTATTTATTTGGGTTTATACTTTCTATTCTAATTTCATAAGTGATTATAGTGACATATAGATAATCTAGATGAAGAGTTTTAGGATCTATATCCTCTAAGGATGTTACTTTGGAATTAAGTTAAACATAAAAAATTCACAGTATCTTTTAAACAGTGTTTTTATCTTCCATATTCTAACCAATACATCTCATTGTGTTAATAATGAAATTCAACCTTATAGATAAATCAAAATAATATTAGTCATCATACATATTATAATTTCCATACTTTTGTCGCAATATTTGTAAATTTTCGTTATTCACATTTCTGTTTCCTTCATAAATGTTATTTATATTGTCCAAGATATAATTATCCATTCCAATTCCTTTATCTCTATGACACTCACATTAAAAGAGTGAAGAAAGTGTGGAATTTCTCACTCACCCATAAGTTTCCAAATTCTTCTTATCAATAGGTGTAAGTGAATAATTCTCAAAATGGGGAGGAAAACCTTACGTAATAGCCTCAATAACTTCATTAACAATGGATATAGGATATTATAACATTACAATTTTTGAGATATGGTATTTATTTACATAAACAAGATTCCCCTTACTTTTAATAGAGTTTTTAATGTACATGGAAACATTAATTTCCATACTAATTCAAATAATATTCAATGAAGGAACCTTCCATCTAATACCACTTAAAATGACCAATTTGGGTTAGTGTTATCACCGAGAGGGGGAGGGTTTGAATCAACGTTCTTCTAATTTTATGTTTGTAATTAATAAATAAGCTTCACCCCTTGTTAAAGAGATATTACTTTATGAAAAAACAAGTAAATAATAACAACCATTTGAACATAGGTATTTACAGTGTTAACTAATAAATAAAATTGGATAGTTTATATATTGTTTTGGAAGAAGTTTATGATTAAAAAACTAATATAAAATTATTCATTAGATGGTTAAAAAATATGGTAATATACTTTAACTTGCACAAAACTATATTCAATCAACAATGCACATTATCCTTAGATATATAAATGATATAATAATATTTAGTGACAACTATAATAACCATCATAAATTGGATTTACTAATTTTTCACTATGTTGTTTGTACTTTCTCTACAGTTTGTCTTATTATAGTTTCTTCTTCAATTTCATGAAAAATAGTTAGCAATATACTCTTAATATACTTCTATTATAAACCATTTGTATGATATTATCTCTTCCTTGTATACAAACATTGATGAGACTAGGTTTGGTACCCCATTCATCTAGTAACTTATATCTATATTATCACCCTTATTTTGATGACAACTACTATATAAATTAATCTAATAACTCTTAAACATGTTCATTTGATTACTTAAATACACCATCTATTTGATATTAAATGATAGGAATACTTCATATGTTTTTCATCAGACCAATCCCACTTCAAACTGTTTGTATGATCAACTCTTCACTTCAGCAGTGCTTCACCCAACATTAAAAAATTCACCCATTCCTCAAAGCACCCACCCCATTTATATAGTTTGAGTTCCTATGTGTTTTACATAAATTCAAGAACCCCAATTCAAACATACCAATCAACAATTTATATGACACTCTCATAAACTTACTTTCATTGACCACATTCAAACCCCCTAAAAGGTAGGATCATTCCTTAAGAACGGACAACAATATTCATCATCACACTTCTATACAAGTGACCAAGAATCCTGGGAAATTCCCTTATTATTTTTGGATCTTTGATAAATAATCTCAACATCATAATATTAACTATATTTACAAATATTTCTTAAATCCACTAAAAAATTTCATCTAATGCATCTCCTCATAATTCATCTAGTCGATGAGTCATTGACTAGTGTTCCTAGAAAACATCATTTTAACCTCATAGATGATTTTTCCAAAACACTTCATCTATCTAATGACTGGAATCTAAAACCTTTAACCCTTACCGTAATTTATAAACCTCGTAATGATGAACCACCTATAGTCACATCATTTCATTCAAATCAATCTAAAATTTCTATCTAATTTAAAAAACATATACTAACTCATTATGAGACTTCTTATTTTTCACATATAGATTTTTTTTCAAGACCATTAAATATACATCACACATGATCAAACAATATTTTACCTAATAAAATTTTAAAACATCTATCTAGTTTATTCAAACTGATGACGCTGAGTATTACCTTATATTGATCCTTAACATAATATTCTATTCAATGAAATATAACCAATTTCACAACTAGGATTCGACTAAAATATATTGTCTAATGTCATTTTCTAGTGACCTTTGTCAGGTAATTCTAAAAACATTCTCTAATTGGGAAGTATTAAAAGGTCTTTATTATTAAACATTTTTCTGGTAAAACGTCATATATTTATAAAATTTGATCTTGAAAACATGTAAATTTATAAGATTATGATTTGAACACCGAACAACTGCACTTCTTTTTGGTACCATAATTCTAGCACACTCCATACAACATAAAACATTTTGAACTCCATAGATCTTCATAGCATGAACATTGTATAAATGAAAATTATTATACTTCTTTTTGACACGTCATTGAATCATGAGATCATTATATAATTATAGTTTTATAAACATTATAAGAAGAAATCATCATCTTATTTATCTACAACAAACATTTTTTCTGATGGAATGTGTATACATTTTTGGATAAACACTATGATCCAAAGGATATCCATTATGTTTTGAGTAATTGAATCAATACATTAATAATAGTATGATGAAATGATCTAATGACTAGATGATAAAATTATAAGAAAAAGTGAAACAGATTATGGTTATTTATGCTATACAAAAAATAAAACATATTACAGAACCCTACTTCGTACATCCTCTTCTAAAACATCTCTAAACTTCTTAGTCTCAATAAGAAATTGATTATAATAAATTTCGAGTATTGATTATCATATGTAATTTGGTTGATAGTAAAAATAAAAAGAAACATGAAAATCATGGATTTCAATTTATTTAATTTAAAAGATTTATTTTTATAGATAAATCATTTTAATATAAATTCACACGAATTAGATATTTTATGTTATTATCCCATTGAATGATCAGCGACCCATCATTTTTAAAGGTAATAAAACTAATTTTGGTGATGGGGATATTGATGGTTTTGTGGAATTATGTGAGGTTTCTTCATCTGTTATTTTATAAGCTAAGGATGTCAATGAAATTCGATGTAGACATAGTATATTCTATATAAAATGATTACATAGAAGGTATATGGTAAAACAATCTCTTAGAATTATAATTATTCAAGTAAATATTTTTTTAAGAATACACATATAAAAAATATTCATTTTAACTTGGTTATTTAAATCTATACATGTTGATCCTTTATCTCATTTCTATATAAAATTTTACATTCATATATTTTAGTTAAACATTTATTAGTCAAATAATTTTGAAATCATTATTTTTTTATATTTCTCACACAAGTGTTTTCATTATTTTTAATATGGATATTTAAATTTATATTTGTCTTCATCTCTATGATTTTTATATTAATTTTTATATTCATTAGTTTCAGTTATGATATTATTTATTTCTGTAGCATAATACCATTATTTAATGGTGTCTATTTTTTTATATTCATTATTTGAAATAGATAAAATTTTATTTATATTATTTAAAATAATTTTTTTATTATTACAATCATTTAATTCCAATTGCATAAAGGTTCATAGAGTCTCATTACATTCATCCATTTTAATGTTGGAAATATTGGAAATTGAATATTTAATGAGGCATGTGTAAGTTTTTTCATATTAATTTATATAAATTAATTAAATTATATAATAAAATATATTTTAAAAATTATTTATATCAATAATATTGATCCTCCTATGGATGAACCTTCTTATTCTCTAGATAAAAAATACCAAGAGTTCATATATGTGGGATTAAAAGTTACCAAAACATTCACTTTCTCATCAGTATAAGTGGTTGAAAATTAAAATCCATGATAATAATAGCCCAATTAGTTTGAATATAAAGTCATATAAGAGTAATAATGTATATGTGGCACTATTTTAAGTTTCACATTTTATATATTAATTGGAAGAGAATTGACAAAACATTTAAGATCAATTATTAGAGTCTTTAACATTAAAATATATCTGTTAAATAATTTATTTCCAACTATTCAAATATTTGTTACCTCATATGACTAAAATTTAATATATTATATTTAAAAAGAAATATAAATTTTACTATATGAAAGTAATAAATATGTGGTTGTTATCTTTTTTGGAAACTAAATGTATGGGTTTTAAAATAAAATTGAATTCAATTTATATTTTAGAGAAACATAGGAATGAAAATTAATTCATTAAATATGGGTTTATTGATGCAGTGGAATGGGAGAATATTTTCAATAGTTAGATGGATAAAGAATTTTTTAGGATGAAAGGTATTTTATATAAAATATATCAGTAACATTATTTGTTAATTAATTGTTTAATTATTAATTTATTATTTTATAATTATCCTCCATAGGATCACACCAATAGACCCAATCATATAATTTATACCAATATAATTTAACAAATGGAGAGTATCTTTTATTATTAGAGTATATTATTACTGAAATTTGAAAAGAATCAATGGTTAAATAAATTAGTGTCTCCAAAGTGGTTTAGTTTGGATGTACATATAATCCTAATTTCTATAAAAAATAGAAAAGGTAGAGGGTGAAAAAATAGTTGATGATTATTAAAGATCATTAAAAAGGAATCGATAATATTTTAATAAATTAATTATTATTTTTACTGAATATTATTACTCTGAAAATTCATTGCACTAAGATATAATTTACATATATCATTTCTGGAAATCCTAAAAGAAAAAGGGAATTAGGGGACCTTTATACATAAGGATATAATAGATATTCTAATTAATTATTTATGGAATATAGAAAACCCGGGCCATATAACTTTATTTGAGGTAGGTTTTAATTTTAGAAATTAATTTTTATATACTAGTATAACATCACAAGGGATGGAAAATAGAGGATAAATAGATTCCTTAAAGGCTAACCCATGAGCAGTGAATTCATGGAAAAATGAATGAATTAAATCCTATTTATAGGATATATTTCTAGAAATTGTGAGAAAACATTGCATGTGTATCTTTCTAACTTAGTTCCTCCACGTCCCCATTCATACATGACTTTTTTATTATGAATTTCATTCTAGGGATCCCCAAGTAAATATTTTACCATGCGAAATCATACATATTTTTATACCTTAAGTATAGCCTCTTCTTATGTAATAAAGTAATCTAGGATTAACTATAAAAGATATTATTGATATAACTACTCCAGTGTCATTTCTTACTAAGGACGAATTGAGATTTAGAGATAATACGGTTTATTTTTTACCCAGGAAAAGTATCCTTGTTTTATAGTAAATAAATGAGGTGTGTGTTGATTAATTTTTTTTTACTTTTTATTTCAAATTACATGAATTATTTTCATATATTTACCTTATATGTGATTACTTAAAAATAGAAGAATCAGTTCAAAAGGATATTCATTTTAAGGAACCAACACCTTTAAATTATTCACATATTTCTACTAGGATATCGAAATTAGCCAAAGATTGTTATATTTTGGACCAATTTTTTAATTTTTTGTTAAATATAAAAATATGTGGGAGAGAATATATACTGATACTATTTTAAAAATATATCGTGGATCTTTTTACTTCTGATAAAATATTTATACACGTGTCCAATTTGATTTTTATGTAGTAAATTTCAATTTCATATTTTTTTCATAACTTACATTGACTGAAATAATTATATATCTAATTATGTATATCCACAATCATATAATACAAAATGAGATATATTCTATTTATGATTTTATGAATCAAGAATACTTTTCTATGGTTATGCAATATGTAAAAAAATGATGGAGTAAAATATATATATAAAATATTGGTAAACAATTTTATGTTCTAGTTTCTTCCATTACTGGAAGGGTAATAATAATTATATAACTATGACATAATATTCATTATAATGTTATTAATGTTAAAATGTTTCATATTATAGTGAATATTATATTCCTTTTTCATCTGGATAACATCAATGAATGACATATTTGTTATGCACTTTACATGGTAATGTCCGTAATTTTTTTTCAAAATTTTTTGATATCGCATGTTTTTTCCAATATATTTGTTATTTAATATTAGAATTTTCATATCACATTTGTTTTTATAATAAATATATAATGATAAAATAGGTCTTATAAATAGTTTATAAATGTTCATATATTAATAGGCAAACCAAATAATATTATATTTTTGAAAGTATAGGTAGTTAACATTTTTATTTTTTAACACATGTTTGGTCTTAAATATATACTTTTACCTATTTTAAAAGTGAAATTTAATCACTATAGTTTCATCATAAAAGAGATAGTGTTTAATGTGGTTTTTTATGATTCATTTCTGAGATAAGCAGGAACAGAATGATGATATATTTTGAAAATGTTAGTTCCATTATAACTCCTCTTTTTTCAATTAATAGGATGTGTTGTTCATTCAATAAAACATTAATTTAAAATATATTTTTAATGGTGGTTCAGTGTATATAAATAGAGGATTAAGAAACATTTAAGGTTAATTTTTAGATTATTTTTTATGTTAAAAATATTTTTAGATGTATGTTTAAAAAATTATAGTATGTGTATTTTTTTCTTAAATGATGTCGTATGCAGGTTGTAATTTAATTTTTTAATGTCTATTTTTTGACTTTTTCTACTCTATAATTATGTTTCTTATAATTAGAGTATTTTTTTTATTTTATTATAGTTTAAAGATTAAAATTAATATTTATGGTCATTATTTCTAAAAATCGATGAATAAATCCCATTTAAGATCAAATTTTGTGAAAAAAGGTTGGAATCTAAATAAATATCAATATGTATTCTATATTTAAATACCAATATTAATTTTATATAACATTAAAAGACATTTTAATGTATTACTTCCATCTAAAAATATGTTAAATACACATTGAATATTCAATTAATTTAAAACCTTCATAAAAATTAAATAAATATTCATTTTTATTGCGGATTTCAACTTCAATTTTAATTACAAATCAGTGTGGAAAATATATTTCAATATTTGTTAAAATAAAAAATAAAAATTTATATCCTTAATATATTTATTTTTTAGCTGATTCGATGTAAATTTTTTTTGTAATAAATGTGGATAGAAATTTTAATTTTAGTTTAAATAACCAATATTAAAACTATTATTTTTTATATCAGATGTATTTACATATCCCTTTAACAGATGTTAAAAAATAAAAATAATTGATATTAAAATTTCATTTTATTGTAGTTATATGATCTTATTTATCAAATTTATATAATATTAATTACTCTTGATGAACTTCCCTTGAGTCATTAGATCCTTCAAGAGCATCTCACCATCATTGTGAAATAGTGTATAAATCATCACTCAATGATCAAGAAAATTCTAGTTGAAAAAATTATTCTCAATAAATTAATTCATAATTTATAACTAAATGATTTTATATAGGTTCTCGTGATATTTTAATTATTAGAATCTGACAATTGATATTAATGGAGGATGTTTTGGATATCACATTCCCCCACATGGCCAATGTAAAAATTTTCCCATCATGGATTCAATATGTCATCGGTTTATGTAATGATTATGGGGATAAAAGGGATTTCCTGATGAAATACTCATAGGTCAATTTAATTTCTAGTGTGTAGTATTGAGTGATAATGTAACCCTATTTATATGTGTAATTTTCATCCTTGTCATCCAATTCATGAATTATATGTAGGATTGTAGAACATATATAACTCCAAGGTGGAATGATCTCAAAAATCATGTCTACAATACAATTTATGTTGGCATCCCCTAATAATATTATCTTCCCTATCATGTCCTTAAGAGGTGTGAATCCACCCCCCTCCAAAAAAATAAAAATATAAACTCTATGATTTTAATATTCCCTGATATCATGTGTATGTGGAACCCATGTCACCTCTCACTATTGAGTTGACAAGAGGATACAATTAGCATGAAAAAACAATCATTGTTTATTACAAATCAGGATAAAACAATAAAAAGGAATCCAAAAGTTTTTTATGATAAAACATATATATTTTATGGATTCAGGATTATTAATGTAATGTGTTCTTGGACCAATGGGTTTGTTGATAAGTATTACACCCCATAATGATTGCATTATTTTATCACTATCTTCATGATTAAATGGTTTCTAGCAGTATTACCATTATAAAATAGTGTAATTCATTCCATAATTGGAATAAATTTTTGAAGGTCACCAGGATACCTCCTCCCTTTTACTCATTTAAAATTTTATTTTACTTCAACATTTTTTACACTATAAATAATTTTTGATCATTTAAATTTTATATTGAAATTACTCAATACATTAATGAAATGTGTAAATTATTTAAATATTATGGGGTGTAAAAATCTAATATCATAATATTTTCCTTTACACTCTGTAGAATAATTAATAGAAATAATCAATTTAAAATGATAAAAATATTTAAATTAGAGTGATACTCATATATTTATATTTTTTAGGGCTTCCAAGGTATCTGAGATATAAAATCTATAAACATTAACACTTAGTAAAAAAATAATTTCGTAGAGTAATAAAATATTGAAAGATATATCATTTTAGGCCACACATATATGGTGTATATATCCTTATCATGCGGTAACTTTATTATAAAAATATTAATTGTAAAGAAATTAATTTTTAGTGTTATTGAATTTATATTATCTAAATCAATATAATTAATTAAAAAAATAACTTGATAATAAAAAACTTATAATATTTCAAAACAAAAAATTTCATGGGGTAATATATAAAGAATAAATGGAGTAATATTACAAAAACCACAGGCTACTATATCCCACTCATCTTCGAACCCTTCCAACCCATAAAATATACCAAATAAATATGGGTAATGAAATCCCAAAATGTACTTAATTAAAATCTAAAATTTTAATTAAAAAAGGGCCTCCAAAATGGGTCTTTTGAGGTAAATTATCGATTCAATGATAAACTTATACCAATGGTTCTGAAATATCACTAGTTTCTCAATATATTATGTGTCATATTCTGTACCCATATCCTCTTAATGAAAAGATATTTAAATATTTAAACATGTACCTATTGATTTATGGTATAAATAATACATAATTAACAATGTATGGAAATTAATTCAATAATTAATGTTTTATCACCACATTAAACATGACCCATGAATTAGATCAAACCTATTAAAATTATAGAAAACTAATTTTTATAAATTAAAAACCTTTCGACCCATCATGGTAACATCTTTGGGAATAATTATTTTTTGTATCATGATCTTCAGGGTTCTCTTCCTATGGACCCTATTCAAATTGTATTGCTTCAAATTTTACTCAATTGATTTTGGAATCAACTTAACCATATCCTATACGACATTCAACACCACTAACTATCCTGGTAAGAGATTTTATTTCTCACCATGATCAAATAAAACATGAGTATCATATATTTATAAAATATAATCACATAAAACACCCAAATATATTCCTCATATTTTGGTTTATTTTACCAAGTGAGGGGATCAATGCTTCTTTATGAATGGGATAATGTAAGTTAAATAATTATCAATGATTATATCGAAGAAAATTTATATTATCATCCCAATTTTATCCAAAATTATAAAAACATCTATCAATTTTATCATATTTTATTTCTTATATTAAGCCCATACTATTCAAATAAAATATTGGGGCTTAATATTACCTATAACCACAATAGTGGGAAAAAACCAATAAATGAAAAATATTCATTGACTATAACTATAGCTCATTAAAATGACTATATCATTAAATATGTTTTATTAAATACCCAATATTTCTTTCAGAACCATTTATAATTACCATTATCACTAATAAAAAACCATGAAAAATCATTTCTTACCAATCTTATAACCCTTGAGGGATTAAAAAACAACCTAGATTGACACAAAAATTTATAACATTTACTACCAAAACTATTGGTCACCTAATAGTATTTACATTCAAAAGATTCTTATTCATTAACAATGGAAGAAAAATCATTGTTATTGACTTGTAAAACATTATAAACTTGGAAATTTTTTAGAGGACATTTGAGCAATGATTTCATGCTCAAATTTCAAGATAAATACTTCATTTTTTGAATGACATTAATTTTCCCTCTATTTAATTTATACTGTTAACGTATTATCTAAATATAGTTAGACCATTGAAATTATATATGAAAATAATGTTAGAATAGACCTTTTCTGATTTCTATTATGTATGTTTCCAAAAAGGATGATAATACCATAATAATTTTTTGTGGTATATGATGCTAATTATAAGGTATCAAAAATAAACAAGGAGAATGATTTTCCAAAAAATATTTCTATGGATTCCATGAAAAACATTTCTTATATCATATAAGAGACTTATACTGTAAGAATATTTTGGTACGAAAAGGTTATGATTTTCGTACATCAATATCTAAAGTCAATGTGTGGAACATTTGAAGGATCCTAGTCCCATATAAGGACATTTTAATTAGAATATTAACAACTATCACAAATTTAACACTACACCACCATGTAGGATCACAAGTAGTAAAATATGAATTTTTAAATGTGACATGTACAAGGATAAAAGAATATCCAATCACATTCAACTACTCCAGGTAATGAAATAATTCTCCATAATATTATTTCACTAAAAAAATAATAATCCATAACTATATTGGAACTATTAGTAATACTGAAATTAGTGTTGAATTGGATGTAATTTTTAACTTGTTTGTAGACTTATTTTTTTATTATAGGGATATACCTCAATTTCTCTCATGAATGTCATCTATCAAGACATTTAAAACTAGAATATTTATATTCTCTAGAACATATTTTTATCACCCAACATTAAAAATAAACCAAACTTGTTTTCTTATATATAATTTAGTCTTACTAAGAATTATATCATGGGGATTTGTTTATTGATGTTAAAATCTAAAATGAACCTCCCTTAACTTAGGTAAAGATCATCTTTATCATATATATTTTTAAATTATTTTTAATTACCTATATTGGAGTAACTAGAAATATTTTTTTATCGCAATAAATCACTGGGAATATCTATCTCTTCTAAATTTAATGTGATAGTGATCTAGTGTGTGGAAATAGTGATGATTAAGATAATAGCTATAATGGAGACAAATATATCATTCATTAATTAGTTTATATGATTTAAATGATTTAATCCCTTCATGAACTAACGGTTTCCTCCACCTGGTCTACCATATCAATGTCCTTGAGTTTTATGTTCCCTTTTAAAAAAGAGATCCATAAAATCTCTTACTTGTAGCGACCCATTAGTAATTGACTGATTGGAAATGATATGATATTTATTATCTTCTTGTACTAATGAAATATTTCATTCCCATATAAAAATTATATTATTTAACATTTTCCTTTTCTTGGAGGATCATTTATGATGATTAGTTAGTCAATAATACTCAACTCCTATAAAATGAGGTATTTAACCCATTACCAATTGACATTACACAATGATTTTTTCGACTACAATTTTCGACTCATACTCTATATAATATATGGGATATCTATGGTATTTTCACTTATATAAGTATTTATATACTATTATTGATTTAAATTATAATCACAAGTAATAACATTCTTAATCATATATTCAGAAACCTATACATTCTTGTGAAAATTTCCTTAAATAAAATTCTCCATGAAATCCCCTAAAATTAAGGGATGATACTTCCATTAGAAAAAACCTTCAGAATCTCTACAGGTCACACCACTTATCACGTAGTCTATAGGGAAAACATATAAAATATATTTGAAACATAATGGGATAATATAACTATGATAAAAAAATTGATATCTAAATTCAATCACTAGATAGAACATGTAAATAAATTATTCCCTTTAATCCTCTATCACAATATGATAACTCTATATTATAAACATGATAATACTTTAGTGTTGAAAATCATGAAACACATCATCAAAAAGATTCTCAATCCTCAAAAAATTATATAAACTTGAATCTATCTATATGTGAACATTTCCTAGGTTCATGTCTTTAAATGGACCCCTATAATTATTATTTCTATATGAAAACTAATCACCAATACACATTTATGTCTTATAGACTATAGTTTATCTCCCAAACTAGAATCTACTAGATTCATATAATATTTTAAAAATATCTAAAGGAAATTAATTATTCAAATGTGATGTAGACTCAAAATTTGGAATCCATAATTCAAATTTCACCAAGTTCATTATCTATAGTGAAATAATTATAGAGTAATGATAAAAACATCACTATATAATTACCATGAAAAAAACATTGAAAATATTTCTTAATGTATGTACCTAAGAAATTGAAAATTTCGGTCCCCACATAATAATGGGTTAGTTTTCAAATATTATTTACCCCAATGTTTGAATGAATTATATTACATTTTAGAAGAGTTATATTTGTTTTCCAAAAATAATAAAGTTAATATATTGTCGGTAAACATGAATAACCCTATCAATGTGGAGATTAATAAGTCTAATGGAATGATTTGTTTTATATAGTATTTATTGTCATTACATTCAACTGAAATATATATGTTTAGGGAAGAATTAATAATCTAAAATGTTTTGGTACATATATGAGTGATATCAATATTCAAGAGGTCGTTATTTAGTATTAATATTGATAATATATAATGGAAATATTATATTTGAATGATAAATGATGGATTTTATAGTGATTTTTTTTGGAAAATTTTCTATATAGTGATAAATGGTACCTAAAAATTTAAAATAAAAAATAATAGTTTTATATATTGAAGTGAAAAATAGTTGTTAGGGAGATGATGAGATGTGGTGCTATCAATTATAAATCAGGAATGGTATAACATCACACATGGGATGACAATATAATAAAGAGAACTCTAGGTTGTTTATGATTCAAAAGATTTGATGAACTAGATCACTATACTCATATATAAGAATAATAAATTCAAAATATTGAAGTGAGATTCCTAGAGTATAAATATCTTAATGATTTATATGATTTTATACTAAAAAATGAGTTTTATATGAATTATAATGTGAATTAAGTATATTATTTAGTATGAATATTTTTATATATTTTTATTGATTATCATCAATGATAAATAAAAATGAGAGAGAATTACTATTTCAATAAGATAATTTATTCACGTGTTATTGATTGATTGGTATAGTATCGTGAAATGAATTGATGAATATTTGGAAGAATTAATTTACCATTAGGTTGTGGAGAATTTATTGAAGTACTTATTTTACAATAATTCAGATACCAAAAAATGAATTTTTTATTATCTTAGATTGGAAATTATTTTGTAGTGAGTTATAAATGTTTTAAGAAGACTTTATTATTTTTTAGATGTCTGAATAATCTTTGAGAAAGATTAAGTATGTTAAAATAGGAACATATATGAAAAATATATGTTATTTTATTCATGTGTAATTAATGTGGGGTATTGAAATATTAAATAATATATTGAGTTTATGATATATAATGAAACCAAATTATTATTTATTTAATATATTTCTACCAGAATATTGAAAAACCCATTCTAGATTAATATGATATCATGTATTACTACAAAAATATATTGAAAATATCACATAATTGTAAATTAACAGTTTCAAAATCTATATATGATTTATCATAAAAATTTAAAATTAGTTATATGTGAGAAATAATATATCAAATTTGAATTGAATGCATGGTTTGTTTATGAAAATTAAATTCTGATAAATTAATGATAAATTTATGAGATATAAAAATGAAATTAATCGGGATTTTAATTAAATGATTTGTTTTCATATATAAAATATCAATAATAAGATATCTAAAATAATAAATTTTAACAACATTGGATTATGATCATGAGGTCAAATTTCATGATGTTTTCAATTTTAGATCTTCTAAACTATCGCATTTTATCTTAAATGAATACATTTAAAAGGAGTTGTGTCTATGCAATGATAAAAAAGGTTGGGAAATACCTATGAGGAAATGATGATGAACATATGATAATCAAAGTTATTAATGAAATAGAGGTAATAATATTGATAAATGAAGGCCGGACTAATGAAAATAATAATGTGAGTTTTCCTGATGAATAAATTAATTAATTTTTAAAGGAGGAAATCATGTACTAGTAAATAATTTTTGAAGTATCATGAGAAGATGTTGTTTGAATGGTCATTTATTCATGTACGATATAATTACTCAGAGTAAATTCTAGAACACTCTTTATATCAAAAATATATTTTTATATCATGCTATAAAAACTTAAAGAAAAATTAAGATTCTTTTCAAAGGAAGAATATGAACTAGTGTCTTTAAGATAGTATATTTTGATTGATTTTTATAAATATGATGGATATTTTATAAGACCATCTAGTGAAAAACTACACATAGACAAAACATAATAATAAATATTTTAATGGTTTTACTTTCTAAATGTATTGAATTTATCGTACTATTGGAAATATATTATTTATATTGCATAAAAAAGACGAGAATATATTCATCAATTTTGGAGAAAAATATTATAAAAATATAATCTTATACTACTAATTTATATTTTTTTCTTGTATGATTATTTTATTAATAATAAAAGATATATATATTCATCATAATATATACAAAAGTTGAAGAAAAATTATTTGATAAAAAATATACATACTAATTCACCCCATATTTGTGTGGGTGAATACATTTTATATGCAACATAATTGAAAAAAAAGAAAATATTCTACTATGTTTTCATCTGTTGAATTTCTAGTGGGTTTGAACAATGATTTTAGAAGGCAATTTTTGAAGAATATGGTGAATTACCTTTGTTATATAATATAGTTATAATCATTTTTAAAGAAATCATGAGAATTAATTTTCCCAAAAAAAATTGAAAAAATGAAGAATAATGAAGTAAATAGGTTTATGAAGATTTCATCCATGAGAAACAAACAAGTGTATTCACCACATAAAAAAGGTAATTTTTTTGCAAATATATATAATATATTTTTATTTTAATCCTATGTAAGAATATACTAAATAATTTTATGAGTATATATATAAATTCCCAAACATATCATATATAGAAATTATATATTTTCAGATGAATTTTCATTACAATATACAAACACACACCTAAGAATCATAAAGTTACCATTCCTTTGGAAACTTTCCCACATTAATAACTAGACCTTAAGTGAGCTACATCATCTCCCACAATGTTCTTCATAAGTAAAACCCTAATTGTCAATATCATATATTATACCTTTTATCATAACCTTGTGAAAATAATAAATCTAAGGGTGAGCTCATAAAAGCAGTAAGGGTAAATAAGGGAGATATCAATATATCGTGAGAATAGGGGTATAATAATATGATAAAAAAATTTGGAAATTACAACCTTCTTATCATAGATCATAAACTTGATTCATGGAATAAATATTGGAAGTTCACAAGACATGAATGATAATGGAATCAGAGAACAAAAACTATGAGATCATAACATTGGAATAAGACATAGATTTGTGTCATAGAAATAATCATATAAAATAAATATCCATAATATTTAAATGATCAATTAAAAGGATATAATAGTAGATTGGGTTCAATCCTCAAACCATCATAGTAGTCAAGGATCACTCCCAAGACTATCAGAGTGGATAAAGTACATTACCAAACTAGTTTTACCCCCCCTTTAAGTCCGATTTATCTCATGAGATATCAATCATTACCCAATACATTATAGGTGGAAATAGGTCCAGCCTGCCACATTCATAAAATATTTTTCATATCAAAATTCAATCAGTTCCATAAAAATGACATTATAACATAACTTTTGGTAAATAAATATATTTCATAATTATTTCATAATTTCAGTAAAGTATAAACCATAGAAAAAGAAGCAGGTTTTATATGAATTTTATCATGGTATATCATGCGGAAGAGAAATAGGAAAAAAAAAATCTTTTCATCATAAACATACACAATTTTGAGAAATAATAAGAATGGTATTATTGGATCACATACCAGTAATATTATAATTCGAATCAAAGTATGTCAACTTAGATGTAAAATTATTTTCAAATAAAAATAAATTGTAATGTTTATTGAGGAAAATATCCTTTCTCTGAAATCACATTTTTTAAAATAACAAATTCATAAAATTTTTTGTAACTAATTTTATTTGACAATCAACTTGAAAGTTTTAGAAATAATCTTAAAAGAAATTAATGTTCTTGATTTTGGAAAATTTTTATTCATGTGGTGCACATTAAAAAATGACTCATTTCTCATTTTTGATAAAATCTAAATAATCCCTTTTGAGAAAATAAGAAGAACATTACATTAAAATCATTTTTCATAAATTAAAATATCGTTGAAAATTTATTTAAAAAATCATTTTGATAATGTGAAAAACGTTTGTTTTTATTTTTTTTATAAAACATGGTTTAGAAAAAAAGTTTTCGAACGAAGAGAGAAATAAAGATTATTTTCATGAAAAACTTAATTTTTAACACTTGAGTAAAGATAGAGAGGGAAATGAAGGGAAAAATTATTTTTCTCTAGAAATAAATATATGAGAATAAACTAAATGTATTTTCCGAGATACAGATCATAATATTTCATCATTGTATTCATAATTATGAGGAATTCCAATAAACAATGAGATTGTAACATAAAAACCTTACATATTTAGAAACTTTAAACTGTATGCCCATGAAAGAATAACATTAAATGAAACATATAATATATTGAGAATAAATAAATTCATGATATTTCATGTCAAATGGGAATTATATAATCATTTGAAAATAACATAAGTTCATAAAATAACATATTTCTCAAAGAAGGAAAATTGAGACAAAAATCCGTTTCTATAAGCCTCAAATTCCTTTGTATGTGATAAAAAATCATGTAAAATAAATAACTATTTTTTAAAAAATATATTAAAAACCCATAAATATATATATTATACAATATATAATTTACATATGACATTTTATTATCAATTTATTAAAAATTTCTTATTGAAGTCAAGTTTCTGGCTATACATACATTATTTTTTCTGTATGGTTTAATTTTTTATTTTTTTGGTCCTATTAGTTTTATCATGGATCAAAAATAAATAAAATATTAACTATGATATAAGTATAATATATATTCATTATATATTGTATATATATTAATCTATAAAAATTTTATATTTAAAATTAAATACACCATTCATAGAAATGGTAGGCTGCACGTACGCATGAACATTGTTTCTATTTTCTTTACAGGTTGAAAGAAATAAAGGTAAATAAAATATTACCATTATATAATAATATTTAATTTATATATATAACATATGATCATTAAAAATATCCATATTACCTGCCATGTAAAGCGTAAATGAATAACAATTATTTACAAGGAGGTAGTTTGTTGTACACACGATCGATGTTATTGTATTCGAATAGAAAGGAAAGTAAAAAAGGAATATATGATATAAAAATTAAAAAAGTATAATAATATAATAAATATATTATATAATAATTAACCCATTATTATGTCCATCCATGAGAGGTGGGGTTGGAAAAAATAACACCGGTTCAAAAGGCGATAGTCCTTCATAAACACAAATGATGATTTCATATCCCATTTGACGGAATTGGTCATGGTTCTAGGTCATGAAAATAACATAAAAAAATATTAGTATATGTAAGGTAAAGAGGATATTATATGATAATGATTTAATAATAATATTAGGATGTGGTGAAAGAAATAAAAAAACAACCATTGTAGAACATTACCTAATTTTTAGGTAAATTTATTTTGTTTGCACCAAAATCCTTAATAAGTTATATTTATGAACAAAATATGTCTTACAGGATGATATTAGGGATATCAGGAAAATATATTTGTAGGTATTGTATGATTTTTATTAAATGTGAAGCGGAGAGGGTAAGGGGTGTCCTTTTCAATGCGAGGTGACTGACACACATATAATATTTGAAAAATGGTGTAACCATGTTTTTAAACAATTTAAACGGCTACAAAATGGACCATTATAAAAAAATTAAACATTATAATGTCAAAATATAACAATTAAATTGGTTTTGAAAGTTATTTATTTCATTTTCAACCCATACCATTTTAGTTTATCCCCAAGTAAAATCATTTTCACCTTAACCGTGGAAAATAATTTTTTTCGTGTTTACAATTCATTATAGTGAAAAATTAAGTTTTCATTATTAGATAATATAAATTATTTTGATTCAAAATATTGAATCCGTTTTTCCAAATTATTGTAACCAATGTTTAAAAATGTAATTAAAAATCAATCTTACATACATGATGAGAAAGAAGTTTTCCAAAAAGAAATTGTTCAAAAGATAAAAATGTTTTTGTATAAAAATTAAATAGTAAAATGATATAAATGACATTAATTGTATTGATTTAAATATTAATTATATCATTTTACTTTAGAACATATTTGATAACAGAAATTTCCCTTATAAATTATTCAAATGGAGAGGCAATTTTCGATAAAAAATAATATTTTTCACTAATCATCGAAAAACTGTTCTTTATAGAAAGAACCAAAAAAGTAATCCAGAGATAATTTTTATATGATGATTTAAAAACCGAATTTAATTTAAAAAAAATCAATTTTATAAAGTTCAAAAAAATAATTTTATATTTTTTTTCATAAAAAGAAATAAAAAATATTTCCATTGATAAAATAGTATTTTTAAAACATATTAAGAATTTATTGAAAAATAATTTTATTAAAAATATTCTATGTTTATATAAAAACATTATACATAATATTTTAAATGTATTTGTTAATTTATATTCATGCAAGTTTAATGGATGAGTAAAGATAGACTTGTTTAAATAATAAAATTTATAATTTTTCATGGTACATTAAAACTTGGAGGTGCGTGTAACCCAAGATGTCAAAGAAATTTAATTTATTTGAAAAAATAATTTTTATAATATAATGGTGTAACATTACACCCTTATAAAAATGAATTTTACCTTAAAATTATTTTACTCTGATTCAAATATATGATGATACTCATGTCTCTTTATATTTTAATATTCCCATGTACATTTCTCAAACTGTTGGTTTTTTCAAAATCAGTGACCATGTGAGTGGTATTTTCTTGTAGAAAATTATCTATATGATCCAGAATAGCCATTGGATGTTTATCATAAGAAATAACTTTATCCAACAGTATGACCTCAATGTTTAGTATATTTAATGGATCAGATATATAATTTCACTTGAAAGATACACGAAACACATTATGAAATTTGTAGAGGCTTGGTGGAAGTTCTTACCAATAGGATACCATCCCAATATGATCAAGAATTAAAAAGGGAACAATACACATAGAGTATAGTTTTTATTTTTTCCAATTCACATTACCTTCCTCAATAGACAATTTTTTAGAAAAACCTTATCGTCAAATTTAAATTTAATAACATGTCATTTAATATTAGCATAACTTCTCTATCATCTTTGAACCTCTATGAAGATTTTTTGAATAACTCTAACCTCATTTTCCATTTTATATATATTTAATGTCCCAATATATTTCCTTATCCAACTTTACTCTATAAAAATGAAGCTCAACACTTCATTCTATAGATTGATTCATAAGGATCCATTTTAATGCATAAGTGAAATGAATGACGTATACATAAATCACAAGAATTTAAATGAAAACCAAGATACCACCTACCTTAGTTGCATGGAGGATGGTTATTCCAGTATCATCTCCAAATTCACTTCATATTGGGAGGAAATCGAAGAACAGTTGATGAAGCTAATAATTTCGAAAATTAGCTTGCACCAAAATAGCATAACTGATGTGCATATGAATAAAGAATGACTAAAAAGGAATTAATAACTCACCGATGTGGATCCAAAAATACTGACAAAATTCTATTATGATATCATATATTGATTTGGTGACAAATCCAAGAATAGTATCTCAAAGGTTCTACCAAGGGACTACTATCCAATGTAAGAGATAAATGAGAAGAATTTAGGATTAAATAATATTTTAATTGGGAAATTCAAATTCACTATAATTATAGGGATCCAGGGTTTCTGCACATGGTTTGGACAAACCATACATAAACCATACATGGTTGGATATAGAGTTGGGGCATCTAAAAGGTTAAACCACACAATTTGACTAACCTTGCTTAAACTGTGCAAAAACCCACAGTCAAAATTTAAAAGGTGGTCGCATGACTCTGAGTCCCAAATTCCTTGGTTTTCAATAACTGTGTAACCTCCTACTACTCTCTATCAATGCCTCATAGGGTTTTCTAAACCATCTAGCCTTCCCCACACATCTTGAACCACCATGAACAACACATTTTTTCACCCTAAGAGTAGGGTTTTGGGCTCCGAACTACCCCCAAACCCCCCCCCCCCAAGAACTCTATAACCTCAATGGGAATTATTGTTAGGTCATAATTAAGCACTTAAGCTAAGAATTTATGGAAATAGAATGATTCACACCACAAAGAAGAACCATGTTCTTACAAACTCCCCGTTAAAGAAATTATTCCTAAAATTTCCTTTCCCAGAATGGTGAAGTGTGATATGAGAATAACTCCAGCTTCTATGATCATAAATCAGGCTCCCACTACTAGGTACCATAACTCACTTAGCCATGATAGCATACAACCTATACAAAAGGAAAAAATGACATCATAGAACCTTCGACCAATGATCCTCAATACGATTAGGATACTCCCAAAGGACACATCCACCTAAAGCTTAACCTCCTTGGGATTAAAGGGATGTAAATAGTCTGAGTAGTAACATTGTAGATGAGAAAATGGAAGATGTTGTGCATAGACCGATACCTTTGAGGTAACTGCAACCTACACGATATTGACCAGAATCGCTCTAGTATTTTGAACGTCCTAACATACCATAGTCAAATATTACACTGGATCCTTATTATCACATGTCTCTACCTCAGTGAAACATTCAATAAAATCCAATCCCTGACCTAAAAATATAAAGGTCATCAGCGACGATCATAAAATTATTTCTAATAATACTATGTAGTTTCCTTCCTTTTATGAATTATTGCACCTAATCTATGGTGTTTTGAAAAAGATGAGGTCTAAGAACATCATACACTCCTACCTACAACCAACACACAGGTAATCTACATGGACTATAATAAAAATTTTCATAAGGATTCATCTGAGTAGTTTACTAAAAGCTATTTTTGTAGGTGAATTCAGCTAGGGGTATATTCCTCTCCCAAGAGCCACAATAATCTAGGACACATGCTGGCAAAATTTTCTCAAGCATCTGAATCCTGTGCTATGAGTGACCATCTACCTGGGAGTGGTATACCATGCTAAGAGTCACTTTTGTACCCAATTCCCTCTATATCCCTCTCTAGAATCATGAGGTAAACCTATGATCCCTATATGAAATTATATTATGTGGTTCACCATGAAGTTATACTATCTCAAAGATATTCAACCTTCTAATATCATATATAATGAAGGTTTTTGTGATCTGTAAGAAATTTGACACCTATATAAGCCTATCAATGCAACCCCATATCACATCATTACCTCAAGGGGACCTTGGTAAAATAGTCATGAAATCAATCATAATGTCTTTTCATTTCAACTCAGAAATGGGTATCTACTGTAAAATTACATCTACTCACTGGTGTTCCGCATTTACCTTCTGATAGTCGGAACACCACAAGAAAAAAACAGCTACATCTCTTTTCATAATTGGCCACCCGTAATGATGATAGAAATCCTAATACAAATTTGTTACTCAATGATGCACTACCCAATATTAATCATGAAAATATAACTTCAGATCCTCGTTCATGCGTGGTTAAACCCACACATGAGGATTTAATCATTGGATATCATCATTTCCTGCTTTCTAATGGGGAGGAGGGTCCTCACCTACCACAATATTCTCTTGGACAAAGATATATGAACCCAATAAATACCTCATCATCATTCTTTATTACAAGGTAGAGGTAAGACCTTTGGTTGAATGAAAATACAATCACCAATTATCATCCACCTCCAAGTTCATCTCAGAGAACACATACATGAGTTGCCAATCGCTACTATCATGCGAACTGCCTATATTCAAGTCCTCCAGTATATGTCATCACCCACTGTATTTCCTTTACTAGCTCTGTGTTCACAACCAAAGTCAAAATAACATAGTTAGTCAACACATATTTACTACCTTAGTCTCAGATAATGATTTCTAAAAATGTACTTGAGGATTTATTCTTCGTGCACACCATAACAATCTCACCCAGTATGTAATGTCTCCATTAACGCAATGCATGAACAACTACAGTAACTCAAGATAGTGCATTGGGAAATTCATCTCATATGGAATCAACTTTTGAGACATGTATGACATGACTCTATCACACCGCATAGGCACTGATCCTAGACCGATACCTAGTGAATCATAGTAAATAGTGTAACTACTTACTGGATTGGGAAAAATTATTATCAACACTGATTTCAATATCCTTTTTAGATCCTGAATGTATATCTTATAGGAATCTATCCTTACATACTTCAAAACATTATCACTCAAGACATCATTGGCACTACTAAGCATGAGATGTCATCTATGAAGTTAATCTAGCAACATGTTATCCATGATAAAGTCTATATATCAAAGAAGTTCATAGGATGATCCCAAGAAACTGTAACTCTCACATTTTATGGTTTTATAGATACTCTTATCTCTGAGATGATGTGTCCTAAGAGGTTTATCCAATCCATTTAGAAGTCTAACATTGTTGGTGTAGCATACAACTAATTCTCTCTTAGTGTATCCTATACGATCTCACGATGTTTGGCATGGTTGTGTTGATTATGAGAATAGACAAAGATATCACCCATGAAAACTACTAAAAAATCATGATAATGATTCAATACTATGTTTATAAATTCCATGAAGACTATTGGAACATTCATGAGACTGAACGATATAAAAAAATACTCATATAGGCCACACTGTCTAGAAACCACATTCCAATCTATTTTTGATAATCTAACATGCACCTTATGATAACCTGATCTGAAATCAATCCTTTAGAATAAACAAGCTCCTCAGATCTGGTAAAAAAAATCATTTATCTATGATAGTGGATATCAGTTAATAATTCTCATTTTGTTCAATTTAAGATAATCCATTCATATCCTAATTGTTTCTTCTACTTTTTTCAAAAAAGTACTAGAAAAAATATATAGAAGTACTGGGTCAGATGATACCCTTTACCTCTAAATCATCCAGCTGCCTCTTGATCTCTTGTAACTCGTTTGTAGATATCTTGTAAGGTGGAATGGATATTGGTTCATCTCATGGAACTATCGTGATGGAGAAATCTACCTCTCTCACTAGAGGTAATAATGAAAAGTTTTTCGGGAAAACATACCTGAAAGGATCAAGAACATGAGGGAAATTAGTCTGATATGTTTCCTGATCATTCAAATATAAAATTACAATCTGGGAAATATTCCCACACAAACCATGATGCTTGGGTCAATCTCTGGTCGCATGGAAACCCCATTTACCCTTGAGAATAAACTCTATACCCTCTAGTGATATAAAGTTTTCCATTCAATGATAAAATTCAACGAAGTCATGAAAAGGAACCAACCAATCCATCATGAGAATGATATCGAAGCCTTTCATCATGAGGACAACAAGGCCTCATATGAAGTTACACCCACCAATATTAAGGGGTCACTCCATGAACTAATGCACATCTTCCATTCTAATCCCCAATGGAGTTTCCAATGTCATAACACCATCATAAATACAAACCCAAAGCCCAAGGATGTTCACAATAGGCATTGATATAAAACTATGTGAAGACCTATATCAAAAAGTGCATAAGAAAAGGTGGAGGATATGAGAATAACATCATTGATAGTAGAATGTATGTGAAACTTCTCCTCATGGGTCCATTTTACTGCATATACTTTGCCTAAACCATGGCCCTGTGATACTTCCGGGTTACCCTAAGTAGAGAAAAAATGTTTTCACTAAAAAATTAGAGTTTAACTACCAAGGCCTCGACCACCACCTCAACCTAATCAGCTATGTATACTCCATCTCCCAACCTGATGAGAAGCTTTTAACCTAAATCCTAAAACTTGAGTTCATGCATACCCTCTCTCACTAGATATTAGTGGAAATATTCTTTAAAAGTGCTGCAGATGGCCCATCTTGCCTCATGATTGGCACTTGATTGGGTCCGTTGTACAATGTGTCCTAGTATGGCCTGGCATACCCAAATGGTATCACCTCACCTAGCTACCTCGGTATGTTCTTTGACTAATAATATCACTTCATGGAAATGAAATACAATTCTTCATAGTACCAGCCAATACAGTTCTAGATTAAGATTCTAAATAGCATTAGATCACACCTCCATCCTCTCTCATGATATTCTCTATGATCAGAATATGATTTGATATTCTAGAAATAGTTTTATGGAAAAATAAATTCACATGAGATCATATGTCATTCCTGAGTCAATTCTAAAATTTCTAAGCTTTAGATTACTCATCAACAATCAAAATAGGTGCAATGTTCGAGATCTGAGTAAAACTGGACGAGTAATCCATCAATGATAATGTTCCTTTATCCAGTCATAAGAACTAATAGGATCTATCGACCCTAAATGTCTCGGGATATAAATAATCATAGAAGTTTGTATAAGAATCCTTCCAGGACATCTCTCGATGATGATCTATCTGAGTGATAACATCCCACCATATTATTGTAGAATCATGCTTCATATAGATAGATAGATTTACCATCCTCTTAATAGTCATACCTAGATTCTCTAAGATAGATATCACGGACTCTAGCCATGAATCCATAGCCTAGGGTTATCCATCCCTTGAAAACATTGGTAGATGATGCTAATGGAACTCACGCGCCAAATCTTCCATAGTTAGGGTAGGTTGTGGTTCTCTCCAAACTGTATGCATGAATGAAAAGAACCCATCATGAGACTATGACTCAACACCTATGTCTAATACAACAACTGGTTCTTCTACTAGCATGATTGAAGGATCCACTAGTAGCCTATGGACTGCCACCTTTGATGTATGATCATCACCAGCCTCCTAGCGTAACACTAGCTGTCGTCATGGTGGAATTCTTGTCTAATTCCAAAAAAATACCTAAGTATGATATCATTATCGTGGTTCATAGCTCAAAAATGAAAATAATTATAAAGGATAGGTAAAATCCTTCCTCTATAGAAACAAACCCCTCTTTATGATCCATGATTCAGGTTTGGATGGTAAACATATTAGGCATAAGAAAGGGCCACTACCAATATCCCACTAATAAGTTTGAGTCTAGTCATGTTACCTTCTATAATCATCTAATGTGTCTACTATCATTTTAATTTAATTCACATATTATTTTTTATTTTAGATTTGGATTTATACTCATTTCACACTAATATCATAATTCAAATAAATATACTGAACCAATAATTTACAAAATTCTGATCTATGAGGTCCCCTACTACCAAGGGACCAATGATTTTCATCCATCTAATTCATAACATAACCCAATATACCCATCAGAATAGTTGGAATAACTATCAAAACACCCATCAAAACAAATGGAAATAACTAATTCATCTAAAATGGCATAGATAAATTCATGTCATGTGATTTATATAAAGTTACTAATATGATTCATGAGATGGAATACCACATCTCATCAAGTTGCTGGAAAATAGAACCCAAGATCGAATTTATTGTCCCATCACAAATCATGTTCACCACCCAATGATGGAATTAAATCAACTGTAATAGTCGACATCTAGAAAACATCAATTTTGAATGAGAAATTTTTTCCCTATATATGGGTTAGCTATTCCCAAGAACAACTCATTACCAGTCTCCATTTCCTTACTTCCCCATTCTATTGTTTCAAAATAGTAAATAAAAATTGAAGAGAATGATCAAATACCACTTTTTAACGTCCCATATACTGATTCCACTAAACAGTTTCCCCCTCTTTGTTGGCCACATGGCCTCAAGAGTATATCCCTAACCACCATAGGCTGCCAACTAAAAGTGAGTGCCTATGTCAGTTTTTGGGGAGACTGTTCCCTCAATACCAGAGCGTAACATAGTGTAATCAATAACATATAAGTTGAGAAAGATATATAATATCCAGATAATATGTAAACAACATAACACAGATAAATAAAAAATACCATAAGTCAATTCATATAATAAATGATGATACTTGCCATATACATCTAATAAATTATCCAAAAACATGTATATAAGGAATATATATAAAACATGTAACAAAAGTAAAAAAAGTAAAATAGTATCCAATAAGCATTTTAAGCCACATCTCGGTCCGATGATTCCCCCCTCCTAAGCAGCAATTGAGAAACTAAACTATGTAAATTTACATAATCAACACCTACAATCATATAGTCTATTTGGGTACCCAAATGTGGCCATAAATTGGTTTGAGATAAAATCCTGATATGAAACCCTCCAAGGTCTAGTTCAAATCAGTCAGTGAATATATATTACAATAGTGTGCAGACAGTAATAAAAACAATTCTATGAAGTAATCAAAAGTAAACATCTTATATGTCCGGGTTATCATTTTATAACCTATTCAATTAATAAATGTCATTTAAAATACAAGTCTCTGATTTAATATTTCATCCAGTGTGATAAAAACATTGTCATTTAACTAAAAGTTTTTTTAATTGATAAGTCTCAAAACATGGAGTGAAGGTTATAATTCCTCATAAGAACACATATCCAAGGATACTAAAACAGGACATCCATAAAGGTATAAGTAAAGACCGAATCCAAGATTGTAGTTATCCTTAGAAGATGTATCATACTTATTCATTTCATTAATTAATAAATTTATAACATGAGTCCATCCTCAGATTTACATTATTGGATTCCAAGTCTCACTCCAGGTGTAATAATAACTAACACCCTACAATCCCATCCATGGAGATCTTCACGAACCCATGTATCTCTCTTGTGTGGTATAAATTCCCTTTCACTCGATTCCATATTTGGACTCTAGGTGTTCCCAAGTATCACCCATTGTAAAAAATTTCAAATTACACAGAGTCAATCCTTATAATTCTATTAGAAAACCAAGTTTCACTCAATATATTACTGTCAAATCCCCTATGATCCCATCCTTGGAAAACCAAATATTACTCAATAATAAAAGTCAATATAGAGATGAGACAATCTGTGGAATTATCATATGATTCCATGTGTCACCCATGGATAATAAAAATTTAACCAACTCAATCCAATTAATCAATTTCATATAAAAATATCATTTAACATATCTAGGTCAATACCCAGAACATTTTATTTTCAACATACCTAAAAAAGAGACTTAATTAATTAGGTTGATCTTTGAAGGAATACCCTAAATTTAATCACATGTTAAAATCATTATAACATGTTTTTCATGCTTAAAAAACCTATTACAAGGTATATCCACCATGTATCTCACATGGGAATATCAATATATTGTGAAAATGAATCCTAAAGAATAACTCAAGACAAGAGCGTAAGGTCTTGGTCACCCATCCCTTCCTTTAATTATTTCAATATACAATTCCAAAATTCAAAATTTACATAAAATTCAAAATTAAATTCATAATCTAATTTATCAATTTGATTTATAATTCATTTAACAATTCACATTCCAACGAAATGGGAAAAAGGGAACACCTAAAGGGGACCAACTTCATATTCCATCAAATATCCAATTAAAAAAACTCACCCAAGGGGTTGTTTCAAAATAAATTGATGAACATATAATAATTTATGAATGTGAATCATTAATTAAATATCATATACATAAAAATTTAATTGAAGGATCATAATCCAATTTTCAGGAACCTCCCAAGATTTGGAAACATGAAACAATGAAGTATACATAAATCACTTAACTTTAAACAAAATCCCAAGACCACCTAGCTTAGGTTTTTGGTTGATAACTCATCCATATTAGCTTTAGATTCATCTTTGACGAATATAAAATCAAGGAACAATCAAATTACCTAACAATAGAGGAAATTATCATTCACCAAAACTGCACATCCAATGTCTTGAAGAATGAATAATGGATAAAAAGTAATTAAAAACTCACATATGTGGATCCAATCAGACTGATGATATTTTATTTTGATATCAAATGGAGATTAGGCGTCAAATCCAAGAATAGTCTCTCAAAAGATCTCCCATGTATCTTATTTCCAATATTTGGGACAATTGAATAGAATTTAGGATTAAATTATATTTTAAAGGAAAGATTGTAATTATATAAAAAATTATAGGGATTCATAGTTTGTGTGCATAGTTTTGAAAAACCCTGTACAAACCATGAAAAATATGCTATAGGGTTGGGGCACTCATATCTTTTACCTGCATGGTTTGACTGACCATGTTGAAACCACGAAAAAAACACTAAAAAAATTACAGAGGTGGTCTTATGGACATGCAACTCAAATCATGGGGTTTGATCTAAACGTGCATCCTCCTCCTACTCGTTTCCAAAGGGTCACAAGAATTTTTAAACCATTAACCTACCCCACAATGTTTTAACAAACTAGGAACTAGGAAATTTTCACCCCTAGAGTTGGGTTCTGGGCTACGAACCATATCTAAAGACCCTTGAGAACAATATAACCTCAAAGGGAATTCAAATTAGTCCATAATTAAACATTTAAACAATGAATGGATGGAAATAAAAAGTTTTGTACCTTAATGAAGAACAAGGTTCTTATAAAATATGTTATAGTAGGATCCAATAGATGGTCATTAAACCTTATCATTCCACTATGATAAAGGTTATAATAAAGAAAACATTTTACCTTATTTTACATATCCACATCATACTTTCGTATCTCATTAATCTTCACTTAGATATATGGTTATACATTCCATTGATAAAGAAAATATTTATCACATTCATCCAACCTTTTCGGATCCTGTCTTTGAAAATTAAAAAATATCTGATATTTTGTGACCCTTATCATAGATATGTTAGCAGAATCCTTTCACCTCAAATCATCATTCACCATGCTCTCTTTCTTAGGGTGGAATTATATTGAGTTGTCATAATCATTATTCATCTATATCCATCATCTCTAGAACATATTCAACTCCTTCTATGTGAATATTTATATTAAAATTTTGTGATCAGTATATATATCACTGTTTCTCCTCAAATATAATTTCTCTATATCATTAATTAAAAAATAAAATCTCAAACTACAAATCATGGGTTCGGTTATTTTTCTAATTAAACTTCAATTTTCTTGAGGCATAAGAAATAACCATGTATTTCTTCATAATAACGCATCCCCATCCTTTTTTGGAATTGTTACTATAGATTACAATCCATTCTCCACTATAGGGTAATATATTAATAGATTTGATGACTAATCATCTCTTTAGTTCATTGAAATTTTACCCACATTCATCTATTCAGAGGAACTTGGACCCCTTCAAAGTTAACCTAGTGAGTGAATTAGATAATCATGAGAATTTATCCAAAAAACTTCAATTATATCCAACTAAACCGAGAAAAACTTGTTTGTTAGCCACCTTGGTTTGTTTGGTCCAATATTCAATAGCCTCCGTCTTTTATGGATATACTGATATACCTTATCATGATATTATATGACCCCAAAATGAACCCTTTTTCTACCAAAATTAAAATGTTTTAAAATTTTCATATAGTTTCTACCTACATAGGGAATTTATTACAAGTCTCAAGTGATATTAAATCTCTTCATTTCTCACTAAATAAATATAACTATCATCTATTAAGACGAATAATAACTGAAAAAGATAATCTCTAAATACACAATTCCTTAAATCTATAAAGACAAAGGTGGGATTGGTAAGACTGAATTGTATCACTATATATTCATTGTGTCTATACCTTGTATGAAATGTTTTCTTTGGTATATAATCCTTCTTGAACCTCAATTGATGATATCGAGAATAAATTTCAATCATGGAGAAGTATTGATCTTCACATAGTTGATCAAATGGTTCATCAATAGGGGCTAGAGGTTAATTTTTCTTGATTATGATATTGTTTACCTATAAATAATTAATATAGATTCACATAATTCCATCAATCATTTCAAATAAAAATAATAGGTTCTCCCTAAGGCGGTAAACATTTTTCTAAATGGATCCCTTTTTAAGGTTCACATAGAGTGGATTTTTAAATTCATATAACTCAATCAGGTCTATTCTATAAGTATTCATTAAAATAGGCATGGAACTAGATATGAGTTCTATATATAACTAAAATTCATGTTTTGGTGAAAGGTTAGCGAAATGTCTAATAAATATATTAAAAAATTCCCTCATAATAGGTATATAATTGATGTTATGTTCCCCCTAACCATACGAGATAAACACCCCTTCTAAATAGGAATCAGGACCAATATAATGGATACAATATCCATCATAAGTTCATACATATCATCTCTTTTATAGATTATTATTGGATGGTTTTTAATATCAAACATGACTTCCCTTCTATGAAAATTGAGGTGGTTTTTAAATATATAAGGTCAATACATGCCTAGGATAATAGAAAATTCAATAATAGGAAGAAAGAAAAGATTTTCAGGAAGAACATTCCCAAAAACATCAATCAGATAGGAATCATAAATAGAAGATGTGATCATCATAAAATTTGGGCTTTTAACTGATAAATCTATAAATGATCATTTCTGTTTTATCTTGATAGACATATAATGTAATTCAAATAATAAATAATGAATATATGTGGAGTCAAATAATACATTATCACTTCTAGAGTGGATGGTTAGTGTACATTTCACCACATTGTTATAACACCCCTCATCAAAAATAGTGATCATAAGATGTTTTTCTTTTTTTCTCATCTTAAGTGGTTTAGGATGTTGATCATTATCATTAAATGTTATTTTTGGGAACTTGTTATCATAGTTCCCATACTCCTTGAATTTGAAACACTGGAGTGTGGGTGGTACGTTTTATGAATCATTTTCTTTATTCACACAATTAGATAATTTATTTCCATCACATTGAAAAATAAATTTCTCGATAATATTATTTGACAAACATAAAACATTTGGTAGTACCATTAACATAGTATCCTCTGGGATTCCTTCTACACTTAGTGCATGAAAGAAATATCATCTTCTTTTCTCTAAGGTTTTTAATGTTTTTTTTAAAATCTACCATTATTTTATTTTCAAAACCGTGAACTTTATAGGAAACTCTTCAGTCACAACCTAACACATTTGGGCCTACCTAGATAGATGAATACTGAGATGCAACTACCCCAATTCCACCATTATAGGCCAAGGGTGGTGATAAGCGGTGAAAGTAAAAACTAATATGGGCATCCTTTTCCTAATGTACCTATAAACATGCACCCATCCATATCTATGAAGAAATTTAGAGGAAGAAAAATAAAAGACAGTAACATCTAGACTAAAGGGAAAAAATACACACTCAACTAGGAATGATGTCCCAATCAGATATCAACTGGGAACGTAAGTACTTCAAGATCCCAATACTAGATCTCTAATCCCCAATAATCATACATGGTCAAATCCACCTAAGTATCCCTATGATTATTTTAAATCACCACCGACATATCCTCCATTTTCATAAGACATGACATGCGTGGGAAAAGGATAAATAGGATAGAGTATATATACACCCAGCAGGATAACCAAAAAAATGGAGGGAGATTATTAAAACACAATATAAAAATATCCAAATAATCATAAAGAAAAAGTTAAATGAATCCCATATTTATGTATATATGTGTTCCCATATAATAAAACCAGAAAAGAGAGAAATGGGATCTCTGTATGAAAACCCTTCCTAAAATAATGGGTGTGAAATTATTTTCACGAGTCCATCATCGATTCCCAACATCTCGCATGTTTTTATGAAGAAGTAACTATGTTGAGCCACACCCTTCGAGTGTGATACACAGTCAAGGAGATATAATTTATAGGTAGCATACCCTTACTCTGGTTCAATAGGATAATTTCACTTAGTAGATAGAGGACTCATGCCTTGTCCATGTAGGAGGGTTTCAATGTGTATGTAGAGGACCCATGACCCGATACATAATGAGGGTTTCACTTTATGGATAGAGGACCCATTACTTATCCTTGTATAAGGTTTCTACTCTGTGGATAGAGGACCCATGACCTATCCTTATAGGAGGGTTCTACTATATGTATAGAAAACGCATGTCCTATCCCAATAGGAAGCTTCCACTCTATGGATAGAGGACCCATTCTCTATCATAATAGGAGGGATAGATAGTGTGGATAGAGGAACCATTCCCTATCCTAGCAGGACGATTCCACTCTATATATAAAATAACCATTCTTTATCCCATTAGGATGGTTCAAATATATATATATATATATAATGACACATTCCCTGTCATAGCAGGAGGGTCCCACAGTGTAGCTAGAGGAACCATGCCCTAATACAATAGAAGGGTTCCACTCACTAGTTAGATAACCCATTTCTTATCAACATAGGAGGGTTACACTCAGTAGATAGTTAGAATATCGATGCCCCAGTGCATAAGGGGTACCACTCCAACCTCTATCTAGTGATCCTTCCCAATGAATTATTTTGATGAGCACCACATAAAGAATCATCAAACATAGAACATATCATATTGTATCTCAAGATGAACTATGATGTACACCATTATGTTCTGTATCTAAAAAACATAGTATATGCTACCTATAGACCAAAATATGATTAAAAATGATGAAGATATGACAGGTATGAGTTTCCCAAAAAAAGGAAGAACATGACAAGTAATGGGGTCCACATTGTATCTGGGCTGCTCTTTTTTTGGTCCATGTCCTTGCTAGTACAAAAATCACAAGCCATATATCTATACAAATAATTTATGTGGATTGAAAAATGACTCTTTTCCTACTGAGGCCAAGACTTGTGCTCGATGTTGTGCCCATGTACACTATCCTAGTGCAAGTATACAGTTTTTTCATAGCCATGTCAGAGTCCATGTACTCTTGATGTGCATTCTAGGATACCTTAATTAGGTAACATAGTGTATGGGGGTCCCACATGGAGATTTATAATTATGGTGACTTGGAAACACTTTCACTGTGGATTTTTGATGAACACATCTTCTATTCATCCGAACTACACAACCTGTAGTAACTATTTTTCCATAATTTCTAGATCTCCATGTAATTTTACATATCCAGCTTTTACTCGTTAAATTAATGTAATTATTTATTTGATCTCCTAGAAATTAATGATAATGATGTTGAACAATTATTCTTGGGCCTTTGGTGACCTGAAATCATAATTTTTGGTCCTCCACTCAGAGCCACCACTCACCTCACGTACCTCATATGCCACTACCTTCTTCAATTTAGACCCCAGATACATGAATCCATCACTTATACCCAAAATGTTCTCTAATTCATCATAAAAACTTCTATCTGCATAGTGGGAACACATATACCATGAATATGAGGGTTTTATTATGATCAGACCCACCTAAAAATAGTCGAACCACAACCCTATGGTCCAATGATGAAGACAAAAAATAACAGGTTGGGGAAACACATAAAAAAATATTATTTCATCATTGAACATGAATTATTGAGAAATGATCATAGAACTAGGGTTTTTCATGTGTGATTTTATTGAATAATCAAATAAATATATCAAATGAATAATATACTTTAATCCATAGGGCCATGCGAAGGTTTAATTTAGACATTAATCAAATAATAAAAAATTAGATCATTATAAATTTTTATTCAAGATAGAAACTGCAATTAATGATTCCTACCATGAATTATATCATTTATTGTTGGAGAATACAATATCCAATGTTGAGGAATATCCATTTTATTCAGTGCACATCGATTCACCATGATCTGGTTGTTGTTCATCGTCTAATTTCAATATACCATCATGTAAGAGTGGAATTCTCCTCCCCAAAATAACAGGGTTTTGCAGCTAATTAGGGATGTTTTCCGTAATTTCCTATTTATATAGGTAAAACAGTTTCTATGCTTTAATTGAAAACAATTAAAATAATTATTAATTAAACACACAGACCAATGAATGCCTCTATGAAAAACTACCATGCTGACCAAATTTAGGTTGCATATAGTGTAAAACTTATTCTCCCAAATCAACCATGGTCAAGGATTTATGGCATAAAATTAAATTAAATTGATATTACATTATTTATGAAAAACACTACATGATTGATATAAAATATAATTAATATTTTTATTAAAATATTTGAGGCTCATTGGGCCTCAGAATCTTTTGTCGTCTCTGTGACTGGCTCTAAAAATATTTCATAATATAATTAAATGTTTCACAAGGAAAAAATGGTCTCTAAAATATTCTCTCCTTTAATATTTTTGTCCTTAAAAAGAAAAAACTAAGCTAAATAGTGTTGATACTAAGCCCATATATTTCCATCCCACTCCCAGGAGCACTTATATATTCCACCATGCTTCTAATGCAAATGAAAGAAGAGAATATTCAATCCACACAGGATCCTCTCTGGTAGATACATGATCAAGATTGGTTACTCCATAGTGGTGGATCCATTACCGATGTTCAGATCACCCCAGTCAATAACATGCATAGGATCATGAACAAATTTTCTCATTGGTGACACCTGGAATATTCCATGCACCCAATCCTATAGTGGGAATAAGGTGAGGTGGTAAGAATCCTCTCTAACAATTTTGATGATCTCAAATGAACTGGTAATCCTCGGAGATAGATTTCCTACCCAAAATAAATCTTCATAATCCTCATCATGGGGAGGATCTTGGAAAAAATGATCTTCAAACTAAAAATCCAATGCCCTATTACATTGATATGTATAATATTTCTTCATTCTTTGGGTTTTCCTCATCTGCTCACGAATCACCTGGACCTTCTTTCATTTCCACCTTCACCATCTCGGACTTGAAAAGAGACATCTTACCAATTTCAGTGAAGCACATGGTTAACCTACAAGGTCCACTATATAGGGCCTCAAAATCTTCCATACTATTATTATAGTGATTAAAATTATCATATGAAAACTCTACCAAAGGTATGTGATCCTCCCAGCTCTAGATATTGTCTAACATGCAATCCCTTAATACATACTTCAACACCTGGATAGTTTTCTTGGTCTACCCATTCATATGGGGGGTGAAAAGATATAGTCATCCTCATCTATGTCATGAATTCCACTTGTAGGAAACTCTATAACTGTGACATGAAATATACCTCATGTTCAGAGACAATCATTTAGAGAACACCATGAAAAAAATTAAAGATCCCACATGTACACCTTCCCCATACTCCCAACTAAGCTCTACTCCTTGATATCATTGAATTTCACTAACACTGTAAGTTGGTCAACTATCACCCATATGTAATTATGGATCCTCACTATCCTTGGATGTCTAGTTACATATTCCATGGATATTTCATACCATTTACACTCCATGATTTCAAGAGTCTACAAAAAACTGCTAAAACATGGTTCTCAGCCTTCACCTACTAGCATGTGAGACACCAAGATGTAAACTCAGAAACACCATTCCCCATTACATCCCACCAAAACTGCCACTAAATGTATACGTACATATATCATTCACCTAAATGAAAAACCAATATAGATATATGAATGTCACCCATAACATCCTCACTCTTTCTGACTAGGATAATCATCGATCTCTAGAATAAGATGGAATGATTCCCTCCATTAAATCTATAGGATAAATCAAAAAAGGTAACCCAGAAACATAAGACCTAAAAATTTATGTATCCTAGTTGATCCTCCCATAGATGATGAAGAATCAGAGGGGTCAGTGCCATCTATTGTAGAAAATCTCCACACTTCTTCTCTACCGGGGTTAGTTGTAATGAAGCTAATTGCTCAGAAGCCTCCTCCATCTAGTGAGCATGAGACATCCATCTAAGGGAATATGCCACCTTGTTTTTTTCCCCAAGAGTATAGGCTATCTCAAAGTCATAGTACTATAAGAAATCTAACCATCTCCTTTATGTTATATTCAAATATTTATACATGAAGGCATATATGAGACTTTAATGTTCTCAGTAAACAAAAAAGTGCTATCTTGGAAGATAGTTCCTCTAAATCCTCATAGTAAAGACTACGACATAAAACTCTAGGTTGTGATTCATGTAAATCTAAAAATGGTTTATCAATTACCTAGACCAATATGTGACTAATTCCTAACCTTTCATAATCACATAGCTGATCCCAACTTCAAAGGAATTGAAATACACAACTCACTCCATGAGCTCCACCATTAGTATCAAAATAGAAGAACATGTTATCCTTATCCATGAATCCTAAAAGGATCTATGTAACTCCTTATTATAGGTAAAAAAACATCCCATTTTACAACAAGATAGTCAAAGGGTATGAAATACTAGAGAATTCTTCCACGAAACTCGTATAGGACCTTACTAAACCATGAAAATTATACTCCTACGACACGCTCTTTGGTGGCTCTCAAGAAATCACTGCTCAATCATTACAGGGTCCATAGAAAATCCTTAATAAAAAATTTCAGGCTAAAGAAAATGAACATCATGGATATAGAACTAACACTTTTACTAATTACCATTAAGATGGTGCTCCAAAAGCATGTCTAGGACCATCCTCAAGTTCTTTGTATGTTCCTCTAATGGCACAGAGTAAATGAGTTTGTCAGTTGTGAGTAAGAAGAAAATGGTCCACATATTGATTGAAAATATAATAATCATATATATTAACACAAAATGGGTATTCATCCCACCAAAATGCGTCACTAGGAAATCATAATGTCTATAGTGAAATTGGAATTATAGGTTCCGAATATCATCCTTCCAAACTCTCAAATAGTGGTAGCCAAAACTAAAATTGATCTTTGAGAACTATCTTGCACTTTTTACGTGATCAAAGATTACATAAATCCTCAGCATTAGGTACTTATTCTTATTGTTTCTTCATTCATGAAAAACACAGTCAACACAAAGTCATAAGATCCCATCCCAATTTTTCATGAAGTACACTAGAGATTCCCATTGGGGCACACTGGGTTTGATAAAACCCTTATATCGATGGTCTCACAACTTCACCCTCAACACTAGAAGCATGGTATGGGACCTCTAACATGCCAAAAAAGATATCAGATTTGTCCTAATGTGAAATTAAATGAAAATATCCATATCCATCCTTATAGGTAGTCCCTGAATGTCCTTAGGGAAGTCATATATATAATACCCATTGATTGAAGGAATCTATATTATTGATGACCCCACTATACCAAGTGCTAAAATTTATAAATAATGGTTGATGGGATTCAACTTCCTACTTAGAACATCCACTCGCTCCACCATGAAATATCTCTTTCCCACAAAGGAAAATTACATCCCATTAGTCCTAAGGAATCCGAATCATCTGTGGGGATAGTCTATCTGGGATTTGACCATGGAAATCTTGTTCATACAAAAGTTTAATTCACATGGTTTAATCATAATGTCCAAGAGGCCCCATGATAAACACTATCCACCAAGTGATATATCACACATACAAAATATAATTGATATAAAATAATAATTCCCCATAGGATCCACAAAGAAAAGATGATAAATTATATTCAGAATTGGGAACTCCAACTCTCTCACTAGTAGTAAAGAGATAAAGGAATGACTCAGACCTTTGTCTACTAGTACTATAGAAAGAGTGGAATAAATGAATATCATTCATCTAATAATCTTGTGACTTTTGGAGTCATATTCTTCCATATACTACATCTATACACATCCTTGACCTCTATCTCTCTAATCTTGATGTGGGATGCTTGGTTGTGGTGGTGGAATTATCTTATAATGATGCACACTACTAGCATATCCTCCACTAGGATACCCACATACTCATATTCTATCTATTCCTCCTTAGGGAATTCCTTGACCATTCCTGGGAGATCTATTACCCCAACATTGACTCTTCCAAGGAGGTTTATCCACTGTCTCCCTTGTGTCATGAAATCTTGTTCCATGTGACCTCATCAGTTATAAGAATAAAATTTTCCCTCATCAGAATTCCATGGCCTTATGTGTGTTCCCTGAGCTACCTAACCACATGGTATGTATGATCACGATAAGATATCCTAAATTAAAACCCTGCATATTGGTTGTTTCTAACTACTATATATGTCTGATCCTATTAATTCACAATGCCACCTCTAGCTGCAAGACATACCTCATAAATGAAATATCTCTATCACCAGTTCCCTCTCTAACACTCCATGCAATTTTGGAATGAACTTTGGTACCCCAATTTAAAAAATATCTATATAGAAACCCTACTATAACTTCCACTCCCAGAAGTAACCATCCTATATCATATCGATAGAGTACCTCACAGGGTCTATGAACCTCTTGACATACTCCAGAACTAGCATCCATCCCTACTGCAAAGTACTTTAATCAAATCTCAGTGCACACAATATGGGTTGTACTAATAAAATAAAAAATTGGGGTTGTACTTCTCACCTAACAATTTCTGGAAGTAATACCATGTGAGTGTCGACTCATCATGAATCTAAGTGTCAAGACTCTACAAATTCTATGGTACACTATGGTAGATACCAGTTTCTAGTGTAACCATATTATTAGTTAGTGTTTTCACAATCCTAAAAACATGAATAATTGATTTAAACCAATCATCTTCCCCCTAGAAATTTTGTTCACCACAAAACCTAAATGGCTTTAGGAACAATAACACAAAGAGTGCACTAATTTTATGCACATCCTCAGCCTACTCTACTGTTACAATATGCTACTCAAATGGTGGGGGTTCCATTACCTATCTTCATAGAGGAAAGATATAATTTGATGAACTGTAACTGATGAATCACCAATCATCATATATTTTTCATGATCCTATATCGGTAATCAAGATGAATGTCTTCACAGAGACATCCTAAAAATTTAATCATGACCTACCATGCTAAGATGAGGGTATATATATATGGGGTGTTGAATGAAGAATGACAGTCAAAAGGCTCAATACTATATGATTCATGTCCCAATTTTTATAATAAATTATTTCACGATATTTTGAGTCAACAAGTAGGCAGTAAAAGTCCATGAGAATGGATACATTAGTAACCACATAGACATTGGGTTCCATGTCTTGAAAGCTATACTGAAGATAATTTTTCACCATTTCTATATGAGCCTAACAAAACCTCATAAGGGGAAAAATATAAACCCTATCTTGAGGTCAAACCAACTGTAATACATATATATAAATACCCATCCCACTAGGGACCTCATGACCAGAGGGAGGGTAAGATAAAATTAAACCTAGTCCTCCATTATCGTACTGGGGCTAGATAAAACCACCAAAATGGACAAATAATACATTAGTGCTTTGCCTTATGTCCCTATATTCATGCAAATAACCATCTATATGAATTTTTTTATAATAATATAAATAAAAAGATAGAAATATCTAGGTTAAAGGATAAATATACACACACAAAAGAAAAGTTATCCAAACCTGAGAATAACTAGGAATGTAAATTTTGATACATCCCATCTTAAGATCTTCAATCCCCGACCACCATATTGGGTCAAATATGGTCAGGTATCCCAATGATCCCATGAGTTCAGCACTGAAATTTTCATCATCTAAATAAGACATGACACATGTTGGAAACTCTTATACAAAGGTGACTATTTGTATACCACGTAAGATTCCACAAAAACTATATTGGGGGAAATAAGAGACTTGCTAAAAATATTTAGATCATTATAATTCATGATCAAAACAAAACCCAACAAAAGATATATATATATATATATTTGTATATATATTATCATATAATAAATATAGGAAAGAGAGATAGGGTATCTCTATCTCATATATCAACCTAGGACAATGTTTTTACCATTGGTGTATTGAGTACATCATTGATTCCAAAAATCTTGTGTTACTATTAAAAGACGTATCTATGTGGATCCACACCTGAACACTGTGATGAATAGTCAATGGGACATAATTTCTAGGTAGTAGACCAATTACTAGATATAATAGGAATGTTCCAATTAGAAAATCTATGTCCCATACCCCATCCCAGAGGGAGGGTTCCACTATATAGTTAGAGGACCCATGCCTTAACACACGAGAAGGGTTCTACTTTGAGGAAAGAGGCTCCATTCCATATTCTAGTAGAAGGGTTACACTATGTTGATATAAGACCTATTCCCTATCCAAGTAGGTGGGTTCCACTCTATAGATAATGGACATGTGCTCCGTTCCAGCATAAGGGTTCCACTATGTGGATAGTGGACCAAAACCTTGTCCAAGTACGAGGGTTCCACTCTATGGATAGAGGAACCATGAACCATCCTAGTAGGATGGTTCCATATAGCAGATATATAGTGGAACCATGACCTAGTTTGTAAGGGTTGTACGACTCTAAACTCTCTACGATGAATCTCCTGGTCACAACCGTCATCAAGCACTACATAAATAAGACTAACACTCCTAACATTTTTTATCATATATTAATGTCCATTAAAATTACAACCATAAAAATATATGTATAAATTGTTTTTGGATAGTCTACTCACAAGTCAAAATAAGATTCAAAATGAAAGAGATACAGGAGGTAGATTTTTCCTCAAAAGTAAGTACACATCATGTAAGGGGGTCCACAAGGAATGTGAACCAACAAATTTCTTTGGTTCTTTCCTCACCAGTACACAAATTTCTTGAAATGTATCCATAAATATCTTTTTATGGGATTAAAAAAAAGTCTCAGCCACCTAGGGTCTAACTGTGTGCTCCTGGCCATGCTCGTGTACACTGTCTAGTACACAGTGTGTTCCTCACCTTGTCCAAGATCATGTACTATCAGAGCACATGATAGGATACAATCAATATGAAAAATGGTGTGCGAGGTCCCAAATTTCATTTAATAATTTTGTTAACTAGGAAACATCATCACAAAAGTCTTCTGAATAACAATCTACAAGTTCTTCAGAACTATACGATGTGTAGTCTTGATTTTCAAAAAATCTAGAGATCTGCATGCATCCATAGAGATCCATATTATCCACATAAAACCCTATATATACCATCCTCAATATCACCTAAATCATGGATTAGGTCTCCAACCATCAATTTCGAGGCCTTGGTGGATGGAAATTAGAATCTTCGACCATCCACTTATAGCTACCACGACCCCCGTGCACCTTCGGGGTCGCTTACTTATCTACCTGAAATCCTAAATCTATGAGTCCATGATAACTAACTACAATTCTCTTAAACTCATGCTCAAAACTCCAATCCAATAATTTTTCAAAGCCAAATAAAATATGAGGGTCTTATCACTATAAGACACCAAAAAATAGCTGAAATATGGCCCCGTGCTCCAATAATGAAGAACATGAAGAACATGCGATTCAGAGACACAAGAAAAAAAGAAGATATCTTTGTTGACAAAAAACTATTGGAAAATTATCATATTAATGAGGTTGTTTGGGGTTAATTAATGGTATTGTAAAATAATGAAATCTGAAGAATAATTTATTTTGATACACAGGCTCATGAAAATGTTTAATTAAGACATAAATAGTGAAGGAATTTATGAAGCTAAATCACAAGTTCATTAGTACTAATCCATTGTTTAAAAACCATAATTGTTTTCAAGGTTCAATCCAAATACTATAATATTAGACAGAGTGTATTTTAGAACTAGGTTCACTCACTATTCTAGCCCTGTTTCTCATGAGATATCATGAATTCCATGATGCATTGGAGGGAGATATATATCTCACCCATCACAAAATTGAAATTAAACATATCTATTCATTGAGATCATAAAACATTCAACAAATCAGAACCCATGAAATTACAATGGTTTCATAACAATTTCATCATAACATAACATGTAAATAATAAAGAGGATTCATAATCATTTAATCATTTCATTGAAGTATAACCCATCAAAAAATAAGTGGGGTTCATATGTATTTTATCATGGTATAACCTGTGGAAGAGAAATTAATTTCATAGATATATTCTCATCATAAAAATAAACAAATATAAGAAAGGATAATAATGTTATCTATGGATCATATGACTAGTAAATCATATGTAGAATCAATAAATCTCATCTTATATAGAAAATGATTTTGAACGAAAAAACCCCTAGAATGTTTGTGGATTAAAATATCAAATCAGTAAAAATAACCTATTTAAAAATAAAATACCATAACATATCATGAATAACCATTTTATATAAAATAAACATGAAAAATTATCAAGTAATATTCAATGGAAAAAATTTTATGACAAGGGAAAATTTTTATTCATAGCATACACATTAAAACTAACATGCCTTTCACATTTTTTGTAAAAGTAAAATGATATGGTTTGGAAAGAGATAAGAAGATTAATTTATTTAAAAAAAATCAAAATGTGCAATAATTTCATTAAAAAATCATTTAGGTAACATTAAAATTTTCTTTTAAATTTTTTTATATTAAACATCATTTTGGAAAAAATAATCTTTGATAAAAGAGAGAAATAAAAAAAATTATTCAAAAAATAATATTTAACTATTTAGTATGTATATATAGGAAATTTAACTGAAAAATGTATTCACCCAAAAAATAGATGTTAATAAAATAAATCAGTTTCTTGAGAGATTGACCATAATATTTCATCATAAGAATCAAATTTATGAGAAATCATGATAAATGATGAAATTGTAACATAAAACTGTTACCATTTCCGTAAAATTAAATCATAATCCCCATGAAAGAATAACATTAAATGAAACATAAAATATCATGAGAGTAAATAAATACAAAATATTAAATTTTAAATTTGATTTATATACACCTCATAAATTATGATATGGGAATAACATAAAATATGTCTCTAATAAGGAGAATTGGGAAACAAATACCTTACCATAAGTCTTGACTCACTTCATACATGTTCAAACTAGTTGTAAAATAAATATTGGATTATTATAAATTAATTAAATAACCAAACACACAATCAAATCTATATAATTCCATATATTATTTACTTATGACCTTTTATTAACAATTTATTAACAATTCGATGATAAAGTTACGTTTTGGGAAATGTCTAGTCGGTTTTTTGTGTCAGTTTTGATTTGTAATTTTTTTTGGTCATATAAAATGGATAATGGTTATATAATCTATATATTATTAAACATAAAATAAATTTAATATTTATTTAATATTTATTTATTTATATTATACATTAAAATTTAGTGATAGAAAATAAAACACACCGTTAATAAAGATGGTAAGTCGTATTTACAGATGAAGGTTGTTCCCATTTTTTCATTTGATTGAAAAAATTAAGGGAAATAATAAATTTTCATTAAAAAATAATATTTATGTCATAGATATCAATTTTTTTATTAAAACCATCTTTATTACCTTCCATGTAAATCCTGAATGAATGAAATCACTTAGAGAGACAATAGTCTATCGTACACACGATCGACATTATCGTATTTCCAAAAATGGAATGTAAGAAGGTATATGTGATATAATAATTTTAAAAGTACGATAATATATTAAATTTTATATATATACCTTTAATCCATCATTTTATTTAGACATTATAGGTGGTGATCGAAAAAGACTAGCATCTATTCGTGAGACAGAAGTCCCCCGTACACAATAATGATGAATTCATATCACATTTGGTGGAATTGATGATGGGTGTAGGTTATGAAAATAACATAATAACTTTTCAGTATATATAACATAGAGTTTTTATTATTCCATAATAGTTTAATAAGAATTTAATGATGGAGGGGAAGAAATAAAATAAAAACTCTCATTAAATAATGATTCTTATTTATAAGGTAACCTCATTAGGTATGCACAAAAATCCTTCCTAGGTAGGATTTGTAACAAAAATTAATATTATAGTATATGAGGATGAAATTAAGGAATATATTTTGGAATATAATCATATAACTAATTTATGTTGAATGAGTAAATAGAAGAGGAGAATGGGTGACCTTTTATGAGTGTGGTGAGTGGCATGTTTTCTTCTTCCAAAAAGGATCCATAATAGATCATTATCGAGACTCATAAATTTTCATGTCTAAATATTTAAATATAATGATTGTTTTTTAGGTTTTGGGATAATTTTAACCCATGTATGTTTACTTTAACCCTCAGCAAACCCATTTTTACATTAACAAAGATAAATTTTTTTTTACTATTTTTAATATTAATTTTTGTAAAAAATAAAGTTAAAAATATTAAATAATATAAATTATTATAATTCAAAATGTGGAAATTATTATTTGAATTTAAATTAAAATAAGTGGAAAAATTTATTTATAAATTAAACCTATTGGTCCAATGAAAAACAGTTTTCCAAAGAGAAAATTCTCAAAAGTTCAAAATGATTATACATAGAAATTAAATACTAAAGGGGTTACAATGAGAGAAATTGGATAAAATTATATAAAATTGAACAAATTTTACTTTTTAACCCATTTAAAAAAATGATCCTAATTAGTTATTTAAATAAAAATGTCGTTTTCTAATAAATATACTATTTTTTTCTATTTATCAAAAAATATAAATTTTTTTAGAAATCGAAAAAATTCACCCTATGACCATTTAAAAATTATGGTTTTAAAAAATATGTTTATTTTTTGAATTTAGTTTTTTATAAGTGTAAAAATATAATTTTATTATTTTTCAAAGAAAGAAATAATTTTTCTTCAGAAAATAGTATTATGCAAACATATATATACTTTCCTAAAAATTAAGTATCATTTTATCTATAAGTTTTATTTGTTTAAAAACATTATAATTAATATATAAAAATCGGTGATTCTTATTAATGCTTCCAAGATTAACGGCAAGGTAATAATGGGTTTTATATATAATAATATTAATAGTTTGTTGAAGATTGTTAAAAATCAGTGTGGCGTGTAATGAAATTTGTGAAAGAAATTTAATTTAGTTGAAGAAAAATATTTCACAAAATATAGGGGTGTTATAATAAATATATATAATTACTTGGTTTTTTAATTTTATATTAATTTATTATAATAAATATATTCCTAAATAAGTTGTTACTTTCTTATATTAGATCATAAAAGATCTATAGGATGAGATGACACAACTTGAGATAAATACAATTAAATTAGGATATTCATTATATAAGAATATAATAATGTGAAAAAATATTATTACATAGTCAATTTCATGAAACTTTTTACATAAATCATAATAAAATCCTACTTTGAGGAAGATTTTTAAAATTAAATTATTGGGAAAGTTGTGTCTAAGGAAGTCATTGAGGAAAGAATACCTATATTAGATGAAATAAAAAATCGTACCATTAGAATGGGGAATAATAAATTAGATATTTAAAACACAATAGAAAACAGTAAGAAAGATGGTGTTCATGAAATACATATTGTAATACCCAAAACAAATTGTAAATAAAAACTAAAATTAGTTGAATACAAGAGGAATACCATAAATATGAAGTTTCTTGTGACATTTCCCAACACACTAGGCACCAACAAGTTCAAATAATAATTTGAGCATACCACCCTAATAATGGATCCAATAGGCTATGGGATACATAATAACACAGATTAGGAAAATTAGAGACAATGGACGATGTCAACCAAAAACACCTATACAAAACACATATGTCCTTAAACAGTAAAAATAATACATGCTTAATGGTAAAAGTGAACTAGAATATATAAAGAATGTAAAAACCAATAAGATTACGAAAAAAGTAACTAAGTATAAACCATAATGAAATAGGGAAAAATAAATTCCCTACAACACCAAGGGAAATAACCAAGAACATCAAAAGAAGGGGATCTCCACAACGACAATCTATAGACATAACCGACATTCTAGACTATCAGCTCTAGTTACCACTAAGATCCCTCTCCAATAATATCATGTACACTAAGGCCACAACTAAACTATCCATCATCTATACAAGGCACTACATGTGAGAGAGAAATTCCCCTATATGGGTGAATTCATAAATAACCAATTAGACACCGTAAAAACTAAAAAGGAATGTACAAAATAAAATTTCATTCAAAGTTACATATATAAGGGGTACCCACTAAGGAAAAATGAACACAACACCATAAAACCAAATATCATTATATGTTATAGAAATATAGACACTATTTACCAACCTTCGTCATCCAATATTCTCAAGAAAATGAATTAACCAGTGTACTTATAGAATCTAAGCTACAAGCTAAACCAAACCCAATTCATCTCACTGACTATAGTGTGGAACCATCTCTCTGCCTAGATAACTATTGGATGAATAAGTATAGAGCCCTTTATAGTGGATACTCTCATCAGTGATAAAGGTAATCAAATGAGTGAGATAATTAATACTTGAAAATAGAATGCACACCCCAATGATTCATTGAACACCGGTATTGGGAGTACCAAATTCTATTCACCCAATGGAGGTAATGTACCCTATAGGGAGAATAGGTATCAACTCTGTCATCCAACTGCATAGAACTGACAGCACTGTAATGCATGGTTTTAATGAACTCGAAAATCCTATAGAGGATCTATTCCCTTTCATAATCACATATCCCCTAGAGTATAGAACCCCGAGGTATAGTTTTACCATAATAATCAAACCCCATAACTGGAGATACCAAACTACATCCGAAACCTACTGAAACATGATGTAAATGGACTTGGGTGTTCTAAAATATAAAATCATCATTATTTATAAAGAAAATTTTTAGGATAGGAAATATCCCTATACAAAACCTATATTTAGATAACCAGTTATTTAAACAACCATAAATGTATCTTTTATGGAATTTTTCTATAGGATTTTACTTAGTTAAAACATGATAAAATATTTTCACCTAAAAAATCCAAACCCACATATTTCATGTCTAAATGAAACTCCTCATCCCACAATAGAGATTACAATAATATTTACTATGACAAAACCACTAAATTCATGACATAACTATAACAGATAAACCAAATCTATACGAATATTATTGTAGTAATCCTTCCATGAGAATAACATAAAACTTACAAACACTTTCTAAACAAAACATCAATATAATTAACTAATGAAAATGGGTATCCATGTTGAAATACATAGTCTTGTAGTGTAATCCTTCCTATTAATGGATATGTTGATTTATGATACCCCTATTTTGAGACTTGTGAAAATATTTCTTGCCACAATGAGACATCATGAAACACAATCTCACATCATTTCTATACCCCATTGTATATTTTCACCAAAACTCGACTAATAAATCCAACATTTTAATCCATCATCATATGTGTTGGTGGATTTCATTAAATCTAACTAATTGAAGCATATGGTATTTGAGAGGATGGATCAGTAATGTAATATAAAATATATAGAACTAATCAATATGGGCTTGTTTCCTAAATGTTATATTTTCATAGTGATTAATAAGCATATATATTAGTTTTATCATAAGGAAAAATGTTTTAAGCATAGGTAGATTTATAATTATAATATGCGATAAAAGATAATGAGATGAGAAAAGATTCATACATTGTATTTTGTTTATTGATGCTTCATGAATCTACACTACGAATTCACCAAGTGAACACCTATTGACCTTCATTGGTTGAAAGATCTTCATAAAGATATAGTGATCCAAAAAATGAAACATTGGAAGATGATGGATCAAAAAAGGAAAAGAAAATAAAATAGTGTGTGTGTTCAACAATGATTTATTATTAAAATAAGGGTCAATAATATCACAACATTAATCACAATGGCACATTGAAATTACCCTATATTGTGTCAAAAATCAAGGTTTCATTCATAATACCACAATGAAACATCCACTTGGTCAAATGAGATAAAAATTATTAGTTTGAAAAAACCTTCTTAAATCCCATGAAAACATTGTTAACACTTATAAATTCATATGGACCATCCCCTATTATAGTGTGAAAAAGGTGTTATCATGAAACATTTAATTCATCAGATTAACCAAAAAGTATTCACCTCAACCATAGCACAATGGTCTCAATTGTTTTTCCACACATCATATATGTTATTAATCCAAATGTACTTGATAATTCACACTATAACCTATAACAAAAAAGTGCATGGATAAACATGATGTGGAAAAAATAAAACACCATTTCATAAAGAGACCTTCCAACTCAAAAATTATAAAGGATTCATGAGAAAAATACATATTTTCTATATCCTCCATACCTCCAAAATATTTTTACCCTAAAATTAACGATTCAATCAAATATATGTTATTTCTATGTTAGTATCGTGCCCCATTCCCCTTATATCTATTAATGGATTCAATGATTGGAAAAAAAATAACACACAGTGACACTGTCCGGCTTCAAAGGGTGTTCTCTGATGACCCTCAAATGCCACTAGGTACTCTATGAAGGTGAAAACACTATTGATATATTTCTTGGACCAATCAATGACATGAATCATATTGCATGATTATCTCATTTTCTATGCTAAATAAATGATATTGTCCACATGGTCTAAATTCATGGGTAGAGATATTTGGAATGAACTCTCACCCACCCTATATAAAATTCAAAATGGATAGACGAACTTCTTTGAAAATTTGATTCACTAATCTGACCTCCATAAATGATTTCATAGTGAGACCTTATGAATACAATGGTCTCTTGAATTAAACTCTAAATTGAATAAACTATCAATATGTATAAGACTGATAGCTTTGGCATATAATTATTAATTGTATAATTAGAGAAATTTTTTTTATTATCACCCACATTAACTTTGGAACATTTAGTGATGACCCTCCAAGCACTAAATAGATAAATGGAACCTATAAGGTAATCCATAAGGTTCCCCAATAGGTTACATGATGATAGTGGAGTGGTAGCTGTCGTCTGAGATGAAATACAATAATGGAAAGTGATAATAATAGATCTGATGGAAAAATATATTAGAAGAAAACAATATATTCTCAAGAAGATAAATAGTTTTTTCAATTTTGACATTAATATGATGGTGGAATGGTGTACTTAATCACACATACATTTGAAAATATTACTAAAAGATCCTTTAAAATCAAGACATAAATGAAGAATCACATTAAAATATGATAGTTGAATGTAATCTTTGAAACCCGATGATGTCATCTACATACAAGTATCCCCATATATCCAATGAACTATTCTCTTAAGTTGGATGGAATTATGATGACATTGTTAGTTAGTCAATGAACTCCCAGATCCCACCATGACCCGTCCCGAAATTTTGAAATATTATTATAATGTTTATTGATATATCATTTCACAGCCACTCTATAACTTCAAGTGGACAAGTAAAACATATAAGAACATAGTTCTCAAACTTCAACTATAGATAGGTGAAGCACAATGAGATAGATTGAGCTTTTCTATTCCTCATCCCAAGCCACCAAAATATATTCATAAGATTAGGGAATATCTTAATTACTCATGGATGTATATATAATGAGAAAGTGTAGAACATGGTCAATACCACTACATGTGGAATTACTAGAACCAATATTCATCATTGGAATAATATTACATGATTCCAACCATTGAAATATCAACCTGGTTCATTCCTAAGGGACATCTAGTTACATGGAACATCACAATTGAAGTTTCCAAAATTTTCTTCCATTATGCCTCTAAAAAGTGATGGGACACTACCTTTGATTGATGATAGTCAACTTCTCGAGCATGAACTATGTAAAACTACATAACCAAAAACTATGTGACCCAAACCCCATCAATGATCCCATTATTTCAAATAGATGGAATTATTTATCAAATCATCTATCCTTGGAGTTTAGACAATATTGATGACATACTATTATAGGAATGTTAGCAAACATATATTCCTCCAGTTAAGATCTGTATCAGTGATGATATATCAACAAATATTGGGGTATATATATAATATGAACTATACATTGAGAAGATAACATATCCAATTCATCATAGAAAACACTGCCATGTCATGTTATAAATTAGCTATCATGTAATTCTATTCATGAGGTTTCAACCACATAGATACATAAGCAACCACCGCCTTCCTCTGTATCGTCACAAAACAATAAACTCATTAAAATTCATTGAAAAACACCATATACTCATATCTTTTTGGAGACCATAGTATTATAGTACTTTTCATTATGTGAATCAACACTTGAAATATCCTATAACATTGATCAGAAAAAATAGTTCCACTCTTTTTGGGTAAGGAAAGTCATGGGAGAATATATTTGGAGAAGTTCACTCCATAATAAAAAAAGTATTCCATTAGCCCAATAAATCTCCACACTCCAATCATGATATTGGGTGGATTGCATGAAACAATGAACTGAATCATTATGAGGTCCATAACTACTCATACTTGTGAAATAATGTGTCTTAGGAAGCCGACCTCATGCATTTAAAACTGACACTTCAAGATCTTATCATTTAAATGGTTCTCCTAAAGCATTTCTAGTATAGTCATTAGATTTTTATTTTCATAATACATTGATTCTTAGAAGCCAAGGAATTCATTGATGAGGAAAACCATAAAATTGTCCAATAAAGGCCGAAAGATCTAGTTTTTGAGTCCCATGAACAAATTTTAGGAATTGATCATAATGAATGAAGTCCATATAAAATCATAGTTCTTATAGTATCTGTAGAATGCGGTATTAAGTATGTACTCATCATGGACCCAATGCCAGTGATTATTGAAAGTAATATTTATTTTTATAATCTTCTTTAATACATTCAGCCAATAAAATAGGTCATCGCTATTTGGTATGTGGTATATGTTCTTAACTATAGCCTAAATTTTATGAAGATAGTGAACATAATGTTTGATTATCCCATACACATTCATGGGGAAACCACCAGATCTAACTTGGTGGAAATAATGTGTATAATGAAATATTTCTCCAAAAATACCCTTACCTACACCTTTATCCACTACGTTTTGTAGGGGACATCCAACATGATTTATAATATATTAGTTTGGTTCCAATGTGAATATTAATAATGTTTATTATCACTTGATGGTGGATAGTTTGAGAATATACCTATGAAAAAAGTTTATATAATACTCAATGATAGTAAGAAGATAATCAATGAAAGCATCCAATGCACAAATAGACAAAAATTATAATTCATGTGTGATCTATTGTAACTTCATGCACACAAATATTTCTTATCCTAACTGAAAGTCCCACTCACCAATGATAAAAAACCTCAACATATATACTCAAAAACACATCTATCTCCAATGATAGCAGTCTATCTGAGAATAGATTGATAATAACCATTCCATACTAAGGATGACATCCTCGGGATTCATCAAAACCTCTATGAATAACCATAAGAACATATCCTGAAATTAGATAAGATCAAATCATCGATAGATGTGGGTGAGTGTGATACCAGTTCTAGAATGTGTATTTAACTACATAATACATCTTTGTGAATCTAATGGTAGTTTTGAACTCTTAAAAAAGGGATAAAAATAAAAAATGGGTTTCAACTATATCAATGAGAACATGTGCTGGTGTGGAATAGACCCAAAATGTACCCTAGATCTTCTCAGGTTCTTCTTGATCATTAACCTCCATCACATGCATTGGGCTATGTCCTTGGACACTATTTTCTAGATCCAAGCATGGAAATATAGGGTTTGAAGTGGTGAAAGTGGGTTATTAAAGGAACTACATCTATCTCCACCTCTTGTTGTACGAACATCTTATCTTTTATATACACCTTCCATAAGAAAATCATATCTACCTATACGTGGTTCAAAATATCATTACTACCAATCACATGAAGTTCCATATTTTTCTTGAAATCCCATGAAAAAACTATTGTATCGGAACACATGTGACATTAGATGTCATCATCTATAGGTATATAAAACCACGTATCCTTATTTCATGGATTCTCTACACAACACTTGAGTTAGTAATTCTTGGGTCTAGGTTTATTCTTGAGTTTTTCTCTGATGGTTCAATCCTGAGGTCCACCGATGGATTACAATAACTAATGAATCTTCCCTTGGATAAACACTTATTAGATCCAGAAACCCATTTATCGTTTTAAAAATTCTCTTCAAAAAATTATCCCTTTATAACCATGATATAGTTGTGGATATGATGGTGACCAAATATATCTTAGATCTCACTATGAAGGCCTCTCTCAAGCTTCTAATCTTAAATTAATATATCATGAATCATGTCAATGGATTACATCATATGTTTTATTGATTCTTGATTCATTCTATATCATTTAAATGATACCCAAATTTACCTATAAAATAAAATTGATATATACAAACCACACCATAACTTAGTAATAATCCTCATAATAGTTCCGCATAGACTTTATTTATTGGACAGTTCCTTTATTATGGTTCTGTATGATCATGATTTAATAGAAAAATTATATTCCTTTGGGAATAATGGTTTATATATCCAATATATGATCACATGGTTCTTAGACAAGGAAAAAACAATTGAATAATTACTTTAAGTGAATATATTATTGCCTGATGGTCATGATCACCTGAAAACATAGGTTTTCACTATTGATGAAACTCATGACATGAACTAAACCTACATGTATCTCTATCATTCCAGAGTAGTATGCACCACTACTCAACAAGTAGAACAATGTCCACCAAAAAATTTATTTGCGGATCTATACTCGATAAAAAGAGTTGGATAACTATATTCTATTCACCTGGTATGGGAATATCATGGTATATTACCTTAATAAATTCATCATAGTTCACATAGTTAGTGAAAATAGGTTTAATCACTAGTATAATAATTTCATTACCATAACTCAGAGTCCTAGATGACTATAATTTTGGTGATATTATACATTGTATAAGATGAAATGTGGTCATTGAGTCATATCTAGGGATATGAAATAATAATGGAATAGAAATTAATAGTGAATAAACATATGATGTATATACCATTTACATTTCCCCATAATTGGTGACATAGTGATCTATGTGGAAAAATAGGTCATTAGAGTATTGGTTAATTGATTAATGAAGCAATGTACCATAACTAGACTCTATGTTTTGAATATTAATCTCAAGACCCTTTGATATTTTTTTCTTAAATTCCAAAAACTATATTACATTATAAATCACTCCTATCTCAGTCCCTGAGAAAAACATGATTTGATACCACATTGATATGTCCTAACAAACCAAGATCCCACTTGGGATTATAATAACCTTAGTGTTCCACCCATTTATAACCACAATAGGCTAGGATATAAGGAGAAGAAATAAGTAGACATATTACAGATGATGTGAGACCCTATCAAAATTTACAAGTATATAAAACATATCCCTATAGTGGATAAAAATAGTACATTTTAAACAATAAAAACTAATTACTATAAATAATTTACACAAAAATCATTAAGATCCAAAAAGGTGTAATTATTCATACTTCATAACGTAATAAGTACAAATATATAACCAAAATACCATGGGAAAAAACCAAAACAAATTTAGAATAGAATATCCAAAATTACCATGTCTAGACACATTCATCATCCATGCGTATCACCATTGGGTACTACTATATCCTTCTCCATTGATACCATTTGTAAAATGGTCACCATAAAACTATACATAATATGAATTACACTCCACACTTGTAAGAAAAATAAATCTATGTAAGGGTGAGTATACATATACATAGAGAGATGCATAAAATTCAACAAATAAATTAATATATACACAAGTCAAAAAAACCAAAGAGTTAGTGTTGGCATACTTAGATAAAAAGTACATGAAACCCTAAAACATGTAATCCTTCTTAGTTATAGATTCCGAGAAATTAATCGCCAACCCTTATCATCTAACTATATTATGAAAATTTATTAACCAAATAATCCTAAGAATCCCAATTCTCTATATAGAACAAACCAATTTCATCTTATCGATTATGGTGTGGGACCCATGGAACAATAAAATAAGTATTAGTCAAGGGAATACCAACCCCTAGATGGAGGACCGATGCCTCATTAGACACAGTCATAAAACATATGAGTTATTAGCTCCATGAATAGAGGAAAAATACCACAACGATTCATTTATCATTAATATAGGGAGTACCATAGTCTATTGTCTATGTAGAGAACCCATTCTTTATTAGGTGCATTGTGTTACAACACTACAGTAGAACTGTATAGAAACATAAATCAATGAATATGAGGTATAATTTAACTATAAAAACACTTTGGTGACCAATTATATTCCACAAATATGTATTTAGATAAGTAAAAATCTCCTAGATACACTCTTATCATCAATATTGAACCTTATCATCAGCCATATGGAGAAAAAACATTAACCTTGCCGAAACATGATATTAATGGCCTCAGGTCATCCAAAGAATTTCACCATAATATTTTATTTTGAAAAAGGGTTATTATAGTCCATAACCATAATATAATTTTATATTTTTATGAATGGTGTCGTAAACAACCACCAAGGGAGATAGTCAGATCTTTCTCTCTAGGATATGATACAATCACAACTTGAGTTACACTATCACAAAAAAAAACACATGAACCCCTAGGATCACTAAAATGAATCCATTAACAAAATATCTAATCTTATAGTAATATTAATGATGTAAAGAAGAATATATTTCTACTCTATACATATCTTCTATGTTATTTATAGAACTATTACTCTAAAATATTGTATATGTGATCGTAAATCAAAACACATATCCTCTGCAGAATATAGACTCTTGGAACATAAACCAATTGAAACTTGTGATCATGGTTCCAGAAAAAGTGTTGTGGAATAATCATCCATATCAATGGTATGTATAATTCACGGTAATCCAATATCAGGATCTAAAAATACATGTCACGCTATAACAAGAAACCACAAATCATAATATAACTAATCTCATCAATTTCTCCTAATGATATTATCTCCATGTTGTACCTCGGTTATTGAGAACCGGTTCCAATTTCTTTATCCGAATATTTGGTGGATTCCATTCGATCAATCAATGAAAATAAGTGGTTATTTGAGTGGACTTTTAAGTAATATGGTAACGAATATGGAAAACTGATCAATAAGGGTTTGTTTCCCAATGGGGATAATCTCAAAGTAATCAACAAAGATATATAGTTTTTTATATCATAAGGAAATGATGATGAGATAATATATATTCATAAATATATCATTAAATAATAGATCATGAAATTTTTAAAGAGTCCATACATGGATTTCATTCATTTATGTTGTATGAGTATATAATCTATAATTTCCTAGGATCACTACATGATCTCCACTAGTGGAAGGATCATCCATGAAATCTAGGGCTCAAAAAATGAACCATTATAATTTTGGAGGTAATGTGATTAATTTAAAATATGAGTGAAATAAGGTTCAAAATATATTTTAAAAAACATATTGGCTCATTCAGCTCAGGTATTAACTCACCATGTCCCATTATAATCACCAATAATCTGACAAAATTTCCTCACAATATATAATACCACGCTAAAATATCCCATCATTAAAATGAGATATGAAAATAAAAGTTCTATAAAATAGATTATTAAAACCTCATAAAAATAATTCAAATAAAATAATTTCACATGATTTATCCCCTATTGTGTTGTTACAAAGGGTTTTATGGATTAATGTCATAGAAGTAAGCTTAATAAGAAATTATTCATTTTCACCAAGGTTCCTCACTCACTATCACAATTAAATGCTTACTAAATAATATTATTCCAATGCTGATTAGTAATTCATAGTATAACCAATAATACAATGATATAAGTATTATAATCATGACATAATAATAAAATAGAACATCAAAAAGATACCTTTAAACTCAAAAAAATATAAATGAATCTGGGCAAAAAAAATATTCATTGTTAAATCTTGAGATGGAAATAAATTGGATAAACATATAATTTTTTAAAGCTGAATTATTATTGGTTGATTAGAAAAAAATTCCATTCATAAAAAACCAATAAGGGTGTTAATTATAAGTGACCCAATTCCATGAGAATGAAAGTTTGGATTATCTTGATATATATGCACTACATAGAAAATTGAGGTAATTTTTTTAACATAAATTTAATTTTTCAATATTCTTTTAATGAAATTTATATTTTTTCATGATGATTATAGAAAAAATGGGTTCAGAATTTTGATATAAAATCTAATTAAACATAAACAGAGTATGTTATAAATAATAAAATAATTTATTCTTCGAAATATTCCCAAATAATGGTCTGTTTGATAGAAAAATATTAAGGTGAATATAATATGAAGAATGATATCCATAAGAAATTAATAAATATTCATTTTGTATTTTTAGTTATATGAAATGATTTTTTATAATGAAAATAATTATTTTCATAATTGGTTATTTATTGAAATAAAGGTATGTACTACCAGAAGGTAGAGTAGTTTTCGATTGGTAAAAATTTCATTTAATTGAGGTAGATTTCATAGAATAACAATGCTGTGTAATTTTGAATCTAAAACATATTAAATTAATGTAAAAATTAAAATTAAAATTCAATAAATTTTTCATTAAAATTTATAATTATATTTCTGATCAACTATATAGTATTGACATGTTACCGATTAATATAGATAGTAAAATATAAGAATGAAACAAATAAGGAATGAATTTGGTTTCATGTAAGGAAATTTTTGTTTGAAATAATAAAAAAAACCCCCAATAATATTTAAACAGATGTTTTAAAAAATATATATTGAATACAATTCTACTATGGGAGAAAAATCACACCATGTATTTTTATTGGTAATTGATTAGTGTTTCTAATGTTAGAATCATACAAAAGAAAAAGGGGAATTAATCCAAGAAAAATTAGAGGATATAATTATTAGAACACATTTATGACACTAATGAAAGTAAATAAGTCAAATTTTATGATAAGTTTCCAAAACTGGATGAATCATACACTATGTAGAATAAGGGTATGTCACGAACCAACCTAGATAGACTAGAATGTTGTTACCCAAGATAGATCTTACATATTACAAAGAATATTTGTGATCCCAACTAGTTTGCATTTAGCACCTGACATCATATCAAGATCAAGAGATAATGTTTTTTCTGAAAAAATCAATGATACATGATACAAGTTGTTATGATCAACCCTCCTCAATGAGAAAGAACTATATTAAAATAGGTACAACAATAAAAAAATTACATCACCAAAGGTAAAAAAATGTAAAAAAGAAAATTATTACAAAGACCATGTAATATGTGGATCACATTCCCACTGGTCACATCCATCATTTTAGGTCACACAAATCATGTACAGACACCTTCAATTAGGGGAAATTTCTTATTAATAGAACCTAGCATAAGATAATATATGAATACCTGAAGTGAAAGGTAGGGTGTGAGATATATATCTTAATAGGGTGTCACCAAGTCTTCCATAACAACTAAATGAATTATGTTTTCAAATTAAATAGAAGAAGTCATGTAAAAGAATTTACATTTTTTAAAAAACATCTTTGTAAAAAAAATATTAATGACATATCAAAACAAGATTAAATGAAATATTTATATAAGAAATTTATATAAAACTTTTTATATGAATAAAATAATACAATTTCCAATGGTGTGTATAATCATGTCAAAAAAACCAAAGTACCATGATCATAATCCTATAGATATGTTATTTTCTAGAAATAGGATCTTCACAGTAATCAATTTTCACCATATCTGAAGATAGGTTTGAACATGAAAATAAACACCACAGTAGGGGATTCATTATAGGAAATCAGTCAAAACCCCATTAGGGGTACCATAATTGGAAAACATTCTAATCTAGATTTAGTTAGTGTTGTCATTATCAATCCATTTATAGGGAGTTAGTGTCCTAAAGTGCTTTTCCTAATCACCTAATAACTACCTAGGCTCATATATCCATTAAAATATTAATCAATATATTAATAAATAATGATATAATCAATAATTTTGAATCATTTCATTATTCATAGTTCAATTTTCCATGTCTAGTTTAAACATTATTTTTTATTTCAAAAAAAATCCTAGGTATTCATCAAATTAATTACGTTCAATAAATTTTTCTCCAAAATTGTCATTAAACAATTTCATTAAATTCACTTTCAAATGAAGACATCATTTTTATCAAATACACCTAATAATTTCAATTTTTTTAAAAGTGGGGTGTTTTAAAAAATCTATTCTTTTTTTAAATCAGACATCAAATCCTATAAAATCAATTTTTTATATGATTTAAAACTTATTTATGATTAATCAAATAGTTAGGGTTTTAATTTTAGGGAAAAAATATTTAACCACATACCTTTAATCACAAGATAAAATCAACACAACACCTACTATAGAATTCAACAACAAATAATGAAGGTATAATAGATTATGAAGTCAAACATAACACAAATATCTATAGAAATAGAGATCAAAATAATCAATAAAATGATGATCAATGAGACTATGACGAAGAGAAAATAATATATAGAGAAAATACATGAGAGGAGATACACTTACAAGCAGGGGATACAAATCTTCCACTAACACTTCAATTCTCTTGATAACATTTTTCGGAGAGAATATGAATCTTCTAGAGAGACTGAAAAAGAAAAAGAGATAAATTTCGGTTGAGTGGGGATGTTTATACATCTTATAAAGGTTCCAGATAATTTTAATTAATTTTTCAGTTGTTGAAAATTCTACACGCACAATTTTCTAGAGAGGCTGCACAGTTATTCATAACCAGACGATAAATGTTTTCACCAACTGGACATCTGGTTTGGGTGCATGGTTTGGACCCATGATAAAACTAATGATGCACTAAACATAAAAAAACTCACTATCGTATGATTCATAGTTTTTATGTGTGGCCTCATGGTTTGTACAAACTGTGCACCCCATTCTAGAGCACTGTCACTTAGTTCAATTTTTTCTTACACAGTCTACATTGTTTCTCCAAACAATGTTCCAAATATTCACAAAACCATGTGCTTCTAATTATTTTTTAAAATTTAGAAAAATATGAAATATAATCCCCTATCAAGTTATGGACAAATAAGGGTCAATGAACACCTGAAATAAATTAATGGTATTTTAAAAACTACCCCCATAAACACTTTCTGTCCTAAAAATCTTGTTAAGAAGGTTCCTTTAAGAAGAGATGAGGCTACTTCTCTATCATCAGTGAATCATGCACCAAAGTCTCATGTGAATTAAGACTATTATTCTATAGCACGTGTACAATAGATTTCATTTTCCCCTGAAGACCCTTTTTCTCAGAATCAAATTCATAAATGGATGCTCAGTCATTGTTAAATTAGTTTCAACATTTATATCTTCAAAGTGCAGGACATGAGGAGGGTCATAAAGGTACTTCTTGAACTATAACACATGAATCACATTGTGGATTGATGTCCACTATAGTGTATGTTCTAAATTGGAATCCACATTCCACACCTTCTCAAAAATATCAAAAGGACTTAAAATCCATGGAGTGATATTTACTTATTTCCTCAGATTCTAGTTACCCAAATGAGGTGAAACTATTAAGAAAACATGGTCGACCACTAGAAATTGTAATGGTCATCCATGAAAACTAGAATAAGGATTTCTACCAGATATATGTTGTCTCTATTCTTTGATAAAACAGCTTAATCTTTGTGATCATCTCTTGGAATAAACTCATCCAAACCATGGAATATGAACCAATATCTAATCGACATATTGAAGATTAACATGGACTACTATACAAGGACTCAAAAATGAGCCATTCTGTTCATAGAATAGTACATCAAATCATATGAAAACTCAACCAGTTCCAAATGAACATCCTAAGATCCACCAAACTCAAGAATTCATGAACATATCATGTTATCAAGTATATGTATATTTTTTTTGTTCTTACATATATCTATAGATGATATTCCATTCTCAAAACATAGATGGGATCCCATTTCCTCTTAGATACCTCTCTAAAAATGAGTAGGGAAACTATGTTGCCTATTAGAAACTATAATAGATGGAACTCTCTGAGGATGGTCAATATATTTCATGTTGATATTTTTGAAATCCTTAATCCAGGTTGTATCTATAATTGATATAATGTGAGATGTTCTGGTCATCCTATAGATCCAAACCCATATTTCATTTTCCCTTTAAGGGGTATATGTAAACCCAACCAAAATGTACTTATATATATCGTCCAAAGTTCAAGTACAACATTAATGTGGACGAGGAAAATCTAAAGGTTTCTAGTGATAAACATTGAACTGCTAGAAAGTGTAACAATAATAAATGATTTATGAAATTTCTCATATCACACCAGACCACCAGAATAATTTCCTAATATCATTGATCATATTTGTGGTTATAAGGTTCACGTCCCACTGGTTATTGTGGAAATCCCCATTCACAACCTCTCTCATTGGAAAAAATCCATAAACATAAGATACACTTTAAACAGAATGACCACCCATTAATGGTCTTCCCACTATAAAGAGAGTCCAAAATTTTATGGAATATGTCATAAAGATACATATCCTGAAGGATTATATCAAGAAAAGTCGATTCCATATTAATGTTTTTTTAAAAAACTCATGTACATACTCCCAAACTCTCTAATAATGATTAGAAAAGGGAGTGATAATATTAAAATATTATGATGATTATTTAACAGTCTGAGTAAGAAGTTTACTACCCAACACATAAAAAATATAATTCTACTTACTGGGGATATAGGAAAAATTGAAATCAAAATACAATATGCACTACACCCAATGCCTCTAATAAAGGTTCAAATAATTTTTAGAGATGATATTAAACATGATTTTTTGATCCATATAAATGGTAAAAGATTATCTAAAAAGGAAATTCATCCAAATATTAAAAGCATGAATCAAATATGTGAGTTTGAGATCAGGGTATGGATAGTTATTCTAATTTTTCCTAATCATCTTATAACCACATGATTCCATGTGATCGCCTTGCATAGTAACACAACCCAAACTCAAACATGATGCATCACAAATGATCACATAGCCCTGCCCATCTACTTAAAGTGTCAACATTGTGGTAGAAGTAAAACTAAATTTTAAATTATCAAAATAACTCTAATATTTCTGATCATATAAAAAATTATATATCTCTCAACTGATAGTGGTCATCATAGAAGCATACTCTGAGAAATATTTAACAAATTTATGGTAATCCCCACGAATCCCAATAAGATACAAATCTAGATAATATTACTTGGTTTCTCCTATGTCAAAAAATATTTTACCTTCTCAATTTCAAATAAAATACCACTTTATAAGACAACATTTCCCAAAAAAATTAATTCTAAAATCTAGAAATAACATTTTATAATGTTTTTTAAGTCATGGATTTCTCTAAATTTCTAAAACCACCCTCAGATTTATCACATGGTCATCATTTTTTTTGAGTACTCAAGATCCCATCCATAAATTCTATAATGAATGGATTAAGATAATCTTGGAATATCTTGTAATTAAATGAAATAAAAAATAATTGAACATTATTGAGACCAATTTACATAAATAGGCACGTAAAATGGACATACATACTTCTTAAGGTAGTCTTCAGAATGTCATATTCTTTTAATCTCAATTGGTGAAAACTAGACAAATGATTGATATTTGAGAACCAATTCTCCTTTTCAACTGATCTAATAGATCATCAATATATAGAAACAAATATTAGTTCTTTACAAAAACACGATTGGTCTCTTAGTAATCATAAAAAATGAAAAGTGTTCCATTTTCATTCCTTTAAAATAGAATAGGTGCCACCCAAGGTGACACACTATGGTGTATAAATACTTTTAGTAGTTTATAATCAAACTAATTCATTAAATCTTTTATATTATCTAGTACCATAATGTAAAAATGATTAGACACTAGTTTAGTAACTACTACCAAATAGATAGAGAACTCTACCTCCGTTATCGATGGAAAACTAGAAATGTTTGAAGGGAAACATAAGGAAACTATATAAAAACCAGATGGAGATCACTACTCAAATATTACCTCCTTAGATTAGAAAGAAAAATGATATTGCACTGACCAACCCCACATTTTTTTTTCTAATTTACTCAACCTCGGGTCCCATTCCCCTAAAAACACAAAAAACCCCACCATGAAAAGTAAAGGAGATCGATTAATAATATCTATAAATTCATTTATTATGATTAATTTTCTATTTAATCTTGAAAATGAAATCAACTAGTTTCATTTAAAGAACTATACAATTACAGGTAAGCTCAATCTATGAAATGGGGAAAACAAAAGAAGAATTTTGAAGACCATGATCTCTCTTAATTCTGAGGGGCATTGTAATATCCATCACATAAGAAAAAATATACATTGGAATATTGACAAGGCACATAATAAGAGTCAATATAAACAAGTGAGATACATTAGTATTAAATAAATAATCCACTAAAGATTAATCTATAATTATGGTACCTATTACAGTCATGGACCCACATCAACACCATTTGGATAATATTCCACTATGTGATGAAGAATCATTGAAGATGGTTATGGATAGAAGTAATTAGTTATTGAGGAATGTTATTACACCATGGTACTTTTTTTGTTGATGATCTTCTTCGACTACTCGAAGTATAAAATATTTTATGAAATTTTATAAGTGTCCCAAAGGCGGATAATAACTACAGATCCTTAGTTCTATAGAACAAAAACAATTTAATTGGGAAACCATTACATGATGAAGGAAAGTTAAAGGGTCTTTTAAATGAAATTATAGAGGTATTGATGATACATACAATCGAGACACACTATGAGACTCATTAGGCTTTATCTTTCCTCTAAATTAACACACAAAAATATCACTTGGAGAATAAAGACCTCTTATCATCCTTGAAATACCGGACACATCATGTTGCACCTTAAATAATCTATCCAACACATCAATATAATATATATAAAATTTAACATGAAGACTTAATTTTGGATGTGATAATGAAGCATAAAGACCCATATCCATAATTTAGGCCATTAACTTCCCATTCATCACCAACTTAGGAGAAAATAGAACAAGCTCAGCAATACCATTTTTGTAATATCTCATGGTCTTATTAAACTATTAGTTTTTAAGAAATACAACATAATTCTCTTGGAACATCAGTTTTGAATATTATTTATTAGTGAAATAGACTTTAAATACTTTACTCTCTAATCCATCGTGCTTGTTCAACGTTATCATTGAATCCCACCAGCTCATACAAGGTTCCCCAAACTTTAAGGTAAATCATTTCAATTTAATCAAATAAGGTATTTCCAGGAAATAAAAAAGAATATACACATTTTTTAACCAATACTCAACCTCATAGGGATAGTTAGAGCCTTGGAAAGATGGTGTCTTAGGGTGAAAAAACTCTAATGCACAATTTAAAGATTTATCCCATCGAGGTTCCATAATAAGACCCGAAATGACAATGGGTCAATGCATATAACCCAATTCTTGGACAAAACACACCAATATCTCAACATTATTTTGGTCTAATAGAGTATTTACCTACTCTGGTTCATATGTAGCTTCCTCTTATGTAATATTCAAACAAATTCTAAGAGAAAATATGATACATAAAAACAACATACAAAACTGACATCTCATCAAAGATACATAGATCATCAACTCAATCAAGAGTCACAATAATATCAAATTACATAGATAAACTAGGAAAATAGTAGGATTAGATTAAATTTATTCACCAAATCCTCCTTTTCCAAACACACATGGTGACTTAAATCTTGTTATGATGATATATGTTCATGAAATAGCTCGTAACTACCTCATAAGTCCCAATAATCTTACCTTATATCTATATGAACAACCCAACATCCATACCATCATCATGTAAACATTCAAAACCTACATTTTTAATACGAATTTTTCACTAAATATATTAGATACCTTGTGTGATAATACATGAGTTGACTCTGATATAGCTTGAAGGGAGTCACCAATCCCCATGGGTTGGAAAATAGTAACTAAAATCATATTAAGAGAAAAGGGGAATGGTTTTACAACAAAAAGTGGAAGAACAATGAAACTAGTAGGTTTAGTCAACAATCCCCATAGAGAATGTCCCATAATCAAATAGGCAAAACAATACCAAAAATTTCATTAACAAAATTCACAATAAATTCTAAAGAAATGTCTCTAAAATCCCACATAATCAGTGGATCACATCTCTACTAGTAACCTCCACCACTCCTAGTCCCACAAATAAATGATGCTCACCTACTCTAATATGAGTTTTTCCATTATTTTAACCTGACATATGATAATCTATAAACAATTAATGGAAAAAATAGGGTTTGAGCTATATATATTATTAGGGTCTCACAAAGTGTTCCATAATCAATTCCAAATCAATTAAAAAGTATTCTTTCAATTTATATAATGAATGGAATGTAAAGTTATTTACACATTTTCCAAAAAGACAAGTATTTAATGAAAAATATATAATATATATCAAGACATTCATAATAGACATTCAATATAAATTTTTTGTATAAATCAGTTGACCAAAAAAATATTTTTATAATTAATGTACTATATAATAAAGTCAAACAAAATAAAGAATTACTTGAATAATCCCAGAGGTATGTTATTTTCTAGTAATATTATACTCACCCTACTCAATAAACATCATATCTCAAGATAGGTGTGCATACTCAAGTAAAATTACCAATTGGGGACCCATTATATGAATTTAATCAACACCCCATCATGGGACCCATCATTATAAATCATGCCAAACATGGTTTAGTTGGTGTTTTCATCATCAATCCATTAATTGGGAGTCAAAGGAAAAGCTTTCTTATCCCAATAAACTACTAAGTACATCGTATCAAATGTTCATTAATAAATTAATCAATCAAATAATAAATCATTGGGAAATAAATAATTTCAATTAATTTAATCATTTACTATTCAATTTCTCAAGTTCAATTTCTACATGACTTATTATTTAAAAACCAAATCATAAGATTTTATTAAATTCATGTCTTTTTAAATAATCTATCATTTTAAGCCAACTTTCTCAAGAATTTTCATCAAATCATTTCATCAAATCCAATCTAAAATCAGGCAATAATTTTTCTCAAATCCACCCAACAATTTCAATTCCATTGAAATTGAGGGGTTTTCCCAAATCGAATCAATTTTTAAATCACATGTAAAATCATATAAAATATTGTTTTTAAACCATTTAATAAAACATTAAATTAAATAAATAAATTAGGGTTTTGAGATTATGAAAAATAAATACATAACTCTTAAAAATTAATAAGAAAATTAAATTTTTACCACACCCACAACTAGATATTGCAACAAAGAATGAAACCCTAGGAGATAAAAAAATAAATCATAGAATCATGATCCATTGAAACATATATTAGACCCATCAATAAAAAGGTGATTTATCACTACACAAGAAGTAGATATGATTATATTTGGAGAAACCAAAAAAGAAAATAATTACTAATCATAGAGGGATCAAATACTTCTAATAGTACATTTATTTTCAATAGAATAGGTTTAATGATCCATGTAATACTCTAGAGTTCCCCCAAAAGAAATAGAAATTGATTTAGGTCAAGTGGGGGTCTTTAAGAATATTTGGAAATGTTATTGAATTATCTGATTAAACGTTTTGGGGATTAAAATTCCAAGAACATAGTTTGTTGGAGATGAAATACGGTAAGACTTAACCACGAATCTTAACCATGCACCGCTACTGGAGTTATGGGTGTAGTGAATAGTTTGGACACATGGTTAAACTAACCATTAACCAACCATTAAAAACATCAATATAAATGGTTTTAGGGTTTAGAGGGGTGGATTCTCAGTTTGGAAAACAACTCACCCCCTTATAGAGCATCATCACCTGAAATGTTATTTTTCATACCAAATTGCACACTTTTCCTTAACTGTGTTCCAAACATGAACAACACTATGAGAATTCATGTTATTTTAATATTCACCAAAAACAACTCGAGACAAGTCCCAATCAAGGTATAATCCATATAGTGGTAAATTAATACCAAAAATAATGTAATGCGATGTTATAATGCAAATAATTAATGAAATAAAGAAATACTCCAAATGATTGTTTGCCTATTTTTCCAAAGTATTTGGTGATACATAGAAAGATTAATAAAGAACCACTAAATATATATGTTATGCTAACAGATTTATAAAATTAAATTAAACAGATGTTAAAATCTAAAAAATCTATGGATACCATTAAAATGAATTTTATTTAATGTTTAAATAAAAAACATAATGCATAAATATTTGAGGTATAATTTTAAAATTTTAAATCATTTTTTTGGAAGAATAAATTATAAATGTAATGAAGATAAATAATAATATTCAATGAAAAATGGAAGGATGTTGAGGAATAAATGACTTTTTAGAGTAAAATTGGAAATTATTTGATTTCTCGTATTTTATATAATGATCTTACAAATGTAGACAAAATGATAGTCAATTTATAACTAATTTATTTTTATATTTATACTCTTTTCAAAGAGGGTAAAAATATAAATATATTTACCATGTGAAAATATTGACCTTGAAATCGATGTGAGTATTGAGAAAAATGTAAATGGGTATGTAGTTATATCCATGAGATCGAATGAATCATATTATTTGTGAAACGAGTCATATTTGTTACCATTAGATAATGATTAAAAAATTTGTCTGGTAATGGAGATGAAAAAAATACGGAGGTTGAGGAACCCAATATATTGAGATGAATCTAAAATTATTATTGAACATATATTATTTTACTATATATATTGTAAATATACTGTATAATGAAAAGATATGTAATATGAATATGAGTGTTATCAATAATAATATAGAAATTCGTTCATTAATACTATTGACGTGTAGAAATATAAATATAAAAAATTATTGATGGATGATGAATGAGATTCTTATAATTTATGTTTGTAAGGTTTTTACAGAGTGAGAAATGGTATCTTTATCTGAAAAAAATAAAATAAAGTAGTTCAGAAAGTTAACGAGAGGAATAGTGTTATAAAATTTTATGAGAACAGTAACTATCAATTACATGTCATGAAGGTATAACATCATACATGAAATAATTATAGATATTAAGGATTCCATGTTATATATGAATAAAAATAGGACCATGTCATTAAAATTTATAAAAATAATATTCAATGTTGATGATTCATATATGATAAATTGAGTTTTATTATATTATTTTATAGAATGATTCAATAATAAATAAAGGAGTTGGATATTAATTTTAAGTAGAATTAATTATATAGTTATAAATGAAATTTAGAGAAAAATTAGGGTTGATTTATGAAAATTTATACATGTATTCATCATTGACGGAAAATATTTTACCAATGAAACTGATAAATATAAGGAAAATTTAATTGATATTGGTTTGATGGAGAATTTATTGAAATAATTATTTTCAATTTACAAAAAATACTATGAAATGAGATTTAGTTTACTATATATATTGGATTATTAAGATGTTATTTTAGGAATTTAAAATAATCCTTAAAGGTATATGAAATATTTGAAGATGTTCTTATGGGGATAGAGAATGTTAAATATTCCTCGTATGTGATAAATATAATTTTACCAATTTAATAATAATTAAAGTTGAGTGGTACAAGTTCGGAAAGAATTTTAAACTATTGACTAATGATTAAAATGGATTTTAAAAATTTTACATAATATTATATCAATTGTTTCAATGGGTACATAATATTATTATGATTTCACATATAATTAAATAAATTATTCTGAAGAGGTTATTCAACATTCTAAAAAATATTTTTAATCCATAATATTATTTATCAAATACATGGAAAATGAGTTATTTCTTTTGAAAAAAAGGGATATTTGAACTAGTTTGAAGCTAGATTTATAAATGAATATATTGAGGGAAATCAATGAATATTTTATGATATATAAAAATAATATTTGTGAAGATTTAAATTAATTCTTTCCTTATATTATGTATTTATTATGATAATTCTATGACATATTATTAGAAAATGATTAAATAATGATCATGAAAGCAAATGTATAGGGGTTTTCTATATTAAAACATGGGATCTGTCTCACATGATCATATATATGGATATTTAAAGGGACATGAGTTAGGGATAATATAAAATATTTGATTTAGAATGATATATAATAAAATTATGTAAAACTTATAAGTAGAAAAATTCATAATGAATTTTATATAACATTAATCTAAAATATTTTTAGTCCTAAATATGGAAAAAGAAAACATGATTTTACGTATTTCAATAGTTTTTGGAATTTTTTGAGAGAGGAATTCATATGATTCAATTGATGATTATATAGAATATTGAAATATAGTGATTGAAATATTATTTTTTCAAAGAACATATGAGTACTTAGAGGGATTTTTTGAATTCTCCTTATATAATAAATAGATCTTTTATTATATGAGGTAAAATACAAAATAACTGTGATGATATATTTCAAATGTGGATGAATAATCAGTGGGTTTAGAATTATTTTTTACCCATTATTATTTTAAATCATTGGTATACTATAAAAACATTCAGTAGATAAACTGTTAGATGATATATGTTTATTTAAAAAATTATTCATTTGGCCAAGGATTATATATTATATAAATTATTTACATTATATTATTATTATTTATCTTTGATTTATATTTTACTAAACACATGAAGTATATAATGACCCATATTGAGGGTGAATCATTTAAAAATATCATATTTTATTTATGATTTTATTTTTGATTTTTTATGTAGTGTGATTATGTTGGATAATAAAAACTAGATACATTTATCCTAATATTTATCGAGGATAAGAAAACATATATGGTAAAAAAATATTGACATCAATTCTACCTCCTTCTCAATGTGGATTCACCGATTCCCTAGGATATATAAGATCTCTAGTTTGGTGTGCCATATTAGAAAAAGTAATGGTTAAACCACCATGAATTATTTCAAAAAAATGAAAACCCAATCTCCATGGATATATCACTAATATTTCATTGATACCACTAAAATATGAACTAAACTATTTTATAGTAAACCCAAATATAGGATAATACTATGAGTATCAAACCCAGACTTACTCTAATATAAAATAGGATAGTAATTACCAATATGAAATTTTACGCTCATGTTTGAAAGAAAATTTTCTTATGAAGCCTATAAATAAAAATGATAGCATCCAATAAAGTGAAAAATATGAAACATAATATAAATTCAATAATTTATGATACATATTATTTTAAATCACACCATTAATAAAACTAACTCCATTGTAATTTATGTCAAACATCAAGTACAATAATGAAAAACTATTTACATAAGAAAATAAGAATCCTCAATTAAAATTCCTTAAAAAGATATTGTATTTGATGTATTATGAGTAAATCCAAATGCATCATAACAACCATTCTCTATAAAAGTTTAACACCATATACCCAAACTTGTCTATATTAACAAGAAGTTGTGTTTATTTTTATTATCATAATCTTTCAATTGTATCATAGACAATTTCAATTGTACTCATGAAATCTCTACTATAAATGAATTTGAATATGATCATTGGCTACTCATCTTAAAAAAGTTTAGACTAAAATTTTTTATGTATTTCCATCTCAAATTATGGTAATAGATCTCACAAGATCTATGATATTATTTCTATAAACATTCACAATCTTTTATTTTTATCAATTGTGAAGTAATCCATATATTTATCTTCAAGATCTGATATCTTTCCATCAAAATTATCTTGAAGAATTCCACTAATATTCATCACCACTATGGAGTCCACAACAGTATTTCTATATCTTTTAGTTATGTTAACAATCATATTTAATCTATTAAATCACAAATAAATTAATTAATATTTTTTTCATTCCCACATCTTGAAAATGACTTATGTATAATTTTATCATTTATTCCCTCTATTTTTTTTATATCTCATACAAACCATTAATTTTAGTCTATACCTCTTCACAAAAATTTATCAAATTATTTTCTTAATTACTTTACTAAAATAAGACTTAGGGAGAAACCATCCATGTTGAATCAATTGAAAATTGGAGTTCTGGAGAATAAGTATGAAAATCTTTTTATGTGGTATTTAAAATAGAAAAATTAAATCAAGTGATACGGTGTTTGAAAATAAAGGAAGAATTATAGGAATTTATATAGATTATTGTTTCCCATACTGATATTTAGCTTATATAGTCACCCATAATAAATTATTTAATCTTTTCTTACATAAAAATATGATTTTTCATGAAAGTAAATATATATAAAATATAACCATTATTATTTATAGATAGAGTATAGGTAGGTGAAAATTTATCCTAAGATTATAATTATACCTAAAAGGCTTTAACAATTATCACAAACACAAATTCACCCACCCTAATATTTCATTGAATATCTACTTTTCTTAACTGGAAGAATATTTAATGAGTGCCAACACATCATCATTCCATTCTCTATATAATTCCTTCTTCATTATATTTTAAAATCTCTTGTTTATTATTCCTTTTTCAAAATTAAAAAACCTCACATATGTAATGTGAAGGAAATATACCTAATCCAAAATAACTAGAATTTATTTTTCTATAATTAATGTTAAATTATCTGTGTTAATCGTCATTTATATCATCAATTAACCATGAATAATATGAGAAATTCATCCATTCATGTTCATGAAATTTGAGTCTAATTCAGTAAAATGTCATTTTAAAATGTTCTAGATATTCTTCCAATATATTTTTTACATCATGAAAAAATATTCCTTTTGTCCTTCAATGGATCCTATATTAATATCATTAAAAATATCTCATTAAAAATTTCATTATTTATAGATCCCAAGTCATTTTATCATTAATTAAACTAAATTTTACCTCTAGAATCAGAGCAAGCCAACATTAATTTGAATTTCTAAAAATACTTAAAAGATATGGGTATTAAATTTTTTATATTCTATTTTAACTGATCATATTACAACATAACCATCAATATCAAAACATAATTCGATATTTCAATTGAAAATATAAAACATGGATAATTCCAAAATTGAAATAATGATGACACTAACAAATTAAATTTAATGTAATTTTATCCTACTCTAATATTCATGGACAAAACTCCTACTTTCATAGAAGATTGGATATTCTAGGAAAATAATTTTTACCAACCATATATAGTGAAATCATTACATAACTATATAGTCTTCACTTCAAGGAAGATCACCATATATAATCTTCTCTTCTTCACCACATGGTAGAACCAAATATAATATGATTTCCCTTAGACTATTATTTGTTTATTCATATGTGTTTATAATTTAATATCATCAAATATTCATCAAAACATGACACCCAATTCCCCCAAGGTAAACACCTGAATTTCTTTAATGATCCCTACCACATACATACATGGGTGTACCTTCATGGAACGAAACATTCCCCATGATTCAAAATTCTCAAAATAAGTTAATATGACATAAATTTCTCATGACATGACCTACCGTATTGATATTTTATTTGAAAATTAATATCATTTAGTCATTAGTAATTCTACCATAGCATCAAAATCATCTTATATATATTTTGATTTATTCTTCCATAGATCCCTTGTGTCATGGTCACCTATCTTATGACACAATCAATAATCTATCCATAAAACATTAATATGAAATGCGACCTTTTTAAGACCCAACTTCACTACACATTAAAAAAACACTCCATCAACCATAAAAAATTAACATGAAATGATACATGCTTTGGTCTGAGTAATGGTGTTACGACATGATATCCATTTTATAAAAAGAACATCCAAAACTTTTTCCAAATACATAAATATGTCCATTTTGGTTTGGGTATATTTCTTATGACACAATGACTCCAAAAAATTATTTAATCTAACTTGAGACATTCTTTAGAGTGATTTACATGTCTACTGTCTGATTGTCCCTATAAATATTGATACTATTGTTTTCACAATCTTCTAACAAACACTTCCACATAAGTAAACTTGAAGAAAAATTCAATGATTTATTAATAATGACTCCACCATTAACTTATGCTTCATTCAACTACCATGTAATTTAGAACAACTCCAACATTTTCAATCCTTCATAATTTTTTACAACATTGAATGTGGTTGATAATAAATCCATAACCAATATAAATGTTAAATCAGATAACAATAATTACCCTCAATTTATTTATCGGAACACTCATCATGAATCCAAAAACATGAAATTTCCTTCTTTGATAGAAATGAAGATCCAATTGGGCTTTCTACCACATTTTTTAGGTTCCTTATGTTTCCACATATCTCTATTTGACATCAAATCCAATGAAATAAATCCATTAAAATTAATAAATATAGAATATTGGGAAAAAATTAACTTGAGATAAAATGAAATTTCATTTAAATATATTATCATACTCTCTATGTCTTCTAGATGTCAAATAAAAAAAATATTTTATCCTTTGATACATTTTTATTATTATTAGTGGAAACATGTCGTACCTATAATGTTTATTATTCTAAGAGTGTCAGAAAATATTTGATACTAATATTATGAGAAAAAATAATATATTTTTTTCACTAAATATAATTTGTAATCACTAATTAATCTTCTCCAAATGTTTAACTAAGTCTGTACACATGACATACAATGACTAAAAATCCTCTTTTCAATACACATCAAGACTCATTAAATTTCTATCTCACACTTCACATGTTCATAATAATTCATGATTTGGATTTCATGGTTAATAATTTATTCCAAATATAGTAAAATTTTAAAATATATTTAATGATTTAAATTACCACTTATAAAATGATCATAAAAAAAATCTATGATCCAATTTATTTCGAACTTAGTATAGGAAAATATAGTTTATTTAAACGATCTCAATGTGGTCCATTTCACTCACACACTTCTATAAATTCATGAAAATTTATAAATAATATAACTTCAAGAATATCCCAATGGAAACAATGGAAATCACATAAAAAAATTACTCAAAAAACCATTTATCATTGAATGTGTGACTCTTACCAGTTTTCTCTTCTACGAATCATCTCTAGACATCAATTTAGTAAAAGACATTTTTTATTTAATTGATCAACTTCCTTTCTGTGTGTTATATATACATAGATAAAAACTACCCCAAAATAAATGAAAACCATTACAAAATATATAATTAATATTCATAATCAGAGTCACACATATATAATATAATTTAATTTACACATAACACCAATAAGATAAAAATTGATAATGTGGTGTGATGTATACAAACATAGGGGAGGTGGGATGTACAATCAGTAACATGACATGATGCATAAAACATATTAATGGAATTCATACTATCCTGAAACTAGGACTTTAGGAAATGTATAGGCCTTATGAACAATCAAACTTTGGTTCTATGTTATTTAATAAAGTAGATTCAGCGGGTTCTTTTAATTACTTGTGGGAGGGATGAGGCATAACCAACTAGGGGTGTCTGGATCTATTTGTTTTTTGGTTTCCTATAATATCCCTTATCTAATATAGATTATATATTTATACTTTATATATATGTTATATTATTCAATAATAATAGTCATATGATATTAAATTAATATGTTCTCATGATAAAAAATTTATTTAGTCCATGATACCAATTGTGCTATTTTGATAACAATTATTTCTATTATGTACATATAATTAAATATTTAGAAATACACCACACATACATCCCCCATATCAATTGGAAGTCAAGATTATTCCATGATACCAAATGTTTTTAGCATAATATACTCATGGGTCATATCTCCCTTAAAATATAAAACATTTTATTAATGGTAATAACATTTAAATATATTGGTATAGTTGATCTTTCAATTTTTTCTGATTGAGGATAATTGAAATTAACTATAGACCAATTCTTTTCCATTATCCATTAATTTGGAAATAATCTTTAAATATTAAATTGTTTTGATATAATGAAATTTATCATTATTTTCATTATTCCTATTATATTTTTCATACCTCAAATCGCATGATTTTTATCCTTGGTTTCTTTCCCAAATAAAGGCATCTTTAAAATTCACTGATCAAACATTTCTTTTAAAACAATATTTTCACTATTTATCCATTAATGAATATTTAGATTGAGAAAGACATACATTTACTTTGAATATTTATCTTCCATGATATGTATTATATTCAATAGCATGTCAAATTATATACATTTTCTAAATGATTTACTTTTTAATCAAAGAAACTTCTGTAACAGAAATTTTGGAACTTCTCTTTAGAAACATTATTTAATGGTTATCTTATTCGACCATAAAATAATATTTATTTATATAAAGTATAGAGTTATTAATATATCCATTATGATTTTGAAAATTCATTTTAACTAAACTATACTTACAATCTATTTTAGAAGATTGATTGACATTATATATTTTTTGGAGTAAAATTAACATATTCATTGATTTGATTGGAAACAGTATATTGAAAAATGTTAATCTAAAGGAAAATAATTCAAATATTGTTTTTTTAATTTTAAAAATTAAAGGCCTAGAAACCTAATTTTTTATCTTTATATATATTTTGAAAAAATAACGGGACACTGATGGCCCTATTATTTTTAGTAGTGTTAAAACAATTTTTAGAAACATTTCTATTACATATGGTCTTAATGGAACTATTTTTACACATATAACTAATGTGTATATCATTAAAAAAAGATCTAAATTTTTAATTATCAATAGCTAAAATGTTATTTATAGGTGTTTTATAATATCATTTCTTTTTGTCTGAAAAGTGTTTTAACTACTAATGTTGGTGAAAATATTATGATTTTCTTTTATGGTCCAATATTTCTAACAACATATTTATTAATTATGTAATTTTTAGGAACTAAAATAAGAGTAAAATTATTCAATGGTGTCAAATAACTACTAAACAGTCAAAGGCCTATGACTCAATCTTGAAACTTTTTTTTGAAAATGTCCCCAAGGACATGAAAATTTATTTCAAATTTATTAAGTGGATTTTGGATTATGATAACTTAGTGTATTGTTCGGCTATAATTAATGGTGAGAAATGTGGTAATTTACACATGAAAAAGTTTTTAATAAATATATACCATCTTTCTGCATTTATTTTGATTATTGTTATGGAGTATCTTTATAAAATTATAAGAAAACATGAGAATTAAATTGGTTTCAAATTTCATTCTCAATGACACAGACACAAGAGTTTCCATGTTATGTCTATTGATGCTATTTTGTTACATTATAATGTTGATCCATAATTGACTGTAATTTATATTAATATATCATAATGATTTTAATAGTGTATTTTTATAGCAATTATTGGTATGAAAATAAATATATTTTTGTGAGGATGTTCCCATGATGTTTGTAGGATGATTTTGAACAAATTCAAAATTATTTAAAGGAAACTACCTATCAGATATTTTGGAGACCTCTCTCATATAAGAGAATTTATATTTAAGGCAGTCTTCCATTAATTGAGAAAATTAATTCCCATAATTTTTCTTGTTCTTCTTGATTCATGACCTCTATGGGGATAGTGGTTATTATTAAATATGTCCTAAAAACTATTGTTTTATATCGGGGTTCTATTTCTACTCTTCCAATAAAAACACTTAGAAAGTTTAATTCTCCATGTAGGAGTTATAATTTTATAGGATATAGAAATAAATGTAATCCTTTTTATGGAATAATTTGACTCTTTATATTAATTTTTATGGGTTGGGAATCAACTATGATTTAAAATAATAAACTTTGATTATATTGTAACATCTTTGGTTCTTGTTTTTTGAGAAATAATATTTAAAGGTTTATTAGATTCACCATTACAATCTTCATGGTCACTATTTTTAGATTACCCAATTAATATATCCTTTTCATGGGTATTTAAATGAATTATAAAATTTAAGATTAAAGCATTGGTTTGTGTTGCTATTGTTGATGATAATAATTGGTTGAATTTAAAAGTACATCTTATTAAAACTGAAGAGATGTGGGAAAATATTTTTCAAATTTTAAATATTGATAATATCAAATTAAACATTATTTTATATGGTTTTTTTGTTACACAAAATCATGGGTTCATTCAATTTATGTTGGATAAATATAACTTGTTTACACGGGTGGAATGTTCCAAAATTGCCACTATTGACGTGACATTTTTCTTGGCCAGTCACTCATTTATGAAACAAGATATCACCTTTTTTTGAATATTTTATTATTTCCATGGTATTGTTTATTCTTAATAATTTCATGCATAATTCATTTCAAAACATTTGGAGAAATGGTTTCAATGGGTTTTCTAGATATACTAGGGATCCTAATGAACTATTTAGTGTTTATATAGAAGTATGATTGGTTAGGCCGCCTAAAAAATATGGAAATAAAGAAATTTTATTATTTTATCTTATAATAATATATTTTAAAATGGTATTTTTATTAATGGTCATTATGTATATATAATAACAAATAATTTAGTATTTATTAAGTTCAAATATATTCATTAAAAAAAACATAAACTAAGTTACTCCACAATCCTTTCTTTCTTTATTTTTTTGGTTGATAGTTATTTATTTGGTTATTTTCAAGGATTTCACCTTACAATGTGTGATGATAATTATTGTTTTAGGATTCTAATAACCAAATCCATGTTCATTTTTTCCAAGTTCTTGTTATCATTTTCACTATTATTTTATTTTTTTTCTAGTGTGTAGGTTGAGGTATCCATGAAGGTAAATCATTTTTCTATTACATGATTATAAACTATTTTTTATAGGATGAGAGAAATAATAATTTTGATCAATTTTGGATGTGATGATTATGATTTGGATATTTTTTATATATTTTTATAATGTTTGGGGGGTATAGTCACACTAAGCATCATTATCTTGAAGGAAGATGAGTTGGAGGCCAACTGTAATTATTTGGGAGTTGTAGTGCTGGGTACCTTATGCTAAAGAACATATGTTGATTTTTTCATTAATGTTGATATCTTATTTTTGTTGTATATTTTTTATCTCTAATAACTTCCAATATGGATCCATTTTGTTTTTATAATTTCATGACACAATGTATTCATCTTTGATGTATATCTTTTTTAGCTAGTGGGAGGGAATGATTTTTTGTTCTTGAGACTCATTTTTTTCATTTCTGAAGGTGATTGTATTTTTTTATAATATGTTAAATTGGATAAAAAAGTTATATATAAGATCATGCATTTCATAAAAAAATAATATATTTGCATATCTACTACACGATCAGTCTTTTTTCTTTATCTCTTGAATGGAACATATAGTATGTTGTTGAAATCAATTTGGGTGAGTTATATTTGTTTTCATGAAATGATTATTAATATATTTAAATATGATTAATAATAATTGAGGTATCATGGATATTTATCATACTAATATAATCCTTACTAAGAATAATATCCAAGAGTTTCTTCCAAACAAATTAATGAAAAAATAGTGTAAGGCACATCTTAGATGAAGTGGTTAGAAGATTTGAGGAGTTTCATGTATATTGTTTAAAAGTATTAAAAATATAAAAGTATAATGTATAGAACTGGAGGTCTTCTCAGAAAAAGTATTATATAAATATATTGACGATATAATTGTAATATATGCAGAATTGACTGACAATTTTTATATGAGATTAGTTAAAATTGGACAATGTCAAGAAATCCAAGGGGCTCGCTCAACCGCATGCATGGGAGATAAACTCACAATGTGGGATAAATTCCAATTCGCCATAATAAGGTGGAAAATAGGAATATTTCATTCACTGGAAGGCATGGTTGGGCATGGGTGGCACACACGATATGGATGATGCATGCAGGACGGGACATACCATAGGTAGGCTTATGCGTGTATCATGTAGCAGACTTGGTTACTTGAATAAAGAGGCTATGAGAATATGATTTATTATAAATAATAAGGAATCCCCATATGGAAGATATATGGGACTAGATAATAATATTACATTATTCATCCATTTAATATGTATAAAATAACCAGTGCCATCTAATTTATAATTCCCTATCCTTAATAACTTGGTCTGATCCATAGTTTCGTATGACCTCATGTGTGTCGCCTCTTATGCAAGAGATTACCAACTATTATAAAGGGTCAAAAAATCATAAGTGGGGAGACAATAACATCAGTATCAAATGTCTTACATTTTAATTATATAAAGATAGGACCTATAATGTAGAACATGAACAACACAAGTGTATAATAATAATGCTAAAACAAATGACATGGTATACATCTGATGTCATGAAATCAATAAATCAAGGACCAAGAAAGTGGTAGGTAAAACCATTGTATAAGAAGTAGTAGTATAGTAAATAATGTCTCCCTGAAAATAATATGGAGTACATCCCATTACAACATCCAAACACCATGTTCCATATCCTCAACACCCGATCACCATGCTCTTTCTCTATCCCAGATCCCTGATTAGGAAGTATGTAGATACACCAATATTTCTACAAAGGGTCTGAGAAGAAATCCATTATGAAACTAAAAATGTATCCTTAACATATTTGAATATGCACAAGTGTTATATCTTACTAAAATAGATAAATGTGTAAGAAAATAACTTTCAATCTTGTAAAGAGTAGTTGTGTGCTACCCAAATTTCCGAGACCCATGACCATACCAACATATTATTCATACTAGGAGTAAAATAATAATAATATACTAGAACTATCATAAATTTAAGGGGAAAATCACTTATATTTATGAACCAACAAGGTCAACAAGTCTACCAGGCCTAATCTCTATCATGGGTGAGGCTATAAGGTCATCATACCTTATCTCTGTCGCTGGTCAAACAACAAGGCCATTGTGTCCATGCATTTCCTTAGGACATGACTCAAGTATGTCACATCCCATTCATGTGTGATGGTCCATAATTGTCTTCATCACATGTCACACATACTCACCCTTTCATTTCTAACTAATACATGTCATTACATATGTAATTTTATACCTAAAGTAAAACCTCCAAAGGCCATGAATCACCCACATTATGTTTTAACACATATAGGCTCAACATATCATATCTTGATTATTTATTGGTATCTATAAAAACATAAAAAATTGATCAAAATCACACATGGGTCTCACTGGATACAAAACAAACCCACACATTTGATTAAATTCAGACACAGTTTCATGCGCTACACACACAGACACATACAATAAAAATAAAGAATGGTTCTCAATGACGACAAGAATATACCATCATATCATGATAGTAACCATATAAAAGTGATATATATTTAAAGGAACATCCTACCTCAAACAAATAAATATCAATATCATGATTTTTCAATAGTCGATTCATATATATTTAAAACACACTATAAAGTTCAAACTCTAAAACCAAAGGTCCCTATAACTGATTCAAAACTGACATAAAAGGGTTCTAAAATGATATTCATTAAGGGTATCAAGACAATATGGTAAAACCATATCCATTACCCAAGAAAGAAAATTTAAATGTTGGATATTGGTCTATTTGGATAAGAAAACATGTATTTTCTAGAATATAAAATAGAGGAGAGTTCCTGAGATACCCATGAACCCAAATCAATATGTTAAATCCCATGCAGAAGGTATCACCCTAGACCACTAGTTAGAGAAGGAAGATTATCAAAAAAAATCACCATGTTTTCCTTAGGTAGTCATCTATATCATTAGAACTAGTAATATGAGTTGGAATTATTGATGAATAAAATGGATGATTGTGTCTAAATAGAATTAAATATCCTTCATCTATGATCGTACAAATTTCCTTTATGTGTCATATCTCCTCACAAGAGGTCAGCAGCCGAATCAAATATTTAAAAAAATTGAAACAAACATTACTATTAAATGATTTTCCCACAATGGATAGGGTTTTTCTAATACAGTCAACCAGAGAAACTCAACACAGACACAACTAGGGAATGGTACCAGAATAATTCTTGTTTTTGACTCAACACCAACTACACCATAGCTTGGTGAGGCCAATCTAGCTATGGATAATTTGAGGACTCCTAATTCTAATGAATTTATACTATAACCTACCAAGGGTGTTTTAACTAGTTTATTTCCCATATAATGTTTATAATTATAAAAATGTAAATACAATAGCATGGTATTTCAAGAGGTGTTCCCTAAAATGTTCAAAAACCTTGTTAAGTCATGAAAAAACTATAACCCATCCCATATCCATGTTTAATCACTATAGTTATAAAACATTATTTAGGATATATTTAATAATAAATTAAAACACCTTGTAAATATTAAGATGTTACAAATCCACCCTGTAAAAACTTATCATCATCAACAAGTGACTTTAGTGGTCATACGCAAACAGCCTAGCCCATTGGAGAAAATATCAAACCCATCCCCCACATCTCCACATGGATGTTTCCATTATGTAAAATTACTCAAATAAGTGGTACCATCCCCACTAAAACCTATTTAATTTTGTCTATAATCTTAATTAGTCACTCAAAAAATGTTGCATCAGGCTCTAACTCCATGTCCTCATAGTAGATAACTTTTGTAGGACTTGGAACGTACCACTAAAGTTGAGAAAATTAAAATAGGTTATACATACCTCAATATCCTAGAGTATGGTACAGATGGTAATAAAAAACTCTAATACATTAAGTGATCCCAAACGGTCCCATAAAATATAGTGCAAGCTTCCCTTTCTTTGATAGATTATGTTTCCCCAACCAATGTGACACCCACAAGAAAGTCCAATCCCTCATAATGAACTCTAATGGTCATATCCACTGGTGCTATATGTTCATTGTATACTCTAAGAGGTACCCAAACACCTCTTGATTAATTGAACTCTCTAAGAGGTATCCTATACCAAACTGATGACAATGATGGATCATTACCTATCTTATTCCAACATATTGGTGAGCGACATGTCTAAGAATAAAGCACCTAAATATGGGTCATCTGAATCAAATCATAGAAAATGTTATTGTAACACTAATTTACTAAGTATATATTATCATCCCACACTCAACCAATGTAATTGGTTAATTCTTAAATAATATCATTCAAGATCTAAATCCTCATCTCCCACAATCCATATACCTATAAATGGTACAACATACTCAATTTTAGGAAAGTTCCCACAACCTTCTAAATGTTTTGTAAAAATTCATTTAAAATTAATATCTATATTTGATATGAAACTATAAGGAACCCAATGTAGTCATATATTCTCCTAGACATAATGATTTCCCAACTCATCTACAAATAGAGTCTCCTAAATCATAAATAATATCCCCAATTACTTCAACCAATAATCTATCACCCAAACGAGTTATATAATTCTATAGATACTTGGAAACCTTGCCATAAATATCATCACCACCTCATTACACATTCACACTATTCCATTAATTGGAAGAAGTAATCATACTAGCCGCCAGTTCTTTGTCTTAATCCTCAAACATGTTAATCAATGAGAGATATACCCACAATGTCTCTCTTCATTCTCGACTACTAGAAATATTGTATGATATACTAATACAACATCATTGAACCTTATTGAACTAGACACTAAGAGGAATGTGTGTCCCTCATTAGCTCTTCCATGAAAGAATTAAGAACCAAAACTCTCCCATGAACAAGGATCACACCATCATAGTCCATTTATAATCACGAAACAGGGTCACTTCTAGAGAAATATTACTACATCACTGATTAATAGAGATACAATTCCAATATGGTCATCACTCTTTCGAAAAACATTGCCTTGATAACTAGATGAGTACAATTTATCACCCCTAGTTATCGAACACATCCACCAACCACTCAACCAATAAGCTCACAAATCACTATTCCTCCTCTTCATACATTTATCCAATCTCTTAAAATTTTCTATTTAGAGAACCTATAATGAGGTTAACATTACCTAGAGAACAATCCATCATAATGTTGATTGTATTCATATTCTTCACAAAATGACCCTACCATAGATTCTTTTTCGTTTTGAGACAATATGAAATAGATTCAATTCTGTTAAGTGTATATGAAATATCTATCACTAAAGAGATAATGGATCCAATTATTCACAGCATTGATCATAGCTACAAACTCTAAGTTATCTGAAAGGTAATTTTTCTCATGTGGTTGTTTTCTAAAAAACCCATGTGCCACTACCCGATAGATATGTATCACTGCATCTCTTAAAAAACACATGATGAATCAAACTAAATCACATATCTAATCTAAGGATATTGTAATTTCAACATTAGAGATTTCATCAATATTTTGTTTAGATCAAGGAAGTCAAATTCACAGTCGTATGTCCACTGAAACTTTATAAAAAATTTTAAATCCCTGTTAAAATTTCATTGAAATGAAATAATAATTATTTGAACCATCTGTAATACCCAAATAACAAAGTAAGATCTCAATATCAAAATACTTTATACGTAATACCAATGATATCACATCCTCTACCTTCTATGATTCCATATTAATACCCAAATTAGAGATAAAATTCCCAAGAAAGATAACATCTTGGATCCATAATTGATACATCATGATCATTTTATAGATTTTATGCCCTTGAAGTGTACTCAAAACAATATCCAGGTATCAAACATGATTCAATGGATTCTGTGAGCATATAAAAACATCTTCAACAAACACAAAAAAGGAGTCTAGATGATGATATAAGATCTTATTCATGAGATCCATGAAAACTGATGATGTATTTTCCATCCACAAAATTATGAAAGGATACTCATAAAGATTGTAACTTCTCTTGAATTCTTTCATGAGAAAATCATCATCTGTGAGACAAAGATAGTTAAATACTAGTTGTATGTGTATCATTGAGAAGCACTGGGATTCCAAAAAATAATTAAACAAGTAATCAATCCTCAATAACTAGAAAATATTATTCTTGATCACCTGGTTCAATTTTTTTAGTCCCCACATTACTAAAGACCACCATCCAACCACTTTAAGAAAAACCCTAAATCACCTCTAGGAGATGTGCCTTATTTGTTAAAACCCTTCCCCTCTAAATTTTCATGTTATACCTTGAGATCCATCAAGTCAACTAGTTCCATATTTTATGAAGTTATTTATATAATTTTACCTCTTGAAATGAAGTAAATATCAAAATCAATTCATCTATCAAGAGAGAGCCCTAGAAATAATATAGGACTATATCATGATATAAACCTACTATAGGAACAAATATAATGATGTTAACACAAAATATGAAGAAAGATATATGATTACTACCTTCACTGTAATAGCTACAATATGACATAAGTTGGGTTAAATTCTAATTTCTTCGTAGTCTCATTCATCGGTATTCACAAACATCCCGATTTTCGGTGTGGTAATAGAAACTTGTCTCCGAAATTAGTCAATGTGCACCCTATAACCGGTCATCCAATCCATACTGAGATTCAATAATAATATATTAATATTGAGATTAATTGTCCCACATATATTTATATATCCAAAACTACTATAAGATATTATATAAACATTTAGAGACTATCCACACTCTTTCCCAATATTTAGTCAAGAGAGAGAAACTCAGAACTTGATCAATAGGTCAAGTATATCAGTAACTCGAGAAGATAGAAACAAATGAGAAAATATTTTATAAGAAAAAATAGTATAAAAAACAGATGTAACTAAGATTGTACCTTAAATAGTAGAGGGTCACTTTCTTCTATCTATTGTAATATTGTCTAATTTATAAATCCTTCTCGACTTAGCTTCACAGGTCTTCCCTTTAGGAACATAACTCTCCTAGGTCAATAAAGTCTGTGGGGGTCATATAATTATTTTGAGGACCCCAATAAGATCTATAAGTCACATCCCACATCTACTATACACCCTTGTAGATACCTATCCATAAGTCCACCAAATAGAACTTCTGAAGATGCCCCATCATTCCACCACATTGGAAATTGTGCTAAGGTCATGGGAAAATTTGAGATAATTCCCACTACATGTATAGTTGAAACACATGGGATGTGCTCCTCCCATAGAGGGTGATGATGAAACTTATCATTTCTATAATTTATTTCCACCATCATATTTCAACTCATTATACTTTCAAATCTATCTTATATAAGAGGAACTCATTGTTTCACTAGAGAGCCCACTCATTTGTTTGAATTAGGATAAATTATAAACTATTTATTTTTTCTCCTAAAAAACCATATCAATCATCAATAACATTTAAAACCCACTGTATAATTATGAAGTTTAAATATTCAGAATTTAAACCTCAACTCTTGATGGAGACCTATCTCGAAATTTCTAACCTTTTGTTTCTCACAACTAAAAAATGATGAGTGAAGGTAAGAAACTTTATGAAATGTGAAAAATAAGTAAACCTACTAAAGATCAATAAACCCTTCAGAATGTTTAAAATTAAAAATACCTAATTAGAACTCCTTTAATAAGAGTTTAATAATTGTTACCCTCCTAAAGCACTTTTCTCTTCTGACCTGGTTCATGACACCCCACCATTTTTTGGTGGATCCCTGAATTACGAAAGTAAGAAACTTTTCGCATTGATACTTTTGAATTTATACTAAATAAAATACCCCTTGTTGATTTCAATCAAGTTTTAACATTTTTATGGTGTGTAGTTCTCTAGAAGGATTGATAGTGTTGGATATGGACGTCCTATATATAATCATCCATTATCATGGAAAATAATTTTTCATGAAAACGTTCTGTGTGGAATATTCAAAGATATATGGGGTTTACCACATGAACAACTAGAGTAATATCAGCTATATCCTCATTTAAAACTAGTAGTGGAATAAGGTTATTCCCCCATGCATGATAATAATATCCAAATTCTTTTGGTGTTCCCACCCGATGTCTTCTTTGTTGTATTATCTTTAATGCCAAATCTATTCTAAGAACTTCTACAACTTCTTACATAAAACAAAAAAATTAAGAACTTTATAGGAACTAAAAGGATATTTATATTTAAATTCTATCCTCGGAGGCTACCCACAACAAGATGACTAACCCTCATAGTAGTACCTGTGGCTCAAGTGTAGTTCTTCATACCTGCATGTGGTCAAAATAATATATATATAATAGAATATATCCTCATGTTCAAAAAAACTAATTTCATCACAATAAATCATATAATACTGAATAACAGATTAAGAAATGTGAATAATTTTTATACCATGCATAGAATCTAACATGTATATATTTGAAATGAGATCTTATGTTCCTAGTCATGATACAAGAACAGACGAAAATTGAATATAATGTAGCCTAAAAAATACTTCAGATTACAATGAAACCATGAAACCATAAATATAGGAATATTCCACTCACTGATATCACAATGGTCTATTACAAAGAATATGGTGAGGAAAATACAAAATACCTTAAACAAATTTTCACACAAACTAACTCATTTACACCATTCTTCAAATATATTCATGAATAAAATAAAAGGACAAAAATCCTTTGACACAACTTTGCAACAACCCAACCTAAATCACCCAGTCTAGTCCAGAGTGACACATGAACTCATATAAAACAACCTATATGCAAGATATTTCTAACATACAATGAGGGTATGAATGTCATCTATGGGAAAACTATACCATTAGTATCAATTTTTTTACATGATTAATATACCAAGAGAATAATGATAACAAATAAACGGAATAAAAACGTGTATAATAACAATACTATAAAAGTTGACATGAAATAAATCTCATGTAATGATAGATATAAATCATGTAATGCAAAAGGTGAAGGTTAAACTAGAGTATATGAAATAATAATAATGTAAATAAAGACACTACTGAAACACTCCTGAGTTCATCCTACTACCGCCTATGAATCCCAGGATCCATCTCCTTAGATCTACATCATGGGTCCCTTTCCATTCCCTTGACCCCTGATCAAGACATATATATAAAAAATATGATTGTTGATAGTGTGAGTATAAACCAAGTAAGATCCCACCAATGCATACTTAACATATTTTCACATTCACATGAGGTGTATTCCATGATAATCCACAAAATATTATCTAAAAAATAATCAATCACATGATGGGAATTTGTGTGTAAACAAATACTTGACCAGAACTAACCATATTTGATTCATCTATATGTTAGGAGGATATTTATAATGGAATCATAGAAATCTGTTTGATGAGATGGATACATTATATATTTATGAGCAGCCACAAGGACAACGAGTCTCAGGTCAGGACAGAACACTATCAAGCCTTGTCCCTATCATGGGTAATGACAGAAAACATTATATCCCATCTCTACCTTGAGTTGTACACAAGTTTTTAATTTCTTTAAATTAAATACATTTACACTTCATGTAAATCATAACCCTTCCTAGTACCTCATTCCATCATTGTTACCATCCCATGTAAAACATGACCCCCCTCTAAGGACTAACGTAGCCATAGCAGTCCAACTGTCATTTTCTACAAGAACTAAAACCTCCAAAGAAAATTCATTAAACCCAACATAGAATAATACACAAAGGAACAATATAACATATAAATCATGAGATCAGTAACCCTAAAACAGACATGTGATCAAAATAAAACATTATCCTCACATGCTACACATAAACACCCATGGGATCAATATAAAACATTGTTTCATTTGCTACACACACGGACACACAATATTTATCTCAATAATGTATATAAATAAACATTATAACTTACCATCATACCACTCTAGTAACCATATTCAAGAGATTTATATGGTAAGGATCATCCTATCTCAAACACATCGACATCAGCATTAATTTTTTTTAATAGTCAATTCCAAAATTTCACCCACGCACCAAAAATATCAAACCCTCATGTCTGAGATACCTATAAAAAATTCAAAACAATATAACAAGGGATATAGAATAATTATCAATAGTGTAATCAACCCGGTATGGTAGAATAATATCAATTACTTAACTAGAACCACTATTAATGGATAAGTTTGGTCCGGTATAAGAAGAGAACCTATCTCTTTATGAGAAATATATAAAGAAGTGAGAATGAGAACCCCACAAACCCAGATCAACATGAAAAGAACCCTGAAGGAAGGTTTCATCATATTATACTATCTAGAGATTTAGGGTTTTCCAATATTTTTACCCTAGATTCATTTAGAAATCATTTGGATCTTTAGTAGATAACAAATAGAGGGTGATTAATCAATTAATTGAAAGAAGAAGGTGTCCATAAGTAAATTGACATCATTTATTTAAGATCTCTCATGTTTTCATTAAGGATTATAACTCCTCACAAGATATTACAGGTTGAATTATTGATAATATATACTTAAATAACTATCACCATAATGTAGTGGTGACCACGAAAACCATGGTGGGCTCGAAGAAGCCCATCCCTGGAAACCTGACATGACCACCACAAGGGAATGGTTAAAGAATATTTCATGTTGTTGAATCACCATGACCTCCACCATGGCATGGTGAAGACAATATGACCATGGTCCACAAGAGGTTTCACAATTCGACACACATGAGACCACACCCTACCATGGATGTTTTAGCTTACCTTTTTTACATAGGTAGTTCAAATACTTAAAATGACATACCCCATTGAAAGGTCCTACCTATTGTGTACCCTAAAATTAAAAAAGATACAATGTTTAAGCCACTAAAAAACCTCCCACCCATCATTGATAGAACCTTAACCACCACAATGATCAAAAACGCATTTATGGTATTTCAAAATTGAAATTAACATTCATTGTAAGAATTAGGGTGTTTCATTAATTAATTGTTCCATAATCTGCAATCATGTCAGTGAGCATGTTATAAATTCATCCATTTTAGGGTTTGGTGTGCACATAAACTATGAATGTGGTGTGAATACTACCATGAAATGTTACCAAAAGGATGGAATTATGACTATGAAGAGAATTCTACCATGAGGTGAAAGTACAGTGAAGAAACTTTGACTATGGGTAGCATGTTATCATGAGGTGAAACCGTAAGGAGGAAACTATGACCATGAATTAAATCCTACTAAAAATTTATACTGAATGATGATAGGGGGAGTAACCATGACCTTCACATGGTATGAGGAGATACTGTGACTTTTTCATTCTAGGAGATGCAACCATGACCAAGATCATCCGTGTATATAATACAACAATTGTTTGAGCTATTTTACACCATTAATAAGCTGGGTTATCCCATATAATTATGATGAGTTTTAATATTATTAAATTTTATTCCAAATTTTTTTATAGAATCTTGATCCAGTATCACATAGTGATTATTTCATATTATTAAATGGGTTTAATCCAAATGATCATTTAGGATTGCAGTGTTACTTTCATGCATGATAGTTGAATCTGATTGGTAAAGGAAGTGAAATCACGTGTAGTTGTATATAATCAAGGAAATAGACTATTCCTTCCATGTATGTGATACATATTTATAACCTCTTTCATGACCATAATAAAATGATATATTATATATGTATTTCATTTTTTGTGGAATAAATAATGATGGGGGAAATTAATAAGGAATCCATTTGTCAAAATGAATAATATATGGTTATTTCACAACATGTGGTGAAATATAAGTAATATTACTCAAGGCCTTCAGTTAATTCAATGAGAAGTTAAAAAATTATGATGATTGTGCAATAAATAAGATATTTTAAAGAAGAATGCCACCATAATTGAATATCGATTCATGGAGCAATGATAAAGAATAATTTTGGGATATGAAATAGAAAATAATATCAATAATTCATGAGAATATAATTCTAGTTTCATTATGGATGAATCAAATGATAAATAATAACATTTTTATTATATTAAATTATGATGAAGATACCATGGATGATTATATGTAAGAGAAGATCAATTTAAAAAGTAATTGATTCTATAGTAACTATTATATTTATATATATTATAGTTTATCATATAAATGAAATCGTGAATTTAGAGATCTGGTACAAAAATAGATAATATTTTATTGTACTGAGGAATAATAGAAAAACCCAAATATATTATTATTATCCTCATATACATGTTGTTATGTGAAGAAAATAATATGAACATGTGAATTTTGTTTTCATTGAAGAAGACGATAAAGAATGAAAATGTGAAAGAGATATATGGGAAATGAACTACAACCAAGAAATAAGACAGAAATGATAAGAATAAGAAGGTGACATGGGTTTTTAATTCTATATATTTTATAAAGATATTATATTTAGTAAAAGTGAATAAAAACTTGAGAAGAATAAGTCTTTCACCTATGTATGTAAACCAACATACCAGTTTATTTCTGTGAAGAAGATAAAGGTTGTGTTCACTTAAGTGAATATAAGAGTAGAAGAATAAATGTAATGTTTATGATACTACAGAAGTGAAAATAGATGAAAATGATAGATTATAACAATAATCATTGTAATATTCATGGTAGGTATCCTTTGGAGAAGGACTGTATTCGTATTGAAAATAAATTAAATAATCTGAAGACATTATATATAAAAACAATAATGATTCAAGGAGTTTTAGTTGGACTAATATATACCTAGCCCAATGGATAAGTATTTTTTTATTTCCCCCATCTTGAGTGTACGGTACCACACATTTGGTTTATGAGGATTTTTACATCATTAGTGGCATGACTATAACATCAACATCAAAATATGTAAATGATAAATATATCACGAAAAAAACCATAACCTAGAAAGTGAATAACGAAACAATATAATAAAAATACATTAATTTATGACATTGAAGATATATTATGTCATGTCAAAATAAATCATAGGCCCCAAATGGTCTAAAAAATCAATTAATAAGAGGAAAATAATAATTTAAATAAAGACACTATGAAAAAAATAATGAGTTCCTTCACACTATCACCTTTAAATCGCATGCCCCATCTCCTTAGATCCATATCAGGAGGCCCTTTCCCTTTCATAGATCCCCAATCATGAAAACTAAACACACATCATGATTCTTATTTAGGGTCTGAGTTAAACCCTAGTAGTACACCACCATTTCATTCTTAACATATGTGCACATTATCAAGAGGTGTTTTCTTCTAAAATACATAAAACATAAAGAAAACAACAATAAATCTTGTTCTTAAAGGTTTTGCATTAACCAAGCCATGGAAATACCATACTCTGCCTTATTCATCTCTATACTAAGTGGAAATTCATAATAGAATCCGTGAATGTAGGTTAGACTAATGGATTCACTATATATCTCTGAGCACCCACAAGTCCAAATAATCTCTAGTCATGCCACAACACCATAATGCCCCATATCTATCACGAGTCAGGCCATATGGCCATTGTACACTATTTATACCTTGAGTGAGTACATAAGGTATTAATATCCTAAAATTGACTTCATTAAGTCTCCAAGGATCTCACAAATATTTCTTTTGTCCCATTACTTCATCTTTACCACATCATGTCACACATACCCCCCCCCCCCCCTTATGGGATAAACAAGCCATAAAAATCCACCTGCCATTTGATTCTAGAACTATAACCTATATAGGCTATGCATCACACGCAACATTTAATAATACATATTGGAACATAATAAAATATCCATGATGAGAATTAGCATTCATAACTCAAACTTGTGATCAAAATAAAACATGGGTCTCATAGGATTCACATGCACAACCATGTGATAAATATCAAACATGGTTTCATGTGCCACACACACACATAATATTTAACTCAATAATGTATCTCAATGAAAAAACATAACATCTTATAATTAGAGTTACCATATATATGATATTTTTATGGTAATGATCCACCTGCATCAAACAAATCGACATAGACTTAGAAATTTGATAATAGTCGATTACCAAATATCACCGATGAACCAACCAAACCAAACCAACACATTAGAGGTCCCCATAAACAATTATATGCCAAAATTACATAAGGAATTATAATAATAAGAAATAAATGTATAAATACAAGATGAAAGAAAAGTATCACATACCTAATGTCATCCATTTTTAATGGTGAATAATGGCATGGTTGAAGAAGAGAACTTATTTATATTGGAACAATAATTAGATAAGAGTTTATGAGATCCCCATTATCCTTGATCAACAAGAATAATACCCTAAAATAAGGGTTAAAACTTAGATAATATTTAGTGATTCAAGATCATATAATATTTTCACCCACAATCAGTTCAAAAAAAAATATTTGGATCTGAGGAGATAATTAGAGGAGGTGGATTAATCAATTAATTGAGGTAATAACTGAGTTCATAAGGAAATAAAAATTATTTTATTGAAGATTTCACAAGTTTCCATTAAGGATCATAACTCCTCACAACATTTTTTAGGTTTAACCATCAATTAAAAAAATGAAACAATTATCACCATAGTGTGGTGGTTCCCACAGTGTCCATGATGTTCTCGAACAAGACAATATTCAATAACATGACATGACCAACAAATGGGAATGGTTCCAGAATATTTCCTATTTTGAATAACCATTACCTCTACCATGTAATGTTAAGTCCATAATGGTCATAGTCTACATGAGGTCTCTCAATTCTACACACCTGGAACCACACCCTACAAAGGCAATTTCGACCAACCAATTTCACTTAGGTAGTTACTAAGAATAAAATGACATACAACACGGAAAGGTCCTATCAATTGCATACCTTGCAATTACCCATTATACTATTTAATCCACGCAAAACCTTTAAGCCATCCCTAATCCAACTATAACCAACATAAGCCTAAACACACCATTTATGATATATTAAAAATGAAATTAACATAACTTTTAATAATGAGTAGTTTTAATGATTGAATTTATCCATACTGTGTAATAAAGACATGTGATTATCTTATATCTTCATCCCATTGAGGTTATTATGTGAACCTAATCTATGTTCATGAGGGAAATAGAAACTTGAGGCAAAACCACAGGGTGATAACGACCGTGATGGGAATGCAACCATGAGGTTCCAATATGATGATGACATGTTGAGTTTGAGTTGTATGATATCATGGGAGAAACCATAAGGAGGGAACTATGGTTTTGAGAGTAATCCTTCTACAAGTCTAGAATAGATGATGGTAGGAGGAGTTACCATCACCTTCACAAGGTATGAGGAGCTACCACGGCCTTCACATGGTAGGATAATCTACCATTATCTAGATCATTCATCCATTGAAGACATGAATCAATTGATATATTATCCACCATTATCGAACTACATCATCCCTAGGAATTATATAGAGTCTAATATTTTATATGTTCTTAGGTAAAATAGTTATAGAATATTTATCTATAATTATTTTGTGATTATTCCATATAATTATATGGGTTCAATAAAAATGATGATTTAGGAATGCAGCATTACATGAATGGATGAAATTTTAGTGTGATATGTAAAGTTAGTTGAATATAGTGTAGTTGTTTCTCATTAAAGGAATATAATTTGCATTCCATGCATGTGATACTTTGGCATGGAATCTTGGATAAACATAATTAAATGATATACTATGTATGGATTTAATGTTGTTAGAAAGAAATAATGATGGGGAAATTAATGAGGAATACCCGTGACAAAATGAATGAGAAGTGTTTACTGCATACCTGCATAAGAAATAGAGGGTAGATTACTCAATCCCTTAAGTTACCTAAATGAGGATTTATAGAGTTATGATTATGATATATATAATCTAATATTTCATAGAATCATTCCATGAAATATGAATAATGATTCATGAAACAATGAAGAAGAATAATTATGCAGTATTAAATTGAAAATAATATCAATAATTAATGAGAATTTAATTTGGGTAACATTACATCTGAATTAAATATAAAATTATATCATTACAATTATATGAAATTATGATGAAGAAATCATGGAATATCATATAGAATATAAGAATGTTTGGAAAATTCACTGTGTAATGTCTCAAACTGGATTCCACTAAATAGTGTCCCATGAAAAGTTAGCCAAATAGCCTGAAGAACATCTCCATAACTTCCAGAGGTTTCTGTCTACCTGTGATGGGCTTCAGTGTGTCTGTACTGAGACTATGCCCTCTTTTAGTGTATAAAACAGTTTCATAAAGAGTAAATATCAATTACGGACATAGTAAATAAATCATACATTAGATAAACATCAAGGAGACAAACACAAATAAGCAGACACTGACTTGTAACATGCATTATAAGAGAAATATTAATAAGAGAACATGAATACATAAAAATTATAAATTAATATCATATAAATGATGTGTCAAGTCATGTGTCTACAAAAAAAATCCAAAATTGGTATACATTCCATAGTACAATAAATGTATAAAAATACCATATGACATTAAATATCTCTCTTATCATTCTTAATAAGCCTCATCTCAGTCTCATGATCCCCTCCTCCAAAGCATGGTATAAATACAATAATCAAACTATGATAGATTTCCTTGATGCCTTCTTGCATCCACATTGTTTTTCCGCGTACCCAACGGTGGTATAAATTGTGTGTGAGATATAATACAAGTAGGTCACTACCCAAGGTGTCTATAAAAATTATTAGTTATGAAATATATGGTAAATCAGAGTGCATGGTATAATATAAATTATGTAAATACAAGTAAAATATCCGTGAAAAAAGTAATAGTTGTAAAGGGATATTGTCAAGACAAATAAGGTTCCCTATAAAACAATGGTCAAGATCTTCAATTAGGGTAGATGTAATGAAGTATAAATAATGAAAATGGACATGATTTTTACACAATATATAATATAACCAATGACATTTTTGTATAACCTATATATCATATCCATCTTGACCATGCCATATAATAAAGAGTGTCACAACATACCATGGCTGAGCCATATAATCAAGCATGTCACAGTAACTATATTCGTGAAATATAATTAGATGTTTCAAAGCCCATGGGTATGAATCTTAGATATAGAATACGAAGGAATCCTCATCAAGTCCTAAGAGCGTTGCAATAAAAAAACGGTAATGGAACCGGTGGAGTCCAATGATCATTTCATTAGAGAATGTCCAAATAAATTTCAGTAAGCTAGGTAAAAGGGGAAGAAATGCCCTTACAATCCTGTGGAATCATGATCTACAATGAATATATGTCAAAGATGTATTATTCTATAGATCAAGATACTTGGGTGAAACATATATTGCATCTAAATGGAATCAAGATCCATAGAATTCCAACTAAAAAAAATCAACTACCATTTCAATTAAAATACGATTCCATTCATAAATTCATAATCATTCATGTTCGATGAGTATATCCACTCATATAAAAATCCATATAAACCATTCAATGAATTAAATAAAGTCATATCAAGTAAACAAATGGAAAAGGAGGCATCACCATCTACCAATTAATTGACTCAATTCATGTAATTTACACCAGGGCTTCCACTAATAAAGAAATATAAAAAACACTCCCCATGGGTGGTATAAAAAGGGAAAACACAAAGGCATACCCCATGGGTTTCCTTGGTTGGGAAGAAAACCTCCAACATATCTCTAGGGACAAGTGGGGATCACTAATAGGATTCATTACATCAATTCAATAATCCCATTTATTTTAGGGGATACCCTATAAAGTTCATCATGCCTCACTATGTAAACTATCCTTATAAAGCATCAAAGCACTTGTGAAAAGTAAAGACCACCTACCATAGATATGTAGTAGAGTGCTCATATATATCAACTTCTAATATGATCTAGATCAAAATAAAGATGCAAATCAATGAAGAACTTAAAAAATATAAAATATTAGCTTTCCACTAAATAGCATAGGCAATACAACAAATAATGAAAAAAAATAATTAAGGGGAATGAAGAAATCATCGATTAAGATTCAATTAGGCGATGAATACTCAAATATGTTCTCATATGGAGAAATACTACCAAATCCTTAGATTTGGATTTCGATGGAGATCCCTCATGTATGTTTTTTCTACCAGGAGAATAATGAAAATAGTTTTATGTATACTATATTATTAATGGAAAAATGTTCATTTTTCTAAAATTTATTGGTTTGAAAAGGTTTGATTGTATGGTTGGCCTAACCATGCATCAACTATGAACCCTTTACTATGATAAGGGAGAATCCACATGGTTTCTACAAACATTATGACTAACATTGCATATTGGTTATGAAAAAAAATACAGGTTCCCCACATGGGATTTTGCCTCAATCAACAAGATTTCCTCGAACAGTGTGGGACCCTCTTCCCCAATGTTCATGACTCAAAATTTCAGTCAAACCATGCGACATATCCTACATGGTTACTACTATCCATGTTACCTATTTTATTTTTACAAAATGTCATGATATGTGTTCCTACAATTCCCATACCACCCGATACCCGATAACCTCAAAGGGTATTCACATTAGGCCGTAAAAATGAATTTAAATTGAAATTGTAGTGATCTGTACCTGAATTGAAAACATGAGATATTATAATATTCCCCATTAAAAAATTAGTCCCTGAATTAACCTCTCACGTGTGGTCAAGAATGACCTATGAAAATATCTAGGAACTAGAACATGCATCAGCCAATTTTTGCAAGTCTCATCCTATAAATGATCGTGCTACCACAAAAACCGTAATATAGTAACTGACCAGCCTCAGAGAACTTTTGCGCACCTATTAACGATAATAATACGATTCTCTTTAAAGGATTCCTCTACCTATAAATAATCCTCATTGGGATGAAAAGTATGATATGGGTCTAAATTATAATTGCACAACTGAGATATGTGGAAGACAACATGAATGGATCGATACCATAGAGGTAATAGAAAACAATGAGATACAAGACCATTTATACCTAGAATCATGAATAGCCGAACATATTGTGATGAAATCAACCCATGTCCCCTAATACATTTATGTCTCATTCTCAGTGAGATAATAAAAATACCTAATCCCTGATGTTGTACTCTAGAGTTTATTGATGGGGATCTGTGTATGTTTTCTTCTCAGAGTGTGTAGCATCCATTCACTTCCTAATATACTATACCTAAAAAATAAATATCAAGAGTGATATGTGGTCTCAATAATAATAAATCAACTACCTCTTATAAGAACATGTGCGATTGGCATGGAATACAAAATAGATCCTCATGTGGTTCCATCTAGATAATCATCTAATTACTGTTATTGTTAGAGAATACAACATGGGGTATATGCATTTCCCAAGATTCACCCAAATCCTATAATCAGGCTTGAATTAAGTCCCCATGAACCTAAATCCTACGCTCTAACTATCCACCAACTTGAGTTGACGCGGTAGCCCTTTTGGTGCTCGGTGAGATCTGGCGGTGAATCCTTGGTTGCGGTGCTTTGTGGACTCGGGTCATCTCAACCTTGCACCGTTGCTGGCCTCTCCTCACCCAATTCTTTTATCACTGGATATGGTCTCCCATGGCGGCGCGGTGATGGTCTACGACCGAGCATCTCGATCCAGCGGCCTGAGGTATCCGCCTCGTCTCCATTGTGTGCGGTTGGTGTTTTGTCGAGGTCTGTGAGTGCGTATTGGATGGCGGCAACGAGATATGAGCGATTTGCAGTGTTTTTTGAGGACATCAGATTCGGGTAGTCTTTGGCATGGTGATGGATTCTTCTTCACATTTTCCATATACTCTTGAGTCTGGATTTGATTGTTGCTGCTCGTATTTTCCCGGCATTTTGGTGATGTTTCTCTGTTTTTACTGTGTTTGTGCATCCGTGTTGGCAACCTCTACTGCTGTTGATTTTTTGGGATGTTTGAGTTTTGATGATGGCCACGTGACGGCTCTTTAGCACTTTGATAGGTTTGGATCTGTTCTTGTTCTAGCAGTGCCCAGGCGTTTCGGCACATATCAATCAGATTGGGATGTTGCTGATGTGAATGGGAAATTGATGATTTGTGGTGGTCTCTTTTGCAATGGGTTTGTTTTTGTTTTGGCCTTGGTGGTCTACAGTTCAGGATTATACAATAATATCGCTTTCATGAGGCTGATATAGAAGAGTTTTAGGGCAAAGAGTTTCCACTATTCCTCTAATTTTCATATTGGATGTTTGAGAGGGTATGTCTATGGCCATCGGTACCAGATCCGTGGTTTTTTCCATAGTACAGCTTGTCGTTAAGCAGTGGATGGTGGAAGCTGGTTTTCATGCTTTTTGATGCTGGGAGGGGCTTTTCTCATGTTGTGTGGGTTGTTTGGTCTTGAACTTTTGGACTTTTGGGGCATTTTTGAATTGTTTATGTCATTGATGACATGATGGGTTTTCCCCATTTCCTTAAAAGGGGGTTTATCTTAATAAAAAATAATTTTCAGTCAGTCAATATTGTGCTCAAATGAACTTATTTATGCAAGATCCTCTGCAAAATATTCCTGATATAAGACCTAAAATGGGTATCACTATCTGTAATGATAGAGAGTAGGACCCCTTGAAGTTATACTATCTCATAGATATAAAACCTCCTAATCTCATCTAAACTGAATGTATCCTTAATATGTAGGATATTATCAACTATAAAGAGCCTATCAAAAATAACCCACACGACATCACCATTATGTGGAGACCTACATAAACAATTCATGAAATCCATTGAGATATCATCCCATTTCCAATAAATAATGGGATACTAATGTAAAATTATTAATGGTAATGGATGTTCTCCCTTAACCTGTTGATAGGGGGATCACCTCATAAGAAAACTAGTCACCACCTATTCCATACCTAGCCACCAGTACTGACGATGTAAGTCATGATAAATCATGGTAACCCAGGAATTTGATGACCAAATTGATGAATGAAACTCCGACATGTTATCCTTATATATGTCCACTAAAACCCATATGTGACCATTGACACATAGGATCTCATCCCCTATTATAGTCCAACAAGGTGGAAGATCCTCTCTGACCACACTATCTAGTTGGACTAGTCACTCAGAATTTAGGAGATTCTTCATCGTCACTGTATCTAGTAGGCTAGGGGTCACTATTGAGGACGAAATAGAACTTTTTCCCTGACCATCCTACATAACAAATTGATTCCCAGAGCACAAATCCAAAATCTTATACTCTTTATTGGCCTCTTTAATTTCCTTTATCTAATTCATCCAGATTAGTGCATCAACAACTGCATTTCCCTTTATAAAAGTACAATAAATATATAAGTAAAAATACTATAGGTTCTTAACCCACCTTCACTAACACATATTCGAATCATGCTGTATAAATACATATTTGATGATTTTTTGGTCCATGCTAACCACCAATTTCTCTCCTAGTAAATAGTGTCTCCAATAATGAAAAGCATAAAAACTAAACCAAGTTTGATATCATACTCATGGTAATTCCTATCACGTTTACTATGTTGTTGAGACCAATATTCCATGAATATATCCCCATATATAAAAACTAATCCATTCGTGATACCTGATGAATCATAATACATAGTGTAACTCTTTCTTTCTCTATAAAAATCAGAACCAGTGCTGAAGTAAATCCAAATTCAAACTCCTAAAAGGCTGTGTCACTGGTATCAGTCCATAAAATCATTACACCCTTTTTAGTAAATATCATTAATGGTGATTTTAAGCATGATAATAACTTTATGAAATGAATTTAATATCCAAAAATCTCTAATAAACAACATATTTCAATTTTGTTCCTAAGACTCTCCTAAGAATCTACAACTATCACCTTCTTTGGTTAAACTGATACTCTTATCCGAGAGATAATATGACCTAGGAAGTGAATCTTATCCTTCCAAAAGTGGTACAATGTGAGCTTCTCCAAAAACTAACACTCTCTTAGAGTATCCAAAATGTTCTCAATATATTTTTCATGGTCATGTTGATTGTGAGAAAACACTAACATATCATCCATGAAAACCATAAAAAATCAAATTCTAATAATAATGGATAACGCAGTTCATTAGATCCTTTAAAACATATGAATTTTTTGTAAGACCAAATTAAATAACCAAGTACTAATATAGAGCATACCTTCTATGAAAATATGTATAGGGTATGTCTATAATTCAAACACATACCTGATTGTATCCAAACATCAAATATTTTTTTTAAGAACACCCGATATCTTTGAAGATTATAAAAAAGTTAATATATCAATTGGAAGGGATACAAATTATTAACCATCAAATATTTCAATTTTCATAATTCCATGAATATCCTAAGGGTACTATCCTATTACTTGCAAAAATAACAAAAAAAACCCATGTAGAAGTGCAGGTTCAAGTAAACCACAGTTTCATTAAATCTTATAGCTATGTCTTAAGATATTCAAACACTCTCACAACCATCCTATAAGGAGTAATGGATATTAGTGAAACTATTGGATGTTTCTCAATAAAAAACAAAACCTCTATATTAGGAGGAAAACAGGAAAATTTATATTGGAAAATGTCCTTGAAAATTTCATCCACAAGAGAATGTACACTTGACATGCCCCCTGATCATCTAAATACCAACTAGAAATCTTGGCTATCTTCACTCATAGCCCACAATTTTATCTTCAATCTCATACTTCATAGGAATCCCATTTATGATTTTGAATAAAATATTCACCCTATAGTGATGTGAAATTCCTCCTATAGTGATATAAATCAACATAGACTCTTTAAGATACTAGAAATTCAATCCAATGTATAATTTCAAACCCAGTCATATCAATGTCAAAAAGATTTCATATGATGTGAAACCCACCAATCTGAAGTGGTCACTACCTGAACTAACATACATCATCTGTTATGATTCCAAATGGAGTGTTCAGAATCCTAAAACCCATTAAAACATAATACCGAGCTTAATGATTTCCACCACCAGTAGAGATATGACACTATGTGATAACCCAATGTTAAAAATGGAATATATAAGAGTAGAGGATACTAATATTTTATCTCCATCCCTACATAGTCTGACACCCTCTTTATCAGGGGTAGGCTGTATATAATATATCGGCCCTGTTCCATGGCCCCAGACACAACCTCTCTACTCAGAGTAAGCCCAATATGTTGTCTCAGAACAACTACTGTACGTACTCCATATACCATACCACCACTACCTCAATATGAAAAACCGATACTATTATAGCTCCATTTTTGACGTGGAGCTATGAAACCTATTATCGAAACTAGTGTCAGAGCTTACCCCTACCACCCACTACAGGAGAAAAGGTCATGTTGAAATGTTTCACGTGGACTGTCCTTTAAAAATTTTGGAACTTGAATGGTTTGAGACAATATTGATTCATCATGTGTCCCAATATTCCACACTGAGGACAAAAACCCAGTATACCAGCACAAATATCTTGGATGATACTCATCTCAAGGCTTTCCTCAAAATGACAGTTCCTACCTAAAGATGTTGAACCATTGGGTCGAGAGGTTTCTCTGCTATGATTTTAGCTCCCATTTTACCTCATTTTAACCTATTTAATTAGTACACGATTTACCATTTCTGTAATAGAGGTCAATACAAACACAATTACCTGAGATCGAATGGAATTTCTAACAAATTCTTTGAAATTTATCTCCTTCGATGCCTCATCAGCATTGTATATTGATGAAAAATGTTGAAGCAATATAAATTGTGTTGAATACTCCATATATATCTTAGGGACCATATTTAGATAAATAAAATCACTATACCACTCGAATATCATAGTTTTAGGGACAAAATAGTGACAAAATATGATTTGGAAATCCCACAAAAATATATCACACAACACATCAATGTGGTTCAAAACATCCCACCAATTCTTTTCTACGCCCTACAAAATGTCAATATTATGATCCATTCTCCTCTCAGGATGTGTCTCTAGTTTCTTAAATATTGAATTAGTAGTCACATTCCCTAACTCTGTAACCTATGGAATACCTTCCCCCAATAACCTAGGATCATGCTACTATGGGAAAACACATTTAAGCTTGTCTAAAGATGTGGTTGGCTACATTGTTTCCTAAAAAGTATATGTAATGTGCATAAAACTCTCATGGATATTTTCCTCAAAACCTATTTCTAGAATAAGTACTAGTGCCTCAACTGTCACTATATGATGATCCACTGGTATCCCATGTCTCACTACCTCTGGATCGTGGTTATCTCCACCCTCCTGGCATATTACTGGAGGTATTCTTGGTGGTAGGACACTACAATTCCAAACACATTCCTTAAAAATATTGATATAAATTTTCAACGATAAAATCTTAGGACCGGTCAAACCCTTCTTATAAAAATTCCATACCACACAACCATCTCCCAAATCTAGAACTGGTAAAAATAAATAGTCACAACAATTTCTAGAGAAACTACCTAATTCTCACTCAAAATATTGGTCAAGGTCGGGTTTTCGATTTTACCAAAGTCAATTTTTTCATTTTAATTCATATGCTATTCATATTTCATTCTAAACGGATGAACCAAATGGTTCAAAACCTATGATATATAAGGGATCATACTCCCCATGAACTAAAATATTGTGTCTAAATAATCTATACCATAATACATTCTAGTGTATGTGACTCATGTTGTATGAATTAATGTTCCACAACTGGATGATTAGGGTGTCTATTGTAGCCTAATTAGAAAAAATACACAGGTTACCACAAGAACACTTTTTAAAAACCATGTTTCATAATTACCTACACAAAATATCTATCAGAAGAGTAGGTATATATATCACAACACATATCACAACATCCTGTATAAAAGAAATACCTCCTATATAGAATGACATAGTGATTGGAATGTGAACTCTAGAAGGTGTCTAAAATGATGCATGATATGGAATACCCTCATCTAACCAGGTTATAACAAAATAGATACATCAATCATATAAATGATTAAATCAAAATTTATGTCAATCACCAAATAGTGTAATCAAAACATATCTGATAGCCAATGTCTGTAAAACAAAAATTTCCATTCCTGAAAATTTGTGGTATTCCTATCTGTGGGTTAACTAGACACAAGAACTACTTGTTAACAAATTTTAATTCATTCATATTTCCCATTATATTTTTTATAAATAGGAATATCATAATAGGATACCCCTATGATACCAATTTGTAACATCCTAGACTTGGGTACCCCTGAAAGAAGCCCTAAGACTAATTGGTTAGATGGTCTCAAGTGTATCTACCCAAATGACAGAGGCATACAACGAGAGTCTAGGACCAAGGGTGTATCTATGGGGAGATTATTCCATATTATTAGAGAGTAAAATAGTTTTACAAATAATTAATGTTAATTTTGGAATATTTAAATAAATTACACAATAGATAAACACTCAGGAGATTGAAACAAATTACTAAACACTAACCAGTAACCCACCTTAGCGGAAGAACAATGATAGCTGAATAAGAATAAAAATAAAATAAAAAGGTATCTCATATAAAATAATGTGTCATTTCAGGTGTCTACAAAGTATCCAAAATAGGTATGCAAGAATCTGTACAATACATGTATCAAAATACCAAAAAGTAAAAAAAGATCCATCCTAGATGGAATCACAAGCATCAACTTGGTCCCATGCTCCACTACTTCTATGCATGGAACAAAGTCAATTATTGAATTATAGGGCCTTTACCTAATCCATAAATGCTTCCATATAGCCTATTTGGGTACCTAAAGATAACCTTAACTTGGGGTGATATAAAATACTAGTAGTTCCAGACACAAGGATTTTATAAAAAAAGCATGGACACACAATATAAGATAAACTGGAGTGTATGGTATAACAGATATTATAGTAAAACCTATATACTGACCTTAGAAGAAGTTATTTCTATGAATTGATACTATCAAGACAAAGAAGTCTCCCTAAAAAATAAGTATTAATATCCTCTAATAATAAAGCATTAATGAAATAGAAATTAACACCTAGACCATTCCAAATACACAGTATACCATATAACCCACAACATTTTTGTATAACCTACATATCATATCCATAACAACCACACTATATATGAAGAAGTGTCACAACATTCCACGACTGATTCATATTATAAACCATGTCACACATACTGTGGTCGTAATGTATAATTATATTTTTCATACCCCCTGGGTCTGGATCCAAGGAATATAGGATCAAGGCATCTTTGATGAGTCTAAAGAGAATCTCGATGGAAACTCAGTATTAGGAGTGGTGTAGTCCAAAGATCATGTTAAAAGAAATTATCTCTTGCCAATCTAGTAAGATAGATACAAGGGGTAGAAGTTCCCTTAGAATCCAATAATGTTATGATACAATGAGCGTACATGTGAAAGGTATCTTGTACCATACATCATGACCCATGGGTGATAGTTCCATGGAATATATATTGAATCAAGATCCATGGTAAACAAACTAGGTAATGCATTACCATTTCAATTCACATATCAATCCATTAATTAATTCAAAAGCATTAAAGTTCAACAAGTATACAAACTCATATAAAAATCCGTATAAACCATTGAATCAATTGAATAAAGGAATAGAATGTTAACACATGTAAAAAGAGGAATCACTATCTCCTAATTAATCAAATCAATTTTATTCAAACATAACTGGGATTCCTCTATCTAGGAAAGCTCAAACACACACCCATGGGAGATATAACAAGGGGAAACTCAATAGAACAACCCATGGGTGATCTTGGTTGGGGAAAGAACCTCAAAATCATCTTAATGAACTATTGGGAATCCCTAATATATTCTATTAAATTTAATTGAAGTATTCAATTCATTTTATGGGAAATCCATAATATATAGCATGTAACACTATTTAAACTATCTCTATAAAGCATTAAACTACTCGTTAAAGGTGTTTATCTCTAAACATTGGTCCGTTGTAGAGATCTCATCTAATATCAACTTCTGATATGATCTATACCATAAGAAAAATAAAAAACATATGATGATCTTGAAAATAAGGCATATTGGCTTGCAAATAAATAGACGACCTAATACAAAGAAGAGTAGTGAATTAATCATGGGGAATGAAGAACTCACTGGGGTATATCTAGTAAAATGATCGATGCTCAAATATGAGATCAGACGACGAAATGATAACGAATCCTAGGTTTTATCTTTCGATAAACCCCACTCAAATTAGTTGTTTCCGTTAGGTGAAAAAGGAAAAGTGGTTTAGTTTTAATAGATTCATAAGTCCCAAATGGTCATCTTTCCAAGAGTTACTAGGATACATGGTATGTGTTTTTGGTTGGCAGAACCATGCTCCAACTGTGCACCCTTTGGTGTGCTATGTGGGTACTCACACATTCACTATGCATGATTTGACAACCCATGAAAAAACCATAAATTTTTAGTATGCAAAAAATTACAGGTGTCCAACATGAACATGATCCTCCATCCACACGGTTTCCTCAAATGGTGTGGGATCCTCCATCACACAATCCAATGCTCCCATGGTAAGTCAAACTGTGTGGCCAGTCTTGCACAGTTACTACTAAGCATGCGGTGTATATGATTTTTTGAAAAACACAAGCTGTGTGCTATGAAAAATCCCTAAACACCATTGATACACTCATAACTTCAATGGGTATTAAAATTAAGTCATAAATAATAATTTAAACTAAAATTAATGATTTACATATCTCAAAAGGAAACCTAGAATCTTAAAAAAAGTTTCTCAACATATTATTATCTTTATATATATATATATTATTGGTTATCATATTAATTAAATAATGAAGTTAGTTTTCTTATATAAAAAGTAGAGAATATTTTCTATTATTGAATAAGAAGATAAATAACCAAATCAATTATTTTTATCCTCATATACATGTCATTATTTTAAGAAAAGAATATAAACCAGTGTATATATTTTTCATTGAAGAACCAGAGAAAGGGAGAATAGGGGAATGAGATCTAGTGAAACCTGACTACACCAATTAAGAATACGAAAATAGACAGAATAATAATGTGATATGTATTGTATGTTGTATACATTGAAGAAATTAATTTCATTTATTCAAATAGAAGAATAAGTGTAGATGAACAAGTGTTTAACCTATGCTAGAATATAGACAACCAAGCTTACTACTATGAAAAAGATAAAGGTTGTGTCCACATTAGTGCATACTAGAGAAGCGGAATAATGGTCCCTTGCATACTATAACACAAGTGATAATAGATGAAGAAAATAGATTATAATGACAAATCACTCCAAAATTCAATAGAATTATCTTCTAGTGGATGACCTTCTTGGTGTCATAATTAAATAAAATAAGGTTTAGATGTTCAATGTAGATTGTATAAAGATCTATCAAAGAGTTTTATTTGAACTAAAATATCACCTGTACTAGGGAAAATTATTGTTTTCTATCCCTAATTTTTATTTTAGGGTGCTACACATTATGTTCATGAGGGTATGAACACCATTTTTTGGGAGACTATTACATCAGTATCAAAATTTTTACATGATAAATATATTAAGAAAATAATAAAATAATAAAATGGGAATAAAAAATGTATATAATAATAATATTATAAAATATGACATAGATGATATCTCATGTCAAGCTAGAAATAAATGATGGCCCGAAAAATGGGAAGGTCAAACGAGAGTATAATTAATAATAATAACGTAAGTAATGAAACTGTGAAAACATTCATGAGTTCATCCTTATACCACCGTTGAATCCCAGGATCCATCTTCTTAGATTTATATCACGATGCCCATTACCTTTACTAGACTAATGATGAAGAAGTCTATATAAAAATCAATATTACTGTGAAGGTGAAGAGAATAAACCTCATAGGACACCACCAATTCATAATTATCGTACGAACACATTAGAAAATGGTGTATACTATGATAATAGAAAAAATATAGAGAAAATAATAATAAATCATGTGATTAGAATTTGTGCATTAACCATGTAAAGATAAGACCTAAACAGACATTATTTAACTCCATGATGGGAGGACATTCAAAATCAGATCCATGAATTGAGGTCGTCCACATGGACTCTTTATATATCAATGAGAAACTATAAGGGAAATGATTATTAGGTAGAACACAACACTCTCAAGCCCCATATGTATCATGGGTCATGTCATATGCCCATTGTACCCCATATCTACCTTGATTCTGGATTCAGGACACAAGGTCATAATTTCTTCAATTTAACTTGAGTTAGGACCAAAGGACATCACAACCTTTCCTTGTGTCTTAGTCCATCTTCAACACCATCTCAGGTCACACATGATCCCTTTCTAAGGGATAACCAAGACATAGTCTTCTACCTATCTTTTTCTACCAGAACTAAAACCTCTAAAGGCTATACCTCATGCAAAACATGGAATAGTATATATAGGCACACCATAACTTATAAATCATGAGTATTAGTAGCCATAACTTACATGTGATAAAAATAAAACTTTTGTCTCATAGGCTAAACATTCACACACATGTGATCAATATCAACTATGATTTAATGTGCTACAAACACACACATACTGTTTAACTGAAGAGTGGATGCCAATGAAAAAATAACCTATATTCATATCATTCCTGTGAAAATATATAATGTATGTATATGGTATGGAACCTCTTACCTAAAATATATCTACATCAACATAAAAATTTGATAGAATTTGATTCCCAAATATCACTTACATGGAAACCAAATTAAACCCACATGTCAAAGGTCCCTATAAAAAATTTCAAAAAAAAACATAAAAATGGATGTACAATAAGAATCAAGAATGAAATAAATCCAATAGAGTAGAATAAATATCTTTTTTCTAAAAACAACTACTATTAATAATGAATATTATTCAGGTCGAATGTATGAATTTTTCTCTCTAGGGACAAAAATTATATATTCAATTATGAGATACCCATGCACCAATATCACAATGAAAAATACCCTAATAGAATTAGTCAATATAGGATACCAGTCATATATTCAAGATAATCCAATTTTATTACCCTAGATTCATTCAAAAGTCATTTGGATATGAGTAAAAAACCCGATGAGGGGGATGAATCAATTGATAGAGGGAATAACTATGTATATAAGGAATGGTACATTTTTTATTGATGAGAAAAATCATTTATATTATTTATAATAACTAATATTAAGATAGTTTTACCTTAAATCATTGATTTTGAAAATTGAAACAACTATAACCATAGTGAGGTAGTTCCCACAATGGCTGTGGTGGCCCCTAACAAGCCCATCCACAATAACATGACGTGACCACCACATGGGTACGGTGCTAGAATATTTCTTATTTTTGTCTCAACATACCATTAATGATTGTATGGTGAGGAAAATAGGGTCCTGGTCTATATGGGGTCTAGAAAAGCTACACAATTGAGACCACACCCGACCAAGGTAATTTCTGTTAACATATTTCACATGGGTACTTGCTAATCATAAAAAATATACACCATGCATATTCCTACCTATTGTGTTCCCAAAAATTACATAATATATTGTTTAAGACATTAAAAACCACTATCCCATCCCATACCCATCTTCAATGACCAAAAGACTCAACACACCATTAAATATATGTTAAAATTTAAATTAACATACCTTGTAATAATGAGGGTGTTTCATGATTGAATTGATCCACATGGTCTAATAATAAAATGTGATCATCATTTACCATCATAACTTTGTGGTTTTGGTGTGAACATAAACTATGACCTTGAGCGATATACTACCATGAGGTGAAACTATAGAGAGTAAATAATGAACATGAGGGGAATGATATCATGAGGTGAATATATAAGAAGGAAAATATGATTGTGAGTTGTATACTGTGATGATGTGAAACAATAAGGAGGGAAAAATTACTATGAGGGGAATCCTATTATGCATTTATTATAGCTGATGGTTATAGGATTTAACATGATCTTCACATGGTATGAGGAACTACCATAAACTTCGTAGTATATGAGATGATTTTATGACCAAGAAAATTCGTGTATATGAGACAAAAATTAATTGAGACGTTTTCCAACATTATCGATATGTGTGATTCCTTATAATTATACCGAGGTCAAATATTGTGATATATGTTATTCAAGAGATGATTTATAGAGTCCTAAGATATTATTCTCTAGTGATTATGTTATATTATTAAATGGGTACAACAAAATGATGATCCAAGAATGCAGTGTTACTAGTATTAATGAAAGTAGAATGCGATGGGTAAATGTAGTATAATATAGAGTAGTTCTATCTCATAAAAGTAAAAGACTATGAGTTTTTTTCCATTTGACACTCATTCATATACTGTTTTATAATCATACTAAAAGGATATAATGTTTATGGATTTATTGTTGTGTGAAAGAAATAATGTGGGGAAAATTAGTGAGGAATCCATATGAAAAAATGAATTAGTTGTAATTAAGTCACACAATGTGAAGAATTAGAAGGAATATTATTCAACCCCTATATATAACATTCTATGATTTTGTGAAATATATTTTCAAATTAATTTAACCTTTTTGATATTTTTCATTTCATGTATCACTGAAACTAGTTTATTGTAAATAAATAAAAAATATTTAGATAGGGTTATATGAAAAAAAAAGTTAATAATTCACAAAAAATACATAAATTTTAACATTCTCTATATAGAACACTAACTTGGCATATAATACACACAACGCCGATGTTTCTATGAAACATCACTTTATTATTATATTTATTTAAATGAGATAATTATAACATAGAAAATAAATTAGCAATAAGGAACATAAAAACTAATTGTACATTGTTTTTATTGTTTTATATTACTAAAACATATTTATAATGAAAGATTTACTTTTTCTTAATCTCATTATATGTTTAAAATTACTACTTTCTCAAACGAACTACTTTTCACCTCATTTTGTGAAAATTAATAAAAATAATTCTAGACACATAAAGAAATTTCATTTTATAAAATAATATTTATATTTCAATTTATAATGCTGAAATTATCTTAGGAAAAATATTAGGGATTTATATGAGAAATATCATTTTTGGGATGAATAGTGAAAAATACAGGATTTTAATTCAAAAATGCCTTTTCAACAAAATTATTTATAAAGATAAATTATATTTAAAATTTGATTAAAAGTAAAATTAAATAATATTTATATCCTTTAATACAATTTAGGACATTGAGATCAATTTCTCTTTAAACATGGGAATAGAAACTTATTTTTTTTTAAATGTTTTTTACTTTAAAGACTGGTGTTGTTGACCCAACTACATTACTGATTTAAAAATAATTTATCGAACTTATGTTATTAGAATTTGAAAAAATGGATTCCTTATTTTAAATCATAATTATTAATAATTTCTAATATGTTCAAATTAGTTTTTTACCAAGATGATTAGTGAAGTTGATTAGAATTAATTATAATTATTTAGAGAAGAAATAGGTTAACAAAGTACCAAATCGTAAATTTAAGACAAAAACAACATAAAAACTTGTCAAAAACCCATTGTATGGAAACAATTATATAGTTAACCTTAAAATATTGAGTATGGTTGGTCATGTATGGATTTATTTTGGAACCAATTTGGTAAACCTAGCTTGTTCCAAAAAATGATAAGTGTATCCTTTCCCTTCCCTATAAAAGGCCACCACCACCCCATATTCTTCACACATCTCAAACCACTTAGGTTCAGACAAGTTCATCCTAGTAAAATTTCAAACATCCTTATCTTCCTCTAATAATCCTTACATTGGGTATAATACAATTTAACTAATTATTTTAGCACTAACCAAAAAGAGTTACCAAATTAAGAGGTAACGTCTTCACTCAAGATCCTTTCATGGATTTTATTTCCCTAACCATCCACTCAATATATGACATGATTGTATAAAAACACTATTATAATAAATATATTAGGATTTTGTTTTTTTAAATTTTATAACTAAACTTACACACACCTCCATCTAATCATTAATTAACATATTGTTTACCTGTACGACGAACTACCACCTCACTAAATGATGACAATTAATTTTTTGTTTACCAACTCTCATGGTTGTAATTTTTAGGGAAACTTTAATTATATATGTTATATATTATATTAATTACATATTTAATATTATTTAATTATTTTAAAATGTATATCTTGTTACTTTCAATATTGGGTTAAGATGATAATTTTGTTTGAGGATGTGTGGACAACCACCCTCTCAAAGCGATGTGATTCATTCTTACACTACATTGAAAGTGTTAAGAATGGGTTTTGTGAATATAAATTATATATATGATATAATAAATCTAATTTAATAATTATAATTTTATATATACATATATTTCTTTTACATTCATTCTCTCAACCTGAAAAATAAATAGAAATTGGGTTCATGCGTACGTACAACCTACTGTCTCCTTGAATGGTGAAATATATTTCATTCTTTTATTTTATATGGTTTATACTAAAAATAATTTTTATTTAACACATGTTATAAATTATTCAAATCATGATATATGTATAATGACCAAAGATATATAAAATTAAGACACATGTGAGAAACAAAGTGGATATTAGCTGAAGGGAAACCATAACATAGAATTGTTATAAGCGGGTAATATGTAGTCATAATAAAACTGTATATGGTATTAGATGTAATTATATTATCTTATAATAGATTTATAATAAACATAAATTTATTATAAATGTATCTTATTTGGGTACAAAGAGATTCATGACAGAAGGCAATAGAATTTCATCTCACTTTTGTTACAGTGAGATATAAGCCATATTCAAAACACACTTATTTGGTGTGGTGTATGTACTAACAATTGATTAATTATTTTTCTCTTATAATTAATTTTTTGTGTATTTGAATATACATTTTAGGATATTTATTTCAAGGGGTATAAGTAACCATGGTTACCAAATCGGTAAAATAGTTTTCTCCCAATTTTCTTTCTTTGAGACTCATGTTTAGTTATGCACCTAAATTAATTTTCAAGGAGTATATACTTCCATTTTACATTTTATATCATGAATATATTTCTTTTAATAATATTTTATTATTCTTTCAATTATCTTTTCTTCACTGGTGATTATGATCTTATGTAAACTGGTGGTAAGAGAATATTTAGACAATCTCATCTCCTTTTCAAGATTGTTCATGATTATGCTTCATTGATGAAATATTATGATCCATATCTCAAGAAAAATCACGAGTCTTTTTATACAATTATTATTCAAGATATGTAAATGTATTATTATAATTTTTATACTCTTTGGTACAAAATATCATTTAAAATTTTTTTTCATAAAAAACTAAATGTAATTATATCTTCAGTCATAAATCTGTTTTATTTCAAAAACCACGTTTAAAAAATGAGTGTTTTTCATATAATAATTAAAGACTAATATTAGGAAAAATTATTTAAAGAAATTATTCTTTTAAAATATTCCTTGATATATTTTCAAAACAATTTTTAAGGAAACAATTTTATAAAAGGTTTTATGTTTTAAAAATTATTTTTCAAGGAATAACGTATATATTCATTATGAAATGTTTTTAAATGATATTTAAAAATTACTTACCATGGATTATAACATATTTTGGTGTTAATAATTCCTTCTAGGTAAATTATTTATTGTTTCCATTCATATTATTTCTCTTAATGGATTATGTTTTAATGGAATGTTGTTTGTGAAACTCGTTTCTCATTCACAAGTTATTATATATTGAAACCCACTACTTTCCACAGGTTATGTTTATGATTAAATGACTATGAAACCTAGATGTTTTCACAGGTTATGATATTATTACATGTTTATAATACCCATATCAATTCATGGGTTATTATGTTATTCTTTATTATTCTATGTCACATGTATGTATAATTTCATTATGAGATGGGTAGGACCTAAATCTCTATACAATGCATTGGGTGAAGATTTATATCTCATGGGATAAACATGGATGAAATTATAAATGAAATCAATTCAATATTATAAGGATGGAATTAGAAATGAACTCGGTTTAGTATTACAAGGTTGGTATGAGGATTAAACTCATTTTAGTAATACTGTGCTATAATGGGGTATGAACCCGATTCAGTAAAGGACATTGTCCACGAATACATGCCTCGAAATAAAAGCCTTGACAAATGTAGATATAATTATATATTCTAATCGTTCTCCTAGAATTCCATGTTTTATTCCAATTATATGATTTCATGGTTTTTGTTATTTATTAATTTATGATTCATGTCCTATGAAATGTCAAGCATTATACCATGATTCATGTTTATAAACATTGATATGCTAGGTAGGATCATATATTTTCATCATCAAGTTCTCATACCCTTATTCTCATGATTATTATTATGTATCTCCCTTGTTTACCCTTATTGAGCATCTATGATCACCCATTTTTATGTTTCCTTCCCCCTAGGTTATGAAGATATGTATTATGTTGGATGTGTCTAAGTAGGGAGATATTCATGAAGAACCTAGTAAGAGATTATTTAGATCATTTATTTACCTATGTTTATATAATAATTTTTCTAAAGACACTAGACTAGTATAGTCTTTGAGAATCTATTTGTATAATGATTTATGTATTTAGAAAAATTTAGGTAATGTTAATGTATGAAAAGGTAGGGTCTCTATACTTCAGTTAATTAAATGAGGAGTTATGGAATTAATATGATGATGATGTAATTAATCCTTGATTTTTTCGAATAATATCATGATTATTGGATAATGATTCATAAACCAATGATGTAGAATAAATCTGGGATATTAAATGGAAAATTATATCAAGAATTTATGGAATTTTTATTTGGGTTTCATTACTAATTAATTTAATGAGAAAGAACTGAAATATGTTTATATGAAATTATGATGAAAAAATAATGCAATATTGTATGAAAATGAAGAAAATTTGAAAAAGTAATAAATGTAATAGTTATTATTATATTTACATATATTTATATATTTTAGTTTATCAAATAAATTTAATAGTGAAGTTATAGATCTATTAAAAAAGAGAGGTAATATTCTCTAGTATTTAGGAAAAAGTGAAATGCCCCAATTTATGCTTTTTATCATCATATAAATGATGTGATTTTAATAAAAGAAGATTAACCAATGTATATTTTTCTAATTGAATATGAAAATAAAGAAATAAGATGTGAACTATATCTAGTGAAAATGATGTTCACTGATGAAAAGAGAGGGAAAAAGATAGAATAAAAAGTTGTTGTGCATTGTAAGTTGAACATATTGAAAAGAGTTATTATATTTAATAAAAGGGAATAAGATATATAGAATAATTAGTATTGAACCTATGGAATACATGAAATATATTAGTTTACTACTATGAAGAAGAAAATAGCTCTATTGAATTTTAGTGCATACTTGAGAAGAAGAATAAAATTCACTTTCATGAGACTACATAAGTTACAAGAGTTGAAAAAAGAATATAATAAAAAATAATCACCATGAAATTCAATAGAAGTACCATGTGTTGGAGGACCTTCTTCATATTTCAATGCAATTCAATATGTTTATGATGTTCTAAATAGATATAATAAATATCTAGCAAAAAGTTTCAATTGGACTGAAATATCACCAGACCAAGGGATAATGATTGTTTTCTTTATCCATATTGATTTTAAGGTACCAAACATTAGGATCATGATTATTTTCGGACCAACTCACTGAAATATATATATCATTATAGTGGCTTGTGTAGTCAATGAGTTTTTTAGTTACAATAAAGACTAGTCTTTGTTATTGAAAGGAGACCCATGTATATATCTTATGCACTTTTGTGTGTGTGATTATGAATAAAGTAAATGAAATAAAATGTGAGAATGAAGATACTAATATTTTTAATAGATAAATAAACAAAAAATAAAATTAGAAGAAAAAGTCTCAACAATGGATTCCCCTCCTCTATGTAATCCTATCAATTGTTATGACATGTAGGTTATGATCTATTGGATTATCTATAATGGATTATTTTATCTATGGAATATTTTAGTTTCATTCCATATTCACAATGAAGTGTAGTTTTAGTGATGAATTTTCTATTTCAAATGGATATTCAGTTTCTTCCAAGACTATATTGCACATGAAAAATAAGGAAAATAATGGGATGAATAATTTATCACTCTTGTGAAAAAATGAGAAAGTGTTAGTTACTATAAAAAAGGAAGATAGATTTCTCTTATAAGTTTAATAAAATAATTTTCAATGTACCACTATGAATATAGACATCATTACTACCCTAGTTATATGGCCCCGACCTTAAACCTTACTTAATATTGAATTAAATGAATAATTCACATTGACGATCTTTTCAGGTTTAGAGTTTTAGAGAATTAGTAAAGAACTGTTACATCTCAAAAGATTACAAAGTAGACTAAGTTTCCATAAAATTAAAACTCTTAAAAAGAAACATGTCTAGTTCCATGTTTTATATAGCATGACATACCCTTGATTCCATCGTTGACCCTATTACACATTAAGTCCTGTGAAAAAAAAATTCAAAATAAAACTTAGGGTGAGCATAAAAATCTCAGTAAGGGATACACAAAGAATGAAAACAGATAGTTTTTCAAACATCAAGTAAACCATGTATACTTTATCAAAGTAATACCTTCACCTTCATGAAGTAGTAAAAACTCTTCACTGAATATAATATCATTACTTACATTTTTGTAACCAAAGGATTACCATAAAACCCATATAAAGAACACATAACAAATAAAGGTAACTTGAGACATAAACATACTTAAGTGGAATAACCCTACGGTCGAATTCCACACATATCACTTAATGGAATAGCCATATGGCCAGCTTCCATACATACTTAATGGAATAGCCATACGGCCGACTTCCATAACCAATGCATTGGAGGTTATGACGTAACCACCCATCCTGGTATTCATGGAACCACCCGTCATATGGTTTATCACGTAACCACTCATCAAATTTCCAAGTACAAATATAAAATCATAAAACATAAAACATAAAACCAATATAAAGGAATGACAACATTTCCACATTTCAATCACAATATATCATTTAAATATATTGACATAACAAATCCATTATAAAAAACCATTTTCAATACCAAAATACATAAAAGATTATATGATATTTATTCCATTAAAAAAACATTAAGGCTTGTTCAGGAAGCCAATGACCAAATAATACTCGCGGCGACGGAAAAGGTCGTTGTCACCGCGTACGTTAAAAAAAACATTCCTTTTTGCCGTTTAGTAAAACGCTTCGTAGAAAAAGATTCCTTTTGAATAAAAGTAAAAGTTAAAGGGTTTTATACACCATATTTATGAAAGTTGTGTATAAAATGAATTATGCCTCAATTAAAGTAGATTGAGACGAAGTCCATTACCTCGGGTCCGACTGGACTCGATCGTTCTTTAACATCCTTAAAATTGGGTAACTCCCTTTGGTTTGAGCTGAAAGGCTTCCTTGGGAAGACTTCTGCCCAAAGTGAGGATTCAACGAGTAAGAGAGGGAAGCAGAGAGACAAAATGGGTAGGGTTTGGCCGAGCCAAAGGCTTTGGGAGTGTGGGTAAGGATGTAGAGGTGGGGGCCTTTTATAAGTGGAGAGGAGGGGCACTCATGGAAGGTAAAGAAAAGTCACTTTATTTTAAAATGGTATTCGGATTTAAGAAGTCCCAAATTGATATAATTAGAGGATAAGGTGATAAGGGTTCGATATCCACCCATCCAATAGGTTTTGGACATGTGTAGGTCATATATTTTACATTATCATTTCATTTTATTTAAATCCGTTATTAATGATGTAATCGCTACATCATCATGATGTCATAAATAATTTAATTTATATAAAGTCTAAAAATTATTAAAAAATATCATGATGTAGGAAATTCTTTCAGCTTTCTAATGAATATTTATAGTCAAAAATCTATCTTTTATAACCCCATGTAAAAATTGTTTTAGAAAAACATATCATGTTTGTGTCATTTTTACTTTAACATTTAATAAAAAGGTATTTATGTCATTTTCCAACCAGAGTGGCTCCATGGGGTCCCCAAGTTGACCCATGGATTTTATTGGTCTCCCATGACACATCCAATTAGGGTAGGACATGTGTCAAACTCATCTCATATTATTAAAACATTATTTTTACCTTAAACTACACTAATCACCTCTAATCACGATTAAATCTTAATAAGTTACTATTCACCAAAAAATTATTTTAATCCCATTGAACCAAATTTTACTTCTTAATGAAAACCATGTATGTCGAATTTTTAAAATTCAAAACACAGAGATGGTAAAATTTCATTTAAACGAAAAATCAGCTTTTATAAGTACCACTTAGTGGTTTGACTATTCATCAAAAATTGAAGTTTTTCAGAAAAATACCAAAAATTCACCCTAAGCTATATTTGATATTCCGAATTCAAAAATGAAGTCTATTTTCAAAATTAAAAACATATAAGTAACATTAATTAATTTAATAATTAATTCCCACTGTCATGACAAATAGCATGTTTTTATGAAACAATAAGTATCAAAAGATTGACACTAGTTTAAGTCCGATTTCAAAGTGAAATTAATTTCAACGACCACTATTTGGTTAAATGGTAAAAATATACTCTAATTTCACTTTAAAACCAATTCAAAAGATAATCTAATCATATAAATAAATTATATTAAAAAGTGGTTTTGAATTAAAATACAACATTTTACATTATTCATTAAAAATGAACATTATCGGAAAAATACCAAAAATTTCCACAAAGTATATTTTGATGTCCCGATTATAAAGAATAGTTATATTTGGTCCAATAGAATGTATAAGAGTGATCAAAACTATATTTAATGATAGTTCTCCATCGAAAGGTGATAAGTGAACCATTAGTGAAAATTAGGGTATAAATGCCTAAAATTGAATTCTTTCCGTATTTTAAGCCTTTATCATTTATTGGATAAATGTAAAAACATTTAAAATATATATATAATCATATTTTAGTTATTTCTATCCATTCCCGCCAATACAACGGCTACATGTTGACTACCATTTAAAATAATATTATTATATTACTAGTGTACAACGTAAGTTTTCAAAGAAACTCATCGTTGCGTATCGGGTACGCTATCGAACATAGCAACCCTTTTAAAGTAAAATTAATATTTAATTCATAAATATTAATAAATATGAAAATGTTTTATTCATTATTTATGTGGGATGTTACATCCTTCCCCCCTTTTGGGAATTGCGTCCTCGCAATTTTATTCACTTATCAAAATAAGTGGGGGTATTTATCCCTTATAGCATTTTCAGATTCCCAAGTTGCCTCTTCAACCATATGGTTTTTCCACAAAACCTTTACCTGGTGAATTAACTTATTTCGCAACACTTTCTCTCTTCGGTCATGAATCTGGACTGGTTGTTCTTCATAAGATAGGTTCTCTTCCAGCTGAACTACATCTGGACTCAAAACATGAGATGGATCTGGCATATACTTCCTCAACATCGAAACATGAAAAACATTGTGTACCTGAGATAAACTCGGAGGTAATGCCACTCTGTATGCAACTGATCTAACTCTCTCTAGAATTTCATATGGTCCAATAAACCTTGGACTCAGCTTTTCTTTCTTACCAAATCGCATCACACTTTTCCATGGAGAAACCTTGAGAAAAACATGATCACCTACCTCGATAGATAGATCCTTCCTCCGGTTATCCGCATAAATCTCCTGCCTACTCTGAGCTATTATCATGTGTTTCTGAATCAATTGAACTTTTTCTGCCATCACTTCTACGAATTCTGGTCCCATCAACTTCCTTTCACCCACTTCATCCCAAAAAGCTGGAGTTCGACACCGCTTCCCATATAATGCCTCAAATGGTGTCATCTGTATACTGGAATGAAAACTGTTATTATAAGAAAACTCAACCAAAGAAGATGTTGGTCCCAACATCCCTGATAATCCATTGAACAAGCTCGTAGCATATCTTCCAAGGTCTAAATTGTTCGTTCTGACTGCCCATCTGATTGAGGATGAAAAGCTGTACTAAAATTTAATTTAGTACCCAATGACTTCTGAAGGCCTTTCCAAAAGTTAGAAGTAGACCTGGGATCACGATCGGACACAATGGAGAGAGGAAATCCATGTAACCTGACTATGTCTTTATGATACAAACGGGAAAGTTGATCTAGGAAAAAATTATCTCGTATAGCAAGGAAATGAGCAGATTTAGTCAAGCGATCAACAATAACCAAGATTGCATTATTACCTCTAGATGTCTTTGGTAATACCACGACAAAATCCATGGATATATTTTCCCATTTCCACTCTGGCACTGTTAAAGGCTGAAGAATCCCTTTCGGTAACTGCCACTCTGCTTTAACCTACTGACAAGTCAAACACTTCACAGTAAAATAAGCGATATCTCTTTTCATTCCATCCCACCAATAACACTCCCGGAGATCTCTGTACATCTTAGTACTGCCGGGATGAACTGAAAACGGGGAACTATGAGCTTCACATAACAACTATTTTTTCAACTGTGAATCACAAGGCACACATAATCTCTTCCCAAACCTCAAAACACAATCATTATCAATGTTGAATTCAGGCAGCTTACCCTTCTGAACCAGCTCTACCTTTTTCTGCAACTCACTGTCTTCTCTCTGTGCTTGATTAATTCTGTCTGATAGGGATGATCTCACTGATACCTAAAACAAAACAGAAGAACTTCCTACACCAACAACTTCTATGCCAAATTTCATCAAATCAAAAACCAAAGGATCTCATTCCAAATGTAGCATGGTTAATGAAGCATTACTTTTTCGTCTCAACGCATCATCCACTTTATTTGCTTTTCCCGGATGGTAGTGAATTGTACAATCACAATCCTTGATTAATTCCAGCCATCTCCTCTGTCTCATGTTTAATTATTTCTGAGTGATTATATACATTAAACTTTTGTGATCAGTATATATTTCACACTTTACTCCATACAAGTGTTGCCTCCAAATTTTTAAAGCAAAAACAACAACAGCTAATTCCAAATCATGTGTAGGGTAATTTACCTCATGAGTTTTCAACTGACGTGAAACATAAGAAATTACCTGATCATTCTGCATAAGTACACAGCCAAGTCCCTTCAACGAAGCATCACTGTATATAAAAAACTCACCATTCCTGGAAGGAAGTGCCAAAACTGGAGCATTCACCAATCTTCTGTTCAACTCCTGAAAACAATCATCACATTCTTTTGACCAAATAAACTTAACACCCTTACGAGTTAGCTTAGTCATTAGACTAGATAACCGTGAAAACTTTTCAACAAACCTTCGGTAGTAACCTACCAAACCAAGGAAACTATTGATCTCAGTTAAAATTGTTGGTCTTTTCCATTCTTCAACAAATTTTGTTTTAGCAGGATCAACAGTTATGCCATCTTTTGAAACAATGTGACCCAGGAAAGAAATTTGTTGTAACCAAAACGTACACCTGCTGAATTTTCCATATAGTTTATTTTCTTTTAAGGTTTGCAAGATAACCCTTAAATGACTTTCATGCTCCTCTTTACTTTTAGAAAACACCAAAATATCATCAATGAAAACAACCACAAAATTATCCAAGAACTCATGGAAAATTCTATTCATAAGGTCCATGAATACAACAGGTGCATTGGTTAACCCAAAAGGCATAACTACAAATTCATAATGGCCATAAATAGTACGGAATGCAGTCTTCCGAATGTCTGCTTATTTTACTTTCAATTAATGGTACCCCGACCTCAAGTCAATCTTCGAAAAATACTGAGCTCCCTGGAGCTGATCAACCAAATCATCGATATAAGGCAAAGGATACTTGTTCTTAATAGTAATATTATTCAAGGCTCTATAATCAATGCAAAGTCTCATTGATCCATCTTTCTTTTTAACAAACAAGACAGGAGTACCCCATGGTGATGTGCTAGGTCGAATGAAACCTTTATCTAATAACTCTTGCAATTGCTTCGTTAACTCTAAAAGTTCAACTTGAGCCATTCGATAAGGGGGTTTTGAAATTGGATTAGAATCAGGAACTAAGTCAACAGTAAATTCAACTTCTCGATCATGAATAATACCAGGAAACTCATCAGGAAAAACATCAAGATACTCATTTACCACAGGCACATCAATAATCTGAACAGTTCTTTTATTTTCAACAATATGTGCAAGGTAACATTCATTTACATCTTTTACTAGTTTCTTAACTTCCTGATATGTTATCAAGATCAATGGTTCATTCTTGTACAAAAACTGAAAATATTTCTGAAAAGAAACCATTTTAGCTCTACAGTCAATCTTAGCATGATAAATAGAAAGACAATCCATGCCCAAAATAACATCAAACTCTACTAGATGCAAAACAATAAGGTTTGCTGGTAGATTCTTTCCACACACAAGGATAGGAAGGTTCTTATAATTCCTTTTTGTCTCAACGTTCCCTCCGGGTGTTTTTACCATAAGTTCAGGGTTCATATCTTGAGATGGAATTTCCAATTTACTAGAAAACTTCTCAGAAATGAAAGAGTGTGTAGACCCTGAATCAAACAACACATTGGCATAATCTAAACAAACAAACAATGTACCTGATACTACTTCATTCGATGGCCCAACATCTGCTAAAGTTGTTGCAAAGGATTTCACCACCCCTTTCTACTTGTAGTCTGGCTGCTTTCCCCCAGTCGAGTTCTTTGTTAGACACTCATTTGCATAATGACCCATTTCATTACACTTAAAACATCTTACCGCTGGCTTTTCATTGCCTGCTTGATCATCTTCCTTACAGTTACGAGCAATATGACCAGACTTACCACACCGAAAGCACTTACTAGACTTAGATAAACATTCCTCAGGATGCATTTTACCACACTTCTCACAAGATGGATATTTAGTTTTCTTACCTCCTTGCTTCTTTGATGAATTCTTCCCCTTTGCCTGCCAACTGGACCTCTTATTCTGTTGTTTTACATAGAACACCTGATCATCGGCAAACTCCATTTCCACCTTCTCCGCACATCGAACAAGTTTTTCATAACTTTTGAACTCACGAGAAGCTAAATACCTTCGATACTTTGGATTTAACCCTGATTAAAAACGGTTTGTTTTACTATCAAGATGTCTTATGATGTTTGGAGCATACCATGCCAATCGAGTGAACTTTTCATCATAAGTAGCCACTGAATCATCCTCTTACCTAAACTATAAGAACTGTTTTTCCATCCTAAGACGAACCACCTTAGGAAAATATTTCTCAAGAAACATAACTTTGAATTCGTACCAGTGAAGATCATCAATCCCATCATTATCCCTGATATTTTTCACCATCGACCACCACTGATCAGCTTCACCTTCAAAACGGTAAACAGAAAGACTAACCTTTTGATGTTATGAACACCCCATGACATCAAAAAATCTTCTCCAGTGCCTTAATCCACCCTTCAGCTTGCACGTGGTCAGATGATCCTCTGAATGATGGGGGATGTTGCCTCATGAAATGTTCCACCACTGACATGTTCCTCTGCGGTTGATCTGGCTGATCTCATGCATGGATACCACCACCATTTATAGCCTGATTCAACTATACGATCACTACAAAAAACTATTCAGTTCTGATTCCAACCATCTCAGGTTGCTGATTTGGAAGGTTGTCCTCCTCCTGATGTCGTCCCAACATAGCTGCTTTGTTTCCTCTGTGGAAAACCATTCCGAACATAGAAATATCTTAGGAGAAGCAACATGGTAATCTTTAAATGCTATATCATTTCAATCATACCATAAATTAACTTATAATTTACACTTTTATAACTCCTAAAGTTGTCTAAACCGACCTTTGATAGCAACTATATGGCCCCGGCCTTAAACCTTAATTAATATTGAATTAAATGAATAATTCACATTGAGGATCTTTTCAGATTTAGAGTTTTCGAGAATTACGACATAACTGTTACATCTCAAAAGATTACAAAGTAGACTAAGTTTCCATAAAATAAAAACTCTTAAAATGAAACATGTCTAGTTCCATGTTTTATATAGCATGACTTTCCCTTGATTCCATCCTTGACCCTATTCCACATTAAGTCCTGTGAAAAACATTTCAAAAAAAAACTTGGGGTGAGCATAAAAAGATCAGTAAGGGATACAGAAAGAATGAAATCTTTTAGTTTTTCAAACATCAAGTAAACCATGTATACTTTATCAAAGTAATACCTTCACCTTCATGAAGTAGTAAAAACTCTTCACTGAATAAAATATCATTACTTACCTTTTTGTAACAAAAGGATTACCATAAAACCCATATAAATAACACATAACATATAAATGTAACTTGAGACATAAACATACTTAAGTGGAATAACCATACGGTCTACATCCACACATATTACTTAATGGAATAGCCATATGGACAACTTCCATACATACTTAATGGAATATCCATACGGCCGACTTCCATACCCAATGCATTGGAGGTTATAACGTAACCACCCGTCCTTGTATTCACGGCACCACCCGTCATATGGTTTATCACGTAACCTCCCGTCAAATGTCCAAGTACCAGTATAAAATCATAAAACATAAAACCAATATAAAGTAATGATAACATTTCCACATTTCAATCAAAATATATCATCTAAATACATTGACATAACAAATCCATTATAAAAAAGAATTTTCAATACCAAAATATAGAAAAGAGTATATGGTATTTATTCCATTTTTTAAAAAACATTACGGCTTGTTCAAGAAGCCAAAGACCAAATAATACTCGCGGCGGCGGAAAAGGTCGTTGTCACCACATACGTTAAAAAAACATTCCTTTTTGTCGTTTAGTAAAACGCTTCGTAGAAAAAGATTCATTTGGAATAAAAGTAAAAGTCAATGGGTTTTATACACCGTATAAAATAAAGTTGTGTATAAAATGAAATATGCCTCAATGAATGGAGATTGAGACGAAGTCCCTTACCTCGGGTCCGACTTGACTCGATCGTTCTTTAACGTCCTTAAAATCAGGTAACTCCCTTTGGTTTGAGATCAAAGGCTTCCTAGGGAAGACTTTTTCCCAATGTTAGGCTTCAAAGAGTAAGATAGGGAAGTGGAGAGATAAAATGGGCAGGGTTTGGTTAGGCCAAAGGCATTGGGAGTGTGGGTAAGGAGGTAGAGGTGGGGGCCTTTTATAAGAGGAGATGAGGGGCACTCTTGGAAGGTAAAGAAAAGTCACTTTATTTTAAAATGGTATTCGGATTTAAGAGGTCCCACATTGATATAATTCGAGGAAAAGGTGATAAGGGTTCGAAATCCACCCATACAATAGGTTTTGGACATGTGTAGGTCATAGATTTTACATTATCATTTCATTTTATTTAAATCCTTTATGAATGAGGTAATCGCTGCATCATCATGATGTCATAAATAATTTAATTTATATAAAGTCTAAAAATTATTAAAAAAAATATCATGATTTAAGAAATATTTTCAGATTTATAATGAATATTTAAGTCAAAAATCTGTCTTGTATAACCCCATGTAAGAATTGTTTTAGCAAAACATCTCTTGTTTGTGTCATTTTTACTTTAACATTTAATAAAAAGGTATTTATGTCATTTTCCAACCCAAGTGGCTCCATGTGGTCCCCAAGTTGACCCGTGGATTGTCTTGGTCGGACATGACACATTTAATAAGGGTAGGACATGTGTCAAGCGCATCTCATATTATTAAAACATTATTTTTACCTTAAACTACACTAATTACCTCTAATCGCAATTAAAACTTAATAAGTTACTATTCAACAAAAAATTATTTTAATCCCATTGAACCACATTTTACTTCTTAATGAAATCCATGTATGTCGGATTTTTGAAATTCAAAATACAGAGGTGGTAAAATTTCATTTAAATGAAAAATCATCTTTTATAAGTACCACTTAGTGGTTCCACTATTCATCAAAAATTGATGTTTTTCAGAAAAATACCAAAACTTCACCCTAAGATATATTTGATATTCCGAATTCAAAAATGAAGTCTATTTTAAAAAATTCCAAAAATATAAGTCACATTAATTAATTTAATAATTAATTCCCGCTGTCATGACAAATAGCGTGTTTTTATGAAACAATAAGTATCAAAATATTGACACTAGTTTAAGTCCGATTTCAAAGTAAAATTATTTCCAACGACCACTATTGGATTAAATGGTAAAAATTTATTCAAATTTAACTTTAAAACCAATTCAAAAGATAATATAATCATATAAATAAATTAGATTAAAAAGAGGTTTTGAATTAAAATACAACATTTTACACTATTCATTAAAAAGGAACTTTATCGGAAAAATACCAAAAATTTACACAAAGTTAATTTTGAAGTCCCGATTCTAAAGAAGAGGTATATTTGGTCCAATATAATGTATAAGAGTGATAAAAACTATATTTAATGATGATTCACCATCAAAAGGTGATAAGTGAACCTTTAGTGAAAATTAGGGTATAAATGCCTAAAATTGAATTCTTTCTGTATTTTAAGCCTTTATATTTTATTGGATAAATGTAAAAACATTTAAAAAACATATATAATCATATTTTAGTTATTTCTATCCATTCCTTCCAATACAACAGCTACATTTTAACTACCATTTAAAATAATATTATTATATTACTAGTGTACAACGTAAGTTTTCAAAGAAACTCATCGTTGCGTATCGAGTACACTATCGAACATAGCAACCCTTTTAAAGTAAAATTAATATTTAATTTTTAAATATTAACAAATATGAAAGTGTTTTATTCATTATTTACCTGGGATGATACACTAGTGGGATCAACGGATTTAATTGGTCCTAATGTTTGTAAAGATTATTTTTTAAAAATTAGATAAGTGGAAACAATAGGGTCCATCCATATGTTAATAAATTTATATGTTGATGAAGTTAAAGATATGTATAATTCTATTACAATTAAATCTGTTTCTATTCTCTATGGGATTATTGATAGCCCTATGGGCATTGTTATTTCCAACAAGGTTAACGAATTTATAAATTTAGATACATGAAAAAAATGAACTAAAATATAGAGTAATATTGAAATTTTATGTCCAAGTTCAAACCAATAGAAACATGATGAGAGAAAATATTAATAAAATAAAATAATCCTAAACTAATTTCGATTTGGTGAAATAGAATATAAAATATTGAGCATATGATCTGGTGATGTTTGTTGGAGAAGAAAATATAAAATGGGTTTCAGAAATAATGATTCTAGGATCATGAGATAACATGGTATAAAATATTTAATTAACTATTTTGAAATTTTCAGAATCAAGTCCTAACAAGTCCAATGATTAGGATAAATGATCTCTATATAATAATCTACATTTATCATGATTAGTTTGTTATAATTTCTATGAATGGGTAACCAAAACATTATTTAAATAGAGGGATGAAAACAAACCAAAGTTTACCGTGATAGTCTAAAACCTAGATTGCATATTCAAAAATGAAATTCAATCAATATAAGAAATGGTCATGCTGAAAAAAGTAATGAAAATAAGCATAATCCCTAACCCATCTCACAGTGGTAATGCAAACTAAAATTAAGGGAAAGATAGAATTGAATAACAAATATTATATCCGTACATGAATTGCATTAAAATATAAAATTCCTCATATATTTAATATCTATTCATCATGAATGCTTCAACACAATGAAATCACCCACTGATTCTAACCGTGAGAGGATATAAAAAATGGAAATAAAATCCAAAAGAAAATGGTGAAGCATGGATCCACCTAAGGTGAGAATGTCTATGCAAGAATCCCTCATTGAGGCTCTATCTATATTTCCATCCTTAGTGTAAACAAGGGTGTATTTATAGTTTTTTAAAAATTCTGGTCTCATAACTGACCATGCGAATCAATATTTTTTGAGTTCCTAAAAAGTTAACTATGTGTAACATAGGTTCATTGCATTCAATACATGTTAGTGGTGGGATTTTCAAATGCATCTATCTTTAGGTTTCACAATGTGTATTTGCGTTACAGGATGTGTAACTTCTCATCATTTTGTGTATTTTATTCATGACATATCCTTTTCAGAACGAAATATTTTAATGAATTCCTGACAAGTAGATGAATTACACATAATTTAATAATGATTCTCTAGCTTTATATCTCAACAACACCCTAAAAAATCGAATTTCATTCTACTTCTCTTAGCTCGTTGTGTGAAGTGTATTTTATCTCCAAAACACATACCTTTTCATTCATTTTTCATAAGTCTGTTTTTCTTTCACTAAAACAATAAAACAAATCAAATAAATTCAAAATTTAAATGATTAATCAATTAAATAAAAGAATTCAATTTTTTAAACAACTAAAAATATATTCATGAAATACAGTTATCAAATACCCCCACACTTGAATTTATACTTGTCCTCAATGATGAAGTCTCAACATACTAAAAACGATGCTCAACTTACCATGATTCAAATTTAATTTCAAAAAAAAAATTGATCATATGGAAAATAAAATTTTCCAGAATCACATAAGAAAATTATTCAGGCCTCATTTTTCAAGGAAATAAGCTAACCTAGTATTTAACTTTCCATTTGTAATATCAAAGTTTAATCATTCATCCATATTTATTTTTCAATTCCTTATTATTATACATGCAACATTTAATTTAATCTACATGATTTTTTTCACTCATAACATAGTTAAAAATGTAAATATATTGATGCTCATACCTCAAAAACATTAATATAAAATAGGTTTTCAAGGCATCTAACATATCCATTGTGTAAAGATAGATATCACAATTAACCATATGGGATTCACAATTAGGGATAAAATGAATATAAGGATTCAGGGTAGGTAGGTAAATGATATAAAAATTATGGATAAAAAGGAGGATTGACTGTAAATCATATTGTATGATATAAATATATATTCTTATTGAATATATCCATTTTCAAATATCATCGCTATCTTCCACCAAAAATTGAAAAGTGGGATCATGATATATGTATGTGTGATGATAGAATCAACATTTCTTGCTCATTTTTATTGTTATTTTTATTCTTTTTCATCATTTATACTCAGGATAAATCGCACATCCAATACCTAACCACATATCATCAAAAAAAAAAATTTTCATAATGGTGATTTTTTATAATCCCAAAATACAACCAATTTTATCTGTTTATTTTCAATTTTTTTTATCAAAATAGGGTAATAATAAAATAAAATGATTGATTTCTTGGACTCCCCCCTTCAATAATGAAAAATCTTCCCTATAAAAATATCCTCAATAATATTAATCCCTATAAACCCTATGAAGTACCCCCCTTACACTTATTCGTTTAAATATCATGAAAACATATAGAATAATGTAATAATGGAAAAAATAGTCTTGTAATATGGCATATTTATTAACAAGGATGATCTTGGAATATTCTGGCTTAAAATGTATTATGGTTAGATGGGTCCATAGATAAAGGATAGATAAGAAGAATGACTCAATTATATTTAAATTGATTATGTGAATTCATAACTTCAATAATATGCAATGAAATTTCTATAAGAAAACATTTATGAGTTTCCCAAGAAATATAAGTAAGAAATAATGGGAAGTATTGGCTCTATGGATGTATCCAGAATGAGACAAATGGTTGGGACAATCAATAATGGAAATTCATATGAGTAATTAATATAATTAATGAAAATATAATAAATTGAAAACAAATCCAATTATTTGAAAAATTACATTTTTATTATCCACATGATCCCCTAAATCATGATTTGTCAAATACTAATCCACATTCATATCTCTAAAAATTCTTTTTCCCATTTATTCATTTAGATTTTTTGACCACAATATTTAAATTCCATGGCATGGTAATTATCCTATGTAGCTTATGAATCGTAGTTTATTTGATTAAAAAATGAATAAAATATGGAGAATGATATTCGAAGTTAAAGATATAATTAAACATGGTTAATTAAGATGAAAAAAATATAGAATATAAACGCATACACCCCTTTCCAAATAACACCTCAAAATTGGTTGTGCATGTTTTGGCTGCACCTTTTCACTTACATCCTATTCCATTGATGGACCTGATAATTAATTTAGATAAGTAAAAGTATATTCCCTTGAAATATGATAAAGATACATAGGGGGATTGAAATTATATTCTAATATAAAGGTAATAAATAAGAATGAAATACATCTAAAATCCAGGTGACTAGCAAAAATAGGGTTGACTTTAGGAAGATTATATTTTTTAGTAGTCATTTTGCACAACAACACTTGGGATAATTTATTGGAGTGCAGTATTATGCTAACCAAATTTTTTATCCAATCATGGATTTCAAATCCACCCATATCATCTTGAATTCTTCTCGTTGGATTTAGAATGGATCTCAGAGTTGGTGAAAAGAACCTGATTAGTAGGAGTATAACCAACAAGATCGGGACATTGGTACAAACTCGGTAAAATTCTTCTCTTTAATGTATGGATATGTGTGATGGAATTACTCCATAATCACTTCAGGTTCCACATCAAGCTACCCATTTTCTTATTTTTCTATTTATTCTTATTTTTCTACTGCACCGTCATCACAGGGTGTAGTTGGTTCTTCTTCGTCTTCCAGTAGCATACATAGATTTTCTAAAATATTTTTAACAATTTGGTAGCCATCATATCCTCTTCCTCTTTTTCTTCTATCTAATCTTATTCTTTATTTTCCCATCACTATTGCACCAATTTTTTGAAAAATCATTGTATTATCTCAGCATCCGAGGTCCCTTTCTCTTCAATTTATTCTTATTGTTCTTCATCTTCATACGATATGTTGAAATGTGCTTCAGACCATAAAAATGATCCAACAAGTTCACCCTCTTCATTCACTTCTAAACATAAAATATGAAGGGAATCGTTACTCGCATAAATATAGGAATCATAAGTGGTACATAACTCTAATTTAATGTCCATGTTTCATTGATTGGGATGCTCCTCATAGAATTTCGGCTCTATGCTATGGGATTTTGTGAAATCAATTCTTAGGTACTATGGTAGGTACCTGTAGGATTTATTTTTTATCATTATAACATCATTGAGTAGCTTTGCCAAATAATTCATAATGATGGAGAACCTTTCATTGTTGGTCATTTTCCATTGCGGCCCTTCCATCACAACAATGAATATGTAGTGTGGTAAAATATATTAAAAATAATAATATTAATCATATTTTAAAATAAATAAATAAAAAAACTAGAAAAGAGTTTTTCTAAATTATTCTATCAATACATTCTCGACACCTATCACAAAAAAATTGATAGTCCCATTTGCGTCGTTAAATACAACTTGGTTACCAAATTTAGAAATTTAAAAACATGAAACAAACAATGAACTAAACTATATTTTAGTTTAGGAATTTCGAGTTCATGGTCGAACCCACAGAGTCATTATTAGAGAAAATATTAATTTAATAAAATAAATCTAAACTAATCTCAATTTGATGAAATAAAATATAAACTATTGTGTATCTAATTTGATGAATAAGGAAGTAGAAGAAAATATAAAAAAGTTGGCTAATAGTAATGATTCCAGATTCATGAAATGAAAATGTATAAAATATTTAATTATCAATTATGATGTTATCTTAATTGGGTCCCAGCAAGTACAATGGCCATGAAAAGCACTCTCTATGTGGAGCTCTCATTTTCCCATGATCAGTTACTTCAGATTGAAATTAATGGGTAACCCAAACCTTATTTAAACATTTGGAGAATGAAAACCAATGTTCATGGTGTACGTATAAAACCTATATTTAATATTAAGTAGATCCATTCTATCAATCGATGAAGTTTTCATGCTCAAAGAAAGAATAAAATTAAACTCAATCTATAACCACACTCTCAATGGTCATTCTAAAAGAAATTAAGGTAATGATAGAATTGAATAAAAAATATAAAATAAAAACATGAACTAAATTAAAATATAAAATACCTCACACATTGAATCCTCTTTCGTCTTGTAGTACTCACTACAAAAAATCACCCACTCATTCTAACAATGAATGGTTTTAGAAAAAGAATAAAAGAAAATCCGAAATAAAATGGAGAAGCACAGCTCCCCAGTAGGTGGGCACATCTCTACAGTCATCTCTCATCGAGGCTCCATCAATATTTCTCTCCAGGGTATGACCAAAGGTTTATTTATAAGGGTTTTTTTTCAAAATTTCAATAAGATAGAAAATCGTATGAATATGATTTTTTGTATGTCCTAAAAATTACATGATTAGTGACATAGTTTCATGATGTATAATCCATGTCAGTGGTGGTTTTATCAGATTTTTCCATATTTATGTTTCATGATTTGTATTTTTGCTACATGATATGTAGCTTCTCTTTGTAGTGTGTGTTCTCTTCACCAATTATCTTGTGCATCATTGCTTCTTTTGATGAAGTCACAAATTGTAATGAATTACACATCATGTAATCTTGTTTTTTCCAATTTATAGTTCCATCATATCCTCAAAAATCTAGTTTCATGCGTCTTCATTTCATTCCCGATACAAATTGTCTTTTATCTCCAAACCTCATTTCATTTCATTCTTTTTTAATAAATTTTATGTTGCTACAAAAGAATCTAATAAAAATCAAATTAGACATAATTTGGAAAGATTCATCAATTAAATACTAGAATTTATTTTTTTTAACACCATAAAATTTATGCATGAAATAAAATTATCAATTGTGGAAAGTATATGAGAAGAAATTGATGAACATGAATGTGAGGTAGAATACATGGAGAATTATTTGATGGAAATATAATTGTACAAAATAAATCTTTGTAATAATTTTAGTGCCTTTGAATAATTAAAATAATATATGGAAGATATGTTCTCCAAGATTAAATAAAAGTGGATCAATAACATTCATTAAAAGGATAGGGCCACTATTGGATTTTAGAAGAAGAATTAAGGATTAGAAGAAATAAACAAAAAATGTAATTGATGATAATTATTTTTATTTAAATGTTAAATCCAAGTGTATCAAGGATCATGAAACATTATTATAGGAAAAATATAAAATTCATTATAGGGAAGGTAAAATATTGACAATGTATTGTGAAGATCGTGTGGAATTCACCAATGATCATAAAAATTCTCTTAATATGACATGTCGAAAATTTTAAATGAAATTACACTATTTGGAAATAACACATATTGAGTCTATATATTTAAATAATAATTGATTTTATTTCTTTGAAAACTATAAGGAGGATTATTATGTAATAATATATCCTTTATGTGAAAAGAAGATTATGAATTCATTTAATGATATTCCCGAAATATTTGTGAAGAAAGAGGGACAATACATGCCTTGGTTTATTAATTTTTCTAAATATGTTTTCAAGAATGGTTATGTTTTTAAAACAATATGTAAAAGTTTGAATGAATTTTTCTTGTGGAGCCTACCACATTTCCTAGGTTGGATATAATAATCCATATGAAATATTGTTCCCTATGTTCAGCACAACCAATGATGAAAGATCTCCGAAAATATCATGATAAAAATTTTGTAAATAGAATCCAAATTGAAAAGATCATGGTTTGTAAGGTCTTGGTGATGTTTTAATAGATTATGGAATTTTTCATTGGATTTTTTGTATAATACTTTGAATTCTAATGTTTAATGGAGTCCCATTTCAAGGGGTAAATACAAAAGAACATGAAATAACAATAGACACTAAAGAATATATCTATATAAAACTTATTTGATATTACTGATGAAATTTGTGATGTTTTAAACTATTGTTATGAGAAAATTGGAGCATATAAATCTTAATAAATTTAATAATAAAAATCAATTAAAATAAAAAAAATGTTAATGAAGGGAGAAGGAATCATGTAGTAGAAGGTACATAAATATATAGAAAATAAATCTACCAATAAGTATTAGAATAAGATTTAGTTTCATTCGACAATATGAATAATGAATAATAGTTATCCAAAATGTAAAAAAATACTTGGAATATTGACCCATATAAAATTTTTTATGCGAATAAGAACACTCATATATTTCCACGTGGCGACTCCATGATGGTTTCCAATAATCCTAATTACTATATCATTATTTGGGACATTAATTTATAGAAATCAATGAAATGAGAAGAAGAATAATAAACGGAAAATGAAAAAGGAAAATAGTGGATTACATATGAATATTCTGAATTTTAGGAGAGGTTGTCAACAAAATAAAACACTTATATTAATTAAATTATTTGTGAGAGATGCTGTCACGACCCATCCTCGGGGCCCATGCCGTGACTACCCCAAGCCCGCATTCCATAGGCCAGGGGTTGGAGACTAGCACCAAAGGCATAAATCCCGATAATTGGGAAGGCATTGCCTTTATAAAAGTAAACAAAACACCACAGAGTACAAGCGGAAGTAAAACACAAATACAAAGATAAGTGTTGAAAGGTAAATGAGCCAGAATACAAAACCAAATGAAAGTACAATTACAACTGAACAAAGTACAATAGAAAAAGACAACAGCTGGAAGGATGGAACCAGCTCCTGGGTCGTCCTCCTCGGATCCTACCTGAAGGGTAGGTACTGATGGCGCAGCTCCTGGATCGTTCACCACAGATCCTACCTGAAGGATAGGTACAGATAGCCTCCACAACGCTCTCGCCCGTCAACCTCCTCTGAGTTTCGTCTCGCCGTGAAGTCCACCTTCGGATACTGACTCGTTGTGTAGTCCACCTCCGGGTACTGACTCGTCGTGTAGTCCACCTCCGGGTACCGTCCAGTCCTCGAACACTCGGCCTCCGTCAGCACTGTCCGTCATCTGCAACCAACACAACGAGGTGCGGGCATAGCCCATGCAGGGGTGAGTATAACGATACTCAGTACAGACCCCGAGACCCACAAGGTCTCACTAAAACAAACATGGATAACCACAAAGAATATCTCAACAGATAACCTCTACTTAGGTATATGTCCATGCATATACCTAAGTTATCAAGTAAGCCATCTCAATCATGAGGAAAACACCAAGATCATGAAATCAACGGATAACCACCACCCAGGTATATGTCCAAACATATACCTAAGTTATAATGTGACCCATCTCAATAAAGAGGTAAACACAAAGGTCATAGACTCAGCTCAAACCAGGATTTTCATTATCGAAACCGTAACTGCTGAAGAGCTCCGTCTCTGGAGTGTACAGTGGTCCGGTCACGACTCTGAGGTACTGCTCACTAACCTACGAATGCTGAGGTACTCCTCCTATCGAGTACCACGGGTCAGCTACCCAAACACAATAGTGCTTCCCGTCAGGGTATGCCGCCCAAACACAGTAGTGCACACCCCCTAGTAGCCTGCAGAGGTACTCTACGGACGAGTACCGCGGGTCTGCACTATCACACAGGTAGTGCTCCGTCCGCCATGGGTCTGCACCTCACAAAGTAGTGCTCCGTCCACTGGGCTAGTCGACTCACTCCAAGTCGAGTCGGTCAAGTAGTCGCCAGGTCTCAGTCAGCTACACGGTCTCCGTACTCTGCACGCTCATCTCTGGGAGGGTCTGCTCCATGAGCTACAGGTCGATACTCCAAGTATCACAATTCCCACAAAGAAGTATCTCAAAGGACCGCCTTGTCATAGGTGTCTCAACGCAATAGACGACGCGTCAATCGGACGCCCGGTCTGTGATTTGTTAGCCTTTTCGTCCCCGGGGCCCAGTTGGTTTCATGAGCGAACCAACCCGTCTGTATCTCAACTGTACCCCGAACTCTCATAGGGTATAATCATAGGGACCGTTTCACAACGAGATCACCAACCCCACTGACAGTTCGTCAAACGGACGTCCGGTTTGAAAAATATCAGCTTTTCCGTTCCAGGGGTCCGGTTGGATTTCGGGTACAGTCCAACCCGGCCACTATCCAACTGGAAGAAAAACTCAGGCGAAGTATGCCAAAAGTTCCGTCTCATTAAGAGGAAATCAACGAGACAGACGACACGTCAATCGGATGCCCGGTCTGTGAGTTAATGGCTTTTTCGTTCCAGGGGCCCGGTTGGTTTCGTGAGCGAACCAACCCGACCGCACTCCCCAAACCTCAAGCGGAGTAAAGAAAAAGATCCTTCTTACTTATAGGAATACATCAAAGTGGATGGCACGTCAATCAGACGTCCAGAGCTGAAGATATAAGTGTTTCCGCTCCGAGGGCCCGGTTGGTTTCGTATCCTAACCAACCCGGCTGAACCCAAGGTATTCTGAAACCTTGAGTGTAATATACCGAAATGACCGCCTTGATCCAAGGATCGCATCGCTGCTGACGGTGTGTCGATCAGAGGTTACAGCTCAAGATATGGGAAAAAGACCGAAAAGGGTCTGAAAACAGGGGGTCTGGGCCCAGACCGACCCGGCCCAACCCCCCCTGGGTCGGCCCGAACTGGGTCGACCCGACCCAGGTCTGGGTCCAACCCGGCTAGGCTCGACCAGGCCTAGCCGGCCCGGTCTGGGCGCGAGCCGGCCTGGAGGTCCGGCCGGGTCACTCGGCACTGGCCGAGCGGCTGCACCAAAGGAGCCCCCCCCCACCCCCCACCCCCCCCCCCCCCCCCCCGCGGGCCGCTCCGTTTCACCGGACGCGGCGCGTTGCCGTGTTCCGCATTACCCGGTCCCGCGCAGCTGCGGGACTGTCACTCGCCGCCACGGCTTCAGCAACAGTGGATTCTTCCAGCGCCGCCGCCCCCGACCGCCGGCACCACCGCGCCGGCGGGGGCTTCCGCGGACCACTGGACGCGCTCCGGTGGTCCGATTCGCCTGTGGTCTTTTCCAGAGATCATCCTGGGACCCGACCTTCACTGCAAAGCCTTCAAAACTCCTTCGCGTTCTGCCTCACCATCGATCGTCAATCCGCACTTCGACAGCAAACCGTGGGGTCTTCAAATCGCCTCCGCGGCCCCGACTCCGCCCTCAGTTTTTTTCGGCCTCAACGGCGCGATGCGACGGCGCCACGCTTCTTCGCCACGTTCTTTCTCGTGTCCGCACGGTGCCGTTGCACCGTGCCGCCTTTGTTCGTGCCGCAACGAATCAGACAACAAAGAGGGAGGAGAGTCGGCCGTGTTCATGCGGTCCGACCTCCTCCCGTTAAGTTGGTAACAAGCGGCCCAAATGACGAAGAACAACAAGGATATTTCACGAATAAAAGAGAAACAACCCAAATAGTTTTTCCCCACAACAGACTATTCCCATCCCGCAAGGAAAATGTTCGCGGATCAACTAGGTAATAAGTTGATCCCTGTTCTTTGTTTTCTTAAGGAAGAATGAAATCAAGGGAAAAAAATCATTCTTAAAACATAAATCCCTACCTCAAACATTGTCGTCGAACATGAGTTCGTCATAGAATTAACCGTTGCCGAAGAAGAGGATCATCGTGGAAGAAACGTCGTTAACGTCGCAGTACACAGTGTCGCGTCGTCGATCTCCGAGGTTTTGGATTTCTTCGTCGGTGGTCAGAGCGTTCTTTGCATTTTTCATGTTCTTCATCGAAGAAGAACACTTTCCTCCAAATCCTCTCCACGCCAGAAGTTCCAATGGAAATAAAATAAGAGTTATCTTATTTTATTAACGCACATGACACATTTGAATTTCAAAAGAAAAGAAACGAACAATTAATTCAATGAATTAATTGTAATGATTTAACTGCCCAATTAATGAGGCATTTCTTAACCCAAAAATGCACGGTTGACTTTCATTAAAGAGGGGGTTTGCAGGTACGTTACATAGAGGAAAATAAACGGTGGGGCTCATACGGTACCCACTTCACAAATATCCTACCAAGTGGGTAAGATATTTTGGGTTCCACCCTATCTGCTCAACTTAGCTTAAGAGGCTTTTATGTTGCTTTAAGTGAAATAAAATAAAGTTGTCGCACCACTTTATTTTATTTCTTAACTTAACCCCAAAAATTAAAAACCACACCCTAGGAAACACAACTCCGGAAAAGGCGTTTCTAAGAAAATACCGGCGATGCGATTCCATCGGTGCCCTCAGAATTCGATTCCGAGCACCGGTTCAAAAGTTAGAAAAACCTTCTCGTTCATTCACTGAACGTACCCGAGCTAAAATTCAGAAATTAATTCCAGGCAGACCGGGTCTCAGAATCAAGCGCCGTCAGAAACTACGTTCTTGTAAAATTCCATAGAAAATTAAGAAAAAATATTCCTTGAAATTTCCGGGTCTTAACATTACTCCCACCTCAGGGCTTTATGTCCCCGTAAAGCTTCAACATAAACTAGGGTCACAAAAGCGGTACAAAGCACGCATCTGAGCCTTCCTCTCCAATGTGCTCACCTGGAGGTTCCCGTACTGCCAAAGAAAGTGAACCCGAGGAATATACCATCCTCATAGGATCCGCCCCTGTCGATCCTCGAACCCCACTGGAATCTCCGTTAAAGACACCCCACCGCCAAAGTCCAGCTCCCCATGGTCGATGATATGTGAAGTATCACACACGTATCTCCTCAGTTGAGATACGTGGAAGTCTTCGTGCACCTAGTGCAACTGAGGTGGATGGATCAAGCGGTAAACCACCTCACCTACCCATCTAAGGACCTAGAAAGGTCCGTTGAACCTCAGAGATAACTTACCACCTTGGCCACATCTCCGTAAACCTCGTCGAGGTGAGACCCATATAAGGACATGATCATCATCCTCGAACTCCAGAGGTCTCCAATTCCTGTTAGAACTGGAACTCAAACGACTTCTGCCACGAGGGTAAGGTTGACTAACTCAAGACTGATCGGTCGCACCCTCCTGTGCAAGAGTATATCCTGTGCTGCCTGGGGTTTCCTTTTCTCCGATCAAGTAAAACCCATCTCGATGTCGTAGTTAAACCACAACCTTTTTGCCTAATACTGTCATTTTGTGTATGAACTGTGATTGCTCAGTCCATACTCAAACCAAAGTCGTAAGGCCTCGACGCTTCCACCAAGAGATTCCAACTGAAACTCTCACCTCGAGGGTCTGACCACACTGTCGGCGTAAGTGCGTTTTTTGAGTCTCCTCCCAAGGTATCTCCAGATGTGAGGGTCAAGTCCACGACTTACTGGAAACTCTAGGTCTGGGACAAGATTTGTGATAGCAAGGAATGATTCATATCGATGTCTGTTACTACAACATCTAGTAGTGGACAAAGAATTTTCCTTGAATCATTTTTAGAGCCATTGGGTCACTCTCCCTGACCGCACGCGGCCACACTCTCCCTCCGCCCTCCATCTCCCTGAGCCTGGCAGGGATAACTAAGACAGGTGGTTGTAGCATGTTAAGATGTACACCACCTCATGTTGATCTCCTAGCTCTGCCTCCATGTATGCTTCTTCTCAGACTCATATATCCTTAGAGATTCCTCTTCTTGAAACATTTAACACGCTCGAGTCTCTAAGACTGGCGTCGGTTTCCTGTTTCCTACTACACTGTGCAGTCTTTATCCGCTCCTGGATGATCTGCACCTTCTTTGCCTACGATCTGAAGAGATGCTAAAATTTCTCCTTTGCTGAAAATAGAAACTCAGTATCATCCCCTGGATGAACCACACCCATTGCCTAATACAGTCAATCCTGACATGAATGACGCATTCATGCCATGGATGACGTCGTAAGACCTCGACGTAACTAATAATAGATCCAACTGTCACTCTCGCCTACAAGGGTCGAGTCACACTATCGGCATTAGTGTGAGGTCACTGGGTCTCCTTCAGAAGAAATCTCGAAAGTGAGGGTCAAGTCAACAGTTTTAATCGGGACCACTCAGTATCAACCAAACAAAAGGACAGGAAAGCAACCATCACAAAGATAAGTGTCTTTTTATTATTGTAGCTCATAGTACAAACACACGAATACAAAAACAACATAGAACTAGAAGTACAAAGGACATATCCACTAGTTCCTCTCCTATCCACCTACTCCCGGAGCACTACTACCTTGTCCACTGCTCGGCTGTTGCTCAAGCACCCGCCGCTGCTTCTGCCTCGGTGGCTCTTCAAAAGCCTGTGGATCAACTGTACGAGGATTCAGATAGTCACATGCCAGGTGACCCTTTCCGCCGCATTCATAACACTTCATGCTCCTCGTACGGCTGGCTCTGGCCCTCTTGGACCTCTACATCATCTGTCTACTGCCCACAAATTACTCGGCAACTGAACAAAAAAAACACGGCAAAGCCAGCAGCTCTGGAACACGCTCGGGGTGTAGAGCTACTTGCACAAACTCCACCCTGAAGAAGGTCTCAATGTCTTCCCATGTGGAGGTCATCCCATCGTAAAACTGGAACAAGTGGCTCAACCACCTGCCTGCTTCTGCCTGAAGAAGGTTGGCAGCAAAGATCACCATGAAGTCTGCTAGCATCCCTACTAGCCTGAAGACTCTCACCACATCCTCCAGCCAATCCTCAGCCGCCTGCGGGTCCATCTCTCCCCAGAACCTGGGTGACCTCTGGCGCTGGAACTCGTGCAGCGCACTCCAGTGGCGTGCATCGTCTACTGCTGGGGCTGGTGCCATCGGTGGGAGAACGTATGGCAGTACTGATGGTGCCTCCGTTGGTGCCTCAACTGCAAGATGGCCCTGTACCGAAGCCTCGTTGCTCGGAAGGCTGTTATTACGCACATCCATCGAGATCTAGTCGGTCGTCCGTGAAAAGGAATCCTGAAAGAAACTACGTGACACGGTCAAATGATTATACCTGGTGAGATGACCTGGTTTGAGCTGACATTTAAAAACTTCTGGAAACACACACGCAATCATTTTTTTCGTGCACAAAGTCGAAAATCAGTTGTCAGGGTCTTGGTGTATGGATACGTCGGCCACCCTCACCAAAACTGGACTCCCTGAACTGAAGACCACACATGGTACTCTTAACACTATTGCTTCACAAAAAGAAAATATCAGAGTTATAAGTTCTACGGTAGAACTAACTCCTCTGATACCAATTTTTCACGACCCGTCCTCGGGGCCCGTGTCGTGACTACACCAAGCCCGCCTTCCATAGGCCAGGGGCTGGCGACTAGCACCAAAGGCGTAAATACCGATAACTGGGAAGACATTGCCTTTATAAAAGTAAACAAAATACCACAGAGTACAAGGAGAAGAAAAACACTAAGTACAAAGAGAAGTGCTGAAAGGTAAACGAGCCAGAATACAAACCCAAATGAAAGTACAACTACAAATGAACCAAGTACAACTGAAAAAGACAACAGCTGGAAGGACGGAAGTGGCTCCTGGGTCGTCCTCCACGGATCCTACCTGAAGGGTAGGTACAGACAGCGCAGCTCCTGGATCATCGACCACGGATCCTACCTGAAGGGTAGGTACACCTAGCCTCCACAACGCTCTCGCCCGTCAACCTCCTCCGAGTGTCATCTCGCTTTGAAGTCCACCTCCGGATACTGACTTGCTATGTAGTCCACCTCCGGGTACTGACTCGTCGTGTAGTCCACCTCCGGGTACCGTCCAGTCCTCGAACACTCGGCCTCCGTCAGCACTGTCCGTCATCTACAACCAACACAACGAGGTGCGGGCATAGCCCGTGTAGGAGTGAGTATAACGATACTCAGTAGGGACCCTGAGATCCAACAAGTTCTCACTAAAACCAACATGGATAACCACAAAGAATATCTCAACAGATTACCTCTACTTCGGTATATTCCCATGCATATACCTAAGTTGTCAAGTAAGTCATCTCAATCAAAAGGAAAACACCAAGATCATGAAATCAACATATAACCACCACCCAGGTATATGCCCATACATATACCTAAGTTATCAAGTGACCCATCGAAATCAAGAGGTAAACACAAAAGTCATAGACTCATCTAAATCCAGGATTTTCATTATCGCAACTGTAACTGCTGAAGAGATCCGTCTCTATAGTGTACAGTGGTCCTGTCATGACTCCAAGGTACTGCTCACTAACCTAAGACTGCTGAGGTACTCCTCCTGTCGAGTACTGAGGGTCAGCCACCAAAACACAGTAATGCTTCCCGCCGAGGTATGCCAACCAAACATAGTAGTGCACACCCCCTAGGAGCCTATAAAGGTACTTTCCGGACGAGTACTGCGGGTCTGCACTGTCACACAGGTAGTGCTCCGTCCTCCATGGTTCTGCACCTCACAAGGTAGTGCTCCGTCCACTGGGCTAGTCAACTCACTCCAAGTCGAGTCGGTCAAGTTGTCGTCAGGTCCCAGTCGGCTACACGGTCTCCGTACTCTGCACGCTCATCTCCATGAGGGTCCTCTCCACGAGCTACAGGTCGATACTCCAAGTATCACAAGTCCCACAAATGAAGTATCTCAAAGGACCTCCTCGTCGTAGGGGTCTCAACGCAACAGACGTCGCGTCAATCAGACCCCTAATCTGTGAGTTATTAGCATTTTCGTCCCCGGGGCACGGTTGGTTTCATGAGCGAACCAACCCGGCCGTATCTCAACTATACCCCGAACTCTCATTGGGTATACTCGTAGAGACCGTTTCTCAACGAGATCACCAACGCCACTGACAGTTCGTCAAACGGACGTCCGGTCTGAAAGATATCAGCTTTTCCGTTCCAGGGGCCCGGTTGGATTTCGGGTACAATCCAACCCGGCCACTATCCAACTGCAACCAAAACTCGGGCGAAGTATTCCAAAAGTTCTGTCTCATCAAGAAGAAATCAACAAGACAGATGGCACGTCAATCAGATGCCCGGTCTGTGAGTTATTGGCTTTTTCGTTCCAGAGGCCCAGTTGGTTTCGTGAGAGAACCAACCTGACCACACTCCGACGGCATCCAAACCTCGAGCGGAGTAAGCCAAAAGATCTGTCTCACTTAGAGGAATCCATCAAAGTCGAGGGCACGTCAATCGGACGTCCGGAGCTCAAGATATAAGCGTTTCCGCTCCGAGGGCCCGGTTGGTTTCGTATCCGAACCAACCCGGCAGAACCCAAGGTATTCCGAAACCTTGAGTGTAAAATACCGAAACGACCGTCTCGATCCATGGATCACATCTCCACTGACGGTGCGTCAATCGGAGGTCTACAGCTCAGGATATGGGCGAATGACTGAAAAGGGTCAGAAAACGGGGGGTCTGGGCCCGGCCCGGCCCGACCCGACCCCCCCTGGGTCGACCCAACCCGGGTTCGGGTCCGACCCGGCGGGGCGCGACCCGGAACGGCCGGCACGGTCTGGGCGCGGCACTGCCTGGTGGTCCGGCCGGGGGGCTCGGCGCTGGCCGAGCGGCAGCGCCTAAGGAGCCCCCCCCCCCCCCCCCCCCCCCCGCGCGGGGGCCGCTCTGTGTCACCGGACGTGGCGCGCTGCCGCATTCCACATTCCCCTGTCCCGCGCGGCCGCGGGACCGTCGCTCGCCATCGCGGCTTCAGCCTCGGTGGATTCTTCCGGCAGCACGCCGGGCACCGCCGCCCCCAAACGCCGGCGCCGCCGCGCCGGCGGGGGCTTCCGCGGAACACTGGACGTGCTCCGGTGGTCCGATTCGCCTGCGGTCTTCGCCAGATATTATCCCGGAACCCGACCTTCGCTGCAAAGCCTTCAAAACGCCTTCGCGGCCCACCTCACCATCGATCGTCAATCCGCACTTCCACAGCAAACCGCGGGGTCTTCAAATTGCCTCCGCGACCCCGACTCCGCCCGCGGTTTCATTCGGCCTCAACGGCGCGGCACGACGGCGCCACGCTTCTTCGCCGCGTTCTTTCTCTTTTCTACATGGTGACGTTGCACCATGCCGCCTTTATTCGTGCCGCAATGAATCAAACAACAAAGAGGGGGTAGAGTCGGTCGTGTTCGTGCAGTCCGACCTCCTCCCATTAAGTTGGTAACAAGCAGCCCAAAAGACGAATAACAACAAGGAAATTTCATGAACAAAAGAGAAACAACCCAAATTTTTTTCCCCACAACAGACTATTCCCAACCCGCAAGGAAAACGTTCGTGTATCAACTAGGTAATAAGTTGATATGTGTTCTTTGTTTTCTTTAGGAAGAAAGAAATCAAGGGAATAAAATAATTCTTAAAACATATATCCCTACCTCAAGCGTTGTTGTCGAATGCGAGTTAGTCGCGGAAGAAGAGGATCATCATGGAAGAAATGTCATTGACGTCACGGTACACGGCGTCGCGTCATCGATCTCCGAGGGTTTGGCATTCTTTCGTCGAAGGTCAGAGCGTTCTTCGCGTTCTTCGCGTTCTTCGTCAAAGAAGGACGCTGTCCTCCAAATCCTCTCCATGCCACAAGTTCCAACAGAAATAAAATAACAGTTATCTTATTTTATTAACGCACATGACACGTTTGAATTTCAAAAGAAAAGAAACGAACAATTAATTCAATGAATTAATTGTAACGATTTAACTACCCAATTAATGAGGCATTTCTTAACCAGAAAAATGCACGGTTGACTTTCATTAAAGAGGGGGGTTTCAGTTGCGTTACTTAGAGGAAAAGAAACGGTGGGGCTCATGCGGCCCCCACCTCAAAAATATCCTACCAAGTGGGTAAGATATTTTGGGTTTCACCCTATCCGCTTAACTTAGCTTAAGTGGCTTTTATGTGGCTTTAAGTGAAATAAAATAAAGTTGTCGCACCAATTTATTTTATTTCTTAACTTAACCCCAATAATTAAAAACCACACCCGAGCAAACGCAACTCCGGAAAAGGCGTTTCTAAGCAAATACCCGCACTGCGATTCCATCGGTGCCCTAGGAATTCGATTCCGAGCACCGGTTCAAAAGTTAGAAAAACTCGCTCGTTCGTTCACTGAACGTACCCGAGCTAAACTTCGGAAATTAATTACGAGCACACCGGGCCTTGGAATCAGGCACCATCAGAAACTGCGTTCTTGTAAAATTCCAAAGAAAATTAAGAAAAAATTTTCCTTGAAATTTCTGGGTCTTAACAGATGCAAGAAATCAGGAAACAAAAAAACAGTTTTTTATTCTATTGGGAATAAATAGGGAGTGGCCTTAGGAAGAATAATGAATGATCTCAAAATTATGGTTGATAAGAAAAATGGTTTTTCACAAAAAGGAGTTGGAGAAATGATAATACTTGTGCTCTCTAAAATAATATTAGAAATCGAAAAAAATATTGAATCTTGAAGAATAAATAAATTTTACATAGAAAAATCTATGATCCTTGATTTTCACAATGAAGAAGAAAGATGATTCACCTAGTTACCTAAATATTTTTATATTTCATTTGTGATTACCATTAATGGAATTAGTGTTTAATTATTATTTAATGGGGAAATCATATGAAGAATGATGAGTGTCTATTCTAGATAGTAAAAATGTATATGCATCCTTCAATGATTGCTATGAAAATTCATATTCTAGAAATTCTAATTTTTAGATCATCTTTTATTAAGTTGATTAAAGTGGTTGATATAAATATGTGATAGGAAAATTAAGAAGATTAAATCAAGGATTTATATTCAAATTTGTACTGTAAACAATATACAATGAATAAAATCACCATCGATGAGGCTATCACTGTAGTCAATTTTGAACATTAATAAATAGAAACCCAATTTTTCTATTTTCTAAATATGAAACTTCATTATATACAACTTTTAAACAGATAAAAACTTATGAAGATAAATATGAATGTCTCCTTGAGGCTGGATATAAGTGAATAATGTCGAAGAATACTCCATAATCTTTATCTCATAATTTTGTTATTATTATATAAAGTATTTGAAGATAAATTCATTAAAGTGGTATAATTTCATTTTCTACCATCCTTGATAACTATAATAATAATATCTCAACCCAATGGGAAAATAATCAAATTACCCAATTACATTAGAAGAGTCAAAAGATCATGAGGTTATAAAGATGTTAATCCTTTTACTTTCACTTGAATGATTTTAACATGTTTGTTAGAAGAGAGTGCAATAGTTTCACATTGATATGTATGAGAAAGTTGTGCATCATTTACTATAAATGGTTTTTCATAGCATAAATAAAATTTGATATCCCATGAAAACATTATTGTAATATCTCATCTCATTTGGTATCATTCATATTTTTGAGGGAAAACATTGTTTTCCAGATCAAATCCTCATTTTTTCTAAACCAAGCATGAAACAAGTGGACTTAGAGTGGAATGGTTGGTGGATATTTTGTAAGTATGAATTAAAATTAATTTACCAATTACATTGTATTTTATCAATAGGGGAGACAAATTAAAATTTATATTTGATAAGGAAGGGGTATAGAAGGTATTCCACTTATTGACCCATCATTGAGATGGTATTACCAACAAATTCATAGTGAGATATTATTTATCCCAATTTGTGTGAGAATTATTTTTTGTTAAGGAATGGATTTTAAGATATTCCAATATAATTAAAAATAATTAATGTGTACTGGAATTTTATTTGAAGAACCCATACTTGACTATGATGAAGATCCCAAGAGTTTTGTTCAATCATATTAAGAGATCTAAGTCTAAAAGACACATCTTGGAAGAAATGGTTTGACGATTTATGTGTTTCATCCCTGTTATTTAAGAGATATGAAAATATATATTGATCAAGGTTAAAACCAAAGGTGTATCATAAAGAAATCATTAAGGTAAGGAAGATAACATTGGAATATATGATGAATGTAAAAACTATTTTTATAAGTGTTTAGTTAAAATGTTATAGACCAGACAAGACAAGTGGCCATATCAACTACCCATATTAGAGAAAAGATCATAAAATAGGACCTCGCATATATATCTATCCCAAGGAACAAGGTAGGTAGAGTGTTTTCATATAAATACATGGGAATAAAAATATTGATTGAAGGCGATGTATGGTTCATGTGGGTCAACGTACAATGTGTTAAAGTGTATGTGAATATTCTGGGGTAGACCTAAGTATTCACATTGAGTGTCTATGTGAATGATATTTCATATTCATAAGTAGCATGTTTCAAAAAAAAATTAACATGGGACTTTTGGATCATGGCACAGTATTCACTTGCTAAATAGGTAGATAAATTATTGACACCACCTGATTGAATCGATATATTCCTTCATATCATGCCACATGATTGTTTGCTACATTCTGACTATTGAGGGTTTTATTTGAATAGAAACTCAGGTAGTGTGGTGTATACTAAAATGAGGTACAAATATAAGGATGAAACTATGACCATGAGAATAATGATACAATGTAGTGTGAAAGTAAGGAGAAAACCGTTCTTGTATATGGATAACTATCATGAGGGACAACCATAAGTATGGAAATGTTTTAATGAGGGGAATATTGTTGTGAGGTGTAACTTTTCAATGGTACGAGGAGCTACCACGAACTATTCAAGCTAAGATAATCGATGACAACCATCACATGGTCGTATGAGGTATCATGGCTTGAATCTTCCATATACATGATCTATGATTTGATTGAGCCGTTGTCCACAATTATCATTGTGAGTCATCCTCTATAATTATAATCAGTTAAAAACATATTGTGTGTACCTCTATAAAATATTTATTTAATACTTATATAGTCATCTATGATGATTATGTCAAAGAATTCGATGAGATAAATTGGGAGTAGGATTCTTTCTTGAAATGTTACTTACATGCATTAAATTAAAATGAGATGATAAATTCATTGGTATGCAGTGCATCTTTATCACATAGAAGGAATAAAATATCAATTCCATGCATGTGATACTCATACATAATGTATTGCAAGTATAAAATAAATGGGTATTCAATATACATATTTCATATCTTTGTCCTTCTTCCCCCTCTTATTTATCCCCTTTCCTTTTCCATCCCCTTTCTATATTTTGTTCTTATTTCCCCCGACTCAATCACACCTTCTATTTCCATTGGCAGACCTATGTATTCCTCATCAAATCATATCTTAGGATATCTGCCAACATCGATTTTAAATTCTTCATAATTCTCTCTACAAAGATGGTTTTTGTATCTTTCGTGTTCTTCCAAGTTTGATTTTTTACTAGCGGTGGCTTCATTAGTTTGGGTTTATGGTCATGGAGAAGTTGTCTCACTATTCCAGTCCAACCTGATTCAAACACTAAAATGGCTTTAAGATTCATTCACTACTCTACCAGCCATTCTGTAGAAGTGGGTTTAAGGAGGTATTGAGAAGTTATGTTCATATTGTCTTGAATTTCATTGAGGTATTTCCAAGAATTGATCTTAGCTACAATGGTTCTAGATTTTCATACCATTTTGATGGTGTGATTGCAACTCTGATTTTCATTAATGTGTCGTGGAATCATGTATTTTGTGGAAAGGATTGTCTCTTTGTTCCCACATGCTCCAAATTCTACTCTAGATTACAATTATAATGCTCTTCCTATAGTCAGTCTAGTGTAGTGTTTTACATGTATGTTTTTGGATGTGATCTTTGAGAAAGAGATGATGTTCATACTATTTCCCTATACTTTCTTTGTCCCTTCGCGGTGTTATAGTATTTGGTTTCATGGATGTTTGTTCCATTTATTTGTGTTGATTTTGTGGTCTATGGTCATTTTGGTTTTGTCAGGGCAATTATTGTCAGCAGTCTAATCTTTCCATCATTTCTGATTCCCAGAAAATGATGAAGAATCCAGTTGTTTGGATAATAGATTTTGAGGTCACCATGATGGCGTTCTTGTGATGGAAGCTCATGGTGCTTCTCAACTCCAGTGTTAACCAGGAATTACAGGAATGGAGTGACGGTTCTAGTGATGATCATGTCATTGTCAGATCGAAAAGCACGAATGATGATGAAGAATTAGGTGTTGTGAGGCCTCAAATCTTATGATTCATAAGGCAAGAGGAGTGTTTCTAATATTTGAAATTTGATATTTGAAATTTTAATGGGGAATTTTGGGATTCTATGGGTAGTTTGGTGATCTCATTCTATTGGGGTGTTTCCTATAAGGGTTCCCACTTCCCCTTAAAGTCGATATTTTAAAAATTAAAAAAAGGATATGGTGTATATCAAAACCCTTGGATCATTATTGATGAAACATTTATGAAGCTTAATTCAATTATATTAATAAATGTGAAGGTAATTTCAGTTTAATTACGACTTATTTAAAATAAAAAATTTTGTTGTGTTGTTATTTACAACTATGATGAAGAAATAATGGAGGATATTTTGGATGTGAAGGATGAGTAAACAAACAACTGAATCTATTGTTATTATTATTATTATAAATAAATAAATATATATGCATATATTAGGTTATTGATGAAATGAAATAGTGTATCTGGAGATTCTATATAAAAAAGAGAATATTTCTTGGTATCAAAGAAGAATTGAGATGTCCGACTCTATGATTTTTATACACATGTCCTGACTTAGACAGATGAATTTGAACTTGTGTAGATTGTTTTTAAAAGTATTAAGGTAAGGAAAGCAGTGGGGAAATATATATATAATGAAATTGAAGTGCAATAATGAAATATCAATGAATAAGAGATAAAAATAAGATGTTGTTATTTGAAAGTTTCATTCATTAATAGAATCAATTATAGTCAGTGACAAGGGAAAATAATTGGAGGTGAATAATTATTGAATATTTCTAATAAAATAATTATTACATTTTTTACGGTGGACAAGAGAAGTGATATTTTCATTTCTATTAATACTAATGAATAATAATAAAGGATTATTGTATTATACTATGAATGTGAAAATAGAATAAGAATGAAAATAAAAAACAATCTACACTATGAAATTTAATAGAAGTTTCAAAGAATGGAGAAACTTCATGTCATCAAAGAGTAGATCATGAAGTTGAAGACTGTCTATAAAGGTATTATAAATATAATAAAATAATCTACAATTCAAAAAAAATCTATTAGTAGTACAGAGAAATATGGGGTTTTTTATAATCCCCCAATTGTGTTTATAATTCTACACTTCTGGTTCATGATTATTTTTTGACTTACCCAATGTAATAAGAAAATTGTTACAAAGGCCTATGAAATTGAGAATTAGTTCTCAGTTACACCATGGAGTAACCATTTCTTACTAAAAGGCGTAACTTTTAAATATCCTATCCATGTTTTGTGTGTGAAAAAATGAAGTAAATATAATAAAAAAATTGAATAAATATCATGAATGTTCTAAGAGGTAAATGGATAAAAGGATAAAATGTGGGTAAAAATTATTATACACTAATTCACCCAATTAGTGTTGAGAATATCCCTAATTGGATCTATTAGGTGTTTCTTCATTATATAGAGTATTTTCTATTTTCTAAGGAACCCCATTCTTCTCTTCAACACAAACTCTTTATGAGATCCATGATGTGAAATGTTAGGTTTTCTAATGGAATGTGACCATTATATCATCGTTTTTTTATTTGGAACACTTTCTCCATAACCCACTATTAATTACATGGGATATTAAAATACCAAATTTATGGAATATTTTTTAATTTTCTTAACCTTTTATTTTTTTATACTTACATTTTTAAAATGATCGACTCAACTTCATGTTTCTGGATATTTTTTTATTCTTTCATTAAGTTTATCATTCATATCTTCTTTGATCATAGTACCTTTTGAAATTATTTCCGCTAATTAATTATAAATTTCACAAATTGTGTTACTTTGTTTCTTATTCATTGTGTTCATCCAAGTGATGATATACATATAGATCACCTTCCCTTGGTTTATCCTATTATTCTCTCTATCAAATTATCCCATGTTTAAAGAAAGTTAATTATTATTGGTCATAAAATGTTTATTTTTATGACATGACCCATCTCATTAAAACTATATTTTTTCCTCTCTTTTAAAAGTAATATCACTCAATTACTTGATCTAGGATTCATTATTTTTAATTAGATCATTATCCACTTGATTAAATATATTATTTAATCTTTTAAAATTTTCTAACTCAATATTTTTTCTTCTAATATAGAACTAATGTGACTCATTTTTTTCATTAAATTCATGACCACTTCTTACAGTCCATGATCATTATCATCTAATTAGTGTATAACTTCCACCATTAGATTCCTTGATATCTTATTTTCTTAAGTGTATTCAAAATCACTAAGGATATCTGACTCCTCAACTAATCCTAAAGCATCCTTGAATAGATTATCAGGTTCACAATTAGAATTATTTTTACATCCTTTAAAAAGAAAGTATAATATTTAACATGAATCATAGATTTATGAAATATTGTTTTGTTATTTTAAATTACACTATATAATTTCTTCTTATTAAAATTATATCTTTTTTTATTTCAATAATGATTTTATGGTAGAATAAAATTCAACAACAAGAAATAATTTGATTAATGTAATAAAATTACAACAATGAATGACCTATTATGTGATTCTACTTATTATCACTAAGGGTATTTATTATATGATATTCTAGGTGGATGGGGGTGACCAATGGTATGAAATTTGATCTAATATTGAAAATTAATCCTCAATCTCTTAGTTACTTAAATTATATTGACCCCATTTTTAATATGGTCACACTTATGTTCCTCTTTCAAAAATGATCCAATTACAAGCTAACTTATCTTTTACATACTCTAATTATATTAGTTATTAATTATCATAAACACACAACATTATGACATGAAGAAATTAGTTGAAGAATGCACACCATTCCCAATAATTTTACTATTATCACCAAAAGTTGGAAAATTAAGGTGTATCCAATGAAAATGTGATGATGTACTAGAAACCATTGAATTCACTACTCAGTGATTGGTTTTAAAAAGATAATTTTATTCATGGGACTACTTATCTTAGAGGGGTCACTTTATCACTTATATCTATTTTCTCACTACTCGAGGGATGAAAATCCATGTTGACATGAAATACTAAATATAAACTATAACACCATCTTTACATATTCATCATGTATAGCTTGGTTCTCACTAATATGAACATAATGATTCATCATAAAACGTTTTTGAATATCATCATGAATACAACCTCAATATATATTATATATCATTTAATCAAAAAGTTCTTCATTTAGTAAAATATTCAATGATTACCAAAACATAAATTTTCATTTATCATCATAATTTTCTCTTCATAGTCTTTAAATAAGAATTTTATTATATTAATTATTAATTGAATAAAAATAAATTGTATTTGTTTACAAAGAAATATGTATAATTCAAGGTTCCCAAAAATTCATTTTTCAATAACAAATTAAAAAATATTTATGTTACAAACATCTTATAATATTAATTAACCACAAGAAATATGGGAAAATTCATCCATCAATAATCCTCAAATTTGTTTCAATGTAATCACAGTTCAATTCTATAAGTATGGAGATATTCAACAAATATGTCCTCATTTTGGGGAATTTTTCTTATATTTTCTCCTTTAAGAAATACACTATAAAATCATATAAATATATCCATTTAAATATTTCATTTTGAATAGTTACCACGTAGATGTTTGATGAATCCACCCATAAATGATCTCCAAAAAATAAACTACACCTCCTTTTATTTTTGTATCACAAAATATCTAAAAGATGGGAATAACGAGTTTAAAATATTCTTATTGACTTAACATGATCATTTCCTGATAGTAATCATAATGAAAAAATCCATTCCCTCACCCAAATACCTAAAATTAGGATAAGCCCATATTAGAAATCCGTACAGTGTAAACACATCCCTTGTGGTAAAATTAACTTCAGTAATCATTAGGAATTTTTTTATTGAAAATGTAATTGGACTAAAGACAACAAAAGGGAAACCCCCCCCCACCCCTCTCGCTCTGAATAGACAAGTATTCGAGGAGGCCTAAAATGGAGGATCCTGAGAGCATCCACTTTAATGAGGTTAACCCCCAAAGCTTTCATACTAACCACTGAATGCAAAAAAAACATCCATCACGCCATCGAATTCTAATGAAGCCAAGTGATATGTAAACATGTTATCCTCCCTCCAGGTATGAAGGATCTGTATTCTAATACTAAGAATGCTATTTCATTTTCAGATACCATAGTTAATAGAACCAGGAGAGCCTATACACCATTTCAATGAGTTTTAGACAGTCAATGAGTCCATTTCCACTTCTGAGATCACCAAACCCTTTTGCTCACATAATCTGAGCCCATTGAGCATCAGTAAAGCCTTTACATGTATGGAGGATCCTTGGACCAGCCTGGCCGAGGAAGCCAAAAAAAACCTACCCATTTCCATCATGCATGACCCCGCATCCCTGCATTTCCCCCAGCAGACATAACCCATCCGTATTCAGTTTTGAACCATACATGTGGGGGTGTCTCTATAAAACCCAATTCCGTACTCTGTTGGTGGATGGAAGAGTATCACAGGCTCTGAATTTAATGTGTTGTAAAGAGGGGGGCTCCTTATAGTTCCTCAGAACCATGGCCAAGTCAATAAGAAAGTTCCTAGCCCACAAAATAATAACATGATATAATATAGATTCACCTTTAAACCTCACCCTATTACACACCTACAAGAGAACCCAACACCATTCATGAAGCACCAACCATTGAACCAGGCATTCCAGGGCTCCCCCCTTAGCCATGATACCATTTGTCGAGAAAGGGAAGATTGGATGAAACCTCGATAGAGAGCGCAATGAAATTTACAAGTATCTTCCACACATAAAATACCCATTATGTATCAAAGAATAAAGGATGTATGGTCTCCAGACTCAAGGCCTTAAAACACATGCTCTTATAAGAATATGGGATACCACATCATGTGATATTATCATTTGTCAGGACAAACCTATTACTGATCCTCAGTGTGAGAAAATTGAACTTGGTAGGAACACTCCACACCCAGATTACCTCATCCCACGTGTGGGATTGGAATTTCTGAATAAATGTATACTGAAATCCCTTCAATGAAAATAAACCCATGGGGGAAGGGGTGAAAGCACATTTATCTGACTCTAAATTCAGATCAATGAGATTAAAATGGTTATACTACTCCCAATCCATAATCGCCTTAATAATGGAGGGGAAAAGGCTGGGTTCCCAGCATGAATGATCAATGGATGGGAAACCAGGAAAGCCCATATCAACACCACACTAGTTATAGTACCTGAAAAAGATGTATTCTATCCTAATAATTTAGAGAGAGTGCGAGTGAAGGGCGGTGAAGAGGGGATCAGTGATTGACTAAAGAGATGAAGGGTGACCCCCTGCATTTTCACAAAGCCCGGAGGCATATCTGTGCATGGTATTACCTTAAAGAGAAAATTTTTCTAGAACACTCCATGCAAGCTTATCATGAATGTTGTAAAGGGTATCTTCCAAACTCTGCATGTTAATACCACCCTCACTCACTGGTTTCGCCATCCTGCTCTAGGAGACCTAGTGTCTATTACCCTCAGATAATGGATCCCATATGAACCTTGCAAGGATCCTATCAATATATTTGATGACACCCTTTGGAAGATTGATTGAAAAATGCCATGAACTAGAGAAGTCCTGAGTACGTTATTAACCAGAGCTATCCACCCACCAAACAAGGGGAACATATTTTTCTAGTTTAGCACTCTATTGGTGATCCTAGAGAGGAGTTGGTTGAATTCACCAAGGTGAAACCTAAATAAAAAAATGGGGCCCCCTAGATAGTCCATTGGAAGAATCCTTCTCAACAATCCTAGGTCCCAAACAATTGTATCAACTTGCTTAGTGTTGAACTTGTTCAAAAAGAATAATTTTATCTTTCCATTGTTGATTATATGACTACTGTAGTGGAAATAATCATCCAACCCTTTGTTCAGGCCATGGATTGACTTTCTCATAGTGTTTATAAAAAGGATAGTATAGTTGATTAACATGAATTGTGAAATATATGGCACATTCATCCAACAAATATATAGAAGAATGAATCCTTGATTTATGCTTATATGGATCAGGAGACTCAGGACAACCGGAATAATGATAAACAGACTACGCGAGATGGGATATCCTTTCCTACAACCCAGAGTGAAATTCAAAAAATCACAGGATTTCTCCATGAGGTTCACTGATAGCTACAGATAGTTGAAACAATGAAACAAGATACAAATGTTACGGGTGTTGAGACCCATACCAGCAAAAACAATATCAATAAATATCCATTCAACCCAATAATATGACTTGTTCATATCAAGTTTGATAATCGGGTTGGACCCTCATGACCTGACGCTGATTTCGTTGAGGATATCTTGATCTAGGGTGATGGCCTCTTATATCGACCCACATTTAATAAACCCATTTAGTTCCATCGACACCCACCATAGTATGTTGATGGCCATCATGATGTTAAAAATGGTATCCAAGAAATTTTACGAGGTATTACACATGATTATAGGGCGATAATGAGAGATTGATTTGGGGTTCTTATTATTAGGAATAATCACAATGGTGGTGTCACTTGAGACGTGGGGCGAGCTACCCCCAGAAAAAGTACTGGATGGAAGAAACCAGATCCTCCTTCACAATATCCCATGAAGTCCTGTATAAAGATCTTGGGAACCCATCTAGCCCCACGATGCTATTCAGATTCTTGTGCATGAGAGCATATTTAATCTTCTGCTTGACTGGTATAGCCCCTAAGGCTTCGTTATTCTACTTCGTAGTGATGTTAGGAATCATATCCAAAATGTTCGAGTGCTTTGCGAGATACCCATTGGGAAAGTGTTCGTTTGGACCAGCCAGAAGGTCCGAGAAAAACATGTTTTCCTTGCTACCTGCCACATCCTTGTACTCTATGAAAGATCCGTCCACCCATGTAATATTGGGTTTGATTATCCTTTTCCTATATTTAATTTATTCCTGAATGAATGTCGAGTTTCTATATACATCCTTCATCCATATGGTCCTAGCCCCATCTCGGGAAAGGCGCTTCTGCTTTAGGACCATGTCACCCAGAATGTCCTTCCTCTAGGTCTGTTCCTCATTGGTGTGGTCATCCAACACATCCTCCAACTGACCCTCAAGGAATTCAATGTCTCTCATGGAATCCTCTAAATCCACTTCACGATGGGGAACATCTTTTGTCCATGAGCGATTCATATGTTTCAGCCTCCGCAGCATGTTGTGTAATGAAACCCACTTATTGACTTGAGAGTGGCCCTCCCAGACAGATCTAACAAGTTCATGGTATCTGGGGATGGAGTCCAAAAACTAACTAAATCAGAAACGATCTTGACGAGAAAAAGAAGAATCCATAGAAATAAGGAGAGGGGAATGGTCTGAGCTACCCCGAACTAAATGAGTAACCTTTGAACTAGAGAAAATAGAGATGTCCTGAATATTTTCCAGGCAGCGATCGAGACGACCTAACAAGTGGCAGTGACCTCTTTGGTTAATGCACCATGTGAAACTATCCCCCTTGAATCCAAGATCAGAGAGTCCCATAGCTGCCATTAACTAAATGAAATCAAGGCTGGATTTAATGGGGAAAGGACCCCTACCCTTCCTTTCCATCCCATCTGCCACAACATTAAAGTCACCCCCAACGATCCACGATTATATCCCAGAGTCAAACACACAATGATCCTCCAAAAACATATCTCTTAGGTGGTAAATAATATACATAAAAAAGGATGGAATTCCTCAAGTCACCTTGACATTGATAAACTAGTCTCCTGGACGAACCAAGACCACATTACAATTCCTTTCCCAAAAGATCCAAATGTGTCTATTCATAGGATCATCCTGCATGATTACATGCATTCTGATATTCTTAGAGAACTCCCATAACCTAGAGGGGTGTTTATTATGTTCAAGGAAGACCACCACTACAGCCTTGCAGTTGGAGATCTAATCGAACAAAATTCCAATTTGGCCCGAGTGCCAATTCCCCGAGAATTCCATATGATCAATGGAATCATTTAAACGAGAGTTCCCTTAAACTGGCTCCAGAACTCATAGCCTTCTCCATGTTAGAAGGATATATCATTCACTTGTTATTAACATTGGATCTAGTGAACACTCCAGGCTCCCCTGACACTAGTGACGTAAGCATTAAAGAGCTGACAAGATAACCAATGATTATCTTCCTCCGGATACAAATAGAGGATTTGGATCCTCTCTTATTGGACCCCAAAACACTAGGGGAAAAGAAGCCTGTAGGCTGCAAGGATGGTACCATGGTAAAATTACCATCTCCATCAAGGCTCATGGCCTGAAAAACTACTTTCAGGGTTTAATGATATTTCATTGAAATAACATTGAACCGACATCTACAAACAAATCTTTACTTCATGGAATGATCTTAACCTATTCAAGGAAAAGTAGATATTAACACATTTTGTTCATAGTGAAATAGATCCCACTATGGATTTATTCACATCTAATTAATCCATTTTTATTCAACTGTGATTCCAATTAAATTTCATACAAGAATCCTTGTAGTGTGACACCCAATTTCCCATGGTGAAAAAAAATGACCCGATATAGACATCCCTAAAAAAATTATTAATAGAAATATCATTTCTGGGGAAAAAATAAATATAACACTGACCACCTTTATTGGTTAATATTAAATTTCATTCTCACATATTAGTAAAACTTAGTACTACAGTATATTTCAGTTAATCTATAACATGTTTTATTTATTCCCGTTTACCCTTAACCACACCATCTACAACTTATGATCATTTATTATATAGACCCCTTCTGTTTTGGTCACTTCTATCACGAATCTATTTATCTTCCATCCATATAAGATTAATTTTCATAGATGTAGAACTATTCTTCATGATACAAAGACTCCTCCATCCATAGAATATTAGTATCACGTGACACTTGTTATGTCATGGGTAATGGTGTTGGAGTGTGTTATATATCCTATATAATGAATATTCTATGATTCTTCCAAAAACATCAATAGATCTGTTACAAAGTGGCATCATTTCTCATAGTCTCACAATTCTTCAAAACAAAATAGTTTATTATGATGTGAAACCTACTATGACATGATTCTTATATGTGTGGTATAGATTATGTTTAAAAGATAGAATTTATCTATCATAATCCTACTACATCCAAACACCACCATACATAAAAACAAAAAAAATAAAAAATTCATTACTAAAAAACATTATTATAAATTTTATATTTATTATACTTTTACATTGTTTCTAATAACTCTAATACATACAATACTTAACTATAGTTGAAAAAATATTTGGTGGTTGGCAGAATATCCAACACCAACATCAATTATTAATTAGATCATAACATGATTTTCTTTATTTAAAGGAGTGCAGAATGTGTAAATGGTATGTATTAGGATTTTATACCTCTGGGTTTTTCAAAGGATGAAGTTATTGTAAATTTCATAGAAAAGGAAAAATATTTTATTTGGGGAATATTTCTTTGAAATACATTGGATTACTATTTAATAGATAATATTTATGGAAGTGAACTTATTAAATCCCTGCCACTCTCAATATTTGTATTATTAGATATCAAATTCTAATAAGCCTCTCATGGAACTATAAAAACTTTAAAATTAACTTAATTACATCATGTTTAATTTTGGGAAGATAATTTAACATTATCATTTTTTCATATATGCAACTCCTTTCTCTAAAATGTTAGAGTAATTTTATTGATGATATAATTGTGATTATCCATGTAAACTATTAATAAGAGATATTAATGATAAAAATATTCCTCTAATACTAATTGGTATGATCATTTAAATTAATTAGTAACACATATAAGTCAATTAGTAAATGTTTAAAAGTTATTAAACCTCATGAACAATCACTCTCACTGTGGTAAAATAATAACCACTCAATATTAGTTGATACATAATGTAAATACATAATGAGTATTATTTTATTATGATTAGACCCTAGTTTATATGACTACATCCTTTGTGTATAGTGGTTATTATCTCAAACACACATAATAATTTATCTGTCATCAAAATCAACAAAGGTTGGGTATATATCCTTGAACACTAAACACTATCGACACTAACAAGCTTTTACAAGAACTAATTTTATATAAAAAATGAGAGAAGAATAATACCCTTGAATAATGATCATCAAGTGAAATTAATATATTATAGGGACTCATTAAGTATGATATGATAACTACTAATAGTAAAAATATCCATATTTATACATGTCGACATTATTTTAGTCCTCCTGGTCAACTATAATTTTTAAATAGAAATCTCTATCGAAGAACCATGTAATATTTGTTTTACAATACATGAATTCAGTGTTAACAAAATGTTTATTCTATTTGTATTTAGACTTCTTTAAAACATCATATGACATTGAATTCAGTTTTAATTGATTTGGTGTAATTTTTAGGGAATCATTTGATGTGTGTTCATGTTGACCACATATTGAACACACATATTTAAATTTCCTAAATTTATTTTTGATCTTAATCGTAATGGGAAAAAAAATTGTAGAAAAATTCTATAAAAGCATCTATGTTAGAACTGAATATCAAAGGATGAATCTAGAATTTTTTTTAATGAAACTATTAAATTGGTGGCATGAAAAACATGTTGGATAAAAAAACATACACGAGTAAATATATATTTTAAAATATAAATTTCCCAATTCATTTTAGTGTAATGTAATTTTTTAACAAAAATACGTTTTCTACATTTATGTACCTAGAAAAATAATATATTTCAATCCATGGCGTGTAATATAAGAAAAATGACACATAAAAGGATTCAAAAAAAAGTAAGTGGAAAAATAGAAGTGAATAAAAAAATAAATCAATACAATGTTTGATCTAGAATAAACCATATGATATTAGTGTATTACTCTTCCGAAAGCTCAATTAATGTTGAATATGAGGTCGTGTAAAGTTAAAATGAAGAATGAATCCAAATATAAAGTATATGTTATTGTAGTTTAGTTTTAGTCTTGATAAATTTAGAATACAATGACTCTAGATAGTGGTTTCTCATTACATAGAAATGACTATTTAGATAAACTAAAAAATGATGAAACGAAAGATGGTGGAGATCTATTTTTTGAAACGATATTGAATTGATTATAATGGCTATTTGAGTAACAATTATTGGTTAGAGAACTAATGGAAACATATTTTAGGTGTGAGAAACAAAAACTGATTATACATGAGTATGTTTGCTGAACAAACCTGTGACATAGAAGAATTGACCATCTTGGTCAAAATAAATTCAAAATATTGATTAAAGAGTAAGCTAAAATAACTATTCCTTCCGTGAATAATGGAATGGACAATATTTTAAAAATGTGATGTTAGTGAGTATATTTGAAGAACATCAAATACCAGTCTATTTGAAGATAAATTTCCTTTTTCTTATACAATCCACTTGTCCATGGTGTAAAATCCTTTAATCTTAATGTCCCTAAGAAAACACTTCCTTATTTTATGTAATTACCAAAACATTCATGATAAAATTATTCAATAATCACTATATAGTTACATGTAAAAAATAAAATCCACTTTAATGTTTAATGATATATTATTTTAATCCATTCATGCTCATAAATATAATCATAAATAACATGAATTTTGATGTAACAAAATTTGCTACAATGTAAGAATTTCTTTGTCACTAAATAGATGCACATATAAATTTTATTAGATCTTAATTATGGGGTAGAAATTTACCTCAATGAAGACTTTATATCATTTTAAAAATAAATTTTATTACATTATGAAAACTTTATAAATAAGAAACTAAAGTTTCCATGAATATTTACTGTCTCTTTTCCACATCGAGGTATCCATATTGTGATGCGATCCAATTAACATTACTATCAACTTGTTGAATCCTTTTATTTTTATTTTTTTATATCTATCTCCACCATTGATTAATCACTCTCTGTTGTGAAGGTAAAGAAATATTGTACACGAATTTATATGATTTGTTACAAAAAATCCCACAACATAGTTAATGAACCTTAAATATTCTTGTTTAATAAAATTATACACTTACATGGGTTTATATCCAACCTTTATTTTCATGTGTATGATTTTATGGTTTCCCCATTCCATATCGCTATAATTTTCCTTTGATAGATAGAGTGTTCATAGATGATTTTATAGGAACTTATCCCCTACATTAAGATTCAAATAAAAAACAACTCATGAACATATATAATTACTTTCTAGTGTTTAGGGAAATTTTTTTAAAAAATAATGGAATTTTATTCAAATATAAATCTATCATAGATATAATTAGAACACTTGATAAATCACACATAAACCAAACTAGAGTGTCATATTATAACCCTTAATGACCATATTAATCAAAATAATTCATCATCTTAGATTCATTGATATGTTAGGGGTTTCATTATAGTTATTATGGTATCCAATTGTAAAAATAATCAAAAAATAACAATACTACCTATAAATAACCTATATAAAATTTTAATATTGAAAATATCTTCATTTCATGAACATATCTTAATTTTTCAATATTCCAATGGATCCCATTTAATACTTTCAAGCTCAGGGTATACTTTGGGAGCTTCTTTTAATCTCAATTCATTAGTATAGAATTATTCCACCCTGATTGGTAAACATCCATAATTTTAAAAGATTATTTTTATATATAAATTTTAAATATATTAAGCATTCTAAAATTATTCTTAAATAGATACCATGGATATAGATTCATGAGAGGGAAAAAATTTCTTGAGGTGGAAATTGGGCCTCTCGCAATCTTTTATTTTTCATTGACCTTTCATGAAAATCTCTTACAATTGATGACAATAAACATTGTTTGGTTACAAATTAACTTTAATTAATTAATTTATTTTTTTGTATGATATGGATCATTAAAATTAGAATGCTTTTTATAATTTGACTAGGGTCCATTAATCACTTCAATTTTCTTTGGGAACAATCATTTATGTTCTTTAAAATGTTTCGTAATTCTATGACTACATGGTGTAATCTATAATGTGGCCATGTTATCTACTGCTATCTTACATCTCCTTGGGTATAAATTTTCTAATTATAAGGAACTCATATCAATAAGAAATTTTATAAATTTATATTTGACGACATAGATTCTTGAATATCTAATTGTCTTTTTCTGCATAAATGGAAAATAAAATCGACTCCATTGAATCAATCCGCATTGAAAATTATTAGATTCAACCAGTACTATAAATCATTCAAAGTTATGGATAAAATTCATTCAATGTCATATATATATATATATATCATTTACTTAATTCAATATAAAATCTCCTCTAATTTAGTTTTGTTATGATAATCAAATTATGGATTTGAAAATAAAATGCCATTGTTGTGAAGGGTATCAGGTGAAAATGAAGAATTCAATCATGGGTTATTAAAATTATTTTTACTAGATATTCATCCAATAATTACATCTTGTAAACCAACATATTGATTCTCCAATGGATCTGGTATAAAATTAATTGTAATAAATATATTTAATGTAATGGTACATTAACATTTTATGTGATTTTGACATTCTATACTCATTGTAGGATCACTGTATCTCAAAGGATTTCATTTATAATCCCTCTATTTAATATAAATGTACACCAAATTTTACAAGATTCATTTATATTCTGTGAATATACAATACATTAAAGGAATTTAGTTGTTTTTAGTGCCTTGAAAATTTCAACAAACAGAATAATACATTCCATGAATGAAAAATCAGATTTTACAAGTTATTATCTTTTAATTATCACATTAAACATGGAGACAACAAGTGGGAGGTTTTATAAAATTTTCAACACATCTACGATTTTATGTTCTAAAATAAGTTTAAATAATTAGTAAAAAAATAATTTTTTATCTGGTTCTTAATGAAATTTAACCAATATAAGCGACCCAAAATGACACTTATGTATTATTTTATTTTTCATCCGTGTATAAATAATTTCTTCAGTCACTTCTAAATTAAAAAACATTTTATGATGAAATTAGATTGATTAAAATAGCTTATTACACCGTGTATTTGTTTTAATAAATCGTAAAACCAAAATATTCATAAAAAAGTATTTTAAAATATTCACTTATTTATAAATAAATATGCTTTGAATAAATTAATCAATTAATTAACTTTTAAATATTGAACGTTATTTATAATCTGTAATTGAAATTATTTTATATTTACTTCTGATGATTAGTACGTGTACTATCACTAAACTAAAAACAAGGGTCCCATATCATCATAAATAAGGATTATTCTAAATCAGTGTGATTTTGGATACATATTATTTGTTACCATCTAGGTTTTTATCTCGATTTTTGCGAGTCTGACACAAGGACAGTGATAACTGACTGTAAAATTATCATAAACCATAAAAAGAAAATGAATTTTAAAACCATTAGTAGCATCATATAAACACAGATTTTGTAATAAAATTTCTATATAAATTGATATCTCATCTAGTAGGATTCACACCTTGGGTATCTATACTAGTATACATGATATAACTTTACTTGATTGTATTAGATAAACTTTTATTTATTTACCATTTCCATGAAATTAATGAAATAATTCAATTGAATTTAAAGGGAATGTAAAATATTCCAATGATATTTAGAAGGTAAATTTTTTGTCTTCAACATTCAATTAATATCATATAATAATGATAAATATAAAGAAAAATACAACACCAAAACAAAAAATATTTGATTCTCATAATGCATCAATATAAATTATTTGGGGAATAAATTAATAATGATATGAATCAAATAGGTAAATATAGTTTCTCATAGATATTTTTATCGAATTAAAATATAAACATGTGGTGATACTGTTGATGTGTTGGTCCACATAATATCTTTTACTCGATATCACTATGTGTGGAATTTTTGAGAAGTAGAAATAATGATTAGGATCACCCTACCCAAGAAAGTGAAACATCATCTATTTACTTTCATATTTTCATATCTAGATTATAATATTTATTTTTTAAATCATTTTTAAGTATATCTTCAGTATCATTTAAGTTGGTAATTGTTATAAACCTTTTATATGACTTATAATATATGTGACTTCCAATATATAGTATATAAAGTATTAATGATACTATAATTTCAAATTTAAATCCTTTAATATATCATATATCTTTCGTGGTATCTAATCAATAATTACAATATTTATTTTGGTATTGGGTAATTACTCTGACAAAGTCTAACTATCACTAGTTCCATGTGATAACAAATCTAAATTTTATAACTCTCACATAAAATTTATAAGTCTAAAAAAATATCTATAATCCATGGTAATTTGATATTATCCACTATGGATACTCTAAATACATTGAAAACATCATTTAGATTAAAATTACGTAAGTGATACATATTGAAAATCATAAACGTTTTCCCACTATCACAACTTGAATTATTAGAATGTGACACTGGATTAATATCATCCCAATTTTTTTTGATAATATTTCTCTTTCATTGTATAAATGAATGATTTAGGTCATTCTTTTGCAATTTTATTTTTTCTTTAGCTATCAAATAATTTTTTATGTACTCTGATCCGATAGAATTAGGATTTTTTGGATAATATGATCTTCTCTTGGTAATTTTATTATCCAAAATATGAATGAAAATCAATTTTATTTATCATGAAAATAATATTATTTATTCTATAATTACTTATTCCATATCATCTCTACATAACATGTAAATATTATTTATACTCTCATGGATAACTTTACATGCTACTTAGTGAACATCTCTCAGTATTATTTAAATAATTTACCATATTATATATCTTGAAATGTGTTATAGATATGATATATTAAATTATTAAGGATTCAACATGCCTTTTTATTTTATTTTATTTTATTCTATGTGTTAGGAAATATACATAGAAATATTTCTTCCATGTGATTTATAGAAAAATACTCAATTGTATTGGCTTGTCCCATTTTTTTAATATCATATTAATTCATGTACACTGAAATAATCGATGAAACATTATAAATCCATATCAATATATTTTCTTCGTATAATAAAATTTGACACTTTGAGATATTAATTAAGAAATTTTTTATATAAATAATTTTTAACACTTTTAATAAAAATATTTTCTCATCATATATCACTCACATATATTAATTAGAAAACTTTATAACTCCTAAAAAATGATTGTAAAATAAATGAAAGAATTCATTATAAATGAAACATAACTTCCTCATGGAATCATAACAATGGTCATTCAAATATTTTAAGTGATTCTTTTATCCCTAATTTGATACAATAAAATTTCATATTATATGGGATTATTTTTATATTATAAACCCTTTTAGTAACATATTATTTATTTTTTAGAAATATTCCATTCGAGATTTTTTTGATATTCAATTAAAAAATATAAAAATCTTGGTAATATATAGTGGAAAGATTAATTCATATGTATTTTATTATATCTATTACTAAAAATGTTTTATAATATTATATAATTTGAACTATGCTAAAACCATTAATGTCACATATTTATTTAAAAAAATTATTTCTTATATCCATGAACTTGATTATTTTAGTAGTATATAATCTCCAATAAAATATATATTATATAGAAGTTATACCAAGATAAAAACATTATATTCCTATACAGATTCTATTTTTTAATTCATAGTTACTTTATATTTAGAAACTTATTTTACATTTATAGATAACTTATTGTAAATGGATTTATTATATTGAATGAAAAATATATCACTGAACATAGTTATTATAAATCTATATCTATTTGATTTTGTAAATATATTTTCAATATATGTGTCTTTGGATCTTAACTTTTCATGATATATTCTATGACATGTTAAACTTCTAACTTCTTATGTACTCTAATCCTTGATGTAAATAAAGTCCATATCTTCCCCAATATCTCAATTATATATATATATATATATAATATTATAGATATTTGAAAAATATACTTTTACTTGATTATCACTTTTATTCAATGGAATTTATTATGTAATATACTTTCTAACCTGTTTGATAATTTATAAAAAGGCACATCACTTTTGTTTATGTAATGTTTAATCTAAACATACCCATTAAATATTCTCAACATATTTTCAGTTGATTTTCAAGTAAGTTTTTTCACTTATGGTAATAATTCTTTTATGTGATCCTGGATATAGATTCATTTGAAAGAAGGATATGTATGTATATATTTATTTTAAATCCATATCTCTAAAATTACAATGGACATATTTTATGTCTCATTATTAACTATACCATGTTGAGTAAGATGCAATTATTCCTTTCAATAAGAAAACTCCACTGATATTGTCATGAGGGGAATGTTAAGAGACTATATCAAACTCTTTCATTATGATAATTGATGTTGTTTAATGACAATATTAGCCTCATTATATGTGATGCTATCTTATGTTATTAGAAAAATAATTCCTTACTTCACAATTATTTGTTTTATGTTTCTTAAATTAATATTTATTTTTATATCATAAATTAGATATAAATATATCTATTATTAATATGTATACAGTTATAATGTATGAAAAATCAGCAGAAGGTTCCAGATTAAATGTATCAAATACACTACTATATATTAGGACTATATCCACGGTGAAAAAACATATTATTATTAGATCCAAAACTATTTCTATAAGGTTTAATGATTCTTTTTGAAGTTGTTAAAGTATCCACCGTTAGGATAAGACTATATTTATAGTTTAAATAAAAATAACTACTATAATTACATAATTAACTATTATCATGGTTAAAATACTATGACTATAGTGATCGGTGACATGCCAATTGATTCCACAAGAGCTCTTTAGGGATTTCTTTCCCCAGTTTTCCTATAACGTGAATTTTTAGTCTTTTATCCTTTTAAAGTTGTTCAAGGCTGTTTTTGTTGGATCGAATAGTAGATATAAAAGTCTATTAGATGGAACAATACAAGAGGGGGGGTGAATTGTAGGTTTAAAAACTTTGAGTTTTAGTAACAAAGAGATTAGTTTAAATGAACTTAAACTAATACAAATACAAACACCCACAATTGTATTGAAAGTAAAAGGTAAGATATATTGTAATACTATTGTAAAGTAAAACAATTGTATTCAAGATGAACACAATAATCAGAGTAATACAAATATGATTGATTCTACCTTAAAGCGTATAGAACCAATTGATACAATATGTAATAGAACAATTGTAATTGAAACAATTACAATTGAATATGTAAAAGAAGAAAGGAAACAATACAATCCCTTTCTAAAACAAACAGCGGAAATGTAAAAGTAATACAATTCTTTTAACCCAAAGAGAAGGGTTATCCTTTCACCTAGGATAAAAGGTCTGTCTCACCAACACCTTGGTGAGCCCTCGATACGATTATCGGCACGTCTGTCTGCCTATCCCTGGCAGCCCTCGATACGATGATTGGCTCGTCTGTCTGCCTATCCCCGGCAGCCCTCGATTTTGTAGGTAATCGGCACCTCTGTCTTTCAATCACTTGAAAGCCCTCGATACGATGATCGGACGCACAAAGCTTGATGAGAGAAGTCAGAGTCTCTCTCTCTAGAATCTTCGTAGTTCACAATCTCTTTATTCAATCTCTTTTCTCATCGTTTTCTTCTCAGCTTCAAATGACCTCCTATTTATAGGCCTCGGGTTCCAACGGTCATATTGCCTCCAACGGTCATCTTGAAACAGAAAGCACGACATCGTTTTGATTAGTATATAACTAACTCAACGACATCGTTTTGTTAGGACAAGAGATATATAGAAAAGTAAAACATGAGTATGATTCATATGCAGAGAGAGTATTTTTGACAAAGTACCAAAACAAATAATGATTATCTGAATAGTAGTTAGTACGATACGATCGACAGAGTCAGTACGATACGTTTGACAGAGTCAGTACGATACGTTTGACAGAGTCAGTACGATACGTTTTGGTCGATACGATCAACATCGTACGATACGATAAACATAATAAAAGACAATGTTATTTTACAAACATATGATATAATACATTCGAGATTTCCAAAACAAGACAGAATATATTTGTGATTTCCAAAACACGATGTAAAAGCCAAAAGAGGACTTTTGACTTAACAATCTCCCCCTTTTTGGAAAGCACAAACACACAAAGTAAATGAAACAAGAAATACTTATCTCCCCCTGAGTTATTGAAAACTCTTCTGAATAAGAATTTGAATACAACTAACTCCCCCTTAGGTATTGACTTTCCTAAGGATTGTATTCATAGATTTTCCTTAAGAGCATTGTATTGCATTCTCCCCCTTTGTAAAAACAAACTTTGTAAATATTCTCCCCCTTTGTGATTTACAAAAAGAAAGGAGTATTCTCGAATTGTCTGAAAGGATTAGTAAAGTAAAACAAGACAATTGGATAAAAGAGAGAATTATAAGAGTTATTACAACACAAAGTTTCAAAAGAAACAAATACAACAATCATTTCTCTCTTTCCTTCTCCTTCTTTATCAGCTCATGAAGCACGGCTTTCATCTTCTTGATCTCCTTCTTGTCTTCAGAAATTGATTCACCCTGAGTTTTGAGAAGCTCCTGTTGATCCGCAAAAATCTGATCTTGATTTTTGATGGTTTCCTCCTGAACTCTTATTACCTCTTCAAGGGTATCAATTCTGCTTTGCAAAGTTTTGTTGTCCTTAGACAATTCAGAATTTTGTTTCTTCAGAAACACCATTTCATCTTTGAAAGATGAAACCTTCGAAACTTCTGATTGGAAAACATTCATCCTTTCTTGCAAGTCTTTTACTGAAGGAACATCGGTTCTTTGAGAAGATAAAAGATTCAGCCTTTCAACCGTTTCTTTATCAAGCTTATTGAAAGCAATTGCAAGATCATTTGAAAGTCTCCTTATATCTTCAATAGCAACTTCATGGTCATTGATTGAGCTCTCTGTTTTGTACGACCACTTAGTCATCTTATTACATGCCTTCCTGTGAACAACTGAGCTTTCAGAAAGAACTTTCAAATCGGCTTCTACAGACAAGACTTTCTTCCTTAACTCTTTCACGGATCCAAACTTCTTTCTCTGATTTTCAGTAATAAAGTCAATCTTTCCTTCCAGCCTTGGAAAATAAGGAATAGTTTTCTCCATTCTCCTCAAAACATGAACAATGTAATCACTCTTTTTGAGAGAGATTGTGTGCTCTGAATCAGTATCATCATCGTACGATTCTAGTTCATGTGATTTGCTTGATTCAACAACTAGCTGTTTGCCTTTCGCCTTTTCTTTCTGTTTTCCATCATCCACTTTATCACTGATGACAACAACTTTGTCAGAATGAGAAGATTGAGCATCATTCTTTTCTTTCGATGACATCCTGTCCGGTGATCTTTCCTGATCGGCATGAGGAGTTTGTTGAACACCTTCGCTCAGCTTTTGAACCGATTCCTCTCTACCTTTCTTAGAGCTTTGAAGAAATTCTAAAAGAAAATCTCCTTCTTCTTCTTCCACTTCTTCCATCACTTGTTTCCCTTTCTCTTTCTCAGACTGACTTTGTACGATGGGCTCTTGATGTACTTCCATTGTTAATTGAGCACTTGCATCTTCAACAGCTTTCAAGACTTTAGAAATATCAAAGTCCTGAGCCTTTCTTTTCAACAGAGTCTTCTTTTTCTTTTCAGCTTGAAGGGTTTCTTCTACCCTTATCCTTTCTGCAAAGGCTTCAGCAGGGTCAAGTCCAAACTTTGGATCACCCTCTTTTCTCTGTTCCTTGTCCTTTCTCCACTTTGCCACAACTTCTTTACTATACTTCGGCTTCTTCTTCGGCTTTGAACTAGTCTGTGGATCAGACTTTCGAGTAACATCGGCCGATTGATTATCCTTGGCTGGCATCGGTGCCGATTGATTTTCAGGCACTTCAGCTTCTACATCTCTGACAAAAAGTTTTGAATTTGAATCAAAACAAACATTCAGCTTTTTCATCGTACTCTTATTAATCAAAGATGGCCATAAATCCATAGGTTCTCCTTTCAAAGGAATATTACAGAACTTCATACTCTCAAGAATGAATTTCGTGAGGATGGCTGGATACATTATTATCTGGGATTTAATCCCTCCTTTCTTGACATTCTTGATCGTTTCAAAAATGTATCCCATGAGATTTACCTTCCTCATGTTCACGAGGTAGTCAAGCATAAAAACATCAGAAACTTTAAGGGTTTCTCTATCCCCTTTCCTTGGAACAAGGAAACCTTTCATCCATAGAGTTACAAACCTATTGTCCGGTGAAAGATGATAAACTTTTCTCTTTCCCTCATTAACAACAAACAAAGACTTTTCAGCATTTTCTCTATTGAAAGTACCAACTTCCTCTGGAAGTTTATGAGATGGACAGAATGCATCACCTTCTATAGAAACATTTAGAAAATGCGCCGCTTGTTTCACAGACATAGATAACTTCCTATCGTACACAGCGATGTTAATATTCATATCCTTGTCAAAAGAAACGGTTTTGTAGAATTGACACACTTCGTCAAACAGAACTGGATCTTGAGTATCAGGCTTTTCCACACAGAGATGTTCCCATCCTTGAAACAAAATAATCCTCTTGATTGTAGAATCGTACGCATCAAAGAATTCTCGTGATACTAACCTTTCTCTGTGAAAGTCTTTCTCTGTAAAGGTCTTTGAAGACATATCAGCGGGAGTGTTGGCAGAAGATTGAGACATAAAGATGATGCCGATTGGGAAGATCGTACGATTGATTATAGCCGGTTGAGCAGAGCTTCGCCTCAATTCTTGGATAAACGATGTGGGTTTGGGAAGGGGAGGGGGTATTTATAGGCAATAAAGAGATGACTGTTGATCTTCTACGGTCAGGATTAAAGAAAAAACAGATCAACGGTTAGAAATAAATAATTAAAAAAAAATGAAAAAGAATACCTGTCGAAGATCGTAAGGTGATTGCTGGTTTTGGTGACATTACGATAGAAAACAATCTCAATACTATCATCGGTCGATTCAAAAATTATTTGAATGGTACGATGGAAAAGAATTTCAATACTATCATCGGTCGATTCAAAAATTATTTGAATGGTACGATGGAAAAGAATTTCAATACTATCATCGGTCGATTCAAAAATTATTTGAATGGTACGATGGAAAAGAATTTGAAAACGATAAACAGAAAAATTGAAATAGTCAATACGATAAACAGAAAAACTGAAATGGTCAATACGATAAACAGAAAAACTGAAATGGTCAATACGATAAACAGAAAAACTGAAATGGTCAATACGATAAACAGGAAAAGAAACATATAAAAAGAGAGTAAATATTAAAAATTCAGAAACATAGACATAAAGAAATGTCCTCCCCCTTTCTACGAGGAGTTTCTTACTATTAGGAGAGATGTAAAACAGGAAGTAGATATGAATGATTATTTTAATGTAATCATTCCTAGCTTCTGTTTTATAAATTCAAATCTATCGGAAGGTAAGGGTTTTGTAAAAATGTCAGCAAGTTGTTCTTGTGTTCCGATGAATTGTAAAACAATATCTCCTTTTTGTGTGTGATCCCTAAGAAAGTGATGCCTAACATCTATGTGTTTAGCACGAGAGTGATGTGCTGGGTTTTTACTAAGAGCTATGGCACTTGTATTATCACAAAGAATTTGAGTTTTGGAGAAACTCAAACCATAGTCAGTGAGTGTGTGCTGCATCCACAATACTTGAGCACAGCAACTTCCAGCTGCTACATATTCAGCTTCAGCAGTGGAGAGTGCTACCGAGTGTTGTTTCTTGCAGGACCAAGAAACCAAAGAATCTCCTAAGAAATGACATGTTCCAGATGTACTTTTTCTATCCATTCTACAACCACCAAAGTCAGCATCTGAAAAACTTTTTAAAACAAATTCATTTCCAGAAGAGTAAAAAAGTCCTAAATCCATAGTGTCTTTTAAATACCGAAAGATTCTCTTTACGGCTTTTAAGTGAGACTCTTTTGGATTAGATTGATATCTTGCACATAAGCATACAGAAAACATCAAGTCGGGTCGACTAGCTGTCAAGTATAGCAAACTCCCTATCATACCTCTAAAAATTGTTTGATCTACTGGTTTCCCAGTTTCATCAAGATCAAGAGTATTTGAGGTACTAATTGGGGTGCTAATACTTTTAGTTTTGTCAAATCCATACTTTTTGAGTAAGTCTTTAATATACTTATGTTGAGATATATAAGTTCCTTCTGGTTTTTGAGAAATTTGAAAACCTAGAAAGAATGTTAACTCACCCATCATACTCATTTCAAACTCAGATTTCATTAAATTTGCAAAAGAATCGGTTAAAGATTTCTGAGTTGATCCAAATATGATGTCATCAACATAGATTTGGACAACCAAAACATTTTTGTTTTCCATTTTGATAAAAAGAGTTGGATCAGCTGTACCTTTTCTATAATTGTTTTGTAAAAGAAATCCTGTAAGTCTATCATACCATGCTCTAGGAGCTTGTTTAAGACCATATAGAGCCTTGGTAAGTTTAAAAACATGATCAGGATGTTTTGGATCTTGAAAACCAGGAGGTTGTTCAACAAAAACTTCTTCTTGAACAAAACCATTTAAAAAAGCACATTTGACATCCATTTGAAATAGTTTGAAATTGAAATATGCTGCGAAGGCTAATAGAATTCGAATAGATTCAAGTCTAGCTACAGGAGCATATGTTTCCTCATAGTCTATTCCCTCTTGTTGATTATAGCCTTTAGCAACAAGTCTTGCTTTATTCCTTACAATGATTCCATTTTCATCACACTTGTTTCTGAAAACCCATTTTACACCAATTACAGTTGTTTCTTTAGGTCTTTCAACTAAAGTCCAGACTTGATTCCTTTCAAATTCATTTAGTTCATCCTGCATAGCTTTGATCCAATCATCATCACCTAAGGCCTCACTTGGACTTTTAGGTTCAAATTGGGAAAGAAAAGCAAGATGTTCTATTTCATTTCTTAAGGAATTTCTGGTCCTTACAGGTTGATTTATATCACCAATGATGTTATCACTGGGATGATTCCTAAGAAACAATTGATTTGGGTTTTGTAAAACCTGTTCATCAACATATGGTAGAAAATCTTCTGTGGTAAATGTTTCAGAAATACTTTCTTGAACATTTTCCTTATCAGAATGTTCTTCTAATATAGGTTGATAAATATTTTTGGAAAACACATCCGAGGATGTAGGATTGGGTTGGTTGAAAACAAAAGGGTTAGTTTCATCAAATTTTACATGTACTGTTTCTTCAACAGTACAAGTGTTTTTATTGAAAACTCTATAAGCCTTAGAGGTTGTGGAATAGCCTAGAAAGATTCCTTCATCAGATTTTGGTGCAAATTTGTGTAGATTGTCTTTTGTGTTCAGAATGAATACTTTGCATCCAAAAACTTTGAAGTAAGAAACTTTAGGTTTTCGGCCAGTCCATAACTCATAAGGAGTTTTATTAAGAAAAGGTCTAGTTAAAACACGATTTATAGTATAACAGGCAGTACTAACAGCTTCAGCCCAAAAGTGCTTAGCAATTGAGTATTCACTCAACATGGTTCGAGTCATTTCCTGAAGAATACGATTTCTTCTTTCAACAACCCCATTTTGCTGAGGAGTTCTTGGTGCTGAGAAATTGTGAGTAATACCTTTCTTACTACAAAAAGTTTCAAAATCTGAATTTTGAAATTCACCACCATGATCACTATGAATAGTTATCAATGGTAGGTTTTTCTCATTTTTAACTTGGGCTCTAAAAGTTTTGAAATATAAAAAGGCTTCAGATTTCTTTGTGAGAAAATAGACCCATGTAAATCTAGTAAAGTCATCAACTAAAACAAATACATAGTATTTGCCTCCAATGCTTCCAGATTGTGAAGGACCAAACAAATCCATATGCACAAGCTGTAAAGCATTAGAAGTTGAAACTTCATTAATTGATTTAAAGCTAGTTTTATGTTGCTTGCCATATTGACAAGGATCACAGACTTTTGAAGAATCATATCTAAGATCCGGTAGTCCTTTTACAAGTCCTTTCTTTGAGAGTTTTCTTAGGTTTCTCAAATTACAGTGTCCTAGTCTCCTATGCCATAGCCATGATTGGTCTTCTATTACACTTAAGCAAGGTAAGTTTTGGTTCCTAAGGTCTTCTAAGTTAATAGTGTAAACATTCTCTTGCCTATGGGCAGATAGAATGAATTCATCCTTGGAATTGTGAACTAGACACTTATCATTTCTAAAATTCACAAGGTAACCTTCATCACATAATTGACTTATGCTGATGAGATTGTGCCTAAGACCTTTTACAAATAAAACATTTGAAATAAGAACTTTTCCAAGAAAAACAATATTACCTATACCAACAATCTTTCCTTGAGCATTATCTCCGAAGGTAACCTTTCCACCTTTTGTTTTGATAACCTTTTCAAAGAAATCTTTGTTTCCAGTCATATGTCGAGAACAACCACTATCCATGTACCAAATGTTCTTATTGGTACACTTCTGATTCTCCTGAAAAAGAAACAATTAGATTTTTGGAATCCAAACTTGTTTGGATCCAGAAGAGTTAGATAAAAGAATTTTAGGAATCCACATTTGTTTTGCAAAATGAGCTTTATGAAATCCTAAGGATTGAGTTTTGTTAAGAGAACAATCTCTTCTCCAATGTCCACCACATTGACACTTGGAACAGAAAATGGTTTTTTGAGGAACAAAATAGTTATTACTAAAAACAGGTTTGGAATAAGTATAACCAAGACCAGAACGATTTCTCAATGGTCTAATTTGAGAATACATCCTATCAAAGTTTTCTTTTCCATGAGTGAAGTTTGACAAACACTTTTTCAAGGATAAAATCTCTGACTTTAGTTTTAAAACCAAATTCTTGTTTTCTAAAACATTTGAATTTGAACTAGAGTTAGATTCTAATATATCTTTCTTTGAAATAGCAGTTTCAAGATCCTTAGAAAGTTTATCCTTTTCAGATTTGACTTTCTCAAGGGTTTTCAGAATACTTTCAAAATCAGCAGTTTTCTCATCAAGATCTTTAGAAAGATCTGATACCTCTTTAGTCAAAACAGAAATTCTAGAATTTGCTTTTTCGAATCTCTTTTTGAGTTTAGAATTTTCATTTTCAAGTAACTTAGCAAATCTAGAAACTTCTTCAAAAGAAGGTAATGTATCATCTTCTGATGATGAGGGTTCATCATTTGAAGATTCATAATATCTATTATCAGCATAATTTGCATTTAAAGAGACATTTGTAACAGCTTCAGCATTATGTACCTTAGCCATGAGACAATGATTTTCAATTGGTAGTCTGGCTAGAAGTCCAATATTCCTTTGTCCTGACGTCTCATTATCTGAAGAATCATCTGAGGAATCACTACCACTTGCACTCCATGTATCGTTAGCTTTCAAGACCTTCTTTGTCTTATAAAACTTTTTCTTGTTTCTTTCAGAGTGTTTCTCTTTTCTATCTCTCCTCTTTAGTAAAGGACAATCAGGCCTTATATGTCCTGCTTTCTTGCACTCATAACAAGTTACCTCAGAATCTTTCCTATCTTTCCTGTCTTTCTTTTTGAATCTATATTGAAAATCTTTCTTTCCAACAATCTTGTTCATCCTCCGAGCAAGATTAGCTAACTCATTATCTGAAAGATTACATTCACTTGAATCAGATACAATAACTTTCTTGGATTTAGACCTCGTAACCCTTTCAGGTGTTTTGGCTTTAGATGCAAAAGCTACACTTCCATTCCCATTCTTCTTCTTATTGAAATCAGCATCTCTCTTCATTCTTGTCTCATGCTGTAGAAGAGTTCCAAAGAGTTCATCAAGAGTAATCTGGGAAACTTTTCTATTTTCATCAATAGCTGTTCTTTTTGACTCCCATTCATTTGGCATGATATCTATAATCTTGTCAACAAGAGCTTCATCATCAAGACCCTTTTCTCCCATAGATTGTAAGCTGTTGACAATTGTCATAAACCTCTGTTGCACTTTACATACTGGCTCTCCATAAGGAAAAACAAAACCATGATACTCTGCTCGAAGCATTGCTCTCCTTGTTTCTATAACTTTGGATGTACCAAAATGAGTGACTTCTAATTTCTTCCAAATACAGTTGGCTGCTTCACATGAAGATATCTGACTATATATATTCCTGGTCATAGAGCATAATAAAGTATTGCGTACCTTGTAATTCAGTTGATATTCTTGCTTCTCTTGATTGGTAAAAGTACTAACTTCTTTGTCAGGTATTTTGTAACCTCCAGTAAGCATAATAAAATTGTCTACACCAGTATTGATGACGAAAGTCTTCATACGATCTCTCCAATATTCGTAATCATTCCCATCAAAGATTGGTGGTCTAGAAGGATTCAGATTATCTATTGATCCGATATTCATTCCTGCCATCTATAACAAAAACAACTTTTCCACTCCACACGTTAGTGTAGTAAGTATTTAAGATAAGAAATAGAGCTAGTAATACAAATCAGTGGAAAACCTCCTTTGATACCAATTGTTGGATCGAATAGTAGATATAAAAGTCTATTAGATGGAACAATACAAGAGGGGGGGTGAATTGTAGGTTTAAAAACTTTGAGTTTTAGTAACAAAGAGATTAGTTTAAATGAACTTAAACTAATACAAATACAAACACCCACAATTGTATTGAAAGTAAAAGGTAAGATATATTGTAATACTATTGTAAAGTAAAACAATTGTATTCAAGATGAACACAATAATCAGAGTAATACAAATATGATTGATTCTACCTTAAAGCGTATAGAACCAATTGATACAATATGTAATAGAACAATTGTAATTGAAACAATTACAATTGAATATGTAAAAGAAGAAAGGAAACAATACAATCCCTTTCTAAAACAAACAGCGGAAATGTAAAAGTAATACAATTCTTTTAACCCAAAGAGAAGGGTTATCCTTTCACCTAGGATAAAAGGTCTGTCTCACCAACACCTTGGTGAGCCCTCGATACGATTATCGGCACGTCTGTCTGCCTATCCCTGGCAGCCCTCGATACGATGATTGGCTCGTCTGTCTGCCTATCCCCGGCAGCCCTCGATTTTGTAGGTAATCGGCACCTCTGTCTTTCAATCACTTGAAAGCCCTCGATACGATGATCGGACGCACAAAGCTTGATGAGAGAAGTCAGAGTCTCTCTCTCTAGAATCTTCGTAGTTCACAATCTCTTTATTCAATCTCTTTGCTCATCGTTTTCTTCTCAGCTTCAAATGACCTCCTATTTATAGGCCTCGGGTTCCAACGGTCATATTGCCTCCAACGGTCATCTTGAAACAGAAAGCACGACATCGTTTTGATTAGTATATAACTAACTCAACGACATCGTTTTGTTAGGACAAGAGATATATAGAAAAGTAAAACATGAGTATGATTCATATGCAGAGAGAGTATTTTTGACAAAGTACCAAAACAAATAATGATTATCTGAATAGTAGTTAGTACGATACGATCGACAGAGTCAGTACGATACGTTTGACAGAGTCAGTACGATACGTTTGACAGAGTCAGTACGATACGTTTTGGTCGATACGATCAACATCGTACGATACGATAAACATAATAAAAGACAATGTTATTTTACAAACATATGATATAATACATTCGAGATTTCCAAAACAAGACAGAATATATTTGTGATTTCCAAAACACGATGTAAAAGCCAAAAGAGGACTTTTGACTTAATAGTTTTTAGCCCCATAAAAAATGTTTTAAATCCCCTAAGAGTGGTTAGACCCTCAATAGACCCAAACTGTGTGTTTTTTTACCCATTTTCCTCTAATTAAATGAAATAATATATCTCATAGTTGTTATGACCACCTCTCCGATAAGAAATATAAAATAACAATTTATTTCATCGTGTATAACTGTGAAACTGTGTGGTGAAACCACGATTCACCTTTAAATACATTATAGATTTATTGTCTCAAAACTCAAGGATATCATCTTTTATCACCTGAGATTTCATCATTCTTCTTTTCTGGTCCCTTTCATTAAATTAGTGTATTTGGAGTCCCCCTTACCGAGGCTAGTGGTGTGCCTGTGCTGGAGCCTTTTCCTGCCAACACTTAGAGTCCCCGAACTCCCTCTAATACAAGTCGTGTGTCCCCAATTCTTGGTGTGAGGAGAAAAAAATAGATTGTTGATCATCTAGGTAGGATTTTTTCCTTCATATCTCTTTATTATGTATCATGTAGGGTGGGTATGATAATGTTTATATGGGGAATGATGAAGCCAATCCTTAAAAAAGATAGAAAATGGTTTTTAAGAATGAAGTAGTGTGTTTTATGATGCCACTGTACTCTTTTACACTTTATTATATGTTGTGAATCGTATGGACTTATGTCTAGTAAAAATTGTGGTCATTGGTGGTCCTTTACTGCACAATAATGAACCTTTTCTTTTTGGATAATTCTGTTATTGAATAGCTGTAACATGAAAACCAATTAATCATGTAAAATCGGTTGATTAAATAGATGACCAATAAATAATAATACTAGTGAGGTCACCCTAGCTATACAAATGGAAATAAATAAATAAATGAATGGAATATTTAAATCTGAATCCTTCGTTGATTTGTTCTCGTAATGTTCATGGTTGTTCTTTTTTATGCTTGTGAAGTGACGTGGATGGGGATGGGATCCCCGTTTGTGCAGTTTTCGATTTGTATTGTTGGGGTCGTGTGGGGATATAGGACGGTTCTTGGTTTGGTTCTAGTATATTGAGGGATCTCACTGATGCTTTTTTTGTGACTTTACAAGAGAACTTAGTGTGAATGCGTAAATTACTGTTTGACTATTTTTCCTTCCTTGGTTTGGGGCTATGTTCTTTAGTTGCCTGATAGTAAAGAATTATTTAAATGGAACCACTTGAATATAATAACATTAATGGTTTCGAGATTGAAATTGTTCTCGGGAATGAGTTGTGATTTGGTTGTGGCTGTTGAGATTTTCAAGAATGAATAATAATGAGGGTGTTTTTGTATGGGTTGGTTTTGGTACCCTAGGTTGGGATGAGTTCTTGTTTAACTATATATATAATCTAGTTATTTTGTTTCTTATTCATGCCCCACCCATGTTGATCACTTCTTGTGGAACACCCCTATTTCATGGGGGAGGGTGTTTTCCCCAACAATCATATGAGTGTATGGTTATTAGTTACTTTTCTTCTCCCTTTATCGAGTATCCTAAGACAATTCTTGATGGTTTTCATGGATTGAAGTCCATTTTAGCCCAATATTCTACAGGCAGGTTTGTTGTAGTGGTTGGCCTAGGTGTGTGGGGGTAGGTTGTTTCCCAGTTTCTTCAGGATGAGGCCTTTGTGCCTTCGGGTGTGGCAGTAGTTATTCAGGCCCATGTGTCTTCGGGTGTGGCAGTATTAATTCTGGCCTTGGTGTTTGTGGGTATTGTTACGTGTGGTTGTTGTGGGCCATGTGTTTGCAGGTGGGATGTGTGGTTCTGTAACCCAGGTGTGTGCTGGTGGGGTGTGGCATCATGACTGTGATGAGAATGGTGGGGGAGGTCTGACACATAGGATGTCTTGAATAATCTGTGGGAATGTGGTTCGGGGTACCCAAATATCGATGTGTTATTACTTTTATTTTACGTAACCAGCAATATTTGGAGAGCGTTCATTAGTGAGGTTGGGTGGATAGTTTCCTCAATTGGTGTGTTAGTTACCTCCTTTTCTCAAGGGGCATTAGAATGCCTCCCCACTTGTGAACAATAGATTTTTCCATACTGAGTATAACTATATACTCACCTAATGTATATGAAACTACTTTCAGGTTTCCAGGAGGAGTTCGAGTACCGTACCAGACCCTATTGTCTCATACACCGGAACTGTTAACATTTCTGCTTTTATTTTCAATCAGAACTTCTCATTGGAGTTTTCTTGTACTATGAAGAACATATTATTGGCCTATTAATATGGGAATGGATTGTTTTGGATTTATTTTTATTTTCATTTTTTGGTGTTGTTTAGGATTTATTATCATATCTTATGATCCTACTAACTAAAAAGGTCAATGTCTTCCATATTGTGAGTTATTTTATACCCTTGGTGCTAGTAGCCACTCTGAGCCCTGTTGAAGGCGGGTCTTGGGTTTCATTATCTCTCATTAGACTTAAGGATGGAAGGGTTTATCAATCTACTGTCCCTAAACTATAGTTATATTGTGTTAGTAAATAGTAGCTATAAATATCCTATTGTCACAACTACTAATAAAATTCCTATAGTTTTTTTCTTGTATAAAAAATAGGATATCTTGAATATCCCAATAATGTACCCGAATAACAAAATATCAACCAGTTTTAATTAAACCATAAAAAACTAACCACTAACAATTAAGATATTCTTAGTAAATAAAATAAAACATAGTATGAAATATTTTATTAAACTAAGTAACATATGAAAATCAACTATTAAAATATATAAAATATCTCATAATGTTTAATTTTTTTTATTTATTCGATTTATAGATTACAATATATTTTTATTTCTACAAATTGTAAAATAACCTCATCAGCTACCATACAATGAGTAAATATTTGTTATTTATGATTAGAGATCTTCTAGATATTTTCAATATTGATTTGCTTAACACTAGTGAAAATATAATGCAAAAACAATAACATCATCTTACAAATTAAAATAATAAGAGACCATATAATTCAATTATGGATTTACACAAATTATTAAAATCAAAAAATCATTTCACTTTGTAAAATTCAAGATATAATACACAAATAGAAGCCATAGGTGAAGTAAATTCCCATAATTAAATCTAAACAAATAAATGCACTCTTCATTATATTAGAAAAACCAATGTGGGAGAAAAGTAAATTGTAGATAAATTGTTATTGAAAATAACTGCAATCAAATTAAATTAATTTAAATTATTAGGATATAAGAAATATTATAGAATTATCATAATTAATACAATATATTGAATAGTAATCATTTAAAAATAATTACTAAACCCAAAAAAAATTATAAGAAAAATAACGATTCAAAACACATTATAAACCAAATACTAAAAAAAAATACATGCTTTTCTTTATTCACAAACTAATTCAAAATATTAAACATAACAACATTTATAGCTTTTATAAAAATGTAATAAATAAAATTTAAAAATAAATTAGTGGACTCATGAAAAACATACTTGAAAAATAGTAATAAAAAATTTCATCTATCCTAAATACATCAAATTATTTTGAAATTCACTAGTTCAATTTTTTCCCTTTTAAATAATTTACCCATATCATTAGAGAAAAAATTTCACAAAATATATCATAATAAAAAAATTCTGTCATATATTTCATATTCTAATAATTATCAAAACATAGTGACCTTGTTAATTGAATTGAAATAAATAAGATTTATAGAAATTGTTTAAGATTATAACTAATGTAAAAACCAACTAACTTTTTTCAATAGATTACAATGTTTTACCAAGACATTTATTTATTGAATTCTTCACATATAATTATGATGGAGGGGGAATTTATATGTCATCCCTTGGGAAATTGATCCATTCATGAATTCATTCTTCATACGAGAATCCATTCATGTAAAAAATACAAATTAATGAATGTAAGAGAGAAAAATATTTATACAAACAAGAAGCTATGTGAGAATTTTTTTTGATGAGTAGTGATTACAAAATCTATTCAAATATAATATGAGGGGATTTGGGAATAATTAGTATGGGTCTTTTGATAATTTCATAAAGAGAATTTAAATACGGAATACCGTGAATATCATGAACTTTTATACGTAGACAGTGAATATAATCAAAATTTCATGAAGCAATTAATTTGAGTTTTCAATGACAAAATATAATGATACATGAATTGTGATCCATGTTGTATTAAACTATATTATTATACTTGGATATTAATTGGAAAATAATATTCTAAATAAATCAGGAAGAAATTTTTGATTCCTTGACCTAATTTAAAGGGATGAAATTACATGCTACTTTTGATCATATTAATTCCACAATGATGGAATATTTATAATGATATTTATGATGATAATTTTCATGATATTATTATTGTAAATATATTTTTAATTTTTAGATGACGTAGAATATTTTCTATGATCATACGATCCCATGCATATAATGATATTACTCTAAAAGAACATGATACTCTAATTAACAATAAAAAATATGATTGAATAAAAGAGTGCCTGGAATAGATATACTATAATATTCATAGACTAAGGAAAATCTACATTTTATCAAGTCTGGAAGATCATTCTAGATCATTAGTTGGGTTCCATGTTCTTACTGATCATCATAATGGTATACATGAGAATGTATGCTCCTATAGGTTCTCGTAATAGGATTTAATGAATAATGCATTTTTACTACTTGTTTTAACACTAATTAGAAAATAGATCTTGTATGAAGGGTTTCTAAAAAATTAATGAAGAGGATCAAGGGATGGGGTGCGTAATCCATCAAGTATGAAGTAGAATAAAATGATATTTGTGGTGTATAAAAAACTATGGAAGAAGAGTTGATGGATGGGGTGTATAACTGGGTGAAAATGGATGGTTAATTATTTGGTGGTATAACTAGTTTTTCCTTTTCCATTTTTGTCAATTATGACTAAAATTTATAATCTATATTGGGGTGTTTAATTAGCATATAAAAAAGTATGTATTATTTCTAAAATTTGTAAGCACCATGCGATAATATTTCTATCATTACTACATTGAAAATGCGATTTTTAGAGACTATATTATTGGATTAAGAAAATTAACAATTCCACACGTTTGACTAAAAATAAATAGATTTTATAAAAAAACTACTTAAACCCCTATCAATGATCAATTGTCCTAAATCATTACAAGTAGTATCATAGAAAAGGATCCCTCTAAAGATCTAATAAGTATTAAATTGGAAATATATTAAGGATTTCAATGAGACCATTACCATTATTTCAAGAGAGTTCATAAAGGGTAAAGTGAAAATATATGGGTTATAATTACCAATGTGTTGGAATTTTAATTTAAATAGACACGTTAACATAAATTTCCCTATAAATAATTTTATTATTTTAAAATAAAATATTGAATAAATTTCATAAAGTAAACAATTTTTATCTAAAATTAATATAATATCTTATTTTAATAAAGATAGAAATAAGATTGTGTTGAGAAGAAAGAAACAAATATATATAAGGATAATATGAATTAATTGAGGGTGTATAGATTTGAAAAGTACATAACATATCTCAAGAAGAAACTTGCTATGAGGTATGGAAAACCATATGATATAAAATCAATAAGTCGTCTAGGTCAATATTATATGAAAAAAGATATCGAACTATTCCAAATTGTAGCTAAATTAATTGGTGATTTCTCCCATATTAGTATTAAGAGATTTACAAAAGAATAAATAAAAGTCTATTTCAAAAAATTTAAATTTTTACAAATTTAAATATTTTAGCACCTGGGAATATCAGATAAATTATATCACTTCAAATGGATATGAGAATATGAAAAATATATCATGACCTTAAAACTGAATAATTCTTATAATATAGTAGAAAAAAATTAAAAATTTATATATTTGAAGTCATATTGGATCATCAAAATTACAAGGGTTCTATAGGTGTTTTGTATTATATATAGTCTTTTTTACTTGTTGGAAGAAAATTTCATTACTCGATAATATAAATGAAAAATGGGGGAGGGAAAAAATATATAAAACTACTATAGAAAATTCATGGAATTTAAATTAAGTCAATAAGACAAGTGAGAAGTGAAAAATTGTTTTCCAACATAAAATAGTGTTCTTGGAATGACATTACTAATTGGATAAGTCATAAAAATTAAGGAATTAAAATTTAGTGTTGAGATAGAGAAAACAACTACACCTAATTAGACAATTCATAGGGCAAATATATGTTTTCAATTTATAATGTTTGTTAAAAATGTAGAAATAACATCCCAAATAGAGAATATGAAGGTAAAAATGGATGATAGGAAACTCTCACAATAAATGTTTCATTTAAAAAAATTTGGATCTCTTTATTCCCAAATCATTGAAGTTTATTAGTGCTAAAAAATGGTAATTGGAGGATAAGTTTTAAGTACTCCCATATCTACAAAATAAATATGATGTGTTCTATTGGAGTATTTCTATTGAAATTTTAAGACAATAAAAAAGAAACATCCCTGAAGTGAGAGAACAAATGAGATGGAACTATCAAATATAAAAAATTATGTGAATTTAGAGTCTTGGGAAATTGTTGACAACACCATATATTCAAAATAATAAGGTAACAAATATTAATTATAAATTATATTTTAGTGTATCAATAATATTTATTAAGGTTGAGTGTTGATTGATAAATGCATGAAGAAAATAAGGAGTTTCCTATAATTCAATTCAACAATATAATGATTTTACTGATGATTTTATAATGAAATATATGTTGATAAATTTTTTTTACATAATTTGTATTTGGGAAATGAATTTTGAGCACGGTATTATGTTAATTGTATTTTATAAACAACATGGAGCACATTAGTGAAATATAAGCTTTTTTCATCAAAGTGTTATGCCATGTAGACATAGAGTATAAACATGAAAGGATTTTTTGAGTTGAACCATGTGGTATCATCCATATCACATAATATAAAAGGGGAAAGAGTTTATGAGTTCTTATAATTGAAAAAGAGGAGATGAAAAGTCCCCCAAAATGAAATTTTCATTTTATTATCAATATGTATGAAAAGAAATAATTCATGGGGACACACATATTTACCTGAATGTTTATTTTTATTGACACAAAAAAGGAGAGATTGGATTTCCCCTTTGTTTGTTGAATTTTTTTCTATTGTAATGGATTTATGATTGAAAATATATCAAAATGTGTTACATAAAATAAATTAGATGTATTTCTTGGTAAATAAACTGTGTTAGTATATAATATTCTTGATGTGCTTCCATAATTAATGGAAGTTGTATATGATGTGACTAGCTTGAAATATTCAAGTGTATTTGTTCATGAGAAATTGTAAATTAATATATGATGAGTTTTTATTTTTTATAATATTTAAATACATTTTCTAAAGGTGATTGAGGAATGAGCATTTCCTAATGCATGTTTTTTATTTATTATTATTTCCATGATGTTATTTTATAAATAATATTTAAAGAAGAAAGCTATAAAATATTCTTTAATTGAATAATGAGATTAAAGCGGAGATTTATTACAATGGCTAAGAAAAAATATTTTATTTTAAATGAAAAATTTCTATAATTATAGATATAATTGGAATTATTATAAGAATTCACTAACACTTTTTATAATTATTTAGTAAAACAATTTCCTTCAAAAAATGAACATAGAGGCTAGCTCAACTGTACATGAGGGAGTAGATCTCATTATGTTTGTGTAATCCCACTTGGACAGTCGATGGTAGAATGAATGATTTTATGCACATACATGAGATTGAAGCTCATACACAATAGCTGTAGAGCACAACTATGCGTGGAAGTATGATAGTAGAGATAGATGAATCCTTCACCAGACATGGATATTCCCAACGAAGATGTTATGGATTTAATAATATATATCTACTAGATGAAAGATGCATAAAACTCTGATGTAAGACACACAAAGTGGAGTAGTCATCATTTTTAAATAAATCATAAACAAATTACATGCAGTATCTGGTATTTTTGATCTTCACTATTCAATTTTTTTCAATATCATTTCCTACCTTTTGCCTTTCTGGGATTTATGTTCTTGATTATTTCACCATAACTAGGCCTTATTTCTCACTGATCATATCTATAGCATCACCAAATTAGGCCAAATGTAAATACACAAAAATTATGGATACCCCAATGATGAGGATGAAATGAGATATATATATTCATGAATATGAGGATTGACCACATATAGAGAATCCATGAGTAAGAATCCTTAGTGAGGGGAGAAAAACATAGAACTTAATTTGTAAATAAGAATGAATATATATCATCATTATTATCATGATCCAACCAAGAGACCTCTCTAAACCTGTATATGTGCCATCTCGGGCAAGGTAGAAAGGAAATTCCCAATCCCTGTGATTTAAAGTCGAGTTCCTAGTCATTATGAACAGTCAAGGGGAATGATTTATCAACAAAGACCGAATGAAAATATTTGAATGAAAAAATAAGCATTTGATATTACAATATAGTCATCAATAGAAATTTACCATAATTTTGACCAATTAAAATCCCAATAAATGAAGGAACCATCCAAAACAACACATAAACTAAGACTATATCACCATTAATATATCCTGATAATAGATTTATCTCATACTATGCCTATCAGTACACACTTCCATGTGTCAATATCAAGAACACACACTTTCACTAAGAGGTGATTACATTTTCTAGGACCTAGAAAACAAAATTTTATACTCTCACTAAAGAATATATATAATGTGAGAAACAGTATCCCAGTAAGATCCCCCAAAATATATTTCAGAAGTAGTCCATATCAAATAAAGCAAATATTTTATAGTTAAATAAATCATACAATGATAATATTTTTCTAAATTTTTAATAAAATAGGTTCTTCCTAACAAATAAATAGAATGTTAGAAACATGTATAAATAATAATTTACATCAAAACAATCATGAATGATCACTTTAATAAAAATAGATATGATTAAATCATTTTATAAACACTATGATATAAAAAAATAAATAAATATAATTTTCAATAATATCGCAATGGATATAATCCTTGATGATAGTTAGATCATGGATTAAGGATCCTCAGACATATTAGTGAAATATAGATCCAGGAGCGAACACAACCTTAATCTTAGGACTATGGGTAATATGATTCTACTCAAATAAATGAAATTCCATCCCTCATCAAAATTTAGCAATAATTTTGTCCAAAATATATTTCTAGGGAGTTTTAATACTAACCTATTAGGATTTTACTTGACTACCCACCTAACTACATAAGATACCATGTTCTACAAGTAACTCAATCAAGGGGTAAATCAATCATCTCAAATAAGTTTTTTAGTCATCATTCAATAAAGAAATTCTTGTTTTCAAACATCCCATTTCCTTTAATAAACTAAATAAAAATTGGTTTTATCAAAACTAATTACCTGTAAATAAATTAGCTTCATTAAAAATCTGTAAAACTTTTCATTCCATAATTTATTAAAAACAACATCTAAATCATTCTTCACATAATTAATTGAACCTCAATATTATTTTATGAAAATGGAAACTTATATATCCAAATCCTTCCTCAAATAGGTTTCAACACACACACCTAACAATTTCCAAAAAAAATTATCAAAATTATCAAATATTTCATTTAAAATTTATTGGAAATCCATTTTTTAAACAATAAGAAATTACAATTTCAATTGATTTGAATTGAATTATGGAACCACCGAATTTATGAAAGGTATATTTAAAACCCCAACATTTAACCAAAATCGGAGATTAAAAATACTTAAATCAATTATGAGGCGATCTTATAAAAAAAATTAAAAAATCAATATCTGAATCCATCAATGAAGTAGGGGTCTATATCCCTTGATAAAGAAGAGAGATGTGGTGAGGAGAATTTATTATTTGATGAAGTTTACATTTTTCTATAGAGATAAAATGATTCAATTATTACTTAGATCAATGAAAACTTAATGTTGGAAAGAACAAATATTACATCAAGAGATCCTATAATTTAAAGTGGTGGAATAGAGATATAGGGATGCAAGATTAGATTTTAAATGTGTGTTTTGGGAAATTAAATTATGATACTACCTAAGACTTACTCACCTAGATAAGAGTCACTAAATACCTGGTGAAGCCTAGAAGGATTCCCAAGACATTGGAATCCCCACCATTAAACCATTAAAGTTCTTATAGGAACTACCTAATTCCATCATGATACTGGATTACTGGTGTCACTTTAAAGCTAACTGAAGGAACCCCTATGGTTTCCACAACTATATGGTTATGTCCATCAGAAATCTAAACACTCATACACCTCTAAGCCTCTCAAATAAGTTTAGAAATCCAAAAACCTCCATAGGATATAAATGAGAATGAAAAAATAATAATATAAATGTGAAAAAATAAGGAAATAAAAAACATGAGAGCACACCAGAAATAAATTTTTTAAATGTTACAATTCTCCCCACAATAATGTTTTCTACTTCTAGGAAGCCTCATTGAGGGGACTGGTCCCCAATGGAATTGGGCCACTACTTTATCATCATTGTTCCACACTACCACATATCACTATAATCCAAATAATGATACCATAAAACCAAACCAAAGGTATGTAATTCACATGAATAACATTTAAATGATAATCAAAAATATGAAATTGGTGCTCAGTAATAGTCATATAGGCTTCCACATATAGATCATACAAATTCAGAACATGAGACAGGTCTGAAATATATTTATTTATTTGTGACACATAAAACAAATCATGGATAAAATTAATATGTTGTATAATGTAGTAATTATTTTCCACTTTTTCAATCCACTCAATAACCTTAAAAGGTCTCACATGTCTTGGTGTGGATATCCCTAGTTTCTGAAGTTGTGGGTGGCCTAGTCTAGGAGAGAATATCAATATAATTGGGTCACCAATATATTAATATAAAATACTTACACAATGATCCATATATGGATTATACTTGATCTAGTACATCACTAAACATTTATGAATCATCTTTATTATTGGTTTCATCTCATAGAATAAGCAAGGTCACACTAGGGAGGCTTCACCAACCATTGACCAACAAATGGGATATTTAAAATAAAATTCATATAAAGCATAAAATGATGATATTTCAGTGTAATAATGATATATATTATTTTAGGAAAACTAAACCACCTAGAAATCAATATTCAAAACTCCTCTAAAGTCATGGCTGAAAGAACATGACATGTATTATATAATCTGTAGAGCCCATTCTGTCTAACCATCCATATAAGGATGGTATACTATGATTAACATAACATGTGACCATATCACCTCTTATAGGCATTTATGAAACATATATGTGAACTAGAGATCCCTATCTGAAATAATGGTACATAGAAAAATATGTATCCTTAAAATCTCTTTCATATTCATATTTCACAAATCATTATATTTTTTGGTATCATGAATTGGAATAAAGTGATGTAATTTGGTTAGTTCTTCAATGAATACCCAAATGAAATTATTATATTGTCTATTACATGGAAACCCCACATTTATTTCAATTTATATATAATCCCATTTCATATTTTTCATGAGAAGCGAATGAAGTAGACTAGAAGACTTTTGATGCTTTGCCTTGATCTACTCAGATATATAATAGTAGGAAAAAAATAAGTGTCATATTGATTCATACCTAGACACTAAAATTGGAAACTAAAATAATAAAACATCTAATTAATTCATGGGTGAACCACCCATAGGGAATGATGAGAATCCCTTATTATAACCTTCCTTATAGTAGAAAAAACAACATAATGTTTTTTTGAAGCAAAGGGTACCCTCTAGAGAGAGATGATTCATTTTTGGTCTCCAAACTATATAAATAATTCATTATAGTTCAAAACTCGTCAAAAATCACTTACTAAAAGAGGATCATTAAATAAGATATGAAATTAATTAAAAAATTTCTACCACAAAGCTAATCTCATCCTACATAATGTCAAAATGCATTGAAGGAAAGAGTTCCCTGATATTACACTCTTTTAATGCTTCTTTCAAAGCTTAGTATTTAAAAATATTATAAAGAGAATCTTCCACAATGTTTAATCTCCCATAGGTATTATAAATTTTAATGTGAAAATGTTTTAGGTACCCCAACCATTTAATATATTGGAGATTAAAATAATTTTTAATCATATAAAAAATATGATTTAGTTATTAGCGTAAACAGTAATCATTTTTCAGAAAAGGTATTTCATTTAATGAAAAAGAGAAGGAATCATGCATGTCAGTAATAGAAAATACGTAGGATAGTTAATTTCTTGTGTCAAAATATTACAAGAACTGTAAGACACCACATGAACACCCAACATAAGACCGAAACCTAAAACTAAATTTGAAACATCACAAAAACCCCTTAGACCTTCCCATCATCTTGGAGGGTAACCACTAGGATTGAAGCCAGTTGAGAGACCAACTAATTGAAGGAAGATTAAATTTCTAAATTCCACATGAATTTCACTCCCTTTCAAGTGAGAGTAGTCAATGGAGAATCCAATTTTTAGAAAAATTTGACAAAAAAGTGATAATACGATAGTAAGTACAAGAATCTCTGAATCTCAAATCCATTTTATGGTTCTTACCATGACCTAAAAGCTTTTGCCACTTCCAGATCAAATGTGATATCATGTTGTGAGACCACATTCACTTGGAACTTCACCACCCTAATCTATAATTGTCACTTTGAATTTTAGAATAAATTTATAGATTCTTCAAGATATCTAAATGTTCACCCAGATAAATTACATGATTGTCTTAAATTTTCAATAAACTAAGATTTCATATTTGAATAAAAAAAAATATTAAATATAATGGTGAAAAATAAAATTCACCAGTTTTATAGACATAATAGAAATTCAGGTATGGAAACATTGTATAATATGGTACTCAATGTTTCCATACTTTCAATTGATTGTGGAATTTGTGATATCAGACACCTTAATCCTTATATGGTTTAACTAGTCTAATGATAAATTTATTAAATCATTTATCACCTTTAATATAATTATAAAAAATAAAAAATGTGTGGTAACATGTAAATATTCTCGACCATAACCCAAATTATCTTCCATTAATAAAAACAGAAGGGAAGGGTTTCATTTTCCATCTTGGTGAAAATCACTGGTGCTTCATGGGGAGACATATTGGATCGAATGGAGCCATTAAGAATCAATTCATCATATTGATTATTTATTTACTTTAATTTAGCTGGTTCCATAATATAAGTGGGAATAAATATGGGTTGAGCACCTACCACTAAGTTAATAGGGGACTCAACCTCTCTATCAGATGGTAGACTTGAAAAGTGAGATGGGAAATATTTTTTAAATTTAATTGATAATCATGGAAGTTCACAGTAAGAGGCTTCCTGTTCTATTTAGAAAATTTAAAAATATATTATAACCACCCTTGTATTTATTACACATTTATTCATGATTTATTTTATGAAAATAAAAACAATACACCCCAAAGATTAGTAAATAAATTGTATTTGTATAATTAGGTACATTACATAAAAAATTAAAATGAGTGGTATATAAATATTATTGAAAAATTCCTTAACATGATCAAAGATTTCCATAATTATTAAAACTACTTGGGTTAAACTGGGGCATACAAAAAAAGGTGAGATATAAATGCTAGTACAGGAATAATGAAAGTATAAAATGATGAAATTTTTAAATTTTTTACAATAGGAATTTAAATTGGACATTAAAGGGGTGAGAATCAAAAAAAATGAACAAAGAAGAATTGATATAGCATGATAGTATATATGAAACAAGGGAATGTGGAAACAAATTAAAACACGACACCATAAACATTAGTTAAGGATAAACGCCAAGACAACAGAATATGGTAAAAAATATATATAATGGACAAGTTTCACTCCCTAATACTATACATGACATCTCATTAGAATAAAAAATTACTTTATGCATTAGTGATCAATATAATTTCAAGAACACCCATCCCTTTCATATCATGTACATGCATAAGTGTGCCAAATTGATCATACAACATAATGTTGTATTTAATAATTCTTTACACAAAAACCAAGGAGTCAGGGTTACATACCTATAATTACTGAATAAATAAATCAATGGTACCTCTAGTTGAATACCACTAATTGGAAATGGGGGTAAATATTAACGACAGAATTGTTTGGCATGAAAATTCACAGAAAAAGATTAGTTGCATAATGAACATACATAATGATTCATAAAATAAATTAATGAGAGTGAAAGGGGTGTATAATATTTTTTAAATCAAAATAAAAGTATGATGGATATTATATAAAATATCAAAAATATTAGTAATTTTATACCAAATACGTAAAATAAGGAAGATTCATTAATAAAGACGAGAATGAGACGACCAATTTTGATGTTTCAGTATTGTAATGGATTATGCAAATGACATAATTAGAGGGGATAAAATATGTAGATTATAATGAAATAAAATGGAAACTATAGGTATCTATATAATGTAGTTTCAAAATAACTAATTTTGTTTTAAAATGCAAAATAAAAAGATGGTTCTTCAATTGAATAGAAGAGATAGAGAGGTCCCTTACCATGAAGGGGAGATTCCAAAATCATGGGAGGATTATACATAGAGAATGGGGGAGCCTTTATAGGAATCTACAAAGGATAAGGTAGAGTAAATATGTCCTCCAAGGGTTTTATGTGAAGAGGAATGAGATCATGGATTGGTTTATACAAAATAGAAGAAAGTGTTCTTTATTATTTTCAAAACAAGTTTTTGGACTCGATAAAATAAATTAATCAGAAACATAAACATTCACATGGTTTTTGACCATGGTTTCTAGAAACATAGAAGTGGATTTATCTATTTTAAAAGTCCATGTGTGGAAATAATTAAAATATTATTGTTTGTGATGTGGAAGTGAGTCATATTCACAAAAAAAATTATTTTAAAATATAAAAATATAATATAGGTTTTTGAAGGACCAATAAAGGATATATAGAATTAATCAAATAACCTCAAATACCATTTATTTTAAACGGGAACAATATATTTGTTTTTTTATTCCCTTTATAGAATTTATTACATTAATTATATTTCATTATGATGTCATAATGCACATGTTATTTTTATAACATATTTAAATTTTACCACAAAATTAGACTGTCACAAAAATTTATAAAAAAATAATAGTTGGATAATTTCAATTTTTTGATTTCAAAAATAAAATTTATTTTTTCAAAATAATTTTATATCTATGTGATGTTTTACTTATAAAACAATAATTGACATTTATTGAGAAATGATGGTTTTTTGACAATAACAATTTTCCAACCCTTGTTACAATTACATTTGTCTTCATAAAAATTATATTTGAATTTATATTTAATAAATATTATTTGATTGTATATTTTTTAAGAATTTTTTTTAATTCTTGATTTCATAAAAAAGGAATATCTTGATTGAAATTTTATATGAGGAAAAAAATACATTTTTTTTATCATATCAAATCAAAATCATTTAAAAAGTTAAGATAATAATAAGTAAATATATTCATTATTCTATAAAATACAAATATTCATATTTTTGAGGTATCAAAACATATCCCTTTACTAAACTAGAAATTTCTATGCTGGTATAGTGCATGAGGGTATGATATTCATGAGGTGGTTTTTCATACATTGTTTGGTAATTGATCTTAATGATCTTGACCTTGTTCAATAAACAATTTATTTTGTTCTTTAGATTTTAGATATCGTATTGGTCTTGGTCAAGGTCAATGTTATGAGATAATATATCCCCTAAAATTATTGATAAATGGGTTTCATAAGGTATGATCCAACAGGTCATGGCCATCACTTCCTTTGTCGGTGTCAATTATTTTTATCAAAACCCTATATTTATACTAATCATATGATTACATTCCAATGACCATTTTTTCAAGAGATATGATAAAAAAAAAATTAAATTCCATAGGATATAATATTGAAAAGAAGTTCATATATGTTCTATAACAATAATACATAATAGATAATTTAATTCAATCAGAAAAAGAATATTATTTAAAAATGGTTAGGTTATTATAATAACACCCTTAAAAACATCACAATAAAAATTTTAATTCAATACAACAAAATAGATGAGGGTAATTATTTTTCATCACCTCATCTAGTTCCAACATATCTTCTTTAAACAGGTGGTTTCTAATAGCAATTTGACCAGGTGAATTTTCATATTTCATAGAACGTTGTTAATATAATCTATGATATTCACCATCTAATATTTACATGTATGATAATTCCCAAATGGTACCACCTCTGAAAAGTTGGGGGTCTAGCATGTCCTTCTTCAAGAGGAATACATGTAACAAATCATGAATGTGAAATAAATTAGGTGGGAGTACTAGTTTATAGGACACTACTTCAATATGATCCAGGAACTGAAAAAGACCAATTTATATTTTATTAATATTTACATTATTCAAAAATTGCATGACTTTATTTCATGGATATATATAGAAGAAAACCTTATATTAAACCTCAAAAAAAATAGGACTCATCAATGATTTTGATAATTGATATTTTTAAAACTCTAAGAAGCTATGATGTAATACTTAAGAAAATTGACCTTTTTTGTGATTTCCCCAACCATTTTTGGGACCACCTGTTTCTATTCACCAGATTTATCCCATCCTGTAGTTTTTTATATGTCTCCTATCATAAGGGTCTCGTCAATAGAGGGTGATTTTTATCTCATCATCCTTTAAATTATATTGAGCATGATATCAACATGTCCTTGAGATTTTAGACAGTCTACTCATACTAGACATTAATTGGAGGGTTAAATTTTCTATGAAGTTCAAAATAGTATTTAGACTATTCCAAAACAAAGAAGTATGTTTAGGGTCCCAATTAGATACAATCAATTTTGGTGTTCTATATCAGCCTCACCAATTATCTAATGTATATCTTTTCCTATTGATTTAGTGACAATTCCTCTCAGATTTCAATTATGTGAGTTTTCTTGGTAAAAATATCCTCCACAACCCATATAGAATTATTTCCTTTGGATGTATTTGAAATTATAGTTAAAAATTTCATGGTTGTGTTTTCCTATTTCCATGTAGGTATGTGTAATGGTTGCACCATCCCCTTGGATTTTTTTCTTTCAGAATTCACATTCTAACATACTAGACATATTGATGTATATTTGGAGATATTGTTTTTCATATTATCCCACCAATAGTGATCTTAGAGATCTTTATATATCATTGTGATCCCTGTATGGATGGATAATGTAGATATATGTGAACCATACAACATTTAATTCTTTAACTTAGGATTTTATGTTACACATATTCATGATTCAAATATTACAACTCCCTTGGCATTAAATTTCACCTTTGAGGATTTACTATTTCGTAAAGCTTCCACCTTCATCTTAATTTCCACCTCATTTCTTTCAGAATAATTTATCTTCCCTAGAAGGCATGTTTGATCAATAATTTGATAATGGATTCAAGATTTTACCTCCTTTATGATTCTCACGTCCATCCTTTTCAATTGTAAGATGATCATATCATTATCAATACAAATTAGTGATAAAATTTATGAATCTTCTCTACACAGAGAATATTCAACATTATTTTCATTCACATGATTGTACTGTATCAAGAAAGAATAAAACTGAACTATCTATAACCATATTTTGTATTATATATTCATCTCTTTAGATGTTAATATTTACTTGAGTTTATTATAAACATAATATATTTATTACTTTTCACCAAATAAATAATTAAACTAGATTTTAAATTTGAAAATTTCTTTTGTAAACTCCAGATAATACTCTAGGAATTTATTTTCCAGAACATATAGTTTCATTGAAGCATATACTATCACAATTTCATTTTTAATTAGTATACAACATAATACCTTCTTAGATGCATCATTAAAAACCAAAAAAATCCCTCTTGTCAGTACAGTAAGTACAGGTGTAGTGATAAGTCACCTTTTCATCTTCTTAAAGATCACTTCACATTCATTATTATAGAAAAACATGATTCCCTTATAATTTTCATTTGTAGAGTGTTTGAAAATAGAGATAAATTTTGGTCAAATCATTAATATATCTGAGTTTGTACAAGGAAACTACATATAACTATCATTGATGCTAGCCTTGACCAGCTTTTAATTGCATCAATTTTTGAATGGTCAATATATATCCCTTTTTGTTGATAATCAGTCCTAATGATGATAATTCATTTAACCTAAACATACATTTGATATAATTTTCATAAATAATATGATTATGTTATGTGTTTAGCCGTGTGCTCAGATGCTATTTATAAACTCCTTGATTTTGGAGTATATTTGAATATCATATAAAGAAACTACCATAAATTTTTATTGTAGTTTATAAAGACTTTTTTGATCATGTAAATCAATATTTATAGAGAATTACTTAGTTTTAAGAGAATTACATTGTACTCATAGTGACCATACCATGTACAAAATCTTTTTATGGTTATGTCCTTCTTCTTCAACCTTACTTGATAATTTACAGACTAAAGATACACCTTGGAGAAGTATTTACATAAACATAGTTGATCGAATAATTCATCAATACACGGTATATGATACTTGTTATTTATCATGATTTTTTGAGCTCATGATAATCAATGATAATCTGTGTTGACCCATAATTCTTCTTGATAATGTAGACTTATACACCAGAAGGTGATGCACTTGGGCATATAGACCCTTTAACAAAATTCTCTTATAGTTTATTCCTCACCGCATCATGTTCCAAAAAAAATTCTATATGGATTATTGGATAATTAAAATTTTCCAGGTATAAGAGCAATTTAAAATTCAACCTCTCTTCTTAGGGAAGACTATGAATTTTTTTGAGAAATAGATTAGAGTATTACTTCACAATGGGAATTTATTCAAGGAAGATAATTCCTCAGACCTAACCATTTTATCTTGACACAATTTTTTTATGGAAATAATATTCATACTTGAGATGTTGTTGATAATGAATATTCATCCTCTTCATTGAACTTGTACAAAATTAGAGAAAGATTTAGAATATTGTGAGTGATTTTCTTTTTTTTTTTCATTTGTGTTGGATCTATGAAGGGAAATATAATCAATAAAAAAATGAAACAAATTACACTAAAAGGAGTATCACAAGGTTTATTTGGAATATCATCCAAAAAATATGATAGGTAAGGAATTATATACTTTTGATGTAATAATCTCCTAATTTTCTATTTTCACTGACATCTTTACTTTCTTTGAGGTGATAATTTAATAGTTCTACTAAACATTAATGATACAAAGGAATAAATAAAATGGGAATAAAAACATAAATTATCTTTTATTGAATGAATAAATAGTTTACCAATCACCACATTAGTTTTGGGATCCGCCTCAGTGGTTGTTGTGGCATAAGATCCACCTTACAACATTGGAGGGGTTTTTCACTAAATTTCTCTGACCATCATAAGATTAGAGAGTTGGTTTTATAATTTTCCATGTTTCATCTAGTTAAAACATTTTAAAATATCTTAATGGATGATTAGAGAATTCTGCTCTTCCCTTACATTAATGGGTTTCTCTCCTCGGAAATATTTATCAAGGTTCCCTTACTTACCACATATAAATAATTTCCTCACCCGCTTTAGGAAATTTACAGGATTCCTATTTATAATATATTAAAATTTAAGGTGTTGAAATTTATTATAACTGTTAGATTACTCTATCACACCAACAGAATTAATTTCCATCTTCTATTTCATATCCCCTATGATTCACTTAAGATTTTTTGATCTCCATTTCAACCATGATATAATATTATAAAATTTCTTATAACAATCAATGTATCAGATCACCATGTATTTTTATTGACTCGGTTTTACCCCAAAAAATAATTGGTCATCTTTTTATTTGTGGGTAATGAAAAAGTCAGAGTTGTATCATGTAATATTTGTGATGTTTTTCTGGATTCTTTGATGGATTCATCATCTTGTTTATTGAGGTAAATGAAATCCCATTCCATTTTAAGTCATAGAGTAGGAGGAAAATATTTTTTGGAATATTTTTTGGGAATTCCTTTCACCCCATCACCTAAATTCCGTCTTTAATGTCTGTATTCTTGATCAATAGACTCCACTAATCATCTTATCCATTAACATGATGAATAACATGTATTGCGTTCTCTTTCTTTGTCACGAACCAGATCTGGTCGCCTTCAACACCAGCACCCGAACTAGTCCGTGGCAAGCCCCAAAGGGCATTCCCAATCCCCATGGGTTAGAAAAAGTAACCAGGTATCATATATGAGTGTTTGTGAATTATTTACAAGAGTTATGAAACATAAGACAACAACATACACTATGTAAACTAAATATGAAATTTTACCCCAAGAGGCATTTAGTTAAATTCAGAATTGAGAAGAAATATTTATACAAAGCCCAAAGACTACAAGAAAAGAATACAGTCACAATGTATAGCTCAAGAGGCACCTCATGGGATGACAGAATCACCCTCAATCCATCTCCACAATACCACACAGCGAAGGACCACTCAAAACCTGAACCCCCCAGTTCTAAGATCTTCACACAGACTTGTAACAAGCATTACCAAGTCTACTTACACTGGTGTGTGCCAAATAACTAAAGGATTCCACCAAAAAAATATTCTATTTCACAATAATTATAATATTAAAGTATTGAAAGTATTGTAAAAAAGAAATTCTCATAAAAATATTTATGAAATGAAACATTAAATTAATTATGTTTTCAAGTGGGCTATTTTAAGGAATCAACAATTCAAAATTAAATTCATAAGATTCTGAATTTTTTCCAACCAAACACACTGTATGCCAAATATGAGTGTTAAATACCCAATGTGCACTAACAATGGGTACACTCCTAGGCCCTAGCTCATTGTGGGTCTCGAGTACCTTGTATCCCAGTGAAAGTAACCATACAAAAATCTGTTCTTGTGCACACGAGCCACTATTAGGGATCATAAAAATAACCTAGTGGTCCCCCAACAACATAATCATAATAGTTTAGTTAGTTTTCTCATTGTCAAACTATATATGTGAAATAGGCACCAACTCCCATGGGATCCGTAGCAAACTGGTACATTTCCCCCACCTAGATACCTGTGTTTTCCCGAATTTTCTCAAACAAGTTCCACAAGACATGAAATAAAATATTCAAATTAAAATCCAATTTCCAAATCACACAGACATACCAAAATTTCCACACAAATGTCTCATAATTTCTTTTTTTATTCAAATTGATTTTGAAACTATACTCATACCAAAACATCTCACAATTCATTTCAAATCTCTTTTACACTTCAATAAATACTTTAAAAAATTTTATAAAACATTTACAAGATAGTACATATCACATAACAAACACTTCAAATAAAAATGGGCCATTTAAAAAGTAAAATTGTTCAAAAATAGATTGCCACTAAATTTTTACCTCTTAAATAAATCATGAAACCATTTAAAACCTTTCATAAAACAATTCCTAGGAGTGTAACCAAGATTTGCACATAAAATCCTTATGAAATCCCTATTTTGAAAAAAAAAATTATGCCAATATAACATAAAACTAGAATTTTCAGCCTTATAACCATTTAATAAAATCATTTCATGAACCATATAATAGCCCCAAGTGGTACAGCATGGAATACAGAAGACAAACAAACATTTTTAAACAAAAATGCTAGGTTAAAATTAACCACTCAACCAATGCTACCAAAAAATATTTTTCACACAATAAAAAATATATTAGGAACATTATAAATATATAAATTAATCTATCTAACTCGTCAAGAAATTATTACACAGGAAATAACCCTCCACAAATGTCAAAACACCAAATCAATGTGCGAAAGTTCACTCGCAAGACTGCCTCCCCACATAGGAGTTAAATAAAACCTAAAAATACAATATTATACCAATAAAGCCAAGATAAAACCCTAGGATAGAATTAATAATTTCTATAAATTAGGAACTTAATGAAAATATAGATGAAAACCTAAGAAAAAGGAATAATCCCTACGAAATTGGGAAAAAGAAGGAAGGAAACCCAATTAATTGAGATATCTTGAATAAAACACCTCAAATACACTAGAAGAAAAATTTTAAAAACTGCCAAAAAATGAAATTTTGGTTTAAATAAGGATTATTAGGTCAAGGGATAAAAAAAATGGAGGGAAAATAGTATAAATTGAAGTTGTTAGGAAAGAAACAAATTTCCTTGTCAAATCAGGATGATTTGAGAAATCTAAAGATGTTTTTCCCTAACTCATGATGAATATGAGCTCCAACGAGGGGGAAAATAGAATAAGCATGTGCCTTGGGATAATAGTCTTCTAATATATTTGGAATCACAAAACAAACATAATATTGAATGATATATTAAATATTTATTTTTTTAAAGCTGGAAATGGGCTTAAGGGCTGGCCCAATACATTAGTGAGAAATGAAATTCCATAATGATTGTGGATTCCAATGAGGTCCTAATGGATATGGTAGTTTTAATATACCATAGGATGAAAAATGGGAAATTGAATGGGTGCAAAATGTTGAAAAATAAAAGACTTATGGAAAAACATTGTTTTTAAAACATGAAATGGGCTCATGGTTTGGCACAAATCATGAAAACACACCCTTTCCTCTAAAACTGCATGGGAAACAACAAGTGATAATTCCAGAATAGTAATTGAATGAAATATAAATCTAAAAGAATTCATGGATGGAAGAATTCTCACCACCATAAAAATTTCGGCCCACATAAATTCGCAGTATGATTAAAATTAAAAACCAAACCCAGCAGAAATGACAAAATGGACTCCTTTACCACGTTTTTTCCGCCCCCAAAAGGCCAAATCACCTTCAATTGAACAATAAAGGAAGGAATACTCTCATTAAAAAAGATATAACATATCCTAAAATGATCAAGCATATTCAATGTACATCCCAAATAATCACCTCAAACACTATCTGAACAAGACTCAAGAAACATACCAAGAATGAACAACAAAAGCGAATGAGGTCACCGCAGTATTACTTCAACAAAACCATTGGGAACACACCAATCCCAAAATTTAATAAAGGAGGAAGTCAGAAGTTAAATCAATCCTAAAAGTCAATTTATTTTTAGACCAACACTAGGGACAAAATCAAGTTACTGATAGGTGGAGACATAAACAGACTGCCCACCATATGGGGAAACACAATTTTTTTCTAAGATATAGTTGGGAAACTAATAGGGGGAAGCACACATGGACTCATAGAATAAGGTGTATAATTTCATTTGATTTTTCCGTGTGAACATACATGAGACTCATAATAGTTCTCCCAACCATAACATAAAACCATCTTAACCAACCAAGACGATTTGACATGAAATAACCCCAATAGTTAATGTGTTGGCACGACCACACCGTTAGTCTGCATGGTTTGGGAAACCGTGTGCTTACCATGGAGAGAATTCTGTCCAAAGGGAATGTTTTGAAAGGTTAGATGGGCAGAGGCACACGAGAATGCAGAGACTCTGAAGTAACTACTATCTCGTATCTCCTGATTTCTGAGGTTGGTAAACAGTTACTAATAACCTTGTGAAAACTATTATTTTCAATCCACTGAGGAAATATTTCATCCCATTACATAAAAATTCATATGTAACCCATTTGAATAAAATGAACCCAGGATATAACATGGAAACGAGGTCCTCCCACCCCTACTACAGAACGAGAACAATCAGAACAACATGATGATTCCATAGGTCTAAATCATTCCCATCATTCATACTAAGGATACAAATTTGATCCAAGGATTGAATAAACCCAAGATTTACCCTGACTATGCCCCAGTTTCACTATTAGAGCTATGTCTTGAGCTTAGATGATTGAAGAATCTTCCACCTCATAGTCAGGGTTTAGAATCCCTCAAACGAATCTTCTTCTTCCAGGACCAAACAAATTACACCATGATCAAATATAGGATCAATGAGACATGACACACTTCAAACTCATTTTAATATGACCCATAATTTTACCAAAACAAGGGATTAAAGGATGCACATACATTATCCCTTTTTTTAGATGGTAAACAACAGAAAAAAAGGACAGATAAAAACATATTCCTTTAGAACATATAATTTCAGAATTCTCATAAGGGAGACATGCATCTGAAGAAATAGAGACTCTCAAAAGATGACACAACCAATACCTTACAGTCAAATGACCCCAAAACATTTCAAGGCGCCACCAAACATGACCATTGCAACTAATAAAAAACACATGGAGAGGGGCCTTATACCGAGTCCCAAACAACACACGATTCCAACAAGTAGCCATAACAAATACACTATGCCGGATTTTCCCCACTGGTGGCCTATCATAAAATCTTTATTCATTGAGAACATTGAAAGAACCAATGGCCCTTTAAGACATCCTTCTACACTGACAACCCTAAACTGCATTCACCTTCGAAGACTAAGGAAACATAAAAAACTAAGGTCTATTTCAACCTCCCACAACCACTCTCCCCCTATAAGGGGATCGACAAAACCAAAAAGAAGAGGGGGATAAAATAAATCTCTAAATATCAAGAAGAAATTATTTGTGTTGATCAATTAGAAGATCATACAACGATGAATCACCACAGGACACACATCGGTCTTTTATAAACTCTTTATGGAGTCATGAACTAGCAAATAAGAAAAACTCAATGACCCAAAGATGGTAATTTGTTCACAACATACCACAAACCAGAACCAAAAACATGAGGGGAGACAACACAAAGGACTCCTAGACTTTTTCACAAAAGAGACAAAAGAACAACGCTTTATTCCAACTTATCAATGAAACACCAAACCAAAACATCATTTAAAAACGTTGAATTATTGAACTAGAAACATCCCACAATAACAATCCAAAAAATACATAATTCACACCTCCCTACCACACATTCCCAAAACAAAACACTTTCCTTCCTAATAATTCTTATAAACATAGTGTTGGTGGGTTGCGCATTTACCAATGGTATCTCATGGAACTCACACATGCATGTTTACATGCCACACCAGGCACCCATCTCATATCCATCCGGGTACTCATCCAGGCATTCCATTTACTATACATATTCTCATATTAACCAATAAATGTGATCAACTTTGAGAACACCAAAGACCAAAGACCAAAACCAAACCTTTCCTCTTTTCAAAATAATAAAAATTTAACCATGCCATCAATTTCCTAAAATAGGTGACCATAAAATTAAAATCCAATTTACATCTTACAAACCAATTTATAAAAAACCCATCATTCAATAATAACTCACTTTAATTCTTCTCACAACCACCTCATAACATTTCAACCCATTTCCAAACACTTCTAATTTAATGAAAAACTCCATTTCATAAATCACCGTTTAATTAAGAACTCAACTCTTCTCATTTCAAAAAAATGTTCCAAAATTTCATAAAACTTTTCAAATGATCAGTAATAATCAAATAAAAACACATCTTCAATCCTCACATATAAATTCAATTACAATTTAATCCATTAAAAATAATTTTCAATAGCTCAAAAAACATTATTTCATACAGATTTTTAAAAGCCACTTTAACATAATTTATTTTTTAAAAGGTGGTGTAAACACACCATTTAATATTTCAAAACAATTCGGAAAATTCATTTCCACTAATTATAAAAGGAATCAACTTCCACTTTTTTGTAAAAAAATTTCACAAAAATTTCAATTTTCTTAAGACAAAGTCATTTTTATTTTAAAACTAAATTTCCATGATTCCAAAACAAAAAATACACAATATAATACGAGAGGAAACAAGTGTTGGTGGGTGACTTCAACATATGGTTGGAAGCCATATTCCAACCACTTAACCATCAACTATATTATTCTAGGGAAATATCCCCAGCTCTACATGGCTTCCCAAGCCCTAAGAGATTATTGGGACCATCAACCTAAATCTTTTTTCATTTCCCCCAATCTTCAATGAACCATGAGAAATAAAGAACTCTAATAAAAAACAACGTCTTGTAGAGACTTGAATCTCATCACATGGTGTGGTAGCCGGGATCCCTGCTCATAATAGTAATGTCAATTCTAGAAAATCGTATCCCCAAACTATCCCCACTTTTCACCAAATAACATGACCTAAGAGAGAGAACCTCATATGATACAATTTTTCATGAACAAGATCTAGTCACCTTCCCTACCAGTAACCGACCCTATCTGTGGCAAGACCCAAAGGGAGCTCTTGATCCCCATGGGTTGGAAAAAGTTACCATGTATCATATATGAGTGTTTCAGAACGATTTACCCGAGTTCAGAAACATAAGACAACAAAATACAATAAATAAATTGAATCCGAAATTTTACCCCAAACAAGCCATTAATAAAATTCATAATTGGGATACAATGCTTATACAAATCCCAAAGACTACATCTAAAGAAGAAATCCAAAATGGACAGCCCAAGAAGCACCTCACGGAAAGGGGAATCAACCTGAAGACATCTCCACAATATCATTCCCTTAAGGACCACTAGTAACCTGAACCACTACTTCTAAGAGCTTTACCCAAACCTGAAACATACATTTCCAAGTATACATACCCCCAAAGGTGTAAGTAGGGTGTGAGAAAAATCCTAGTAGTATTTCACCACAAATATATTCCATGTTGTAATAATTATAAGAAATAAATATTGCATGTTTCGCAAACAAGAACTGATAGTAAAATTCATTATGATATGCAACATTAAATAAAATCATTTTTCAAGTGGGTTATTTTAAAGAATAAACACTTTTAAATAAAATAAACAAGCTACTTAATTTTCTCCATCTAAATGAACCTTATTTCAATGATGATTGTAAAATTTCCAATGAGCACTATCAATGGGAACACCCCTAGGGACTAGCTTATTGTGGGTCCTAGGTACCTCATATCTCAGGGAAAGTAACAATATAAATATTGGTTCTCGTGTACACGGGCCACTAGTAGGGACCAAACTCATAACATAGTGGTACCCTAACATCATTAGCATCATAGTTTAGTGAGTTTTTTCATAGTCTAACTTTCTATGTGATATATGGGACAAACCCCACAGGATCACCAACATACTAATACACGTCCACCCACCTAGATACCTGGGTCTTCCCACTTGTGCTCAAACAAGTTCCACAAGCCATGAAATACCATTTTCACATTCAAATCATATTTCCAAGTCAAATTAAAACCAAAAATACCACACACATGTTGCATAATTTCTTTTTTTTCCTTCAATCTCATTTTGAAACCATACTCACACCAAAATAGCCAACAACACATTTCACATCTCTTTCACACTTCAGTAAATACTTTAAACAATTTTAGTAAAAATTTACAAGATAGTACACATAACAAAACAATAATTTCACATTAAAATGGACCATTACAAAAGTACACTCCTACCAAAATATTTTTCCAATGTAGTTTCACCTCTTACATAAATCAAGAAACCATTTAAAAACATCATAAAACAATTCCATGGAGTGTAACAAAGCATTACACATAAAATCCTTCTAAAACGCATATTTTGAAAACAAAATTCATGCCAATATTACCTAAAACCCTAATTTTTATCCCTATAGCCATTTAATAAAACCATTTCCTGGACCATATAATACCCTAAACTCATACAGCATTGAATACACAAGAAAAAACACATTTTTACACCAAAATGCTACTTTAAAATTAACCGCTCAACCAATGCTACCAAACATAGATTTCACAAAAAAAACACATAAGAACATTATAAATAAATAAATCAACTATGAAAACTCATCAAGGAATTATTACACATTGAATCACCTACCACAAATGTCAGAACACCAAATCCATGTGAAAAAGTTCTCCCACACCACCGCCACACTACAACAGAGTTAAATAAAACCTAAAAACACAATTTTAGACTAATAAATCTAAGATGAAACTATTGGTTTGAAAACCTACTTTTTAAAAATTAAGAACTTCAAAAAAAATATGGATGAAACCCTGAGAAAAGGGATAAAACCCTACGAAAATGGGATATGGAAGGAAGGAAACCGACTTACTTGAGATATGTTGAATAAAACACCCCGAATACACTAATATATGAATTTGTAAATAGAAAAAAAAATGAAAGTGAGGTTCAAGTCATGTGAGAACTAAAATGGAGGAAAAATAGTAAAAGTTGAACGAGTTATGAATGATATAAGTTACCACTTCATATCTGGATGATTTGAGAAATCCAGAAAAGTTATCCCTAATTATCTATGAATATGATCCCCAAAGAGGGGGAAAATATGATCAGATAACACCTTGGGTAATTTATCTCAGGTGAGAGTTGGAATCCCAAAAAAACATTAATATTTTATTGAGATTTTAAATAATTAAATTTTTCTTAAAGCAGGAAATGGGTTTATGGGCCGGCCCAACACCAAAATAAAAAACCCAAATACATCATGATTATAAATTCATATGAGGTCCAAATTGATATGGTGGTTTTAATATACAAGGGGATTCCAATTTAAAAATTTATTGGGTGTAAAATATTGAAAAATTAAAGAGTTATGAAAAAACAATTTTTTTTAAAACATCAAATAGGCTCATAGTTTGGTTTAAATCATGAAAACACACCCTTTTATCAAAAATTATATGGTAAACTTCCCCAAAAAAATCAAGAGTAGTAATTAATTAAAAAATAAATTTAAAAAATTCATGGATTTGACAATCTTGTAAGATTGAAGATTGAAGTATATATTCTCAATGGAGTTGATGCATTGTTTTGCGATTAAGTTATCAAATGATCCATTGAATGTCAGGGACCGTTGTAGTAAAATGGTCTTAATTACAACTTGTTCATTATTATACAGATATAGGTGTTCCTACTGATTCAAGAACTTAGTTAGCTGTGATTGTATCATCATTATTTTTGTTATTCCTACTCCCATTGGGATGGGAATATAATTTTGGAATTCATCACATTTCCCTTCACCTTGGTTGTTTACTTGATTCCTCTTATTTATAGACATTGGATAGAATAAAGGGAAAATTCGGGATGATTAATTTTAAACATTTTAGAAAAATAATGAATATAATAACATTAAATCGATAATTTATAAATGTCATGTATTCGTTATCTTATAGATTTATATGCTTAAATATAAGTTATCAATGATATATTTCCTAATACAGACTCTTATGATAATTTTTCCTCTTCATAATGGTTCAAAATCAGTTTGAAAAATTTCTAATGCATATCCCCTATGATTGTGAAACCGATCATGTAAAAATTCCAATTTTCATTCACCAGGTGATGATCACGTCTATCTCAATGCACCCTTTTCTGGATTATTTCTCCTATGTACCTCTATATTAGATCCACATCCATTTTTAGTATCAAAAAATGGATATATTTTCTTGTAACCACTTACACTATAGTTTACCAAAATATAAGATATTTTATAATTTTATTTGTTATCCCTAAATATTTAACTAGAGATTCAAAATCTTAATCCAAAAAATAACTAGCCATTATTTTAATACCATCTATGAAAACCCTTGTCTTATCAAACATTCATTTATTATTTCTTACACAAGAATACATATAACACAACCAATTTTTTTACAAGTCTAGTATATTTGGATAATTTGGTATATTAGATAACAATTTAAAATAAATTGTTGAACGAATTATTAAAAACATCCCTACCATGATCAAAGGTTTCCATTATACATAAAACTATATGGGATATATTGGGGACATAAATAAGAAATGGGTAATCCTTAAACCCTAGTAAGGGAATAAAAAAGGTCTAACTAAAAGAATGTATTATATTTTATTAAATTGGAGTTTAAATGAGACATGAAATTGATGATAATCATAAAAATGAATAAAGATGCATGATATAGCATGATAGAACAAAGGTAGCATGAGATTGTTGAAATAACATTAAACATGGAATCATAAACAAAGGTTAATGATAATAACCAAGACATCCGAAATTGGTGAAAAAACTCACATAATGGACTAGGTTTATACACTAATCCTTTAAATAAAAACTCATGACACTAAAACATTACGCCATAAATTAGATAACAATATATTTTTTGTCACACTCGCCACTTTCATATGATTTACCTACATAAGTTTTCCACATTGATTATAAAAATTAGGGATGTATTTCATCAATATTAACACAAATACCAATTAATTTAGTGGTAAATAAATTGAATTACACAATTAATAAAGGATAGGAATATCTACTTGAACAACCTTGACTGAAAATGGGTGGATATTCACAACACAATCGTCTCACAAGAAAAATAATATTGAAATTATAGTATATAACAATAGTACTTAACGATTCCAAAAGTTGTTTAATGAGATTGAAATGGGTATCACAACATTTTTACATCAAAAGGAAGATATGAGAGAAGTGTAAAAACATATTCAGACATTAATGACAAAAAATCATATACATAAAATAGGTAAGATTCCTAAATATACAAGAGGAGTGGATACCTTACAAAATTTCTTGTATAACAACGGCTTAGGTAAATGCTATAATGAGAAGGGAAGAATGATAGATCATTATTAAGAAATAAATAATAAAGTAGAGGGATATATATAATATCATATAAATATGAAGAGTTTATATTTATAAGGGTATATACAAAGATAATTATTTAATTGAAAAGAATAGAGGAAGGTCCCATACCTTGAGAGGGTGATTCTAATGGTTTAGGAAGATGTTATTGAGATATTAGGGGAACCATTAGAAGACAATAAAATGTGGAATAATGTGTCGGTATATCATATATGTATTATAGTGAAGTGAAATGGGATATAAGGTGGGTTTATATAAGAAAAGAGAGGGGAGTTCTTTATTATGTCCAACAATTAGGTTTTGTGCTATATATAAAAAATTAATCACAATTGGAACCCTCCCATGGGATTTCCCATTGTTTCTCCCGAACAGGAGTGGGTTTATTTAGTTATTGGGGACATGGGATGAACATAATAAGATATTACCCTTAGTATTGTGTATGTGGGTCATGTTTATAAAGAATTTATTTTAAAACCATAAAATATGATATATATTTCTGGAGGACTCATAAAGGATTTATATAATTAATTAAATAATAAAAAACATATTATTCTAAAGGGTAAAAATATATCTGGTTATTGATTCCTTTTATCAAATTTATTAATCCACTTTTGGGCCATTATGATGACATAATTTAAATGATATTTTTATACCATATTTAATTTTTTCCTAAAAATTTTGATCACATAGAAAAATATGAAAAATTATTTACTGTATAATTTCAACATTCTGGTTTCAAAATTAATATTTTTTATCAAAATAATTTTTGAACTATGTGAATTTTACCTTTTAAAACAGTAATCAATTTTTATTGAGAAATATTGGTTATCTGAAAAAAATTGTTTTCAAACCCTTATAACAATTACATTTGAATTCATAAAAATTATATTATCTTTTATATTTAATAAATATTATTTAATTTTATTATTTTATTAAGAAATAATTCTTCTCAAAATAACAAATTGATCAGAAAAGAAAGTAACCACCTAGGTATTTAAAAATAATTATAATATAGAATGTATTTCAAGCAACAGATCATCATAGTCAAATAACACATTGTTATAATAAATATTTAAATCAGTTAGTTATTACCTAACCATTAAACATTATTATATTAATTGTAATAACTACTATAAAATGTTATTTTAATTGGTTTCACATAAATAAAACATATTTATAATGAAATATTTAATTTTTAGTAAAATAAAAAACATTTAAAAAAAATAAATTATGGTGAATTATTATTTTTTTTTTTGAAAAGTTTCATTTTTTGATGTATAGTGAAAAATAATTCATTTTAGTTATGAACTATGATTCACATTTAAGTAATTATTATACTTTAAATTGTTTTTGAAATCATAGTATTTCAATTATAAATATATAAATCTAATGTAGATCATTGGAATCATTTTTATATTGATATTATATATAAAGGCTTGTTAAACTTTTGAATGTTATTTTTACCCACAATTTTACCGCACATACAAAATTAGCCTTAAAATTAATTTTTATGATTTTATGAATTGAATTTTAAAAAATTGACATGCATGGTTGTGAACAGTAATATATTTAGGGTCTGATAGAATCAACATAAATATTTGGTAAATAGTAACCTGACCCTTTGAAACAGTAATGTTACCCTTATGGATAGAATTATGAACAATAAAATTGTAAAATCCGATATTAAAATATAGATAAAATTTAAAAATCTTATAAGTAATAATATTATATAATTATATAATTATATAAGTGAATAAAGTTTCTAAACATTATTAATTAAGTGTTGGTATTTTTGAGAGCCATAAATAATTAATTACAATTTTATAATTAATATAATGATTTAAAAAATTATGTTTCAAAAATTTGAATTATAAATTAATTATTTTATTTTATTTTATTATAACATATTTTTTTACACCATAACAAATTTTTTTATTATGTGTTATAAAATCAGTTATAATTATAAAATTGGTATTTTCCATGTAATTGATAAATTTAATTAAAAAATATATTTCTCAGATTTTTAGTATTATTTTTATAAAACAGAGTTCTTTTTTGAATTATGAACATTAAAAAATGATTTGGGTGAACATTTATGATTTTTATAAAATACTTTCATTTTTTTGTGTATAATAAAGTATGTTAATTTATGGTAAATGTTAAATGCCTGAATTATTGAATCATAGGTGTTTTATGGCGGATGTAAGCCAATAATATTGAACTATAATTTCTTATTTATATATATTGGGTGATAACTTTCAAACCATTCATTGTTCTGAGCCAAAATAATAAACAGATGAATAAAATATTCAAAAACACCCCTCTCCAGCATTATAAATACCACCATCACCACTACTTCTCCCCACACCTCTAAGACTTGAGGATTATCCAAATTATTCCAAATCCTCTTCCATTGTCACTCCCCCATTTACAAGGGGTTTTGGTTATAAAAACACAAAACCTTTGTTCCTTAAAGTGGTTATCAATGAATAGAGTTCAATAGGTACGTCCTCATTCTTTTTTCTTTTTAATTTCCTTTCAATTTAAATTTTTATTTATTATCCTCTCATCAACTTCCCTATAAAAAATAGTCATGATAACTCTAGTATAATCTAAAAATTAGAATTATATCATGTGAATGTAATATCCATCATTAAAATCCTTTCACTCTCTCTCTTTTACTTTGAAAATGAAATCATCATCCGTGAGATGTCGATTTACTACCTTCCTCGATGATAGATTTTCATTCTTAAATTTATCCTTCATGGATGATCATGATTCCAATTTTATAGTTAAAAATTACTGTAATATATTTATTAAAACATCATTAATTTAATGAAACCTGAATATATACATATTATTAATTCATACAACCATACTAGTTATTGATGACGAAAAAATTTCCAAAAATAATCTAAAGGCATATCACTTGTGTTTTATCAAATGATTAATACTAAAACCATATAAAATGATGAATTATATAAAAATTTTATCTAATTTTTATTCATTAATAACCTAAACATCCAATTCTAGATAACTATTTACATTTTAATTTTTCTTTCGTACATGTATACAAGTAAACCAATTAGGAAAACTGAATAAATGAACACAACTGAACGACGAAATTCAATATTATAACTCATTAGAAGGCCATAAATGGACTATAATAATCAAAAAATATAAAATATATTTTTGATAGGTTATTAATTATTTTTTTAGTGAATCTAATTTCATTATACAGAATATTTAGTGCATGTAATGAACACAATTATACATAAGCTTAGGGTTCTCTCAACTCAATTTCATCATTGTGAGATATGCCTTACTCCCCACAATCTCTTGTGTGTGGGGTAAGTATAATTCCAATTTATGTTCCTGATTTTGAATTTAGTTATCTTTAAAATATTCAATTTTTTATTTTATGATCATTAATTTTATGGGGAATATGGATTGATTATTTCCAAGGTGGTCAGGGTTTCTTCCTGAACATCCATTTTCATTCGGGTTATGATTTATCTCTCTATTTATCCAAATAAATACCTTAATATTTCTTATGTAATCATAAAATATTCTATTTTCATGTTATATTGATATGTTCTAAGCTTAATTATACATTATTTGATGTGGAATAATGTGTTTAATATGTTTCCTTTCTGAATTCCTCCTGATAGGAAAGCTCAATACAAGGGGAACATCCCGATTTCTTACCCATTTTCAAGTGAACTACATAATATATTTTAATTAAAAATTATTATTATAAAAATAATAAATTTTATTAGGAAAAACTATCTTCTTTAATTTATAAATTTATACAAAAATATTTCCTTTTTCTGTTTTAAGGGCCCAATAGTATTTTCACCTTAAACCTCCCTAAAATAGCTCATTTCTAAAGTTTCATAAATGGTATTATTACATGTTTCCCCTTTAAAAGGTATGAAATTATGCCTAAAATATAATTTTGTTGTCCTATACATATTTTCATTATAATAAAATTTTATTTAAATTAAAAATAACTTTCTAAAAGAAATCTTATTTCCATAGTAAAAATTACTTTCTCATCTCACTTTTACTCTTATGAGAATTATTCATTATTCAACACTATTTAATTTTTCATGGTGTATATACTAAACTTTAATTTATTATATAATGAATTATATTATTTTAATTACATTTTCTATTTCATTTAATGATAAAGAGGACTATGATTTAAAAGGTTAAAGGTGGCATGGTACATTTTGGAATGTTTAAAATTATTTTTATCTAGAATTTCTCAATAATATTTAGATTACATTCATCTATGACAAATTAACTGGTACGGGACAATTTGATTTAATTTTATCATTTTATTCCAGATATTATGAATGCATTGGACTTATTAAGTTATTTGCGGGGACCTCTAAAGCCCCTTGATACATCGCTAGGTATCTTAAGATAAACTATACTCTTTTTTTACCAACATATATATGGTGAATTCACCGAGGCATTGATAGTATGTTTCTGATGTCCATCATTATACAGTCCCTCATTATGATTCTATTAATTGAAATTACATTTGATTGTTTGACTAGTATAATATCTATGATAATGTTTCATTTTCATGTGATTATTTATATGGTATTATTTATTTTGTTTATGCGTACAAATTATGATCATGATTATGTTTTAGTGGAATGATTTATTCACATTACCTTACAGATAATGATAAATTTGTAATTATTTTTATTCCCTTAATATGCAGTAGATCTAAACAATTTATTATGTTTTATTTTCCTCTAAGATGTAATTATTTATTTTCTGATTTCAATAAAAATATAATCTAGAAGAATTAGTGTATTTCAAAAGTAGTTCCTATGATATATTTCATTTCATGTTATAATGTTTAACTTGTACATGTATCTGGTTTTCAAAAGATAATAAAATATTCATCCAATCAAGATGTGATTTCCTTGTATATATGCCAATGTAATTAATTAAGTCACTAAATTTCGGAAACTGAGGTCATGCTCTTTATTGTTGGTATTAGAAAAAGTTTAGTAGAACCCTTGGAAACTAGATTTAGAATAAAATATTTGGGGACATAAATGTAAGATAGACTTTGAGGATAGTCATAGAAGATCATCCTATTAATTTGGTAAAGTAGAAATTATACTGGTCTTCCCAAAAATACACCAGTTTCTGGATAGTACACGTGGATGTTGTTATGGAATAGATATACCAAGGATTTACAACTTTGACAAGGTCTTTTTAGCATGACTGAAGGTATCCTAGTACATGACCATGAGCCTTACTATGCACTTGGTTTGAAACTCCTAAAGGATATTCTTAGGATAATTCATATTTTCATTTAAAACCATTATAATAGATTTTAAAGTAAATATATCCCCTAAGAAACAATTCTTATGATTTTTATTTCTGTTATAAAAAAGATTAAATTTATGTTAAGTGTATTTTTGGAAAGATATCATGCATTGTAATTTATATCTAAATATATTGTATTCTTTATTTAGAAGTGGCTCCCAGTATAAGGAATTGGAAATGCATCAATGAACATAATCTAAAGAGTAAGAATGATCATTTATTCAGTGGGTTTAAGCCAGTATTTTGAAGGGATCTTTTCTGTCAAACATTCTCATTATATAATGAGATAAAATATTGTTATAATAGGAAGGATAAATATATATATATATGTATTATAGATTCAAAAATAATCATAATAAAGAGAGTATAGATAAGAAAAATATGGATAATGGGAATAAGGTAAATAAGTAGTTTCCCATATGTGATAATCATGGAAGGAAGCATCAACATATATGATTAAGAGGAAAAGTAGAATGATTCATGTGTGTAGGAAAAGGACACCATGGCCATTAAAATTATAAAAAAATTACAATATACAATGCGTAGACTACAATGATATGGTAAACTACACAAATTAGTGTCCCATGCATCAAAGGAATATACCCCAAAAGAAGATAATGGATAATGGTCAATATTATTCTATTACCACAGATGAAGATGGTTAAAAAATCTGAATATGTTTGAATTTAATAATTACTTCAATTGAGTATTTCATCAATGATGTACTGGTTATATTAATTATGGAATATATAAGGATTTTATTTGAGTACTATTTCATTATAGATTTGAGGTCGTATTTCATCAATGATGTACTGGTTATTTTATTTGAAATGATGTTGTTGTAAGTTAATCATTGGAAAACACATTCTTAAGGGAATGATAAACCTTAAAACTTTCTGGTCATGAGATAATATTTTTGGATAGAGATATGATTGCTATAGATAATGTAAATTTGATAGAACTGACTTCCATGGTAACAATTCTTAAGAATTGGATCATGATATTTTGGAACTTTTAACCATTTAATAAATGGAATAGGTTGATCATTGGATGAGGTTTCCAAGGATACTGTATTAATTCATCACATGACACAACCTTTTCTAGGAGATAAAGTATAGATAGTTCAAGATGCAATCAAAGGATATGATTGTATTTATAAAATAGAATCTTATATTTATACTCTTATTGGGAGGAATGATTCATCAACTATAGGAAAAGTTCCCCAAACAAAAATGCTAGCATATTATCATAATTTTTTATGATATTAATAAACTGTTTTATAAAAGTACTATATGGTTTTGTGGTAATGAAATTTCATCTGAACAAGTTCTCTATTACTTTCCATCACAAGACCATGGTTTGATTGTTCTTTAATTTCTAGGTTCTAACATCCAAATACTGTCGTCCAATTAAAAAGAATAATTTGGTGATGACAATATCTCTTCCATTAACCTCTTTCTAAGTGGATATTTTATTTATCCCCATTTCAGATGTGGGTTTCCCATAAGGGAATTTTTAATTATCGAACATTAAAATTTGAAGGGAAATTTCAAATTTCTAGGACACAATTTATTGATGGAGGAGATAATTTAATATCCCCAGGATTTACAAATAAATATTACATATAATGTAATTCACACAATACAGAGTCTTTATGAAAAACGTATTATTATTATAATTATTTATATAAGACTGAAAAAATATAGTTGTTAAGCATTGAAATATTGATACTAATAACAACTATTTAATGTTATTTATAATGTTTTCACATAAATAAGACATATTTAAATTGATATATATATATATATATATTAAATTACAATCAATTTTTCAAAATTAAATTAGGGTGATTTTTTAGTATTTTTCTGAGATGTTTCATTTTTTTTATAAATAGTTAAAAATACTCCATTTGAGTTAAAAAAATATGTTTCATGTTTAATTAAATTTTATAATTTATTTTTATTTTTAATGATAGAATAGATCAATTATAAACATATTAATTCAACAGTGATCATTGGAATAATTATTATATTGAAATTAGATTGAAAATATTATTGAATATTTGGACGTTCTTTTTACTCACATTCTCACAACACCCGAGGGAATAGTATTGAAAATAATTTTTACACTTATTTGAATTGATTTTAAAAAGATATAAATATGTGGTAGTGATTTCTAAGATATTTAGAGTCTGATTGGTACAACTTAATTTTGTATGAATAATTTCCTGACCGGTTAGAATTTTAATGTTACCCATATGAATATTAATATAAACTATATAATAAAAACCAAGTATTTGAATTCATGGATAAAATTTATGCATCTTATGAGTAATAATATTATGTTATTATAAAATTATACATATAAATAAATGTTCAAAAATTATTAATTAATTATTTGTATTCATATTATTCATATACATTTAATTGTTATTTTATAAATAATTTAATGAATTTAAAAAAATTATTTTCATAAATTTGACATAAAAATTTTAATTTTTTGGTCCAATGGATATATGTAATTTTTTAAAATCTTACTCAATTTTTCAAAATGTTATAAAATGAGTTATAATTTTAAAACCGGTATTTTCCAAGTAAGAAGTGATTTTAATTAAAAATTTAATTTCTCATATTCAGAATGTAATTTTAATTTAATGGAGAAATTTTTTTAATTATGCACACTGAGAAATTATGAGAGTGTATTTTTGGGATTTTTCTAAAATATGTGAATTTTTTGGTGAATAGTAAAATATCATAATTAAGGATAAATGTTAAATACAATAATTTTTCAGTCATAGGTGATTTATGGATGATTTAATCCCATCATATAAGAATAAAATGTATAACATTGATATATTGTTTTTATAATTCACAATGTGATCATATTCTTGTGCCAAAATAATAAACAATGGAATTAAATATTCAAAAAACACCCCTCTCCTCCAATAGAAATACCACCCCTCACTACAACTTCTCCTCACACCTCTAAGCCCTGAGAATTTTTCAAATTCTAACTAGTCATATTCCCATGTATCTACCTCATTTAAAAGTGGCTCTAGTCACAAAAAATACCAAAATAAGGTTCCTTAAAGAGGTTCTGAAAGAGGAGAATTCAAAAGGTAAGTCCTCGTACTTTTTCTTCTAATTTCATTTCAGTTTCATTTTTCATTCTGCATCCTCTCCTCAACTATAATATCCAAATAAGAATGATAACTATAGTATATTATATATATTAAAATGATATCATATAAATTTAATATTCTTCATGAAACTCCTCTATCTCTCTATCATTAATTCTAAAAATTAAATCATCGTCTCTAGGGGGGCCGTTTACAACCTCGGTGGATGACGGATTTTTGTTCATGAATCTCTCCATAAAGTCAGGTTGTAAAAACGCTTTTATGGTTAACAAATACAATAATATATTAATTAAAACCTATGTAATTTAATATAACTAGTATATATAAATAATATTAATTCATACGACAATACCAGTTCGTAATGATGAAAATCCCGCTAAAAGAATCTCAAAGATTGTCACTAATTTTTTATCTAATGATTCATACTAAACCCATATAAACAAATGAATTATATGAACAATATATATTATTTATATTAAATAATAAAATTCAAATCCAAATATAGAAAACCTTTTCCATTTTTCATGACCTTTTGTACGTGTATACAAGTAAACCAATCATGAAATCTGAATAAATAAACACTACCGAATGACAGAATTCAATCTTATAACTCATAAAAAAGCTATACAAAAAATAAATAAAATCATAAAAAATAAATTTATAGGTTAATGGATTATTAATTAGATAATTGATGAATCAAATTTCATTTTCCATGAAATTATGTTAAAGTGAAAAACACTTTCATCCATAATGTATGGGTTTTCACAACTCACTTTCATTTCCATGAGATATTCTTTAATCACCAATATTTATTATGTGTGGTGTATTTATATTGAAAATTGATGTTCAATTTCATTAATATATTTATTAATTTGGTATTGAATTAATTATTTTATTACCCTTAATTTTATGTGGAATAAGGTTTGACTGTTTCCGTAGTGATATGGGTTTCTTCCTGAATGTCCATTTTCCATTCGATTTATGCTTTCTTGGTCTGTATCCCAATAAAATCATTAATATATTATTTATAATCCTCCTAAATTATTTGTTAATGTTATATATATATATATTTGAAAATATTAATTCTTATTTCATTCACGGGGATTTAATTCTTTTATAAGTTTCCCTTCTCTAATCCTCTTGATATGGAAACTTGATTAAATGGAACTTCCCGATTTCTTACCCATTTTCAAGTGCACTCCATAATCTATTTTAAAAAACCATTATTTTACTAGAAAAATTAATATTATCAGGGTAAAATATATTTTTTCATTTATGTTGTTATTAAAAATAATTCCTTTTTCAATTTTAAATACTCTTTAATATTTTTCCATTAAACCGCACTAAAGTGCCACATTTCTAGTGTTTCTTAAATGATATTTTTACATGTTTTAAATTAATTTGTAAATTATTTATAAATAAAAGATAATTTCATTATCCTCTATTTATTTTTTGTTATATACATGTTTAAAATATGATTTTATGATAAATAGAAATGATTTTTCAAAATAAATCTTTTCTCCAAAGTTAGAATGGGTTTTGTCGTATCACATTTACTCATATGAGATATATACCTTGTTCACCACTATTTTTAGGTAAGTGGTGTATATAATAACTTATGATATATTATATCATGAATTATATTATTCTCATATTAATATATGTTTCATTTATTGTTAAAATTGAATATGATTTTAATGTTTCAAGGTCGTATGGGACACTTTGGATAGCTTAAACATTATTTTGACCCAAAATTTCTCAATAATTTTATTAGAACACAATAAAAATGATACTCCAATGTGGAATGGGACACTTTTAATTACATAAAAAAATTATTCAAATTTAAGGGAATTCGTTGGATTTATTAAGTGATGGATGTGGCCTTATATATCCCCTTTAAGCATCAATAGGTCTGTTTAGACTAACCAGATCGTGTTTTTAGTTACTTATATATGATGTCTTTGCCACAACGTTGATGGTATGTTAATGATGTAAGAAATTATGAATTACCTTCTTATGATACTATTAATTTATATTCTATGTGATTATTATAATAGTATAATATACATTGATAGGATTTATTCTCCTATGAATAATTATATGGTGTTATCTATTCAGTGTTTATTCCTACCACATTGTGCTCAAGATTTTGTTTTAGTGGCACGAGTTATTCACACTACCTTATTGTTCATGATAGCTTCTACAGTATTTCTCTTCCATTACCAAGAACCTATGATCACCCCTTTATTATGTTTTATTTTTACTAAGGATACAAATATGTATTATATTATTGTCCTAAAAATAAAATATAGAATAATATGAGTGTTTCCAAAGTCATTTCTATGATGTATTTCATTTCAAGTTGTAATGTTGAAATTATGTATGTATGTAGTTTTATAATTCTAGTAAAACTATTCCCTCTGTCGGGATGAAAATTCATATTTTTTATCTGACTGTAATAAAGTATGGTACTGACTTTGGGCTACTGGGGTTAGGGTCTTTATAATGAATATATTAATTGAAATTTCATCTTATAAAAAAGTAAATTTTTTGTTTTATCATTTCAAAATCGAAATCATTTAGAATGTGATAATAATAAGAAGTAAATATATTCATTATAATATAAGATATACATATTTATATTATTAGGGTCTTGATACATATCTATTTATTACACTGGAAAATTCCATAAAGGTGCGGTGCGTGATGGTGAGATTTTTATGTGGTTGTTCAGGGTATATGGTTTGGGCCGTGATCTCAATGAGCTTGAAATTCTCCTATAAATGGTTTTTATAATGCTTTAGTTGTTATATTTCAGAATGGTATTGGTTAAGGGAAAATACCAAAGATGCTGTCTCACTTAGAATCTTTTATAAATGTGCCTGATAGTGTATAATCCTACTAGTTGAGGCTATCACTTCGTTTGGTTGTGTAAATTGGATTAATCAAAACCCAAAATTTATATTAATCATATTACCACTATCCAACATCTATTTTATATATGGTTATGATTCATAATATTCATTAAAAAAAATAGTATATTATATTCCAAATTAGTGTATATTTTTTCAACAACCTTAATACATTATAGGGAATTTAATGAAATAAAAAAGTAAATTTTTCTTATAAATGTTTGGGTTGTTATAGATATCATCCTACCTAGTTATGAAAGACTAGGTTTGGATAATCTAAGCCTTATATATCATTCTCCCTTAAAAACTCATAACTCCCCATTAAGGGTAGTAAAATACAATGACCAATGATAATATTAAATCCAGCTCTGATGAGAAACAAAACATTACAGCATGAGAATGATTTCTAATGGTATCATATAAATAAACAAACATTTCCAGATGAGAATAATCTACAATAAATAAAATTAGCAAGATGGTAAATAGAGAAACTACTCTCTATTCATCCTAATAGGAATTTAAAAACTTCAACACCTAAGGCATGATATCTGTAAATAATATTTAGTTGATCCATAATTGGGGTTGACCTGAAAGAATGAGTTATAATAATATCAAATAATACATTCACTAAAGATGAATATATAGAATTGGTATCTCGAAATATTACATAGACCATATTATTTCCCATTATAGAATCATCTAATGTGATAACTAGATTCAGTTTTGATGCCTATGGATAAAACCCCAATATTTTTGATATTTCTAACTGTGCCACAATTTCTATCAGTATTGACGAGCCTATTCCACTACATGGGGATATAAAAAATTATAAAAAATTATAAAAAATTCTATAAGTATATTGAACATCCAAATGAGTTGAAAACATTTAGTGACTCTATGCAAGATTTCCTTGAGTGACCAACCTTTCCCTATAGAAAATATGCCACTGGGACCTTTCATGATACAGAAGTAGATCTAGAGGATGTTTTCTATCATATAACACCACTATTATATCAACTAAAAATGACACTCTAATTTATGTTCCCATTGAAGGGGCCAATAAATCTACCACTAGGTGAACAAGGAACTCTACTAGACCCTAGATTAATAGCCATGTTAATTTATTCCATTGGAGCCTAATCCTGTACATCATATTATCATATAAGCTTTATCATGAAGAGATAAGAACATACATTTGGCAAAATCAACATATAAAAACCTTGAACCTTTAGCTTCTCTTTTGATCCCACCATAAGTGAAAACTGAGCAATTTTTGAAAAACTATTAATATACTGTTTTTCTAACCAATCACCCATGTAATGGTTAAAAAACTCAATGGACATAACCAAAACCATCGATTCAAGATATAATTTATCCTTAAATTTATTATTGAATCCTTTACACTCAAATCCCTCAATATATTTCACCAAAAATATAGTATCCCACCATCTCTTGATAATACCCTCATGATTCAGAATGACACAATTCACCTTTATAGAGTTCTGTATCTCTATGAACTTCAAGATTATCATAGTATTCCCTAATCAACCAACCAGCTTCCTGGAATTTTTTCCACAAAAGGAGGGTATTATATGATGAAGTAACTCATGATACAGATCTCTTTTATCGTACCTTCAAGGTCCCATATCTAGAGAATAAATGGGAATAGTTGTGTCCAGTTAACCTATAACATTAAGCACACACTTCTACGTTTTTATGTTTTTTTGGACTAGAGGGTTTAATTTATATAGTTCATCAACATCGCCTTATTAAAGTTTAATCATATGTCTCATTGGGGTAATGGTAACACAATAAATAAATATAATGTATGTAAAATACCTGGCAATAGACATGAGAACATCATTTTTATTTTTTATAAATTTAATAGGGAATAGACATATTTGAAAAATGAATGAAAAATTCTATAATTGTGTCAAATAACTCACTAAAGAATCATTTTCCCGACAACCCATAATTACTTAAGGCTTCATATGATTAAATAGGGCTAGGTAGTTGATTGTAACCGCCCCTTATGTCTAAAAAATCCAAAATCCTTTCTTCCATGACATCCCAAAAAACATAAACATACCTAATAAAAGACACAACCTCTTATGGTACAATTTTATTAAAATACAACATGGGTAGACCACTAAAATGGTATCCAACCTATTCTTGACACGTCTTGATGGGAATTATTAATCCCAATGCACTAGATACTAGTTTTTGAGCATCAAGAATAGTAAAGGATTATAATTTCATGACATGTATCAAAGGAAGTCAATGGAAAGAAACAAAAAATATTTAGTATGCTAATACATTCATAAATAAAATATTATCCCAAGGTATAAAAATACAGACACCAAAATGAATAAACAATCCAAAACATCACATAAAAAAGATAATATCACTAATACGATCTCCTTGTAATAAATGATATAATACTCCACATTCCACCACTAAATCCCTAGTCATGATATCATGAAAACCTACCATCCCCAACAAATCCTTCCACTATTATTTTACTTGAAAAAATAATGTCTACATACACCTAAAGGAAAAAAATAGGGTATAGTAACAACTAGTCCAATAGGACCCAACCCAATAGATTTCATAACGAGTCGATATCAAAAAACCAAATAAGATAAATTGAAATAAATAATTCCCTGTAATTTTTTCCTCAAAATTTATAATAAAACATGTTGTTGGAAAAATTTCAATGGAAACTATAAAAAATGTAGAAATAATAATTTCCATAAAAAATTCATGAATACACACCTCAACCAATAAAAAATTAGTATATTATTTTATAAACATTTCCATATATAAAAAAAAATCCATTATAGAACTATGGTTATAATCCTTGTGCTATGTTACCTCAAGGATAAAGGATCCTCACACCTTTAGTGGAATATAGATCTGTGTGTGAACAATTTACAAAATATCAAGCATATTGTAAATATGATTTTATCAAAATAAATGGACTCCCTACCCCCATAAATGTTAAGTTAGAATTTTCATTTTCAATCTAGTTCTAGGTGGATAAAATAAATTCTGATCATGCATTTTATATACTTCCCACCCAACTACAAAAATTCTCATGTGCATTAAGTAAATAAGTCAAGGGGAAAATAAATCATCTCAAATAAGTTTCATTAATTCATATCCTAGAATCCCCAAATGTAGTTTTCAAACATGTCATTGAATTTTATAAAAGGACATCAAATTGATTTCATAAAAACATATAATTTAAAAAAATTAATTTCATTGAAAATCCATAAAACATTTCTTTCATTTATAAAAATCATCACCTATATCATTCTATATGAAATTTATTTCAACCCAATATCATTTTGTAAAAATAAACATTATAGTTCCAAATTCATATTGAAAGTGGTTGTAGCACACAAAACATGACATTTCATGTACATTTATCAAAATTATCAAATATTACTATGGAAATTAGTTAGAAATACACGTCCAATCAATGAGAAATAATAACATCAATTGATTTGAATTTCATTATGAAACTAAAAATCTCATTCATGGCATTATAAAATAACCAACAAATGAATATATTTATAGAGGAAAAAGTCTTGAACAAATCATGAATTTTCGCATGAAAAAACCACAATTATGTATGTGGATCGATCAATAATACAAGAGTCAATATCCATTGATGAAGAGAAGATTTGAGGAGAGGATAATTTACAAATTGATTAAGGATAAACATATGAAAATAGATCCAATGTATCAATTAGAAATTCAATCAATGAAGATTCGAGTTTCGAGGGGATAAAAACACCTCAACAGATTTTCCATGCTCAAAGGGGTCAAATTTATTATGGGGGATGGAATGATTATATTTTAAATGGGTGATCAGAAAAAAAGAAATTATTTTAAAACCCTATACATTCACACCAAAATCAACATCACCGGCTAGCCATTGGATTCTGTTAGGAATTAAAACTAAGAGGAATTTCTAGGGAATAGGTATCCCTACTAGAAGATAAGCAGATTTATAGTATGAACACCCTACTACCAACATTCCACTAGCAAGCCAGTGGATTCCACTGGCTAGCCGATGCTCTCCCCATACTTTACAAAACTATGAGGAAATTTCTACTTTAAATCCAAAACCACAAAAACCTTATACCCTCTCATATAATTATTGAAAAAAACCATATCCTTCCAAGTATATAAATCAATAGGAAAAACTAGTAATCCACATGTAAAAAGCATAGAAAAAACTAGAGATCATACTTAAAGTAAAAAATCCAATATGTTACATGTACGAAGGAAATATTCATTTAATTTTAGGACCTTCCATGCGTATCTTCTCTAAGAATAGATTTTCTGATAGTACTATTCATCAAAATAGATCTTCCCTGCAATATAACTATCATGGACCATCCATGAAGAATAGTGGGAATCAATATTACATGAATCCAACACGGTAGTTGGATTGGAAAAGGTCCATTTAATCTGTATAATGATATTTTTTATATCATATAGAGACCCTTCAATTTTCGTACATGGAAAATATTTATTTTTTCATGAATATTGAATAAATTTTAAAACCACACACCTGTGGGACATCATTGTTTAATACCATTGGATACAAGTTATACCATCCTCAAATTTTCTGAAAGATCATTAATGTCCCCCATAATGATCTACCCATTAAGTACTATTCAATGAAATACCCAACTTAAAACATTTCTTCAAAACATGCAGGAAGGAATCATATGGAAGAGTGATATTAGATGCTCATTAATGGTTAATGATGGAGATACATAATCAAAACATGAACATAAGAGTATTATAACATGAGAATAACAATTTAAGACAATACCCTACATATCATATATCATAATCTCGGGTGATAAAAAATTTTGGAAGTTAATAAAGCAAAGATCATAATTAAATCAAATAACATGAGCCATGAGAGCATAACATTGGAAAAAATATATAGAAATCTGGCATAAACATTTGCATAGAAACTCATTTTCATTGTTTTTAAGGATCATTTCCATGGATATTATAGTGGAATGGGTTAACACCCCAAACCATAATACTTTTCATGGTTTAATATCAAGACCATCATATCATACAAAGTACCTCAAAAAACTTTTTTTACACACTCTTCCAGTCTTTTCTATCACATGAAAAATAAATATTTACCTAATTCAGTAGAGGGAGATATAAGTACATCCCATCACATAACAAAAATTATATACATATGTTACATATGATCAAAAAACATTAATAATATTATAAACCAAGAAATGAAATGGGTTTCACAAACATTTCATCATATAATATCATATAAAAAGGGGAGACAATTATTAATCATTTCATCATTTCATAACCCATGGAAAATGATGTGGGTTTCATAATATTATTTTAGAAAAGGGAATTCCCGAGAGTGGCCTTTTCGAACCCTCCAAACACAAGAATCCCCCGAGAGTGGCGTTTTTTAAAATGTAATCAATGGTAAAAATTTATTAAATAATAAAATATAAAAATTTTAAATTAATTTTAGAAATCATTTTTAGAAAGCATGGTTTTTGGAGAAAAAAAATTTCCCACCAAATATAGAAATAATGTCTAATTTTATAAAAAACATTTTATTAATTATTATACGTACCAAAGTGGGGAAAATTGTACCATTAATTGAAAATTTCATTATTAATAATAATATAAGAAAAATCACGTGTTTATTAAGAGATAGATCCGACCATTATATCATCAAAATATTTTAATATAAAAAATCCCAATTAATGATGAGATTATAACATAAAACAGTTACCACTTTGGTAACTTTTTAAAATAACCACCATGAAGGAATATAATTAATGAAAAATTATAATTTCCTAAGGATAAATATATTTATGATATTAAATTTCAGAGGTGTTGTATATACACCTTGTGAAAGGAGATAGATTCAAAACATATTTATATGTCCAAAAGAAGGTAAATTGAGACAAAACTCCCTTTACGATTTGGAAGTATTTGAACAGTAAACTCCCTGAAAGAGATATAGTAAAATAGAGTTGTTATGAAAAATAATTTTATGTATAATAATCATAAATTAAAATCATTATATGTGTGTACAATAAATAAAAGAAACATTTTATAAAATGGCATTTATCTATTATAAAATAAAAGTGAGATGAAAATCCCTTAGCATAAGTTTCATTGTCCTTCATATATGTTCAAACATCCTAAAAAACCAATAAAATTTTAACATGAATATATTAATTAACCAACGTTTTATATATATATATATAAAACTTTATATGATTGAATTATGTCATTTTATTACCCTTTTATGATCAATTCCTCGTCAAAATCATGTTTTAAGTACGAACTTATTTTTTTTATGTATGCTTGGATTTTTTTAGTAATCCTAATTATAAATTTTTTAAATAATATAAAAAATAGTATTCATGAAATAATTACAATATTTTTACATAAATTATTATTTTAATAGAATTATTTTTAGATGGTTTTGGGAAATGATGTTTGTTATAATTAAGGAGATGGTAATCTATACATACGGATGAGAAGCATTTACATTATTCAATGATCATAATAGAAAGGAGGTACATAATATTTTATATTTAAATAATGAAAAAATATCATAAATAAAATATTTATTTTTTGAAAATATTTTTATATAAAATCTAGGTGGTGTAGAGATGAAAAGAGAGTCGCATTGCTTCATGAGGGAGATAGTTCACACACACATGAATGATGTCATCATCTTCCTGTGAGTAAAAAGGTAGGAAATAAAATGATATATTATAATTTAAAAATGATAAATATTTGAATAATATCATAAGTATTCATGTATATCACATATATTTATCTTTATTATCTTCCATTTAAAATCTCAGTGAAAAAAATCACATCTCTTCATTAGGCGGTAGTTTTCTATACATATGACCGATGTTATCATATCTGCAATGATATTGAAAGTAGAATGGTTTATATATTTGTAATGAAAATATAGTTATAATTAAATTATAATTATCACATATATAATTTTTATCCTTCATCATAGCCAACAATGAGACATGGTAATGGAAAAATGAATGTCATCCATTCGTAAGGTTGTAGTCCACCATACATAGGAATGACGATTTCATATCCCATTTGATGGAACAGGGATATGGGGTGGGTCATTAAATTAATATAAAAAAATATGTAAATTTAATATATTTATTTCAAACATAATCATTGTTTAATAATATTTTCAGGTTATGGAGGAATAATAATATTAAAATATTTGTTAAATAGTGTTATATCTTCTTCAGGTAACCTACTTTTGTTCGCACAAAAATCTTTCCTCGGTTATAATTATAAAAAAATAATGATTCTATGGTGATATGATGAATTTTATAAATTGATTTGAGAGAATATTTTCTATTCCAAAAGTGATTTCATTTGTGAGTTGGAGAGGAGAGTGGTGGCCATTTATAAGTGAGGTGAGTGGCACACCTGTAATTTTTTGAAAATAAAAAGTGGTACCCAAAATTTTATCATCTTAAAAATATCCTAAAATAAATCATTATAGATCCTTATACATTATATGGTCAAAATTAGACATTAAAATATATTTTAGACATGTTTTTGGATCATTTAAACCCTTATATTTTTAGTTTAACCCATCATAAACACGTTTTTACCTTAACCATGGTAAATAATTTTTACTGTATTAAAAATTAATTTTGATAAAAAATTAATCAAAAAAATTATATATTATAAATTATTCCTATTCCAACTATGGAAACCATTTTTCCAAATTAATTTCACAAATTTGAAAAATTTTAATTGAATATTAATCCTGCAGACATGATTAGAAAGCATGTATTCAAAGAGAACATGTTTAAAAGGATACAATATTTTAATATAAAAAATCAATACTAAAACCATTATAATGCCAATGTTGGATATATATATATATATAATTTTACTAATTTTACAGTAATATAAATTTCGAATAAAATTTAACAGTATAAATAATTTAAATGAAAAGGGAGTTTTCAATTAAAATTGCTTACATCCTATGATATCACCTATATATACCATAGTATTTTCATTCGAGGATATTACATATTTTTATATGAATATTAAATAAAATATAGAATCAAAATATCATGGACCATAATAGTTTTATGCATTTAGAGACTTGTTAATACTCTTCTACTGAAATGTAATATAATCAATTTCCCCCATAAATATCATAAAATTAAGTAATATTTAAATACATACGCTCCTTAAATCTATTCATAATAACATATGGAATGGAAACATAAGAAATTTTGAGGTCATATTCCTAGTAAGGTTAAACAAGGGAGATACATAAGAAAAACATGAACATAATAGTATGAGAACATAATCATGACTATTGAAAACCATACCTTGCATTTTAGATATCACAATATAAATTCATAAAAAAATATTACCAGTTGATAAGAAAATAATCATAAGTAAATTGATGAAAATGATCCATGAGAGCATAAAACATGCCTAAGTTAAGGAATTGTGTCATAAACATAATCATATAAAATCATTTATATAGTAGTCATGGATCAATGCTAAAGATATACTAGTGGAATGGGTTTAGTAACCAAACCATCATAGTATTCACGGTTTTCTCAGAATACAATCGTAGGGTAAAAAGTCCCTTATTTAATTTGGTTTACCCCCCTTTCCAATCTTGTCTATATACCGAGATTTGAATTATTACTCATTGAATTGAAGGGAGATATAGGTCCCACCTATCACATAACGTAAAGAATAAATATTTGTTACACAAAATCATAAAATATTAATCATATAATAACCCATGAAATGAAATAATATTCCTTAAAATTTTCTTGTATTATATCTTTTGTAAAATTTAATGTTTCAAAATCATTTATTTACATTATCATAGAAAAAAACATAAAAAAGAAGCATAGTTCCTTAAAATTTTATGGGGGTATATCCTGTGGAAGATAAAAAGGTTTCATAAACATATTGCAATTATAAAACATTTATATAATGAATAATAATGGTATGATTTCCTCATATCAACATAAAATTATAATTTATATAATAGGATGTCATATTATATAAGTAATGATTTATAAATATAGATCACTTAGAACATTTATTTCTGAAGATAAATTATTTTCGAAAATAACAATTGATATGTAAAAATACAAAATAAATTTTAAAAATAAATTTATTTAAAAATTTCATTGATTAACTATAAAGTATTCATTGAAAATAATTTTTTAATTATTTCAAGGAAATTTGGTTTTCTACATTGAAAACAACTTATTAAAATATTTTCAAAATAACTTTTTTACATTAAAATAATTTATTTCAAATCAATAAATTTCCCAAATATTGAAGAACCCATTTGTTGGAAAATAAATTTGAAAAATTTTATGGGAATATTTAATTCTTTGATTGATCATTATATTATGAATTATTTTTCACACCATGCATGTTGAAAACAATGATTCCTTTTACATTTTTTGTAAAAGAAAAACATGATTTGTTTGCAAAAGGATAATAAGATTACATTAAATAAATTTTTTTAAAAATTAAAACCTATGGAAATTTTTTTTAATTGAAATTTTTTGAATTTATAAAAAAAATTAATAGTTTTTAAAAACATGGTGTTGAGAGAAAACATATTTTCGTACGAAGAGAGAAATAAATTGTTATTTTCATAAATAATATATTATCAATTTTAAGTACCAAAGAGTGCGAAAATAGTACTATTACATGGAAATATAAATAATATATATATAATAATAGGATATATTATATTCTTGAGATATTTATAGTTAGATTATATAATTATAAAAATAATCATAAACAATCCTAATAAATGATGAGAATGTAACATAAAATCATTACCACATTGGTAAATTTGAAACGTATTCCCTATGAAAGAATATCTTTAAATGAAACATGAAATATCTTGAATATAAAAAAATTTCATTATATAAAATTTTAAATGGTATTTATATACAAATCATACTATAATAGAGGTTCAAAATATAATCATTTGTTTCATAGAAGGTAAAATGAGTTAAAAAATTCCTTGACAATTTAGTAATTTTTGAACTATAAAACCTATGAATGAGAGATAATAAAATTGATATTTAAATAAATTTTTTTTTTATTATAATCATAAAAAAATAAATTTTTCCATTATATACACCAAATTAATGACACATGTGGTGAATATGGCATTTGTCTCACTAAGAATTAAAGTTAGACGGAAATCCCTTACCTCAAGTATGGACTTTATTAATACATTTTAGAACCTACTATATAGTCAATATAAGTTTATTATAAATATTTAAGAGAACCATAATTATATATAGCTTAACCTGTATCATTTACCTATGTTCATTTATTACCTTTTTATTAACAATTCCTTTATAAAATCATGTTTCGGGTAATAACTGCTCTGTTTTTCATGCATGTTTCGAATTGTAATTTTTTATGTTTTCTAACATTGATTATGGTTATATTACCAAAAGACTAATAATAATGATATAATTATCATATTTATAAATCATTTATATTGTTAATACCAATCATTAAATATGGTTTTGATAAATGAAGCGTGTTATGACCATGGAGATGGTTGGTCATACCTACACATGAGTAATGTTTCTATTTTTCAATGATCTTTTTAGAAATGTGGTGATTAATATATTACCTATAAATAATTATAAATAATATAACAAATACCTTATAATATATTTATGTATACTAATAAGTATCATCAATGTTGTGTTGTGTTGAAAAGATAGTTACATATTATTGTGAAGACAATAGTCCACACATACATGAATGATGTTATCATCATTCAGTGAGTGGAAAAATAAGAAAGAAATTTATATATTATATTTTCATAATGATTAATATATCATTTATATTATAATTATTTCATAAATATCCTATATATTTATTCATATTATCATCCATGTAAAGAGTTAGTGAAAAATAAATCACATCGCTTCATGATGCGGTAGCACGATGTACACACAAGCGACATTATATTATTCCCTAAAGAATGTAATGTAAAAGTATTATATGATATAATTAGGAAGAGGTATAATTATGTTTTAAATATCATATATAAAATTTATATTCAACATCATACCATACTTTGAGAGGCGATAATGGAGAAATGAATGACAACGGTTCGCAATGCGGTAGTCTGCCATACGCACGAATGATTATTTTGTTACCCATTTGATGGAAGAGAATATTTTTATAGTTAATTACATTAGAAAAATATTATTATATTTAATATAATTAAGTTATTATATCATCACTGTATTATAATAATTTAATGGGGTGGAGGAATAAATAAAAAAATTATCATTGAAGAATGTTACCTCTTCTTCAGGTAGCCTACATAGGTTTTCCCCAAAAGACCACATAGGATAGATTTATACTCTGTCACACCCCGGCCATAGATGCCCATGTTTTTATTCTTTTCTAGGTCCCGCGACTTTGGGAAGAGTTGTGTTGGGTCCAGTTTTGAACTTTCTTTGAAGCGATGATGTTTTCGGTGGGTCTCAGGCCTATGCACAGTCACCGCACTACTAGCGGTCACTGCGTAGTTCGTTCGGGTGGGTGCGTAGTCACCGCACAATCGGACTGATCATGCGTTCGGACTTGGTGAGTGCACGGTTGCCCAAATGTTTAGATAAATAATAAATTTAAATGAATAAATTAAATTGAAAATGACTTTACAAAATTTTTAATAAAAATAATAAGAATAATTAATAATAATAATATTATTATTATTATTATTTATATATTATTATTTATTTACTTTTTATTTAATTTATATTTTTTCTCTCTTTCATCCGTTCTATTATTTTTTTCTTCTCTCTTTTGGTTCATCCAGGTGGGTGTCCCCCTCCTTGCGGCTGACTACCTCCTTCTCCTTTTTTTATTTTAGTTTTCTCCTTCATCCCGCAGTAGCTCGCTCCACCTCATATTTTCCCAGCTCTGCCTCCCCTACCTTCCAGCGCCCTAGCCGGCCCCACACAAGCCCTCTGCCAGCCGCGCCTCCTTGCCGCAGCAGGACCATCCCGCGATGCGCCTGCGCACCACCCTCGTTCCACCTTCCTACATCGTCTCCTCCCTGCGCCTCTTCCCCGCAGCACCACCCTCATGCCACCATGCACACCGGTCAGACGCAGAGCAGCCCCACACTGTCTTAGGACCAACCTCCCGAGCAAGCCGCCGCACCTCTGCTCTGCCTGCACCCAACAACCCTTTGCAGTTGCCTGCGCACAACACCCCCTCCGGCCGCCGCTCTGCACCCCGTTTGGTCTACCTGTCACCTCTCCCGCATGACCTGCTGCGCCACCGCCGTCTAGCCTTGTAGCAGCCCGCACCCTTCTTTCGCAGCATTGCCTGGATACACACCACCTCCCCTCCTTCTCCCTTCAGCGCGCCAACACCCTCCAGCTACCTAGTGTCTGCTTCCAGCTCACCCGCACCAAGGAACCCCCCCCCCCCCCTTCGTCGTTACAATGCCCAGTTCATGCGGTCCACATCCCTCCTTCCCACTGGATGACCAGACCTGTGGAGAACCCCCAAGATCCCTTGTTGAAGCACGAGCATAAACTCCCCTGGGCTCTTTCTGCGCGCCACCTCCAGCTGGGTCAGCAGCCTTCCCCTCCTCTAACCATCTCTAGCTGCACGATCTCCAGCCGGCATGTTGTTTGTCCTATAGCAGCACAGTGCCCTTGGCGCCTCCCGCAACTCCCTCTGACACACACTTGATCGGTCGTGATGTGCCGACCCCATTCTTTACTCCGACTAACTTATGTGCACTACTCCAGACCTACACGACCTCTTTTTGGCCTCTGTGAAACCCCAACCATCTGGTTCCCTCTTACCACGCGCCATCTGACCCGTCTCGCACCATTCAACCAGTCGCGTGACCTCCCAATTAGAACATTCCCACTTCTAGAGTCCTTTCCACTCCTTTTTGATGGTCGTGCAATTGTGTTGATCGAGCGCGTCTCGGCGCCGAGGTGAATTTTTGGTGATTCTTCACTGGATTATTGTGAAATAATGTTTTTGTGTTTTTACTTATTTTTGTGGGTGTTGCAGCATATCCGTGAGGTTTTTCCGTGGTTCTGCAGGCATTGTCTTATGCATTCTTATGAACATGTGCAAGGCGCGGCGCACCAACATGTTCAAGCTGCTTGTTGAGGTAGGTCCCCCACTATACTCACCTTTAAATTTATAATTTATTAATTGCTTGATGATTTATTAATTTTAATATATATAAAATAATATAAGATAAATAATTTTTAAATGATTATTTTGTGTAAAGAAGAGCCGTTTATTTTATAGACGACACATGGAATATTTTCTTGACAAACAGACACCCAGAAGTGAATTAATGCCCGTTTGGATTATATACATAATTCACAAAATTTAAAAAGTAATTTGGTTTAAAAGTTAAATTATTTCTTCTGAACAAGTGTTTTTGGTTTTCTTGAGAAATGAGGTTTTTCTTTAAGGTTGGTGATAGCCCGTTTGGATATTTAATAAAATAAATTATTTTGGAAAAACTCACTTTGGGGTTAGTAAGGGGTGATCTTTGGTGTGCGTTGATTGCATGAGTTGTGTGTTATATTTGTGCATTGTGACTGATTGATTTACATTGTGGATGCACCCCTTTTTATTGTATGTGTTGACATGGGAACGTGGCATGGTGAGTGAATCTTTTGAGAACAATTGGTGCACTAGTTTAGATTGCACACTGGCTAGTGGCCCCGTAGCAGGGGAATACTGAGTTATTGCTGCTATGTGGATTGGGCCCTTCAGTTAGGCCCTGCAGGGCTATGCTGAGCGTTAGGGTGTTATGATGTCATCGAGTTAGAGCATGACTTCAGGATGAGTCACATGTATAGTATGTTCTGGATTGTTCACAATCTCTTAGGTTCAAACCATATTTCTATTAGTGTTTATTTCTTTGTGGTGGACGGCAGAGAGGACTAGTTCGGTTGTTGGCCCCTGTATGCCACTTTTTCCATTACCCTTGGTTTGTGTTGTGTGATATGTATGGTTTTTCCTTTTTGGATAATAACTGTAGTTTGGATTTCTAAATGGTTTGCAAAAAATTTTTTAAAAGGAAATATAACTTTTCCTTTTATACATTAAACTTGTTTTAAAATTAAAAAGGGCAATGGACTGATACTTGTTTTAGAAATTAAATTGTGTGTGTGAAAACGAATATTTTGTATATTTAGTTCAAACCTAGAATTACTAAATTTCTCTATTTAAAGGTAGTGAATTGGGAATATTTTTTGGGCATGCCTACTATGTTTTAATACTCACACCTATAGTGTTTTCAAGTTTTTTAGTTTTGTTTTAGGTTTGGATCGAGCTTTCTCGCTGTGGGCGAGTGTTGGTTTTGGTCTGGTGAACGACTGTCAGAGTCGCGGGGAGTTTTTGGTCGAGACCAGGTTAGTGTGTTTTTGTTTACCTCTCTTTCTTTTCAGTTTAATTTATTTACTTTGTGTTTTACTTCTTTCCACTGCTCTATTTATTTTTATTTGGGAGAAATCATTCCCACTTTCTCCCTATTGATGCCCTAGTGCTTGTCGCCATCCCAGGAGGATCGGGAATACCTCCCGGGTCATGTCGCGGACCGGCTCAGGTGTAGTGACCCAAATCTTGACGTATATAGACATTACATTACTCTTGCGGAATATCTAATACATAACAAAAATAGACACCAAAGGACCGTAATAGTTTATTGTCTTTGGATACATGGTATATAAACTTCTAATCATGTTGAAAGATCTTCAACATCTCTCATAACGATCTTCCCCTTTTATTTCCTTACCTAAAACCATACTCTTAATCTTGGGAGAAAAGAAAGCATAAAAAGGGTGAGCTCAAATGCTCAGTAAGGGTAAACAAAATAAACATCAATCATATCATATTCATAAGAACATAACATTTTCAATATCTTATCCTGCAAAAGAGATCATAATATCATAACATGGGATAAATAATAGTGGTGAAATGTAATCCCAAATAATCATAACATAAAACATGATACTTATTTTCATACGCACATAATCATAAAAAAGAATTTAATTTTATTCAAGACTCATTGCCAAGACTGTCATAGCGGACAAAGTCCATTACTGAACCGAGTTCACTCCATGTTCCAGTCTTGTATCACTGAACAAGATTAACTTGTCATTCCAGCCATGTCTATCTAAAAAGATATTAATCTTTACCCAATGGATTGGAGGGAGATATAGGTCCCACCCATCTCATAATGATATCATTCTTATGTGTTCCACCAAATCATAAATCATATTTCGTGGCATAATCCATGTAATAAAAATGGGATTCTTAAACATCATGCCATCATAACTTATCCATGTAAGATAAAAGGACATCATAAAGTTAATTCCACAATAACATAATCAAATCAATGTAAAAATAGAGATATAAACAGAACCCTATATTATCTTAGATGGAAAATAATTTTTATAAAACATTTGAACTCCTTTATTGAGGAAAATATCCTTTCTACTTCAAATACATTTTTCATTTCTTATCATGTCATAAAATTATAAAATAAAAGAAGTTGATTAAAAATAAACTTGAAAACATGTACAGGAAAATTTATCAAAATAATGTTCTATGAATCCTTTCGTGCCTTTTAAGTGAAAAAAAACATTCTTCTCGTACTTTGGCCGGAAAAGTCAAAAAGTACATTATTCTAAAAACGACAAAATATTCCTTTCATATATTTTACTAAAAACTCACTAATGGGTAAAATTGGATTTAAACTATTTTAGGAGGATAATATTACACATTGACAAACCATGGATTTGGATGATAAATATGCCCCAGTAATTACCAAAGTATAAACAATCTCGGATAAAAATTGAGATTTCGTGATTTTCCCTTACCTTATGTCTGATATGCTTTGTACGTATCCAAACATTATGTATAATTATTTAAATAATTTTATAGACTTATTACAAAATAATATCCATTGTTATGATGTCATATATGATCATATTCATATCTTTTTATTTGTAATATTTCATTGCTACTTGTTATTAGAGTGTTTATTCCTTTCTGTTCTTATGCATGTTTTTTCGAATAAATTCTTATTACTTGTTTTAAGTTATAGATACCTCATTTATAGAATGGTATTAATGTAATATATATCATATTTATTTATTCAATTCATTTATATAATCATTATTCAATGAAGATCATGTAGAACGAGTCACATCATATCGTGGAGACGGTAGGTCGTAGGTACAAACAACCAATGATATCGTTCCCATGATCGTGGAATTGTATTGAAGTGTATGTATACTTTATCAGAATCAATATGACTTGACAATTATTATATATAGTTATTCATTACACCATCATACCCATCCATGTAAGTTGGTGGTGGAAAACAGATTACACCACGACGTGGAGACGGTATTCCTTACGTACGCACGCGTGGTGATTTAATTTACCGTAGGATGGATAGAAGGTGGAATAGGGATGTTTCCTATTTATAATAACATATCAGTATATTAGTGATACTGATTTTATTACATCATAATGAAACAACTAAATAAGAGGAAATATAAGAAGAAATAAATTTGAAAGAATCAGTAATGGATATTACATCTTCTTCAATACGCCACTTTGAAACCTCCTCTTAGGGCACTAAATTTGGTATTTGAAGAAGATCAAGACCTCTAGAATATTTCTAGGTAATTTGAGGAGGGAAATGGTCAGGGGTTGGCCATGCATGAAGGATCAAAGTTGTGTAATGATGAGAGGGAGGAGGTGCCCTTTTATAAGGGAGGAGAGGGGCACCTTTGGAATCCTAAAAAATATTAGTTTAATATAAATTCAAACCCCACATAAAAACCTGAAAAAAAGACTCAATTCGAATATTATATGATATAGGTTTGTAATATCATCAACCAATCAAATTTATACAAGTTTTGATCTTATGTTAAACCTTATCATTTTTATTTATCCTTATTTAATCTATTTAATTTTATTTGTTGTAAGAAAATTCTAAATTTTAAATGGTTATAAATAATCCCTTATGTGTTGATAATTTCCCATAATTGGATAAATTTTTACATTTTAGACTGTATAAATTTTAATTTATAATTTTTAAATATATTTGTGATTTTTAAACAATTTAATAATATGTTATTTTTATAAAATAACAATAGTGTCAATTTTGTCACTATTCATTTATTTGAATTTAAATAAAATCCAAACAGAGAATATATTAGAAATAAAATTATTAATAGGTTCCTAACATGTCATATTCATCTAGAAAATTAGTTTAGATCATTAAATAGTTCATATAATATTTATTTTACTATTTGTAAAACCATTTATTTTATACTTCTTTTAATAAAATAATTTCAAAAACATTTTTGTATAATTATAAATATACTTATTTGTTGCATAAAAATGAAAATTAAAATACTAGGATGAAGATAAATAGTATATAATTCATAATAATACTTTTAGATGGATTTATAATCTTAAATACCCAACTATAAAAATGTTATATTTATTAAATTATGAAGGTGACAACTTTGACATCATTTAAAATAAAATAATATAAGTGTCATAATCACTTTTATTAGACTCCAAACTGTTATATATTCGGTCATTGGATGATTATGGTGTATATATACACTACCAATATGTTTTTGTCAGGTTTGTGTGCATTTTAATGGGTATTATTTCAATAAAAACTATATTACTTATTTTTCACTAAATAAATAATTTCTGTATCATTAATGTATAAGCTATTAAGGTAATTAAATATCTCTTAAAAATAAATAATAATTTAAAATGATAATAAAAGACATTTAATATTTCTAATTAGTATTTATAACCGAATTTATATTCAGTATAATCTTATATTAAAAATACTTTACTTATTAAAGTTGAGTGAGACATATTTCACTTTCCTTTAAATAAAATAAACTAATGGTCTTGATCACCTCTAAGTGGGTTTAAATGGATTCCATTTCGACCTAAATATTCCTTAGGATGATATATAAGCATCCAATTATATTAATACAAGTTTTTGGGTAATTTTATAATATTTTATTTACCCTTAATTACCCGATTTACTTGTTACTATGGTAAATAAAATTTACCGTAGTTACGATTAACAATGCCCAAAAATAAAATGTATCCTATTAACCTAATTTGGACCATTTACTCCAAATATGGAATCCATTTTTCTAAATTCAATACACAAAAGTTGCAGAAATTAATTTAAAATTAATCTTGTTGTTAAGAAAATGAATTTTAAAAGTTAAAACATTGCAAAAAATTGAAATGATATTACCTATGAATTCAATGTAAAATAAATGCTAATTAATTAAATTATATTAAATGTTAAAAATATATTCTCTTTAAATTTTAAAACCATTAAATATTATAATTTAACCATATAAATTATTACGATGAAAGAAGTTGTTTTTAATTAAAATATAGCGTGTTTTTACTATTCATTAAAAGGTGAACGTTTTCAGAAAGATATCAAAACTTTATCCAATGTAAATTTCAATATCCTGATTCAAAAGAAGAAGTTGATTATGTGAAATTTAACTTATAACCTTTCCAAAAAAATTATATTTAAAATGGTTGCGCCATCAAAAGGCGGCAAAACTGTATTTTTTTAAAAATACTTATTTTACCTGAAAAATTTATTTTGTTCTCATACCATGTTCTATAAATTATGTAAGATGAATGATAATGTCATAAAATTAAAAATTTATTTACTACTATTCATAATGGCTAATTTATAATAATATTATAACCATATATCATTGTTTAGTGAAACCTGATATTGCGTACAATACACGCTATTGAGGAAGGTTGTGATTGCGTGTAATGCAAGCCAAGTTAGGGTTGCATGTAGTGCAAGACTCCTTTTTTGTTGCATATAACAAAATCCAACACTATTTTATTTATACATTGAATATATATATATATATATACATTCAATGTTGCGTAGAATAACTACTATCAAACAAACTTGAAATTGTGTGTAACACGATCCAAGATTAGTGTTGCATATACTGCAAACTAATACGGTGTTGCGTATAGAGAAAAATAATCTTTGTGTAGCATACAATTATAGATATGAAAGAAATTAAATAGAATATATCTTATAAAATCTCAGGTTGTTACATTCTACCACCCTTAAAATGTATTTCTCCCTCGAAATTCGTCAGGGTTATAAATCGTTTACTATTCATAGAATCCCACATCGTAAAAAGGAATACTAAAAGTTAATTTTAAAAACTAAATTATGAAACGTAATGATTACCCAGAGTAACTCATCACTGGGTTTCCATATAGGATAACATAGGTGAAAATATGGATATAGAAGAAAAATATAACCATCAAGTTCTGATGGAGAGTGGTAGAGAACATGGCTATGAAAAAGCCAACAATCACAAAGCCCTAAATTTTTGATATTCTAAAGTACTATATGATCCGTCAGATATAAGAGCACTAGGACAACATTTTTTGTTTTTTAGATCATATCCCTAAAGTTGACGAATTAAAAGAAATACTTACATGATTTTGGTAAAATCTCACATTTTTCGTGCCTTGAACAATTTACACTTCATCACTTTAAAAAAATGAAGTTGAATTTGTTATTTGTGAAGTGTTAGTAGATCATGTGATAAAATGATGGGTCATTCCATCTGTTTCAAAAAAAGGTTAGCAATAGTTATCAAATATACATAAGTCTTTCTTTTTTGAGGATAATCATATCTGATTCCAAATATGAACTTATACTTCATCTATCATATAACATAATAAAATAAAATTTGTTTCTACTAACCAGGGACTTCCTGTAGGCCAGTAGTAGGCGATAAAGGCCTATCGCACTTCAGTTGTGGGTTCGATTCCCACAACCTTGTCCAACGCGAAGGGTTGTCGCTTGTCCTGCAGGTTGTCCCTTTTTCTAAAACTACATTATTATAACATTCTTTCAATAATATCAAAAAAAAATTATAGCCTTAAACAATACTATCTGATGTCTAACATAATCCATTCCATTCATTAGACTTATCCCAAATACATCTGTCCAATATCATAGTATAAAAAAACGAATACTGGAAATGTCATCTACCGATCATGTGAATACCATCATTTATCATATGATATATATTGTTGGTCACATTCAAAACATGTGAATACTGTAATAATGTATTCTATTGAAAAATTAATACCCATTGAACCTTAGTGAAAACATGAATACTATTAAAAGTTAACTCTTTCCACATACCAATTCCCAAAATTTCTATATACTCAAACCATGATATCACTTTGTCTTTATATCAGTCATGAGCTCATGAATACTATTAAACATTTCATTTTCTCCTTATCCCTCAATTATGTGCATATCATCTGCTTTCCAAAATCACATTTCATGGTTACTGGTACCATATTTTTATTGAAAACCACGATTGACCAATACATAGATATTCCAATATACCATAAAAGTACCTCAACAAAATTATTCTTCAATACAAATACATAAACACTTCAATCCATCCTCTTCAATGATTGGCATGGAATAGGTCATTCCTTGATTTTGAAGTAACCTCTTAGGTTAGGGCATTGAGTTGGGTAATGGCCATGTTCTCCACAAATAATACATTGAACTCCATAACAGTCTGTCACTCTATGACCCTTTTCTCCACACAGATAACATCTTCCCCTCCATTTGATGTATTCGTGAAGGTTCTTCTTCCCTTCTTTAGAAATCACAATCTTTCTTTCTCTATGCTCCTCGCTATGCGAACATGCATAAAATTCCATTTTCCTCTTATTTGAAGACTTTGGAATACCACCAAAGTTCACCTTGTTAATCATATATCATTATGAATGATTCGGCATAATCACAATTTCTTTCTCTCTATGCATTACACAATTTTGTTGATCACAGTCACCCATTTTTTCCGTCGGAATCAATGTTAACTGAATATCTTCTTGTTCCCTCCATTAAATAAAACTAGAAACCATAGTGTAAGAAATAGTTAAAATAACGAGGAACCACATAATGATTAAAAGTAACTTATATGAAGTCTATATTATCACACATTCGTTAATCCACGACACCTTAGGTACACCCTAGGTTATTCATGATCGTCAACATAACTCAGAGACTGTAACCTATAGTTATACTAAACCTTAGGGACATCCTTCGACATTCCTTAGAAATATCTCTAGGGATTTCACTAAAGTTTTCGCATAATAGTTTCCAAAGGTTAACTAACCCTTTCCTATGATACCAACTGTAGAGACCCAAAGCATGACGTACATAGACATTACATTAATCTTGCGGAATATCTAATACATAACAATAATAGACACCAAAGGACCGAAATATTTTAGTGTCTTTGGAAACTTGGAATATAAACTTCTAATCATGTTGAAATATCTTCAACATCTCCCATAATGATCTTCCCCTTTTTGTTTCCATACATAAAACCTTTCTTTTATTCTTGGGGGAAAAGAAAACATAAAAAGTGTGAGCTCAAATTATCAGTAAGGGTAATCAAAAGAAATATCAATCATATCATATTCATAAGAACATAACATTTTGATTATCTTATCCTACAAAAGAGATCATAATATCATAACATGGGATAAATCATAGTAGTGAAATGTAATCCCAAATAATCATAACATGAAACATTATGCATTGTGGAATATAGACATAATCATAGAAAATCATTTCATTTTCATCAAGACTTATTTCTTGGCCTATCATAGCAGACAATGTCCATTACTGAACTGAGTTCACTCCTCGTTCCAGTCCTGTATCACTGAACCAGATTAACTTTTTGTTCAAGCCATGTATATCTCATGAGATATAAATCTTTACCCAATGTATTGGAGGGACATATATGTCCCACCCATATCATAATGATACCATTCTTATGTGTGCCACAAAATCATAAATCATATATCATGGCATAACCTATTTAATAAAAATGGGTTTCTTAAACTTTATTCCATAATAACATATCCATGTGAGATAAAAGGATATCATAATATTAATTCCATCATAAAATAATCAAATCAATGTAAAAATAGGGATAGAAACATAACCCTATATTATCTTAGATAGAAGTTAATTTTGATAAAACACTTGAACTCGATTCTTGATAAAATATCCTTTCTACTTCAAAAACTTTTTTCTTTTCTTAACTTGTCATAAATTTTTAAAATAAAAGAATTTGATTAAAAATAAATTTTAAAACTTGTAAAATAATCTTCATGGAAATAATGTTCTATGAATCCATTCATGCCGTATAAGTTAAAAAAACATTCTTCTCGTACCATGTCCAAAAAAGTAAAAAAGTAACTCATTCTAAAAACGACAAAAGATTCATTTCACATGTTTTACTAAAAACTCACCAATGTGTAAAATTGTATTTAAAAAATTGTAGGAGAATAATATTACATATTGACGAAACATGGATGTGGATGATAAATATACCCCAGTAATTATTGAAGTATAAAAAATCTCGGATCAAAATTGAGATTGCGAGATTTTCCCTTACCTTAGGTCCGATATGCTTTGTACGTATCTGAACCTTTTGTATAATGATTTAAATAATGTCATTGACATATTAAATAATAATATTCATTGTTATGATATCATATAAGATCATATTATTATATTTTTCTTAGAAATATTTCATTGGTACTTGTTATTCAGGTGTTTATTGCTTTATGTTCTTATGCATGTTTTGTCGAATAAATTCATATTCCTCTTTTTAGGTTACAGATACCTCAATTACAGAATGGTATTAACGTTATATATATCATATTTATTTATTCAATTCATATATATAATAATTATTCGATGAAGATCATGTAGAACGAGTCACATCACATAGTGGAGAGGGTAGGTCGTACGTACGCACAATCGATGATATCATTCCCATGATCGTGGAATTGTGTTGAACTGTATGTATAATATTTCATAATCAAGATAACCTGAAAATAATAATATATAGTTTTTATTTACTCCATTTTACCCATCCTAGTAAGGTGGTGGTGGAAAACAGATTATACCACGACATGGAGACGGTATTTCGTACGTACGCACGTGCGATGATTTCATTTTCCATAGGATGGATAAAAGGAGGAATAGGGTTGTTTCATATTTATAATAACATATTAGTATATTAGTGATACTGATGTTATTACTTCATAATGAACAACTAAATAATAGGAAGTATAAGAAGAAATAAATTTGAAAGAATCGGTAACGGATATTAACTCTTCTTCCACACGCCTCTTTGAAACATCCTCTTAGGGCACTAAAATTTGTCTTTGAAAAAGACCAGGACCTATAGAATATTTATATGGAAGTTGAGAAGGTAAATGGATAGGGGTTGGCTGTGAATGAAGGCTCAAAGTTGTGTAAATATGACAGGGAGGAGGTGCCCTTTTATAAAGGAGGGGAGGGGCACCTTTGGCATCCTCAAAAATATTAGTTTAATATAAATTCAAAACCCAAATAAAAAACCTCAGAAAATTACTCAATTCGAATATTAGATGATATAGGGTTGTAATATCATCAACCAATCCAATTTAGACATGTTTTTATCTTATTTTAAACCATTTTATTTTGATTTATCCTTATTTAATATATTTAATTTTATTTGTGGTAATAAAATTCTAAATTTTAAATGGTTATAAATAATAAATTATGTGTTGTTAATTTCCCATTATTGGATATTTTAAGACATTGTTGACTATATAAATATCAATTTATAATTTTTAAATATTTTTGTGATTTTTAAACAATTTAATAATATGTTGTTTTTATAAAATAACATTAGTGTCAATTTTGACATTATTCATTTATTTGAATTTAAATAAAATGAAAATAGTGGATATATTCGAACTAAAATATCTAATAGATTAATAAAATTTCTTATTCATATATAAAATTGGTGGAGCACATTAAAGAGTTTATATAATATTTATTTTACTATTTGTAAAACCATTTATTTGATATTTCTCTTAATGAAATAATTTCTACAACATTTTTGTATAATTTTTAAATATACTTATTTTTGCATAAAAATTAAAAATAAAATACTAGGATGAAGATAAATCTTCTAGATTTCATAAGAATACTATTAGTTGGATTTATAATCTAAAACACCCAACTTTTAAAATGATATATTTATTAAATTATGAAGGTGACAACTTTGACATAATTTAAAATAAAATAATATAAGTGTCATAATCACATTTATAAGACTCCAAACTGTCATATATTCGGTCATTGGATGATTATGGTGTATATATACACTACCAATAAGTTTTGGTCAGGTTTTTGGGCATTTTAATGGGTATTATTATTTCAATATAAACTATATTACTTATTTTTCACTAAATAAATAATTTCTGCATCATTAATGTATAAGATATTAAGGTAATTAAATATCTCTCAAAAATTATAAATAAATTACCATGATAAAGAAAAACATTTTATATTTAAAATTAGTATTTATAACCGAAAGTATATTCTGTATAAATTTATTTTAAAAATACTTTAGTTATTAAAGTTCAGTGAGACACATTTCACTTTCCTTTAAATAAAATAAACTAAAGGTCTTAATCACCTCCAAGTGGGTTCCAACAGATTCCATTTCGACCCAAATATGACTTAGGACGAAATATAAGTATCCAATTATATTAAGTCAAGTTCTAGTGTAATTTTATAATATTCTATTAACCCTTAATTACACGATTTACCTTTTACTATGGTAAATAAAATTAACCGTAGTTACAATTAATAATTCCCAAAAACAAAAAGTAGCCTATTAACCTAATATGGATCCACTAAATCCAAATATGGATTCCAGATTTCTAAATTCAACACACAAAAGTTTCAGAAATTAATTTAAAATTAATATCGTTGTTAAGAAAATGAGTTTTAAAAGTTAAAACATTGAAAAAAATTGAAATGATTTTACCTATGAATTCAATGTAAAATCAATGCTAATGACATAAATTATATTAAATTGTAAAAATATATTCTATTTATTATTTAAAACCATTAAATATTATAATTTAACCGAATAAATTATTACGATGGAAAAAGTTGTTTTTAATAAAAATATAGCCTATTTTTACTATTAATTAAAATATGAAAGTTATCAGAAAAATATCAAAACATTATCCAATGTAAATTTTTATATCTTGATTCCAAATAAAAAGGTTATTTTCTAAAATTTAACTTATAAAATTGTCAAAAATTATATTTAAAATGGGCGTTCCATCAAAAGGCGGCAAAACATCATTTTTTTAAAAATACTTATTTTACCCGAAAAAATTAATTTGTTCTCATACCATGTTCTGTAAAATGTGTAAGATGAATCATAATGTCATAAAACTCAAAATTTATTTACTAATATTCATAATGGCTAGTTTATAACAGTATTATAACCATATATCGCTGTTTAGTGAAACCCGGTATTGCGTACAACACACGCTATCGAGGAAGCTTGTGATTGCGTGTAATGCAAGCCATGTCAAGGATGTGTGTAGTGCAAGACTCCTTTTTTGTGGCATATAAAAAAATCCAACCATATTTTATATATACATTGAATATATATATATATATTCACACACACTCAATGTTGCATAGAATAACTACTATCAAACAAACTTGAACTTCTGTGTAACATGATCCAAGATTAGTGTTGCCTATACTGCAAGATAATACGGTATTGAGTATAACACAAGGTAATCTTATTGTATCGTAAAACATAAAATATGAATGAAATTAAAAAGAATATATCTTATAAAATCTTGGGTTGTTACATCAGTTGACCAATTTAGGGTCGACCTGGGTTGGTTCGTGAAAAAATGGTATCAGAGGAGGTCGGCCCTTAGCGGACCTCACTTTTCAGAGCGCCCTTTTTTTATTTGGGATGACCAATAGTTAGAGTTCAGGACAATCGAGGCTCAGTAGGTAGGTTATGGGTCAGTTTCTGATCACTACCACTCGTGACGAGACCTGAGTTACTAGGGTTAGTCCAGGATTTGTGTCACATGTCCTTGGTCGTTTCAGATTGAGGGATGACAATGGAGGCGATCAGTTCACTTTGCGTTCTCACATGGGGTGGTGACCCATGTGGAGTCCAAGTGTCCGATTTAATGAAATCTTAGTGGTATTCCTTACATGGGGATGTATCACCACCATGTCGTTAGGTCAGACACAAGCACTAGTTTCTCATTCCAGTGAGTTATTACCGCTTGTTTTTTGTTTTAGTCTTAGTTTATTTGAGTGTGCGTTAAAAGTGAAATTTGTTTTTAAATGGAAAAGTGTTTCTTCCAAATTGTTTTTGAAATTACTAAAATGGGTTTTTAAAGAGAAGTATTGTCGGTTTAGAAAAATGTGGTATGGGATTGGATTTCATAAGGAACAAAAGGGTTTGAACCTTATAACTCTTTATGGATAGTCACAAGCACGCGGGTATGTATAGAAAGTGCATGGGGGCACTTGTTCGTAGGTGATGTGAGCAGGATTGAATAAATGCACATGTGAGGGTTCATAAAGTTCTATAGTTGAGTTTTTAAAAATTGCAAAGAAATAACAGTTTCGGGAAAGTGATTTCTCATTGTGTTGTATATGTTTGGCTTATGGTTTTGATGGTGTTTCTCGTGTTGTCATGAGTATGCCACCTAGAAAGCATCCAAAAGTTGTCAGTGAGTTATGCTCAATTCTTCGTTCCTTTTGTGTGTGGCTTTCTTTTATATGTAATCGATGTCTAATAGAGGTAGTTAGTGTGTATTCGGGTTGTTGGGAACTCCCAGGGTAGTTAAGGTTTGTACCACCCTAATGTTATTTGAGGGTCCAGTTTTGTACTAGTAAAGATGAGATGTCTCATCATTGTTAGAGTTTTGGGTGTGATTAATAGTGGTATACTTCCGTGAAGGTTCCCCATATGGCAAGGAGTGCGGGCCAGTGGAACCTGTCTCTAAGAAACCATCCTCATCGGTACCATCTCCTAGTTCGTCGGACCGCTCTCTTGTGCACCGCCATTATGGCCTATCTGGACATTGTAAGTCATCATGTTAGATCCTTTTGAAAATGTATGACCATCGTGGTTTTTGGAATCATCGAACAGAAGAAGGAGTTAGAAACAAGGAGATGAAAATTCCTAACTATGAGGTAGGAGGCGCTTCAGCCATCATGGCCCCAGCCACAGGTCTCGGGGTGAAGCTCACGCACAGTCAGGAGTTGCCGAGGGTGTGTGGAACCTCAGTCTAGAAAATGTATTCAGCTTTGGAATGAAAATATCTAAAATTTCCCTTGTTCTATTCTCATTGTTGTCGTAAGCTCATCCTTGTTATGGTGGCGTGATGATCCCATTCCCCCAAAATCCAAGCGGTCTGATCTGCTCTTAGTGTGGTTCTTAAGTTGTTTGGTCTCTTTGAATGGTGTGGGGATGCGAATAAATGGACATGTTCTGAATTTGAGTTGGTTCTAGCTATATTTGATAGGGTAATGTTCATTTAGTGGAGTTTATGGGAGGTGTTGAGTTAATTCATCATCCTCAAGTTTCTGGATTGTTCTGTAGAAAGCTTTTCGTCATGTCTCAGGTGTGTTGTTCGGTACATGTGGGAAAAATGAATGAGTTTGGTTTGGGAGTTCTCATGTTGTCCCCCCTGGGGGTGGTTTGTTCCGGTTTCAAGGGTTTTTGTATTAGTGAATTCTTGTGGTGGGGAGAACCTTCTCATGTTCTCCCCTCAATCTCGAGCTGCAGTTTTTCTTGAATTGGTCGGGTGTGACGTTTTTTGGGAATGGTTACCCCGAAGCTCTCAGTTCTCTATGTTTTTGTCTGGGAATGAACTCAAGTTGTGTCAACTGTTTTTTTGTTGACTTTCATGGGGTATAAAGTGTCTGTGGTGGGGATAATTGTCACACCCTGACCATGAATGCCCATGTTTTTATTCTTTTCTCAGTCCCATGACTTTGGCCAGAGTTGTGTTGGGTCCAGGTTTGAACTTTTTTTGAAGAGTTTATGTTTCTGTTGGGTCTCGGGCCAGTGCGCAGTCACCAAACTACTAGCAGTCACTGCACATTCGGTCCAGGTGGGTGCGTGGTCATCGCGCATTCGGTTTGATTGTGCATTTGGACCTGGTGAGTGCACGGTTTCCCACATGTTTAGATAAATAATAAAATTAAATGAATAAATTAAATTAAAAATAATTTGATAAAATGTTTAATAATAATAATAACAGTAATTTATAATATTCATATTATTATTATTATTATTATTTATTTACTTTTTATTTTTTTTTATTTTTCTCTCTTTATTCCTCTATTTTTTTCTTCTTCTCTCTTTTGGTTCTTCTACGCGGGTGTCCCCCTCCTTGCGGTAGACTAACTCCGTCTCTTTTTTTATTTCCTTTTTATCCTTCTTCCTGCAGCTGCTCGCTCCACCTCATGTTTTCCCAGCTCTACCTCCCCTGCCTTCCACCGCCCCAACCGACCACACCCAAGCCCTCGGCCAATCGTGTCTCTTTGCCGCAGCCGAACCGCCCCGCGACCCACTTATGCACCACCCTCGCTCCTACATCCTACAGTGCCTCCTCCCTATGCGTCTGCCCAGTAGCACCTCCCTCTTGCCACTATGCACGCCGCTTAGCCACGGAGCATCCCCACACTATCTGAGGACCAGCCTCTCGAGCAAGATGCCACACCTCTATTCTACCTCCACCCAACAGCCCTTTGCTATATCCCACACACAACAGCCCCTCTGGCCACCGCTCTACACCCCGTTCGGTCTTCCTGTTGCCTCTCCCGCATGACCTGTTATGCCAGCGCCGACCATCATCGTAGCAGCCTGTACCCTTCTCTCACAGTACCGCATGGCTGCACACAACCTCTCATCCTTCTCCCCTCGGTGTAACAGCGCCCTCCAGCTACCCAGCCCATACTTTCGTCCCACCCTCAACAAGGACCCCCATCCCTCGTTGCAGAGCCAAATTCTAGAAGTCCAAAACCCTCCTTCCCACTGGATGAACAGACCTGTGGAGAACCCCCTATATCCCTTATTGAAGCGCGAGCAGGACCCCCCCCGGCCACTTTCTACATGCCACCTCCAGCTGGGGAAGCAGCCTTCCCCTCCTCTGACCAGCTCTGGCGGCCCGATCTCCAGCCGACACACTATCTAGGCTATAGTAGCGCAGTGCCCTTAGAGCCTCCCACAATGCCCTCTAACACCCACACGATCAGTCGTGATGTCCCGACCCCTTTCATTACTCCGGCTGACATGCATGCAGCGCTCCAGACATGAGGGACCTTTTTATGGCCGCTGTGAAACACAGAACACCTGGTTCCCTTTTAACGCGCGCCTTCCGACCCGTCACGCACCCTTCAACCGGTCACGTGACCTCCCAACTGGATGGTTCCCACTTCTAGCGTCCTTTACACCCCTTTCTGACAGTCGCATAACTTCGCTGATCGAGCGCGTTTCCACTTCAAGGTGACATTGTTCTGATTCTTCATTGGATTGTTGTAAACTATTGTTTTGTGTTTTTACTTATTTTTTCATGTGTTGCAGCATATCGGTGAGGTTTTTCCATGGTTCTGCAGGCGCTGTCTTAAGCATGCTTGTGCACCTGTGCGAGGCGCGGCGCCCCGGCGTGTTCAAGCTGCGAGTTGAGGCAGGTCCTCCACTGCACTCACCTTTAAATTTATAATTTATTAATTTCTTAATGTTTTATTTTTTTTAATAAATATGAAATAATATAATATAATTATTTTTTAAATGGTTTTTTGGTGTAAAAAGATCCGTTTATTTTATAAACGACACTTGGAATATTTTCTTGACAAACGAATACCCAGTAGTGAAAGAATGCCAGTTTGGGATTTTAACATAATTCACAGAATTTAAAATGTAGTATTGGATTAAAAGATAAATGATCTTTTCTGAATGAGTGTTTTAGGGTTTCTTGAGAAATGAAATTTTTATTTATAGTTGGTGAAGTCCCATTTGGCACTTTAATAAAATAAATTATTTTGTAAAAAATCACTTTGGGGTTAGTAAGGGGAGATCTTTTGTGTGTGTTGATTGCGTGAGTTGGGTGTGATATTGGTACATTGTGACTGATTAGTTTACATTGTGGATGCACCACTTTTTATTATATGTGTTGACATGGGAACCTGGCATAGTGAGTGAATCTTCTGAGAACGATTCCTACACTTGTTTAGATTACGAATTGGCTAGTGGACCCATATCAGGGGAATACTGAGTTATTACTGTTATGGGGATTGGGTCCCTCGGTTAGGCCATGCATGGCTATGCTGAGTGTCAAGGCGTTATGACGTCATAGAGTTAGATCATGATTTTAGGATGAGTCACATGTATAGTACATTTTGGATTGTTCACGATCTCCTAGGTTTGACCCATGTTTTTATTAGTGTTTATTTTTATGTGGTGGGAAGTTGAGAGGACTAGTTCAGTTGCTTTCCCATGTGTGCCACTTTTTCCATTTCCCTTGGTGTGTGTTGTGTGGTATGTGTGGTTTTACTTTTTTTGCTAAGACCTGAAGTTTGAATGTCTAAATGGTTCGCATAAAATATTTTAAAAAGAAATATACCTTTTCCGTTCAGACATTAAACTTCTTTTAAAATTAAAAAGGGCAATGGACTTATACTTGTTTTAGAAATGAAAGTGTGTGTGTGAAAACCAGTATTTTGTATATTTAGTTCAAATATGGAATTAGTAAATTTATCTATTTAAATGTTGTGTATTGGGTATAGTTTGTTGGTAACGCCTACTGAGTTTTAATACTCATGACAATAGTGTTTTCATGTTTTCATTAGTTTTGTTGCAAGTTTTTCTTGAGCTTGCTCGTCATGGGTGAGAGTTGGTTGTGGTATGGTGAGCGACTCTTAGAGTCGCGAGGAGTTTTTGGTCGAGACCAGGTTAGTGTGTTTTTGTTAGACTCTATTTCTTTTCAGTATCATTTATTTACTTTGGGTTTTATTTCTTTTCGATTCTCCCTTTATTTTTTTTGGGTGAAATTGTTCCCACTTGCTCCCTATTGATGCCCTAGTGCTTGTTGCCAACCCAGGCGGATCGGGAACCCCTCTCGGGTATTGTCGCGGACCGGCTCGAGTGACCAGTTCAGGGTCGACCTGAGTTGGTTTGTGACATACTCAAAATAAGACATTTAGTATGAGATTATGAAATTTTATAACTTATTTGGCTATGTATTGGCATATCCAAAAGGGTATTAAAGTGTGGATAAGGGAGGGGTGGGGTGGCCATTATAGGTGGGATAAGGGGCACATGTGTATTTATTTTAAAAGAAAAAGGTGTACCTACATTTTTTTCATTCCAAAAGGATCCAAAATGATGTATTATTGATACATAGAAATTATAGGTTGTAAATATTTCCATAAAATAAATTTTATACAGGTTTTAGATCTTTTTAACCCTTATCTTTTATGTTTAACCATTGGTAAACCAATTTTTACCTTAGTTAGGGTAATTAATTTTTAATGTATTAATAATTTATTGTGGTCCAGATATAAGCCAAGAATATTATATTATATAAATTATTTTTATTAAAAATATTTATTCCATTTTTTTATATTAATTTCATAGAATTTGAAACTTTTAATTTAAAACTAATCGTGCAGATGAGATGAGAAATCATGACTTCAAACAGAAAATGTTCAAAAGTTTACATACTATTTATATATAAATTTTTTAATAATTTGATTAAAATGAAATAAATTTTATTTTTATACATATAAATGAAATAATGTAACACTAAAACCAATTCAAAATATAATATACCTTTATATATTATTTAAAAAAACACAGTTTTCGATTAAAATTCTGTATTTTCACTATTCATAAAAAATTATCTTTTAATAAAATTATTTAAAATTTACCTTATGTTATCTTAGATGTTTTTTTCAAAAAAAAATTATTTTTTTTAAAACTGAAACAATTTAAATTTAAAACAAAACTCACAGAGGCAATGAAATATCTAGTTTTTTAGAAGTTTATTTTTATTCAATCACAATTTGATTTTATAATAAATATATATATAAAAATAATTATTGAATGATTTTTAAATGTACTTAATGGAAATATAATATATAAATTTCATTTGAAACGTTCCTCATTTGGAATTATTTTATTTCATTTTGATAGATAAGCATTATTCACATTAAAACAATTTTAAAACCCCCTTTTTAATACCAGTAATAAAATTATACAAAAATATGAAATAGTGTTGATTAAAAATTAAATAATTGAATTCAATATTAGTAAATAATAAATATTCTACACTAAAAATAAACTATAAAATAAAATATTTTAAAAAAAATTTATGTTTTTCAATATTCACTGAAATATCAATATTTTCTGAAAAAATCTCAGAATTTCACCATAAGTTAATTTTTATATGAATATTTCAAAAGTGAATTTAATTTTATCCAATAAATTTAAAAAAAACGTATTAATTAATTATAATATTTTTTCACAAAATCAATAAAAATCCTTTTGGAAGAGAACATATTTTCTGTAGAATATAATTACATTAGAAAAATTGATTAATAATTATCTAAGAATTTATAAATGAATTTATATTTTGTAGGAGATTTATATGTGTACTTAATAAAGTACATTTATAATATTCATACCTTCCTACAAAATGTTTTTGTTAAAATAATATTATTTCATGGTTCCCGGATCCATGGTTTGACATTTAATGAATGCAATCAATAAAATATGTTTATGTGTGTAACACAAGCTATCTAAAAATTTATATTAAATTGAAAACACGTTTCATAAAATATGAAGATGCTATATATATTCTATGGAAAAGTGGGAAAATATCAAACATTTATCTTTTAGATTTTAATTCATAGAGAATAAATAAAACCTTTCTAAATTCAACCATTAAGCCATTGATGCAGCTTGATTTATGACTTTGTAAACCTGAGATTATCACACATTCATGTAGTTAAATTTTTATTCATTTAATATGAATTATAATTAAGAATTCTATTACATTTATAGGTTATTTTTATGAAACTCAATGCATACATGAATGTATTATTCATATATGGTTTAGTTCATTAAAAAAATAAACGATGAATGCATGTGAGAGACATGTATATTGACTTCATCATGATTACACAAGAAAAAACATATTTTGATGAAAAGTGGTAGAAATAATTTATTTATCTAAAAATTCAGGGGATTTATGAATAATTTGTATGGTGATTTTAAGGACTAAATGAAGTGAATCTAAATGATAGAAACCCTGAATATCATGCATTCCTATACAAAGATGAGGAATATATTCAAAATGTTATGGTTTAATATAGTTGATCTATTAATTATATAATATTATGATACATGATTCATGATTCATAAGACATTTAATAGAAGTATAATTTTTTATATTAAAAAGAAATTAATATATAGAATAAATGAGGTGATTATATGGGATTCCTTTACTGAACTAGAAAAGGTGAAATTATCTTCAACGTGTGATAGTAGTGTTTCCATATTGATGGAATAGTTACTATGATAATAATGAGAATTATATTCATGATATTATTATTGGGAATATAAATTTAATATTAGGTGATGAATGACGTGTTCTATGATCATATAATATTTTTCACACAATGTGATTATTTTGAGAAAACCCAATACTTGAAAATAACATAGAAGAAAGTCAAGATGAATCTAAGAGTCCTTGAAGGATATGTTTTTGGGTATTTTAAGAATGAGGAGAATATCTATCATAATAATTTAAGAAAAATATTTAGGAATATCTATCCTTTTTCATCTTGATACTGATGATCTTAATTTAATTGATGAGAAATTTTGATACTCCATGCTAATCGATGTGGATCATCTGAAGAAGAAGATCATGTAACAATCAGATCAATAAAAAAGAATTACAATTATCTTTTAACATTCTATTTTATAAGAGTTAGTGGTTGGGTTATAAAACCAAGTTCAACATGACAATTTTTTACTTGGATGTATAGGAATATTCATCGCATTCCATTATAACCCTAAAGATGATTATAGTGGAGAATCCATATTAGGGTGTCTAACCAACATGACTGAGATTATGTCTTAGTTATGTACCCTAAAAACACTATATACTAATCTCTGATCATTTTTATGACAAATGTGTTTAGGTTGTGAGATTCCATTAATTGGAACAATAACTTAAAAATGTTCATGAGGATAAATTAAATTAATTAATTTCATAAAATATACCACTAATTTACCACTCTTAGTGGTAAAATGACATGGTATACTATAAAAGTTATCTTCTAAAAAACCAAAAACACTGAATTCATTGTATGTTAATTTTATAGTAAAATATATGTACATATTTTCTTATTTAAATACAACCACTAATTTTATTTTTATAAAATAACCTACCAATGAAGAGTAGTACCCAATACAAAATATTCAGTACTTTTATCTAAATCTTTAATACCATCATTTCCACCACCTCCACTACCGTGAAGATCATCATTAGGTTAATCATTTTGGGAAATACTAACATCCATATATAAAACACCTCTATAAATAAAATATTGACAATCATTATGAGTTTTGATGGTAAGATAATCTAAACAGCTAAGATAAAAAGATGCATATATAGAGGTCATATAAACATTAAAAAAATGATTAAATGTCTCTTAGAATAACACATCAATGCAACTGGTATCCAATAGTTATTTTTCGACACGTACGCTCCAATAATTTATATGTTTCAACCAAGAGATTATCCTTAATTTATTGAATGGAAGAATCATCGGTTATTAACAATTACCAACATTATATAGGTGTAATTTTAATTATTGGCCTATATCAAACCCAACCTAGGTGATCACTACTGAAAATTATATTTAAATGATCATTACACCACTTAAAAATGAATTGTTTATGATTTTTTATTTGTGATGGTTTCCCTTAACAAATACTACTTGGCTAAAAATATTCGTTGCAAAATAAATTTTTTGTGATTGTCCATCATGGTTTTTTTTGCAACTCGTAATACCACCAGCAAAAAAAATTTCTGTTATTAAATATACATGATTTTTTTTACGGGATAGATAATCCATCATAGAAAAATTATTCATGATGGTTAAAAAATACCATCAAAAATAATTTTAAAAAATAAAAAAGTATACAAAGTTAATAAATAAATTATATGAAAATAATAAAAGGATAAACATATTTTATCAAAACATATATATGTAACGAAAACATATGAATTAATAATAATGATATTAAAAATATAATCATTGAAATGTTATCAAATAACAATGTCAATAAAATTCAGAAATCATTATGACGGAAAAGATTTATCTAGAGGTGGTGGTGGAGGGAAATCCTTCTCTATTCCCATAATCCATGACTGCATCTACTTCATCATCTGCTTGTGTTGATGCTCCTAACATCAATACTAAACCTGTTGGTACTATTTCTACTTTCAATGAATCTATTCCTTCTCCCAACATTGGGTACGTATTACTTTAATATGTACTCACAACATCTCCTCATACTCTACAGTTGATGAGGACTGCATTCCATACGCTCACCTCATGTTGTATGATGACCACACAACACTAACCTAACAACTATTTGGTTTCTATAGATAATTGATATCATGAACATAAAATTTCCCGAAATCATACTGAGCCACTTTTATCCATGTTACATCATCAAATCATGACGCACCGGTGCCACGACCATCAGTCTTGGTCTGGCTCTCATCATGTGTGTGAGAATTCATATACTTATATGACTTCTTCAAAAAAAAATTAACATTCATATATTTAAAGATATTATTTTCAATTAATTTTGAAACTCAAAAAATAATACCGACCACAATCTGACACTGTCAACCACTAGTAATATCTCCAATGATTGGATTAGTGCACATCGACTTATAAACATAGAAATCCAAAATATCTGGATTCTAAGCTACCTATATCAATATAAAATAAATAGTTTACATTTAATGTTATATAAATAAGTAAATAAAATTAATTACCATATGTCATTAATGAGTATAGAATGTATGAATATTATCTATATGTGTGACCTCTTCCTCCCATGGTTTTTCCAACATGATGATGATATCCTCTTAAAATATCACTGATATAGTATAATAAGACCACAAACCAAACCATTGAGGAGATGTAATGGGGTCACTGGCTATAGCATGGCTGATAAAAAACTATGACTCGGTATTCTTCATGGATCTATTCATCATATTATGAAAAATATAATGATTAAGATCATGAATATAGGCCTCCCCAAACACCCAAATACCGGACCTAATTCTATCTTTAATGGTATACAATGAACCCGAAAAATAATTAATAACAAAAAGTTAATAATTAAATAGATTTATGAATAACTATCATTTGTTGATGTATAATCCAGTGATAAAAAATGTGGTGCTAGACATCTATGGGAATCTGATCCCACATCAACTAGTCCCCGAAAAAATAAATTTATAGAATATCACTCCCCAGTCCAAAAGTTGTATGTGGAATACTTTTGAAAAATAGAACCAATATTAAGACAATTAGTACATAAAACATTGATTAAAATTAATGACATGGAATGAAAAATAAATATAATACACCTCAAAAAGTACCTCAATATGTGTTTATTGAAATAATGATGTGGAATTCACTCAATAATAAGGCCAGGAATCATCATTTTTAAAATGCAAAAACCCAACTGATTCGATGATGAACTACCCCCAACCTCAGGAATAGATGACGAAGTATCAGACTCATTATAAGGAAGAATAACCTCCATGAGGCGATGAAACATATCATAAAAATCATTTTCATCCATTTGAAACATGAAAATGATTATTTTCAACATTTAATTTGAAATGATTAATACAAACGAACACTCACAAACAAATATATATATTAATTATGACTATAACTATCCTATAATTGTGTCGTTATTCATCTTCATACTCTTTTTCATATAAAATGGTTCTAATATCTTCATCTTCTTCCTTTGTATCATCTATATCTATAAGTGCTTCAACTTATTCATTAATTATTATTTCAAAATATCTTGTTACATCATAAATATAATCATCACCATCATCGTTTTAATATATTTTCTCATCATCGTTATTAATATATCTTCATTGAAATTTTGTATTTGGAGCTGTCAGTTGAATATTTTTAATTCATTATACTTTAGTTGAACCAAAATTACATTTCATAAAATGATTTTCAAGAAATCAGGTTTATAATTCTACAATAATCAATTAATTATCTTGAAGAAGAATAATAATTTCATAATAAATTTAGTTGTACAAGATGTTCCAATAAAAATCATTAATTTACATCAAGAATGGTTTTATATATAATATCAATGATTCCATGTTGCTAATGAACACACAAGCCTCTATTAGTATCAAATAAATTTTATATAAACATTATTACATAATATTAACTTAAATAACACAGTTCTATTATTTTATCTACAATCACATGAAAGTAAACTTCATTTTCACTATGATGAGATCCTCACATGAGAACACCAATAATCATTGTTTTTTGATTCACTATATTCAAATGTATAAAATAAAAAATCATTCAACACATATGAGTTATATTATTTTACCATTTTCAATTGTGGGTTACTCAATATACTCAATGAAATATCAATTTTATCAGCATGCTACGATACATCCAAAATTGAAAATCAATTACTAGTATAATAAAAGTAAATTTATTTCATAAGTTAAACCATAAAAAGTTAACCTTAACGGTCTTTATATTGCATTATTAATGTTCTCCAAGAGAAGATTTTGTATGTTTTGGGGAAACACTTTATTGATATGATCATCATATAAATTATAAATAAAATAATATTAATTTACATATAATTTTTTTTAAAGAATATGTGAAAAAATAACTCATTGTACAAGTAATACCATTTCATCATAGTTGAGACGAACATATATATGATTCATATAATGTTCATTTTTTGAAATCATTCCTTAATAAACTCTACCAATGAAAATATTGAGTTTATTAAAAACTAATAATTTAATTTTTATTGAATCATTATAATTTCCCTCATTATCTCCCTCTCAGTTATGTTTTAGAGGATATTTAAGATGGAAATAATGGTAAAAGAAATATGAAATTTCCTCCTAATAATAATCTCATGAAATTGGTCCTGCAACTAATTCTTTATATGTACCATTTTCATTAACCTCTACAAGAATATATAACATGGTTAAATTCATCAAAACTATATCGATCCTCCATATTTTGCGTCACGTGAACAATATAATACCAAATTTTCTATTGAATCAGTGAAAGATGTTTTATTTTTTTCTAGTTTATATAAAATTAAAACAAAATCTTCTTTTTAGTATACTAATCACAACATAGTCTATTATTTCCAAAAAAATGTCTAAAAAATATGACATTTCTATTAGCACATTCTAAATCATATAATTCATCAAACCTTTAAATCCAATCGGTAGATTTAATTCTAATATAATATGAAATAGTGATTTTTATCATGTAATACGAATTCTCTAACATATATATCTAAATTGGAAACAAAACCATCTGGTATCCTCAAATCCATAATCCACCATCGAAATAATAAACTATTATCTTTGAAAACTGTATAATCGTATTTGGTTTTATTAACTACTATGATATGTCTTTTTATAACAAACCATGTTTTAGTCACCCTGAAATTTGGGAAATATCTAATCATACCATCACATTATCTTTGATCTTACTAGGTGTGCCCAAAACTATATAAAATTTCTTATGAAAAGAATTCTTTTCAATATCATGGACATTTAACATGTGATCAATTGACATATCAATGTGATTTGGAAGATCCTAAAAGATAATCAATTTTATTTAATTATGATGTTTCCTACAGATGCCTATTTTTTGTTTGTTTATAGTTACTACAAAGGTAAGGGGATGTAACGAAGAGACACTATATTTTTTATAAATACTTGAGATAATTTCTAGAGGTGCTTCTCTTTCAATTGTTCGTTTTCTTAAAATGATTTTCCCTCAAGAATATATTATTGGTATAAATAATTATATGAAGAAATCCAAAAAATCAATGTTTTTTTCACTGATGATCATAAATTCTTTACTTTCACGCATACAACATAGAATTTTTTTTAACTATGTGTAATCTATACATTTAACCATCTATTTTTCAAGAATTCAGTTATTTTTCTCATTAATGCATCATTCATTAGGAAATTATATTATATAATGTCATATGTACTGACAACATTACTTCATAAAAACTTTAAATCATCAATCAGTGGCTTCAAATAATCATTAATATTAATAGATTGATTTCGTATAATTAATAATGAAAAACGTTATATGGATAATTCATCAACATTTAATAAGGTAAGTTGTAAGATGATATAAATATAGGACAACAAGAATTTGACTACCATAAGAACAAAATCGATAAAAACGATTAATATAAAGACCAAATCACACATTACAGGCTTCTGAAGAAAAAATAGGATAAACCTAGTCAAAATAATTCCCTGAAAAATTTAAAAGGCATTATTTATGATTTAATGAGTTCAAATATTTTATTTCTTCAATGACATCAATTATGATGTGTTTTGAGACATAAGTAAATGATAAAATATGGGTTTAAGTGGGAAATACATAAACATTTTAATAGGAACCAATCTAGAATTCCCCTGTTGATCTATTTTATACCTCAATTTTCCACATAAAGTAAAACTAAATAATGAATAATCTTTATGATAATATAAAATGCATTCACTATGACATTCCAGAATCTCCTAATAACCAAGACCTAAATTATGAACTGGCCTCCTTATGTCATTGGAATTTATAGGGAACACATTTCCTTCTAGTAACAGTGATATAATTGCATAAAATATCTGATGAAAACATTTATTTAACATTATATTATATAGTTATACCCATTAATTTTTAACTTCTTAAATTTTTTATATCATTCAATGAAGATATAAAGAATCCCTTGTAGACATCAGCAACCCATAAAATTAGAATGGTTCTATATAAGGAGTTAAATCAATATAATTCTAAATTTCTATTTTTTAAAAGAGACACCATAAATCTTATGCACTAAAGCAACAAAAAATGATAGATCAAAAAAAATCATTAGTATATTCTAATGAACTATGTTCTCTATATAGATACCAAAAAACATAATATTTTTGAAAATAAGAAATCAATAGATGTTCCCAAATTATGTCACATATTTCAAATCTCCACAAGTCACATTTGTTACATGGAACATAAACTATCTCATCTGAGACAGATTTTGGGTTAAATGAAGTAAATGATAAGAAATTTTCTATACCCTTAATATATTAATGATTTATACCAGATAAATTGAGATTCCATTGATGATTTATCCAATCGAGATCATTTAATAAAAATATTTGTCTACTTATTTGTTCTATTTAAAAAAAAGCAAATAAATTAATTACTTATGATTAATCTGATATAAGGAATTAAAGATACAAAAAACCTAGAAATTAAAAAAATAAAAAATTATTTGTTAATATTATCTATTAAATATAGATAGTGATAGTTTTTTATAATTACAACTAACAAATTATAGTTACCACTAATTCAAAATATGTGAAATAGATTGATAAGCATGGGGAATGAGTTAAGCGAGGTATATTGGAGATGATGGTGGCAATGTAGTGAAAGAATTAAAATTCCGCGGAGTTCAGACCAATGAAGGGAGATTCTTTGATGGGTAAAAACATATTTATATCAATGAATGAATCTCCACAAAAAGATCTGAAATCAGTGGAACATATATTATTTCACTTCGTTGTCACCTTTATCCCTACCACATGATGCCTTCATTGAGGGAATCCGATAATGGAGGCGTTGGATGCGACATTAGAGGGAAATAGTTATGGAATCCACAAGTTCATAACAAAAAGAGAAGATACATTTGTGGATAAAAAAGTATGTGATAGAAGAGGAAAACATGTGAGAGATAACAATAATAATCTTAGTGGAATATTTCACTTTTTCAGTCAAATATATCATCATGAGAAATTAGTGTTTTATCGATAATATTACATTTACATTATGATTACCTGAAAAATATTATTTTATAATGAAGAGAAATTAAACTAGAAAATGGAGAAAATCAATAAAAATGTCACTTTTATCTCTCACATTTTTTCCCTTCCATCACTCCTAGGTTTTCACATGTTTACCTATCCTAAAATGGATTAACCAATGGGAACACAAATTATTTCACTCTTTTTTAACATTCATCTGCTCCACTCAATGATTCTCACACACCCCTTTGTCGACCAACTATTAATAAATGTGGTTAAATATGTTAAATTTTCAGTAATTTTTATTAATAATTTCAACTAATTTTTATTCATTTCCACCAATTTTTACTTATTGCCACTAATTTTTTCGGATTGACTCTTTTTTTGACTAATTGGGTATATTTTTTCTAATTACTATAGTTTTCTGGTAAATTTTACAAATTTCTTCTAATTACATATGTGTTTTACTAATTAAAACTATTATCAATTTTTTTATAATTAATTCAAATTACCACTATTTTATTTTTAATTACCACAACTTACGAGTATTTTTAACTAATTAACTATAATTACGACTAATGATTACCAAATATTGATAATTACTTATAATAAATGATAAATGTTTAAAGTTATCATGGATTTTGGAATACTACCACTAATTAAAATTAATTAAAACTATTTATTACAAATTACATTTTGTTTTTTATAATTTACAATAATTTTTATTATTCAATTATATTTTTTATTAAATACCACTAATTACTCCAAATTTTTAAAAATTTCAACTTCTTATTACAAATTAAAACCAAATATTATGAGTTCACGCTAATTACCAGTAATTTTTACTAATTACTTTTAATTTATTCCAATTACCGTAACGTTTTACTAATTATAACTAACTATAACTAATTAATGATAATTACTTAAAAAAAATTTCAAATTACCATTGTTAGATTATTAACTAACACTAATTTCCACTATTTTTCTCTAATTTCAATTAATTAACTAGATTTGTTTACTAATTAGATGTAATTAGACCTATTTTCACAAATTATCACAAATTACACCAAATTTTTACTTATTACTTCTAATTACTACTTATTTTTACTAATTAGGGTGAATTTTTACTCATTACCGCCGATTTTTACTAATTACCACTAATTACAACAGATTTCTAAAATTACTGCCAGTTTTTCAAAATTTCCACAAATTATCACTAATTTTTATAAGAATCACTAATTTTTACTCATTACCGGTGATTTTTTATCATTACCTTTAATTTTTACCAATTTATGCTAATTATTAATGATTACTAAAAATTATACTAGTTACTACTAATTACTAATGTAAAATTATAATAAATTATTACTAATTGTTGTAAATTATTATTAATTAGTAATATTATATTTTAACTAATATTAATTATTAACCAATTATAATTAATTACGCCTTTTTGTAAGTAGTCAATTCTAATTGTAACTAATTAAAGATAAATCTAACAAATTACCAAAAATACTAATTAAAACAAAATAATTATAATTAATTATAATAATTTACAGAAGAAAATAAAATAAATAGATTCAGAATTAAAAAAATTAAACAAATACCTCAAAACTGATGTTTTTTTGGAATTCAAACCCATGAAAATATGATAACACCACTTTACTGTAAAAATTAAAAATTTTAAATTAAAAAATTAAGGAGTTAAGTGGATAGGATAGGACAGATGAGGAGATGAGAAAATATGAGATCATGAGAAGAAAATTGGCTACAAGGGGGATATATATATATATTATATTAGTAGTGATGATTTTTTTTGATGATATCTCCATCGCAAATTTTTTTTTTGCGAAACAACCCATAACAGCTAGTAACTTCCCTAAAAATGGTCATATGATATAAAAGTAATTTTTGATGGAGCCCAATGAAAATACTATTCTTCAAATATATTATTTTTGATGGGATAGGCATTCCCATACCATATAAAAATTCAGTCGATTCATATTTTTTTCAGGGATAATATTAATAGTGAAAATAAATAATCTAATCATATGGATCGTATACGCACCAATGGTATTTTCAACATTATAGTGTTACCATCGCAAATAATATTAAACAAATGGATATTTTCAGTGGGAAATGAATTCCATTTCAACAATAATTAATAATATAACTATTTTTGATGGGCCTCTTTATCATTGCCAATAACATATCCAAATTAATATATCTTTTATACTTCTTTTGAGATATAAATGGTCACATATCTTTATATAAATATTATATTATGAAACACGTTAAATTATTTAAAAAAATTGCACAAAATAAATAAATTTAAAAAATTAGTTAATATCTTATGTGGATAAAAAATATAAATATTCATCAATTTTTTATCCTACGAAAATTTTGACTAGAGTGGAATATCATCTACTTTTTCATTAGAAAATATACATCCAATATACACCTGACACTATATATATGATATTTCTTTTTTTACAAACTATATTACAACAATAAGATTTTTTTTTAATAATATGACTTTAAGTGTTTGTGTTTGAAACAAACCAAATAAATTATGGAATTATATTTTAACAATGAGTATGAAAATATATCATTTGTGAATTATGTTTATATTATTATAATATCATTCATATTTTAAAATTTAAACAAATGTATTTTTGTGTCAAATAAAATTAATTATTTTATATAGTAATGTTGATGTAATATACAATTGTAACTTAAATATTTCACTAGAATAGTAAGAAATAATCAAATAATACTAAATAATAGTATATTCACTAAAATATATAACTTGATTTGGGGGTTTCTTTCTTTCTCTATCTAGCCAAAACAAATCATAGTTATGGGACATCCACATCTCACCTAGCTCTAAAATTCAATCCAAAATCTCATTTTAATCGTTAAGAAAATTTTATTTATTATCCATGATTTAAAATTTAAAATTATATTTTAATTTATAATAATAAAAGAGACATTAAAATACACATTTTTATATAAATTTACATCTTTTATATACCATCGACTACATCATCTACATAATGCCATGTTAATAGATGCATGGAAATGATGACTCTGTATTAACTAGTGGGGCCGTGAAAATTACATATTCCTTTGAGTTCTTCCTAATCATTTAAGATAATTATAATTTTTTACCATGATTTTGGTATTTCTAATCGAGACTATGTTTATCCATGAATCCCCACAATGTTTTGTACTGATATAAGTATCAGAACAACATAAATGTATGGTTATGTTTTTTAAAAAAATCCATGAAAACTAATTATTAAAATTAGTAAAGTAAATATACATTCACCAAATACATTCATTAGATATATATTTGTATCAAATAGATGATTTTTATCCCCTACGACCAATAAAATTGTGAGATCAACCATACCCTCAATGGTGATTGGAAGAGAAAGCTTGGGATATAATGTAAAAGTTATAGGGGAGGGTAATGCAAGATTATATGGAAAAGAGTATGGCGGGGAATGCATTATAGGATATGAATACAAGGAAAATTAATGAACTAATAGATGTAAAGGAACTCCTGGACAATATATATGAAATAGTGCTTGCATATCTCTTTGGGATGTAATAGTTTGGGGATGTAAAAAAGAAGACAAAAATAATAAATTGAAAAGAGAATAAGGGGTAGTTGTACAATTGTGTGTCACTATGATGTCAAATTATTTTAATCATGTGAGATAAATATATATTAAAATCATGAATTATATATGAATAAAAACTTTACACTTACCGTGGTGATCATCGGTTTCATTCCCATACCATTAAAAATTTACACATTTTGAGAAAACCTTTTTCCTATAATAAGATTATAATCTAACATAAAAAGATAAATAAGTATGTATAGAAGTCAGAATACAATAAAATAATATAACATAAAATTCAAAATTCAAAATGAAAAATTATATTATCAACAATCATCAAAATATTTATATAACACTTAGGGTTCAGAATGAGTAGGTTAATCATTTAGAATGACATTATATAGTGAAATATCATATATACAATCACAAAAAAATATTTCAGAGAATTTATCTAATAGTAACATGAAGAAAATGATTTACTTTGTTTTTTACATTAATGAACTTTTCTTTCCAGTGATTCTAATATGTAAGGATAATCAATTTACAAATAATGATCTATGTACACTATTATAAAGTGTTTGCTGTTATGTTTTTTTCCAAGTCTATGTATCAAACCCCTTATAGATAAATTTAATAACAAATACTTGGGTTATATAATCTAATTTGTTATTTTCTATAATAATCCATAATATAATTTATCTGTTGAACATGGATTCCTTTCACATATAGTTTTATAAAAAAAATTATAACCTAACATGACATAATTATTTGTAGCTTTCTTATTTACCAAAATAATTTTAGTAATAAATATCTCTACATTCACCATAATGGATTTCTACTCAGATAAGAAGAAAAAAAGATGATTTAATCTCAATCTATATTTCATTACTTTATAAAATCTTATCCATCCATATATAATATTTTAATAATATTTTTTTATAGAATAATAATAAAAATTGTTACCTAATTTATGACTTTACATGATATTTAAACCATGTTAGATACTTATGGTTGTACATGAATTCTTTTAATAATAGAAATTAAATTCAAATTTAATAACTTTTATCAAATAAATCATCATTTTTAATTATTTTACACATTCATGAGTTCATAATTAAACAATACAACATAATATGATAAATCCTTTACCTTAGGGATCAAATTATTCAGTGTATATAAACGTAGAAATCATCTTGGTTGTCGAGGTGACAAAAATGTTGGAATAATATGATGTTATTTGTCATCATCATATATTATTGGTCAGTTGTACCTCATATCAACATTATTGAAGTACATAAATCTAAAATCCTTACACTCTTCAGAAAAATAACATTTTAAAATAGATCCATATAGATATTTCTTATTTCATAAATGAAACATATTATCACATATCATTATTTCGGCGGTATACACCCCAAAAATAATAAACTAGAACCATAAAAAAGACTATCTATGGGAATGTTCACTATAACATGAAATGTCAATATAAAAATAGGGAATGTAAATAAATTATCTTATTAAAAAATTAAAATCAATATTACTTTCTTATTTTTTATAATGTTTTATGTCAATAATTTAGTATTGATATCTCGTTATAAGTCAAACAAATGAAAAATCATGATCCTTTCTCTGCCTTTCCACACATTAAGTATGATTATTATAGGAAATCCATTTAAAAAATATATGATACCCATGTTATGTAAATGATTTTAACATTTTACGTCAACTGAATTACTTTTCTATGTTATATGAAAACCCATTTGGAAACATGAAACCATATAAAATGTAAAGAAATAATTTTTTCTATATAAATTCCACCACATAATAGGAATGAGGAATTGAAACTTTTTTCTAGCAATTATCCTTGGATGAAATATTTTCTTAATACCCTAGTCCTATAAGTATTGATGTACCTTTTTCTATCTAACATTTTAACCTTGATACTAAAAATTATTGAATGTAAGAATTCACCTAATTTCATTGTAATATGCATAATGTCTAAATATTATATAAATAAATTAATTCAAAAACAAGGTATTTAGAATAATATATTTTTTCACACTAATATAAGAATTTGAACCTTTAAAAAAGTTAGTTATTTTAGATATTATATGTATTTATTTCCAAATATACAAATAACCATATTTACATTCTCAATAATATTATCAAAATGGAATCAATCAGCTTGTTTTAGAAGTGTTGTCGGTAAGAATCAATGTTACCTCATTAATTTATTACTCTAAAAATGATTCATTATTTATGATGATATTTGTTATCCACATAATTTGAATGAAAATTTCACATTTACTATTTAACAATATATCATTTTAAAATTTGTAAAATCATATATCGCTCACATAAGATAATAATACATTTTAAAATAATAGTTCTTTAAAGAATTATAAGTAGGTTCACCTATAGTGCATAATTGATTCCAATATTCTAATATGAGTAAAAAATAAACAACTATATCATTAAAAATAACATTTCTCTCTAAAATGAATATGACCATGAAGGGATACATCTTTTTCACGGACATCCAAGGTGGAGGATTTCAAATATGAATGAATATAGTGCTTCTGTTTTAAACTACATGTTTTTATCCAAATGGATTAAAACCATAACATGATAACCTTAATATGAAATTAATTATATTATATGGAAAATCATGATGTTGTTTATTAAACTATGACAAATATTATCTATCTAATGGGTTCTCCAAATTTTAAATATTTTCATTTCATTGTACATTAAATTTCATACCCTCTTCAATTGCTTATGACATAAGTATATTTTGTAGCACATGAGAAAACATAAATTGATACATAATAGTTCCGGGATGTTTAGGAAACCAATGATAATTTTTTTCATTCCATTTATATATATTATACCAACTATATAAATTTTATTATCCATAAATTTACAAATATATCATACAATATATAATAAACAACCTTGGTTGATTAAATTTTGAAGCCTGATTAAAATAACCAAATGTGCTCAAGAACATTCTTTTAATTGAAAGAGGAAAAAAAGTGTTGAGTGATAAAATAAACCATTTGAAAATGATTTTAAATAAAAATAAAAAAAATTATTTTTGTAATAATATATTTTAAATGTAAAAACAATTTATTAAAACAATTAAAGACTAGAGTGAAAAGAAAATATGTTTCACATTAATAAATCAAAAAGAAATGAACAATTCATTCTCAAAGGGAATAAATATAGCATACACCCTAGACATTTAATCCTCCTCTCATGTATCAATTGTTGATTTTTTCCTTATTTAATGATAAATTATATATCCCTTTCATTACTAGTATCATTTCCAATGATGCCTATATTTCCACTAATGTGTGTATCTTAGTGGTGAGAAAGAAACAAATAGTATTTCAAAAAGAATGTTGTAAACATCGAGGCCTAAGAAAAAAAATGTTTTTAGTGAAAACTGTTTATTATAAATAAAAATAATATGATATAACCCATTGATAATTAAAAAAATATAGATCCAAGATATAGATTAATAAAAATATAATAATTATTTACTTGAAGTTAATTTTTCTTGAGAAACATATTAAAATAAAAAACTTATTCTAAATCCATTCTTTTTTTCATTGAAGAAAACTTTATTTATGAATTTTTCTCATTACCTCCACCAGAATGTATCTATTTTTTAGAAATCAATGAAAATTATTTTTATTCTGATAAATAGCTCATTTAAATGAATAAAAAATATATTCAATACTAATATAGATAATAATAGTGAAATTTCTTATAAGAACAAAGATTATACTACAGTATAAAAAATATATCTACAATAATTTGTTAAATAGTAAATTTTAATTTTTTTCCTAATAATGATATAAAAAAAAGAAAATTGTATATATTTATAATTTCTTCAACTTGTGATTTAGAATATATTGAAATATAGAGTATCACAAAAATATTAAATGATAAAGAATCATATTGATAGAAAATTAACATTTTATTATTTTATAATCATAAAAACCAAACCACAGACAACTCATTGGGCCTATAAATAAATAATTTCAATAGAATCAACCTTTACAATGATATGACAATCAATATATAGTGACCCTACCCCGATGTAAATCCTGATAGTCTCGCTCGGACAACATTTTATTATTAAATCCTCAGTTGTAAAATACCTTTCTCTCTATTTATGTTTGACATGAATTCAATGAATGAAAAACATTCCACAATACCTAAAAAACTGAGATAGACCCTAAGGGTAACTAACCTTTCCTTGAAGGAACTCCATAAGTAAGGCTGAGTCTAATTAATTTTCGATAAAATGAATATTCAAAAACATCCACATCATAATTCCTATTACAAATACACTTTTTTACACAACAATGGAATTCCCTTTCCAATAAAAAGATATAAATCCAAAGAGAAAACCCCCTACTGTCTCTCACTAGTCTACCTCCTCTAAAATCCTATGAAGAACATGATCCGTCTAAAATTATCTTCAGACTTATACTATGGAATTTACAAATGATCTATCAACCATGGTTTGGTCCAATTCTTTTCAAATAATAAAAAACGAATGGTTGAAACCATTGTAAATACGACGAAGAAAACCCACCACGCATGAGGTCACCATTCTATTCCACCTCACCTTAATTCAAACATTATAAAATATGTTTGGAACTCTTTTTGTCTCATGATTTATTAAGAGCCTCTCAAATAATTAAATATGCAATTAAAAAAATAAAATCACGATCTTTCTTCTATTCCCCATGTTCTCTAAAACCCTAAAAGGCGGTGGTGATGGATTCATGCATGTTTTCCCTAGTTTTATGATAGTTCAAATAGTGTCCAAAATAGCCCCACAAACCCCTCAGGTAGTCACCCATTAAAAATAAATTAATGAATGATTCATACTATGATGAAATAAAATTATGAAATCTAATATCCAAATAAACTCCCATCCTATTCACATTCTCATCGGTAGGAAGGGATTAATTTCTCATTCTATACATTAGAAAATTCATCTCTCTTGGATTCTCCTTGAATCATAATTTTTTTCCAAGATGATTTTTCCATTTCTAATATGTATCATTTTCCTGTAATCCCTAACAATAAAGTCCCCTGATGTTGAACCTAGTAAAACATATGTGTCTAACCCATCAACCAAGAATATATTTTCACAATAGCTATTCAATTATTTATTAAGAAATGAATTGATAAAATTTGGATACACATTTTCTACCCTGAAGGATAAATTAAGGACTAGATTTATTATATAGAAGAACACATCTCCCATCTTGTTATCCTTCTATACATTAATATACCCTCTAATAATGACCCACCGAGTCTTGATATACAAATAATCTATGTCCTATTTCACATAGCATACAATATTGGAATGATTCATGGAATTCCTGAAGCATTTCATCAAATTTTATCCATACCTACTTCAAATGAGTTTTTCCTATAAATATTTACCTTCATTGATTTCCCATTTCTTTTTCGCTTGCATGGAATGAATGGAATCTTCAAATTTTTTAAATCAATATCTCCCCCATCTAAATACCTTGATAAATTTTTCCATGTTCTTATTGGCATCTATCTTCCTAGCTAAAATCCAAAAGAAATGTGGTCATGATCATTTCAATATCTAAAATTGTCCCCTTTTGATATTTTATGATGGATAGTATATTCATTGGAACAGAATTATGGACAACACTAAGATGAGTACTCAATTCACGAAATGCTATGAATTGATTTTTTAAATTTCTTTTTCTCCCCATGATCTATTTGATAAAACCAAAAAATAAAACTTTTTTATAATTTTATTATAAATTGGTGCTTCAGATATTCCATTTTTAGTTTCCTTCATTGCCTAACTATTTTTTATAGAATAATATTTCATCTCTTTCACGAGAGTTTATAGATATGAAAAAGATACTCATGATTTTTTTGAAAAACTGTTCACTAAGTTTTCCATAGGTGGTCATGAATTTATTAAACCTGTTAATTTATCTTTTACATCTATTTATTAAATATAAAAAATCATTAGTCAATAAATAATGGAAAAAAATTCCACTTTTAATCCTATTCCTGAAAGGCATAATCCTCATGTTCACGAATTCTCACATTATGTTTTTTGTAAGAACCTCCAGAGCCATGATAAAAGGATGGGAGATAAACAATATTCATTCCCTACTCCTAGTACAGATTTAAATAAGTAAAAAAAATCTTTCCGTACAGTGTGATAAAGAGACATAAAGAGGCATATAATTTGAAACTCGTAACACAAAACCATTCATGGAGGCCAAAATTCCCCAGGACCCCTATATTGATACTCCATTCCAATCACTCATAATCATTTATCATGTCTATCATCATCATAACATTTGACCCACATGTCTTGTTTCTAAATTTCAACAATTTCTTTCATAATATGGATGGTCATTTGGATACTCATATCTTCAACAAATCCATGTTTGTCAACCAATATAATCCTTGGAATAAATCCACTAATAATTCTGTTGAATATGCACACTAGACATTTATAAAAAGTCTCATAAACTAAATCTTATATAATGATTGAGGGAAGTGGGGTATTTTACTTTAAAGATCAAAACAACTATTGTAGAGCTAAGGGATCTTATAAAAGTTCCACCTCAAAAAAACATACACCATGTCCTTCTCTTGGCCCTTTACAATGTCCCAACCCGCCACAAAAAAAGGATCTTCAGAAACCACCAGGACATGGGTCACTATCATACTTTATACTAATATATATATATTGTTTATTTCATAATCCTATGAAGTACAATTTCACACAAAACTATCTTAGTTATCCAATAGCCAAATAATACAACTAATTAATCTTTTCTCATCATCAGTCATGTGGCTACCATTAAACACACCTTTATTTTGACCACCTAATAATATCTCTATGTTTTCCAAAGCCTTTTCCCCTACCACATCCACATTCATAATAAATTACCATAATCAAGCTAAAAATTAATTGTTTTTTCACTTTATTTTCCTCCAATAATACATTGAAATATTATTTATTATCATTTAATTATTTGAGCTATAAATATATTGATCTTTATATATAAATCATCTTGATCTCCAGAATCGTTTTGGTTAAAAAACATCATTTCTGTGACAAAGAGATAAATATCTTCTCATTCCATTCATCCTAATGTCTCGCATATGTCATTCAAATATACTCTCTGAACCTCATTGGGTTGAATCCCACATTACATGTATTATTAAACCAAGAATTCACATCACCTTTTAGGTGATGGAACCACTTAGTCGTACCATCACAAGAAGTGCCCCTATCCGGTTACTACCATGAGGATCTATGAATATATATGAAACTATCAAAATAATTCTAGTTGGATGAATAATAAAATTACTTAACCCTTCTATTATCCTTCTATAAATTCACTAACAGTGGGAAATGGTCGGATAAAGACCCAGTAATTTGAGTAATTGTGTCAAAAAAAAATTAGCCTGACAGATGATGGCTAGTGAGACACCATTCAATATAGCTCTAAATTCAACATATAGATTTAATAATATTACACCACATATATTACCTTTAGGGAATCCCATATCCAGAATTCCATTTTCTTCTATAAAATCATCATATTCATAAATTGATTTGAAAAAAACTACTCCCCCTATTGTTTTTGTTTATTCAAAAATGATATTAAAATAACCACCTATTTACCAGAGAGAAAATTCATATTGGAACAAGGATAGATGATTCCATAATCCTTTTCTATGAAAGAAAACAAATTTCACATAGAAAATGAGAAAAATACAAACTTTTTACCCTTCGCACTAATTTTATTAGAGATATGTTGAGAAGAAACCTAATAATTCTCCATAGATATATCATGTTTCCTAAAAACCTATATATGAATATTTCATATACCTGAATTCATGTACTAAAAAGACACATATTTCATGAAAAATGACATATGATCATTACCTTGTTTAGGTTAGACAACCATAATTATGGAATAATGATTCTAATGATGCATGTTAAAAATAAAATCCATCTTCACCTACAAGGCCAGACCCCATGCATTATATATGACAATAAAAACCATTAAACTATGGATTTAGAGGCCACATGGATGAGATAAGATGTCTTTGAAGTCAATATAAAAATTGAATCTTCCCTCGACACGAAATGAGTGATTCATCTTTTATCCACATTTGAAGAAATGTTTTTTTTGTACACCCTTTCCTTCAACCTGACGAAACGTGATATTTTAATGATTCGTCGTACAGTTCTATAACAACAACCCAGTTGGAGGAACAATATATTTTTTTTATTCTATGAAGGTACCACATCTGGAAAGAGTGATATGATCAAATTTATTTCTGGAAAATTCCATGTAGCATGAATCTTTTTCCGCAACCCATCCAATATGTTTTTGTTAGGAATAAAATTTGTTAGAGTTAATGAGAAGAGAGAACATAGTGTGATGAGAACCAGATGAAAAAAAGTGAATAATACTGATAATGAGATGAATAAAAAGATTTAAAATGAGAAACACAATTAGTGGGGACCTCCAAAACCATACAAGAAGTCACATTAGAGGAGGAAGGTTACCTAGAAATCATAGTAGTTAAAATAATAGAGGTTTATTCAGGTGGATGAGAGGCCACCTCTAAATACTATCTCGTTTGAAAACGGAGGATATAGTATACAAATAATAGTTAAAATAAAAGAAACCATTGAATAATGAAAAAAAATATTAAAAATAAGATATAATATTTTTGATAAGAAAAGAATGAAGTGAATGATTATTGAGGTAAGAATAAATTTAATTTAGAGGATGTGAAATATGAACATTAGAAGTTAATAATTTGGATTCCAACTATTAGAATTGTATGATGACCATTGGAATTTAAATATAACCAATATGTGGAATATAAGTGAAAAATAACATAATAAAACATTATAATATTATAATTATTTTGTTCAACAATAATATATATTATTCAGTGAATAATTGTTTAATAAAATATAAATGTTATATAATTAAAATAAAATCAATTAAAAAAGAAATTCTAATTTTTGTCTTCCCTATGCATGATTTTATAATATAATAATAATTATATTTATTAATTAATATTTAAATATATTTAGTTATTTTTATAAAAATTACATTTCATTTATACCAATAATGTTGAAATTATCCATTGGTGATGTTTTCAAAATTTTCTAAAATATATGATTTTTAGGGTAAATATTAAAATGGTTAAGTATATACGGTATGCATTATGACTTAATTATGATATAAAAATTATTTACTAATTAATATAAATGAACCCATTATCCTAGATATGTAAATTTATTAAAATAATGTATTTTAATATACATAAATCATTTTACATATTAATAAGGGACTTCTCAAATACTAGAAAAGATTTTAAGGGTTTATAAATAATTATATTTGCAAAAATATAATTTGAATGAAAAAATTAATAAATAAAAGTGGTGTTAGTTTATTAAACATTAAAAAAATAAAAAAAACTTCCATAAATATAAAAAATAATTAATTAAATTCTTGGGAAATCTAGGGGTATTTAATTTACTGAAACCAAAATTTCTAAAACCAATATCACACAATTATTATACAATTCAACAAAACTTTCTATAATTACCCTCCCATGTTCTAAATCCACATCAATAAAAAATAAATGATCAAGATTCACCTATTTAGTTTGTTCTTAATAGTCTTCTCAATGAGGACTTCAGTTTTTAAGTAATTCCTCCTCAACTTCTAGGATGCTACTTAGTGAGGTAATTTTTCTCATTATATTCTATTTTTTCATTTGTTTCATAATTTTCAATTCCTTTTCACATAAATATTAAATTTTATTATGACTAAAATTTAATTTTATTTATTATATAAATAAAATATCCAATTTATATATCATTATGCCACATTCATAATTCAATATAAGTATAAATTTTTTTTATATCCTAAAAAACCTTATCAAATTTTCTACGTATGCAATATATATAGGGAATTATGAATGATTTGTTTTAAAATTGAAGGATTTATCTAATTAGCAATGAAAATGATGTAGTTTAGAAGCCACTATTAAGTCCCAAATGAATTAAAATCAATTTTGGATTATGTTCAAATTTTCCATCAAAGCATATGATGATTGAAGTTTATCCTTGTGGATATTTTACATCCCCAATATGAATCAAATAAGTGTGTTAAATACATCTTTTTTTGGTGCTATTTTATAAAATCTCATTAGTCTCTTACAATTGAAAACATCTAAAATAAAAGGCTAATGCTTATTTATATCAAAATTCCAATAATGTAACACGAACTACTACTCCATCATCCTTCCATTAACACATGTACATTATTTTTTATTGTATGTATCCTATAATTTCTATGTTAATTGATAGAGATTGACAAATACAATAATATTATTCCATTAACTAGGGAAGACTCGAAAATTCACCTATATATTAATTCTATATGAATAATTATTGAATACATCAATGATTATATACATTATGTATTGTATTGACAACATTCTCTGTTCATATGATGGAGGAATTAAAAAAAATTATGTGATACATGTGGACCATAATTATATAGCTTCTCGATAAATTTTTACATAACATGATAAAAACAATGTTGGGTATTCTGTGTATTTCTATAAATTTATGTATGATGTTTCAACAAGAGGAATTGATAGTATGATTATGATTTTTGACATTATACATTACTTCACTAAAATATTAGTCATTATTATCAATGTTTTTATTTATATACATTATTATACTATACATGGATATATTATTCTAATTTTAATAATTATATATTGTTTATTTTTAATATATTCCATTAATATTTTAGATTTCAAGTATATTTCATGTTATTTTCACATATAAGATACCACATACTAAGAATTTGTACACACACCTTTATATATTTTTTTATATTTCCTAGGTGATAATGAAGATTATAGTTTATGAGAGATAGATAATAAAAGAGAAATATAATTTCTTTATATGTTAAAAAATTGTGTTTTTGGGTTCTCAATTTCATCTATTATTCTTTTATGTGTCAATTATTTTAATTGTACCAAACTGTTAGATCCTATGTATTGTTATTTTATGTATTCTGTACCACTATAAAAAAGAATCACAAACACTAAATTACTCTATTAAGTATTGTTACATTTTATATCATCAAAGTTTTAGTATAAATAGTATGAACTAGATTTAAAATAACATATTTATAGAATATATCCCAATGAAAAAATATTATAAAGTCATGTAAATTTATGTGGATAAAATAGAAAAATTAATAGGAATTTTTGATATATATATGAATTATTAGAAACTCATTCCATTAACAGTGATACAATTAATTATATTTTCTTATTTATAAGTAAACCATAATGGATAAAATTAACAATTTCAACACCCATAATCAATGGGGGTATCCCTCCTAGACATATTAATGAATATTGTATTATATATAATAAAATTATCACTATATTTAATAATTTACTTGGTTAGTGAGGAATAATATAACCAATAAGGGACAAAATATTTATTCCTAATATGGTTTAATAGTGTTTGATAATTTTATGGCGCATCAACCCCATCATTCAAAGGAATTAATAATACATTAGTCATAGGGAAATAAAAAAATATATTTAGAGAATACATTCCATAAATTGTGATGTAATTAAATGGAAAAGATTATCATTCCTCTTTATTATCCAAGGAGAGATGCAGATTAATGGGGATAACTGATTAAAAACACCAGGAAGAAGGAATAATCAAAACACATGAAATGAAAAACTTTTAATTATATATTCCATGAAAGGTATTTTCATTTACTAAAAAAGTGATGTGATGGAATTTTTTTTGAATTTATAAAAAATAAATGATAAAACAAACACGATGTATGATGAAAAATTCTAATGGTTGTATAGAAAAATAGCATATTATATATATAACTTGGAAATAAAAATTAATCATTTCTTTTATTGATTAAAATAGATTCATAAAAGGAAGTTAGACTTTTAAAAATTTATATATATAATAGGATAGATACATGTTCTATCAAGATTATCATTTTAATTTATAAGTATTATATTTTCATTGTAAAACAACATAAGAAGAGTATATCAATGAACCATATAGAATGAAAATTTGAATAATGGAATGACATAATTTCATACCAATAATAATTTTAGAAGAAAAAACCCTTCATGTTTCTTGATGGAATTGGGATGTTTCAATTAATACTCTTGGAGTTTTTTATTGAAATATGTTATTATAATAAATGATTAATTTGAATCTGTTATTGGGATAGAATGGATCTTAAAGTAGAGTGTAAAAATATTCATTGAATAGAATGTGATTAAAATTTTTTAAGCAAGAAAAGTTTCACCTATTTTTTGAGAAGATACAAAATTTATTGAATCATATTTAGAAAAAAAATTATGTAACAATTTATATAAATTATTACTAAAAATAAATATTAAACACAATCTTTGAAACAGAAAGATATACAAAAAATATAATACATAACTTTTATGAGTGATTATATTTATGTGTTTCCCATGGCATAACATGGATATCCAGCTGGTTGTCAAGCTAATTTCTCTATTAATTGATTGATTATTAAAAAACATTTTTGAGCCTCACTATATAATGGTTCCAATATAATTAGATGAATTAAATAATAATGTATGTGTATTATGTGAAATTGAATTTTGAAATCCTATTTTGTCCCCTTGGAAAGATCTTATCCTATTTATGGTGAAGAAGGATTGGACATTGAGGGTGTTTTTTAATATTTGGATAAAAACTCCATTTCTATAAAGAATAAGTACATTTACCCCCCACATTTATGAAAAAATTTTAAACATTAAGATGAAAAATACTTCCCAAAAATTGAACATCATATGATTATCAAAAATTAAATGTTTATATGATTTGTAAAATATAGAATAATTTTGTATAAATTATACATATTATGAGTCTATAGTAATGTTTTCAGACTAAAACAATACACCCACTGTGGTTATAGATTTCAAAAATAGTGTATATATGGACTGTATTAATTTTTTTTTTGTATTTATTAAATATATATTAGTATCCTAAAGTAAATAATTAAATTTTGTAACATTTGTAAATATTTCTTGAGACACATTGAGAAAATGAAGTATATAGAAAAAATAATTATGTGAGAAAATGGCATCAACTTGTTTTTTTTATGGACCTTATTACCTTCAATGATGAGATATATATTTAACATTCAGTGATTAATTTGGTTAATTAATTTTGAAGAATAATGAATATACATTAGAGAAATAGTTTATTTGGAGTATTTCGGTACTATAAGTGTTTTTTCCTTATTACCTAAGCTATTAACACATTTAAAATTTATAAAGAGCAAAATTAAATGGTCATAAGAATGTGAAAAATGATTTTATTATATGAAGAGGTGTTTGATCAATTCAGTTTAATTATAATTACATTTAAAGAAGGAATAAATTTTTTTATATATAATGATAAATTGGATAATGTTATGTGGTGCATCGTAATGTAATCTATCATTTAAATTAAAGAATCTGGAAACAAATTATTGTACTCATGATATAGATTTGGTAGTAAGAGTATTTTTTGAATATATAACAGAACTATATATATTGGAAATTATGTTACAAATATTTTAATTTTTAGTGTTTGAATTATATATTCACAAAAAAAAAGATAAACAAGTGATAAAAACATGGCAAGAACTACTCACAATTTTTGACTAGGTAAAACACTACTACTATGAGATGGAAGACTAGGATTTTATATATTAACTAGGAAGGATCAAAATGGATAATCATGGATAAAGATGTTAAAGGATACAATACAACTGAATTGAGTAATGATGAATATAGAAATTATCATGAATGAAGAGTCATCATTCTTTATCCATAAAATTTATAAACAACTTTACTATAGAAAATAAAAAAGTATAAATAATAACCATGTTCTATAAAAAGGACTAATGAAATTAAAATTTTGAGATTTTTGAAATTAAACTATATGGATAATGTATTTATTTTTGTTAGAATAATTCATGTTCCATCAGTTCATGATAAAAATATTTAGTTGATAGTTGATGATCATATCTAAAAATTTTATATTCCACCTCGAAGCACTAGGCAGTTATGTAATTTTTGATAAAATAACTAATGTCTTTGTAGATTCATTCAAGTATTGAATTAAATTTTATTTTTTATTTTTATTTAGAAAGTGGTAGATTTTTTGTATTTTAAATTTTCGATTATTGGAACTGAGAGGTTTGATGATATTTTAAGAAGAATATGGAGGAATATGAGATTATAAAAGTTTTATATTTTTTATCTAACATAAATCACATTACATTATTTAACATGGCCATAATGTTTATCAGATGATGCTTATTAGCTTGAGTGTATTGGACTAAATCCACCAACTAAAATTCATTAGAAGAAAACTACCAATCTATTGAGATCGATTAGAATTTTAGCAATGAATTATTATCAGTGTTTTCAATGAGTTTATCAGATATAATTTCCAGTGAAGTTTTAAAAAAATTTGTGGTTTAATATTTTTATAGTTCAATACATCAGGACTATTTAATATTTTCTTGATCCATGTTTAAGTAAAAAATGGATGTTTTTGGTGTGGCTTCACTATGATCTTACTATGATTTTATATGGAGTATACCAGAATAAGGTAAAATATGAATGGTATGGATGTGTAGAGTTTATATATTAATGTTATAATGTTCCCCATTTCCTTGTTCAATGGTTATGAAGATATGATGTTTTTGAGTACCTTCATTCATCAGATAGTGCTTCTGAAGCTTCCAAATCATAGGAAGCTCAATAAAATCAGGAAACATAATTCACTAAAAAATTACATCATAAGAAGTGAATCAAAAAAATACGAACAATGACATTGGATAGAGATTTTTTGTTAGAGTAAATGTTTCAAGTCCACTAAATTATTATTTAAATATTCACCAAAACAATTATTTGGAATAAATCTCACCATAAATATTTTTTTTCTTTTATATGAGGTCTATTTGATTTTTTTATAAGTTATTTAAACTACTAAGTGTGAAAGTAAATAAAAAATGAGACTAAATGTTGTATTATATGTGATAAAGAAAAGGATAACTGGTTAGTGGTTTCCTAATGGAGAAAATAGTCAAATATTTCTAGTTTAAGCCATTAGATGGATATAGTGTCATGAAAAATACATCTAATAAGTTATTCTACAGTTGTGAAGGTAAAAAAATTAATATTATAACTATTAGATTAATTTTAAAAATAGCTGTCAGATAGATGGATCAAAGGGTCTTATAAAATCCTCAAAATATATTAATTCGACGATTCATTGTTTTTCGATCAATGTTCAAAAAATCACATAGGAAGGTTTTGATTGCCATCGAGTCTTTTGGACGTTGGCATATGAATATTTATTTGGGTATTAATAAAATGTACTAATTTTCATGAGGATTGAATGTGGTAAAGTAAGAAGGTTTCTGAGTGGGACACACATACATTTGAGAGGGAGTTCATTTTTCAAAATCATGCCTTTCCCTAAATTTTCTGATAGTTAATGCCTATAAAATGGTTGATGTGTTTTAAGAGAAGTGTGGATTTTTTGAAATTAAGGTTAGTCAATACCGATGTAAAGATCTAATTGGATAGAAATTGTAATGAGACACTAATCAAAAATATATAGGATGATGTATCTTTATCAAGGGGTACCTGAAGAATGGTGTAAAAAGGAGATTAAAAAAACAAGGGAATAATTGGTATAAAAATAGTGTAACAGGGAAATCAGATCGATAGGGAATGAGATTGTTATCATCCAATACAAGAGGCTCTAGATTGAGACAGTTAAAAGATATTATTATATGACTTTATATATAAAATTCTATCTTATGGAAGAAATATATCACCTATTGTAGTCTAATAATGTAAATCGTTAAAATTATATACAATAATTAAAATTTTGATGAAATATCAAGAAACAAAATGAGAAAATATATAAGCTTATTGTTAATTGTTTTTACAATTGTTATAAAAACATTTTTATACTACTTATCTGTGTGGTGAGATAAATCACTGTTTAATTTTTCTAGTTTTAAAAAATTTAAAGGATATTCACTTCTTTCTATAACCACACAAAGGATTATATCAAACTAGTTCATATTTTCTTGAATAATTTATAAACTTTGATATGTACTAATTACTATTATTGAGTAGTGATCTCTGTAAATACAAATGATTCTATTTTTATTTCAATATATCTTATTTTTTAATAGAGTATTATCTCCCTAATAAGATTTTATAGTGGTTTCTTATGTATGACCATATAAAAATATAAGATCACTGATTTACTCCTTCCCACAATCAATGATCACATAGATCTTTATTGTTCCTTTAATTTTGTATCACAGGAAAGGTATCCTTTTTTTAATCTTTAGTGACGTATTATATAAAGAAATGTTTTAATAGATTTCCAGTCCTCTGTTAAAAATAAATGAATTCATATTCTCGATGAAGATCACTATCATATATGGAAGGATATAATCTCTCATTATCTAATGTCCATAATATATGATTTTAACAAAGTTGTAACATATGGTTTTCCTCCACCTAAAAAAGTGTTCTCATAACAGATTTTGATATGAAGAATCTATTCGATGATGTGTGTTCCAATAAATTCTATACTTTAATCAATATTTAAAAGTGAATTTATTACGGTCATGGTTATTGGAAAAGCTAAATTCATTTGAATAATTTTATAAAACATCTAATAAGTAAATACAAATGTAAATCAAGTGATGTGTTTGATTTTTAGACTAATGATTTATGTTCATAACATGGGAAAAGATGAATATACTGGTGAAATACTTAAAATATTTCATGACATTATAAAATCCATAAGATATTTTTCTGAGAATATTGAAAATTTTTATATTGCTGAAAATATTCATAGGATTATTCAAGATAAATTTGATGATATGTTATTAAAATTGAAAAATAAGTACCATAAAATTAAATATCAAGATGATAAAAATAAAAATATCATCAATTAAAAACTAATTACAAAAAAAAGGTTATTATGGAAATGAAAATGATGAGTGGTGAATTTCTCTCAAATATTCAAATCAAGAAAATTTTAATAAATTTTTAATGGAATAATTCAATGGATCAGACAAAAAATATCAGGCATGAATTTATTTGATGAATATAGGTCTTTATTTTCTAAATGGATATAAATGGGAACACAGAAATATAAAGGGAATATAATTTTGAAGTGATTTAGTTGTGAGGGAATTGGAAATTTCATAACAAATTTCCATCGATAAAAGGATGACAATGATAGTTAGATTGATGATAGAAACCCTTGAAGACCCCTGAAGAAGATAGGGAAAAATATCAAATTCAAATTTTAATGGAATGTTTTAAAACATCACTAAATATAAAATTATATTTTGTAAAAATGTATGGAATATGCTGATAGATATATTGATTTTAAACTCTACCATATTGATGCTACAATTAAATTACATATTAAAAAATAGGGTTATGAAAATTTTAACAGATATGAAATTAGTATCTCTAATGGAGAAGAAGAAACTCAAATAAAATTTATATTACATAGGTAATTTAAAAAATTCATTATAATGATTTTTAGAATTAAAAAAATGAGAACAAAACCTTAATAAATGAATATATTTTAACAACCAAATAATAATATTTTTAGGTGAAATTCATGTCTATAAAATATATCGATGATCTAAAAATTTTCTAGGTGAAGATAAAACCCTCAACACTAATAATGAAAACTTTACGGCGAAGAAAAAGGAATTAAATATTATTCAATAAAATATCATTGATGGTGAGAAAGTAATAAAAATATATAAATATAGTTTAATAAGTTTTAGATGTTCTAAGTAGAGTACAAATAAAACGATCAAAAAAACATCCTCAAATATTAAAAACATTATTGAATATGGTTAGATGGAAATAGATTTAAATAAGACTACGTGTATTGTAAAAAAAGAAGAGTTGAAAATCAAAAAAAAATATATGGGTTCAATGTATGAACAAAATGATGCCACTACTAGAGATATTTATTATGTTTTTAATAAATATAAGTAGTTCAATAATTTATCAATACGTTAACGAAAAATTTTACACAAAATAGTTCCAAAATGGATAGAAATAAAGATAATGTAATTCATGTATACGATTAAGAATATTATATATGTTACAGATGGAAATATGATTTCTATGTTTATTTTATGGTACTGTAGAGGCTTTTGGAGTATGAAAATGTTGTTTGTAGAAAAAAATATTTAATACAAAAAATCTCAAAATACACATAAGATGGAAGAAAATGACAACTAAAAAATTCTTAATAGTTGAAAATTCTCTAACAAATAAAAAATCAGAACATCCTTCATTATTTAGTAGTGGTTATTCTATACACTTGATATCATATTTACTTGTTTGAAGAATTTAAAATATTTACAATAAGGTACAATGTTTTTTTGGAAATGATTATATCCACAATATTTATGGTGTTGGATATGATATCATTGGGGGAAGTGAAGACAAAATCTAAATGAGACTTATTTGTTCATGGGTTAAATAAAATCTGTTTTTGTTTTTTAAACATTGTGATTAAGGTACATTGTTTTTCATAAGAGATATATTTTTTAAAATAGATTAAATTTTAAAAATTTATTATAAGAGAGATAAAACCCAACAAAGCTATTTTTAAAATTTTGGTGGGTATTTTTCATGCTATCTGAGAATGAATGAATAAAAATAAAAATGGTATAAATGATTGGGGAATATGTAACTGGAAAATTAGAGTAAACTTATAAAGTGATAATTTATTTACGGTTTCCATACATGAAAAGATGAATAGATTATTTTTTAAAATATTTTAAGAATGGAAGAATACAAGAACTGTATATAAGAAGGTTTAGATTCATTTAACTTCTTCTATAAATAATATACACCCTAAAATATTTTGGATAATGAGAAAGAGATGAAAAATATAGGTATGTAATTTTTTAATTTATTATGGTTTTTTCTTTAATTGTATATATTATATTTCTAAAACATATGTTATATGTTCTTGAAATATTTTTGATTTTCATGAGATGTAATGAAAATGAATATGGATATTATGTGAAGAATATTAAATATAATAATGGTAATAAATAAATAAATGGGTTTTTTATAGATTAGCATGAAAAGCAAGGAATTTACAAGATTTTAGTGCATCATACACACTATAATTGAATAATATTTCTGAATGAACTTTTATAAAATTTCATGAGTGTTAAAACTATAGGGATTATACATTAAACTTCTAGACACCTTTTGGGGAAAGCTGTTAGAGTGAAAATTCATATTTAAAATAGGTGAATTTATAATGGGAAAATTCTATATTACACCTTATGTTATGTATTACAAAAAACACCATGTTTTGAATACCTATGTTATTTTGGAAATCAATTTATTATCAATGTTAAAGGTGAAAATCATGGGATGTTTTATTAGAGAGGTGTTGATGAAATATTTATTAGAAATACATCTAATGGTAGAGGATACAATTTCTATAATAATGAAACATGGAATATTATTAACCTAGTAGAGGTGGATGTTGTATAATAGTCTCATAATTTTTTTTCATATAAAATGGTAGATATAGAATTAAAGGGAGTTAAATTAGTTATATTTAAAAATCATAATAAATTTCATGAAAAAGTAATAATGTATGGTACTTCTATGATGAAATTTTTGACAAATCTATCCCAATAAATGAGTAAATATTATATTTATTTCATCCTTTGATGAGGAATAATGTTGACATCGAACACATATTTACAGATCTAGGATTACATGTTAAAATAAGAAGAACATAGAGGTCAGTTTCACATAATTTATTATATTCATGGGTTTATTGAAATGATAATGATGATTATTTGGATAAAAAAGATTAGCTTAATTACATGAATAAAGAGCTGTATTAGATTGAGAAGAATGAGAATTTGTATATTATACACAAAAAATTAATAAGAATAATATTGGTAAATAGTTTGTTTTATAAAATAAGATTAATGAAAAAAGTTATGTAATATGAACTATGAAATAACTGGTTTATGAACATTAATGTAAAAATAAATGCATTGATTTGGATTAGAACATATTCTCAAACAACATGGCATGAAATTATCATAGTCTTTCTTTGTATCACTATAGAATAAATATTTAAGATTATTCAATTCGATGTAAAGTCCTAATTTTTTAATGGATATCAAAATAAATAAGTTTATATTGAACAACCATGTGGATTTGTGGTTCTAAAATATGATATCAATGTTTGAATGATTAATAACTATTTTTATGGGATAAATAAAACATATTTATCTCTGTATTCTAAATTATATACTTGCTCAAGAACCTAAACTTCATCAATGGAAGAGTTTATAGTAACCTATATAGAAAATAAAATTATAAATTTCTTCTTATTATACATGTTTTTTATTATGAGGTCATATTAACAAGGAATGAAGAAGAATCATGTGAAATTTTTTCTATGGAGATGAGGAATATATTTGAAATGAACATTCTAAGATAAATAGAAAAACTTATTGGATTAAAAATCTCTGAAAAGTGGAAATAAATTTTCATATATCAATAGAATTTGGATAAGGATCTTTTAATGATGTTTTCCATGGTGAATTAAAATCATATTTCCACAATTACTTCTATGGGGAAATTTCTTTTCAAATATGAAGTAGGTAAGGAGGATGATCCTATAGTCATTAGAAAGTAGTTTAGATACTTGTTTTATTTAATGTATTCATCACACAAGAAATTGTATATTGTTACATTGTGTTCAATGTATCAAATTGATACAAAGGAATATCATATTAGGGTTGGAAAAATAATTATGAAATATATCAAAGGAATAAATCATTTCAGAATAAAATATGAAATCTTATGAAATAGTCATCTTCTTTGTCACATAGATTCTTATTGGATTGTTTATGTTGAAGTTAGAAGATCCAAATTTGGTGGATTTTTCTTCTTGGATTAATTTTTTTTCTATTATTGTATAGATGATAAAAAAATCTATAACTATCATAACTATAGAAACTGTGTTTGTAGCTTCTATTCAAGCTAAAATCTAACTTATATGGATGAATAAATAGTTGGATGGGTTTTTAGTTGATTTGAGATTTACACTTCTCTTGGGTTTTGATAATCTGGTAGTTATAATTATTAATAAAACTAATGTTCAAAATTCTCATTCCAATCATCTTTATATTAAATATCACTTAATCAATGAGAATATAGAGTAGAATGACCTGATTTTGGATTTTGTTCATATAATGGAACTAGATTATAATATCTTTACTAAACTATTACTAAAGTAAAAAGCTTTTAATATGATCTTTTAATAGGAATTAAAACTACCTCTCTTCAATACTAATTTATGTGATCCCTCACCTTCTTTCATCATTTATTTGGGTAGACTTTTCAAAGGGGGAGAAATTTTTTAACAGAAATCAATCCATTGGTTTGTGCATAACCTTTTTATTGAAGATCATATATTTATGGATAGTTATTTTAAGTGTCTATCTATGATTTAATCTTTTTTAAACTATTTAAAATGTTTTTAGATGTGGATATATTAAACCATATTTATATATATTTATGTGGTTGTTTTTTATAATGTTTAAAGTGAAAATATTACTCAGATAAGTTTCTATGAAAATTTTCTTAAAAGGAATATGAAATGTTTCTCAAATAACCACTTATGGAAAACATGGTATTTTAATTAAATGATTATTTTTCTCATATGAATTTTTTTTGTTAAATATGATTTGAATTATTGAATATGTAATTCATTGATGAATTTTAATGTTTTACTATTTTCTGTTCCTTGGTTGGAAAAAAAATCTAAAGAGGGAGATTGTTAGGATCAAGAAGATTGTAGACATTCATGTAAAATAATTGGGCAATAATGGTTTCTAAAAGTGTTATAATTTTTTTTGATAACATAATGAACAACCCCAATATTTTTTTGAAATAATATTCTTTAAATAATATTATTTCTTGGGTGGCTTGTGTTGAATGAAACGACGAGTTTAAACAAATCATGTTATAATAATAAAATATTTTTTTTACATAATCATTTTAGAATAACTAATGAATTCCTTGTTATGGATATGAATAACTATATAATTGGGTATATTTATTTTTTAATTCAGTTTTAATAAACACTTAATTTATAGTAAAGTCATTTTATTCTTTAAATATATGTTTTAAAAAAATATTATTACATTCTATGAGAAAAGAAATATAATTACTGTTGAAACTCTTAGAAAATTTATATTACAAAATAAACACCATTTTTAAATTCATCATGTCAAAATTAAATTACTTTCAATTATTTAAAATTTTCTATACAATTTAAAACTCGATTGTATAGTGAAACATAATTATTTACATTGTAAAATGAATATTATATTAATGAATTTAGAAATTAAAATTCTATTTTCGATTAGTTTTAAAAACTAATTATTTAATTTTTATTAGAAATTATATAATTTATGTTAGTAAATTTAATTGTATATATTAATTCAGTAAAAAACATTTTACACTTAAAATGGACATTTTCTGAAAAACTAATATTTATTTGTTTTTTACGTTATTTTAAATTAAATTATGAAACTTTTATATTTTTAATTTGAAAAATTTGTTACATATTTTGAATTAGTGTCTTTAGATATATTAAATAGTTTCATTTTATTTTCTCCGTAATGAATAGTGACCACATTAATTTTTATTTCCACAATTAAGTGAAAATTAGGCAATTTATGTAAAAAAATGATAAGAACTATTAAATGACACAAAAATATGCCTAAATTTTAATTTATGAGTTAAAATACTCCATAAAAATAATATTTTTGGTTATATGACTTTTATGTCCACTTGGGATAGATTATAAGCTCTATATTAATTTATCTAATTAAAAGTAAAACATGACACAATCATGTATTTAATAAGTGAAATATTTTTAATATATTTTATTAAAATGGATACGTTTGACTATAAAGACTATTTCAAAATAAAAAATATTTATATACACCATTATTATTATTTTTAATTTTTAGGGTATAAATAATTACCTTAAAATGTTTCCCAACACTGATACATAAATTATTCAATAAAAAAGGAAATAAAATAAATGATATTAAAATTTTAAAATAATAAAATTTTAGGTATTGAATGTAATAAAAAAGTTATATAGAGTTAAACAACCTTTTTATTATATAATAGGATTATTGGTTAAAATTTTATTTTCTATTTTGATGTTTTTAAAATTAAAGTAATGAATAATGTACAAAATGAAAATCATGATATTTCATGAATATAATATTTTATTAAATTATTATAGATCAATAAAATATTATATAATCAAAAATGGGATAAATTATGTTTTAAAAATTCATCCCCTTAATTTTATAGGTCATTTGGAAGTATTTGGATCTAGAATAGTATAATTATTTATTAATATTTTTAGGAATTCTAAAAGTGCCCCTTACCTCAATTATTAAATGAAACCTCATACATCACTTCATCACACCAATTTTAGGCACCTAGATCTACCAAAACATTTCTTTCTATCATATATGAATCTTTATTTATGTTCATGTGGCAATGAACCTTCTAAAATAGCTACACTAAGTTCCTTACGAGATGTTATAAAGGTTCTCCTTGATATAAGATGTAATTGTCTTTAACGGATATTTCAAATTTATTTCATCTTCTACCTCAGGTTCAAATGATATACCCATCCTTAAAAATATAACGAGTATAATATATATACTGAGATGTCATTATGATTATTATACATCCATCTTCCTCCTTTTATACATACTATATAAAATTAAAGCACCGAACGTTCATATATATGGCTTATCATCTCCACGCAATGGTGTAATTCATTTTTTATAACCACTATTCATGGATGGTTACAAGGATAGAAATAATAATATATATGATACTTATGTAATGGTATTGAATATTTAATATTATTGTATCATCCATTTCTCTACCAATTCAATATTAAGGAAATTATACAACCACTCTTGTGTACATATGACCAATCATCTCCCGGATGAGAAGAGACTTTTTTACATATAGATATTTCAATAATGGTTATAAAAGTAAATTAAATTATTAAATATGATAATTATAGAATTAATAAAATTTTTAGATCATTGTTATTATTATATTTTTATTTTTCTTTTATGAATGTCTAAGTATTATTTCAATCCCTTCTTTCAAGGATACCACAGTTATATGACCTTTGGTTATGACATATGAAATGATTAGGATACCCATTTCATTTTATTGGTATCCACTATGTTTGATTATTTATGTGGAACACATATTCATGAATTTATCATGATGGTTGGGATTTGATATCACTCAAATGTATTGGTTAATGTTTTAGTATCCTAAGACATTTTGTTTGGGATTAGGAAGTAATCCTAATCCATTATGGAACTCTATCCAATGAGTGATATAATCTAAATAGTTATATTGGACTCGTGTTAATGTCATGTTATATGTTATTTCCAGTTTACTATTTCCACATTATCATATGACTCCATTTTATATATATTGTGTTTTTATATTATTATTCATGAACCATGCCATTTATGTTATCATGTTATGCCTTCTAACACTTGTGTTATTTTTCATTCACATGATTATCCCCTTACAAGGATTTTTTCTCGTACATTTTTCCTATATATTCCACAAAACAATCTATGTATTTATAAAATATCAATGGGTGTTAGGAGATAATGATGGAGATTATTTCAAAAATGATTATTATGACTTCAATATTTTTAATTATGTACATTGTATTACAAAGTCACCATACATTCCAAATATTAGTTTGATTTCATCTAAATATATACATAATGTCGAGTTATAATATGTGTAAAAGTACTGGGTTGGTATATTTGGTTTATGAGGATGGTTCCATTATCTTTTGGATTAGTCTATTAAAAATTAATAATAACCCTAAAGGAAATTACATCACTCTTGATAACATAGGTTGAGTCATAAGGATTACTAATTTAGGAAATACTTTTCAATTATATATTTATAAATCTATATTTATAGTTTCCTTTTTATATGCTCATTACCTATATATTAAATCCTGTTAATTTTATTTTTATTTTCTATTTTCATGTGTAAAATATTAGAAAATTTTATAATAACCAATGTGATTGGAAATTTGAATATTACCCTAATGAGATTCCAAAAACAATGGGAAAAAGGAGAATAGAACTTCGTAGAAGTACTAGATCACCTAGCTCATGTTATAAATAAAACATGAATATTGTGGATCAACCTACTTCTCAAAAAAATAGTAAGTTACATTTGAATCCATTATATGAAAAAGGCTAACTATCTTTAGTGTATTTGGTGATCCATTCATCATAGAACAATTTATTAACTAAATTAAGATGATATTATACGTCCACTAGTGCTCAAAAGAAGAGAAAGTCATGTTCGCGGTCAATCATTTTGATGGGGAATCTTATCAGTAGTAGGAACTTATTGGCAACATGAAGTATAAAGACAAAATTGATACCATGGATTGGGAAGGATTAAAGAAAATATTTTTGAATAAATATTTTCTCTGAAATATTCATCTTACAATGGAGGTGGAGTTCGTATGAATGATGAAAAGGATGTTGATTCTATTAATTAATATGAGGAAAACATTACAAGGCTTTCATGATACGCCACCATCATTATCATGAACACTAAAATCATAGTGGGACACTTATTTAGTGGATAAAAGTTTATTCTATGAAAGTCATTGGTGTTTTGAATCTTTTATAGCCATGATGATATTGTATTTTTTGACTTTAAGGTTGAGATGGACATTGGATACTTTAAATAGACTTATGTGTTGCAGTGTTTCAGCTTCAATGAACCGTTGAAGAATGGGATATAGTGCCTTAATCCAAGGGTTTTCAGAGACAATCAATGAAAATAATCTTTGAGTAATCAAGGAAGGGAATATAATATATTTTATACTGAGGTGGAGCTTAATAATAATGCGGTTATTGGTAGGTTGGTTATTTATTCAATAGTAAAAAAAAATTCATTTTGGATCTACTAATTCGTTAATATGTTTCAATTTTAGTTAAACTATTCGAACACCACTTGAAAATATGGATGTTTATTTATCTTGGAGAAAATAATATGGGAATTGTTTTTCATCTAATTCATATAACTCCTCCTTGAATTATTATTGTGGAGTGAACCTCTTTGTAAATCCCATCTTAATAACTTTGGTGTAGTTTGATTATTTATTTGTCATTGATTATCTATCCATATAGAAAGACAACATCAATTGTTTCTAGAGGGAGATCACCCTTATGATCAAAAAGAATATAGTGATTCTGTTCAATTATAAGGAGGTGGATGAATCCTTTTTAGGAATAACAAACTCAAGTATGTAGCAAGAAAATATAACTCAAATTATTGAATCAAAGGGCCATATTGAAGACATTCCCATTTAAAGGGTCTAGAATAATTTGTTCCCTTACAATTTTTCAGTTCTTCCTCATGACAGATAGCTTGAGTTAAATATTTATCAAATACCTGGATCTCTTTCCATAATAAAAACTCTATATAGGATGACCACCATTTAGTTGGAGGAACTGAAGAAGTAGTTACAATGGAATATATACAAGGGTTTTATATGACTAAGCTCTTCATCATGGGGTGAGTTTTCTTCCATTTAAAGAAGAGGGTCATATTAATACCCCAATCCCTTGATTATAATGAGATTAACAAAATGAAAATAAATGTACCACCTTAAATGGGTAGAGTACCTGTTCAATCAGCTATGTGGGGCTGAGAATTTCCCTATGGTGGACCCTCAATCAAAAAATATCCAATTAAAGGTGAAGAAAGAATATATTCTAAAGGCTTCCCTTAGAACATGGTTTGGACTATATGATTTCATATTATTCTATTCAGACTCACTAAATTTCCAAAAATATTCAAGGACATAATAAATAAATTCTGAAGAGAATACATCAATAATTTAATGGCAGTCTTCATAGATTGTATTTTAATATACTCCAAGAGAAAGGAGGATAATGGGGAGAATTTTAATAATATGATAAAGGATATTTGATGGGTGTAATTATATGAAAATAATTGAAAATGTGATTTATTGATAGAGTAAGTATCATTCATGGTAAATTTTATCACCAGAAAAGTAATATATATGGACCCTTCTAGGATAAACAAAATCGATATGTGTATCATAAAAACATCTGTAATAGATATCCATAGTTCCCAGGGTATAACAGTCCATTATCAATGATTTTTGAGGAACATATCATCTTTTTAAAACCCATTATAAAAGAAAAATCATATGTGAGTAATTTGTTTTCCAGACTAGTGAATTTAAAGAAAACATTAAAGAGTTGAAAAAGAGGTTTATCAATACATGATTACTGATACAACCAACAAGTGGAGAAATCACTATTGAATAAATTGATAAATCAAATAAGGGCTTAGGATGTGAAATAATGAAAAATTATAAAGTTATAACATAATCTTCAACAACATTAAAAGTACCCCAGAAAAACTATCACACACAAGATATGGAGTTCGGGGTTTTGATCTTCGTGTTGAAAATTAGGGACCATTATCTCTATGGTGAGAAGTGTGAAATAGATACTAATCAAATGATACTAGAATATGTATTCACTCAATATAGATTAATATGACCCAATTAATATGGTAAGAGAACATCAAGAATCATGATTTCTCATTCCAAAATCATCCTTGTATTTTAATTTTTTTTAAGATTCTCTAAGTAGAGAGGATCATGAAACATTATCAACAATGACAATTGAGAATGATTGAATATGCATACACTTACAAAGTATTGAGATATTAATCATATTTTAAGGAAAATAATTATTCATTTCTCAAATTATTTTAGAACTATCACTTATGGATATGATAAATGATGCTCAATTAAATGATATGGAAATTTAAAATAAGGAAGAATCTATCATAAATGGGAAATCCGTATAGTTCAAAGTTGATGAGAAAGGAGATGTAAGAATTGGTTCATGACTATTTTTTCCCTAAAATCCTGAGATAAAGAGGAATATTTTTAATGATACACATATTTTTACATTATCCATCCATCCAATGAGAACAATGTTGCATTGAGATATCTAAGAGCACTATTGTTGGGACAAAATGAGTAAAGAGATCTTTGATTATGCATGAATGTGTTCAATCAATTGAAATTATTAAAACTAGAGATATCTGAAAATTTCAGATGGGTTTGGGTGGAACTTAAGACAAATACAAATGACATTACTACAATTAGAGAGGACTTATATCTTGATAAAATTTCACAGATATACATTAGATAAGTGGTGAGTCTACATGGGGTACCATTATCGATTGTAACCAATCAAGATATTGTATTTACCTCCATATTATGTAAAAGTATCCACCTTGTTGTAATCATTATAGAGATATTTAGTTCTTTTTATCACTCTCAAATTTATGTCCATTCCAATCAGACCATTTAGACACATGAATAATGTTATGTAGAATTATTAGTAAACTAAAAAGGAGGAGGATATCAACATCTTCCACTGGTCAAGTTCTCATATAACAATAGTTTCCATTAATGAATCCAAATGGACGTGTATGATTCCCTTTATGGGTAGAGATTTAGAACTACTACATGATGGAATTATGATGGAGATCATAACATGATAGGTCCCAAAATGGATGAATAAATGGTATAAAAGTTGACAGCCATTCAACAAAACATCTTGGCTGCCCATGTTTGGAAAAAGATAAATAGATATTGTTATCAAAAAGAATTAGAGATTGAGGTTAGAGATAAGGTATTCCGTAATATATCACCGTAGAAGCGAGTTAAGCGAATTGGGAAGAAGGGAAATCAACGTCCTAGGTACATTGACTCCTTTGAGATTTTTGATCGCATTGTATCTATTCCATATCAACTAGCACTTGTACCAACAATGTATCAAGTACATGATATATTCCATGTATCCCTCCAAAATAAGTACATACTATATACCTCAGATGTGGTGAATTCATAGGTGGTATAACAAGTAATTTATATTCCTTATGAGGAGTGGACAGTGATGATCTTGGACCATAAAGATAATGTTCTACTCAACAACACATCTCACCTGGTTATGATACTATAGTGGAACCACATCTATAAAGAGTAGAAATGGGAACTAAATGATGAGATTAATGGGAAGCACCCCCAAATATTTTAAACATATTTTTTAAAATTAAATTTTTAGTGAAAAATTCTCTAAGGGGAAAAATTTATCACTCCTTTTTTATGAAATATTCTTCTTTAACTAATTTTATATCTTTAGGAGCTTGTTTTGTGTGCAACACAATGTTTTAACAAACCGTGATATACTATTATAATCTTATTATTTTAATAAGACCATTATATCCTTGCCATTTATTTGGATGATATGAATAGGAATGTCAATATTATTAATTATATTTATTTATTAATGATAATGAAATAAACACATAATGTTTTCTTGCAATTTTATTCTTCAAAAATATGTTCACTAAACTAAATGATTTTATAAAACTCTTTCAGAAAATAAATATTTTTAATTTTTAAAAATTTGTTTTATTTTGAATTATAACTATCATTTTGGAATTTATTTTGTCAAATTTATCTTATGATGATTTTAAAATAACTTTTTAAAAGTGTAAAATTTTAATTAATAATGATAAGTAATAACTACATTTAAAATAATATTTTATTTGAATGAATTTAAAATGTAAAATTCTGTTTTTGGTTGGTATTAAAAATTATTGTGTCCATTTATATTATAATTTATATAATTTTGGTCTTTTATAAATAATTTATCTATGAATTTAGCATAAAAATATTTAAAACACAAAATTTTATTTTTTGAAAAACATTTTTTCATTGAGGATTTCAAATTTATTTTTATAATAAATTCTAAAAATTATGTGTTTTTAATATAAAATATGTATTTCATATTTTCAATTAGTGTATAAAAATTTAATAAATAAATTGCTTATATTTTTTCCCTAATTAATTTAAAGCATAGTAATTTTTATTATCATGGTGAATGGTAATTCATGTAATTCATGTAAAAATGAAATGATAAAAATAATTAAATTTCCAAAAAATAGGAAAACATTTTATTGGATGAGTTAATTTCAACCATAATAACACATTATTAAGTTATATGACCTCTAATGACCACTTGGGGTGAGATTATGACCATTATTGTGTTTTATTTAATGAAAAGTCAAACATGTCACAACCGTGTTTTTATTAAGTGTAGTATTTTTATTATAGAAGTTTTTAGAGGATAAGTTAAAAAGTAAATATTATTTATAAAAAAATATTTATATTATTCATGATAATTAATTTTAACTTATAGGTAAGAACTACATACCTTCAATTCTTGAACAACACTGATGCAATAATCATTCAATTTTTTGAAAAATTAAATAAATGGTATTAAAATAAATAAAATTTGATAAATTTAATATCTTTAAAAAAAAATTAAAATTAATTTTTTAAGATATAATAAATTAGTTTTTTAGAATGTAACCTAATTTTTTTATAGTTTTAAAAACAATGTAATGAATACTGTCAAAATGACAATAATGTTATTTTAGGAATATAATATTTTAGTAAACAATTTGAAAATCATAAAAATATTATATAATAATAAATATTAAACTTCATGGTCATAATATTCATTACCTATGCATTTATAGAACATATTAAATCATTTTTCACAAGAATAATCCCATTATATTCTAATTGTTTCGAATGTTTTAGAAGTTCCATCACCCCAATTATAAAATGGCACCCCTTAAATCAGTTTTCTATCACCAGTTTGAGCCAAATAGAACAATAAAATCTATAAATTTCTTTTATAAATATCCTTATCTATGTTCTTTTATTTATTCACCTTCAAATGTACCTACTATAGATGCATTAATTGAAGTTATAAAAGATCTACTTTGTAGAATACATAATCATCTATACCGATTATTTAAAATATATTTCTTTTTTCACCGCATGTTAATATGTTATAACCATAATAAAATAATAGATCAATTTTAAAATATAAACTAATATTTTATTATGATTAGGATACAACCATATTCTCCCTTTTATCCATCCTATGAAAAATAAAAGCACTGTGTGTACGAATGTACAACTTACCGTCTCTATATAGCAGTGTAATTTATTTTTAATTGAAAATTTTTGTGGATGGTTATAGTGATGGATATTATGAAAATATATTATAATTATTATATGATAATTATTCAATAAAATTAATATATTATCAATTACTCAACCCATTTACAATTAATGTAATGATATAATCACTCATGCGTACGTACGGTCTACTGTCTTTAAGAAGTGATGCGACTCATTCTCTATATCCAACATCAAATAATGTTTATAAAATTGTATTAAATAATTACTTATTGTACTTAATGAGTTAATAATTTTTTATATTAATTATCTATATTCCTTGAACATGAACTGAAGCTTATGTAAAATAACATGCATGGAAAAATAAAGAACTTAACACCCAAAACAATTGTCAAAATGAAATATTATTAATGAGTGGGTTTTATGATGTTATATATGTATTATATATGATATAATGAATATGAATATGGTTTAATTATAAATTAATAACATTATTTAAATAAATATCTATGTGGATAAATAATTTTAACTAGTGGAAGGTGCATTGTAAGTGATCTCCCTGAACCTCCATATTTCGTATTGGTTACACTTTCAGGTATTTGACTCAATTTATATCTTCCTATATATTATATAATTATAATGTATTCATTGATATTTACCAAATCCATGTATTTCACTCAATTTAGGTTTATTTTATAAAGTATTACATGTTTTAACATGGTCTCCTCTTAGTCTATCTCGATAAGTCAACCTGATTAAAGGGAACATCTCAATTTCTTAACCATCATCAAGAACACTCCCTAAATTACTTAAACGTATACAAATTTTATAAAATTAATCAATTTATTATGAAAAACTATTTTATTTAATTTCTATTTGTATACAAAAAAATATGTCTTTATCCCATTTAAATAGTTTTTATTATTTACCCTAAAACACATTAGTGGAATATTTCTAATGTTACATAACAACTCTATTTCAGGACTTAAATTCGGTTTTACATCATAATTAATGATATTTTATAATTTATAATTTATGAATGACCATGATTTATTTAAATCCATTAACTAATGTTTACCATTATTATACATCATTTTTTTATTCTTTATGATACGATTATGATACCCATTTATTTACATGGTTAACCCTTATTTTTATTCCAAATGTATGATATTTATTTGGAAAACATATGCATTAAAATGTAATGAAGGGTTCACCTAGAGAATTATTTAATTAATTTGGTAATTTTTTTGTCTCATAGGATGTTATTTTTGTGATTTGGGGTGTAAAACTAATCTATTAAGGGATAATTTCCACAATGTCATGTAGTTTTTTGTGTTATCCTTGACTCCTGTATATGTAATATTATATGTTCTTACCACCTTACTATATTCTCATTACCATATGATTACACATTATATATGTTATGAATTCATATGTTTATTTATTCTCCATAAATTTTATGTTATCTCGTTATGCATTCTAACTAATGCGCTATGCTTAATTCTCAGGTTTACGCCCTTACTGGAATTTTTAGCACATCCCTTGAGTCTATGTTTTTTCCAAGATATCCAATGCAGTTATGGAGATCAAAGTGAGCTATTATTTCGTTATGTATATTAATTAAATTTTATTTTATTCATGATTAATGTCCAATAATTATGTTCCATGTCTTCCAAAGACACTAAAATTTTAAATCCTTGGGTTTTTATTTCATGGATAATTTTTCTTAAAATTATCCAGTAATATGTGTAAATAGATTAAGTCACTATAGATAACTCACCTTTTATTTTCTCACTTTCCCTAATAGGTGAAAAGACATTGATTATCGATTCAATGTATTGTACAATGCCCACCAACTCGAATAAATTAGTAACACACTTCCAAACAGATGTTATTCATCATAGTTTTAGCATTGAATGATGTTCCAAGATCACTCTCCAGTGTATCATAATGAATTTTAAGTGTTGTTTTAAATATACTGATTTTTTTCTATTCATATAATTCCCAAAATCACTAATACTAACAATTTTACAAATACAATATTAAGTATAATGTAGTGTTTGGGTTGTACCTTTACTAGGATCACGATACAAACTTTAACAAAGTATATATGACAGATGTTATAGGTTAAAGGTGTGGCTTTGTAGGGATTCAAATTATGGTAATAAACTATCCCATTTCCATGTTTTATTTTTATGAATATATGATGTAGTTGGGGTATGATTTTTCATGGGATATACCTATTTAATCTTGAAGATTAGGAAGCATTCATAAAAGTATTATTTTGGAGTCAGTGGAAAATGACATCAGATGAAATCTATCGATTGAATCTAGAAAATTTCAACAATTTGAGTTCTTTAAAAATTGGAAATGTTTTACATCCTCAGAATGACTATTTAAAAATTAATTAGATAGATGATTTGGAATAAATCAAATTGATAAAATATAGATTATTTGGTATGCAGTCCATTCGAAGGTATCTTAGAAAGTTTATGTTTCAGAGTGAAAAAGTCTCTAGGTCATAACATGAAAATTTTGATTTCCTATAATTGGATATAGGTTCTATAGATGTCCATATATTTAATACATAAATATCACATAATTTTATATAAATATTTACTACATAAAATTATGATCCATATGAGAGACGTAATGTTTTTGTGTCATTAGAGACAAAATACAAATTATTCATATTTAATTAAATATTTTAAATATCTCCAAAAAATATATTCCCACATAGTACTCTTCTATGAAACACAATACAGAAATAAATTCATCCTAACCTAGATAAATTAATCATTATAAAGGGAATGCTTAGATTCTCATTAATTATAAACAAGGGAGATACCATTGATCACATAGTTGTAAGATCATAATAAGGCTATGAAAATGTGATATTAACATTTTATAAGAATACCATCAATTTCAATGATCATAATCTTGAGTCATTGCATAAATCATGATTTTTGATAAGATATTATTAATAATGGTATTGAAGAACCTAATCCATGAGTTCATAATATTTTCCTAACACATAAACATTTCTAATGGACATAAGCATAGAAAATAAATCCAATAGCCAATGTTAATTTCCATTACTATCATATATGATTGATTTTACTCTTTATCACATCATATCATTATTCAAGGTTTACTCCAAGACTATAATAATGGAAAAATTCACTTAATAATGGAGTTTCACTCCACATTCCAGTCATTATTAGAACATGAGGTAGAGATATTTACCAAATTAATTAGATGAGTACATAATTATGAGCCCACATTTCACATAATTAAAATTATAAAAATGTGTTATAGAAGAATAAAATTAATTCATCATATATCATAACACATGTATAATGAATGAGGTTCATAAAAATTAAACAATTAATCATAACATAACCCATAGAAAATAGATGAGTTTTATAAAAATCACATCATCATAATCAAAAACCATTCAGAAAAAGGATAAGAATTTTATCCATAGATGATATCATAGTTAATCCATTATTTATATCAAAGTATTTTTTATAAATAATAAATTTCTTTAAAATACCACTTGAATATTTCTTGAGTAAAAAAACATTCAATTTTGAAACTACTTCTTTAAAATCCAAAAATAACGTAAATATTAAGGAAAATATTTTCTTTTCAAATTAGCATAGAATCATAGAAGGTAAGATTAAAATAATTTATTAATCCTAGTTTTGGTAATTTGTTTTAATGCCATACATTTTAAAACAAAGTGTCATCTCCCATTTTTGGTAAAAAGTAAAAAACACATCATGCAGATAATGATATGAACATTACATTTAATTTTATTAAAAGAAAAAATGGGTACAAATTACATTAAACAATCATGTGAGTATAGTAAAAAAAATTCTAGAAATTTTTTTAATGAAAATATTTTTATTTAATGAAATGACCGCTAACCAAATAGTAAAACATACTCAATTTTCATTATAACATTCTTTAGGTCTCTTGAGCACATTAAGTATGGAAATTGAAAAGGAAAAAAATTAATCTAGAGAAATAAATATAGGATAAGAAAATTCATGATATTATTCTGTATTTTATACTGAAAACACCTCATCTAAAACCTAATTATAAATATTCCACATAAGAAATCAAATAGTAGCATAAAACCCTTAAATCACATTTTAATTACTTTGAATGATCTATAACCATTTATATAATAAATTTAATTTTATTAAAATTATATACCAAAATAATTTTAATACTTATAGTATCAAATATTTTTTGCATTTAAGATTTTAGAACCCATTAATTAATAGGCCTTTATTAAAATCGGTTTCTCAAGGAGTTTAATATTTTTTCATTGAAGATTCAATTTGGAAGATCTAGCCCTTTTAATTTGATCATTATTCAATCATATGAAAAAATATATACCTGATATAAATATCATAGATATATAATATATATATATATGTATATAGATTGATCCATAAAATTCAGATACATGAAAATGTATTACACCATTTATGGAGACCTTAGGCTGTACACACCCATGGACACTTTTTTCACTTTTTAAAAAATGGAATAAATAAATGCGAATAATAATTTTTGTTTATTAAAAAATTATTAAATCATATACAATCACTAAATGTCTCTAAATTAACATCAATGTATATAATAAATGAATAATGGAACAAATAACCTTGTTGAGGTTGAAGTCCACATGTAATTACAAGTAATGTTATAATTTTCCAAAAATTTGGATGGTAAAAAGGTTGAAATCATATTATATTTAATATAAAAATAATTAAGTCCTATATATAATGTATAAAATTAAATCTATCATAGTAACCATACATTAGAAAAGGTTATGGAAAATTAATAGTTTCAATATGTGGAAGCAGTAGTCCACATGTATAAACGAGCGACACTTTCAATTACCATTTAATAAAATATATGGTTAACCATCGAGGTTTGATAATAATTGTAACATTTTATTATATTTTCGAAAATTAAATAAATATTTTATGATTAATAAAAAATATTTACAAGATTTATAATATGAAATAAACAAAAATAGATCAGGTAGAATGATTACTTCTTCTTTACATGCCAACGTTATATCATTTGTTATGGATAATTGAAATGGTATTTGAAGTATTAAATCATCTGTACATAATGGATTCTGAGGTTTAGAAGTTAATTTTTTAGTGTTTGGTCGATATGGATTGCTAAAAGTTTTTCATTTATGATAAATGATTTATTTCCTTTAATAAGTGGGGGAAGGGGCACTATTAGAATTATTAAAAGTATTAAATTAATATTACATAATTTTTATTCGTAAATGGAAAAAATTTATCTACTTTTAATATAATAAAATGTTTATTATAGTTCAACTAATAAAATAATTTTTTAAAATAAATTTTTACTGTATTCACCTAAATATATTTGTATTAACACCCACTAACATTTTCGATAATAACTATGATACCAAGGTTTTTTAGGAGTCGCAAAATTCAATATAAAAGTAAAATTGACACATAAATGTACCATGGTTGATATTTTGAATCATATAACATTCACTTGGATGAATATATATACTTTTTATTAATTTTTAGACATTTAATAAATTAATACATATTATAAATTATCAATAATTTCATTTTTGGAAATTCCTAAAATATTATATTATAATATTTGTATAAAACATGTTAAATGGTTCAAAATGATATGGATTCTATTATAAGGAACTTATTATGCTAATATAATATACTGATTAAATTTTATTGGTTTAGATATCATTGTTAACCATATCATTCAGTTTAACCCCTTGGTTAACAAATTTTAACCATATATGTGGTAATGAATTTTTAAACATTAACGGGTTATAATATTACTTATAAGGTATAAATAGGTTGAAAAATATCCAAGTGATGATTATTTGACCATTTACATACCAAATGTCATTTTTAATGTTTTTAATTTAATTTTAAATAATTTAATAAAATATATTTATCTTAAAATAGTATTAATATTATTTTAATATCTATTCAGATAATTTTATAATAAAAAAATGATTATAATAAATACAAATATAAGCCTTAAAACATCTCCAATATGTTATATTTATCTTTGAAATTCATTTTACACTTTTACTCAATAAAAAATTAATACTTCCAACGTATTTAAAAACATTTAACTGATTTTTTACTACACGCACAAGCGATGTATCAGTGCTTCATAGGACATTAACCTAAATATTTCAACACTAAAAATTAAAAATAAATATCTATTATAAAAAATTTCTATCATTTAAAAAAAAATATGACTAAACATAAGTTGTTTCAATCCCTATAAAAATATTATAGCTAATAAAATCAAGAAGGTTTCATTTTGGACATAATGGTTTACTTAATTATTATTTTAGAAAATATTAATTTTAAATTGAAGAAGTCATTATTTTCATAGTTTTGATGATTATAGATGGATTAGACTCATGAAATGACATAAATTAATGTATTTTAATTAATTTAAAATCATATTATAATAGTTTTAACCATTATTAACCAATTTCTCCTTTACTATGGTAATAGAAATGTTCTATTATTAATTTTCATAAGGAAAAAAAATAAATGGGGAATGTATTACAAATTTTTATATAATGATTCCAAGTATGGAATCCATTTTATAAGACACAATTTCAATAATATTTTGTTAGAACATCAATTTTTACATGTATTTTTTTTGGAATACTGATTAAATTATTTTTGATGCTATGTGCGATGGCTGTGTGGGAATCAAAGGCCCAATGTGTATGGAATTAATTAATAAAATATATTAAATTTATTAAATGCATGAACACACAAATTTCATGAAAAACTATAATAACATTTAAACAGAGGCAGATATTGGAAATCTAAGGACGCTTTTTATTTTAGAGCATGACCTTCACCCTAGGCATTACATAACTTTAGAGTGAGTTAAATGATCGATTTGGGAATGGTTGCGGGAAAAAATTAAATAAATTAACAGATTTAGTTTAATTAATTTGTTATAGACCATGGTTTCTAAGGAATATAGATTTATAAGGAGATTTAGGGTTTTTTTCTAGACCTAAAAGATATTGAGAACTTTTTTAGAGAGGGCTCGAGAATATTTCTATGATGAACAACAACCAAAGAATGGATTTACGGTCAGTTTGTAGTGGAATATTTGGATCTCACCAATGACATAAACATGATATTTATATTCACCGTCGACTGATCCAAAGAGAAGTAGGAAATTTTCTGATTTGATTTCCTTCTTTGTTAATTATTTCAATGAAAAACACGAATAAATCAACTAATGGATTGATTCAAAGATCAGTCGTCTTACTGGAAAGGGTTTTTCTATGGGAATTTAATTGGAGAGTTACTATTGTAATTAGATAATCATTCATAATTCTAATAGGAAACAATCATATATCATCAATCATGGCTAAGGTTCATTCCACTTTTATCTATTTTCCTTTGTTTATCCCACCATTATTCGTGCATTAATCACCTATGTTTTGATCAACCAATTGTTAGACCAAAACACAAAGGAAGAATCAATTTCACACCTATTTCATAAAAGAACTATTAGTTATTGTAGATCCAGGCATGTTATGTCAAGAGTATTGTATGATGATGGTAGAATCAGTGGATCAATTTAGATTTGGGGTTTCACAGTTTTGATTATAGTGTGAAATAGTGGAACGAACCAACAAATAGGGGATTCCATGGATTTTGGTGACTGGTTTCTAGTCAGTAATGTTATCGAGGATTTTTGGGAGAAAATGCACATTCTCTAGTGTGACCATGGCCATTGTAAATGCTGGAGGAGTTGAAAAATCATGGAGGAAGTACCTATAGGTAATGAAAAATCCTTATGTACATGGATTTTATTTTGGAGCTAGATGAATTTTCGGATCCCTAGTGTGGAATAAGGTTTTTCATGAGAATTTAAACACCACAATGTGTGTGACCCCAATCACATGATGTTTCTCTCAACCTCGTATCATGACATGGAGTTTAGAGGGTACACAAACATGACTTCGGTACATATTCATGGACACACCATATACTCTTACATGGACATGGATGAACCAGGTGTACATGGGTATAGCAATGTTATTAGACATGGTCAGGAGTATATAGAAACAAAATCACCATGTAAATTGAAATATACATTGTCACAGTCTGTGATACAAGGGTATGACCATGTACTGAAAGGACATGATGTGTAATATCAGTACATGCCATGTATTTCTTTATAGAATGCATACAACCGTTTTCCTCATCATCATGGAAATGTTTAATTAGGTTTTATACCCTTGATCTACTCTCAAAGGGTTAGTATGGAATCACATCCAACATATAAGATGGTGATCTGTTTAATGATACTTCTTCTATAGGGGTTTTTGAATCCATATGTGAGTCATGAAGTGAGATCCTCTATCATCATCTTTCCATACATGTAGTTCTTCGTATTGTCATGTCCAAAACTATATGGTCACTGATTCTCTACTTATATGGTTATTACAGATTGATTTGTTGGTATATTTCACAACCTTTGGTGTGATCCTTATGTACGTATCCTTCTCCTCATACTTCCATTATACACTTCTAAGGGTGAGATCCAATGGTCAAAACATCTAAGTTATAATTCATCATTGCTATCTTCCTCATAGAGTGTGTTCTCCTGGATGTGTTTAATGCGGAACATTCAATCTGATTCCTAGCCTGAAATTATGGTTGCGAAATTACAATGATATGGGGTGTTTTTTTGATTATATATGGACATTCATATTATATTTAATGTGTACATAAACCTTTGATGATCTAACATTTATTATTATTATTATATGTCTAGTTATTCCGAGGTGTACTTGTGGGTAATATTATATTGACCCCTACATGGGATTTTCCCTCATGTGTGATATATTATGTAGATGTTCAACAATTTGATGTAGACCTAGAAGGACCAGGACCAAGTAGAGATTAGTGATCCATATTTACTGAGGCGTGTTCTAACTCTTACCTTGACATCAATTCCATTTTATATTTTTAGGTTGGACTTGTTTTTAGGCTCAATGTGGAGGTTTTTTATTTATCCATTTTCCTTTACAGTACCTTTTTCTCATACTCTGATAGTGGGACGTAGATGTGCGACTTCATCGTTTGTCAGTTTTTTACACTTAATTATTTTATGGGGCTAGAGATGTCTGTCTTTGTACATGTAAATTAGGCTAAGGCCGCCCATGTGAATTATATTCCAACTTAGTGCAACACACCCACCCCATGACTATTAGAGGAGGTATTGGGGTTGTCACGACATGGTCACCATTGGAATGGGTCATGAGAGAGTGTTATCAATGGAATTCACTTCTATATTATGAACGAATTCATTGAGATTAGTTTTTGAACATTGCATTGAGTGTTTCGGGTTTAGCTTTTAGTCCATTGATGCTAGTGTTAGTGTAGATGATGACGTATCCATACACTACAACTCTTAACACATACTATTCAAATCCATAAATGATGATATTGATTATTAATAAATCATTGGTATTTTCATCATATAAGAATGGGTTGTGGAATTCATTTCAATATTTACTAATCTATCCAGATATACTCACTAATAGTGGTGCATATTTTTTATTTTTGGATGCTAGTGCGACTTATTCAGCTGTGTTTTAGAATCAAGATCTCATGGATTATCCCCTAAAAAATTAGACATCTATATAAGAACTTTTCCATAGGTGTAATATCTAGGAGAATAAACAGTTATGCCACCATCTATTGAGCAGAATGTGGTACCTATTGTACCAGAAGGTTAGGTTCATAGGTTTATCATGCTTCATGCATTTTTGTGATAGTGAAACATCATGTTTTGAAGAAATATTAATCCATAGGTAGGATGCAAGAATATATTGAGGTTATGACATGAGTTTTCTATCATGTATGGACATTTATAGATCAGATGGCGGTCATTACAGTGAGCCTTATCATTAGATCTGTTGGAAAATTGTGGGGTGTAGTGACCAAGTCACACAACAAGGTGACTATAGCATGGTCATAGTTTGATTTCCTTTTTATAGAGGATTTATTTTATGAAATGTTGAGTGATATATACATAAATGTTCATATTCAACTTCAGCAGGGAAGTACGATGGTGGATGAGTATTCATCATGGTTCAACACCCTCCCTTGAAGATCAATAGATATGGTTCATGAGTAGAAGTTCATGCTCAGACTATCAAGATAGTATTTTTTAGATTTATTTAATATATAATCATCGATATTTGAATTTCTACTACATTTAGGGTTTTACAGGGAGCTTTGGTGGCTGAGAGTTTCTTGGTTGAGTAGTCATATAAAGTTGTTGCTAAATGTGGGCACTCATGAGTAGATACATTAGCAGTATAGAGTCGACATCAATATCTGGGACCTCTATGTGTGATAAGTTGTAAGAGTAGCTATCAAGGTAAATGGTATACTTTTTTGAGCTCATAGGTTGGGTCTATTAATCTTCAGGAGAGGCAGTGCTCACTTTTGATGGTAGGTGACATCATGGAGAAGATTGTTAAAACTGTTGTACAAATAAAAAAGAGAATGTCGATGTCATACCTGTGAAATGGAAACATCTAGAAAAGACTAATCCTTTGGGTGGAAGACATGGTATATGATCAACAAGAATATGTAAATGTGGTAACATATATTACATGTTACCACCACCACCCCAAATGGTCATCTCTAGGCCCCGAGAGAAGGAGTACAAGGTCATTCCCAGCTTCATGTGGTCAAGGATGATGACTTAGAGGCTCCATGAATTAAATGTTGTATGATCTGGGTATTCTCAAACATAGGTGAAGTATTGATTGGAATAAGTGTGAGTCATTTTTTTACACTTATCTAGTTTGAGACATAGAGGTTCTGGTTGAGTCCATTGCTCGAACCTTATGATTGGATACTCCAAAAGGACTTGACTTATTGATCATGGACATATTTCAATAGTTTGACATGACCCTTGGAGGTGAGTGTTTTTTGTATCTATTTGTAAAATCAATTATGCCTTATGAAATCATCTTAGGTATAAATTGGTTATTGACATTTCATCCCAAAATAGACTTTTTTATGTAGATGACGTAGTATGTCTATAATTATGGGAAAATATTTTTCTTTATGTAAGAAATTGAATCCCCGGCAACATAGGATGAATTTTAAAATAGTAGGGGTCACCAAATTACTCATTAATTGTCTATCCCAACCCTTAGTGCAGTGGAAACTATGAGTTTTCAGTTCTATGGAATCGTCATAGCGTATGAAGATATCCTTATTGAGGACATTCTAGGAATACATTACCACCAAGAGAGAGACTTATGTATTGATCTACACCCCATGGTAGCCCTGATACTTATTCCAACATATCAGATGGCTCTTGTAGAGCTTCCTATGATTAGGGTGGAATTGGAGGACCTGGAAAGGAATGTATTTTTTAAACTAGTATTTCTCCATGGGAAGCCCCGATGTTGTTCTCCAAGAAGGTAATTGAGATCTTGAGGGTATATGTGGAATATCACCACATAAAACAGGTGGATGTAAATAATAATTATCCATTACCCAGTGTGGATTAACTATTTGATCATTTGAGATGGGCATGATTGTTCTAAAAGATTGATATCAGATCAGGCTGTCACAAGTAGCTAGTACAAAGTGAGGATATACTAAATGCAAAATTGAAACATATTTTTGGTCACTATTAGCACTAGTTTATGCCCTTTGGACTGAAGAAAACCCATTCACTATTCATGGGGTTCATGAACCATATCTCTAAGCCTTTAGTATACTAGTTCATGTTAGTCATCATCTTTGATATTCGAGTGTACTCGTTGTCCAAGGAGGGACACATGAGACACATGAAGAGGGTTCTATAGGTACTCTAAGAGAACCAAATATAAATGTAGCACTAAAAGTACCACTACTGGATTTTGTAGATCCACTTTCTAGGGAACATTATCTTAGCATATAGTGTGGAAGTGGGCCAGATGAAGGTCATGTATTTTTAGCTTGTGATTCAACAAAGAGTGTGACAGAGGTACACCGACTCTTTGGGTTGGCTGTCTACTCTCATAGATTAATACTAGATTATTTCTGAATATTGGATCCCTTTTTATTTGATCGGATATGGGAACCATTTCATGTGAAAAAATAAGCGACATTTGTCTTTTTAGGAGTGTAATAAGATGTTTACATGTTATCCTATATTGATATTTCCATATGAGGGTGTTGACTATGTAGTGTTATTCGATTCATTAGGAATTGGTCTTGGGTTTGTTCTAAAGTAATGGTAGGTGCTGATTTCCAATGGTTTACATAAGTTGATACCACATGTTTAGAACTACACAACCCATGATCATGTGTTAGCAGTGACAACCTTTTCATTGAAAATGTGGTGACACTTCTTAATGGTGAGATGTTTACCATTTATTGTTACCAAAATATTCCCATGAAAATAATCTCTTATAAGGATCTTTACTGGAGATAAAAACAATAGATAGAGTTCCTCAACATTTTGACTTTAAGATTTTATACACTATAGTGATGGGGAATGGGGTAAAAGATATTCTCTATAAGTGATCTTGTTTATAGTGTCTGAGCGAGGAATCAATGAAAATTTTCTTATTATAGATAACATTTGTGGAATAGGATGGACAAGCTTACCTCTACTCGATGGTTGTTACCCATATGATTTTGTAGTGATGTAGGAAGTCTAAACTTGCGGATACCTATTGTGAGAACCTATATAATCAAATATCAATTGTACATGCTTCTGATTGATTTTATGAATGTGGGGAGAATTTTATTCTTTTTTGAGGATGCATGATGGTACTAGTGAAGATGTGTGATAAGGTTCTAAGATAGTTTCATACATAACATTTTGCGGTACATAATGGTGTGAAAAAGATGTACCAAGACCTTAATCATCAGTTTTGGTGTCCAAAGATAAATAAGTGAGTCACATAGTTTGTCTCCTGATGCCTTACTTGTCTGCAAGTGAAGACCAAGCATCAGGTTCCTGAGGGGTTTCCTTAAACATTAGTGGCACTAGCGTAGTAGTGTGTTGCAATATACATGGTGTTAATAATGAGGTTACCATGTCTATCCAGGGGAACAATTCCATCCAGGAGATTTTAGACCAACTCACCATGTTGGTGAATTTCCTAGCCATTGAGGAGAAGTGTTCAGTAGAGATCTTTGGACACATCTATATGTAGTAGATCATTCAGATCTATGAAGTTACCTTGAATTTGGTTTTTGTTCAGGATTATCTCTTCACATATCATTTATGAAAGGGATTGAAGAATGATCTCAAGACTTAACCATGTTTGAGATAATATTTCTACCCCATGAATGATGGCCAGACTAAGAAAACCATTTAGGTTGTGGAGGACATCATGTTGGAATCCATGTTAGACTCTGACGATTTTGGGGGGGGGGGGGTTATCTACCACTATTGATTTTTGTGTACAACAAAAATTACAACTCCACCCTAGTATTAAAACATTTGAGGCATTGTACTGGTGACCCTATATGTCACCAATATGTTCCAATAACCCAGAAGAGTAATCACTTATGAACATCAAGATGGTGCGAGTCACTACATAAAATGTGCATGTCATACTAAAGAAGATGTGGACTACAAAAAAACATCATAATTCTTATAAGTTCTGATGATTGAGCCCCTTGGATTTTGGGGAAGGACATCATGTGTTCCTAATGGTTTCACCTCAATTTGGATTGCAATATTTTTTAAGGTGCAGTAATATGTACCTAATATTTATTTGACCTTTCCAATCAATGTCTAGAGTTGTCTATGTGGCATACAAAATAGATCTAATACCATTGTTAGTCAGGGTACACTTTCACATCTTCGTGTCATATATGAGGAGGTACATGAATGATCCATCACATGTTATCAACTGGGGAGATATGGACATTGATGATGGAGCTAAAAATTATAAGTATCCAGTTAAGATCAAGTATCATCATTATAGGAAATTTCTATGGAGATTGATTCCCCTAGTTAGTTTATATTGGTAGCATCATAATCATCGAGAGTGGACATAAGAGCACAAGAATCAATTGCACACCCATTTTTGTAACAGCAGTTTTATATTGCATATATGTGATTGGTATGATAAGGGATTCACATGAAGATGGTATTGGAAGATAATAAATTTAGATGTTGGGTATCCTAGTTGTGATTTGGAGGTGAGATAGTGGAACAACCTTATGATGAATGGTTTTGTGCATTTTCTTGATATGTTATCTGCAATAAACAATGAAGAGGGTCGAACCGAAAAGAATCACTTTTTTCTGATTAATGTGTAGATTGAAGCCTAGAGGGGAATACAATTATGTAGAGGAAGAACCCATGAGTAATGGAAAATTACATAATTTGATATGTGTATTTTGGAGCCACATGCAATGTGGAACTCCGGGTTTGGCACATGAGTTTTCATGAGAAGTTAAATGTCACCAAACATGTGACCCCTAACACACGACAAGTGATTTTAACTAGAAGTTTTCATCTACCTTAGAGGGTACATGAACATGGATAGGAGTACATGAGAATTGACCTACAATTTACTCCAACATGGGTATGACCTTTCAAGTTGTACACTAGTAGAGTTGCGTACTTGAACATAGTCTGGAGTACACAGAAATAGACAAGCTGTATACTTTTACATGGACACGATAAAACATTTTGATACATGTACAAGTCCCAATGAAAAAATAACATGCCTTATACTATAAGTACACTTCTTTTACTTCTTCAAAAAAGGATGAGATCTGTTATCCTCTTCATCATGGATAAGTTTCATTAGTATAAAAACCCTTGATCCATTCTCAGAGGGCTAGTATAGAACTATGTCATACATAAAGGATTGTAATTACCTTAGTTATAATTATTTGGTATAGCTTTTAGAATCCATCCATGAGTCCCTATGTGAGATCCTCTTTCACCATCTTTTACTAGGTGAAGTTCTTGGTATTTTATCAACTAACACTATACGAGCTCTAATCATCTACTTCGCATATTATTTTCAACTGAGTTTTTTATAGTCTAAAGCCTTCTGTGTGATCCTAATATCTATATATTTATCTTCAAACTTATATAACATTCTTATAATTGTGAAACACAATGGGAAATACTTCTCGTCCAGATTCTATCAGTTCTATCTAACTCCTGGTGCAGGATCTCTTGGACGAGTGATATGCAGAACCTTCAGTCATGATTCCAAGAATTTCATTAAAAGTGTGACTTTACATTAATATGCTGTGTATTTTTCAATTGTATCTATATATTATTGTCATATGTTCTATAGAAATACCTTTGATGTGGTTATTTTTATTCTTATTGTTATATGCTTAGTGATTTTTGGGTGTCCTAATAAGTGTTCTTTTACTTACCCCTACATCAGATATACCTGCATGTGTCATAATTATGTAGATGATCTTCATTTTGATGGAGTCACAGTGGGACCTATACTAGGCGGAGATAAGTGAAATGTCTCAGATTTTACATATATTATTTTTCAATATTATATAGAATTATTTGGAGACCAAGAGTAGAAACAACGCATCATTCCGAGGCCCGGTGAGCCTAGAATGATGTTTCGATTTTTTTAGCTAAGTGAGTTGGTGGGTGTGTGAGGTTGTGAATGTTTCCAAATGGAAGCCCCAATTAGAAATTCAAGGGAACCATTGCATCAAAGATGACAACTTTACCTATGAACACGCCTAACCTCGACCGACACGGTTCGAGGTAAAAAGTTGATTTTTGGAAGTTTTTAGTAAAATAAAATAAAATAAAATAAAATAAAATAATTTGAAAAGTGTATTTTATTTTATATAGAATATTTTACTACAGCTCAACGATAGGGAACTGTTTCGATAATTAATTTCACGTCATAATGACTTAGAATAAGAAACACTAACTCTTTAATTCCGCAGTCTAACAGAATGCTGAAACATGTTCCATCCTTTTCATGGGTTAATCGAATGTTGGACTTTGGAAGAACATTGAGAGTTAATCTATAAAATTCTTGTAGATTTAGAGAGAACTGTCATCAAAGAATTAAGAAAAACCAAAAGTGAGATTCGCCCTACTAATAGAGTAGAAGGATCTCGACAATGACAGCAGTATGATCCCATTCGACAGTGATCAAATCATTCTTTTGGTAGGGGTTTTGTTTTAAATTTTTTCTTCCTCGTTTTTTAATTAAATGAAAAATGTGGATCAATCGCCAATTAGATGACCCACACATCGTCTTTCTTGGTGAAGGATTATCATTATTGGGTTTTTATTGGGGATTCATTTTCATGTTTTAAGGTTTTTAATTTAACTTTTTTAAAACTTTTAACAAGAGTAGATTAATGATGTGACGACAAATGGTGGAGGTTTGTTCCTTCCTTGTTATTTTGTTTTCTTTCAACTCTTCCCCACGTTCATTTCATTCTTCATAGGGATATGAATTAGGAATCATTTCATGCCCATTTCATGGAGCAATGATCCTAAAACGGTGATCCGACATCGTGATGACCCATCGAATGTGTGACGATGATGATGGAAGAGGAATCAACATGCTTTGGGAGCTCTAGTTATTCAATTGTTCATCGTGCAGGTGAATCAAAATGTATTTTTGGGGGCCAATCAGAGGCCCAAAATCTACGAAATCGCCTTCATGTGCTCAAGGTGACATCAAACCTTGAGTTTTGTAGAGATTGGATGAATGAATCGAAGAAAAAAACATCATGGGAGGCAAGCCTATGAAGAATGATGTTTCTGAAAATTTCCAGAACACACGGTGTGTATCCCAAAGAACACGTCATGTGAGACCAACTCAGTGGAGGCTAGGGTTCTGAGGTGCAGGAAGTGATGACATGGATTGTTCTCCGAATAACACAGTGCGTCAGTCCTTATGTGAGGCTTAGCGTGTATCTTAGGTGATACACAGACACATGATGGAGTACACAGTCGTGTACTCTACCACACGGCCAGACCCAACCAACTTCATGGGTTACCCCATCTACCTGTTACACGGGATGGTACACATGTGTTGAGTCTATGTATGTGCACCCAACCGCGTACATAGAGGGAACCTTGGTTACTTGTACACGACTTGTGCTCCTTCATACAAGCTGTGAATATACCTTTATACACAACATATTTTCTCTGACTCCAGCCATTACACGTGGGTAGTACCTAGAGTCACGAGACATGGAATGTGACCCCTTCTACGCACTATGTATACCCTAGGACAAGGCATGATCCTCTCCTCCACCTTTCCTTGGATAGGTTTCCTTTGGGTTAGTGCCATTTGTTTCATTCCCTTGAAGGATAGGAATCATTTCCATCCACAAGGGTATAATCCCATTAGTAGGAATTTCTGAGATAGAGTCAGGTTTCCCTTTGAGAGGCCTAGAGTGAGATACTCTATCCATACTCGACACCAAGTAGAGTTTGGAATCAACATGACTAATACTACATGATGTCTATCATCTAATTTTAAGGTGAATCCGGATGAGTTGTTGTATCCTCTAAGACCCTGGAAGTGATCCTCATATGTGTATCATGATCTTTTATCACTAAGGAGTGTGTTCTCCCAAAATGAGTTTTTCTGTAACTCGTGGATTTTCCCGATCAATATTACTTGTCATATGGACTCTGTCAAAGCTATTAGACTCATGGAGCTATTACAACCAGATGATTTCTTCGTGGAACCTTCAATATGAGTCCCTAATGTGGTTATGTGGTTGTGTGACTTGTCTATAGACTATGAGTCGGGGATTGAGTATATCTAGATTATATTTCTCTTGTTATATGTTCAGTATAAATATATTGTACTCTACTGGATGTACCATTGCATTTTGTATAGTTATTTGGTTTTCATGGTCCTCTACGGAGTATTGTTGTACTCACCCATGCACGGAATTTTCCCACATGTGTCATGTCATGTGAAGATGAGCGGAATTATGATGGAGTCCACGGTAGACTCGGACCGAACCGATCATTCTATGTTCCTTACAAGAAGAAGTGTTCCTACGGCTATGTGAAGAAGTCCCAGTACCTATTTCATGCTTATAGGTTGGACATTGATGTTTTTATAATTTTTTTGTGGGATTGTATTCTAGACCAGTTTACTTTCCGCACATTACTTTTCGGGGTACTCCATGGGTCGGGATTAATTGTATTCATGCATTGTGTTCCTTAGTGGTATTTTTACACTTCAACATTTTTTGGGCTAGGAGATGTGTGTGTGTGTGTGTGTACATGTACATATGAAATCAGTCACATGTTAGTGATATGACTAATCGGTGATAGTCACCTGCCCCTGGCCTATTGAAGGCGGTCTTAGGGAGTCGCGACTTGGGACGCAATGGGACGGGTCGCGAAAGACTGGTATCAGAGCTTGTAAATTCATCATTAGGACCAAGAGTCTATGATATTGGTTTGGGAAAATTGTGTTAAGTGTTTCTATATTAAAATCCAGGCAATGGAAACCAATGTTGGTGTGGGCAGATGACCTATCCATACACCAAGGCTCTGATAACCAACCTTTTGACTCAGTACAAGAAAACACTAGTTTTGGGAATGTAAAATAATTGTTCATGTGTCATATATGAATGGGTTGTGTTTTCCATGTCCTTTAATTAAAGAAATCTAGATATACTCGTTGAACATGGTACATCTTATTTCCTCATGAGATGCCTCTGCGATGCATACCTTTAAGGATTTAGTAGCTCTATCATGAGGATGACCCCCAATGAAGAGGCATCGATACAAGGACTAGTTCCCTAGGAATTACCTAAAGGTGGTGGACCTACTATAAAACCACCAATAGAGTAGTCTGTGGTACCTGCAGTATTGATGGATGAGGGGAACAAGCTGAGCGTGCTCCATGAGTTCTAGAGATAGAGACCCTCTAGGTTCCGAGCCCAGCCTGATCCTCAGGAATCTGAAGACTAGTTTGAGGCAGTGACTAGAGTTTTTTGTCTATCAAGGACACTAGTGGACTAGATGGTGATCCTAGAAGAGATCCTTCTTCATGGTTCAGTGAGATGATGGTGGAGTTTGAACACACAGACTCACGACAAGGAGACTCTTTTTTGGACAGAGTTTGAGATACTACATAGGGAGGGGTTCTAGACGGTTACACTGAGACGAGTGTGTATCTAAGAGCTTCTTCAGCTTTAGTAGGTATGTTTCACAATAGCTGACTATTCAACGAGGTTCACCAACCTCGTCAGGTAATCTATGGATTTGGTCACAGACCAGTACTTCAGGGATCAAACCTTTTACCTAGGTCTACGATGAGAAATCCGAGCTAGTTTCATGCCTAAATTTATTTTAATTTATTCTCTAGTTCTTGAGTGGTCCATGGTGATCAAGAGCTTATTGGAAGATCATTGAAAGACGACAATAGATAGATGATGTCATACATGTGAGGAGACCTCGTTAGCTGAGAGACGACGTGACGCACATGGCTAAAAACATGGGAGATGTCATAGGAGGACCTAGGATTGGGAATCGATAGTCGAGGGATCTTAGGATAGATCTAGTTAGCCAATGGATAGAAGATTATACTTGTGTAATGGTAGGGGAAATCTCTCTAGAGACAATCCAACCCATCAAGCTACTGAAAAATAGGTCGAGAATGGAGAAGATGGACTCGTGAGGAGGTGAATGTAGAAACGGAGAAGGGACTGTTGCATGCGGTGACATTAGCTTTAATCTACTTCCACCACCACCCCTAAGAGGCCGAAACTAGGATCAGGGTGTTTGTGGTACTTGGAAAGGGATAGTTTCATGCGTTCGAGGTGTGTGACCCTGGGACTCCAGGGATGATCCTACATACGATTTGTGTCTTTTCTCCCTTAGAATTTGTACTTATTGACATAGGTTCCACCCATTCCTTTCTCTCAACACATCTATTGCGAAACCTTGAGATTCCAATAGAGCTATTGATTCGACTATTAGGCTTGGAAACACCTACGAGAGGAGACTCTACGATCAAGCTTCTTTTCAGCCAGTGTGATCATACCCCTGTAGGCGAGAGTTTCAATTGGAACCTCTTAGTGGCAGTGTCAAGGCCTTGTGAGGTAATTCTCAGTATGGATTGGTTTTCTTCGGTCCATGCCCAAATTGACTACTTTAGGCGAAGTGTGTGGTATGTTCAAAGTGATGGGATGTTGTTTTTCCTTATTTGGTGAAAAGGAGACCTAGGAAGAACATGATGGGAGCATGCATTGGAGGGTGTATCTAGTCACTCATGATTTGTCTTCCATTACCTGCAGTGTAGTATATGTGGTGAGATTCCAGTACCCATAATTTGTGGCGGAATATGAGGATGTCTGTCTCGAAGTTCTTCCAGGACTACCTCCCCAATGGGAGATCAAATTCTAAATTGACTTACACCCCAGGACGATAATGATATCATCACCAGTGTATCAGATGGATCTCACATAGCTTCATGAGATGAAGGTGTAATTGGAGAATTTCAAGAGAAAGGGATTTGTAAGACCCAGTGTTTCCCCTAGTTATCCCTAGATTTGTTTTCCAATAGGCGGACAGACGTTTGGGGTTGTGCATGGATTAATGGTTCCTGAATCAGGCAATGGTGAAGAACAAGTATCCACTATAGATGATCGAAAACCTCTTTGATCATCTAATAGGGGGCGTAGTGGTTCTCTAAGGTTGACCTTTGATCAGGTTACCACCAGTTATGGGTCCAGGATGAGGATATACCACAGATAGATTTCATATGTCGCTAGGGTCACTACGAGTACTAGGTGATTCCTTCTAGAATGAAAAACACCGCCACATTGTTAATGGTACTTATGAACCAAATATTCCAGCCGTACATAGACCAGATCATTGTGATCTTCCTCGTAGACATCCTTGTGTACTCAACTTTAGAGGAGAGGCATCCATGAAAGAAGTAGATAGTTCTAGTCATTCTCTTAGTGAACCATCATTATGGGAAGCTCTCGAAGTGCCAGTTAAGGATTTAGGAGGAACAATTTCTTGGATAAGTCTTCTCAGTTAATGGAGCAGCTGTGGACCTAGCCAAGGTGGATGCATTGTTAGCATGAGAACCACCTCAAAGTGTGACATATGTGTGGATCTTCCTGGGGTATACAAGATATTAATTAAGATTCATTAATGATTTCTCCGGGATATCATCACCGATCACAGTCTTGACCAGTAAGTTGAAATCGTTCATGTGGACAGAGAAGTTCCAGAAGCCTTTCAAGCTATTGAGATGGAGTTTGACGAGCACTCGGATCTTGAGATTTCTATAAGAGGGTTTCGAGTATGTAGTTTTCTGCGACGCATCAAAGACTAGGATTGGTTTTGTCATGGCGCAAAGATAGGTAGTGATTTATTATGTTTCACACCACGTATGGCCGTATGAGCAAAACTATATGACCCATGATCTTGATTTTGCATTTGAATTCTTCAATATGAATATATGGCGACACTACCTGATGGGAGAATGATTTATCATCTACTCTGACCATAAGAGCCTCAAATAAATCATCATACAGAAGGATATGAATATGAGGTAGAGGAAATGGTAGACTTCCTCCTAGATTATAAATTTTAGATCATCTATACACCTAATAAGGGGAACATTGTGGTAGATGCTCTATGTAAAAGGTTGAGTTCATAGCTGTTGAGTGAGGTGGCCATGTAGTTGGCCTCGTTACAGTTATCCTTCATGGACAGATATTATACAACATCCCTTCAGTCGATGGTTTTCACAAAAAAACTCTTACAACGAATTAGGGAGGAATAACTTAGGGTTGTTGAATGCGGGGCATTATGTGATAAATTATCCAGAGGACATGCTCCTAATGGATATTCACAATGTGAGGAGAACATTGTTATTTTCAAATGATGCACTATTGTAACAGTAGCATTGCAGGAGTAGTTCATGAGGAAGTTCCATACATACCCCTTGGAAGTACAACCTAGCATGGAGAATTGTACCAAGATCTCTGACGATAGTTATGGTAGTCAAGAATGAAGATGTTATTAGCAAATATTGTTTCTCGGTGCTTTAGGTGCCTGCAGGTTAAGGTGGAGCACCAAGTTCTATCAAGGTTAGCTCACCCCTGGAAGTGACAGAGTAGAAGTGGGATGGAATATCGATGGACATCATGATGGTCATACCATTTATGTCAAAGGGGAATGATTCCATCCGGGTGATCCTTAACCGACTCACCAAGTTGGCTCACTTCCTAGCTATCAGGGAGAAGAGTTTCGTAGAGAGATTGGGAAGCCTCTAGATGGATGAGATAGTTCAGCTTCATGAGATCCCTTTGATGATAGTCTCAGACTTAGAAACCCACTTCACATCCAATTTGTTGATGGGATTTCTGGAAGCTTTTGGGACTCAGATACACTTGAGTACAGTGTTCCATCCCCCGACAGATAATCAGACAGAGAGGACCATTCTGGTTCTAGAGGATATGTAGTGAACATGTATCTTGGACATTGGTCATAGTTGGGATGACCACCTACCATTGGTAAAGTTTGCGTACAAAAATTGCTACCACTCCACCATTGGTATGGCACTGTTTGAGGCTTTATATCGGAGTCCCTGCCGGTCACTGCTCTATTAGACCAATCTTGGAGAGTTAGAACTTTTATGTCTAGAGTTGGTGAGAGATACTACCGATAAGGTACAAACCATCAGAGAGAATATTAAGACTCCACAGAGATGACATAAGTCTTATACTAACAAATGACAAAGACTTCGGGAATTTGAGGAGGTAGACCACATCTTATTTTGGATCCCACATTTATGAGGGTTACAAAGATTTGGTCAGGGAGACAAGTAATCTCTGAGGTTAATCATATCATTCCAGATACTACACAGAGTTGGAGATGTGGCGTACCGCTTAGATATACCTTCATAGTTTAAATGGGTACATGATGTCTTCCACGTATCGTAGCTGAAGAGGTATGTGCATGACCCATCGCACGTCATCGACTTGGGTGTGCTAGACATCAAGGATGGAGTGACCTTTTCTAAGTACCCAATGGAGGACTAGTATCATTCGAAGAGGATGCATCATGGGTGAAAAATTTTCTTCATGCGTGTCTGGTGGAAGAACATGATCCTTCATGAGAGTACGTTGGAGTGGGGGGCTAAGATCAATACCCAGTACCCACATCTTTTTGAGTTGTACTTTTTTTGGATTTTTGGTCACACAAATCTCCAAACTAGAGAGAATTTAAGTACTCGTATTTTCTGTATATTATTTTTAAATATTAGATGGAATTATTTTGAGACCAAGCATGGAGATGAAAAATCATTATGAGGCTCAATGAGACAGAAATGGTGGATCAAACTTTTATTTTAGTTATGTGAGTTGGAAGGTGTGTGAAGTTGTGTCAATTTTCAAATGGATGCCTAGATTATAAATCTTAGGGTATCATTACGTCCGGGACGATGAAATTAACTATGAATGGGAAAACCATGACTGGCAAGGGTCGAGGGGAAAAGTTGATTTTCACACAATTTTATTAAAATAAAATAAATAAAATAAAATAATTGGAAAATTTTATTTTATTTTTTTGGTAACATTCACAATAGGGAAATTATGAGGAAACTATTTCGATAATTAATTCCATGTCATAATGACATAGAAATAGCAATACTAACTCATTAATGTCTCAGATTAATGGAACACTGAAATGCATTCCCTCCTTTTAATGAGTTAATCGAATGATGGAATTTTCCAGAAAATTGAGAGGAACTCTGGAGAATTATTAAATCTTTGGTGTGAAATCACGCTAATGAACAATGACATAAAAATAGTTAATTGCTGCACTAAAAAAAGTTGAAGGATCTCGGTGATGATGGCAGTGCGATCCATTCGACATGGATTGATCCCTTCCTGAGGAAGGGGTTGTGTTTTAAATTGTTTCTTACCAGTTCTTTAATTAAATGGAGAACATGGATTAACCCATGAATTTATTTAATTTAAGATTGTATTTCTTATCAGAGCTATTTTCTTTATTGGTTTCAATCTTGGGGATTTGTTTTTCATGATTTATGTGTTTTTATTTTTTCTTGTTTAAACCATATCATGGGAGCAGATTAATGTTGTGATGAATGACGGAGGAGGATCATTCCTTCGTAATTTCTTTTTTCCTTCCTCATATTCCATGATTTCTTATCATTATTCACAAGGATATGAATGAGGATTCTTTATTCGCTCATTTCTTGGTGCAATGATCCCAAAAAAGAGATTTGACAACATAACGACCAAAAAAAGGTCTGACGACGATGGCGACAGATGAATCTAAATTGGTCTAAAGTTCACGTTCTTCGAGCATTCTTCGTGAGGATGAATCAAAATGTGTTTATGGGGGACCATTCCAATGTCCTAATTTGATGAAATTGGATCTTTGGTGTTGAGGCGACCTCAAAACATGAGTTTTGTGGCGATCAGACGATCGAATTAACAATGAGAACATCACATGATGTGCACTAGAGAAGAAGGAATTTTCTATAAATTTCTAAAACACATATTGTGTATCCTAAAGAAAAAAACACGTGGGACCAGCTCAATAGCAGCTAGGGTTCCATGGTGCAGGAAGCGATGAAACGATGTGATCTCCACAGAACGTTGCATGTGAGTCATTATACGAGACTCAATGTCTATCTTAGGTGATTCACAGACCTGAGGTGGAGTCCCGGACTGTGTACTCCACCACCCAGCCAGACCAGGCTAGCTGCACGGGTTACCTCGTGTACTGGTTACACTAGATGGCACACCTGGATTGAAGCCATGTACATTCACACAAACGTGTACATGGAGGGAACCCTGGTTACTCAAAAATGGTGTGGTTTCCATCCTACACACAGTGTACTTACCATTCTACACGACTTGTTTCCTCTGACACGGGCTGTTACATATGGGCAGTACCCAGAGTCACGAGACTCAGCTTGGGACAAGTTCTACACACCGTGTATAGCCTGGAACATGGCTTGATCCTCTCATCCACCATTCCTTTGAAATGTTTATCTGGGGTTAGTGCCCTTTTTTCTCATTCCCCTGAAAGGAATGTATCATTTCCATCCACCAGACTATGATCAATTTAGTAGAAATTTTTGAGATGGAGTTATTTATCCCTCCGAGAGGCCCAAAGTAAGATCCTCTATCCATACTCAACCCTAATTAGAGTCGGGTATCAACGTGACTAATCCTACAGGATGCCAATAATATACTTATCTAGTTAATCTAGATGAGTCGTAGTATCCTCCAAGGTCGTGGCAGTGATCCTCATCTAGGTATTTTCATCTTTTCCAACTTAGAGGTCTATTCTTCTAGAATGAGTGTATCTATCTGTCGTGGCTTTTCCTAGTGAATAATACTTCTTGGATGGATGTTGTCAAAGATATCAGACTCGTGGAGTGAGTTCACCCAGACGAGTGATTTGTGGAACCTTCGATCTGAATCTCTAATGTTGTCATGTGGTTATGTGGCTTGTCTCTAGACTACGGATCCAAGTATGAGTATATATGGATTGTATTTCACTTTCTATATGTTTAGTAGATATATACTATATACTGCTGGCTATACCTTTACTTTGAGTATTGTTTTGTGTTTTTGTGGTCGTCTACTGAGTATTGTTATACTCACTAATGCATGGTCTTTGCCTACACATGTCTTGTCTTGTTCAAAAGAGCAGCCTTTTGATGGATTCCAGGGTGGATCAAGACCGGACCAAGTTTTCTGTGTTCCTTACAGGCCGAGGTGTTCCTAAAAATTTGCGCATTAGTCCCAATACCTATTTCATGTTTACAATTTGGTCATTGATGTTTGAAGACTCTTTTTTCTGGTGGGCTTGTATTTTGTCATAGTTTACATTATACACACTAAAATCCATTTTACTCCATTGGTCGAGTTTATTTATATGCATGCATGTTGTCCCTTAGTGGTTTTTTACATTTCATTATTTTTGGGCATGGATATGTTTGCATCTGTAAAGGTACTTAATAAATTTGTCTTATGTTAGTGATAGGCCTACCCGGTGCTAGTCAGTATCCCATGGCCTATTGGAGGAAGGATTTGGGAGACGTGGTGCGGGGCCCCCTAGGACAGGTCATGACAATTAGTTATCTAGAATGACTGAGTTTTGTTCTGGCAGTTACCTTGATAGCAGTCCCATACTATATTTTTTTGTTGGACTTTTTTCAGTCCCTTTTTCCAGGAAAAATATTTTGTCCCTTTTCATTTGAAATACATTTTATCAAACCATAATAGAGTGATATATATGTTTTCATGTTTGATTTATCATTTTCATTACATTTCATTATTTTATGGTCTTGGAGATATGTGTGTGTGTGCAGATACATTAGGCTAAGGCCGTCTATGTGAGTAATATTACTACTCTGTGCTAGTCTCCATCCTCTGGCCTATTGAAGGTGGGAAGGGGGTAGTCATGGAACAAGACCCATTGTCATGGGCCATGACACTATTGGTAATTAATATATGATAAAAACAAAAACCATAATTTAATATATATTTTCAGATAAATGACTTAATTTTAAATATTTTTTTTTGAATCCAAAATTCAATAAGACAATGGATTCCAACATAATTAATTATGTAATTAAAAATATAGGAGAAGTAATTATAATTTAAAACCACATTAAAATATAATTTCACCATTTTAATACATGAAAAAAATATATAGTTTTTGAAAAAAAATTATTTTCCACAATCCACTAGAAAAGCAATATTTTTATAAAACTCCACCAAAATTATTCTAAAATTATTTTTAAACAATGAATTAAAAAATGTTATTATTTTTATCAAATAATTTTTACAAATTTTCCATGAATTAATGATAATATTCTCTCACAATAACTAATATAAATCGTTTTTTTAGAATACATATTTTTGAATAATAAAATGACCTCACTAAATATTGTGTTCTTATTTCCTAAGATATATGAAATAAATTTCTATTTAATAAGTAATTCTATTTATATTTAATGTCTATAAATCATATTTAAAACCACTAATTATATGACTATGTTATAATTTTAATACCAACATTCTATGGTCTGTTTCGGATTGGTGTCTTTGCGATGTATACACTATCGAATATTGTCTAATTTTAAAATCATGAGGTGTCACATTTTACCCCCATCAATAAATTGTTTCTTATCAATTTTTTTGATGGGTAATTAGGGGTTTTATATTTGAAAATTTATTTATTGAAACCCCACACTATAATTACTGTTAATAAAAACAACCTCTTGATAAGAGCAAAAGGTAAATTTGTTGATCATATGAAATAAAACATAACATTGTTGAAAAATAGTAGAAACTTAGTGGGAAAAGGACCATTGATTCATCAAATAACATTGATAATAATAAATTGAATGATTATAAGAATATTAATGACCATAAAACTGTCAATCAATGAGGTGCGAAAATGACCATCGATTCAACAAGAATGAATTTAATAGGATAAATTTTTTGTTCCGAGATAATTTTAATATAGTTTATGAATTTATTTACCATCATTAAAAATAGAATAAGGAATCATACTTGAATGAAATGTATAATTTCATATTTTAATCAATTTTCTCCAGAAACTAATCTTTTTTACAAATGATGTGTATTTGAGATGATTGGGATAATTCATGAAGCACTAAAATTAATTAATGTTGGAGGACATGATCTATGAAAGGATTACAAGATCTTTCACCTGTCAATAAATATTTAAAAAAGAAAAAAATGTTTATCATAATTTAATCTAATATACAAATTTTATAAATCTTCATGTCGATAAAAAATATATATCACTCCAAAATTTACACAATAAAACCAAAAGTTCAACTTAGAAAATTCCATAAATAAATAATTCAACTTGTTAAATTACTCAAATAACCAAAAATGTAAATATTTTTGGACCTCAAAGTTGATATCATGTCTTTCATCATACAACACCAAAAATTTAATTACATTCTCCAAAAATAATCTTTTGTGATTAATCACATGTTAAACCCAATGTTACATATACCCCATCCTAATAAAATAACTCCCAAAATATCATTAATCATATTGATGAATGACTATATAATCTTAAAATGTAGTGAATCACATGAAAATACAATCAATCAGGTTTAGATACTGACCTAAAATGTAATCCTTCAATTCACCGTAAATATACCGTAATATATCACCTTGTCAATGAATCAACTTTCAATCAATAAGATTAACTCTATCTCGTTATCCAATATGCCTCAATTAACTCAACATAATATCATATATAGACCTAAATGGTCAATTAAAAATCAATAAACTACTCTTACAAAAACCCTATAAATGTTTCAAGTCACCTAAAAATCCAATCACATAAAACATTAGTTAAAAAATTCTCATAAGCCTTCCAATATATTCTATAAAACAAATAATGTATTCAAATTTAGTAAACATCACATAAATTGAATTTTCATAAAACCACCACAAAATTCCAAGGTCATTAAGATTACAAAATTTATTTCCAAATCACTATATTCCAACTAAAAATTATTATATCAACATTAATCATGTATTAAGTGTTATCTATACCTTAATAATTTTCCTCCAAAAAATATTATTTATCACTAATATTTTTTAGAATACCTAAAGAAAAAAAATGATGAAAAACCCTTATATTTCTCTATATTCATATAAATAAAATATCAATTATATATTACTTTGACATCATAATTATTAAATCCAAATTCACAAACAATTCAGACTTTTCACATTATCAATTGGAATAACAGAGGACTTTCCTTGTTTTATGGTTTAACCCTTGTATTTGAGAAATTTCTTGGATAATTCCCATATTCTTCACGTATACAACAATGAAATATAAAAGGTAACTTCGGATGAACATCATATCCCAAATAAAGCTCTTCATTGTTTCTTGGAAATTACTTGACCTATGACCCAATTTAATACACATAAAACATTTTTTTATTCCACTAAAAAATTTACCCAGGTGCTTATTCTAGTATACATAAAAGGTAGGATGATGAATATTCATCCTTTCATGGTCTTCAAGTAAATACATTATTCTTTTATGATGTGTTTCAAGAATCTCACTCAAGATGTTACTGTTAATCATATAATGATATAGATGACTAGTCATAATAATTCTTTTTTGACTTATAGATATAATTTCAATTGTTTTTTATGAGTATCATATTTCTATTATTTATCACATTCTATGTTTACATGATTTATTCTAGCTCTATAAATTGACTAAAACTACAAATTATGACATGAGAAACTATATTCTGAGTATGTAATCATATAATCATGAAAAATAATTCATAAAATGACTAAATCATGACCCTACCTCGAGCATGTGTATGGAAATACACAACTTTGAGTCTTCATTGGTCTTCAAGAAATTGAATATCCTCTCAATAAGATCAAACGAATCATCATATTTGTTTTGTTCCCTTGTCACCACAATTATGGGTCGATGTAATTTTTTAGACATAGATCCATGATCCACCACAAATACTGAGTTCCCAACACCCAGATGAAAAATATTCTAAATGTTGAATATTACTACTTCTACCAATGAAGGGTCCCTTGGTCGATTCTCCTATTGAAACATTCTTATAGCTTCCAATCGAAGATTTTGAATTTATTTGTATTGAGAGATTGTATAATAAACTCTCTAAATAACTAATTATTGTAGGATCACATTGTAATATCTTAAGTCAACCTCAAAAATTTGAAAAAATTCTTTAAAACATTAAGAATTTAGGGAAATTATGAAGACTTCCTATGAGAGACATTAATAAAAACAGAATACATTAATTTAAATAAAATTCATATACTATTCAATCTAATGAACTCAATCACCTTGTCTCAAAACTGGTAGAAGTACCTAACCAACCTTGGTAACTCATGTTATGAGATGGAAGTGGGAAGTCTAGGACCTTTTGACACACTTTTTATCCAAATTCTGATGGTCCCAACTTCATACATCCCAAGGTAGAGAACCAAATTTAGGTAGTGTTAACATACTCTAGTCAAAGTCATCATCTAATAAAAAATTGTAAAAAAGTAACATGGGTCAACTAGATATCACACCCAAGCATACCCATAACATTTAGGTATAAAACAAGTCAATATAACCATTATTAAATGTCCCCAAAATAAGACATACAACCAAAGTATTATATAGAAGAAAACAATATAGTGGAATCTGTAAACTCCAAGAAGGACTGGATAAACCAAAGAGTATAAAAAATTTTCAACAAACTTGTCTAAATGTGACTAATAGTCATGTCTAAACATACCTGAACCAAAGGAATATACAATAATAGAATCAATCAAGCTACAAGATTCTCTTCTTATTTACCAGAATATTAAAATACAAAATCTACATCCACACAAATGAAAAAATATGGTGTGAGAAGAAATATCAGTGTAATACTACAACAAAGTCTATATAAGTTATAATATCAATAATTAAATAGTTCCCATTAAAAATAGTTTTAAAATTCATTTACATAAATACAAAATCTATCTGTAAACAATTTTCTATTTGGTTTTTCATAAAATATATTCATATTATCAATAGAGAAATATGACCAGTATAAGTGATAAAATTTAAAATCACATCCACGTATCATAAGGTAATAATGTAAACTTATTTCTATGAAATTCCATCCTATGATTCCATGTGATGAAACATCATTTAAAAACTAGTGAAAACAACCCATGAAAAAAACCATCATACTATAAAAATCAATATATAGATGGTAGCTCTATAATTTGGGCTATCTCCTATAAGAAAATATATACTGGACACAAAATTATATTAGGAACATGCTGATAAGGATGATTATATTCAAAAATGGTTATTTTTACGAAAAAGTCAAAGAGGGATAAATAAACTCACTTTATTTTTTGAACAAATAAGATACACCATCATTTTCATGAAGTTAGACTCACAAAAAATAAGAAATTAAATAAAAATGGGATGTTTCTTATTAGAAGAAATATAACAACAAACTCACCTTGGGTCTGGAATGAGGTTCTGATCATAATAAAGAATAGAATCAAATTCAACAAAGATATGATAAAAATATTATGATGCTTTCTGGTTTCATATTTATATAATTTCATAAGTTATAAAACAAGTAATGACATATTGATGGAATAAAGGGGGAGAAAAGGTACTACCTATTGTATTCAGGAAAATTATGTTTAGTTTTGATTGTAAAGACTTATGTTTTTTGAGGAATGGGATATTACAATACTTACCATTTTATATCAAATGATGGCTAAGATGATCATAAACATAATCAATGGAATAATTTATGTCATGATTACATGAAAAAGTTTGTGTATGAAATAATTGGATAATGAAAGATAATGATTATCATATTCATAAAGAAGAAGTATAATTAGTTAAACAATATTTAAATAATATGATATCTACATCGTATTGTTGAAATTAGAATGAGTGTTGGTTCTATGAATCATAATGAGAAGACATAAGTTTTCCTTCTTACATTTGGTGTATGGAAACATAATGATGAAAATAATATTGAACATATATTTCCATCATAATAATGAAATCAGGTTAGGAAGATAGTATTTCAGGTGGTGACGAGAAAGGTAATGAAATATCATTAAATTTGATTTTTTTTGTATTTGGGTTAAGAGAAATCAGAGAGACCAAATGCATTTATCATAATAAAGAAAAAAATTTAGAAATAATATTTAGGAATCATTATTAGAGTGATGTTTTTAATAAGTCTTCAATTATATTTTTTTTAATTGTGTCATTAAATTTGGACGACCATTGTAATGCATTATCAAAAGGGAAAAATAACGTTGATGATTTTTTAGAAAGAATGAATAGAGTTGAAGTGATGAGGAGATCCAAAATTCAAGGAAAATAGAACATGTCAAATAAAGATCTATATTTTAAGGGGAATTGAATGGGTAAAATATGGAAATGAGGTTCAATAATGGTTAATTATTTGAGAAACTTGGTGAAACAGAATAACATTTTTATAATCCCTCTTATAACATATTGGCATGTCTATAAATATAGGATAATACTACTTATATTAGTGTGACTTGATTTTTTTGTGATATATGTGATATAAAATATAAATTTATATGATGAAAAAGTTTCCCAACTGTGGTTTTCATGATGAAGATTACAAGAATGAAGAATTAGTATATAAGATACAAAGTCCGTTTTCAGTTTCTAAAATCAGACCGATCAATCAGATTGGGATTTTTGGACTCAGTTAAAATTACTTCATATTTGTTTTAGTGGTATTATGAAATAGTTATTTTTACATATTGAGAAAATTACACTAAGGAATTGGACTGTGATATCAGACTGAATATTATTACAATGTCTAGGAAATTATTACTAGATTCTAGTTGAAAATGTAGAATTTTTTTAGAAATATCATATTTGAGAAATTTAATCAATAATCATGGTGGAAAGTTTCTTAAATTTTTTTATTATATCATTTCATTCAATATAGAAACACATTTACTATTTTATCAAACATATTGTAACATGTGGGTATGAGAATATCATAATATTTGTATTCCACTAAAAAATATGGTTTTATAGTGGGTTGGTTGGGTCGGGATTAAATCAAACCCATTACATGAACTAGATACTATTTTTGAGTAGTGAAACTTTTAAGTTATTGTGTTTTTATGGTTATATGTTTTTTTTTGTTTTCAAAAGTGAAATAAATATTTAATAAGAAGTAATGGTTGTTTCTTAAGAAAGGAAACAAAAAAGAAAAAGATATCACAATTTCACCCCTCCACCTTTGTATGATACTTGAATCAAGATTCTTTAATCATGATTTTTATTAGAGGAACTCTTCCCTTTATTTATAATTTGATAATTCTTTGGAAATAGATATTGTGATAGAGAATTTCAATTCTTGGAATAGTAACACAAATTCTATCATTGATTTTAAAAACTATTATTTCTAGAAACATAAAATGGTTCCCTTTGTTATGTCTCTTAGGTATGATGTTCTTAAATTTATATAGGATAGATTTCCTCCTATTAATGAAAATTCTACTCTATCTCCTATTTATAAGAATAATATTGATATTTCTGGATGGGAAAAAATTGATTTACTCTTACTCGTTTCTGAAATTGATTTTTATGAGAGAAAGGTGGTCTCACTTCCAAAGGTATTTGGGATAGGATGAAAGAAATTTATATAGGAACCAAAGAATTAATGAAAAATTTTCAAAATATGTATATTGAAGTATGAATATATCAATATGGGTGAATATGAATCTGTTGGCTACGTCTTTACCAGAATTAATGACATTTTTTGCACTATCATATTTCTTAGTGAAAATTTGAATGATTCTAAAGTTATCGAAAATATTTTATAAAACTATCCTAACAATTTTTATGCTAACGTTTCCTCATTTAAATATAGAAAATAACAATAGGTACATGTAAATTTAAATGGAAAATTCCCTTAATGTGTTTGTAATGTTGAGACATTGTGATCTTTTTGGAAAATTATTCTCGAATAATGAAATAATATGATATCGAGGAACAATAAATAAGTCCAAGAAGGACATGAATGAAATTGGGTGACAAGGATAAGTAATTTTATAGAGGAAAATATAATAATTAATTCAAATATAAGAGAATAATATTTTTTTTCAAGATTATGTAGATGATTGCAAAGCTAAATTTAAAAATTATTTTAAAAATTATTGATAGAATACCTTTATTGCAATAGTAAATAATGAAGGGTTCAAAAGGATAAGTTCTGAATAAGAAGAAACACAATTGGAATTTCGTCACAAAGAACAATTTGAAGAGTTCCCAAGAATGACTGGAAGGAAAGGAAATGAAATCAGGAAACTGAAGAATGAAATATCATCAAGAAATAATCCAAATGGTTTCCATGATTGGAAAGTCATGATGATAAAAAAGATTTATTATTTGAAAAATTCCCTTTAAGAATAAAACAATCATAATGGAAAACTAGAAGAAATATGGAGGAAGTAGTAGAAGAGTTAGATGTTGTTCAATAAAAACATTCTAATGTTGAATAGAGGGATGTCATTTTGAAAAAATGTATCCCTGTTGTTGGTCAATGTTCATGTGTGGAGGAACCTGAAATGGATCAACAAAAACTATCTTCAATGGTTTAGAATAAATCTATAATTTTTATTTGGAAGAACAAACCTATAAAAGGTATGTATGCATCCAAACCTTGAAATTTTTAAAAATTTATAGTCCAGAAAAGTTTCAATCACTTTTGGTTCAAATAAATATTTAAATAAAATCATGATGAAAAATAATATTTTGTTTGAATAAATAAAGGTTAGTGGTCAACATATTTCGGCTAATAATATTACTTAGAAAAATACTCACAACACCATCCAATTTAAAACATTCACAAGGAATTAATATTTTTATGGATACTTATAGTATTTTGGTGGATTGAAACATTGGAAAAAATAATTTGGTTTAATAAAATACATTACTGTTATTCCACAAGATATTAAGGTTGTGGTTTGAGTGGGTGGTAATCATTTAAAAAGAAAACGTTTTTAAGGATAATCAGAAGAAACCTAGGAATGTTTGTGTGAATGTTGATAATGTGTTCCTACCCTTGAAAACTATCTGTGAAATTTGTTAACATCCTAAACATATTTCTAATGTTTCTCTTGTTTGTTTACTCACATAAAAAAATTTTCTTTTCAATTTTCAGAAGCTAGTCTGAAGAAAGAAAAAGGAAGATAAAGACCTCTTGTTGTAGAAACCTCTTTGAAGGATATAAAAGGAGAATGAACATGTATTCTTGATAGTGGGTGTTATTATCATATTATTGGATCCATAATGATTTTGTAGAATGTTAAATTCATCAATTAAGTAATGATTATATTTGGAAATTATGAATATATGATTATAAAAGGTGTTGGATAATCCATTATTTGGAAATAAAAGATTAAATCCAAGAAATACTTATAATTTCATGGGATAAAACACAATCTACTGAGAGTTTGACAACATTTTGATGTGGGTGAAAATGTTATATTCAAATGAATTGAATTTTTTGTGAAATGCATGGTAGATGGAAAGATAGTTAGAAGAGGCCAACATTCAAATGGAATGTTGTTCCAAGTTGGTCAAATAAAAATCTCATGTTAGTTTTTATGATGTAATAAAATTAGTTTTGGCATAATGGAATAGGAAACATGTTTCAATGAAACATGAGAAAGTTATAAAAGTGAGAAAATGTCCCTAAAATTCATAGCATGTCAAGAAGAGTAGATTAATTTTTCACATTTATTTAGAAATCATAAATTACAAACTCGGTGATTAAGAAAGTCGATATTGTTCAAAAACCCATGAAACATATACATTAACATATATATGGGCTAATGATAAAATAATAAACGAATGGAGATAAGTATATTATAAATTTTATTTATGAATTTACTCCAATGAATTGTGTTTTTTCTATGAAACATAAGTTAGATGCCATGATAATGTCTAAAAATTTTAGGATGAAATAAGAAAATGAATGTGAGTATTCAGCAAAGATATTGAGAACTGATAATGACTGTGAGTATAAAATGACTAATTTGAAATTTATCTAGAAAATAATTGAATTAAGCATTATTTTAGTTCACCATATACTCCTAAAAAATGGGGTTTCTGAAAGGAAGAATAGAAGTTTGGTGGAAATGTGGAGAACTATGTTACTTGAACATGGCATTTTCCATTACTATAAGAGGTTATCCATGAGTACTACTATGTATAATCAAAACATATTATAGGTAAATTTCATATAGGACTCCATATGTAATGTTTTATTGAAAAAAATATATTTTTAAACCCTTAATAGTTTTTTGCTGTCCATTAATTATAAGTAGGAATGGTGAAAACCTTGGAATATTTGAGCAGGGAGGTGAAGATTGAATTTTTATTGGATATGCTCTAGAAGAAATGGGATATAGATTATTCAACAATGAAACATGTAGAATAGTTTATTTATTAATTTTAATGTTATTTAAAAATTTAGGGAAGATAAATTGACCTATTCTAATAAGGAATTTGAAGAGTATAGGGATTGTTTTAGGAAAAATTTTAATAACGATGCTGATAGTGGAAATCATACTTAAGAATAATAACCAGACATATAGATTTCAAGTTTTAAGGATGAAATATAAATAACTTATCCTAGGACAAGGAATATAGTATAGGCTTATAACATTATTGGTGGTCAAAATTAGAAGCTTATAACTAGATTAACTTAAAAAAATTATACACATACATATTTGTATTCAAAAGTTGAGCCGAAAGATGTGAATAAAGCTATTGAGCATCTGGAACAGGTTAAAGATATGAATAAAGAGCTTCATAAAATAGAGAATAGTTATACAAGTGAACTAATACCCAATTCGGATAACAAAACTTTTTTTTGTACAAAGTGGGATTTCAATAACTTACTGAATGAATAAGGTAAATTGATAAGGAAGAAAGAAATATTAGTGGGAAACAATTACTCCAAAATTCAATGCGTTGATTTTTATGAGACTTTTTCTCTATTACAAAGGTTAGAAACAATCAGAATATTTTCAATATTGATATAAAAAAAAGTTACAAAATTTTTCATATGTATTTTATTTCTTCATTTTTGAATGTCATTGTTGATGAGGATATTTACATTGAACAACGTTGTGTCTTTGTTGTTTGGTATGATAAAAGTTATATTTGTAATTTAAATAATTATTCATATGTATTAAAACATGCTTGGATATATTTTTATTCCAAATTATATACATTCTAATAGAATATGAGTTTCAAGAAGGGAATAGTTTATAGCCACCATTACATGAAGGAATGCAATAGTTTTCAATCAGCATAATTTTTTATGTTGATGAAATTATATTTTCTTTGAATTAATAAAGAAATTGGGAATTTTTTTTCCAAGAGACTGAATTTTTTTTTGAAATATACATTATGGGTGAAATCAAATATATTATTTTGTTACAAATATTTAAAAAATGAGAAACATATTTTTCCATTCAATAAAATTTTGCTAAGAAATTTTTAATAAGTTATGAATAAAAAATTGGAAACCAGTTTCCACACCAATTTCAATGGGGTCCATGTCATCTAAATATGGAAAAGGAAATAATGTTTATAAAAAGAAATTTTGAATTATGATAATTGTTTTTTTTATTTGACTTCCTCAGGACCCAACAATGTTTTTTTGTTACCATATGTGTAGGATTTCAAATTGTTCCAAAACAATAACATTTCATATGTAGAAAAATAATTCTCATAGTTATCAAAGATACCAAAAATTTATGAATTTTTTATGATACCTCAGAATTTTTATACTTGTTTTGGTAATCAAGAAAATTATTTTGTAGGAAATGTTGATGAAAGAAGATCTATATATTGTAGAGTTTTCTTTTTTGACAAATTTTATTAAGTTGGAATTTAAAGAATTAAATTTCAGTTACTCTTAGAATGTCTAAAGTGGAGTATGTCTTTTCCACTCAATATGATACTCAAATTATGAGGATGAAAACACAGTTGTAAAACTTAATTTATTAATTAATGTTACCATTTCTCTTGGGATGTGTTAATCAAAGTGAAATCAACCAAACAGAGGAATTAGGTACAAGAGTCATATTAAAAAAACTTGTCATAAATTAACACTTCATAAATGAGATTGTGGATAAGAATTAATTGAACCTAGATTATGTTTCTATGTGGTAAAAATATGATAAAATATTCAAAAAAACATTTACAAATGAACCTTTTCATAAATTGAGGTTGAACATGGGCATCTAACCTCTTTCTCATAATGGTTAAGTTATTGGTTTTTTCACCTCTCTAATCAAACCTATGGATAGTGTTGTCAAGGTGGGGAATTATATCATAAATTGATCCTTATGTGATCATATATGAAGGGGTATTAGTTGGTAATCTATGGAACCAACAATTATTTGCGTGAATAATTCTTATTATTTGATGGCATGATTTTTTAAAATAATATTTTTTGTATTCTATGGAATTTAATGAAATAGAAACAGGATGAAGAAGAAAATATAAGAAAGAAATATGACAAAGAACGATGATGAAGATAAATATGCGGAGGAAGGTTGAGGAACAAAAGATAATGAATGATGCTGAGGAAGAACAGATGAAGAAAAAAGCTACAGAAGTTTTCATGTATCACTGATTTTGGATAACATGGTTTTTCTATTAAAAATAATTATTTCATATAATGAGTTATATCAAATCATCTTAGAATTATTGAAAATTAATCTATATAATTAGGTTATAATTTTCATTTATTTCTTATTCTTGGTTTAAAAAAATAAAAAAGATAGATTTTTATGACCATGATGATAAGAATGATCATATTCCGGAATTGTCTTTTACTATTAATGAAATTTCAAAGAAGGAAAAACCACATCAATTTTTTATTGATAAAAATTAACCGACCATAATATTCAGAAAACTGGCCTCACAAAGCTTAATAATGTCAATGGGAATGGGAAGATAATTTCTACAAAAAAAATCTTCATCAGACTCACTTTCGGTCGGAAACAAGGTTCTGATCCTAATGAAGAAGAGAATCGTATTTAATAGTGATTTAAGAAAATTATGTTGATTATTTTAAATTTTTTATTTCTCACAAGTCATATGTAAGTTGTAAAACTTTTGATATACTCTAGAAGAAATAAATGGGGAGAAAAGGTGCATCCAATCATATTCAAGAAATCCTATTTAAGTTTCATTAAAAATTAAGATATTGCTGGAGGAATGGGAAGTTACAATACTTTCCATTGTATGTTATACATTTCCAAAGTTGATATCCAAATTTATCATTGAAATGAAGAAATTAATTATTACAAAAAAATACTGTGGAATAAATAATTTGAGTAATTCAAGATAATTGCTATCTTATTTAGAAAATAAGAAATAAAAGAAGTTGAAGAAGTTTGAAATAATCTGTTGTCTCAATCATATTGAGGAAATTAGAATAAGAGTTGGTTATGAGAATCATAATAAAAAGACAACTGTTTTACTTCATACATTTGGTGTAGATAAACATTATGGAAAAACTGTTGGTGAACTTATGTTTCAATCATAATTCCGAAATTAGAATGGAAAGATAGTCATTTAGGTGGTGCAAAGAAACATAATGATATATCATCAGTTCTGATTTATTTGCATGTGGGCCAAGAAAAATTAATATTACTAAATTCTATTATAATAATGAAGAAATCATATTAAAAAATTAGATTTAGGAATCAAAATTAGGATAAGGATATTTAATATGTCTTTCATTCCTTATTCATAGGTCGATTAAGAAATCAGGATGATCATCACAATGGAGAATCTTAATTGGAAAATTAGATTAAAGATTTGTCAGAATGAAGGGAGATGATGCAAACTAAAGATATGAAATTCAGGTAAGCTTTAAAAAGTCATTTAATTGTTCATATTTTAGGGGGAATTGAATGATTCAAAGGGATAATTTAGAGTTTATCAGGATTAATGATTTATGAAATTTAGTGATGTTGGAAAAGATTTTTAGAATCCCACCTAAACCATTTTGGCGTTTCAACAAAAGGACGATAATACTTCTTTTATTAGTGTGAATGGAGTTTTTCACAAAATCATAGATGGGATATATGAATTAATAGCATAATGATGTTTCCTGAGTTTATTTTTCTCTTAGATGTTTTATAGGTAGGAGAAAAAGAAGAGACAAGACAAAGACCATATTCTATTTTAGAAATTAGACTGCTCTATCATATTGGAATTTCGTGAATGATGTAGAAGAAGTTAAATTTTTTTAAGGGTATTCTAATAGAGTTAATTTTACATATTGAGAATTTTAGGGTTGGGAATTTGATTGGGATATCAGACTGGGCATTATTAAAATGTCCAGGAAGTTCTTACAAGCTTTTGGCTAAGAAAGAGAAAAATTATTTTCAAATATCATATTTGAGAACACTGATCAACAATAAACATAACATTTTTGTTATAGAAGTTGTATTACATAATTTAGTGCTACTTGTATCACATGCACTATTATATTGAACAAATTACTCCACGATTGTAATTGAATATCCTACTCATTTTATTCTACACAAAAGTATTGTTTCCTAGTGTATTATGTGGTATTGGATTATTTTCGAACCATACCAAGGATTAGATAATTTATTTTAGTAGTGAACATTCTAAATTATAAGATTCATATGGTTACATGTTTGATTTGTTTTCAAAATTGAAAGAAGTCATCAACAGGAGTTAAATGGTCATTCTAAAGAAAGAAAACATTAATGAAAAATATATTAATAATTCACCATCTTTCTCTCACTCAAACATAAATCCTGGTTGGGTAATATCAATTTGTACTAGAGAAAAGTATCACATGGTTTACACTTTGATGATGTTTTTAAAATAGAATATCTGATAGAGAATTTGAAATTTTTGAAATGTTAGGGTATTCCATTATTCTTTTGTAAGAACTATCATATCTGGAAGGATAGAAAGTTGCATTATCTTATGTCTCTCCAGTACGATGTTATTGAAGTTACAATAAATGGATTACATCATATTTATAATAAGGTCCCCCTTACTCCCATTGAAAATTTGAATCTTTAGAATGATAGAAGAGTGAAAAATTAATTACTCACATCACTTTCTAAAAGAGAGAATTTAAGAGTGAAAGAGATTTTCAGTAACAAAGGTATATGGGATAAGTTGAAAATTATTTATGAAGTAAATACAAAAGTAAAGAAGTAATGTTATAAGTATAGATATTGATGAATTAATATTTAAATAAATGTGAATATGAATCAGTTTTTGAATTATTTACTATGGTAAATTACATTTTAAGCACTATCAGAAGACTTGGTTAAGAGTTGGGGGATTCTACACATAATGAAAAATTATTAAGAATCCTTCCTAACAATTTTGATGTCATATTTTCCTCACAAAAAGATATAGATCCAGAAACTCTATATTTGGATGATCTTAATCATACTCTCATTAATAATGAATTGATAATGTATAATGTTCTGAAAACAAAAAAGAAAGATGATATAGAAATTTCTTTCAAAGATTCCATGAAATAAAATTATAATAAGGTTTTTTAAGAAGATTATTTTGGGTAACTATTACTCCAATAATGAGGTATTTAAAAACCTTGATGATTTTTTATCCTTGTTTTCTGAAACTATAATGAGAGGAGAAATTAAATTTTAAGGGAAACTTCCCTTGATTTTGTTAATATAGAGCCATTGGGAATTTTTTTGTCATTTTTCATTAAAGAATGAAATATGGTGATAATGAGGAAGATAAATGAATTCCATGAATGTTATGAAAGAAACATGATGATATGGATAATTACTTTTCCATAGGGGAAGTAAAACTTTTCTTCAAATAATATGTCAAATGAATTTTTTAACTAGTAATAATTAAAAGATAGTGAATATGAGTCCTAAAAATATTTACAAAAAAAGAGAGAAAAAATTTATTGAAAAAATAAATATTAAAGTGTTTAAAATAAATAGTTATGATGAAGGAGAAGAAAATAATTTCGGACTTCATCTAAAAGAATAATTGAAAGAGTACCTAAAAAATATTAGAAAAAAAATCCAAATATTGAAGAATGATATCCATTCAATAATTATTCAAGAAATATTTTATTATGATAATATCGGGATAATGAAATTGATTGATTATTCGATGAAATATCATGAGGAATAATATAATTATAATGAACATAAAGAATTAAAGCTGATGGAAAATAATTAGAGTGGGAACTTATCCAACAAAAACATTATAATGTTTAATATAGGGATATACCATTCAAAAAATATATCTTTAATGTTTTTTATTGTACTCATAATGAGGAACCCGAAAAGGATAAAAAATTACATTTAAAGGATGAGAATAAATCTTGTATTTTTTCAAATAAAATGAAATTTTGGAATGTTATGTGTGTAGAGAAAATTTACAAAGTGGAGAATTCAAAAATTTCTATAAATTTTTAGTCAAAATTTTCTAAACATTTAGTGTATGGATAAGATTCTATTACTTCTTATTATAATAAATTTGAAAATAAAATGGAGCTGAAAAGTAACATTTCAATCGAAAACAGAAAGGTTGGTGATCAATAAAGTTATTTTAATAAGGTTGTTGGGATAAATACTCACAACATAGATCAATTGAAAAGTTTCAGCCAAAAATAATATTTCTATCTATAGTACCTGTATTTTAGAGGATTTAGAGATACAAATAATATGTATTAGTTTAACAAAAAAAATTACTACTATTCCATAAGTTGTGTATGAAAATGTTTGATTGGGAGCCAATACGTTCAAAAAAAGAAGTCTATGAAGGAAGTTCAAAAAAAACTGAGAAAGATGTTCTGAATGTTTTAATAGGTTCCAAACCCTAGACACTATTTGGTGAAATATGTGAAATTCCTTAACATATTTCCATGGGTTGTCTTATTTTGTAACTAGGATAATAATGGTTTCTTAACCATTCTTAGAATCTGAAGGGTAATAAAGAAAAGGATGAAGAAAAATATCTTGTTGTTTAAACAGATTTTGAAGATATAAAAGGATAATTAACATGGATTATTGATATAGTGTGTTGTTCTCATATGAAAGGATAATTTTTTTGGAAGAGTGTGAAATACCTCAAAGAATGAATAATGAAATTTTGAAATGAAGAATCTCATGAAATGAATGGTGTTAGATCAATCATTATTGGGGAATAAAAGATAAAATACAAGAAATAATTATATGTTTATGGGTTGAAACACAACCTGTTGAGTATTTCACAAGTTTTTGATGAGGGAACCAAATTTTAATTCATAAAATATGTGTTTTTTTTAAAGTGAAGATGATGGATATAGTGTTATAAAAAGACAGTGTAAAAAAGGAAACTATTTCTAAGTGGGTAAAAGAAAAAACTCATGTTACTTCGGTATGATTAAAGAAAAGTAGTTGTGGAATAAAAGGATGGGATACATATTTAAATGAAAATGGCAATGTTATCAATGTTATGATATGTCTGCAACATTTACGATATATTTAGAAGAAGATATTACTTTTCACTATTTGATAGAGAGGAAAAATTACAAACATAGTGCATAAGAAAGTTGATATTTGTTTAAAAACCCAATGGAACTTATCCATTATGATATATCTGGTAAAATGAACAAATAACCAAATAATAGGGATATGTAATTCACTACATTATATCGATGTACTTACACTCATTACATTTTTTATATTTATGAAACATATGTGAGATGGTCTAATTTTTTAAATGTTTCATAAGGAAAACTGAGAAGGAATGTGAGTATTCAGTGAATAATTTGAGAACTAATAATAGTGGTGAGTATAAAAATTAATAATTATAAATTTATCTTGAGATGAATAGAATTATTCATGAGTTGAGTTCACCATATAATCTTATGAAAAATGGGGCTGCGTAATGGAAGAATGCAAGTTTAGTGGAAATAGGAGAACAATATTACTTGAACATGGTCTTTCCCATTGACATTGGAGTCAATCCACAAGTACTGATGTGCATGTTAAAAACATATGTTTTTATACACTATGTTTAGATATAACTTCATATGAAATGTTTTATTAAAAAACTCCAGGTTTGAAGCTATTAATATATTTTTAGAGTCCATGGATTTTAAGGATGAAATTTGGAATACTTGGAATGTTTGAGAAGAGAGGTGAAGATTAATTTTTTTCATGGTTATTATATTGAATGAAGAGGATATATAGACCATAAAAAAGAAACATAACGATTATTTGATTCTGTTGATGGGAATGTTATTGAAAAGTATTAAGAATATAAATTGACTTAGGTTGATAATGATATTGAACATGATGAAGAATGTTTTGTGAATTTTTTTTATAAGGATTCCAATAGTGTAAATCCTAAACAAGTAGAAGGATCAGAATAAACTATTTCAAATGATGAGAATGAAACTCAAATAACTTATCCTAGGTTGAGAAATATATTGGTGGCACAAAACATTGTTGGAGATCAACAACTAAAAGATTAAATTGGAAGAATATCAAAAATTGTTACACAAAATTCTTGGTATTCAAAAGTCGATCCGAATGTTGTGAATGATGCTTTTGAGAATATAGAATGGGTTCAGGCTAAGAATGGAAAGATTGATTAGATATAAAAGAATGATATATGATAACACATACCCAGTATGGATAAAAAAATTTATCAGTAAAAAGTGGGGTTTTCATAAAAATCTTAATGGAGAATATGATGTGATAAGAAATAATGTAAGATAAGTCTAAAATGCCTACTCAGGAATTGAATGTGGTTATTTTGATGATTTTTTTTCTCTTGCGGAAAGGTAAGTAAATATTAGAATATTTTTTTCTAGTTCTACTCAACGAAGTTACAATATTTTTCATATGGATTTGAAGTATAAATTCATGAATAGGGATAACGGTGAGGATTTTTATAATATACCACCTTATGCCATTGTTTTTGGTAAATATGAATGTTATGTGGGTATGTTTAAGAACACAATTAATAGATTAAAAAAATATTTGAGGGCATGGTATTCCAAATTGGATACTTTCTTAAAGAAGACACGTTTCTAGAATGGAAGAGTTGATAAAAATTGTTACATAAAATAATGTTAAGAGTTGTCAATCATTATAATTGTTTAATTTTCGACATTATCTTTTTTGGGAATGATTAAAGAGCTTCTGAAATATTTTCCAAGGATATGGAAATTTGGTTTGAAATTTCCATGTTGGGTCAAATTGAATACATTCCTCAGTTACAAATTCTTCAAATGAAGAAACATAGTTTTCTTTAACAATAAATGTATCCTCTATAGTTCATTATAAGTTTTTCTTAGAAAAATAAAAACTAATTTCCCCAAAAATTTCAGTTGGAACCCGGTTTTAAAATGATCGAGAAGGGAGGGAAGATTATCATAATGTGCGTCGAAAGCAGATAGAAAGTTTTTTGTATTTGTCTTCATAAAGACCCGATATTGTTTTTAATGTTACCTTTTGGGAAAGATCTCAAAGTGCTCATAAAAATCACATTTACTTGTTTGAAAAATAATTCTCAGATATATCTAATACACAATAATCTTTGGAATAAGTTTTGATATATCAGAATGTTTTGAATGTTTTGGGTATTAATATGCTATTTGGGTATGAAATATTGATTATATATGATCCACATCTAGTGGTGTTTTATTTATGGGGAAACGTTTTGGTAGTTGGAATAAAAAAAACAAAATTCAGTTACTTTCATCATGATTGAATATGATTATTTTCCTTCCACTCAAGCTTCTACCCAAATTATGTGGATAATATCATAGTCAGAGGAACTACATATTGATGTAATGTTTCCCTTACTTTGGTAAGAGATAATCAAAGTGAAATCAACCTTAACATGAATCATGTACTAAATTCTTGTTCGATACATAATGACATAATCTAAGTGCTCGTAAAATAGAATGTGGAGACAAATGAATTGAAGCTAGAGTATCATCCTACATCGAAAAAAGTTGCTAATATATTAAAAAAACAATTACCATAAGAAATTGTATAAATTTTGGTTGAATATGGGCATCCAACCTATTCCTCATCAAGGTTATGGTTTGTGTTTTTCCCCTATCACATCTTACCTCTGTATAGTGATTTCATGGGGGATAATTATTTCATAAATATATCCTTATGGAGGTATTAATATTTGGTTATTTGTGGGTAATATGTAAATCGAGCATATAAGCGTGTAAACTATTCTTACTATTCGTTGGAGTGGTTGTAGGAAACAAATTTTTGCATCGTAGGGAAGTTGAAGATGTGGAGGAAAAATAAGGAAAAAAATAGGAGGAAGAATTATAAGTAGTAAACATGAGGAGGATAATTCTAATGAAGAAAGATAAAGAATAAATTTTAATGAAAAATATTGAGTAATAAAATCTGGGGGAGAATATTGAAGATGTTTTATTGAGTCACTATTTTTGGACAATATAGTTTTATTTCAAAAATTATTGTTTCCTATAATGAGTTATCTCACATAGGCTTAGAATTTTTGATAAGTAATCTGTAGCATGAGGTTATAATGTTCAATGATTTTTGAATTGAGGTTAAAAAAATAAGCTGGGGGGGGGGATTGTTTTGAAATATATGAAAACAATGATAGTATTCTTGAATTGCGTTTTGTTTTCAAGGAAATATCAAAGAAAAAAAATAACCACACTTTTTTGGGTGAAGAACAAAATGACCATCATATTCATGAAATAAAACTCAAAAAAATTATGAAATTATATTGGAATGAGGAGAAATTTTTTGGAAGAAAATGATCATTAATCTAGAGGTAGATCTGGAGTGAGGTACTAATTAAACCGTGGAAGAGAATTAGATTCATCAAGGATCTTATAACAACTTTATAATGCTTTCTGTTTTTGTATTTCTCTCAAATGATAAGTATGTTTTAAAACCTCTATGCAATAATTATGAAAGAAAGTTGGATAAAATGAGATGTGAATTGTATTTATGAAAATTTTATTTATGTTTGATTGGAATGAATAATGATAATGAAGGAAGGAGAAGTTAAAATACTTCCCAGTGTAAGTCAGAATATGCCTAATATATGCTTCATCGTATTAAATTTCATGAAGGAAGTAATGATTAGAAAAAAAAGTTCGTAGACGTATGAATTTGAGTGTTGAAAGATCTTCGATATTGTATTCAAAAAAGAATCAGTAAAAGCTGTTGACAAATTTTGATTTAATATAGTATCTACATCTTATTAATGAAATATTAATAGGAGTTGGATCTAAGAATCATAATTAGAAGACATATTTTTTACTTTATATAGTTGGCATAAAAAATATAATGATGAAAATTTTGTTAAACATATGATTCTATCGTAACGAGGAAATCATAATGGGTAGATAGTCTATGTGGTGGTACAGAGGAACGTAATGAAATATGTTCATTTATAATTTCTTTTAAAGTATTTCAATAAAAATAGGATTGACCAAATCCCATTATTTTGTTATAGATATTGTATTCAAAAATAATATTAAATAATCATAATTAAACATATGCATGTGAATATATCTTCAGTTACATATTTATAACTAGGTCAAGAAATCAGGATGACCATCACAATGGAGAGTTGTAATGGAAAAATTAGATTAATGATTTTTTAGAAATAATCAAGGATGGTGAAGTTAATATAAGATCCAAAATTTAAGGAAGTTTGAAGATGTCAAAGAATGATCGTGATTTTAAAGGTAATTGAATGAGACAAATAAAGATCCAAAAATTTATTTTTTTTAAAGATTACTAAAAAAATTTAAAGATGGAAATCCTTTTTTAGAATCCCAATTAAACCATTTTTGAAAGACTATAAAAGGTGGAGAAAACTTTATTTATTATTTTAGATTATTTTTTTCAAAATAAGAGAGAGAAGCTCTACTTTTTGAGAAATAATATGTTTTTTATTGTTTGTTTCATGGATAATTTTCCCAGAGAAGAGAAGAATAAAAGAAGTGACGATGATCATATTCATTTTCTAAAATCTGGCCGGTTAGTTGGATTCATTTTTCTAGACTAGGGAAAAAGATTTCTTGATTTATTTTAGTCATAATTTGACAGAGTTGTTTTTATGTATTGAGAAAATTATACTTGGTAATAATATAGATAAATAAGTCTATGTGTTATAAAAAATCTAGGACATCCATACAAACTTCTAAGTTAGAAGGTGAAGAGTTGTTTTGAATGATCATATTTGAGAATATTGATCACAAATATCCAAAAAATGTTTTTTAAAACAATTTTATTACATCATTTTGTGCTATTTAAATCACATGCACTATTGTATAGAACAATGTGCAACATGAGTGTAACAGAGTATCCTACTCATTGTATTCTACATAAAATGATTTTTTTCTAGTGGATTGCATGGTAATGAATTATTTTCAAAACATACAAAGGAAATTATAATCATATTTATTAGTGAAATATTTAAATTATTATGTTCTCATAGTGATGTGTTTGAATTGTATTTAGCATAGAAATAAATATTTAATTGAAAGAGAAGGTTTTTTATAACGAAATTAAACATAATATAATATAGATATCATTGATTCACCACCTAACTCACTCAGTGAAACATGAATCGTGGTTGGGTAATCTAAAAATATACCTCTTTCAGGTGAAATATTATATCTAACTGATATCAAGTCCTACCAAAATATATCAATATAAAAAACATCCAATAGATTTTCCACTCACACTATTGTTACCTATGTCCATTTCCCAATAAACCATAGGTTTCCAAGGTTCCAATATTGTAAAAATAAATTTCAAAACAAATCTCAGTATTTATAAACCAGTTTTAGTGGCCAATCCAAAATAATTTTGTGTTTGAAAAAACCATATCCAAACTCAATGAATTCCATTTTCAATGAAAAAATCATTAAAACCATTTATTATTCTAGGGAATACCTTTAAACCATGAAAAACATTAATTTAATGAAAACAACCAAAGGAATTTTTCTAGAATGATAATAATTTCATCGAATTAACCCAATATATAGAAATGCCTACATCAAAATGGTATAAACAAATCCACCATCAAAAAATGGTGATCAGAATTGAAAAGATCATCATTTGAAGGTGTGTTACTAGAATTAGGAAAGGATTGGTAGAATACACTATCTGGTCATGAATATGAAACATAAATATAGCCAACATCATTTCCTCAACCAAATAAAATAGAATAAACAAGGACCACTTACTAGGAGATGTGTACTAGAACAATCAAGATGAACGATCATCGAACTAATGATCTAGAATGAATTGATATCTCTAAAATCGCCTGAAGTGAGATCTAGGTAGATAGTGGTAGGATCTACGATTAATTTACTAATGAAGACCTATATAGTTACCTGAGAACATAATCTATGATATTTACATTTTGTGTAATCCCATCACATGACTGGAATTCCACAAAGACTAAAAATGATTGAAAATTAATCCCCATTCCATTACATGATATGAAATTCAAATAAATTGTGTGTAAAATTCACATGTTGAAATAGATTCATAGATTCTTCCCAATGACCATTACACTGTGTGGAATACCTTTACATTGCATATAATCTCCCAATAGATAGAAAACATGCTAGTTAATCACAAAAGCCCAAAACCACATTCACCATTATCTGCACTCAGCGATAACCCTATATGTCCTTTGAAAATTTTATACCTAAACTCCGCTAATTCAAAAAAAAATATTACATCCCTAAAAATTAGTTCATTTTCCCAATAAAATGATCTATATTCCCATAATTCCCACAAATACTCCAAAAAATGATAATAAACATATCATTAATAAGATAATACCTAATAATAATAATGGGGTCTTAAATTACCTCTATCATATGATTTCAGGGTTTGTTCTATTATGTATATTTTTTTATTAATAAAGTTCCTTAATTAAATAAAATATTTAATGGTATGGATATGTTTAATTTAATCATTATCTTTATAAATATTCCATATTTTTTTAATTCAAGTTTTTATTTCGAAAGGAACATATACAAGTCATACATTAGTAATCGATAATGCAAACCAGTTAAGTGTTTGTATCGATGTTAATATTATGGATCAATTAGATTATGTGGGATTGAATGGTATGTTTCTTAAATATATTTTTCTTTTAAAATGGATTTATTATTTAAAAAATATAATGTTTGAAAACGTTAAAATAATTCATTGCAAAAAAAATTTCATAGTATAGTTGGGTTTAAAATTATATTTTTAATATCTATGATGCCATATTTAAACTTTTTTAATTCATAAAACATATAAGTTTATCTATTTTAACTAAATATCCTTTTTGAAATTGAACTTACTAATCCAATTTATATAAGTTAAATGCATGAAGTCAAAAACATCAATTTATAGTGATTTTTTTTCTTTTAATAAATGTATCCTTAATGTATGTTCTAAATGCATTAAACTAGTTTTATAAATAAATGTTACCTCAATGTAAACTGATTATTTACTAATTATTATAATGTTCCTTTATGTCTTAATAATGTTTGTAATGTAATGTTTCCCATGTCTTATCTATCAAATTATATAAATTTTTTATAGAATATATTAAGTAGTGATTAGATCTTGGATTATATCATGTTTGACTTGATGCTAGTACAAGTGATCAATTATTTATTTAATTTATCTATAGGTTTTTCTATATGTATGGTTTTGGTACATGTTATTATGATTATCACTATTGAAAAATGATTTCAAGACTCTTGTATGTGATCATATAGTTATTAGTTCTTAAAAACACTTTATTGGAGGTTGTTAATATTGTGTTTTGATAATTATTTTTTTTCACAAGATATAAGGTATACATGATGTGGTATATTTTAATTATGCGAATTTTATGTAGCTACGGAATAGATGGATAATTATGAATGGGATTTTCTCATATTTCATTGAAATAATACTTTATTTCCTCTTTAACATGTGTTAGTCCTATAGTTTTGAAAATTATTATACCATCCCCCATCCAATGCGATTGATTTTTTCCATAAATGTTGTATATGCAACATTCTAGGTCAAATGAGATATAGTATTGGACACCCCAAGTAAATTCATAGACATTGGGCTAGATCCTAAGAAGTTATGTACATGTATGGATCCTCTTGATATATAAATTTACTTACTATAGGTATCAACTCACCTGTGAGATACATAATGGTTTTTAAGGGCATTTTTTGATTTATAATTTTTTATAAAAAGGATTATATATATATATATGTAAATGAATATATATTCTCATGGATACACATGTTTAATCACTAATTAATTGTGGTAAGTTGGGGTTTCCCATGTTAGTTTTTATACGGTGACACTTTATATGGAAACTCAAGTGAGAATGATGTTTCACTTTATATATTTTCTATTTTCTATTTATATTGGTTGCTATTAAATTATACTATAGATAAATGGGTAACAAATATTGGTCAATTATTCATTATCCTTGTGGAGTCAAAGCATAGGATCCATGTTATGCTGAAGATCACATCTTGGAACAATTCAATTATTCTGATTATGTCACATCTTCATGGTTGTTCATGTTATTAGTAATAAATATACATTTGGATTGTGTTAAATATATATATATATATATGTGTGTGTGTGATTATGTGTATGATTTATTAAACATAGAGATTTCCTTTTTCTTATATAATTTAGATCATTTGTATCGTGACATATTTTTTAAATCTAATTACATCCTACACATGGACATGTCAGGTTGTTTCCCAAAGAGAACCTATATGTAAATTAATACAGTATCATGAGAATAAAAATAATTAATTAATTATAAATCAAGACTCATAGTTACAGTTTCTATCCTATGTGAGTCGTAAGATTACTCTGTGGTATATGAAACTCTTGATTTGGGTACTATTTTTTATCATGGAGTTGTTCGTTAAAAAATTGAATAATTTTTTTTAATGTTAATTCAGAGAAATAATATTTTTATAAAGTAGATAAGTTTTTAGGAAGGAGTGGGTACAACATTATCATGTTTGACCTATATGGACAATTTGAAATATTGGGCTACCTGAGGATATCTGGGTGTTTAGTCTAGGAAATATAGTTTTAAATTTGATAATATTAATGGTCACAAGGTTAAATTAATAAAACATATTATTGAGGTTATTGGTATTTATTAGAATCCAGTACATGAATTATTTATATAATTATATGGTCTATTTTATCATTAGTAAATATTCCTTTTATCTATATATTATCACAATATATTAATAGAATTAATTAATTAAGTAAAATCTAGAAAAAAAAATCAGTCTTCTTAAGGATAATTTATTACATTTAATTTAATTAACTAATTTCAATAACATATAAACCATATTAATCTTAAATTTCTACCTTTTTCTTTGAAATTTATTATAAAATTGATATAAAATCTGGATTCTTGAGCTTATTGTAAATTTTTTTATTTTACAGTTTAGAATGAAACCAGATCCTATTTATTTAATATTTATGAACTAAATTAAGAGTATTTTCCTTGGTACAAGTTAGTATCTCTATATAGGGAAAATTATTTTCTTGATTTCTTCTAAATAAATATTGAATTATTTTCAAAAATGATGATTTTATTTTTTTTATATTTTAGCTAGATGATTTAGGAATGTATTTTCATTAATAAAACTTATGAAGTTAATGAATTTGAGGAATAAATTTTTTAAATGGTTTATTTTTAATAAAATGGGTTTTAAAAGATCATTGTTGTGGTTATATATTTTATATTTAATTTTAAATACAATATTTTTTAAAGACCCTTTATAATAATTGAATTATTTTTTATGAACCAGATCATATGGATGGATATGAATGGGTAAACTAGGATAATGCATATTGGGGGGGCATTATAATGAGGCTTGATTAGTGGATGATAATTTTATAATTTCATAGTTCATATTAAGAAATTATATTAAAATATTTTCAGATCTATAATGGTATATATGGGAAATGTATTTTTCTATTTGAAATTGGGTAAAAATTTAAAAATATTATTGGGGTTTTATAGTGGATAAGTCAAATTATATTTATAGTTTCATGGTATTTAGTTGTGTTTTTTAAATATGAGATTCAAAAATCATATCCGCTAAGTGATTTAGGAGATAAAATGATAGGATATAAATGAGTATCCCTCATATGTATTAATATATTATGATATTTTTTGATTGTAATTGATTTTGGGATAATTATATTAAATAAGGATGACACATTTTTTGGAAGTTGTAAGGTATAATGGTACAATAATTTAGTATTTAGGGTCATTAAGTTGCTTTGAATTAATACTCTATTTGGGTATGAGGTTATGAAATTATTTATGGTGGAGAGATTTAAATGGACTATGTACTGGTGGATTCATTCACATGTGGAATTATATTTGATTATGGATTTTTAAGATTTAGATACATGGTTTAGTTTTAATTTTTGGTATTTTATTAGGTGAAAGTTTTATTTTTTGGATTTGAATTTTAATTTTTATGTATATGAATATACATTAATGTATTTTTTGGTGTGGTGTAGAATTGTTTTGAATGTTTTGAGGCTTTAGTTGGGGTTTAAGAGTTATTAAGAGTGGGAAATCAATGTGGGGGTGGTAGTAATAGGCAGATTCAGTTCTGATACATAACAAAAAATGTCATGTTATCCATCCAATACCTCACTAAATTTCCACTAGAATTATATAGGATACAATATAACATGTGTTGTAGTGTCTAATATAAAACAAAACATTCCACCATATATTTGTGAAACTAGGAGTCATCTCCTCTTTAATCTCTTTCACCCTAATGTTTTCCCTAAAATCAATGTGATTCTACGAATATTCTATCATCAATCCTATAGTTTTTACCACCTCTATCCCACACCATCCTTTATTTATTACCTTATTATTTTTCACTCATTATTATGGTATTTGGTGCTTTGATTTCACAATGACTTTTTAAAATTACCCTATATTAGAACAACCTAAACAATAGAATCCCTCAATAGGTGTTTACTTTTTTACATTGGTATATGATACAAGGGACCACATCACCAAGGATCTATCAGTTTATTATTCTTAAAGAACTAGATACATACAGTATTCCAATATTATAATATAAATAAATAAATATAACATAAAAAATATTCTCACATCCTATATATTATTCAGAATATCTTTTTTCACATCATGTGGAAAGGAAAAGAAATAAAGGGTGATATATCATTCTTATTAAGGGTTATATACAATAGAATTGATCCTGAATAATTAAGGAATAATTATTATGTATTGTTTTATAAAAGAAACGCATCCTATTTAATCAATAATATGAGCAAAAACTAAATCCAAGGATAATAGAATTGTAATAACCTCATGGATAATAAAAAATAAATTATCAATGAAGGAAATGATAAATATTGGACATCATGATCAAAAGCATCATGATATAATTAAAATCATGGCCTTGGTCAAGTAAAATTTAATCGATGGTTTGGTATACACCAAAAACTCATTTAATAATTTTGGGAAATTGGGTTATATCATGAGATGTGTCAATGAATATGTGGTCTATATATAACATGTATCCACGGATCACAACATTTACAATGAATTCATCACATATTTAATGACCATTTTAAATAATAAACAATATTAATTATCATAAAATATCTAAATTGAGTAATGAATAATAAATATTATGATTTCCCCTATCAATCACATAACATTCATAGCTAAACACTATATATAAAAATTGATTATGGTTTTGTTAATATTCATATCCATGATACAAATAATTTGGATATTTAATATAAATATAATTTCTAATGAAAAATTATCAGATGAAAGTGAATGATTCAAGTGGATGTTAATGACCACAAAATTAATAAGAGATAAAATATGACCACCAATTCATTAGATATATGGGGTTTTTAATAAAGTTATTTATTTTGGAGAATAAAATAAATTTCAAGAGAAATATTAAAAAGTGTTTCTATTAATTTGTTTTATTTTTAAAACCATTGGAAACATTTATCAGAATATAAATATCATAAATGGTTATGGTGGGGGGAAATTCTGTTAACATCGAATAGTCGAAAATAAAACATTACATTTTATTTTTTATAAATAAATTTGAAAATGAACCTTCTTAAAAAAATTAGAATTAATACATTAAAATATCGTAAATGAATTATAGATAAAAAAATTTCCTCAATAAATAAATTGAGTAAATACTAAATACATTCTATTTTTTTAAAAAAAATATGTACATGGATGAAAAATAGTGGTGACGAAAATGAAAAATAAGATCGTATTTTGATTTTAATATTAATTTATTTATTTAATATAAAATGATAGGGGGAGTTTGAATTAAACAATTAAAATCCTTAAATATTTATATAAAAAAAATATTTTCATTTTATAAAGGATAAATTATATGATTCCTTTAATGAAAATACGTGAAATCCCAAAAAAATGATAATTTAAATGAAATTATTACCTCTTTGGTAGCATTAAATTGTAAATCCATGAAAGAGTAAAGTCAAATTAAAAAATTACTACTCCTTAATAAATATATATTCTTGTTAAATAAATCAAATGGGTTGTAAGTAGACCATATAAAAGAATATAGGTGTATAAAAAAATATGTTTTAATGAGGTATAAACAGAGGTGAAATCCCATAATTATATAATTACATTGATGTAAGAATTAATTAATGAAGTGATTATGTGTAAAAAATTGAAATCCACAAATGGTATGTGGAAATATAACATAAAGAAATCATAGTTCATTTTACACATAATAATTTTATAACATAGTCAATGAAGAAGTGATATAAGTTAATAAATGGAAATTGAGTTAGGAAATTGCTTAATTTATGTTCTACATTCCTCATAAGTGATAAAGTCCAATTTCATAATAAACATATATTTATTATAATTATATAATAGAAACATATACATACATATAATATCATTTATAATCCATTCAAAGAATATTAATACCTATCTGTTAGAAACCTTTTATTATTTTCATTTTTTCGGGTGTTAGGTGCTTTGATTATTCACGTATATTTTGCATCAGAATATATATTTATTTTATCTTGATCAATGTTAAATAATTACAATACTTTTAATTATGACTACAAAATCGTTAATATTATTTATATACACATTAACAAGTATACATGACAAACAAATATAATAAATGAATCATATCCCATCATTAAGATGGTAGGCTAGGCGTACACACAACTGATATTTTCATTTTTTAATTGGTGTAAGTGTAGAGAATTAGATGATACATTATACATAAAAAATTGTAATTAGTTCATCTATATAATATATATTCATTTGTTCCATTATTATGTAAATCTTAATGATACGGTAAGTGAAAAAATTGTATTGGATTGCGAGGATGTAGTCCAACGTACACACGAGTGATGGTATTGTTTCCCATTTGATAGAGAAGGGGATGGATAAATATTAAGACATAAAAATATTAAAATCATATTATATTGGTGGTAAATATTTTTTTATATAGTAATATTTAAGAATTCATTTATGGTTGTAAAAAAGAATAAAAATTAAAGCTCTCAATGTATATTATTATATTTTCTTTGAAAGAGAACCATTAGATATCTTATTAAGGGACCTAATGTTTGCCTTTCTAGAATTAAATAATTTCTGTAAATTGGATATGGATGATTAAGAGTGTGTTTTGAGGGATTACTATAAATAAGTTCATCTATTAATTGTATATATGATAGTTGAGGTGTTTCATTTTTATAGTGAATGAAAGGTCACACATAGTATTAATTAAAATTTTTAAATATTATAAAATTATTTTCTTATGAAACTGAATAAAGTGGGAAAATTTAAAGTATATGACATGATATGGTGGAAATGTATTAATAAATTTTTACAAGTTTATATGGTATTGTATACCTTATCAATTTGGTTTAACACATTCTATAAATAATTTTAACCTTCAACACAATAATAGATTATCCATTATAAATGGGTTATAATTTTACTTATAAGGTAAAAATTTTCTCACAAATTTATAGAGGATTCAATTTGACACCATCAATGATATTATTTGTCCTTTTTAAAAATAAATTTTATTGTAAAACAATTTATTAAAATATTATTATTTATAAATTATCAACAATATCATATGGGAACTATTCATTTAATTTGACATTAATGACATCAATAAAAATATTGAATTGGGATATAATATATTTAAACAAAAATAATAAATTATAATTACCTATAAATGTCTTCTAGAACCATAATTCATCAAAAAACATTATTTTCATTTTTTTCATACTATTTACTTTGATTTGTACACTTCTTGCACATGAACTATGTTAGTATTGCATAAGAAATTAAGTTAATTATTTAATTAAAAAATATTAAAATAACATTCCATTTTAAAATTTAATTAACTATTTTCCAGATAATCTTGTAAATTAATTAAATATATATATTTACCCACATCAATTTCATAAAGATGTATTTAATAAGGCATTTTTTCACTTTAAAAGCCTTGGACAAGCATTCTACTCAAATTTTGAAAAATAACTTATTATATTACTAGAAAATTAATATATAAACCTAAAAAACATAAATAACTCTTATTTTATACTATCCAAGAAAATATAAAATTTATTACATATAAAATTTTATATTTAGAACACTAAAATATACTTTTCTAATACCGCACAACACTATGTTTCAACTAAAAATGATGATTATATGTTTTATAAAATAAATACTATTTGATATGTTTTTATTTATTTTAATTTTATATTTGTTTTATTTTATCATAAATTTTACCTTACATAGGTTTATTTAATTTTTGTGTCATAATATTTTTTTGGTGATATCATAATAAATATCGTATTTTATAAAACTACATTTTTTAGTAGTCACCATAAAATTAACATTTTCAGGGTAGTATAAAAAATCAATTAAAAGATAAAATTTAATTTTTAAATATAAAGATGAATAAAATGTCATTAAATATAAATATATATATATGTAAAAATAAAATTTTTGTTATATTTTCAAAAAATACAGTAAAAATAGTTTTTTAGAAATTTGAGCTTTTAAGCCAACAAAAAAACTTTAACCTAAATCACGTATAAAGATGAGTCCAATATAATTAATTATATTACATAAATATAAAGGTGAATTATCTTAATTTAATTTCAAATTCAATGAAAAAAGAACTTTTCAATAAAATGAAATTAGTGTTTAACAAAAACGTCTAATTTTTTACTAAGCATTGAAAACTCAATTTTCCTAAAACAAATCCCAGAATATCATCCTATGATCATTTTGATATGATTATTTAAATAATTTTATTCCTATAAAATAATAATATTTCAATAGTTATCTGTTGTTCATTTTAATTCTATGTTGGGTTTAAATAAACTTTCAATGAAGTTAGATTTATTTAAAAAGAAAATTTCAAAATTTATCTACATGTTGAATTCTAACCTCCTATAAGAATTTATCCAAAATAATATTATCAATTTAATATAATAAACTTATCATAATTCTTTATCAACACATTATCAGTTTACCACATTTCTTCCCCTATTTTTTTCAATACAAAACCATTACTAGAAGAGTGGTCATGTTTAATATCAATTTCTCTCTAAGATCTATAATCTCTAGTAGTAGTTTCACCAAAGATTAATCATTCTCAGTTTTTATGACCTATGATTTTAATATATGTTAAGGATCAGGTATATATTTCTAAATTGTAGATACATGAAAAACATATTGATCTTTTGAATTATTTGGTTGAAATTCCAAGATATAATCCACCATATAGATACAATCATGAATTATATAGGGACCGATATATCTAGGGATCAGTGAACCATACATATCAAATCTCATAACCTACTTGAAAGGAGTAATTTTTTTTGGAATAATCTATTCCAAACATTGAAATGTCGATCTCTCTTAAGAGTTTCAGCCCTATTTTTTCAACTATGAGAAACTTTTTTATATGTTATTGAATGAATCTAGACTTTTCTGTTATTTCATATTCAATATCAAGTCAAAATAGATTTATTACTATAAATTCATCGTAAAACATTGGATCTATACAATTCCATCCATATAGGTAATTATAAAGATTGATATGAATGATTAAGGGAATGATATTATTGTATGAAATGTATTCCAAAATAAGATGTTGGTCCTGACGACCATTTAAATCCACGGGGGATTCTATTAAAATGTATTATAGAGAGTTTGTATGGTACTATTTGAATGAACATCTATATGTGTATGATAAAATGCATTTAAACTAAACTCTATATCCAAATCATACAGAATTCTTCTCCAGAACATTTAGTAAAACCTAAGATCCATTCAAATGACATTAAGAGTGGTATTCCATAAAATCTTAAAACATGAAAAATTTATAATAAAGTAAGGTGATAATGAGATATATCCTCCCTTATATAATAAAAATGGGCTGATTTCATAAGGTGATCAACTAAAAACCAAATTGAATTTTCCCCTTTAGATGTTTTTGATAGCCTGATGATAAAATAAATTATACTATTTTTTCATTTCTATTAGGGTATGGATAATTGTTTTATGATATCCTTTGTAAGATTTTGTTACTTTTCTAGTTTTGGGGGATGAAGGTGGTCATGGGAGCTTCCAATAGTTTTTCAGTAGAGGCTAGAGGTGCAGAAGAGCTATTGTATTAAATAAACATAGTGTATTTTTACATGATGTGAAAGGGTGGTGAAAGACTTGTGTAGTTGGATGGTTCATAACTTGTAAATACAAATAGGGGGAAGTTGTGATATGGATTTCATATCACGTATTTTGAATTAATGAAATTTATTAAATAATTTATAAAGCATCTATTTTTCTAAAAATATATATTTTTGAAAACCTAGGGATTACACGCCATGTAATGTTTACATGATGTGAAATCATGGGATTCCATGTAATAAATAATTTTATTGGATAAAAATTTCTTAAATGAGTAAATCCCTCCATCTACCATTTTTAAATAACCCTATACCCTAAGAGGATATTCAATCCCATAACTCTCTCTTTGGTTTTTTTCTTCCAGTGGATCCTCATTGGCGATACATGGCTATTTCTTATTTCGACATGGATTTCATTCAATATTCTCTTGGGAATTCATTATGGTAATATTTTATTGGGTTTGGGGAGTTATCTTGGATTACATTGAGTATATTTACGTGTGGTTTAGGTATATCCTTGGTTTATAGTGTGTGGTTATAGTTGTCAAGCATTTTTCTTCACCCTATAGTGCAGAATGATCTGAAACTTATTCTTTCTAGTTGGGAATACCCCATTTCTCTTTATTATGTATCATGTGGTAGGGGTGTTTCACCAACGGGAGATTCATTTTCTTGATGAATTCATATAAATTAATTTTTTTATTCAAATTGAAGGGTGAAAAGGTGAATGAATCACATTATTTTACTAATATGATAATTTTTTGATATGATGGATTATATGGGTGTGACTCCACAATGGAAATTGGGGAAATTGGGGGAGTTTTTCTCACATGATAATATGTGCGAAGACTTCTATATATGTTGTGATTGATGTAACATCCCCCAAAACAAGAACTTTTCTATTCACATATATTTAACTAATGAAATGGTTTTACCAGGATTATAGATTTTGCGATATTTCCCTTAAAATAATGTAAAATAAAATAAAATTTTGATTGTTAAATTTGTAAAATATACTTTTATCTATTGTAATGTGTGTCCATGAATGTGGGGTGAATATATAAGGTTTCTATGTAATGTGGAGATTATGGGAGATATGTGTAAAACCTGTACTTTTTAAAGGATAATTGTTTCCTAAAAATTTGGTTTATACTATACCGAACAAAACTGTATCACATTAATAATGTTGTGAGTATAAATTTAAATGTTACCATTGGTTTTTAACTATTATATTACCATCTTTCAATATGACCATTCAAAACAATACACATGATTATATTTTTGACTTTATAATTAGTGTTATAAATAGAAACGATAATGGTTAATTATTGCATAAAAGAGAAACACTCATCTCAACTAGTAGATTCATGACATACATAGACCATTTGTCAAATATTGTTAAGGAGGTTGTGTCCCCAGTCATATCTCTTGTCCATTCCCTATATTATCTTCAATATGTTAGTCTTGAATGAAATTGCATGTGAGAGATGTTCAAGTTATTGGAAATTACCATTCGAGCGATGTTACCAAAGCCTCCCCAAGAATTTATCATCATAACAAACCTTACCCTTATGTCGTATATGGGTGTTGTAATGTGTAATGTTTTGGGACCGTAGTTATTCAAATTTAAATTAAATTTTATAAACAAAATCATTGTACTATAATTTATCTCTTAATAATTTTTATACTTAATAAAATTGTGTTGGAATTATATAAATTGATTTTTTAGATAGAAATTGTACTTATCAAAGAAGATATAAATAATATAAAATACTAATATATTATAAAAAATAACAATTTTAATGAAATAGGCTGCTTAAACAAACTTCTATTCAAATAATAATGTTAAAATAATTTTTTTCAGGTGTCAGAAATTTCACTATACAATTTCACCATACTTTTTAATTCCAATATTAATTTATATAAATGAGGATATATAATTTTAAAAGTTAAAATTATAATATTTTTATATTTATTATGATAATTTAAATTTTACTTTTATAATTATAAACAGAAAATTAGGTTATAGTGAATTTATGATAATTTTCTAAAATATTTAGTTTTTCGAAGAATAGTGAAAAATACATTATAATTTTTTTAGTAAGTTTAATGTCATTATAATTATTTCTTAATGATTTAATAATTAGATAACCATAATTTAACTCTAAAATTATTTTATTTTATTATATAAGTATTTTATATAAATTAATACATTTAAAATAATATAATTTACATTCAAAATTTTCAATTGGAAACCTTGACATAAAATACGATATTTCTTTGAAACATTACTTTTCCATGATGAAATATGTAATCTAAAACTATGTTCAACACTTTTGGGATAAAATTACATAAAATATATTCCAAGTTCCCAATACAATGGGAAAATTCCATGGGGATTCTCTTGGTTATTCATTTACTGTTACCTAAGTGTCCAAGGAAATTAATAAACAAATCCTCTTCTTTTGATATAAATATCCAACCATTTCTCCATTTTATTTCACCTTCAATCAGTCATATATGAAACTGTGATATATTTATCATCCATGAAGTCCTCCATAGGTATCTTTAATCCCCCAAGGTCTCGATCCTCATGTTTTAAGAACAGTCTTAAATTTAAGGGAAATCCCAACTTCTAGTTTCCATTCAAGTTCACTTTTTATATGGTATAACTTTGAAATTTTAATATTATGCTATTTTATCCATGTTATTATATCCATTAACAATATTAAGAGTATTTTCTGAATTATAGTTTCTATTCTCATCTTTTTTTATAATTTTTAAATCCATGTTTCATATTCATTATGCTGATAGATCTTCTTGTCAATATTTCTCTAATTTTTTCAAAAAATTGTCTTATTAACTATTGTGAATACCAAAACCAATTTATTTTATAGGATTATTCACCTATATAAAAAATTTATATATTTTATTTTGGTATTAATATACATGAAACCAACATTCCATTTCAATGGGTTAAAAATGACAAAATGATCATGTGTTTAGGTCACTTTAGAATCAAAATGATTTTTATATGAAACCCATTACTTTAATTTTCCATGGGTTATTTATGGAATGGTTTTTTATGATATATTTATATCACATTAAAATTATAACATATGTAGGGTTAATCCAAATATCACCACATATCCTTGGATAATGAATTTAATATCTTGAGAGGAAATGCTACACGATAACTGGGTGAATAACCTTGGTAATTTTTACAACACTTGCATGATAAAACCTAGTGATATGCTTTTGAATGTCTAAATTAATTTTTCATCCACATTCCTATGTTATGATACCTGTAATTATTTTGACGACATGCCTCTTTACCATGTCTTATCATAATGACTCATGTCCTTACTGATATTCCTCAAGATCCCAAGTGAATTGTTTTCCCTATTTTCCCTTTATCTGTCATTATTCTATCCCTTTCCTTTGATGTGTGTCCCCAGGTTTTTAGATCCATAAAATGTACATTTTATTAACCTATAATGAATCCTTTCATGTGAAAATAATAATTGTTTATATTATCATGGATTATATACCATTTTTCTAAGAAACTAAATTTTTAAATATCTCCTCCTTGTAAAATGTAATTAAAATTTATGTAATAAAAAGGTGAGATGTTATATGATGTTTTTATTCCTGTGGGGTGGTGAGGTGGTGCTTTTTTTAATCATTGTTTTGGGGTGGAGTTTTGGAGGTTTGGCTATCTGTGCTTTTGGGGAGGCAAGGTGATGTTTGTTTGGATTTGATTTTGGGGAGGATAGGTGGTGGTAGTTTGGGCATACTTTTGTGGAAGTGAGGTGTTGGTTTTTGGGCATGATTCTAGGTTGTGGAGGCGATTTTCTAAAGTAGATGATAATATTATTGCGATTTGTGGTTTCATTGTTCTAGATGCATAGGTAGTTATGTTAATATTAATTAATTTGTAAATAATGTTTCAATGGATGGGATTTGGATTTATTGATGGGATGGACAAGTATATTGAATAAAATAACAGAGGGTTTTGTGAATAAATGTGATTCATGATTAATAATGATACAAATGGGCTAGATAATGGGTTTGGATCATTTAATTATGCGACATATTGTTTTTGTGGTGATATCCAATTTGATGTGAAAGATAAAGTGAAACATTTAGTGTGTTGGTTAGGGTTTAGTTTTTAACACTATGTTTGGGATTTTGTGTGACTATATGTAGATAATTACATATTTCATTTTTTTTCTATATGACCCCACCGACTTTGAGAACTATGTTCTAACACTAGCATATTCACATTTGGGTGTTTGTCTAGGCATTTTATTAGGAGGAATGATGTATGTATACCATCTCATTCTTGATCTCTATTCTAGGTGAGGTAGATTTTTTATAGGATGTGATGGTCGAAGGTGTGATACTACAATATATAGTGATTGTGTTATCAGAGCGGTTTTTAGGTGGCAGGTGATATTCTCATGCTTGTGGGGTAGTGAGACCATGTCTATTCAAGTGATATATGATGTAGCCTAGGTGTTTATGGGTTGGATGAGATGGGATGACGAGGCTTATGGAAGGATTCATGCCTTGTAGGTGGAGGAAATGAGGTTAATGTCCATCAGGGTCATGATTCCCCAATTCCATGGTTGTGTTTATAAAATTGTTGTGGTAGTTGTGTTTTTGAGAAAGACATGATTTTTCCATGCTTATGGGTAATAGATCCCTATTTTCTTCAGTTTTTATATGTTGGGACCATGAGTGTGGGGTGGTGTGGTATTTAAAAGATATAGAATCACTAAGACATGAAATATTATGAATTGAGAGAGGAAGACAAGTGGAAAAATGATATAGGGAACCCATTATCAATATGGCTCATGTAATATTATAAATCTAGACTTAAAATATTATTCGAGCATGCCTTGGTGAGGATGGTATGGATAGTTTACCTATTTAGTTCAGTCGGTTTTTATATCTTTCTCACTGGTGCATTAGTATGATTCTTTCACATGTGCATGAGAGGATTTGGTTTTACTACTGAGAATATTATTATGATCTAACTATGTATAAAAACTGATTTTTAGGTTTCTAGGATGGATATATAGATCATTATAGACATTACTTGCTATGAATATGGAAGGCTACTATGTCACTAATTTAGATTCGTTGTTCTGTATTTAATTTTCATGAGTTTTATATAGTTCTATTTTATTTTCAATGAAATGGGGAATGGATTTGGTTTATTTTAATATTATTTCATTTTGTCTCTTGTGGATGATTCACATTATTTGTGGATCCTATTTTTTCTAGTGGTTAATGCCAACAAATTCATGAGTTTTTTATAAATCAAAACTATTATCCCCCCCTGAGGCAAACTAAAGGTGGGACTCAATGGTTTATAATCTCTCTCTCATCCTTATAGGATCTGAAGATGGAGGGGGTCATGATCATGTGGTATTAGATGTGTTGGTTTAGATATAAGTTGGATTTTAGAGTTAGATATTTTGAGGTTTGCCTAAGTTGGTATAGAAATAGTTCGAATTTAACTTGGATCATGACATATGTAGGGATACAAACTAAGACACAGGATATAGAAAACCCACCTCTGGTGATCCGATGCACATACTTTGAGATTATTGAACAACTATGTGGCATGGACCTATTTGTAGATTAGAGACCTAGATGAGATACATGCATCATTAAGATATATGTTATTATTTTTATTGGGGGATTTTTTGGGAAGGTTAAAATTAATAAAGTGAATTAAAATGAATCAAAATAACATTCCATACTACTAAGCTTAGGATATTCGGGTATTATTTTTAGGTATGTCTCCATGAAATAATCCACATTTTGTTCAGGTAGTAGAGTTTCAGTAGGCTGCTCTAATTGATCATCATCGAGTTGTTCTGGTAGATTAGTAAAAGAAATTGTACACTTTTTAGTGGAAGGGTTTGGGGAAGAATTAGAAAAGTGATCAGGATGTCAAGATAATAAACTCTATAGAAGAGCCCAAGTTCTATTTCAGTTTGATCTTGGCCATAGTGGGATACTATGTCCCTTTGGAAGTTAGTCAGATGTGGGGAATTGTGCCTTTGTAGTGGGAACTATTTATTGGAGAACAGAAGTAGGAATATGTTTCATGGGTTATATTTTTGGAAGTATTCTGAGTAGAGTTTATTACATTAGCTATAAAGTTAGTGAAGAGGTAGGGTACTCTTTCTCTTTATAAGGGGAGTATGTTAGTGGGAGAGTGGGAATCTTGATCAAGGACCTTATGAATTTTTACCTATATATTTTTCCAAATGAGGAGTCTCATGGGAGACATCATAAGGAGTAACTCCATCTTTCTATCCAGTATAGAGTTCCTCTATATACATTTCTTATGTATCTAGAGGTTTAGAAGAAGGAATATTTGGTAAAGTGGATTCACCAGTGAGGAGGTTTACAGTGAGAGGTGAACTAACAAGGTGTCTTGAGGATCTGATTTATTAGTGGTAGTTCTTTGGTTTTCGGACATTCGAGGATTCAACCAATGGGAATTTGACCTCATCATATTCATTTCATTCCTTCTAAGTAAATTGGTTTACATGACATTAAAAAGAAATTTATCCCAGTGTGTTTTCCTTCTGTGGTTTGTGGACATCAATAGAACCAATTCCTAATGGTTACTCATGCTCAGTTTGGTGGTGGAAAATATACAAACCACTATCCCCAATAGTAGTTACATGCATGATCGTTCCAGAAGTTGGGGAAGAAGGATTATTCTTCACCAAAATGAGATGGTGCATGCAGATTCCAAATTGATGATATTAATTATGTTCATGAGTCTTGACATGATTTTGGGGATGGATATGGTCATCACCAAATAGGTAGAGTAGTTGGGAAATGTATGTTTGACATTATTGAGGTGTAATTTCAATATGGTCTATAGATCATCAATGGTATGATATGTTTGATTATTTAATTTTTTTCTGATCTTTTATTTAGGAACCTCACAAATCTTTTTAGCACCGTATATAGTCCATGATATAGGACTAGATATTTGGGGGATTCCTGTGACCCGAGTGTGGAATATTCAAGTAAGAGTATCAGCCATAATTTTTTATGTGTGTTAGGGGTGAAAATGATGATGGGGATATATCAGTACCTAGGGGATATTTTTTGGGTACAGATGATGCCATATAGTCATCATAGTTATCTATTGGTTTTATTCTATATATGATATTGTTGACTTATTATTGAGAGGAGTTGGGTTCTCATATATTTATGGATAGATTGTGTTTTTATTGGTGAGAACGGTTTTCAAGAGATCATATTTCGTGTGGATCCCCTTTTTTATTTGGTGGATGAGTTGTTTGAAAATTAAATAGATATTGGGATAGTGGGGGATCCCATTTTTGTCAGAAAATTTCTGGATATTTTCACAGAGGATTTTGTGAAACAACCCTGTTGACAGGATATTGAATTTCAGATAGGCTTTCACCACAGTGATTCTATATTTTCAATGTATCCTTATCCTATGGAATGTTTTGAGTTGTGGGATTTTATGATTCAAAGAGATTATCTAATCCATAAGGGTATTATCTAGCATAGTGCATCACAATAGGTTGCTTAGTGTTGTTCTCCATGACGGACTATTACAGTCTTATGTTGTACATAGACTTCGGGATATTGAATTAGGTGATGATCAATAAATTTTAACCTCCTGTGAGAATATAAAATCTTTTTGACCAATTTAGGCGAGCAATTTGGTTTTGGAAGATTGATATAATGTTGGGATATAATAGATTTAGAGTAAAGGATAGAGATATCCTAATGACCACCTTCAGAATTAGGCACTTGTACATATAGTATGTAGTAATGATGTTTGGTGTTAAGAATTCACCACCTATATACCTATGGATTTTGACCTCCATGTCCAGTGAGTTATTATTAAACTTCATCATTTTATTCACCAATGACGTATTCATCTACTGAATGTTGGAGGAGGATAATACTGAACATCATAGAGATTTATTATTCATTCTTCGAGCAAACATTTTCCTAGAATGATTCCAAAGTGCAAGTTTTATAAAAGAGAGGTTCATTTACTCGAGCATGCTGTGTCTCAACAGAGTGTGGTAGTGGACCCATTATATTTTGAGGATGTTATTTCGTGGTATATACCCAAGAATGAAGCAGATATTCACATTTTTCATTTCATTTTGTGATATTATTGGAGGTCTATGAATTATTTATATCAAGTTTTTTCCTCATTGAATAAATGAACAAGGAAATAAAAAGATTTTATGTGGACTGATTAGGACCAATAATGCTTCAGTTAACTGAAGGGATAGTCATTCAGTTCTCCAATGCTTTAGTTTCACAAGAAGGGTTTGATGTTGAAGGTAGTTTTTAATGATTCCCATCTAGGATTGGTATGTAGGATTTTGCAGTAATGAAAAGTGATCTATTATGGGTCTAGGTTTTTTTGTCTCAATAAATGTAATGATTTCACCCCTAATGTGGATCTAGTAGTCGGTGTGTTTGTGCTGAATTGTTTTTGAATTAACTCATTAGGAAATTATTTTTGGTTTAAATTGATCAAAATAGTTTGAGGTATATCTTTTCCCAGTTTGATTTGAATTTTTGAAATTGGATGTGGATAAATATTCTACAGAATTATGAGTTTTATATCTCATACAAAATGGGAAAAGGGAATGTTGTGGTTGATTCCTTGAGTAGAAAGTCAAGTAAGGAAGTTGTTTATGAGTCTAGGGATACTTGGGGAGGGATGAATTAGTTGGAACCCTATCACTTTGATGAAATGGTGGAATATGGTAGAGGTTGTTGTTTTAGATGATGATGTAGTATTATCTGATATAGTAGGTGGATGAATCTCATTGGGTAGACTGAGAGGTAGAGGTGATGCACAATTATTTTAGCCACGGTGATGGTTTAGAGGGATGTTTAGAGGATGGTCATAACCAGATGTTATTTCATGGTAGTTTGTTTCTCCTAGGAGTGATTTTAGTTGATTTTTATTCATGAATATCATATATAAAATTGGGCGATACACCCAAGATTATTTATGATTTATCATTTCATGAGGATTTAGTTTTTGTGGATCAAGATAAAATGGGAAATGGTAGATCTCATGGTGAGGTTTTTCATTTTATAGTAGGTTAAATCTATGCATCATGTTTCTGGTGTTTTGTGATAGAATTTAGATGTTATTGAGTTGATATGGTATAATATTTAGATGGATTTTAGCATAAGGTTACCCTGATCTCGGGCTATTTTTGATTCTATCTTGGTGATCAGGAATCATATGAGAAAATTGGCCCACTTCTTAGTGATCAAGGAGTTAAGTGATATGAATTCTTTGTAAAGATGTATACAGATGAGGTGGTGTGGTTTCTTAGAGTTCCAAGGATCATTAAATCATATTTGGATGAAAATATTACCTCATAATTCTATAGGGGGACTGAATCAAGCTTTTAAAATTCAATTACACCTCAAAATTGCATTCTACCCTCAATGAGATTTGAAGATGGAGCATACTACCCAGATGCTAAAGGATATGTCACAAACATGCATCTTTGAACATAGTGGCTATTCAGTACACCACATTCCATTTTTTGAGGTTCTTTATAATAATATCTTTCACTCATACATTGGTATGTCCTCATTAGAAAATTGATATGGGATATTTTTTAATTTGACATTGTGTTGAATGGTGGTTTGGAAGGCATCTGTTCTTAGACCTGATGTGGTGGAGATAAAAATAGGGAAGGGTCAACTTGTTCATGGGAAAATAAAAGTAGATAAAGACTAGAATAATTTGTATTCTAATAACAATATTATGCCTTTTTATATTGATAATTTTTTCCACATGTTCTTGATGGTCTTCCCCGGATGTTGCAAGTGGATGTCTAGTAGAGGGAGTATTCTTTCGATAATGTTTGATGGACCCATAGAGGTGTCAGCGTGAGTTTAAGAATTGAAATTTTGATTGGAATTCACACTATTTATTGAGATTATCCATGAATTCTTCCATGTATCTCAACATCAAAGGTATAATTATGATGAACTTCAGTTTTGTTGACATTAGATAGTTGAATATTGAAGATGTCATGACGTTCATAGATGTTCTTGTAGTAATCCAAGACTACCAAGAGAAGTAATTGTATAATCAGACCATTCGCTAGTTTCATGTGTTGTAGAAACATGGTGGATAAGAGGAGAGTAATTTGGAGTGACAAACACAAATGTGTGCAGGAACATGGATATTTTTTTAGTTATACATTCTCTATTTTTTATTTATAATGTTATGTTTGTATCATTCTGATTTATGACATGTGTATTTTTTCCTTGACGTTATATATATTGCGTGATGTTTGATAATATACTGACATATAAAAATGTGAAGACGTGATTTATAATTTGAGATTATTGAACTGAAATGCTATTAAACCATTGTAGTAGAGTCAATGCATCCCGGAGAGGATAGTATATTGAAATAGAGGATGAAATTCCCTTGTTCACGTGTTCTTAGCCATTTAGTTAGTTGGTTTGGGTTTTGTGGACATTAAGATAGTTGTATGCGTGTCAATGAGGTTGTGTGAAATATTTTGTTGCCTTTTTTTAATTTTTGGATGGTTGTAGCATTTGAGTTATGTCAATATCCTGGAGATGTATCCCAGAGGTTCTGGTTCAGGCGCCTTTACTTATGGGTCTCATTTTCTTATTCCCAAGTGTGATAATAATTTCGTAGGAATATGATGTAACAGTTAGTACCCTATCAATCTATTACATTGCCATTTTTTTGGGGGGTTTTAGGTGTTTGGGAGAGGATATGAGAGTTTTTAGTAGATCCTAGAGGTGTAGAAGAGCCGATGTAAGAAAACATGTAGTGTATTGATTACAACACATAAAATGGTGGTTTATCGCTTGTGTAGATAAATGGTTTTTGGAATATAAATTGGACAAGTATAAAGATGTGATCTTTTTTAAACAATTCCTAAATATAATTTAAAACATTCATAAAATAAACGCTGAGTCGATGTGTTTGTTTGGTGAAATTTGAAAATTTTTGTAATCCTGAGGATTGCGTGCCCTGTAATGGTTACACGACATAATCCCAACCAGATTCGATGTTTCAAGACCTTTTCATAACTAAAATTTATTGATTTGGATGATCCCTCCCTCTCATTCATTAGATGAACCCTAGGTTCCCTAAGAGGATCATTTACCCCCTTCTGTCACATTGGTTTATTGGTTTCGCTGGGTCCATGTTGAAAATCTAGGGTGAGTTCTTTGTTCCATATGATTTTCCTTCATTCTTATCATTGGGATTAAATAAGGTGAAGTTTTTCTAGTTTGGGGTGTGACTTGGGTTTTTTTGATGAATTTGGGTGCGTTGTTGGGTGATCCAAGGATTTCCATGTATGATTTTGGATTGGGGATGTTTCCTCTTCGCCCAATGATGTACAATGAGTTAGAAAAGCTTCCTTGAGTTATGGAAGCCCTTATTTTTCATTATTTCATATGATGTTGTATATATCTTATTTTGTTTACCTATAAAAGATGGATGTAAAAGTTTAATAAAAATTAAAAAATTTGTCAATTTATGTTTTAGATGGAAATGGGTAATGATTCACATGATTTTACATATTTGATATCACTGTGATATGATGGATTGTATGGTCTTGATGCCCCCATTTAAAATTGTGGTTGTTGGAGGCTTTGTATATACTAGATGGTTTGTTTTGTGACTTCTATGTCTATTTCGATTGTAGTGATATCATCCTAAAAATGGAACAGGATAACCACTTATATTTCCATAATGAAATGGTTTCCCCCAGATTATATGTTGTGTGTAAACACCACAAAAATAAAGTGAAATGTGATAACAAACCAATTGATAAATATTTAAAGTGTTCTTTGATGGGTTGTGATGTGTGGCCATGTTTATGAGTTAGTGATATGTGGTTGAGATGTGATTGTGGGATGATGGAAGATATGTGGCTCTGATTTTAGGGTAGTGAGGTCGTGGTTTGTTTCGATGTGTTTTTAGGGAAATGAGGTGGTGGTTTGTTTGGATGTGATTTTGGGAGGAAAGGTGATGTTTATTTGACATTATTTTGGTGGGGATGTTTATGTTTTAGTAGTCATAATTTTGAGGTGGCATGGTGTTTGTTATTTGGAAAGGGTTTTGGGGTGGAGTGGTGGTGGTTTTTTGGCTGTGCTTTTGGGGCGGCAAGGCGATGTTGTGATGGAGATGAAAAATTTATAGCGATGTGTGGTTCTGTTGTGCTAGATTCTAGCGTAGTGATGTAATTCCTAGTTAATTGAATATTTACTTTGCGATTGACGGGGTTTTGTTTAGTAATGTCATTGAAATAGATAAATAATAAATAAATTATGGGAGGTGTGGTTTCATTTTAATGATGCTTAAAAATGAAATTAAGGGGGCTGATAATGGTGTTGGTTGGTGGTGTTATGTTGGTTTTGTATTGTGTGGTATTATTCATTTACAGGTTTCATCAAAAGTGTTAATGGTGTGATTTATTTAGTGTTTTTTTGTGAACCCATTGGTTGGGATTGTGTGTAGATATATGTATATGTATGTGTATTCATTAAGATTTCTATACGCACCCTCACACATCTAGAACTATGTGATAACAACAGCATAGTCACACATAATTGTTTTTTACGACATTCAATGAGGATGATGGATAGATGTGCAGACACTCTTTAACACTCTATCTTGCAGGAGAGTATGGTATTTCATAGTTATGATGGACAAAGGCCTCATTTTGAACTATATGGTGGTTGTTATATCCTAGATTTCTTTGGATGATATGTAATGTGGTCCTACTTATAGGGTAGAGAGCTCATGTGTCTTCAGTTTAGATATGATCTATCCCTAGTGTCTTCAGGTGGGATGTGAATAGATGAGGTGGAATACAGTGTGGGTTTTTCACAGTACCAGGACAAAATGATTTTGATTTCATCCATGTACACTATACCATATTTTTCTTGTTATTAACATGGAATTGTTGTGGCCCATGTGTTTTTAGGAGGGATGTGATGTGACCATGCTTATTGGGTATCGATCCAAGGTATCCTTGGGTGTGATGTGTTGTGACCATGATTGTGGGGGAGATGTGGTATTCAGAAGAGATGGATGTGCCATGACATGTGAAATTGTGGTGTAAGATTTTCATACATATGGGAAATCGGTGCATGGCACCCTTTATAGATGCTACACGTGTTATATTATATTATATAAAATTATTTATATAGTGTGTTTGAATTGGAGATGTTGGGATGTATAGTTAACCACTTTAGGTACTTTGGGCTCTGTTGTTATTCTAATGGGTGAATTAGTATTCTTCATCCACATGTGCATGAGACATTGGATTTCATACTGATTAAACCATTACGATAATATTTTGAATATAAATGGATTTTTAGATCTTTCTCGTAGAGTACAAGACCATTAGTGACATTACTAGTTTAGATCCTTTGTTAGCTTATGTGCCACTACATAAGATTTTCTTTTGGTTATATACTGTTAGATATTATTAGTTGTACATATTTTATTGATACATGCATTTTGGGATAATTTTTTTATATTTTTAAATTATATATTGGTGTTTATTATGGTTGATAAATGTTATCACATTATATGATTTTGTTATAGAGGGTAATGACTCTTATTTCCTATGATTTTTATACCATCAGTGTGGGTCGCCGACCCGACTCCTACTGAAGGCATGACTCGTGGGTCATTATCTCTATCCCATCATTGCATTATCTTTTGATGAAGGGGGTCATCACGCACTTAAACATCAATTTCTTAGACTTATTTTATAGGAACACTAGGAATAGGGTCGCGTACTCAATAATATCCTTTTCCATGTCATTCCACCCATAATAATATTTTGGATCACAAAATATATTTTTATATTCAAGATGAATTGTGAATGATGAATTATGAAATTTAGCCCACAATTCCTTCATCAAGTCTGTTATTAATGGAACACATATTCAGTTTTGGAAACTTATCAAACCAAGATGATTGGGGTCATAGTATGAAACATCCCTCCCCATTTCCAATAATTCCATATCTTCCTTCTATGACTTCTTAATATTATCAGGGATCAATGGTTGAAAATTGATGTAAGACAGATAAGATATGTCCCCATATAGAAATATTTTGAGATCCAACTTCAATAAATACCATAATATTGGGTCTCTTTAAATAATAATCATTGAAAAAGTAGCATTGTATTTTGATCTGAGTGTGTCAACCACATTTCATTCCATCCAATTCTTGTAATGTATTGAGCATTAATTTTCATTAATAAACTCCAACCATCATATTTGGATTACATTCTACTAAGTCAATGAACATATATACATTACGATTTTATGATAAGTATATATATCACACCATTCCCCATACTAATAATTCCACCTTATATTTAATGAAAATTAACCACTCATAGCTCCAAATCATGTCTTGGGTAAATTTTCTCAAGAAATTTTAATTGGGGAGAGGCATAATATATTACCATATCATTATAAATGAGGATTCATCACAAAACCTTATTTGACACATCACATTATATCACAAATCCATATCCACTACATGGTATTTTTATCATAGGTATGCTGACCAACATTCTCTTTAGTTCTATTAAACAATAGCCATATTTATCTTCCAATAAAAACGTGTATTCCTTCAGAGTAAAATTTGTCATTGGATTAAACAATAATGAGAAAACCTCACAAAAAATCCATAATATCAAAACTACCCATGAAAAATAATTATATTGGTTACCATTATTTATATTTTCTAATTTTGGAAAACATTATTCTTGAAGGATTTAACAAGATAATCTCACATGAAATTATATAAACTAATAATCTGGTTTTATTACCAAAATTTACATTTCGTAAATATTGAATATGGATTCTATTTTCTCAGGGACTTCTGTAATACCAATATTTTTTTCATTCTCTTCTATACACTTTGAATATATGAGTATATAATATATAAATACTAACACAAAATGATCAAGGTAATATATAAAGAGTAAATTCATTAAATCTATGATGATAATTGGAGAATTAGTAAGTCCAAAGGATATTACTATTAATTATTAATGACCACACCTCTAATATATGATTTTTATGTTATTTTATTCTTTTTTGAACCATAACTAATGATATCTAGATCGAATAAAAATCATGGAAAAATCATGAGCTAATAATAATTGATCAAAAATATCATTGATATGAGGTACTTAATATTTTTTATTAAGAGTCATTTTTTTATTCTCTAAATAGTTGATGAATGGAATCATTTACACATATTTCATTTTTTTAAGAAAATAATTGGTTCAACCCATGACGACGAACTCAGATGGATAAATCATTTAACTAGACTCTCTAAGAGTTTCTTTGTATATTCCTATAACTAAATCGGCTCCATTCTATATGGAGTCATTGATATAAGTATACAACTAGGCATGAGTTCTTTTGAAAACCCAACATTAAAATTCATCGAATGATTATGAAACTCTTCTAGAAAGTCATAAAATGCACCCATACAATAGGAATATTAGAAATGTCGAAATAACCCAAAATAATTATTGATATATTTCCCTCATGTATAGGTAGTTAAACCCATATAATTTAATTAATTTTTATTTGGATTTTCAGTTCATCCTCACACTGATATACCATCTTAGGTTGATTTGAAATAAAAAACATCACGCCACTTCCACAATATGTTGTTATGGGATCTATAATGAGTTAAATAATATGTTCAAAAAATTACATAAAATTTAACTGGAGTAATGATAACAATATTAATAGTAAGAACATTCCCATAATGGTTTTTTGGTGGGGACATATTGACCTGATACGTGATCAACATGGTATTACGAGTCTTGATTATCATCTAAATATCTAATTATCAATGTATTGATTTTATAAAAATTGAAAATTACATTTATATAATAGATTAGGTAGAATCATAAATAAATAACACATTTTAACATATATAGTGTATGATATGTTTATCTTTCACTATATCACGTAGAAAACCAACTTTATCTATAATAATCTCATATGCATGGCCTTCTCCTCCGAGAGTATTCTATGGAAATTTAACTTGGGGAAAAGGTAAGTAGTCTAAATAATGCCCCATCTCTTTTTAGTTGAAGATCAAGATAATACTAGTTTCTTTCTTTTACACACATTCATTATCCATGTGACCCTTATCTCCTCACATGTAATAAACTCTCATTCCCTTCAATGATTTACAATATATTTATTTCTCGAATTCAGATGTGAAATAAATAGATTGATTCTCTTCGTATTCACTGATTCATTACAATTATCTTGTTGGTCGATGAACCTCTTCTTCTCTAGAATTATATTAAAGATATACGATCAAGTACATTTATTTTTTTATTAATGTTATTTGATACTATATCATCATATGATTAAAAGATTAGAGAAACTAGTTCCCTTCCAAAAATGAACTAAACACCATCAAATAAACTATCAATAATTATTTTTTGATTATGTATGAAGCCCAAGTAATGATTAGATAATATTGTAATTCTAGCATCATACGTTTCTACCCTTTATTCTCCATTTTTGTTATGGTGATACAACTACTCTGTATTTCTACTCACTATTCCTAGGGGATGTATTGCTTAAATAATATCAATTTAAATGTTCCCCCTTATATTATTTATATATACATAACATATTAAAATAAAATAACCATATATATATATAAATAATATCACATATTACCTATTTATAACATCTTATCACAAATTTTTTAATAATTTTTTATAATTATCATTTTTTGGGTGTTAACTACAGAATTTTTTCATTAATGTTTTTATTTGAATGTTTTCAAACTTGTATCTTCAACATGGTTATATAATGTATATATAATTTTATTAATGATTTAACTGACATAAATAGTTATTATATTAATATAAATTTATCTGAGATGATTATACATGAAAATTTTATAACTTATCTTCATGGAGACATTAGGTTGTACGTATACATGAGTGAAATTATAAATATTCAATGGGTGGAAGGGTAAGGGAGAATATTATATATTATATTTCCATAATTATGAGTATTTTATATGTATAATTTTTATTCACTAGTTCCATAATTATGATAACCCATGTGAGGCGGTAATGGAAAAAAATTACATCGGTTCGTTGTGTGGTAGTCTAGCATATTTTTGAGAGACCTTTTTGTTTTCCATTTTATAGAGAAGGACATGTATAAATATTATTCCATCTAAATAATAAAATATTTTTGTTTTTATTATAATGGTTTTATTATATTGGAATTGTTGGGACATTATCAAATGTGATAAATGAAGATGAAAAATCAATGTTATCAATGAAGCTGATTACATATTCTTTGAAAGGGATCCATTACATATACTATTAAGCGAAATCGGTTTGGTGTTTTCGGAATAACCCCACATCTAAAACATCTATAATTATTTTTTAATGGAATTTGTTAGGTTGTTTTGAGATAAGTGGCCCTAGGTGGCTTATAGAATAGTGGAGAGGTGTTTTTTTACAGAGAATGAAAAGAAAAAACAAAAAATTAATAAAAATATTTAAATATAATAAATTAATTTTCATGTAAAACATGAAAAAAGTGGCCATAATTTAAAATATATTAAAATATATGATTTCAATCACACCATCAATCAAAAGTTTGAACATTTTATGTTATATTTTATACTTTATCTTTTCGTTTAACCCATTCATTTATCAATTTTATCCATAAGCACTAAAAATTTCTTCCAAATTAAATTGTTATTATGTTACCGATAAAGTAAAAAAAATATCATAATTAGAAAAAATATGAAATTTAAATCCTTTTATTTTATTATATATAAAATTCTATTATTTTAATCTTTTTTAAATTAATTTAGTATAATATTATTTTTTATAAAATATAACTACTCTAATATTTGATACTATTAATTTAATTTGACTTTATAGACACCAAGAAAAAGATAATATTTCAATATTAAATTTTAATCAAATAATAAAATATTATCATTCACCATACATTTATTTGGGAAAAATAATTCATTTAAAAAATATGTATTATAATGTATTTAATATTTTTTCACTTATTTATCCAATTCTTACACAATCACTACGTAAGAATTGTGTATTCTTTTAAGGTAATTATTTCAACACTAAAAATCAGAAATAAACCATAAAAAATATATAAATTATATTTCACAAAAACATTTAAATTCATTAAATATGTAAATCATGGATACTGATGCCATTATTACTTATTTAATATGTTTTTTTACTTTTATTTCCTTGCATAAGCATTGTAGAAACATTGATTAAGTCATTTGTAATATAACTAAAAAACTCATATTTACCAAATTAAAATCATAAATAATACATTATATATAATAATAGTGTTCATAAAATACTACTTATTTTTAAAATTTTATATTTAGGACACAATTATTGATATTTTTTTTAGAAGCACGACATAAACACAAAAAATGATTTTTGTTTTTATTGTGAAATAAATTATATACATATATATATATATATATATTAATTTTGGTGTGTTATATTTTTATTATTGTATCATATATTATTTTTAAAACAATTTTAATATGTTTATATATTATATTTTTATATCGTCAATATCCTAAATGATATCGTATTTCATAAATATTATATTTTATTACTATTCCCAATAATTTAACATTTTTATAAAAAAATTATTCAAACATATGTGATAAATTTAAATATTTTTTCAAATATTAATTTCGTTTCATAATAATATATTGTTCTATGTGATGGATGTTTTTTTAATATTAATATAGAAAACATAATAAAAAAAAGTTTTTATAGAAAATATGTTTTAAAGAGAAAAATAATCTTACACCAAAATCTACTATACAGATGATTCCTATGTAATTTGTTATATTTCGTACAAATAAAGAATAAATATCATAATTTAGTATTAAATTTATTGCATAATGGGTCTTTTAAATTAAATTAAATGATAATTTAAAAGAAATTCACAATTCATTGAAAAATCAATATTTTCTAAAAAATCATTAATATTCACTCAAAGATAATTTTTATATCTAATTTGAGAAATTATATAAATCTCATATAATAACAATTAAATAGTTTTTCCTGGTATAATTAAACATGGTGTTGTGAATAAAGAGTGATATCAATGAATATTTATTTATTTGAAGTGAAATATGTCATAAAATATATAGGTGTTACACATACCCTTGGGCATTGAGATATATTAAACTGAGATAGTTCCTTTGGGGTTTTTTGCCTACTAGTGATCATTTTTTTTCTGGGTGAAATTAATTTGTGATTTATTTCATAGTTTTAGGATGTAATTTTTAGAGGAATATGTTGAATTAGTTTTTTTCATGTATTGAAGACATTAAACAAATTTTAGGGGTTATTTTTCTTAGGTTTCCTCATGGTTTTATTAATATTTGTTTTAATGTATCATTATTTTTGAATAATTGGCTATTGTTTTAAATTTTAATGAATTTTAATTTAGTTTTATTTTCATTGAAGGATGAAATTTTCACTGTTAGAGTTAAATGAGATCACATAAGGTTATGGATGGGGTCTTAACATAATGAGTGGATTTTCGGGAAAATGTTGAGTACCTACCTCTATATAGTTTTCGAAATAAATAATAAATCATAAAAAATATTTTTAAAATTATAGTTATTTTATTTTTAAAAATAATTTTATAAGTAAATAATAAAATTTCTATTAAATATTTATAATATATGTATAATGATTTTGATTTATAGTCATATTTCTAAAAAAAGTTTTGGTTTAAGTCATACATAAATTGACTTCTAAAAGACCATTTCTATTCAAATTGATACATTAATTTACGTACTTATTTTAGGATTATCTATTATTTTATGATGTAAATTTTTATTTCCTATATTAGATATTATTTTATGATTTCATATATAAGATAAAATTTTGAATAATTACATTTATTTATGTCTAATTTTCTAAAATTTCAATTTATTTTTGAATTCTTACATAATGATATCTAACCATGTAATACTGTTTAGTTTCTCAGGTTTCATAACCTATGAATAACTCATGTATTATTTAGTCATTTTTATTTTTTATTTTATATGAGTTCAAGGATTGTTCTATATTGAATTTTTGGTATCTATAAAGTTTTATTATAAATTTGAAGAGTATGTTGTTTGACTATGCTTTAAAAATAATTAAATTTATAAGATAATCATGTATTATTATCGAAATATTTTATTTCCCCATTATATATTGTGGGCAATTAGTTAATGATCCATATTTATGACCAATTTATCATTTTTATAAGTGGAGATATGATATATGGGTTTTCATAAGTGAAAATGAATAGTATATTTCCTAAAAATATTGGTTTCCATTAATCAATTCACTAATCAGACAAAATATAACATCTTGAAACCTTAATATATATCCTAAAATAAGATATAGTGTTTATTTTGGTATTATAAATAATTATTTATTTAAAAATTGACATGATGAAAATATTTCTTTTCTAAATATATCCTTTTCTATGTTTTAATTAATCTATAGTTTCTGCTGTGATTTAAATGAAATAATTTATTGAAGATAAAAATGAGTAGTGTAAAAAATTATTTCCAAAAAAAGTTATTATTTTTCAAAATTATATCAACAAAATTTTCTTTTTATATGTGTAAAAATTTGAATTTGTTTAGCCTCACTGAAAATAGGTTACTTTTTATGTGTTACCTAGTAACTTTTATATCTTACAAATAGTTGTATTTAATTTATATTCATATATTGTTTTTACTATATATATATTTCCATTTTAATTATCTATTTATTGATTAAATCATGTATTATATCATGTTTGGCTTGATGCTGGTATGTTGGGCAATTATTCTGTTATATGTTTCCATGGTTTATTTATTAAACATTTTCGAATTACATGTTACCTTTATATTCATTGTGATTAAATGATTTCAAGACTGGTTCCTGTGAGAATGAAGTTTTTATTCATATCAACAAGTTATTTTATGTAATAAGTAATGTTTTATAAGCATGAAAATTATTTCACAATATTTTGAGTATTCTAGTTTTGAAATACTACAATTTTGGGAATTAAAATGAGGTACAATTTGGATGAATGAGGATTAATATGATGTACTGAAAACACCTATAATTAGTATGCCCTATCAATTCACAAGGAAAGAACTAGTATTTCCCCAACATTATATTGAAATTCCATTTCTAATGTTATGATAATTTTTCGAACTCTAGTATATAATATTTTTATAGTTAATAGACTATCTGATTTCCCACTGCAATTATTTTCATTGATATCAGGACCAACCCAAATCAGGTGAGTATAGGTTTAGATCTTAAAAATATTGGGAGTTACTTGTTAAAACCATTAAATTTTTTATCAGATACTTTTTTATTTTTAATGGCATGTTCTGACTGATAATTTTTTGTATAAAACTATTTCTATTTACATTAATTTAAATAAGTATCAAATTCATCTGCACACCTAAATATTTACTTATGATTTGAGTTAAATTAGTGGTTCTCTACCAAATATATCTATGTTCACACCCTACATGGGCACTATGAAGGATAATAATATTTAATTATATAATTTTTAGTATAACATGTTGGTAGATAATTATCGAGTATTGTAATTTCTAGTTAGGTGATGGTCAATGATTGTGTATTCCACTTCAATCTATAATGAAAACATGAGGTATGAATTTGGATTGAGGACATGACTTTCCATGTATTCATTCTTTCATTTATATGTCATTTATATCGTTTCTCATGTAATCTATTGTATGTTTACATTATTCAAAGTTCTATAAATATGACTGCATTCCTAAATATATGTATCGTTTCATTTATTTCATATATTAACAATTGTAATAAATAATATTTTATTATCTTTTTATGTCTAATAGAAGAAAACATCATGTTGGTCTCTCATGGTATTCTATATATAAATACTTCTATAAACAAAGTTGGTAAATCATTACTGAATATTAAATCTAGAACATAGATGCTATTTTATATCTTATAGGGATCATGGGATACCCTTGGAGTTTATGATAGTCATGATTTAGAATCTATATGGTTTCTCGTGTAAGTTTCAGTAAATTTTTGTTGGATAATTGATGTTCCCCTTATGTTATATTTGTTTTGTAATTTATTCCAAACTAATTATAAAAATTGTTTTGGGATGGAATATAAATGGCACAAGAGACATATCCTGAATTGTGAAGACTCGAGAAGTGCATCCAAGAGTCCTGAGATCAAATCTGAGTGGAGAAATATTTCTCATATATTGTAGTAGTAATATAGAGGGAACTATAGTAGAAGTGTATTATTCCCTATTACAGGTACTCTTTGGTACTATAGTTTCCAGAACTATTCATCCATATGGGTCATTCAGCCACTGATTTGGTCCTCAGGTCTTGCATGGATTTTGGGCTAGCCAAGGCCCTCGGTGAAGTTTTCTCTCAAGGACTTCAAGACACCCCAAGGCATTAGGGTAACATGAATATGTTGATGTACAAATAAAACTAAAATGTCAGGTCTCTAAATGAGGATCCGAGTATGAATATTTACTATAGTAGAGTTAAAAAGAATTAGAAGAATGAGAGGGTATGATATCTCCATCTGTATCGGGCATGCGCAACTCTGCACAGGACGGCTATCTGACCAGCCTTGTGAAGGTGGAGTGCTAATAGCATGACATGTTCTGGGGGGGGATCACTTCCAAGATGTCTTGTCTGATTGATTTACTCTAAGACCTGTGGGTCATGTAATTGTCTCTATGCCTTTAATACTTGTATGGATTCCACCTCAACCCTTGAAAGGTGGATTATAAAAAAAATAAAAAGGGCCTTTGGGAAATTTATTCTTAAATGAAATATAAATGAAATTAAATATGTATAATTATGTATAGAGGATTTTTTACATAAAATAGATGATTATGGAAGTATGAGGAAATTTACATTTACTAGAGGGAGGTTGGAAATATGATTCAGATGATTCTACACTCATCATTTAATATAATGGAGTGATTTTGGTGGAATTTTGATAGTGATTCATGCTAGGTTGGTTAGATAGTATATCAAACAAAATAAAGGTTATTTTCAATGTATAAGAGGAATATATATATATGATTCCATAAAAATAATGTGAAACATAATTTAAGAGTATAAGTTTGTCAGAAAGAGTTTGTATATGAAAATTTTTGAATACAATGATACTATAAAATATTTATACCCCCAAAAGAATGCGTTTCATATAAGAAATCTTCAAAGTATTAGAGGATTTAATGGTTTATTTCTAATATTATTGAGGTATAACCTTTTGATCAGGTGATTTTCATATATATTAGTACATTAAAAAAATATGACAAGTGACATCATTTAAAAAATGTGAAGTAATATCCATTTTGATCATGATGATTTTGATGATAAATGATTCAATATACACAAAAATGTTATCTTTTCAACTATATTATTGAGGTAGTCGTGAAGACTATTAATTAAAATCCCTATGAAGGGTTTTATTAAATAAAAACACTATTTTATTCAATAGTTATTCATTCTTGTCAAAAAAACATTAAATGATATGAAATTTTAAATTAGAGCCCATACATTCTTCACTTTTATCAGATAATCTTTGTTTATATAAAGGCAAACATAATTTTACTTTACGTTGTTAATAACAATATTAACAATAACAATGTACATTTTATTAGATGAATATTTTCAGGATGATGAAATAAAGTCACTAGGGGATACACTGGGTCAATGAAGGAGATCACTAAGTTATGTTGATTAGAAATTGAAATAACAGAGAATAACATTTCAAAATATATAATGTTTTAGAGATTGATGATTTTTTATAGGAAACTACATTTATATTTAGAAGTCTCATAAACAATTCATAGTAAATCTTATTAAAACCAAAATATATTTATTGGAAGTAAAATATTGTGGGATAAATATTTTTCTAATGTATGATCCCATCCTAATCCATTTTAATCGGTTAATGGTTGTTGTAGACAAACTATGACTCGAGCACCCCAAGAACAACAAGTCATAAATACCGTTATTATGGTTGAACCATATAAGAACCAATCTATCTTAATATCCATTTATAATTTACATTATACAATTTAGATTTATTCTAATAATTGAGCATAAATATATACCACAACAAGTCACAAAGTTTATCTTAATTTTAAATGATGTTGTAATAATGGACCACTAATTCCACCTCCCTTGTTCTAAGAAGTTTACACATTCTAGTGTATCACAAGATGTATCATAGTGGGGTTCCCAAGGTTGGATATTTTTTTTGATGATATTGAACAAATATTCAATCAGTATCTATAGTATCCCCTCTATTAATTTCAAAAACATTCTTGTATGTACAAATAAGATGATTTTTTATATCTTATCTCTGGTCTTGGAATTTGACATTTTACAATAATAGGTTGTCCACCCATAGAAAATGATGCACCTATAACATTTCAAGAAAAAAGGAACATGGAAGTTGATGGTGAAGCTTCAAATTAAATACTCTTGAACATTCCAGATAGTGTTTTCTCTACGTTTATTCATCTTCAACATGAAAAGGAATCTTGGAGTATGTTGGAATGTATCATTAAATGTAATTTTAATGCAAGGGAAGCTGATTATAATATAATAAGATTTTACATTTTGGATATGAAGTTGTAAAATTAGGAAACCCTATATTATTTTTTCACGATAGTAAATGAAATTGTGGGTAATGTTAGGTGATTTAGAGAAACCCATCTAGACTCCATTATTATGAAAATTTTAATGGGAAATTTCATAGACTGAGATGATTTATCTATAGAAGAAAATCAAAATATATTATTGGAATACAACATTGGGAAGGATATAATATTTAATAAACAGAGTAAGGGATAAATGTATTTTTGAGTCAAATAGGGATCCAAAATTTAATTTAATAAAAGAAGAACCTTTCTATGATTCAAATGAAATTAATACAGAGTAAAAGAAAACACTATTTCTTCGTTGTTGGAATTTTAGGAGAGGTTAAGGGAAGTAATAGGGAAATAATCCATAAAAATTGTTAATGTGTGGTGGATTTGAGAACTCCAACATCATTTTCCCTTAGAATAAATGTATAGTAGATAAAAAGGATGATCCAAAATAAAATAATCAAACTAATATGTGAAGTATGGAAAAAATAGCGTTTGAAAATAAGCTAATGTATAAAATTTCATTATCTAGTGGATGGAGATGAGTCTTATACATAATTAATAATAATTAGAAGCATCATAAAATATTTTTTTGATGAATAAATTCTAGATAAATTCATAAACTTAATCTATCATGTGAAATATCTGGAACACTAAATTGAATAATAAGAATAAGGTGATGTAAATTACTTGGAAAACATGTATAAATTGGAACATTAATCCCATATTGAAAAAAATATTAATCTAAATAAGTAACATCACCTATAGAAAATTAAATAATAAAATACGATTGATTTTGTAGAAGATTCTCTCAAAAAACAGAGAAAGCATACAATGAGAAAATCAACTACCTCACGGTAAAGGTAGTTGTGTTTGAAAAATATTGTACGATAAAAATGATAATATAAATTAATATGAAGGTAAAAACATAATGCAAAAATTTATATTTATTTATGTTGATATAAATTTATCGAGGATCAAATATGATTTCAATAGGGAAAGAAAATATAATCATGTATTTTCACAATCCTTTGAAAACGTATTTATGAAATCAAGTATAATATATTACTACTAAATATAAAGATAAATTGATTTTTACTAATAATTTAAGATTTTAAACAAAAAATAATAATGTATAGATTGATAGGTGGGTTAGAAATTCTATTAAACAAATTGAAAAAAATGTGAAGAAGATAGATCATATACCTTGGATGCTAGGAAAATTCATATCTACCAATGAATGAAAATTGTTTTTTAATGTGATAACTTTTCCAAAATTATGAAGATTTATTTATTGATAAACATAAATAGTTTACATAATTCTAGAATATTTTATTTAATTATATACATTCTTGAAAATAAAAAATATATCTTATGATATTTCATTTGACCATAGGAAATCATTATTAACCCATTTTTTGGAAAGACCATTAACTATTGGTTTGGATTCTTTGTAAATGTGGGTGATTATTTATTTGATTCCAAACAAGAATAATATACATTCAATTAATATAGTTATGAGTTTCCTTGAACGGTGGATCACACCATTCTAAATAGATTGACTAATAGTTGTTGAGTCACATTCATGAAAAATATTGTTCCATCCCTTTTTTCCAGGAAAAATATACCACATTTATAACCTTCATCCTTTCATCATCTAGAGATGTGAAGAGGATTCCTGTACAAAATAATCATCCAAGGGTCTTTCTATTATTGTTCCAGAAAAATTTTAGAAACCCCACAAGACCGAAATTATATTTTTTAGGCACAATTACCAATAATTTTAATTAATAATAGTGATGGATCCTTCCCGATGCCTTTGATAAATATAGTGAGGTACTTGTATTCAGTAGAAATTACTAGCCTTAGTGGGACCATGAAGCCATGGATAAAGTTGTAACACAATCCATTCTAAATTTGGATGAACTCCTTTATCACGGGGATTATTTTTACAAAAGATTTCTATATAGATAAGGGATAATAATTATGAATGAGGGAATTACAACCAATTCTGATGACGTGAAACACTTTAACAATAGTAGAAATAAAAATTTTATTTATTTGGGGATAAATATGTGCATAATTTGAAATATATATGGGAAGTAAGAGTAGGGGCTATTGGCGTTGTCAAAATTGGTGAAAAAATACTAATTCTAGGATAATATTTCATTTATAAGAATATATTTTTAGTTTTGGGGTTGCAAATCTGGATGAAATGAATAAAAAATCAATAGATAAGAAGTGATATATCATGGATGTAAAATTCCAAATCTAAGAAACCATCCACAAAAAACCATTTTAACTAATTGGAAGAAACCTATATAAGACATAATCAGACTAATCACTATGTGGAACACTGAAAGAAAACTCTTCCTAGGCATGCTCATTACATTAGAAGATAAATTTATATGTCAAAAAATGTCAAGTGAAATGTCATTCATAGATAAAACCAATTTAAAAATAATCATTATATAGAAATAATGGATTTATTATAGTGAGTGATCTTATCATTTTGAAAGTGAGGTTAATATATTGATAAATTTAGAAGAGAATAGTGGACACGATTTTAACTTTATATATGATTTCTATTTAAAAATAAAAGTATGTCTTACAATTTCCATAGATGATCAAAAGTTAATTTACAAGGAAATTTCATTTTTTGATATACATAAATATTACTTAATATGTGCAAGTTACATGCGTGATATAGAAATATGGATGTCTTCCTGAAAAATCATTTTATTGTCGAGTTTATGAAGGATAAAATAACTATTTTTGAAGAAGTGGTAACTGATGTAATATTTTTTCATACGAAAAATAAGCATAATTCATGTTACCAAAGTTAAGGAATATGAAAATCAGTAATCTCATAGTAGATTTGTTCATCACAGAAAATAGAACATGATAAGAATATCATAATAACATTCTATTGGAGATTTATCTATACAGAAAACATGGGGAGCCATAGATTGTAAAACTTGTTTGAAAGGGAAGGTAAATGATAAAAATCATAGTTGAGTACAAATTCAGTTTACCAAACCACTATAACATTTAATTTTTTATTCATATGAACTTATTAGGCATCAATCCCCAAAATGTAATTCATATTGTATAACATTTAACAAATACTTCACCATGATAATAAATATTATTTTAATGAAAAATAAGTTTGATTCCATGGAAGTGTGTTAGTTTTCTATAACTGAGGATGAATTGAACTGTTTTCACATATTTTTATGACGAAAAAAATAATTGAAAATAGTTTACATGTAATGATTTCAAATCATATTTATCACATCATGGAATAAATTATGATTACAATGATCTTTATACCCCCTAGTAAAATGGTATTTTGGAGAGGAAACACATATTTTTGGTTGAAGTGGGAAATACCATGGTTATACAATATAAAATTTAGAAACTTATTTTGGGTAGAAGATATATTAATGAAAAAATGTTCATAATAAATATATATTTACACCAAATGTGATAATTACCCCATATAAAATTTGGTAGAAAAAGAAACCAATAGTGAAATACTATAAATTATATTTAATTCGTTATTCAATCCAGATAAAAAATATAAACTCTTGTAAATTTATTGAAAAATATTAAGGTATAATTTTATTGGGTTATAGAACCAATGAATTAAGCTACATGTGTTTGAACAAAAATTATAAAAAAATCATGGATTAATGTAATGTCAAAGGGATTAATTTTATTAATCTAATGGTAGAGGAGAAAGGTTGATCAAATTAACCAATGTAATATATCATTGAATTAGTTTGATGAAATATTGAAGAAGAAGTAATTTAGGAGTAAAATTATGAAAAAACATCATTAAATGAAAGTAGTGATGAAAACGTATCTGTCAAAAATAGAATGCTAATTTTCTAGAAATTATAGTAGTAGGATGAAGTACATATCATCATAAAATGCTGTGAATCAATATTTAATTCAACAATTAATATCAGAATGAAAAATTAAAGAAATGCATACCTTAGGTTAAACCTTAATCAGTTTCCAAAGGAATTGAGGGGAAAAGGTGAAATTTCATTAATGAAGAATTTGGTCATATTGAGAAGAATGTAAATAGGAAAATTTCTCAAGGCGATAAGTAAAGAATATCATAAAAACAAAATGCATGTTCAGTAATAAATTTAATGATCAGGAATAATTTTAATAAAATATATAAAGGCTTGTTTCCAAAATATATTCATAGGTGGAAGGTCTTAATTTTGATTAATAGATTTCCCAATTTCATGACTAGAGACAATATTACTATTTTAGGATATATCTTCCCATGATACATAAATGTAATATCATATGGATACAATGTCATTATTCTTTAATGGTGATGTTTAAAAATAAATTTACTTTTAAAAACTAGAGGGGATCATACTTAAAGAGGATGTAATAATTGTTTCTAAGAATAAAAATACATTATGGGGGTTGAATATGACCCCTCATGGATAGTTTTCTAAAAATTATTTTTAGTGAAGAAAATAAAATTTTTTAAATAAAAGGTTGATAGAAAAATATATGTGAGGCTGGGAAAATTTTAAACTATGATATTTACTATATTTTGAGGATGTAATATATTATGGTGATGTTGATCATACATGTTATGAACACTTAAATAAAATGAAATTATACTTTGAAATGTCAAATTTTGGGATGATGATTTTTTTTCCCAATATATATATATTTTAAAATTTATTGTATATATTATTGTCATAGTAAATGTATCGAAATGTTATATTAATGAAATTTCACAAGCAAAAAAAAATTCTATTTTTATTTTTTAAAAGTAAATACTAGATGAATTTGGTAAAAGCAGTAATTAAATATAACTAATGAAGTTGATCATAATGTTAATCTACATAATTACTTATTGACCAGATATTATATATTTAGGTACATTGTGTATTTGATATCCATTAAATCCAAAATATCATACTTGATGGATTTTAAAAGTATTTTGATGTTTGTTAAATGAATTTAAAACTATAAATTTATATATCCATGATGTAGTATGTTGAATATATATGTATTCATAGATTCTAATTAGTGCAATTATTCTGATTAACATAAATAATAAACCAATAAAAAATTATTTTTCTGAAATATTTTCACATTCGAGCATGAAATTAGACAAGACATAGAATGTTTGAGTACAATAAAAAGAGAATATGTGGATTTACGTCACTCTTTATCTCAAGTTATGTGGATGATGGTTTACTAAGAATAATTTAAAGAGAAATTTGAAAAATATTTTACCTCTTTATTCAGTCAAAGTGTAATTGATATATCAAAAAAAACCCAGTTTAATTCATCAGATCAAAACATCCTGAAAATATGTCTCATTTCATCTAGGGGAGTTTTTAATATAGAGATATAAGGTTATAGCATTTTTCAACAATTTATTAAATTAATAATATATTTACTAATGAAATTCAAAGGGAGTGATTTTTGGAATAGAGTTTTAATGTTATTTTTATCCCACCCCTCTCACTTAATGGATGATATGCAATCTACCCCAACAATGACTTATATTATGTTAAAAAATGGTGAGAGAGTGAACATCCTAAAACAATTCAAGTGTAAAAACATTTCTATAATTTTATAGATATGAGTATGGAGTTAATTTAAATATGTTTGAAAATTTTTATTGGATATAATTACATTTATTAAATGAAAATCACTTGTTAAAAAAATTTATTTTCATGAAGAGATGAAATTATTTAAAAATATTACATTATCTAGTATTATGGATTAAGGAATTTTCTACTTGTGAAATGTGGTGAAAGATGGAAATGGAAAATTTTAATAATTGAAAAAGAGGGAACTTTCCAAAAAATAAACGTGGAATATTTATGTGACCCCAGGATAAAAAAATTATTTCTTTTATTTGTTTGTCCAAACTAATTGGAATAATGTTTTTGAGAATTATTGTAATAGTTTTAAAATATAGAGATATATGTCTAGAAGACTTCACAATTCCAATGGAAGATCGTGTCAGTATGATGAGATGGATCTTTAAAAGATAGAGCTATAGAGTAAGAGACAGAGGATGGTGTACTATATTTTCAATGGAATAAAATCACTTTTTCATTTGGAAAACAATGATTCAAGATGTGATCATTATATAATAATTCATCAAGAAGATATTTTTATGTTAATTCTCTAAAGTGGATATGATATTTGATTCCATATGAAGATGGAGAAATTAGAGTATAGGGTATGAGTTGATCAAAAAGTGTTTCTGAAGGATTACATTGGAATATAGTTTTATGGAAAGAAATTTATACCATAAGAATCATGAATTTAATATCATAACTATTCAATGTCATAATGACTTCAAAATATTTAATTGAGCTATAATAGGGGTAGAATAAGAATATGGGATGAGTTAATTTTATTAAAGTACATTCACTTAATTATTATGAATTACTTTATATGATTTTAAGTCAAAACCGATGTGATTACACTAATAAGACCAATAAAATAAACAACATTCCTAAATTAATGCTTGCAATTAATGTTTAGTTATTATGAATTCATGAATATTGTTGATGATGAATCCTAAAAATGATCGGTAAAGTAAGAACAAGATTATCTTTAGTATTTATTAAACTATATTGACTTAATAATTGAATTTAGAGAGACATTAAAATCATATTTCCCATGCTCCCTACCTTTAATAGTGAAAATGTAGTCATTTTATAGGGGAAAACAATCGAGGTAATGTTGATGTAATTTTTTTTCAAATTACACTAATCATTTTGAGTGGGAAAATTATCATGATCATAAAATACATTAACTAGAAGATTAATTGATTTATTCATAAATATCATTGAGATGATTTAACTGAATTTTTATGTACTGGTAGATACATTTTTCAGATATATGATGTTTCTGAGAAGTAATATTTTTGAGAAAAATTTATTTTCTTATTTACAAGGCTAATAAGAATGTTATTTTTAAAATTTTTGATAATCAATATCTTATTATTTTAATATATTGTTCATGGTATATAGTTTTGTATACAGGTATATCCCTAACAACACCATTGTAATTATTAATTAATTATAGTGGAGAATCTATAACGAGGATATCCTCAGAACAGTAAGCAGTAGGTACCCATATTAGAGTTGAATATTTTAAATATATTTTTTACTTTTTCTCTTATTTACCTTTTTGTATAATGGTTAAAATGAGAATATTAATTGATTGGATTATCTCCTCAATATGTCCTATATGATATCATACGGAAAAAATTGATTTTTAATAATGAAACCACTGATTCAACATCCTATCTCAGGGGTTAACCCATTCTAGGGTATCATAATAAAAAAACCAATAGATTTCATAGTAAATGCCAATATGACAAGTATGAAAACTAGTAAATTTTAATATATAACTTCCAAAAAACATCACAAAAACTTTTTATATACTAATGTTGAAGTTGGAAACTATTTCAATAGTATTCATTACTAGGAATACTATGAAATATATGAGAAATGATACAACATAAAATATTATTTACTATATTATAAGAAAAAAAATTCCTAGAAATAGTAATAAATATACCCATTGAGTGTCTTAAAACTCTTCAACTAATGATGTGGTCAGACATCATGGAATATATATATTAATGTTATGTGGTCATGAACCTTCCCTTATAGGGAAATTATAGTTGAGTCTTTGGAAGGATCTAAACATTACGAAAATTTTAAATACAACATATCATTATCAAATTGATATGATGCCTACAATGACTATCTATACAAAATAAAGAAAACTATAGTCATTCTTTGTTGATTTTTTTGAACTAAGTACCAATTTCTACCAATTTTAATTTTTAAATAAATTTATATATTCCATTCAAGCTTATAAATATTATTGTATACATTATTTTATGGTAAAATATTTCTTACTCAAACTAGTTAGTATAAATTATGTGAAAATGGATAATTTGTCCAAATAATATAAAGAAGATAGTATATAAATATCATTCCATCATGAATCATTTAATTGTAAGGACCTAGAGTTTCCAAATATTTTTTTCTATTTATATTGAATTATTACAAGTCTACGAAAATTGACAGCGCGTGATTTTGAGGCCCAGTGTGCCCGAAAAGAATTTTTGATCTTTTTTAAGGTACATTCAGTAAATGCGTGAGCAGCTTTTCCAAACTTTTAAACTGGTGCTCAGATTAAAAATTTGAGGGCACTATTGAATCCACATCATTTAGATTCGCTAAAGTGGGGATTTACTTTGATGATAGTAGGTCTGGAGATGTAGTTATGTTATGGAGAATTTTAAAGAAAGTAAATAAAATAATTTTATTTTTTTATATCTTAACCTTTAATGGACAAGAAGAGGTGGGACCAGTGATGTGTCAAGCCATTAAATGGATTGACCTTTCAATATTATGTAATGACATTCTCAGAGAATTAGGAAGCTTCTTAATTAATGAGCCCCATTAATTTCCCAACGTCGTTAATTACCGTACCCCTCTCAAGTTTATATGGAGCTTGGGGGAGGTGTTGGCATAGCTTACCAAATTAACGAAGTGCAAGAAATGTGTCACGACGCAAACCTTGGAAGACATAGCCCTTTCCGGAGAGCGACAATGAATGACACCAAATACCCGAACCAAAGATCAACATTTGAGTGGTGACGTGGGCGCCTGGTTACGGGGATGACGTACAACGAGAAATCCTCAATCACGAGCAGAACCCACATGGAACCTCCATTTCATAAGCTGAACAACATCTGGGCCGTTCGGGATATCGGGAGGGGGGGGGACACCCCCCCTGCCAGCTCAGCGGACCGTGGTCCACCCACCTGCGGGGTGCGCCTCATGTGGTCGGGCCACCGCCATCGGGTAGAGCCGCACACCACCACAAGTCGGGCTGCCCACTATGGACAAGGTCGGACCATAGGCTAGCCCATCCGGGTCAGACCCAGACTAGGTCGGGCCGGGTTGGACCAGACCTAGAAACACATAAAGGGCCATTTCTTGAAATTCGGCTGTCTGTTTGACGAACTGTCTACGGTGATGGGACCCTTGGAGAGAGACACATCTTCTAATATAATCCAATAGTATTTTGGAGAATGTTGAAGTACATATGGGTTGGATCGACTCTGAATCCAACTGGGTCCTCGGAAGTAAAATGAAAAAAACATACATATTTGGCGACTGGTTGACGCGCCGTCTGTTGTGTTGGAACCCTTATGAAATGAAGGATCATCAGGTAACTTCTTAATGTGTGTTCATGCTAGTTGAAGTATGAACATGGTCTTGAGGGGCGGTTCTACTATAATCAATCGTGCTATGAGTTAGAATCCATTGGCTAGCAGTGAGGTGGAGGTTGGAGAAAGATCAAACGGAGGTTAGTACCGAGAAATCTTGTGTGGGTCCGCAATTACTTATTAGGTGTGGGTCTGATGCTTTGTGGGTCCACCCTCACTGATCCTGTTTGGTTCAGTGCATACTAATCCTTTGTGGGTCTGATCATGTGTGGGTTAGCACTCAGCGATCCTATGCGGGTCAGTGCATACCAATCCTATGTGTGTCATTGCGATGGTTAGTACCTATCGACTCCGGGTGAGTCAGATCTTGTGTGGGTCATTGTAGTGGTTAGTACCAATTGACTCTAGGCGGGTCTGATCCTACGTGGTTCATTGTGGAGATTAATACATATTGATCCTGTGTGGTTCAAACTCTTTATGGTTAAAAGCACTATCTCTTGACAATATAAGAAGATCTAGCTTCGCAACTAATCATATGTACTTCTTAACATCCACAATACCTGGTTTAAGCTGGGACTCTGTTTGATATGTGTCTATTACTTTGTGTTTTTTGATTGAGATCATGCATTGTGGTTTTACTTTGTGATATTCTGAGAGACCATCAGGAGTCTCGAGATCCCTACTAGGTATTGTTGTACTCACCCCTATAGTGGATTTTCCCATACCTTGTTGTGTATTGTGCAGACAAATAACATCATTGATTGAGACTAATAGAGCCAAGACTAGACAATACCTAGAGGTGGATCATTTGGCATAACATGACGCAGAGACAACTATTCATGAGTTGTACCTACACATCCGGTAGGATACTCGGTGGACAATACATGATCAATTTGTACTTTTCATATGTATTTGTAAATTTCAGTTGTAATCATACATCTAGTTGGGCATGTATTCTGGCCCCTTTACTTTCAGCACACTTTTACTACAACAGTTTACTTTGTGGGTTCTTCTTGTTTTTTTCTTGGACCCCGTCTCTGTACAGTTTAAAAGGAATTTTCTTCCCATTATAGGGATATTCATTTCTGGTTATAGTCTCCAGACCATGGCCTATGGATGGTGGGAATGGGGTAGCCACAACACGGGCCCCGAGGGACACGTCATAGAAAGGTGGTATCTGAGGAGTTGGTTCTACCGATGAACTAGGACTCTGATCTTTTCTTTGTAGAAATAGTGTTAAGTGTTATGAGTGTGGTTTACAGTTTTGGGAATCCAGTGTTGGTTTAGCGATGAACATATCCAAACACCATGACCCTAAATTCCAATTTCCAACTCAGTGTATGGAAGCACAGATTGCGTGTGTTTTTGAAAATTCTTTCTTGTGAACTCATTAAGTCAGCTCACTATGTATAACTTATTGACCATGGAACACCTATTTTATTTTAGAGTTCCTCCATGTAGATATCCATCTAGGGTTCCAGAGAGATTACGCGATTACTATTCATTGGGTGATGAGGCATTAGTTCAGGGTCATCTTACAGTGTTAGCACCTTCGGGTGGTGTACTAGAAACACCTCTACCCATTGGACAGTTGTTGCCACCATCCCCACCAGCAAAGGGTACATACTGACTGATCGCATTTACTGAATTTCAGCAGTAGAGGTCTCCAAGGTTATGAGGCGAGATGGACCCGCATGTTGCTGAGGACTAGATGTAGGTTGTGGCTAGAGTTTTTCACCTGGTTGGGACACTAACCGACCATATGGTGATCATAGCAGCCACTATTATTCAGGCAGCAGCAGGGAGATGGTGGAGCTTGATACTCCAGATTCACGATGAGATGAACCTCATCTGAGTGGACATTGAGGGCATTTTTAGGGAAGAGATCATCCTAGTGAATTTATGCTCAGTGCGTATATAAGAGCTGCTGCACTTACATTAGGGAAACATGACAGTGTCCCAATACTCTGTGTGGTTCACTGATCTCTCCCACTACACCACCAACATGGTACACGATCCTTTATTTAGGGACCACATATTTGAGCATGCACTCTGAATAGAGAACAGAGATTTGATGGTATCTCTCAGCATCTGAATGCATTCTAGAGTGTTGGTGAGTGCCTCTTGGTGAAGTGTTTCCTAACGGAGTAGACACCGACAGTGAGACCCACCACCACACAACACATTGGAAAGTCATCTGCGGCTGGTAGTAGGTAGATGAATTGAGGTCCAAGAAGACCAGACCTTCTAGTGGATGACCCCGGGACGCAGGGCTGGAGTTGGAGACCTCGTGAAGTAGAGAAGGTCATTTGGGTGGTAGGGTGTGGTTGAAGTGCGGTGACCAGGGTCACATGGCTTGCAACTACCTGACCCACCATACTGACGATCAACAGATGGTCGTGGGACCACTGAGGTAGAGTCAGAGATTTGAGGGAGGAGGTTACAGGGTAGAAGACGTGGAAGAGGAGCAGGTCATGTAGTAGGTGTTGGGAAATGATTTGAGGTTTTACCACCACCACCTCTAGGTGGTCTACCCCAATCACAGGGAGCAGTTAGATAGAGTCGAGCATAGCTATAGGAAGCGGAGGCCTATGACTACATCACTCTAGAGATGATTAGAGGTAAAAGTTGGGCCTACACCACCTTAGCTGTGTTACTTATTGACATAAGTTCCAGTAAATATTTTTTTCCCATGACCCTCGTTTGGAGCTTGGAGATTTTGGTGGAGTCGTTGGCTCGGTCCTAATAGTTTTAGACTCCTATGGGAGTGGATTCGACGAATACACATTACTGCTAGTAGTGTCATTTGACTCTAGGAGGTGAGAGCTTTGGTTGGGATCTTATATAAGTGGCATTGAGGCCTTACGACGTCATCTTGGTTATGGACTAGTTATCCACATTCCATGCTTAGATTGAATGTATTAGGGAAAATGTGTGTTGTGTCTTCACGGATGGGACCATCTTTTCATTCACCAGTGAGAAGGGAACCTTTGCAGCACTGGATGGACTTACCCAGAGGAGGGTGCAACTGATCACACATCAACTAGATAGCCTTATGCTCGAAGAATGTGTTTTTGAGGGTCCAGGATATCCTATAGTGGGGGACCATTACACCAATGTCTTTTTTGAAGATGTTCTGGGACTACCCTTACATATAGAGGTTGACTTTTACATCAACTTGTACCTCGAGATGATACCGATATCGACACCAGCATATCATATGGATTTTTTGGAGCTCAATGAGTTACGAGTATATTTAAAAGACTTGTAGAGTAAATGGTTCAAAAGGACCAATGTTTCTCCCTAGGCAGCCCCAATTTTGTTCGCCAAGAAGGAAGATGGGAGTTGGAGACTCTGTGTGGTCTATCGATTCCTGAACCAGGTGACCACGAAGAACATGTATCCACATCAGAGGATTGTAGAGCTTTTCTATAATTTAAAGGGATCTTGTTGGTTTTCAAAGATAGACCTCAAATCGGGCTTTCATCAGCTTAGAGTATGAGATGAGTATGTGCAGAAGATAGCCTTCAGATGTCAGTATGGCCACTATGAGTTCTTGGTTATGCCTTTTGACTTGACTAACACCCTTGCAGTGTTCATGGTACTCATGAATAGGATCTTACGGCCATAACTTTATCACTTTGTGGTGGTCTTAATCGATGACATCTTGGTGTACTCCACATTGGAGGAAGAGCATACCTATCAACTACCGATAGTATTGGATACACTTTGAGAGCACCATATTTATGGTATGTTCTAGAAGTTCCAGTTCTGGATACGAGAGGTCCACTTTCAAGGACATGTTATCTCTGAGGCTAGATTTGTAGTGGATCCGGTGAAGATAAGGGTTGTGCTATCTTGGATTTCACACAGGAGTGCGACTGAGGTGTAGAGTTTCCCTGAGTTGGCTAGTTACTACTGGAGATTCGTACTTGAATTTTCCTAAGTTGTAGAACCCTTTTCATCTTTGACAAAGGAGTGACATCGATTTGTGTGTATGGAGATATGATAGAAGATTTTTTAAGAGATGAGGAAGAGACTGACGAGTGCCCATGTCTTAAGGCTACCAAAAAAGGGGGTTGGGTATGTAGTCTACTATGACACATCTGGGAAGGAACATTGGTGTGTTGTTATGTCGGAGCAAGAACTGATCGCTTACAGAACATAATAGCTCAGAAAAGATGAGCAAAACTATGCTGCCAATTACCTGGAGTTAGTATCAGTTTTGTTTTCCTTGAAGATGTGTTGATACTACTTGATGGGAAAATGTTTTACAGTCTACTCTGATCACATGTGTCTTAGCTATATCTCATCATAGATGGACCTGAACCTCAAATAGTGTAGATGTCTAGAGTTCATCTAGGGATATGACTTTGAGATAGTTTATACTCATAGGAAGGGGAACATGGTAGAAGATTCACTAAGAAAGAGTTCAGGTCAGCAGTTCTGAGTGAGGTGACAGAGAAACTAGCAGCATTGCAGATATCCTTCGTGGATAGAGATGGAATTACATACCTCCAGTCTATGATATCCACTCCCAAACTCCTTTATAAATTTAGGGAGGCACATCTCGTGTAAATTGAATGCGAGGCTTGACGTGCACAAATATACTTATTACATGCACATGACAGATTTTCTGAAGGTGGGGAGTATGTCATCCACTCTAGAGGTCATTCCATGGTACCAGTGGTGCTACAGGTTGAGGTTTTGAGGGAGTTCTATATGCCCTCTCTGGAAGTACATCTTAGTGTGGTGAAGATGTTCCAGGACCACTGGTGTCAGCACTGGTGACTAGGGATGGAGAAAGCAGTGGCTGTGTTTGATTTTTGAAGCCTCACTTGTTAGAAAGTGAAGGTCGAGCATCAGGTTCCAGCTGGCTATGCACATCCACTAGAGGTTCCCGAGTGGAAGAAGGATAAAATCTCCATGTACTTTGTGATATGGATTCTACATACTTCTGGGGGACATGATTCCATCTGGGTGATCATTGTAAAAATTACCAAGTCATCCCACTTCCTACCTATTCGAGAGAAGGGATCATTAGAGGGTTTGGGACGCCTCTATATTCAAGAAATTGTGTGACTTCATGGATAGCCATCGATGATCATCTATGACCATGATGAATGTTTTACATATTGATTGTTGAAGGGATTATATGAGTATTTTGGGACTTATCTACGTATGAGCACCACCTTTAATCTTCAGAAGGATGGTCAGATGGGGTAAACCATTCAAACACTTGAGGACATGCTTTGTGATTGTCTCCTAGATTTTTTCCACAATTGGGAGGACCACTTTCCCTTGGTGGAGTTCTCATACAACAACAATTATCACTCCACCATTGATATTGCACCATTAGAGTCCCTATATGGTAAACCTTTTAGATCAACTCTATGATGGACAAAGCCAAGGGAGTAAGCACTTATGGATCCAGTGTTGGCACGAGCTATGATTGAGAAGGTGGAGATCATCCAGGAGTAGATGAAGACTCCACAGAAAAGGATGAATCCTTATGCCGATAGGAGACGGAGACATTTGAAGTTCTAGTAGGGGGACCACATATTCCTATGAGTCTCCCCTTGACTGGACTACAGAGATTTAGTCAAGGAGGAAAGATTTAACCGAGGTTTATCGGGACATTTCTAATACTTCAGAGTATAGGCAAGGTGGCCTACTGCTTGCCACTATGACTACAGTTGGAGAGGGTGCACGATGCCTTACATGTATCTTTTATGAGGAGATACGTGCATGACCAATAACACATCATTGACCACGGAATGCTAGACTTCGATGATGGGGCGACATTTATGGAGGTTCCAGTGGAGATTGAGGGTCAAGAGGAGTGATTCCTTCATGGGTGGTCGAAACCTCTGGTACGCGTTCGCTGGCAGCATGAGAACCTCCACGAGAGCACATGGGAGCAGGAGGATCAGATTCATGATTAGTACCGCCATTTGTATTCTTAGTCTATGATGTGGATTTAGGGGATGGAAAACCCTAAGGTAGGGAGATTGTAATGACCCAGATTTGACAAGTCATTTTTATAATTATATGGAATTATTATGAGTCTGTGAAAATTGACATGATGTGATTCCAAGGCCTGGTGTGCCCAGAACAAATTTCAGACCTTTTTTAAGGTATGTTCAGTAAACTTGTGAGTGGAGTTTTCTAAAATTTGAACCAGTGGTCATATTAAAAATTCGAAGGAACCATTAAATCCGCAGTGCCGAGAATCGCTTAAGGGAGGATTTACTTTGACCATAGTAGGTCTGGGAAAAAAGGTATCTTTTGGGAATTTCTAAAGAAAGTAAATAAAATAATTTAATTATATTGTTTTGTTCTTATCTTATCCTCCAACGGACAATGTGTGGTGGGACCGGTGATGTTTCAAACCATTAAATGGCTGGACCTTTCAATTTTAAGTAATCACGTCGTTGGATAATTAAGAAGCTTCTTAGTTAATGGTCCCAATTAATTTCCCTACATCATTACATATCATCCCCCTCTTTTATTTATATATATCATGGGGGTATTGGCATAGCTTCCCAATGCAACGAAGTGCTGGAAATGTGCCATGACACCAACATTGGAGGACAGAGCCGGTTCCAGCGAGCGATGATGACCGACACAGAAACCCCGAACGGAAGATGGATGTTTGAGCAATGATATGGGAGTCTTGTCGCGGGGATGACAAAAAATGAGACTTCCTCAATTGTGAGTGATCTCCAATGTTCCAAGGTACATGTTTAAGTATGTGTGATTATTGTTTCCCATGTTCTTATCTTCTAAATGAAGAATGTGGATCAAATCACTGACTAGTTGATCCGCTGATGATTTCATCTTGCGAGATTTAGAATAAATTTTGTAGTTTGTTGTGGGGTTTTTATTGTTGTTTAATTTAAGTGATTATTAAACCCTTAATCTCCCCTAATGTTTACGACCTAATACGGAGGGTGTGGGACTAACGAAAGTAGCCCTGACCCTCTACTACGTTGCTTCACTTGCGCCTCTAAGGAAGACCAGTGATGCAGCGACCCCAACCAACTATGAAGGAGGAGGCATCCTGACATGCGCTGTAAGGGGAGTCCTTACCACAAAGATGTGGTGGCCATCAGAGCAGCCTGCACTGTTGGCCCGTAGAGGAGGTGCAGCGCGCCGTTAGGGAGAAAGGGGCTGCGGAACGTCAGCATTGGTGGTCAGAGAAGGCGGTCGTCTCATTGGCTGGTCATGGAAGGGAAGGGTGGTGCGCCATTGGGCGCCGCCTTTGAGCATGTGTGCGCGGTAGAAGCCACAATAGAGGTAGCAGAACACATGGCTCTGATGGGTTCTGTGGAGACCGGGTGGCACCCGTGTGTCACCTCCATTTCAGATGCCGAACTCCCTTTGGGAAATTCGAGACACCGAAGGGGGTTGGGGGGGAACCCCCCCCCCCCCCCCCCTTACCATCTCGGCAGACCACGATCCACCCTCCATCTGGGCACGCCTTAGTCGATCGGGCCACCCCATCATGGTCCGAGCCTCCCCCTCACGGGCTGGGCCACCCCCTTTAAGGTAGGGCCAAATCTCATCCCAACCTAGCTAGGCCAGACCCAGACCGGGTTGGGATGGTTCAGACTAGACCCAGGCCCAACCGGAACTAGAAACACGTAAAGAGCCATATCGTGAAATCTGGGCATTCGTTTGAAGAATTGTCTATGACACTAGAACCACAGCAGAGAGAAAATAATTTTTAGATACTCAATGAGAATTTTTGAAAATGTCGAAGTATTTCTAGGCTAGATCGACTCTGAATCCGACTGGTCCCTTGACAAAAAATTTCCAATAACGTACAGATTGGGCGTCCTGTTGATGCGTTGTCGGTTGCATTGGAACCCGTATGACATGATGGATCATCGGGTAACTTCTTCATGGGAAATTGTGCTGGTTGAAATAAAACTGAATGCCTTTCGAGCTTTTCTCCAAGAATCAAGTGTTCTATGAGTTGGAATCCAGTGGTTGACAGTGAGGCGGAGGTTGGAAACATATCATATAGAGGTTAGTACCAAGCGATCTTGTGTGGGTAAGAACATACCAATCCTATGTGGGTCAAATCATGTGTGGGTTAGTGCTCAAGAACGTGGGTGGGTCAGCGAATACCGAGCATGTGTGGGTCAGATATTGTGTGGGTCCGCGCTCAGTGATCTTGTGTGGGTCAGCGCATACATTTCTGGTGTGGGTCAGATCATGTGTAGGTCATTTAGGGGGTTTATACCTATCGACTCTGGGTGGGTCGAATATTGTGTGGATCATTGTAGGGGTTAGTGCATATCGACTCCAGGCTTGTCAGATCCTATGTGGGTCATTACTGGGGTTATTACCTATCGATATTGTGTGGGTCAGACTTCGTGTGGTCAGTAGAAGTGCCTCTTGATAGAATAAGATGATCTAGCTTCATGTCTATTCATCTGTACTTATTTACTTCACTAAAACCTGGTTTGAGCTGAGACTCTGTTTGAGCTGTGTCTATTACTTTGTGTTTTGTGGTTGAGGTCATGCTTTGTGGTTTTCTTTTTGTAATTCATAGAGACCTTCAAGGTTCATGGGGACCCTACTTGGTATTGTTATACTCACCCCTATACAGGCGTCGCCCACACCTTATTTTGTCTTGTGCAGATGAAGGACAACATTGATCGAGGCTGTGGGAGCCAAAACTGGACGGTACCTAGAGTTAGATCATTTTGTGTGACGTGACACAGTGACTACAATTCATGAGCCATACCTACCCTTCAGGTAGGATCCTCAGTGGATGATCCAGGAGTGGTTTGTACTTTTCATATTTACTTTTAACATTAAGTTGTAATTGTACTATCAGTTGGCCTGTTATTTTGGCCCCTTTACTTTCAACATACTTTTACTATAGCAGTTTAATTTGTGGTTGTTTCTTGTTGTGTTCTTGGACTGTGTGTCTGTACATGTTAAAAGGATATTAATTCCCATTATATGAATATTCATTTCTTGTTCTATTCTCCAGCCCCTGGCCTATGGATGGAGGGCTAGAGGTAGTCACAGCACGGGCCCCGAGGGATGGGTCATGACACGAATGATAACTCATATTAGTTAAAAAGCAATATATATATATATAAGAAGAGGAACAAATTACTGTTTCACATAGAGAGGAATATCTTCATTATGTAATCAACATTGAAGGGAGTTATATGGTTTGGTGATAAAGTGAAAAAACCATTTTTTGTAATGATTTGGGATATTTTAAAAAATATTTTCAGAGGTATCCACTACGTTAGTAAAATATTCTAGGGCCTACAGTAGTTCATTATTAATATTATAAAAATATTAAATATATTTTTTCACTAAAACATTTTATTATAAAATAATTTAATAACCCTTTAAAGAAGTCCGAGATTACAAATTCGATGACTCTATTAATTATGGAATGGAAGTTTCAATATAGGTGAGACATAATCTTTATTTGTGGTGGGTGGTTTATTTATGTTCATTCGTGAGAGCAAGAATACTTAAATTAATTAATTATTTAATAAATAATAGACTGAAAAATCATCTTTATTGAATTGAATATTCAAAATCCCTTGGGTTAGTCATGTAACCTTAGGTATTTGATAGATAGATTATAGAGGAGAGCCTTGGAAGAAAACATCAATATCATGGATGAAAGAAAAGTTTCTTAATGACATTCTATGATAATTGAGATCTAGGATCTTACTAATAGAAATGTCAAGAATTTTTCAACAATGATTGATCCAAACCTGAAGAAGGGTGTTTTGTTCATTAATAAAATACATATCCAATTTAACCATTATAAATGTGAATCAATTCCAATAAAAAATTGATTTTCTAGTAGATCATGATTTATTGGAGTGAATTGGTCTTCTATGGAATACATAATCGACATTATATGATAATTTTTTATTTTTTTATTGTTATAATGGATATGGATTGAGGAAATCCCATGAAATGGATGAGTTTCGTCAAGCTTTTGTATTTTGTGAATTTGTTCCCCCTTCCATTGTATATTGATTATTGATATCTTATTTGGTGGAGGCTTGACAAATACCCAGTAATCAATCATTTCAAAACTCTTATTTTACAAAAAAATATTGATATAATGGGTTTATAATTTGAATCAATGTCAAGATAGAATTGTGTGATGATTAAAAATGCTTGGATTTAGATTAAAAGAGAAATATTCATGGGATCATTAATTTAGGTAGGGTGGTGTGATGGCAGGAAATTCCCAAGAAGAGGATATGTCTAGAGACCAACCAATGTCATAGAACAGATTTTGTTTCACATTGATCCAACTTTTACAAAATCCTTCATGGTAGTTTTAGTGGTTGTTAAGGCAAGAGGGGAAGGTGCGTGAAGTTTTTAGATTAAAAAAACACTAACACATTATGTTTAGTTCATATAATACATTCTATGTGGAGAATGGATGTAGCATCCATAGTTTATGCATTAAGGAATATATCAAATGCATTGTAAGACACAGCACACGTCATGTGATTTGGTGAAGGGATATCTGAATATACCCTAGTGGTACACAAGCACATATAGGACCTAGAAACCATCCATTACCGAGTACATGGTGAAAACCTAATAATAAAACATGGTTTGAGAACCCATACATGTCCTTGCACATGTGTGTCGCCACGATAAATAGGCACATTCTATAGAACAAGAGAATGGTACAAGGCGCACATCCAGACCCAGGGTAGACAAGACACACATTTTACAACAAGTAGTTGTTGTGTACATTCTCTAGGGAATTTTTAGGCCATCATTTCCTTTATATCAATCAATATCTATTACTTGAATTCCATTGGTCCATCTAAATCAGGGTAAAAGGGGGAATCACTTCCTAAGAAAATAATTTGATGCCTATATATGATTAGTTTCAGACAGAGGTCTAGGAATATCACTATTTGTCTAGGGTGGGATCCTCTTCCATTTCTTCTTCTTCAATAGGTGGGTTTAAAATAGTCATAATTGAAATATAGGAGGGTGAAAACCCCCCTACTTAAAGGATTATTCCCAGAAGGGTCTATTATATAGTAGGTTTCTTATGTGAGATCCCCTATCTATGCATCATGCTCTCTTGAGTGGAAGTGGGTTCATTATCATGTACATGACTAATTAGAAAAAAATTTAGATAAGTTCAACCAGTGTGTATTTTTAACTGATGGAGAATACACCTCACACACCGCTCACTTTTCATATTCTTCGGTCTGTTTCGGTCCCGCCATCTCCCTCCTTCACGGCGGAGCCTCCGCCGGCTGTGGATGGTCTGACCCCCTCGTCACCTGCCTTCCCTTAGAGCGTTTCGAAGGACATATGGCCCTCGTCTCTCCCATCGTCTTCACGGGGGGCCTTTAAGGACTCTCTTTATGACCCTCATCCTAGCCATCTGTCTGTCCTCCCTGCGATTGCATCTGATGTTCTTGCTTCCCCGAAAGACGCCACAGCTCTGGAGTTGGTCATCTCCTCTTCGGCCTTCGAGGAAGCCGTGGACCTGCTTCGCTAGACTCTTGTGGCCTGCTTCAGAGTGGAGAGACCATCGCTCTCATCTTTCAGAGCTTTTGTGAACTCATGGGGCCTGGATGCTCCGACAAGGGTTTCCTCCCTCAATCACAGAGCTTTCAGTATGGTCCTGGCCTCATGTAGGGACTCCGTTCAATCATGGTGTAAATCCCCTCAGTTTTTTGGTAGATGGAGTTTCTGTCTAACTCTTTGGGAGATGGAGGTTCATCGTGGAAGCGAGTCATATCTCAAAGTTTAGGATGACTTCTCTTGGAGTCAGTCGCTTGTGTTGGCTATACAAGCCGAGAAATATGAGAGGAAGAATGGAAGAGGTAGAAAATTGGCACACCACAAAGGAGATTTCAAGCTTTTTATTTCACACTTTTTTACACAACTTTTCACTACTGAAATTTCAGACTACAATTACATCAATTTATAGACCCACAACATTAAATTCATAGCATTTATGTTGGTACAAAGAAAGTCCAAAATATAAAATACAGAGAATCTATGACGGTACAAGGAAAGACCAAAATATTAAATGTAGAGCATTTATGACGGTACATAGATTTACCAAATATTTTAATGCAAATCATTTTAATTCATTCAATGAAAATAAAGGGAGGTGGACCCATGAAAAAAAATGTGCAAGTAATAAATGACATCGCAGGTAGATTTGACTCATGTTTTTAGTTTTCAATTCCAACACCCCCCATCAAAAAAAATCGGCTTCATTCCGAGCATCATTCTAAGTCTTTTGAATACATCTGTCGGTAATGCCTTTGTGAAAATATCATCCACCGGCTCCATACTATGAAAATATTCCAATTTTATCATTTTCTGCTTCACATGATCTCGCAAAAAATGGAATCGGGTATCAATGTGTTTTCTTCTTCCATGTTGCACCGGATTTTTGCGAAGTTCAATTGCCGACTTGTTATCCACATATATCACTGTGGATCCATCCTGCGGATGCTTCAACTCCTTTAGCAAGTTTCTCAAACAGATTCCTTCAAAACAGTGGATGATGCCGCCACGTACTCTGCTTCACATGTAGACAAGTGGACCACACTTTCCTTCCTTGAATTCCATGAAAAAGCAGTCGATCCAAGAAAAAATACATACCCAGTGGTGCTTTTTCTTTCATCTTGGTCGCCTCCCCAGTCACTGTCTGAGTATCCATGTAGATTTTCTTTCTCATTGTATGGATAAAAAAGACCAAAATCCACCGTTCCTTTAACGTACATGAGGATACGTTTTTCTGCTAACCAGTGGGACTCTTTTGGTTCTTCCATGTACCTGCTTAGAAGCCCAACACTATAAACAATATCAGGCCTTGTGATTGTGAGATACCTCAGGCTTCCAATTAGACTCTTGAACAGAGTCGAGTCAACACTTTTTCCTTCTCCGTCTTTTGTCAGTTTTAAGCTCATTTCCACAGGTGTGTTAACAACATTGCAATTATCCATCTTGAATTTTTCAAGAAACTCCTTAGCATACATATTCTGAGAAATATAGATGCCTCCATGTTGTTTCTTTACTTCTATGCCCAGAAAGAAGGACATGAGACCTCCATCAGTCATCTCAAACTCCTTGAACATAGCCTTCTTGAAATCATCGAACATCTGTCGACTATTCCATGTAAACAACAAATCATCAACATACAAGCATGCAATAATTATATCGCCACGATCATTCTTATTGATGTAAACTGCATGCTCATATGGACATTTGGTGAAGCCGTTCTCTTGAAGATAGTTGTCAATGTGTGCATTCCAAGAACAAGGAGCCTGCTTCAACCCATAAAGAGCTTTCTTCAGTCGATACACTTTTCCTTCCTCCCCTCACATAACAAATCCTTCAGGCTAGTCTACATAGACCTCTTCCTCTAGAATTCCATTCAGGAATGCATACTTCACATCCAATTGGTAGATCATCCAACTGTGATGAACAATAAGAGAGATAATCATTCTCACCATGTCAAGGCGAGAAACAGGAGCGAATACTTCTTCATAGTCTACCCCATACTTCTGTTTTTACCCCTTTGCTACGAGCCTTGCCTTGTAGTGATCGATTTCACCATTAGCATTTTGCTTGATCTTTTACTCCCATTTAGCACCAATGGATTTCTGGCTATTAGGAAGTGTGGTCAGCTGCCATGTGTCATTTTTCTCTATGGCGCGAATTTCTTCTCCCATAGACATTCTCCAACATTCTTCCCTTGTGGCTTCCTGAAATGTCAGAGGCTCATGATCTGCATACAAGAAAAAATGATTTACCTCTTTGGTTTGTTCATAAATGTCGCTTAAGCTTTTCATCATTATAGGCGCCATGGGTGAGGATGAGCTCACCAAATTTTGACTTGATGGAGTCCTTTCAGGAGTGATGGAATGTCCTCATGGACTCATGTGTACTGATGATGTTCCCAGGAAAGGTGTTGCTGGAGTTTTCTCCTGATGATCACGCCTTTCTTTAGGATCTTCCGTTTCGGCTGGAATCTCCTTGTTTGGTTCTTCATCATTCCATTTCCAAGATTCTTCCTCACTAAATACCACATCTCTACTCACCACTAATTTATTGGTTAGTGTATTGTAGAGCTTATAGGATTTAGACTCGTCACTGTAGCCAATGAAGATGCACTTTTCACCACGATCATCAAGTTTCCTTCTTCTCACTTCTGGTACTTGAGCGTAGGCAACACACCTGAAGATTCTTAGGTGTGTTACACTCGGTTTGTAGCCACTCCATGCCTCTTGTGGTGTCATGTTTTTGATGCTCTTTGTTGGGCACCGATTGAGAAGATAGGCATTACATGCCACTGCTTCTGCCCAGAAGTTCTTTGGCAATCCTTTCTCCTTCAGCATGGTCCTCGTCATGTTGAGGATGGTGCGGTTCTTCTTTTCTGCGATGCCATTCTGCTGTGGCGTGTAAGCTGCAGTGTATTGCTGTTTGATGCCATGTTCCCTACAAAAATCTTGAAATGCATTTGAGGTGTATTCTCCACCTCTGTCAGATCTGAGTACTTTGATTCTATGGCCACTTTCAGTTTCAACGTGAGATTTAAAAGTTTTAAAGACAGTGAAAGCGGAAGATTTTTCTTTGATGCAATACACCCACAACTTTCTACTGAAATCATAAATAAGGGTAATAAAATATATATTACCTCCAAGTGACGGTGTTTCAAGTGGTCCGCAGATGTCGGTGTGAACCAACTGAAGTGGTTCCGTTGCTCTTCTAGACACTCCACTTGGAAATGAGTTCCTTTGTTATTTTCCAAGTGTAAACGCCTCAAACACATGATTTGGAACTTCAATTGCTGGCAATCCGCGCACCATGCTTGATGAGGATAGAAGTTTAAGTCTGCTAAAATGCAGATGTCCAAATTGCAGATGCCATCTCCATGAGTCATTCTTCATGAGTCCCAAGAGACACTCCTCGGACTTTGTGTTGATTCGCAGCGGAAACATGTGATTCTTCACCATTTGGTATTGAGAATCAAGTCTCCTGTGAGAATACGTTATAGACAAAGAAGAATTTTCCAAGTTTATGTCATACCCCTTCTCAAGAAGTTGGTTGAGACTGATGATATTATTTTTCATACTTGGTACGTAATATACATTAGAAATGTAATTCGACTCTCCATTATTTAAATAGATTTTGATCATACCTTTTCCTCTCATGGGTACCTTGGATGAGTCGCCAAAACTCACGTCGCCACAAACTTCTTCGGTGAGTTCCTCGAATAGTTGTTTGTTACCAATCATGTGGTTGCTTGCACCCATGTCGAGATACCACACATTGGGGCGTTCACCAGCTTTTTCTTGTGCGAGGAGGAGTGTGGTACCTTCTTCTTCATGATGATATGCTTCATCATAGTTGGATCGTTCATCATTATCCACTTTTCTCCAACAATCAGACGCGTAATTTCCAAATTTCTTACAGTTGTGGCATTGAATGTTCTTTGTGTTTCCACGACCACGCGTGAATCGTCCTCCACCATTCTCTCTTCCATGAAAGCTGGTAGGATTTTGTTGCTTTTGTTGATGTCTTGGATAATATCCACACCCTCTTCCTCTACCATGATGACCTCCACATTGTGTGTGGCCATTATTTTGATCTTGTAGAGTCAACTTGGACTCCAAGGCATGCTCTATTGTTGAACCGATATTATTTTACATCTGTTGCTCATGCACTTGAAATGACCCCATCTGTTCTTCAATGGACAGTTTCTCCAAATCCATTGATTCTTTGATTTCCACAACCACATACTCAAACTTTTTTGTAAGAGATCGAAGTGATATTTCAATAACTCGATTGTCCTCCACTTTTTCACCATTCCTTTTCAAACTGTTAAAAATAACAATTAATCTTGAGAAATAATCGGAGATGCTCTCACCTTCTTTCATGTGCGCTGCTTCAAATTCTGCTCTTACTGTTTGAAGACGTACACGCTTCACTCGATCAACTCCTTTGAAGACGGTGTCAAGGGTATCCCAAGCTTTCTTACTTGATGTTGCTTCAGAAATCTTTTTGAATGTTGATCCATCCAACCCTTGATAGAGGAGGAACATCGCCTTGTTGTCTTTCTTTATTTGATTTTTGAGGGTCACCTTTTCTTTATTCGTGAAGGCAGCTTCTTCCGCCGTAGTGGGTACAACATACCCGTCGGTAACGATCTCCCATAATTCTTGTGACTCGAATAATGCATTCATTTGGATGCACCACCTTTCGTAGTTGTCCTTAGACAGCTTCAGAACTTGCGACTGGATTGCTGCCATCTTAAAAAAAATGGATGTTCTTGGTAACCTGGCCTCTGATACTAGTTTGTTGGCTATACAAGCCGAGAAATATGAGAGGAAGAATAGAAGAGGTAGAAAATTGGCACACCACAAATGAGCTTTCAAGCATTGTATTTCACACTTTTTTACACAACTTTTCACTACTGAAATTTCAGACTACAATTACATCAATTTATAGACCCACAACATTAAACGCATAGCATTTATGTTGGTACAAAGAAAGGCCAAAACATAAAATACAGAGAATCTATGATGGTACAAGGGAAGACCAAAATATTAAATGCATAGCATTTATGAAGGTACATAGATTTACCAAATATTTTAATGAAAAGCATTTAAATTCATTCAAAGAAAATAAATGGAGGTGGACCCATGAAAATAATGTGCATGTAATAAATGACATCGCAGGCAGCTTTGACTCATGTTTTTAGTTTGCAATTCCAATAGCTTGTGTATCCGATCCCCCTGAGGTTTTTCTTTCACTGTTGCCATTGGGGGAATTTGATTCCGGTTTGCAGAAGGAAACAACTCTTGGTTTGTCCGGGTACTTCTTATTCAATGTCGGTGGGTCCCTAGCCTCTGCCTTTTGTTTTTCAAGTGCTCTTTACGTAGCCCCTCCCAGAGCCAGGTGGGGAGGTCCGGTAGGAAATGGTGGCGTCTCAGGCCATCCGGGATTCCCCTTCCTCATGGTCACTTAGACCTCATGTCAACACTTGTAGAGATATGGTGCTATTCTGTCCCTCCCCGCACCCTCTAGGGAGGTTGGAGGTTTTCATATCGCTTGCCCGTGTGGATGTCTTGGTCGCTCGTCAATGCAGCTCTTTTCTTGCTCTGGGTGGTTCAGTGTTTCCTGGTTCCTATATTCTCGATGTTGGCCTTCTCTGTCTTACCCCTCCACCCCGAGTGGACTCGACTTCCCCACGTTCCTGGAACACAATCCTTCCCTATCCTCTGGTAGTCCCCTCAGCGGTCGAACCTCCTTCACGGATGTCCTCCAACAGGAATCAAAAGTCGTTGTGTTTCACTCTTTCCCAGAGTCACACTTCCCCGGTGGGTTCTTTCTCCTGGACTGAAGGAGTGTGCATGAGGACTCAAACAAAAATCTCCCAGGTATGTTCTTCATCTTCCTCTTCATTCAAGAACAATGGTGTATCGTCTGGGTCCAAAACTAGGCGCTGCCAGTATCTATGTTAAGGCTTATGTCATGGAATGCCCAGGGACTTGGGGCCCAGGTGAAATCATACTTCCTATACTCGAAGATCAAGAAACATAAAATCTCCCTTGTTGAGGTCCTTGATCCCAAGCATAATGATTCCATGCTTCCAGATTTTGCTCGGCATTTATGTATGCGGGACTCTATGCATACAGGGCCATGTAATTCCTATATCTGGATTTTCTGGAATGTTCCATCTCGGTGATATTTGCTGATGGATCGGACTTGTATATTACCACAAGAGTTACATCTAACTCTAATATGCTCTTTATCAAATTTGTATATAGAAGCTATGACTAACAGAAAAGAGAGGAACTATGGGGCGACCTGGGTGGTTTTTCCCTCATAACCATTCCTTGGATTGTGGTTGAGGACTTCAACACCGTGGTTACTGTGCAAGAGTGAAGAGGCATATGACCCTTTTCTAGTCGGGAATGCAAAACCTTTTCTCACAATATGGCTGTCAATGGTCTTATAGATCTGAATTTCTTGGGAGATCTCGTTACATGGTGCAACAATAGAAGAGGAAACTCTTGTTCATGGAGCCTATAGGACCGCATTCTAGATAATAACCAGGCCATTTCACTCTTTGGCAACTCAAATGTGACAAATTTAGTTCGTGAAATTTCTGATCATTCTACGCACTTGTTTACTTTGTCTTGGAGGCAAGAGAGGGAGGAGCATTTCCATTTTTCACACCTTTAGGTGGACATACCGGGTTATCTCCAGGATGTTGAAAGTTCTTGGAATAATCTAACACAAGGGAGCGCTTGGTTGAATCTTCACTCCAAGCTTCGGAGGCTGAAGGAAGATCTTATAGCTTGGGTTCTCCAGCAACCCCACATCGATATAGACCTGGACTAGGCTAGAGATGATGTTGAGTGCCTAGAGACTAGCTTGGAGGATAACTAGGATGCTGAGATCTTCGGGGAGTTGGCTAGGAGGAATGTAGTTTTGGAATATCTCTTTCTCCGATAGGAGCGGGTTGTCAGGGAGCAGTCCAGAATCAAGTGGCTCCACGAAGGCGATCAGAACACGGCATTTTTCCATGCATGCCTTAAAATAGGAGAAATAGTAGGCCTAATATCCTCCTTGATAATGGTTCCTATTCTGATGATATCAATGTGGAAGGATATTTAGTAGTATCCCACATTCGTGAGCTATTAGCAGGGATTAACACAAGAATCAAGGAGGGTAATCCCGAGGGTTGAGAGGAGTTTTTGGAGGTTTTTCCTTCCTTGGTGTCCTCTGAGGACTGATCCTTGATTGAGGTTGTTCCCACTGTAGATGAGGTGCATGAAATGATGAAAGGGATAAACCTGGAGAGTGCTTCTAGTCCTGATGGTTACTAGGATCTTTCAATAGGGATACCTGGAGTATTGTAGGGAAAGATTTAACCATGGCGGTGAAATACTTTTTCTGGGGAGCCAACCTTCCCAGAGTGTCCAGTGTGACTTCTCTTGTCCTTATTCCAAAAATCATGGACCCCACATATCTTCTCCACTACAGGACAATTAGATTTTTAAACTTCTCTTATAAGGTGCTTTCGAGTGTCATATGCCAAAGGCTTTCTGGCCATATCTCCACGTGTGTATCCTGAGTGAAACACAGTTTTGTTAATGGGAGATCGATTCAAGGGGCCATTGATTTGGCCCAAGATCTAATAGGTGATATTAACTTCACATCCTGAGGTTCAAATATGGTGATTAAACATGATATGGATAAGGAATTCGACCGGGTTGAGAGAAATTTTATCTTGAAGGTGCTTGTGAGGATGGCTTATTCCAACATGGATACAGATCTTCTCTTCAGGTGTTTCATTTCCTCATGGATGTCTATCTCTTTTACGGGCAGAATCTTTGGTTTTTTAAGGTAGTGTGTGGTCACAGACAGGGTGACATGCTATCTTCACACCTTTTCATTCTTCCTCATGATGTTCTCAGTCGTATCCTCGACATGATCTTGTTGTGGGGTAGTAATTTTCCCTACATGTGTCAGGCTCTTAGCAACAAGGTGATGCATCTAATGTTTGCGGATGACATAGTTATTTTTTTAATGATAGTAAGAGATCCTTAAGAGAATAAAATGATGTCATGGATGCCTATTGCAAGTGTAGAAGACAAATGATAAACCTTTCGAAAAGAAATTTTTATATCTCGAACAAGTGCTCAGACCAACGGGTTGCATCTATCATGAGCAGTTTTCACATGTAGTGGGGATCGTTCCCAATGAAATATTTGTGTGCCCCCTTCTCTTCAAGGAAACTGAACATCCACCACTATTATCACCTACTTTGGAGGATGGTGGACATGATTTTAAACTAGAATAATCAGTTTTTGTAATTCAGAGGAAGGATTTCTCTCGTGAATAACATCTTGTCTTCTATGACCTTAAATGCGCTCTCTGCTATCAGGGTTCCTTAGAAGGTGGTTTCCTCTATCGACAAAATTTTGGAATCATTTATTTGGGATGCCCATGGTGACGACAGACATCACTGGGATTCATGGGGGCGTATGGCCCGACCGAATGGGGTAGTGGGAATTAACGTTCGAAACCTGTCGTTCACACTCCAATGCATGCATGCTAAGCTCGGTTGGGAGTATGTAGAGGAGAGAACCCTTTGGGGTTACCACATGAGATGGAAAGTTAGGGAGAAGGCGGCCCCTGCTGGGGGGAACCCGCCATTGATCTGGCCAATAATTCACCCGCACATTCACATGCTCAAGGCCCACTCTCGATGGATTGTGGGTAGGAGAGATGTTTCCTATTGGTTCCACAACTGTATGGGAGGGATTCCTGGCTTACCTGGGCACCTCATACCTTGAATTACCTTCAATGAGGCTAGTTTCTTTTCGGGATTTATTGATGTTATTCTGACTTCTGATCAGAGACATGATTACAACAACATTGTCTTCAGCCCAGACCCTGACAGGTGCATTTTTACCGAATCTGCTTCTTGTTCTTCTTGGCTAGGGAGTTTTACAGGTTGACGCAACTAGGGGTGGACGTGGATGTATTGGGGGAGTTACTATGGAGGATGTAAATTCCGGGTAGGATAAACATCCATCTATAGAGGATTAGGAAACACACGCTGGATATGGATGAAAATATTCTGCACATGGGAATCTCCTACGTTTCCAGGTGCTCCAGCTATAGTTCACACAAGGCAGAGACTATTAAACATCTCTTATTTGGAAGCGGATGAGAGGGTTCTATCTGAAACTCATTCGGTTATTTCACATGCTCTCAATTATATGATACCCATTCATGTTTATTTGATTCCTGGGTTCATGGAGCCGCTACTGAGGGACTAGAGAAAAAGGTGAGATCATTGGTCCTTCTTGCTAGATGCTGGTGCATTTGGAAAGCTTGGAATTATGCTCTCTTTGAAGGGGTGGCCACCCGGTATCACTAACTGATCAATCGTACCAAACTCTTGCTCAGGGATTTCTTCGAAATTCTCAATTATGGGGAGGATTCCCCCACCCTCATGCTCATCAACGCAGGTAAATCACCCCTCTCTATCAGAGCCAGACAAGGGGTACTTGTGCGATGGTATCCTAATTCCTCATGTTTAAAACTCAACACTGATGGTTCTTGGGTCTCTGGTATTTGTCGCCGAGGAGGGGTAGTTCGGGATACCAGTGGTTCTGTAATTTTCACTTTCTATGCATGTTTTGGACAATTCCATACTCTCCAAGATGAGGCGATGGATCTTTTAACTAGTCATAGGCTCTTCCAGTAAAAGAAGATATTTATTGCAGTAGGGGAGATGGATTACATAGTCCATCACGAATCACTGAAGGGAATTAGTAGGGTGCAATGGCCTATCATTTATACAATCAGATGTTGTAGGACATATCTTAGTCGGGACATGGAGGTCCTTTACATTTGAAGGGAGGGAAATAAAGTTGCAGACTTTCTGGCCTCTACTTCTACCAATGGTATTGATATCACTTTGTTTTCCAGTCTTAATTCACTGCCTCCGGAGGGGGCAATTCTTGTTACAGGGGATTCCCTTAACTTGCACTATTGTATACCTCCTTGAGGATCTCTCCTTGTTTAGAGTTTCCATATTAATACAAATTCATAATGATTAAAGTTCCACCAGTGTTATCATGGTCATTGAGTGATTTATCTCTTCTGAGAGTTACCTTGAAACCTCGAGTTGAATCATGTGGATGGGTGAATGGTTGGGACCTTACCTTGAGACTTGGTGTATACCATGTGTACATTATTATTATAATTATTATTGTGCTCTATATTCATATTAAAATTCCTATGTGATGATGAGAATAATAATATCTTAATTAATTATATTTGGTGATTTTTGGTATTCCTACTGGATATAATTATACTCATCCTTTCATGGGATCTATCCAGACATGTCATGTTGTATGTTGGAACATAACTTCCAACAGATTTCTAGGAGAAAAAAATAGATGGATCAAAGTGATACATCTAGACCATGGTTCAGATTAGGTGATTCATTTTAATATATTCCCGTCTTTTATTAGAATGATAGAATATTTTATAGTTTTGGTTAGATTTTTTTCTACCTTTATGAGTTAAAATAATTTTATCATATTCTTATTGTTGAATATAGATTTTTTCTATTACATAGAAATTAGTTTAATTTTATATTTAATCATGGGGTTGGAGGATTGGAGATGTGTTTGTGCATATAGATACCTCAGGTGGAGGCCTCCCATGTATTTGATATGCCTACTCTGTGGTTGCTTCAATCTATTGGATTATTAGAGGTGGGTTGGGGTTTCACACTTAGCGTACCACCTACTAGGGAAGACCTATTTTTGTGGGTTGTGGTACATTTGTATCAGTGATGGTAATATTAAGACCATTTTTTGGGGTTTGAGTAGCCATGACGTTTGGTTCGGAAATTTGGGAAACAATATTATAGTGTTTTTAGTTCATTTTTAAAGAAAGGGAATCTAATGTTAGAGTGATGTCTTACAAATATATTCACCAAGACATTGGTAATAGTTTTATTGAGTTGGTATGTAGATGAACTGGTTGCATGAAATATAAAATTATATCCATCATATAGTAACGGGTTGTGGTTTCCATGTTCTTTTCGACTAATCTCCCCAGATATACATTTTGACTATAGAATTTCATTATTATTTTAGGATAACTTTATTATGATATCTAGATAAGATTCAAATGTGGTATTGTGATGATGATAAACCTTGTTATAATTCTTTATTTGAGGGACCCTTGGAGAATGTAGTGCCTCCAAGGGGTTTTTCCATCTTGCCACCACCCATTGAGTGGATGGTTCCACTAGCAGTACTAGCTTAGGAATTTGGTCAGATGGGGTTTCAACAAGTGTTATATGGGTATTGTATAATCCAAGTTTTGGAAGACCAAGATCCTCCAGTAGACAAAGACTGGCTTCAGGAAGATACATGATTTTTATCCTTATGTGAACACCTCAATATCGGATACTGGTTCTAGAAGTGATTCTTTATCATTGATCATATTACAGATGGTGGTGTCTAGAGAATGATACACATGATGAGACATACCTTGTACGAATGGAGTTTGAGGATATCTTCAGGAATGAGTTCTCTCTAGAAATGTAGTGTGTAGTTCACATCTAGAATCTTCTGTAGATTCCTAAGTGATGAATGACTATGGAAGAGTATTTATTGAGGTTCACCAAACTCCCATGATAATCTCTGGATAAGGTTCACAATCCTTCCATTAGAACATATAAAAACATATTTGGACTATTACATGATATATTCCAAGTTGTGATATATCCTTGTATTCCTACATATTCTTCATTACTTGAGTGCGATTTAGATTTGGAGAGATTTCTAGATTAGAAGTCACCAACAACTAGTGAAGATAGAGGAAACATAGAAGATGATATATTAGTAGTGGGTAGACAGAGAGCGAAATAATACAAAAAATGTGAGAATAATTAGTGTATAATCTCATGATATGGGTCAATAATTCAGGGTTATTATATTGGATTGAGTCACCCATGGGAGATGTGGTGTTTTTGTTGTGATATTCAGGGGAATATTAGAATGGATTGTCCCACACACCAAAAATATTATAGAGATATAGTTTATGGACCATCTTAGAAGAGAAATAATCTAGTTAAGGGTGGTCTATAGGGTGGAATATCTGGTAATGGATAATAGAGAACTATAAGAGGTCTCCGATGATTGGAAATTTTTCAACCACCACCCCCATTATGTAGAGGCCTATAAGTAGAGGCCCTGTGAATTTTTATATGTATGATTTATGTAGCATACCACTATTTATAAAATAACCTTTCATTACATTACACAGAATAGAGGATCTTTAAGGTTTAGTGTCTTGGAAACCAGGAACATAATACATGAAAACAACAAAAACATTCTTCTTAAAGCACTTGAAAGGATTCTTCTTAAGTTCATCCTAGGTTCATTACTGCATCTCATAACCTGGGGACATAAATCAAAAGAAAGGGTGAGAAGAAGGCCCAGTAAGGGAAACAAGAGAAACATTTTACATGTCATCTTGAGATACTTCAATAAGGTCATGAAAAGAACTTTAAGGCATGAGAAATAAATCATGAGATATATCATAATAAAAATAACATTTTTCATTACTTGAAGATGTGGATACAACATTTAATATTGACAATCATTTTGTTTGACCAAGGACCATCCCCAAGTTGTCATTAAGAATTACCAAGGTTATTCACCAAGGTATCAGTTTAAAAGCTCATCTCTAGAGATTAAGTCTTTACCCAATGCATTGGAGCGCTATCTGGGCGCACCCTTGACATGTCATTATTATCATGTGATCGACATATATCATCAAAATTCATTTCATAAAAAACACATATAACATAAAAGAAATGGGTTTCAATTCATAATCATAACGTTTTAAAACTGCTTTAAAGACATGATCTTTATGTCACTTTAAACCCACGGAAAGGGAAAGAGAGTTTCATGTATGTAAATACCAAAATTTAAAATAGAAAATTTTGATATATATGTAAATACCCATGTAGAAATAATAGCATCGAGAATTCACTTAATAACATAAAATAATTTTGAGAAAACAGAAAGGCATTTTGAGACAAAAATTCTGCAGCATAACAGCTACGTTACAAGGTTTTAGAAAACGTTGAAAAGAGAGGGTACATCGGTCACCCAGTCATAAATGATCTATAAAAATAGTATAGGGAAAAAATATAAAGGACATTAATCATGGTAATGATATTTGAAGAACATACCATTTGAAATGAAAAACATGGAAGTAAGACAAAAATAAGATTTCTCTTATAAAAATTCGACAGCATAACATTGTCAATTAAACTTCAATAAAAATGAATTGACGAGATAAAATAGGGTCTCTCATCATATGATCATAAAATATCAGTATGATAGATATAGAGATCATACCCCAACATAATAAAAAGGAACTTGAAAGACTTGACATGAAAATAGAACTTGAAAAATGAGAAGGGTGAAAGAATCCCTTAAAAATTCAGCATCCTAACAGCGCCACTTAAACATTCATAAAACAAAATGATGAGAGTAAGAGGGGATCTCTCATCATATGAACATGAAAGAGAAGTAAGAGGAATATAAAAGAACATCCTCCCATATAAGAACATGGAGCATAAAAGGAATGACATAAAAGATATTACTTGAAAAGAAAGAGAGAGGTCGGATCCCTTACCTTAAACATAACTCTTAAAACTCAATGGTTGGGACCTTGAGAGGCTTGAGGGAACCTTGGGAGGACTCCTTGGGAGGTAAAAAGACCAGAACTTCGTTGAGGATGGTTTTGGAGTCGAATGGATGAGAGGAGGGCATGGTATTTATAGGGAAAGTGAGGGGACAAGAATTAATTGCCAAGGGACACCTCATACCTTATCTTATGATTCATAAGTCGACCATATTGATTATATAATTAATACATCATTTAATGATGTCATTAAACACTTGTAACTTAACAACTATATTTTCACTATTCACTGAAAATTTATCTTTCTCAGAAAAATCCCAAAATATTACCTTAACCAAATATCGATGCTCTGATTACAAATATGAACTCCATTTTATAAAAATAATTTTCTAAATATTTTTAGTTTAATTTTTAAATAAAAACACTATTCACCGAAAATTCATTTTTTCAGAAAAAACTCCAAAAATTACCATAACATAATATCGGTGCTCTGAGTTCAAAAATAAAGTCCATTTTATAAAAATACTTTTCTAAATACTTTTCAATTTAATTTTCAATTAAAAACACTATTCACCCGAAAAAACAAATACTTGACTACTAATTTATGATACTATTATTTACCTGTTTTATTGAATAACATTACATAATCTAGGTGTCTATATTATATTAAAACTTTCTTTGAGAGAAATTACTTATCCATTTGGTCACATTTCTAATCCTAAGCGTAAAATCACTGTTCATAATTTACTATTCATCAAAAACTATGTTGGTCTTATTAGACTCCAAATTCTTTACTGATCTCTTTTGCAGAAGACCTTTTTTTTAAAAATCATTACACTTCATTAATTATTTAAGGTTTACATAAATATTTCAAAATATCCTTTTTTTCAAAATTCATCAATGAATACATCCTAAAATTATCCGGACATTTGAAATTTCACAAACTTCACTAAAGGAAGTAATCTCAATTTATTAATCCCAAAGGATTACACAAAGATGCTAGGGTCTCTTCACATAGAACCTTATAACACTAGCATATGAACTAAGTGTAAGGTTTCCTATGGTGATAGAATCTGAGGGAGGCTCAGATAACATTGCCATAGTAGTAATCTCTACTAACGTGAACTTCTCCCGTAGGCGTTTCCTTTCAAGATTGACATGCTGGAGTTCGGCTTGGGCATGGTCCAAAGCGAAGCCCAAAGATGCCACCTCCTTCCCAAGCTCTGATAAATGGGCTTCATAAGGTTCGAGTCTACTGGATGAAGCCGTCGACTCCTCTTTCTGCATTAACCATTAAAATCTCTATTATATCATTAAGAGTAAGTTAATATATTACTCAAAAAGTTTCGGTCGTTACATTCTTCCCTCCTTAAGAAATTCCGTCCCCGAAATTTATACTTGAGGCCTAGTTGAAAAGGTGAGGGTACTTTTGCATGATCGTTTCCTCAGGCTCCCAAGTCGCTTCTTCATATTTATGATTCATCCACAACACTCTCACAAGGTGGGTAGTCTTGTTTTGTAGAACCTTGTCTCTACGGTCTAAGATCTCCACTAGTTGCTCCTCATAAGAGAGGTCATGTTCCAGTTGTACCACCTATGGGTTTAGTACATGTGAAGGTTCGGGTATGTACTTCCTCAAGAGAGATACATGGAAGACATTGTGAACTTGAGTTAGGTTCGGTGGAAGTGCTAGACGATAGGCCACTGCTCCTATGCGATCAAGGATTTCATAGGGGACAATGTACCTAGGTATGAGCTTCCCATTTGTCCCAAACCGCATGACTCTATTCCATGGAGAAATTCGAAGGAAGACTTTGTCGCCAACACCAAACTCCAAGCCCCTTAGACGATTGTCAGCATAGTTCTTCTACCGACTCTGAGCAGCCTGTATGTGTTGTTGGATGGCATGAACCTGTTCTGTCTTCTCTTGCACGAGATCAGGCCCAACAAGCTTTCTCTCACCAGTTTCATCCCAACATGTAGGAGTTCTACATCGCTTTCCATACAGAGCTTCATAATGTGCCATCTAAATACTCGAATGGAAGTTGTTGTTATAGGAGAACTCAACTAATGGAAGGTGTTGATCCCATCCACCTTTAAATTCCATTGAGCATAATCTCAACATGTCTCTTAGTGTCTGAATAGTCCTTTCAGATTCGCCATCAGTTTGAGGATGATAGGCCGTACTAAAATTCAATTTAGTATTCAGAGCATGTTGAAGACTTCTCCAGAATTTTGATGTGAATCGTGGATCATGATCAGACACGATGGATGGTGGTACCCCATGCATCCTCACCACTTCTTTTACATATATCTTGGCAAGTTGATCCAGAGATAAATCTTCCTGAATAGAGATAAAATGGGCGGTCTTGGTGAGACGGTCCACAATAACCCATATCACATTGTTTCATTTGGATGTTTTCGGGAGACCAGTTACAAAGTCCATAGTGATATTATCCCACGTCCATACTGGTATGGGTAGCGGTTGTAATACCCTCTTAGGAAGTTGTCGTTCTGCCTTTACTTGATGACACACCAGGCACCTTGTAGTGTAATCAGCAATCTCCCTCTTCATGTTATCCCACAAATAATGATCACGAAGGTCTCTATACATTTTAGTGCTTCCTGGATGTATAGATAAAGTATAGCTATGAGCTTCATCCATCAGTTCTTTCTTTATCTCCAGAATAGATGGAACACATAGTCTTGTACGAAATTTAAATACACCTTCTTGATCAATATTGAAATCAGGGAACTTCCTATCTTTTACAGCCTCCATCTTCTCCTGCAGAAAAGGATCTTCTTTTTGAGCCTTCTTGCTCTTCTCTAGTAATGAAGCTTGAGAAATAATTTGGGATAGGGTTGATGATGTCCCTTTACTTATAATTCCCATGTCCAGTTTTACTAGATCTTTAATCAAGGGATCTCCTAGGATCCTCATTATTGCCATAACAACAGGGTCTTTCCTGATTAACGCATCTGCAACTTTTTTTGCTCTTCCAGGGTGATAATGAATTGAAAAATCAGTCTTTAATAAGCTAAAACCATCTCCTTTGTCTCATGTTCAATTATTTCTGTGTGAAAATATACTTTAAACTTTGGTGGTCAGTATATATATCACAATTCTCCCCATAAAGATAATGCCTCCATATCGTTAGAGAAAAAACAACTGCCGCTAACTCTAGTACATGCGTAGGATAATTCTTCTCATGAATTTTCAACTATCGATATGCATAAGAAATTACCTTTTCATTTTTCATGATGATTCACCCAAGCCCTTTCAGAGATGCATCGCTAAAAATAACGAATCCTTCTTCGATAGAGGGTAGTGTTAACATAGGTGCAATAACCAATCTCTTCTTCACCTCTTGGAGACTTTCCTCCCATTCCATTGTCCAGATGAACTTAGCCCCTTTTCGAGTCAACTTGGTTAGTGGATTAGAAAGCTATGAAATTTTTTTCACAAACCTCCTATAATATCCCGCTAAACCAAGGAAACTACGAATCTCAGTTACTATTGTGGGATGAGGCCACTCCTCCACAACCATTGTCCTTGTAGGGTCAACCGAGATTCCTTCATTGGTTATGATGTGCCCCAAGAAAGCCACTTTTTGTAACCAAAACTCACACTTTCTAAACTTTCCAAAGAGCCTCTCCTTCCGTAGAGTTTTCAAAATAACCCTCAGATGATCTTTATGCTCCTCATGACTTATTGAATATTTCAAAATATCATCCATAAAAACTACCAAAAAGTTATCAAGGTAGTCCTTAAAGTCTCTATTCATCAAATCCATGAAAATTTCAGGAGCATTAGTCAAGCCGAAGGGCATAACAGTAATCTCATAATGCCCATATCTTGATCGGAAGGTAGTCTTCAGAATATCTTCCTTCTTCACCCTCAGTTGATGATAACCAGATCAAAGTTCAATATTAGAGAAGAATTGAGCCCCATGATGTTGGTCAAATAAATCATCAATTCATGGAAGAGGGTATCTGTTCTTTACTGTGATCCCGTTCAGTTAACTATAATCAATGCATAGACGCATTGATCCATCCTTCTTCTTCACAAAGAGAACTGGTGCTCTCCAAGGAGACACACTCAGTCGGCTAAACCCGTTCTCCAACAAGTCTTTGAGTTGTTTCTTTACCTCTTCTAGATCCACATTTTCCAATATATACGGGGTCTTTGATATCGGTTGAGATCCAGGTACGAGTTAAATGGAGAACTCTACCTCTCTTTCTGGGGGAGGTCCAGGTAACTCCTTAGAAAATACATCCATGTATTCTTGAACAATTGGAACATCTTCTATTTTTATGCTCCCTTTTCCTTCTTCATCATCACCGATTAACTCCATAAAGAACGCTATAGGAGGTGCTTCTAGATAGGGATCAGTTCGGGATATATCTCCTTGGAAGATAACTGTCGGTCATTTATTCAAAACTACTGAGATTTCCTTACTTCTGCATTTGATCTTAGCATTATACTTTGAGAGCCAGTCCATCCCTAGTATAACGTTGAATTCCAACATGGGAATGACTACTAGATTTGTGATAAGATTTTTCTCACTAAAGTAAACACTAGAGTTTATAAACACTGTTGATGCATGGATAATCCCACTTGGAGTCTTGACTGACAAATCTACCTCAAGCAGTTCGGGGATTGATTCTATATTCTTTGCAAACTTGGAGGAAATAAAGGAATGCGTAGAACCAGAATCCAACAAAGTAGTTGCTAGTTTTGAGAGGAAAACAAGAGTACCTGATACCACGTCATTCGGAGCTTCAACTTCAGTTGTTGTGATAGAAAAAGCACGACCTTGCTCCCCTGGCCTTTGCTGAGGTTGACGGTGATTCCCCTCCACTGCCCTTGGATTTGGACAGAGATTAGCATAGTTCCGAAGCTGTCCACACTTGAAAAAATAGACTTCAGGTAAGTCCAGAACCATATTTCCCCTGTCGTTAGTGTTGGGGAGTTGAGGCTTCACCTCACTACGACAATTCCGAGCAATATGGCCTCCTCTTCCACACTTTTAGCACTTTCCACTTCCGATCAAGCAGTTCCCAGTATGCTTCTTCACACATTTATTGCATGTGGTAAGTTGCATTTGCTTTCCACCTCTTCCCGGATCAAAAGTCTTCCCTAAACTAGGCTCTAAAGATCTCTTCTTTTCATTTGATGTATGAGACAACTATGTCTCACCAAACACTAGCTCGACTTTAATTGCACTCTACACGATCTCCTCGTAGCTATCGTTGTCCCAGTTGGCTAAATTCTTCTGCAGATGAGGTCTCAGTCCACCGAAAAATCTATCAACCTTCCCACTTGGATTAATGACAAAGCTTGAGGTATATCGTGAAAGTCGGGTGAAGTTCATCTCATAGCTTCCGAGAGATTCGTTCTCCTTCTGCTTCACCTTGAGAAACTCATTCTCCATTATCGTTCTCATGGAACGAGGGAAATACTTATTAAAGAATATTCCCCGGAACTCTTCCCACTCCATAGCTTCCATCTCTCCTATATGCTTCGTGTTTTTGACTAGTGACCACCACTGATCAGCTTCTCCCTCTAGGCGGTAAACAGCATGGGTGACTTTTTCTTATTCTGAACAAAGGAGTACAGAAAAGATCTTTTCAATGGAGCATATCAATCATTCCGCAACCAATGGGTAAGTAGATCCACTGAATGATGGTGGTCGTTGATGCATGAAGGACTCAACAAAATGTTGTTCCCTTCGTGGTGAGATCGGCCTCTCAGATTGATTCAAGTTATTATTCATAACTTGAGTCAGTTGGTTCATCATTCGCATGAATGTTTCCATTCCGGATTCCATCAGAGGGCCGTCAGCAAATGGTGCATTGCAGTCACCATCTTCACGATTCCTCTTATTTCCTACCATTTTCTAAAAGAATAAAACCTTAGTGAGAAACTTATTTCATTTATGAATCTTTTAGCTAAGGCTTCAATCTTGGACAATTACTTTTCTCTATAATTCCTTCTTAATGACTTATAAAAAGATTGTGATTAACCAAACATATCCCCCGGGAGTGTCTTAAACAAGAGTGCGGCAAGGCCGGTTATTGTGCACCAGTTCCCGTTCGAGTCTAGCTCAATGTGGTGTTTTCGGGTTTTACCCCTATGTACATCTGTGCTAGAGCCGCCTCTACCTGCTCGTATCTAGACAGGAATGTATTTGTTTGATAAACCACTTACTCAATAATTACCAAAATACCAGGAATTTTTCCAATATTTAAACTTTTCTATAGGGTTCTTCCTAAATTTTTTACATCCTAATTTCCACAAATAACTAAACCATCCTTTGATACCAACTGTAGCATCCCGCCTTTTTATAACATAAACTTTCATTACATTACACAGAACTGAGGATCTTTAAGGTTTAGTGTCTTGGAAACCAGGAACATAATACATGAAAACAACGAAAACATTCTTCTTAAACACTTGAAAGGCTTCTCTTTAAGTTCATCCTAGGTTCATTTTTGCATCTCATAACCTAGGGACAAACATCAAAAGAAAGGGTGTGCAGAAGGCCCAGTAAGGGAAACAAGTGAAACATTTTACATGTGAACTTGAGATACTTCAATAAGGTCATGAAAAGAACTTTAAGGCATGAGAATGAAATCATGAGATATATCATAATAAAAATAACATTTTTCATAACTTGAAGATGTGGCTACAATATTTAATATTGAAAATCATTTAGTTTAACCAAGGTCCATCCCGAAGGTGACATTAAAAATTACAATGGTTATTCACCAAGGTATCAGTCTAAAAGGTCATCTCGAGTGATTAAGTCTTTACCCAATCCATTGGAGCGCTAGCTGGGCGCACCCTTGACATGTATTTATTATCATGTGAGACAAATATATCATCATAAATAATTTCATAAACAACCCATATAGAATAAAAGAAATGGGGTTCATTTCATAATCATAACGTTTTAAAAACTGCTATAAAGACATGATATTTATGTCACTTTAAACCCACAGAAAGGGAATGTGGGTTTCATGTATGTAAATCCTAGAATTTAAAATAGAACATTTTGATATATATGTGAATACATATGTAGAAATAAGAGCTTTGAGTCTTCACTTAATAACATAAAATAATTTTGAGAAAAGTGAGAGGCATTTTGAGACGAAAATTCTACAGCATAACGGCTACGTTACAGGGTTTTAGAAACGTTGAAAAGAGAGGGGACATGGTTCACCCACTCCTAAATGATCTATAAAAATAGTATAGGGACATAATATAAATTTTATGAATCATGGTAATGAAATTTGAAGGACATACCATTTGAAATGAAAAACATGGAAGTAAGAGAAAAATAAGATTACTCTTATAAAAATTCGGTAGACTAACGACGTCACTTAAACATCGATAAAAATGAATTGACGAGATAAAATAGGGTATCTCATCATATGATCATAAAAGATCAGTATGATAGATATAGAGATCATACCCCAACATAATGAAAAGGATCTTGAAAGACATGACATGAAAATAGAACTTAAATAATGAGAAGGGTGAAAGAGTCCCTAAAACATTCAGCAGCCTAACGGCGCCTCTTAAACATTCATAAAACAAAATGATGAGAGTAAGAAGGGATCTCTCATCATATGAACATGAAAGGGAAGTAAGAGGAATATAAAATAACGTCCTCCCACATAAGAACATGGAGCATAAAAGGAATGACATAAAAGAGATTACATGAAAAGAAAGAGAGAGGTCAGATACCTTACCTTAAACGTAACTCTTAAAACTCAAAGGTTGGGACCTTGAGAGGCTTGAGGGCACCTTGGTAGGACTCCTTGGGAGGTAAGGAGACCAGAACTTTGTTGAGGATGGTTTTGGCGTCGAATGGATGAGAGGAGGGCTTGGTATTTACAGGGAAAGTGATGGGACAAGGAATTAATGGCCACGGGACACCTCATACATTATCTTACTATTCATAAGTCGACCATATTGATTATATACTTAATACATCATCTAATGATGTCATTAAACACTCGTAACTTAAAAATTGTATTTTCACTATTCACTGAAAAGTTATCTTTCTCAGAAAAATCCCAAAATTTCACCTAAACCAAATATCGATGCTCTGATTAAAAATAAGAATTCCATTTTATAAAAATAATTTTCTAAATATTTTTAATTTAATTTTTAAATAAAAACACTATTCACCGAAAATTCATTTTTTCAGAAAAATTCAAAAAATTACCATAACATAATATCAGTACTCTAAGTTCAACAATAAAGTCCATTTTATAAAAATACTTTTCTAAATATTTTTTAATTTATTTTTTAATTAAAATCACTATTCACCCCAAAGAACTAATACGTGACTACTAATTTATGAAACCGTTATTTACCCGTTTTATTGAATCACATTACTTAATATAGGTGTCTAAATTATATTAAAACTTTCTTTGAGCAAAATTACTAATATATTTGGTCACATTACTAATCCTAAGCGTAAAATCAATATTCATAATTTATTATTCATAAAAAATTTAGTGGATCTTATTAGACCCCAAATTCCTTACTGAACACTTTTGCAGAAGACCTTTTTTTGAAAATCATTACACATCATTAATTATTTAAGGTTTACATAAATATTTCAAAATATCCTTTTTTTTAGAAATTCATCAACGAATACATCCTAAAATTATCTAGACATTTTAAATTTCACAAACTTCACTAAAGGAAGAAATCTCAATTTATTCATCCCAAAGGATTACACAAAGAAGCTAGGGTCTCATCACATATCCCCTTATAACACCAGCATATGACCTAAGTGTAAGGTGTTATATAGTGAGAGAATATAAGGGAGGCTCAGATAACATTGCCCTAGTAGTAATCTCTACTAACTTGAACTTCTCCCATAGGCGTTTCAATTCAAGCTTGAAAAGCTGGAGTTCAGCTTGGGCTTGGTCAAAAGCGAAGCCCAAAGATTCCACCTCCTTCCCAAGCACTGATAAGTGGGCTTCATAAGGTTTGATTCTACTGGATGAAGCCATCGACTCCTCTTTCTGCATTAACCATTAACATCTCTATTAAATCATTAAGAGTAAGTTAATATACTACTCAAAAAGTTTGTTTCGTTACAATTTATATCTTTTGTACCTTAGTTTCAAGTTTCATACACATCAGAATGAACCATTCCTTTAATTCAACATCTCTTATTTGAGATTGAGTGAATATGGTGGAGCCTTTGGCTTGACCCATGCATTTGGAGACTCTTATGAGAGGGGATTTTGTGGTCAAACGGTTTTTAGGTAGTTTGTAATGTATCATCCAGTATAGATGATCCAAGGTTATCACTTTGAAGAAGTGATGAGTCCTTATGGTGTTGTCTTAGGTATGGATTTTCTATCCATAGTTCCTACAATGATTGACTATTTTAAGTGTAGGTAGTGGTGTTTCCTTATACATGGGATTGGTTTTTCCTTCATTGGTGTGGAAAAACCCCAGAAGAGTAGTATTGGCTCATAGGTTGGAGGATATTCTTGATTACTCTCTAGTTTCCTTGTGTGACCCATGATACAATAGATGTTATGGGATATTAGGTTCATGTAATGGTGGGGTTGTATGGGGACGCCATCCCTTGGGACATTATGGGATAACCTCCGCTTGAGATATAATTTTTTTATATACATTAGCCTAGGTAATAACATTATATCTACAATATAATATTATATAGATCTTATAGAGCTTCATGACCTAAATGTGTAGTTGGAGGATTTTCATGGTAAGGGTTTTGTTAGATGCAGTGTGTCACCCAAGGCATCCCCAATATTGTTTTCTAAGAAGGTGGACGAATGCTTGAGGCTTTATTTATATTTCCATTCATAGGAATAGGTGGAATGAAGAATAAGTATCCACTACAAAGAAATGATGACCTCTTAGACCAGCTGAAGTGGTTGATATGGTTTTTGAAGATTGGAATCAATTAGGATATCACTATTTATATGTTTAGGGTCAATATATTTTAAATATGGAATTAAAATGTCACTATTGTCAATATAGGTTCATTTTGATTCCTTTTGGCTAAATAAATGATTGGAAAGTTTCAATAGGGTTCATGAACTAGATAATTATTCCCTTATTAGAACATTACATGGTGGTTTTCATCATTAACATCTTGATGTAATCAATGAATGATGAGGATCATAATAGAAAATTGAGGATGATTCTGGACATATTCGAAGATCTTCAGTATAATACGATGTTCTTAATGTGTCAGTTTGGGATTTGGAAGCCCACTTCAAGAGAAATTTCATATATAAATAGGTATTATTAGTAGACTCAGCGCACTTTTAGGTAGTGGTAGCTTTGTAGGCAACCATGAGTGTGACTGAGGTGAATATCTTCCTTCTATTGGAAGGATACTATTGAATATTTTCCATGATTTCTTAGAGAACCCTTGAATTATTTAAACCAAAATGGGCATGATTTTGTATGGAATGATAGGTTACAATAGTAGTTATTGGATTCATTGTAGAGATTGATTAATTATCACCCCCATCACTAGAGATCCTGAGAAGGATGATGACAACATAGTGTTCTACAATGAATCCATAACTAGCAATGGATGTGTTCTAAAGGAGAGGTAAGAAGTTATTTTTTATTTGTCCTTATAGTTTATACCACATGACTTGAACTATGTAAACCATGATCTATAACTGTAAATAGTAGAATTTTCACTAAAAATATGATGTTTCTACATTGTGGTATATCAATTCATCAATTATTATAATCGTAATAGATTCATGTATATATTCTTATTAAAGGATCTTACTGTGAGATAGAGAATATGGATAGAGTTCCTCTAGGAGTATGAATTTGAGGTAGTCTATACACATGAAGAGAGGTTAATTTTAGTAGAATCTTTCAGAATGAGATCATTTTTATAGATATTAAGTGAAGAAATGGAGTATTTGAACATGTTTTAGTTTTCCTTAGTGAATTGATATGGTGTGTATTACCTTTAGTTGATGGTTATTACCCCTACAATTAATCTATAAGGACCCTTACCCAAGAATAATGGATATTGTGTCTTCCTTAATTACATCAAAACTATGAATAAGAGATATGATCCTAATGGACTAAATAGTTTTGTTTTTTTCGAAAACCAGATACAAAAATTACATTACAACTTGAAAATAAATACAATATAGAAACTCCCATTGAAAATATAATAATATTCTTCATTATTCTTCTAATTGATTCACAATAAAAATATTTTTTCCTAGGGAAAAAATAAAATATACGATATAGTGGGATAAGATGTTTATTAAGGGTTATAAATACAGTGAATCCTATCAAAAATAGTAAGGCATGGTGAATAACTACATACACTTGTCAGTAGAACACAATATTGGGCATAATTTGGAAGGAATTCAATCTGATTGAAATAATTCCATATAAATAATGATATGAAAATTAAACAAAATCATGTATATTAAACATTTCAATTAAACAAGTCGAGAAAAATAACTAATTCATAATAATGGAATTCATAATACAAGAAATTTGACTCATACCGTTGAGGCCTTGGCTGAGATATTAAAAATAAATGACCAAGGCCTCACCCAAATCCAAATAATAAAATAAATGGGTAAGGAATCAGTCAAGTACTTATCTATATTGTATCATGAGACCTACCGATTCTTAGATGGAAAATAGAGCTCCCTAAGCATCACTTAATATTTCTAATTTATTCTTCATATAAAAAGAATGAAAAAAACAGAAACATTCGCATTCAAAATCTAGCATACAAAAAGTGAGTACTTCAACCATAAACCATGAATTGAATACCCATAGTAAAACTGATCATAAAAACATTAGTAAAATATTTTCTGAGGTATAATAAGAGATAAAACTCTATAAAAGATAAAATTAATCAAAGGGATTTGAATTATTTAAAAATAATATAAATAAATAATTACGAAATTCTTAAGATAAGTACCTTATTTTTTTTTTCAGAAATAAGTGTTATATTGGATAAATTATTTGTATAAAATATATTTTAATAATTATTATCCGATAATGAAAAGGGATGGAAAATGAAATTATGTTTTAGGTATAAATTATTTCCAACTAAATTGAGAATAGTTAAACATGGATTTTATGAATATTCATAAATGGGCCACATCAGTTCAGTTTGAGGGAAAATATAAATGATTATTTATGTGGATGAAGGATTAATTGTTTACATAATTCTAGAAAATAACTAATATATTTATTCATAATAAAAAGTAATATTTTAGAAAAATATTGGTGTTTTAAAATAAATTATGTGTCTCACTTGAAAACAGCTAAGAAATTGGGAAGTTATCTTAATCGATCTTTCATATTGGGAATAATTGAGAAGGGAACCCTATAAAACATGTATTTCCCCAAAAAATAAAGTTGAACATACATAGATAAAAAAATTTGAACATGTAAAAATAATTTAAAAGGAGTAGATAAAAATAATGAATAATTACATTGGGGTAAATAATGATAAAGTGTATCTCAAACAAGAATTGGAGGTTTATCAAAAATCCCTTGCCTTATGTTCAAGAGAATTCTACACGTGTACATAAAATCCTAGGTAATGAAAATAAATTATGTCATAATTTTATTCAGAACATATTATATATTTATTTTATTTATTAAAATATTATTAACTACATTTATGGTATTTTTGATGAGTTATACGATTAAACTCCATAGTTTTGGGAGTGCTCCTTTCCTTGGTTTTCATGAATGATTTACATGTATAGAGGTACAAAATATCATCTAAAATGAGAATATTTATAAAAAATTGAAATTATATATTATTAGTTAGAATATATAAAATTAAATGGTTATATAAGTAATTTGGTTATTTGGGGTGATGATGAATCATTAAATACGAAGTTATTGATAATCTTTTAGATTGTTTTTTCTTATTTTGATCATCACAAAAATATTTTTATCTCATTAATAAATATTATGTATATTTAATGGTTTTAGAATAGTGAATATGTTTTATTACAAGTATTATAATATTACTTAAACATGAAAATTGTTTTATGACCGTCCATGAAGGTGAAATTGAAGAATGAAAACATGTTGTCCACAAAGGAAATTTATCAGAACCTAATGGAAGATGTTTTCATTTTTAAAATAAAAAAAAGAGGAGAAGAGAAATGTCACGACCCCCTCCCACCAAAGATGCCCCTCCTGAGCTGGCAATGGTGAAAGGAAGATAATGACCCCCGAGTCCCGCCTCCAGTAGGCCCCGGGTTGGCGACTAGCACCAAGGGTATGAGTTTTCACAAATATGGGAGGCATTACCCTTTTTATTATTTTGGATCGGGAAATAGGACAAGTCAACAACCAAAAAGGGAAAAGAACAAGTGTATATAAATAAACCCAAACCAATCCTGCATGCATGTTTAAACAATTTTTATAACAAGGTACAAGTACAAGGAAGCTCAAAAGTACAATGCCAAAGAAAACAAGAGAACAACAACTGCAACAACTCCAACTGCCCGACTAGTAGGGTCCCGCACGGCCCTGGTAGTCCTCCTGGAAACATGAAAGTAAACGTAGGGTGAGAATACAAGTATACTCAGTAGGGAAACCTAAAGCTCTCATGCACAAGTGGGGAGACACCCTAAGGTCCCGTGAGAAAACAGAAGAACCAGAAACGAACAAGGAAAAACTATCCACCCAGCCTCACTGGTCACACTCACCAAGTAACACAAACAAGTTTAGTATATATATAGAACAAAAGTATTGGGTACCCCGCACCATTTCCCACTTAATTAGATGCTGCTCTTCCTAACGGAAAACGTCCGGACGCTACCACACTCTTCCCGCCCGCACACACCTGGGCCAAACCACGCATCCCGCACGCACACACCTGGGCCTCACAACCACGCATCTCGCCCGCACACACCTGGGCCACATCCACTAACCCGCCCGCAGACACCTGGGCCTCATCCCGAAGGTTCTTGGGAACGGTAAGCATGCCCGAAGAGTCTTGGGCTAAAGGTCGCCTCAAGCCATCATAGCCTCCGAGACCTACCCGAAGAGTCTTGGGTGTAAGGTCGCCTCAAGCCATCATAGCCTATGGAAGACGGAGCAGGAAGGAGCTAGTAACTAAGGGGGAACACCCGCTCCCATAAAATGGGAGTGTTCGGCACTAGGTGCTTGACATGGGTGTGGTGCGACAAAATATAAAGATACAATTATATATATACATATACCAAACACACAGCCCAACCTATGGCTTCTTAAAAAGAGAAACTGAGGATGTTCCTCGGCACTGCTACCACGAAGCATGCATCAACAACCAAACAATCATCCCCCAACCCAATTTAGGTTTTCATGTTTCATGCAATGGTTTAACAAATTATTACTACTGGGAAACTAACATCCAGACAAAACCTTTCACAAACATATCCCTGCCATCCACAACCAAGGTTAGGTAAAACGCAAGCAACCACATGCCATTTCATTTACAAGAGATTATCACAACCATACAACATTCCATCATTCATTTATTTCAAAGTTCCACACATAAAACCCTTTCCACACACAAAACATTTCCTCATTTGAAAACACCTTTTACTTCAAAACACTTTTCATAATCAAAACACTTTTCATAAATAAAGGCATTTTCCACAAAACAACCAAACCACCAACATGTTCATTATTCCAACTTTGTTCAATCGGGGTGATCACACAAGGTTTTCATTCTCATTTAATCAGCCAGTCTTTACGTGATTATCCATTTTCCATGTTTTAACAAAACCAACCACAAACAATTCAGATATCAATTGCACACGCAAAGGCAACCAACGACCTTGATTTTCAGTAGGCAAAGGCCTTTCAATCCAAAATCACAATCAGAAGATAAAGAAACTGAATGGTAATAGAAACAGCAAAAAACCCCAAACCCTTCTTTATCCGGTTATTATATTTATTTAAAGTTCAACTGCATCCCATGGAACAAAAGAAAAATATCCCACCCCGCATGTTGCACCAAAAAGAGAGACGAAGGTAAACCCCTACCTCAAAAGGTCCCGATCACGTCGCTTCCGACGACGTCCTTCGGTGTCCTCTGCCTTTGCCAAACCCGAAAAACTCCTCCTAATATGGAAGCTAGAGAAGGAAGGTCGGAAGGAAAGGTGACAAGTCTAGGCTTAGAAGCTTCGTCTCGTCGCTACGATCCTGTGGCCGCTGACGGATCGTAATTCGGAGCTCGGACAAAGAAGTTAGAGGAGGAATACTTCTCGATCGTCCAAGAGCGCCTTCGTGCGAAAAATAAGCGATCGATATGGAAGATAAAACATGACCTCGTTCTTATATAGGCAACGAATAGGTAAATCCGTATTTAGCGTGCATTAATGAATACACGATGTGACCGTACATATGTTACATGTTTTGATTGGTTAACACACAACACGTCACGCAGTTACCACACATTTTAATAATAATGATAATTCTATCAATATGTGGTGTTTCGTTGACCCGAGGCATGAGTCATAAAAGTAGCTCATTAATGGTCTTAAATTGACCGTCATAATTTCAGGGTTACGCTGTCACTGACGGATCGTCAATCTGATACCGTATGAGGGAGATACGTTGGATACAAGATCCCGTAATAATAACAATATTAAATCTATTAATTCATGAGCGTTTCGGGTACCCAATTCGAAAACCCGAAAAAGAAATCCAATATTGGACTCATAATTTTCGTCTCGTAGTCAGGGTCGCACTGCCACTGACGGTTCGTGAAACTGAGGTTGCACGAAGAAGTTACGGACAAAAAAGTGTTTTATCAACAAAATTAATAATAACAATATTTTATTATTATTATTAATCAATTATTTATTTATTTTTCATAACTCCAAAAGCAATCACGTTTTGGAGTCTTCAAGGGCGCTATAATTAAGCACCAATTCCTCCTTTTTCATTTATTTGTCTTTTAATTTAATTTCTATTATTATTATTTTTTGTTTCTCTCTCCAATCTATTTTTTTCTTTCATGATTCTCTCCCACCACCAAAAGTGGCGCCTCCTATTTCTTTTACTCCATATGGAACGCCCCAAACTCCATTCTCCCTTCAACTTTATCATTTAATAAAATTAATAAAAATAACACCCATAATTAATGTACAAATTTAATCCCATTAAATTAGTTTACCATGGTTATTAAGTTAAAACCATTCCATTTAATTAAATTCAAATAATTTAATTTACTAACCAAAAATTATACCCATTTAATTTAATTTACCAATCACACACATATTTCTGTCACCTTTATCATTATTATTTAATTCAATAGTAATAAATCCTCTTTCAATTTCATCAACGTGTCCCCATCATTAACATTAATTATTATTATTATTATTGACGCCCATTATTTTCATATAATTACTCCATATATCCCATAACATTATATTCACGCATGGCTGGGAACCCCATTCACGTGCCTCTTCATGTTATTATTATTATAACAAATTATTATATAATAATACCCTTTTAATGTTATTAACACAATTCCAACTTTAATTGTGGAGAACCGCACAACGCCTCCTGTACAAGGTCACACCCATGCACCCCATGCATTTCATTCCTTTATAATTTATTACATGAGCCTCATTTATTGTAATTTATTCCATTATAACTTATTCCATGCGCCTCCCATCATTTTAATAAATATATTCGATTTTATTTCTTATATTTTACAATGATTAAATTAAAACCATTTTATCTAATTAACACCAAATATTTTCACGCCACCATTATCAATTATTATTATAAAAAAATTATTATTACAACACGTGTCGTGTTTGACCACATCAAATTTTTTACAAAGAAATGGACCGGAGAGGTCCGGGCCATTACACCAGATACCTCTCAAAACATTCTCGTCCTCGAGAATTAAAACCAACCCATAAAAGGGGGAAAGGTCCGAACAACCACCCCTCAAGATACCTCTCAGGCCTCTTGTCAAAACAAGAAACAACTGACAACCCTAATTATGTGAGTTAGGAATTCCCTCTCTTATGTCGAGATATTATCCGCTTTAGGCAGCACTGACTCGCCTGCACGGGTTTAATCGCATCCGCATTAATGCCTCTCGATTAAGGATTGAGCCTTCCCACTTCCATATATTAGGATTTTCCAACTTACACTGACCCCCAACACCATACAAATAATCAATAAATTTCCCAAACACATGGGTTGAGGAATTCCGTCTCCCATGTCGAGATATTATCTGCTTTAGGCGGCACTGACTCTCCTGCACGGGTTTAATCGCATCCACATTAATGTGTCTTGATTAGGGATTAGGTCATCCTACCCCCACATGTTATGACTCTTCACACACATTTAAAGGAAAGAGGGAAACAACTTAGCATTATAAATTCATGAAAAAAAAGTTCCAGGCCCAAAGCATGGGCGAGAATGAGTTTCAACAAAGGAGTGTGATGATCTTGAATTTAAACAAAACATAAATGAGAGCATTTAGGTAAAACCGGAAACATCTCTCTTGATCTCTGGCCTAGCTTGGGTTGCCACTTCTATTGCATGAAACTGTCTATGTCCCACTCCTCTACTGTTCTGTTGACGTCCAGGTGCCATAGTTGTTCGGTAAACAGGGAACGCCTAAGCCCAAGTAGTAATGAAAAACTCAAAGTTTTAATTATCATTTTATTTCAATTTCTTTCCCAGAACACCAAAATCAATTAAAACACAAACATGATGATGCATGTACATTCCCTAGGGTCTCTACCCTGCAATCAATATAGTCTCACTTGGTCGTTCGGTAGGCTCAGAGTCCTTGCATCGGATCACGGGGGGCCCTAAAATCATGTGTCCTAGCCGGTCTTCCCTGGCCTATGTCACGCACCAAGATTAACGAACACTGTTTCCCTACCATCCCATGCATTCTTCACTGTTCCTAACTCCAGACTCCATCCTATCTCTCAACCATCACCACTGATACCATTCTGTCACGACCCCCTCCCACCAAAGATGCCCCTCCTGAGCTGGCAATGGTGAAAGGAAGATAATGACCCCCGAGTCCCGCCTCTAGTAGGCCCCGGGTTGGCGACTAGCACCAAGGGTTTGAGTTTTCACAAATATGGGAGGCATTACCCTTTTTATTATTTTGGATCGGGAAATAGGACAAGTCAACCACCAAAAAGGGAAAAGAACAAGTGTATATAAATAAACCCAAACCAAGCCCACATGCATGTTTAAACAATTTTTATAACAAGGTACAAGTACAAGGAAGCTCAAAAGTACAATGCCAAAGAAAACAAGAGAACAAAAACTGCAACAACTCCAACTTCCCGACTAGTAGGGCCCCGCACGGCCCTGGTAGTCCTCCTGGAATCCTGAAAGTAAACGTAGGGTGAGCATACAAGTATACTCAGTAGGGAAACCTAAAGCTCTCGTGCACAAGTGGGGAGACACCCTAAGGTCCCGTGAGAAAACAGAAGAACCAGAAACTAACAAGGAAAAACTATCCACCCAGCCTCACTGGTCACACTCACCAAGTAACACAAACATGTTTAGTATATATATTTAGAACAAGAGTATTGGGTACCCCGCACCATTTCCCACTTAATTAGATGCTGCTCTTCCTAACGGCAAACGTCCTGATGCTACCACACTCTTCCGCCCGCACACACCTGGGCCAAACCTCGCATCCCGCTCGGACACACCTGGGCCTCACAACCACTCATGTCACCCACACACACCTGGGTCACAACCACTAACCCGCCCGCAGACACCTGGGCCTCATCCCGAAGGTTCTTGGGAACGGTAAGCGTGCCCGAAGAGTCTTGGGCTAAAGGTCGCCTCAAGCCATCACAGCCTCTGAGACCTACCCGAAGAGTCTTGGGTGTAAGGTCACCTCAAGCCATCATAGCCTATGGAAGAAGGAGCAGGAAGGAGCTAGTAACTAAGGGGGAACACCCTCTCCCATAAAATGGGAGTGTTCGGCACTAGGTGCTTGACATGGGTGTGGTGCGACAAAACACAAAGATAGAATTATATATATACATATACCAAACACATAGCCCAACCTATGGCTTCTTAAAAAGAGAAACTGAGCATGTGCCTCGGCACTGCTACCACGAAGCATGCATCAACAACCAAACAATCATCCCCCAACCCCATTTAGGTTTTCATGTTTTATGCAATGGTTTAACAAATTATTACTACTGGCAACTAACATCTAGACAAAACCTTTCACAAACATATCCCTGCCATCCACAACCAAGGTTAGGTAAAACGCAAGAAACCACATGCCATTTCATTTACAAGAGATTATCACAACCATACAACATTCCATCATTCATTTATTTCAATGTTCCACACATAAAACCCTTTCCACACACAAAACATTTCCGCATTTGAAAACACCTTTTACTTCAAAACACTTTTAATAATCAAAACACTTTTCATAAATAAAGGCATTTTCCACAAAACAACCAAACCACCAACATGTTCATTATTCCAACTTTGTTCAATCTGGGTGATCACACAAGGTTTTCATTCTCATTTAATCAGCCAGTCTTTACGTGCTTATCCATTTTCCATGTTTTAACAAAACCAACCACAAACAATTCAGATAACAATTGCACACGCAAAGGCCACCAACGGCCTTGATTTTCAGTAGGCAAAGGCCTTTCAATCCAACATCACAATCAGAAGATAAAGAAACTGGAAGGCAATAGAAACAGCACAAAACCCCAAAACCTTATTTATCCGGTTATTATGTTTATTTAAAGTTCAACTGCATCCCATGGAAAGAAGAAAAATATCCCACCCCGCATGTTGCACCAAAAAGAGAGACGAAGGTAAACCCCTACCTCAAAAGGTCCCGATCCCGTCACTTCCGACGACGTCCTTCAGTGTCCTCCGCCTTCGCCAAACCCGAAAAACGCCTCCTAGGATGGAAGCTGGAGAAGGAAGGTCGGAAGGAAAGGTGACAAGTCCAGGCTTAGAAGCTTCGTCTCGTTGCTACGATCCTGTGGCCGCTGACGGTTCGTAATTCAGAGCTCGGACAAAGAAGTTAGAGGAGGAATACTTCTCGATCGTCCAAGAGTGTCGTCGTGCGACAAAGAAGCGATCGATATGGAAGATAAAACATGACCTCATTCTTATATTGGCAACGAATAGGTAAATCCGTATTTAGTGTGCATTAATGAATACACGATGTGACCGTACATACGTTACATGTTTTGATTGGTTAACACACAACACGTCACGCGGTTTCCATGCGTTTTAATAATAATGATAATTCTATCAATATGTGGTGTTTCGTTGACCCAAGTCATGAGTCATAAAAGTAGCTCATTAATGGTCTTAAAATGACCGTCATAATTTCAGGGTTACGCTGTCGCTGACGGATCGTCAATCCGATACCGTATGAGGGAGATACGTTGGATACAAGATCCCGTAATAATGACAATATTAAATCTATTAATTCATGAGCGTTTCAGGTACCCAATCCAAAAACCCGAAAAAGAAATCCAATATTGGACTCATAATTTTCATCTCGTAGTCAGGGTCGCACTGCCACTGACGGTTCATGAAACTGAGGTCGCACGAAGAAGTTACGGACAAAAAAAGCGTTTTATCAACAAAATTAATAATAAAAATATTTTATTATTATTATTAATCAATTATTTATTTATTTTTCATAACTCCAAAAGCAATCACGTTTTGGAGTTTTCATGGGCGCTATAATTAAGCACCAATTCCTCCTTTTTCATTTATTTGTCTTTTAATTTTATTTCTCTTATTATTATTTTTTGTTTCTCTCTCGAATCTATTTTTTTTTCTTTCATGATTATCTCCCACCACCAAAAGTGGCGCCTCCCATTTCTTTTACTCCATGTGGAACGCCCCAAACTGCATTCTCACTTCAACTTTATCATTTAATAAAATTAATAAAAATAACACCCATAATTAATGTACAAATTTAATCCCATTAAATTAGTTTACCATGGTTATTAAGTTAAAACCATTCCATTTAATTAAATTCAAATAATTTAATTTACTAACCAAAAATTAAACCCATTTAATTTAATTTACCAATCACACACATATTTCTGTCACCTTTATCATTATTATTTAATTCAATAGTAATAAATCCTCTTTCAATTTCATCAACGGGTCCCCATAATTAACATTAATAATTATTATTATTATTGACGCCCATTATTTTCATATAATTACTCCATATATCCCATAACATTATATTTACGCATGGTTGGGAACCCCATTCACGTGCCTCTTCATGTTATTATTATTATAACAAATTATTATATAATAATACCCTTTTAATGTTATTAACACAAATCTAACTTTAATTGTGGAGAACCGCACAACGCCTCCTGTACAAGGTCACACCCATGCACCCCATGCATTTCATTCCTTTATAATTTATTACATGAGCCTCATTTATTGTAATTTATTCCTTTATAACTTATTCCATGCGTCTCCCATCATTTTATTAAATATATTCGATTTTATTTCTTATATTTTACAATGATTAAATTAAAACCATTTTATCTAATTAACACCAAATATTTTCACGCCACCATTATCAATTATTATTACAAAAAAATTATTATTACAACACGTGTCGTGTCTGACCACATCAAATTTTTTACAATGAAATGGACCGGAGAGGTCCGGGCCATTACAAAAAATTATTGTTTATTTTATATTAACACTATAAAATTAAAATATAAATCTAATATTGGAGTTTTAATTTATGTTTGGATAGAGGAGTTGATGATAGTATAACAAAAGAATAGAAAGTTAAAAGAAAATGAAGAATGTGAAAGAATATATTACCTCCTGAAATATTCTTTCTCAGAACCTCCTTATGGATTTTTTTTATATTTTTCTCTATGAGAACCTACTAGACATTGGACAGTTGTTGGGATGTTTGTTGGAATGAAATTGGATAATATTGAAAGATTAATAGTCTTGATGAGAAGAGGGGGTGTAGGGGTATTTATATTAATGATTAGGGGTGTTTTTAAATATTTCATTTATTTGTTTATTGTTATAGATCAAGATAATGAAAATTTTGGAAAATATCAACAAATATATAAAATTAAGAAATCATAGTTTGATATTAATTCTATAACATTAGAAATGACTCAAGTAAAAGTGTACTTCACTTATAATGTATTTATACTATAAATTGTCCTCTTTCAATCTTAAAAAAATCCAATTATTTTAGAAAAATTACAAAAATTTACCCTTAACATTTTAAAATGTGTATAATTAATAGAATGGAAACCATTTTAAGACAATAATATTAGAAATATGATAAATTGATTTTTTAATTAAATTAAAAATTTATAAAAAATACAGCTGTTAATATTATTTCCAATTTAATAACACTTTCAAAAATTAATTAAGGTCTCATAAATTTATCATATTATCATAAGCCATATAAATATTTATTTATAAATATATTTCATGAAAATAAATTTTCATTAAAATAATTATTATAAATATAAAATTGTGAGTAAATATTTACTTTTCACAAAATTCCAATTCTTAGCTATCATTTTTATAAAAAATTATTTACTTGTTCCATGATATAAATATATTGAATTTTTATTTATAAGATACACCAATTTTGTTTATACTTTCATAATCTAAGTTACTATTCTATTAGATAGCTTACTATTCTTAATGGACACATTACTGTTCCAATCGTCATGTGACTATTGAATCATTACAAGTTTTTTAATTTGATAAATAACTATTATATCATTAATTATTCACTTATAATGTATTTATTGTGTTATTTGTGTGATTTTATGTGATTTCTACTATATAAAATAATTATAAAAATGAAAATTTTCATTAATATATTTTTGGCTTGTTACATTCTCACCTCATACAAAACTTTCATCCACCAAATTTCTAGAATTTCACATCTTCAAAATATTGGGGTAGTTCTTCATCATAATTTATGAGGTCTTCCATGTCACCTCTTCAATATATTGATTTCTAAAAAGTAAAATTACTAACTGAGTCATCTTATTACCCAAAACTTGTTCTATAGAGTCCAAAATCTAGATAGTCTCATCACATAAAGATAAATTAGGTTTTATTTATATTCCTTCAGAAGTGATAAGATTCATTGGGTCCTGTATGTAATTCTTTAAAAAATACATGTGGAGCACATTGTGCAGTTGTTAATTCAAAAAGGGGCCTAGACACCCTGATTGGGGTCAAACAACGTTTGGATATTCTTTTCAAAATGATTCATTCCCCACCAGATACTGACATCTATTATAAGTGTCATTTTTTTAAATTTATGTTTATATTGAGTATATCCTTTCCAAAAAAATTGATGGAAATGCCCTGGATGTAAAGAAGATAATAAAGCACAAGGAAACATAGATTTCTACTTGGTTCACCTGCACTCACCTACATCCAAGAACCATAAAACAACAATGTTCCAATTGTACTGAATTCACTATTGATCACTAAAAATAATGATGTTCATTCTAGATCACTTCTATGCCTAGGCTCAATTCCCTTACAAGGTTTAGTGTTATCTCACTACTTTTCCAATGTTCAATCTCTCTGTCTATTTCTATAGATCTCATCCAATAATGATGTTGGGATAGTTCAATTATATTTCTAGGCTCACCGCCATTACATTGGTATGGTGTCATCTCACTACATTTTCAAGGGTCACTACCTTTATCTATTGCTCTAGAACATTTCTAGTGGAAAGGATCACTATCTTTGTATTCCGTTTCACACTCCTATTGGAAGGGATCCACTCATAGTTTGTGGACTTGTATTTCAGTTCATTTTCATGAAAGAACACATCCTAATTTATAGATTGAATATATATTGATGTCTCATCTTCACTTGTATATGAAATACAATTTTTAACATATAGTTAGTTTATAGAAATTATATTCACAAACTATTCGTCAGTGAACAACATTTCTTCCTCTATGGACACACTCTTCTGCGAACCATGCCTACATCATATAAAAGTTCTTCTTACATGGACCACCTATCCACCAAGGATGGTTCATGTCCTTTATACCACCTATACATCAAAGGCACTTATTCCACTACGGGATACAGTGCCCCACAATACCCACTCCATGAACTCTTTTCATAGACCACTTCTCAATTCATAGAACCATCTGGGAAATCTTTTCTCCTATGCAGAATTATTCTTTGTGAACACTTAGAGGCATAACCAAATTATTTCCAAGGAAAATATGTTCTCATATATTAATATATCTATTTAATTATGGGATTAGTAGTCCTAATATTGGAAAATATATGTATGAAATTTGTTATTCCATTTTACTAAAATATTTGATGTGGTACAAACTTCACGTCAGATTATGCTCTTCCCACAAACTATTTTCCCTTAGTTTTTCATGTAGTATTTATTTTCATTTGTGGTGGTTGATACCTCCCAAAAAAATTTCGTAATCACCTTAAAAAATCGGCACCTGAATTATGAAAATAAAAAGTGATCTGAAAAGATGTCAGCCTCTCAAGAACTGTGATCATCTGGCGAACCATTTCCCCTGTGCGGCCAGCATACTATGATTCACGGTGCATATTGAACCGCTATACATAAATCCTTTCTTTTCAGAAATCCATCATAATTATACATATATCCTTTTTGTTTTAGGAACTATGTTTCACGACCTCCAAACAATGTTTTTTTTGGAAAAAAACCATTTTAAAAAAAACATAACTCCTGATTTAGAAGCCAATGTTTTTCGAAAACAAAGAAAACCATTTCCACCATAACAACCTTATTCTTGAAATTCCATCCATAATCATTAATGGTCATCTCGGATTAGAAAAAATCAAAATCACAACAAAAACATAGAGATAACACCTTTTGGGGTTTTATCCCAACCTCAGTATAGAACAGGCATGTGGCATCTCCAAACGATAGTCCATAACTCTAGTTTTCTCTAGAATTTCCCAAGGTCAACCGTACATGGGGACCAATTTCCCTTTCATTAAAAATATAATAACACCTTTCCATGGAGTTACTTTAATTAATACATCATCTCTTAATCAAAACTTTTAATCCTTCATCTATTTATAAAAATTTCTCGTTTTCCTACATTAATCTACATTGATATGGGTTTGAATAGTATTTATCTTTTCATTTGTTTATTTACAATCTCTGGGCCTACAAGATTCCTTTCAAAAACTCCATCCCTACAAGTATGTGTATGAAACATATATCTATACAATTATTAATACAGTTAAATTTGAATACATTATTATAATCTATAGTATTGGGAAAACTATTCCAAAAGTTAATAATAATCTCACATTCCTTGAAATTCAAGTGATCTTCGTCTCAACATGTCTTCTAATGTTTGGTTTTTCCTTTCTAACTTCCCTTATATTTGAGGGTGATAACCAGTGCTAAAAATAATATTTGTATCCAAAAAGTTCAGTATACTTTTATATAATTTTGATGTAAATTTTACATCATGATCAGAACCGATTGTTTGAGGTTCTCTATGATGTCTTGAAACGTCTTTTATATAGAGTCATACATGTCTCTCCATTAGAAAATCCTCCCTTATGGTGAGTAAATGTGATGATTTGGTAAGTTATTCAACAAATAACCACATTTAATTTTTATTTTTTAGTGTATTTTGTAATCCAGTAAAAAATACAATAATAATGTCATCTCCTTCCCACATAGGAATAAACAAAGGTTTCATGACTCCTATATGATGTTTTCTTTCATCCTTAAGCTATTTTATGACCAAATATATTGATACATAATTATGAATTTCATAATTATTGTTATCCCACTAAAAATATCCATCAAATATATATACATCATATTGCTACTATGGTGTAAAGAAAACCTTGTACTTTGAGATTCATCCAATAACTCCATTTTATTGCTTTGGTATATAGGATCAAAAATCCTCTTCCCCAATTTCAGATTTCCATCCTCATACATGAAGTCTTAGAACATACCATTATTCACTACAGTAATTTTCCATTGAATATTTTCCACTTCAGAATGATAATTTTTAAGATTTTCCAAAAAATGTTATTGAGAAACCAATTCAAAAATTAATTATGTTTCAACTCGTTTAACAATTTTGAAATATAGATATATAATTTATATGGAACTTATCATATTTTAAGATAAAAATGGGTTTGTATTCCAATTAAATGATAGTGGTTGGTGTCTCATGAAGTGGTTAAAAATTATTACTCCTCATTTTGGATCAGGATTCCTTATACATGTATGGTTATTATTCATATCCTGATGAAGTTATCCTTTTATTGTTTTAATTTTCTTAGCACCTGTTTTTCTCTAGTTTATATATCATTATCATTCATTGGATGAAAATACCTACAAAAATTCATGCATTGATATGGTTCCCATTCCTTTTACAAGGATCTATTTTGAAAACATTTCACACACTAAATTAGGTTATTAATTATAATGTATAATTTTGAACTTGAAAAATCATAACATAAATCGGAATTAATGCATAGATAATCTAATAATAAAAATTATGGATTCATTGAGGATGTGTTTTATCATAATTCTACCAAATTGGGTTGGAAATAAAATGTTAATTATCCTATGTATATCTCATAGGAGTGTCATTCCAAATGTACAGTAAGACTCGTATTCATGTACTAGTTTCCACTAAGTCAGGCTCGATGCACCTTGTCAGAGTTGTTACCCATAGGAACATATATTCCATAACTAAATTCATTTTTAGTATCATCATATGGAAGTATTTCAAAGAAGTCTCACATAATAGTGTACTTAAAAAAATTATAGTATTTTATTTTAATTTTATCCTAAAATTTTATCTTAGGGTTATCTTCCATAATCTATGTTTTCTAAATCTTGTTTCAAAGGTTTTTAATAAACTTACCCTAATGCCTGTAGTAAATAACCTGACTCCAGTATCACATAGCCAGTTCCTTAGATAGATACATTTGTATTATGAACAAGCGATTACATCCCAATAGACTAAATAGTCTAGTAGCTTTGCAAAACCGAATACATGAATTAGATGAAAACTTCAACATAATTTCCAAATAATAACACCAATTGAAACTATTATAATCTCTTATATTATCCCAACAAGTCATTAATAATAAATATCTTCGTATACAAGGGTAAAATAATGCTTAGGAAAGGGGTGAGCTCATATTATCATTAAGGGTAATAAATATAGTACAATAAATTTTATAAACAATAATTTAGGATGAATAAATAAAAACATATTCCATTAGAATAAAATCATGATCATAATATGGAAGGGATTATATCTGATTGAAATAATGCCATATAAATAGTCACATGAGAATAATACTTAACCATTGAGAATCAACAATTTGAATAATCATGTGAAGAATAATAACTAATTCTTAATGATGCAACACATATTTTCGAACGTCAGAATCATATGGTCAAGGCCTCTTTCAAGAAATATGAAAATAAATAGGTAAGGAATAAGCCAAATATATATCAGTAAATTAATAAGAAAGGACACCACCAATTCTATATATTTTTGGTATCATGAGACATACTGAAGCATCAATGAGCTATAAAGGCTCCCACAAATCACTTACTATGTATAATAGATTTTTCATATGATAATTTTGAAGCATAACATACATATTTTTTTAAAATCTGACAAATGAAATGTGAATACTTCAACTATAAACTATGAATAGCATATCCACGGTAAAACTGATCATAAAACCTTTAATATAATATGGTATATGGTATCATAAGAGATCAAACTATATCATGAATAAAATCCAACAATGATTTTTTTAATTATATAAAAATACCCTAACTAAAACTTTAAAAATTACTAAGAGAAATTCCATTTTTTGGAAAGTAGAGTTATTTTGATAGAAAATTTGTATAAAATTATATTTTTATCCTAATTATCATATAAAAAATGTAAGAATAATAAAATTATTTTTTATGTATAAATGATATCTAACTAAGGTGAATACATGTACAAATATTTTTTAAGAAACATTAGAAATGGAAAACTTTTCTGTTGTTGGAGTTAAAATATAATAGTGTAATTATATTAGTTAGGGGATTATTTTTTTATGTAAAACCAAAAAAAGAACAAAGAGATATTTTGTTGATAAAAATATTTTTTATTAATTTTTTTATTAATATAATTTATGGAGTGTAGTTTAAAATGGGTATGAAATCAAGAATTTAATATTAATTGGGCTTTCTTATTAAGATGAATTGGGATGGAAACATTATAAAACATGTATTTTCCAATAAAATAAAAATTAATAGATTTTCATAAATTCACCTGGAACTTATACACATTTGTAAGAAGAATTATATAATAATAAATAATAATTACACTGTGGTAAACATAGAGAATGTGTAACCTGAATGGAAAATGGATGTTTAGGAAGAAACCCAAAACTTATGTCTGATAGCATTCTGCACTTTCACATTATATTATGGGTAATGAAATAAGAATAATTAAAAATTTAATTTACAAACTATTAAATATGTATTTTTTTAAAATTTTATTATGCTCATTTATGGCCCTTTTGATGATTTATATTATTCAATTCTGTTGTTTCGTGAGTGTTCATTTCTTTAGGTAACGTGATTGACTTACACAAATACATGTAAAAAGGATCATGTAAAATGACAATAGTTAAAAAATTTAAATTATATGTCATTAATGAAAATATATAATAATAAATAGTTGTATAATACATTTGGTTGTTATGGTTGAGTATGAATCATTAGATACGATGTTAGTGATGATCGTTTAGATTATTTTGGTGGTTTTTGATCATATCAAAATAGTCTTGACTCATGAATTTATATTATTTATAAGTTCAGTTCCCAAAAAATTAAATAAGTTGTATTAAATATAATATAATATAGTGTGACAATCATAATAGACTTTTCACCAGCCTTAATGGAAGAATTGGATAATTAAAACACACCATCCAAGAATGCGGTAAATCAGCACCTCACAGACGATGTAATAATTTTTAGAGTAAAATGAAGCGGAAAAGACACTTGATGATTGATTTTACATTGATTAAAATAAAATTACAATTTATATAAGATATTATATTTATAATTCAAGATTGAAAAAATGTGGTGAGGAGAGTATAAAAAATAAAACAATTGAATTTAAAATGGAGAAGGCGAAATAGGATTTTACCTCTTGAAATATTCTCCTTGAGAACCTCATTAAGGATATTGGTTTTTTACTTTTTCTTCAGACGAGAAGCTCCTAGACATGGATAATGGGATTGTGAAGAGGAACGGATATATACATTACAAGAATCAAGGATTAGGTGGTGTGAGGAGAAGAGGTGGTGAGGTGTTGTATTTATAGTAGAGGAAGGGATGTTTTTTGAATATATTATTCATTTATATATTATTTTTGATGAAAAATAAAAATATATTGAGTATTATCATCAAATATATTAAAATAATTATGTGGAGTTTGATATTATGGTAAATACATAAAAATTTACTCAAGGAACATTGTATTTAAATTAAAATTTTCCATACCACAAATAACTATATTTAATTATTAAAAAAACCAGGTGTTGAGTAAAATCCAAATAATATATTGAAACCATTATTAAAAATGTTGAATTAATAAATGAATACTATTTTATGAAATTAATTTTCTAAATACCAGAAATTTTATTTTTAATAAAAATAATCATTTGTTATAACAATTTTTATTAACACTTTCAAAAATTATGTACGGTCTCATATAAATTTTTTATAAATGTAAGAATTTTTTTATCATTCAATTTTATAAAAATAAATTTTATTTGAATTAAATATTTTAATAAAAAAATTCTTAATAAATATTTACATTTCACAGAAATATCAATACTTAAATTATAATTTTTTTTAAAAATAATTTACTTATTCCAGGATATAAATATATTGTGTTTTCATTTATAAGATAATGTAATTTTATTTATACCATTTAAGGTTTAGTTACATTTCTATTAGTTGGTTTATTATTGCTAATGTTCACATTACTATTCTACCAATCTAGTTGCCATTCTACCAGTATATGTTCTTTAATTTTTAGAAATACATCTCATTTCATGCATTCATCATTTATAATGTTAGTATAATTTTCACTGTGTTATTTTTTGTGATATATACTATTTAAAATAATGATAGATGGAAAATGTTAACAGAAAAAATTTCGGGTTGTTAGATCAAAAATGTGTTAGAGAGACTCAAATTGGAGATATAAAATGTGAGACCTAGTATATTCATATATCCCCATAGACATGATCCTGATAGATTTTATTAAGATGGGGATAAAGTTTTCCTTTTAATATGGTGGATGATGGTACCAGTAAAATTTTGAGTGGTTTTTTTGGGGAAGTTTCATATACCCCCATTGTGGTGATTAATTACCAAGACCTTTAATGTTAGTTTAGGTGGAAATGGATGAAGAACTAAAATGTTGTGTTTATCTCCCGATGCCTCGCATCTCAGAAGGTGATGGTCAGCACTAGGTTTCAATAGGTTTGGATTATCACATTTAAGCTACACAGTGTAAGTGGAAGGTTATACATATGGGATTCTTGATGGGGATCACAACATAATCTATAGGTGACATTTCCATCTAAGTGACCAAGTAATCCCACTTATTAACTATATGAGAAAACAGTTTAGTAGAGAGAATTTCATGCATTTTCATTAATGTGATTATCAGGATTCACATACTTCCATCAATGATAATTTATACCATGATTATCACTTTATGTCGTGATTTTTGTGTGGATTATAAGGGGAATTTTGGACTAGAGAGAGTTTTATCATGATGTTTCGCCCCCTGAATGATGGACAGTCTGTGAAAAATATTCATTTTTAGGGAATTATTTGGGATTTCATATTATAAATTTTCCATATTGTGGAAGATCATATACCTTTGGCTAAGTTTATATACAAAAAAGCTACAAATATACCATCAACATGAAACCATTCAAGGCCATGTGTTGGAGACCCTTTCAGTCACCACTATGTTAGAGTAATGTTGGGGAGTCTACAGTAATGGTACCCGAGTTTTTATAATCAATGGAAAAGATAGAGCATGCCATCTAGGAGAATATGGTGACTCCCCAAAGTCATCATAAGTCATGTGAAGACTACTCATAGAGGCCTTTGGATTTTGATGGGGGAAAATGTGAGTTCTTGATGGTCTGACCTCATTAACAATTTTAATTATTTATATGAGGGAAAATTTTTAATCTATGATTAATTTATCCTTTATAGACACTTTATATGGTTAGAATGTTGGCATACTTAATGTCCCTACCATCACAATTAGATTAGGGACATGACGTCTTCCATATGTGGTATCAGTATATGCACTAAACATAACTGGTTATTGATAATAATGAGTGGGAAATTGATGATGAGGCTATATTTATAGTATAAATGAAAGATATATAAGATTGTTAGAAGAATATCCTTCTTTATAACACCCCAAAATTTTTTGTTACATATTTTTTGTAATTAATTTAATCAATTCTATTTTTTCATTTCACGCATCAGTGAATATAGATTTGGTTTAATAAAAGCAAAAAGTTTGGATTGCAATACATAAAAACATATGTTAATCTTCAACTATAGTCTGAACATCTATTTGATTTAATTACAAGAAACACTACGTTTGTATTTGGATACACAGAATGTTGAGTTCGATCGATATATTTTATTACATGCAACAATATGTTTTACAAAACAACATTAAATAATTAATAATGTTTTTAAAATATTATTATACTTGTTGCCTAGCTGTTGAAATGGTGTTCATGAAAAGGATTAATTAAATTATGAAATTATGGTCAATTAATGAATATATGAAAAATTATTTAATGATAAATTAACTAGAAATAAGAATAAAACTATTATAAAAATATAGTATATCTATTGCTCGAAAACTATATTTATTAAATAAAACACAATTTACATCCATAAATTAAAAAATAAAGGCATTATAAATTTTTAATGAAATATATATATATATGTGTGTGTGTGTGTGTGTGTGTGTTATTAATTCAATTGTTTAACATTCATCTTATGCTTCTACTAGACATTCGATAAGAATAAAAACAATTCTATGCATTAAGATGTATATCTTTCTAAAATGTAATTTTACCACCATTTAATTGTGTTACTATTTAAAACAAAATTTCATACACATTTATAATTTTCTTAATAAAATAAAAATCAACTTTTAATTTGGAATATAAAATTTGGATTAGGTTGAATTTTTGGTATCTGTCTTAGAAGTTTTAGTTTTTTCTAAATAGAGAAAAAAATAAAAATTTAAATTCCAACCCATAATTTTCATCAAAATTAAATATATAGTTATATTAAATTTTAAATAGGATTTAAATAATAAATATATCAATTATATATAAATTAATACAATATAGGTCATTGTGGATAAATAAACATTTCAGACATTTGATTTTTTTTACATTAAATACTAGTTGTATCTTCCCAACTACTGGATTAATATTAAATTAATTTATTCCACATCTATGATTTGAAATTGGAAAATAAAATCCATATTTTTAATAAGCTTAATTTATTATTAAATCATGATTTATGAAAGAGGGTCAATAATAACTAGTGAAACCATACACAAAAAACAATGCTATTATTTCTTGAAATGCAACTTCTAAATGAAGTTATTAATAAATAGGTAATATAATATAATATAATAATCATATAACATATGGTATTAAATATAATAATTTTATTCTTCAGTATATTTATAATGAATTGATATTTATTACAAATGATCTTGAATGTGTAAGAATAAATTCAAGACATATGGTAATATTTTTCTGATCTCACTTTTTTTATGAGATATACGATATAATCCAAAATTATTCTCATTTTGTGATGTATATACATACCTATGATAGGATATATGTTGAATTTTATTTATTTCATGATATTAAATGTTTGTATTGATTTTATTCATTCATGGATCTCATGAAAAAAAAGTTACATAGTTAGTAATGGTTTTCTCATCTTATTTTTATTTATGTGAGATATACGCTATATTCACCACTTAATCATATGGTGTGGTGTATTTATCCCACTATGACATTTTATATAATTAATTAAACTTATTTAATTATATTTAAAATTTTAATTTATGTAATTTTTTCACATAAAATAGGATTAAAAAGTTACTAAAGTAGTAATAGTTTTCTATTCCCACTTATATTTCCATGAGATATATTATATTTTCATGACTTCTTCTTATTTTATGGTGTAAATACTACCCTATGAAATGATATATCATGAATTTAATTTATTCTATGATATTAAAATTTGAAATTTATGATATTTTATGATTAATCTCATGATTAATAATTTAGTGATGTAGTATGGGTTTTTTCTAGTCTCCCTTTTATTTCTATGACACATATGCCTTATTATCCACTCATTTATTTTTTTGGATTATATAATATACATGAATGTATTATATTATTCTAATCCAAAAATTGGTAGTTATTTAAAAATCCATTCAATCATCTCTATTTCTTGTGGTTTACAGTTTAATAGTCACCGAATCTATCTGTTATTTTTTCCGTATTTTCAATCATTGAGACACATGTTTTGTTATGAAACTATATTTATTCATGATGTGTATATAATTACATTTTACATTTTATATCATGAATCATATTTATTTCTTAATATTTTACAGTTCGTGTAATTTTATTCTTTTCTGTGTATGTTTATTCAATGTCATTAAAGTGGAATGATTTTATAACGACAATCTCATTGTTTACGAGGATTTTTCATGATTATGCTTCTGTTGATTAAATATTATGATCATTTCTCAAGAACTAATAATATTTATTATACATTTGTAATAGATGATATATTAATTTTCTTGTACCACTTTTTAAATCTTTGTACATAATATGATTAAGTTTTTTTATAAAAAATCCTATTTTATTTCTCTCATTGGTTGGAAATCAGTTTTATTAAAATAATGTTTTGTAATAATGATTTAAACAATGTTCTGAAATGATATTTTATGGTAATTATCATGTAAAACGATTATAATTTTTTAATTTTTTTTTCATAAAATGGTTTTCAAAGCATCCTTTTTTATGTTTTCCAGGTTAATTTCAAAGGAAACCATTTTCACAATGTTTTATGATTTAAGAATAGTTTTTCAAATTTTAAAAGTCATTTTCCTCAAGGAATAATATAAATTATTTTTTAATAATACATAATATGGCCTCAAAGTAGTTATCAAATAAAATTACTCACAAAATGTTCTATTTATTAAAAATGCATTTCCAATGAAAGGTTATGTTCCTTAAGAAAATATTTAAGCGATTTTTAAAAACCCCTCTCAATATAAGACGTAAGGTTATTATATATTTTATGATTTATTGTGTATATAATCCAAGGATACCATTATTAGTCATACATTGAATGGTTTTTGTTTAAGATGAAATGTTTTTATGAAACCTATTTCTCTTCCATGGGTTATTCCATGATAAAATTATTATGATACCCACCTCATTTCATGTGTTATTCTAGGATGAAATGTTAATGAAACCAATATCATTTCTAAAGGTTATAATATGGATAATTTTTCATGATATCCATATAAATTAATTACATATGATATGATGTATATAAAACCGATCCCTTTTTATGGTTCATGATTAGATGAGCGTTTTTATGTTTTTGAACACATATGTATGATTTTTTTATGTGATGGGAGGGACCTATATGTCCCTCCAATGAATTAGGTGATGATTAATGGTATATAAGATCAATGTGTACATAGGTTATATCCCAATCCCAAAAATAATAAGTTACACAGGTTGTATCGCGAGCCTGAAAACAATATGATGCATAGGTTATAGCCCAATACTGAAAAAAGATGGTACGAGGGTTGTTGACCATGATAGAAAACCAGAGGGTACATGTGTTGTATCCCAAGATAACAATTATTGGGTTCATTGTTTGTATACTATGAAAAAAATAAGAGTGTATATGGATTATAGAAAATTATGAAAAATAGGTAGATACAAAGATTTTAATAGTATCCTAAAAAAGAGTTTATACGGATTGTAGAAACAGATCGATAAAAGTGGGTACACAAGTCATTATCCCATTCCCAAAGAAGGCAAATGGGTGTTAATCCCAATACTAACATTTTATAAAGGTCTTTATAGTTATCCATGAAATAAGGTTTTTTATGCTTATGTGTATGAAACAAGTCCAATTATTATTCCGATGATATACTTTCATGGATTCTTCTCTTGATTTCATAATGATCCATGTAGTATGGGATTCCAATATTTGTTCAATAAAACATTTATATAATATTTGATATGTTGGTAATGATATAAAAATATTATTCTCAGGGTCATATACACTTATGTTAATTTTATGATTACATATCTTACACATTTACCCATAATTAGCATTCAGTCTCACTCTTTTATATGTTTCTATACCATGGGTTCAGAAGAAATGTTTTAATTAGGATTATTGAATGGGAATTATTTTATTAGATACTTTATATATATTTAACCATGATAGAAGATTATGTTTCCATGTTTTCAATGCCACTAAACTATTACAGTCTTTGCCCATGTGCTTTTGTAATGTGATGAATATTTATCTAAATTGATGTAATATCCTTTAATTATAATCCTCAGTCAGTACATTCATGGGGTATTGATTCCCTTGGTACTTTTTCTATAGTAGGATGATAACCCATTAAAGAACACCTGGAATAGGAGAACCAGATGTGAGTTCATTACACTTATCTTTTTTATTTGTATTTTTTTACATACTGACACAAAAGGCATTTATTTGGGGTGAATGTAATGACTTATTTCATTGAATTTATTTATGATATTTCAGATAATATATACATATCAAGGTAGAGAGTTATAATGGGGATTCAAGGGCCAAAAAAGGCTCAGTACTAAAATTGTAAAAATCATAATTTTTTCATATCATGTGTGTGATGTTTATATAAAATAATGGAATAAATCCTAAATAAAGTCATAGAATGTTAATCTGAGACCACCATTAAATTTAAAATTTCCAATTTACCATAGGTTCTACATAAGTTTTTTCTATATTGGGTAGTTTATTTAAGTTTCTTAAATTAAAAAATAATAATTAAATAAATATATTTAATAATATATTTTTAATTAAATAACAAACCAATTCATCCCATTTATGAACATGATTATGTAGAATTATGAAGGTAGGCCAGAAAATCCTATGGATTTGACCAATATATTGTAGAGGAGAGGATTGGAAGATAACATCTCGATCAATGATCGAAGATAAAATTGATATGGATCATCTATGCCAATAATGTATGTTGATATCACCAATGAAAAAATCAGCCATTATTTTTTGATGATTGATAAAAACATGATGTGGTGATTTTTTTTCATTGGTTAAATCCCCATTTGTTTGACCAATGTAAAACATGAATCCATTTCACTAATAGATTGATTCACAGTTCTATCATGTTTTGTGGGTGGGGATTGATATTCCTAGGATCTAGGTATTTATATTATTTGATAATTTTTTAATTTATCATCAATTTAAAGGAAATAGATAGTGGAAAACTAAAAAACTATCTGAGGTTCATTCTACCCATTTATTTTTTGCATTTTCTTGCATAGTTTTTATCAAGTTCATCACCAGTATAATATCTAGATGACTATTAAAACCATTCCTAGAAATCAATCATTACATAACCGTTTATTTGGTGTAATGGATTGATAATGTGGGTTTGGGAATGGAGTCAAAGAAATGATGGTGGTTCATGACTGTGGAAGTCATCAGGGATCAGAGTGGCAGATGCACATTCATTTGTTTTGGAATCATGACGGGGAAGTACGATGGTGAGTGATTATAGAGTGGATTTTGTGGATAGAATCTGACCATTAGTGATTACTTGAGTTTATTCATCTCCAATTTCCCTTATATGATGATTTTATTTATCGATTCAGAGGTGGTGGATGTGTCATTAGAAGATGTGCGATGTTTTTAGATTGATGCAAAATCCCACATAACATGGTGTGTAGTGTGAAGAACATACACTGTGTGGACCCTAGAACCAATAGATCTGTTTTATGCATGAAGGTATGTATATCACATCATGTGGGACCCACTAAATTCTATGTAACCTTGTGATGGATACTCTACGTGTACCCTAGTTGTACACAAGTATGGATATGACCAGGAACACAGGCACATCTAGAGTGCATGGGAAAAAACTAGTACTCAGACATGGGAAGAGTGCCATAACATGCCCATGTATGTATACACAACGTGGATACATCGTCATGCGGTATAGTACATAGGCACAGGTTGGGACATTCAGGATGACCCAAGGTATAAAATACACACCACGTACAACTACTATGTGATGTGTAGTTCTATTATAGAAGATTGAGTTCCTCATTCTCTTCAGTCATGATTACAATCTCTAAAGATCATTAACTCTTTCAATCCCCATGATGGTATAGTGTGAATCTTTTATTAAAAATAGGATATTGCATCTTCTATGGTAATACTCTTAGAAAGAATTTATGGAATACCTTTTTGTTGGAGGGGTGATATCCTCAATCATTTATTCTTATTCATACCTAACAGAGGTTTGTGGAAACATCCTGACCAACATAAGCAGGCATATGACCTTCTATATAGTGGTTTATTCAATAAGGGTCTAATATACCCCATAGGCCCAAGGTGAGATCCCTAATTTATGAATAAATATTATTTGAGTTCCAGTGGGTATATCATCATGGAGGGTCCAAAATAAAATTGATTGGTAAATGAAATTCGTTAGTGTTATTATTCTCCTGGAGCGAGTTCCCTTAGTAGAGCATCACATTAAAATCTTGTGATGAATCATATGGAAAGCAGAATGGTTGTGACCATACACTGAGTGTTGGTTTCTATTATGCGTATATCTATTTTAGTATTTTTATGTCTCATATTATTATAGAAATCCATTATATGATAAAGCGATTAATACTCTATTTATGATTTATGATTGGTGATATTAGGATTTCCTACTAGGTATCATTATAATAAACACATCATTGGATTTCCCCCGAAATTATGTGTCTTATATAGATGAAAATTCATTCAACACAGTCTCATGTGGACCAGGTTTAGGAAGATCATAGTGTGGTATATAGATTGTGGTTGATAATTAGTGTTTAATTTTATAATAATTCAATACTTTATCACTAGGATATACCCTTTTAAAATCATGGTGGAGTAGGATATAGACCTTTATGGTTTCATATTCTTTTATCATACTTATATAGATGTATTCATGAATTTGGGAATCAATTTTATTTTATCCTTTAGCAAGGTGTTTCTTGGATTTTATATGTGTACGTTCATAAAATTACCGTTTGATAATGCCTTCTGTGTGTGTGATATACATACTCGACTCTTATCTCTATTTGTTAACGTATTAGAGGAGGTATTGGGGTGTCACACAATACTTATTTCTATCCAAGAGAGATATAGTTTGTCTGGTCATGAAATATTTGGAATTTACCTTTGATATATATCATAATTATTAAGGTTTCTATGATAATAATAATAATCAATCAATAATTATATTATCCATCAAAACTTCTCTAATGATAATGATTTCACCCATGCCTCACTATTTAGGATTTATATGAGATGTAAAGAACATATTCACCACATTGAAACTAGAGGTAGAGTTTGGAATATACTATAAATAGGATCATTAACTGATAATTTATAATCAATAGAATATTTTGTTGAATTAAGAAACTAGGATGGTGAACATATATTATATGAGTCACAAGTTTGAAGAAGAAACACAGAAGCATCATTCTAAACTGAGGAATAATTCCCCATAATTGTGTATGAATTTTTTTTCTACCCAAACATTTGAGGTTAAAACTATTTTGGGGGGGTGGCGTTAGGGAGAACATAACCCCTAAGGTTGTACAATAATAAATAAATAAAACATTAAAACAAGTTATTAGGTTATATAGTGATGATTTTATAAAGATCTAAAAACAATTATTCAACAATCAGTAGGTAATTAAAAAACAATTTCCCTAGATCAACCATAAATGAAACTGAATGAATTTATATACATTAAATTAATAACTTATATACCATTCATAGTAAATGGTATATCATCACTTTTTATTCAAGTGACTAAAGAAGAACCCTCAGAGGTGGCCAGATGACGTCATACTCTATGGTGATTCCGTGGGATGATATGAATAACTTCATTCTTGGGTGAGATTTTCTTTCACACAAATTGTATGAAAGTACATATATTTTGGAAAGGGTTAAGGATAAATAGATCATTGTGGAGAGGGAGAATTTGTAAGAATAAATCAAGGTTTAAGTGGACACCCCCAATAGTATCAAACTTATCATACATCGGTTTTTGGTATATTCCATCATAATATGAATTTAGTCATATATTAATAACATATGAGAGAATGGCATGTTATTTGTAACCCATTTTTTCTTTTGACAATGAAATACCCTAAAAGTTTCATCTTACGAGAAATATTATTTATTATAGAGAACATGAATAACATATTAATGCCAAAAAATTAATGTTAGGATACATTTATAATTATGTGATGTTATTTTAATCATATAATTTAATTCATTCTTCACTACATAGCCATGTCATACAGTACAACTGTCTAGGGTAGTGTTATATGATATCATTATATCATTGGAAATGATATATCCTAATACCCATAAATACATGAAAAAATATTTACAGATTTAGGGAATATCATTATCAATCCCCCACATACCGTAATGTCTCATGGATTTCAGGTAATTTCAAATTATGTTTTATTATATAAAATTACATGGGAATCTAAATAAATAATTCCGCCTTTATATAATACAAAACACTTTTGGGAAGTGATCCTCAAATTCCCCTTTAATTATACAATATAAAAACCCTTGTGAATATCCATCCAAAATTTCATTTGTATATTCTCTATTATATAATAATTATCACCTATAAGACTTACGTTAAACTCAATCCCAATTTTAAAACAACAATATATGACCCCACTATCCATAATATCATTAGATATAAAATGTGAATTTCAAAATTCGTACATGTAATCGTAGTTTCTTTTACAAAAGAATCTACATTACTGCATTTACAAAATAATAAAATATGATCTATATCAAACAAATATATATCTATATATGGGTTCAGTATCCATAAAAAATGAAATCATTTTGTGCCTCTTGAGTATATTTCATCTCTCTATATGAAAACAAACTAATACGTAACATAACATGTCATTAATATCTATAATACGAAATGGTGAACATAAATTTTGGATAACTCAATGTTATACATTAATGGATTAAATATCAATACACTTCACAGAATATATATAATTGTGGTGAAAGAATGAAAATTTTTAGATGTATACTAACCACCACCTATGGAAAAATTCCAATCTGGGGGTTTCAAGTCATCATATACATGATTAGTAAAGTATTATGTTAATTTTTTAATAGTACCTAAATCCAAATATACTATTTCTAAGGGTCTACTAGGAAGGTATAAGGATAAAATTAATTCTTTGTTTTACTATGAATGTTTTAGTTTTGGGTTTGGGTTAGATAGTGCAGCCTGATAGGTGCTAGAAACAAAAGTTCGTTAAGGACACCGTATCTAGAATTGAAAATTATGAAATGTTATTTAGAGTTAAATGATGATGTGATTAATTCAATTGGGGTGGAATAATTGATAGGGAATTAAATAATGCGATAAATCGGAGTGGATTCATGGATGATAATGATTTATAAAAACATCTTGATAGCCCGACATTCTCCTCTAATATAAAAGAATAGTTTCCAGAAGATGAATATATTTGAATCACTTCAAATTATGTTAGTAAATCTGTGGTGGGTTAGGAAATTTTTTTAATTTCATTGAAGAGGACACAATCATTGAAGGACCATACATCATTAACTATGAATTTATTCACATAATCATATACAAAATGTATTCCCAATGTAAATATTGTCCTTGAAGCTACTAAATATCTATTTTAGGTTCTATTAGTGTAACCAAACCCACAAAGTGTTTTATCCTTAATACATATAGTGAGGGCCTTTAAATTTCTGCATAAGGGGGTAACACATTTCCCAATAATATATCTAGTAAGATGATTTCATCTTACCTATGATTCAATATTGCTTCTCCTTAGGAAATTAAAGATGTTATATTAATACCAAATTGACATTGGTAATGTGTGCAAGAATGTTACAGGAGAAATTTACTTTGGGACTTGATGAACCATGTCTGTAGCAGTATAGAAAGTATCTTGATTACATTATACTGGGAAGTAGACCATGATCAATTCCCTAATGATTATTACATGGAGGTTACAAAAATAATCACGTATGATATTGAAAATTTTCCCCAAATTTATCTAAAAAAATTACATAATTGACATATTATGGAAATATATGAGTGATCCCTTCGAATCAATGTGTAATGAGTTGGTTGATCTACCTTTATTGTTTGTTATTTATGTAGTAATTGGTGGTTTCAATTCTGGTATTTGTGCCTATAGGTTCATGTATTATTTTCAGGTTCACAATTAAACAATTAATGTGTTTTTCATTTATATATATATTTATATATATTGTATTTTTGATAAAATAAACCCGTATCATATTTTTTTTATAAAATTATTTATTTTCTATCCCTAAATAGAATTAAAATATTATCAAAACCCTATATATTCCAATTTTTCATCATATCATATATGGTTGATTTTCATATCATCTATATGATTTCTATAATATTAATTTTTTTTAAAAAGTGAATAATTTATAGGTAATTCTTATAACATACACTTGTGATCATATGATAAAACTCCACTAATAAGACCTTTATTGAGTAAAACTATTTTGTAAGTATATCCTATTAGTGGAGAGACATATGAATCATATTACTAAAGTTAAACACATTAAAATATGTATAAAATAATAGTTAACATTACAACATAATATTTGATAATTTTCATACTATATATTATCTATTTCTAAATAATTATATTTTCATAAATAGCATCATTCAAGGAACTGTTTCCAAAAAAACATCCCTTGAAATATTTTTTATAAACTTTTACCTTCATACCCTAAAACATATATGATATAGTGTGAAATTAAATTTTTCATTTTGATGGTATAATATTTTATTATTGAATGTTATAACTTCACCATGTAAAAACATACCCCCATTGTCTACTTAGACACTATACTTAAAATATGATATCATACTAATATACATAAACTCTTTTTGGGTTTAAAAATATAAATTGTTTTAAATAGTGTGAATAATTTACAACTAAAATATTGTTTCTATATCATATATGGAATTTTATGTTTTGTGGCAGGAAATGATAGATGTTCGGATAAACAACTAGATATCAATATAGTGGAAGAGGATGTGTATCACCAGTCTAGAAATGACATGAATTAGGAAATGATGAAGGCAATCAGAGGTGACACTAGAAAAGTTAAAGTTGGAAATTCAAAGATACATGGAGACGGAGGATTGGGATCACATGGAATAAATTTATGGAAATTAAAGCTATCCAATAAGGCACATGGGGTGAATCTACAGGTCATCACGATGATCCAATAGGTTTGAGCCATCAGGTAATGTTTTCTTGAGAATTAGTGACCATTATGCCTATGGGTCATTTAATGGTATTCCTTTTAGCAATAAAAAATATGAGGGTATTTTTGTTAATTAAAAATTTGGACTCCCGTCCTAACTATTAAGAAGTAATATTATTTAATAACTCCATTTATCATTATCTTAAACTAACATATGTTATAGATTCTGATGAATTATACACCATTTGTATCAAATCAATAATCCTATATTGTTCATAAATAACCATAATTATAAAAAAACTTTTTCAATCATATAGGTGAAATTAAATTATAATAAAATAATTTATATTGTTCCCTCTGAGATTTAAGTATTTTCTTTATTAAATTTTTTGATTTTACAACCCTTTGCTTCATTATTTTAATGAAAATTACATGCTACATCAATTCATATCATGATTTTGAACATATATATAAATATAAAATATAAAAAATTTACATTAAATATATTATAAAATTTCTAATTTAAGAAATGATTTATGTGATGTAAATACCTATCATTAAATTTCTATAGATTTTTATAAGCTCAAGTACATATCTCAGACTATTTCACGATAAAGAAACAATTTCCATCATTCCTTAAATTACGGTTAGTATTCAATGAAAAAATAAATCTATTCCAAAATTAAAATAATATTTACAAAATTTAATCATTTACCTATTTTTACTATCTGAATATTAAATTTTCATTAATATATAATAAAAAATTCCTTTATTTACAATAAATTGGCAAATAGAGTAAAATTAGTTGAAGTCTTTCAATTTTTCAAATTAGTTTTAATGATGGTTACAAAATGAACTCCTAAATTGAAAATAGACATAAGGAAAACCTTGAGTGAATCTTTATGTTATACTCACATGGATGGATATTCTCTTATTTATTGACTTTAATAATTATTAGCTTATGATGTTGTAACTCTAACTTATAGAATTTTTCACGCATAAGAAAAATTCAAGAGTTTTTACTCCAATATATGGATTCTCTAAAAATATGATTATCCATTATCTATTAATGGATCCTGATATTATGTATAATTATGTTACATTTATATATCTATAATAAAGTATTTATCTATTAAATATTATTTTTTTAAAATATTGTTAATGGAGATAATTTTTAAATGTGTTTACATAGAAATGATGGCCCCTTTTCGAGTGTATCACATCCACTAATAGTATAAGATACAAATTTATCTATCATGAGAGTATAATTTGGAATTATTATCTACACATAATGATTTATGTATTCCTTTATGCGAATCACATCATACATGAGTCATGGATTATTTAGGAGACAATTATTTTTTTACCAATCAAATGGATAAAATGAGTATAAATCCTATAGTATCCTACATCAAAATGTTTCATCCATATATGTTACCCAGATAACATTTCAAAAAATAAGCACACAGAGCTAATGATTCACTTATCACTTTCTTTCATTATATAAGATAATCAAGAGGCACCCTTATTGGGTAAAAATGACTTGGTTGGATGATCATGGTCTTGAAAGGTGTGAACTTTGGAAGGAATTTGACACTAAGTATTCTTAAAGATATTTAATCTTAGTATTATATATATTATATTTTCTACACATTTATTCATTGGTATAATAATTTATCATATTATCATATTCCTTTTGCTAAATTAATATATTCAAACCATATTGATGTGTAACTATTTAGACAGCTTATAGCTATTGTCACCAACAAAAAATAACAGAAAACTACATTAATTAACATCCAAATTAGTCACATGAATATGTTATATGAGAAAGTTTTTAGTAAATTATTGGAATCATAAGAAATAAATAACTTTTATAAGAGTAATCATGGAGTGATAGATTTACAACATAAATGTTTTTGATAAGGTATAATCCTAAATTCTACTGAGTAGTCTGTCCGAAATTCTTTGTAATCATGTATAATGAACTTATGAGTGAATTAAAATCTATCATAATTATAATAAATAAATTTTATAAAATATAATCGATCATTGAAAACATTTTAATAAATGAGCATAATCTAATTTTGATGTATAAAAAAATTATTAAATTAAAAAAGATATCATGTAACTCCTAAGATCTATATATGGTAATTTTAAAAAAATTAGGTTAATTCATTAAAATGAAGCATACCATTTTTTTATAATACAGAAATTATAACAATGAATAATATACTCGGTGAAAAACATAAATAAAAAAATTATATTTTTATGTATCAGATAACCTATACATGAAAATTCATAAATAAAAAATTATAAACACTTCATATTAGTCATGAATCAAGGAAAATGATCAATCTAAAAATTTGAATAACATTATATTTCTTTCCAATATGATCCTTTTTTGTCATAAAAATTATATGAATGTTTACTGAAATATGACATATTTAAGAAAATATAAATATATTATATTTCATGTCAATTATATAAAATTTCATAAAAATATAAATATTAAATAGTTAATATTTTTTAATCCTTCATTATACAAATTAATAAAAATAATTTTAAAATAGCTTTAGTAATTTGTTCATGTCACCCATTTTTCAGTTTTAACATTTTCCATTATATATTTTGAACAATTCATAATTTTAATTTATAAAACCATTTATATTTTGATTTTTTTTGTAATTTATAATCACATTATAAATTCTCATTTTCATTTCTATATAAAATTTATATATCCATATTATATTTCATTCCATATAAAATAATAATATATTTAATATTAAAATTTAATATTTAATATTTTCCGTTATTAAATGTCTCATAATAATTACATAAATAATTAGAAATGTTTTTTAATTATTTAATTTATAATCATTCTATAAATTAAATAAATTTTGTGAGAAACCAATTTCCAAGTTTATAAACAATTTCTATGTTATATTATTCAATTCCAAATTTAATTTTTTGAAGAAATAATTTTTTCTATTATATCATTTTTAAATATATTTGAGTACTATATTATATTTTAGTTAAGTTATAGTGCATGAAATTACCAAGTGAAATAAATCATACAATAAAATTTATAAATTTGATTAAAATAATCCTTAACGATCTATGGAATATTAAAAAACTACACCTTCATATGGCAACTTATGATAAGTCGTTGTATAAAATTAATTATTCGGTGTAGAGAGTTATATTTTAAAGAAACAGATGATATCATTACTATGATATAATTTTTGAAATTTTAACATGTATAAGTCCCATTTAAACATAATCCACCCCATTTTATTTTCAATGATATGGTAAATACCTAAGTATGTAAGAACTCAGATCTTCATTTCATGTTTGAATCTTGATTTTGGGGTATTTTTAGAAAAATGGGAGAATTTTGAAATTTTAGGAGTACACACAGTGTACGCAGTATCCATGGGTAGCCTTTTATGGGACTTGTAATAGGTGAGTACACGACCATGTGAGGTGACTTGGAGACCGCCTAAATCGGGGGCCGATTGAGGCATGAACACAGTGTGTACGTTAAATGAACACGTTGTGTACATTTTCTTTTATTTGATTAAATGGAATTGGGTAGTGTCTAATAATATTATTCTTCTTCTTATATCGTTGGTTCATCTAGGATAAACCAAGAGTGACGAATCTCCTTAGATCCCCTGATACGTCATCTATTCCCCGAATTGAACTCCGGTAGTGCATTTCAATCCCACACGTGATCCCTTCCTTCTTCTTGAGTTTCATCCATTGAATCCTCCTCTCTTTCGAGTTATTTAAGGATGATAATTTTTGAAGTTTCTATATATCTACATTGTTCGAGGCCAATTCAAGGGCCGAAGTTCAAGAGTGATCATTGTACAGTGTTAATGTAGGTGGTTTGTTCCTTACCATAGTTTGTCATTGAGTTATAAATTCTTATGTTTTGAATACCATTATTTAGGGTATTACTTGTTTTGGAATTTAAACCTATTTAATGCCTAGTATGGTTAGTTTGTTTAATAATGGGTTTTTGATTATGAATAATTTTTATTAACATGATTATGGAGGTGCTACCTATGTTAGTTTGGGTGTTTTCAATTTGGTCTAGATTTCCTATTATGATGCTTTGTTTCAATACCAAGTGTTGTTAGGATGAAGTTTCTATTATATGAGATGCATGTTTTTTAAGTTTTGAAAGTATGTCCAAGGGGATTTTACTATGAGAGATTCATGAATTCGGTTCTTTTAATTAAGAATTGTTATTATAATTGACCAGAGTAATTTACTCTGACAGTTTCCATGGATCATTGTCTAGAGGGGTTAGACTGTGAGAGCTACTTAGAGGGTTGTAATAAAATAAATGCTAGACCATAGGGAATTGACTGTGAGATCTTCCAGAGTGTCATTATACATTGTTGTTTCTATGAAGTCCAAAGGGGGTATTGACCGCAATAGCTACCTAGGTGCTCATTTTTATTTGATTAGTGCGATGTAGAACCAATGTAGTTAGACTGTGTGAGATTTCCCAAAGGTTCGTTATTATTATTGATATGAGTTTAGGTAAAAACCATAGGGGATAAACCATGAGATCTTCTTGGAGGGTTGTTATGTATGATTGATTTTTTGTATGTGATGGGCCTGCCTAGATAAAGGCCAATCTTGGAATCGGTCTTTATAGATTATTTGATGGTCTTTTGAGATGTCTATTAGTTATTGTCATAAAGTGGGATAAAGAGCCTAGGGTAGATCCTGAGGTCACATTATTCAATAGTTTTAATAATTTATAAAAGTAAATGAATGTAACTAAAAACTGCATGATTGTTTACTTTTGATTACTTCTGAGTTTTTCATTGATTTCTGCATATTTCTTGCAACATAAATATATATATTAACTGATATTTAGGCACAAATCTTTTGATGGTTTCCTACTCATATTCTTCTCACACCCTATATGGGTCCATATTTTGGGCTAAAACAGATCATATGATTGCATGTATAGATAAGGGCAAGCACCCTTCTTCATATGGTATTTTAATACTGTTTTACTAGAGAGAATGAGACCAAGCTAAGGCTTGCGATGAGGATGGATTTTTTAGCCTTTTTTACTTTTGTTTAGTACTGTATTTCTAGAATTGTGGCTTGATTGGATGCTTTCCTAGACATATGTGCATGAATAATTTATATATTTGATTCTGTTGTTTATTTACTTTCCGACATTCACTATTTACTTTGATTTATGGAATTACTGTATCTAATTTTGTATTCTGATTGTTTCCAATGTGTTACTCTACCAATGAGGGCATAGTTTCCCACTATGACACCCAAGGTCCTCACTTCTAGTCGGAAGCCTGTGTAATTCGAGGAAATGTTCTTGAGGCCATGTTACCAATTCGGTACGGGGAACCCTTGAGAGGCACCAAGAAACAAGACATTAAAAAGTGGTATCATAAGGGTTTATTTTCTTTATTATCTTATTATATTGAGCATATATACAGGGATAGGAAAGAATTTGTAGGTTATTATAAGTTGTTTTTTGAAGTAGCTATCCCATGTATAGGGAAAATCCAATATACCTTAAATATTGAAAGTTTTCTGGATTTTCAATTATTAGAGTTGATTTGGTTTCACTGCTGGGTGATTTACATGTTTTGTGTTGTTATTCTTGTTAACAATGAGGTTTTATTTCTGTTTCAACCCGATGAGATGAGGGTATTCCGTCTGATGCATCATAGAGTAACTTTATTGGGATCACATTTCATGAATTCTTGTCATGTCATTTGGGGTGAATTACTTATTCTATGATGTTAGGATAGATGTTTTGCTTGATATGCACACTGTTGTAATAGATTCCTTGATATAATACATAATTTTTTGAAACAGTAGTGGAAAATTTAATGTTTCATTTGAATGGGAGACAAAATATGGCCCCATAGGTGTTATGGACCCTCTTGGATTGGAATTTGGTGAATCATATTGATCTTGAACAAAATTATCTTATAATATGACATGAATATTTTTCCAGGATTTGATTCAAGGAGAGCATTGGCCCTCATGGATCAGAATTTGGCACGTAAATTCTTGTTTTATTATTTTTACAGGGTTTTAGAGTAGTTTATGAGGTTTACTGTCTGAAAAAACCCAGAATAAACTGTGTGTAATGATGAATATGCGCCATGTATACTTCTATTTGAGAAAGAAATGGGTATCTTAAGTACACGCCATGCACTGTATGTACACGCCATGTAGTGATTATCGTTGTGATTGACTGTGTGAATAGATGCATAGGGCTGGGAAATGATTGGTGACACACACTGTGTAATTGGAGTACACGCCATATTGTAAGAGTCGTGTATCTAACCGTGTGACCAACAATACAGGTTGAGAAAAATATAGGTTGTATATATCGTGCCCCATTCTTACATGCCTTATATAGTGTACTGTGTCTCTAATCATGTGACTAAAGACATAGGTCATTGAAATCCCTATAGTACACGCCATGTCTATCACATATTCATCATGTAGTTTAGCATTAAGAGAACTGTGTAGTTTGAGCTGTGTAGAATGACTTGGACAGGAGGGAAGAATTAAGTACACATCATGTTGTAAAGAGAACACGCCATGTGTATGGGGTGTTACATGATCGGTTTTTGAAGAAGTACACACCCATGTTAAAGACTAATGGAACATTCCGTGTTGGGGTTATACACATCGTGTATCCCTATTTTGTAAAACTTGATTCTTTTCTTATCTTTTTCCATTTTTAAACGTCCATGTTTTAGTTCTAGTTAATCTAGAACTGAGGTGTGCACATGACCTTCTAGATTCATTCCCCTGAGACATCCTCTGGTAGTAAGAAAAATATAGGGAAATTAATTAGAAATCAGGAATAGGAGAATAGGGACTACCAGAAGATCTTCCCATGATGCCTATCATGGCACTAGTTATTATAACGGACACATGAACATATGCACAGTTCTGAGAATGCTTCCTGAGGATGATGAAGACAATCCAAGGAGCACTGTATCCTACCCGTCAATTCCAGAGCTGACGTGGGTGTTCTAGTAGCATAATCCTCCTATATTTTCTAGGTATAGAGGACCACAGGCTATAGAGTCATGGTGGGAAGCCATACTTTCTATCTCTAAGCATCTAGAGATGCCTCCATAAAGGAGGGTGAAGCTTTTGGCATACATTTTACATGATTACCCGATGATATGGTGGGATGTTATCTCATAAGAGGGATGTCATTGAGATATGGTTTGGGAAGAGTTTTAGAGTACCATCAATGACGACATGTATCCTGATATGTTTTGGGCCGATCGATCCTGAGAGTTCATGCATTTGGAGTAGGGATCTCTTTTAGTAATGGTGTACTTTTATCATTTTACAAAGCTGCAACACTTCACACCTATTATTGTAGGTGACGAGTTATCTTGGGCTAGGAGATTTTAGGATGGTATAATGTATGACATCCGAATACAGTTGAATTTCTTTAGTCTGACTTTAGTGATGGCTATAGTGAAGCAGACACTGATTATAGATCATAATATGAGGGAGTTAGAACCAGAAAGCCAAGAATTTCAACATCCAAGGCTAGTACTCCTTATGTAAGAGTTGGTATCCTAGAACCAACTAGTTTTACTTTGATTACATTGATATTTAATTTATTATTACATATTTTTTATTGTTCTGCATGACTATGATGTAATAATGTCCAAGAATATTAGATTCATTGATAAGGTCATGGATGTTCCCCGATATGATGAGAACCTTGAAATTCTATAAAAATATTCTAAAACATAGTTCTGTGGTTGGATGACATGCTATGATGGGACACAAAGCATGCAGACCGTCAGGTGCGAGTACTCTTAAGAATATGAGACGTACTCTCATGAAGTTCGCACATGGAAATCACCAAAATAAAAGATTATTAGAATAGACCCACTAGTAGAAATTCATCATGGTTTGGGTTAATCAGATATTTCTATATGCAATTTTTATAATGATCCTTAGACTTTAAGAATATCATCAATACGTGTCAAAAATTACGCACTTTGATTTATTGACTAAAACCTTGAAACAGACAGTTGGCAGGATGTAGGTTACGTTGGGTCCATCACGAGTGGAATGTTATTAATGGATAAGTCAATGAAGGATTTTTTCCCTTCCATTTATAAATGTTGATATATCGGCCAATTGATTGAAATATAAATGTCGCGCGAAATTCCATGGCCATGGTGTAATGGCGAGTTTATTTCTGCTAGTCAAAGAACGAAGTATCAAGTGTAAAAGTTGATAACATAATAATGGAACCTAATTGATGAGATATTATGAAAAAGAAATTATATAACACAGTGAGCATTCATATGTGGATGTCGTTGTTGCGACTTTAAATTCTTTCTCTTGGGTTCCTTGACCCCTTGATAGACAGTACTCTTGCACTTTAGGTAAGCCCACCTAATGCCAACAAGAATGAATCCTAGAGTGTCACACACTATGTGTTTTTTGTGGTCTCGGTTAAATTATCTATGAATTTAATTAATGAAATAAATGTTATTCTCAAGACCATGGAATAATTTTATTCAATTTAAAATGATCGGATAAATTAAATAAAATATATTTATTTATTTTATTGATCATTTAATAAATATTTATTTAATAGTTTCATAATAAAATATTTATTTAAGAGAATATAGTATTTATTTATTTATTTTGGTGTTAAATAAATGGATGTAGAGTTCGAGCAGACCATGTACAGTTCGGTAGTAAAATAATTATTTGTAATACGATAAATAATTATTTAATGAGTTTGAAAAATTAAAATAACACTGTAGTAATTTTGTGACATGGAATTTTATTTATAATTTTTTTAGCACAAGTTGGCATACTATAAACAATGACGTAGTATTATTTTTAAATTAATGGGTTTTCTTTAAGTTCAGGAATGTATTTAATTGTTTCTATGAAATTAAATATTGTAACTGAAATTCCATGTATATATATAGGTAAGTACCCCTACTGTGCCATGCACTACAACACACACCTGGTGAATTGAGAATTGTTGAGCCAAAAAATTTGTCTCTCAAATCCTTTTCTCTCCCCTCTCAAGAACGAGAGACGTTCTTCAAGGATGAAGAACAAGCGATCAAGAATTACTGACACAAGACACTCACTATGTCATGCCAGCACCCAAAGAACGATCGATGTCGATCAGAGGCCATCTAAGCATGTGTAGAACACCGCTAGAGGTATTCTAGATTGGATCCTTACAAGTGCAATGAAATAATCTGAAAGGGTCAATACGGATGATCAACATCATCAACGAAGAAAAATACCAAAGATATATGTATTATTTTTATTTATGATATTAATTAAATTAATTAGAAACATGATGTGCAAGATACTCTCTAAGGTTTCTATCCTTTTTCCTCTTTATCTAAATATTTTATTGTATTCCATCGAGATTAGCATTCATCGTCATATTGATTCGATAATAATCATTGATCATGGTAAAAATAAAATTTTGGTACCGCACCAATTGCACTTCCGATGTGCCCAGAACCATCATGTGGTATCATAGGGGTTACATCATTGTTTATAATTATTTAAATATTTCATTGATGAATTATGCATTTAATAATTTATTTGTTTCAATTCGGGTTAATTTTTCTTCAAATCTGAATCTTGAGATCTATTACATCTCTTTTATTTCTCGTTCACCTTAAAGAAACGATCCTTTCTTATAATTTTCATTAAAATAAAATTGAGGATCTCATCCGGAGGTGCCAAAGAATCTTGGATGTATGATACCAGAAAAAATGGCATGTATTTGGAAGTACACGTCGTGTAGTCATGATTCAATGCATCAGTCCGGTCTGCAAAACCATGTCGTGTGTTTGAGTCTTCCTAAGTCTTAAATAAATCCATGTGTTGACCCGGAACAGGTGGCAGGTGGTTTCCAGATTACAATTCCTGTGGCCCAATGGACACAGTGTGTAGTCCATTTGGGTTAGGGTTGGACCGTGTACCCCATTAATGGATTTCCCAGAGGGAGATCGTGTAACGAGGAACTATATGGCGTGTCTCCCATTGGACACGCCATGTATTCCAAAGATTTATGAAGTACCCTCACATGTCGTTTCCTCAGGCATGTACATCATATAGATGGTGAAAAAGAGTACACATCATGTAGTTGGAAAAAAATTTCTTGTACTCATCCAGATTATGCAGATTTATTAAATATTTTTATTATATTATACAAACCCTTGAGACGTGTACCATCGTGCGGGCGTAAAGATGAGGTAAAACATATGACATGTGTCTTATATAGATGTGATTAATTTAACATATATGTAATGTTCATTTTTACTCATTGGATATTTTTTAATAGGAATTCACCGGGTTTCCCCTGAGGTACAGATTACGTACAATGATAATTTTAAATGAATTTATTTTTTTAAAATTATGATGGATGAGAATATAAGGAAATTCAGAAAAGGATTTAGGACAAAAGGATTGATTAATTAATGATGATAATTAATTGATTTTAGTATGATTTATCTTGAACGAGAATGATTAAAGAATTGAATTCTAGTTTTATTTATGCATAACCATCGTTGCTTGTATGAATGATCATGAGCTAGACCATTAACTTTGTATGTGGATGGTTTCATTAAATTTATTTATTTAAATTAATTTTTTTTGGCCTGTGTGCCTTCTCCTCATTAATATGTATGGCCTACATGCCCAAGTTTTCTTTTATGTAAAACCAGATATTACCCCTCACCTACATGTGAGTTAAAAAAGGCATATGTAATGGATGGAACTCCCAGGCTAGTGGATGCAGTTCAAGCTAGAGCCAAGATGAAACCAAAACCAAGAGATATAGAGGTGGAAAGTTGGAGGAAATAAACATGTTCCCAAAAGGATAAAGGTGTATCTCCCCTGGGTCAGGGTTAGTTTATCAACGGCTAGATAAACTAACCATTAGAAAATCTCACGATCATGCCATTTACTTCATTTTATTCCTATCAGTTGCATAGTTTGTCATTATGGATGTGTTTTCACAATGAAATAAATAATGAATTAAAAAATCATTGATAATGGAACTAAAATAAACCATACTTATGCATAAATATTATCCAGACGTGGTTAATCACTTAAGTAAGTTCTGATTAATATTAACAAGTCTGTGATAATGATAAAAATAAATTCATGAATAAGATATAAAAATCCCTCAAATAAAATACCATGTTATAACAAGCCTTCAGTTATTTGATTAAAAATAATAACTCGATAAAACTATGTGCTTGAACAACCATTATTGGGACACATAATTTTATACAGGAGTCCCTTATGAAAGGTTTCGAGTTGAAATAACTATATGAAATCAAGAGGAGAATACCTTGTTAGACTTTATGTAATATTGGAGGCAAGAGATGAGGAAATCCAAAGACATGATTTCAGGATTGGGGAGTCCACTCAACATTTCGAAGAGCTGCAAGCCCACAATTGGCAAAGACCTGCGTACCAAAATACCTTTTAATAGCTAGACCAACCCTTGTTGGGGTTACGGAAAGGGGATTATGGATCCTTTCCACGAGAATATCATGGAAACTGGTCATTCTGATTTCAATGGTGAGGGCCATTGGGACTTCATAAAATAGTGTGAGACTTTATAAAATTTATTATTTCTTATAAAATGTAATCAAGAATGTACAAATGATCTGCTATTTTAATTATAGAATAAAAATGACAAGCTCATCAACCACACTGTCCATGCTATCAATTTTTTGATAAAGACAACACCCTCACTAGCAGTAACTTCCAAGAAATGTTTAGATGACATAGAGTTAACCTATGCCAAGAACGAAAGTCTTACATGATGGAGTCTACATTACCTGATCCGCCTCCCCAGGAGGCGAGTGATGAGGATTTAATAGTCTATGAGAACCGTATTGACGATGCGGTTGATGTTCAATGTCTAATGTTATCATCAATGTCTAGTGAGCTCATGATGTCTCATGAAAACATGGACGGTTATAGCATGCTCAATCACCTTCGTGGTCTTTACCAGGAGAGAGAAAGACAAGAATGGTTTGAGATCTCTAAGGAACACTTTCAGAGTAATCTTGGAGAAGGTACCCCCGTTGGGCCTCATGTAGTCATGCTCATCGGCTACATTGAGCGTCTGGAGGTTCTAGGGTTTAAACTCCCTAAAGAACATGGCCCAATCTCATTCTCACATCACTCCCTCATAGCTTCTCTGACATTGTTTTCTATTTCAATATGATCAACATTGAGAAGTCTCTGTCTATTCTTCTTATCCTCATTCTCCATGTGGAAAAAGATATGATGTGCAGAAATAATTCTATCATTATGGTGAATAAGATGAAAGGGAAGGTGAAGAGATTTTAGCCCAAAGTTTCATCACGGGCTTCAAAGAAATGGAAGATCAAAGGGGAGGCGAGGGAATATAATGCTATTTGTTTCATATGTGGCAAGAAGGGACACTGGAATAAGAACTACACCTATTATAAGAAGAATGGGGAAGCTTCTGGTGCATTTCTTATTGAATGCAATCTATCTGTTTCTACAAATTGGGTATTAGATACAGCTTGTGAAGCTCACACATATATCCAAATATAAGAACAATGTAGGTTCATGATGATTCATCAAGGGGAGGTAGATCTACAAGTAGCCAAAAGAGACAGACTTGCTGTTGTAGTTGTTGGGGATTACCACCTCAATATTCGAACATGGAAGATCTTGGATTTAAAGGGTTGTTTTTATGTGCCATCTATAACCAAAAAAATAAATACTGTGTCCAGAATAAATATAGATGAATTTTTTTTATTCATGTTTGGAAATTATTGTTGCTTCTTTTATAAAGATCTCATTTGTTTTTGTAGGGAACATTTATTCAATGGTCTTTATGTGTTGGACTATACAAACCAAGTAATGGAAATTGATGACAAAGATACATCACATGACTCTTACCACACCCAACTTTGGCATCACTGGCTGGGTCATGTAAATGAGAAACACATGAAAAAGTTACATCAAGATGGATATATAGATTCGTTTGAACTAAAAACACTTGGCATATGTAAGGAACGTTTACAACACAAAATGAAAAAATCCCCATTTTGTGGGAAAGGTTAAAGGGATAAAGAGCTTCTTCAATTGGTTCATACTGATGTGTGTGGACCATTTCCAGTTGATGCTAGGGGTGGGTACTCACACTTCCAAACTTTTACTGAATATTTTAGTATATAAGGATATATCTAGTGAATGAGGTATAAGTCGTATTCCTTTGATAAGTTCAAGGAATACAAGAATGAAGTTGAAAACCATCTTGGTAAGAATATTTAGAAACTCCACTTAGACTGAAGTGGGGAATATCTTAATCATACATCATTGATTAATTACGAGAGTTTGGGATGCTATCCCAACTCACTCCACCTTACACACCTCAATGGGACGATGTACATGAAAGGAGGAACTGCACCTTGTTAGACATGGTGAGATCAATGATGAGTCATGAAAGTGTTCCATTATCCTTTTGAGGATATGCGTTCCAAACAGTGGCACACATACCAAACCAAGTACCATATAAATCAGTAAATGGAATTCCATACGAGTTCTATAGTGGAAGAAAAGACATGTTATTGAATTTACATGTGTGGGGTAGAGAATGTTTTTTAAGGCATCTTCATGTAATAAACTCGCACCTTGAGGCACAAAGTGTACCTTTATAGGATACCCCAAGGAATGAATGGGATATTACCTATACAACCCCTTAGAAAAAAACTTTATATTGGTAAGAGATTCCATATTCAATGAGAGGGAGCACATCTACAAAATATATAGTTGGAGAAAGATAGAATTCTATGATGTCGATACTCAAGGAGCACAAGATTTGTTAGAGAAACAGATTCCACAAAGCCCCCTGGGGGAAGAATCTGTTCCAAAGAAACAAGTACTATGTAGGAGTAAAAAAGAGGGTAGAGAAATGGAATGGTATGGTTTTCTTGTTACCAAGGATGGTGAATCTTTATTAGTTGATAATAATGATCCTTTAACCTATTAAAAAGAAGTATGTGGCACAGATGTTGCCAAGTGGCAACAAGCCATGAATTCTGAAATGGATTTCAAGTACAAAACCAAGTCTGGATTTTGGTAGATCCGACAGTTGATGTAAAGAATATTGGTTTCAAATGGGTATTCAAGAAGAAACTCAACATGGAAGGACATGTCAGTACCTGTAAGTCACGACTGGTTTCAAAAGGTTTTAATGTGATTCAAGGAATTTACTATGATGATACTTTCTCACTAGTTTCATTGCATAAATCCATCAGAATTCAACTCGTATTTCGGATTACTATGACTATGATATTTGGAAAATGGATTTCAAAACATAATTCCTTAATGGTATCCTTCTGGAAGACGTCTACATGACACAACCTAAATGGATTGTGACTCCAAAGGATGCCAATAAGGTAAGCAAGTTGCATATATCCATTTATGGATTAAATCAACAATCCTGGTCATAGAAAATTCATTTTGATCAAGCCATAAAATAATTTGGTTTTATCAAAAATGAATGTGAGACTTGTGTCTACAAATGATTTAGTGGGAGTGCGGTCATTTTTCTAATAGTATATATTGATGACGTGTTACTCATTGGAAACGAGATACTATTCTTGCATTCTGTTATGTCATGGTTGCATCAATGCTTCTCCATCAAAGACAGGGGAGAGGTAGCATATATTCTTGGGATCAATATAAATTGTGATAGATCCAAGAGATTGCCAGGCCTTAGTCAAAATATATACATTTATAAGATACATAAGAGATTTAGTATGGGAAAATCCAAGAGGGAACTGTTTCCAGCATCACATGGCACACATCCTTCCAAGAAAATGTGTCCTCAGACACATGAGGAATGAAAGATAATGGCAAGGAATCCATACACATCAACGATTTGGTCAGTCATGTATTCCATTCTATGTACTAGGCTGGATGTCACCCACGCAATGAGTGAAGTATAAAAATATCAAGCTAACCCAGGTGACCTCCATTGGATGGTAGTCAAGAATATCCTAAAGTATTTGATGTGTAGTAAGGATAAGTTTTTGGTTTATAAAGGATATGAAGAACTAGTCCCCACAATATATGCATATTCTAGTTTCCAGACTGACCAAGATGACATGATGTCACAAATGGGATACATATTGACATTGAATGGAGGTGCAGTGACCTGGGAGAGCTCAAAGTAGAGTGTGGTCACAAGTTATACCGTAGAGTTTGAGTATATCATAGCTTCTGAGGCAGCTAACGAAGCAGTCTGGATGATATGATTCATTCGGAAGCTAGAGATGATACCTTGTAGAAAAGATCCCTTGACACTGTACATTGATAATAATGCAGTGGTGGATCTCGAAAAATAGACAAGGTTACATCAGTAGATGAAGCACATACATCAGAAGTATCATCTCTTGAGGGATTTTTCATAGAGAGTTGAAGTTTCAGAGAGCATTATTTCCAAATAAGACAATGTGGAGAACCCCTTTGACTAAATCCTTGACTCAGTAGAAACATGATCATCATGTGAGGTCTAGTGTATATAAAGTAGTAGGTTGTTGGCTATAGTCCAAGTGAGAGTTTGAAAGACATGGTTTCCTAAAACCAACTGGTTTTAATTTGATTACATGGATATTTAACGTATTATTACACATTATTTATTGTTTTGCATTATTATGATGTAATAATGTCCTAGAATATTCCTTGCTTTGATAAGGTCATGGAAGTTCCCCGCAATGATGAGAACCTTGAAATTCTATAACAATATTCTGAAATATAGTTCTACAGTTGGATTACATGCTATGATGGGACACATAGAATGCAGTCTGTTAGGTGTGAGTACTCATAAGCAGATTAGACTTCCTCATATGATGATCGCACTTGGTAATCTCCAAGATATGTGATTTTGAGAATATACCCACTAGTAGGAATTTTGCATAGTTTGGTGTCATCAGATATTTCTATCTGAAATCATGTGTAATGATCCATAGAATTTATGATTATCATTAATACATGTCACTACTTACTCACTTAGATTTACTGATGAAAATTGTCATGCAGATAGTTGGCTGGAAGGAGGGTACATTGGGTGCATAACGAGTGGCATGTTATTAATGGATAATTCGAGGATGGATTTTCCCTTTCCTTTATGAAAGTTGATATCTCGGACCTCTTATTGAAATAGAACCATCACTAGAAATTCCATGGCCATGGTGTAACGATGATTTTATTTCAGGGAGTTAAGGAATGATGTATCATGCATAAAAGGTGATTACATAGTCACGAAACCTGCTTGATGAGATATTGCGACAAAGGGATTATATTACACAGTGAGTGTTCATGTGTGGATGTCATTTTTTCAACTTTAAATTTTTTCTCTTGGGTTCCTTGACCCATGATAAGAAATTACTCCAAGACTATAGGCAAGATTTCCTAATTCCAACGAGAAATAATCCTAGAGGGTAACATACAATGTTTATTTGTGGTCTCGGTTATGTTCTATTTGAATCTAATTATCGAAATAAAAATTATTCTAAAGTCCATGGAATAATTTTATTCAAGTTAAAATGATTTCATAAATTAAATAAAATATATTTATTTATTTTATTGAACAATTAATAAATATTTATTTACTAGATTGTAAATAAAATATTTTTTTAATAGAATAAATTATTTATTTATTCAGGTGATCAACAAATGGAAGTGGAGTTCGAGCGGACCAAGGAGGGTCTGGTAGTAAAATAATTATTTGCATGATGATAAATAATTATTTAGCTAGTTTGCACAAAATAAAATAATAGTGCTATTATTTTTTGACACAAAATTTAATTTATAATTCAATTTTACACATGTTGGAGCACTATAAATAATGACGTGGTATTATTTTTAATTGAATGTGGTTTCTCTATGTTCATGAATGAATTTTATTGTTGTTATGAAATTAAATATTGAAACTGAAATTCCATGTATATGAATCGGAAAGTACCTATATTGTTCCATACACTACAACACACGCCTAGAGAATTTCGAATTATTGAGCAAAACAATTTCTTTCTCAAATCCTCTTCTCTCCCCTCTCAAGAATGAGAGACTTTCTTCAAGGTTGAAGAACAAGTGATTAAGAATGACTGACACAAGACACTCGCTTCACTACAATAGCACCTGTAGAACAAGTGATGTCGATCAGAGGCCATTAGAGCACATATGGATCATATCTAGAGGGATTATAGTTTGGATCCTTACAAGTTCAACGGGATAATCTAGAAGGTTAAATGTGGACAATCAAAATCATCATCAAAGAAAAATACCCAAGATACAGGTATTATTTTTCTTTATGAAATTAATTAATTTAATTATAAAATTTATGTGCAAGATCCTCTCTATGGTTTCGAGAATCTTTCTTCTTTATCTAAATCATTGATTATAATCAATGGAGACTGGCGTTGATCGCTTTATTGATCCCAGAATAATCATTGATCATGGTGAAAATCAATGTTGGGTGTTGTCCCAACCAGGCTTCCACTGTGCCCGGAACCTTCACCTTCGACAGATAGAAGGAAGCCCCATAGGGAGCTTACACATGACAGTTCATCCAGTAGCCAGGTGGTATGCTACCATTTCAAGAAGGGATGGATTACTATACCACATGGCCCAAGGACCCACTTGAGTGCCGATCGTGCGACAAGATGGGTCACATGTTGGATTTTTTCTAGGTGTTCTCCCCAGATGCGAGTGATAAGGGTTCTGCAATGACTCCACGATTAGAAGAAGGACCACCAGTTTCTCATTATATAAGGAACTGGTGTTCGTCTGACCATTCAGGCAAAGGAGGTGGTTGTGGTCGTGGTAGTCAGGCTTCAATATTTTAGCAACAACAGGGTGGATCAACTCTGGGTAAACAAGATGGGTCTCTGGGCCGTGATGTAGGTCAGAATTTTGCAGTGGAGTAGACCTAGTAGGAGCAAGATCCTGCACCCTCTATAGTTTGAGTTCCCAATCTAGTTGCATCTATTATATCTTATCCTCTTCTTGATATATCAGCATCCCCTATTTTCATATTTTTTGTTGTTGTGGAGAGCCTCAGGCTCTGTATCATTACTTCTAACGATGTTATGACTCTATACACACCATTGGTGATTAGGAAGGCTATTTCACATCAGTGAAATGAGTTCCCTCTTGAGGTTTGGGGTGTCACTTCTTATGAGACCATTATGTCATGGAGATGATGAGATATGACGTAATTATTGGAATGGACTAGTTAGTTTCTTTTGAGGTAGTTTTTGATTGATATATCCATAGGGTGAGTTTCACATCACCATTGGGCAGATTTTTTCTACATAACGGAGAATTGGATGTCCAAGTAGGAAGATCTGGACCCGAGTATCATGGGTTGAGATGTGGTACAACCTATATTGTTAGTTTATATGTAGATGTACAAGGGAATTTACATATGAAGATTCCTCTAGCGGTGGATCATTTCAAGGATGTATTCCCAGGCGAGTTTTTAAGATTTACTTTTGAGTGAGAGGTATACTTTTTTATTGTGCTTATTCTAGGGGTGGCACTAGTGTCCATTCCTGTTTATAGGATGGATAGACTAGAGTTATAGGAGCTCAAGAAGCATTTGGAGGTGTTAAATGAAAAGGGTTCTATCCAACCCAGTACTTCTCCTTGGGGTTCCCTTATCCTTTTTACAAACAAGGTGGACGGTTCCCTGAGGATTTATCTGGATTATCATAATATGAACAAGTTGACTGTAAAGAACCGATATCCCTTATTGAGGATTGATTATATCTTTGAGCAACTTTGAGGACCTTGGGTGTTCTCAAAGATTTAATTGAGATTCGATTATCATCGGTTTCACGTTAGACCATCAAATATACCTCTATAAGCCTTTTTAAGTAGGCATGGTCTATAAGAGTATTTGATTATGCCGTTCGGTCTCACAAATAAACTCGAAGTTTTCATTGAAGTGATAAACTGAGTGTTCCATCGAAACATGGATTCCATTGTGGTTGTCTTTGCCAACAATATCTTGGTGTACTCTCACACTTGACACGAACATACCACTAATCATGACATCATTTTTAGTACATTGAGAGAGCATAAGTTATATGCTATTCTCTCAAAATTCTACATTTGGATGGATCATATTAACTTATTGGGTTATGTTATCGTGGAGGTAGAAGTTTCAGTAGGCCCAGATAAATTTAGAGAAGTATTTTCATAGGATCATCTAAAGAACAACATTGAGGTAAAGAGTTTTATAGGGCTGGATGGTTAAATAGTACGTTTTATACAGGACTCGCTTAGCAGCGCCACTAAAGGGTGCGATTCAGCCTTTTAAGAGCTGAAAGGGAGGTTGACTTCAGAACTAATACTGATCTTACCAGATCCTGGAAAGAGTTATACTATTTATGGTGACATATCAGGTATCAAGAAATGAGTACTTCTTATGTAGGGTAAAAGAGTAGTTGCGTATGGGTTTTGGCAGTTGAGGACACATGAGAGGAAATACCCAATGCATGACCTCAAGTTATCTATTGTTGTTCATTTGTAAAACTATTGGATACATTGTCTTTTGGGAGGTCATTTTGTGGTGTTCACTAACCAAAAAAGTCTCAAGTGTATCTTTACTCAGTGTGATCTGCATTTTAGGCAATGAAGGTGGGTTGAGTACCTTTAGTCATTTGACGTTGAAATTACCTATAGTCCTGGGAAGGTCAATGTAGTGGCTGATGTGTTGATTAGGAGGACTCAGATACATGCAGTTTAAGAGTTCTGCACTGAGTGGATGCTTATGGATTTGTTCGCTGAGATGCATTTGGAGGTGAATGACAGACAAGGAAAGACATCTATTTCTGATTTAGTTTTTACTTATACTCATCTAGATTTTTTTTCAAATGAGGTAGATATCTGATTATGATGGCCTAGTTATATGGAAGGGTGTGTTATAAGAGAGCCCATATTCCTCGGTGGACCATATTCCATGATGAGTTCACGTGATTTCTTGGATGCGTATGGGTGTTAGCTGACAAAAATAACGTTCTTTTGTGGGATTTTAATTCCTCAGTTCGGTCAGTTCATTCTAGTGTCTCCTAGATGTATCAAGATCTTCATTGTCAGTATTGATGGCCATATATGATGTTGGATGTTGCTGGTTTTGTTTTGAGATGATCCACCTATCATTAGGTTAAGGCGGAACATCAGTGACTGACAAAGATTTTACATCAGTTACCCACTCCCGAGTAGAAGTGGAATGATGTCTCCATGGATTTCATGATAGTGTTACCAAGGCCGCCTCGAGGGAATAATGTAGTTTTGTTTTTCATTGACAGACTCATGAAGGTAGCACAATTTATACTGATCAAGGTGACCTCTTGTGTTGTTCATATTGGATGGTTGTACATCCAAGAGATTGTACATTTACATGGGGATCCAGACAAAATTATTTTAGACAGGGATGCCCATTTTACTTCACATGTATGGTAGGGACTACATAGGTCTTTGGGTACACAGGTACTTCTATGTATACCTTACCATCCCCAGATAGGTGGCCAACCTGAGTGCATGATTCAGGTGTTAGAGGTCATGCTTCAGGCATGCATCCAAGATTTTTGGGGCTCTTATGAGATACATATACCTCTACTTTATTTTTCTTAGAATAATATTTTTAGACGATGATTTAGATGGAACCTTATGAGATTTTGTACGGTAGTCCATGCCGATCATCCCTATGTTGGATAGTGGTAGGAGAGGAAGCTATGCGTGGATCTTGTCTTGACTAGGAGATCATTGAGCTAGGGGAGTTGATTCAAAAGAGGATGGATACTGGACAATGTTTCCATAAGTATTATATCGATAGATGGAAATTACGTATAGATTTCAAGGTCGAAGATCAAGTTTTCTTACACGTCACACTATGGTTGGGACACCAGAGTATTAGGAGACTTGGAAAGCTTTCACTATGATATGTTAAGCTATTTGAGGTTTTGGAGAGAGTCAGACAGGTTTCCTATCTATTGCAGTTACCTCATAGGTACAAATATTTGAATGAAGTCTTCCAAGTTTCTTATCTCTAACATTACTTCTCATACTCATCTCATTTTTTTTCATCCCACGGAGGTTTAGTTGGATGTTGACACCTCATTCGAGGAGCATCAAATTCGGATTTTCGATCAAAAAAAAAATTTCTCTATGGCCAATCTGTTCCACTGGTGTGGGTGCTATGGAATCAAACAAGAGTATAGGACGAGAAATAGGAGATGGAGGCCAATGTGTGATTGTAGTGGCGAAAGCTGTTTGAGGAATTTTCTTCACCACATTATTAGGAAAATTTGGTGGCGAATTGCTTTGGGGTGGATTTTGTAAGAACACATATCATCATTTTAGGTATGAATCTTATTTTTGGGGTGTTTTTTTAGAAAATATAGATAATTTGGAAATTTTAGGATTACATCCCATGTACATGAGAGTACACGACCATATGGGGAGACCTAAAGACTGCCTAAAGCGGGTTTTGGTTGAGGTATGAACACAACATGTAACTTAAATGAACACGTGGTGTAATTTTTCATTTATTTGATTAAATGGACTAGGGTTGTGTCTAATCACCATATTCTCCTTCTTATAGCCTTGGTTCGTCCAAGAGAGACCAAGAGTGATGATTCCTCTCTCGGCCATTGATCCATCATCCATTATCTGAATTGATCTCTGGTGGGTGCTTTGGAATCCCAACGGTGATTCCTTCATTCATAATAAATATATTTCCTTGATTTCTTCATTATTTTGTGGTATTCAAGGATGATAATTTATGACGTTCTTGAAGACCTATGTCTTTTTAGGCCGATTCAGGGGCCGACATTCAAGAGTGATTATTGTAAAAAGATGAGGTAGGTGGTTTTTCCCTACTGTTGTTTTTCATTAAGTTATATATGGTTATGTTCTGAATAACCTTATCTAGGGTATTCTGTGTTTTGGAATTTAACCTTTTTAATGCTTGATATGGTTTTTTTGTTTAAGAAATATTTATAGATTATTAATAAGGTTTATTACCTTGATTATGGAGGTGCTACCCATATTTTATTTGGTTATTATTGTGGGGTCTTGAAAGCATGTTAGGATGCTCTGTTTCTATGTGTAGTTTTTTTATTATAGAGTTGTGGTTACATGAGATGCATGTATTTCACATTATGAAAGTGTGGGAGAGGAGAATTGAAAGTGATATCTTACCGATGTAGGGTCATTTAAATATATATTTTTATTATAATTGACCAGAGGTATTGACTGTGAGAGCATCCATGGGTCATTGACTAAAGAGGATAGATTGTTAGAGCTACCCAGAGGGACATTATTAAATAAATGTTAGAGCATAGGACATTAACTGTGAGAGTTCCCAGAGGGTCATTATAAATTGTTTTTTCTATGATAATTAATGGGGTATTGACCGTTAGAGCTACTAGATGGTCATTTATATTTGATTAGTTCTATGTAAGACCATGGGGGTTAGACTATGTCATTTTTCCTAGAGGGTTGTTATTATAATTGATTTTAGGATATGTAAAAACCAATGGGGTTAGACCCTGAGATCAACCTAGAGGGTTGTTATGTATGTTTGATTGTTGTCTGTGATGATCCTTCGAAGCCATAGCACATGCTAGGACATGGACTTTCCTGATTATTTGATGGCCTTTTGAGATGTATCATTGTTATTGTTATAACAGGGGATACATAGCTTAGGCTAGATCCCAAGGCCACATTATTTAATGGATTGAATAATTATATAAGTAAATTAATGTAATTGAAAACAGTATGATTGTTTAATTTTGAATACTTCTTATTTAGTGATTCATTTCTATATATTTCCTATAATATATATATATATATTCACTGACAGTTAGGAACATAACCTTTTTAGTTACGTTCTAGGATTTGTCTCACACCATTTATGGGTCACGATGTTGGGCTCAAATATAATATATTGTTGCAGGTTTAGATGAGGGAAAGCTCCCTTCGTCATCCTGTATTAGACTGTTGTGGAGCTGGAGAGAATGAGATCGAGATGAGGCTAGTAATGTTTCTAGAGTTTATTTGTTTTTGCTTTTGTAGTTTGGTTTAGTTCTGTATTTACATCATTGTAACTTTTTTGGATGCTTTTCTAGACAACGGGACATGCATCATTTATATATGTTCTTCATTTGTTTAGATACTTTTAGTCTTCTATTGTTTACTTTGATGTATGGTATTACTACTTCCACAAATTTATTCTATTTGTTTCTGCTGTGGTACTCTTCCAATGAGGGTATAGTTTCCTCACTATCACATGCATGGCCCTCGCTGCTAGTCGGTAGCCTCTGGAATTCAAAGAAATGTGTTTGAGGCCCTGTGACCAACCGGGTGTGGGGAACCGTAGGGTTGAACCTCGAATAGTGACGTTACAAAGGATAACATTGAATGACATCTTACAATATTTCATATCATATGATGCAATACAATCTCAACTTATGATATCCATTATTTTAAGGCATGCTACATGGATTGCTCTATATCAGTTTTAACAACATAAAATGATATCCATATGATATACCTATTTCCTCAATATTCCACAATATTTTGACTGTCAAATAACATAGTCTGTCTTTGATACTATATATGGGTTTTAAGGATCGAAAATTACTTATTCATTAATGTTGAAGTACTTAGAAACCAAAGATCCCAAGATTGACCATTGAATAAATGAAAACAATGTATATAAATAAATTGAATAACTCATTTACCTTTCAGTGTAGATAGTTGAGACTATTATCTTTCACGTGATTGATGAATATCCCTAAGAGGTTACCAAATGACTACCTACATCATTTTGGATCTATGGGTCTGAATGAATCACCTGCTGATCTTGTGAGATTATCCTTCAAACCCATGGTATGCTAGTAACCATATATGGAAGAGGTTGTAGCATTAGAGAAAATCTAGTAGAGGATGAATATCTATCTAGTAATACATGGTCAAGTGAACACCATTAATGGTATCAATGAAATTTTATAAATGATTTCAATATGTTCACCAGCCTCATGGATTTACTCATAGATTTTTTTTTCTGATTGAGAAAATTGAATGTTAGTTTTTACTAATTGAAGCTATTCATCCACAAATAAAACTATATGTTTTATCTTAAAAAAATTATTAATGATATCAAATAAAAACCCACTTAAAATTGTTTTAATTGATAATCATAGGGTGTTATGTGAATGAAAACATATGATTCATGAATTACAATATATCCATGACATAATATATAGAATAATAATTTGGTGTAATAATATATAATTAATTCATATGAAGTGATATACCACACAAGCATAATTCTGGTGACATGAGTTTATGGATTTAGGGAATATCTCTATCATACATGTTGTTTTATTTCATTATAATAGTAAAACACAAAAATATATAAAATTATATTCACTAAAATGGATATAAATATTGATAAAAACAAATATATATATATATATATATTAGAAACCATTTAATCTTTAACTATGTTTCCAAATCTATATTTTTTTATTCTAGAATTCCACTTTAATTTGATATGGGGACCATATATATGAATAAGTAGGATATAAAAATTCTATATCTATATAAAAAATCCATTGGTAAATAAAGATTAATCGGATCTAAAAAATGTATATATGGTGAATATATCCTGAAATATTATTTATATCAAGCTTCTGGAGTATCACATCAACAGTGTTAGTTTTTATATCCCGTAGTACAAGGTAATCATCATATGATAAAATCCATGAATGCATTTTACTAAAGTAAAATCTACTAGAATATAAAATCCATACCTAGAGTAATATATTCTCAATATCCCCACTTTATATTGATACTTGATAAATAATTGATTTTGTTGTTTCTACTTATATCATATTCTATATAAGGTTCTTTAGAAGATTTATTAATGAATTTCTTATTATTTCAGATATATGACTAGGGAATTATAACAACTCGTGGTCCTGAAATAAAGAGGATCAACATTATATGATGAAAAATTATATGATATTAAATTTATATTATATGGAAAACTGAAAAAAATGAGTGGTTATTTTAAAAACTAAGGGAATGTGCTGAATAATTTTAGGTGAAAGAATGATGTGAATTTATAGGAAAAGAAACACAACCACTAGAATCTGACTATTGCAATAGTATATTGTTTATTGGAATATTAATATAACCATTATGAGTAGCGTATATATGTTTAACCAATTTGCAACATAACTTCTAAATACTATAATTAATAGTTGAAAAAAATAATTTATATCAGTGTGTATGTAGTTAAGTAATAAAATAAGGGTTCTTTAAATAAATGCAATTTAAAAAAAAGAATTTTAAATCATTTGCACTATATCATTGATTTTAAAATACACAAAGATTATTATTTAATAAATAAATTTCTTATATATATATATTTATATCAAAACTACTTTTAAATTAATGGTTTAAAATTTCTAATAAATATATTGAAATTACCGAATACTTATTTTGTTGATAATTTCATAAGGTTGTTATATTTTATTGAAAATATTGATATTTGGTAACAATATATTGTAATATTTATGTGTTCATTATGATGTGAAAATTATGTAATAATTAATATAAATGAATTCCTCACCTAAATTTTTTTAATTCAAATAATAAATATTTATTAAATTTGAAAATCATTTTCCAAAACTATAACGGATTTTCCAAAATGGAATATGTTGTTTTTTTTCAAAAAATATTTCGAAAAAAGGCATATATATAAATAAATATATATATATATTACGAGTTCAAATAGTAAATTATATAATTTCAAAAAACATTCCATATATATCTAATACATTGAATTAAACCATATAAAATCACATGATATTTTATTTTTCAATCCCAATATTTCTGAATCCTATGTTTCCAAATTAATTCAAAATTATCTTTTGTTTTTTGATAGATACCCACCCTTCAACTCATTCCACATAACTCTGATTTTTGTAATGGATGTTATCCTTTATATATACATTTAAATAGTACTCTCATGGATCTATTTAGAGTCTAAGTATTTCTTTATCATGTTTTGAGAATCTATATAGTGAGGTATAAATCCATAATATATTATACGTCATTAATCAATACAATCTTTTAAAATTTCTTTTCATTTTATAATGATTTTTTTACTTAATTATTATAAATTATTTTTATAATATAAAATATATATCAATCTTAATTCTACTGATACCCTAGTTATATGTAATTATAACAAAAAACTATTTCTATATCTGGAAACTCTATTTTAAAATACTTACACATTCATAATATTTATGGAATTATAGATTCATTAAAAAAATGAAGGAGTTTCTATAAAAAGTATGATGATAATATATCTAACTAATCCTCTATTAGGTCGAAGGTGGATTATAAACAATTTTTCACATATAAACATTTTCCATTAAATAATTTTGACCTATATGTTTCAATTTTAGGAAATATTATATTCCCAATATGAATCCAATAAATTTATTACATACTAATTTTACGGAGGGGATTTTCAATAATTTATTTGGTCTCCTACCATTGAAATATATTTTAATATTAGGCCAAACATAATTATTTATTTATATCAAGAAACTATTATACAGTGTTTCTCTATAATTATTCATTTTATACATGTATATTATATTTTATTATTAAAATAATATATTTATAATGTTGAATGATAGAAATTCCATCATGTAGTTGTATTTTTTTATTAATTTGGGAATCATAAAAAGCTCATATATCAATTACATGTATTGGAAAATTTTTGGAATACTTGGATATTATTATGTCAAAGGTTCCTAAGGGAACATTATGTAATGTATTGATAAACCACTCTATTTATATGTTGGACGAATTAGACTAATTATGTTATCAGTTGGGCCTAGAATTATAAATTTCATTTATACATCATTATGTCTATTGAGATAATTTAGATTATGCATTCAGTGTACTCCTAGTCATTGTTGTATTTTTCTCAACAAGCCTTGATATACTGGTTATATTGTTTGACATTTTAAATTTCATAACTATGTGTTAAATTATTATTACCATGGGATTGTTAATTTCCATTTTTCATCAAGAAACGAATATATTTTTCCTATATAATCATTTAATATAATTTATTTTATCATATAATACTATAATATTATGGATTTTATATTTGTATTATATTAACATCATTTTTACATTACCCTTACTTAGTATCTAATATCAACAAATTATATTGTTTCCCAATTTCATAAGAAAAAAATAACTTTACTAATTTATTCCCATAAATCATACAATAGATTTAAAAAACATTTATTATTTAAATGTATTTTTGATTTCCTAATGTTATATATTATTCATTTATCTATATAGTGTACTTAGAATACTATAGTTTTTTATCCACTTTATTATAATATGAAATATATAATACCACTTCAATATATAATCACCGCCTTTTGGTTACATTATTTTAGGTAGATACAATTTTCCTATTTATATCAAGTTATCACTCATTCAAATATTTCAATCTAGATCATATACTTTACAATGAAAGGGAATCAGTTTTCACTATCTCTCCATCAAAAACCATAGCACACCTTCCACACATTCCATGATTTGTCATTTTAGAAAATTTTATGTTCTCAAAATTGGTCTAACTAGAATCACGTCAACCCACGTAGTCACAAAGTGTGAGAATATCAGATAAAATAAATTTATATCATATTACAAAATTAACCCATCACTATTTATTTCTAAACAATATTTTATGAAAAATCAATTTACAAATAAAACCATGGTTTATAATAAAAAATTTGATAACCAATCCATTTAATGATCATAAAAAAAACAAAGTAGAAATGAATTACCCATTTAATAAAAACATTCATATCCACTAACTTATATGAGATTTATTTTTTTCTCCACAACTTCTCAAATGGATGATGATCATAAGAAAAACTTTTCAGTCATATCACAAGAATGGTTTCTAAATTTAAATTTATAAAAAGACATTGTTTTAGGTAATTTTGTGTGGATCAAACAATATTGAAATGACCTCATGTAACTCTCTTCCTAGGAGTGCTTGACACGAGTATGCTTCATGAAACTCATTCCATTTTAGATCCCCCAATTTATCTCTTAGGTTATTGGTTGTATATGGAGATGAGTTAAAAGGGAAATGTTATTGTTAGTTTCATGAATAACTTGATAATTATAAATAACCCAACAATAATATTTAAAAATATTCACTGGAACATATTTTCTGTGATAAACATAAAAATTATACTTTCAAATAATTTAAAATCCTCTATAACAATTACTAGTTGTATTTAATATATATATAAAAACTCAATCCACATATATTAATTTTATAGCCAAATTTAGTAAATTTTCCACCATTTTTCAATCTATACTTATGATCTTTATTAATATATTATTCCATTGAGGGGTCACCTAAAAAAAGAGGAAGGTAATTTGAATCCCATTATTTACACACTTTTCCATCTAGATCACAATTAATTGACAACAAATAATATTATCATTGAGATAGAATTTAATCATTAAATCTCTTATTTTTTTAAGTATAATCCCCTATTAGTTTCAAATAATTAAATTAGGAAAATAAATATTTCTCTATCCTTATATCCACCACAAGTCTGGTAAAGACCCACATCAATGAAATAAAAGAAAAATAATAATCAATTATGACACTTGAAATTGAATAAAATCACTTCTTTTATTTTCTATATTTATTTAATTTATGGTCATAATTTCCATGATATGTGTAAAAATTAAATTCATAACCTATAAATTGAGATGTAATAATAATTTTCCCTAATAATGTATCTCCAAATTTATTATTCAACTTCAATAAAAATTCTTAAGCAACATAGAAAGTATTAAAAAATTAACAAACTCACTTTCACTATTTTATTTCATCCATCTACCATGTTAATAAACCATAACATATCATGGTATAAAAAACACATTACAGATAAAATGAATTATTTTTAATCACAAATCCATGTCTGAAAGACTGATATAAATAAACTAACTTTTAAATCAATTAAATTAAACACAGATATATATTTCCCAAAATAATACTAGTAATAATAATTATCATCATGGAAAAGTTAGAAGAAAAATTCACTTGATGAAAATTATTTTTTCACACTTAGTTATTAAGAGCTTACTTCATTTGAAAAACCTCATGAATTGGCCCATGTTATCATAAAAAACATATAACAGTAATTAGTCATACTTTAAAAATTATTTCCCTTGATTAACCCGTTTAAACTATTTTTCCACATTTAATATATCTACTTCTTGCTCACAATCATTTATGTGAAATAACGAGTCTCATTATAAAAGAACATCATTAATAGAGAAACACAGATCCATTATCAACTCCACATAATGCTATAGAAAACTAATTGATATTTCTCCTCAGAAATACTCTTTACCATCTCCAATGGTATTACATACTGGAGACGCTACATTCCTTACATCCCTAACCACTAATTGACTGAAATTTGGTTACACCCTTAAAAATATCATACCCCAAACAATAAACATCACGTGTCATCAATATAAATTGACATATTATTTTTTCCTAAAATTATATATAATCATGCACATTTAAATTATTTTTTAATTATTCAATAGATCTTGTAGAAATCAAGATCAAAACAACATATTTTCTCCTGTTTGAACCCATTATAATTATAAATATCATGATTGACTATATAAATCACAAAAATAAACTATAAAAATAATTTCATCAAATTTCATATCATAAAATAGATATACCAATGAAATATTTAATTATCATAATTTTCCATATTGAAGTACATATTCATGAAACATATTTTTGGGTATTTGAATAATTTGTTTCATTTTCCATTAATGTTGATAGTTTCTAGATATATTCATTATTAATTACAATCCCAGATCACATTGATGTCCATTTCAGAATATAAACATTATTTATAGATACCTATATGAAATAATAGTGTCTCGTAATTTCATGATTTATGATATCCAAATACATGTAAATCATTCCACATTGATCAATATTTTTTTATTAAATTTCAATGAAATTTAAAGACATCAAAATCCAATCCACCACCTTCTAAACACCATATTTATTTTTTAATAATATGGGTTTTCCAGTTTCAAAATCCTCAAATATATCTTCCAACATCTATTTAAGAATGTAAAAATTCCATGACAACCCAATTGGATATCAAGACTCCAAATCTATTTATTTTCTAGTGAAATTTTGAAGAATAAATTACATAATTTAATTATTTTGTACAAATAATCAATATGTTATTTTAGTGTTATTAATTTTGGATGCACCAAAAAATTAGAATGGTGAGAATCTTTTAAAACAAATTTTATTTTTTCTTATAATATATTATTATTCCTGTGAAATATAGCCTCTAATCTAGTTTTATTGTCCATTAATCTTTGGAATATTTTCCAAATACAGTGTCCCACATTCTCTCCAATTAATTTTCTAATATGAATTTCACTCTCACTTGATCTATTATAATGGATTTCAAATCGAGACTAATGTAAATAAACAATTTACCATCTCTTCTATCACCACACCAATTTTCTAAAATAATGCAAAAAATGAAAATTTACTCTAGACTTCTTCATTTATAATGTAATAGTATTCCTACATAAAACATATGGAATGGTATTTACCTTCTTTAATGAATTCATATGTACAACGTCAAAGGGAATAATATTATATACCCACCTAAATTGACTAAAATTGAGATAATGTTGTGATAATTTGTTTTCACACTCCACTATCCATTATAAAAATAAATGTTTTCATAACAATTTTAATGACTGTATGTGTTAAATTCATGATAATAACTAACTCTAAATCATTCCAATTAGAATTAGTTTTAGGGGGGTTAATTTACCTCACCCTTGAGCCATAACAATTATTCCCAATTATAGGATAGGTAAATATTCCAATATATATGTAGAAAAATATACTTCATAATTAAATATCAATAGATTATGAATTAAAATAAGAGTCTAAATAAGAATTGTTTATTTATAAATTGATTCTAGAAACATCTAATTCAAAATAATATTTTCACATTTTTCATACGAGGATTTTATTTGAGAATCTAATATTGAAAATTAGTAAAATAATTACATAGGATGCCTTTTTTGACGCCGCACATTATGTATATTGTTTGTTTCACCACATAACCATTTTAAATAGGTGGGAATCATTCATAAATTTAATTGGTGATATTTTCTCCTTGATCTAATGATGATGATGTGATATTGTCTCTATGTTCCATGGATTCCTCCTTGGAGATAGTCAATTATTCAGGGTCTCCCTTGTAGATTTAAGTCATGTCTTGGTAACACATTTTTGATGCCATCTATAGGTTGATCTAGTTAAAATACAATGCATATTTTTTGACATACTTCTTTTTTAATAATAGGGTAGTAAAATATTTAATGTAATGTAGTCTTGTTGTGCATCATTGGTCATGTCTTGATGTTGGGCGCATTGACCACTTGAATTCTTCCATTTAAGATGTAATCTAATTTGAGGAAACTTATTGTGTGAAACCCTTTACATAATGTGTTCATTACGAGGTAATGATGCAAGTGGAATAAATTATTCAAGGATTTTTACCTCATTCATATCACACTTATGCATGGTGTGAGTGTTTTGGATTAGACCACAAGTTCTATGTAATGTTGATATGGATCTACATTTTTGGTAGAGAAGGATCAGATAATGAGTATAATATCTTATACAGATAGGAACTAGGTTAATGTCTTCTAGGGACAGGTTGGGTGGTTTAGAACCACCCATAGAAGCAAACCCACGATGGATGGATCATAATCCCCCTTAAGAATGATTCTGAAGGATTATCTACGGAATCCCAACTTTTTATTAAATAACATTTCATTACACGGTGAAAATAGAGGATTTTATAAAATTTAGTTTCTTGAAAACATGATACATAAAAAATAACTCTAATACACTTGAAAGGCATCCTTATAGGTTCATATTATGTAAATTTAATGTGTCTCATAAAAAGGGGACAAACATAAAAGGAAAGGGCGAGCATAATTCCCAATTAAGAGAAGTAAGGGAAATCGTTTACGTTTGAAATTGATAAATATCAACATGAATAAGAGGAATACCATAATGGCATTATAAATATAGAAAAATAATAATATGAAAATTTATAATAACTTAGTAATGTGTCTACATAATTTAATTATAACATTAATAAGCCTATAAACGATTATTTTCACCATTATGTCATAACATTAACCATTGTTATTCAACCAGGTATTTTAAAACATGACATATCTAGAGATTAAATTATTTACCCAATACATTAGAGAACTATCACAGGGTTCCTTTATTATGTCTTAATTAATGTGAGGAATGGATATCAGAATAAAACATTTCATAAATAACATATAGAGAAAAAAAATAAATGTGTTTCACCTTAAAATTATAGTGTTTTAAAAAAGTGCTTAAAGACAAGATCTTTATGTCAATATTAACCAGAAAAAGGAAGTTGGTTTTCATGGATGTTACGTCTAAAATAAAATATATAAAATTCACATCTTGGTTAATACCGCTAGAAAATAAATAGGTTTGGGAATTTAATAAATAAAATAACATAATTTCATGTTCAATATTGGTAAATTCTTAGAAGAAATGTTTTTAGAAAAATGGGTATGAAACATGGTTTTAGAAAATGAAAAAAATAAATGTGAAAAGTTTATCTCATTAAAAAAATAATTTCAATACAGATATTGGATATAATTGAATTGAAATAAGAATATTGTTTGGAAATTTTAAATACATACTACATAAAAGGGAACATGAAAGGAAAATTGAAATTAAGAATTACATTAACATGAATAGTAACTATTGAGACTCATATTTAGAGACCATGGGGAATTGAGGAAACCATGAGTGTTAAATCTATTTGATCTTAATGGAGGATAAAGTGTTAGTGAATGGAAATGGATAAATGGGAGAGTATTTATAACAAATATCATGGATGGCCTATTTATTAATTTCTATATAAAATCATTGGATACATAGATAGTTGTAAATGAAATGCAATGGACATTCAGCTGGTATTGGACACATAGATCATATTTTATTTCATTATTTTGCACTTGAGTTGGTCAAAATTTTATATTACTTATTTTGGAAAGTAAAATTAGTTTTGCACGATGATATACACCAACAGTCAACTTCACCACTAAACTTTTGAACATCTGCTCTCTTAATTTCAACATTCTCGGATCTTTTAAACATGGCCTCTTGGATGATTCTATGTGTATTTTTTTACCACTCTTCTTTAAAAAACCATAATGTTATCGAAATTTCTAAGAAATAGTTTACTTGTGACTTATATTGGGAAGGCAAACCTATTTTTTGCATGATGATATATGCCAATAATAGGTAATAAGAAAGAAGAGACATCAGGAATGACCTCACTATTTTGGCTAAAAACATTTATGACCCTTGGGTTATAATGGGAGACATTAACGCCATTATGAAATATAGTGAGAAAATGGGTCCATATGACTTTTCCATATCTTTAGTAGAGTTGACGACTTCTATGGAAGATAAAAACCTTGTGGAAATCTAGCTTACTGGTGGTAAATACACCTGGTATAGAAGGCATCACAATAAAGTAGTAACCAGTAAACTAGACAGAGCCTTTACGAATATAGAGACTTTGGATAAATGTGAAAATGCCTCTAGCATCACCCTCCCAAGATTAAACTATGATCACCATCCTATTTTGGTCAATATACATTCTAAAAACCATAATCCTATCCTGCCTTTTAGATTCTATAATGATTGGTCCATGGACATAGATTGTGTTTCATACATCAAAAATGTTTGGGATAATATAAACCATCAACCTGATACTTTTTCCCATATCCTCAAACTTAAATCATTAATGCAAGCCCTCAATGGATGGTGTAGATCTAAAAGTAATCATATTGATGCCGACATTTATTCTCTTGAGGAGGAACTGGTTCAATTGAAAATATAGAAGACTAATTCTGATTTTACTTTTTACCCTCAAATAGAAATAAACATTTCAGTGAAACTCATCTCTTTACTCACTTTCAAAGAAAACATGTGTAAACAAATAATTAAGACTAAATGGAACTTTGATGGTGAGAGAAACACTAAATTCTATAACTTAATTCAACGGGTTAGGAAAGATTCTCGACCTCTTTCTAAACTCATTCAAGATGATTAACTTATGGACTCATAAGAAGATATTTCCAACCAAGTTGTTTCTTATTTCCATAACATTTTTAATGGACCGGATTTCAATAATGATCATAGTTTTGATATCATCCCTCTATTGGTAAATGAGAGTGAAAAAACATCCCCCCTCTGGATCATGAAATTAAAGAAAATTTTTTCACTCTAAAACATGATAGTGCCCCAAACCCAAATGGTTTTAATAATGCATTCTTTCAACGACATTGGGATGTCATTCACATGGATGTTTTCAAGATTGTGAGGTCCTTATTCACCAATGGTTTTCTCCCTCATGGTATAAATGCTCATTTTCTCACTTTAATTCCCAAAATTGACCCTGCCTCTCAGATTCACCATCTTCGACCTATTTCCCTAATAAAAACTCTTTAAAAAATCATTACCAAAATCATTGCTAATAAACATAGCCCAATTTTAAACAAAATTTTCTATTGGAATCAATTTGATTTTATTAATGGTATTTCTATTCAAGACTGAATTTTCCATTCCTCTTAATGCACTAATAGTTTAAACAAAATCACGAGGGGAGGAAATGTCACCATCAAACTTGATAATTGTAAATATTCCAATACCATATATTGGAGTTTCATTTTTAAAGTCCTAAAAAGTTTTTGGCTTCAATGATACATTTTGCATGATGATAAAATCCTTGTTTAAATCATATTCAATCTCTATTTTTTAATGAATCCCCCAAAGGCTACTTTAATTGCACAAAAGGGGTTAGACATCGAGAACCTCTCTCACCCATCCTCTTTGTTATCTCTGAGGATTACCTCATAAGACTCATCACTCAACCTGTCAATCAAAATAAACTTAAACCCATCCAGTCTGCTAGAAATCGTAAGAACCCTACCCCCCTATTTTATGTTTATGACATCATCTTATTTCTTCAAGGTGACCAAAGGAATATTAAAGTGCTCAAAAACAATATTGCTCATTGTTAGGAGGTTTTCGTGAAAGCTATTTATAGGAACAAATCACATATTTTCTTTGTAAATAATTTCTCCCCTCAACAAAAAACCATTATCATTACTAATCATGTGGTCAAAGAAGGTTTCTTCCCCTTCACCTACCTGGGGGACCCTATACTTTGGGGAAGACCTAAATCATACTATTCCACCAACATCATTATTCAAACCACCAGTCAAATCTTCTATTAGAAATGCAAATCCCTCTCTATGGCGGGTAGAATATGTCTCCTCAAATCAACCATTGTCTCCATGATGGTATACTCTCTCATGATCTATACGTGGCCCATATGCACCGTTAAAAAATCCAATACCTATATGAAGAACTTCATTTGGACAGGAAATATTTTTGAAAAAAATTGTCACCATCCCTTGGATGACATGTTGCAACCCTTAAATAAGTGGTGTTTTGGTATTAAAAACATAAAATTTTTCAATGATGCCCTGAAGGCTAGACTTACATGGAGATTAATCAATAATAGCTCTAATTCTCTTGAAATCATCAATCAATGATTTCTCAACAAACTTAATAATGGAATCCTTAATTATATTACTTCCTAAATTTGGCCCTCCATTAGACATTCATTTCATAACAATATGGAATAATCTATATGGATGGTTAGAGCTAACTCTGGAAAAAATTTCTGGCATGAGAATTGGATTGGCACCCCTTTAATATCCCTTATTCCTCCTAAATCTCTACCTGAGAACACTTGTCACACCATAAAAGAGATTCTTCACTCTTACAGGAATGATCGCCTAGACAATATTGCTCAAATCATTGATAATTATCCTTATAGTACCTTTGACGGTTTTCTTGTCTTGGAGCTGGCTAGTAATGGAATTCCTGACTCCAAAAACTTCTACAAGCATAATTTTAATACCACTAAATCTAACATTCAATCGTTGAATCATTTTAACAAGGAATGCATCAGACCTACAAGACTCACACTTATTTTGCGTATTGCACAGAACGGATTTCCCACTGAGGTCTGCCTCCAAACTTTTGGTATTCCGCTTTTTTATAGGTGTCATCTATGTAACAAACATAGAGACGATACTAAAAATATTTTTCTATCATGTTCTACAACCTATTCTTTTTAGAAAAATATTTTTGAAATATTTGTCTGTATATGGTTTACACCTAACTCGATATGTTCTCTTTTAAAGAACTTTGTTGGTCATGAAGCTTCTCAAAAAATCAAAAACAACTTTCTCCCTACCATTTTTGAGCTCCTACATGTGATTTGGTATGATAGAAATGATATCATTCATCATAAATGATCAATAAATATCAATGTAGAAAAATACTAGATTCTCATTGTCATATGAGAGGCTACATCGATCCAAAAATCTCACTGTAGAAACTCTGTTGGATATTAGGAGATAATATGAAAAATCCAAGTCGATGGAATCTATCAACAACCCAAAAGTACCTTTGAGGTGTTCTGGAAGGTTCCCATGCCAGGATGGATCAAAGTGAACTTGGAAGGTTCCTCAATGAGAAATCGTGGGCCTGCCAGCTGCGGGGTGATTTTCGAAGATTCTTCTAGCCAGTGCCATGGTTTCTTCTTTGGCAGATGTTTTATAGATTCATCGTTGGAAGCTGAAAGGATGGGTATCATCCATGCCATCAATTTTCCCTCAAAAAAGGATGGAGAAAACTCTAGATCAATAGTGAATCGACCACTATTGTCCAAGAAATTTGGAATGGGGTGATTCGCCTTTCTTGGACATTCACCACCCTTTAGATGAAGTGTCTATACTCTCTCCTGGAGTTTAATTATATTTCCACTCATTCCCTTTGGGAACCGAACGATATTTCTGATTCTCTTGCCAACAAGGGCGTTCACCAAGTTATGCTTTAGAAGGATGACCTTACTCCTGATCTTTTTTAGATTTTTGATAAATATTGTAATAAACTCCATACTTTTCATCTTCTATAACCCTTTTGTTTTTTATTTTCAATAAATTATGCATTGGTCTTTGACCATGGCATCACCTTCTTTAAAAAAATCAAACTATATTTCCTCTATTCATGAGAAAATAATGTATTTTTGAAAAATTAATCAAATCCACCCTAACCTAATTTCAACATCATTATTTAAAAAAACTATTTATTTTATCATAATAATTATCTAAATATGATTCTTTTAACAATTAAATTTTAAAATCATTATTTTTATAAATTAAAGGGGATTAAAAATGCATAGTAGTGGTTATGAATCTTGAAAAAAATAAAATTATTTTTTCATTTATTATTATAAAATAGACTTACAATAATATTAATTACTTAAAATAAATAATAATAATAATAATTTATTTTATTAAATTCATTATATATTTTCTCAAAGTACAGTTTTTGTCAAAAAAGTCAATTTTCCATATTCAATCTCAATTTTATTAAGAAAATATATTCTTAAATTTGAAATTATGGAATAAAAATTTTATTTATACAAAGGCATTACACGATTGGTAACTATATACTTGACACATAACCCCTTATAACACCCACTTACGATCTACGAGTGACATGTGCTATGGTGATAGACTCATGGGGTAGATCAAATAACAACCCCCGAGTGTTAATATCCCATAACTTAAACTTATACTTGAAGAATCTTCATTCAAGCCTGACTTGTTGAATCTAATCCTCGGATTGGTCACGAAAGAAGCCTATTGACGCTAAATCACTCAAATTTTTTGAAGAATGAAATTCTAATGAAACTACTCTAATGGTTGAGGCTATCGTTTATCTATTCTTGATTAACTATCCCTTTTCATTTCAACTTATGAACACTAATTATAACTTTGAGATTATTATTAACACTATTGTTTTCAATGCTAATAATTATCCAATGGTAATATTATGGTAAAAAACCCATGGGTCACATTGGAAATTAAAATCCCCACATTATTAATGATATGTGATTTTCATTAAATTAAATAATATTACATAGTTTTTTAGGAAAAAATTATCATTAAAAAAGATTGTGTCATTAAATTCATAACCCCTTATTAAATTTCGTCCATAAAATTTAAATTTGTTCTTTTAGTTGATAAAATATATGGTTTATTCTTCCTAAATTTTCCCCTTATTTCCACGCTGCTTAATCATATTTGTGGTTCATCGATAACACTTTGATGAGGTGGAGAGTCTGGTTGGATAGAACCATATCTCTATGGTCCAAGATCTCCACTGGATTCTCCTCCGAATAGAGGCCATGTTCCAATTTTACTACTTATGGATTCAATAATTTCTAAGGGTCAGGTATGTACTTCATCAGGAGTGATACATGGAATACATCATTAACTTGATTTATATTTAGTCCAAGTGAAAGCTGGTATTCCACTACTCATTTACAATAAAGTATTTCATAAGGACACACATACCTATGGATAAGAGTCCCATTTTCCCCAACCCAAATGACTTTCCTAAAAAGTGAAATTATAAGGAAGAATTTTTCATGAACATCATGCTCCACATCCCTTTGATGGTTGTAATCATAGCTTTTCTTACATATATGAGTAGACATTATGTGTTGCGTGATGGAATGAAGATTTTCTCTCTTCTCTTGATTATGACCAGGAACAAAAAGCATTCTCATTATAGTTTCCTGAAAAAACATAAGAGTTATACATATCTTTCCATATGGATATTCATATGGTACCATTTGAATACTTGAATGTTAGATGTTTTATTATTATAACACAACTAATTTGAGATTTTGATCCCATTAATCATTAAATTCCATTTAATATTTCTTCTGCATGTCCCCAAGTTTCTAAATAGACTTTTCAGATTGTTTATCAGTTTGGGGTGATAGGCCATACTGAAATGTAATTCAATATCTTGAATATTCTGAATATTTATATTGAATTTTGATGTGGAACATGGATCAAGATCAGAAATTACAGTAAGCGTCAATTCATAGAGCTTACCACTTCATTCACTGAATTATTGGGGAATTTTTCAAGAGATAAATCATCCTGAATAGAGTTAAATTGGACAGTCTTGGTGAGATAGTTCACTATGTCACATGTCACATTATTTATATTGGATGTCGTTTGGAGACCAATGAGAATGTCCAAATTGATATTGTCCCATTTCCATGGTTGTATGTGAAGTGGTTTCAATATGCCTTTATAAATTTTTCACTCTTTTTTATCTTTTTTAAAAATGATGAAAATTATTGTGTATTCAACAATATCAAATTTCATGTTGTCCCACCAAAAATGATCACAAAGGTACTTATACATTTTAGTGCTTCCATGATTTATGAAGAATCTTGATATATGAGCTCTATCCATCAACTCCTTATTTATTTATGGAATTGTTGTAACACATATCCATGTATGAAATTTTTGTATACTGTTTTGATCAATATTTAATTGAGAAAACCTCCCATTATTTACATCCTCTATCTTCTTCTATAATTCATGATCATATCTTTTGGATTTTTTGATCTTTTGTAGTAATGATAGTTGTGAGATCATTTGGGATAGGGTTGATGATGTCCTTTCACTTATGATTCCAATGTCTAGTTTTACTAGGACATTGATCAAATGATATCATTGAATTTTCATTATTTGTATCACAATAGGTTCTTTCCTAATTAATGAATCAGCCACTTTGTCTACTCTTATTTGGCGACAATTAATTGAACAATAATATTATTTAAGTAGTTTTAACCATATAATTTGTCTCATGTTCAAATCCTTTAGAATTAAAATATTCTTCAAACATTTATGGTATGGGTATATATTAGATTTACCCTATATATATAGTGTCGCCCAATCATTATAGAAAAAATAACCACAAAAATCTTCATGTCATGCGTAGGATAATTCTTCTCATGTGGCTTCAAATTTCGAGATGCATAAGAAATCACCTTGTATTTTTTCATGAGGATGAACCCAAACCCTTTTAGAGATTCATCTATGAAAAAAAATGAATCCTTCTATGATTGAGGGTATATTTAACATGTTTTCATTAACCAATCTCTTTTTAAGATCCTTGAAGCATTCTTCACTCAACTTTATCAGAATAAAATTTCCCCCTTTTAATGTTAAAATTGTAAGTGGATTATAATTTCTTGAAAAGTGTTTTAGAAACATCTTATAATATCGTAGTAGACCAAAGATTCTATGAATCTCAGTTACTATTATAGGATGATGCCACTACTCCACAATATTTTTCCATGTATGGTCAAATGATATTCCTTCATTGGTTACAATGTTCCCTATGAAATCAACATGTTGTGAAAAAAATTCATATTTTATGAAATTTTCATATATCCTCTAATAACATAGAGTATTAAATATAACAATTATATAATACCCATGATCATCAAAAATTTTGTAATATATCATAATATCACCAATGAAAACTAGCCCAAGTTATCCGAACAATCCTTAAATACTCTACTTTTCAAATCCATAAAAATTGCAGGAGCATTAGTCAAGCAGAAAGGAATAAAAACAATATCAAAATGACCATATCTTGATTAGAAGTATCTCTATATAATATATTTTTTCTTTAACCTAAGTTGAGGATAAAAAAATTTAGGATAAATCTTAGAGAAGAATTGATCCCCATAAATATAGACAAACAAATCATAAATTCATGGAATCAGTAACTTGTTCATTACTGTGATCCTATTTAGTTAACTATAATGAATGAATAACTACATTGATATATACTTATTCTTTACAAAGTGAAATGGTTCTCCACAAGGAGGCACACTTGGCTAAATAAACCCCTTCTCTAAAAGATCTTGATGTTATTTAATCAATTCCTCGATATCCAAATTTTCCATTCTATAAGGGGTTTTTGATATCAATATCGATCTAGGAATGAGTTCAATGGATAACTATACCTCACTTTATTGGTGATGTAGAAGTAAATCCTTTGGAAATACATCAATGTATTCTAGAATTATGGGGAATGTTTCTATTTGTATACATTAATTTCCGCCTTAATCTTCACCTATTATTTCTATGAAAAAATCTATGGGAGGTGAATCTAGAAAAACCTCTCTACGAGATATCTCTCATTTGAAGATAACTATAGGTTTTCCATTCATGACTACTAGTCTGTACATACATCAGTAGTTGATCTTAGTATTATAAATTGAGAGTTATTTCATACACACTATATGATTTCAAATTTAAATATGGTAATTGTTACTATATTTGTAATGAGATTATGCTCTCCAATGCAAATACTTGAGTTTCTATACACTATTGATTCTTGAAGAATCCATCTATGAGTCTTGGAAGATAAATATACGTTTATATATTCATGTATTGATTATATATTATTGGAAAACAAATATGGAATAATGTAATTCATAGAAACACAATCAAACAAAGTATGTTCAGGATTTTATAGAAAAATGGGAGTACCTATGACCAAATCATTTTGTGCTTCAAATTCAATCATCATGATAGAAAAAGGGAAATCATTCTACCATATCCTATACAGATGTTAATGGGGATTCCCCTCCATTAACATCATATTAGTATATTGATTGTAAATTTTTCCACACTATACAAACTTATAGGATTAGACTTTAGTGTAGGCCGACACTATCACCCCTTTGTCGTTTGTGTTGAGAAGATGAGGCTTCACCTCAATTTGATAGTTTCAAGCTGTATGGACATCTCTTACACACCTGTTACATTTTCTTATCCCAATAAGGATGTTCCCCTAATGCTTTATCGCACATTTTTTCATGTGGGATGTTTCAGTTTCTTTCCTACTCTTCGTTAACAAGAGTTCCTCCACACATTTTCCTCCAAAGATAATTTCGTTTCATTCATTTCTTGAGACCACTATGTCTCATAGAACTCTAGTTAAACCTTCATATCACTCCACACTATATCCCCTTAGCGATAATAGTATATATTGGATATATTTTTTCATATATGGATTCTTATTCCACTCATGAATCTATCAACCATTCCGTTAGGATCCACAACAAATCTTGAGGTGTGGGGAGAAGACTTTATAATGTTAACCTCATAACATCTCACATATTCATTTTCCTTATTCATGAATTCATGAAATTCCTTATCTATTTTCATTCACAATGTATGAGGGAAACATACATTTAATATTTTTCCCCTAAAATCTTACCACTATATATAATCAATATCGATTATGAGAATCATATTTTAAATCATTTCAAACCACTGATTAGCTTTTCCCACTAAGTGGTAAACATCCAAGGATAAATTTATTATTCTGAATACTAGGTATAGAGAATATCTATTTATAGAGATTATCCATTGTTAATAAATCAACGAGTCTGTAGATCCAATGAAGGAAAGTGGTTATTGATTCACAAATGACTCAATAAATTTTTTTCCCTTCTAGGGTAATATGGTATCCCATCTTGATTGAAGTTAATGTTGATTACATGAGTAAGTTGATTAATCGTTATCTGTATGTTTTCAAATCTAGCTTCCATTGGATGTTTATTAGCGCATGGTCCATGGAACTCACTATTTATGTAGATTACCTTATTTATCTCTATTTTTCTAAAATATGTAAAATATTTTGAAAATAATGTTTCTATAAAGAAAATTATAATTTTAAAATAATTTTATGACATAACAAATCATACTTAAATATATTACTCAGTAACAATAATTAATTTTTCTAAAAAACCTTCATATTGGTTCATAAAATGCATCTGATTAACCAAACAGAGCCCCCGTGAGTGTCAAAATTTGTACACTATAAGGACTATTGTCGTGTTATAGGTTACATCTAGTCAGTACTGACACACCATGTTGGAGTTCTCACCCCTAGGTACATCTGTTCTTGAACCACATCAACTTGATTAATTCTAGGGTGTGATTTGATTACTCAAAATCCAATAAATTAATATTTCACCAAAAAATAGGGTTTTTTCATATATATAAATTTTCTATAGGGTTCTTTTTAATATTTTCAAATAATAATTTCCATGAATAACTATATCTACCTTTGATACCAACTATGGCATATGTCCTTCTTATGCATAACATTTCATTACATGGTATAGAGGGAGAGGATATTTTAATGTTTAGTTTCTTGGAAAAAAGGTTAATAGTACATGAAAACATAAAACATTATTCTAATCCACTTAACAATATTCATAATATGTTGACACCATGTACATTTTATGCATATCATAACCTAGGGAAATACAATAAAGGAAAGGGATAACATAAATACTAGTAATGGAAAGTAAGTGATACAACTCCCATGTGATATTTTGGAATATCTATAAGAACTTGATGAATATCATAAATAAATGAGGAATATGCATATAATAATATTAAGAAAATTATTCATAACATTTTAATTTAGATAAAACATTTAATTTTTAAATTCCAAAGAATATCACTATGGTTTTTCATAGAGTTCTCATAAAAATTACTAAGGTTATTCAAGAAGGTATCATAAAACATGTCATATATAGGTATTAAATTATTATCTAATTAATTAGAGTGCTATCAGGGTGCACTCATAATATGTATTAATTCATGAAAGCCCAATATATTATCCTAAAATAGTTCGTAAATAACCATTGGATAATAAATGAAAAAATTTTAATATCAAAATTGAGCATTTTTAACAATGTCATTAAAGACAACATATTTATGTCATTATTAACTAGTAAAAAATGAAAAAGAGTTTCTTGTATGTTTATCAAAAAATAAAATAGATCATTTTAAAGTGACGTTTAATACTATTGAAAAAAAGGGTTGTGTATTCACAATATAAAATAAGATAATTTATAGAGATAACGAGGTATGTTTTGAGAAGAAAATTTGGCAGCATAACATATATGATTCATGGTTTTAGAAAATGGTAAAAAAAGGTTAAAAGGGAATATAGTTAATAAATTTATCTTTATAACGTAAATATATGAATTTAAATGGACATGAGAACAAATTTGTGAAATTTGTAATACATACTAGATAAATGGGAACTTAAAAGGAAAAAAAATTTATATTTCCCTTACTTGAAGAGTAACTCCAAAGAATCAATGAATAAGAACATTAGGGATTGAGGACACATTAAGAAGAACTAATTAAGTGGTAAAAATATCAGATCATAGTTTAGTATGAAATTATAGTTAATTGGAATGGATAAATGGGTTTTTAGTTATCACAAAACTTGTGGATTTGTTTATAAATCTCTAAATAAAGGTATTAGATGCCTATATAGTGGTAAATGAAGAAAAATGGGCCTAACCATGGTATTTTCTAATGTTATTGGGCAATTGAATAATATTTTATTTAATTTTATCCAAAAATAGTCAACCACTATTTATGTTATTTATTATGGAAATGAAAGTTAATGCTTTCACAAAATTACATTTTTAAAGTTAAAGTTTCTATTTTTATATTTGTAAAGAAAATTATATATATGGAAATATCTATATTATAATAAAATACATGATATAAATAAAATAACATATTTAATGTTTTTATTGTTGTTAATTAGTTATTACATCATTATTACGAAATTATGATGTCATTAATCATACAGAAAACCAAATTGTATTTTTACTATTCACAAAAATTAATGTATTTCAGATAATTTTTATAAATCAACCCAAACCTTATTTAGATGTGATAATTTTAAAAATTTTGTATATTTTATCATAATTATTATTGAAATAGTGATATTTTAAATTTTAAATATTAAAAGTACTATTTATGGAAAATAATAGCAGATTAAAAATGCATAGTAAAATTTCTATCACTAGAAGAAATTAAATTATTTTATAATTTATTATTAAATAATATCGGATTATTGTTATTATTTATTGAAAATAATCATTAATAATAATACATTGGTTTATTGGAATAATTATATCATTTCTAAAAATTATATTTTTTGTTAGAAAAATCAATTTATCAAATTGCCTCTAAATTTTAGTAGGAAACACTATTCATATAATTGAAATGATGAAAAAAAATTATTTATAAAAATGTACTAAATTTATGTAACTACGAGATCAACACATAACCCCTTATAATAATAGTATGTGACCTAAGAGTGAGTTGTACACTAGTGATAGACTCACGGAGAGACTCTATTTACATAACCCGAGTTGTAATTTCAATTACCTTTATCATATCCTATAAGAGATTTAGTTCAAGCCTTTCTTGATGAATCCTGACTTGGAAATGGTCATGTACAAATCCCTATGATGATACCCCTCTCATATTCCAAAAAAATGGGTGTCAAACGGAACAACTCTATGGGTTGAGGCCATCATTTCCCCTTTATTCATTAACTAGCCTTTATCATTTCACCTTTTAAAAACTAATTACAAAATTAAATTTAAAATTAATATTATATTTTTCAATGGAAATAATTGAGAAATGGTCTTGTAACTGCCAAAAAACAAAAGTTCAAATTTCATGTTATACTCACTAAATTAGTAAATAGATATGGATTTGTTGTAAATAAAATAATATAACACAAATATTCGAGAAACAATTATCTATAAAAGTGTTTTGGTTGTTACATTATCCAAATTACCATTAAGATATGTAAAGGAGGTGTGTTCCTAGGTGGGAGGATGTAACAGATGGGATGGTGTACCCACGGATGGATTAGGATACTCCATGAGTCGGATTTGAGGGTTTGATCATAATTCCATTTGAGGTGGATCAAGGAAGTATGTACCTAAGAGGGATGATGTCACACTAGAATGGATGGTCCATAACAGCCCTTGAAACAAATATGGGAGGTATGGATCAGAACTCCACATAAGAAGAATCTTGGAGGTTGATCAAAAAGCTACTTAAGGGAGATTATTAATGTATGTCTCTAGGAAGGAAATTATCACACCTATATGGATGGTCCAAAACATCCAGTGAGATAGATGTAGGTTGAATTGATAAGAATACCCCTTGAGAAAAATTTGAGAGTATTGTCATAATTCCCCATAATATGGATCAAGGATTTTTGTTCCTTGATGGGAATATTCTATTCCTACATGGATGGGTCGTAATTCCCCTTGAGAAGGATCAGGGATGGATGAATCAGAACACCCCTTGTGGCTAATACTGGAGGTTTTCTAAAATACTTCTGGAGATAGGTCATGTAGGATTGTACCTTGTAATGAATATGTCACATCTTGATGGAATTAGAATGACCCATTAGATGAATCCAAGGGGTACATCGCTAGTATAGATAATTTATGTTCACAAGTGGTCAGGATTGAGGCTCATGGAGGCATCCTATATAACCTTTTTAGATTATGATGATCAAAACACACAATTTCTGATGCAATAGATTAAGTTCGTATGACATGACCAATCCATGTAGTATTTTGGTGTAAAGTAATGATTCTAGTGTTGTGAATGGAGTATCAATGAGTGATGGTTTTGGTATGACACGTTGATGCTTCCCATCACAAGAGGATTTCTCTTGATTGGTATCGTGTGGGGATTGTTTGTGAGATCTAAGTAAAGATAACATGGATTTATAGTGACATGATTTGGGATTATGTGTGGTACATTCCAATAGGATATCATTCTATGTGAGTTTTTCATGTATAATGATGTGCTCTTTTCATAGGGTAAAAGGTTCATATGGTTTATGATTTATCAGATGCCACTCGTAAAAAAAATTTCTTGTGTTTATCAAATTGTGTAAGACTAAATTTTAAAAACATGTGTTGAGGACATTGCCATGCTATTTTGTGTCATATTACATGGATGTGGAGTAATGAATTTTTACATTATAGAGCTCAAATTGGTGGGGGACACTCATTACCCCTATGACTTATGGGACCATCACACATGTGACTTTGGGAGGGGAATTTTGTTTGAACTTCGGTGGATAAGTGTACACTCACAAGGTCTATGTTAGGGTCCAAATGAATAGAAAAAATAGGTTTTAGTGTACCTTTTATTAGATAAAAAGGGTATGTGGGAGGCTCAAGAAACAATTAGAGTGACGTTCTAGGACATAATAGTTCATGGAATTATTCACATTGGGACTCATGGAGTAGCTAAATTAGTCCTAGATGGGTGTGGGGCCATGTAAAATGAACCTTCATGAAGGAAGGTCAAAAGATGTGAGAGAAAATTTATAATAAAAAGAGAGGGGTTTTATTAAGGATGAGTCCTCGTAGCGAGGTGCTTCAAGATGATCAGGTTCTTTAGAGTGGTAGGTGGAATTGCAGAGGATTTTTCTTCATAAAATAGGGGGAAATTTCCTTAAAGGGAAGTCATAATTTAATTAGGGAGTTCTTCACTAATGAATAATGATTAATTAATCACCATGTTACAAAAATGGGACTCATTACTCTTCAAAGTGTGTAGGAATTCCGGAAATTCATATCCAACATAGGTGGACGTTCTCAGGAACACATGGTAGGAGGTTTTATGAAGCATGAACACCTTAGGTGATCCATTTTGGATATTTTTTCATGAAGAATAAGAGGCTTGCGAATCAATAGATATTTTATAAGTTGAAATATTGGTAACTATATATAAAAATTCATAATATTGTGGTTAATTATAGGTAAGGGTTCATGATGATTATTGTCCTTCCCAAGGAATTAAAGGATTGATGAACAGGCTCAGCTCTGCAAGTCTAAGTTTTGTATCCATGAAGACACCAACATCATTTCACATGGCCATGAAAAACTCTATAATTCTTAAATTTATTTCATTGAGGAAGAAAATCATGTGATCACACATTCATGAATGAAACTTATCAACTTGGGATCTTGATGAGCTATGGTAGTTTGAGAAGGAGCTGGGCTTCGTGAAGTAGATCCGAAGAGGTAATTTGGATAGTTTTTGATAGATTTCCTATGAACAAGCCTTAAATTACAAAACTATTCTTATGAAACCCATATTTATTCTTCAAACCCCCCAATGTAATGGGAGATGATATGGAAAATGATGGTCATATTATGATATATAATCATTCTTTGGTATTCAACTCGCATTTGTGTGGCTCACTTGTGAATACCATTCTTGATGATCGCTTCACAAAATATTCATTGTAGATACCATTAAAAACATGAGGCCAGCTGTAATCGTAAATAGAGAAGAGAGGGGAGGGGAGTTATATTCAAAACCATTAAACTTTTGTGCGATGAAAATAATGTTCTCTCTTTTTAATGATATCCAACCATACATGAGAAGTTTGTGTCTAAAATTCCCACCACTATTGAAACTAACTATCTAGAAAAAACATGATGTATAAAATAATTTAGATAACCAGAATATGTAAACATATGTGTCATGAATTTTCTTCATAAGCCCAATCCTTATGAGAGACCACTGCGAATGACCTTTGAGAGTGATCCTCCTAAACCACACTACAAAAATACTATGTCCTAAATCAAATATGAAGTCATGAAATCAGTGATACCACCAATTTTAGAGATGAAATATAAGGGAATATCATGATTGGGGAGAACAATTGAAGAAACTCCATCCCATAGTCATTGATTGTGATATTAAACGAGGCTTATAAGAAGTTCCTAGTATGAATTGTTATTCTTATATGTGGTTTAGAATAAAGAGATGACTTATTTATCCTAACTTATAGAAGAGATGAACCAACCTATTAGTTTAGAGGAATACTATGGTAGTATTGTTGGCATAGGGCTATTGTATGCCACATCTGGAAGGACCATGTTCGAGTCAAAGTTGAATTTATCGACAACCACATCAGAAATATTGATGGGGGCATGTTTTTGGATGAAGCATGCACACCAAAATATGAAATGATCCTCATGAAATTTTTGCGGGATCCACAGATGTAATATAATGATAGCTGGGTCCTGTTCTAGGGAGGAAAGGTGATTGATGAGTTGGTTACAGCCTAATGGGTCTGCATTTAATGTGATGTGTTTGAGTCAGAGCTAATTCAGGTAGGAATTTATGAGGCGTTATGGGCCTCATATTTTCACTTCTACATCCTGATGTAAATCATGGTTGAGTTGCTAAGAATAAGGTAGCTAGGGACAGATAAATTATACCTGAATCATTGGTGAGGATAATGTAAATATATGGAACCTTTATAAAATCATCGCGATCCAGAAAATTATAGAGATTCATGAATACTTCCCCCATATAGAGAATGTGTGGGGAGACGAAGAGTAGTTGTCGACCTTAGAAATTTTGTCTCTAGATCGGTTATATGGAATACAAAAATAAAATATAGGGATGAAGGATATCTCCTTAATTTAATTTTTCAGATACATCATGATTAAACTAGTCATATAATCAGTCAAGGGAGTGGATTTATGAGATAAACCACTCATTAGACCGCACATGTATCTGGTGACATACCCGCATGGAAATGTAAACTCTTACTGGGAAATTCTAGAGGCAAGCCAGTGAAATCTATGTGGCTACAAAATCACGATTATAGCATATATAGATGTCAGGTCGATGGGATTTGTCAACCTACTTATTTTCAAATAGTAGATTCATATGAGGGAATCCCTCATGCGGTTACTGTGGAGAACCTTTATCACGACGGTGATACTAGAAATTAGGATTCATGTCATTTTGGGTTTTCCTCTATTGGTGATGTTGAATATGGTGATCCACCATGTCAGGAAATAGAATACACTACTATATGTTTCTAGTCCCCCTTATATCCTATAAAATTGGGTTGAAACACGCATGGGGGGATATGAGCAACCAAACCTCATCACTCCTCCTAGAATAAACATCTTCTTTGTGATCTTGACTTTTTTGGGTGTCACCCACTCAGTTTGTGAAAGATAGAAATACTATAGAATGTTGGGCTAGAATTTCACTTCATATATCATCCATTACCTCTTTCGATATGGGGAGGGGGTGACTAATTATGGCACATCAGTCATCGAGCAGTTATTGTACCTCTTGGAATTCTAAGGTGGTGTACTGGTTTTCAGGGTTGACTGTGGGAAATTATTCGAGCCATAAAACCACAAATGTTCAAAAGGTAGTTTATGTATCTACAATGTTAGAATATGAATATATAAAGAGAGTTGTTCATGGATTCCATCATTTTGTTCTAATAAAGATTTTGTACATGTTCATGTGTGAGGATTGAAACCTGTTGAATTAGATTCTTCTACATACTACTTCATATAGACTCACTAATGGTAATGTAGTACGTTGGAAGAGAACAAATTTTGGAGATATGTTGAGGTGGTGGTCCATTTGATCCATTAATGGGGTGTCCCTTTGAATGTGAGGTTGGGGCTGAGTGTTGGTTGTTGCATGTCGTGGTCATAGAGATAGGATAGTGGATAGGGAAATAGTATAGGTTGCAGTAGTCTATAGTAATTTGAAAGAATATTATAAAGGTATAGGTGCATCAACATCAGTTCCATCACTTCTAGGAAATAAGTCAAGAGAAGAAGGGAGCATTGTGGGGTGATGCCGAGGGAGTTAGTCAAAGGACCCAGGAAGTGGGTATGTCAACTAAAAGTTCCCCATGATAACATGTTTTCCAATGAATGAGATGCATAGAGACATAAAAAGAATCTAAATAATCCTCATGTGGTGTTTTAGTATCTCATTACTAATGGATATTGCTCATGGGAATGTGTCACACGAAGGAATGAGTTTACATTCTTCACACCAAGCCTATGAAATATAAGGTGGTAGTGGAGGATGTTATCTACTATTGGTGTACCATGTGTTCATTGATTGGTGGGGTGAGGATGATGTTGAGAATGTATTCTGCTCCATCCGCCCTCATGATTTGTGTATCTAATGGGATGGATAGAGTCAAAGAATCAGAGGACTCCTAGGGGAGTGATGTGTGCTGTATCTGTGATGGAGATATAAATCCTACTATTGATGAGGTAAATCCTCTAATCTGAGATGGAGGGTCATGGGAACACAACCCTTTAAGGTGATAGCGTAGGGATCCTTCTTGATGTTATATCAATGAGTGGTTAACTATTAGTACCTACCATTATGGAAGAAAGAATAGAGGGATCACTACTCGAGAAACTATTGGTGAACCTCTAGGAGCGCATCCTTAGGTTATACAGATCATGTATATCCCTTACCCATATTCCCTTGTTACCATTATCATTTATTAATAGGCTTGAATGATTTATTTTGGAATTGACTTTCAAATAGTGTTTGGGACATAGGCATTAGTATCGATTCATTCCTTAAATGCGTCGAGTGTTGAGGTGGTGATGGAAGATGTTTTCTTTGTGTTGGGAATAGTTGAGGATACCATGGTGGACATGAAAACATTTGAGGTACCATTGGAGTAGGCTATTGAGACGAAATTTTCAATCTAGTGTGTGAGGTGGTGATCACTATGGGACTGACCGATGGGGCTGTCATGGTTGAGATGATTGTCGTTGTATCACTAGAGGTAGATTCCAAAACTGGAACCACGATAGAAGATATGATGATTGTATCAATATCCAATGTGACTGAGGAGGTTTCCTTGTGTTCTCATACATTATAATTTCCAAAAGTGGTGGCCAGGATAGTTGAGGATGAGATCAAGCCACCAATTGGGGTAGCTGAAGGAGCTGGGGAAATTACAACCACCTTAGTGGTGACACAAGGTGTAGTAAAATCTTCTTCCATAGCTGGAGAGGCCGATGATGAGATATTTACATGCGTATATCTCAATCATCTCATGCCTAAATATTTTCACATGGATGTTACATCAGATGATATATTGGTGATATACCATCCTTAAGAGCCAATTCCTATATAATAATTTTAAAATCTTCAACCATATGTCATAGAATATACCTAGATTATCTATCTTAAGACATGGAGGTGTGTTCAGAACATCATCACCGACACCAAGATAGGTAATCATACAAACTAGGTGGGATATCTCATCTATTGTCTAGTCTACATAGGGATTAGTTGGGTAGACACTAGTATCCTTCACGCACTGGCTTGGGAGTCTATTGTAGAGTGGGAATCTGCCTAATGGAAAGACCGCAAACTGTCCAAGAATAATCATAAAGTTTAATTCTCACATTCACTTGAGGAGGGTGAGAAAGACATGTCCCACTTATAGGGGATGGCACACAAGAATTTGGCAGTCACTGCAATCCAGATGAAGATAATTACCAAACTGAGGGCCCAGTTGTCATTGAATGGGGATAGGGAGGCATAAGTGACATCATTGGTGAATGATTTCTAGGATATGAAGAAACAATAACTGATCAGAACCAATGTTATCTACTAAAAAGTCCAATGATGAAAAAATAGACCTGGAGGATCTCCAGCCAATCTTGGAAGCCACTTAAAAAATTGTGGATGATATTGATCACTTAATTATTGGGGAGGATCCATGAAGGAAACTTTTTCAACATATAGGCTCTAATTTGTGAAAAATCATATGGAACAATGACTTGTTTGATATCTGCATGTTTTTTAGGATTATTTTTTAACTTAAATCATAATGACAATATAACAAATGAAAATATGTATGCTCACGCGAGCCATGCTCAATTTAAGAAATAAGAGAATATCCTCTGATTAGTCTCCCATGTGAGAGTGTTTGTGAAGAGAGAGGCTTTATAAAGAGAACAAGACGTATAGTAGAGCCTCCTTTCTCTTATTACATGATCAAGGTCACAAATGGTTAAATAAATGGGCATTGAACTGTACCCAAAAAAAGGGAATGGAGAGTGTGAGTCACAATGCTAAAAAAACATTGGTTGTAGTGGGGTTTTCACCATGATACATGAGAAATGTGGACAAGGTTCGAAACAAATCATCTATACAGCTCAATATCGAACATGTAGAAAAAATTACCCTACCACTGATAATGTTTGAAACATGATATATGTCTCGGAATTTCATCCAATTTTTTCAAGGTAATTAGCCTAGGATGATAGATGAACGATTTTGGCTAGGCGCCATTGTTGTAGGGGGTCGATTTAAGAGGATGGGGATAATAATTAGTGGAAATTAATTTCTGGAAAATATGTGATGAAATGTTTGAATGCATTCCAACACCATAGAAATTACATCATCATGGCTTAGATAATAATGGTTTGGGTGTATCAGTTAAATTAAAAGTCAAACTCATCTTCCAGGGGAGTGTTGTCTCCAGCACGAAGATATAGTAAAACAATATGACTGATAGAGTAAATGACATTCACTAAAGGAAAATATGTATATATATAGAGCCAAGGATTCCATAAAATTTTGCATCCTGCAATAAAGATGATAAATATTCAATTTGATGACATACAATGGTGACAAGGAATTGTACATTTTAATATCACATGATTAGGATGTATTTCATAATTTAGCATCATGTTTCTACGATGTAGGGTGTGTGGGGATTATGTACTGGTCCATAGAAAATTTCTTCTTCATGAAGGATCAAGAGGGATTCTCAAGTCCATTTCATATGGTAGATTCGTAGTTTACCGTCATGTAAAAATGGACATAGTGATCCAACCAGAATGATACTCACAAAGCTACAGGATTTGAGGGATAATTTGGGTAGAATGATTGGAGACCACCCACCATGAAATAGAATCCAAAGTGTTGCATATATGGTTTAATATTATGTTCTATTTTCAATGACCTTTTATTTTTATGTCATAAAAATTGGATATGGGGGGCACCCATGTGTCTCAACAATTTTCGAAGAAACCTCTTATAGGACTCTATGCCTGCATGATCCATGATAAGTTCCAAAAACAAGTAATGATATGGAGTTCATATTTCCCTCATGTAAAACTATAATGAGGGAAGATGTTACTATAAAATATCTCAGTAGAGACTGTAGCTTCTTAGAACTAGACAGTGAAAGAGGGGAATAACTGATAAGCATTGAATGACTTATAACCATGTTTGAAACATATATTATATACCTAAATAGGTTTTTGAGGATGAAATAAAATTTATGATAAACCATTTCCCACGTTCAAAACATTGGATTTGTTGTTTTCAGCTAGAGGTATCCCAATGCATATCCCCAGGATGGTGGGCAGGGCATTTTTAGAGGACACCACTTCTTCTAGAAAGGTTTTATAGATGGGAAGGTCGATGATTAAATAAAAAAAATATTTTAGCCTAAGAGGAACCCTATGGATAAAGAAAAAATATATATGAGTGAAATATTCATTGGAATGGGAGAAATATCATCTAAAGTTAAGTTTCATATGAATTGAAAAGAAGATAAATTGTGATTCATCTTATATTTTCCAAAGGAGGAATCCTAAATTCAAATAGGGTAAATTTTCATACTAAAAATATAATATAAGGAATCACAATTTTAAATGGGGTAGGTCTATATTTTAACATCATATGAAGGGGAATTTCTCTCCTCAAATCAGGATTAGAGGAAATCCCACCCTTTAATTGGGTAAAGGTACTCGAATTGGTCTTATACCCTAAAGAATGATCATGGAAAATTTTGTGGTGATTACACCATAGATAATTGAAAGTTCATCATTGAATCTATAGCTAAGAATGATGAAATAATGTATAAAAATACATTTATATGTCATAGGGAAGTGAATCACGGAGTAATTAGTTTTTCGAGGAGACACACAGTCTGATGTCATACGGGCTGGACCATAGGATGAAGTGGTGTTTTGGGATGTTTTGTGGTGTGATAGTTAACAACCATTGTGTATGAGATAACAGATTTGGTACCATGCAAAGATATCCGGAAGCAGGTTTCAAAATTTTTAATGTCATATGGTATTGACCATGGACAATCATTTATATTCTTGTCATAATGACTAGAGGAAATCAATTTAAAATCATAATGTGTGGACTATATGAATTTTTGTTTGAAGGGTAGTTGTGTGGTGTAAAATAGGTATATCCTAACATTTATGGATGAAAGAATCCATCCACCAAAAAACTATATATAGATAAAATACACATAGTTTATGTTCCTAATTCGTAAAAAAAGAATTGAGAGAGAATAGATTAAGATCATGATATTTGGAATGAATGAATGTTGGTCTCAATGATAAATATTATTTAGAGAAGAGGTAAAACCTGACGTGAATAGAGACATATGTGGATCACATACTATATAAAAACAAATAAAAACAACATAATGATTAGGTACATAATTCTTAGTCCATAAATATAGAAAATGTGTCAAAGCGGAAATAAATTTGTAGCCGGGCATGGAGATGGGATGTTCAGTCATCACTACGAATCCCATATGGATTGAAATAAAACCACATGTAGTTCTAGAAAACAGTGTAGTAGAATACCAATTCCCAATGGTGACATTTTATCGAATGAGGAAATTAAATCATCTCATGATTGGGTATGATGTCTCCTGAATTTTTATAGGGAATGTCTATTGTTTATCATATTGTAATGATGATGTATTCACCCCATATTAGTCATTCAAGGAATCTTGGATTGGTAGATGATAAAATTTTCCCCTATTTAGATGCATCCCAAACATGTCCAGTGTAAGAATGTAGTTTACATTCATGCACTGAGGAGGATACACTTTTTAGTTTAAAGTAATACCACTCGGACTATAGGGGGTGTAAAAAGTTTAAGGTCACAATTATTGGACCTGTTTCAATCATTATGAGTTTATGTTTCATGGAATATTGGGATGATGCTTGTTTTAGGTCTTAATTATTATAACAATGGAGTTATTTCTTTATGGTCCTAGAACCATCAATGAGCATATCCATCAGATATGATTATAATGGCTGGAATAATCTTTTGTGAATAAAGGACTTATAGACCCTTAATCCACGCAATATATTATTATGGAAACATGCATACAATTCATAGTCAAGATTCTTTGAAATGTAATCCAGGTTTATGGTCATAGATTTCCAACCATAGGCCTTGGGACGATTAACCACATTTGTACACACCATAGCAAGAGGCCTAAGCCCATGTGATTCAGGTATAATTTAGTAAAAAAGGAGTGGTGACTGATGTTTTTAGAATTACACTAATATATAGGGTCTTTGAAAGTCAGAATTTCAATACTTCCAAGACCTGGATAAGGGGGTGACTGATGGGTAGGGATCAAATTTTGACTTTGTTTAAAAAATAGGGACCACAACCACACCAGTAAAGAATGAGGTGAGAAAACATTGGATCAAATATTAACCATGTTCAAAAAATAGGATCTAATGTTTAATACTAGATATCTATTAGGTCATTAGCCTAGGATGGTATGAGATATATTTTTACCAGACAAAACCACCGTTAGGGTTCCTGTTTGGACATGGATAAGGAAAATCCAAACCAAGAAAGTGTCAAAGTGTGAAACTGATTGAGGAAATATCCATGTGGGATTCAAAATTATATGATCGTCAAAAAATTAATATTTTGAAGACTAATTGTACATATGATAAAGTTTGATTTAAACCTAGGTGTTGAGAATAGTTTAAAGTCATATTTCATGGACAATAAGGATTCTATTTGTTTATGGTAAAAAAGGTTAGACCATAACATGGCCAAGGGTGTCACACCCCGACATTTTAATTAATATTTATTTTAGTATTACTTGGATCTAGGTCCTCGTGCCAAGGTTCAAGCTGGGTCCTTGATTTAATATTTTGTCATTTAATATCTTCCTTGGGTTTTAGACCCATGCACAGTCACCACACAGCAGGTGGAAGTGGCGTTGTTTTCCGGGTGTCCGTGCGAGTATCTAACGATTCAAATAAATAAATCTTATGTAAATAAAGTTTGTTAAATGGTTAAATTGCAATAATAAAAATGTTATTATATAATTGATAACCGTAATATTAGTAAGGTGTTATTATTGTAATTTTTTTTTATTTTTATTATTTTTTTATTATCATTTTTATTATTCTAAATTTTGTTGTTATTTTTATTATTATTATTGTTCCATTATTATTATTTATATTATTATTACTATTACTATTATTTTTGGTTTTATATTTTTATTATTTATATTTATATTATTATTATTATTAATATTATTATTAATATTATTATTGTTATTATTATTATGATTATGATTATGATTATTATTTTTATTATTATTACTATTTTCATTTTATCAAAATGAAAAAACTAATCAAACCCTATTACCCAGCAGCCCTCCCCCCATTCTGCATATTTCGCATCGTAGGCCGCAACCCCCTTCCCCGTTTTCTTTTTTTTCTTCTTCTGTGCGAGCCCCACCGTTTTAGCCTTCTCTAGTGTGAGCCATTTTTGAAGATCCTCCTTCGTCTAGCTCCAACATACGCCGTCCTTCCCGATTCCCCTATGCCTACGCCGTGCCCATCCCCTGCTGCTCTGCGCTCTTACCGTCACCCTGACCTCCATCGCGCCAAGGCCTTCCACTTGCATTCCAGTCCCGGTACACCTCACATCTGACTACACTCCACGGATGCGCCCGACCTTCTATCCCCACAACCCTCCGTACAAGCCTCCTCCTATATGTCTCTCCTCATTGCTTTGACGCGCTACCCCCTTACCCACGGGTAGACCCTCTCCAGATATTTCCACTATCGGCATCACATCCTGCCGGCCTCTCCTTGCCAGCGCAACCACCTGTCCGGTTGTTCCTCCCTCATCCTGGCTTTGGTTCTTACATATATAAGGTGTTTTTTATGTTTTATCCCTAAAATTTTTGGGTCCAATTTGATTTTCAAGGTTGGTTTGAGACTTCTTTATGTGCGGTGATGGGGTGATTGATGTTCCGCCCCGGTTCCTGGAAGTTTATCTTCTTTTGAAGTAGTTAAATGATTTTATGATATTGGACATGTTTGGGTTTCTCATTTGATTATTTACACGAGTCTATGGATTAATTATTATTTTTCCAAATCATGATTTGGATGTTTCTTGAGGTGCATTGACCGTGTTGCGTTATTTCTAAGTATCTGATTATTATTGCGTAGGGTGGAATTCACCTTTTTCTTATTTCTTACCATTCTCACCTTCATTGACAGTTGATTACATGAGTAAGATGTTATGAAAAACAAATTTCATGTTAATGGTTGTGTTTTGTTTGGTCATTTTTAATCTGCGGTCTACGTCTACTGAATGTTTTCATGTTAATTGTTTGATAAAAATCATAGTTGACTTTTTTCGGGTGGTTTATAATTTTCAGAAGTATGTAATGGCCTTTTAAATTTATTTGGGATATATAATATGGTGATTCAGTAATTCTCATAAGGATCTCCAAAGTATTTTCTGATGTAGAATATTTTGGAATTTTTTGAAATGATTTGATAAGTGGCCAAAATGATTTATTATTAATAGTATATTTATTATTATTATTATTATTATTATTATTATTATTATTATTTTCTAATAAATTTTAAATTGTGTTAGGAAATAATGTAAATGGTGCAAGGTGTGTTTTAAAAACATATCGAGGTGGTGTTTTCATTGTTCGTTCATTTGAATTGTTTAAAATATGCGTTTATGTATTTTAGTTACCTCTACAGTTGAAGCACATTGACAGGATTCTTCCAACATACTCCTGTCATCGGCATGTGCGTGTTTGTGCGTCTATGCGATGCGTGACGTGCCATTGTGTTTGGACATCGAGCTGATGTAGGTCCCCTACTACACTCTTCTTTAAATTTAGAATTTATTAGTTGCTTGATATTTTATAAATTTTAATAAATAAGAAATAGTATTAGATGATAAATTTTTAAATGACCACTCGATGTAAAAAAGAGCCGTTTATTTTATACACGGCACTTGAAATATTTTCTTGATGAGTGGACACCAAGTAGTGAAAGAAAGCCCATTTGGCCTCTAAACATAATTCATAGAATTCGAAATGTAGTTATGGTTTATTGATAAATGAATTATTTTGATGTTTAAACAAGTGTTTTGGTTCACTTGAGAAATAAGGATTTTCCTTATAATTGGTGAAGGCCTGTTTGGCACTTTAATAAAATAAATTATTTTGGAAAGCTCTATTTGGGGTGACTCAGATGTAATATTTGGTGTATGTTGACTTCATGATTTGTGTGTGATGTTTGAACTGCTTGATTGACTTTGTTGACTCAACCCTTTCCTGTTTATTATATGTGTTTACATGGGAACCTGGCATTGTAAGTGAATCTTCTAAGAATGGTCACTGCACTGGTTTAGATTATGCACTGGCTAGTGGCCCCTAGTACAGATGACACTCTGCTAGGGGATTGGGCCCCTTGGTTAGGCCATGTAGGGCAACACTGGGCATTAGGGAGTTATGACATCATTAAGAGTAGGCATTCCTTCAGGATAAGTCAAATGTATGGTATGTTCTGGATTTTTCACGATCTCATAGGTTCAACCCATGGTTTCTTTAGTGTTTATTTTTATGTTTCGGATGATTGAGAGGTCTAGTTCGGTTACTGGTCCCTGTTTTCCACTTCTCTACTCTTTCCTTTAGTGTGTGTAGTGTGTTGTGTGTGGTTTTCCATTTGACAAACAATTGAAATTTGAATTTCTAACTTGCTCACAAAAATGTTTTAAAATGCAATGCACCCGTTTCATTTAATCATTGAAATTGTTTTTAAATTAAAAAAGTAAATGGAATATTACTTGTTTTAGAAATAGAAGTGTGTGTATGGAAACCCATATTTTGTATAATTTTATTTAAACTTGGAATTTGTAAATTTATTTGTTTAATGGTAGTGCATAGGGAATAGTTTTTTGGGAATTCCTACTGAGTTTTAATACTCACGCCTATAATGTTTTCCTATTTTTAGTTTTATTGTAGGTTTGACTTGAGCTCTCTCACTATGGGTGAGAGTTGGTTTTGGACTGGTGAGAGACTCTTAGAGTCATGAGGAGTTTTGGTTGTGACTAGGTTAGTTTGTTGTTGTTGGTTTTTCTTCCTTTTTCGTGTCTTTTATTTGCCTTGCAGTATTCTATATTTTCCGCTTCTTTTCTTGTCTTTCATTTATGGAACAAATCATTCCATATTGTTTAGTTTTTAAGCCTGAAACTAGTTTCCAGCCCATGGGGATCGGGAACGCCCTTCGGGCCAGGTCGCAGACCAGCTTGGGTTACTGGTTCAAGGTCGACCCAGGTTGGTTCATGAAAAAATGGTATCAGAGGACGCCCTTTCTATTTGGGGTGCTCAGTAGATGAAGATTGGGACTGTTAGGACTCGATAAGAAGGTACAGGAATGACGTCATGAACCCTCACCTGTTTCAAACATCGAGTCGCCAGGGGTAGTCTGGGAATTGAGTTCTTGTTTCATTCTGGTTTGTTTTGATTGAGGGATGACAATAGAGGAAATCTGATGTTACATCATGATTTCATATGGAGTAGTGACCCATGTGGAGTCCAAGTACACAGTTTAATTCCCTCATATTCATGAATGCTTACTTAGGGCATGACCCACTACCATGTCACAAGGTTAATCATGACTAATAGTCCCTCCCTTCGGTGATTTGATGCAAGTTGAGTGTTATCCAAGTTCTTGATTGGTGTAAGTGCATTCTTGAAAATAAAAATGAGTTTTTGAAATGATAATTATTTCTTTTAAATGGATTTAGATTTGTGAAATGGATTTTTTTAAATTTGAAAGCTCTTGGTCTAAAAATATGGTGTTTCCTTAGAACCGGTAGAGATATGGTTTGGGTGAAACCTCATGTACTCTTTATGAACTTTTGCACATGTGACATAATGCATGAAAAGTGTGTGTTTGTGCGTATGGATGAAAGAGGATGAAGGCAGGTGTAACAGTTGATGGGATTACTCGGGTGTACACTTGGAATTAAAGGCTTGAACTTGTTTTTCTAAAGCGATTTTAAAAATGGAAAACGATTTTTAGAAATTGAAATTGGTTTGAAAAGTGGGTTTGGTATTTGGAAAATGGCCTTGAAAGAAAGTGGTTTTGAAATCTAAAATGAAAACGGGGGTTTTGAAGAAAAAAATTTGGGTTGTGTTTACATTTGGTTTCTCTTCATTGAGCTGGTTGTTTTCAGATGATGGTGTTTTAAATAATATTTCCTTGAATTGATAGTGGTTTCGGTTTAGTGTTTTATATGTTGTTTATAAAATTCTACCCAAAAAGGTTGCTAGAGTTTCTTATAAGTCATGCTCAGGCCTTGGTCCTTCTAGGAAATTTCCAATCCTTAACAATGATTGAGGACTGTTAACGATAGTTATGTTGTTTGAAGAGGTCGAGAATGCTTTTAGGATGTTAGGAACTCCCGAAGCTATCAGAGTGTGTGTTTTTTTGGGACTGTTTGAAGTTCCATCTCTATACATAAGGGGTTTCTCTCCCAACCATCATTGCAAGTATAGATGACTTGGGATGTATTTAAATCTGTCTTCATGCTCTTTTTTATACCTGAAGAAGTGAAGGTGAAGAAAAGGGAAGATCTTGTGTGTATTCAACAAGGCCAACAGATTGTGAATGTTTATGTTGACCATTTCAAGGAAATTGTTTACTTTTCTACGGAGGTAGTGCCAAAGGATTTGATAAAGACTTCTCCCTTCATAGGGGGTCTTTTTACATAGATCATGGAGCGTTTCCACCCTTCAAGGGACCATTGTTATGGGATGTTGGTGGATGAGGCGTTTTTAGCGGATTAGGTATCTGGAGAACAGATGGTTGTAAATCTACTGGGTTCAGTTGCTTGAAAAGGTTCCCCGTCCGATGAGCAGGGCATGCCAGAGGAACACGTTTTTAAAGAGTCATCTATAGTGGTTTTGGTTTACATTTCGTCAGACCATTCAGTGGTGTGCCACCAGTGTGGCCGGTTAAGGCACGTGAAGACATCATGTCGCATCCCTCTGAAGACATGTCATTATTGTGGATGTTTGGGTCATCTAGAAAAGTTATTCAGGAAACATCACCTGAAGAAGAAGTTTTGGATAAAGGATTCCCATACCTAAATGTGATATATGAGATGCTTCAGCCATCAGAGCTCTAGCCACAGGTCTTGGGGTGAAGCTCGCGCACAGTCAGAAGTTGCCGGGGGAATGAAGCCCCGATTCAGGTCTTGTGTTCCATCTTGGCAGTGGAACATTTAAAGTACTTCTATTTTTGTTATTATACTGTTAAAGTTTTAACATTGTTGAAATTTCAATTTTTTTGTCATAGTGTTATGAAAAAAATTCTCCATTTTAATCTCAATAGTTTTGTTTGTCGGGTTAGGTTTTTCTGCGTTGTGTGTCTTTCTTAAAACTATGATTGACCCTTATATGGGTCAATCATGGTTTAGAGGTGTTCGTTTAGAGATGTAAGTGCCTATAAAAGAGCTAATGTTTGTGGTTCTGCTCGGGATCACTTCATGGGGTATGTTCTACTCAATGTGTTTCCCTTAGTGTTGGGAATGTTTGGTCTGGGTCGAGAGTTCCAGATTTTAGTGGAGGTGTTGTTTGCACATGCTATAGAACATAGTTTAGATCGATTGAGAGTTCCGTGTCAATCCCACATCCCATGGTGGTATGTTTGAGTGTTAAATTTCTGCACTAGTTGAATTCTTGTGGTGGGGAGAACACTCTCATGTTCTCCCACATTCTTATATTGTGGTTTATTTCAGTTTTAACCAGGCATGTTCTCTTTTTTTATCTATTGTTCGGCTGAGTGACTTTATGGGGGAAGAAAGTGTATGTGGTGGGGAGAATTGTCACACCCCGAATTTTTTTAATTTTTATTTTAGTATTACATGGATCCGGGTCTTCGCTCCACGGTCCATGATGGGACCCAGAATAAATTTTTTGTCATTTAATATCATTCGTGGGTTTCAGACCTGTGTGCGGTCACCACACAGTGGGCGGTAGTCGTGTCATTAGCCGAGTGTCCGTGAAATTATCTAACAATTAAAATAAATAAAGCATATGTAAATAAAGTGGGTTAAATTGTTAAATTTCATTGATAATAATGTTATTATATAATTGACAATGTTAATATCAATAAGGTGTTAATATTGTTATTGTTATTATTTTTATTTTTTTTGTTATTACCATTTTTGTTATTCTATCTTTTATTGTTCTTAATTATTATTATTATTGTTCCATTATTATTATTTATATTATTATTACTTTTATAATTATTTTTGATTTTATATTTTTATTATTTATATTATAATTAATTTTTTTACATCTATTATTATTGTTATTATTATTATGATTATTATTATTATTATTAGTTCAATTATTATTACTATTGTTATTTTATCAAAATGAAAAAAAATATCAAACCCTAATACCCCCCATCCAGCATATTCCGTGCCGTAGGCCGTAATCCCCTTCCCCGTTTTCTTTTTTTTTTCTTCTTCATCTGTGCGAACCCCCCATTTCGACCTTCTCCTGCATGATCCGTTCATGCAGCTCCTCCTAACGCTGGCTTTAGTAGACACTACCCTTCCCGATTCCCCTCTGCTTGCACCATGCCCACCCCCTACTACTCTGCACTCTTGTCGCCGCCCCTCCCTCCATCGCGCCAAGGCCTTCCACCTGCATTCCTATCCCGACGCACCTTGCCTCGGCCTACACTCCCCAGATGCGCCCGACCTTCCCTCCCCATAGCCCTCAGTGCATTCCGCCTCATCCCAGTCTCCCCTCCTTTCTTTGACGCACTACCCCCTGGCCCATGACCAGACCCTCTCTGGTAATTTCCACTACTGGAATCACATCCAGTCGGCCTCTCCTCACTGGCGCAACCCCTTGTCCAGTTGTTCATACCCCCTCCTTTATTTGGATCTTCCATATATAAGGTTTCTTAATGTTTTATCCCTTAAATTTTTGGGTCCAATATGACATTCAAGGTTGGTTTGAGACTCCTTTCGGTGCGGCGATGGGGTGATTGATGTTCTGCACCGGTTCTAGGAAGTTCTTTATTTGTTGAGGTAGTTCCATGATTTTATGTTATTGGACATGTTTGGGTTTCTTCTTGGAATATTTACATGAGTCTATGTAATAATTATGTAGTGTGAATCATGATTTGGAAATGTCTTGAGGTGTGTTGACCTTGTTGCTGTATTTTTTAGTCTATGATTTTTATTTCCTAGGGTTCCATTCACCTTTTGCTGATTTATTACCTTTTTCAACTTCATTGATAGTTGAATAAAGGATTAACATGTTTAGAAAAATTTGTTTCATGTGAATGGTGGTGTTTTGTTTGGTCATTCTTCATCTGTGGTGTATGTCTACTGAATGTTTGCGTGCTACATGTTTGATAAAAAGCCTAGTTGGATTTTTCTGGTTGGTTTATAATTTTCAGAAGCATGTAATTGCCTTTTAAATTTATTCGGGATATTTAGGATCGTGATTTGGTTATTCTCAAAAGGATCTCCAAAGTATTTTTTTCTCATGTAGAATATTATGGTGTTCTTTGAAATGATTTGATAAGTGGTCAAAATGATTTTTTATTATTATCATTATTATTATTATTAACATTATTATTGTTATTATTTTGTTCTCATAAATTTTAAATTGTGTTCAGAAATAATGTAAATGGTGCGAGGTATGTTTTGAAAACTGATCGAGCTAGTGTTTTCATTGTTTGTTCGTTTGAATTTTTTAATGTTTTTGTTTATGTATTTTAGTTACTTTTGCGGTTACATCACATTGATTAGATTCTTCTGGCATACTCCTGTCATCAGCTTGCGCGTTTTTGTGCATCTATGTGACACGTGATGTGCCATTGTGTTTGGACAGCGAGCTGAGGCAGGTCCCCCACTACACTCTTCTTTAAATTTAGATTTTATTAATTGCTACATATTTTATAAATTTTAATAAATAAGAAATAGTATTAGATGATAAATTTTTAAATGATCACTCGATGTAAAAAAGTGTCGTTTATTTTATACACGACACATGCAATATTTTCTTGATGATTGGACACCCATTAGTGAAAGAATGCCCATTTGTCCTTTAAACATAATTCGAAGAATTCTAAATGTAGTTCTGTTTTATTGATAAATGATTTATTTTGATGTTTAAACAAGTGTTTTGGTTCACTTGAGAAATAAAAATTTTCCTTAAAATTGGTGAAGGCCTATTTGGCGCTTTAATAAAATATATTATTTTGGAAAACTCTATTTGGGGTGACTCAGATGTGACATTTGGTGTACGTTGACTGCCTGATTTGTGTGTGATGTTTTTACTTCTTGATTGACTTTGTTGACTCACCCCTTTCATTTTTAATATATGTGTTGACATGGGAACCTGGAATAGTAAGTGAATCTTTTGAGAATGATTGATTCTCTAGTTTACATTACGCACTGGCTAGTGGTCCCTAGTACAGATGACACTCTACTAGAGGATTGGGCTCCTCGGTTAGCCCATGTAGGGAAACACTGGGTGTTAGGGCGTTATGACTCCATCGAGAGTAGGAAGACATTCAGTACGAGTCACATGTATGGTATGTTCTGGATTGTTCACAAGATCATAGGTTCGACCCATGTTTTCTTTAGTGTTTATTTTTAAGTGGTGGCCGATTGAGAGGTCTTGTTCAGTTGCTGGCTCCTGTGTGCCAATTCTCTTCCATTTCCATTAGTTTGTGTTGTTTGTTGTGTGTGGTTTTCCATTTGACAAACAGTTGAAATTTTAATTTCTAACTTACTCAAAGAAATGATTTAAAATGAAAAGCACCAATTTCAATCAATCTTTAAACTTGTTTTTAAATTAATAGGGAAATGAATTGTTACTTGTTTTAGAAATGGAAGTGTGTGTGTGGAAACCCATATTTTGTATAATATAGTTAAAAACTCAAATTATTAAATTTATTGGATTAAAGGTAGTGCATTGGGAATAGTTTTTGGGTGCGCCTACTGAGTTTTAATACACACACCTATAGTGTTTTCATGTTTTTAGTTTTGTTCCAGGATTGACTTCAGCTCTATCGTTGTGGGAGAGAGTTGGATGTGGACTAGTGAGCGACTATCGGAGTCTAGAGGAGTTTTTGTTGTGACAAGGTTAGTTTGGTGTTGTTGGTTGTTCTTCCTTTTCCTATCATTTATTATCCTTGTGTTATTCTACTTTTCTGCTTCCTTTATAGTCTTTAATTTATCGGCCAAATCATTCCATCTTGTTTAGTTTTGAGGCATGACACTAGTTTCCAGCCCCTGGGGATCGGGAATGCCCTTCGGGCCATGTCGTAGACCGGCTCGGGTGACCGGTTCAGGGTCGACCCAGGTTGGTTCGTGACAAAGGGGCTTTGGGATTTGATGAATTTTCGGCTGGGCTAGAAGTTGCGAAGTTAAGATATTTCTATATATCCTATAAGGGTGAGAATCAATCCACATGTATTTATGTTGGAGAGTGGAGGCATATTCTTCAAAGTAGTGGATGAAAACCATGAGAATGAGAAGTGAATGTTCAATGTTTGGGGAAATATGTCATAAAACTATGGAAATAGTTTAAGGTCATAATTCATGGATCATAAGTTGAGGGTTCTCCAGGTCCACTGGTGTAATGGTAAATAATTGAAAACCATTGAAAATGTGGATAAAGGGTACAAACACCACAATAATCAATCCTTGAGACATTTCTACATTATTTAATGTAATACTATATGGAACATGGAAAACATTTTTAAACATGTTTCTTTGCCTATGGGTGTGGGTGTTTTCTCCATGGATATATTTCAGGAATGAAAGACATAAAAACTAACAAGAATAAAGCTGGGGTGGATTTTATACAACACAAGTACCAAGAGGGAAATGACACACAATTTAAGGTCATAATTCTTGGAGTATAAATTTTCCAATAGATTAAAGAGTTGAAAACTTTGTGGCTGGCCACAAAGATGAGGATTTCGGGTGTTGCAACGTATCTCGTGAGGTTGGGAATCAAGACACATGTAGTATAGAAAAAATATTTGGTAGGAAACTGACTAATATATAGAGAAAATATTTTCTGAAAAGGGACCTAAGGCATGTAGTGGTTTTCATGGGGAATCTCGTAATTGGGTCATTGGGTATAGTTAGTTGAGAATATCATATTTATTATATGGGGAATCAGGGTTTTATATGGGTTAAATAGAATCCCTTATTAAAAGGTATCAAGATTTCATTAGAGGCCATACTATAGTTTAGAGACTTACCCTTTGGATGATAGGGTTTGTAGTTTAAATTTTTAATACTTTGATAATGTCCTATATTTTAACATCATTTAACTAAGAAATTAACTACTGGTATATGGTAATGGAATTCATACAAGGGGAACCTAATATGGAGATATATAACATGATGGAGTGAAAAAAACTATATGAATGCGGTCCATAGAGGCTTAGTACCACACCACATATTATCGAGAGGACTTGTATAATATTTAAAGTCATGATACTTAAAAATGGGAAATATTTTTTGTTCATAGAGTTTGGTCCATTGAAATTTTTTTAATAGTGTGTGAATAGGGACTTGAACTACAATTTTAAGGTCATACAGTTCATACCAATGGGGATACCCTTATGTGAATTATTGGTTGAGAAACATGACATTGATTGGAGGTGTAATATACTCGTTGTCCATAGAGATCAATGAGTATTCTTCATTTGAATAGACCTTATGTGAGATGTAACATCCTTCCCATGTGGGATACAAATTTTAGGGATTATTTTTAACTATAATAATCATTTTGAGATATTGTACCTATTATATATGGAGGAAGGAGAAGAGGAAATCCTTCCTATTGAATGACCCATATATCATATTATAGTTCCTATCAGAATTCTTCAAATACATTAGCATGTTCTCTTCATGGGAATCCAGATCATGTAGACATTATTTATGACACTATTTTATGAATTTTCATTTCATAGAAAAAAAATTAAACTAATGAAAATTAAAATTCAATGGTTTTGACTACATTTCTTCCATACAACATGTAATATAGTTTCAACTAGGAGAAATTCTGAGTCAACACCTTATAGGCCCTGAAGTCATTCGGGAGATTTTCTATTGAAATTTTCATGTACATTCCCTATAAAATCTAAAAAATTATGGAATTATTTTAACACCTCTAACTATCCATTATCTTGTGCGTTGTAGTAGAATGTATAGTTTGAATTGATGTTTTACTTAGAATTCCAGCTCATCAACTCAGTAGCATGAATGTTGTTACCATTATCATTGAGAAAGGATTGTGGGAATATAAATCAATGGAGGATGTGGGATTTGAAGAACTTAATCAATGATCAGGTATTGGATTATTTTAGATAAATTAGCTCTGCCCACATGTTGAAGAAATTCATCTTGCTCATAATGATTCGACAGTGGGGAGATTTGCTGAAAGATACAGTCCCCAAACATCAAGTCATCGTACTAAAAATGGTGAATAATTCATGGTTGTTTGGGGGGTCTCTAGGGACCGACTCACCACGTTTTAATAGATCTAAAATTCATGAAATCACATGGGTTACTTGGTGTAGTTGTGGAAAATGGTGGTAAAAATGTAGCCCAACCTCCAAATCCAGTGGTTGATCTTTAATCTAGCATTATGGGAACCATAATACCTAAAATTAAATTCCCAAATAACATGGATAATCTCTTATACTTGGATGAAATGGAAAATGAATTATAAATCCCATGTCATTAGGTAGTTGGCTAAAGGTTATGCCGATTATAGAAGGCAAATTGTGCCTATAGATTCTCTCATTCTTAGCTTGATCTGGTGTGTGAAAGACATGATGGATATAAGAATTATAATTAATTGTCCAATTAGATGTTTCATATATTTTAGGGGAATATGAGGTTCATGTTCTAGAGGTACCATCAGCCAACTAGTTAACTTGAATCCTATTACAATCATTTGAAAGAAGGGATAAATGAATCTCCCGAGTGATAAATGAATGATCATTTTGTATTATCCAGGATCTACAATAGAGTTGGAAATACCATACAGGGAATTGGATCAACCATTCCATGAATGGGGGACATGGTCCACCTCAGGATGAGAAGGAAACTTTGACAGAAGCTAACGAGTGCACTCCAATAGGGAAATGAGCTATATATTTATAATGATTAAATATCCACTAATATTTTTATAACTAACTCTATGTATCCAATCACATGAAATAGGGGGAAATAAATATTGTGGTCCAACATGATACAAGTAATGAGATAATAATACACTGACCTATTTTTGGTGTAGCCTTCAACCAATAGAATTGACTATTGTAGGACTCCCTATGTTGGGGTGATGATGACATCTCTTGAACCTTATATATTGATCTTGGGATTTTTTAGATTACTATTTGTTGGACTGTGGGAGGGACCATAGAAATGAATCTGCCAACATGACATGCCATATTCCACTAAGTTGATAGAATATTCTTGAAAATAAAAATCTAGTGGAAGTTCATTCACGGATCAATGGGTGGCCAATGGGTCTACAAATTCCTAACCCCTGTTAAAGTTCTATGGAATAAAACCAATGTAAAATAGTTGAAGGATCACATCCCAATATTAAATCCATAATTTTAGTATTGAGAAATGATAAATATACTTCTAGAGGTTAGCATAGGATAACAACTATATCTCATCATTCAAATGATAATATCGTAACTTTTTCACTTCAAAAAATAGAATGACGAGGACATTCTCAATAGTGATGTATCTGGACTTTATGTCAAGGAGAATTCCCTTGATGCAATATACACTATTCACACTTCCCTCAATATTATTAGGGGAGATAAGGTCACTGAGATACCATTCTAGGGAGGTTACACGATGAACTAGTGGATTTTGTGATATGAGGAAAATTATTCCCAGGGGATATAGTAGATAATTTATGATTCAGAGAATGGTATATTCACACTCCTCATCCTACAAATAAGTGTTTTTTTCATCATGATATTTGATAAGGGATTACAATTTCCCACTAGAGTGATGGTGATTCTATGTATATCATCCATGTGGCCTAGAATGCCTCAAATATCCTTAAGGGTGTTCAAGAAGGATTTTGTCATATGGATTTGATATTTTTCATGATTGATCTTGATCCCTATTTATTTGATTAATAATCCATGAAACTTCATAGAGGTAACCATTAATGCGAAAGTTATGGGGTTCATCGAAATTTTTTGGGAGTGGTGGAAGCATAAATATTTATCATGGCCACTATGATGATCTTAAAACAAGAAGTATTTGAGTATCAAGTCATTCACATTACATCCCACTAATGTCATGAGAATTTCTCAATATATGTGGTTCATGGACCGCTGAATAGTGCCTCCTGCATTCTTCAGGACTAGTGGAATCACTTGAAAAGAAATGGTCCCTTATAGAACCTCGAAGGTGGTATAATACTCATCCTCAAGGGCCATTCATATATTTTTTACCAAGATTATCCATCAATAAAGGAGAGATTTTTAAACCTGAATTTACCATCAATCAATAGCTCTGTCATGGGAAGGGGAAAATAATCATTCAGAATACAAAGATTAATATCCCAAAAGTTGATATAAACTATGATCCTCCTATTCTTATTCCCGACCAGGATGTCATTAGCCACCCATTTGGTGTATTTTACATGATGAAGTTATATTTGAAAATATTATCATCCTCAAACTCAAACATGGAATATTGAGAGGGATTCATTTTTTGAGGGTTTTTTAGTCCACAGTGACTTACTAGGAGACCTAGACAGTGGATGGAGACCCAATTGTCTAATCCTATAATCTTTTCAAAACTCAAAACAAACACATGATTATTATGCCATAGGAAACCCATATACAACTTCAAATCTTATATATAAATGGGTACATTGATATAAATTGATATTAGTTCTTTGATGATACTATGTTTCATGTGTATTAACTCAATCGTGGTGGTGTAAAATCCCTCTTCAAATACCAAAGGATCTTATTACCTATAGTTTTCATCAAATGAGGTAATAGAATTAGTAGGGGGTTCATCTATGTAAAAAACTCAAGAGGGGCATTGGTTAATACATGGAAAGACACAGAGTCTCTACTAGGATATTACTTCCCTTCTAAATGTATGCAAACATAGTCTATTGAGCCAATTCTAGCAGGCCTTTGAACATGAAACCCATGATTAATGCCAATTAAATGGTGCATAGATGGATTTTTTGTTCAATAATTCCAAAAAAGGCTTGAGGGAATGTAAAATAATGGGATCCTTAGGGAGAACCTCTCTATAACATAAACGATTGGGGGCTTCTAGTATCACCCAATCCATTCCCATGAAGGAGTAAGTGGTAATAATCAAATGTTCCTTCCTTTTAGATTTTCCACAACCCTTTTTCATATATAAGATAAATAAATATATCATATTCATCATTTTGGGTTCCAATTGGTGAATAAAAAAGATGAAATAATAATCTAGATTATCCCACAGACTTGGCACATTAATTGTCAGCTAAAACTAATTTATCTGAACTTTCATTCCCCCACCATTGTTGTAGATGATGTCTAGATTGATGTAATCATGGTAAAATAATAGAGAGTCATTGACTTGAAGTACCCCTACTTCACCATTGATGGATTATTTGAAACATTGGTGATATAAGGAGATTATCACTATATTCATTTGAAGTCAGGCCGTACCTGGAATTTCATTGAACTTGGTTTCCTGTCAGACTACTATAAAATTTTCAACAGATATCCTTCCAAAAAGGGTGTATTTAACCAAATCCTACCATATGGTACAACTATAAATCATTAGTTTATAGGTATATATATATTCATAGGACATCCCTAAGATACAGAGCATCAGGATCAAGATGATGTTCATCCTGGAACCTATTTCTATAAGAAGTGGTGAAATTCCACACCATTTAACCGACATATAGGTTTCAATATGTGGATGTTTTCATTATGTTAGGGTTCACCGATTTTCACTAAAAAAGGTCATTATGGAAAGAAACACCTCCTTCCTGACATATTCTGTATAGTAGGTGCATGCGATGACTACATCTTCTTTGAATTGAAGAGAGATTTTCAATGCTATTGTTGGGGTCTCACACATTTCATTCGAAAAATTGTAACAATAATGGATTGAGATCCTTGTGGGAATGCCAGCATGGTTCTTATGAACAAAATAATTCCATGCTAAATTCATGGCTTTCCTCATACGAGGTATATCCTTTATAGGGAGAATGATAGAGGAGAATGGATGTAACTTCATGTTCTGGCTGGTGCTAGAAATTTCATGATGCATACTAACAGAATTGATCATTATCACTATCATCCGACTAAATTATAGGAGTTTTCAGGATCTATCTAGAAACGACCTATTTCAGTGTGGTCATAGCCGATCTACCTGGTCAGTTAACATAGTCACATGTGTCAGCACATCCAATGGAATGGGTTGGGTGGACTATGCATGCTCAGATCTCCCAAAACATGCGACATTGTCTTGATAGCATAAATAGTGGGGCCTAAGACAATAGCCTAATTGTTCTGGTGATTTCAATGTCCTTAACATTTCCACTGATGACATAAGAAGGAGGCATCGATGGAGTATTCCTCCTATTCCACACTATCAGTCTATGTGATGTGATCCACTATATCGAAAACATTCATGGAGCCATATTCATATCCATCGTCAGAGGGGTCATCTAATTATGGGAATTCCCTAGGTGAGATTCCCAACATAGGTGAATATAATCACTAAGATTGTAGGATAGATTCAGCACTACTAAGGGGTTTTGATTTCCCTTACATCTACATCACCTATAATTTTGATATTTTTAGGTCTATTATATTTATGTACATGCACTATCCAAATAGGGAGTGGTGATAAAAAGAGGCCCAGAATTGCCTAGGTGAGTACATATGACACCATGGGTGTGATAAACTAATCATTGAGCTAACCATTCACTATATTCTACATTATGCAGGTGAAAGCATGTAGCCATCCACCTGTACATTCACTGCAGCTACACGACTCATTAAAGATTTGTGTCACATGTGCTAGGAAATCACCAATCATGATGCAAAAATTATCCACCTATTCCTATAGTTATTATTTGATTATATATAATTCATTTATGGTATGTATTAGGATTCTATGGTACATCAAATTGTAAGGGTAGTCAGGGTGTCAATCCTCCAAGGGCCTTCTATATTCTATTATCTTCAGAAACCATTTTTTTAGGTGAAGAGAAAATATCTAGGTACGGATACATATTTTAATGAATTGTTCTATTTTCCTATACCTAGGATGGGGGATATGAGAATTTAGACTAGGTGACAACCTTGAACATGATAGGTTGTTGGAGCTGCATTTTCTCAAATGAGAAGTTGGGATTTGATATGTTGTGCAAATTGGTTCTATGTTTGGTGATGTTGTTCCTAGAAGGGATACTATTCTCAATGGGCATAACAACTGAATCATTTCCTGAGTTCTTTCAACAATTTTTTAGGGTATACTTTAACCATTTCTGTTATGTTTTTGTTGGCATTTACTTTGAGATGTTTTTAGTGAAAAAGATAAAATTTTAATGAAAATGGGAAGTTCAAGGTTGGAGCATGGTTTTCCCAAACAATGCGGTTACACCCAAAAAACTATGAAAATTAAAATAGCTGTAATTTTCAATGTTTGTTCATGGTTTTTGAAATAGGCCACCATTCTATTAGTAACATTGTACTCCTAGGATAAGGTGTATAATTATGGTGCATGGTTTGGAAAATTGTGCACCCTAGCCCAAGAAACTGATCACATAGTTTTTAATCCCATGATTTTTTATATATTAAAGAAACCCTTATATTTCACCCCCATATTACCCTGCTAAACCTATGAAGTCCACCCTCATTTTTGGATGTTCTAAATAGGATTTATATTCCTTTTAAACATTGATAACGATGAACCAAAGATCATATTTCATGATATGAACCTTTTTTGTTATGTGATATCTCCCCATTTGGATTCCTCTCTCTCTAATATCTCTCTAGATGAATATGTATTTGTATATTTTATTTTGGTTATGGTTTTAGATCTTTGTTTTTATGTATATTTTTGGTTTGATCTTGTTTCTAGGATATGGTCCGAGATCCGCTGGATCATGGTAGAATTGATCATTTCTCTTCAATATGGGGGTTTTCCATTCAGTGAACATCTGTTAACAATCATTAGGTATATTGTATACATTTCAATACAAATTGCATTGAATAATAATTTAATGTATACATTTTGGAATTTAAATTTAAAGATGTGGCGATTGAATCACGAATTGAATTAATTAATTTGGTAAATTAACGAGATTATGGAATTTTTCAATTAATGGGATTATCTAATTGGAAAATTTTTATGTTTTTGAAATGGTTGTTTAATGTGATAATGATTTTACTAATGATGGTATATAAGGGATGGTATATTAACATTACAGGTTTTATGGGTTATATGATTAAATGTTGATAAATGCTTTAATGGGGAATTGATAATATTATTCCATGGGATTTAACTAAATAACCATGATAATATTGATAGTAGAAATGAGACACTTTGTTAATAAATATTTGAGAAAAAGGTTAATTATGCTTAACAATGATCTGAATGGAATTTTTCAATATGTAAAATTGTGATACATGGGATACTATGATAAATGTGATGATATGTGTGGCCTATAGACTGATGCATCAAAATCACATATGTGATTCACTGATATACAAGCATGGGACGTGTATTGAAGCTTTAAAATCCTATATGTCATAGATATGTGTTGTGGGGAATGGAATGTTGCTTCAAACATCCATGTCATGCTAGACATGGTATTTTATTCCAAAAAAGATGGCATTAGGCTATGGTTTCATGTAGCCATGATATGAAAATGGAATGAATTAAGTTAATGAACCCTGTAGTGTAATGAAATATGATATCCCATGGGGATGGTTCAAACTCCTAAATGGTCTGAAGAAGGTATTGATGGTTTGGGTGTCTTCGTGAACCTGGGGATTTATGTGATTAAATAAATAATAATTGAATATATAAATTTTTTCATTTAGTTCATGTGTTTTATTCATTATTAAAATGAATACACTATGTAGATTATATATTATTTTATATGATCTATGTGGTGGTCTACTGAGTTTTACTCACACCCTACTCATGCTTCTAAATTATTAACTGAATGAATTTCATGTTTTTAGGACATGATAAGTGAAATATCTCTATGTTAGATGGATGATTTGGGATGGAGTATGGATAAGTGAACTAGTATTGACATTGGGAACCACTTTGCAGTTGTTAGTGTCTTTATTTAGGGTTTTTTAATTTTGACACATTATACATATATGGAATGAAATACATACTAATTCAGTTCAAAAAATTGTTTTTAATTTTTTTTTATCTTGTGGTACTAGTCTATATTGACTATGGTTGTATTCTGGTTATTGGATATTTCATTTGACTATTTATTATTTATTTTTCACTATTGTGATACTTTGATAAAGTGGGTATAATTTCCACTTGGTATATATTAGACCCTCATTTCTAGTCCTTGGCCTCTATCAAAAGGGGATATGTGACTGATGCCATGAAACAACTAACAAGGGAAACTAGTCTATGAAACCCAATGTAGCACATTAAAAAGTTATATAAGGGGAGTTTACTTTTCTTTTCATCTATATTTTTATTTGGGAAACATAAATAAGATAATAATATGAGCCAACCCCTGGTCAAGAGATAATTAATGGTTTTTTCTAACCAATGTACATGGTTAAAACCAAGTACACATGGTGGGACTGTTGTCCTTCATTTTTCCAATACAATTGATGGCTATTTCACCTCGAGTGGTGTACATGTTGGTAGAGGTTTTCATTTTCTATTTTTTTATTCATGTTTTATTATTGAATGAATGTTGAGCATACATTTATCATTTTAGGCACTCATGATAAATTGTGTCATGCACCACTCTCAGAATGCACATAAAACATGGATTTTCGGTGAATTGTTCTAATTAGAATGTTTTTACTACTTGTTTAAATTTAATAAACAAATGTATCTAATATGAAACTGAAAATTTTAAATGATCAATTTTATTTATAAATGAATTTTATAATTGGGTATCTAATGAAAAACATGAATTTGAAATAATTTTATGAAATGCGGCACATGACCCAAGAGAGGGGTGGTTGAGGGCAATGATAATTTCTCAGTTTTGAACAAGTTGGGGGTATATGGGGGATGAATTGATAAAGATTTATATGAATATATCTTCTGTAAACTTATTAATGGTGTGTAATGTGTCCTAAATATGTTCATTTGGAATTGAAGTGATATAAATCTAATATGTATTTTGATTATAAGATGATGGGAGGGGATGACAGGAAATGTGCCTCTATTTGTGGAACCTGTGGATCTGATATATTTTAGAGAGGATTATGGAGAGTAGTTCCATGATCACGTTTCTTAATATATGTGTTTTCAAAAAATAGACCTCTGGAGGGCTATAAAGAGCATTTCCGAGTTGACATGAGATTTGCAGTTGTAGAACCCTCTGACATTCACTGGAGAGGGTGGACCTAAGGCAGTTGAGTTATGTGTTGATTCTATCAATAATATCTGTGAAAATCCTGAGACTCAGACTGATAAGAGATTAAAATATGATGTTTATATGTTACGTGTTCAAGAGAAGTGTTGGAGGGATATCTAGAATTCAGATAAAAAACTATGGAACATGGAGGGGTAGAACATGAAGGATAAATTCATGGAGAAATTTACCTTGAGATTACCGTTCAAGAGTAGAAATATGAGTTCATGAGGCTATCCCAGGGGTGTATCAATGTGTTGTAGTATTCTGGTTACTTAACTGATTTCAGTTGCTTTTTTCTATTAGTGGTAGAAAATTAGGCTATTGAAACTAATAATTTTAAACATGGTCTTTCAGGTTAGATTATGTCAAAAGATTATATCTTTCAGCAGATTTTCTTTTCAAATGTGGTGAATCAGGCACTCATATTTTATGGGTTCGTAAAAGAGGCTTCTAATGAGATGTTGTCTGTTTTTTTGGATAACCAAATTGCATTTCTTTTGATATTTGGAATATTTGATTTGATAATATTAACCAGAGTAGTGGAAATAAGTGTGACTAGGGGGAAGGATAAATTACTCAAGAAATTATATGGTTGACCATTCACTAGGGAAGTAGGTCAGACCATGTTTGTATAATGATTCCCTGATCACAGGATGAATTCAGATCATGTGATAAGATGGCAAATCTATAAGGGTTCTATAAGAACCCATGACAGATGGTTAGTGATGGAGGAGTAAGGTATAAGTAGAGTTTGAGAAGGGGGACTTCTACCCCATATATGTTAGGTAGTTTTAGTTTTATAAGACATGGTGGTAATGAATGTGGATAAAGAACATTTGGGAAAGAGCATTCATATCATTATAGTGGGGTAGCTAAGGGGACTCAAACTGTAGCAAAGATAATATAGGCCTTAATATTTCATGCAGGTAAGCTGACACAGGTGGATAGTGAGGATATACCATCGTTCATCATAGGTGATATTCTTTTAGCGTAAACACTTTCTAGTGCCTTATTTTACATTGTTTAATCTCATTACATTTATTCTACACATCTTTTGAATAGGTTGTGTCTAAATATGAAGTTCATTAGTGGGGTTATAAAGATAGATACACTATAGGGAGTGTGATCGAGAGGCATATTCTTATGCAAGGGGTGTTCTATCAAGGTCAGGGTGTATCATTTTATTGGGATATCTAAATTCTTAATATGTCATGATTTGACTTGATTTGGGGTACGGATTGGTTAGTAGCATACCGAGCCCACATATATTTTTACCCAAAGAGGTTTACCCTTATTTCTCAAGAGTGAGACAATTATATTAATTAGGGTGAATGAGATATCAAGGAGGGACATATAAGGCTATTTCATGATAAACTAGAGGAGATCACTACCAATGTTTCATGTATTTTGGTAGATTATGGGGGTGTAAATCACGATATATTTCCACTCATATTGGACCAGTTTTAGGAGGTGTTTCCTAAGAAATTATTAGGGATACCACCTGAGAGATATGTGGATATTTTGGTTGATCTCATGGTTGGAGTTGGTCCAGTTTCTATTCCACCTTATATAATGGAACCAAAAGAGATTCAAGAAATCAAGACTCTTCTATAAGAGTGGATGGATAAGGGATTTACCCATTTGAGTATGTCTACTTGAGTATATAAAGACTTTTTATCTATGAAGGATTAAGGGACGTTGCTATTATATGTTGATTAATATAAGAATAACTTGAATAAAATGAATTATTGATATCCTCTTCCAAATATTGATGTCCTCTAAAACAAATTGATGGGTGAATATGTATTTTAATTTTTTTTACACATGAACACAGAATCATATCTTGAGGGTATAATGGTAATATATAAAATAGAATTCTTTCTAAAGCAGGTATGGCCTTATGAGTTCATTGTGAGGTCATCTGGGATAATGAATTCTCCTGTAGGGTTTATGTCCTTGATGAAAGGAATTTTCCACTCTTACCTAGATCAGTTATTTGTTAATTTGTTGGATAATATCATAGTTTTCTCCAAGACCCATGATTATCATCCCAATATATTGACATTGTATTGAGTACCCTATGATATCATTTTCTATATTCCAAGCTATCTATGTGTCATTTCTAGATCGACCAGGTTTATTTCATTGATCACATAGTATCCAAGGAATGTGTGTTAGTGGACCCATAGAAGGCCAAAGCAATGATTTAGTTTGAGAATCCCTAGAATTTTATTGATATTTGCAATTTTTTTGGATTAGTTGGCTATTATATTTGGTTCATCTATGAATTTTACCTTTTATAATTCCCACTCATAGTAATGAAAATGAATGGAATTAAATTTTAATTCTATAGATCATGTGAGAATTATTTACAAGTGTTGAAGAAGTGTTTGAATTTTCATCGATCATGATCATACCTAAGGTGGGTGAGGAGTATATAGTTTTTTGTGATGCATCTGTTATTGGGCTTGGTTTAGTGTTAATATAGGGAGATCTTGGTGTGACACATGTTCCAAGAATGTTAAGTCCACATGATCTGAAATACATTTTCACAACCACGAATTACTTATAGTGGTTTATGACATGAAGGGTTAGATACATAAACTATTATGTTAAAAGTTAACTACTTATACCATTCATGAAATCATTATTTATATCACTTAACAACAATATTAGAATCTTTGGATGTGGAGGTGGGTTGATTATATGAAATAAATTTATTTTCAGATAGAATATAAACTTGGGAAGGGAAAAAAGAAGTAACTCTTTGAGGATGAAGGCACAATATTAGTAAGTTCATGAGTTTATTCTGAGTGAATGATGACTAGCTTGCTATAATGCATAATCTAGTTTGGTAGGGATAAGAGAAGATGAATTTCATAATAGTATCAGTTTATTTCACATTTTTGAGTCATATTAGGGATATTAAGTACATGGATCCATAGTGTCTGGCCTTGAGTGAAAGCCTTGATGATGGGGAGTCTCCATCTAATAGGACTATAGAAAAGAAAAATGTTAATCCTTTTTATGAATCATATTGTTGTTTCTACCAGTATGTGATAAGAGAGGATTTTGGAATATGATTCCAAAACGAGGGAGGTTCATCCAGGATTGATCAAATGTACCATGACCTATTTCAAATGTTTTGTTGGGTGAACATGTAAAATGACATTACAGGGTTCTTGAAACAATCCTACACCTACTAATAGGTGAATGTGAATAATCAATGACCTATTTGCTTACATTATATATTTCCTATTCCGGAATATAAGTGAAAAAATGTTACTATGATATTCATGACGGGTCTCCTAAGGATTACATAGAATATTTGCGCTATTTGGGTGAACGTGGACTAATTAAGGAATGTATCAATTTTATTTCCTATATGGGATACATTCTAAATGGATTAGTCCATTAACCTATATGTTTTGTAGATCAGATTTCTTAATGGGGTGCCACATTGTATTGTTTCAAATCAAGACTCATGTTTTACTTTTCACTTTTTCCAAGGCCTATATAAGGTTTATGGTATACATGTTTTACCAAGTATAACATACCACCCATAGACACATGGGATGTCAAAACATACTATAATGGTTTTGGTGGATATTATATGGTCTTGAATTTTTGAAATTAATGGATCTTCAGAAAACCACATAGTCCTCGTAGAGTTTTCCTATAAATATTATTATTAGGAAAATCATTATATGGAACCATATGAGGACCTTTATGGTAGGAAACATATATCACCACTATGATGTATGGATGTAGGTGAGTCAATGTTTTTGGGACTGAGTCCCGTTCCTGAGACATCAGTGAAAGTTCATCTAATTCAAAAACACATTTCAATGGCTACGAGTAAACATATGGTGTATATATATAGACTTATATGAAACCATATGTTAATAGTGTTATATCATGTTCTTAGACTCACCTAGATTGGTTCACTATAGAATTCAGATATAGGGAATGTTACTTACCATGTTTCTAAGACCATTTGAGGTTGTCGAGATAAATAGTCTGGTGGTTTAATAGTTTCCAAATCCACAGATGTATAGTGATATTCCTGAAATTTTTCATGTTTCACATCCTCAGATGTATCACCTCTTCCCTTATATTGATATTTATGTTAGTGATCTTGAGATTATGATCGAAGTGCTCTTTGAGGAGCGTTCGATGAATATTTTGGATAATAGTTAGAAAGTGTTTTGGGGAATGTAGGTTATGATAGTTTTAATTTTATGGAAATAGGGGATAGAGATGGTGATGTGGAGGATTATTAGTCCAATATTTTTACCTTATAATCTTATAGATACATGGGATTATAGCTTGAGGAATAGCTACATTAAGGTGGATATATTATAATATCATGAATGTTTCTCTAGATCTATTTACGTTTATATAGGCACTCTTTTACCATAGTTTTGGTCATAACATGGGTGGGTTAGTTTCTAGATGTTTTGGGTGAATGTTGGAAGACATGTAAGGAAAAGGGGTAGTGCATCATTGGATCATGATATTCCAAATTGTGTTCTTATCCCTCGAGAACCATGAAACCCCAAGAAAATATATTCATAGTTTTCAAATAGTTCATTAAACCCTTCACCCTCCACCTAGTAACCATGCACCCCTATGATGAGGTTCACAAATAGGGTGCCTATTTTCGAAAACTAGGCACTACAACCTAGGAAACTATGTACTGAGTTATTTTTACCCAATAAAATTATATAAAATTTATGAAACTTCCAAAATTTCAAACCCAATCAACCCCTCTCGACCAAATGTGTCCTCCCTTGTTTTTTGAGGCTCCAGACAGGACTCCGAGGAACTATAGACTTCATTCAAGGTGAATCAAAGATCTGATTGATGGATCATTATCTCTTCTAGTATGTGATCTCTTCCCCTTTAGATTCCTTTATATCCCATATCTCTTTCTAGATGAAGATGTTTTTTTAATTCTCTGTTGTCAATGGGTTTAGACCTAGCCTCTAATAGATATTTTCTAGTTTATCTTGTTTCTAGTATTTAGGACAAGAACTGTTGTTCCATTTCAGAATTGATCATTCCACTTAAATTTGGGGGATTATAAATTGGGATAATTTATATCAATGATTTTTGTGTTGGTGCTATAAATTTAAATTCCAAAATTATTGAATTAAATTTCCAAGTATGTAATTTTAGAATTTCAACATCCATATCTTACAACTAAATCTTGATTTGAATTAATTAATTAGGTCAATTATTGGGGTTAGGTAATTGGTCAATTAAGGGGATTATGAAATTGGTAAATTAATGGGTTCTTGAAATTGGTTGTTTAACGTGATTACTATTTTCTTGATATTAGGAAATAAGGAATGGATTATTATCCTTAAAGGGTTAACGGTTTATATGATTTATTGTAGATAAATGGATAACTGGTGAATTGATCATATTATTCCATGTAATTAAAGTGAATTAACTTGATTAAATTGATAATTGAAATGGGGCACATTACTGATAATTGATTTATAATAAGGTCAACAATTTTTAAACATGATGTAAATGAAATTGTCATATATTATAAATTGTAATACTTGTGATATTGTGATAAATGCAGTGATGTGTGTGGGACATGGATTGATGCTTTAAAATCCCTTATGTGATTGATTGATATATTAGTTTGGGATATTGATGCATCAAAAGATATTATGTGATAACAGTGGGATTGAGCACATAGAACAATGCTTCAAATACCAATAGGTTGATATACATGGCATTCTTTTCCCAAACTAATGGCATTGGAATAAAGTTCGAAGTAGTTGGGATATAAAATGAATTAATTAAAACAATGATTTAATGAATTGTCAAATTACTTAGGGATAGTATAGACTCTGGAATGGGCTGGAGAAAATATTTATGGTTCTTGTGTCCAGGTAAACCCAATGATTTATGTTTCCAAATAAAGAATAATTGAATATCTAAATTTTTTACTTTATCACCAGTGTTTTTTTCATTATATAGTTGAATACACTATATGTCCTAGACATTTTTTTAGACGTTGTTGGTGGTGGCCAACTGAGCTATACTCACACCCTAATCATGTTTCTTGATCGGTACCTAAAAAATCATATGTTTTTAGGAATGGATAATGGAAATAAACCCATGATAGATAGATGATTTGGGATGGAGCATTAACGAGGGATGCCTACGTGTGTTCAGATCCTACATTGGAATTTTTAGGGTATTTATTTTTGGTTTCTAATTCGGAAACTTGACACATATATGGCACAAAATGTCCACTAATGTTGTTCAGATAAATGATTTCCTTCTTTTTTTATCATGTGGAACATGTATTTATTGTTAATGGTTGTATTATGGTTATTGGTTATATATTATTTATTTTCATTTTATGTGAAGATTTAATTATGAGGGTATAGTCTCCCCATTCTATATATTACACCATTGACACTAGTATATATCCTCTAGCATACATGGAGGTGTGCCTAAGGTCACGTAACCAACAGAAATTATCCACCAGTGAGGGTAACTAGTGTTGGGATGTTATAGAAGGTCTTTTCATGCATTGGGGACAACATATTTAGTGGAATGGGGTCTTATACCTTTATAAAGTTAGAAGTATCTATTTTTGTAGTCCTTCTCGCTGGGGCTACAAGATGGAGTATGCACTCCTGCTTAGCCTTTTTACAATGATTCCCTTAGAATCTAGCCCTTATAAAAAAATGATTACCTACCTAGAATGTGGTTAGTGATGAGAGTAGGGACCAAGTAAGTATTGGAATTCCCAACACACATCATTAGTAGAAGCTCTGGAGAAGTTGCATGTCGAGTGAGTATGTAAGAAATTCCCACTAAGGAAAAACATATAAACTCACTCATCAAGATTTAAATGCACATAAATATATCATAAATAATTTTCTTGCATGTGTTATAGAATAATTTTTAAATGAATTTTTTACTGAGGTATTCACCACAAGAAATGGACCCCATAGGTAGTTGGTTGTACTAAATGAACATTGGGGATTCCAATGTTTATCTAAACCATTGATCTTAGTAGATTCCTATTACTAAGAAATCCCCCACATGGGTCCAATTATTCAGATGGAGTGAGAAAAATTCTATAAAAGGTCACCCATCCCATTGAAAGGAGAAAATATAGGGTTATTGATTTCAAGGGGTGATTTTATGTCATCCAACCATTCTAGGTACAAATTTCTATCCAGTTGGATCACCACCTATGATGTTTCCAAGGACCCAGGGAGGCCAGTGATAACAGCTATTAAATCATCATAGATAGAGGCCCATTTGGATGATTATTCTTAACTATGAATTCATCAAATGTCTCATAAACTCTACAGGTAGGGTAAACATCTTGTGAAGTAGCATGACCTGGATTCTGAGGATGGTAATCAAAATGGTTGGGATTTTTTGATGATTCGTACCTTGGTCACTTACCATACAATCCAGCTTCTTTTTGTTAATGAATGGGATTACCGATCTCAATTAGGGGATATTGGCCAAGGAGGATTTTTTACCCTTGTTGAAGAATGGGGTCCCATTGGGTGGTATCTTAATCTCGGTTCCATTCATCAATGACCTCATCAATGATCCATCATATATCTTTAACATTCACAATAAAGGATGCAAAATAGGATCTATCTCTATTTGGGGTGCATACTTTGTGGGAAGAGAAGGAAAAACAAGATACTTAACCTTTTTCCATTTATAAGGGAATGAAATGTCTCAATGGTATCCTCGAGGCCAATCGCCAACATTTTTTTGTGGGTGAGAAAACCTATAAGAGCATATGTTTGGTATTGAGATTAATATGGAAGATATTTATTCTTATAAGACACTGCATAGATTTTTCAATTTCTAGTAAGCCCAAGAACAATATTTTTCACCGTAGTAGTTCCCAAAGGGGAACCGTCGGATTCTGTAGGTATATATAGTTGGTAAAATATAGGGATGAAGTGGAAAGTAGCATACTGCCGCAACATCTTATTTTCCTTTGTGGAGATGATTCTAACACAACATATTAGAACATTATGTGGCTCTTGATGCAGGTATGTGGAATCACTTGAAGGTATCCCAATGATGTGGGGGTTATGATACTCCTGATGTATCTTGACCTCCACCCTACAACACTTCTTTTCGAAAATGTTGAGGTGACCCTAGAATCCTCAACTGGAGAACCGATAATCAAAGAGGCTGTGAAATGTTTCCAAGATGAACTGATAGAAACATACATCCTAATCCCTAGTAAGGGACTCTGAGATGTCAATGTTCAGTGCTACCAGAAGACAACATGCCTCTAACGACTCCTTAGTATCTAGAACCTTCTACATGGACTCTGTCGTAGAGTAAGGGGCCTATTCCTAGTCAGATCATGATATGATTAGTACTGGTAAAGAGATATGTTTAACAATATATATTGATGGGTTTTGTGGATATTTGGTCGATATAAGAGCCACAACATGAGTCAGCATTCACCTTCTCGCTACGATGTCTCTTTAAGAGGCACCAATCACATGATCAAATATCAATATGATTTGGTTTTCACCACCACTTAATTTTATATTATGATTACATTCATATAGGGAATGCATGAGTGGTTACCTTCTAGAGGAGTCATACAAGACCCTAGAAAATATAATATGTATTTTGTATAGGTAGAGAGAAGGGATACTAGAGGTGACAGAGTAGGATGCTCCTTGAGCCCCTGGATGGGAGATAGAGGTTCCTTATTCCTATATATACTTGTGGAGTGATCTGGAAACCGTATATATTTTTGATTTTTGTATGATTAACTTCACATGTAAGGATACTTCCCTAGTCTCTAGTAGTTGGGGTGGGAAAACCATCATAGATTCATTTATATCCTCAGAATCATATATGTTAATGTAGTCTATTAAGAAATGGTATTTTTTGGATTTATCCTTCAACGATAAGTGTTCACCCTCCTTCCCTGGGATGGTTCTTTAGGGAACGTTAGATCCTGCGCATGTGAAGGATACCTATTTTGGTGGGTGGTACCATGGATATGAACTCTTCATTGGTTGGCGATAGAATTATGAAAACCTTTAGGTTGGTTGAAATGGACACATAGAGGATCTATGTGCCAAGATGAAAAGGTACAGAGAATACCACCATAATAGCTGTTGATGGAGTGGCGAGGAAATCTGCATGGTATGGTATCGATTTGGGGAGAAATATTGTATCAGATGTTGTTGATGTTGGTTTGATGTCCACTTGGGTTTGGAACAACATATAGAGGACCTACATATTGAAACTTTTCAATATGGGTCGGCCCGTAACGACTATTGGTGGTGCCAACGAAGGATAGAGTCAATCTAGGATTCCCATGAAGAGGATGGGGTATCGAACCCAAACAGTAAAAAATGGATCTCTATTTTCATATTTCATAGAGTAGGAAGAACACATTAGTGATTTTTAGGGACATAATAGCGATGGAATATGATTCCCATTGTCGGTAATTCCCTCAACCCTTCCCTTGACATTGTAATTGTGTGTGTTATATTAGGGCCAATAGAGAATAGGTAGATTCCTTATTTTATTTCTTAATTAGGATCTAATAATAATTGGCATTGATATGGCCTAGTGGGAGTCCTCCATGTCAATTCCTAAGAAGCAGTCACAACTGGGGTGACACGAGCATCCCACACCACCTCAAAATGTGGGTGAAAATCATAAGATCACTATGGGGAGATACACCATATGTAATTTCCTATTGGAATGGGGTGTGGTGGCCCTTGGAGTATCTCTTATAAGTGAAAGTGTCAAATTTGTGTTGAAGTCTCTGTGTCAGGGTGGGTCATGTACCTTATTGTAATGGTACCGACATCTTATTAGCATAGTATGAAGGTATCCATCACCCTTTCCTAGATGACCTTTGTGTTTGAAATGAGTGTGGGGCTATATAGATGATGTCTTGGTAAATTTAGTTGTTGGGTTGGAGTTTGCAGTGTTTCCGTGTAAATACTTCCCCTACCTTGGTACCTGTGAGAGCTGCATTGTTGTTTTCCAGCAGTGTCAATCTTATAAGGTATGTGGATTAAGCCATTAGTACGTGTACAAGTAAAATGATTCCCAATTCTCTAGTGATGTTAAATATTTTAAAGATAGAGATGGATGCATGTTGTTTATGTCATAGACAGAGGAATCCTAATTTTTAACTACCATAATTTTATGGATAGTTTTATGTTTGTCACAATTTTTTAATTGTGTGGTATGGAAAGAAATATATAGATCAAGTGAAATTTAAATCAAAAAATTTCCCAAAAATTACTATCCAACATGTCAAATAGAATAGTTTCCCATCATTTTGACTATTTCTATTTCTAATTATTTCATCGAAACTACACACGATGATCATTTTTTATTTCCTTACATTACCACTTTTCAAATGTGTGTAACATTTCTCACAATAATAATTGACGTATACTACATGATAAAAATAATGTTGGTATGTTGGCCCTATTTCCACAGATTCCTCATTAGAGATCATTTACTAGTATGGGTATCCATCATAGATTTAAATCATATTTTTGGAACTTATTCTCATTTCCATATCTTTATGGAGGTTGATTAAATAATAAGAATTTGTCTTGACATACATTTTTATTCTGAACATGGATATAACATTCATATAGTAATGTAGTAACATTGGGAATCATTAGGAATGTCTGAACATTGGGCTCATTGATCACATATATTCTTCCTTTTGGGAGAGAATCTCATATGTGATATCTCCAATCACAAAACTTAAGGAATCCTATGTCAATTATGGCGGAATAAATATATATCCATATGTTTTCCAAGTATTTTTACATTAGTAATCCCACAAAAATACATGGGGTTTGTATTTTGGGATGGAACACATGTTCTAGGACCCATGGACATGGATATGAATTTTTGGTTGAGGAGGATTAGGGATAGATTTTAATGTATGGTAGAGTCACACATCAGGTTAATTTATTGTGGGAAATGGTTGGTTGGATTATATTAACCCATGGTGGAAAACCAGATATGGATGGATTAGGTCACCATTTGAGATAGATCAAGAAGGTTGATCATAATTTACATTCAGCTGAACCAATGAGGTATATCAATGGGAGGGATGATATCACACAATTATGGTTTACCAATGTATGGATTAGGACATCCGTTGAGAAAGATCAGGAAGGTTGAATAGAATTAACCTTGAGGTGGATCAAAGAGGTGAATCCCTTGGAGGGAATATGTCACGCTAGGATGGTTGGCGATGAACATCCCTTGAGATAGATTAGGGATGGATGGATCAGAACCCACATTGAGAAGAATATAAGAGGTTGATTATAACACATCATGAGGTATATCAAGGAGGTGTTTCCTTAAGAGTGATAATGGAATGTCTATATGGGAGGGTGTTAATGCCCCTCGAGATGGATCTCCAATGGATTGATTGGAAATCCCCTTGAAAAAAATCTGGGAGTTTGATCATAACACCCCTTGAGGGGGGTCAAGGAGGTGTATCCCCAGGAGGATAGATGTCACACCCTAATAGATGGGAAAAAAATTACAATTGAGACGGATCTTGGATGGATAGATTAGAACTCCCCTTGAGACAAATTTGAGAGGCGACTAGAACTTCACATGAGGTGGATCAATGAAGTGTTTCCGTCGGAGGAATGTTGTCAAACCTATATAGAATCAGAACACCCTTAGATATAGATTTGGGAGGTGAATACTTATGATGGAAAACCAATGATTACAATTTTTCTAGATTAAACCTCATAATGGAATCCTATATGTCATGTTTAGATGTCCAGGATCAAAACCCATGTTGTCCAATTCCATAGTTTATGGCCATGTTACATGAATGATCCATGCAATTAAATGTCATGTAGTAAGGATACTTTTGTCCCAAAAGGATAGTCTATGTGGGATATTTTGGGGATTACACAATGAATCATCCCTTCAATGGAGGATTTTACATCATTAGAATGGTGTGGGAATTATGTGTGGGAGATTTTAATGGAGTTCAAGGAATACTGGTGATGTGGTTGGGGCTTAAGTGAGGAAGCTTCTTGGGGGATATCTTTACATGTGATTCATTCATTTACAATCCTGTGTTATTTTCATAGGCCAATAGGTGCAATATTTGTTGGATTCATCACATACCACTCATATCCAATGCATCATATGTTTATCACATAGTGTAAGAATACATTTTTATGTTTTGTGCTAATGGTTTTCTAATGTAGTTCAATATCCTAAAAATAATATTTTTCAACATGTAGTTTTATATCATGATCCTCATATGTGGGTGGGGGATGCATTCTTCGCACCTAGGGATTGTGTGACCACTAATAATTATCCCTAGGATAGGTTATATTGTTGTAACTATCATGGAGGATTGGTCAGTCTGGAGGACCACATTAGGGCCCTTATTTTTAGATTAAAAAAGTAGATAAGGTACTAATGATTAGTAGAAAATGATATGTGGGAGACATGGGCCACATTTGGTGTGAATTGTGTGCACATAGTAGGGGGTTCCACTGGACTCTTGGGGATATGAGGTGCCACTGAACTGATCCTAGATGGGTACATGGCCCCTGGGAATTGAACCTATACAAAGGAGGGTTAATATAAGGGAGACACCCTTAAGAGGCCCATGAGATAACTTTCATAATGGTTTTGGACTGACAAATAGATTCTTAGTAAATCCCAGGTGGATTTTATAAGCCATGGGCTTCATAATGGAATATTATTTATAAACTAATGTGTCCTTCCCTCAAAGGGACGTCATGATTCAAAGAATAGGTACTCCATGAAGGGTGAATGCTTCATGAATCACCATGTTTTCCAAAAGGACATTATTCCTCTACAAAGGAAATTTCCATTGAAAAAGCAATCTCTGCCCTTTTTGGGTCCTATAAAGATCACACGGGATGAGGTTTTTTGAATAATGGATACCTTGGGTTATCCATTTGGGATTTGGTTTTCAAATATTAGGATGCTCATAATTGAAAATTGAATTCAGAAGTGGAATGGTATTTATTTATCTCAAAAAAATTATAATAAAGGGGTCATTTATAGGCATGGTGATTTAAGAATATTTTATTCCTTCATGAGGAATGTGGGACTTCTTGAATGGTTGCATCTCTATGAGTTTTAATGTCATATTCATGAAGACACTTTGAAGTGTTCGTTCGATCGTGAAGTGATCCACTACTTAGAATTTCATTTAATAAGATAATACCATCACGACTTTATGAAATTACAATAGATTCTTATCAAACATGGATATTCACAAGCATTTTCCACTCATGAAGGAACACGAATTCATGAAGAAGACCCTTAAGATTGATTTTGGTATGTTTTTTTATCTAATTTTCATAGCACCATCTATGCCTTAATAAACTATTCCCAGGAAATGTTTATTTAGTAATCATTAATAATCTTGGATAATATCAATATAAACCTAGGAAACCCCATATATTAAATATTTTATCATGTATTCACCAATTAATAAAAAAAATATTAGCCTAAATATAAATCCTATTATCACAATGAATGCGACTATGAAATTTTACTTAATGAATCGAAATGTTTTTCTTTGAGAACATATCAGAAAAATTATTTTTATATAACAATTCTAAAAAAATATCAAGTTGAATTACATGAATAAATTATAACCTTTTAAATATCAATTAAATATCTAAATATACTATTTTTAAGGTATATATTTTTCTAGGAAGACTAGGTTCATTAGTTTTGTGTTCATAGCTGGTGGATTTGTTACCCAAAATGAAATAACCATATATCATAGTTTATATAATTAAATTTAAATTATTTTTTTCTAATGCCAATACAATTTATAATTTAATGATGATACTCAAAACAATGTTCATCATTGAAATTCAAATGATCTATCTTCAATTTCTAAAAAATTTTATAAGTAAAAGGAAACATATACGTATTATTTATCAAGTCGCAGTTTAACATCATAAATTAATTCATAGACAAAATCATTAAAAAATATTGAGTAAAAACAAATTCTATCTAAAGAGAGATAAGTCTAAATGAATCCAGAATAAAAACTAATTTTATACGGTGGATTATAATCCTTTAACTCCACTGGAGTTGTATGACAGAAAAGTACTGAAAAAGGACTATTTACAGTTTAATGGTCAATATTGATATTTACATCTATTGTTTGATGAAATCCATAAAAGATATCAACAAAAAAAATCATTATATTGATCCAAAACTACCTTAATTGATGGTTATTGTACACACTCTATTGATTCGTTAACCATCCTAGATAATTAAAATGCTTTCATTCCAAATTAATTTATCAACAAAAATTCATAGATTTGTAATTTCAATCCCAACAGAAATTATAAATATTACCACTTTTTATGAAATGAAATCATTTAGTATAATAGTTTTTTTGTGCCTCAAATTTACGAATTTAAAAATATACAGAATTATATTTTCACATGATGTGCCATAAATTAGAATGCATTATAATCATAATTTATCAATATAAACATGTATGAACACCTAAAACCTCATTTAATACTCTCTCCTATTATTCAATTGTTTTTTTGAATAGTATGAAATAAATACAACTCAGAAGTCTACATGATTAACCAGGTGTATAAGGATAAATTAATATGACTTGATTATATAGAAAAATAGTAAATAACATGGTAAGTAATAAAAAATATAACCCATTCCCAAAAACGAACCCCATAAAAATCAACATCTCTACTAACATATTTTCTATAGATATCACTCATAGTATCCTCCTTGATTTGACACTTTATCTTGAAGAGTTCTTCCCACATTACTAATGGTCCTTCTATTACCCTTTGACGGACATCAATTTTCATCTTTGATCCTAATTATTTGTTTTATGATCATTTACTAACTTATTTTGGGCCCATGAGAGATTATTGGCCACCCCCTCTTATATTAGTAGTTTTTGTAATCATTATTCATTTCAACTACTATTAATAATTTCTAAACATTTCAATCAAAATTTTTTATGTTTCAATATGTGAAATTATGTTCATCTATTATCTCACATAAATTTTTTACATTCTATTAATATTTATGTTTTAAGACATTCCATGGAAAAATATTTCTTATGTATAACAGACTGACACTGACAGATGATATGAAATACAGAAAGATCAACTGACTCACCGATAGATGTCCTACAAATGAAATGACCTACCAATGTGAATGACCAACCATCATAAATGACCTATCGATGTAGATGAAATACTAACGTAAATGACATATAGACATAGAATATCCACCGATGTAGATAAACTACCAATTTAAATGACCTGCTGACATAGATGTCATACTGTCAGTTCAAATGACCTACCGATGACTGGTGCTACTTAATGAAGGACTCAATAACAGTTAAAATGAACCCCCAATTAAATTATTGACTAAAGAATGAATGGACTGAATAAATTATACAACGATAAAATGAGACACTGTCATAAGAAGATACCCACTGAGGACTCACCGATAGACTATTTTAAATTTATTCTTATTTAGAAGTTTTTCTAACAGTCATATTTTCAGTGTTTTAATGTAATTTATTAATTTAAATACTTTTGTATAAATCATAAATAAGGATGTATGAAATACAAGGTACTGTGCCTACCTCAAATATTTACACTTTTGGGATGAAATAATATATATACAAAAAAGAGAACATGAATGAATATACACATGGGTAGACTCATGCAAACATCTATACACAAGATGATAAAATAATATCTCACCCAATCACCATACAGAATGGAAGGACACATAAGAAATTCCTTGTTTCTTCCTACTGGGAACCATAGAACTATTGTTAATCGTAGTTCTATCATCTTAGCATCATCCAATTAATGCTAAGAGACAGATCATCTATCCCTCCTGGAAGACAAAACATAGTTCCACACAACACTCTGTTTTCATTTTTTTCTAGAAGAGGACTCAAGATTCAACTCTGATACATCAGATAGTCTAGAGCGTAATTTAATAACACATAGATCATGACTAATACCTTATTAATATAGTCTACTTAGTTGTGCACTATTCAGATAAACTTTTGAGGAGTGTGTGTATAGGTACTAAAAACACACACTATCTCCTGAACTGAACTGGAGGATACTAGATATCCTCAAAAAAACTATCTTCTTACACTTGTTTATCCAATCAAGATTTATGGAAGAGGCCATGTGTGACATGTTTGTACTTTTTTGTTCCCACATAGAATTGTGGTAGAGGTCTTGTGACCTGAAAAATATATGTACTATTGTGTTAACCCCGATCCAAGGTGTGGATAAATTTTTTTATTAATATATATTTCTTGGTGGTAGGCGATCACTAAGTGGATAGGACGACGTCTCTTCCTAAGACTAGAATTCTTAATTTATATCCACTATTTTTCTAATTTAGTCTCTCTCTATTTTAATTCATTTTTTTAAAATAAATTTTACTTTGATAGTAAGTCTTGGATAGTAGTTATAACTTTTTTCCCTTTTAGAGTTGTTACAAAAATTGTATCAATAACTAATATTATTATACCTGTGAATTAATCAATCTTATGGGAAATTATTTAAACATTCAAGCTATTATAGTTTTCATTCCTTGGTTAACTGGCCAGTTTTATTTAAACTGGGGGAACCTTTTAAATACTCTTTTCAATAATTTTATTTATATGAAATCAATTAACCGCCCTTTTAGTGTCCTACTCTGACCAAAATTTGGTAATAGAGGTTGTTTACATGTTGTTGTTCTCTAATTTTTTAGCATGTTTTAATTTTTTTAACTATGATTTTAGTTGAATTTTAAAGATCATTAAATTTTCATTAGTTCAATATTTTTAGTTATTTAAAATCCTATTTCTTTATCATGGATAATATATTAAAGGTGCTGCTACTAACACACCTCTATTCCTTAATGAAACAAATTATGCACAACAGAAAATTAAAATTAAAATGCACATATTTATTATGGGTTTTGATATTTTTTCATCAATTAATGATGAATATAAGATTATTACTACTACTAAAAATACATGGGATGACCCAAATAAGGCTTCATATAAGAAAAATTTCAATTCAATTAATTCCCTATACTACTACTTAGGTGATGAAGTGTTTTATAGTGTTTCTGCATATAAAACAACTCATTAAATTTTGGACACTTTATCTGTTTCACATGAAGGAACATCATTTGTTATGTAAATTAGAATGAACACATATACAATTAAATATGATAACATAAAAACTAATCCTAAGGATCCTATTTTGTACATGTAAATCAGGTTTAATGAAATTGTGAATTCGATGATCTCTCTAGGAAGAGATGTTACATCCAAGGAGAAAATTATGAGAATACTCAGATGATTTTTAGATAGATGGAGAGGGAACTCTTTGTTAATTAAATAATCATGTGATATTAAAAATCTTCCAGTTGAGGAGATGATATGCATGTTAATGATGTGTGAGGATGAATTAAAATTAAAAAGGAAAAATAATGTTAACTAAAAAAAGTCAGCTTCTTTCAAAAACACTACTTGAAAAACAAATCAAAGTATAGAATAGAAAATAATTATGAATGTACAAGTAATGATGATTCACAATCTGAGAGTGATGAAAAATTAATCAATTATCTAGATGATTTAATATGTCTTATGGAAGAAATAAACTCTTCATGAATCCTATCTAAATCGTTAAATATGATAATAAGGGAAACTGAAAAAATGATAGGAATAAATGCAAGACATCAAATTTAATAGTATGTTATGAATGTAAGAGAAGAGGAAATGTAAAGGAATATTATCCTAAGCTAATATATAAGAAGTGATATGAGAAAAAAGATAAAATTATAACAAGCCCATGAAGGAAACTTGGAGTGCTTCGGAGGTAAACTAAATTGGCTTAGAGTCTTCACATGATGAAATATCTAATAAATACACTATGTATTTTATGAAAACACATATGTGGTAACCCTTGATTTTCATACATAAAATTATTACTATTCTAGAGATGAATGTGATTATAAAAATATGAAAAATTATGAGTTTTTTGAATACTGAAAAATTATAGAAGTCACTCGAAATTAACTAAAAGTTAAATAAAAATATTTCAAGAAACAAAATTCATTGACTACCACTATTAAATCTGAAAATTATATATAAAAAGGGAAAAATTATCAACTTCTTAGAGAAAACAATGAACGTAAATTTTTAAATGATAAATTAAAAAATGATCTAGAAATATTTACCAATGGTAAAGAAATCTTAATTCAAATTCATGGTAAACAAGTATCTCCTAAATATACTATTGGAATATGATACCTACTAGGAAATAGGAATAAAAAAAGACATTTTCTATCAAAATCTAGAAAATGTTGTCTTATTCTAAGTTTTGAAAAAATTTATACAAGTTCCAACTATGAAACATCTTCTACTTTTTCATGTTTTTCTGGACCAAATGAAGATTATTTTTAATATACTTTACATAATTCTAATAGGAAAACCATGATGAAAATGTGGGTTCTATAATATGTGATTAGTAATTTTACTAGACCTAGAAAAATTGGTTTTCCAAAATATTTTCTTGTCTAATATTTTTTGTATGAAAATATTTTAAAGAGATCCTATAGAAGCCTATGGTACATGGATGGTGGATGTTTAGGGTATATGACCAGCAATTACTCATGATTTAAGAAAATGAGGATGATTGATGTTTGGCATGTTACCTTTGGTGACAATGCTAAAAGAAAAATTATTGGGCTTGGCTAGATTTGTGACTCTAACTATGTTTTATTTTCTAAAGTACTTTTTGATGACTGATTGAAATACACTCTCCTTATTATTTCACAATTTTATGATTATGGTTTTAATTTAAAATTCTAAAATTATGAATTAATTTTTGTAACTATAAAAATAAGTAGGTATTTTGTGCTCGTTGAAATGAAAATGTATATATTGTTAACTTAGATACTTTAATTACTTAAAAAGTTTCTAGATTGAGTATTTTTTATTATTAATCATGGATTTAGTATACAAGAATAAGACACTGTAATATACACTCCCTAATAAAGTCTACATAGAATGGTTTAGTCAAGGATAAACCCAATCATGAGTTTCCAAATGACAAAGTATTTATTCCTTGTTAAAAGGGTAATACAAAAAATCTTTTTCAAACCAAAGGAAGAAGTTTAAACATCTCAACCTCTTCACATGGTTCACATGAATTTGGTTGGACCTTATATAGTTTCACGTTTTACTGGGAAGGAATATGTCTATGCTCATGTAGATTATTACTGTAGTTAAACATGGACCTTCTTCTAGGCTCACAAAAGTGAATCTTTCTCTCATTTCACAAAGTATTCTAGGGCTGTTGAAAATAATGGTTATATTAGAGTTAAATATATAAAAATGGACCATATCCTTGAGTTTTCAAACAAATAGTTTGAATATTTTTTTCTCAAAAAAAATTTATAGTCATTAATTATCTTCCATTTAGATGCCTTAGAAAAATGGAGTTGTAAAAAGATGAAATATAACCCAACCAAAAATTAGTTGAGCCATACTTGGTGATGATGGAAAACCTATATAATATTAGGAATAATCGTTCAATACAACATTATATATAATATATAGGTACATGATTAAACCTATACCTAAAAGAACACTCTATTAGTTGTGGACGGACATAAAATGAAAGGTTAACTAATTTAGGGTTTTTGGTTGTAAATTATATATTCTTAACACTGAGGAAAATCTAGACAAATTTTCCACCAAAAGAGATGATGGAATTTTCCTAGGTTATTTTATATCTAGAAAAGCCTATAGTGTTTTTAATAAAAGAACCAAATATGTCGAAGAATATGTACATGAAAATTTTGATGAAGCATATAAAAATAACCTAAAAATTATCTAGAAAATATTTGAGGATGATATATAAAATCTAGACATCAATGATAAATATTCTGACCATCTTATGGATGAGTCTGGTAAACCATACTGTTCTGGAAATTCTCCATATCCAAGCCTTAATTAACCTGATCCTGATGAAGAATATTAAAATAATATTCCTTATTTTTATAAATCAGTTATAACCCTAAAAAACCATCCATTATATGTAGTTGTTGGGGATTTAGACAAAGGACACAGATTAGAGCTTCTCTATGAAATCTGGTTTAACAACAAGTATTCTTGTCTTATCTTCAACCTAAAAACATCAATGATGACATCGATGATGAATTATGGGTGATGTATACGCAAGAAGAATTAAATTAGTTTAAAAGAAACAATGCCTATAAACATGTTGATAGACTAAAAGAAATCATGACGATGGGAACTAATTGTGTGTTTCGAAATAATGTACAAAAATCTGGAAACATAGTAAAAAATAATTCTATATTGGGTTATCAAGGTTATAGTAATGTAGAAGGAATTGAATATGAAGAAACACTGGAACCAGTTGCTAGACATGAATCCATTACAATCCTTCTTAAATATTCAACACATTTAAATTTCAATGTATATCAAATTGATGTTACGAGTGAACTCCTAAATGGGTATGCGAGTCAACGGTTTGATATATAAAAAATAAAAAGTGTGGGAAAATGTTGTGACTTTACCATAATGGATAGATAATAGAGGATAGTTGGGGTAATGGATGGAATTTGTGAATGTAAGAGGACATAAGAGGGGTCACAAGCATGAGATTATATTAGAGGATACCATGTAAGAGGTGGAGAAATGGGATGTTGGGGAGGGTTTCACCCACTATTTCTTTGTTAAATATTTTTCATTTTTAATATATTATAAAAATTAGAACACTGCTTTGATAGTTAAAAATAATAATTAGTTTTTACCCAACTATCACTATTGTAAAAACTATAACAATATACCTTAAATTTTTCTGGGGTTTTAAAACCATAAAAATAGTAAATTATTTTTATGTTTATATAAATCAATACAACACATCAATTTAATAAGGCTTAATATGTAGTGTATATTCATCTTAAATGATTAATTATGGAATTATTCTTACTATGTGACCTTTAATACAATTTTGTTTTTCATTTTATGATACATTGAAAGTAGGAATGAAATGTTTCATAATATATTTTTTAAAACAGTTTAAATTTTTTATATTTTAATATTATTAACAATTAATTTTGTTTTGTTTGGTAGAGTATTATATTTATGAAAATAGGTATAATAAGATATTTTTTCATAATTATTATTGAATTTACAACTGAATACGTCATGTGATTAAATTTTATACGTAATAAATAATTTTATTGTAATAATTAATAACATTATTCAATTATTTAATATAAAATTTCTAATTGCATTCACAAAAAATAAATTTTAGTATAACCTCAAAACTAATATTATTCATCTTGTAATAATTAATACAAAATATTAATTTAAAAACATGAGAATCATTCAACTATTTTCATTGATATGAATCAAATTTATAGCTAATGTCGGTGTCAGGATCTATTATTAAGCCAAAAATGTACTTTAACATTTTTAAATTTATTAACATCTGTGGATCAAATATTTAGATAAAAATCAATGATTTTAATGTAGTGTGTAGTACTTAAAAATTAAAAAATTTGAATAATGAATGAATGATATATCTAAATTGATACAAATTATTTTCTTCTTCTCCTTCTATATTTCATTGAAATTATTCTCTTTGTTGCCTTTCCTACAACATGATATGTCAGAACCCTCTTATTTAATTATCTCACTATTAATATTAAAATTTTTAGATGGAAAATTGAAAGGATAATTTTAAATTATTTATTGAATTAAACATATCAAATTTCATTCCATATTCACAATATAAGGGTTATGGAATTTTACATCATCATGTCTTTATCAAAATTGGGATACTAAAAAAAATGATATTGAATAGTCTTCTCTATATCACTTAACTCATCATTTTTAATGACATTTTAGAAATTTGGTTATATGGAAGAAATAACAATATACATGGATAAGTCTTTATTTCGATCAAATACAGATTATACTAATATTTCATTATATTAAATAATCAGGTTTATAGTGGAAATGCATGGATCCATTCTCCTAACACACATATAAATAGTTAATAGGATGTTCCATGTTTTGAATTAATAAATTTTTAATAATGAAATTCATAATATGGTGAAAAATGATACCACCATCTATGTTCTCTTGTTTACATGAAAATTATAGAAAACTGATGATAAAATTTGGAAATAGATAACCATGGAATTATATGTTTTCCCCTTACTTGAATTCTCATAACCATAATATACTTCATGTTGTATCACATTTGGTTGAGGGTACATGAATACATATAATTTCCTTTATTTTCATTTTTATGTAAAGGATCCTATAGTGGTCATAGATTATATATTAAGCCCTGGTATATAATAAATCATAGAGAATTTTTAGTTTTCTATTCAAATTAATATATAATAGTTTAAATTTTTTAGATCAATACATTTTTCATAATTATGATCAATTTATTCAATAGTGATTTAGTGACTGCTGTCTTAGTTATATATATATATATATTATGGTATAAATTTTATTATTGTATAGTAATTTTGTGGTAAAAACATAAAAATAAAGAGTATTTTTTAATTTTTAATATGAGTTAATGTTTGTATTTGTTTTTAAAATTTTTTAATTTTTTTACATTGGAATTTTATTGGATATAAAAAACATCTTAGAGTGATAGTGGATGCATGTTTTTGAATAAATACGGAGGTATGTGTAGTAAGAGTTTAAGAAGACGAGTGGGTAACCAATTAGTAATTAGTGAATATTTTGTTTCAATTACTACTAGGGGGATATTCAAGTGATTTTTAATGTGTTTAAATTGTTTTTTAAACTAATGGTAATATAATTTTTTTCATTCCATTTACTAATTCCACATGGTTTATTCTTCACTAATACATTCTCTTATTCATCTAGAAAATGTGGAGAGAAACCTCTAATAATAAATTATAAGCCTAATTACCTTATTAATAGGTGATATTAAATATATTTTAGATCACCAAATCATGGTAAGGTAACATCTTTAAATATATTCATATTCCTCCTTGAATTCTCTTATATTATAAAAAAATGGTTTTAATTTTTTTGAATATGGATTTAGGAATAGTGTGGTGAAATAATTTCATATATTATTGATCCATTATTTATTCATTAAATGAATGATTAGTGTAATTTTTACATTATGCTGATTGTTTTCTCCAAATAATTCATTATCTTAGTTGATTAACAGATTTATTGTCATTGGAATTTATTTACTTTCAGTAAAAATAATGGGGTTTTATATGATTAATATATGGATGGATGTTTATTTTTTTGATAAAAATAATATTAGAGTAATTTTTTGGAGTTAAATTTTTTTAGTTTTCCCATTTATGGAATTTATTAATTAATTTATAATTGGTATTAAAACATTGTTTTAATATTGATAAGTGTATCTTATTGATTTTTGGATGATTATGTGTTCGCTAGTAGACTATTTTTTAGGTAGTATCAATCAACCTTAAATCTATAATTTACTGATGTTTTGAATGTGTCTGGAAACAGTATTTCAAAATCAATAATAATGGTTCAATATTATTTTAGAATTTAAAATTTTGTTTTTCAGAGATATTTTGAAAATTTAATATAATTTCATTCATAAAAAAACAACATTGTTTTTATTTTATATTATCATAAAGTTATACTTGTAACATATGAACCTATATTCTACCCAAATGTACTCTGATCTGGGTGGGTAACAAAGCTTCAATTTCATCTCTCCAAACTCTATAGGATGTTGATTAGCAGTAAGGGCCAAGTTGTGTCTTTAGGGAGTATGTTCCCTCATTTCTAGAGTATAGAATATCAAAATATTAAATATATACAACTAGATGAAGTGGCAATACAATAAAATGACACTTTTAATTTTGTAAGGATGACATAACTAAAAAAGCTATGTATGAAATATCATTTTCAAAAAAATGTTATATGTCTTGTGTATCTTATAAAATAGTCTAATCATGAATACAATGATGATCTAATATATATGTAACAACAGTAAAAAATAATATAGAAGTACCCTAGTAGCATCACAACGCTAATCATGGCCCCATTATCTCTTTATCCTAAGCAATAAATCCTATTCCAATTATAGGGCACTTTTTCTTCCCATTATCTGCAATCAAATAATCTTGTGGGGTCCAAAAACATGTCCCAAATGTGGTGTGAGATATATTCCCAGTAAGAAACCACTCATAGCATAGTACCAATCAGTTTGGGAATTAATATATATAATTGTGTTCAAGAATATATAATAATATTGAATGGAATTACTCAAAATTAAACACTCTTTATGTCTGGATTCTCATTTAAGATCAATTGAATTAATCAATTGAATTTAACAACAGAAACTATGATTTAATAGTCTGTACTATTTGATTCATAGAACTCTTATTTAACCATTCAATAAATATAATTTATATTCCACGAGACTTGGACCAAATCCCAGAGTCATAGATGATAACATTACCAAAAGATGCCTATGAAGGCCACCCATTAAGGTATAATTCAATCCCTAATCCATGCTTGTTATTTGTCTTGGAAGACACATTTTGGATCATATATTTATTAACCAATATAAAGTCTAAGTCTATTCATGATATTCCTAAGATGGAATTCCAATATCACTCTTGGTGTAATATCAACCAACACAATACAATTTCATCCCTATCGAACCTATGAGGGAACCAATATCACTATAGGTGTCATATAATGCCACATCCAATATGGGTGGACCTCAACAGTTCATTAAGAGAGACTGAGTATCCACCCTGGTCTAAATAGTCAAATTCACTTTGATTTCATTAATTATATCCTCATATGAATCCATGTATCACTCGACATACAAGTAAAGCCTTAGAGTATTACTTTTGCAGTCCCATAGGAAATCCAAGAATAAATAAAACATAATCAAGGTTCAATGAATATGTTCCTCTCTGTGTCATTCCAATTTAAATCCACATATCTCCCCTGTAATTTATCCATTTAATCAATTTCAATACCATTAATAAATTTTATCATTCTATTTCATGGTCAACTAAAGGAAAATCTCATATAAATATCTCCTAAAAATGAAATTTATGTATTTTCCAACCACATAAGGCTTGGTTATTAAATTACTGAAAAATGAATTTTCAATATAAAAAGGATCACATGAATTACAAGCTATTACATAGAATTTAATTAATTTAACTAACATGGTAATTTTCAGTAATATAACAATCATGTTCATAAAAATACATTACATAGCATTTAAATCATTTAAATCACAAGGTAAAAGAAATATAATGAGAAAATAAAGCTAAAATAATCAATTTCAAAGTATGGGCCAATTGTAAAAGTATTTCCTTCAAGAACACACATGTGAATTTCGTTTTAAAGAGAATTTCAAGCTCAAAAATATATTACAAAGCCACAGTCTATTGGACATTTTCATTCAACCCTTCACATTACTCATTTCAATTACAATAAATAATACAAATCAATTCATTATTTTATTTATATTTTAGTTCACAAATGAAATCCTATAACTAGGGGTAAAAGGCTTACCTCCTTTGAATCCAATGCTAAAATACATTAAATGTCCCTGTAATAAATATCACCCAAGTGGTGATTCATGTTCAAGGTACTAAACATATAACATACATATACATGCCTTATTAATTTCACATTTCAAGACTTGGGATTCTAGGAAAATAATTACTTTTCTTGTGATGCTTGGTAATTGGGCACATGGCACGAAATCATATATAAGAAGTCCAAAATTAAGAAAAAGTCATCATAACACCTACCTTAGGTACAATATTTATTGGTCATCCAGTATCAGGACTAGATTAGGTCAATATAAGGAGAAATCTAAAGAATATATGAAGAACCATACATTAGGGAAAACCAGCTTAAACCAGTATATAACAACTCATTTATAGATTAATAGATAATGACTAAAAATTCCTTGAGGCCATACCATTATAAATCGAACAAGATGAACAATCCTAAATTCCAACCATGAATAGATGATTTATCTTTATTCCCATATTATCCACTAAGGATGCATTAAAAATATAGAGTAGGTCATAGTGAGGTGAATTAATCATAATTTAGGACTGTAAATGGGTTTTTAGTTTAATAAAGTCATTGAAATCATCAAAAATATTGTGGTCACATGGTCTTTGTGCACAGTTATCCGAATCTTCTGAAACCGTGAATGAGAACCTGTATCATAGGGGAATAGTTAACGAGATTCCCATATGGTTTAATTTTCTCTTTAGAATGTCCCGAAGGCCTTCATTTTTTATTATTTTGATAATCCACCTTTTAGGGGTGAGGTGGAACCGTTATAATGCCCATGGCTTAGAGACGTTACAAGACCCAAAGGTCTTAGAGGGAATGCCCCAGGAAAGACACAATGGAACTGCTCCTCCCAAACATATTGAATGATATCAACACTCCACCTTTGTAGGGATGGTTGACTATATGTCCAATGCAATGTTTCATAGTCTTGATACCGATGGAAATTCCATACCCTCTCATTCTTCTAATTTTGGTTAGCTCTGCTCTTGGGAATGTGCCTGCCCTGAATCCTCATATGAAGACTTGCCTTTGTATTCTGACTGGTACATCTTAAAATCATGTGTCTTGAAAGTATTAGGGTGTCCCAAAGGCCATAATGGTGAAAAAACTATTAAATTATCCATTTTTAAAACTGTATATATGACATCAATATCATGCACATCATGTCACATGGTTTCCTTATACCGTGGGGCTGATTCCCACCAAATGACTATCTGTGCACAGTTTGTACTAACCATGCAGAATTCCCAACACGATTTTTTGTAACCATGCACTAGACCATTTCACACCAAACAATATTTTCCTGGCCCCAAAATATTTTCGGATACCCCCAAGACCATTATGACCACAACGTGCATTTTAATTTGGCCATTTTTAAACATTCATAATGAGAATTGATAAAAGAGAAGTGATTTATACCTCAAAGAAGAACCAAGTTCATACAAACCTCCCCTCTTAAAGAAATTCATCACTGAATTGCCCTCTCATTGGTGTTTAAGTGTGATCCGTGAATAACTCCATCCACTATGATTGTACATCTGCCAATTTATCCCCTATCTCATCCTATACTAGACTATTAGTACATAGAACACGTATTAAAGTAATAGATCAGCCAGAGAGAATCATAAATATATGATCTAATATATGTATAAGATGTTCATTTAAGAACATATCTACCTGAAACTCAACCTTCATAGGCTGAATGGAATGAGACGGGTCTGAATAGTAATAATTTAGCTCAGAAGCACAGATTATGTCATTCATGGACTGGTCCGTCTGATGTAACATTAACTATTAGAATACCGGACTGAATCTCTCTTGAATCTCAAAGATCCTAATATACATCATCAAAAACTGACCCTATCTCTTGAGTCTCATGTGTCCCACCCTTTGTAAAACATTGAAGAATACCTTATCCCTACCCTAGAACTCTAAAGGTCATCTATGTTAATCAAAATATGATTTATTAAGAGAATGTGTAGTAACTATCTTATTTCGAGTTAACTTCACCTTCTCTCTTGTCTCATGAACAAGATAAGTTCCCACCATAGCTGCCCCTCCAACTTCTAACCAACAAAGGGGTGGTCAGAATTGTATACTATATAGAGCTTCATATATATCCATTTTAATAATATCCTGAACACTATTTTGTAGAATAATTCAGCCAATGGTATATGCTTCTCCCAGTAGCCCCTTAAATCTAGGAAGCATGACCGTGACATTTCCTCAAGAACATGAATTTTGTGCTCTAACTATCCATCAGTTTTGGGGTGGTATGCTAGATTAGAAGAATTTGATTACCGAACACCCTCTATAGACTTTTTGAGAACTGAGAAGTACACTAGGAAACCATATCCAATATGATAAAAAATAATACATAACAATGTCGTATTATCTCACAGATATATATCCTTCGACCTTCATCATCACTGAAGGTCTAGTTGATCATAATTAAATGAGCTACCTCAGTGATCCTGTGAAAAAACTGAGACAAAGTCATCACTTGGAGTTGAACTTGGAAAACCTATCACAAAATACAACATGACATCATTTAATTTCCACTTAGGAATAGGAATCTACTCTAAAATTCTGGCTAGTCAATGGTGTTCCGCCTTCACTTGTAGACATGTAGAACACGTCATGGAAAAAACTAGTAACACCTCATATCATACTAGACCACAAATAGTGATAATATAAATACCAATACATCTTGGTGATTCCTGGGTGAATTGTCAATGCTAAAGAATAAAAATCCTACATTTTATCCTCACACATATCTAGTGAAATCCATAGCTGTCCATGTTCTTGTAGGATCTCATCCTATCCAATTGTCCAAACAGGTGGAGGGTCCTTACTACCACACTCCCCCATAAGAATAGGTGTTTTTAGTATGATAGCTTCTTTATATGTAGTCTATCCGAAAGGTTAGATGTAATGATAAAATATAAAAGAGGCTTCTATCAATAATCATCGTGAACCTCCATGTGCATCTCTTGGAGAAGAGCCAAAAGATTACACTTGCTACTGGCCTACTACACTGCCTGTATCTATGTACTCCTACTAAATTCATTGGCCACTGCATTGTCATTACCCATTATATAGGAAATATAAAAGTCAAAATATTGATGGAACTATACATACATTCAATTTATTTGATTCAGATGATACTATTTGAATATCTAGTTGAAGATTTTTTGGTCTTTAAACATCACAAAACACTATACTAGTAAGAAATGTTTCCAAGGGTGAAATACATGAACAACTATAGCTAACTCGAGATCGTGTGTTGGGTAATTATTTTCAAGGTGACTTAACTACTGATACCTATATGCCAAAACTCTTTCAGTCATTATAAATGGTTCTATCCTTATACATGATGCATCAAAACATAAAATAAATCTCTTTCTAAGATCCTGAAAAATAAATATCTGTGATAATGTCAATTTTCTTTTTTAGCACTTGAATGTTTGCCTCACATGACTCTGTCCATACATGCTTCACCACAATTTTATTCAGGCCCGTAAGTAGAGCTATTAACTGTGATAAAATTATCTTATTCTCACACCATGAAATTTGAATCACTATTTTATCCTCAAATTATTATTCAGAAATTTCACTACCTTAGGAGCGAACAAAATTGATGTTTCATAGAAGTATAAAAATTATCACCATAAAGAGAATATATAATGTTCACCACCAATTTTATTTTTAGAAAAAATAACATTTTTAATAAAAATTACTCTAACCATTTTGTTTTTTCATCCTCTATATTAGTCCCATGTAAATTTATTTTCTTCGATGTTAATCATATGTAGATCTATCACACATGAGACACTATATTTTAGAAACTACATTAATTATAATTCAAATGAATTATACCTGAGGCATCATGGATCCATCCATAATGTGTACGAGTCTCATTATTTTTCGCTGGTAAATTTCTCTGCTGAAATGACTTTAGAAATGCCTAATTATAATATGAAACAACATTCTAGTTTATGATAAGTACTCAAATGTATGGGGATGTAGTAGGGTCATTAAATATATATAATGAATAACCAAAATCCCATTAATTGTGCATATATTTTATTTCACCTCCCAGACTAGTTTGATTAATGTTATTTTTTTTTATCAGGTCCTGATGATGGCACATGAACATGGTACAAATCAAATTAAACCCCACGAAACAATTATCTAGATTATTTGATATGATTAAAATAATACAAGCACTAGATAAATATTAACTTAATCTCATCTCAAATTAGTATTCGACTATTTATAAAGGTCACCTTAAGTCTCAATAACCTTTGAGTTTTCATAACCACAATGAAATCAAAATCATCTCTAAACATAGTCTAAAAAATCATCCCCATTTGATGTTTCTTGAAATAGTTGAACCAAAATCACTTTTCAATTACATTACATTTAGAAAAGAGTAATCATTAAATTATAATAATTTTATGGGGGATCTTCTTTATGAAAAAGTAAAACTAAATAATAATGTCATGATGTGTATTAATGTTACTTAAATGAAATTCATCAATAAAATATTTCATCATCACACTTCTTCCACCTCAAAAAAACCGCTATTAAAATATATTAATAACCAGTTATTTCATACATTCTCAATAATCATTTTAGAAATGTTCACAATGTTCAAACACACATAAATGGATTCTGAAATCAAAAATTAAAGATTTTATTAACTCCCATTAAATATGTACTCACTCATAAAAAAATTCATATTATTAAAATTTATATAATATTATTACTTATATTCATCTAAAAATAGATAAATGATATATATATATATATATATATACGTATCTTCATTTCAATGTGAAAAAATTATCTTCAAAAAAGTGATAGTGGTGAGATATTCATAGAAACATAGTATTTGAGGAGTGAAGGATTGCATTTTTTAAAGAAACCCTATGGATTATTATTCAATTACATGGTATCATTCTTCTCAATTCTATGTAACTATCTATTTATAGAATCTATCCAATCAATATTGTAACAGATTATTTCTTTTCACTTTTTCCAATCTGAGATAACAATGAGGTATACGTTTTTGTGCCCGGAGTTATATTTTTTAAAACCATGTATCCTTGTTCCGAAATTATGCTTTAGACCTGCATATTATTTCTCAGACTTATGAAAGCTTGACGTGGTTATTATTAATCACAAGAAATGGTTGAATAGTTAAATTTTTGTGTACTTATTTTTGACTGACATTTAGTCTGTACCTTCATCCATATTCTAAAAAAATTATTCTTTATCCCTATTATATGTGAAACATACAACTAAATGGGGGACATAATTATGTGATTATTTTAGTAAATTCACATTATCAAAATAAAAATATTCCACATTACTTATATTAGTGAGTTTATAATTTATTTATCTAGCAGGCCTAGTATTCTATTCCCTAATTGATTTCTTATTTTATTACTATGCAGCTGGATAGGATTACTTTCTTCAATATATATTGAAATTCTTCATTTTATATTTCCTATAATAAAAATAAATCGACCATTTATACTCTTAGAAAAAAATACCTTATTAAATAAAACTCAATTTACTTAATAATAGATTTGGGAAAATCATACTACATTGTGTTTCAATCCATCAAAAAAAATATGTTCCTTGATTTGAAATTTCCTTTACGAATGATTATTTTGCTAACTCTACTTATTTTGAGTGACACATGATAATCAATGGTAACATGTCATTCCATTGACTTCAAAAAATAAATCAGTAAATTAAAATATTCTATATTATGTATAGATAATCCACTATCCATGGTCAATGTATGTTCCCTTTTTGTCGAATTTCAATCCACTTAAATTATCATTACCTTATACATTGCATTCACTTTACTCTTTTGAGTATTTTTATTTTTAAGATTAATTAAATTCTTTCTACAAAACATATTAAGGTAATAATAATCAATATGACATGGATAGTAACATCTTCCTCAAACCTCAACCAATGTCTAGAACTTCTTCTCAACCAAAAGTCCATAATATTCAGTTAAAATCAATTTTTTTCTGTTGTGTTAATAAAATACCCCTACATTTTTATCTATAATATCCTATATAACAATACTAATATTGATAATTAAAAGACTTTTTTTTCTTATTCTCAACTTCCACCCAATATAATTATTAAATATACAAATCATCCATTTATATTTATAATTTTTCTATCAGAAGTTTATTTATATTATTACTTCACACTTATAATATTATCCTTTTTATCATTCCACTATTCAAAAGTATAATAAGATTCAAATTCATTAATATTTTATTTATTATTACCTTATAAATCAATCTAATCTCTATATATAGTAGATTTTAATTTTTAATCTGGGTTTAATAAATTTTATAATTTTTGAGAATTATTGTTCTCTTATAGAAAATGACATTCACAATTTGATTTATTATGTCAAGTCATTCAAGTAATTTCTTCATTGGTCTTACTATATCTTCATAAATTGAATTCTAGATTTATAATTTCAATTTTTTAAACATATTTCACCATGAATAATTTTTTTTGATCATGTTCCTGATCTCCCACTATGTTTGACCATTATTTCCTTGTTGATAATAAAAATCTTCTCATATTTCACTAAATTATTAAATTTATCAATATTAATTGTGAAATTAAATTTTTTATAAAAATTATGATGCCATGTAGATACTTATAAATTCTTATTCTATCAATTACTATGCATTTCCAATTAATAAAACATCAAACAACACTCTTGGAAAAACCATTTCAAAATAAACTATATTTCTCTTACTATAATATCTTTAACTATAGATATATTCATTTATAGAAAATTTTTATTCTATAAGCATTGAAACTAAAAATTTATCAGTGATATTAAAAAAATTATAATCACAAAATTCTCCATCATAGATAAAATATACCTCAATATTCGATATGAAATTTTCCTTCATGAATTTACTGAAATTGATAATATTATAATTATTATAATGTTTGGGTAATTTTTCATTAAGGATTTTATTGGCCTCTAATATTCATCAACATAAAACTTCACTTCATTAATTTTGACAAATTTTAGGTTGAATTTATAATCACTCGATACTCAAAACATTTATGTGGATGATTCCCATGAAACCTTTTCAAGAATTTTCTCAGTCTTTTATATAAGAATTATATAGGTTTATTGAATTTTATTTCAAGATTTCCATCATAAAAAAATTCATCGTAAACCTATATAGTTTCCTTACAAAGCATCTCATGGTTCTATTAATTAATGAATATTTACATATCGTCCTTAATCTTAATATTTAAGAAACATATATTCCATATTTATTGTGACATTAGAATTATTATAATACTGTAAAATATAAATATAATTAGATCATTATATTATAGTGTCAGACCATTTAAATAAATAAATCATGGATGATGTATAGTTTATTCTTAATAAACATTAAATCATCCATTTTTTAAATTAAACATCATATGGTATTCAATCATTCCTTATCTATTTTGAATAATTTATTTAATGTTTGAATATCATTATTCATAGCGTCTTAACACTTCAATATCTAAACATGTGGAATGCATTATTTCCCCTTCCTATTCAGTTATATATATTTTCCCTCATATCCCAAATTTCATGTTTTATGTTGACATATTTATCCTTATGAATCCTATTTTATGAAATATATGGAAAGATGACATATCGAGAACAACTCGCATACTTAATATCTGTTATATTTTATGTAGTAATCTCAGTATTGTTAACATGAGGAACAAAACCATCATTTAAGGAATATAATATATCACTAATAACTAATATAAGATATTATAACGTCCATTATTTATTAATATATCAATTATTCCCATAAAAGTTTAGAATCCACTTTTCACACACTTAATTAATAATTTCCCTAGACGCAAATATAATTTTTATCCAAAATAATGGAATATATTTGTACGTATTCTAAAAAATTGTTGATCTGATCTTATGAGAACTTAGGTTTCTCTAATATAACATGGGATGGCCACATAAATATGTCTGGTTCACTAAGAGGGGTGGCGGGTTGGTGAAAAATATTCAATTTTCATTATAGTAATTTTTTTGAAAATAAAAATTAGTAACTTGTTAAAGTGAATAATATATATATTTATTTTTTTAAACACCAAGAAGTGTTAAAAAATAATGAACACAAGATACCTAAGGTTCACTACTAAATATATTTATATATATTTTTTCCATGATCTTTGAAATTATTCATACCACACTGTCTACTATAATCCCCATTTTTAGTGTAACTACAACAATTTATGTTTGAAAATTTATTAAAATAAAAACAAATATAACAACACAAAAATAAAGATTCCATAACAATTAACCTTTCTATAGATGTTTTCCTGTCTTCTAAATGTTATAAATTTTCTTTCTTCTTATAATTTTTCTTACCCAAAAATATGTAATGCAATTAAAATTATTCAGGTTATATAAGAATTATGTGGCTACATTTTCTTCAATAAAATACATTAGTATTAATATAAAACACTCAAAAAATGTGTAATCATAATAATCATCTTCTTCAATGATTTTTTTCACCATTATCTTGTACAAATTTCATTTTATTGTCTTCGAGTCACACTAACATTAATTCGAAACCAATAATTCTAATGTAATCCAAATTAAAATACCCTTCTTGATATTCATTTTTTAATTTAAAATTTTGACTTTAAATCATAATTTCTTTCACAATCTATTAAAATTACAAATGATATTCTTGATCCTATGGTTCATTCATGACCACTTAGTAAATTTTTGTGTATTTAGAGTGTTTATAGGTTTATTATGAGGAATATATGAGTCATAAAATGATCCATGTCATTAAATTGACTAAAAATATAGGAATAACGTTTTTTGAAAAAAAATCATTGTGTATTCAATTTCAGTCCATCTATATTGAACTAATTTGAAAAAACATTAAAAAGTATGTAATCTATGACTTATTATCCCATTGATGGATTAGATATGAATATTCATCTAGCATCATGAAATATTATAAGAAACAAGAATAGTTATTTATAACATTAGATGAAAACTAATATATTTTATTTACATGGGAAATTGACTCTAAAAAATTTCTTGGACATCCTAAAATGAATACAATAACAATACTACAGGGTTTAAACAACTTTTATTCCCATTGACACTCACAAATTTCAATAATTTTTTTTACCATCCATTAAAATTTGATATTCCACAAGTTTAATTGTTAAATCAACTTTTCTATTAGGTTAATCACATGTAGGACAATAATACATATGCCATTTTGTTTTGTTGACTATATTCTACTCATTATTTTAGTTATTTAATATGATACACCAAGTTTTAAACATTATAATGAAAAAGTATTATTTTCCTCCTAAAAAATTATATTAAAAACATATTCCAAAATAATCATTTCAATGTTGATTTCCCAATTTTTTAATCTCTATATTTTTTAATAATTTTTCAGGTTTCTTTGAAAAATTACAAATTTATTTCCATTAAAATATATATAATGACTAATTAAAATGAATTTATTTATATAATCTATTCTATTTCACTTGAAAAAGAGTTCCACAAATATATTTTTTATATATCACAACATACATATGTCACTATATCGTCATGTTTCTCATGTGAAACAATTTGTAACACTTAAGATTGAGAAAAAATTATGATTTAATATAAAAATTTATAAAATGAACCCTACAAACTTCATCACCACTAGAATAATTATTTTATTCTTTATAAGTCATTAAAAGAAACTTATGAATTAATAACCATCCAATAGTAACAACAACTATTGATCATATCATATTTTCCAAGAGTAGTCACAATCAATCATCCTAATATATATTTTGAGAATGGTTTTATTTCGTCAATTAAAATTAATTATTTCCTATATTTATAAAAGTGAATTTATTAGGATAAATAATTTAATAAATAATGTTATTATTTTTTGAACTATATTGATGATATTATAATCAGAAACTCCATGGATAAAAATAACCATATTGTGCTATTTAAGTAACTATTTAAGGGGTGTAAAGACCCTTATGTATTAATCTACGTGGGATTTTATTCATTATAGGTACATTATGATAATGTTTGGATATGTTATATAAATATATGATTTCATTTATAAATCTCATTATTTCATATGTTATGAAATTAATGATTATTTGAACAATAATTTGTTATTGTGAATATTTTTTTGGATGGTCACTCAATTAGGTATACATATAATTTAATATTATTTTTTTTAAAATTATTAATGAATTTTTAAAATATTAATTTTCTATCAAATTATTTTGGTTATATAGTTTAGAATAGATAATAAATATGAAATTATCATAGTGATTTGGGGAAATTGTTTTGAGAATATTGTTAATCAAAAAAATTCTTAATGTGGATGTGTGTATTATTTAACAAACTGTTAGAAAATAATACAATATTTTGTTCATAGATGATTGATATATGGAGTTTGTTATTAGTTTCATGTAATTGAGTTCATCTGGGGAAAAATAGTGGATTATAGTACTCTATATATTTTTACATTAATCATTAACCATTGAATGTTTTTTCTTAGGGTGATTATTTTTTCTACTATGTTTTTGGTAAAAGATTTATATTAAAATTATATGTTCTATTAGAGTAAAAAGGATGTTTACAAAAAAAATTCTTAATTTTACATGAGGGTAATTTCAAATCCATGATAATGTAGTATCCATCACCACTATTTTAAAAGACATCAAATTTCAGGAAACATGCATGAGTCTTATGGTGATCATATTTAATTTTTTGGATTGACGATCCCAACCTAATTTGTTATGAAATGGTAGTAAATTAGTGGTTTAATATTTTATATTGTTAAGTTTTATAATTAATTAATTTTGAATGTTTTAACCCGTGTAGTACCCATAAAAGTTAATAGATGAGATATTTATGATAATACATGACTTCTAAAGCTCCCAAGTGTGAAAATATATTAATGATATCTAGTATGATGTGATTATATAATGAATTCTAGAACAATTGTCTATGGTGATGACCAAATTTGTGAATTTTCATGATGAAAATTGAAACATATTTCATAAAAATTGAATGCAAATTATTTTTTTGATTTATTTGGAATTAATAATATTGATTTGAATATTGAAACCATGATATTAGTGGTAAAAATAGAATGAAAAGGCAATATTTGATACCCTCTAAGTTAATTGGTTATTCATGTGTTTTATATAAATATGTTACCGAATATATTTTAGGAAAATTTTTGGGCATGAGTTTATTATATTTTTTATACCCATTCATGATTAAGTTACAAGTAATGAAAAAATGGATTTAATTTTTTTAAATTTATTATATACTAAAATTTATGTTTTTTATGTGGGAATGAATAAATATTTTATTGAAAAAGTTAGGCTTCCATTAATTTTTTAGAAGAAAAATAATTATACATTTAAGAGATCTGGTGAAGTATTGGAAAATAAAAATTGGGTAGAGAGTATAAAATAAATCACTGAGCTCCATTGTTGTTGAAATGTATCAATGGTGTAATTTTATTTTTTCATGTTAGAGAGAGTAGATCATTAGTTATGGGAATATATTGTGGATCTGATGCATCATGAGGTTCTCTCAGGGGTTGGCTATTAGAAGTTTTTAATATTAATTTTATCTATAAAATTGAATTTAAGGAATTATTTTGTGTTTTTGAAGCATCAGTAAAACATGATTGTGATAGTGTATAAAACCTAATTTATTTAAATGTTTGGATTTTCTATGTAATTTTTTTTGAATTAAAATCATTATGTAAAATGAATATATATCTGTTTCAAAATTGAATTTAAGATATATTTTATGATGTTTCATTTTCTTAGCTATGTAGTGGTTTTAATGATGATGAGGATAGATAAATTAGAAACAGTTTATTTTAAAAGTTAAAATACATTTAATCCATGATGTAGTAGAGAAATAAAATTATAGAGTAGACATAAGAGGAATGAAAATTAATTTTATCTGGGTAATATTATGATTTATTTAACATAAAGTATCTCATTATAGATTCAAAATTTATTTTACCTAAGTGGTGGGATGTTGTATTAGAAGCAGGATATTCCTATGATCCTTTTATGTGTAAAAAGTGTGGGAGATTTAGATAATTGGCATGTTTTTCAAATAATCAAAAATTTGCGACAATAACATGATATGAGGATCAATGATGCTTTTAATGAGAAAAAATCAACTTACCTCTAAGTCTTATTATATGATATGTGGAAATCCTAAATAGGTGTTTACATATAAGAATCATGGGTATTTTTTCTTATTTAACAGTTACAAAAATTTCCTAAATATAGGACTAAATTAGTTCAAGGTTACCTGACTATTTATCCTGCTATGATTTATTATATGATTTCTAATGTTTTATCATAATAATATATATATGAAAGAGTATTCAAATTACTTTATTTTTAAAAATATTTAATTTATTTTAAAATAATGATTTATATAACAGTTGGACAATTGATTGTGTACAAATTTTTATTTACTTTATATTACATTATGAATAGTGAGAAAATGTTTATATATAATTTGTTGATTGTATAAATGAGAATATAGAATATCATAATCAGAAAGGATCATATGGTATAGTTAAATGATCTTATTTATATTTATTTTACTATAATTTGTTTTTACTAACATGCTAAATGTGTTCACTCTTTTTTAGGGAGAGTGACATAATCATGCATTTGGAGAATCTTTTTTTGATATATAAAGATATCTCTTCTAATATTGTGGCATGACAATATTTTCTATGGAGAAAAACTATAAAAAATTGTTTAAAATGGTAGTGGTAGAATTCATTGACATTCTTATTAAATAATTTTTCTCAACTTTCACTGAAGAGATAGATGGAGTTATCTAGAAATTTATTTCATGTAATAAGTAATATATCATTTAATTTATATCATATGGCCCCATAAATTATTTTAGAATAAATGATATAAATAGTGTATTTATCAATAAAATGATTAATTTCACCATTTTTATCACATTATGATGAAAAACATTTCCTTATGAGGAATATGGATGCTTATAATTATTCATATGATATCATAAGGTGTTAAATTTGAAATAAAATTTTTCGTTTCATTTTAATTGCATTTTAGAAATTCATAATCATCTAAATAGTTCTACAATGTTATCCAAGTATTATATAATGTTACAGATTCACCACTTGATATTTACTAATAATTTATTTTTTATTTCCAAAGATCTTTTGAGCGAATAAATGTTAAACCTAATAAAACAAAATAAAATATAAATTAAAAAAGAAATAGATTCCAATATAATTAATTATGAGGATATGTTTATTATTCAATGTTATTTATTGAATTGTGATAACTAAAATTTAGGTTTGGTATGTGTACTCTTGATCTATGAAAACTTATTAGACTATGGGTTCATAAATCCTAACCTACTCGAGTCCCACCTTGGTCAATACTATAATATGTGTGGAAAACCATGTAACAACCCCATCTCATGAAACCCAATGTTAGTATTTATTATAATAAATTTAAAAAATATATAATGGATTTGATCAAAAAATTTTGATCGTATTATTATTTTTGAAGAACCATATAATGAATTGGTTCTAATTATAAATTAGATATAAAATATAAAAACACTGTGAATGTAAATATTCTACATCCTTGAATTCAATCAAATATTCATTCATTAAATTGTGGTGAAAAGGGAAATAAAGGTGGGTGAGATCAATTTACGGTTAATTGATATATATTATGGAATATATCATAAGTAAATAAGTATTTACAAATTTGGAATGATAAGTTTTTGGAAATGAAAAAAATTTAATCAATAAAACAATTTGAAAAACACGTCAATGGATAATGATAGTGTATAAATATCATGGATAAAAATAATACAATTATCAATGTTGAAGATGGTTAATTTTTCATCTAGTGATCTCAAAAATCATGATATCATTATTACTATGGAATTTCATAATGAACATGATCCTCATCCCAGTTGGTGAGGACTCGGTAGGTGCATCCATGGGACCCGAGATCAAATCTGGGTGCAGGATTATTTCAAGGTACTGTAGCAGTACCGTAGCAGGTACTGTTCGATAATGTAGAGGGTACTGTAGTAAGAACTGTTCAGTACTGTAGCATCCAGAAAAATTCATCCATCTGGGTCTTTTGGCCACCGGTTTGGTCCTCAGGTCCTGTAAGGATTTCGGGCCACCCATGGACTTTGGGCCAGTTTATTCTCAAGGCCTTCAGGCCACCTTAAGGCCTTTGGGACACCCCAAAGCCTTCGGGCCACATGAATGTAGATGTATAAGTCAGACTACAAGGGATAAGGCATTAGAAGATGATTCAAGGGAGGCACATTCACTGGAGTAGAGCTAACCAGAATTGGAAGAATGAGAGGGTATGGCTTTTCCATTGGTACAGGGCCATTCAGCTTTGCATAGGACAACTATCCGACCTTCCCTGCGAATGTGGAGTGTTGATATCTTGACCCATGCTGGGGATGAGCAGTTCCAAGTTGTATTGTCTGGGTGATTCCCTCTAAAGACCTATGGGTCATGTAATTTTCTCTGAGCCTTCAGGCCTTGTAAGGGTTCCACCTCATCCCTTGAAAGGTGGATTATCAAAAATAATGAAAAATGAAGGCCTTCGGTCCATTCCAACTAAAGGAATTTCATAGTGTAAATTTATACAATTGATATCTATACACCAAAAAAATATAATAAACATGGACAAAAAGTGTGTTTCCTAGGACCCACTGATATATCGACAGGATATATAACTTGGGTCCCTCACCCATTTATACATGTCCAATTTATTCCTCATGTATTGAATAATGAACGTAATTGAAAAATATGATTTCTTATCGAAAAATATCTATATTTAGTAAAGTATATGGTATATCATTATTTCTATAATCATTGAAATAGAATTACCATAAAAATACAATATATAGAAACAGAATATGGTTTGTGATATATTAATATCCACATTAAAATATATATATATTTAAGAGAAATGAAATTTTAGATGAAATATGATCAAATGAAATTGATTATTTAAAGAGAATGTTAATTACCTAAAAATAAGTAAGAAATAAATGATAACCATCAATTCATAATAAATATAGGGTTTATTAAAAAATTCATCTATTTTGGGAAATTAAAAATAAAGTCAAACTATTGAAACTATTTTCTATTTTGGAGTTTTATTTGTCAAAAAAATCAAAAAATAAAAAAAATGTAAATTTGTTAAATTATTTTTGTCAATTTTATTTCTTGGTTAAACCATATAAGATAAAAATAAACATTTTTTAGACATTCGGTAATGAAATTTGAAAATGCCCATTTTTTAAAAAATAGTAGATATATTATTTTAAATCATTATAAAATTCATGTTTAAAATAAAAATCCATTAATAAATCATTTTATTAAATATAAATGACATTATTAAAAGTTTTTTTGATGAATATGGATATTGAATAAAAATATTTCCAATCAAAAAGGTAAATAATACCAACATTTCCGTTAAACATTATTTTTCCTAATTCAAGTTATAATGAGAAGAAAATTATGAATTAATAATTAAAAATACTTAAATATACCGAGGAGAAGAAAATAGAATAATTTAATGGAGGGATTATTTTAACATTCCTTTAAAAAAATTTGAGTAATTCCATAAATTTAATGTTTTAAAACAAACACATACCTATTTAGTAACATTGTAAATTGAAACCCCTTGAAAATTCAAAAATAAATTGATACATTAATGAACATGATTTAATATATATTAATGTTAAAGAAATAAAATGCACAATATATAAACCACTTAATTTTAAAAAGGTTCATAATACCGAGTTTATCTTAATAGGGTGCAAATTGAGATGAAATAACTTTCGAAGATCAAATCATTAATGTTAGAACAAATTAATGTAGCTATTACTTACATGGAAATTATATTCAAAAAACATATTAAAATAAAAATTAATAACATAAAATATCATTCCATATATATTAATTAAATATAATACTCAACAAAGTAGATTTATAATGAAACGAGTGGACATTGAGTTAAGAAATTCCATGCATAATGTTGTCACATAGATGAAAGGGATTTATCCTCACATATAATGCTTTTAATTATTTTTGATAATTTATTAAATAAAAATATTCATATTTATAAAAACAAATACGACCCTTTATTAAATTTTATCACCCATTATTCAATAGTGTTTCATTATTATCATTATTTCGGTTGTTCACTGCAAAATTTTCACATATATGTTTCTTCTCAGATTTCATTATCATCAATATTTTGGGTGTTCGCCACACAATTTTCACATATATGTTTCTTCATAGATGTTCCTAGTTATCATAAATAGGTTATAGTATATTAATATAAAAAATTTCATTATTGTTATAATTATAATATTTACTTATTAGTTATAATTTTATAATCATTCTTGACTGGTGTACATTGAAAATGAATCACATCATTTTACGGAGATAATAAACTGTATATATGCATGAGAGAGATTATCATTTATTAATGGATGAAAAGTTAATAAATTTTATGGTATTTTAAATTTTTTAAATAAATGACATGAAATATGTATCATATATAAATATTAGTTCCATCATTACGACTATCAGTTTCAAGGTAGTGATGGAAGACAAATTACATCGATTCATGAGGTGGTAGTCCACTACAGAAATGATAAATTATTTTATTTCCCGCTTGATGGAGATGAACAAGGATAAATTTATTACAATTGGATGAATAAAATAAAAATATCTATGTGATAATAGTGATATTATATTGTATTTTTCGGACATATTTGATGGTGATAATAGTAGATGTAAACATGAAAGAGCTCAATTATGACGAATAACTTCTCTTAGAGGAACCCCCTTTGAATATCATCATAAGGAACCTGGGGCTTGTATTTTTGGATGAAAATAACCAATAGAAAATGGAGAATGATATTTGGGAGTTTATTTTTTCATTTTTTGGGCCAAATAAAGGGCTCAAGAAGAGTGATGAAGTAAGAGAAGGTGGCTACATCTTAAAATTGATCTGTGTGACACACTAGAAAATTTTCATAGTTTAGAAGTATTATTATATCAATTATAGGAAATAATATCTCCAAAATGACTCATACTCAAAGGTGATAACTTTATGGGGGGAAACTCATATATGATGGTTTAAAAATGTATTTCATTCATTTTAACCCTTTTCTTCATAGGTTATCCCTCAATAAACATGTTCTAACCAAAACAGTGGTCTCTTCTTTTCACTATTATTATTATTAATTATGAAAAAATTATGTTTAAAATGTTATATAATAATAATTATGTTGATCAAAAATAATAATTTTTTATAATATTCAATTTATATAGTTTTTAGAATTTATGTTATAAATGACCCCAAAAAATGCGATGAAGTGCGATTTTCAAGAAAAAATATCTTCAAGAGTATAACAAGTTATATTAGTAAAGTAAATCATAAAAATTATATGAAAAAACTAAATAAATTAATAAATATAAAAATTGAGTAAATATAATATTAATATAGTTTAAAATATTAATTAACTCTAAAAATTAATGAAATGAAATGTAGGCTTTTAATAAAAATTGGTATTTCTCATTAATCATTCCAAAAATTAATCTATATAGAAAAATCACAAAAATTCATGCTATGATAAATTTTACATTATGATATAAAAAAATAGGATACTTATTTTGAAATAAATTTTATAACTGGGGGATAAAGTTTATATAATATTTTCAAAAAAAAGAAACAAAAATAATTTTTTAAATATAATTTATTTTTGAAACAAATATTGAAAATTTTAAAACTTTGTGATTATTTCACAAGATATAATAATTAAGATTTTATTATATAGTAACATAATATATATATATATATGTAATTTTTTTTAATTCTATACACACTCTCAAGTTAATGAAAATGTTATAGTGTTCACATTTTAAATAATATTATTTCATAATTAATTTAATATCACATTGGAATGGGGCTTATTCAACAAAACATAGTATTATTTATAGATAAAACTAAAATATTTTAGTGTCATATTATCTCGTAAATATTGATTTTTTTTCTAAAAATTTAATATAATATTTTCTAAATGAATATATATTATATAATGATTTTATCATGAATATGAATTATTTTGGTGATATCATTGTAACTTATTTTCCATTGTACCTTAAGATACCCATGCTAATAAATTAGATCCTAAAAACATACCATGGTTGTAAGGTGATTAATTCCAGCAAAAAATCTAATGGAATTATCTTTTTCTTATCTTTAAGAGTTGTCATTTTTCTTACAAGACAAAATATATGAAAATTTTACTTATATATTAATTCAAATTCTATATGCATGATACATTCCCTCATTTTTCATCATCCAAAATACACTAAATTTACCATTACTAAAGAACTAATATCATTATTCAATTTAACATAATTTCCAAAAAGTTATTAATAGTTAGACCACTTCAAAAAATGGAAATTGTTGTTACATGTTATGTTAATACATTATATGAATAATCATTTTTGAAAAGGAAAAACACATTCCAACTAAAGTTCAAATTAAATAACTCCATTAATAAAAAAATCTACAAAACTCCTCAAAGGATTATTTACAAAATTGAATCACAAATTTAAAAAAAAAACTGATCAAATTGATATATATTTATTCCAAAAAAACATAACATAAACTATACTATCACATTCTTACTTGTATAAAACTCAAATCATATAATCAGTCAAATTTGAAAATAATTTACTAAATCACCATAATAATCATGCTAAAAAATAATATTTTATTTCTTAAATATAACATAATACATACCCCTTAATGAACATAAATTTTCAGGTATTAAATATCATTTTTCCTTAATAATACACAAGCCATGTGTGGGAGTTTCACCATTGTTACCTTTATATTATAGGTTTCATCTCCATGAATATCATATATGTATTGAGTTTTTACCAAGCCTATGGGATATATTTTTTAAGAAAATCACTAGAATAAAAATAATACAATATATGGAGGATATATATGGAGAAAAATAATATGGTCATTAATTACCTTGATCTGATAATGTCCCCAAAAAATTTAAAGAACATCATTAGAAATAAAATTAACTCATAAAATACATTTTAATGTCCATGGTTTTCTAAGTAAATCAAAATAACATAACAAGGAAAAATAATCAATGACATTAATTACCTTAACATGCAATGATGTACTAAGAATGAATATTATCTATACTATTCATAACTGATTTATATAATGAACATTTTTAAATACTTTATAAAACCACATGACATTAAATATTGTTTGAATATTAATTTTCTATCAAAATAAAATTAATAGATACTAATACATCACATTGTTGAAAACCCAATTCATTATTAAATAAATCTTTAAAAATAATTTAAAATAATTTAAACACGTTTTATTTGTTTATTCCGAAATAATTCATTCTAACAATTCGAAAGATTAACAATATCACATATATTGTTGATAAAAATAAAATAATATTTTCATTTAAAGGTAACTACTAAAATAATTATTACATTTTATATGTTACCCAATAATAATTCATCTTGTTCTATAAATCATAAAAATTTTAAAATCTTTTACACACATGAACTTCTATATCCTTCTACGGTGCATTCATCCGATGAAATTTTCATAAAAAAAATCATTCCTCTATTCCCACTTTCTTCACATATAATGAATTTATCTATTCCTTAATTGAATTTCTCCAACTTCCACTTATGAAATTATTGAGATATAGAATGTGAAATAATTTTTATCCCAATGTTCTTATCAAAATAAATTCATTTCAACTATATCATTATCAAATGAATGTTATGAAATTCATTCAGGTTGTGTTCATTCATCGTGATATAAGATATATTTTTAGGTGTAATAACATGGTTTTTCCCATATCCCACAACATTTCAATGATCAGGATGAAAATGATTTCATTTTCCTTTATAATCAGTGTTAAAATTTCTCCATATAATTACAATAATTGAATGAAAACAATAATCATAGTATCAAAAACTACAATTTTACTCTGAAATCAAATAATCTTGAAAATAATATACAAGATTCCTTAATCCCAAAACCGTCTTTTAAATTTATGAAACCATAGGTATCAAAAAGTTATCCAGGTCATTATCTATTATATTTCTTTTTAACAGATCATAATTAAAATTTAATTAAAAATGTAATTTCTCGAAGGATTATCAAACCGGTTTTATATTAATATCTCATTCATCATGAAATAGATTTCTAGTTGAGATATAATTGATGAACTCTTTTTAGGTTTATTATAGCTAAATTAATCTTTTTCGAAACCATGAACACTATATATACCTAGGAAGGGATATATTACAAGGAAGAACGCAAAATCTATACCCTAAAAATACTTATTTGATGTTATCCTAAAATTGATCATATACTCAATGTAAATCATAGGGATTTGTTTTTATAGTATTTGATATCCATCATATAATTCCATATGTTTCTTCTCAACTTCATCTGATAAAAATTGTAACCAGTAAAAATGTAGTGACTTATTCGTTGTTTCTACTATATTAAATCAAACAGAAGTCACATGGGATGACATATCTATGGTTAAATTAGTTTTTATTCATGAATAACTATACATAAACATACTTCCTATTTTACATTGAAAATAAAATATAAAAACCTGGTGAAAGAAAATATTTTGTACGATTGAATTCATTGAAGGATTCATTATTCATATCAATAAGATTAGAAACAAATAAGGGTAAGATAAAATACAGATGACGGGATACATATAATTGAATTTATCATGTCTAAATAAATATTATTAAATATATAAAGGATTACAAATAAAAACACTTGAAATTTAATCAATAACATGCAGATTGAATGTATACAAGGATAATATAAATGTAATAATATCACAGATAAAAATAACTAAAATTTCTATGAAGTAAATACATAATTGAGGATATTATGACATCTAAATTCAATTAATATTTACAACAATGGCCTATCACTAGGACTGTTTATGCAATGCTAAGGTATATATAAAAAATACATTTAATAAGGCTATCTAACTTATGAATCAGATGATACATGTTGATGCATTAAGGGGATGTATAATTAATTTTCCCACCTATCACTGCATTTAAAATAAATTTATCACATACATAATAATAAATTTATCTCATAATGAAAATTTGAAGTTAATAAAAATCCATGTTAAGTAAAGGAGAAACTATATAAATATTTTATCATTCGATCAAGTAAACTTAATTATTATAATATATATTTAGAAATGGTATATGATTTTTGAAATAAGAATATAAATGATAGAAACAATATATATATTTATGAGAAATTAAATGCCCATTGAAAATTATTATAAGAAATTGATTTCTTAAATGAAATGTTAATTACAGAAAAATTAATAAGAGATAATGGAATACCACTACTTCATAAAAAATATAGGTATTGTAATAAAATCATATCACTCGAATAATAGAAAATTTATTGTGAAACTATATTAAAAGTTTTCCTGAAATATTATTATTCATAAATCCAAGGTAAATATGAAGATAAATGTATGTATTATAAAATATATATGGTGTGAGGATAGTACGTTAACTCCATACACGTCAAAAAGAAACATTCCTTTTGATTTGTTGAAATGAATGAAAAAGATGTTAAATTAAAAAATCATTATATATATTCATTTAAACCCCTCAAATAATTCAAGAATGACATAAAGTTTTCTTATTCAGTCATTTGGGTAATTAAATTGGACTTTTTTAAAATAATTTCAAAGAATATATACATTGAAGAAAAATACTCTCAATCAAAATGAGAAATAATATTTTCATTAATTAAAAACATTTATTTTAAAAATTAAAAAGAAAAAGAGATCAAATGTTTCATAGAAACATGAAAAATTTTCAAATAAATTAATTATAATAAAACAGATTATGTGAATGAAGGATATAATACCAGATTCATTTAACAAAAAATATAAGTAACTCCATAATAAAGAGATTATAAAATAACATCATACCTATTTGAAAACATTTAAATTATAAGATCCTAAAAGTATAAAATTGAATTGAAACATTAATTATTATGAATACATATATATTTATATTAAATACTATTAAGGAGATTCATAGACCACATATAATTATTAATATGTTTTTAATAATAAATGCATCTCAATGTGGTGGAATTTGAAGTTAAATTCCATACATAGATCAAATTATTGACATGAGATTTAGTCAATGATGTTATTATTTGTGAAAAATGTAATTCCATAATAAGTGTTTAAATACAGCATAATTCATGAAAAGGTAATTTTCCATATAATCATTTCCTGACATTTGTCATGGATGTTGAAGTATTACCCAATGAATTGTAATTATGTTAAGATACCTGTTACCTCACCTCAACATAGTCGAACATGATTTTTCCGCAGTTACAATGGATTTAAATATGTTATGTTTTTGTACCAGGACAATATTAAAACTCATAATGACATATATGACCCACTTATAACATATTATAACTTGTTGTCTAATAATCATCCATTAATATCCTTTTTTAGGGTGTTAAAAGTTTCAATTCCTCGGGTATGTTTCATTGAAGATATTCTATATTTTTATGAACATGTTATAGATTAATAATATATATAATTATATTAATGTTATAATTATTATATCAATTCATTTCATACATTTTTATAATCATTCATGAAAGGTTCGATGATAAATGAATGACATCACTTCATGGATAAAGTAATCCATACATAGACACAAAAAATAATGATTTTTAATGGGTAAATAGATAATGATTTAGAAATTATTTAAATTTATAGAATCAATAATTTTTCATATGTACCATATATAACAAATTGATAAATAATTATTACATGAATTATTATGTGATGATGTTATAAAAATAAACTGAATCATGAGGTGGTTGTCCGCCTACACATGAGCGATTGTATTACTTTACATTTGATAGAGAATATGATTTGTAATTATTATTCCTTATATATAATAAAATCTAATTATATGGCAGAAAATTATAATATTATATTTCAATTTTTAGAACATAATAGAACGTGTTAAAATAAGAAGTATAAAAGAGTGATCTCAGTTATTTTGATTACCTTATGTTAAAGAATCCTTTATTATGTCTCTTCTTAGTGACCTTATTTATTTTATTTTGTGAATAAAATAACCTCACTATCATGTATATTTAGGATAAGAATATATTTTATAATGGTTTAGATGATATAAATAGATCATAAGGTGTGAATAGATGATTAAGGTTACTGTCATAATAACATTCAGGCAGGTGGCTCACTTGAGTTTTGTCATGTTTTAAAAATATTTTTGAATAAAATTCATGGATAAATGGATCCAAAATGACTCATATTAATGTTTTTAAGGTTATGGTATAAATAAACATAAAAAATAGGATTTAGAAATGTTTTAGGGCCATTTTAACTCTTATCAATATATTTAACCCCTGATAAACCCATTTTAACCAAAACTCTGGTAATAAATTTTTAATGAATTTACAATTCATTGTGGAAAAAATTAAGACAAAATTATGAAATAATATTAATTATGATGATTAGAAAAACCAAATACATTTTTTAATATTAAACTCACAATTATGATATAAAATAAATTTAAACTAAAATTTTAAAATGTGATGAAATGCAATTTTCCAAAGAAATAAAATCGTACGAATAAAAGCGCTACACATGAAAAATGAAGCAAAAAAAATTGATTCTAATGACCTAAATTTGATTATTAAAAATATAAATTAAATAATTTAACATTTTAATCATTTTTATAAGGAACTGTGTATTTTTAATTTATTAAAATGAAATGAATATTCTAAAAAAAAATTTATTGTCACCATTTATTTTAAAATAAATGAATTCAGGAAATTATCAAAAATTAAATATATGATTATTTTAGCATAATGATTTAAAAAAAGATGTTAATTTATTTCTAGTACATATTATAAATGTGGGTTATGTTTATTATGTGACTTTTTCCCAATTACAATTATTAATTTATTTTAAAAATAAAATGTATATTTGAAGGATAAAATTATTACAATAAAAAATGAGTAATTATTTAAAAAATGGTCAATAAATTTATATTGGGTAGTAAATTTATAAAAACATTTCATTTTTTATTTACTACTATTTATAACCAACAATTCAATGATTGTGATAAAATGATTCCATTTAAATAATAGTATTTCACTATTCATTTTATGTGTGTGTTGTGCATGTGGTGCACTAAAAAATAAATTACTCTTTTTAGAGGAATATAAAATATTAGGTTGTTATAACCAAAGCCCAAACCAAATAGTTTAGTTGATGATGAATTTCACATAGTAGTAATGTCACATTTATTGATGTCTTTAGCCTAATTTATATGTATGTACACACACATATCCACACAAACAAGAGGAATGAAAAATTATATATAAAATGAATATTTTTTTAATGGATATCACCTAAAAACCAACCCAATAGTAAAAATAAATTATCTAAATAAGAAAATAGTTATGTATAAGTAAATATTCTATTAAAATAATAATGTTATGATGATTTCCCCCACATGAAACCTCCAATAACTCTCAATGGTCTAACTAACACTTCCACCAAGATATATCATGTACCTATTATTCCTTGTCTAAATGTACTCATAGACTGAGCTGAATCTGTATGTATGGTATCGTACCTCGCAACCATCTAAATGATTACCATTTTCATGTAACAATATTAATCTATAATATTGAAAAATAATTCTATCAAGGATCTCAAAAAATATAGAAAATTATGATACACCTTGTAGGAAGAAACATTAGGAAAGGGAAAGTAATTGAATGAAATTGGAACACTACATGATCCATAAAAGGATATCTGAACCTATCCGTATAATCATTTAATAAGGGAGTAAAATTCCCTAATTATTTCAATAGAATGTGTAAACCTACCCATGAAAATGGGGAGTAGTTTATTACAAATGTTGGCCTATGGGGGATTCCTAACCCTATCCACACAATATCACTAATCAAGGGTTACACATACGGAGTAACAGGGTGGGATATCTAACTGTATATAATTGAATTTTAAAAATATATTATTTATGCACTAAAGAAAAAAAATTTCAAATATGAACCCATGTGAAAAAAATATAAAATGGGGCCGTATGTGGTTCTATGGAAGTACCTAACATGTACATGGGGTAAAATACATATTTCCCATAAGAAGTCAACTTCTTGTTCTTGATAAACACCTATGGTGTGTGATCATAAAATTATATTATGTTTAGGTTAGTTATATGGTATGTTTTATCTGATGAGGGGGGGATCAAGGTGTTACATGATTCTAGGGTCATGAATCATCATCTGTATATGACATGTGGTCCAAAAGACATGAGGTGTGAAGTAACATGGGTTAGTGGGTGTATACACCTTATACATACCATGATGGTTGGCGAGAGACACATTTATTTTGGACTAGGCCTCAAGATGTGTTATATTTATATCTATCAAAATAACATTGAACCATATAAAATATAACACACAATATGTGTTCATGTGAAATACACATAATGCTGTAGAGAAATATAAGGATTTTTCATCTTGTCCTATAATCATTTCCACTAACACCTCTATATATAAAAATCTATTAAGAATTATCAAAACCACATTTTCATTGGATTTTATTCCATTAGAACCCAAATTTGAAACAAACCTATTCTATAAATAATGTTCTCATCACCTACTCATAATGTTCATGCATGTTGGATAATGAAATATCTATCATCTAACTATCCCATATGTTTAACATCATATTAAATCTTTCACTATTAAAAGTTTATTCAAGGTCCTTTAAAAATTCACAATACTAGAATTCATGTCTACATCATGGATAAATATAATAGATAAAAAATTTATGATTAAATCTTTTTCTAGATTAGGTTGAATGACAATCCAAATAAAATATAACATATCAATAAAAATAAATATGAAAGAATATAAAAACAATAAAAAGGGTAACACTAAAAATAATGGAACATTGATCTTTATCTATGTCAGTGGAAGTCAAACAAATAAATAACCTCTTTAAATTTAAAGATATGTATGGTTTAAAATACATAATTATGTAAAAATAGTTTATAGAGCAATGAAAGTGACTTAGATGGGTTGAATTTCAGAATGATAGATGAATTTTTATGAAAACATCATAAATGGTGTGAAACCTATAAACCATGATCCCTACCTCTAATAAGATATATCAACAGTGAATATTGAACATTCAAATGATTTCATTGGTGATCCTAATGCATTTATTATTTGTGATGATGCATTTCAAAGATCAAATAATTGGACCCCCCATGTGACAACCTCTCAATATTTTCGAATGATTATATAGAAAATTATAGAGGAGACACCCATAGGTGAATTAGTTGATATCACATGTGGTCTCCCAAACCTAATATTACTTCTAAATATTCATATAATACAAAAAAAACTTGAATGAGTGGAATAATTCCCCCACGAAGGATCATATTTTTCAATCCTCCATCATGACATGAATCTCTAAAATTGTGGCCCCATTCTTAATATCATGATTTTCCCATCAATATCATTTAATGGATCATGTATACATATCTTCATGAATAACATACAATATATATCATGATATTAATGTTATTGTAGTGGAAATTCTACATGCTACATAACCTCACCATTCTTCACAAAAATTTTAAATGGGACATTGAAATATGGAAAAAAAATTCCCTCCAGGGAAAATATTCACATACCTCTCTAAGGTGAGACCTTTAGGGACATATGGTCTCCATCAATGAGTACCAAATATCTCTATCATTAGTCTGCATTTGATTTATTTATGATATAATTTGTGGTCATCATCTTCTGGATGATTTTTTCTTTCAACATCATTGTTCACACTACCTTGGACCTAATATATATTTATTACAAAAAATATAGACAGTGAGTATTTTCTCTATATGTTTCCTTATATAAGACCTCAAATATAAAAATACTAATGGTGGATTTATTACTGTTTATATAGTAAAATTATACTATAATTAAGTGCTTCTCCATTATTCGGTCGATGTCCAAGAGGAAATATCATATCATCTATTCCAGGACATGAACGATCACCATTACCTAACCAATATATTGGGGTATAACCCAAAGATAATTAGAAAATAGGTATCAAAATTCAAATACTATCCTATATAGACAAAATGAATGAAATATATTTCATAGTCGATAAATTCATTTAAGGTAATACATGAATATGATAGATCTCTAAGATGTAAACACATATCATGATTTCCAATAAACTATTCATATTTATGCTGATGATGTAAGAATATTTTTTGTGTTTTTGAATGATATCCTGAATATTGAGATAACCTATTTCAAGCTGTGTATGTCCCATACCAATATCCATTGACATACCAACAAACATCCATTTTAGTATAATAAGGTGTTAGGAAAATTCCATTGCAATACAACTCCTATATTTTTTCTATGGATATTGGATGTATCATTAGATTAAGTCTTCCACAATCGTTTTCATCCATATACATCAAAACTATTATAAAATATCTATATACAACCTTTTCACTCTATGATTTATCAATAATTTTTATGTATTTAAATCTCTCAACACCTCCTCTTGAATCATGGATTCCACCATTGTACATAAATAATTGTGAATTCCATTCTCCACACTATTAGATAATTCATATGAAGTATATCATAATATAATTTGGTCGAAAAATAATACACAATCAATGTCTCCAAGCTATACTTTCCCTCATGTGCAGAAGAGGAAGTGGGGTCCCGACCCCTATCAGATATAAGAAGCTTCTCTACTAGCTGTTAAGGAAAAATTCAATGAAGATAAATACTTTTATTCATCTCCTATAATATAATTATCACATATTATACTTAGTTAATTTTTCACTTTATATACATTTCATGTAATGTTGACAATCTCAATGTTATAGATGAAAAAGGCACTCAAGACATCATCCTTACCTTGTGATGAGATCTATCTATGGGGGATGTACTATAGAGTCATGTTGTTGGATTTAATAATGAAGCACAAAAAAATAATAAATTTATGTAATACATAAGGGTGGAATTTTAATTTCTATCAATAAAATCATGGGTTTCATAGTTATACTCTTGGGGTTGAAGCTATATAATTCAATACAATTTCATGAACTACCTCAACATCAATCCACATTTAATCCCAACACTAGTGGTATCATATAAGAACACATAATAAACCAAAAAACCCAGTTTTCTTATGATGGGATATCTTGAGTATCGTTTCCACAACACCTCAAAGTCCTTTAAAATTTATTTGACTAACCAAAAGGAAATAAATTTTGGGAAAAAATATTCAATGATATCATAATTCCAATGAAATTTGGAATTATTCTATTATAATAATTTTTCAAAACATGGAAGATATATATATCCATCACACTCTTGTATCCATGGCATGAACCTACTTGGTATTTTTTTGGGTTTATAGGCACTCACTCCTTAATGAAAACATTTACTAGAAAATTGACCTCTCTAATCCAGAAATGAAACTTTTAAAGTTTCCCGTATAGTTGATTCAGTTGATCTTTATCCAAGACCATCCAAAAATTCTCTAGATAATCCTCCGTCATTGTTTTATAACTAATGGTGTCATTGATGAATTCCAAAATCATCCCATATATGATATGCTAAATGATCAAGTTCATGATTTTCATAAACACTAATTCGGAATTTTTCATGCAGACGTGCCTCACATGGTAATTATAATGACATTAGAAACATAAATATTACTTATTATGTATGTTATCATTATAATACAATAAATATTTATAGTCTAACTCAATGTTATTATTTTTGTTCCACTATTACATTCTATTAGGAGAATATGTAATCAATTATCGGTCGTGGATACTTATTCTTGAGGTCCATTAGGTTTAGGAAATGATAATTAAAACACATCCTCAGGCTCCCACCACATTTTTTTGTTTAACACTAGAGAACCCCTGAGTGAAACCCTAGTTAATATAAAAAAATTTATATAAGGATCTTCCAAATTCACCCTCAACTCTTGATTCATAATATAGTCCATCTAGTTAGATTCTATTGATATCATTATGTTCCTGATGTGGAAGTTAATATATCAGAAAATCTCTCAATGTGGATTTAAAAATTGTACGGCCTTTAAAAATCCATATTTTTACTCCTCCATCAATACAGAAATATTAAAATTTATTGATCCTATTATATAATGGTCAAGCTAACCAGATGATTGGGAATATTTTAAAGCCCTGTACACATGATCCCTATTTTGTCTATCTAGAATTCACATTCAATAATGAATTAAAATATCACACCATTATCCAAAATACAACAGACCCTTCATCAGTGAAAATGAATATTTGAATTTACTAATGATATAATATTCATTCCATGAATGATATCATATGGTCTCTTCACAAAAATGAAACGATCCCTTATAAATATTTCCCTTTCAAGGGATAATTCACATGCTTAGTAGATGAGTGTGATTATAAAACCTCTCCCTGAAAGTGTATCTTGTAGTAAGGGTCAAACTAAAATGTATAATGGGATATCAAGACATTGAACAAGGAACAAATCATGTATGTAATCACTCAAACCTTTTAATATGAAAATTCATTCTAATATGGAAAATCACAGAGCATACCTCTAATTATGTAGGTATACTATAGGATATAAGACTCAATTGTCTACATCCGTTTGTGATGAAGACATCCAACCCTATGACCTTATAATATACCATATAAAAGAGGTGGTTTTGGAATACAATCATAACATTCAAAACCATTATGAATCCTATTACTCCTCAACAATAAACTCCTATATAATGTTATCCTTCATAACAAATGATAGTTCCTTGAATTTCTCTCTACGTCTGATACACTAGTCCTTCAATTGTATTTCTACTCTTTAATTATATATAATTAGAGATGTTTCATTAATTATGGCCCCACCCATGGTAGGAAATGAAAAAACCATTCTCGTAGTTTACTTGAACCCCTCTGTGAAACTTGACCCACTAAAACTATAGTCTTAGACATAACCTGAGAGAATATAAATTATCTATATCCATATATTCAATACTGGTTGCCCACAGAAAAGGACTTTCCCCATGGGTGGGAAAATTATAAAACTATTGTTTGAGACTACTCTAAGAAAAAATATATTCACCAATTTACATACTTCATAACCCTAAAATTGGCATGGATACAATGATGAACCACTCCAGGTCACATATCTATTTGAAACACCCTCTCAAATATCCATTAATGGATGTCTATGTGATATGAAATTATTAATGTTTATCATTTGAGGTTACTGAAACTCAATAAATAACTGTCCAAATAAATACCCCCAACTAAATATCAATTAGATCATAGATGCAAACCAATCATAGATTCCTTATAAAATACTCATCCCAAAATAGGTGCTCATACACTTTTAATGGTTGAGTCAGCTCATCATTTTTATAAGTCACCATGCTCCGAAAATGTATTCTAATGCTAAAAATAAGATAAAATAAAAGGAAAAATATTGATATAAGGGATACGAGAAATATGGAATACTCATACATTTGACTCAATCTAGTCCTCCTCATTCATGGGATTCAATCTCCCTACCTCCTACTCATTATATCTGTCTAATACATTTGCAGTGCGTTCCTCCTATATTTATTAATATCATTTATTTTTGAAAAAAATTCATTATTAAAATTATACAATCCACATAATCTACAATTGTTAGGACTTATTACTATTGTGTAATATCTTTTTGTAATCCACCTGGAGAGAACACTTCATCCATAAGGCCCTGACTATAGTTCACATTAGTATGAAGGTTATCACATCATTAATATGATAGAGTCCCTCCTGACATATTATGTGAAGGAATCTAAAAATAATAAATATAAAATATGATTAATTGATTATATCTTAGTATATGACTGAATAAGGATATATAAACCTAAAACCCATTCTTATTTGATTCATTTACCATTTTTTCCCAGCAATTGTTGTTCCAGGGTATCATGTAAATAAGACGGGTTTAAGAGTCTAGGTGAATGTATATGTAATCAACATAACCAAAACTAGGGTATCTATCATTATATATAATGTTATTAAACATTAACCACATTTACCTAAATAAAAAATCAATTCGCACAACTTTTAATTTTCTTATCTTTATCGTAGGAAAGCCTAGGATTTGATTCCTCTCTGACATACTTCAACCCATACGGGTTCTTCTTGGGCCAGTATTAAGATATTCTTACCACCCCAATTCCACATTCAATAGGCGAGGGGTGATAACTATCATAAAGTAGTTATGCCAAACATATGGAATACCACAGTCTAATGTTCCTATAAAGAAACAATAGTCACACACAATATAGTAACGATGAATAATAAATGAAAGGAAAATTAAATTCATGTATAATCTCTAACCACAAATGGAATTATCAAATGAATATATCCATCATATAATAGGATAGGACATTGGCCCCAAAAATGGAAAATAGACTAATGTAAATACTAGTAAGATGCTAGTCTTTGTAACCATCCTCTATAAACTATCGATAGTTCAAATATCACTACCATTGAGAAAAAAACACTCACTTCCAATTAGTAGTACACCTATATATTCTATTAATTTCCAATCATCAATATAAGACATGACATATATATGAAAAAAACAAGTTGAGGTGAGTACATATATGCCTATTGTGATTCAAGAAAATAACCAAATGATGTAGGGCCTTCAAAAAGATAGAGCCAACTTGAAATAATATTAATGTTGATAAAAACAAAACCTAGATATTATAATAAAAAGAAATAATTCACTTCATAATGTCATAGACCTAATAATTTGGAAAACAAATTATATTCTAGATAAGGCCTATGAATCCATACTATTAAAAAATAATTCCATGAAACCTCCTAGGATAATGTAGATGACTACGACACACTATAATAGAAGATAACATAGGTAAAGGATTCAGATCATAGATAAAGGATCACTCCTTGGGTCATATGGGGGTACCTGGGCCAATATTCAATTTATTTTACATAATAGATCACACAACCTTGGGAAAAAATAGAATACCTAACCTTACCTAGGGAAGTGGAGAATAAGGGATTATGACCCCAAGACCATAGGGGGATTCCTTACTCTATCCCTCACTACACAGCTAATAGGAGGACATCTAGCCAACATAAATGGGTGGGAAACTTAGACCAATCTGGGTAGATTGAATATTCCAATCATTTTATAAAAAATATAAAATGTATTCCAAAAAATAATACCAAATAATGGAAAATGGAACTCCATGCAGCTCTATCCAATCTACATGTCATATTCGTGGAGTACATTATGTGATTCTACTGTGTAGTTACCTTCCTAGAAATAGGTACCAAACATGAAAAGAGAGGATAAAAATTCATGGAATATATGTTGAATACATTGTGTGTAGGATCTAATGCGGGAAATTGGTGTATTCTAAAATTATCATTTCATATAAAATAAAGGATGCACGACATGTGGCTCAAATCTCATATTCTATGAGGTCACATGGGATACTAGGTATATACTCCCTATACACAAAGAGATAACCAAATAAGGGTACATAATATATAGACTAGAACATATAGTGTATAATATTTAACTCAATATAGAACCCTAGAGCTACTTCACCTACAATAAATATTTTCAATTCTATTAGAAAACTATCCATTTAATCGATAGTTTTTCATATTATCATAATCTTCCACCATTTTCACCACCAAAAACACAATTTTCTTCTTAAATCATATTAGAATTACTAAAAAACATTTAGGATGAGAATGTAACTCCATTTAGGATATATTACAAAAACCAATCATTATAAAATCATGTTCTCATCACGTCCTCACATTTTCAACATGTCCCAAATATCCAAACATATATCATCCTCACCATCAAATTATCCATCATTATAAATCATCTTATATTCCACAATCAATCATGATTCTTCATAGATTACAAATACATGGAATTTAATATTGATAGAGGATAAATGGATCTAATAATTATATGAATTCTGAAATTAGTCTATGAATTATGTAAAATCAACAAAAAAAATTAAATAATGGTAAAAAACATTAATAACAGAAGGAGGAATCCCTAAAACCACAAATACATGTAAAAATACGGATTTATTTGATGATAATCCTCTATGATCATGTAAATATAAAAATTATTTAAAAAATTAATATTTTCACTGTAAAATGATTAAAACCATAGATTGTACAAAAAGATAGGTTAAAAAGGACTTAATGATATCCATATAAAGATTCAATTTAATAAAAATTGATATATTATTAGTAAAAGTACATAAATATAATAAAACTAGCAAAATATGAGCCATAACCAAAATATGATCTATTATTAGTTAATAAAAGATTTTTTTAAAGACCTAGAAATTTCAAGGAAAATTTTTTCTTAAATACGTTGGAATTTTATGAGTCTGTTGTTTCTGACGGCACCTGATTCCGAGGCCGGGTGTGCTCAGAATCTATTTCTGAATTTTTGATCAAGTACGTTAAGTGAACGTACATGTGAGTTTTTCTATCTTTTGAACTAGTGCATGGGATTGAAATCTGAGGAGACCAATGAACTCACAACGCTGGTATTCACTTAAGGGGACCTTTACCACAGTTGTGTTTAATGCGGGTTGAAAGTTAATTTTGGGGTTTAATAAAAAAAAGTTAAATAAAATTGTTATGAACAATTTTATTTATCTTGGGTAGTTAAATCCTACATGGGGAAGTTATTGGGGGGGCCCACACCCACATAACCTCTCATGAGAGGATATTTGTGAGGTGGGCACCACATGAGCCCTATCCTTTCATCTCCACTTAACTCCCTTAAACCCCCTTGTTTATTATGACAACTCCCCTATTAATGAGATCTCTCCACCTCCCTCTTAGTAAGTTTTCCAACGTAATTAAATTAATGACTACATTAATTTAACTGGAACATCTCAATTTGAATTTATATGATTTGCATGGAACTTCTTTAAAATTGGAGAAGTATTTTATAATATTTGTGATAGAAAATATTTTGGTGAGGAACCTCTTGTGAAATAAAAATTGTTCTTATTTAGACAAAGAACACCTCCGACGAAGAATGTCACTCTCCCTCATCGAAGAATGCTTCACGAATCAAAGGATGAGAAGCAACTTCACCCTTTATTCTTTCACCAACATCAACGGAATCGACATCATCATCCGTGACGCTTGTCTTCCACAGCTCGACAACGTGCTCAGATCTTGAAACCAAGGTAGGGGGATATTGTATAATTACATATATGTGATTTATAACCTTGAACATTGGTGTTTATTTGTTGGATGATTATTTGAACCACTGACGCGGTGGGTACTGTATAATGAAAAAGTCCAGACCCACCGCCAACGTGTTTGTAATGCGTGGAATGTTTGGCGATAGATGAATGGAATGGCAACATTGATTTGAGGCTGTCGTAGTATAGAGCGGGACTCGAGGAGGCCGTAGGCGCAGACGAGAGCTAAACCGGACCACCAGAATGAATCTGGTGGCCTAGGAATGACCCGACAGCACGGGTCTCCGGTGTGGTGGTGCCTCGACACACCCCCTGCGGAAGACCACTACGGAACCAGCTATGGCGGCGACGGAGCAGATCCTGCGACGTGCCGGATCGGGGGAGATAGGGTGGCGCCAACCTGGAGTCGCCGTTACCCGAAACCAAGGGATGCCTCTCCCTGCTCGGCCAGCCTGACCGATCCACGGCGGGCCATGGGCAGGGCTATGCCAGCTAGTCTGGGCCACGCCTTACCGAGCCGGACTGGGACCCGGGTCGGGTCGACCCGATTCGGGCCGACCGAAGGTGGGTTGGGCCTGGTTGGACCAGGCCCATACCCCCCTCTTCAGACTGTTTTCGGTTAATTGCCCATAACATGAGCTACAGACATCCGATCGACACACTATCAGTTGCATATAATTTATCTAATTGAGATAGTCGTTTCAGTATATCACATTCAAGGTTTTGGTGAAATTTGGGTTCGACCAGTTTGGTTCGAAACCGAAACCAACTAGGCCCCTGGAACGGAAAATCCAATAACTCACAGACCGAGTGTCCGATTGACACGACGTCTGTTGCGTTGGGACCCCTATGACGAGACGGTACTTTATGATATATATACATGAGACTTCGTGATGGTTGGAGTGTCAACTTGATGCTCGTGGGGCAGACTCTCCCGGTGACAAGGGAGCATATTGTAGAGACCTAGTAACTGGTTGAGACTTGACGACTACTGATCTATCGACTCGGAATGATTCAGATGGCCCAGTGGAGTGCGCTTGGTTTTAGCACCAGACCCATGACGAATGATCTCTTGTTATAGAAGCAGACCCGCGGTACTCAACAGAAGTATTAACTTTTTAGGATATGAGGGGGAGCACTTGGTTATTGCAGAAAACCGATGGTGGGAAAAGCATGGTTGTAGTAGCAGGCCCACAGTACTCGACAGGTGGAGTACTTCAGCAGTCCAAGGTTAGTGGGAAGCACTTGGTTGTAGCGAAAGGCCCACTGTACTCGACAGAGGAGGAGTTATCCTGTAGCCGTGGTTTCAACATCATGAATAAAAATCCTGGTTTGAGATGAGTAAGTGAACTTCATGTTTTCCTCATGATTGAGATAGGTTACTTGGTAACATAGGTATATGAATGGGCATATACCTCAGTAATGGTTATCTGATGAAATCATAATTTGTGATTTATCCTTTTTGTGTTTTTTTGTGAGACCTTGAGGGTCTCGGGGTCCCTACTGAGTATCCTTACTCACCGCTACATGGGAAATTCCCGCACTACATTGTGTTGGATGCAGACGATAGACAATGATGATCATTGTAGAGACTTATAGATCTAGACGGTACCCGGAGGTGGACCAGTTGGCAGGACGTACACGGAGTGGACGGATGGACCCGAGGTGCCGAGTAGGCCATCTATACCCACTCTTCAGGTGGGATTTCCGGAGGACAACTCAGTGGTTGATTCTTTACATTAATATATTTGTACTATACTTTTAGTCTTATTGTAATTACTATTGGGATTGTATTTCCAGCCCTATCTTTTTAGCACTTACTTTTGTATACAATTTTACTTTGTTCTTACTTCTGTTGCGTACTCTATTGTGTTTGTTTACTTTTATAAAGGGAATGCCTTCCCTTTTTATCTGGATTTACACCTTTGGTGCTAATCTCCTGCCCCTGGCCTATGGAAGGCAGTCTTGGGAAAGTCACGACACGGGCCCCGAGGATGGGTCCTGAAAAATTGGTATTGGAGGAGTCAGTTCTACCGTAGAACTCTGGACTCTGATATTTCTTTCAACGAAGCAATAGTGTTAAGAGTACCGAGTGTGGTTTCAGTTCAGGGAGTCCAGTGTTGGTGAGGCGGCCAACATATACATACACCGGGACCCTAACTACTGATTTCCGGCTTAGTGCATGAAAACACGGATTTTTTGTGTGTATCAAAAGCTTTCCATAAAGTTAGATCTAACCAGGTCAGCTCACCAGGTATAATCTTTTAATCATGGAACACCTTTCATTTTCTGGATGTCTTCACCCAGTCAGTCAATGCGGGTTCTGAGTGGAGTTCATGATGGTAGCCCACCGAGTAGTGAGGCCATGGTGTAGGGGCCCATCACAGCGGAGGCAGTAGTGGTACCACTACCTACTGGTCCACCGATACCACCAGCCCCTACAGTAGAGGGTGGGCTCCACTTGAGCTCATTTCATGGGTTCTTGTGATAGAGGCCTCCGAGTTTTCGAGGCGAGACAGATTTTTAGATGGCATGGTACTGGATAGAGGTTGTAGCATGAGTTTTCAAAATAGTTGGGACACCTGCTAACTTGATGGTGTACCTAGTAGTTAGTCTCTTTCAGGGAGCAGCTGAGAGGTGGTGGATCCTGAAGCTCTAGTTTTACTATGAGGTGACCCTCACCTCCGGAGACTTCGAGGGTATTTTTAGGGCGGAGTTTTTACCAGCGAATCTATACTCTATGCGGGATCATAATCTACAACTCTTTCTGCAGGGCTTTCCGACCGTTGTGGAGTCTTCAACAGCGGGTAATAGACAAATGACATAGAAGTCCAAGCGGACAAGGCCAACATGTGGGAGACCTCAATATATAGGTTCGGTTGTGCGAGGCACACGAAATAGATCTATATATACAAGGAACATGAAGTGTTATGCATGCGGTGGGTAGGGTCACATGGCTCGATACTACACGACTCTTCCTAAAAATGAGAATCATGCAGTAGAGGGACCTTCCAGGTAGAGGTATAGGTTCGACCGTGGAGGTCCACCGGGAGTAGGCGGATGTGGCAGAGGAGCTGACCGAGCAGCAAGTGGACAAGTGTGGGACTGGATTATTTGATTTCGTAGTTTTTGGATTTATTTTCTATCTTTATACTTTGAGCTACAGTAATAAAAGACCCTTGTACTTGTGACGTTTTATTCCATGTCCTTTTTTATTATTGATACTAACATGTTCTGGTTATAACTATTGACTTGACCCTCACTATCAAGATTCATACTGGAGGAGACCTAGTGACCACACACTGCTGCCGACAGTGTGACTCGACTCTTGGAGGTGAGAGTAATGGTTGGATCTCTTGGTAGTATCATTGAGGCCTTATGACATCATCCATGGCATGAAATAGTACCATTTATATCAGGATTAACAATATTAGGAAAAGAATGTGGTATTTCTAGGGTATGAGACCAGATTTCACTTTTTGGCAAGGGAGAAATATTAGCACCTCTTGTAAGTCATAAGGGAAAAAGGGTGTAGTCGTGTACATTACAATTGGCTAGTCTCACCCATAGTTCACTGAGCAAACGGTTTACAGTTTACTCCGATCTCAGTAGTCTCAGGTGTATCCTCTCTTAGAAAGACCTAAACCTAAGACAGCGATGTTGACTTGAGTTCTTCCGGGACTATGACTTTGAGATAATCTATACTCCTGGAAAGTGGAATGTTGTAGCAGATATTGTTTCACGATGCCTCATTTGTCAGCATGTGAAGGCGGATCACCAGGTACCATCAGGCATGGTACAACCCTTAGAGGTCCTAGGGTGGAAGTGGGATGGAATATCTATGGATTTCGTGACAGGGCTTCCCGTATCTCCCAAGGACACGACTCTATCTAGGTGATCGTCGACCAACTCAACAAGTCGGCTCACTTCCTACCGATCAGAGAGCAGGTCTCAATAGAGATATTGGGATGCCTTTACATTCATGATATTGTTTGGCTTCATGGTGTGCCATCATCTATTGTTTTTTATTATTATTCTTGTTTCACTTACCAACTACGGAAGGGGATACATGTGGCTTTTGGGACGTTACGACGTCTAAGGACCGCCTTCCATCCTCAGACATACGACCAGACAAAGAGGACCATTTAGACTCTCTAGGACATGCTCCATGCATGTGTCCTTTACTTTGGTCGTAGATGAGAGGATCAGTTACCCTTGGTGGAGTTTGAATACAACAATAGTTACCACTCCACCACCGGGATGGCACACTACGAGGCGTTGTACAACCGACCATGCAGATCACCTATGTGCTGGACTGACCCTGGGGAGTTAGAACTTGTAGGACCAAAGATGGTTCAGGCTACGACGGAGAAGGTGTGGATCATCCAGGAGCGGATGAAGACGACAAAGATCAGACATAAGTCCTATGCTAATAGGATATGGAGACCACATGAGTTCGAGGATGGCGACCATGTCTTCTTACGAGTCTCACATCGACGGGGTCTACGGAGATTTGGTCGGGGCGACAAGTTTTCTTTACGATTCATTGGACCATTCCAGGTCCTCATCAGAGTAGGCGAGGTGGCTTACCGCCTGGCCCTTCCACCTCAGTTTCACCGGGTGCAGAACGTCTTCCACATATCTCAGCTGAGGAGATATGTGCACGACCCATCCCACATCAACGATCACGGGGAGCTGGACATCGATGACGGGGTGACACTCACTGAGGTCCTAGTGGAGATCGAGGATTGATCTGAGTGGGTCCTACATGGATGGTTGATTCCTTTGGTGTGCATTCGCTGGCAGTATGGGAACCTCCATGAGAGAACTCGGGATCGGGCGGCTCAGATTTGTGCTCAGTACCGCATTTTGTTTCCATAGTTTGTGTTGTAGCATTACGGGGATGTAAAGCCCTAAAGTTGGGTTAATGTAAAGACCTGGAAATTTCGAGGAAAATTTTCTCTTAAATACTTTTGAATTTTTTGAGTCTGCAGTTTCTGAAGGCACTTGATTCCGAGGCCCGGTGTGCCCGGAATCAATTCTTGAAGTTTTGATTGGGTACGTTCAGTAAATGTACATGTTGGTTTTTCTTTGTTTTGAACTGGTGCTTGGAATTGAAATACTAAGACACCAATGATCTCACAGTGCTAGTATTCTCATAAGGTGATCTTTACCATAGTTGTGTTTAAATTGGTTTGAAAGTTAATTTTGGGGTTTAATAAAAAATGTTTCATAAATTTGTTGTGAAAAATATTATTTATCTTGGGTAGTTAAATCCGACATGGTGAAGTTATTGGTCGGCCCCACACCCACATAACCTCTCATGAGAAGATATTTGTGATGTGGGGACCACACGAGCCCTATCCTTTCATCTCACCTTAGCTCCCTTAAACCCCCTTGTTTATTATGACAACTCCCATATTAATGAGATCTCTCCACCTCCCTCTTAGTAAGTTTTCCAATGCAATTAAATTAATGACTTCATTAATTTAATTGGCTCATCTCAATTTGAAATTATTTGATTTGTAAGGAACTTCTTTAAAATGTGAGAAGTCTTTTATAATATTTGTGATAGAAACTATTTTGGTGAGGAACCTCTGCAGAAATAAATAGTGTTCTTCATTCGATGAAGAACACCTCTGATAAAGTATGTCATTCTCCCTCGTCGAGGAATGCTCCACGATTCGAAGGACGAGAAGAAACATCATCCTTTCTTCTTTCCCCAACGTCAACGGAATCGACGTCATCATTCATGATGCTTGTCTTTCGTGGCTCGACGACATGACCCGCTCTTGAAACTGAGTTAGGGGGATATTGTATAATTACATATATGGGATTTATACCCTTGAACATGGGTGTTTATTTGTGGGGTGATTATTTGAACAACTAACACTGTGGGTACGGGCTAATGAACAAGTCCAGACACACCGCTAACTTGTTTGTAATATGCAAAATGTTTGGAGATGGATGAATAAATGGGAAACATTGATTTGAGACCGTCACATTATAGATCGGAACCCAAGGAGGCCGTAGGCGCAAACGAGTGATAAAACGGACCACCAGAATGACTTTAGTGGCCCGCGGAATGACGCGGCAGGGTGGGTCGATGGCGCCGCGGGGCCGGTGGGTGGAGGCAGCGACACCCAGTGTGCCGCTGACGGAAGACTACTACAACACTGGCCGCTGCGACGATAGAGCAGATCCTGCTCCGCGCGGGATCCGAGGAGACGGGGCGGTGCCAGGCTCGCGCTATCGTTACGCGAAACCAGGGGAGCCCCCCCCTGCTCTGCCAGCCCGGCCAAGCCGTGGTCGGACATAGGCCGGGCCAGGCTGCACCCAACTTGTCCAGATCTTGACCCAGTTCGGGCTGACCAAGGGTGGCTTGCGCTGGGTCGAACCGGGCCCAGACCCCCCTCTTCGAACCATTTTGGTTAATTGCCTATAACTTGAGTTACGAACATATGATCGACGCTCCTTCAGTTGGGTAGGATTCCTCATATAGAGATGGCCATTTTGGAATATCACACTCAAGGTTTTGATGAAGTATAGGTATGGCCGAGTTGGATCGAAAACGAAACCAACCAGGCCCTCGGAGCAGAAACGCTTATAACATAAAGACTTGATGTCTGATTGACGTGTCGTCAGCTACGTTGGTTTTATTTTGTTGAGATGGTTCTTTTGGCTTACTCCATGTGGGATTCTCATGAGTTTGGAGTATGGTTGGGATAGTTTTAGCTTAAAAACCAACCGGGCCCCTGGAACGAAAAACCCAATAACTCACAGACCGGGCATCCGATTGACGCGCTGTCTGTTGCGTTTAGACCCCTATGACGATGCAGTCCTTTCGGATACTTCTACATGATACTTCGGGACACTTAGAGTATCAACTTGAGGCTTATGGAGCGGACCCTCCCGGTGACGAGTGAGCAGATTGCAGGGACCTAGTAGCTGGCTGAGACTTGACGTCTGCTGATCGATCGACTTGGAGTGATTCAGATGGCCCCATTGGGAGCTCTTGGTTGTAGCAGCAGACCCATGGTGGTGGAGCAATTTGTTATAGCGGAAGACCCACATTACACTACAGAAAATGTACCTATGTAGGCTATGAGGGGGAGTTCTTGGTTCTAGCGGCAGAACCATGGTGGGAAGACCTTGGTTGTAGAAGCAGGCCCACTGTACTCGACAGGTGGAGTACTTCAGCAGTCCAAGGTTAGTGGGATGTGAATGGGTTTAGTGGTAGGCCCACTATACTCTTCAGAGGAGTAGTTCTCCAGTTGCTGTGGTTTCGACATCGTGAATAAAAGTCCTAGTTTGAGCTGAGTCAGTGACATTCGTGTTTTCTTCATGATTGAGATGGGTTACATGATAACTTAGGTATATGTATGGGCATATACAAAGTAATGGATATCTATTAAAATCATACTTTATGGGTTATCTCTATTTTTTTTGTGAGACGTTGAGGGTCTCGGGGTCCCTACTGAGAATCTATATACTCACCCTTACACGGGAAATACCCGTCCTACGTTATGTTGGATGCAGACGACAGATAGTGCTGATAGAGGTATAGACTTGTAGAGTTAGACGATACCCGGAGGTGGACCACTTGGCGGGACGTACATGCAGCAGACGAACGAAATCGAGGTGCCGAGGAGGTCATCTATACCCACACTTCAGGTGGGATTCCCGGAGTATGACTTAGTGGTTTTTTCTTTTCATTACTATTGTAGTACTTGTCTTTCAGTTGTACTATACTTAATGTTGGGCTTCTATTTATGGCCCATTATTTTCATCACTTACTTTTGTAAACAATTTTACTTTGTGCTTACTTCTGTTGCATACTCTATTGTTTTTGTTTACTTTTATAAAGATAATGCCTTCCCTTTTTATCGAGATTTATGGCATTGGTGCTAGTCTCCATCCTATGGCCTATGGATGGCGAGCTTGGGGTAGTCACGACACGGGCCCCGAGGATGGGTCTTGATATTTATTGTTGATTTAATCAATGATCCAACTATGCTTTTTTTTCTAGGGAAGAATAATTTCAATGATTTTATTTGAAATAAGACTCTATAACAAAGATATCCTTAAAATAATATCTCATGTTATTTTTTATAATAAAATAAGAGTCTACAATTCTGTATTAAATATATATTTTCGTAGGTTAACCAGTTATTTGGAAAATTTATCAACTAATTAATGAATTAATTATCTATTTATTCCTCCCATTATTGTGGTCCATCACAAAATCTGATGTGAATAGAATAAGGTCCCACATAGGGATAATCTAGAATTTTAGACTCAACTAAAGAACCATTATTCCCCTATAGGAATTCATTTATGAAAAAATCCATTATTTTGAAAAATATTTTATGATTATAATTTATTTTATATAATATTCTTGATATATCAAAACTAGGGCCAAATATTTTCAATTCATCAACCCACCTCTACAACTACCTTTAAAATTATTATTTAAATAATTTCAAGGTTTAGAGGGAAATAGAAAAAGATGATACATTGATTAATAAAAATATGAACATATGAGAACATCATTTTAATGAATTACTCAAAGCTAGTAGACGTTTCTCATTCATTAATTTTAATTAAAAATGATATAATTGGAATGAGTATTGTGGTGTATTATAATTATTAGAGACTATATTATATGTTCAAAAGTGAGATTCAAACACGAGTCAGAAAATATGGTTTGTGAGTATTCATAATTTAAATTGTGATTTAATTTATATACATATGAATGGTATTATTGATTTGGATTACGTAGGTTAGAAGAAACAAGATGTAACAAAATTAGAATACCAATGTATGACGAATTTATTAATGGATGATATATATCAAGATGATCATGGGTAGGGAAAAAATTGATTTCAGGTTCATTAAATAAATTTATGAGGTTATCAATTGTATAAATTAATGAAGAATAAATAGTACCATATTTAGAATTATATAAGAATCCCTAAATAGTGGAGAGGCTATTGAAGAATTTTCAATAGAAATGAATTTTTCTCGGTATTCCTATGATAGAATAGGGGTTCCCATGAATTTATGCATTGAAGAAATGACTTAATTTCATAATATGACTCGTATTTTTTATCCTGGAATAATGAATATGTATCATGACATCAAAAATTAATTTTTTTGGGAATTTGATTGAAGAATGATATTGTAGGGTTTCTTTCTATATGATTGTTTTTTCAAACAACTGCTGACCTAGAATTTGTAATATATTTTATTTTTTCAATCATTTATGTATTTTTACATAGAAATGGGTGAATACAATAATTATATTTTTTGTTTATTTACTAAATTCTCTATTTAATGAAAATTATTTGTGAGTGATCATAGAAAAACATTGAATTTTGTAAGAACCTCACACCCATTTTCAAGACTTTACTAATCGAGAAAACGTTTATAATTTGGGTTGAAAAGATTGTGAGTTTTAATAGAGTTTCACATCTATTATGTAAAGGAATGATCAACATGATTGTCAGTTTTAAAATATTTTCAAAACTGATGGGATCATATTATTCAACAATAAACAAGAAATTACAAAAATCTTAAGAGACTGTTAAGAACATGTTTGAATCATTAATAATGGATTTTGAGAAGTAAGGATAGGTTCATATTATAATCATTTAATTTCAATATTATGAAAATTATCGTGAATTGATTCAGATTTATTTTTTGAAACATTATTATGATGATTGTATTCAACAAAAATATGATGGGACTAGGTATGAAATAAAATTATGTTGGTAAAAAATTTGGTCTAATAAACGAAGAAATAAATTATTATAGTGCCGAAAATAATGATGAAATAATAGAAATTATAAAAAAAGTATATTGAAAATTAATTTATATTATTGTAAAACACTATTGGTACTAAATATATTAATAAATATCTCAATAGTTGGCCATTAATGACTAAGGAATATTGTAATGTTAGTGTATGTTAGCTTCTTAAATGTTTGAGAAAATTTGGAATATAGTGTACTAGTCTAATATTTTTGTGATTCACATTATTTTTCATTATGTGTTTAATGTTTAAATATTTGGAAATTATCACTTGATAAGAAACCTCTTATTTTTTGGGAATACATATAAGAATAACATGATATAAATTTCCATGACTGGCCATTGTAGAGAATAGATTGATCTGAGAATCTTTGGAGGGGAAATGTTATTCTTCTATTTAGGGTGTTGTGGTGATGCTGATATATAGAAAACAAAAAAAGTATAGTTAATATATCATGTGATATTAGTAGAAAGATCATTTTGTGTAAAAAAAAATTGGTTATAGTTAATGGTTAAAATTATTATAGTGGGGATAATTGTAACATCATTCATTTTGGGGTCAATTAATTTTGTTTTATAAAACTATATTTTATTTTTTAATGTTTTCACAATCAAACAATGTAATTAATATTTATAGTATTGTAAAATTTCAGTTAAAAAATATTTTATAGAATTTAATTAATTATAATGAATGGATGACTCACTAATTTAGAAATTTACATTATTTCTATTTCACATGTTTTTGGGAATTAAATTTGGTTTTATTAATTGTTAAGAATTACATGTGGTTATGGATTGTATAATTACGGTATTTTTATTAACGTTTTTGAACAATTAATTTTGCGGATTCTAATTAACATTGTGATATCATAATCAGTGAAAATAAATTAGTGGGTTACTATTAGGGAAATTTTTTAAATTTTTTAAATTGTTTTTTAATATTATTAGATTCTAAAAATTTATTAATAACATAACACAATTTAATAATTTTGGATATGTGTTCAATAAAAATTTATATTGACAACCTCAGTGATTTTTTAATGGAGAGATAAATGTTGATATGATGGGTTATTAAAATGAAGATATCAAGATTAATTTTTATAATTAATATATAGACAATTTGAATGGGATAATGAATTTTTTTATACAATGAAGGGGATATTAACATATCCTCATCAATTGTATTTCTATAATCCTACCCACTAGTTATGTTAGAATGTTGGAATAATATGATTAGAGAAAAAAAATATTGGATTAATTATTGATGGATTTTTGAGGTATATTCTTATGTAATTTTAAATTTGTAGAAATGTGGTTAATATATTTTATAATTTATATTTTTATCCCATGGATTCTAATTTTATTTATTATCTATCAAAAATGAATTAATTAAAGAGTTATATTGTTTGAAAAAGGTGCCACACTAATAATTTTATATTATCAATGGATCTTACTAATACAACATGCTAGAGGTATTAATTTACATGATAACATTGAAATGGAACATGTGGATAATAATTATTGGAGGCTATATACTCTAAATAAGAATGTCACTAAGGGGGGTTTTGAATATTACATAGGGTAATGAAATATTTTCATGGATCTTTCAAACCTCAATTTAATTTGTTTTTTGTAGTTGTGTTTATAAAATATGGTATAAACAAAATTTATAATAAATTTATTTCTACTCTGACTTGTTATGTTCATTGTCATTATATCTTATAGAATGCTCATGGGGAAAGAATATAAGGTCTGTGTTTTTTATTTCTTCCATGTTATATTTTGATTCAATTTCATATAATTGATTTCATTAGGTAATTATTTAATTAAATAAATATTTTATTGAATTATTTATAGGAAATTTATTTAAGATGAAAATTATTTATTTGGATTTTTGATAATTGGAAAACTATAATTATTTTAAAAAAAGTATACATTTTTAATTCAAACTGTTTTATTTATTCCAATATTTTATTATATTAAATATTATTTAATTTTGATATGAAATTATAATGGTGAAATTCTCCCATATAATCATCTAGGTTGTTAAATTATTAAAATTTTGAACCCAATTTGAGGCATTAACAACAAAGGCATTGTGATTGGAAACAACCTTGTATCCTGGTAGATATTTCAATGAATGATGTTAATATATAAACATTTTTATTTATATATATCAATGGATGATAAACTATAGGTTTACAATGTCTTTTGATGGTTTAAATGAAATTATAAAATATAATTAATTAAATTTTTACTTAACAAAAAAACATTATATTATGAACCTATTATTTATTTAAAAAATAAATTTGAATTGTCTTTGTTTGGAAGAATGAATTCATTGATAAGATTATGTATAATTTTAGTGAGTCTTTTAATGGATTAATTTACTTGTAAAAAATTTATAATTTTTTCAAAAAAAAATTAGTCACATGGTTTAAAATAAATCATATAATGGATTTCATGTGATTAATTAAGTGAAATCATACTAAGTAATTACTATTCATAACAATCCATTCCTCCCAATGTGAATGAATATATTATGTATAACGAAATAATAAAGTAAATTTTTTCTATGTTTTACGATAATATATTTTATTAACTATGTTGTTTGTTACATGTGATGGTGATTATATATGAATGGAAATATGATAAGATTTAACTTTGCGGAAATTTTTCAATTATAAATCAATGGAAGTTATTTAATGATATAATTAATCATTTTCCACAATTAATTTTATACTTGTTTTGTTGGAATATTGGATATAGTTTAATCTTAAAGAGGAATCTTCTCAAAGACATATTTTTTATTTTCATTAAAGTAAAACAACTCAATAGTGGTTATGTGGTATCCATTAGAAATTGTTTTTAAATTATAGTGTTTGGGGAACACACATGATGTAACAACCCAAGATTTCAGTACATATTTTACTATAAAATTAATATCTTGTTTTATAAGTAAAATAAAATAAAATAAAACCATGATATGTTAATATAAAATTAATCATTATAATATAAAAGTGAATTCATCACATATAAAAGGATGTAACAATATTAAAAAAATCTATATAGGAATAGAATGACATTGAATAATGGCGTCATTTTATATGATCCAAATTTATTCAGGATCATAAAGGATGTAGATTCATAAGGGCTTTGTCTAGAAAAATCTGGCACTCAACATGATAAATTATAGAATGATCAAATCCCTGGGGAAGAGAAATTCATTCTCAAAGAAATTTCCATATGATCCATGATAGTTGAATCACTACCCTCAAGTGACAATAGATAAAATCATATGCCTAGATCATATATAGATATTTTTATTTGAACAGTATCTCAAAAATATTATGATATAAATATTTATAATTATTGTAATATGTTATCTATCACATTCATCTATCACATTTCACAAGTTACATTTAAATAATAAGGATTTTTATTTTCTTTAAAAATAATTTTCTATATAATTTTTACTAAAAATTAAATTTATAAATTTTTTAAAACAGATTTGGTAAATTTAAATCATTTTCGATTTAAAATATCAACATTACCATTGACTTATTTTATGGGAATTTTTAATGATTTTTTAGATGAATAGAAAAAATAATGATATCTTTAAAACCATATCTTTTTCGACATTATCTCAATAAGTGAATACATTAAATGTTTTCAAAATATTTTTCTCAAAATTATATAAATTTTATTTCACAGAAATCATTTACAATTGTATATTTTATTAATAAAATAAAAAATATATTATTTTTGAAACATAATTATTAATTTTCAGTGAATACTGTTTTATATTATTTTATAAAATAAATTGATATAATCAATTAGAGAAATGTTATCCTAGATGATTTTTTAATATTTTAAATAAATAATATCATATCATGTATTAATTTACAATTAATTCTTTGTCACAATTGTATGAAAATTATGATTGATGTAAATAATCTATATAATGGTAAAATTATTATTTTAAATGTATTGTTTTGTTAATATAGTATAATTTTTATCTAATTTAAAAAATAATATCAGCTTAATGGGGATAATAATGTTATTTTTTAATCTTATTTTAAAATTAACCATCATTAATTCCATATTAATTTAATAATAAATAATATTAGGAACACATAATTATTAAAACTAATTTTTTCTTGAAAATAGTCTTTCCATATATAAAATGTTAAAAATTTGAAGTTAGTTTATTATTATTTAGAAATTGAAGTAGATTAAATTAATGTTAATTTTTTTAAAATTACAATGAATTTTTTCAACAGTTAAAATTTTATATGTTTAATAAAGAATATGATAATTGGGTTAAAAATTGTTACCCTAGTAAAAACAATAAAAAATTTAAAAGAAACAATTTGAAGAATAAATGAACTGGAAAATGTTTCAAACATGAATGGAAATTCTCAGATGATACTCTTTAAACAAGTGATAACACTAAAATCCATTATTTGAAACTTTTGGTTTCCATTACCATTATATTTATTAATTATATCATTGAAAACTAAATGGTATTAACAAATGTTCCCTTCTATTAAGTAATATAAGGAGAAAATTCGACCACATCATGCCAGACCCAATAAATATAATTATTTCTAATAAAATCTACCATTTTAATCATCCAATACTCCCATATCATTTTCAAAATCTTTTTTATCAGTTACTTTTCCTATGTCTATAATTTACATGATGAATTTCAAGATAAAGATCAAGGTATCAATGCACAAGTCACTTAATCATTTCTATTTATTCATAATATTTATATTCCAAAATATAATACAGATAATTTCATAATTTCAATAGTGTAATTATATTAGTTAAATGTTTATTATAATAATGGAAATCTAAAATTCACTCCTTTCCACCCATATATAAAAACAATATAATGTTATATATGAATTGAGTTTACTATCGCCTCCTCGATGTAATGTTATTCATTTTTATCGTGATTGACATTATTTATCCAAAATAAATATACTCTTCTTAATTAACATAATAAAATTTATAGAAAGATGAAGTCTCACAAAACTTCTTGTGATGAATATGATGAAGGAAAGAATAATCAATTCCCTACATGATTGAAATATAGGAAAAAATAAGATGGAAATAACATTAAAGGGACATGTAGATGCTATAATTTTTTTTGATGATGGCCATCAACCTGAAAATTGTAATAGAAATAGAGAATCTATAAAATTCCAATATTAAAATTTTAATTAAATTTTAAGTTATGAAAATTATTCCCTTAATTTGATGGCTATGAAAGAAAACATGACTCAAAACCACTTATACCCTTGGAATATATAAAATCCATCGAAATTATTTTTATTGAAGAGGAAGCTAAAATTTCCTCTATATTTTTATTTTCTTATGTTGTGTAAGTTATAACCAAATAGACATTGAATAAAAATTAATTCATTTGGTGTTATGATTATTATATCTATATAAAAATATTTTATCCATGATATATGGATGTTATATATTATTTGGTTCTTATTTGTAATGTAATGTTAAATGTTACAATGGGATCATATCAAGTTCAGAATAGGGATGTATTAGTTCATATCATAAATCAACCCATGATCAAATAGGATTACATGGTTAATTTGGTGATCCATATTAAAATTTCTCCTATATTATGAGTATTAAAAATTTTATCATTAAATTTATTTATTGATTGGTGGTGTAATGACCAATGATTTTATTAATTAATATACATAAATTTTAATAAATTTTTATACATGAAAAACTAAACATAAAATCTATGATATGTTAAAATAAGATATGACCATAAAAATATTGAAATTAAATTATCTAGCACCAATGTATGTTACCATAATACAGAATCTATGATGAATGGAAATGACATGGAGTGATAGAAGTATTCAAATTGAATTTAATTTTTCCAATAATGGATGTGATGTTTCTTTATTTTTGGAATTTTTCTAGACCAATCTAAATGCATTCTTCGTAAGTTACTATTTGAGAAAAATCCAATGTAAGGGAAAATAATGACCATGGGAATTTCAATTAGATGAATTCTTTAAGAATCACTATACTTGACTTCCATGAGACCATATCTTATTCAAAATATTACATGGATATGATGACGGTCTATTTTACTATAAATTAATATGATATAAAATTTTACTTAAATATTTAATAAGTTATTTCACACTTTTATTTTTCACATTTCATATTTTGAAATTTAAGGAAATATTATAGTTATTTAAAATTAAAGTATATTTCATTATTTTTTGTAATTAATAAAGAAAATTTATAAATTATAGAATCTAACGTACAAAAATAAAGTTATATTGTTTTATTTAAATTTTATATTTTTCTTAGCATGATTTTTTGTTATTTTTAAAATAATATGTCTTTTGTAGAATTGTAGAAAAATAAAAATATTTCGAAAACTGTAATTGTTGGTAAATTAAAATAACCAATGATTTAATTTAATTTCTTTAAACTATATTTATTAAATTGTATAAAATTATACACAAAATTATTCATTTAAAATTATTATTTTTTCTTTTTAAAACCCTATAATATCGTTTTGAAAAAATAATTAATTTTGTATGGTATATATTTTTTAATTTTTATTTAACATGTTGTCTTATAAAATTTAATTAATTTAATAAAAAAATTGATTCATATTTTAGAAAAATTAGATCATATTAAGTAATATTTTAAATTTATGTTTTGGACATTAATGTTTGTTTATAATTATTTAAGTGAATTCCCATGATAATTGTAAGGCTATTAATTCCAAAGAATAGTTTTACCAATAAGATATAATATGTTTTTAATTAAATAAACAAATATCTTCTTCATGATGAAAAAAATATTATTTTTAATAATATAGTTTAAAAATTTATCAATCATTCTATTTTTAGTCAATAGTAAAAAAATTTATGAACAATTAGTGTTCAAAATGATATTTTTATAAAAAATGGGGTATTCAATATATAAAATTGGATAATTTGAAAACTATTCTTTATTAATTAGAATTTGAATTAGATATAATGGAGAATAAATTTAGGTTCATATTACAAAAATATTATATGATAAGTTATTTTATATTTTTACTGAAACATAACTTACTAAGGTAAAAACAAATTACCTCTCTAAATAAAATAAAGCATAAATGTAAAAATGGATGAAAAAATTACTTCATATATTAATATAAACTCTTTATAATTTATAGATATGGGATTTATAGACCCAGAAACACCAAAAAATCCATTAGTTTATAATATCATATTCATGGGGTCTTATATAGTGAATTTATGTCATTAAAAAATTAATTATTATTCATAAATGTGTGCTTTTCTTCATATACAAAATCACACACTTCCACTACATCATTCAATGATTATTACATTGAATAATTAATTCAAAAAATGAAAATTTTCTACTTAAATATTTATCTTTGGTGTTCATATTATTATTGTCTCAATTATCTATTGTAGTCATTTCATTCCAATGAATCTTTTTTGATACTTTTCCTGGTGTTAAATTAACTACTACATACTTCGTACCTTTTCTTAATGATCAATTTCATTCAAAATAATACCCTTACCATAGTAATATAATAAATTAAATATAATTATTATAAATAAAATTTATAATATTAATTGAAAAACAATTATTTACTCCTTAACACTAAATTTAAAAACTGACTGAATGTCATCCACGCATTGTGGAGAAAATTATTCCACAAACTTAAATTTTTAGTATTTATATTAATATACATTATTTATCTAAACTACATAAATTCAGAGTAATATATATACAAACATTAAATATTTATAACAATATAATTTTCAATGATATTATATACTTGGTTACCCATACTCACCCATCGAGCTATACTATGTTCATGTTTAGGTCAGATTGATCTATTGCTTGAATAAAAAAATAAATTACATTGATATATTACTGGAGGAACATAAAAAATAATATTATTATAATTTAATAAAAAAAATAATGGTTGGTTTGGGATCTATAATGGATATTTTATTCTTTTTTTCCCAAATGACATATTTAATTGGTTAAAGTATTGAAATAATATTACAATTATTCAATTTTCGCACAAACATAATGGAAACACAATAATAAATAAGTATATTTTTATAATTAATAATTTCATTTGAATTAAATATATAAGAATTAATTTAATCATAAGTTATCCAATGAACCTAAATTTATTATTTATTAAGTTAAAAACCTTTATAGAATAAACTAGGGAAAAGGTATGCCTTTCTAAAAACTAAATTTTTGTCATTTCAGTTATAAATTTTTTTATTATAATATTTTGTTCAATGATTTATTATTTCTACCTAATTAATATATAGTATTAAATTATCTAATTATTATTTTTTGAGTTTTTACAATGATTCATTCTATTCTCATTGTGAAATTATCTTTACCAAAATACTAATGTACATTTACAGGTTTATAATCCCATATTTCACCCCATTGAGATATATTTTTTTATTATCTACCATATTTTATGATAAATAGCATATACTCTACCCCTTATTATTTTTGAGTCATGATTCACTTATATATCATTATATTCAATGTTTTATTTAATAATCTTCTTATCATGTGGGTTTCACTCAAAGAATTAAATTGTGATAAGGGTTTCCATCTCAATCACACTTCATTAAGGCATGTTTTCATATTATGAACCCATATTAAATTATATAGTGTAACTAAAACCAATACAATGATAATATTTTAAATTAAATTTGATCATTGAATTCCCAGTTAAATTTATTTTCTTTCCTAGTTTAATCTGTTATTAATATATTCCCCAAAATACATTTGATTTTCTTAACCTGACCTTGTTTCATGTTTTTTTTTATATTTTAACACATTTATTTTTATATGGTATTATATAATTATATAATTTAAATTAATTTTATGTTAAAAATCATCATTTTTTATAAATTCTCAACCTTTTTGAAAATTCAACCTTGTGAATAATAATTCTAATAATCTTTTATGCCGGTTTATTAACATTATCCATGTCTTGCTCTTCAGAAAATTATTTTATGAAAATATTTGGAAGAAAAGGAAAATTTTATTATCAAACCAATTCTTAAAAATTATTTTATAAATTTTAAATTTATTTTTTTGTATTGTTTTCATTATGTCAATTTTGAGTAATGTGATGAAAAATGGTTTTTTCTACTCCATAACCAATGATTCGTTTTCCAATATACACTTCCAAAATATAAAAAATTATGTCACATTAGAGTCTCTATTTGATAAGATTACATTTTATAATATGTTTATAATGAATTTTACTTCATATTTTTGAAAATGAATTTCAAAAATGATCCATAACGTCATATTTTCACAAATATTAAAAATGATTTCTAATAAATATTTTTATTTTTACATTACTTTTAATATTAAAATTTTAAAGTGATGTAACCAATTTATAATTTTTTTTCCTAATTCACCCAATAAATTACATGATATAATTTTTGTTTATCGAAATTTTAGACAATTTATAAAATGACTAAAATTTTAAATTTATTGTGTTGTATCCTTTAAATCACTTTTTCAATGGTGTTTTCCTATTTAGTCCATAACATTTCAATGTTCCTTTTTTTATATAAGGAAATGTTCCTTTTCAACCATTAACATTATTTATTTGGATATTTTAGTTTTTATAGATAACATTGAAAACAATTTTACACTCGTGTTAATATTTATTTGATGAGATTACTAGAGTTTTGTAGGTGGTACACATTAGTGTGTATATAAGATGATGTGATGAGTCAAGCCAAAAGTATATATCTCCCCAATTAATTAGGTAATTATTTATCTCCCAATGATATTACATATAAAATATTATGGTTTTAACCCAATCCACCATGGTATATTATCATTTATGAGAAATTATTTTTCAGAGTGGACCTTGATTTTTTTCATTATGTTATGTATTATGTTTTGGTCACAATATGATGATTGCATATTCCTTTTATATTATATTTTTTATGTTATTATATCACAAAATGATCCATATACCATGATCGATATGTTATTGGGTTCTAATTCCATATTTTATGTTCATGTTCCATTCTTACATTCCTATATCCAAATGTTTATTAAAATCTCACTTATGATATTTTATTGTTATTTATTATTTTTAACCACATTTATCATTTGATCTGACCCCTTATTATGTTAAAATTTCCCCTAGAAAATAAAGAATTTAATATGGGTTCCATTTATAGAAAATTACATTGTACATAAATTTTATAGGAGATGTTAAATAATTGTTACAGATCAATAAGAAATATATATAGTGGAAAAATATTTTATTTTAAATATAAATTTGGTCTTCTGAAATGTTATGTCCAAATTATTTAAAACACTAAATAAAAAAGATGTTGTGTATAAAACCCTCTCTCCAAGGGTACCCAATAAGGGAATAGAAAAGGGGTGTATATAATTACCTCTAATACTATATTGTAGTAGTTCGTGTGTTGTAGACTATCACAAAAGATATAAGAATCACACATATGGAAGGAATTCCCATAAAAACTATTGGAGGATCTATTGATTTAATGAAAAATTAAAAAAATTCATAACAAATTAAAATAAATAAGGCTAAAACCATTCCACATTTCATTTTTAAATTAACAAATATAAAGAGACAACAAATAAGTAACCAATAGTATATTATAATGAATAAACACCACAATAAATATAAATTCATGATTTATTAATGTCCATAACAGTATATTAATTCCTCATATAATATTGAAAAATAGTTTTTATATAAATTAGGTTAGTATACTTGTAATTCCCCAACCCTAGAAGACTATAGGTGATGAATTATTTTATTATATTGGCATTGATACAAGACTCAAATCCCAAGGTATTGAATGGTTTAGTAGATTTTGAATACATGATTAAATACATCATACCCATATACATTGAGGGAAAAAATAAAACATGATACATAAAAAATGAAATGATCTTCATCCTTGAATTCTAAATAAAATATTTATTCTTCATATCCTAGGGAATTAAAACATAATAAGGGTGATCTTAAATGTTCTATATGGATATATAAATGAGAATAAATAAGGAATAAATATGAATAAATCAAAATTTAATGTTAAATAGATGATAATACATTCAATTCAAATAACTGGATAATTTATAATAAGTATGGCTAGGTATAATGCTAAAAATAAAATCTATTAAATAAATAATAACGGAATGAAATGACTCTATTTATTTCAATATATAAAACCCTCTTGGATGATAAAAATGATAACTGAAATATCTATGAAAGAAATGCCTAATTTTTGGACCGCATGTTCAGGGACCATGAAAAACAATGATGCCAAGTCCTTTCAAAAGATTGTTTTAATCGATGGGTGGAAACACATTTAATTTGGACAAACTATTTGTCTTATGAAGACATATTGATACATCATGGGGCTATATAAATTTTGGGACCACCCATAATTTTCAGTCCAAATCATTCCTTATATCTAATTTTCGAAATAAATAATATGCCTTATCAAATACCTATATTAAATTAAAAAAAATAGATTTATCAATATTTTAACTGATATTCAAAAAACAATCAATGTAAACACCATTTGTAAAATTATATATGGTATAGGTAAAATGATATCCATCACACAAAAATTTGGATATCTAAGAGATTATGAAATGAAAATTTATTATAATAATGTGACTGTTTCAAGATATGGTTAACAAAAACAAAAGAATGTGAGATTGAAAATAATAACTTTACCGCTTTGATAACTTCCAAGACAATCACATTTTTTGGGATTTTGAATGTGAAACATAAGATATCATGGATATAAAATAAGTAATGATATAATATATCAATATGGTCAGTATATACACAATAAAAATGAACTATGTCATGAAAATGATATATGCCACATGGAAGGAAATGTGAGACAGAATTCCCTACATTGAGCACAACATGTCTCCTGTGTCTTAATACTATAGAATAATAATCTTAAGATTATTATTTACCAACTTAATAAATTTTTTCATTTTTATCATTACGTGTATTTCACTTATTATTATATTTTATAATACTACTAAAATAATAATTTTTACAGTTGTTTTTTTGACAATATTTGGTTTCTGTGTCACAAATGACATTGGGAGGTCAACTATAGTCAAAGGGGTAATTATATAATCATACCCAGAATAATTACCAGGAAATACTTTTTATATTTATATATAAACTATATATTTAAAACTATTATGAAATATTTATATGAAAAATTTACCAATGATCAATCATGGAGATGGTAGATCGTACATATGTATGTGTAATGTTCCCATTTTTCAATTATTATTTCAGAAAACAGGTAAGTAACATTATATATTTCCAAAATGATCATTATATCATAAATATAAATTAATTTAATCATTTATACTTATAAATATAATCTACTTAATTTAAAATAATTACATAATGTCACAGAGGTGGTTGTCCACACGTCCACGACTGATGTTTCTACTTTTTAGTCTGCAAGGAGGGTGTTAAATAAAATGAGATATTATAATTACATAAATATTTTTTCATTATTAATATTATATAGATTTTATTTTTTTTTCACTTATACTTTATTATTAATCATTTTTACATTCCATGTATTGTATGAATGAATCACATCCCTTTAAGGAGGAGGTAGTCCACACATCCACAAATGATGTTATAATATTTACTACAAATGGAATTCACACAGATATGAATTATATAACAATTAAATAAGTATGAATAAAACAAAAATATCAAAACTATCATAAAAAAATAGGGTTTTCTACATAGTTCCCAACCATGATAGGTGGTAATTGAAAAACCAAGCAACATTGTTTAATGAGGTGGTTATTCACCGTACATAGAAACCATAAGTTCATTAGGCATTGGATGGAAGTGTGTGCTGGTTAATATAGAAAAATTAACATAAAAACATATCATTATATTTTTGATACTATTGTTATTATATAATAATGTAATAATATGAAATGGATGGGTAGAGAAAAAAATAAAATATTAATCCACATTGAACAAAATTAAATCTTTTTTGGGTACCTCCTTTTGGCTTTCACAAAAGGAATTCCGTTTTTTTTTCATCATAAAATTAGGTATATAGGTTGAGGGGAGGGATTTTGGGGGATTCTATGGGAACATTTTTTGATATAAAAGGGGATTTATAGGCTTTATTATGTGGGAGGGTGAGTGCCTATTTATAGAGGAGATGTGGTATTCTCACAAATAAAAAAAGGTATTCACTAATGAGAAGTCACCCTTTTGTGATGTGCCTCCAATAATGGTAAATATATGATATAAGGGAGGCCATGGTTTAAATAACTTTTGAAGATATCAATTGGATAGGACTATATCTCATTTTGAGAATTATGTTTAAGGATTAGTTCATTATTAGGCTAATTTTTCTTTTAATCGCATTATTTAATTTCAATCAGTTTCATGTAAATTTTGAGATATAAACTATTTTTACAATATTATAAATTATAAATTTTTCTACTTACAAATATATAATAATTTTTTCGTAGTCCAAACATATAAGTCTATAAAATTAATTAAAATTTAATCACATGGAAGGGACGATGAACATGGTTTAAAAAAATGATCAAAAGCATGAGATGTGTTTATATCCAATTTAAATGATAAATTTATTAAAATTACCTAAGTTGGATTAAATTTTTTATAATTATTGTCATCTTCCTTTTAAATTAATTTTTGAAATAATTTATAATATAAATAATTATTTGAAAAAGCGGGTTTGAATTAAAATTTAGTATTTTCAGTGCTGATCAAAAAATGAAATTTATTTGAAAATTTTCAAAAAATAACCATAGGCTAATCCATATATTTAGATATCAAAAGGGATGTTTATTTTCACCTAAAAATTTAATAAAAGTTACAAAATTTTTATTTAAAATAGGATCTTCTTAAAATGGTGGTAAAATTCCAGTTAAAAAATATAGGTTTTTATACGTAATATAGTATGAACTCTTATATTAGGACTAAAAAATATACTGTATCACTATAAAATTAGTTATGTGAAAATATAATTTATATGTTTAACTAATATTAGTAAACAATAGTAATTAAAGTAATTTATTTATACAATATGTGTTTTGAAGCATTAAAATAGTTATTTAGAAAAAATTCATATATATTGAAGCCTTTCTTATATTCACACAAGTTTAATTTAAAAAAATGAATTCAATCATATATTCTAATCAGTCAGATAACACTATTAAGAACTAAAAATTTAATGGAGAGGTATTATCTTATCATATGAAATAATAGTATCATAATATAATATTTTTGTTTAGTAAAACTCAGTCTTGCATGTAACACAGAATACTAAAAAAGTCATTATTGCATGTAACAAAAGATATCTCAATGTTTCATGAATAAAATTTTACAGAATATATTTATATCCTTTATTTAATATATCTCAAATTCATGGGATTTTTTCATTTCATTCTACACATAGTATTTTATGTCTTATATGCTATTAAATATAATAATATTTCATCAGAATTTTGAGCTGTTTTATTCTCTCCAGCATAATTAAAATTTATCCCAGTAATTTTAAAATGATCTTAGTAATCAATGGTTGGAAATTTTAAAATAATATTTTCTTTATATCCACATATTGTAAATAGGGTTATTAAAACATCTTTATAATAAAAGGGAATGTAAATTGAAAAGTTCACCCCCAACCCTAGATTTCGAATAGAGGAACATTAGTGAGAGCATAGACATGGAAGGAAAATAAAAATAGCATGTTCTAATGGAGATTGATAGAGAACAAGTTCATATGAAATTTTATCACTACAATTTGATAAATCATAGTTAGAATAAGGACATTGATGTCATCAAAAATGATAATAATAGAACAAAAATTTTGTTTCAATACATTATTCCAATATTTGCAGAATTTTATCTCCTTCTAATAATATAAGTAAATATAATTATTCAATACATTTATATAAGCACAATATTATCCTTTTTTTGTTCCATGATTTATTTATATATATTTTTATAGAAAATGATGCATCATATGGTGATGTAATACAATATTATCTAAAATCAAATCCAAATGTCATCTTAAACTATTTCATAATTGGTCCACATTTCCAAAAAATTATGATCAAACACTTTAGATGGATGGTCACAAAATTTAAAAAAAGAAAATATCAGAAAACATGTAGTGGATTTTAATCATTTCTTGCCAAACAAGTGAATATGGTAATAACCTAAATTAATAAAAAAATTGTGGAAATCAGTCATTCCTTAAATAGAATATAGATAATTATATAGATTTCTCAAATATAAAAATGATGTAAACCCTCTCAAGGAATGAAGAAACCAATTTTTGAATTAATAATTATATAGTTACTAGGTAGTCATCACTTATCCTATTTACATTTTCTAATACAATAATTTCTTTATCCAAATATCATTTTCTAATCAGTAGGAGCATATTAATGGGTATATTTTCCTTAACCATGGGTTATCAAAAAAATTACTTTATACTGAATAAATTTTATTGGTATGATTCAACAAGTGATCTCAAATCCATAATGAATAAGTTTTATGGTATATTCCATACATATTTCATAAATTATATAACCACTACATAATTTATAAAAAACTAAAATAACATTATTATTGAATCCAAATTGAAGACCACTAATCATTATAGTTTTTTTGTATCAATAACATATTCTTTACCTTGATCCCTTATCTTTTACACAGATATATTCACTTGAAAATTTGCGATTTTTGTATATTACCCCATCTTCATGCTATTATAAGTAAGAATATTATCCCTTGTATTCATACCATTAAATTATTATCCCTAGTGACCCTATTCTACACACTTATGAAGAACACCAATTAATTTTAGGAATTTCCCAGGGTGATTCATTCCACGGTTCTCACATGATGAAAATTTATTCATCATCTTCGTTGATTCACTATCATTATCTTAGTGTTAAGATGTCCTCTTTTTTTCTTGATTCAACTTTAGCCTATAATAATTTGAGAATTATTTATCTTTATTTGTTTCACATAAAACTTTTTTTCATATGATGAAATATTTTGCGACACGAGATCCTTTTAGAGACATGGATTAAGATCCTAAAATAAATTGGAAATCTTGCACTCCATTTTTCATATGAAATAAGTTTAATACAAATATAATATGGTAAATGTAGATTAATACTTTGTAACACATTATTATTCCTATTGATTTAAACTAAATTACATTCTATTCATCTCAGTTTATTCCTCATGAGTGATGTATTATTTAATAAACATTTCTTTTAAATATTTTGGTTCCATGAGTTATATTTCCAATTCTTCTATTTTATTCTGGATTACCGACCATTATTTATCACTATCAAAATGGATAATTTATTACACAAGTTTACAATTTTCATTTCACTACATCCTAAGTCCATAAATATCCTCTCTAGATAATTAATCCCTTACTCTGCTACAATGAGACTACTATTCACAATATACAATAGAGGCGTTTATCACATTAGGTGATACAACAGTGGAGAATATCACAATGGGACACATTTTTCCATCCCAGTAGGGTTATGTTTCATTAACCTATTAAGCATTCTTATTAGGTAAACCTCTATATTGTTAACATGTTTTTATACCATTATTCCTTCCATGGTCTATTTCTAAAAAAAGGATATAATAGAGTAGATCATAACATTATGTAACATAATTAATAATCCCAAAACAAGGGAAACACTTATCATAAATTGACAAAATTATCTATAACTAATTTTATAAGGCTAAATGTGGTTTCATTGGGGACATTTTTAATTTTAAATCCTTCATAATGGTTTGTAATGTAAATTTGAATTATCCTAAAAATTCCCCTTTAGAGTGTCAATCTATTTTCTCAATAACGACCATTTTCATGTACCAGGTTACACCAAGTTAGGCCAAAAACACCTTATCAGAATTGTTTCCCGTATGTACATCTGTACGAGAACTGTGTCCACTTATTATATCAATACATGTATATTTTTTTAGAATTGTGAGAACATAAACTATTATTAAAAATAAAAAAAGTATTACAACAAATGGAATTAAGGGATTTTATATTTATCATATTTCTAAAGAGGTAAAAAATCAATAGGAAGATTATATGCATGAGTGAATGAATCATGGAAACCCCCTTTTTTTAAAGAGCATCAGTGAGACTATTGGATTTATAGAAGGCATGATTGATTATATAGTTGATTGAAGAAATACTGTTTAGGAAATCAGACCATCTTGTGGTGAGATTACATTCTATATGAACGGTGATATGTCTATCTACTTTTGCAAAATTGGTTTGGTCACACTCAAACAAAAAAATCACTCCAATTATTTTGTTTACCCATGTGGACAATAGTCATGAAGGAGATCATTTCACATTAAATAGAAGTGAATTCCCCACATGGCCAATGAATTCAATCAGTAATCTCTCTATTATGATCCGTAATAATAACCATAAATCCTCCTAGACTAGAAATTCTATTGGAAGCACCATCTGTAATTCATTTTTTCCATCCAATGAATAGTGGAGTCCAAAATAATTCTTTTAAACCATACGTGAGAGGATAATTAAATAAGATATTGTCTCACTGAATCACAATAAGTTCACTAACTGAATTATTACAGTTTCTTTTATATAGATGGTTTGAATTTCAAATGACACAATCATTTTTGAAAGAGAATATTTCAAGTTGAAAGAATCATTTTCATGTGTTGCATTGTTTCTTCCCCACCATACATTATGTTATATTTCAACATAGGAATCGTGAATAAAGTTTTTCATTTTCCTTTATAGGTGGACATTCAAGACACTCTATTTTATTTATTATCATGTCCTTGTGTATTATGTGCAGATAAAAACATTGAATAGGTACATCCAATGTGAGTAATAAATAGAACATGTAATAAAAAATAGCATATATCTTCCCTAAGATGGTGAAGAATTATTCATTGAGAAACAAGAAATATACCTCGGTGTTGCAGATATGCATCAATTTTAATACAACATTGGGAAATAATCCAATGTAGTGAAAATTTGGATGGTTGAATCCACTTGTTATTAAAATCACCAATCAAACAATGTGCCCCTTGCATCATCAGATTGCATAAAATTTTAGACTTCATCATTCCATTTAATGCTAGTTCAGAAATCAGGATGTCATCTAGATCAATGAAAACTAGAATCGAAAAAACAACTTTTATATCACTTGGTTGTTGGTCTATGTTTCTCAAATGTTCAATGATGGTGATTTCATGATCAGTTATCTGATGCAAATTTTTTTTTCTTTAGTAGGGTTCCCATACATTTGTCCTAAAAAATATTATATATGAATTTCAATTCACATGCCAGTGATAATTTCTATCCACCATATTAAAAACTGATCTCAAACCAGACTAAATTGAAAATTCTCTATGAGGCAGATTTCTAGACATGAGTCACTCAATAATATGGATTTTATGAAAATCCAAGGAATTTTATTTACTATTGGACAACATAAATATGAAATGAAATTTCAAATCATTATTTAACCTTTTTGCATGTTCTTGATAGAAATCCCCCATTTATGTTATAAGGCGTGCTTTATTTCTTCTAGTTCATATTGAAATTTTTTTTCTATGATATAATATCACTCCATATTAAGATTCTCATTGCTGAATTTATGTTTTCAATCAGGGGGTCATCCATATATAAACCATATAAGAGTAATCAATCTTGGAGATCATTTTGTGATTAAAAAGAAATATTATCCTCATCATTAATAGAGATTTTAATTCCATGAGGATAAATCTATTTTTATTTGGCAAAAAATTATTGTGAAGTATGTGGCTCAAGGTTTTCCCCCAAAAAGGGTGACACCTAAACAGTTAAAATGAATATTATATTCCATTATCCCAAATGTATTATAGATATATCCTCTTCTAGAATTATTAATGTTCTTGACATAATAAATAAAATATTTCTCATAGATTATTTGGTTTCCTGATACACTCTTATAGTGAAAGTGATAATTTTTAATCTCTTTGATATTTTTCGAGTCTCCTTGGGTGAAAAAAATGAAGTCCTTAGTGAAAAAGATGTGAGAGAATAGAGGTACCACTTGTAACTTTAATAAAAATCAAGTTACCTTTTTCAACCATTTTAGTTAGAGTTCTACTAATATAATATTTAATAATGAAAAATATATTCACAAAGAGAGGGTATCCTTATCTAAGTCCGTTAGAGCAAGTGAAGTAGCCATTTGGTGATCAATTTGTGGATACCAATAAATGAGCTAAACGAGGGAGATATTTGATACATATAATAAATTTCATATAAAATCCAAATCAATGTAAAACATTTCTAATGATTTTTCAATCCATAGTATAAATGAATTTTTGATGTCATGTTCGAGAGAAACTGGACCTCATTTGATTGGTTTTCTATATTGGTTCACACATTCCGAAGACATGAGAAGAAAATATTGAATATAATATTCATTTATGAATCCAAATTCATTCCCAGAAATTATTTTATCATAAACAATGAATAGTTGGTTCAATATAATTTTGGTTATCACATTATGAATAGTGTTTTCCAAATCTATGGGTCTGAATTGGCTGATGTCACCCAAATTTTCAACTTTAGGTATAAAGGCTATTATTTGAGTGTTGGTGTCGTTCCCCATGGATCCAATATTGAAAAAACATTTAACCATATTACAATAATCCTATTGTACTATATATAAATAATATTGATAGAAGTGGCTGGTAATTTTTCCCGGGCAGGGGGATCTTCCTATGTTAAGGCCAAACACACCAACTTTAATTTAATGTTCTATGGGTATAGAAATGACTATCCTATAATATTGTTTATAGATATGTTTTGGAAAAATAACTTCTCTTAGTGATGAATTTGTTGATGGGGATTTGAAGAGGATCATATAATATGATGTAACTCAGCTGGATATAGCTTACCTTCCTTAAATAATTTTATCTTCAACAATGAGAAGATAAAGAGATGTATTATCCCTTCATGTTCTCTACAGAGCATTGAAAAAAATTAGGATTCTATCCCATTAACTAACCCATATGATTTGGAAAATATCCCTGTGTATGTTTCCTATATTTCTGAGGAGATTCTGATTCTTTGTAGAAAATTCCACATATTCAGATATATTCATAGGAAATCCATTTTTGGTGATGGACTCTTGAAGAGAATGTAATGATGATTCAAGTGATTCAATTTATTCATCTAGAAAAATAAATATATTCTTTCTCCAATCCATCCATATTGAATTAATAAATTTAAATTTTGGGATGCAATCCACATGGTTTTTATTTCCACCAATTGATTCCCAAGTCTCACCAACAATTTTATTACAGTCTTGTTGAGAAATATATGCTTTGTGGACTCTGAAAGGAAGAGGACTTCTAGGCTCTGTATGAATAAAAATTTATAAGAACGGTGTGATGGTCTGAGTTTTTCCTAGATAATTTAACATAGGATACACATATCCAGTTACAAATATAACTATCATTAACAAAATAATTATCAATTGTGATATCTTTGGATGAATTGAGGCGTTTACAGTATCGAGTATATTTTTCTCCAAAATGGTTTATCTCAGCATGCCTTGTTTCATTAATGTATTTCCTAAATTCATTAACTGATATATAGTGATAACATGATCTTAATTTCTCACCAAGTGGATAATATAAATAAAATCACTAATGACAATGAAAGGATATGAAATTGTGTTTTCCAAAGTCATTATGTGTGACCAAAGCGGTCTCCAATCAATTATGGAGTTAATAGAATATATCACTGTGTAGAATACCATTTTTCATACTTCCTAGAAGTTTCATGGTATAGAATTTTCATCTTCATTGATAATAATAGGATCAATCACGTTCTTGTGAACTCATAACCAATGTCTATCAAAGACGTCCCTAAGTTCAAATTTATTAAGAATAAAATAACTCTATCATTCAAGGGGAGTGTCATGTTTATGAAGTGTTTTCATAGAATCGAGTTGTCCTATTAATTTTGGTTTTCACATTTTAACAATTTTCATGAGAGAACTAACCATGTTAGGGTTGGCTATTAACTAACAGTTCTATAATAGTACCCTTATTTTAAAAAAGGTTTAGGGAGGAAACCAAAACTTCCTTAATTCAGATCACTTATCCATTTAGATTTCCAAGAGGATCCAACATTTATTTGGATTACTATAGGGTGTATTTTTATACTAGCATCAATAGGAAAATCATGCTGAGCATCCACTTCCTTGAGCATGGTAATTAGAGTATAGGGCATCAATGAAACCATTCTTATTCCAAGTCTAAACTTCATTTTGTTTCATTCCGGAAATAGACTGGGATAAATCCCATTGATCGACGTGAGTTGGTAATATTTCTTTGAACATAGTGCCATATTTTGATCTTTTTCAATCAGGTATATAATAAAAATTACATATTTCATTGAACTATAAAATTTAAACAAATTAGAGGAAAATTACACCAAGTTACCATCATCCTTTTTTAATGAATCGACAATCCTACTTGTTAAAAGGTTTTATCATACTTACTAGGGAGATGTTCCCCCTACTCAGAAACAGATACCAATATTGCACCATTTCTAGCCATAACATTGAATTTAAGAGGCAATGTGGCTATTATGGAGTCATGAATGGGATTATTCTTTCCTCTATTAACATATTTCCTGGCCATGACAGATTTTATTGGCTATGATTATTTTTTCATAATCATCTACTTCTCTATTGAGTTCCCATCCAATTATTAATACTTACAATATTGGGGAAGGCAGTAATAGAAATTTGGGTTATTTCCACAGATTTATAGCCACAACTTATAAACATTATGAATATATCAAACCTAAATCCATGATGTTTGTGGTTGTACCATACCCCATCGTGCTTAATCCTCCTCACCCCAACATTAATCGTGATTCTTCTCTCCCTACAAACCTTATTCAGCTTCCCTACGAATTTATTTTTCACATTAGTATCTCGTTCTTTCTATCTGCCTCCACAACCATTCTTCCTCCTCTGAGCCTCCTGTTTTCGCATCTGCATCCCCGACTCTTCATCACCTCACCGAGTCACTACATCTACCTTCAACATCCGGCAACTGACTCCCCACCTTTCTACCCCCCTTTCCAGCATCTGTATCCTCACATCCCCACCTACTCTTTCTCAAATCGCCATCTCTTCCTCTCATCCTCCCCACCTCCATCGGTTCTTTTAAACCTTCTTAGCTGAAAATTTGGATCTACATCGCAGATCATCCCTATTAAGCACCCACATAGATTCCCTTCCCCTTGGATTTCAAATTGCCTACCTCATGGATCCCATAAATAGTAGCCACCATTCCCTTGTAGGCTCTATTCCCAAAAAACTAATGGAAGATATGTATTTCATTATCCCATAATTTAATATAGAATTTTAAATTCAATATTTCTACATTTTTTAATCCCACATATGAATGAATTCCATGCAGTTTTTATTGTCTCAATTCCTCTTTATTCAAAAAATTTGAGTCTCATCACTCATTTAAAAGACCAGGATCTCTTCTATATCAATCTCTAATGTGTCATTTCTCAGAGTTAAACATTTTTCTTGATATTCTCATCCCTACAACCATGTTTTTGTTTTATGGAAATTTTTCAACTAAAATCATCACCATAGTTTCCACTAATTAATTTCCATAGACTTATTATTATTTTAGTGTTTTTGGTCTTTGTTTTTATGACACAATGATCTTTATTTAACTTTAGATACTTCATTGGTTGGTCTTTGTTTCATTTGTGCATGAATAAAGGAACATAGGTCACTGTTTTTGAATTTGAATGTGAAAAATAAGCATAATAATATAAATTTACATGAATGTGTGACCTATATTCTCTATACAATGACTCAAAAATAAATTTCATTGACACAATATATTACTCTTCTAATGAATCATATTCCCAAGAATATTTTCTATTTATGTTTGTTCATAGAATGAGGCTCTTTATGAGTCTTGTAAATCTGCAGATCATTATGAAATTAGTTATGTTATTGATGTGACTCCCATTTTTTCAAAGGTAGTTTGTAATATCCCCATAATTATCAGTACACCATATTTATCATCATATCAATAATTTATGTATACCCTTATCTTCTTCTCTATGGTGTTTTATTCGTATATCATAGTGTGAATATGTCCTCTGAATTAGTATTTTTACATTATCAAATAATAACATCATGGACATCGTTCATCCACTTATTCATAATCTACAAGATCTTATGTAGATAATTAATCATCTATTTATGTGTGGTATTAATGTTTGTAGCATAAGATTCTCATCGAACATGAGGTTGAAAAATATAGAGATTATGTGGTTTCATTTGAAAAATAGTGTGTGTTCATGTATTAATAGGTACATAGAAATGCACCAAAGATATCCCACATTTATTTTTACATCAATATATATCATCTTTATGAAAAAAAATTATTCCGTCAAATATTAGTTAAAGTATGATGTGATCATGGTCAATCACATGGAAAACCATGTTAACCCATGGATGTGGATACTAAGCACCATTCGTCCACATACACTCTTCTACACCCAACAATACATTTAGGATATCTAACGCTTAATATATGCTATTATCATATGTCATCTAGGATTTGAGCGTGTATGATGTCTCCATGGTGCTGGCTACTCAATTTATTTTTTGATTTGGAGACATGGCCAATTTTTTAAAATCACATAAATTTCCCCTTTCCAAATTGTATTATGAGTAATATAGAACCCATCAACACTCCAATTACCCTTTAATCCCAAACTCTATCACATAATTCAATCATATTGTTATAAAATATTTTTTATTTCTTAACATTATATAACACAGGGATGGTATAAAATCATTTTCAATTCGATCAATACTTATATAAGTGACCATATCCTGAGAAATACAACTGAAAAAAATCTCTATAGCTTCATCCTTTCTATCAACATTCTTTGGAAAATATTTCTTAACATGCATAATTTCTTTAAGAAATGTCAAAGAACTTCTTCAAAAAAATATTGATATGAATCATCTTTTCTTCCATAATCATGATAAGTACAACCAAAACAGGATGTGGGTTCAAAAATCACTACCTATTTATTTTCTGTATATACCCAAGCTAGAAAATGGTGTGTCATTATGTAAACCAATTATACTTCTTCATTCATTATTATTCTTTCATTTCCATTATTCAAAATTAATATAAATTATATAATAGAGGATGGTATCACATAAAAATAAGAAACATGCTATCATTCCTCCGACTAATATTCTACATGATCCATGATCTATATAGAAAACATGAGGAGTTGAGTTTAGACAGTAAAGTTGTCTATTGACCAATAGATAATGATATCAACATAGAAAAATTTCCATTACTCATTCATAGTTTATTCATGTTTACAAATTTTGAAACAAAATACAACCAATTTATTTATTTTTTTCTTCATATAAGAATAATGTAAGATCATGCACCCATATCAAAACACTAGTTAGAAAAATTTAGGTGAATGTACCATGTATTAGAAATTGGTATGGAGATATTTTCCAAAATTTCCACTTTTATATTCCTTGATTAAAATAAATTCCCTCCCTTAATATGTAGATTGATTTTTTGGGAATCTATGTATAAGAGAGTATCAAGTCATAAAATTTCAATGAAAAATTAACAATAACATTCCCAAATTAATATTTTAATAAATTATCATCTTGGGAGGCTTATCAAGAAACTCCCCATCAATGGATGTGTCATGAACCAACCCGGGATGACCCTAAACCGGTCACCCAAACCGGTCTGTGACATAACCCGAGAGGCATTCCTGATCATTCTGGGTGGGCGACAAGTGCCAGGGAATCAACAGTGGATGTGGGAATGATTCTGACCAATATTAATAAATTAATTAGAAGAAATAAAAAATGAGAATTGCAGAGTTAATAAAACAATTAATTAGACTAAAAGAAAAAAATAACGCTAACTGAGCTCGAAGACTGAACTAACTCGATGCGACCTCGTGGGTCAATCTTCGGCTCAATGATCAAGCATCGCCCAAGGCTAGCTCACTCAAGTTGCAGCCTGCACAAACACTAAAAATAGAAAATAACTATAGGCATGAGAATTAAAACTTAGTAGGCTAGCCTGATATCAATTCCCAATGTGATACCTTTAAAATAAAAGAAACATCATTTCATGTTTGAACTACAATTTATAAATGTATGCTTTTTAAGTATTTTTCTTAAAAGAAAAGAACAAACCATTTACCGTAACATTTTTCAAATTTGGGTTCAAATCATTAGTGTCAATGTCTTTTGAGAAATGGAAAGTGATGTTTAAATTTTCTAATTTGTACAAAGAGGATTAAACACTTTCGTTTAAAAACTATTTCTAGAAAACAATTCAAAACCAATTTGTCACATTCAAGGAATACAATATACAAAAATGCAAAAAAGTAAGTACACAACAAAGTTAACGTAGAAATAAATACCAGTACTAAATCATCACTGCATGTAACTAAAAAGTTATAGACATGGGTGAACCTATAAGATCAAGAATAAACTAGAAGACACCAATACATCATATACCATCCTCGTTGACAAGCCACAGACGATGAAATGAAAATTCCAAATATGCTCGACCATTCTTTCTTAGGAAGGACGATGGAAAATCACATAATAATAAACCTAATATAAGCAACTACTATGTCCCACTGGTATGTACCATAACCTTCTAGTGAAGCAATAATTCTTTGAATATTTTATCAATATTCTAGTTTCCAATGTCTCAAGTATTAAAAAATGTGGTGAGCCAACCGATGCCAGTCAAACATCCAACCACATACATATACATATATATATATATAATAATTCACAATAGGAAACACTTTGAGCCACTCCATGGGACAACCTATTGACTTTGAACCATTCAAGAACTCGGGAGCCTCTAAGCATGGGCTCCCAATCAATCAGTCGCAACCAAGGCAAGAGAGTTATCTATGAGGGTTTTAATCAAAAAAATTACATCATTTCCGATAAAGTTACAAACAAGCATTAAAAACCTTTCACAATCACTAATAAAAAAGGTAAAACTTCTTTATAAGGCCAAAACAAGTTTGAAATCATTTAAGGAGCCCCAAAACACTACTTCACAGATGGCCAATATTTTTATAAAACCAAAAAAAACATTTTATTTTTTTCAAAATAAATGGTAAAATCTAACCAGAAACATTCACAAGAGAACCAAAATACATGTTCATCATTACGAAGAAATAATTTATCATTAAACTAGAACTAAATTTGATATTCCGTGAAATATGTTTAAAATCCAAACGTGCATTATTTCACTATTGTGCGTCCGTTCACCAAGAAAATATTTCAAGTGTCGTGCATTAAATAAACAGAATATTTTACATCGAGTAATTATTTAAAAATTAATTATCTAATACAATTTTCCATTTATTAAAATTGATTAAACATTTAATTGAAAAATTAGCATGTGCAATCATTATAAAAAGACACCATTTTCACATCACAAGAATTGAATTGAAATTTTGAATAATATATTAATTAATTCAAAATTGAAAAATAATTTTTAGCACACATATATATATAGGGCACAAACAGCAGGAAGTAATGTAGCCTAAATTATTGAAGCAATGAAATGGGAACTTACTTCATGAAAAAAGCACAATGACGACTCATTCTTGGAAACAAAGCACGACGATGATGCTCACTCGAAAACGCCACGCACGGGTCCTAAAAAGTCAAACCGACCCAAAACAACATTTAATTAAAAAACATCTAATCAAACCGTGTAAATATATATATAAATATACATATATATATTAGGGGATCACACTGGAAGAGGCGACATACCGAAGTAGAGCAGGACAGAAGTTGATCGCCGGTATTGCGTGCACCGGTCGGAGGAGGTTTGTGCGGCTTGAAACTGGCTGGTCGGGGTTCCGGCTGGGGTGGCTATGTAAGCAGAGGAAGGGAGTCAGGGCGGGCTGGCTGGGTGTAGTGGCAAACCGAGAGGAGCCAGGGTGCCGGGTGTGTTGCTCCTCCTAGGGGCTTTCGACTGCCGTGTAAGAGAGCTGGATGCGACTTGGTTCACCGCCATGAAGTATGAGGTTGGGGCAGTTGATTGCTACGCTACAAGGAAGGCTGCTGTAAGGGAAAGGAATCCATGACTGGGAAACTTGGGTTGCATTGGGGAGAAGATCCACACTGGCCTACTCATGTGTAGCAAGGGGGGAAGTAGTGGAGGTGCCACATGTATGTAGAGAAAGGGGGGAGGCCTCTATTGAGACCTGCTGAAAGCAGGGGGCTGGGTCGCACAACGCACAGGGATGGGCACACGACGCCAGGGGAAAAGGGGGTATCTTGATAGGGTTTACAATAAAACACCATAAAAAAGAAAAAAATCTAATTAAAATATAAACAATAATAATAACCATAATAAGAGTAATAATAATGATAAAAAGGAATAATAAGAATAATAAAATCATAATGGTAAGAATAAAAAAAATAAGAGGATTTAATTATTTTAATGATAATAATGTATTTAGAAACAATAAAAAATTTAAATGCCAACAATTGGTGTGAATTTTAATTATATAAACTTTATATTTCAATATTTCGAAGAGAGTGAGAAGCGTAGTTGTTTGGGCGAGGTCATGCAGCTCCAAATTAATGCTCCTCCCGTGTGCCCGACGATGTGGATTCCAAAGAGCGCACTTTTTAACAAACCTGAAGGAAAAAATTCATTCAGGACACACCTGAACCACAAAGAAAATTATTTAAGGTAGAAATTAATTAAATAAATATATAGTCATGGGTTGGGGTGTGACAATTCTCCCCACCATAATGATTTACACCCCAGGAAAGACACGCCACCATCCATCCGATCTATCAACACCTAAGGACTCCACATTAAGACGATCCAACCCCTTTAAACATATAAATTCCATCGACCTACTATGGGACTCGACCTAATTTTCAGAAACAGACCACCTGTATAGGGGAGGCCTAAACGGACTCCCAACCATATGGACTAAACTGGAACCTGATAACGACTTAAGAGAAAACTCAAAGAGACTCATAGTGGGTCACCCCATAATAAAGAACTGACCTATTAGTGATCAAATAGAAAATCAACTTAGGCTAGAACGGGGCCTTAGTCATGAAATAAAGAGCATATCAAAAACATTTAAACCACTCACTCCCATCCAAAAGGGACATGAGTTGATCTGAAAAGTCTGCACAAACCAAAAACACTTACCACATGGGAGGGGAGGGAGGACCCAATGATTGAATCATTGTAACCATGATCGACGACTAATCAAGCCCCATCAATTTGGAAAAAACACAAACCAAAGTTGAAATTGATTCACATGGGTGGCCCACACAAGGTCACTAATCAGCAACATGCATCCAAAAATAACAATTACCAACATTTCATTAGGGATAAGTCCATCACGCACTTTGTGATAAGAAGATAATTACACCGATCAATAATTCATAGCAGTCATACTAAAATTTCCTCACCATAACGATAGTGGCACAACCTTATATATGCTTCTTAAAATTCCCTGGGGTTCCTGACTATGCGCCAGGTCCACTCCGAGGCCTTTTGGATGGAGCTCTGATGGATGAAGTAGCTTCTGCCTTAAAGTCCGGTTCTGATAATCCCTATAAGAAACACACATATTTTTATTTTACAAAGGAAAAGACAGTGCTTTGAAAGGAAAACCACACTGACATTGAAAAATAGAGTCCAATAAAATACCCACGACATTCCCATATATTTAAAATAGAAAACAACACCTATAAAACATCCACGATAAGAGATCTCTTACACTGGAAGGAAACATACATAAGAAAACCTTAAACAAAAAAACCATCATCACATCACTTCTGAGAACTTCCCCTGTGACGCTTACTAGAGATGCCTCAATAAAATTGTTGTAATTAACTCAATATTTCCCAAGAATGACAGGGCTTCAGAGAAAATGTACACGACAGCTTCTTGTGACCCAGCTTGCGACACTGATAACACTTGAGGATATTTCTCACTGAAGAGGTTGATGATAGATCCTGAGGACTTTTGATTCCACAACATTCTCCATCCACATTTGATCACTTACTCATATTCTTGTTGGAAGTATCCCCACTATACCTAAGAATTAAACGAGGAAGGACCTCTTTGAGTACTCCCACCATCATGGCTTCGACAGGTAAAGATTGTCTTGCCACATCAGCAAATGATGTTAGGTTGGATTATGACACCTTCGACTATTGATCAGGGTAAAGACCTGCCTCGAAGGATTAAGCCTTTCATGGATACATCTTTGGAATAACATGAATAATAAGGGACTAGTTCCATAAAGCGCATGAAATATTCCAATAAAAATCAGTCACCCTACTACAAACAACATATCTCTATCCTTTTCTCACCCTTTCTTCTTTAGAGAAATACTGACGAATGAATAGTGACTTGAAAAACTCTAATGCAAGCTCTTGAAAGGGCTTTTTTTGAGCCACTTAATTCCACCACATCCACAGTGAACCTTCAAGCATGAAGTTTAAAAACATTACCTTCAACGAATAGAGAAACTCAATGAGCTTAAAGTACCTTTCAATCTTTCTCATCCACTCCTCTGCTATAGAAGGGTCTACTTGGCCATAGAGGAGAGGTGGGTCTAGCTTCCGAAACTCAAGAATAAATTCCTTAGGTTGATCAACTGTACTACGATCACCCATCGAAGCTTCAAGGGGATAACAGATAGACAAGAAAAGTCAAGAACCCAATTAATGCCAACTCAATAAATAAAAATCCCCAAAAAAACAAACACTTCGTATATGAAAGTCTCTAAACACAATAAAACAAGTCATCTTAATATCAAATCATGCCTTTTGAAAACAACTTTAATTTAAAACAAGCATGGTGGGTTAAACCCTCACCATTGATATTTTTTAGAGTCCGACTCACATGCATGTATTTGTGCCACCCCGAGCATCCATCAACCATACCAGATATCCTTTCATAATCTAACATACCACTATGCATGTGAGAACTCCTAGGAACACCATGGACAAAACAAAGGAACTTATTTTTTCCCAAAAACAAATCATTCATCCCATTTTCTTTAAAACAATCTTCAAATTAAATATTCCATTTCAAACAACGATTTTTCAAAACCAATTTTTTAGATACAAACTACTTCTATAAGTCAAAATAGGGACAAAACAAGTCAAACATGGAACTAGTGTTGGTGGATGACTTGACCATATGGTTGGTGGCCATATGTCAAACACGTCACCGACACAAAGATCATTTTTAGACCATTCCCCTAGCTCGACATGGCTTGCCATGTCGTGAGGCTTAGGAGGACTATTATCCCATATCCCTTTGTCATATCCCAATAACAAAATGTTCCACAAATACACAAAAAACTAATTAAACCGGACTTCCTAGAGAAATCTAAGGATCAGAACGAGAAAGAGTTCTCGATTCTCTTCCCGCACCCACCCCTTGAGTCCCGATAATCCTACTCTTTCATTCTTGACATCACAAATAACAAAGGGAACTCTAAAAATCAAGGTCCTCTAAGAGCTGACTGGCTCTAATACCATTTTTTCATGAACCATCTCAGGACGACCCTGAACCAGTCACCCTAGACGGTCCGCGACATGACTCGAGAGGCGTTCCCGATCCTCCCGGGCTGGAAACATGTGCCCGGGCATCAAACGAGGTTCTGAGAACGATTCTGCCCAATATAAATAAATAAATCAGCAGAAATAATAAATATCAACATAGAATAAATAAGACATGTAAAGCAACTAAAAGAAAAAAACGCTAACCAAGCTCGACGACCGAACTAACTAAGTGCGACCTCGCGGGTTACTCTCTAAATCAACGATCAAGCCTCGCCCAAGGCGAGCGCTGTAACACCCTGAGATTTTATGAGAATTGTTTTTATGTCTTAGGTTATATGCAACACCAAAGGAATCTTTCACAACATGCAATACAGAATTGGATTGCATTACACGTAATTGCGACTTTTCTCGATAGCGTGTGTAGTACGCAATACCGGGTTTCACGAAACAATGATATATTAATATAGAGTAGACATTATGAATACTATCAACCAAATTTTGAATTTTATATCATTATTATTCATCTTACACATTTTCTAGAATATGTTAAGAGAACAAAATAAATTTTTCGGGTAAAATAAATATTTTTTAAAAAATGCAGTTTTGCCGCCTTTTGATGGTGCACCCACATTAAATCTATTTTTTGACATGTTTATAAGTTAAATTTGACAAAATAAAATTCTTCTTTTGAATCAAGGTATAAAGATTTACTTTGGATTAATTTTTGATATTTTTCTGATAACTTTCATATTTTGATTAATAGTAAAAATATGCTAATTTTTTAATTAAAAACAACTTTTTTTATTGAGATAATTTATATGGTTAAATTATAATATTTAATGGGTTTAAAGTATAAATAGAATATATTTTTACCATTTAATATAATTTATGTCATTAGCATTAATTTCACATTGAATTCATAGGTAAAAACATTTCAATCTTTGGGAATGTTTTAACTTCTAAAACCCGTTTTCTTAACAACAAGATTTATTTTAAATTAATTACTAAAACATATATGTTTTGAATTTTGGAAAATGGATTCCATATTTGGAATCAGTGGGTCCAAATTATGTAAATAGGCTACTTTTTATTTTTGGGCATTATGAATAGTAATTACGGTAAATTTTATTTACCGTAGTTAAAGGTAAATAGGGTAATTAAGGGTAAATATAAGATTATAAAATTACCCTAACACCTACCAAAATCCTATTGGATGACTAAAAGTCGACCCATATCATCTAAGGGTATGATTAGATTAATTTAATGGACTTTTTTCTATGAAAATAATTTAATTTATATTAAAACCAAAGAATGTGACAACATGTCACCTTCTTAAATCTTATCAGTATAATAATTTTAATTTATTGATAAACATAATGAAACTTCGAACATGAATAGTCTCCAGAAATATAATACAATTATCTTAATTATAGGAATTTATTTAGTATTTTTAGGGATTAAATAATTATCATTAATTATGACACAATAGTGATGTTCAAATTATTTTATTAATTAAAATATAAAATAAATGGTTTTAGAAATATTAAAATAAATATTATATGAACTATTTAATGTGCTTCACTAATTTTCTAGAAACATATGACATTTTATTAATCTATTAAAGCTTTTAGTTCGAACATATCTTCTGTATATATTTTATTTAAATTCAAATTAATGAATAGTGTTAAAATTGACAATATTGTTATTTTATAAAAATAACATATTATAAAATTGTTTAAAAATCACAAAAATATTTAAAAATTATAAATTAAAATTTATATGGTCGAAAATGTAAATTTTTTTCAAATTATGGAAAATTCAAAACACTTATGTAATTATTTATAATAATTTAAAATTTAGAATATTATTACCATAAATAATATTAAATTGATAAATAAGGATAAATAAAGTTGATAATGTTTAAAATAAATTCCTAACATGTCTAAATTTTATTTTCTGATGAGATTAAAACCATATATCATCTAATCCTCAGATATGTGTCATTTTGGATGTTTATATGTGGGGTTGGGATTTAATATAAACTAATATTTCTTATACTTCCAAAGGTGCTCCTCTCCTCCCTTATAAAAGGGAACCTCCTCCCTATCCTCCTCACACTAATTTGATCCTTCAAGTTCAGAAACTCCCTTCCCATTTCACTTCCCCACTTCCCAAGAAACATCCTATAGGTCCTGGTCTTCTTCGAAGACCAATTTTAGTTCCCTAAGAGGAGGTCTCAAAGAGGCGCTTCAAAGAAGAGGTAATGTTCGTTAATGATTCATTCAAATTTATTTCTTCTTCCACTTCATATTCTTTAGTTTTTTCATTATGAATTAATAACATAAGTATCACTCGTATACTGACATGTTATTATAAGTACGAAACAACCTATTTCACCATCTATCCATCGTACGGAAAATGAAATCATCGCGCGTGCGTACATACAGAATACCGTCTCCATGCCGTGGTGTAATCTATTTTCCATCACCACCTCACTTGGATGGGTATAATGGTGCAAATAAATAACTATATATCATTATTTTAAAGTGTTATTGAATCTAAAATTGTATACTTACACTCCAATACAATTCCACAATCATGGGAACGATATCATCGCTCGTGCGTACGTACGGAATACCGTCTCCACAATGTGATGTGATTCGTTCTACATGTTCTTCATTGCATAATGATTATATAAATGAATATAATGAATGAATATGATATATATTACACTAATACCATTCTGGAAATTAGGTATCTATAACCTAAAGAGAATAATAAGAATTTATTCGACAAAATACGCATAAGAACAAAAAGTATTAAACACAGGAATAACAAGTAGTAACGAAATATTACTAATAAGAAGCTAAGAATATGACCATATATGATATCATAACAATAAGTATGATTCTGGAATAAGTCAATAACATTATTTAAATCATTATACATGAGGTTCGGACACTTACGAAGCAAATCCGACCTAAGGTAAAGGAAAATATCACAATCTCATTTTTATCCGAGATTGTTTATACGTTGGTATTTTCTGGGGTGTATTTTATCATCCACATCCATGTTTCCCCAATATGTAATATTATTTTCATCCAACTACAATTTTTTAAATCCAATTTTACACTTCAGTGAGTTTTAGAAAAATATATGAAAGGAATCTTTTGTCATTTTTCGTACAAGGTACTTTTTGACTTTTCCGACAAAAGTACGAGAAGAATGTTTTTTTACCTTATACGGCATGAATGGATTTTTAAAACATTATTTACAAGAAGCTTACTTTAGATGTTTTCAAGTTTATTTTCAATCAACTTATTTTAGTTTAAAATTGTATGACATGTTAAGAAAGGAAAATGTTTTTGAAGTAGAAATGATATTTTCCTCAAGAATGGAGTTCAAGTGTTTTATCAAAATTATTTTCCATCTAAGATAATATAGGGTTCTGTTTCTATCCCTATTATTAAAATGATTTGATTATGTTATGAGGGAATTATTTTTATCTTATATGAATTGTTTTATGACGTCATGATGTTTAAGAATACCATTATTATTTCATGGGTTATGCAATGATGTATGATTTATGATTTTGTGGCACACATAAGAATGGTATCATTATGATATGGGTGGGACCTATATCTCCCTCCAATGAATTGGGTAAAGATTTATATCTCATGAGATACACATGGCTGGAACGACGGGTTAAACCTATTCAGTGGAACAAGATTGAAATGAGGAGTGATCTCAGTTCAGAAATGGACTTTGTCCGCTATGATAGTTTTGGAAATGAGTCTTGAATACTAAGAAATGATTCTATATGATTATGTGTGTATGACACGAAGTTTCATGTTATATGTTATGATTATTGGGATTAAATTTCACTACTATGATTTATCCCATGTTATGAGATTATGATCTCTTTTGCAGGTTAAGATTTTTTCCAAAATGTTATGTTCTTATGAATATGATGTGATTGATATTTCTTTTGTTTACCCTTACTGAGAATTTGAGCTCATATTTTTCTATGATTTCTTTCCCCAGGTCAGGAAGAAGGATATTAAGTAATATATGCTGAAAAGGGAATATAGATATGATGAAATAAATGGGAGACAGTGTAGATGCTTTATGAACCAGTTGTTTATGATTCCCAGTTTCTAAAGACACTATACCTATATGGTCCTTTCGTGGTTTTTTTATATTTTGTAATAAGTGTACATCAATTTTGAAGTACTAATATTGTATGTAAATTATGGGTCGCTATAGTTGGTATCAGTGGAAAGTTATAGTCAACCTTTGGAAACTGGGATGCTATAGCCTTAGCAAGAATCCTAAGGATATGTATAAGCATAGAACACACTCATAGTGTTTTAGAAATAGCCATGAATAACCAATGATAAGACCTTAAGTGTGAAATTTTATTCTTGATTATGTGGTTTTCCTATTCTAATTAGTGTTTCTCACACTATTCTTCTTGGTTTTAGTCAAGGGCTGGAACCCGAAGGAACCGTGTCAATGAGGAATGTAACGGGCAATGCAATGATTGTCCCCCTGAGCAACCAAACGTTATGGGAGATGGAATGGAAAATCTTGTAGCCATGCTCACACAACTTTCTCAAGCTATGAATCATGCAGGACTTCCAAACTAGCAAAGGAAGGAGCAACATTCTGTTGAATCCTTCATGATGCAGCGTCCACCTTCATTCACCGGGTCTACTGATCCATTAGTTTCTGAAAAATGGATTAATACTACTGAAAAGATATTTTCAGTTATTCAATGTTCTGAACATGAACAATTCATCTTAGAAGTGTATCGTTTGGAAGGAGATACTGATCAATGGTGGAATATTATTAAGAATATGAGTCCAAGAGATTAAATTGAGTCCATCGAATGGGACGAGTTCAAGAACTTATTTTTCAAAAAGTACTTCCCTCGTAATCTCCGAAAAAAGATGGAGAAGGAGTTTCTTGATCTAAAGAAAAAGTATGATGAATCTATTGGTACCTAGGAAGAAAATTTTACAAGACTTTCAAGGTACGCTTCTAGTATTATTATCCAACCTGAGAGTAAGATCGATCGATTATTTAGTGGATTAAAACCAAGTCATCGAAGGGAGTTAGCCATAAGGGACTTCAATAGCTATGAGGAAATCGTTCGATGTTCTCTCAAATTTGAGATGGACATTACAGTAACCCATCAGTCATATGGGTTTGATAAGAAGAGGAAAATGGAATTCAAAGGAAAATTTAAAGAGCACACTGAAAAGAAGATGAGTTTTCCCTTATGCTCAAAGTGTGGAAAGATACATGGAGGGAGTTTTCCTAAAGGTACATGTAAATGTTTCAAATGTGGAAAGGAAGGTAATCAGGAATTTGAATGCCGCAATGATGGGAATAAGATTTCTAGTGATGAAAACAATGAAAAGGCTACAAAGAGTACACCTCCTACATTTCAATGTTACAAGTGAATGGAAATAGGGCATTATGCCAATCAATGCCCTAATCCAAGGATTGTTGATGACGATTGATGTCAACAGACTCTTAAGGCTAAAGACAAAGGAGAGTCACAAGCAATTTCTATCAGCGATGTGGAGTATGATAAGGAAGTGGTGAAAGGTACTCTTACCATCCACTCTAAAGTAGAAAATGTTTCATTTGATTTTGGATCCACCCACTCCTTTATTTCTGAAGAATTTTCTAAGGGTATCACCGTATTACCTCAACAATTAGATGTTGAGTTAGCTGTGACAACCCCTAATGGCACAACAGTCGCATCAAATTTTTATAATTCTTCATCGATTGAAGTTTGTGGGAATGTGCTTCCTACAAATCTTGTAATCCTTCCTATAGTGGAATTTGATATTATTCTTGGCATGGATTGGCTTTCTCTATATGGAGCTCTTATCAATTTCCAATGAAGGGAAGTCACATTTCATATTCTAGATCAATCTATGATCGTCTATAGATGCAACGATGAACATAACCTTCTAGTGTAAATTTCTTCTATCTTATGGGTCTTGATTCCACTAAATAAAGGTTATTTAACTCAAATGGTTGGAGAGAAACTCACGATTAATAATATTCCCATTGTACGGGAATTTTATAATGACTTTCCAGAGGAATTTCCAGGTCTTCCACCAAATCGTGAAGTTGAGTTTTCAATAGAACTCGTACTAGGTTCTTTGCTTATTTCAAATACACTTTATAGAATGGCCCCAATTGAGTTGAAGGAATTGAAGAAGCAAATCCAAGAGAATCTTGATAAATGATTCATACGCACTAGTGCGTCACCTTGGGGAGCACCTGTTCTGTTTGTTAAGAAGAAAGATGGATCGATGAGACTCTGCATTGATTATCGAGAACTTAACAAGATCACTATCAAGAACAAATATCCTCTCCCGCGCATTGATGACCTATTTAACCAACTACGCGGAGCTCAATACCTTTACAAGATTGATCTTTGTTCAGGGTATCATCAATTAAGCATCAAAAGGGAGGATATACCAAAGACAGCTTTCCGTACAAGGTATGGACACTATGAATTTATAGTGATGCCATTTGGTCTTACTAATTCCCATGCTATCTTCATGGATCTGATGAATAGAGCCTTTAGAAACTATGTTGATCAGTTGGTGGTAGTCTTTATAGATGATATTTTTGTCTATTCAATGAGCAAGGAAGAACATGAAGATCACATGAGAATTGTATTAAAGACCCTAAGAAAGGATAAGATTTATGCCAAATTTACCAAGTGTGAATTTTGGCTTCAAAAAGTTTCATTTTTGGGTCACATAATCTCAAAAGAGGGGATATATGTGGATCCAGCAAAAACAGAGGTTATCGAAAGATGGTTGAGACCAACAACAGTAACTGAGATCCGAAGTTTTCTTGGTTTGGCTGGATATTATCAATGTTTTGTGAATGATTTTTCACGATTATCTAATCCACTCACCAAGTTGACTTAGAAAGGAGTTAAGTTTGTTTGGACGAAGGAATGTGAAGAGAATTTCAAGGATTTGAAAATAAGGTTATCCACTGCACCTGTACTCACACTTCCTTGTAGTGGAGAAAGGTTTGAGATCTACAGTGATGCATCCAAGAAGGGGACGGGGTGTGTTCTTTTGCAAAATGATATGGTGATAGCTTATGCCTCACGACAGTTGAAAATCAATGACCAAAATTACCCAACTCTTGATTTGGAGTTAGCTGTGGTAATCTTTGCATTAAATATTAGGAGGAATTATCATTATGGAGAACGGTGTGACAATTATACTGATAATAAAATATTAAAGTATATTTTCACATGAAAGGAGCTGAATATGCGCCAAAGAAGATGGTTTGAGCTGATTAAGGATTACAACTGCTGAATTCATTACCACCCTCGGAAAGGAAACAAGGTGGCAGATGCATTAAGTCGACAAGACCATTCTAGTTTATCCATGATGAGGATCACAAAAGATCCAATATTTATGGATTTACAAAGGATGGATCTTGGAATTATAATGAAAGGGGAAAATCGTATCTTTCTCAAATGAATATTCAATCATCTATACATGTAAAGATTAAAGAGGCATAGAAAGAAGATGTCGAGTTACAATAGAAGGTGAGAAATATTCATGAATTCAACCTTCATTGTGATGGAATAATAAGGCTCAGGAATTGGGTTTGTGTTCCTCCCATCCCCGAATTAAAGAAGGAGCTGCTGGATGAGGCTCATAGTTCTTCATTCTCTATTCGTCGTGGAAGCACGAAGATGTATAGGGACCTGAAAAAGTACTTCTGGTGGGATGACATGAAAAGAGATGTTGCTGAATATGTCTCTCGATGCTTGGTTTGTCATCAAGTTAATGCTGAGAGACATAAGCCTAAGGGGATGTTACAACCATCACCCATACCATAATGGAAATGGGAAAACATCACTATGGACTTTGTCACTGGACATCCTAAAACATCCAAAGGCAATAATGCTATCTGAGTCATAGTTGATCATCTTACAAAGTCTGCACACTTCATTGCTATTAGAGAGGATTTCTTTCTAGATCATCTTGCCATGATATATGTAAAGGATGTGGTAAGATTGCATGGAGTACCACTTTCTATTATATCCGATCGGGATCCGAGGTTTACCTCAAAGTTCTGGAAAAGTCTTCAGCATACTCTGGATACATAGTTGAGTTTCAACACTTTTTATCATCCCCATATAGACGGTCAGTCTGAGAGGAAAATTCAAACACTAGAAGATATGTTGAGAGCTTTCTCTATAGATTTCAAAGGTGGTTGGGTTCAACACCTACCTTTGTTGTTATTTTCTTATAATAATATATTTCACTCTAGTATTCAGATGGCTCCTTATGAAGCTCTCTATGGAATAAAATGCAGGACTCCAACTTGCTGGGATGAAGTTGGGGAAAGAAATATATTAGGATCTTATCTTGTTGATGAAATGGCAGAAAAGGTCAGATCTGTTCAACAACACATAAGAGCAGCTTAGAGTCGACAAAAAATTTATGTCGATAACTGAAGAAAAGACCTAGAGTTTGAAGTGGGTGATAAAGTGTTCTGATGAATATCTCCGTGGAAGAGGGTCATGAGATTTTGAAAGAAGGGAAAGTTGAGCCCTAGATATATCGGTCCTTTTGAAATTCTGGATCATGTTGGGAAGGTAGCTTACCGATTGGTGCATCCACTGAATCTCTCTCAAGTTCATGATGTGTTCCATGTATCTCTCCTGAGAAAGTACATACCTGATCCTTCACATGTACTAAGCTCAGAAGTTGTACCGCTGGAACAAGAGCTTTCTTATGAAGAACAGCCGATAGAGATTCTAGATCGTAGCCAAAATGTCCTACGGAACAATACCACTCGCTAGGTGAAAGTTTTATGGATGAACCACCAATTAGAAGAAGCTACATGGGAACTTGAGTATATGATGAGGGAGAGGTATCCTCATCTGTTTGTAATGAAGTGAAGATTTTTGAGGGAGAAATTCATTTTAAGGGGGGTAGAATGTAACACCCTGAGATTTTATGAGAATTTTTTTATGTCTTATGTTATACGCAACACAAAAGGAATCTTTCACAACACACAATATGGACTTGGCTTGCATTACACGCTATCACGGCCTACCTCGATAGCGTTTGTAGTACGCAATACCGGGTTTCACTAAACAACGATATATTGTTATGGACTAGCCGTTATGAATAGTATTAACTACATTTTTAATTTTATAACATTATTATTCATATTACTCATTTTCTAGAACATGGTAAGGGAACAAAATAGATTTTTCGGGTAAAATATGTATTTTTAAAAAAATGCAGGTTTACCGCCTTTTGATGGCGCATCCACATTAAATCTAGTATTGAAATGTTTATAAGTTCAATTTGACAAAATAAAATTCTTCCTTTGAATCAGGGTATAAAAATTTACTTTGGATAAATTTTTTAAATTTTTCTGATAACTTTCATATTTTGATTAATAGTAAAAATACGCTAATTTTTTTATTAAAAACAACTTTTTCATAGAGATAATTTATATGGTTAAATTATAATATTGAATGGGTTTAAAGTATAAATAGAATATATTTTTACCATTTAATATAATGTATGTCATTAGAATTAATTTTACATTGAATTCATAGGTAAAAACATTTCAATCTTTTGCAATGTTTTAACTTTTAAAAATCGTTTTCTTAACAACATGATTTATTTTAAATTAAATACTGCAACTTATATGTTTTAAATTTTAAAAAATGGATTCCATATTTAAAATCAGTGGGTCCAAATTATGTTAATAGGCTACTTTTTATTTTTGGGCATTATGAATAGTAACTATGGTAAATTTTATTTACCATAGTTTAAGGTAAATCGGGTAATTAAGGGTAAATATAAGATTATAAAATTACCCTCACACCTGCCAAAACCTTATTGGATGACTAAAAGTCGACCAATATCACCTAAGGGTCAGATTAGATTAATTTAATGGACTTTTGTCAATGAAAATAATTTAATTATTATTAAAACCAAAGAATGTGACAACATATCACTTTCTTAAATCTTATAAGTATAATAATTTTAATTTAGTGATAAACTTAATGAAACATCCAACATGAATAGTCTCCAGAAATATAATACAATTATCTACATCATAGGAATTTAATTAAAATTTTTATGGATTATATAATTATCATTAAAAATGACAAAATAGTGATGTTGAAATTATTTTATTAATTAAAATATCAAATAAATGGTTTTAAAAATATTAAAATAAATATTATATGAACTATTTAATATTCTCCAATAATTTTCTAGATACATATGCCATTTTATGAATCTATTAATTATTTTAGTTCTAACATATCTTCTTTATATATTTTATTTAAATTCAAATAAATGAATAGTGTCAAAATTGACAATATTGATAATTTTTAAAAATAACATATTATAAAATTGTTTAAAAATCACACAAATATTTATAAATTATAAATTAAAATTTATATGGTCTAAAATGTCATAAAGGTTTAAATTAGGGAAAATTCAAAACACATATGTAATTATTTATAATAATTTAAAATTTAGAATATTATTACCACAAATAAAATTAAATTGACAAATAAGGATAAATCAAGTTGATAATGTTTAAAATAAATTTCTAACATGTCTAAATTTTATTGGATGATGAGATTACAACCCTATATCATCTAATCATTGGATATGAGACATTTTTGATGTTTTTATATGGGGTTGGGATTTAATATAAACTAATATTTCTTATATTTCCAAAGGTGCCCCTCTCCTCCCTTATAAAAGGGCACCTCATCCCTCTTCTCCCCACACCAATTTGAGCCTTCAATCTCGGCCAATACCTGCCCATTTCACATCCCCAATTCCCTAGAAACATCCTATAGGTCATGGTATTCTTCAAAGACCAATTGTAGTGCCCTAAGAGGAGGTCTCAAAGAGGCGCTTCAAAGAAGAGGTAATGTCTGTTACCAATTCTCTCAACTTTATTTCTTCTTCCACTTCTTCTTATTTAGTTGTTTAATTATTAATTAATTACATCAGTATCACTAATATACTGATATGTTATTATAAGTATGAAACAACCCTTTTTCACCTTCTATCCATCCTACGGAAAATGAAATCACCGCGCGTGCATACGTACGGAATACCGTCTCCACACCATGGTGTAATCTATTTTCAATCACCACCTTACTTGGATGGGTATAATGGTGCAAATAAATAACTATATATCATTATTGTAAAGTCTTATTTATTCTGAAATAGTATACATACACTCCAATACAATTCAATGATTATGGGAGCGATATCATCGCTCGTGCGTATGTACGGAATACCATCTCCACGATGTGATGCCATTCGTTCTACATGATCTTCATTGAATAATGATTATATAAATGAATTGAATGAATTAAAATGATATATATTACACTAATAACATTCTGTAAATGACGTATCTATAACCTAAAGAGAATAATAAGAATTTATTCAACAAAACACGCATAAGAAAAAAAGTAATAAACACCCAAATAACTAGTAGTAATGAAATATTACTAATTAGAAGCTAAGAATATGACCATATATGATATCATAACAATAATTATGATTCTGGAATAAGTCAATAACATTATTTACATCATTATACAGGAGGTTCAGACACTTACGAAGCAAATCAGACCTAAGGTAAGGGAAAATATCACAATCTCATTTTTATCTGAGATTGTTTATACTTTGGTATTTACTGGGGTGTATTTTATCATCCACATCCATGTTTCCTAAATATTTAATATTATTTCCATCCACCTACAATTGTTTAAATCCAATTTTACCTTTCGGTGAGTTTTATTAAATGCTATGAAAAGAATCTTTTGTCATTTTTCGTACGAGGTACTTTTTGAATTTTCCGAAAAAAGTAAGAGAAGAATGTTTTTAACTTATACAGCATGAATGGATTTTTAAAACATTATTTCCATGAAGATTCCTTTACAAGATTTCATGTTTATTTTTAATCAACTTCTTTTAGTTTAAAATTGTATGACATTTTATGAAAGGAAAATGTTTTTGAAGTAGAAAGGATATTTTCCTCAAGAATGGAGTTCAAGTGTTTTATCAAAATTATTTACCATCTAAGATAATATAGAGTTCAGTTTCTATCTATATTATTACATTGATTTTATTATGTTGTGATGGAATTATTTTTATCTTATATGAATTGTTTTATAATGTCATGATGTTTAAGAATCCAAAATTTATTACATGGGTTATGCAATGATGCATGATTTATGATTTTGTGGCACACATAAGAATGATATCATTATGAGATGGGTGGGACCTATATCTCCCTCCAATTCATTGGGTAAAGATTTATATCTCCTGAGATAGACATGGCTGGAACGACAGGTTAAACTGGTTCAGTGAAACAGGACTGAAACGAGGAGTGAACTCGGTTCATAAATGGACTTTGTCCGCTCTGATAGTCTTGGAAATGAGTATTGACTACTAAGAAATGTTTCTCTATGATTATGTGTTTATGCCACAAAGTTTCATGTTTTAAGTTATGATTATTGGGATTACATTTCACTAATATGATTTATCCCATGTTATGAAATTATGATCTCTTTTGTAGGTTAATATTTCCAAAATGTTATGTTCTTATGAATATGATGTGATTGATATTTCTTTTGTTTACCCTTACTGAGCATTTTAGATCACCCTTTTGTATGTTTTCTTTCCTCAGGTCAAGAAGAAGGATATTAAGTAAGATATGCCAAAAAGGGACTATAGATATGATGAAATAAATGGGAGCTATTGTAGATGCTTTATGAACCAGTTATTTATGTTTCCCAGTTTCTAAAGACACTATACCTATCCGGTACTTTAGTGGTTTTGTTATATGTTGTAATAAGTGTACTTCAATTATGACATACTATCATTGTATGTAATGTGTGGGTCGTTATAAGCGCACTCATGCAGTAGCCTACACAAACACTAAAAACAGAAAAGAAATATAAGCGTGAGTATTAAAACTCAGTAGGCTAGCCCGATTTCTATTCCTAATGCACTACCTTTAAAAAAAGAAACATCATTTCAATTTTTATCTACAATTTATTAAAGCATTTTTTTTCTAAGTATTTTTCTTAAAAGAATAAAACTAAACTTTTCCCTTTACCATTTTCAAAATTGGGTTCATTTTATTAGTTTAAATGTCTTTTTAGAAAGGGAAAGTGATGTTTACATTTTACAGTTTGTAAAAAGTGGATTAAACACTTTCATTTGAAAACCATTTGTAGAAAACATGTCGAAACAAATTTATCACATTCCAAGGAAAACAATATACAAAAATGAAAAAAAGTAAGTACACAACACGGGAAATGTAAAAATACATAAATGTACCAAATCATCACTTCATGTAACTGAAATGTCACAGACATGGGTGAACCTAAGAGATCAATAAGAAACCAGAATACATAAATACATGAGATATCATCCTCTTTGACATGTCACATATGATAAAATTAAAATTCCCAATACGATTGACCATCCTTTCTTAGTAAGGCTGAGGGAAAATCCCATAGTATGGAACCTAATATATCCACCTACTATGGGCCACTGGTCAGAACCATAACCTACTAGTACAACAATCATTCTTCGAATATTCTCTCAATATGCATGATTATCGTGTCTAAAGTATTAAAAAAGGGGTGAGCCAACCGATGCCATATGTGCATCCATTCCGATACAAATATATATATATATATATATATATTATAATACACAACATTCATCACCCTGAGCGACTCCATGGGACAACCTCTTGCCTTTAAACCATTCGTGCACTCGGGAGCCTCTAAGCGTTGGCTCCCAAACAATCAGTTGCAACCAAGGTAAGAGAGTTATCATGGGAGGGTTTTCACCAAAACAATTACATCATTTCCCATAATGTGCCAAATGAGATTTAAACACCTTTCAAAATAACCACTAAAAAAGGTATAACTTCTTTATAAGACCAAAACCAGTTTGAAACCATTTAAGGATCCCAAATACTCTACTTCATAGGCTGCCAAATTTTTTATAAAACCATACCATACTATTTTATTATTTTCCAAATAAACCATAAGATCCAACTGGGAAATTTCTCAAGAGAACCAAAATACTTGATCAATAATCAGAAGATATAATTTATCATTAAACCAGAACTACATTTTATATTCTGTGAATTATGTTTAAAATCCAAATGAGCATTCTTTCAATATTGTGTGTCCGTTCATCAAGAAAATATGTAAAGTGTCGTGTATAAAATAAACAACACTTTCTACATCGAGTAATTATTAAAAAATTAATTATCTAATACGATTTCACATTTATTAAAATTAATGAAATATTTAATTCAAAAATTAATGTGCACAAACATAACAAAACGACATCATTTGTACACCACAAGAATTTAATTGTAAATTTTCGTAATAAATGTATTAATTCTATGTTGCATAATAATATTTATCACCCATATATATAGGGAGAAAAAAGCAGGAATTAATGCAACATTAATATTAAAATTATTGTAATGGGAACCTACCTCAAGTCCAAGGCGTGACGATGGTGCATGCTCAGAAACAAAGCGCGACGATGGAACTCATTCGGAAACACCCCGCGCGGGTCCTAAAAAGTCAACCCAACCTAAAACAACATTTAATTAAAAAACCTCTAATCAAACAAAGTAGATATATATACATATATATATATCAAGGTATCACACTGGAAGAGGTGACACACTAGAGGAGGTTAGGCCGGAGGTTTCTCGACGGTGTTGCATGTGCCGGTCGGAGGAGGTTTGTGCAGCTGGAAATGGTCTGACCAAAGTTCTAGCTGGGGTTCTATGCAGACAGAGGAAGGGAGCCAGGGATGGATGGCTAGGTGAAGTGTCAGAACAAGAGTAGCAGTGGTACTGGGTGTGCGGGTCCACCTAGGGGTTGTTGGCCGCCATGCGAGAGGGTAGGAGGCGAGTGGGTTCCCCGCTAAGAAGTAAGAGGTTGGGGCGATGGGATACTGCACTACAAGGAAGGCCACTACAAGGGAAAGGAAGCCACTTACAGGAAGCTAGGTTATGAAAATGTGACAACTGGGACCCAGTGACAGTACCACCACCCCACCTTAACATGGTCGTCGAGTCCTGGCTCACTAGGTACAACCAGTTACCCCCACAGACATGTGGTCTCCAACTAGAGGCCCACCAACATGCTTGAACGGGTCATATGACTTATGATTGTCCCCACAGGCCAACACATGTCCTTTCCAGTGTGCTTTTTCCAAACTCGCACACAGTCTAGGTAACTTTCCAGATTGTCACCCATCCTGATCACTACTCCAGGCCATGCACACTTAACTGTGGAGTTTTAATCAGGTAGGCTCCCAAATTAGAGGGTCCACCATGTTGACATTAGTCATGTAATTTTTCCATTTAACCCATTATTATTTGGGGGTATTACAATCACCCCCCCCCCCTTTAGAGAACATCTTCCTCATTGTGGGCCCTACATATCAACCCAGGTAGTGCACCACACTTAAAGCTTGGTACCACCTCTGATACCAAATGTGGCAACTAGGTCTTGGTGACAACACTGCCACCCCACCTTAACATGGTCATCGAGTCCTCGCGCACCTGGTATAACCAGTTGCCCCGTAGACACATGGTCCCCACCCTGAGGACCACCCACATGCCTGACCAGGTCATATGAAAAATGATTGTCCCCACATGACAACATATGTCCTTTCCAGTGTGCTTTCTCCTCACTCGCACAAACTCTAGGAAGCATCTCATAAGGTCACCCATCTTGATCACTAATCTATGCCAAGTATGCTTAACTATGTAGTTCTAATCAGGTATTCTCCCAAATAATAAGGTTCGCCTTGTTTACATCTGTCACATCATTTATCAATTTAACCCTGTATCATTAGGGGGTATTACAAGATGATACCCTCATTCAATATATCATGGTTTATTTATTATTTGGATGTAATTTATATTTAATGTTTTTAAATACCACCAGAACATATACTTTTCTCAGATCTAGAATTATTAGTCTAGCATAATTTTCTTCATTTTTTCTCAATTTGAGAACAATCATCCCCATTAAATCCAGGGATATTATGAAGAAATATAATATAAAATTTTAAATGAATAAGGAAGAACCTATTTTAGCTCCTTGTAGTGAAAAAAACAACTAAGAATTTATTCTCAACCATGAAACTCTTTCATTTAATACTTTAATTTAATAAAAATTATTCATATTGAATTTTCCAAATTTCATAGAAGTCTTAGTTTGAATAGATTCTTTTTTTATTTTTGTGAGATATTTTTTAACATGTTCCATCAATTAATGCACATCAATTTGTAATGTCATCATTATTTTTAGGATTTCATATAGGTAATGTGTAATTTTCAATAATCTCTTTCAGTTGTGACTAGACAACTTGCACTTCCCACAAAAACCATTCATTACTTATTGTGAAGTTACATTTTTTGATAATACCTCATGATGATCAGATATTCATATTTCTCTAAAATTGATATTTTAATTATATTATACTTATTTAATCTCTTTTAATTTTCTATTTAAGCACACAAAATAACTAAAAAATCAATGTAAATATTGACATTCTATTTGTACACTGCATAAGAATATTTGAGGGTGATTTTTTTCACAATAAATTTTTTAATGTATAAATTCAATTTAACTCTATAGATTGGTATTGAATATTTTCATCCTTTTTTTAATGGATGGATCACCAATATTTATTATGATATAATATATTTTGTCATCATTTTCAACTGATAAATACTAAGATGAACATGTATAAAAATGGGACCACTACCATTTAATACCTCATAAATATTTTCATCGTTTTAAATTAATTATAAAGAAGAAAAATAAATCCCCTTCACCTATAGTTTTTAATTTTTAATAGGATTACTATCTATTAATGATATATTTATCCAAATTTCAATAACATATAAATCTCTCCGACATTCAGATTCGTTATTCTTAACCCTGTTATAAAACTAGAAATACCCTATAAACCATGTTATTATTTTATGAATTGTAGGCTATTTGGGGTTTTGAATCAAATAGTACTCCCTTTTGGGAATTATTTTCATCTTCTTAGGATTCATTTTAGGTATAATCACACTACCCCAACATTTATCCACATTTAATAGTGTTTTGGGTTCCTCCCTTGGTTTTTCATTATCTCATGATGGTGACGTGTTTGGACTTGTTTCTTATTGGATTGATGAAGGTTTTTCATTTCAATTTCATTATATTGCATTCCATGGGTAACATTATTGTTTTAAAATGTTATTATGTACATAATATACCTATAGGTGATACCCATGAGGGATTTTAAAATTTTTTCAAATGGTTTTTACACTCAAAATGAACTGATTGTATAGTGTTTATGAATAATTCCCATGTTGATCTTTCAAAGGAATATAAGAATTTTAAAATGTATTTTCATGCCTATTATGTTTTCAAAGGGGATGATTTTTTTGGTTTAATGGATTTATTTATAAAAATAACATATTCTTTTATTTTGATACTTTTAATGGTCTTTTCTGATATTTTCAAAATTTTATAGATTTTTCCTTTGAAATTGTCATTTTCAAATAATTTATAATTAATTTATTATGTATTAGATGGAATGAAATATGTGTTAGCATTTATTAGTGAAATTATAATGTTGTGATAGATATTTTGATAATGGTTATTTTTTAGTATCTATTATTTAAATTTATTTCCAGGGGTATACTCTCCAAAAATCCAATTAGAGCGTCCCCACTAGTTTGGAAACTCATAACTACGAGGATACTCACATGAGGTTATGTGTCCGTCTGGCTTAGACCTATATTTTTTTGGTTGTATCATTATAATATGGTGTTAATTTATTAAGGTACCATTTATACTAAACCGTTCTATGTTATGGTTTAATGGTGATTAGTTGTTTGGAACTTTTTATTTGAGTTTCCTGGTGCTTGGATAGATGAAGTTCACTACTGGGGGTGCAGTGGGGTGGGGATGGTGGGGGAGGGTGGGGGGGTTGTAGTGGGTGTAGTGGGGTAGGAACAATAGTGGGTGAAGTGGGGATGAATGAGGAGTGGGGGAGTGTAGTTGGGTGGGGACATTAGGGTAGTTGGTGTAGTGTGGTGGGGGTGCACTGGGGTGGGGATAATAGGGGTGTGGGCGGGTGGGGGGATGAAGGAGGGGTAAGGGGTCATGGTGGGTATAGGGGTGGGGGTGTAGTGGGGTGGAGACAATAAGGGGGGTGTGAAGGAGGGTTTTAGGGGGGAGGGTGAGTGAAGGGGTGGGGGTGAAGTCGATTTTATATAGTAGGGTGGTGGTATAGTGGGGTGGGGATATTATGGGTGTGGGTGGGTGTAGTGGGGGTGAAGGAGGTTGTAGGGGAATTTTACAGGTGTAGGGGATCTTGATTGCAAGGTTAGTGGGGTTTGTTTAGAGGGTGAGTCGGTGTTGTCTATTGTGCAGTGGGGGGGAGGTTGTGTGTAGGGGGCTCGTGTAGGGGGAAGGGGGTGGGGATATATAGATGGGGGGTTATACTAACAGGGGAGGAGGTTGTGTTTATGTGGGGGAGAGATTTTCTAGTAGAGGGGTCTGTGCAGTGGGGGGTGTGCAGGGCGATGGGGGGATGGGCAGGGGGACTGATGTAGGGGGGTTGGTAGAGGTGGGGGTAGAGGGGGGAAGGGTATTTACAGGAGGGTTTCAACATTACCAATTCGGGTAAAACATTAATTTTTATTTATACCATTAACAATATTAAAGGGTTTAGACCCCAAATTTCCTTATACTATTTCAATTGGTGATTGGGTTCATCCCATGGTGTCTCTCCCACCTTTTTTCTTGGGTTTAAGCTTCTCAATACCAATTCCATGCATATTTCACATAGGGAGACTCTATTTCCACATTTTGTTTCTTCACATTCTTCCCCATCTCCCATTATCCACAGGTTTTAACCTCTCATAATAACCCTTGGGGATTTAAGGGTTGAATTTCATGTTTGAGGTTGTTTAACGATGGGGTGTTTTGTTTCAAGGGCTTATAGAGGATGTCCCATAAATTCATATTTATTTGTGACACACTAATGATTTCTAAACATCTGTTCTATTATCATATATCAGTTATTTAGGATTACAATTTATTCAATACCCACATGAATTATTATATAAAAGATATTTGTGATTTATATTTGTTCAACATCGCCTTCCAAATGTGTTTTTTTGTATACATTTTATAACACATGCATTTTTTATGGTTTTATTGCGTCTTAGCATATTCTTATACTGATGTCTAGTGCTTTCATATTTATACATTTGATATCTTCTCAATGTATACTTGTTTTCCTCAAACCCTATTATGGGATTCATTCTTGATTTTGTTTTTAAACATAAATTATTGAATTACAAAATCATTTATCAGTCCATTGACCACATTGATTACAATTGAAACATATGGTCTTTGTGTTTTAAAAATTTAAGAGGTTATACTTCTCATAACATCACCATGAATATATCAATCATTGAAAGAACTATGATTCTACTCTATTTCTTATTCTTTTAGTATAAATGTTATGAATTATTGTCAATAATTTTATTGACTTACAACAATAAAATTGGGTTCCACAATAGCATTATGTTCTATAAAAAATGAAATAGGAAAGGGATATAATTATATTGTGTAAGAAAGTATGATATAGTCCAATTTTCATTCCTTATCTAATCAGCCACATAATCCTTTTTCTTCTGTCTATGAATGGTGGGTATATAAATTCTACAAAGGGGGAAATAAAAGCACTAGAGGTGGCTACTTTGTTTTCTTTTCATGGGAGAGAGATGAGGTGAGTAGAGAGATTAATTTATGTGTTTCATTATTGTCTATATATGTACTGTGTTGATTTTGATTTTGTTTCCTTTAGCCAAGAAGTCCGAAATATGAATGAATCCTAGAGAAATACTAATATTAAACCATCCATTCCTTTTGGATTCACACATTTTTTTCAATTTCAATTTGAATTTATGAGGCCACTATTATGCCAAAATTTGATAGAGATTCAAATAGTATTGGAGAATTTTATATTAATGATTTAGATATATACTTCAGAATGAATATTATAGAGATTTATTTTCACCACACAAAGGATTACTCCCAATGGAAAACCCACAGAAACCCTTACCTTCCAATATATAAATATTTTATTACCCTCCCTCTAAAAACAAGCTCATACTTATATTCCATGTATAACAACCCCCTTACATATCCCATAAGGGTTTTATCATCAACAATCATACGCATTAAAAACTATAGATATCATCCTCAACATTACATATGATCAATAAGACACTTACATATCAATATTATTACCCTTACATGTCATACTCCTTATGTATTTAAAGTATAAGGTAGGCTTCGGTCGACTAAAGAGTAGACTACTAAGGGATTTCCCCTTAGTAGCCTCTTAATAATTATCCCTCGCATAGATATTACCTTCATCTTCCTCTAATGAAAATTCATTTTTCCCTCAAGGTGTAAATTTGGGAGTGGATTTTCACCTCTACATCATCACATAGTTTCCACATGTAATTATTCACTTTCACATGACTAGAGGAATTTGATTGCTTCACTGGATAATCTTCCTCAAAAAATTCTATGGATTGTTTTTTATCAATTTTTAATGTGAAACTTTTTCCGTGAAATGTTTCATAATAGTTTCCCTAAATTGGGAACATGAAACATAGTATAAATCCAACTATTTTCTAGTATTAAGAAATTGTAATAAAGAGTCCCATTTTTAACAATAATCGCAAAACCGACCATTGTACCAGGAATCCATCTTCTGTTTGATCATATTTATAACCTTAGGTTGATTATGTCTCAACTCACCCTAACCATTTATCTAATGTAGTTGTTCATATACCTTTGATATTTATTTAATAAATTTTAATTGTGATACTAATCACAATATATATTCACTCTGTGTTGCTGTAATGATTCATCTAGGTATTAAAAACAATTACACTAGAAAAACACTCATGTTTTTAGAAAATGTATTCCCACTGCATGTTGTATGTCCATAATTTATGGTACAATCATTTTCCAATGTTTCCTTTATTTCCATAAATCCTTCTTTAATTTTTATCTCTTAATTCACTAATTTTTCTTCCACATGAAAATTATTGGAAAAAATATATTTGTAACTGTAACTCCATAGTTACTATAAAAATGGCTTATTTAAAATTATTTAATCTACCAAGCTTGTAGGGAACGTCAAAATCATAACCAAATATATTTTTCTACAAACATGGTTGGCCCATCGATACTTCCCATTGACAAACATATTATTTAAGCTTTAATGGTCTATATAAACCTCAATATTATTTCATATTGTGTGTGATTTATGATGTTTAATTGATTATACTAGATTCATTAAATCTTTTGATCGGATGAATATAGAATTCTTCCTCATTAATGTCTATATAATCTAATTTTTATTTTTATTTCTTTATGGTATTGATTGGTTTTATCTCAATTGGGGTTGTATTGTCCACTTCCTTTAATACAAAATATTATTTTCGTTTTTTGACTCAAGTTCAACATTCATTATTTTTAATAGGTTCTTATTTTTATGCTTAATTTATATCATATTCATGAGATCATTTAGTCATGGAAATATTCTTCATCGATCCCTTCAAATATAATATTGATAGGGGCATATATTTCCTTTAGTATAATCTATTTTAATAATTTAAATTTAATTGAAATCCTCTTATAACTACCACTTGAGACATGATCATAATGATTATAGTTATTAGGATAAGTCCCATACTTAAATCACTACACATCATAACTAAGACTATCATTTTTTCCAACAACTTCATAACAATTTATATATTCTGATTCCCCAACAAAAAGAGGAAATGTGCCCATGCATCCCATAAAAGTATCACATATTTCAATTACCTATTGAGGTGAAAATAATTTTTTCCATGAGGGTGCAGGGGGTGTGAGGTTTAGGGGGAATGGGGTGTGCAGGGGAGGGGTAGTGGGGTTGGTTGAGGGGGAGGGGGTGTCCAGGGACAATAATAAGGGGTAGGGGTGTATGTGGGTGAATAGGGGGGAGGGGTCAGGGGTTAGAAGCTATAGGGAATGGTGTTGGTGGGGTGCAGGGGGGTGTAGGGGAGGGGGAAGGGGCAGGGGGTAGAGGGTGTGTAGCGGTAATGTGGTTTATAGGGGGGATTGGGGTGTTCAGGGGGCAGGGTGAGGAGGTAGGTGGGGTGCATGTCGGGTGTCCATAGGGAGGAGGAAATGGGTGGGGTGAGAGGTGCATGGGGAGGGTGGAGGTGGGGTGGAAGGGGGAGGGTGAAGGTGGTGGTAGGGGGTTTACAGTGGAGGGGAGGGTGTGTGGGGGATAGGGGTGTGTGGGGGTAGGGTGAGGTAGTAGGGGAGTAACTGGGGTGTTCATGGGAGAGGGTAAGGGGTGCATGTTGTAGTGGGATAGTGTTTGTGTGATGGAAGGGGTAGGGTGCAATGGGGGGTGTCGGTGGGGTTTGCGTGGGGGGGGGGGGTTCATGCTATAGGGGGAGGGTGTGAGTGGAGTTTAAGGGGGAGGGTGTAGGTAGTGGGGGGGGGGGGGGGTAGGGGTGTGTAGGGGATGGTTAATGGGGATTTAAGGGTTATAGGGAATGGGTTTAAAGTGGGAGGGCTATGAGGGTGTGTAGGGTGTGGGGGCATGGTAATGGGGTAGGTGGGGTGCAAGTGGGGTATGTAGAGGAAGGATAATGGGGAGGGGTTCATGGTGACTGGGAAGTGGGAGGGTGAAGATGGGGTGCAAGGGGAGGGTGTAGGTGGGAAGAGGGGGTGTAAAAATGGAGGGGAAAGGGGGTGGAAGGTGTTGGGGTAGGGTTCATGTGGAGTGGATGGGGGAGGGTGGAACTGGAGGAGGGTTTTGGTGTATAGTGGAGGTGGTAGGGAGTGTGTAGCGGGGAGGGGGATGGGCAGGGGGTGTGCATGGGTAGGGTGAGTGTCTAGAGGGGTATGTTTGTTGTCCCAAGGGATGAGGCAAGGGGTAAAAGATGTAGGGGGGTGTGAAGTTGGGGTGTAAGGGGTAGGGAGGATGTGGGGTGTAACTGGTAGGGATATGGTGTAGGTGGGTGTGGGGTGAAAGGGGGAAAGTAGTGGATAAACAATCATGTTTTTTATGGAATGAAAAGTCATGTAGCCAGAGATCCAAAATGTGGCTCTAGACTTACATCCACGGTCTAGAAATATGGATGTATCAATAGATAAACGGTTTTCGGAACCGTGGATATAGTCCCCGCACGACATTTTCTTCTCCCAAAGATTAAATATTATGGTTATATGGCTGTTTCCACAGATAAAATTGTGGCTACATGATTTAACCCATTGTCATGTCAATACCAGCCATTATTTAATGAATCATGGATATATCTTATACTAATTATTTTTGGGCCTATATAGATAGTTTGAAACCATGTCTATAGCCAATATTTCTAGTTGTGAGATGTTCAATTCCAATCCTCATATCAAATTCATGCTCATTGGAAATGAGGGTGATTTGGTGTAGAGGAGGGACTTCGATGTTAATTTGAATAATAACTACTATAAACAGTTTTATTTCACCATTTAGTGTTTGATGATCTATTTAAAGAGGTGTGACAATGCCTTCATGTATGTTACTGAGGATCCTATGGTTCCAATAGAATAAATGAAGACCATGTAGCCATATAGATACCTAGTCATTTTAATGTTTCTAATTAAATGTATAAAAATTAGCATCCCATTATGAACTTCACTCGAACCCCAATTTAGTTTGAAATTTTAATTTCTATTAGCCTCCACTATGTTGTCATGGATTTTGAAATTTTTTTGAAAATATCATTTTCTAATCAAAATCCATCACAAATTTGATAAACTCCATCAATAAGAAATTTAAAATTTTAGATTAGTGAAATACCAACGATTTTCACCTTTCTTATAAGTTTGTGGACCAAGAATTTAAAATTTTCAAAGATCTAACATTTATTTTCAATTAATCATGATCTTCAACATTGTAAATCAAAACATCATTCAATTTCTTAATAATCAGCGCCCTGGTGGACTCCTTCCCAGCCTGAATTAGACAAGAAATTACATAAGAAAAAGGAATTCCTTTTTGAAGTCCAGTGTTTAGTATGACGTTATTTCAGTCATCTAGATTGACTGTGTTAATCATGATATCATTTTATTATTACAATATTATCTAGATATCCTTATGATATTGTGAACATGAGTAGATATTTAGGCAACATGGTTGATTTCTCACAAATCGTATGTATAGGTTTCGGCATAGAAGAGTTCTCCCCTTCCTTAATCATCCTGAAAAAAATTTATTAGAGATAGGGATGTATTGATAAGAATACAAATATAATATATACCATGCCAAAATTATTGGATTTTTTATATAATTATCTGTAATGTATATATTAGAGTAATGTTCTATAACCAATGTTTTCTAAATATAGTATCCATTTTTCTTTTAAACATGGATATAATAGCAACTATAATGCTCTAACCCCAGAAGCCCGAAGACAGAGAATTATTTTATTAAATTGACATAGATACAAGATTAAAATTCAAATGCATTGAACACTTTATAACTTTTTCAAAACCATATTACATACATCATAACCATATACACTGTGGAAAATAAAATAATACAAGTTTTATAATAACATGAAATGAAATTATTCCATGAAAACTCATTCAATGATTTTTTTCTTCATATCATAGGTAAATTAAAAATAATAAGGGAGAACAAAAAATACTTTTCTAGGGTAATTTATGTGGATGAAATAGTGAATCAATAAAAATAAATAACCATTGAATGGTAAATAACTAAAAACAAATCCCATTCAGATAACTTGACGAGGAATAATTAATATGAAATGTTTTGAAAGTAAAAACACAATCCATTAAATAAATAAAATGGGAATAAAATGCATCTAGATGATTTATCATACAAGAAATTCATGGATTATAAAATGATAATAGAAATAACTATGATAGAAATTATTAATTATTTGATATCATGTCTGTAGAACATTAAAACCTACATCGTCAATACCATTCACAAGATGGTATAAAACTATGGGTAGAAACCCATTTAATTTTGACAACATATTTGTCTCATGACAACCGATCAATGTATCAAGGGGTTATATATAGTAATATCCCCTCCAATCATTTCTATTCAAAATCATTCCTCATATTCAATAATCTAAATATATTATACAACGTATCGAATATCTGTATAGAATAAAGAACATAAATTAATCAATATTTCCCTAAAAAATCTAATAATTTGTTAGGTAAACACCATATAAAAAAATATATGGTTTTGGAATAAAAATTTTATCTATGAAATAAATTATGATGTTTAATGTAATATAAAATGAATAATTATAACTACAATGTGATTGATTCAATAGAACTTTAACAATCATAAAAGTGGGATTGGGAATGTGATATTTATCCCATGGTAATTTTTACGCTAAAACCATTAAGTGAGGTTATTCAATGTGAAAAATAAAATAAAATAATTATAAAATAATTCATGATATAATATATCAATATGGGAAGTACAAATATCACCCAAATGAAGTAATGAATATTTTTCATGGATAGTAGAAGGAAAAGTGAGAGAAAAAGATTTGAAGATGAGTCTGAAATTTCATGTGTGTCCATATATTTCGGAATAATAAAGTTATGTAAATTTTTTTATCTTTATTTTGATACATTTTCATGCTTATAATTACATATATTTCACTTATTATAACTGCTTCAACAAAATCTTAAACAGTTAAGTTTACATTGGGTGTTTTGACGATATATGGTTTGTTTGTAAAAAATGACATTGGTAGGTCATCCATTGTCGAAGTGGGAATTATATAAACATATAAATGATAATAATCATAACATTATTATCAAATTTAAACATTAATTATAAATTTAAAACTAATCACTAATTACATCTATGAAAAACGATCCCACATTACAATGATGATGATTGTATGTCATATGTAAGTATGGGTAACATTCAAAATTTTCATTGATAATTAAGGAAAAAAGTTATGTTAAATTATATATTTATATAATGACCATTATTTAATAAATGAAATTTTATTTAATAATATATCAATATATAGAGAAATATTTTCATGTAAAACAAAACACAACATCTGGATGATGTGCTAGTCCACAACCAACATTATAACATTTATTGATTGAAAAAGGCAATAAATACAATGTGATATTTTATTTACGATAATTTAAATAATTAATTAATATAATACATATTTTATTTATGACACATATTTTTAATTAAATCAATCTGTTAAACAATACATGTATCGTATGAATGAATCACATCGTTTGAAGAAGGTAGAAGTCCAAACTTCCACAAACAATGTTATTATATTTACACCAAAAAGAACACATAATGGTCTCTGGTATATAAAAATTAAAAAATAATAATGAAAAAATAAATATCATATATATCATATGATAATAGTGTTTTAATATAAATTCCCAATTACGATAGGTGGTAAAGGACAAAATGAATGATATCATTTTCTAAGCTGGTAATTCCCCATACAAAGAAATGGTATGTTCATTACAAATTTGATTAATGTGTGTGTCAGTGGAGGTTGAAAACTTAACCTAAATACATAATAGTATAATGATGATACTGGTTTTATTATATAATAATTTAATAATTTGTAATGTATGGGTTGGATAAGAAAATAAAATAGAAATGCCTATGTAAGAATGTTACATCTTTTTTGGGTAAATCGTTTTTTTACAAAATGGTATCATGGGATAGATTTATTTCTAGAGTGATGATTATAGGTTTAGGGGAGGTAATTTGGAGATTTTATTTGATCATTTTTTGGGTCAGACAAATTTCATGAGTGGAAAGAGTAAGTGGCATGGTATGTTTATTTTAATAGTGTTTGGGGAATGGAATTTTAATAAATATAAAAGGGGAAATGCTATTGGGAGATATCCATTGCATAATTTGCTGCTTAAATTTTCACATATTTTATAATTTTGATTATATGATATAAATTTTTAAGGAAAATTGATTTTGTAAAATATTCTACTTCATTTCAGGATTTAAGAATATGGTTTATTTCACTATTAATATAATGTTCTTCTTAATCACAGTAATTAATTTTAATCACATTCACAAATATATTTTCTAAAAATATAAGTTGAACTTATAAGAAATTAGAAATTTTTATGATAACAAATAATTAATCTATTTTTCCCAATTTAACCAAAAAATTGGATGAAATATTTTGACATTCAAACCCATAGATGAGATATTAATGTTTGTTTTAAATATACAAAATGTTGAAAAGCATAAGATGTGTTTATATCCAATTTTTATGAAACATTTATTCCAATTATCTAATTTTGATAAATTATTGTATAATTTGTATAAGTTTACATTTCAAAATTTCAAAATATAATCAATCCTTATAAATAAATTAAATGATATTTCTCTTTTGATTTGGAATTTATTATTTTCACTACTCATCAAAAAAATGAAAATTTATGGGAAAATTCAAAAAATTAATTCTATAACAATATGTATGTTCAAATAAAAAATATATTTTTACATATTAAATTGGTAAAATTTACAAAATTTTTATTGAAAATTTGTTCAACATTAAAAGGTGGTAATATTTCTCTTAGAAAATTATATTTTTTATATGTAATAATGGGTATGTTATTGTCTTGTGAATATAAAATATATTGGTTGAATTGAAAAAAATTTTAGGGAATATATGATATATATATATATATGTCATTATTATAAAAAACTAATATTAGAAAATTTTATTTAAAAATACAAAACTCATTTTCAATCATAAAAATAATTCTTCATTAAAACGATTATTATATGTTAAATTGGTGTTTATATTCATTTGTAATGAATTAGTAACCAATTGATTCATGAATATATTATAATACTTTGGTTTATACTATAATTGAAATATATTTGATATCGATTTTTTATCTCATTATATTAAATAAAAATATATTATTAATATATTATTATTTTATAAAACTGGGTCTTGGGTGTAATTTAAAATATCGTAAAAATTCATTCTTGTGTGTAATGAAATATAAATCAATGTCGAACAAATTATAAGATATAACACATATTTATTTTAAACATTAAATATAACATACGGTCTTAGGATATGAAATTGTTTTATACACATGGTGTTGTGTTTCATGCATGTTATTAAATATAGCATTCATAATTAAAATTTTGGTGCGTTATAATACATGTATACATAGTAGGATCGTAACCAAAGTTGCTTGTGCACATGTACAAAAGTGATAAAACATTAATAAAAACAGCAACTAAATAGGATCACTATAAAATCACATCTTCCCTAATTCACACACATCAAATAACACATCGAATTATAGCAACAATATTATAAACATAACTATAAAAGGGTGACCCACACTAAATTCTCACTAATTTTACACTCTCTCAATCAATCACTATACATAATTGATCACCCATATGTTCTATAGTACACTTCTAAAAGAAACATAATCCATTTAGTGACATATTACCTATATAAATTGAGTATATAAAAATATATCATTCCAAATGAAATATAGGTTATCCATCCATCTCACCTAAAGGCATCGTGGATATCACCAACACATATATCCTGGCGAAATATGGTACATCACAACACATCCTGAAAACATACATAACCAAAATAGTAGGGTATCTTGAAGATGAATAAATAAACATTATTCCCTAATCCTATAATAAATGACCCCACCAAAAACTACATCATCAACCACATAAACTGAACCATAAGTCAAATTTTGGAAATTGGACATCACAAATTTAGTATATCAATATTTCATGGAAGAGAGAGCAGTGAAAAGCATATGTCCATCCATCCATCCTAACCACTGGGTGTTAGAAAATACCCCATATAATTTAGGCCTCTATATATGGTTCTTAACAGAGTTGGAGGGAATAAATAAATCAAAATGAAAATAAAATTTAAATACTCATCTCATTTAAACAAACCTAATGTAATGGTACACAACAAGAGCTCTATTCCAAATCAGAATTTCCCCATATGGTCTCCCATCTCTATCACATACTTTTTCACATATAAATTCATAACAAAATATAGTCATACCACTAACCACAAGACATATTACACCATCCTTTTCAAGTTGTGAAATTACTAGTTTTACCTATTACAAAACATAGTCATCTATAAATACCTCTCATTTGAAATTTAACACCAACCAAATAATCTAAACTTCCCATATAAATTGTATTATTTTTAAATTATTCCATCCCATTAACTGATAAATGTTATACATCATCAGTGTTTCATTATTAATAAACTATTAAATAACTACCAAAAAATTATCACAACAACACAAAACAACATAACAAATATTCATCATTCCAACACGACCCAAATTTCATCCACTAGAAATTTAAAATGCACCCTCATCCAAAATTAATATCAAAACAACAACATCATGTCACAATTTCTAGTTAATAAAACAAAATAACAGAAAGAGATATCACATATTACATTTCATAATATTTATGTGTATTTTATGACATTTAATTCATTATATTGGATGTAATTTCCACAAAAACATTTATCTCTGTATACTAATTCATTATCCAAATATATATTGATCACCAATTTAATTCAAGGCCATATCAAACAATCATACCACAAGGGTTCAAAATTACATCTACGAAAACATATGAAATTTTAGTAATAGAAATGATCTTTATTTGTATAATCAATAATTATAAATAGAAATGAAACCAATTGATGTTAAAAAATTAATTCATATCCATTTACCTTTAGTTTTAATTTAACTATCATATTGCATCATTAACATGATGCATATCATTTTCTGAAAGGATACAATTCCATGATATCTCCATAATGTACAACTAGAAGAAATATGAAAGACCAACCTCTAATAAAGCATTATGAACCATTGTGAAAGGAATTAACATGACGAATATTACTTCCAAACACCACAGTAAAAGTAAACACCCTGATAAAACTCTAATAATCTATAATACATAAACCCCAAATACAATTAACACCAATACTTGTGGTTTCCTTTACAATGTCCTTATATGGATGATGAACTGGGGGAAATAAGGACAATACAATTTTTTTACTCATATAAATACGCAATGTTTTGATCTAAAAAGGATTGGGTTTCATGAAAATGAAAAGGTTATAAAAGTGATACTAGGGATATAGTTGGGATTTCCAATAAATGAATGAAAAGAATAGAGAATGTAGTGTTTGAGTGTGCATAGGAATTTCAAGTTAGTCTAGTAAACGTAACACCAAGGTGCTTGACCCATTGTTATTACTATAAACAGATGGTAAAGGACATTGCATTGATGAAATTAAAATGACTATATTCTATAGTGGGGATGATTAGTATAATATATAATAATCAAAGTGATGTCTACAACATAGATTTGGAAAAATTGGTGTGGGACTACCACACAATAATTTCCTCCACACCATAATACACAATAACAAATAAGAAGGCCATTCCACAACACAACACCATGGAATAAAACAAATAATTGAAATAAAACACAAAATGAACCAATTTGGGAGTCCAAATCTCAAAATATATCCTTGAAACAAGAATGTCAAAAATAGAAGAAGCACCAAGGATCTACCAAAGGCTTCACACTGTTTCTAGTATCTCCACACTAAAACCATGCCGAAAATTGATGAAACTTCAAAACACCTAATATATAACCCTATACCACAACCAAAATCACCATGTCATTATGATGCTCTATATGGTGTTGAGAAATCCTTATATCTCTAGAATCATTATCAGTTACATTTTTCCTATACAACTCTACATTCCCCTAAAAATTTCTCTGAGAATACCCTAAACACATCCATCAAAAAAAATTAATGTTACATTTTGGAAGGCCTGCACTATTAGATCATATACCTATCAAACAACTATCATCTTCCATAATAAAAAAATCATAAAGATATATAATGAAAAATTATAAACAACCATTCGATGAGATACCCCTAAAAAAGATTTTTATAGTATAAATAAAACCACACCACTCATACCAGCTAAGAGCATCTAAATTAAAACAACAATCTTCTCTACTATTATATAAATAATATATACCAAACAAATAATTTACACAACAATCATATAACCAAACACCAAGTATGAAAATGATAGAAATAAACATCCTATATCTAGAAAAAATTCACTTTGAACATCACTAACTCATCAACATTGTTTTTAGTTGTGTTGTATTAAAATAGAACATGATTAGGATAGGGTAAAACTATAATTATAAACTATTATATTTAATATACATCACATCATAAAAAAAGTCAAATCCATTAAAATAATTGTGCTAAACATCACATCCTAAATAAAAAAACTGTGAAAAATATCAAAAGAAAATATGGGTAAAAAAGTAATCATTGATATTTTACTCGCCCAAGAGAGTGACACATGATTCGTATAAAAGATACAGATAAGACTATGAAAAGTGGAAGACATGTTGGATCCTGTCTGTATTCAGGGGAATATCCAACCATTATTCTTACAATATATCACATTCCAACAACTTTAGGGGCCCACACATCTAGTATGTGTGACTACTCTCACAATAAAACGTCCACATCCCATGAAAAGGAAAAACATTTATAAATATGGAGACCCTCAACGCAATATATTTGGTAATTATCTTGTGATTTTCATAAGACTTATATCTCCCATTCACAAAATCAATCCTATCTTGAAAGGAATAAACATTATCAGTCATGATCTTCACCACATTGTAATCAATAATTTATGACTCTCCCATCTCATCCAATAACAACGGGGAACGACATAGATACCCATAAAAAGCAATTAAAAGGGACATGCTGAGAGTTTTTTACAAAATGTTTTCATAAGAGAACCCATCCAATTGAATGTTATTTTCTAAAGACTTGGTAAAATCCAATATATATTCCCAAGAAATATATTAAAATGATTTGATAGTTGAATATATATTTTCTTCATTTTGAGGAGAAAAAGCAGTGTTGAGGTGTAACTAGGTTAGAAAACACGATTCATTCATTTGAAAACTTGTATGGGAAATGAGTATCTCGTGCAAAGAAAATAGACATTGTAACTCCTTGTATTCACATAAAAAAATTCACACACTACTATACCATGACATCAAAGATTCCCAAATCATTAATCACTAAAAATTTAGATGAAATTTCCATTTGATCCATGATTACCCAGATATCATTTTTCCCTACCTAATCCAAATGTTATTTAATGATGAAGTCTATTGAGACATCATACTAATTTTACTCAAGAACATATATGGTATATGAAAAATAGATAAAACTGTGATTATTTACTTTAAATTTCTACAAACTCATAAATTGAATGATATATATTTTCATATCCCATTTCTTCATAGACCACCAAAATTGTGTCCAAAATCCTCTTAACATCATAGATAATATAATATCTTCGAGTCCACACTCCTAAATCCGGTTCTAGAAAATAGTATGTTCATTTCTATAATTGATACCAAAAAATGTTTCCCAATTTCAACTGTAAAAATCATCAATAATCAAAAACAAATATTGGATCACTTACAAAATCAATGACTTATTAGGTCTATTGTTTTAATGAATTAGGAAAAACTATTACCTAAAATCATAGACACATAACAAACTATTTCAAAAAATTTGAAATCATCTCGCATTATTTTTCTTTATCAAATAACTATATTTGGAATTACATATTGAAGAAAATTCTTTATAATTTAGGGAAAGGGAAACCAAAGAATTCATAAATGAACATATCAAAAAGGGTAAAAAAAAATTAAAATTTGAAATTCTTCAGTTGGAATAATATCAGAATAAATTTATAATGAAATGATAAATGTAAAGTTTAATAACATAAGGGGATTAATACACATCAAATCTTAGATCATAAAACATGTGACATGGATTAATGCCTGGTCAATGTAAAGGTTTGGGAGAATAAAAAAATGATGATTCATTTTATTTTAATCTTAATTAATAGAATTATTATTAAATTTATAGAAACAAAAGAAAAAATATGTTTTTATATCATAAAATTCACATTATATCCCTCTTAATTTCACTATTTCAAGTGAAATAAACAATAAAACCAATATCCAACATAAATAATTAGATAATATTATCATTACATAATCTATTAGATGTCCATAACTGACCTAATGATCCATGGTTTATAATGTGACGACCTGATATTGATTTATAACAGAACCACCAATATCAGGATTATAATAGAACAAAACCATAATCATGAACAATAAATATGTACTATTATATGGAAAAGTACATATTGATTTAAATTCATTGTTACAATCAAAGAAATAAACACTATTCTTTTCATACATTGATTGACTAATGGGATAGAAACTAGTTCCTTAATAATGTAAATTAAATACAATAATACATATTATGATATAATAAGGATGGTACCATTACAAAATATATATGGGGGATTCTATGTAACATCATGGGTTTTTGTTGTTGATGAATATAACTAATATAAAATATTATTAAATAGATTCTTGTAAAAAAATCTTTTGCACTTTGAAATCACTAACAAAACCCATAAATTCCTAAAATATTTGATAGACTATTGTCTTTGAAAATAATATAGAATGATTATAAATGGAAATTTAGTGAAAATTTTATTTACATGGAAAGTAATCCCTAATCATGTCATAATCATTTAAAATAAATATGATTTTCAATCCTTTATAAAGAGTTTAATAAGTATCAAATATAAAAAACCTTTAAAACTTCCTTTGTAATAAATTTTAAATAAGTAAATGAGAATGAATAAAATTTTAAGAAACTATTTATCGTTAAAAAAGAATATTCTTGAAATCATTTTAAGAAACATGAATTTGGAAGATAAATATTCCCTAACTAAAAAATATATAGGGTCTGTTTCACTTGTAAATAAAATTTAATATTTTTAATTATTAAATAAGGGAGGAAATAAAAAATAAACATATATAACACACTAATAAGTTTAGTATAATAAAATATATTTACATTAATAAAATTAAACCCTATTATTTACCATATTGGAAATTTAAATAGAAAAAACAATAAAAAAATAAAGTAACATAATGTCTTCAGAGCCATTTTAATAACCAATGAAAAATTAAATGAAATATAAAGTGTTATATGGATTCTTAAATAACATTAATTTTATTAATTATTTTTCCAAAAATCATTAATTTGGATTAAGGCACACCATATAAGAAATTAATGGTATATGACATGAAACATAACTCAGGAAAATGAGAATGTGATAATCTGTAACCTTGAAAATATAATAACATTTGAAGTGAAATATAATCCATGATGTGATTATGTAAATATATAAAAATACACAAAAACATAAATCGATGAAAAACAATATAGAGATCTGTTCATAAATAATCAATGAATATCAATGTTAATAGTGTAAAACTATTACCCAAATAATTTAAATTGATTTAAGAAGCCTCTTAACATGTGGTAACAATCCATCCAAATCAACTTACCTAATATAATTTTATTTGAAACATAAAATAACCTTAATTATAATTTTTTCATGATATAACATGTCAATATGGAAACATATACACCCTTTAAAATAAATTATGTTCAAAACATTTATGTATTCATCAATTTAGGGAAATTAAGATGAAATCCATTACCTTGAAAACAAACATTCAATGTATGTATGAAAACATGTATTAAGAAATTAAATATATTATTTTATATAGAAATAATATAAAATACAATTAATACATTATAATTAAACTATTTTCATTATTGATATAGTTAATTACTTAATCATTCATGTCCGAATATTTTGTCTTAATTATGTTCAAGTTATAAATTCAAATAGAATTCGTTATGTTCAACATGGGAATAGGAGTAATTGTATCATAATATCCATAATAATAATCATTAAATAGTTGTAAATTTTATATATTAATTTCACTTTTAATCCATCCTTATAGATTTTTTGGGAAAATTGGATTACATTACAATCAAGGATGTGGGAGGTCATAAATACACATGCATAATGATTACATTTTTCAATGATCATGATTTAAAGAAGGAACATATTGTTTAATATTTTGAATATTATTATTATATATTAATATATTAATTCAAAAGTACATTTAATCATTCCGATAGAGAAATAGTTATTTTCAAGAATTCATTGCTACGAAATATATATTTTTTATGAATAACAAAATGATATAAATTAACACCTTAATGAAAATTTATGACACTTCAAGGAAGGTTAAAAATTTATAGTGTTAGAAAAATGAATCTATACACTAATAAAATTTTTCAAATATTAGTTATACAACACTTATAGAAATAAATGTCTTATGAAAATTTTATTTACTGGAATCTAAAAATGGATAAAAATTTATTAACTACATTTTATATAATTATCAGTTATTGAAGTAGAAGATTTTAAATCATTAGAAAATTATGAAAAATCATTATCATGATAGAGGTGAAATATATTTTCTTACTAAAAAATAAATATTTTCCTTAGTAAATAATTCCTCAAATATTATAATGTTAGAAGTTGGGAGGTATTAGTGAATCATGGTTAAAATTTATAAATATATGTACTTATAATGAAATGATTCCCAAAAAGATAATTATTGCATATTATAACAATGAAAGAAGAATTAAACTTGATATTTTTTTAATGAACATATATATAAAAATATGTAATACCAATCATTTTTTATATTAATTGGTATTAAAAAACACCATTATATATCTTTAAAAAAATAAATGAAAATATATACTGAATTCAACATAAATGGATCTCATATGAATATATAGATATAATAAACAAAATAAATATGGGTGTGTGCTATGTTAAGTTGGAAACCATGGTACTCAGACTGATTTATTGTGCTGAAGTATAGTTTACACCTCTTCACAGATAACACGATATGACTATTCAGGAAATCATTTATGGAATTAGTAGAGTTCATAAGAACATCATTTCCATGAATATTTTGATGGAAAAATTTTGATCAAAATACATTTTAGAACAATTTAACTAATATGTGATTGAATTTTTAACTAATTATCAGGTTTAATAAACACATATCAAACTGGAGAGAAGTGATTCAAGAAATATCATGAAAGTAATTATATTTATATTCATTCAAAATGAAGAACTATAAGAAAATTATGGAACATGAAAATTAAAATAGGTTAATAATTTCATTATAAACCAATTATATTACGATTGATATTGTAGTTTTTCATTTATATTTAAGTGTAATAAATTAAAATCTGTAATACAAATTTTTGATTAATATTTCTCTATTTAAATGAATACTAGTTATAGATGACGTGTATGACATATGTTTCAATTAATTACATTTTAATAGTAATCAAATGAAATATTTAATAGAAATTGAATTGAAAATACTATAAATAGTTTGTTTTAATTTGTTCAGTGTATATAAAATATACATGGATAAAAACAACTATGAAAGAAACAATTGAAATAAAAACAATGTCAACTAAAATGTATAATACTATTGGGTTACAACAAATAATAATTTAGAGATGAAATCAATGATTAAATAAGGGAAAAAATTCAATATTACCTTGATATAGAATCATAAAATGGTACTCATTTTATCATGTTTGCATTCCACGTCTTCATATAAAGATGGTTGTAGTATATTAACGTGGTATGTTATATCCTTTGAGTCTCCACACATTGAAGCATCACATTTCGCCGCATTATCACTCTCAAAATAAAATAATATGGTTTTATAAAAAGAGAATATAGATATATTATTAAATAAAAATATTATTGAGAGCAAAAATTGAGGAATAAAAAACAATGCAACTAATAGAGTGTTGAGAATAATAAATGAATATTATGTTATAAATGTATAAATTATGGGAAAATTAAATCATTGAATATTTTTTAATTTTAATTTTTGAATAAAAATAATATCCACTCAAGAGTAAAAATATATACATGTGTTGATGGAATATTAATGATTTATTTAGAAAACCAAATGTAATTACTTCAATTTTTTCCATTAGGAAATGATTTCCTGATGCTCCTATTGAGTATGGATAAAAATAATATTTTAACGTATTCGTTATTAAGTATTTGAAAATTTAAATTTATGAAATTGCAAACAATAATACCTGGTTATTTCTAATTCTTATAGAAAATCAAGAAGATCCAATTCCTAATGCTCATACATAATAAGGATAACTTGAATAACGATATGTGGATATTATATTTTAAAAATTAAATTTTGGAAAACAATATCAGTAGTAAAAAAATATGTTAAAAAATATTATCGAAATTATTGAGGTGCTTTTCATTTATCAAGAGGAAATAAACTTTTTTGGGGTTTGTTAAGAACAGTGATGACAATTATGAATTATGAAATTTTTTATGTCAATATAAAATAAAATAATTTTATATTTTAAAATATGTAAATCACGAGGAAAAAATACTAATCCATATCCTGCATTGAAAATAAATACCAATTATTGATTAAATAAATTATAAATTTATTAGAAAAAACAATGTAGATATTTATTTGTACCTCTATCAGAGAATCTCTAAAATCAATATCCATTTTAGATATAAATTTCATTACATTCCTATAATTGATAAAAAAAGAAAATGATTTTATTTGATTAGTTTTGAAACCATGAAATGTGTTACATGATATTTCCTAAGGAATTAAAGATTTTATGCTCACATAAACCACAAATTTTGAGTTTCTATAGAAATGATTCTATATTTCAGACAGAATATATTAGATTTCTTCAAGCCACAATAATAGATAAGCTGATGGATGTATTTTCCACATAAATGATTCCAAATGGAATGTAATGGTGGTGAAAACCTCTCTATGATAGTTTGCCATATATTTTGAATGAGAGGTTGGGTTATGTGTTTCATAACTGAAATCATCCACAACAGAGACTAAAATGTAAGTGGTGGGACTCTATATTTTTCAGGGGGTGAGTGACAATAGCTAAGGGACCAGCTCGAAGGGTAAATTCCATATACTGATATTGAGAACGATCAAGGGTGTAGGGGAACATACTCTATGGCAGGGAGAAATAGTTTATCCTTGGTACTTCACTTAGGATATCCTACATGCACCCACCCTACATGCCAAAACGTTAGCGCAATCCCTACCTACCCAGCCTAGATTGTGCAACCACCCTTGCACGAGGCACCTACTCAAAGCAAATATGCTTTCGACCTATGTAAAATAGAATATTTTCCACCCATTCATGGCAAAATTCTAGTTAAGTCCTTGCCTACACATCCCATAAGGTGCAACCACCAACACATGATTCACCTTCACAAAGCAATTTCAATTTGGATCGACACAACCTCGAATATTTCCCACCCCTGCATAGAATGCCTACACCAGTAACATATATCACATACCTACATAGTGAAACTCCATCGACCAAGGTTCCATATTTTTATATAAAAAATCCAAGGGATCAACATTTTAATGAATTGAATATCGAAACCATCCATTAAGCTTTGGTTGTAGAGCCCCTTCACCCAGGTCCACTAAAATTCTTACGGAATCCCTCTATAACCCAATAAAAGTGGAAATTATAGGTTATAGTTGGATAAAAGTCCCTCAACGGTCTGAAATACATGAGACCTATGTGAGGACCCTATTTCCCCTAGTTGAAACACACTTATTTACAGTAGCTTAACTAATCATGGACCTACATGTGACTCATCAATAGACACTCAAGGAGACACGTGATTCCAAGGATTAAAACTCACCCAAGTGTTGTTTCCCTGGTGGTTTTTCCCCAAGACATCTCCACTTCACACAGGCGTATCCTCAAACAAGAAGCAATTTCATATCCTCCCATTCCCTGCATGATGCATTTTTTCAAGACAAGACAAGACCTACGTGCCCCCCCATTATTCATCATCCATACCACCTGTTGAAGGTTTACTATTTATTTTCTCACCATGAAAGATGGGGACCAGATTAAAACCTCAACCAAAGATTCCAAGCATGAAAACCCATGGAGTGAGGCATAGTAGTGCGTCTTTCATTTTGGTGTTCATTGCTTCTGTCAAAGTTTTCATTCACTCGACCTAACAAATAGTTAGTGTCCTTAGTGTGAATGGGAGTATATATTACTTCAACCATGAGGACCCCAACCCTCGATGAAGTGTCAAGGATTCTCCATCCAGAGTGGCATGTGTGGGGGTCTTTTTCATCTTGGATCATCTCAAAGACCAAGGGGCTTCAAATCTTAGTTGGGATACCTAGAATGAAATCCGCTTCTTTATCGCCTAATATAATTTTATGGAATCCATATGGATTAATCCCATAAAATTTATTGTAGGACCCTCCTAATTCATTCCATTATCTTTCATGCTCAAGGTCTATTTTCATATGGGTAGTCCAATGTGAATAACCTTAATACAAAGGTCATAGTTAATAGGAACATCAATGATTCATTATTATTTACCTATCGAATTACCCTCTTCCAAAAATGGAAGGAGGATCATTTTGTTTTTCATATCCAAAACTTACCCTTGTTCATCACATTGAAGCATGACTCATGTGGGAATAGAGGATAGCTATGATCATTGTATCCATATAGTCTGATTCATGTTTTGAATGTGGATATTTTTCCAATTCACCCACTTTCCTTCCATCATAGGCATGTATAGTTGTGGCCCCTCAATGCTATGTATCCAACCATGGAAAAAATGGGGATATTGTGGTTTCTCATATATTTTTCCTCATTATGATTCTCACATTGAGTAAGAATCATGTTGGTTTAGAGGGTGGTGGGCGTCAAGAAATCCACACTCTCCCGAAAAATGGTAATCTTACTTAGTATAAGCCACAATCATAACTATGTGGGTGGTCATATTTCCAAGTATAATACCAAAACCACTGTGGGGCTCGTACATGGAATAAACTCCATCCACTTACAATAGGCATCTTACCCAGTATAATCTCCAACCATTCACAAAAAGGGAATCCCACTTAAGACTTATCCCAAACCAAACTAACCAAAAAATGCATCTTCCTATAAAGTAAGCCCCAACCATATATTAATACTCATCCTAAGGTAATCATGCTTAGAATAATCCCCATTTAAATTTCTCATATGACTTGGGAATCATCTTGAGTTGTAATACCCCACACTATCCTAAAAATGGGTCATACATCCCCATGATATAAAGCATCATAGGGCCACCATATGCATGGATCCCTATAACAAAACCACACTGGAAAATATTCTTATTCAAATGGGATACATTGGAATCCACCTTAAGGTCCAAACCTAACACCCCAAATCAAACCTGATTCATTCTAGAACACATTCCCAATATATCATTATCCAAACTAAGATCCCATATCCCTTCATGTTTCCCAAGGATACTTTTGTATAAGTCCCACAACAAACATTCACTATGAACCATTCGACTAAAAGTCTTTTAGGTATAATGTTAAACTATATATTTTGATCCATATCACATGACCAACAAAGCTATGATTTACCTCATTAAGAGGCACTAAACTACATGGGTTATGATTACATTCACATGGATATATAGGAACCCTATCTTCTGGGTCTGATCCTGACATCATTTATTTAATATCAAAAGAAGATGATTTACTCTAAAGCACCCCACTATGTGGCTTAAAACAAGCTTCATGATAGTAAAAGAAAAAAATAATCTCTAATCAATTCAAAAAATTGTGTCGTTGAAGGAGAATATAATATAAATAAAAACAACTCCATAGTTGAAGAATATTGAAAACTTACACATGATTCTAATCTCCACACATTCGATAAATCCATTGTTAATCCTAGGGAAACATAGGATATACATGGGGAGTAATAAAGGATTCATTAATATGTAATAAATATATAAAACATTCATGGAGTAGGAACCCCCCGCCAAGGGTGTGATGAGCTCGAGCTCCATTCCACTAAAAAATGAGAATTCGTAAGTATAATTTAAAAAATTTCCAACCAAGAGTCTGAAAATGGAATGGTGGACCCTCATTTACTGCTTAAAATATATCCTAGTCCAATGGTTGTAAACCATTGGGACATGTAATGAAACCATTTGGATCGACTATCCCAATAGTTTCTATGCTCGTTGATATATTAGTCGATTGGATAACCCTATCTCAATAGAATATTATAAACCATTGGGATAGGATGGTTTAAATTTAAATAACCTAATAGTTTTTCATTAACCATTAGCATATATGTATTCCAATAGTTTTAGACTATTGGAATATAATTAATGAAATATTTTAAACTGTTGGGATAAATATATCCCAAAAGGTTGAAATCATTATGAAAAATCCATAGAAACGGTTTTGTCTCAACCATTATAATACCTTTACAATAGGGTAAGATTAATCCTTTAGAATGATTTTTAAACAATATCTGAAAACCTATGTAAATGGTTTTTTTGAACTTTTGGGAAAACTATTGCAATAAAAAAGATCCAACAGTATAAAAACCAATGGTAAAAGCCCATGCAAATAGTTATGGATGAACTATTGGAATATGTATACATATGATTATATCCCAATGGTTTGAAACCATTGAGAGATGACTTTAGAAATTATATATTTATGTTCCAAGGATTAAATAAAAACTGATAGGGGGGGTTGAATCAGTTCTGTACCTTTTCATCAGTTTCAAAACATTAATAAACATAACCCTTGAAACCATTTACGATTTATTACCTTATCATCCTTTATCAAGAAACTAAATAATGAAAGAAAGGTAATAAAATAAATACAAACAAGATTTACATGGTTCAACCTCAATAAGAGAACCAACGTCCTTTCCAAAACCACTCCCGTGGGTCTATGGAAATCTACTATTATCAAGAAGTAAATATAACTTATGAAAACTCCCATTATACATCTTATATGTCCTGATAGGAAATATTATACTAACTTCCATCAGTTTACAATGTTTTCTTAATGAAAAAATCAGCCAAACAAAAGAATAATAACTTTGTTGAAGCTACTCCGCAAAAGCTCACTCTGAATCTTTAGTCCAGTTTTCTTGAAACCGATTTTCTAAAACTGGTCTTATCAGCAAGGTAATGATGGTTCCAATTTCATTTTGCAAAAAAATCAAGAAAAATTTTTCAAGATAATTTTGGTCTTCTTAGAAAGGTATGATGATAGTAATTCTCTTATTCTAAAACACTCACAAATCTTCTTTAAGATGGTAAGAACATTTCACATTGAATTATCTAGTGCTCTTCCATTTCCACATGTGTAATGTTAAAAATGAGTGAGTGATATGATCACATATTTATAAGAAATTAATAAAAACACGACATGAATCTTGAAAATAATTCTCTCTTCCTATAATCTCAAAAACTTCGTAAATCTCCCGCTTTTAAACATAAATATTTAACCTCTTGAAATATTATTAAATTTTACCGAGATTTACACAAACATGAAATTTGGGTTTTCTTGGACTCTTCATATATTTCTAAGAATGATAAAGTTAGATATTGGTGCTGATTTTCCCAGAAGCATGCTCAGAAATTAGGTTCCGTGTTGTTCAGAAATCGTGTTTCTAATTAATCAGAAAAGAGTATCTGAATTGCGTTGAATTGAAGTTCCGGTTTAATCAAAATTGTGCTCAGAATTGTCATTCTGGTATTCTCAAAAAGTTTCTCAAAATTTTCATTCCAGGTTTCTCAACTTGCTGCTCAGAATTTTTATAACGTTCATAATTCAGGTTTTGATCTTTTCTTGATCTTACTTTGACTTTTTCTAAATCTTCAATCTTCTTGAAATACCATTTCAATAAGAAACTTTCCTTTCTCTAAGGAACTATTACTTATCTAAATAATTTTTTTGTATGAATCATTTCCATAATCTCAACAACATCCTTAATTTGCAGGATCCGAGTTTCCCAAAAACATGCCGAAAAGTAGGATCTGGGATTCCTCAAAAGGATTCTCAAAAAATCCGGTTCTAAAATTAGGTTATGGTTTTTATGTTTAGAAAGCAGGATCTGGTTTTTATTTTCTCGAATTATGTTCTAGTTTTTAGTTTCCAGAATCAGGGTCTAGTTTTTATGTTCAGGAATCTGGTTCAGGTTTTCTAGTTCAAGAAATAGGTAATGAATTTCAGGTTCAGAAAATTGGTTCTGGATTTTAGGATCAGGAAATAGGTTCCAAATTTTTGGTTTAGAAAATAGATTCTGGATTTCTGGTTCAGAAAACAGGTTCCAAATTTTAGGTTTAGTAAAGAGGTTCTAGATTTCTGGTTCAGTAAATAGGTTCCGAATTTTAGGTTCAGAAAATAGGTTTTGGATTTCTGGTTCAGGAAATAGGTTTCGAATTTTAGGTTCAGAAAATAAGATATGAATTTCTGGTTCAGGAAACTGGTTTCAAATTTCAGGTTCCAAAAATATGTTCTGGATTCATGAATCAGGAAATAGGTTCTGAATTTCAAGTTCAGAAAATAGGATTTAAATTTCTTGTTTATGAAATAGCTTCTGAATATCAAGTTCAAAAAACATGATCTGGATTTCTGGTTCAAGAAACAGGTTCCAAATATCAGGTTCCGAAAAAAGGTTCTAGATTTCTGATTCAAGAAAACAAGTTCCAAATTTTAGGATTAGAAAACATGTTCTGGATTTCTAGTTATAGAAACAGGATCTAAATTTTAGGTTCAGAAAATGGGTTCTAGATTTTTGGTTCAGGAAATAGGTCCCAAATTTTAGGTTCAGAAAATATGTTCTAGATTTCTTGTTCAAGAAACAGGTCTTGAACATTCTCAGAATTTTTCTTAGTGAAAATTGTCAAACTTCCTCACCATTTCTTTAAAAGATTTTATCATGAATCTTTTCATGATTTTTGAGAACATTAAGATCAGTAAATAATTGTTTGATTTTGTTTAGAATTATTGAGGCACTTTCTTAACTTCTGACTTCTTATTCTTTAGCAAAATCTTATTTAAGAAAAACCTCAGCAACAGGCAACATCAACATTATGTAACTCAAAAACATTCATAAAATAGATTAGTTATCAAGAAATAAAAAATGTTTTCATAACTAAACAACACAGATGTTTTTCAATCCCCCACATTATATTTGTTTGCAACCCTTGTTTACAAATTTTCTCCTCAATTTTTTTTCATATCTTAGGTTCTTTGAACATTACCAAAACATAGCCTTTCCTATAAAGAGAGTGTCCTGACACCATAATACTAGATAAAGTAATGTTTTTGAAGGATTTCCATCCCTCGGTGACAAGAAAATTTTGCATCCATGTAAGGATAAACATAACCTTACTCAAACTCTCCCTCAACATTTGATATTGTCTTTATCACTTTTTTTCCTCTCTCATTTTTTTCCTCTCCCCCATTATATGATAACCACTGCTTCAGAATTAGAAAATAAATCCAAGTAAACAATGTTACTTACTCTCCCCCTTTTTCAACATAATCCAAATCATGGTAGGGGATGGTTCCTGTTATGTTTTTAGGAAGTCATGGGAGGCAGCTGAACATGGAGTTGCAGCCTCAGTTCAACAAACCTTTCATTTGACATCGCATTTTTAAAATTTTCATCAATCTGATACTTTGTAGAAATATATTCTATCAAGTCTTCTCCAGCAGCAATTTTCTCTTTGAAAAATTGATACGTTATATCAATGTGTTTTGATCTTGAATGTTGAACATGAATCTTGGAAAGATCAGTGGCACTTTGATTATCATAGAGTATCTTCAATGGTTTAGAATCATTCACTTTCAAATCATCCAACTGAACATTCATCCACATCATTTGAGTACAATCCCTAGTAGCTGCAACATATTCGTATTTAGCTGTACTTAATGTTACTGAACTTTGTTTCTTACTGTTCCAACTCACACAACATTCCTTAAGAAAAATGTTCCTCCTGATGTTTATTTTCTATCATTACAATCACAAGCCCAATCAGCATCGGCATAACCATGGACCTTCATCTCATTGTTTCTATTTTATAACAACCCATTTGAAGTTATCCCTTTAACGTATTATAGAATCCTCTTAACTGCCAATATGTGTGATTATTTTGGATTACATTGATACTGATAACATAGAGTTACAACATAAGGAATACCAGTCCTTGAAGTTGTAAGATAAAGAAGACTTGTTATCAACTTTTGAATGTCTTTATGATTCACGTTTTTCCCTGATTCATCTTTACTCAACATTGTTCCCACTGAGATAGGAGTTGAAACATCCTTTGATTCATCCACCACAAAATTCTTTTACAATTCCTTGGCATACTTTTCATGGGATAATAAAATGTACTTTTCTTGTTGTTGAACTTGTAAGCCAAATAAGAAATTTAATTCCCCCAACATTGACATTTCAAATATTTTCTTCATCACTTCAGAGAATTATTTACAATCGTTTTCTTCATCTCCAGCTAAAATTATATCATCTACATAGATGATTAAAAATAAAGTTTCATAGTCAACATCTTTAATATTCAAGTTTCTATCAACTGTTCCTTTAAAAAAGTTCTTCTTTCTTAGGGAATTTCAAGATTTGAATACCATGCTCGTGGATCTTGTTTCAGACCATACAAGCCTTTCTTCAATTTCCAAACATTGTTTTCATCCTCATCGAGTAAAAATCCACAAGGTTGTTCAATGTAGTCTTCATTCTCAATCTTACCATTCAAGAAATCTGACTTTACATCCATTTGAAAAACCTTGTAATTCCAATGAGCAGCTACTGCAAGAAACATTCGAATGGTTTCAAGCATTTCAAACAAGTGAAAATGTTCCATCAAAATCCACACCTTCCACTTGTGCGTATCCTTTTCACACATGCCTTGCTTTGATTCTTGTAAATTCTCCATGCTCATTCAATTTATTTCTGTAAACCCACTTGGTTATGATAATGATCTTATTTTTCAGACTTTGAAAACGTTCCCATGTTCCATTATTCTCAATCTGATCTAGTTCTTCGTTCATATCATCCACCCATTCGTTATGTTGAATTGCTTCTGAAACTGATTCTTGTTCATCTTTTGAGATAAGGGAAGTCTGATGTTCTAATCTTACCTTTTTTCTTTTCTGAACTGGATCCTTCTGATCGCCAATAATATTTTCAGATTCAACAGGTTTTTTAAGTTAGGAAAACTTTCATTTTCTTTCCCAGCATCACTTTCTTCCCCATGTGACTCATCTAAGTCACTTTCACTCTAGTGGGGATTCTATAATTTATCTTCCTCAGTATTTTTAATAGATTTTGTGAATGAACTTGGATTTTCAATTACCTTCAAATCATATGAGTCCACCAACTTCTGTAAACATTTGTTCCTGCATTTGTAAATTATTCCATTCGTTGAATAACCCATAATTATTCCTTCTTAAAATTTCTCATCAATCATTCTTAAGTCCAGATTTTTGATTTTGAGCAAGAAAGGACTTCCAAAAGACATTGAAGTAGTTAAAAGGATAATTTTTGTTATACCACATCTTTTAAAGAGTTATGTTGGTTTCCGTTCTCAACAAGAATCTATTTTTGACATGTACAGCAGTGCTAACAGCTTCTCTCCAAAATAATTTTGAAAGTTTGTTTTATGATAACATAATTCTTCCAATTTCCACCATGATTTTATTTTTCCTTTGTACTAATCCATTTTTTGTGGAGTATAAGGATCACTATAAGGCCCCAGCCTTAAACCTTACCTAATATTGAATTAAATGAATAATTCACATTGAGGATCTTTTCAGGTTTAGAGTTTTAGAGAATTAGGACATAACTATTACATCTCAAAAGATTACAAAGTAGAAACATTTACTATGTTTCCATAAAATAAAAACTCTTAAAAAGAAACATGTCCAATTCAATGTTTTAGGTTGCATGACTTTCCCTTGATCCCGTCCTTGACCCTATTCCACGTTAAGTCCTGTGAAAAACATTTCAAAAACTTGGGATGAGCATAAAAAGCTCAGTAAGGGATACACAAAGAATGAAAACTGTTAGTTTTCCAAAACAACAAGTAAACCATATATACTTTATCAAAGTAATACTTTTCACCTTTTCGAAGTAGTAAAAACACTTCACTGAATAAAATTTCATTACTTACCCTTCTGTAACCAAAATATTTCCATAAAACCCATGTAAAGATCACATGACATATAAAGGTATCTTGGGACATAAACATACTTAAGTGGTATAACCATATGGTCGACTTCCACCCATATCACTTAATGGAATATCCATTCGGCCAACTTCCATACATACTTAATGGAATAGCCATATGGCCGACTTCCATACCCAATGCATTGGAGGTTATAATGTAACCACCCGTCCGGGTATTCACGGAACCACCCATCATATGGTTTATCACATAACCACCTGTAAAATTTCCAAGTACCATTATAAAATTATAACACATAAAACCAACATAAAGGAATGATAACATTTCTACATTTCAATCACAATATATCATTTAAATATATTGACATAATATAATCCTTTATCAAAACCATTTTCAATACCAAAATACAAATAAAATTATATGGTATTTATTTTATTTTAAAAACATTATGGCTTGTTGAGGAAGCCAAAGATCAAATAATACTCGCGGTAGCGGAAAAGGTCGTTATCACCGCGTATATAAAAAGAAACATTTCTTTTTGTCGTTCAGTAAAACGCATCGTAGAAAAAAGATTCCTTTTGAATAAACATAAAATTCAAAGGGGTTTATACATCGTATAACAGAAAGTTGTGTATAACACGAAATATGCATCAATTAAAGGAGATTGAGACGAAGTACCTTACAAAGACGGTATCCTTGGATTAAGGATAAATCAATTTCGTAATTATGTGTGAAAAATGAATACACCAAATATAAGTGGATATTAAGTGTAAAACAATCATAGGTTATTCACACATATTCATAGAACGACACATTCAAGGAGTGAAAGTTTATCCCAATCAATCAAAATTTGGTTAAGAAGTTCCCTCGCAAAAATTCGACAGCCTAACGGCATCACTTCAAAATTCAGAAAATGTGTTGATTAGAGAGAAAATGGTATCTCATCACTTGGACATAAAATTTACATAAATTAGGATATATAAGAACATATCCCAACATAATAGCATGTGAAATAAAATACATAACAAAAGAAGTCTTTTAAAAAGAGGAGGGTGAAAGGTTCCCTTACCGACATGGGTATCTTTCGAAACATACACCCCGTGAAAGAAGGACAATACAAAATTGATGTAAATACTCATAAATGAATGTATATTACACAATGATTAAATATAATGGACATTACATTCACCACTCAAAGGAAATTGTTGCAAATGTAGCATAAATCTCATGGGAATAAAAGTGAGATGAAAAATCACTTACAAAAACTCGGCAGCCTAACGGCGCCACAAAAATGGATTTATGAGATCAAATAGGGTATCTCATCATATTAATAGAAATTTTACAGAAAGATTAATATAAAATAACATCCCCCAACATAACAATGAGGAGCTTAAAAGAAGTGACATAAAGGAGAGTACTTAAAAATAAAGAGAGAGGTTATATCTCTAACGAAAATTCGGCGGCCTAACGGCGCCACTCAAAACATCCAAAATGGATTGATGATAGAAAATAGGGTCTCCCATCATATAAACATAAAAATTAAAGTAAGATTAATATAAAATAACATCCCAATAACAAGAAATATTATCTTTAAAAGTAATGACATAAAAGAGCGTACTTAGAAAGAAAGAGAGGAGTAGGATCCCTTATCTCGGGTCCGACTTGACTCGATCATTCTTTAACATCCTGAATAAAAAAATTGAGTTAATTTCTACTTTCTTAAGAACCTTTATAAAGTTCATTATTCCATTTATATTAATTATTGACATGTTATAAACATTATGTAATCATTTAAGTTAATAATGTTTGTTTTGTCGATATTTGGTTCTTAAGTCAAAAGTGGACTTCTTACAATTACATGTTGTTCGTGTGGTCAAAAAAAATTTATATCCAGAATGACATTCCTGATTTGGATATCATGTATATAATATATATCCAGCATATACATGTATTTATAATATTACATAATAATTTAGATGTAAGAAATGAAATGCACCGTTCATGGAGACGGTAAGCCGTACGTACGCATGAACGCTACTTTAATTTCTATGTCATATTAATGGAATTAAAATTAAATGAGAGATGTGTATATTTTAAATTCCAGAATTATATTCATCCATTAGATGTATCATACATCATATATATCCATTATATGTACTTATAATAGTACATTACATTTGAGGATAAGAAATGAAATGCACCGTTCATGGAGACGGTAAGCCGTACGTACGCATGAACGCTACTTTCATTTCCATCTCATGCTACAATGGAAAGAAAACAATAATGATATAAAGTTATATTATAATTCCAGTATAACATCATATATAATAACTTTAAATCCATCCTTTATATGTCCCACATATGGCATTAACGAATCAAATCACTTTGAGGGGGCGGTAGTCCGCACTTCCTAAAATGAAGATATCACATATACCCATAATGGAAGCCATAAAGGTATGCCACAAATGAAAAATAAATAAGCTTAAGTAAAACAAAAAAAATAATATATATCATATATAAACATAGTGACATATTAATGGCCACCTTTGAAGGTGTTATATGAGTGTTGAACAATCATAGTTTCGTGAGGCAGAAATTCGCCATCCACAAAAACAGTATGTTCTTTAACAATTAGATGAAGGTTTGTGTAAGTGTAGCTAGAATACATCTTATAAAAACATCCTAGTATATTAAAGATATGGTAGTTGTTACAAAAGATATGAATAAAAAGAGTTTAGGGGGTTGGAGAAACAAAATAAAACAAAAGGACTCAAGTGAAGACATTACCTTAAAATCGGGTAACTCTCTTTGGTTTGAGCTCAAAGGCTTCCTTGGGAAGACTTCTTCCCAAATTGAGGCTTCAAGGAGTACGATAGATATGTGGAGAGGCAAAATGGGTAGGGTTTGGCAGAGCCAAAGGCTTTGGAAGTGTGGGTAAGGAGGTAGAGGTGGGGGCCTTTTATAAGAGGAGAGGAGGGGCACTCTTGGAAAGTAAAAAAAAGTTACTTTATTTTAAAATGAGTTTCGGATTCAAAAGAACCCACATTGATATAATTCAAAGGTAAGGTGATAAGGGTTCGAAATCCACCCACCCAATATGTTTTGGACATTTTTAGGTCATAGATTATACATTATCTTTTCATTTTATTTAAATCCTTTATTAATGAGGTAATCGCTCCATCATCATGATATCATAAATAATATAATATATTTAATGTCTAAAAATTATAAAAAAAAATATCATGATGTAGGAAATCTTTTTAGATTTCTAATTAATATTTATAGTCAAAACTCTAACTTGTATAACCCCATGTAAAAATTGTTTTAGTAAACCATCTCATGTTTGTGTCATTTTTACTTTAACATTTAATAAAAACTTATTTATGTCATTTCCCATCCAATGTGGCTCCATGGGGTCCCCAAGTTGACCGATGCATTTTCATGGTCGTACATGACACATCCAATGAGAGTAGGACATGTTTCAAGCTCATCTCATATTATTAAAACATTATTTTTACCTTAAACTACACTAATTACCTCTAATCACGATTAAGAACTTAAAAGTTACTATTCACCAAGAAAATTATTTTAATCTCATTGAACCACATTTTACATCATAATGAAAACCATGTATGTTGGATTTTTTAAAATCAGATCACAGAAGTGACAAAGTTTCATTTAAACGAAAAATCAGTTTCTTTAACTACCACTTAGTGGTTTCACTATTAATCAAAAATTGAAGTTTTTCAGAAAATTACCGAAAGTTCACCCTAATCTATATCTGACATTCTGAATTCAAAAATGATTTCTATTTTACAAAATTCAAAACATATAAGTTGTATTAATTAATTTAATAATTAATTCCCACTGTCAAAACAAATAGCGTGTTTTTATGAAACAAAATGTATCAAAAGATTGACACTAGTTTAAGTCCAATTTCAAAGTGAAATTGATTCCAATGACCACTATTGGATTAAATGGTAAAAATATATTCTAATTTCACTTTAAAACCAATTCAAAAGATAATCTAATCATATAAATAAATTATATTAAAAGAGTTTTGGAATTAAAATACATCAATTTTCACTATTCATTAAAAATTGAACTTTGTCAGAAAAATACAAAAAATTTACACAAAGTAAATTTTGATGTCCCGATTCTAAAGAAGAATTTTATTTTGTCAAATATAATACATAAAAATGTCAAAAGTTGATTTAAAAGAGGATCGCCATCAAAAGGCGGTTAATCGACCGTTTAAATAATATTAGAATGTTTACGCTTAAAATTGGATTCATTTGCATTTTTAATCCACTAAAATTTATTGTAAAAAGTAAAAATATTTGACAAACATATATAATCATTTTGTGATTAGTTATGTTCATTCCAGCCATTACAACGGCTAGGCGTTGACTACTATTTAAAATAATATTATTTTATTATTAGAGTGCAACGTAAGATTTCCAAAAAACTCGTTGTTGTGTATTGGGTACTCCATCGAGCATAGCATCCCATTTTAAGTAATATTAATATTTTATTCACATATATGGATAAATATAAAAATTTCATATTCTTTATTTACCTGGGGTGTTACATCCTTCCCCCCTTTTTAGAATTGTGTCCACGTAATTTTAAAATTGAGCTCGGAAACATCCTTGAAAGTCCCACATCGGAACAAGAGTCAGTAAAACATTCACTTTAAAATAATGAATGATAAGTACAGAGGTCACCCGAGTTAACCCATACTAGGATTCCATATAGGAAAACATGGACATGGAGGAGAAGACATAGGGTCATGTTCTTGTGGTGAGTGATAGAAAACATGTTTAGGAGAATGTTAACCACAAGAAAATCAAAAACTTGTGATGGGTTAAACGGTATTCGATTCCCCAGTAGGAAATGTTAATAAAAAAAAAATTTAAGTTACTTTTTATTGAGGAATTTATTCATAAGGAAACAAAATCACTTATGATGTTGACTTTCAACTTTTATTAGATTCCTTACACAAACTCATATTTTCTCCATAAGATGAGTATTTATGAAGACTTGTTCACATTAAGAGTACTAGAATCAAATTATAGAGAACCACCTAATTCACAAAAGATAACTATATGCATCCCATGTCTTTAGACTCTAACCAAAACCAAAACCAAAAAGGTTAGTACAAGATCAGATAATCCAGAAAAGGATAACCCTTTATAAAAAGAAAATGTATTCTTAATCTCCAAAATTTTCCCAAAAAAACCCAAAGTTCAACGAGGACCATTCGATAAACAATTTGTCCATAAAATTCTTCAAAGTAAACCAAACGAATATTGAAACCCAAATATTTTATGGATTTAGTCACATAGTCTTCCAAGTTAAATCGTAACATGTATCTCCAAACAACATCAGTTTCTCTTAATGTCTCATATTGAAAAGTAATTAACCTAATCACATATCATCCATTATAGGTTAATAAATTTCCATAGATAACCAAAAATCAACTTACTCTTAATTCAAAAAATCATCTAACTAAAAAGAATCAGTCAAACTAACCAGGGACTTCACGTATTCCAGTGGTAGGTGATAAATACCAGTCACATTTTGGTTTTGGGTTTGATTCCCATAGCCTTGTCCGATGTGATAGGTTGCCACACGGTCTGCGTGTTGTCCTTTTTCCAAAACTACATAATTCTTGAAACATTCCCCAATAACGAGATACAATTTTCAAAAATATCCATAATGTAATTTAACCTCAATTTTATCTCATGACTTTTATTTTATATCATTACATATAGTAACCCATAATTACCCCGAATGTAAGGATCATATAAACCCAAATGGTTCTTTATAACTATGTCCACAAAAGAACAGATTACTATTCTTTAAATAAAATTTTCATATATGAAACATCATTGTTACACATACTATAAAAAGTCTTCAAATGTACCCCATCATCAAAAGACACTTAATACTCTTTAGAATTTCACCATAACTCTTGAAGCCCTTATATGTTGACTTCTTACTCATTCAACATTCTTCATGATCCATTAACCATTCCTTTCCAACTTATTCTGAAATACTTCTTTCTTACAAACAAAATCATGAATCATATCCTAAGATTCCAAAATAGAAAGAAAAAGTTAAGAAATAATCCATACCTTTGATTGGTCATTGTCTGTTTCTTCATCCTCAATCTGAATGGCATTAGGTATTGGTAACAAGTATTTGTATATTCTTGGTGATCCCATTCACAGAACTTCTTCATAGGAAATGTGTTTTCATAATGACCATGGACACCACATTTAAAACATTCAATTGATCCCTCAGAAAGAACTTCATTCCCTTTCCTCGAGTCAACTGGATGCTTCCTTTTTCCATGGAAGGTTCTTGCTTTTTGACCTTCATTTCCACATCTATACCATATTTCTGTCCCCTTGAAACATTTTTATAGGTGTTTCTTTCCACATCTATGACACATAGGTTTCTGAACACACTTACCTTTATGATTTTTACCTGCAGTTCCGTAGGGATTTGTTTCTCGCATATATGATGCCTTATAGAAATCACCAAGGCTTAGGTGGTCAATCATGACTCCAGATAGTTGGTTGAAGATAAACACAAGAGTTCTCATTGCAGCTCCCATATCATTCAGTTGCTCACTCCAAAACCTGTCACAGTTTCCTTCACATCCGCCGTTACTTTGGTGCCTGCTAGATCCATCCATTTACTAAAACCAAAAAGGTTATTGTGAGTATATCAACCAAACCATCATGTACTAAAGAGGAAGATAAAAACTAAGATATACTTACTCATTCACTTTATCTAAAACTAGGACTATTTATGAAATCCTAACCATTATGGTCATGTCACTTATGCTTAAATAATACCCTAACCTCTAAAGTTATCTAAACTGACCTTTGATACCAACTATAAGGTCCCAGCCTTAAACCTTACTTAATATTGAATTAAATGAATAATTCACATTGAGGATCTTTTCAGGTTTAGAATTTTATAGAATTTGGACATAACTACAACATCTCAAAAGATTACAAAGTAGAAACTTTTACTAAGTTTCCATAAAATAAAAACTCTTAAAAAGAAACATGTACAGTTCCATGTTTTATGTTGGATGACTTTCCCTTGATCCCATCCTTGACCCTATTCCACGTTATGTCATGTGAAAAACATTTCAAAAACTTTGGATGATCAAAAAAAGCTCATTAAGGGATGCACAAAGAATGAAAACTATTAGTTTTTCAAAAAAACAAGTAAACCATGTATACTTTATCAAAGTAATACTTTTCACCTTTTCGAAGTAGTAAAAACACTTCACTGAATAAAAGTTAATTAATTACCCTTCTGTAACCAAAATATTACCATAAAACCCATATAAAGATCACATAACATATAAAGGTAACTTGGGACATAAACATACTTAAGTGGAATAACCATAAGGTCGACTTCCATGTATATCACTTAATGGAATAGCCATTCGGCCAACTTCCATACATACATAATGAAATAGCCATACGGCCGACTTCCATACCCAATGCATTGGAGGTTATAATGTAACCACCCATCCTGGTATTCACGACACCACCTGTCTTATAGTTTATCACGTAAACACCCATAAAATGTCCAAGTACCATTATAAAATTATAACACATAAAACCAACATAAAGGAATGATAACATTTCCACATTTCAATCACAATATATCATTTCATTATATTGACATAATAGAATCCATTATCGAAACCATTTTCAATACCAAAATACAAAAAAAGTATATGGTATTTATTTTATTTTAAAAACCTTACGGCTTGTTGAGGAATCCAAAGATCAAATAATACTCGCGGTGGCGGAAAAGGTCGTTGTCACCGCGTACGTAAAAAGAAACATTCCTTTTTGTCGTTTAGTGAAACGCTTCGTAGAAAAAAGATTCCTTTTGAATAAACGTAAAAGTCAAAGGGGTTTATAAATCGTATAACAAAAAGTTGTGTATAAAACGAAATATTCCTTAATGAAAGGAGATTGAGATGAAGTCCCTTACAAAGACGGTATCCTTGGATTAAGGATAAATCAATTACGTAATTATGTGTGTCAAATGAATACCCCAAATATAAGTGGATATTAAGTGTAAAACAATCAGAGGTTACTCATAAATATTCATAGAACGACACATTCAAGGAGTTCAAGTTTATCCCAATGAATCAAAATTTGGTTAAGAAGTTCCCTCGCAAAAATTCGACAGCCTAACGACGTCAGTTCAAAATTCAGAAAATGAGTTGATGGGAAAGAAAATGGTATCTCATCACTTGGACATAAAATTTACATAAATAATGATATATAAGAACATATCCCAACATAATAGCATGTGAAATAAAAGACATAACAAAAGAAGTCTTTTAAAAAGAGGAGGGTAAACAGTTCCCTTACCGACATGGGTATCTTTCGAAACATACACCCCGTGAAAGAAGGACAATAAAACATTGATGTAAATACTCGTAAATGAAAGTATATTACACAATGAGGAAAAATAATGGACAGTACATACACCACTCAAAGGACATTGTGGCAAATGTAGCATAAATATCACGAGAATAAAAGTGAGATGAAAAATCGCTTACGAAAACTCGGCAGCCTAACGACGCCAGAAAAATGGATTGATGAGACCAAATAGGGTCTCTCATAATATTAACATAAATTTTACAGAAAGAGGAATATAAAAGAACATCCCCCAACATAACAAAGAGGAGCTTATAAGAAGTGAAATAAAGGAGAGTACTTAAAAAGAAAGAGAGAGGTTAGATCTCTTATTAAAATTCGGCTTCCTAACGGCGCCACTCACAACATCCAAAATGGATTGATGAGAGAGAATAGGGTCTCCCATCATATGATCATAAAAATTACAGTAAGAGTAATATAAAATAACATCCCAATAACAAGAAAGATGATCTTTAAAAGGAATGACATAAAAGAGCGTACTTAAAAAGAAAGAGAGGAGTATGATCCCTTACCTCGAGTCCGACTTGACTCGATCGTTCTTTAAAGTTCTGAATAATAAACATGAGTTAATTTCTACTTGCTTAAGAACCATTTTCAAGTTCACTATTCCTTTTATATCAATTATTTACATTTTATAAACATTATGTAATCATTTAAGTTAATAATGTTTGTTTTGTCGATATTTGGTTCTTAAGTCAAAAGTAGACTTTTTACAATTACATGTTGTTCGTGTGGTAAAAGGTTCTTTATATCCAGAATGACATTCTTGACTTGGATATCATATATATAATATATATCCAGAATATACATGTATTTATAATATTACATAATCATTTAGAGGTAAGAAATGAAATTCACCGTTCATGGAGACGGTAAGCCGTACGTACGCATGAACGCTACTTTCATTTCTATGTCATATTAATGGAATTTAAACTAAATGTGAGATGTGTATCTTTTTAATTCTAGAATTATATTAATCCTTTAGATGTATCATACATCATATATATCCATTATATGTACTTATAATAGTACATTACATTTAAGTATAAGAAATGAACTGCATCGTTCATGGATACGGTAAGCCGTACGTACGCATGAATGCTACTTTCATTTCTATCTCATACTTTAATGGAAAGAAAACAATAATGATATAAAGGTATATTACAATTCTCCTATAACATCATATATAATAAGTTTAAATCCATCCTTTATACGTCCCACAGATGGCATTAACGAATCAAATCACTTTGAGGGGGCGGTAGTCCGCACTTCCTAAAATGAAGATATCACGTATACCCAAAATGGAAGTCATAAAGGTATTCCACAAATGAAAAATACATAAGCTTAAGTAAAACATAAAAATATTATATATCATATATAAACATAGTGACATCTTAATGGCCTCCTTTGAATGTGTTATATGTGTGTTGAACATTCATCGTTTCGTGAGGCAGAAATTCGACATCCACAGAAACAGTATGTTCTTTAACCATTAGATGAAGGTGTGTGTAAGTGTAGCTCGAATCCTTCTTATAAAGATGTCCTAGTATATTGATGATACTGGAGTTGTTTCAAAAGATATGAATAAAAAGAGTTTATGGGGTTGGAGAAACAAAATAAAACAAAATGACTCAAGTGAAGACATTAGCATAAAATCGGGTAACTCCCTTTGGTTTGATCTCAAAGGCTTCCTTGGTAAGACTTCTACCCAAAGTGAGGCTTCAAGGAGTAAGAGAGGGATGTGGAGAGGCAAAATGGGTAGGGGTTGACCGAGCGAAAGTGTCACGAACCAAATCTGGTCGCCGCCAAAATTGACCCCAAACCCAGCCCGTGACAAGGCCCGAAGGGCGTTCTCGATCCCCACGGGCTGGCACAAGTGCCCAGGTATCATATAATGATAATTGGGAACGATTTACCCGATTTTATAAACATTAATCAACAAAAAAACTCAATAAAACAAATCTGGATTTTTCAACTAAAACCATATTTTACAAAATTTCAGAACTGAATTACATAAGTTAAAACTACATTTAAAGACCATTACAAAGGTAAAAAACAAATAAGGACATCATGAGAACCCTTTTGTCAAGGGGCACCACCCTTATGCTATCTCCACAAGACTTCACTACCAAGGACCTGCTAGAAACCCGAACCACTGGAACAAAAAAAACTGTACCCAACCTGCGATAACAAAAATAACCAAGTATACTTACACCCAAGGGTGTAAGTAGGGTGTGAGACAAAGCCCAATAGGATTCCACCACTAATAGATTCCATGTGATAAACATTTAATGGTGAAAATCATGCAAGTTTTCAAAGACATGAGATGCTATTTAAAATTTCTAAAAGATGCAACATTAAACAAAAACAGTTTTTAGGTGGGTTATTTTAAAGAATAAAAAAATTTAAAATAAATACCATAGCTACTGAATTTTTCAGCCTCAAATACCGTATACTGACGGTAATAACAAAGTATCCATTGAGCACAAGCAATGTGAAATAACACCTAGGCACTAGCTAGCTGTGGGTCTCAGGTACCTCGTATCTCGGTGAGAGTAACCATCACAAATATCCGTTCTCGTGCACGAGCCACTAGTAGGAAACATACCAATAACCTAGTGGTCCCCAATAACCATCATCATAGTTTAGTTAGAGTTGTAAGCGCCATTCTTGCTAAGTGAAACTGAGTCCAAACCTCACAGATTCACTAGCATACTAGTACACGTCCACCCACCTAGATACCCGGGTTTTCCATTTGTGCTCAAACAAGTTCAACAAGTCAAGATATATACTTTCCACATGAAAATATAATTTACATATCAAAAATTTACCAAACAGACCACATGTATACCACACAAGTCACAAAAGTACACTTTTCATTCAAATTGATTTTAAAATCAAACTCATACAAAAATAGCCCACAACACTCTTCACATTACATGGACACTTCCACAAATCCTTTAAACCATTTTTATAAACCATACCAAGACATTATAACTCACATAACAGCCCACTAAAATAACATATAATACCACTTTCATCAAAAAAATTCAATTTTCACAACACACTCACACAAAACAGCCCACAACCATGTTTTGCAGCTCTCGTCCCATTTTCTAAAACATTTCTGCACTTTATAAAACATTCTAATAAAAATATTTGAAATCTTAAATAACCACCATACCTTTCAAAAACTCATATTAGTTGATCACCCCCCCCCAAACAGTACATATACACTCTTTTATCCACTTTGTTTAACCAAACAAAATATTCACAATTTTTAAAAAAACAACTCAAGGGGTGTAACTATGTCTTGCACATAAAACCCATTTAAAACCCCCCATTTAAGAACAAAACCATACCAATTCCTATCAATAGTAGAATTGGAAGTCCTAGATAAATTTATAAAAACACATTCAAGTGTTATAAAATAACCTTGAATAATACCACGAAAGATACAAATGAAAACACACATTTTCCTAAAATGACCTCAAGAAGTATAACAATGTTTTACACATAAAACCTATTCAAAACCCTTATTTTCAGAACCACATGACACTATTAAATTACCAAACCAGAATTGGTAGGCCAAACAAGATTTATTGAACCAATTTCATAAGTTATAAACCACACCCAAATAAAACCCCATGGGTACACATGAAAACACCAAATTTCATGTTAAAAAACAACTATAAAATTTAACACATAACCAAATCAATCATAAACAGTTTTCACACCCCACCCATCATATTAGGAATATGAAAAATGGTTAAATACAGCAAGCTAACTCATCACTAATTGTTTACACATGGAACCACCTACCTTTTGAGTCAAAACCCTTGAATCTTGGTGAGAAACCTCAACCGCACCTCCGCCGCACCACAAGGATGTGAAAACAAACCCTAAACCCTAATATTTCACCAAAAATACCTCAAATCCAACCCTAGGTATGAACCCTCATATCTGGACAATCTATAAATTTATGAAAGTGGGAGGAAACCCTAAAGAGAAGGAAGAAATTGAAGAGAGAAACACATACCCAAAATAATCATGAAGAAAACGACTCAAAATCCACCAGAATCTGAATTTGAAAACATACAACAATTCATGGGATGTTCTAATGGGGATTATGAGATCATATAGGAACTGGAATGGGGGAAAATAGTAACAATTGAGAGAGTTATGTTGTAAATAACTTACCTCCTCAAATCTGCCCGATTTTTTGAAACCCTAAGAATTTCAGCACTCCATCGCGATGCAAACGAGCTCCAAAGAGGGGGAAAATGAATGGGAGCGCGTCTGGGCTCCTTAGGGTCTATGGGGTGGTGGAATCATAGAAAAATACATTATAATGAAGAAGATATTAAAAAACTAAAAAAACAATTTAAAACTGGAAAATGGGATTTTGGGTTGGCCCAATTCTCAAATAAAAACCCAAATCCCCCATGATTATGGATTTATAAAGGCTCCAAATTTAAATGTGGTGTTAATATATCATGGGAGAACATTTATTTGTTGGAATTACTGAAAAATATTAAAAAATGAAAAAGTTATAAAAGAAACAAAAATTTATTTTTAAAACTGGAATTGGGCTCACGGTTTGGCCCAATTCTTCAAAACTCACATATTCCCCATAAAACCTTTGGAAACCCCCAAAACAAAGCATGAATGGAAAATAAATTAGAAATAACTTTAAAATAAGTTATTTATGTGACAATTCTCCCCACCTTGAAAACTTTCCACCCCGGAAAGTCACAGCATGGTTAAAGCAACAACCAAACCCCACTGAGAAACCAATAGGTACTCTCTTGCAAGGTTTCACCCCCAAAGGCCAAAACACCTCCAGTGATCAATTAAGGAAGGATTAATCTCACAATCATAACATAAACTACTTTCCATAAAGGATCAATAACATTCATACTTTATCCCAAAATAAAACTCTTCAAACACTACCGGAATAGGACTCAAGCAATTCACCCAAACGAACAACAACTTTGAACAAGGTTACACTTACCTTACTTTAACTAAACCATTGGGCACTCTATAGTCCAAACGTTTAGTCAAGGAAGATATTGGTAGCTAGATATCTCCGAACAAGACTATCTACACCAAGACAAAACCATAGATAAATCTATGTTACTGGTACGAGGGGACACTAATATGCTCCCCACTAAAAGAGACAACCAATATTTTTTTCGAGACAAAAACAGGACACTAATAGGGGGAGGCCTGAACGGACTCCCTGGTACCAAGGGTAGAATTCCATTCGAAATTTCCTAAGGAACATACATGATAATCATAGTGGTTCTCCCCACCATATGAACCAACCATCTTAATCGACCAGCAAATGTCGGCACAGAAAGACCCAAAAATTTCAACATTTGGGAAGGTCGCACGGTTAGTCTGTACAGTTTTTGAAATCGTGAACTAACTGTGCTGATCAATCTTCCTGCATGGCTTCCAGGCACACAGTCTCTTTTAATCGTTCACAAACCATTTTCTCAGAATGTCTAGCCAAATTTCCAACCATTCTCCAAAGACTCAATGGAAACCAAAGGGGGAGGGAATGACATTAGGCGATGAATGGGTACAAGGCCCACCACCTATTTCCACCGATCGAGAACAACAAGGGGAATATGATGACACCATAGGTTTAAACACTTCCTATCTTTCACACCGAGGATATGAAATTTTACAAGGGTTTAAATGACCCTATGATTTCCCCTGACTACGAGCCAGCTTCTCTCCGAGACCTATGGTTGGAGCTCAAATTATTGAAGCATCTTCGGCCTCGCAGTTAGTCTTCGGAAACCCACTAAATGAGAATTATTCTTTTGGTGCCACCAACAACTACACCACAACCCAAGATATGTTTTCCAGATATAACAAATTCCATACTCACTTTACCCTATCCCAATATTTCACTGAAACAAGGGCTAAGAAGATGCACACACATCACACCTTGTTTCTTCAGGTGAGAGACAACAGAAGTAAAGAACACCTACACTCAACTTCCTCTAAAATAGAATATTTTTATGTTTTTTCCAAGGGAGAAATTCACCCAACACAATAGGGACTCTCGGAGGATTTCACGACTTTCACCTATATGGTCAATCCAGCACATGAAATCATAAGGCATCACTGAACATGGCCATTGTGACTGATATAAACAATGCATGGAGAGGGACCTTATACAACATCCCCAAACAACACACAATTCTAGAAAGTGGCCAAAATATCCTATCATGACCATATTTCTCACACTGGTGGTTTAACATGAACTCACGCTTCAAAGAAACTTTGAAGAACCCCAAAGGCCCTCTTAGACACCATCAAGACACTCATCCAAAATAACAACCCTAGACCACATCCACCTTCGATGAATTAGGAAACATAAGAAACTATGGTATCTTTCACCCATCCACAAGCACTCTCTAATTACAAGAGGATCTAAAAATAAATGAAATGAATGGGTGTAGACTCAATCTAAAAATCTCAAGAAAAAAAATATTCCTTATATTGATCAACTGGAGGGTCTTCAAACGACGAAACAATCCGAGATGCACTTCAGTTGTTCACTAACCTCTAATGGGGGTGTACCTTATCCAACGATTGAACCCAAGACCCAACCCAGATGGTCCATTAGTCAAGATATACCACAAACCAGATCTAAACACATGAAGGGAACCATCATAAATGCGTCCCAAAACATTATTCAAAAGAGACCACTAACTGTCCCTATAACACAACTTACTGACCAAACCCAAACCCAAAACACAGTTCAAACAGGAGGGGTTCTTGGACTCAAAACATCCCACAACAACAACATTTTCCAAAAATACATAATATAAACCATTCTAAACAATTCATCAATTCTTCATGTTTCTCTTTAAAAACATTTCTTTGAAAACAAATGGTTCAGTGGTTAGCGCATCAACCAATGGTACCCCATGGGCCTTACACATGCATGTTTCAGTGCCACACCGGGCACCCTCCTCATATCCATCTCGACACTCATCGAACCATGTCATCAACCATCCATCTTCCCATATAACCCCATGCATGTGGTTGCTCACGAAAATACCATAGGTTAAAACAAAAATTTGTTCCACTTTTAAAAACCAAAACGGTCAACCAACACATCCTTTTTTCTCAAAACCGCTATCCACGAGATCAAAATCCCAACTTACATCATAAAAAAATTTCAGAAAGTCACAACCATTTAGAAAATAACTCACTTTCAAGATATTCACATCAATTTCAAAACATCTCATCCCATTAAAACACACTCTGATTGTTTAGAAAACTCTATTGGAAACACTTTTCAAAACCAACTTCAATATAGTTCCTGCTTTCAAAGAGGTGTAAGCACACCATTTTATATTTCAAAACAATTCTGAAAATTCAGTTCTGCCATTTCATAAACCCAACCATTCTTTCTTTATTTGAAAATCATTTCATAAAAACTTTACGCTTCTTAAAACCAAGTCACCTTAAAACCAAAATGCCAAGATTTCAAAACTAAAGAACACCAGACAGTGCGAGAGGAAACTAGTTTCAGTGGGTAACTTGGACATATGGTTGGCGGCCATACTCCAATAAATTCACTGTCACAGAGAGTGTTCTAGGGAATATCCCCGGCTCCACATGGCATGCCAGACCCTGCGAGCTCATCGAGACCATTAACCCAACTCACTTTTCATTTCCCCTAATCATCATCAAACCAAGAAAAACCAAAGTCATAGACAAATCCCAACTTCCCCTGGCGAATTGAATCCTGAAATGAGGTGTGGTGTCAATCACACTACCCATAACCAGAATTCCATGTCCCAACAATCATAACTCTAGACTATTCTGACTATTTCCCAAATAACATGACTCAAATGGAGCGAACCTCCTTTGATACCATTTTGTCACGAACCAAATCTGGTCGCCGCCAAAATCGACACCAAACCCAGCCCGTGACAAGGCCCGAAGGGCGTTCCCGATCCCCACGGGCTGGCACAAGTGCCCGGGTATCATATAATGATAATTGGGAACAGTTTACCCGATTTTATAAACATTAAACAACAAAAAAACTCAATAAAACAAATCTGTATTTTTCAACTAAAACCATCTTTTACAAAATTTCAGAACTAAATTAGATAAGTTAAAACTATATTTAAAGACCATTACAAAGGTAAAGATCAAATAAGGACAGCCTGAGAACCCTTTTTTCAAGGGGCACCACCCTTATGCTATCTCCACAAGACTTCACTACCAAGGACCTGCTAGAAACCCGAACCACTAGAACAAAAAAAAAACTATACCCAACCAGCGACAACAAAAATAACCAAGTCTACTTACACCCAAGGGTGTAAGTAGGGTGTGAGCCAAAGCCCAATAGGATACCGCCACTAATAGATTCCATGTGATAAACATTTAATGGAGAAAAGCATGCAAGTTTTCAAAGACATGAGATGCTAGTTAAAATTTCTAAAAGATGCAACATTAAATAAAAACAGTTTTTAGGTGGGTTAATTTAAAGAATAAAAAATTTAAAATAAATACCATAGCTACTGAATTTTACAGCCTCTCATACCGTATACTGACGGTAATAACAAATTATCCATTGAGCACAAGCAATGGGAAATAACCCCTAGGCACTAGCTAGCTGTGGGTCCCAGGTACCTCGTATCTCGGTGAGAGTAACCATCACAAATATCCATTCTCATGCACGAGCCACTAGTAGGGAACATACCAATAACCTAGTGGTCCCCAATAACCATCATTATAGTTTATTTAGAGTTGTAAGCGTCAATATTTCTAAGTGAAACTGAGGCCAAACCTCACAGATTCACTAGCATACTATTACACGTCCACCCACCTAGATACCCGGGTTTTCCCTTTGTGCTCAAAAAAGTTCAACAAGTCAAGATATATACTTTGCACATGAAAATATCATTTCCATATAAAAAATTTACCAAACAGACCACATGTATACCACACAAGTCAGAAAAGTACACTTTTCATTCAAATTGATTTTAAAATCCAACTCATACAAAAATAGCCCACAACACTCTTCACATTACATGGACACTTCCACAAATCCTTTAAACCATTTTTATAAACCATACCAAGACATTATAACTCACATAACAGCCCACTAAAATAACATATAATACCACTTTCATCAACAAAATTCAATTTTCACAACACACTCACACAAAACAGCCCACAACCATGTTTTGCAGCTCTCTTCCCATTTTCTAAAACATTTCTACACTTTATAAAACATTCTAATAAAAATATTTGAAATCTTAAATAACCACCATACCTTTCAAAAACTCATATTAGTTGATCACACACCCCAAACAGTACATATACACTCTTTTATCCACTTTGTTTAACCAAACAAAATATTCACAATTTTCAAAAAAACAACTCAAGGGGTGTAACTATGTCTTGCACACAAAACCCATTTAAAACCCCCCATTTAAGACCAAAACCATACCAATTCCTATCAAAAGTAGAATTTTAAGTCCTAGATACATTTATAAAAACACATTCAAGTGTTATAAAATAACGTTGAATAATACCACGAAAGATTCAAATGAAAACACACATTTTCCTAAAATGACCTCAAGAAGTATAACAATGTTTTACACATAAAACCTATTCAAAACCAATCTTTTTAGCACCACATGACACTATTAAACTACCAAAACATAATTGGCAGGCCAAAAAAGATTTAATGAACCAATTTCATAAGTTATAAACCACACCCAAATAAAACCCCATGGGTTACACATGAAAACACCCAATTTCATGTTAAAAAGCGACTATAAAATATAACACATAACCAAATCAATCATAAACAGTTTTCGCATCCCACCCAACATATGAGGAATATGAAAAATGGTTAAATACAGTATGCTAACTCATCACTAATTGTTTACACATGGAACCACCTACCTTTTAAGTCAAAACCCTTGAATCTTGGTGAGAAACCTCAACCGCACCTCCGCCGCACCCCAATGATGTGAAAACAAACCCTAAACCCTAATATTTCACCAAAAATACCTCAAATAAAACCCTAGGTATGAACCCTCATATCTGGACACTCTATAAATTTATGAAAGTGGGTGGAAACCCTAAAGAGAAGGAAGAAATTGAAGAGAGAAACACATACCCAAAATAATCTTGAAGAAAACGACTCAAAATCTACCAGAATATGAATTTGAAAACATCAAAAAATTCATGGGATGTTCGAATGGGGATTATTAGATCATATAGGAACTGGAATGGGTGAAAAATAGTAAGAATTGAGAGAGTTATGATGTAAATAACTTACCTCCTCAAATCTGCCCGATTTTTGAAACCCTAAGAATTTTAGCACTCCATCGTGATGCAAACGAGCTCCAAAGAGGGGGAAAATGAATAGGAGCCCGGCTGGGCTCTTTAGGGTCTAGGGGGAGGTGGAATAACCGAAACATTCATTACAATTAATAAGATATTAAAAAATTAAAAAAACAATTTAAAACTGGAAAATGGGATTTCGGGTTGGCCAAATTCTCAAATAAAAACCCAAATCCCCCATGATTATGGATTTATAAAGGCTCCAAATTTAAATGTGGTGTTAATATATCATGGGAGGACATTTAGGAGTTTTAATTACTAAAAAATAATAAAAAATGAAAAAGTTATAAAAGAAACAAAAATTTATTTTTAAAACTGGAATTGGGCTCACGGTTTGGCCCAATTTTTGAAAACTCTCATATTCTCCATAAAACCTTTGGAAACCCCCAAAACAAAGAATTAATGGAAAATAAATTAAAAATAACTTTAAAACAAGTTATGTATGTGACAATTATCCTCACCTTGAAAACTTTCCACCCCGGAAAGTCACAGCAAGGTTAAAGCAACAACCAAACCCCTCTGAGAAACCAATAGGTACTCTCTTGCAAGGTTTCACCCCCAAAGTCCAAAACACCTCCAGTGATCAATTAAGGAAGGATTAATCTCACATCCATAACATACACTACTTTCCTTAAAGGATCAATAACATTCATACTTTATCCCAAAATAAAACTCTTCAAACACTACCTGAACAAGACTCAAGCAATTCACCCAAACGAACAACAACTTTGAACAAGGTTACACTTACCTTACTTTAACTAAACCATTGGGCACTCTATAGTCCCAACGTTTAGTCAAGGAAGAAGTTGGTAGCTAGATATCTCCGAACAAGACTATCTACACCAAGTCAAAACCATAGATAAATCTATGTTACTGGTACGGGGGGACACTAATATGCTCCCCACTATTAGAGACAACGAATATTTTTTTCGAGACAGAATCAGGACACTAATAGGGGGAGGCCTGAACGGACTCCCTGGTACCAAGGGTAGACTTCCATTCTAAATTTCCTAAGGAACATACATGATAATCATAGTTGTTCTCCCCACCATATGAACCAACCATCTTAATCGACCAGCACATGTCGGCACAGAAAGACCCAAAAATTTCAAGATTTGGGAAGGTCGCACGGTTAGTCTGCACAGTTTTTGAAACCGTGATCTAACTGTGCTGATCAATCTTCCTGCATGGCTTCCAGGCACACAGTCTCTCTTAATTGTTCACAAACCATGTGCTCAGCATTTCTAGCCAAATTTCCAACCATTCTCCAAAGACTCAATGGAAACCAAAGGGGGAGGGAATGACATTAGGCGATGAATGGGTACAAGGCACACCACCTATTTCCACCGAACGAGAACAACAGAGGGAATAAGATGACACCATAGGTTTAAACACTTCCTATCTTTCACACATAGGATATGAAATTTTACAAGGGTTTAAATGACCCTGTGATTTCCCCTGACTATGAGCCAGCTTCTCTCCGAGACCTATGGTTGGAGCTCAAATTATTGAAGCATATTCGGCCTCGCAGTTAGTCTTCGGAAACCCACTAAATGAGAATTATTCTTTCGGTGCCACCAACAACTACACCACAACCCAAGATATGTTTTCCAGACATAACAAATTCCATACTCACTTTACCCTATCCCAATATTTCACTGAAACAAGGGCTAAGTAGATGCACACACATCACACCTTGTTTCTTCAGGTGAGAGACAACAGAAGTAAAGAACACCTACACTCAACTTCCTCTAAAATGGAATATTTTTATGTTTTTTCCAAGGGAGACATTCACCCAACACAACAGGGACTCTCGGAGGATTTCACGACTTTCACCTATATGGTCAATCCAGCACATGACATCATAAGGCATCACCGAACATGGCCATTGTGACTGGTATAAACAATGCATGGAGAGGGACCTTATACAACATCCCCAAACAACACACAATTCTAGAAAGTGTCCACAATATCTTATCATGACCATATTTCTCACACTGGTGGTTTAACATGAACTCATTCTTCAAAGAAACTTTGAAGAACCCCAAAGGCCCTCTTAGACACCATCTAGACACTCATCCAAAATAAAAACCCTAGACCACATCCACCTTCGACAAATTAGGAAACATAAGAAACTATGGTCTCTTTCACCAATCCACAAGAACTCTCTCATTACAAGAGGATCTAAAAATCAAAGAAAGGAATGGGTGTAGACTCAATCTAAAAATATCAATAAAAAAAATATTCCTTATATTGATCAACTGGAGGGTCTTCAAACGACGAAACAATCCGGGTTGCACTTCAGTTGTTCACTAACCATTAATGGGGGTGTACCTTATCCAACGATTGAAACCAAGACCCACCAAAGATGGTCCATTAGTCAAGATATACCACAAACCAGATCTAAACACATGAAGGGAACCATCATAAATGCGTCCCAAAACATTTTTCAAAAGAGACCACTAACTGTCCCTATAACACAACTTACAGACCAAACCCAAACCCAAAACACAGTTCAAACAGGAGGGGTTCTTGGAATAAAAACATCCCACAACATCAAAAATTTCCAAAAATACATAATATAAACCATTGTAAACAATTAATCAATTCTTCATGTTTCTCTTTATAAACATTTCTTTGAAAACAAATGGTTCATCGGTTAGCGCATCCACCAATGGTACCCCATGGGCCTTACACATGCATGTTTCAGTGCCACACCGGGAACCCTCCTCATATCCATCTCGACACTCATCGAGTCCTGTCATCAACCATCCATCTTCCCATATAACCCCATGCATGTGGTTGCTCACGAAAATACCATAGGTTAAAACAAAAATTTGTTCCACTTTTCAAAACGAAAACGGTCAACCAACACATCCTTTTTTCTCAAAACCGCTAACCACGAGATCAAAATCCCAACTCACATCTTAAAAAAATTCAGAAAGTCACAACCATTTAGAAAATAACTCACTTTCAAGATATTGACATCAATTTCAAAACATCTCATCCCATTAAAACACACTCTGATTGTTTAGAAAACTCTTTTGGAAACACTTTTCAAAACCATCTTCAATATAGTTCCTGCTTTCAAAGAGGTGTAAGCACACCATTTTATATTTCAAAACAATTCTGAAAATTCAGTTCTGCCATTTCATAAACCCAACCATTCCCTCTTTATTTGAAAATCATTTCATAAAAACTTTACGCTTCTTAAAACCAAGTCACCTTAAAACCAAAATGCCAAGATTTCAAAACTAAAGAACACCAGACAGTGCGAGAGGAAACTAGTTTCAGTGGGTGACTTGGACATATGGTTGGCGGCCATATTAAAATCAATTCACCGTCATAGAGTGTGTTCTAGGGAATATCCCCGGCACCACATGGCTTGCCAGACCCTGCGAGCTCATTGAGACCATTAAACCAACTCTCTTTTCATTTCCCCTAATCATCATCAAACCAAGAAAAACGAAAGACATAGACAAATCCCAACTTCCCCTTGCAACTTGAATCCTGAAATGAGGTGTGGTGGTCAAGCACACTACCCATAACCAGAATTCCATGTACCAACAATCATAACTCTAGACTATCCTGACTATTTCCCAAATAACATGACTCAAATGGAGCGAATCTCCTTTGATACCATTTTATCACGAACCAAATCTGGTCGCCACCAAAATCGACACCAAACCCAGCCCGTGACAAGGCCCGAAGGGCGTTACCGATCCCCACGGGCTGGAACAAGTGCTCGGGTATCATATAATGATAATTGGGAACGATTTACCCAATTTTATAAACATTGAACAATAAAAAAACTCAATAAAACAAATCTGGATTTTTCAACTAAAATCATATTTTACAAAATTTCAGAACTGAATTACATAAGTTAAAACTACATTTAAAGACCATTAAAAAGGTAAAAAACAAATAAGGACATCATGAGAACCCTTTTGTCAAGGGGAACCACCCTTATGCTATCTCCACAAGACTTCACAACCAATGACCTGCTAGAAACCCGAACCACTGGAACAAAAAAACTGTACCCAACCTGCGACAACAAAAATAACCAAGTCTACTTACACCCAAGGGTGTAAGTAGGGTGTGAGACAAAGCCCAATAGGATACCACCACTAATATATTCCATGTGATAAAAATTTAATGGTGAAAAGCATGCAAGTTTTCAAATAAATGAGATGCTAGTTAAAATTTCTAAAAGATGCAACATTAAATAAAAACAGTTTTTAGGTGGGTTAATTTAAAGAATAAAAAAATTTATAATAAATACCATAGCTACTGAATTTACCAGCCTCTCATACCGTATACCGACGGTAATAACAAAGTATCGATTGATCACAAGGAATGTGAAATAACCCCTAGGAACTAGCTAGCTGTGGGTCCCAGGTACCTCGTATCTCGGTGAGAGTAACCATCACAAATATCCATTCTCGTGCACGAGCGACTAGTAAGGAACATACCAATAACCTAGTGGTCCCCAATAACCATCATCATTGTTTAGTTAGAGTTGTAAGCGTCAATCTTGCTAAGTGAAACTGAGGCCAACCTCACAGATTCACTAGCATACTAGTACATGTCCACCCACCTAGATACTCGGGTTTTCCCTTTGTGCTCAAACAAGTTCAACAAGTCAAGATATATACATTGCACATGAAAATATAATTTCCATATCAAAAATTTACCAAATATCCCACATGTATACCACACAAGTCACAAAAGTACACTTTTTATTCAAATTGATTTTAAAATCCAACTCATACAAAAATAGCCCACAACACTCTTCACATTACATGGACACTTCCACAAATCCTTTAAACCATTTTTATAAACCATACCAAGACATTATTACTCACATAAAATCCCACTCAAATAACATATAATACCACTTTCATCAACAAAATTCAATTTTCACAACACACTCACACAAAACAGCCCACAACCATGTTTTACAGCTCTCTTTCCATTTTCTAAAACATTTCTACACTTTATAAAACATTCTAATAAAAATATTTGAAATATTAAATAACCACCATACCTTTCAAAAACTCATATTAGTTGATCACACCCCCCAAACAATACATATACACTCTTTTATCCACTTTGTTTAACCAAAAAAAATATTCACAATTTTCAAAAAAAAACTCAAGGGGTGTAACTATGTCTTGCACACAAAACCCATTTAAAACCCCCCATTTAAGACCAAAACCATACCAATTCCTATCAAAAGTAGAATTGGAAGTCCTAGATACATTTATAAAAACACATTCAAGTGTTATAAAATAACCTTGAATAATACCACGAAAGATACAAATGAAAACACACATTTTCCTAAAATGACCTCAAGAAGTATAACAATGTTTTACACATAAAACCTATTCAAAACCCTACTTTTTAGAACCACATGACACTATTAAATTACCAAACCATAATTGGCAGGCCAAACAAGATTTAATGAACCAATTTCATAAGTTATAAACCACACCCAAATAAAACCCCTTCGGTTACACATGAAAACACCCAATTTCATGTTAAAAAGGGACAATAAAATTTAACAAATAACCAAATCAATCATAAACAGTTTTCGCACCCCACCCAACATATGAGGAATATGAAAAATGGTTAAATACAGCATTATAACTCATCACTAATTGTTTACACATGGAACCACCTACCTTTTGAGTCAAAACCCTTGAATCTTGGTGAGAAACCTCAACCGCACCTCCGTCGCACCACAAGGATGTGAAAACAAACCCTAAACCCTAATATTTCACCAAAAATACCTCAAATAAAACCCTAGGTATGAACCCTTATATCTGGACACTCTATAAATTTATGAAAGTGGGAGGGAACCCTAAAGAGAAGGATGAAATTGAAGAGAGAAACACATACCCAAAATAATCTTGAAGAAAACGACTCAAAATCCACCAGAATATGAATTTGAAAACATCCAACAATTCATGGGATGTTCGAATGGGGATTATGAGATCATATAGGAACTGGAATGGGGGAAAAATAGTAAGAATTGAGAGAGTTATGATGTAAATAACTAACCTCCTCAAATCTTCCCTATTTTTGAAACCCTAAGACTTTCAGCACTCCATCGCGATGTAAACGAGCTCCAAAGAGGGGGAAAATGAATGGGAGCGCGGCTGGGCTCTTTAGGGTCTAGGGGGAGGTGTAATAACTGAAAAATTCATTATAATGAATAAGATATTAAAAAATTAAAAAAACAATTTAAAAATGGAAAATGGGATTTCGGGTTGGCCCAATTCTCAAATAAAAACCCAAATCCCCCATGATTATGGATTTATAAAGGCTCCAAATTTAAATGTGGTGTTAATATATCAGGGGAGGAAATTTAGGAGTTGGAATTACTGAAAAATATTAAAAAAATGAAAAAGTTATAAAAGGAACAAAAATTTATTTTTAAAACTGGAATTGGGCTCACGGTTTGGCCAAATTCTTGAAAACTCACATATTCTCCATAAAACCTTTGGAAACCCCAAAAACAAAGCATGAATGGAAAATAAATTAAAAATAACTTTAAAATAAGTTATTTATGTGAAAATTCTCCCCACCTTGAAAAATTTCCACCCCATAAAGTCACAACAAGGTTAAATCAACAACCAAACCCCACTGAGAAACCAATAGGTACTCTCTTGCAAGGTTTCACCCCCAAAGGCCAAAACACCTCCAGTGATAAATTAAGGAAGAATTAATCTCACAACCATAACATACACTACTTTCCTTAAAGGATCAATAACATTCATACATTATCCCAAAATAAAACTCTTCAAACACTACCTGAACTAGACTCAAGCAATTCACCCAAACGAACAACAACTTTGAACAAGGTTACACTTACCATACTTTAACTAAACCACTGGGCACTCTATAGTCCCAACGTTTAGTCAAGGAAGATGTTGGTAGCTAGATATCTCCGAACAAGACTATCTACACCAAGACAAAACCATAGATAAATCTATGTTACTGGTATGGGGGGACACTAATATGCTCCCCACTATAAGAGACAACCAATATTTTTTTCGAGACAGAATCAGAACACTAATAGGGGGAGGCCTGAACGGACTCCCTGATATCAAGGGTAGACTTCCATTCGAAATTTCCTAACGAACATACATGATAATCATAGTGGTTCTCCCCACCATATGAACCAACCATCTTAATCGACCAGCACATGTCGGCACAGAAAGACCCAAAAAATTCAAGATTTGGGAAGGTCGCACGGTTAGTCTGCACAGTTTGTGAAACCGTGAACTAATTGTGCTAATCAATCTTCCTACATGGCTTCCAGGCACACAGTCTCTCTTAATCGTTCAGAAACCATGTGCTCAGCATGTCTAGACAAATTTCCAACCATTCTCCAAAGACTCAATGGAAACCAAAGGGGGAGGGAATGGCATTAGGTGATGAATGGGTACAAGGCCCACCACCTATTTCCACCGAACGAGAACAACAGAGGGAATATGATGAAACCATAGGTTTAAACACTTCCTATCTTTCACACCGAGGATATGAAATTTTAAAAGGGTTTAAATGACCCTGTGATTTCCCCTGACTACGAGCCAGCTTCTCTCCAAGACCTTTGGTTGGAGCTCAAATTATTAAAGCATCTTTGGCCTCGCAGTTAGTCTTCGGAAACCCACTAAATGAGAATTATACTTTCGGTGCCACCAACAACTACACCACAACCAAATATATGTTTTCCAGACATAACAAATTCCATACTCACTTTACCCTATCCCAATATTTCACTGAAACAGGGGCTAAGAAGATGCACACACATCACACCTTGTTTCTTTAGGTGAGAGATAACAGAAGTAAAGAACACCTACACTCAACTTCCTCTAAAATGGAATATTTTTATGTTTTTTCCAAGGGAGACATTCACCCAACACAACAGGGACTCTCGGAGGATTTCACGACTTTCACCTATATGGTTAATCCAGCACATGACATCATAAGGCAACATCGAACATGGCCATTGTGACTGATATAAACAATGCATGGAGAGGGACCTTATACAACATCCCCAAACAACACAAAATTCTAGAAAGTGGCCACAATATCCTATCATGACCATATTTCTCACACTGGTGGTTTAACATGAACTCATGCTTCAAAGAAACATTGAAGAACCCCAAAGGCCCTCTTAGACACCATCAAGACACTCATCCAAAATAACAACCCTAGACCACATCCACCTTCTACGAATTAGGAAACATAAGAAACTATGGTCTCTTTCACCCATCAACAAGCACTCTCTCATTACAAGAGGATCTAAAAATCAAAGAAAGGAATGGGTGTAGACTCAATCTAAAAATCTCAAGAAAAAAAATATTCCTTATATTGATCAACTGGAGGGTCTTCAAACGACGAAACAATCCGGGTTGCACTTCAGTTGTTCACTAACCTTTAATGGGGGTGTACCTTATCCAACAATTGAACCCAAGACCCAACCAAGATGGTCCATTAGTCAAGATATACCACAAACCAGATCTAAACACATGAAGGGAACCATCATAAATGCGCCCCAAAACATTTTTCAAAAGAGACCACTAATTGTCCCTATAACACAACTTACTGACCAAACCCAAACCCAAAACACAGTTCATACAGGAGGGGTTCTTGGACTCAAAACATCCCACAACATAAACATTTTCAAAAAATACATAATATAAACCATTCTAAACAATTCATCAATTCTTCATGTTTCTCTTTAAAAACATTTCTTTGAAAACAAATAGTTCAGTGGTTAGCGCATCCACCAATGGTACCCCATGGGCCTTACACATGCATGTTTCAGTGCCACACCAGGCACCCTCCTCATATCCATATCGACACTCATCGAGTCATGTCATCAACCATCCATCTTCCCATATAACCCCATGCATGTGCTTGCTCACGAAAATACCATAGGTTAAAACAAAAATTTGTTCCACTTTTCAAAACCAAAACGGTCAACCAACACATCCTTTTTTCTCAAAACCGCTAACCACGAGATCAAAATCTCAACTCACATATTAATAAAAATTTCAGAAAGTCACAACCATTTTGAAAATAACCCACTTTCATGATATTCACATCAATTTCAAAACATCTCATCCCATTAAAACACACTCTGATTGTTTAGAAAACTCTATTGGAAACACTTTTCAAAACCAACTTCAATATAGTTCCTGCTTTCAAAGAGGTGTAAGCACACCATTTTATATTTCAAAACAATTCTGAAAATTCAGTTCTCCCATTTCATAAACCAAACCATTCCCTCTTTATTTGAAAATAATTTCATAAAAACATTACGCTTCTTAAAACCAAGTCACCTTAAAACCAAAATGCCAAGATTTCAAAACTAAAGAACACCAGATAGTGCGAGAGGAAACTAGTTTTAGTGGGTGACTTGGACATATGGTTGGTGGCCATATTCCAATCAATTCACTATCACAGAGAGTGTTCTAGGGAATATCACCGACTCCACATGGCTTGCTAGACCCTGCGAGCTCATTGAGACCATTAACCCAACTCTCTTTTCATTTCCCCTAATCATCATCAAACCAAGAAAAACCAAAGACATAGACAAATCCCACCTTCCCCTGGCGACTTGAATCCTGAAATGAGGTGTGGTGGTCAAGCACACTACCCATTACCAGAATTCCATGTCCCAACAATCATAACTCTAGACTATCCTGACTATTTCCCAAATAACATGACTCAAATGGAGCGAACCTCCTTTGATACCATTTTGTCAGGAACCAAATCTGGTCGCCGCCAAAATCGACAACAAACCCAGCCCGTGACAAGGCCCGAAGGGTGTTCCCGATCCCCACGGGCTGGCACAAGTGCCCGGGTATCATATAATGATAATTGGGAACGATTTACCCGATTTTATAAACATTGAACAACAAAAAAACGCAATAAAACAAATCTGGATTTTTCAACTAAAACCATCTTTTACAAAATTTCAGAACTGAATTACATAAGTTAAAACTACATTTAAAGACCATTATAAAGGTAAAAAAACAAATAAGGACAGCCTGAGAACCCTTTTGTCAAGGGGAACCACCCTTATGCTATCTCCACAAGACTTCACTACCAAGGACCTGCTAGAAACCCGAACCACTGGAACAAAAAAAATTGTACCCAACCTGCGACAACAAAAATAACCAAGTCTACTTACACCCAAGGGTGTAAGTAGGGTGTGAGACAAAGCCCAATAGGATACCACCACTAATAGATTCCATGTGATAAACATTTAATGGAGAAAAGCATGCAAGTTTTCAAAGACATGAGATGCTAGTTAAAATTTCTAAAAGATGCAACATTAAAAAAAAACAGTTTTTAGGTGGGTTAATTTAAAGAATAAAAAAATTTAAAATAAATACCATATATACTGAATTTTACAGCCTCTCATACCATATACCGATGGTAATAACAAAGTATCCATTGAGCACAAGCAATGGGAAATAACCCCTAGGCACTAGCTAGCTGTGGGTCCTAGGTACCTCATATCTCGGTGAGAGTAACCATCACAAATATCCATTCTCGTGCACGAGCCACTAGTAGGGAACTTACCAATAATGTAGTGGTCCCCAATAACCATAATCATAGTTTAGTTAGAGTTGTAAGCACCAATCTTGCTAAGTGAAACTGAGGCCAAACGTCACAGATTCACCAGCATACTAGTACACGTCCACCCACCTAGATACTCGGGTTTTCCCTTTGTGCTCAAACAAGTTCAACAAGTCAAGATATATAATTTTCACATGAAAATATCACTTCCATATCAAAAATTTACCAAACATCCCACATGTATACCACACAAGTCACAAATGTACACTTTTCATTCAAATTGATTTTAAAATCCAACTCATACAAAAATAACCCACAACACTCTTCACATTACATGGACACATCCACAAATCCTTTAAACCATTTATATAAACCATACAAAGAAATTATAACTCACATAACAGCCCACTCAAATAAAATATAATACCACTTTCATCCACAAAACTCAATTTTCACAACACACTCACACAAAACAGCCCACAACCATGTTTTGCAGCTCTCTTCCCATTTTCTAAAACATTTCTGCACTTTATAAAACATTCTAATAAAAATATTTGATATCATAAATAACCACCGTACCTTTAAAAAACTCATATTAGTTGATCACACCCCCCAAACAGTACATATACACTCTTTTATCCACTTTGTTTAACCAAAGAAAATATTCACAATTTTCAAAAAAACAACTCAAGGGGTGTAACTATGTCTTGCACACAAAACCCATTTAAAACCCCCCATTTTAGACCAAAACCATACCTATTCCTATCAAAAGTAGAATTTGAATTCCTAGATACATTTATAAAAACTCATTCAAGTGTTATAAAATAACCTTGAATAATACCACGAAAGATACAAATGAAAACACACATTTTCCTAAAATGACCTCAGGAAGTATAACAATGTTTTACACATAAAACCTATTCAAAACCCTTATTTTTAGAACCACATGACACTATTAAATTACCAAACCAGAATTGGCAGGCCAAACAAGATTTAATGAACCAATTTCATAAGTTATAAACCACACCCAAATAAAACCCCATGGGTTACACATGAAAACACCGAATTTCATGTTAAAAAGCGACTATAAAATTTAACACATAACCAAATCAATCATAAACAGTTTTCACACCCCACCAAACATATGAGGAATATGAAAAATGGATAAATACAGCAAGATAACTCATCACTAATTGTTTACACATGGATCCAACTACCTTTTGAGTCAAAACCCTTGAATCTTGGTGAGAAACCTCAACCGCACCTCCGACGCACCACAAGGATGTTAAAAAAACCCTAAACCCTAATATTTCACCAAACATACCTCAAATCAAACCCTAGGTATGAACCCTCATATCTGGACACTCTATAAATTTATGAATGTGTGAGGAAACCCTAAAGAGAAGGATGAAATTGAAGAGAGAAATACATACCCAAAATAATCTTGAAGAAAACGACTCAAAATCCACCAGAATATGAATTTGAAAACATCCAACAATTCATGGGATGTTCTAATGGGGATTATTAGATCATATAGGTACTGGAATGGGGGGAAAATAGTAAGAATTGAGAGAGTTATGATGTAAATAACTTACCTCCTCAAATCTGCCCGATTTTTGAAACCCTAGGAATTTCAGCACTCCATCGCGATGCAAACGAGATCCAAAGAGGGGGAAAATGAATGGGAGCGCGGCTGGGATCCTTAGGGTCAAGGGGGAGGTGGAATCACAGAATCATTCATTATAATGAATATGATATTAAAAAATTAAAAAAACAATTTAAAAATTGAAAATGGGATTTCGGGTTGGCCCAATTCTCAAATAAAAACCCAAATCCCCCATGATTATGGATTTATAAAGGCTCCAAATTTAAATGTGGTGTTAATATATCAGGAGAGGACATTTAGGAGTTGAAATTACTGAAAAATATTAAAAAAATAAAAAAGTTATAAAAGAAACAAAAATTTATTTTTAAAACTGGAATTGTGCTCACGGTTTGGCCCAATTCTTGAAAACTCACATATTCTCCATAAAACCTTTGGAAACCCCCAAAACAAAGCATTAATGGAAGATAAATTAAAAATAACTTTAAAATATGTTATGTATGTGAAAATTCTCCCCACCTTGAAAACTTTCCGCCCCAGAAAGTCACAACATGGTTAAAGAAACAACCAAACCCCACTGAGAAACCAATAGGTACTCTCTTGCAAGGTTTCACCCCCAAAGGCCAAAACACCTCCAGTGATCAATTATGGAAGGATTAATCTCACAAACATAACATACACTACTTTCCATAAATGATCAATAGCATTCATACTTTATCCCAAAATAAAACTCTTCAAACACTACCTGAACTAGACTCAAGCAATTCACCCAAACGAACAACAACCTTGAACAAGGTTACACTTATCTTACTTTAACTAAACCATTGGGCACTCTACAGTCCCAACGTTTAGTCAAAGAAGATGTTGGTAGATAGATATCTCCGAACAAGACTATCTACACCAATCCAAAACCATAGATAAATCCATGTTACTGGTACGGGGGGACACTAATATGCTCCCCACTATAAGAGACAACCAATATTTTTTTCGAGACGGAATCAGGACACTAATAGGGGGAGTCCTGAACGGACTCCCTGGTATCAAGGGTAGACTTCCATTTAAAATTTCCTAAGGAACATACATTATAATCATAGTGGTTCTCCCCACCATATGAACCAACCATCTTAATCGACCAGCACATGTCGGCACAGAAAGACCCAAAAATTTCAAGATGTGGGAAGGTCGCACGGTTAGTCTGCACAGTTTTTGAAACCGTGAACTAACTGTGATGATCAATCTTCGTGCATGGCTTCCAGGAACACAGTCTCTCTTAATTGTTCACAAACCATGTGCTCATCATGTCTAACCAAATTTCCAACCATTCTCCAAAGACTCAATGGAAACCAAAGGGGGAGGGAATGACATTAGGCGATGAGTGGGTACAAGGTCCACCACCTATTTCCATCGAACGAGAACAAAAGAGGGAATATGATGACACCATAGGTTTAAACACTTCCTATCTTTCACACCAAGGATATGAAATTTTAAAAGGGTTTAAATGACCCTGTGATTTCCCCTGACTACGAGCCAGCTTCTCTTCGAGACCTATGGTTGGAGCTCAAATTATTGAAGCATCTTTGGCCTCGCAGTTAGTCTTCGGAAACCCACTAAATGAGAATTATTCTTTCGGTGCCACCAACAACTACACCACAACCCAAGATATGTTTTCCAGACATAACAAATTCCATACTCACTTTACCCTATCCCAATATTTCACTAAAACAAGGGCTAAGAAGATGCACACACATCACACCTTGTTTCTTCAGGTGAGAGACAACAGAAGTAAAGAACACCTACACTCAACTTCCTCTAAAATGGAATATTTTTATGTTTTTTCCAAGTGAGACATTCACCCAACACAACAGGGACTCTCAGAGGATTTCACGACTTTCACCTATATGGTCAATCCAGCACATGACATCATAAGGCATCACCGAACATGGCCATTGTGACTGATATAAACAATTCATGGAGAGGGACCTTATACAACATCCCCAAACAACACACAATTCTAGAAAGTGGCCACAATATCCTATCATGACCATATTTCTCACACTGGTGGTTTAACATGAACTCATGCTTCAAAGTAACTTTGAAGAACCCCAAAGGCCCTCTTAGACACCATCAAGACACTCATCCAAAATAACAACCCTAGACCACATCCACCTTCGACGAATTAGGAAACATAAGAAACTATGGTCTCTTTCACCCATCCACAAGAACTCTCTCATTACAAGAGGATCTAAAAATCAAAGAAAGGAATGGGTGTAGACTCAATCTAAAAATCTCAAGAAAAAAATATTCCTTATATTGATCAACTGGAGGGTCTTCAAACGATGAATCAATCCGGGTTGCACTTCAGTTGTTCACTAACCTTTAATGGGGGTGTACCTTATCCAACGATTGAACACAAGACCCAACCAAGATGGTCCATTAGTCAAGATATACCACAAACCAGATCTAAACACATGAAGGGAACCATCATAAATGCGTCCCAAAACATTTTTCAAAAGAGACCACTAACTGTCCCTATAACACAACTTACTGACCAAACCCAAACCCAAAACACAGTTCAAACAGGAGGGGTTCTTGGACTCAAAACATCCCACAACATCAACATTTTCCAAAAATACATAATATAAACCGTTCTAAACAATTCATCAATTCTTCATGTTTCTCTTTAAAAAAATTTCTTTGAAAACAAATGGTTCAGCGGTTAGCGCATCCACCAATGGTACCACATGGGCCTTAAACATGCATGTTTCAGTGCCACACCGGGCACCCTCCTCATATCCATCTCGACACTCATCGAGTCATGTCATCAACCATCCATCTTCCCATATAACCCCATGCATGTGGTTGCTCATGAAAATACCATAGGTTAAAACAAAAATTTGTTCCACGTTTCAAAACCAAAACGGTCAACCAACACATCCTTTTTTCTCAAAACCGCTAACCACGAGATCAAAATCCCAACTCACATATTAATAAAAATTTCAGAAAGTCACAACCATTTTGAAAATAACTCACTTTCAAGATATTCACATCAATTTCAAAACATCTCATCCCATTAAAACACATCTGATTGTTTAGAAAACTCTATTGGAAACACATTTCAAAACCAACTTCAATATAGTTCCTGCTTTCAAAGAGGTGTAAGCACACCATTTTATATTTCAAAACAATTCTTAAAATTAAGTTCTTCTATTTCATAAACCCAACCATTCCCTATTTATTTGAAAATCATATCATAAAAACTTTACGCTTCTTAAAACCAAGTCACCTTAAAACCAAAATGCCAAGATTTCAAAACTAAATAACACCAGACAGTGCGAGAGGAAACTAGTTTCAGTGGGTGACTTGGACATATGGTTGGCGGCCATATTCCAATCAATTCACTGTCACAGAGAGTGTTCTAGGGAATATCTCTGGCTCCACATGGCTTGCCAGACCCCACGAGCTCATTGAGACCATTAACCCAACTCTCTTTTCATTTCCCCTAATCATCATCAAACCAAGAAAAACAAAAGACATAGACAAATCCCAACTTCTCCTGGCGACTTGAATCCTGAAATGAGGTGTGGTGGTCAAGCACACTACCCATAACCAGAATTCAATGTCCCAACAATCATAACTCTAGACTATCCTGACTATTTCCCAAATAACATGACTCAAATGGAGCGAACCTCCTTCGATACCATTTTGTCACGAACCAAATCTGGTCGCCGCCAAAATCGACACCAAACCCAGCTCGTGACAAGGCCCGAAGGGCGTTCACGATCCCCACGGGCTGCCACAAGTGCCCGGGTATCATATAATGATAATTGGGAATGATTTACCCGATTTTATAAACATTGAACAACAAAAAAACTCAATAAAACAAATCTGGATTTTTCAACTAAAACCATATTTTACAAAATTTCAGAACTGAATTACATAAGTTAAAACTACATTTAAAGACCAATACAAAGGTCAAAAAACAAATAAGGACAGCCTTAGAACCCTTTTTTCAAGAGGCACCACCCTTATGCTATCTCCACAAGACTTCACTACCAAGGACCTGCTAGAAACCCATACCACTGGAACAAAAAAAATTGTACCCAACCTGCGACAACAAAAATAACCAAGTCTACTTACACCCAAGGGTGTAAGTAGGGTGTGAGCCAAATCCCAATAGGATACCACCACTAATAGATTCCATGTGATAAACATTTAATGGCGAAAAACATGCATGTTTTCAAAGACATGAGATGCTAGTTAAAATTTCTAAAAGATGCAACATTAAATAAAAACAGTTTTTAGGTGGGTTAATTAAAAGAATAAAAAAATTAAAAATAAATACCATAGCTACTGAATTTTCCATCCTCTCATACCTTATACCAACGGTAAAACAAAGTATCCATTGAGCACAAGCAATGGGAAATAACCCCTAGGAACTAGCTAGCTGTGGGTCCCTGGTACCTCGTATCTCGGTGAGAGTAACCATCCCAAATATCCATTCTCGTGCACGAGACACTAGTAGGGAACATACCAATAACCTAGTGGTCCCCAATAACCATCATCATAGTTTAGTTAGAGTTGTAAGTGTCAATCTTGCTAAGTGAAACTGAGGCCAAACCTCACAGATTCACTAGCATACTAGTACACGTCCACCCACCTAGATACCCAGGTTTTCCCTTTGTGCTCAAACAAGTTCAACAAGTCAAGATAAATACTTTTCACATGAAAATATCATTTCCATATCAAAAATTACCAAACATCCCACATGTATACCACACAAGTCACAAAAGTACACTTTTCATTCAAATTGATTTTAAAATCCAACTCATACAAAAATAGCCCACAACACTCTTCACATTACATGGACACTTCCACAAATCCTTTAAACCATTTTTATAAACCATACCAAGACATTATAACTCACATAACAGCCCACTCAAATAAAATATAATACCACTTTCATCAACAAAATTCAATTTTCACAACACACTCACACAAAACAGCCCACAACCATGTTTTGCAGCTCTCTTCCCATTTTCTAAAACATTTCTGCACTTTATAAAACATTCTAATAAAAATATTTGAAATCTTAAATAACCACCATACCTTTAAAAAAATCATATCAGTTGATCACACCCCCCAAACAGTACATATACACTCTTTTATCCACTTTGTTTAACCAAACAAAATATTCACAATTTTCAAAAAAACAACTCAAGGGGTGTAACTATGTCTTGCACACAAAACCCATTTAAAACCCCCCATTTTAGACCAAAACCATACCAATTACTATCAAAAGTAGAATTAGAAGTCCTAGATACATTTATAAAAACACATTCAAGTGTTATAAAATAACCTTGAATAATACCACGAAAGATACAAATGAAAACACACATTTTCCTAAAATGACCTCAAGAAGTATAACAATGTTTTACATATAAAACCTATTCAAAACCCTTCTTTTTAGAACCACATGACACTATTAAATTACCAAACCAGAATTGGCAGGCCAAACAAGATTTAATGAACCAATTTCATAAGTTATAAACCACACCCAAATAAAACCCCATGGGTTACACATGAAAACACCCAATTTCATGTTAAAAAGCAACTATAAAAATTAACACATAACCAAATCAATCATAAACAGTTTTTGCACCCCACCCAACATACGAGGAATATGAAAAATTGTTAAATACAGAAATCTAACTCATCACTAATTGTTTACACATGGAACCACCTACCTTTTGAGTCAAAACCCTTGAATCTTGTTGAGAAACCTCAACGGAACCTCCGCCGCACCACAAGAATGTGAAAACAAACCCTAAACCCTAATATATCACCAAAAAATACCTCAAATCAAACCCTAGGTATGAACCCTCATATCTGGACACTCTATAAATTTATGAAAGTGGGAGGAAACCCTAAAAAGAAGGATGAATTTGAAGAGAGAAACACATACCCAAAATAATCTTGAAAAAAACGACTCAAAATCCACCAGAATCTGAATTTTAAAACATCCAACAATTCATGGGATGTTCGAATGGGGATTATGAGATCATATAGGAACTGGAATGTGGGAAAAATAGTAATAATTGAGAGAGTTATGATGTAAATATATTACCTCCTCAAATCTGCCCGATTTTTGAAACCCTAAGAATATCAGCACTCCATAGCGATTCAAACGAGCTCCAAAGAGGGGGAAAATGAATGGGAGCGCGGTTGGGCTCCTTAGGGTCGAGGGGGAGGTGGAATCACCGTAAAATTCATTATAATGAATCTGATATTAAAAAATTAAAAAAACAATTTAAAACTGGAAAATGGGATTTCGGGTTGGCCCAATTCTCAAATAAAAACCCAAATCCCCCATGATTATGGATTTATAAAGGCTTAAAATTTAAATGTGGTGTTAATATATAATGGTAGGACATTTAGGAGTTGGAATTACTGAAAAATAATAAAAAATTAAAAAGTTATAAAAGAAAAAAAATTTATTTTTAAAACTGGAATTGGGCTCACGGTTTGGCCCAAATCTTGAAAACTCACATATTCTCCATAAAACCTTTGGAAACCCCCAAAACAAAGAATGAATGGAAAATAAATTAAAAATAACTTTAAAATAAGTTATGTATGTGACAATTCTCCCCACCTTGAAAACTTTCCGCCCCGGAAAGTCACAACAAGGTTAAAGCAACAACCAAACCCCACTGAGAAACCAATAGGTACTCTCTTGCAAGGTTTCACCCTCAAAGGCCAAAACACCTCCAGTGATCAATTAAGGAAGGATTAATCTCACAACCATAACATACACTACTTTCCTTAAAGGATCAATAAAATTCATACTTTATCCCAAAATAAAACTCTTCAAACACTACCTGAACTAGACTCAAGCAATTCACCCAAACGAACAACAACTTTGAACAAGGTTACACTTACCTTACTTTAACTGAACCATTGGGCACTCTATAGTCCCAACGTTTAGTCAAGGAAGATGTTGGTAGCTAGATATCTCCGAACAAGACTATCTACACCAAGCCAAAACCATAGATAAATCTATGTTACTGGTACGGGGGGACACTAATATGCTCCCCACTATAAGAGACAACCAATATTTTTTTCGAGATAGAATTAGGACACTAATAGGGGGAGGCCTGAACGGACTCCCTAGTACCAAGGGTAGACTTCCATTCGAAATTTCATAAGGAACATATATGATAATCATTGTGGTTCTCCCAACCATATGAACCAACCATCTTAATCGACCACCACATGTCGGCACAGAAAGACCCAAAAATTTCAAGATTTGTGAAGGTCGCACGGTTAGTCTGCACAGTTTTTGAAACCGTGAACTAACTGTGCTGATCAATCTTCCTGCATGGCTTCCAGGCACACAGTCTCTTTTAATCGTTCACAAACCATGTGCTCAACATGTCTACCCAAATTTCCAACCATTCTCCAAAGACTCAATGGAAATCAAAGGGGGAGGGAATGACATTAGGCGATGAATGGGTACAAGGCCCACCACCTATTTCCACTGAACGAGAACAACATAGGGAATATGATGACACCATAGGTTTAAACACTTCCAATCTTTCACACCGAGGATATGAAATTTTACAAGGGTTTAAATGACCATGTGATTTCCCCTGACTACGAGCCAGCTTCTCTCTGAGACCTATGGTTGGAGCTCAAATTATTGAAGCATCTTCGGCCTCGTAGTTAGTCTTCGGTAACCCACTAAATGAGAATTATTCTTTCGATGCCACCAAAAACTACACCACAACCCAAGATATGTTTTCCAGACATAACAAATTCCATACTCACTTTACCCCTATCCTAATATTTCACTAAAACAAGGGCCAAGAAGATGCACACACATCACACCTTGTTTCTTCAGGTGGGAGACACCAGAATTAAAGAACACCTACACTCAACTTCATCTAAAATGGAATATTTTTATGTTTTTTCCAAGGGAGACATTCACCCAATACAACAGGGACTCTCAGAGGATTTCACGACTTTCACCTATATGGTCAATCCAGCACATGACATCATAAGGCATCACAGAACATGGCCATTGTGACTGATATAAACAATGCATGGAGAGGGACCTTATACAACATCTCCAAAAAACACACAATTCTAGAAAGTGGCCACAATATCCTATCATGACCATATTTCTCACACTGGTGGTTTAACATGAACTCATGATTCAAAGAAACTTTGAAGATCCCCAAAGGCCCTCTTAGACACCATCAAGACACTCATCCAAAATAACAACCCTAGACCACATCCACCTTCGACGAATTAGGAAACCTAAGAAACTATGGTCTCTTTCACCCATCCACAAGCACTCTCTCATTACAAGACGATCTAAAAATCAAAGAAAGGAATGGGTGTAGACTCAATCTAAAAATATCAATAAAAAAAATATTCCTTATATTGATCAACTGGAGGGTCTTCAAACGACGAAACAATTTGGGTTGCACTTCAGTTGTTCACTAACCTTTAATGGGGGTGTACCTTATCCAACGATTGAACCCAAGACCCAACCAAGATGGTCCATTAGTCAAGATATACCACAAACCAGATCTAAACACATGAAGGGAACCATCATAAATGCGTCCCAAAACATTATTCAAAAGAGACCACTAACTGTCCCTATAACACAACTTACTGACCAAACCCAAACCCAAAACACAGTTCAAACAGAAGGGGTTCTTGGACTCAAAACATCCCACAACATCAACATTTTCCAAAAATACATAATATAAACCATTCTAAACAATTCATCAATTCTTCATGTTTCTCTTTAAAAACATTTCTTTGAAAAAAAAATGGTTCAGCGGTTAGCACATCCACCAATAGTACCCCATGGGCCTTACACATGAATGTTTCAGTGCCACACCAGGCACCCTCCTCATATCCATCTCGACACTCATCGAGTCATGTCATCAACCATCCATCTTCCCATATAACTCCATGCATGTGGTTGCTCACGAAAATACAATAGGTTAAAACAAAAATTTGTTCCCCTTTTCAAAACCAAAACGGTCAACCAACACATCATTTTTTCTCAAAACCGCTAACCACGAGATCAAAATCCCAACTCACATCTTAAAAAAAATTCAGAAAGTCACAACCATTTAGAAAATAACTCACTTTCAAGATATTCACATCAATTTCAAAGCTTCTCATCCCATTAAAACACACTCTGATTGTTTAGAAAACTCTATTGGAAACACTTTTCAAAACCAACTTCAATATAGTTCCTGCTTTCAAAGAGGTGTAAGCAAACCATTTTATATTTCAAAACAATTCTGAAAATTCAGTTCTGCCATTTCATAAACCCAACCATTCCCTCTTTATTTGAAAATCATTTCATAAAAACTTTACGATTCTTAAAACCAAGTCACCTTAAAACCAAAATGCCAGGATTTCAAAACTAAAGAACACCAGACAGTGCGAGAGGAAACTAGTTTCAGTGGGTGACTTGGACATATGGTTGGCGGCCATATTCCAATCAATTCACTATCATAGAGAGTGTTCTAGGGAATATCCCCGGCTCCACATGGCTTGCCAGACCCTGCGAGCTCATTGAGACCATTAACCCAACTCTCTTTTCATTTCCCCTAATCATCATCAAACCAAGAAAAATGAAAGACATAGACAAATCCCAACTTCCCCTGGCTACTTGAATCCTGAAATGAGGTGTGGTGGTCAAGAACACTACCCATAACCAGAATTCCATGTCCCAACAATCATAACTCTAGACTATCCTGACTATTTCCCAAATAACATGACTCAAATGGAGCGAACCTCCTTTGATACCATTTTGTCACGAACCAAATCTGGTCGCCGCCAAAATCGACACCAAACCCAGCCCGTGACAAGGCCCGAAGGGCGTTCCCAATCCCCACGGGCTGGCACAAGTGCCCAGGTATCATATAATGATAATTGGGAACGATTTACCCGATTTTATAAACATTGAACAACAAAAAAACTCAATAAAACAAATCTGGATTTTTCAACTAAAACCATCTTTTACAAAATTTTAGAACTAAATTACATAAGTTAAAACTACATTTAAAGACCATTACAAAGGTAAAAAAATAAGGATAGCATGAGAACCCTTTTGTAAAGGGCCACCACCCTTATGCTATCTCCACAAGACTTCACTACCAAGGACCTGCTAGAAACCCGAACCACTGGAACAAAAAAAACTGTACCCAACCTGCGACAACAAAAATAACCAAGTCTACTTACACCCAAGGGTGTAAGTAGGGTGTGAGACAAAGCCCAATAGGATACCACCACTAATAGATTCCATGTGATAAACATTTAATGGCGAAAGGCATGCAAGTTTTAAAAGACATGAGATGCTAGTTAAAATTTCTAAAAGATGCAACATTAAATAAAAACAGTTTTTAGGTGGGTTAATTTAATGAATAAAAAAATTTAAAATAAATACCATAGCTACTGAATTTTCCAGCCTCTCATACCGTATACCGACGGTAATAACAAAGTATCCATTGAGCACAAGCAATGGGAAATAACCCCTAGGCACTAGCTAGCTGTGGGTCCCAGGTACCTCGTATCTCGGTGAGAGTAACCATCACAAACATCCATTCTCATGCACGAGCCACTAGTAGGGAATATACCAATAACCTAGTGGTCCCGAATAACCATCATCATAGTTTAGATAGAGTTGTAAGCGTCAATCTTGCTAAGTGAAACTGAGGCCAAACCTCACGGATTCACTAGCATACTAGTACACGTCCACCCACCTAGATACCCAGGTTTTCCCTTTGTGCTCAAACAAGTTCAACAAGTCAAGATATATACTTTTCACATGAAAATATCATTTACGTATCAAATATTTACCAAACAGCCCACATGTATACCACACAAGTCACAAAATTACACTTTTCATTCAAATTGATTTTAAAATCCAACTCATACAAAAATATCCCACAACACTCTTCACATTACATGGACACTTCCATAAATCCTTTAAACCATTTTTCTAAACCATACCAAGACATTATAACTCACATAACAGCCCACTCAAATAAAATATAATACCACTTTCATCAACAAAACTCAATTTTCACAACACACTCACACAAAACAGCCCACAACCATGTTTTGCAGCTCTCTTCGCATTTTCTAAAACATTTCTGCACTTTATAAAACATTCTAATAAAAATATTTGAAATCTTAATTAACCACCATACCTTTAAAAAAATCATATTAGTTGATCACACCCCCCAAACAGTACATATACACTCTTTTATCCACTTTGTTTAACCAAACAAAATATTCACAATTTTCAAAAAAACAACTCAAGGGGTGTAACTATGTCTTGCACACAAAACCCATTAAAAACCCCCCATTTTAGACCAAAACCATACCAATTCCTATCAAAAGTAGAATTGGAAGCCCTAGATACATTTATAAAAACACATTCAAGTGTTATAAAATAACCTTGAATAATACCACAAAAGATACCAATGAAAACACACATTTTCCTAAAATGACCTCAAGAAGTATAACAATGTTTTACACATAAAACCTATTCAAAACCCTTATTTTTAGAACCACATGACACTATTAAATTACCAAACCAGAATTGGCAGGCCAAACATGATTTAATTAACCAATTTCATAAGTTATAAACCACACCCAAATAACACCCCATGGGTTACACATGAAAACACCCAATTTCATGTTAAAAAGCGACTATAAAATTTAACACATAACCAAATCAATCATAAACAGTTTTCGCACCCCACACAACATATGAGGAATATGAAAAATGGTAAAATATAGCAAGCTAACTCATCACTAATTGTTTACACATGGAACCACCTACCTTTTGAGTCAAAACCCTTGAATCTTGGTGAGAAACCTCAACCGCACCTCCGTCGCACCACAAGGATGTGAAAACAAACCCTAAACCCTAATAATTCACCAACAATACCTCAAATAAAACCCTAGGTATGAACCCTCTTATCTGGACACTCTATAAATTTATGAAAGTGGGAGGAAACCCTAAAGAGAAGGAAGAAATTGAAGAGAGAAACACATACCCAAAATAATCTTGAAGAAAACGACTCAAAATCCACCAGAATATGAATTTTAAAACATCCAAAAATTCATGTGATGTTCGAATGGGGATTATGAGATCATATAGGAACTGGAATGGGGGAAAAATAGTAAGAATTGAGAGAGTTATGATGTAAATAACTTACCTCCTCAAATCTGCACGATTTTTGAAACCCTAATAATATCAGCACTATATCGCGATGAAAACGAGCACCAATGAGGGGGAAAATGAATGGGAGAGTGGCTGGGCTCCTTAGGGTCGAGGGGGAGGTGGAATCACCGAAAAATTCATTATAATGAATATGATATTAAAAAATTAAAAAAACAATTTAAAAATGGAAAATGGGATTTCGGGTTGGCCCAATTCTCAAATAAAAACCCAAATCCCACATGATTATGGATTTATAAAGGCACCAAATTTAAATGTGGTGTTAAAATATCAGGGGAGGAAATTTAGGTGTTTTAATTACTGAAAAATATTAAAAAATGAAAAAGTTATAAAAGAAACAAAAATTTATTTTTAAAACTGGAATTGGGCTCACGGTTTGGCCCAATTCGTGAAAACTCACATATTCCCCATAAAACCTTTGGAAACCCCCAAAACAAAGCATGAATGGAAAATAAATTAAAAATAACTTTAAAATAAGTTTTTTATGTGACAAAAAGGCTTTGTAAGTGTGGTTAAGGAGGTAGAGGTGGGAGCCTTTTTTAAGAGGAGAGGAGGGGAACTCTTAGAAAGTAAAGAAAAGTTACTTTATTTTAAAATGAGTTTCAAATTAAAAAGGTCCCACATTGATATAATTAGAGGTTAATGTGATAAGGGTTAGGAATCTACCCATCCAATAGGTTTTGGACATGTGTAGGTCATATATTATACATTATCTTTTCATTTTATTTAAATCCTTTATTAATGAGGTAATCGTTGCATCATCATGATGTCATAAATAATTTAATACATTTAATGTCTAAAAATTATAATAAAACTATCATGATGTAATAAATCTTTTTATCTTTCTAATGAATATTTATAGTAAAAAATATGACTTCTATAACCCCATTTAAAATTGTTTTAGTAAAACATCTCATGTTTGTGTCATTTTTACTTTAACATTTAATAAAAAGTTATTTATGTCATATCCCATCCAAAGTGGATCCATGGGGTCCCCAAGTTGACCCATGGATTATCTTCATCGTCCATGACACATCCAATGAGGGTAAGACATGTGTCAAGCTCATCTCATATTATTAAAACATTATTTTTACCTTAAACGACACTAATTACCTCTATTCACGATTAAGAACTTAAAGGTTACTATTCACCAAAAAAATTATTTTAATCTCATTGAATAACATTATACTTCTTAATGAAAACCATTTATGTTGGATTTTTGAAAATCAAATCACAGACGTGACAAAGTTTCATTTAAATGAAAAATCGGTTTCTTTAACTACCACTTAGTGGTTTCACTATTCATCAAAAATTGAAGTTTTTCAGAAAATTACCAAAAGTTCATCATAAGATATATGTGATATTCCGAATTCAAAAATGATGTCTATTTTACAAAATTTAAAACATATAAAGTTTCATTAATTAATTTAATAATTAATTTCCACTGTCAAAACAAATAGCGTGTTTTTATGAAACAAAATGTATCAAAAGATTGACACTAGTTTAAGTCCGATTTCAAAGTGAAATTGATTCCAACGACCACTATTGGATTAAATGGTAAAAATATATTCTAATTTCACTTTAAAAAAAATTCAAAAGATAATCTAATAATATAAATAAATTATATTAAAAGATGTTTTGAATTAAAATACAACATTTTTCACTATTCATTAAAAATTGAACTTTTTCAGAAAAATACCAAAAATTTACACAATGTAAATTTTGATGTCCTGATTCTAAAGAAGAATTTTATTTTGTCAAATATAGCACATAAAATTTTCAAAAAGTGGATTTAAAAGTGGTTCACCATCAAAAGGCGGTTAATCGACCTTTTAAAGAATATTAGAATGTTTACGCTTAAAATTGGATTAATCTGCATTTTTAATCCACTAACATTTATTGTAAAAAGTAAAAATATTTGACAAACATATATAATAATTTTGTGGTTAGTTCTATTCATTTCTGCCATTACAACGGCTAGGCGTTAACTACTATTTAAAATAATATTATTTTATTACTAGAGTGCAACGTAAGATTTCCATGAAACTCGTTGTTGCGTATTGGGTACACCATCGATCATAGCATCCCATTTTAAGTAATATTAATATTTTATTCGCAAATATGGATAAATATAAAAATGTACTATTCTTTATTTACCTGGGGTGTTACAATCACTATACAGATGTTTGATACCATGCTTAATTAGATACATTTCAAAAGCATTGCTTGTAAATTTGGTTCAATTTTCTGTTCTCAGTTTCTTTGTGGAAGCTCCCAATTCGTTCTCTACATCTTTTTTGAAGAATTTCAACATTTCGATAGCCTCTGACTTATGATTCATGAACATGAAGTTTTTCCTCCAATTGAAATCATCAATAAAAGTGATAATGTATAAATCTCTTTTTTTATTGAAGTCTCATTGGCCCACACAGATCAGAATGAATAATCTCATATAGTTTGTTAGAATGAATCTCAACCCTTTTATGACTTTTTTAGTCATCATTCCTTTCTAGAAAGTAATCCAAACATCTTCATAACATTCTATCAGTTCTGGAAAATTCTAAAAAACATCAATTTTAGAAAGCTTACTCATGTTCTTCTGCCCAAGGTGGATAAGTCTTCAGTGAAAAAACTTGTTTTCATCTTTACCACTCAAATATCAAGAGTTATTGGATTCTCAAATTAGAAATAGATTCCCACTGGTTCTTTCACCTTTTGTAATCACCTTTCCATTTTTCACACTTTTGATGATAAAAAAAATTCTTTTTTAAGATAAATTCATTTCCATCGTCAAAACGTTTTCATACACTATGTAAGTTATGTTTTAGCCCATACAAAAGCAATAATCTCTTAGAATTTAGTTTCTTTGGTTCAATCTCACCTTTTCTGATTCCCTTAATTTTTTAGGAAAAACCATTGCCAAAAGTAACTGCTCCTCCATCAGGAATTTCAACTTGTTCCAAGATTTTTATATCACCTATCATATATAAAGAATAACCACTACCAAGAATCCATGATTTTTTCCTCTATCTTTCTTTCAAATATGTTTCACCAATAAAAGCTATTTCTTCATCCTTCTTCTTTTCAGCTTTCTTTTCTTTCTTATCATAAGAAACTTTCTCTAGAAGGAGTGTCATACATTATTCTGCATGATGTCCAGACTAATCAAATCTTTTGAAAACATCTTTCAAACATTCAAATTTATTCGTTGTTGGAATGTTTCTGACATTTTGAGAATTAAACTTTTCAACATTCTGTTAGTACGGAGAGTTAATCATTCGAATTTCTCTATTTCTTCCACTTTTCTCAAACCTTTTTCCGTGTAGAGATTAATTGTGCCAACAATTATAATCTCTATGCCCATATATTACGTAGAAATAGAAATAGTCCTCAAATGATGGTTTTATATTCATGAATGATTTGTCTCAAAGAAACCATTGTTGAGGTTGATAAATTATTTCCGCTCTAGAAAACACATGATTTAGGACATCTCTTCTTTTGACTGAGTTTTCTACTTTTGATGGATTGATAGGTTTATCACATCCTTTTTCCACCCAATCCTTACTAATACATTTTACATAACCAGAAATGATATAAGAATCAGATACAACATTATTTTTGGTAAGATACAATTTCACATAATTCTCAGAATAATCCTTCTAAACATTTTTAGAGGTCTTTGCCTTTAATTCTGTAGATTTTTTGAAGTTTTCATTCATCTTCCTCAGGGTATTATTAGACTCAAGGAGTTCTGATTGCACACTGTTTACTTCTTCTTCCTTTGATTCCAACTTCTTTCTAATATCTTCAGTCATCTTTCCTTGTTCAACAATTCTATGTTTGTATCTTAAAATTTCTTGAATGTATTCATCTTTCTTCATGAAGATATTATTACTTCCATCCTGAACTTTTTCATGATTTTTCTTCATTAGATGAATTTATTTTTTGAGAGATTTATTTTCCTCAAGACACGTATGATGTTCGGATCTTAGCTGATATTCTCTGTAAGATTCTTCACCTCCTTTTTCTATTTCTGAGGAAACATTTTTTTCTCAACTTTTTCAATAAAGGTCATGAATCATTCTTTAATTTTATCTGTTGAGGAATCCTTTTCAAATGATTCCAATTCCACCTTCTTGATCAACAGACTTCTTCACTTTCCAGAAATCTTCTTGAATTTCATATAAGTCTTCTATTCTTTTTCATTCTTTTTATACTAGATCCATATAAGATTATCATCAAAAACATCATGATATTCTCCAACTTTCTTCTTAGGGAAATTCATTGAAAAGTGTCCAATTCCACCACAGTCAAAACGTTTAGAGGAAGTATCCATCCATACTTTCTTCTTCCTCGTAGATAGTTCATCGATATAAGATACATGATTTTTACATTCAACTCTTCATCTTCATTATCATCAAACTCACAAGAATCAGCGTTATCATCATCTTCGATTTTCATCATTCTCATAGCTTCAAAATCCATTTCATCATTCAAATTATTCTTAAATATTGTAGCTTTCCTCATTTCATAAGCAACAAGAATGTAATGTTGTTCATAAAGAGATAAATAATCCTTATCTTAAAAAAGATGAAATTTTGGAATCAAACCTATTTGGAATGTTTCGCATAAGTTTCATCACAATTTTAGAATCTTCTAAGTCTTATCCAAATACCCTAATGTTGCATACAATTTCATTAACTCTAGTAATGTATTCATCAATTGTTTCTTCATCTCTCATCTTTATTTCTTCAAAATTACTACGCCAGATTTGTAGATTGGCTACCTTGACTTTTGTATTTCCTTAAAAAACACATTCTAGCTTGTCCCACATGATTTTTGATTTTGTGAGACCCATCAACTTTTGATAAACATTTTTTAATAAAGACTTGAGAATATAATTTATAGCTTTTACATCAACTTCTATGTTTATTTTATTAGTAAACTTCATATGATAATTTTTCTCAATATGTGGAAAGCCAATAGTAGCATCATCAACAACTTCAAGGACAAGAGATAAGAGATAATGAATCATATTATTTTTTCATCCATAATAATTCATACCATCGAATGTTGGAATTCCTATATTGTTGAAAGAAATTATATTCTCCATAATAAGGATAAAAAAAAGGCAATATCCCTCTGATACCACTTGGATTTAAAAGGATCAAATAACATCTTAGAATGGGAGAGGGAGGTTGAATCAGTTGTTCTTCATTTTATCAGTTACAAAGATTTTATAAACTTAACCCTTTAAACCTGTTAATATTTATTTCCTTATCAACCCCATGTAAGAAAATCAATCATGAAGGAATGGTAAATAAATAAAGACACAAAACATTTACAAGGTTCAACCTCAATAAGATATCCTGGGTCCTTTCCATAGCCACTCTTGTGGGTCTATGGAAATACACTATAATAAAAAAGTCAATAAAAATTGTGCCAACTCCCATTTGACACCTTCTATATCTTGATAGGAATGATTATACTGACTCTCGTTAGTTTACAATGTTTTCTTAAAGAAAAATGATCCAAACACAAGAATAAGAACATTGTTAATGCTGGTCCACAAAAGCTCACTCCAAATATTCAGTCCAATTTCCTTGAATCCAATTATATGAAACCGGTCTTCTCAGAAATGTAATGATGGTTCTGATTTCCTTCTACTGAAAAATCAAGAAAACTTCTTCAAGATAATTTCAATCTTTGTAGAAAGGTAAGATGATGCTGATTCTAATATTCTCAAACACTCAAGAAAACATCTTCAATATGGTACAAACGTTTCACATTTAATTCTCCAGAGCTCCGCCTTTTCCACTTGTATAATGTTACAAATGACCGAATGATATGAGCACATATTTATTGGAAATTCATAAAACAAAGGCTGGAATCTTGAAATTTTTCCTGCATCCTCAAATCTCTCTCATTTAATCTTCAATTTCTGACTTCTTTAAATCTTATTAAATTTCTATGACATTTACAAAAACATTAAATTCGAGTTTTCTTGAACTCTTCATATATTTATCATGATGATAATGCATGATATTGGTTCTAATTTTCCTAGAAGAATGCTCAGAAATCAGGTTCCGAATTGTTCGGAAATCACGTTCCAAATTACTCAGAAATTAGGTTCTGAATAGGGCAGAATTCAGGTTCCGGTTTTCCCAACATATTGATCAGAATTTTCATTCCAGTTTTCTCAACATGTTGCTCACAATAGGAATTTCGGGTTTCTCAACATGCTTCTCAAAATTTTCATAATGTTCAGAATTCAAGTTCTAAACTTATCCTGATCTTACTTTGACTTATTCAAATCATCAAACTTCTTGAAAAATGTTTTCTGTAAGAAAATTTTCTTTCTCTAAAGAAATATTCCTTATCTAAGGATTTTTGTAGTATGAATCATTTCCTTAAGCTCAATAAAATAAATAGATTATAGGATCCATGTTTCCCAAATACATGCCCTAAGTAGGGTTTTGATTTCTTCATAAGGTTTCTCAATAAGTTAGTTTCCAAAATCAAGTTCTCATTTTCTGGTTCAAAAATCTGGTTCTGGTTTTTAGGTTCAGGAAACAGGTTCTGGTTTTTAGTTTTAGGAATCATGTTCTAGTTTTTTAGGCTCAAGAATGTAGTTCAAGTTTTCTAGTTATGGAAATAGGTTCTGAATTTCAGGTTCAGAAAATAGGTTCTGGATTTCAGGTTCAGGTAACAAGTTCTAAATTTCAGTTTCAGAAAAGAGGTTCTTGATTTCTGGTTCAAGAAATAGTTTCCAAATTTCTTGTTCAGAAAACATGTTCTTGATATCTGGTTCAGAAAATAGGTTATGAATTTTAAGATCATAAAATTGGTTCTGGATTTTTGGTTCATGAAACAAGTTCCAAATTTTAGGTTCAGAAAATAGGATCTGATTTTCAGGTTCTGGAACCAGGTTCTGAATATTAGTTTCAGAAAACATGTTCTGGATTTCTATTTTAGTAAAAAGGTTCTAAATTTCATGTTCATAAAATAGGTTCTAGATTTTTAATTCATGAAACGGGTTCTGAATTTTAGGTTCTGAAAATAGGTTCTAGATTTCTATTTCAGGAGACAGTTAATTATTTTTAGGTTCTGAAAATGGGTTCTGGATTTGTGGTTCAGGAAATCGGTTCTGCATTTCTAGTTCAGAAAATAGGTTCTGGAATTCTGGTTCAGGAAACAGGTTCCAAATTTCAGGTTCAAAAAATAGGTTCTGGATTTCTCGTTCAGGAATCATGTTTTGAATTTTATATTCAGAAAATAGGTTCCGGAATTCTGGTTTTGGAAACAGGTTATGAATTTTCTCAGAATTTTGATTAGTGAAAATCATCAATCCTCTTCAACATTTCCTCAACAACTTTTATCACGAAACAATTCTTGATTTGTGATAACTTTATGAATATTAAAGAATTGTCTAATTTTGTTTAGAATTTTTGAGGCAAATTCTTAACTTCTGACTTCTTATTTTTCACCCACATCTTCTTTATGAAAAAATTCTGCAACCAGCAACTTCAACTTTCTGTAACTCAAAAAAATTATTCAAAAAAAATAGTTGTCAACAAATATAGAACGTTTTCAGAACAAAACACCACATATATTCTACATATATATATACCAATGGTTATGAAACTATTGTTATACCACCCCCACCACCTACACAACCCAGCAGTCTCCACTCCCCACCAAATTGTCCACTGTATCATCTGCATCCCCAATTCCCCACTCCACTATAGTACCCCCTCCCATTCACCACTCAAATATCCACTATCAACTCAAGCATCCCCCATACCCCCTCCACACACAACTACATCACCCCAATCACCCACTCAACTACATCCCCCACCCCCAATCCAATACCTACTATAGCATCCCCCTATCCCAACTCCACTACAACCTACCACCACAATCCCCCTATCAACTGCATGATAGTTAATAGAGAGTGTAACCCCTTTTTCTATATAAGGAACTCATATGTAAGGGTATTTAGAATCCATGAATTTCATTTTTTCTTTATAAGGGGAGACATCCGTTAAGTGGAACATATCTTGTTCTTTTTTTCCCTCACGGGAACATTTTATAGCTTACCTACACTAGTGAAGTAGAACAAAATTGTGGGTGTTGGTCTCCTCAATGCAGTAATATAATAAATTTTAAAACATTCATAATAAATATCCATATAAAATTCAAGGGGACTAGATGATGGACTATGGGATGAGAGACATGTAAGTAAATGGGATTTTTTAAAAGATATGATGGTAGAGTTTACCAATACTCTTAAGTAGACTAAACGAGAAACATCAGAAGATATATAAGATTGGATTTTTAGATCTAATTTATATGGATCAAATAATGTTGTGGAATCATCAGAATGGCTTACATAAAATTTATACCTAATGGTGTTGTAATTTTGTGGGTTCTAGAAATTGTATTAGGAGATGTTATGGTCTATATTGAGCATGTGACATATCATGCGGTTTAGGAAAGTTATATTTAATATTTTTATTTATTCTATAGTTAATAAAATTTTGGTAGTATGATTGATTTTTATAACATGTTCAATATTTTAATGAATATAGACCTTGACCATGTCAGATACTAAAAGAGAGGAAACCCCAAGTAACAGGCTTGTTTATTTTCAAATGTTGGTGATGAAGACCTTTGATTGCTTCTAACACTTTGGTAATGTATTTAATAATATTTTAAATGTATCATATGGGTCTTTATAAAAAGACGGTTATTCTATAATGATAATAACCAAGATGAAATGTAGTGGGGGAAAAGGATCACACATGATTTTGTTTCATTGAGTGATGATTTCAAGATGAGTTCACCCATGTTATTTATGACAAAATTTAAAGAAGATAAAATTATGGATGGAGGTCTTTTATAAATATTTTTCTCTAGATCAATGTGTTGGACATCTCTATGATTTTGGATGCTTGGTGGTATAATATTATCATTGAAGGTTCTTAAATGAGTGTGGGTATAGATACATAATCTTATGTGTGTTGTGATTATGTTTTTCCGATGTTTGTTTCATGCCTATATTTCTTTTTCACTTGTCATAGAAGGAAGGCCATAGGATGACTAAAACCAAAAGGACATAAAATCTATGTGTTGTTTGAGGTGAATAGACCTCTCAATTATGAATTCTGAATTGTGGGGGATGTGCTGATTGGATTTTGTGTCTTCCAGTTAATGATTTCAAGTATTTCCCCATCAAATAGTAAACGAGCTTAATTGTGAGTCCATATTTTGAGTAGTTTATGAAATTTGGAATGTATAGTATGGTTAAAACACTATTATGGAACACTATTTGGGTATTTTACTTTGATTTTAGAAGGATGCTTACTGTGAATATAACACCAGTACTAGGTATTTCGGAGTATATCAACAGTTCACTTTTACGTATGTGTTAGTTGTTCTGTTCTATTTATTAATGTGGTATTCAAAACATTGATGTAGGACCGCTAAAGGATTATAGAATATAGCTCGTGACCCCATAATTTTTTTTAGATTCAATGTAACTAATTATTATTTTTTGGATTATAGAAATACCATAGTCGCAAAAGATAATCCTTGATAAACCTATCCCACAACAAACCCTCAACAAACTCATAGCCCTAACATCTAATAATTTAAATAAGCATCTCTATTGAGAATTTATATAGGGATAATGAGATGAAACCAAGAGGTTAGGATGGAAAATTAAAATGGATAACTAATAATCAATATCCCATTGTTGAATATCGTATCTAATGAATAGGGAAAACAAGGCCTTTAAAAATTTCCCGAGTGTAGAGATAAAGGGAAAGAATATAATGGATTGTTAAAATGTAGATTATTTTATACTAAGTTTAAAAAAATATATGGAAATAAAAATATATCTTAAAAAAATGGAAAATACATGGTTTTTTACAAAGATTATTGTGTAAAATATCATATTTCAAAAAAAATGGTATCTTTTAAAAAATAAATCTAGAAAATATATCATACACAAATAATTGATCCTAAAAAATTTAGAGAAAAAAATGACACCAAGATTGTATTCACTATTAAATATTCCAAACTCCCAGACCCAACCCCATCTGTATACAAACATCATATTTATTTTGAACCTTGAAAGGTAGAACCAACTATCCAATCCCTTAAAACAACATGAAATAAATAAGAGGACTATGACACAATAGTCCCTGAAAGGGAAGAGCCCCTAAATCACAATCCTGGTCTCCTGTGTTGAAACAAAAAATAACAGAAAACATCCAGTCCTTCAAGCTGGACTCTCATGACACATCAAAAGCTTCCACACCCAAAAAACATCCACAAGTGTATATCCATCTCAAACACCACAAGTATTCCCTTAATCCTCCTCCCATTACCCCTACACCCAAAAATTATAATGTAATACTTTTGAATTTTCTGGTTTATTACATTTAGATATTTTTACTTCATTGAGTATGATATAAAGACTTACATGGGGGTTTCTAAAAATAGTACATAACTAACTCCAGTTTCTAAAAATTATTATATGTAATTATGATAAATATACTTGTCTCAACAAAAATTACAAAATATCATAGCTAAACCATATAGTATTAGAATTTATTATATTATTTGGCACCCAAATAACCTAAAGTAGATACAATTTGAATAATATTAATAGAGAATACCCAATTTAAGTGACAAATTTTGTAGTAATGGAGGAATTAGAGAAACACAAAAGAAGGTAATCCTTACCCACACCTGCAAGGGAAAAAAAGGCACACACAAAATGATTCCAACTAAAAAAAATGTATAAAATAAATTTAAGTGGGGTTAGAAAAATGGATGAAACAATACAATTTAGTGAAATATTCAATGAATGAAATTAATGTAATCGAATATGGGTTGAAGAGATGGTTGATTTGAACTTACTAATTTCAAGGGGATGGGATGAAGAGTATTTATGGTGGGAAGAGATGAGATCTCTATCACTTATAGATGATTCAAATTTACTGTTTTTTAGTGGATAGTAAGAAGGGAATTTGATGTTGGAACATATTATCTCCCACTTCCTTCATACAACATCCCATTGTACTTCCACGTTTAATCAAATACAGCACCACTACTACCTATAATAAAATACAACCACCTACAATAAAAAACACAACATGGGATGAAGATTACCTAAAATTCCATCTAAAAACATCCCACTCCACAACCAACTGTAATAAAAAACACAAAAAAATACAACATCCACACATTAAACTACACTTCACATAAATCCCATATATAATCAAACATAAATAACACTCCACTTCCGACAAAAAGCACCCCACCTACAATAAAAACACAATACGAGAAATATCCCACCTATAATAAAAAAACAGACAAAAATGAAACATCAAAACTACAATAAACCACAATCAACATTAACCCGTCCCATATATAATAAACAAACACACGACACAACAATAAAAATAGACAACATCAAACTCCAAAGTGTAAAACAAAAAAATATGCCCATTCCTATGGGTATAGTCACCATAAAAGATCACCAAATCATTCAAACAATAACAAAAAACATATAGAATATCACATATAATAATCCACACAAAATCATCAAACAAAAAATGTCATAAATTAGTCAAAAAATGTAACATATTAATTTTTCCCTCTTCACCATAACTATCATCATCATCTTTCTCATCATCATCCTTATCCGTTTCATCATCCTTATCCACATCATCATCCTCATCCTCGCCATATTCCTCACCATAAACTCTATACTCTTCCTCCCCATCATCCCCACCCTCTTCCTCATGGCCATCCTCACCATCACCATCACCAGGAACATCATCAACCCAACCACCATTAAGAATACCATCCAGTTTTCTATAATATTTCTACATCGTTGAAATATATTAATCAAAATACATGGAAGTATCTAGTGGAAATGATGGACATAATTCTTCCATTAGTTTCAATAAATATGTTTTCACCATTTAAGCCCATTCATCCACTTATATGGAACTTTTTTCAGACTTTTCTTCCATTTCCCCACCTATGATATCCATTATGAATACGTTTCACTAACTCTTTCCTATAAATTGGGCTAATACTCCATTAGGAAAATACTCTTCTCCAGTCAGCAACATAATATTCTATGGTTCTCATCAACCAAAATATGATGTAAGTGATAATTTAGACAATTTTGTTTTGTTTATTGAGAATCAATAGCCTCCAAAGTAAACTGTTATATATATAAATTGAAAAACTTGTTAAAAAATTGATTTTTAAATTGAAATAAACATTGTAAAACATACAGTTTTTTGCTGTATTAGTTTTTTTCGACGTTTCAAAACATTATCACTTTTCTCATGAAAACAATTTTCTTGAGGTAAACATCCTTCAATATTTAATACCACCCATTGAATTGATATTATAATTCTACTTTAAATCATAGAAAAAAGAAACAAAATATATTCAATTTTAAATTGTAATAGAAATAATAATAATGATTTAATAGTGAAAACATAATCACTAGATCATAGTGTTGTACCTGATTCTGCCCATGGTCATCCATATTAGTTTATCCCAATGTTTGGATGTATGTTGCAACATTGTTGTTATTTTTTTTTTTTATGATTATTCTTTAAAAAATCCACTAATATTAATTTTTTTAACTCAAATCCTAGAAATTTTCCTTTAAAAAACTCAAATTTGACTAATACCATGAACTCAGTAGTTATCTATCAAAAAACCATTTCCCGATAAGCTAATACAGGGTAGTAATCTATAATAGCGATGGTAAAAAATTCATTCCAACACTAGAACACCAATATTCTTATAATGCATTATTTTTTTGTCTTCATTGCACACCTAAATCCATATTCCATGATAATATTATAGCCTCTGCATCAGTAAATGTAAATCGAAGCAGAATCCAAAAAATTAATTCAAATAAATAAAATAATAATATGAAATTAAATACAATGAACAAGTTTACCCATATTTTTTATGTAGTGTTATCTTTTATTTAATTTGGAATGTGTTTCTAGGAGAGTTTACATATGAGAGTGATTCCATTGTATTTGGAAAGTGTTACCAAATAATAGCTACATTCCGGTATAGTTTTGCCAACCATTAGATTATCTTTATTATACTACACCATCTTTAGCATGTGGAAGTTACACAACACACGCATGCGTGTACTCCCAAACCGCTTTTCAATACACCAAGTTGTTAAATAATGAAAAAAATACTATATATACAAATATAATAATGAAAAAAATTATGTTAAACAAATTACCCATTCATTATAAATATACATGATGTAGTCTAATCAGTAGGTGTCGATGGATCCTCATGCATAGAAGGAACATCAACATGTACAGATGTAGTGGGTACAAGTCTATGCCCCACAAATTCATAAGTTGTCAAAGAAAAATCGAAGAGGAAAGAATATATTAGCTCGGGGAGATGAATTAGCAGGAAAAGAAGATGGCATATATGGATGGGTCAATGCATAATAAGGATGAGGAGTAAGAATTATTGAACGGTGTGGGAAAGAGAGATGAGGATGATTAGGTAAAAATTGAGGCACAAACATAGGTTGCCTAAATATTCCTCAGTTCTATAAAACACCACAAGATAATAAAGTGTTGTGGATGGTATATTAGGGTATTAAAGTGGTGTGATCCGACATTATTATGACTACATACAGTATCCCCCCCCTCAAATCATCAAACTGAGCTATGAGACCACTATGCTGATCACTGACCAACTGGAACCTTGGTGGTGGATCCTGATTAAAATTAAAAACAAAATCAAATTCATGACATTATATCCTACTGATATATATTTTTCAAATAAAATACTTACATCACACATTGGAGGAGAGATGTCCAACTTACTCATTCGTTAATTTTGGTCTCTCCATTTTTACATTATTTCTCCTTAGTGTTTTTCACTTTCGGAATTTGAAAAAAATATGGAATCAATTAGAAATCCATAAATACATTATAACCGAATCAAGAAAGAAGATGCTACATGATTTAATCAGGAAAACCATTTTTCCAACCAAATATAGGATACACACTGATATAACAGAAATAATTAATTCATATTCAGAATAATATCAAAACATAATTCAAGTAATAGAATTAATAATACATCCATGTTAACATTTTTATCATGGGAAGTAAGATACTCTATTCCTCCATATATAGATTTTATGTCCCAAATAATTGAACTAGTGACTCGACAAATGTATTCTAAAACTCATTATAATTCATTTTATATGAACTATAATGTATATAAGATATATATAGTGATCAAGTTGTTTGTACTATGATTCATGCACATAGGAAAAATAGTGTGTACTAGAGCTGTGGAATGTGATATAAAAATTCCATGTAATTTAAATCATAACTGGAGGTAATGATAAAATCAGAGGCCAAGGAGTTTGTGTTGGAAAATACATAGACTTAGAATAGTTATCTTTAAAAAACACATAGAATACATGATGGATAACCATTTAATGTTCATTTTTATAGTCTTAGAATATATAACCGTATTCGTTATTTACATTGATATGATATAGGTTATGGGGAAAGATAAATGGTACAAACACATATCATCGATGCTTTTGGAGGAATAAATTATAATACCATTAGAGAATTTATTGGATTTTGATGAATATAATGAGAATTTATGTCAACGATATCTCAAATAAATAGGGAAGAATATTATAATTCATTAGATGGTATATATAAATACAAATACACTAAGATTATATTCCAAAAAATCATGACTAGATTAGATATCTTCTACCAAGAAGATCATTAAATCACCCAGATATAGATTGTGGATCACTACGTGGAGTGTGAATCCATTAAATGTAAACACAATACCATAATGAATACATTTATCCTATATAGTTAGTATAAAATATTCATTCTACAGTCATTTTTATATTGAGGATTCATAAATCTATATATCATTCTAGAGTGTTTTTATTAGGTTTAATACTTGATTCTTGTTATTATTACATAGTTTTTTGTGTTTATTATTGAACATAACCAAAATTATACATATTTATCATGGAAAAAAATGAAGGTAAAGGAGATATCCTGGGAAATATTAATAACATTTCGGCCACTTGGAGGAATTTTTCCAATTTATTTGGGTATCATTATTCTTATTCGAAACTAAAAAAATATATGCAGATCGAGTTTTATTAATTTTTTTCAAAAAATAAAAAACCCAAAAATCCTTCATACATCATCTTCTACAATAGATATTTCATTAAGAAAATATTTTCTATGGAATTTATAGCATCAATTAATATCATTATTAAAAAATATATTTGAGGGATTATACCGAACTAATAACTAGCATCTCGGGCTGAACAAATTGAAAATGATTCTATCTAATGTATCCCAATGTAGTATGATTATACTGGAACAAATATCCATGGAATAGTTCATATAATCATATTTTTAGGCCTTTAAAGAGGATTCAAGGATGTTTGGTGATCTGGGAGACCCTCTTACACAGACCCCTATGAATTAAGACACTCCAGATGGAAGTAGTAAACCTTTATCCTAGGACCCTTAGGTAGATGTTTCTTATTATTCGGTGTGAAATATTCCATGAAGTTAAATTTGTTTTTTATGTGATAATTCCTCCAACTATTGAATTTTAATCCAAAATTACTAAATGATAGAGGTGATGATTTTAAAATGGGATGGTTAGGGAGAGTGGATGTGAAAATACCCAGACATTTAGTGGTGTCTAATGACATACTACTCATTCTAAATACATATTATTGTACAATGAGTGGTGGTTTTTTATGAATACATATAGACTTAATTTCTCCCGTTATAGAGTTTAAATCCTATATCACAAAATAAGAGAATCTTTTGTAATATTATTCCATGATTTCTAATTCAATTGGCCTAGTATTAAGTTATAAAATAATACAAATACAAATTAATTTTCATTATCATGGATGTACAGAGGCTAAGAAATGTTTACAATAAGTATGGATTATGATATATATAGTCCAAAGAGAATACTAAAAAGCATAAGAGGTAGTGACCAGATTAGAGGGTACCTATAGTACAGAATGATAGGTAAATAAGGCAATATAAAAAAAGATCCAATTTATTTGTAATTCAAACTAAAACTAGTAGCTTCTATCCGAAGATATATAATAACATTTTTTAAAAGAAATGATATCTTTACAAGAAATTCATTCATGTATGATTTTAATTTAAGTCAATTTTTTTGTTGTGTGATTATTTAAAATAGTTTTTATTTTCATATAAATGTTTTTAATATGACCAATTCATCTCATCTTTTTTTTCTACAATTTATCTAATTCAGTTTTATTTGGTTTGGTTGGTTTTAACGCATTTCAATTCAATATTATATAATGAAACTCAACTGAAACGGCAACTAGTAAATATTAAAAATGAACATAAAGGTATATTTTATTAAAAATTATTTTTAATCAATATTAAATAATTTTTTATAGTATAAACCTCAACAACTCAATTCATGCTAAACCAGAAGAACAAAGATTACATAGGAATGATTCTATATATTTCTCACCACTACTTTAGGTTCATAATCAACTCCCATAATTGATGTATTAGATTCATAATAATTAATAAATGGATTAGGTATAATGGAAATAAATATGTTCTCAATTATTTCATCACCATCATAAAAAATATTTATTTAGATGACAATAATAATGGAAAAAAATTGAGGTTGAATATGATATTGAAAATAAAAAAAATATGTTTCCATTGATTCGAATACAAATTGTTCATCGGTAGCAAGTATGTGATTCATTTCAATATCTCAAAATCCACAATCATCAATAAAAGATTCATATATCATCATTGAGTCAACTGACTAGAATTTCATTAGAGTGACTAGACCACGACAATAATAATCCAATATAAGTGTTTTCTCAAATACTCAATAACAAGATAAATTTTTAAATTGAGCTCTACTATTTTATGCACTAGAATAATAGACTTTTTTTTGCATTTTACATAACACCATGATGTTATGTTCACATATTATTCACTCATTTACTGATAATAAATATTTACCCATTGTTCATAATTGATTGGAATTCACAAACCACCTAATTAGGACCAAAATCCAAATATCTCAGTTCTTCGGAGGGAGATCCAACAAGAAAAACTCAACTCCGGAAATATAAATGAATATTAAAATTCATTAAATATTTATTTTATTATTTTATTACATTACTATTTTTACCTTTAATTTAAAAAATAAGAAAATGATTTTCTATGTAAAGTCTCTCTCCTTCGCAAAGGTAAATAATTATGCATTCTATTTGTCATTTGTTTGTGTTCCATGCCTAAAAATAGAAATAGTTTAACAAATATTGAATATTACATGAGATGAAATAAGATATGCATGTTTAATTGACTTACATGATATATTTATAGAATATATTGCAATTAGTCTGAATTGTGCGATATTCCATCTCTTTCTCTTCAAGGATTGATTTGGTAAATTTATATGATTATATAAATTCCCCATATTTTTGGGAAGTGATAAAAAATTCTATAAAATTTTCTCATAATATTCTTCTTCATTTTTAATTTTTCTTTTCAATTTCATAGTCCAATCAGAAATGAAATAATCAATAGAAATCAATACAATCTAGAAGCAATGAACCATTAATGATATAACAGTTGGGATGACTCCTATTCTAGACATAAGACTAAAATTTGAATATGTTTCTTTTTGTTTGATACATCCAATGAAATGAAACTGGAAATTAGAGATGTATTTCTTTGGTAATATGGATAGTTAGGTGTATCATGCATGGGAAAAATGACAGGGAATATCATTTCTCTAACTCACATAAACATAATGTTACCTTTTCCAACATTTTGTTTTCAAAAAAAATTGAATTATTCTAATCACAATGATCTTTAATAAAATGATACAATTGAATAACTGACACCCTTAAATTCTTAAGCCAAAGATGATATATTTCAATTGGAATAAATTTATGAAAATGGTTGTGATAATCACAAGTCTTCAAAGATTTTAACTTCAAATCTTTTCTTTTGACCCGTTTTGATATGTTTCTTTAATATTAATCAGGTAATTTAATACTCTATAGTACTTCTATAATTTGTTTTCTACAGATTTCTTCTCATATAATGCACATATAACATTCCTTTTATTTTAATTGATATACACATGATTCAATTATTGTCAGATGCCCAAATCCACTAAGTCAAGGAAATACCATAAATCATTTTTTATCATTCCCACGACTTTTATATGAATTGAAAGTAATATTTTATATATATTCTTTTAATTGTTCATTATGTCTATCTAATGTCCTAACAAATTGTATAACCAACAATTAATCTCAAAAAAGATACTCATTTTATTCCAATTTAATAGGTTTCATTGAAATGGTATTCATCTTTTTAGATTTCAGATTACCCTTCCCAAATGAAAAAATGAAATCCCTTAATTCATTAAGTACATCAGTTCTAGAAATATAATGAGGTGGATTTTTAGTCTCTATGGTATTCTAAAATCATCGATGTTTATTCGTATATGGATGGTTCATTGACAATAATTTCCGATGTACCATAAAGATAAAACTATAGAGATATTTCTGTCATCTAGATTGTGTATTCTTCATTAAAATAGGACATTATTGTATTCCCTTCATACCCTATCTAGAAATCCTTACATAAACAAGAAAATAATTTTTCATCTATATAATCTCAACAAGAATCTGAAATATGTTTTACGATAATGTGTCATATATGTGAACACCCATATTCCAAATAAGTTTCAACTATTTTATTAATAGTCTCATGTATACGTATATATCATTTACGGGGTCAGAATATTTACATAAGAGTATTATCTTAAAATACTATGTTTTTTCATTCACATCTAGGAAGAATGTTATAAATGTGTATGAAAACATGACATGATTTTGAAGATTAAGAATCTTCCCAAATGGATTTAAACCATCACATAAAAGACTCATCCTCAAATAGCGCATGTTAGATATAAAATCAAGATATCCAGCATCCAATCTCTTCCATGAACATCCAGATTAAGTGTGAACTACTCATCATTATTCGTCTTTATATCGGTACCATTCCATTTAATTTTTATTAATATTTCATCAGACATAAAAAGATTATGGAGTCTTGGGTTTAATGGAATGTGTTACATTACATTCTATGGCACACATGATGATGTTACATCATCTTTTGGCTTCTATCTAGATGTCAGACATTTGATACTATCATTTCATTTTGCAGTTTCCTCCCAGAGTAAACTATAATTATTTGGAGAAGCAAGTTTTTTATTTTTGTAAAATCAATGTTCATAAACATAATTCCAATACATATATTGGGTTTGAGGTAATATATGCATCATATGGAAAGAATTCCTTCAAAAAGTTAAGAATTCAATCGATGGAATTATTATAAATCCCATACATTGTTTTCTAATGAAATAATCAGATTAAATGATATATCTTATTTACTTTTCCATATTTTTCAATATTCTGGTGTCATTGAAACATAATTGAATTTTTTTTCTTCCTATAAGCATCATCACTTTCATTAGAAGAATCCCGTTTTTTCATATCGAAGTCACCTTGATTCATAATCCCTTTATTCACTTAATGAGAAAAAAGAAAAAAAATAGTCATTTAATAATTTGACCAATCCATTCCTCTCATTTGGATCATTATTATATTTAGATTGTGTTTTGTCACCATTAAAATACCACACATAGTATTTTTTTTGAAAACCATATCTATTTATAATATAAATAACTTTATCACAACTCAACCAAGGTCTTCCAACATAGTATTAATATGGGAAATTTATGTGGCTACTATATATAGAATTATAAAATGAAAAATCTGAAAAAAACCTCCAACTAGTTTTGAAAATTAATATAAATCTAATCAATTTCAATCATCCATCATTGATCCAATCTATAAAAAAATAATATATGTAATTTCACAAAATCAATTAAATAATATTAATGTTCAATCGAAATAATATTTAATTAAACTAGAAATCATGAACTTATATGAAACCATATCAGACACGTTATTCTATATGATAATAATAATATAAAAGACAATTAAATACTCTTTATAAAACAAAATAATATACATGTACGAGGAATTTAGGACATTCAGATTGATGCCTTAGTGACTGTCCCCTTCAATTTTCCATGATTTAAGTTCAATTGACTCAGTTAAGTTTATATTTCTTTAATTAAATTTAATTAAGATCATTTAATTTCTGTTTTAGTCAGGTTAGGTATGTTTTTATTGATTTGTACTTATTTCATTCAATTGGGGTTCTGAATATTTAGTTCACATTCGCATGGTTTTATTCAATTTCAGTTGTTTTAATTTGTAAAAGTTTGATCCAAATTTGGTTAGATTGTTTCTAGTCTCTATATATGATTATCCTTTATGATTCTCAGATGGATCATAATGCTATATATATAATATTAATATCAAATGATGTGATATTTATATATAAAATTCCTAGGCCTTTAGGACTATTTGATGATTTCTAGGCTTATAGATGTGTGAAACCTATCAAGTGTGTTTTTTTATGATATATAGATATTTCATGATTAATTATAATTTTAATCCATGATTTATGATCTATTATTAATTGAGATTCACATTTATATGTATCCTGATTATACCTGTATGATTATCTTATGCTCATATATAATATTTTATTTTTATCACAAATGAATACCATTATTGAGAATTTCATCAAATCGCTTTATTATAATTCAATTTACCCATGTTATAAAAATATGAAATGTATGGGTTGTTTAGAAGAGTATATTATGTAGATAATTCAAGAGATAATTTTAAGACTTCTTATGGAATTATTTATTTTTATATAGTATGAAAAATAATCATTATTTAAAAAATATAGCAGTTTCATTAGTTATATTTTATAATAATTCTATAAACTCTATAACTATATGGTTCTGGGAATATATTGAAACTAAATATTTTATTTATTTTATATATTTATATGGTCATTTATTCATGATATTATAAGATATAAAATGCACAGTGAACAAACAATGTGGAGAATGGAGAGAAAATCCATGAAGCTCTCAAAGAAGAATAAAGACCTAATAACGAGGTGAAATTTAATATCACATTAGTATAAAAGGTGAAAATAATTATAGGAATTCAATAATAAGTGAAGATTGGTTCTAAAACCAATGAAAGTGATACAAAATGAAACTGAGGTTTGACAAATTGAAGAAAAATTAGAGGTTGACTTGAAGAAATATTACATTATGTTGTTATATAGAACATCTAATAGCTAATGAAGTAATTGTGTTTGTGGTGAGAGAGACCATTGTATATATTTTGAATCACATCTCGAAGAAAGATTGTCATTTTGGAGACATAGATTTTTGAAGCCATGAAGAATATTTAAATTCATTAGAAGAATTATTCAGGGAAAATAATGATATATTTTGATGATGATTCCTAAAATCCTACATTGAGTGAAGACCTATGTTACGATCATGGATATTTTAGAGACTATATGGGATATTGAATTAAAGGGGAATGATGAACCTAGAAATTATTTCAAGAAATTAACTAGAAGCCTTTGAAGTGTAAATAAAAAACTTGGGTACATTATAACCCATTACCAACCCACTGGAGTTGATCATAATACTATTTGTGGAAACATTATTTCTCTAGATAATAACTATATACATAAAAAAATTAGGCTTCCTACATTGGTTCCAAAACTTGTAAAATTACCATGTCTATATATATCGATATATTCTAGAATGCATCTTGTATTGTGGGTTGGGGATTAAAAAAATAGATCAATTGATATCCTAAAAACAATTAGGGTATAAAATACTAAATGGGGTTAAATATTGTAATAGGAATGGGAATTTGGTAAAATAATTTTTCCACTACAAATTCACCACTCTCATTGGTGTCATCATCGATCCACTTGAACTGACCTAGAAACATCACATAATTAAATCTCCCTGAATGACCTCACATACCAAAGTGTAGCACGTCATGATGAACCAATGAATGATTTTAAATATCAGGGTTAGTTCCCTAGATCAGAATGAGGCACCATATATTAATAGGTCTAAAAATATATTAAGATCCTAAAAAAATACCTTCCCTCACCCTTTAATTGGCATACTAAATGAATTTATACCTCTCACATCCCCACTTGAGTTCACTGATCCCAAGATTCATATAAATAAATAATAAATATAAATCATTTATGGGTGTGATGATATACGCTACATACGTTTAATTTAATCCACATTAGCATTACAACACACTAGTGTGGATCACAGGAAATTATAACAGTATTTTTAGCTCATACATCTATTGGGTCCATACATACCCTATAATAAAGGGGGACATATTTGCACCTAGAATGTAATTCTATTGTTAACATGAGAATCACAATACCATCCCATGTGGGAACTAATTTTCCAACTTATTTATGAGGAACCCAAATTGACTTTCAATTCCACATATACATTTATGAGTCCCAAAGAATGGATTTTCCCATGTAATGACCATGTGGATCTATATTGGAATTAATGATTTTACTTTAATTGTATGTACTAGTTTCTATGCAAGGGATTTAAATTATCACTTGCTCATGCATGACCATTTATCAAGGGGATTTAGTCTCTTCCATGAAGTACATGTTTTAATTGGACCAAACTAATGGACCAAGTAGTATTCCTGGAATATTCTGAGTAGATTACTAACCTTATGTTATTCTTATCCATATGGAAAAATTCGATAATTATTTTATATATTTACCACTCATGTTATGAGTTCTAATAAACCTTTTAGTTACCAATATCCATCATCCACTTTAACCCCAATGTACACATGTTGTTCATACGAAAGATTTTATTATATCACCCATATTTTGATAGAACTCCTAAACACCACAAGGGATGACACAATGTACTGAAAATATGATGTCTATATGATATGTTTCATTATCTAATAATGATATGGTCTGTTGGTATAATTTCTAGTAGGTCTCCAAATATTATCATACATGAAATGTGCTAACAATATGTGAAATCAAGTGAGATGGTGTTTTGGAAGGGAGGAGGGTAGATGAACAGAACTAGGTATTTTCTAGAGTTCAGGATAGCATCTTGAAGGGATGAGGGGAGATGTTCACGTAGATACTAGTACTAGATGAGATTTGGATGAGAGTGATGATATGGCTCGAAAGAGGGAGAAATACACACCACATCTAGTTGATGGAGAAGGAAGGGAGACAGATACACACAGACCAATTCTCATTCGAGGGGGATGGGGTAGACCCTCACATGCCACTACTAGTTAAAGTGGGAGGAGGAGAGTTTTTCCATATGTAGAAGGGAAACGCATGCCAGTAGTGTTATAGAAAATAGAATGGAGAAGATGATATATTGTGTTGATATAATGGGGGCGGGGGAGATTTTAGATCCTGATGGGAAGTATGGGTGGAATATCCAAATAAGAGATTTATGGGATAATTTCCCAACAGTCTGTAAAAACTGTTAATCCTCAACAAATCAGAATATGCCACCTGTTTAATAATAACATTATAATAGATCTGTTTTTATGGCCACCCATTCTACTATTAAGGGATAATGAATTTGTTGGGTGTTTCTTGTTCCATAAATAAACCCTATTTTAAACCAGTAAAATGGGACATGGGGGTATGTGTTTGATGTGAAAATAGTTCAAACAACACCAAAAATTCCATTTCAACCCCACTTGGCATTCAAGAATGAAACAATCTATTACCTTATACTTCACTCTAAATCCATTGACTTTAAAATTCAATTAATACATAGATTTATATTGTATAAAATAATCCAATAAATACTGAATAACAAAATAATAATATATAATATATAAAAAATTGATTTGAAAAACATGCGGTTGTTATATTTGGATTATATTTGTTTTTCTAGGACAAAAATATTTTCATAAAAATGTAAACTTTATTCATGAATGAGTTTCGTGATTCATTATAACAAATATATGTTTGTCAAATTTTATATATTGTTGCTAAAATTAAACGGCATGTAGGATTGGAAAATGTTATATGATATTATTTTCCTGAATATAATAGAATACAATAGAACATTATGTCATAATAAATTTTGAAGTTTAAAAGGTTAGGACTTGTTAGTAACATATTTTATTTTTATTAGAGGGATAAATTCCTTTTTTTTATTTTAAAACAACATAGCTATTAATTTTTTTTAAATGTGTTCTTGGTGGAATAAAAAACTATGGTGGCCTCAGTGATACAGACAAAATAACTGATAAATATGAAAAAAATAAATTAAAATCAGGGATAATACATTGATCATGTAGAAAAAGTGAAGTAGAAATTAATGACATGTAATTAATATTAAAATGAAACATTCTTCTAAAATATTTGATTATTAGAGAATCATTCATGAAAAGTAATTTCATTAAATCAAAAAATGTTGTCACAATAATAGGAGCATTATGAAATTACAAAACAAAATATTATATTATAGTATTAATGATGTTTATAGCTAATCATAAATATAATGAGAAAAAAGGTAATGAATAGATAAACAACCTACTGCTTAATATAATATTCAGTACAAGATCAGTGATAAATGTATTAGATGAGTTATTACTCATTCCAATGTAATTTGAGATTTGGTTTACAAAATCATACCATACACAAATATTTTATTGTACCCCTCTCAAAAAAACAAAATTATTAACTATAATTTACCAAACATGTAATGTAAAGTTAAAAAATAGATAACCCTTAATAAGATATAACAATTAGAAAAATATTATTGGAATACCCTATATATTGCATCAAATAGATGTAAAATATGTCTAATACTATCTCAATCATAAATGAATAAAAAAATTATTGGTAATGAAAAATAATTGACTATTATTCAATGTTTGAAATAATTTTTTCGTAAAATGGAGAACCTTACACTAGCATATCCACTATAGATCCATCCGGTATATTTTTATCCTGTAGTTTGCTTCTATCTCATATCCAAAATCTATTTATTTGACCTATTATGTGATCCCTTGATATAATTCAGTAATTACATTATCATTTCCTTTAATTATGTAACATGAATATATATTTTATCATTATCCTCTCTTAGCTTTAATTCCATGGTCTGTGTAATTTTTTAGTTCCTTCTTAGATTTCCTTTCAAATTCATCCATAAATGAATTTATTTCCAAATTTGAGTAAAAGGAAGATAAAACTCACCATTTTTTCACAACATTTGTTTGATGAATGCCGTTCATTAATAGTCACCCAATGTTGCAGAATCTGAACTAACAACAATGTAATATTAGACTGAACCTTTATTATAAAAATATTGTTTAAAAAAATACATCAATGGTTTTAGATATCAAAAAATCTTAATGTTTTCTAAAATATCAAACAAAAATATGAAAATAAAAAATTTCAATATTAAGATAAAAGTGAAAATTTAAATGAATAAATATAATTTATTATTGTCACATAAGTTTTTTTTGGTGATAATAAAATATACAAATGTGAAAATGGAAATAATCAACACATATAATATATTATTTTTGAACTAATATTCAAAAAGGATTTAAAAATTTATCTATTTTGAGTATGATAACTCAAAATTTAAAAAATCACATTTTAGTATAAAAATATAATTTTCATATTATAATTTTTTACGAAGATCACATAATGATAATATTAATATAGCATATATACAATTATATATTATATGAAATATTAATGAAAAAAATTAGATTCAACTTATATTTTTATTAACATCATTGTAATGAAAGATAATGAAATTTATGGAATTAAATATGACTAAGAGAATTTTGAAAAAAAGATCTATATTTACTTTTTAAAAATAAATAATTTTTTTCTATTTTGGAAATATAAATTGTCTTTGGAATAAATTATTAGATTTTGTGATGATGTTGATTTATTATGTTCTCTAATGTCATGAATAGTTACATTTGATATATTAGATGCAACTAAATTTGAGTATGAACCAACATTACAATTTATGAAATCAAATGAACATGGGTAATAAAAAATAACAATGGATCTTAGTGATTTGATATTAAATATTATATAACATAATGATAATATTTTCTATTACATGGGGGTGAATATTTTTAAACAAGCTCATCATTCATTTTTTTCCATTTATTTAGACATACACATAATCATACTTTCATTTTTTAAATGTTGAAACAACCTTACCAACTAAAACATGATCATATCTAGTTTAAAATATATGATAATAAAGATAAATTATATTAGTTTAAATTTTAAATAATAAATTACACTAACAATTTAATAACAACCATGATAAATGAAAGTCTTTCAATATTTTTACATTTTTGTTAGATTTAGAATTCTCAACCTATTTTATTTGGATATGTTTTTGAGAATAATAATATAGAGTAGTCGAGATAGTATATGTCCTCGTAATGTGTGTAAAAATTATAAAGAGAATATAGGATTTATATAGGAATATTTAATAAAATAACATAAAATAATAATATGAATCTATGTTGACAATAATAATACACATTAAAAAAATCACTCATTGAATCATGTTTTATTAATGGATTGCATGGGTTCCATATTTGTAACCATATGATATAAAATTTTATAATAATAATATTTATATGATGTAATATATTATTAATCCATAGATATTATAAATTAGTAGATATAATTATTAATATTAATTTTAGAGATATACTAAAATTAAATATAGATTTTATTATTGATATAATAAAATAATGTCAATAAAAACCGGTAAAAGTGTATTAAATCAAATTAAATGTCCCAAAAAATAGAAACCAGGAAACAGGTCGGATGAAAAAAATAATTGACGAATAGAAATTATTTTAGATGATCCATTTAGATTGAAAAAAAAATAAAAACATCACCTTGGAAATATAGTCATTCACCCATTCTAAATAATAATATATTCAAAAAATAATTAATTTAAAATTTGAAATACAGAAAATAAAATAGAATTAGAATTATTAACTAACAAAAATTTTCATTTTTAATAGATTATGTTTAAATTGATGATATTAAAAATCAAGAAACTATAATGAATTTTGAAATTTTCTAGAAATTATTATGTTCATGAGAGTAAAATAGAACATATATATTTTATTATGGGATTGAACAGATTTAAGACATTGAATGAAAAAAACACCTTCAAATATTTTATTACCACGTAAAAAACATGGATTAGAAAAAATATGATTAATTGGAATACATTAAATTTAGAGACAAAATCATTTTTAATGAGAATATACAAGTCATTATAAGAAAAAACGATGAATAGTTAATAATAATAATATGAAATATGTAAAAATACAAGAATACATAAATTATCAGAAAACATATGAGATCATAGAAATGTAAATCCCCCAAATTTTATTTTATAAAATATATAGTGTCCAATCATTACAGGGAGGTTTATATAGATGATAGTGAATAAATTTCTATATATCTACCTCTTCCATTGGAATACAATAAAATAATGTTTTTAAGGAACTCACTATGATAATTATCATAAATTAATTTGTGATATAGAATATTCCACTTCATTTTTATACCTATATGTGTGTGGTGACCATGTAATGGTGCTTTATTGAGTTCATTAATTACGTCCAATAAATTAAAATCCACAAATAGACATCCTTGGTTATTTGTTTAAAATTTTTCATTACAATTTTAAAATATTATTTGATCATTAATTGAGTCTAATTATGATGGAAATTTAATTAAATATCATACACCATTTATAAAAAGTCAAATTTATATGTATTTAGAGTTATAATATATTAATTAAAACAACTCATTACAGAGTGACAGAGAGTTGAGAAGACCCCTCCACACCCTGATGTCCTGACATTCAAAAGGATACACATTTAAGTTTTATATTGATCTATGAATTGATAGGTGGAATCCATCATATATAAGTAAGAAAAATTATTTTCCTAGGACTTCAAAAAACAAGCAATGTTTTCATAATATTCAAATCATATATGATTTTATTCATAGTCCCATTTTCACCCTTATAACATCATTATTATTCCGATTAATTAGAGTTTTGGTACTATGCACTAAAGATGAAATATTTTCAAATGTTACTAGATTTATTACTACCACAGAATAATAATGATAGAGGCAAAGACTTCGAATAACATAGTACTGAACCAGTCCAATTTTCTATTGGATCATACTATAATAATGAAATATCCTAGCTGCAAATCACAACCTAACTAAATTATAATTATATGTACAAAATAACTCCAAAGGTCTTCTAGAAATCCATAATCCATCAAGTGGTTCTAGATGTCCGCTTTAACATTTAGGAAAAAGTGGAATACTAAGACAATATACCATCCATCTCTCTATAGTTGATCGAGTGTGGGAAACAAATAACTCCAAATTAAAAAAAAAATAATAAATATTGGGGGATATATAAAATAAATAATTAATTTATTAAACCATGTTTTTAATGGATAGGGGCCATAGAAATACAATTTTTATAACTCATTGAAATTTAAATCCCCAATACAATTGGGCCTCAATGTCATGGTGTCAGAATCCATGATTAATTTATTTTGAATCTCCAACCTTGTTTTATTAGAGAAAATTCCATTATATCATTTAATGGGAATCATGTAAAATGCAATGAGTTTATATTCTCCATCTTGTAGTTTACTAATGATTTCCTTGAAAATTTTATTGAGGCATAATTAATTCCAACAATTTAGTGAATACTACCCTCTCCCCATAAAAAATGTGCTATGCATACTATAATTAATGGAATTCCTAATATAAAATCGAATAGGGGATTCAACATCATGTGGATATCCTTTTAGAATATTCATTTTGAACCTATTTTTTGTGGAAATCACATGAATAAAAATTATTTTTCTGTGGATTTCATTTTTATTTCCAAATAATTACATCTTTTAAGATCCTAATTTCTTTTATTCCAAGTCCTATCATTTCAATATCCTAGATTTATTATTTATATGAAATAGTTATTAACATCAAATCATACACTGACCAAGTCCAAATAAAATACCTTATTGTACCTTTTAGTACACTCATAAGGCTTCTTAGCCAACTCTATGCAGAGAAAGAGAAAAGAAAATATATGTAATAACCAACATTACAGAACCCAACATTCCCACTTCAAGAATATATTTCCATTTCCATATTTCCATATGATTGATAACTATAGTAAAATTATTACCATGATACTGACTTTTCACCATTTCCTAATATATGGATACATAAAGGAAATTTATTTGTAGTGGTCTCTTATGATATCTGAGCCAACTCTTGATTCTATTTTTTCCTATAATTATTCCATCACCATCGAAATAAAATAATTTTTCCATGTGATAGATTTTCCTTTGACTTCTTCAAAATGATAAAAAGTACCTCGATGAATTAAATGGTATCCTTTGATGTCTAACAAAAAGGATAATTTAATCTACATATAAAAGGTGTAATTGAGTGAAGTCACCTCTACCATCATTGATTATCTCGTAAATTCCAATGTTTATAAGGTCGTTAATACATATACATGTGTAATCATCAGTAATAAAATATATAATAATTTAGAGATCCACCCTATATAACTCCTATAATACACTTAAAATACCCACTGGGTGACTCTATTGTAGCAATAGATAACATTGAATATGTGATAATTCTAGTAACGCTTTTGATAAAATCCTATCAAATATGATATTTTATGTGGAAAAAAACAATAAATATCTACTTCAATGTGTCAAATGTCATGGAAATGTTAGTATAGATTAAAATGTGTCCTTCCTTTATTCTCCTATTAAAAAATTTAACAATCTATGATGCAATGAATAAATAATTATTAATACGTCTTTGGGGTGAAAAACCAAACTGATTACCTGATATGTACTTTTACAATTACTTTTAACTATATCATGATAATATTCATAAGGATTTTATGTACAATGTCACCCAGAGAAACTGGCCAAAAATATTGGACATCAATCACCCCATATTTCATTGGAAGCAACGAAATAAAATGTAAATTTATTCTACAACAAAGAAGTTTATTTATAAATAAGTCTCCAACTACATTTTATATATCATAGAAAAAAATATCCGAGTAAAACATAAATAATTTATTATTAAAGCCATCCAGGCTAGCTGCACTATCCAAATTAAAACGAAACAGATCAATTTTTACATAATTTTTAGAGGGAGCATTAGTGAGGTCTTGATTAAGTTGCTCATCAACACATGAAACTATATTATGCAACATTATTAGTGTGTTCTCCATTCCATAATTAAATAACAATATCTAGAAATAATTCACCAATTTATTTTGAGAATTCATTATCAGAGTGGTGTGTGCATCCATATATATTCAATAAATTATCCCATGTTCTTATTCTCTTATATCAATGCTTCATGTGAAAGAACATTAAATTCCTATCACCATCCTTCATTAATTTTACATTCCTGTAATTATGGTCTAGACATTACATGAAAATTACAAGATCATCCAATTTAGAATCATCTTATATTTCTCCTCTAGAAGGATAAATTTGATATTGGTTTCTAATTTTCAATTTTGCAAGATTCATGTTATCCTCTTTATGTCATGTAACACTTTTTTGTATTCATTAGTAATAGGAAATAATATATTTATATTTAATTTTTAAAAAATAATCAATATCTGGAATCATGAAAACTCAATTTTAAAAATAAAAAATTGAATTGAATTGTTGTTATTAAAATCAAAGTGAAAATAAGACAAATATATCATTTTAGTTTTGGTAAACTATACCCTTTTTCATGGCCTCTTTGAATATTGAAGCTCCCATATAAAAATATGATATGGTTTTTATATATTAAATTAAAAATTAAACAAAAAGTGGGAAAAATTAAAAAAAAATAGAGAATTGGAAATACTATTATTGAAAATTGATTATGGAAGATAGAATTTATCACAAAAAATGGTCATTGTTCACTATGAATGTGTACACAAGAATATAATATCCTCCATAATAATGAAGAGACCTACATCCACCACTAGAACATTCAAAATAATAATTAAATTAGGGTCATAACAATACAACATTGTGCCAGAATAAAATCATGGGTAACGAAGGGAACAACCATAGAACATATAAATGAATCTAATGAACAAACATGGTCGAATAATAGAAGAAATAAAAAATAGTTATATTGGGATTTGAAAATAAAATTTACTTATGTTTTAGATGTATGTTTCCATGGATGATGTTTGTTTGTTGAAGTAGAAGAAAATGAAGATTGGAATATTAATTTATTAATGATGTAAATATTAATTAGAGGAGAAACTACCACAAGAAAGTGGTGATAGGTGTCCATTAGTTGGGAATTTAGTTATAAATGATAGGCTAATGATCCTTGAAAGAAAAAATTGTTCTACTTAATATTTTGAAACTCATAAAAAACTGAATGATTATAGCTACATTATATGTTGTCCGATACATGAATAACATCATTGAATCATTAAAAGTTGGATCTGTGAACATTTTGAACATTCTACGAGGGTATTGTTTTATTCATCTAGGACCTCATCCATATAAAGAGATATATTTACAATTTTAGATTAATCATTGAATTTTATAATGAATGAAGTGTGTGAGTGGTTGGTCGTGAGTGGTCTAGAATGGATGTCAGAATGAGGGGAGATGTGAGAGAGGGATGTCAAGTTGGAATAAAAAAATGTATACGTTGTTTCACAATGTTTAATTTGTGATGATAGGTGGGAATCACATGGATAGTTGGTACCCTATGGTGTATAGTATATAAATTCAAGAGATAGTAAGCTCGTTGTGATGAAATTAGGCTTGTAGAAAAGTTTCGGGGGGGGGGGGGATTATGTAGCAATCACTCTTTTCTCCAAGTAAAAAAGAATTTATATATTTAAAATATATCATATTATCTTAGAAAATACATTTTATGTACCATCCATGTTATTGAGTAATGAAAGCATTATCACCACACTTCATCGAGATTGTTATCAATACATATACACAAACAATTTAATCATTATTCAGTGGATATAAATGTTAGAAATTGTATGGTATACTATCATGATATAACGATTAATATTTCAGGAATATAATATATATATATATTAAAAAATTTATTATAATCATAATTATAATATTTTGCGAATGATGGTTCATTTTCCCATCTGGTAGTAGATGAGATTGATATATATTGTTACAATAATATAAAATAAATCTAAATGTTTGGATGATGATAGTGTTATTATATAAAAATGTATTATTAATATTTTAAGGATATAGAACCAAAATATAATACATAATTATTCATTTAAAATTTATACCACTTCTTAAGAAAACATAAATTGATTTACACATTAATCCCACTAAAATTGGGTTTTTACACTAACTAAATGAACTTGAACATGTGAAGGGATTATAGGAAATAATTTTCATTATGATCGTACTATCCAAATTGTTCAGGATGTGTAAATAATATAGGAGAGGATGTTACCTTTTATAAGTGAGTAGAGGAGAACACTAGGAATTATATACTGTATTTAATCAATATGAATTAACATTCTTGTAAAATTGGATAAAATGATATAATTAAAATATAGTATTATTATGAGTCAAAATTTTGGAATACAATTTTATTTGTGAATGTTCAGATTATTTTTGCACCCTAGTACGATTAATTAAACCCCATGTTATCCATTTTGACAATTACCTTAATATTGATGTTTTTTAATATTTTGGAAATGAGAATGTTTCTATAAAAAAATTGACTGACAAATAAATCATGGATAATATTATCAAGAATATATTATTCAATTTTCTAATGAAATAATTTTTATAAATGTTTAACCATTTACTAAAATATTGGTTATTATAAAATATATGTAATTTTTTTTGAAAAACAGGTAATATTATTCTATAATATCTATCGTACTCTTGTCATGTGGGATGAATGTGACATATTAGAATTAGGAGGATATGGTTTAATATAATTTCCTATTAAAATTTCAACAGTTTGGATATCATTTTTGACCTTGTATTTTATTGTAACACATTGGTTAACCAATTTTAACAACTTATAATCAATATTATTACATGATATGTAACAAGATTATTTATATTTATTAATAAAAAATTATTTAAAATAAAATACATTTGAAGACATTTTATAGTCTATTCAAAAAAATTTAGTTTTATAACATCATAAAAGAAATAACATTAATATATAAAACATTCCCTCACATCTAACTTGTTATATTGATCTTTAAAATTCATATCATATATTATGTAATCAATGAAATATTTATTTTATAGTTTTTATAATCATTCACTTCATTATTCTATATCTTACAAAATAACTATGTTGGGGTTTGGTAAACAAGTTAGGTAATTATTTCAACATTTAAAATTTAAAATAAAATAACATGATAAACAATATTTAACATTTAAAATAACTATTTTCAATTATTAACAATTTTTTTTATCCCTGTCAGAAAATTTTATAGTTATTAATATGATGTGATTGAAATCATTGAGTTTATATTTCAATAAAACTATTTATTAGCCATTTTCAAAGAAAGATGACAAAAAATTTCCATAAATTAGAATTTTGGATTTTTTTAATTAAAACCCCCAAATTAAATATACTATAAACAACTATAAGGGTTATTTTTTAGTCCCTATGATATTATTTTAAACCTTAATTAATAAATTTATTATATCCAAGGATACAAATATTTATTACATTTATTTTTCAAATTGGATAAGAATTATAGTAAAATATTTACCAAATTTGGGCCTATATATTTGAAATATAGTACCTGTTTTCAACACATGGTTTTTTATATGGAAGAATTCAATTATAATAAAAATGAATAAAAAGAAATTAATTTCTTTTTTAAAGGTGTTTTGGGATGAAAAATAAAATTGTATAAAAATAAATTATAATTATGAATAAAATGTAATTAATTTTATTTTATTTAAATAATGAATAATAATTTTACAATGGGATAAATTTCAATGATTAAATACTATTTTAAATGCAATGATGTTTAAATTTTCTACAATTTTTTATTTTAAAGTATTCCATGAAAAATCAATAACATGAAAAATATCCCAACATTCCAACCTAATAAATTATATAAAATTAAAAAAATGTTATAAAATTTATAAAATAATTTTTGTACTATTTTATAAATTAATTTTATGATTTTCTTATAAAAATCAATAAAAATTTTAATAAGATTTTTTTTGTAAAAAACTGAATTTACTTAATATTGATATAATATTTACGATATTTTTTAAACAAATTTTTATTAATTAGGTCATTTATAAATATTTCATAATGTGTCTAATCTGATTTATACATTCCAATTCAATGTATAAGATATACCATTCTAATTTAAATAATATTTTTTTGGTTTATTTAATCTCAGTTTTACGTTTTCTATACTATATAAAATATAGCATTTTATAAATATATATAGTTGTCACATCCACCCCTTCTAAAAAATTTTCCTTTCAATTTGATCCTAATATTGGTAATACTGGTTTTGAAATTTTAATATACATTTTTATAAATCCACATTTAAAATGATGAAGAAAACATCTTTTTGAAATGCGAGAAAAGTGAAATGTATGTATTTTTAAATAACCCATACTATGTTTCTAAATTAGAGTGAATTAACAAGATGTAAAGGGATATGAATGACAAAAAAAATGTCCCATGCATGTAAAATAATATATAATTTCGAATGAGATAGATAATGACCATTAAACCATAAATTTATAAGGGGTTAATAAATTCATCAATTCATCGGAAAAAAGATAACACGATAAATTGTTTATTTAATAATCCAATTCATACAGTTGATTAATTATCATACTTATCTAGACCATGATTATTGGGAAATATACTTATTTAATATTTGAAATTTCTTTCTTTAATCAATATTCACATTAATCTGACATTTTTCTCTCAAATACATGTATCTAAGATGAATTTTTGTTGCATGGAGAACAAAAATAAACTTTTATTGGCTCATTGAATCAAAAAACGGATAATAAGGTATTCCAAGTATCATTAGATATTATGAAAAAAAGAAATTGTCATTATGATATAATGAACATGATGAATATTTCTTATTTTAAATAAATAAACAAATAACTCTTAATTTTAAATGATAACACAAAAAATTGATCATTGATCATTTGAAAAATAACTAAGCATATAATTCTTTAAAATATTCTTGACCATGTATGTAACAAAAAAAAATCTAAATACTAGATCCTATAATATTCCATGATTAATTTATCATTTATCTATGAGAATCATCAGTCACTCATAAATTCATATACCAAAAAATGTATAATACATACTCATAAAGTATCCAAAATATGCTAATCATTTCAATAAATAACAATAATAGTTGTTTTTTCACATTAAAATATGATATAATACCACAAGATAATACAATTACCACTTATATCATTTTATCATGATTAGCATAATCAAATAATTTTCATAAAAATTTATTTTAAATTTTAATAAACAATAGTTCATGTTAAACCATGTGATATACCTAAGAGTTACTTGTACTATAACCTAATAAAATATCTCCAAAAATATCATTCATTATCTCAAAATCCAATTACATAAATCATAAATAGTGGTGTCTAAAACATTGATCATACGATCAACCATAAACATAGAATCATGTGATGTTATTAAAAACTCTTCATTTATCCTCATATGAAAACATCATAGTCGCTAAAGTTATCAAAACTTTTTAATAGATACCAACTATAATAGAAGCGAATTGGAACTCCTTGATCCGATTATAAAAAAAGAATCTTTACATTTATCAGATTGATACAGATACATTTAATCCAATTTGACCATCCAAAACATTCAAAATCAAAGGTAAGTATTAGATCACATACATTCCCAGGCATTAATTCGTATTGTAGTTTTAGAGAATTATGATGTAATCTTACATATTAACTTAGATCCCAAAAAAAATAATTCAAAAAAATTAACACCATCTTCCAATAATTTCTCCCCATCTAGTAACATTCTTAGTCATAACATACTTAACATATTTCTTCACAATATGGTAATAAGTAAACATAAGATGGGTGAGATGAAACATATAGTACAGGTTAATATAATGTAATAACCTGAGACTTGTACTCTCAAATACAATTATAAAAAAACATTTAATTTAATTCTATTATACCAATAAAAAGGCCAAATTTAAAAACATAAATATATATAATATTAAAATAATATATCAGATCACGTACATAACAAAGGTCCTTTTTGGGATATATTTTTTTATATTCAAAAATTATTTTATCGATTTTCTTATAAATACAATTATTTCTAAACGATCTAGTTCAAATAATATTTTAATATTATTTTGATATAATATGTAAAACATTTATTCACCACATTGGATAAAATGAAACAAAATAATCTTGATCTCAAATATTCAGTATGGAAGAACATAAGCATTAAAAATTAAATATCATCTCTGAGCATAAGAAAAAAATAAATGTATGTTGAAATGACTAAAGTGAATGTGTACAAAATAAAATAACTCATACCAATCAAAATTTTGATCATAAAAATGTGACATGGAATAAGATTTATCAATAGTAAGAGTTTTGAGAATCAATAATCATGTGCCCTGATATGAAAATCATGATTAAAGGTATCATTAAATCTTATAGAAACTATAATGATTAAATCATTGTATGATGGAAAATTATATTCATATTACTCTTACAATCAGTCTTCAAATTATAATGACCAATACAGTTTAATTCCAAAATAGTTTTTTGATGAACTAATTCATATACAATGGATTTGAGAGCTCCAATATACCCCACCATCCTTGGTAATAACATAACCACCCATCCTTTGTTTATAATAGAACCAGACATACATGGCATATATCAAAACCACCAAATTCGAAAAATAATTTCCAGAAACCATAACCTGAATAATAATCATATATCTTTAATATCCTTAAAAACATATAGAAATGACCGTCATTCTTTTCAAGACCGGATTAACCTCTGAAAAAGAAACGGGTTCCATGAAAGAAACTATGAATAAATTATCCTACATCTAGAGAAATGAATGAGGATGGTATAATTAAAACAAATGTAATGTGGAGAAAAAATATCATCGAGCTTTATTGTCAATAATGATTATAAATTTCATAAAAATATCACTAAAATTATTATTGAGGAAAATAAAAATTCCAATTTGAAAAAAATTTAAAAACTAAAAATTTCAATAATATCATCGAATAATTATTCTTTAAAAATAACCCTGAAAAAAGGTAAAGGAAGCATCAACTAATTTAGTGGTAATTATTTTGATAAATTCCCTTCATTCCATAAATATTAAAAATAAACATCCACATAATTTTTTTTAAAGAGAGTCAAAACTGACCTATATGGAGAATGTTAAGTTAATTTAATTTAAAGCCTTTTAATAGAAGTTGAGGGAAAATATAAAATTTTTATATGATTTAATTTATGTCTAGAAAATAAAATTCATAAAAACACATTAGAGAAATTTCACATAGACGATTAATGATCATGATTTCAAATAAGATACAAAATCAATATCAAATACAAAAAAAAATAACTGTAGAATATTTAATTAATAAGGGCGTAAATATAAGATAAATATTTATATCTCATTCATAAGTAGAATATAATAGAATGTTTTTTAATAAAAGAATATCATATTATTTCCCTAACAGAACCATTAACATAGAAAAAGTTTAAATAAAATGAGATTATAACTATATTCCCATACCACCTTGGTAACATTTGAAATATAATTAATTGAAAGATAGAGTATGATATAGATATATAAATACCTTGAGTTTTATAAATTAATATAATAAAACTCATTAACAAATAATTATGTAAACTATATAAGGTATCATGTTGTATATTATGTAACATGTCTCAAGAAAATGATATTAAGATCATGAAAAGCATTGCAAAGATCATGTATTTTTAAGTGATTATTAATCAATGATGTGATTTTGTGAAAATATGTGAATCAAAATTGAAAAATTATAATATCATTATAAAATAATTAAAATATCAATAGACACATAATCATTAAATAAAAAACAGGATGTAGTTGAAATATATCCCAATGAATGAAAATTGATTTAAGAAACCCCTTACCACATGGTAACATTCATGTTAAATACCCTATAATGAAATAATTTTAATTTAAACATAAATTACCAAAAATCTATAAGTATTAATGATATAAAATGACATATTGGAATCATATACACCAATTTTTTTTTTATTTTCACAACATTAAAATATTCCTATAAGAAGTGAAGTTGAAAAAAAAATCCACTACCTCAATTCTAGATATTCTATATAGTCTGTTTAACACATGTATAATAAACTAATATAAATTTATTTATTTCCTAAAACACATTATTTGATTAATAAATTTTACATAGACAAATTTATTCTAATATGGTGATTTATTTAATTATTTAATTATTTATGTCTTGTTCGGGTTTTATAATTATATTCTGTTGAGGAAAAAATGGAATTGGGATGTTGGGAATGGTAAAATGGTATATTATTATATAATATAAAGAATAATAATCATGAAATGATTTTTTATACTTTATTTAAAATTTTAAGAACATCTGCGAGATATATTTATGAAAAATGAATTACATCATTATCATAGAGATGATTGGCCGTATGTACAATGAGTAATGTTTCAATTTTTCAACTAGTAATGTGTAAATAATATATACATGTTTTTACCTTCAAAAAATTCTGATTATATCATAAATATAATATTATTTTTATAAATAAACTTATATATTTCATCTATATTATTCCCTTATGAAAAAGAATCACATCTCTTGATGGAGTTGTTAATCCTCACGATCACATGAACAATGTTACCATTTTTTCAATGGATGAAACATTAAGAAAACATTTGATATATTACAATTATTATATCATTATTATATCATTAAGATCATATATATTGATTTAATATATCATTATAACTTTTAACAATAGGTGGTGATGGGAAATGAATTACATCGGTTCGCGGGGTGGTAGTCCATTGTTCACAAAAATGGCGGATTCATTTTCTTACATGCAATAAGAAGATGATTATATGTTCCAAAATTAACCAAAATATATACAATAATATATATGGTAATAATTTTATTATTTCATAATTGATAATGAATATTTTACAGAGTTCTATGTTGAAGTAAAACTAAAACATTCTATTGAAAAATATATCTCCTCTTCAAAAAACCTCCTTTGGTAGACATATTAAGCTCTATATGTTTGGTATTATATCCAATGTAATCCTTATAGAAAATTTTTAGGGTTATTTTAGAAGTATTTTTTATAATAATTGTTTAAATAAATTTCTCATTATGTTTTTAAGGAATATGAGAGGCAGTTCACTTTTATATGCGAGGGAAGAATATTCCTTGAATTTCATAACATATTAAAAAAAATTTATTTTTTTTGTTTAAATGGATCCTAAATGATAAAATTAAATGATAGGATATTTAAGGTCTAAAATAATCTAATCCAAAGTAATTTAGAAAAGGTAATATTTTGTTTTTACTGTTATATCATTGTTTCAACACATGTAAAACCTTTTGGAAGAATAATTTGATAACATATTTTGTAATTTTATTGAGGTTATTATTTATACAATAAAATGAATATTCGACCATTAATGGGCCATGGATTATAGTTTCAACCATATCCTAATTATGTAGAGAATTGTATTATTTTTATGAGTTTTATATAATTTAATAAAATCTTTTATATTATAAAATATCATTAATGTGATTTTTTAACTATTCATTTAATTTTAATTTGAAAAAAAATGATAGAAAATGAACAGAAATATATTCCATTATTATATGCCGAATATTTTTTATAAATCTTAATAATTTAGGAAACCCAATAATTCATTTATATTACTTTACATTTATTTTTTGTAGAATAATTTTTTTTTTCAATAATATAAATATTGTTTTTATGTTGGTTAAGAATTTATGACAATTATTTATTCACAAAAAGTTTAAAAAATTCGATGTTAAAAGAATTATTATTTAATATTAAAATTTATATCAAATCATTATTTTTTCCCTAATATGAAATATTATTGTTATCAAAATCATTAATGTGACATATCTAACATATATTTGACTAAAACATTATAAATATAAAATTCAATGAATTATGACAGTAGTTTCCCTTGTATTTGAAATTCATATTGACATGGCAAGACACCACTCATAGAATATGAAAAATTCATGTTTTAGGATCTTTTTTAGTCCTTATCAAATAATTTCTATGCTTTATTACATGATTTACCAATACTGTGGTGACAATTTGTTTCTAGGAATACTATTCATAAATAACAGATATTAATTTGAACGGTTTAACAAATTTTAAATTCCGAATTAAAATCATGAAATACATTTTACATGATTCTATTTATATTAATGTATTAGACTAATTTATTATTAAAACACTAATGAATAAAGGATTTAAAAACAATTCTTTTTTCATTACGCTATTTTTTTTTGAAAAATAATCCATAAAATTTATTCCAATGATGATAATTGGAGTATTAAAAGTATAAGAGAACAAATTTAACTTCTAAAACATTTTAAAAAATGGGCCTTTTCAAAAAATTGAAACAAAAATATATTTATCAATAAAAATTATTATTTTTCAATATTCAATTTAAAATATGTCATATTAGAAAAATCTTAAACATTTACTCAATAGAAAGTATGAAACTATGATTCCCCACATCTTAGGATTTTAATAAAATTGTATTTCTTTATGTTTTAGAATTTAATTATAATATTTGCTCAAAATAATAATAATTTATTTTTGGAAAAATATTTTTAACTAACAAAAAAACATTAATTTAAATTGGGGTTTTATTTATGAATAATGATCCAAAATATTTGTATTGAATAATAAAATTTATATTTTTTATTATCTTATTAATAATATTATTATTTTCCACATAAACATATTAGTTATAATGGTAATATTTATATTATAAATATTTGTGGTTGGTTTAAGCTTGATGTTTCATATATTGTATTCTATCAAACATAGTATATATTTTATTTCTGTAGGATATTAAATTATTCATCACATTAAAAAAATTTCCTTATAATTAAAACATGATAACATTAATAAATGTTTTGAAGGGTGAAAATACTTTTGTTGAAATCCTATACTGAAAAATTATTTTGTGAAACATCCACATGAAATGAGTGGAATAGAAGTAAGATGATAATTTGGAATAACGCGTACTGGGTTTCCAAATATTATAACAATTGTTGGAAGTGATAATATGGTTATTGAGAAAATATTGATATCCAAATAGTCATGGTGATTCACAGTGACCATTTACCACAATAATTTAAATGATCAAGATACAAATTAGTTCCACAAAAACTTATACCAATTACTTGCTATGGAATGATGGTAATATGATATAATTTTTTCTTTCATGATCCACATATAAAATTTAAGTAATTCCATTAAAATATAGACTAATAACCTATGGAATATAATTAATGCACAAGTATAATTTCATTCTTTAATAAAATTCCAAATCAATGTCATCATTCTCACAATTATGAGTATTTAATATTTTTTTCCTAATAGACATAGTTCAACTACTAATAGATCACATGATAAAAAATGAATAACAAAATATTCAAATTTCCTTTACTAAAAAAATATGTCTAGCATAATATAAGAAAATAAAAAATATTAATAAAAAAATATCTATAACAACAATGTTTCATCATATATCATTCCATAAACGAAATAAACCATTTCAAAATAACCTCATCATTTAACAATTATATAGCATCAATGGTTATATCATACCTTTTAGATTATATCTCAAAAAACATAATATTACTATTTTGATATATTCCTTCATATTAATTTTAGGAGTTACATATAACTTAATAAAATGTCTCGACAAAATATATTTAATCATATCAAAATCTCATCACATAAAACATCATAATAGTGTCCATTCATTTAATCTTCTAATTAATATAGACTTATTAACTTAAAAAATTATTCAAAACTATTCTATTAACAATGCATGAAAATATCCAAATCTATAAATTTAACAATACCCTTATCTAATATTAATTGTAACACCTCGGATCCAAACTCTAAAATCTAAAGCTAAATACATGAAATGTACATTTTAGGTTTTGATACCAGTATACATGAACCGATTTCTACCAGTTAAACCCGAAAAAACAAAAGTAAATATTGGATCACTTATATACCCATACAACTTTTAGGATTATAGATTTAGATATTTACGAAAATATATTAATAACATTGATACATACAAACCTGGTTCAAAATTGTCTACATCAAATCATCTATAAATATTCTTATACATACAAACATAAATACATTGTTTACAACCTGACTGAATGGAGATGTTAGAATTTTGAGCTCAAATTACCTATAAGGTTAATCATAAGTATTAATAATTTAATATCATATGTGTTCAGAAGAGTAGAATTAAAGTATGTGTATGATCGAAATGATACTGATTGTATTTTCGAAATAATGATGTTGATTCTGAATATACAAGAGGGGGGTGAATTTTATATATTAAAAAATTCCTTTACAAATTTTTAAATATAGTAATGTTTAACAAAGTTAAACAAGGTAAATTAACGAGACCTCTTAGTTCTATGAACATGCTTGATTCCAGAAATATGGGTCCAGAAATGAAACATAAGAAAATTTTACAAAGATAAAGATTATACATTAATGTGTATAGAATATTATTAATCAGAGTACATGTATAAGAAATTATAAGATAATTATACTTTCCTAAACAACCAAAATGCATAAAAAAACTTGAAAAAAAGTAAAAAGTAGTAAATCATCTAACCTAAGGAGAAGTATATCCAATAACCATGGATAAAGTTATCTTGATTTATTCATTCAAGAAATTCTATCATACCCACACCAGGGTAAGCCCTCGATACGAATATCAGAATCTGTCTTTCTATCCCCACATGCCCTTGAACTTCAAGGTAGTTAGTACCTCTTATTTCTAATCCCTGGAAGCCCTAGAATTTACTCAGAAACTTTCTGAGTCACATGAATCAATTCTCAACAGGATGTTTAGTACACCCAAAGCATGAAAGTCTCTCTCTAGAAATTACTTTAGAAGAATGTAATCTCTAGAGTCATAGAACTATGTTGAGCTAGTTAAAATGAGCTTCTATTTATAGGCACAACTTCAACGGGAAGCTCCCTCCTCCAACGATAATGTTTTTCCTCGAATTTCAGAGGGACCTATACATGTGTCACTTAAAGAATAGTTAATTAGTAACTGAATGTGTGGCATCATTTTATAACCAAAACATGAGTAAGAAAAAAATATGGTTGCTTAACCAAATCTAGTTTTCAGAGTGTAAGGAAATAATAAATGTTCATCTTCTAAACAAAAAAACATTTTGTGTCTATAATACATGGATATTGAGATTCTGTGTTCAAAAGAATTCGGAACCTGAATTATATAGAATTATGGAGTCTGAATTTTAAAGATATTCGGAATCTAAATTCATAAGAATTCAAAGTCTGAACTTAGAATGCTTGGAGTCTGAATTCAGAAGAGTTCGGAATCTGAGCTCAGAAAGTTCTGGAGTCTAAATTCAAAAAATTTGGAGTATGAACCCAGAATGTTCGGTGTCTGAATTCAGAGAATTTTATGTCTGAACACAAAAAGTTACGAACTTGAATTCAGAGAATTCAGAGTCTGAATTCGGATCCTGAAAATAGAATGCTCTATATCTATGTATTTATAAGATTCTGATGTTTTAGTTATGAAACATAATTTTATACATAGAAGGAAAATTAGTTAGGTTTGGAGAAAATATTCCATGAACAATGAAAAAATGGCCAGGATATATTTAATTGGGGAAGGAATTTATTTTTATCAAGCTGAAACTTAGGGAAAATGTAATTTTCCTTACGATAAATTGTTTGAGATTTTAAAAACATGAACGAATGGAAAAGACATAAGAAATCCTTATTGAATAATCAATATCGCACTTTTTGGAAAGAAGAAACATCTTTATGAAAAAGAATATAAGGGCCTTGAAAATATTTCTCTGGACTTTGAAAGTAAAACTTATCTCCATTAACACATGGACAAATATGAAAACAACTAACTCCCCCAAAGGCTCTGGAAACACTAAGGAATATATTCATGATTATCATAATGAGACTTAGAATTTTGTTGAATATGAAAATCTTATTGGATAATAAATTCCTGTTAGAGGAACGCCCCCTTTCTTAGGGAAATTTCTTCTTTACATAGTATTCTTTTTCATTTCTCTACTATGACATTTTCATAAAGGAATACAGGGAATGGAAAATTAAATATGGTACCTGAAATATTAGTACAAGACATTCTAAAATATATGGAGAGAAACCAAAAATTTTATTAGGATTGGAATGAATTTATAAAAGGAAGAAATACAATAAAAGATCAGAATTGAACAGGATTATCCTTCCTTCTCCTTCAGCATCAATTTCTTTACTATGGTTGTGAGCTTCTTGAGCTCCTACTGATCTTCCTCTTTACATTTGAGAATCTGATCCTGATATTCTATTTTCTTCTCTAAGGCTTTGATTTTACCTTCCTGAACCTTAATAGATTCTACTTGACCCTTCGAAACTTCTTCTTTCTTAATTAGATTTTCATCTATCTCAATCCCGAGATCACTTTCTCTTTTCTGTCTCTGAGAAACTAAATACAACATCCAATTTAGATCTTTTACTTCTTGCATTTGTGAATTTTGTTCCAGAGACATTATTTCCTCCAAACTATTTGTGAGATCCTTGATATTCACATCTTTGGTTTAAAATGCATTATTGACAATGTCGTCGAATTCATCACGAACTCTCATGTCTTATATAGGTTTTTTTTGACTAACTGGTCATTTTCATGCAAGATCATTTGTGGGATTGGTAGTTTATGAATAATGTTTTGAAATCGACCTCAAACAAGACATATATCCATCACCATGGATTCTGATTCTGAGATTGATTTAAGTAATGTTAAAGCATCTTGAATCATGAGTCTATACTTGGAAATATTGGTATAGTTCCAAAAAGTATCTTCAAAGACTAGACAGAAAAATAATGTCCAATGGAGGATGATTCCGAATCAGATATTTTTCTTAGTGAGGATTCTTTTTCTAACATAGAAGATTTCCAATTTGAAGAACCACCATCATATTTTCCTTTTACCATGACCATGGAAGGTGTGTGAAAAACTGCATGGTTTCCCTTATCAACATTCAGAATGGATTCTTATTGATCAAGAGATTCATGTTCGCTATCAGATAACTTAACAATTTGGTCTTCATAAATTTCTTCCTTTTTAGCTCCTTCCTCAGCATTCTCTGGGTGAATTAAATATTTATTGATGTTTTCTTCTTCATATGGTTTTCCAACTTCGTCTTCATCCTTCTCTTCATTCTTCCTAGGAGTTGCAAGATTTGATGAATCTTCTTGAATGGTTCTAAATGATAATTTCTCAGAAGGGATTCCTTCTCGTGAAAGCCCTCAACATGATTTATCAGATCTTCTGTATCACCATTACCTTATTCTTCTTCTACTACTACTTATTTTTCTTCTATTAATTTTTGTTGGACTTCTTATGGAGTCACCAAATTTATTCCTGGAGTCTCTGGTAGAGGTTCTATCAGGAAGGATTCCTATACCAGAATATTCTCCAATGCTTTCTCATCAGACTTCAGAAGGGAATGAACTATTTTAGCCTCATAAAACTTCTTATTCTTCTTCTACTATTTATCCTGCTTTTCAATCTCTTCAACTTCTTTCTCCCTCAAAGATTTTTCTTAAGCAGGGTCCAAGCCAAACTTATGAACCCCTTCTTTCAGATTTTTCTTCTCTTCTCTCCACTTTGCTAGAACTTCATTAGGATAGGATTTTTGCTTTTTTATCTTCGGTGGTGCAGATTGGGATTCCTTTTCCATTACTGTTTTTCTCTTCTCTTCTATTTCCATCAACTTCCACTTCCTTCAACCATTTTTAGAGGTCTTAACTACCCTCTGTTTCTTTAAAATAGCTTCAGAATCATCTTCAGGAAAGTCATAGAATTCTTCAGATTCGTTTCAAAATCCAACATTCATTCTTCTCAATGTGACATCACTTAACAACATAACTTTTCAACTCCTCAACTTAGATTTTCAAGGGATTTTGATGGATTCTTGAAACAAAACAATCATCTTTGAATGAATTTTTGGATACATAAAAATCCGATCCTTCATATGTACATTTTTTTTTCTCAATCATAATCAGAATTTGATTTACCAAGTTTATCTTCCTTAGGTTTTCCAAGAAATCCGAAATGTACATATCGCATTTCTTCAAAGTATACTTTTCTATTTTTCTAGGTATGAGGAGTACTTGAACTCACAATTCATGAATATGATAATTTGTAGTCAGGTGATGAATATTTGGAGTCATTACCTCTGAAAGACCATGACAAGCCATCGATTTTTCTTAATGAAACTTCCTTGAATAGAAGGCAGCTTATGTGAGCAGAACACTGATTCTATTTCATAAGGGATTCCAAACATGTTTTCAGCCATGGTGTAAGAAAAAGAATACGTCTTCACATAGCTCTAGAATGAAAACATTCTTCTTCCTTCTTACTTAATAAAAATGAGTGACTCATAAAATTATATTAACAATTCTGGACAAACCAAATCTTGAGCTGTTGGTTTTGAAAGGAAAACACATTCCCACCCATTCAGCTTTATATTCTTCGAGATAACTGAATCATACATTGAGAAAAACATAATATCAACTAATCATTCATTGTATACCTGCCATTCAGAGATTGGTTTGACAGTTGAAATATCTTTCTAAGATGAGACTTCAACTGACACTCGGATTTAAGAAATATCTAAGAAGTTCATAACAAGCTTATTTGGGAGGGAAGACTTCTACAAGTACAAGAACGGGTTTCGATGTTGGACAATCATTGGGGTCCATTATATAGGTTCTTTAGGCGACGATTCACCTTCCATATTCAATCGAATAGTTGAAAATCCTTTTGATCAGATCTAACGGTTTTGATAATAGCTGAAGGGAGATTTTGGTAGAATCTGATCTTTTAAGGTTTTTTTAAAAATTCTTATTTAAGAAAAATAGAATAAAAAAATGATAAAAATAGATTAAAATACCAACTATTAAAAGATGATTTCGAAAATTTATGAAAGGAAACATAACTTTTGGATTTCTAGGAATATTATTCATATTAAGGAAAATTCATCTTGACGAACATTAGATTCCAAATATTTTGGTTACGAAAATTTTCAATATGAAAATATTTATTATGAAAATTTTATGACTACAAAAAAAAATTCATTATAGGAAATTTTATGTATGAAAATATTTATTAAGAAAAATTTATGTACAAGAATATGCATTAAAGAAATTTTAAGTACAAAAAAAATTATTATGAAAATTTAAGTACAAAAATTCTCAATATGAAAATTTTAAAAATCTAACAAACAAATGTACCCCCCCTATGAAAAGAAGTTCCTTAATGTAAAAAGATTGGTTTCAAAAAATAATTTTCCTGGAATATTACCTTACTATTATCACTCCTAACTTCTCTTCAAAGTATTAAAATCTATCGGAGGGTAAGGATTTTCTAAAAATATCAGAAAGTTGATCTTGTGTTCTGATAAATTGAAGAATGATATCACCTTTTTGTGTGTGATCCCTAAAAATTTGATACCTAATATCTAGGTGTTTTTTAAAACAATGGTGTGTAGGGTTTTAATTTAAGGAAATGGATATAGTTTTATCAGACAAAATTTGTGTTTAGGTAAAACTCATACCATATTCTGTGAGTGTGTGTTGCATCTACAAAACATGAGAACAACAACGTCTAGCTGCTACATATTCAGCTTCAGCAGTGGAAAGTGCAACTGAGTGTTACATTTTTCATGACCAAGAAACTAACGAATATATTAAAAAATAACATGTTTCTTATGTACTTTTCTATCCATTCTACATTCACCAAAGTCAGCATCCGAAAAACATTTTAAAATAAAATCATTTCGAGAAGTATAAAAGAGTCCTAAATCCATGGTTCCTTTCAAGTAGCAAAAAAATCCATTCACAACCATTAGAAAAGATTCATTAGGATGAGATTGATATCATGAACATAAGCATAATAAAAACATTAGTATGGAATACTAGCTTTCATCTAAAGTAGACTTTCTATCATACCTCTAAAATATGTTTGATCTACTAGTTTCCCAGCCTCATCACGATCAAATGAATTTTCAGTACCAATGCGAGTACTTATGATCTTAGTGATTTCATATCCATACTTTTTAAGGATATATTTAATATAATTATTTTGGGATATATAGATTCATTATGTTTTTTGAGATTTTTGAAAACCAAGGAAAAATGTTATCTCACACTTCATACTCATTTCAATCTCAGATTTCATTAGATCTAGAAAGGAATTAGTTAAATATTGCAGTGTTGAATCAAATATAATGTCATCAACATAAATTTGAAAGATTAAATTTTTTTCTTATATTTATTTATAAAAAGTGTTGGATCATCATTTCTCTAAATATAATTATTTTGAATCAAAATTTATGTATGTATATCATACCAAACTCGAGGGGCTTGTTTGAGTCCATCCAATGATTTGGTATGTTTGTAAACATGTTCAGGATGTTTATTATCTTAAAAACTAAGAGGTTGTTCAAAAAAAAACTTCAACTTGTATAAAACCATTAAGGACAACACATTTAACATCAATTGGAAAAATTTTGAAATTGAATAATGCTGTAATGGAATGTAGTATATGAATAGATTCATGTCTAGCTACTGGAGAAAAGGTTTCTTCATAGTCTATTCCTTATTGTTGACTATAGCCTTTAGCAACCAATCTAGCTTTATTTCATACTATGATTCCATTTTTGTCACATTTATTTTTGAAAACCCAATTTACTCTAACAATAGAAGTTTCCTTAGGTATTTCAAACACGGTCCAAACATTATTCTTTTTGAATTTATTTAGCTCATCTTGCATATCTTTTATGCAATCATCATCACCTAAAGCTTCATCAGTGCTTCTTGGTTCTAATTTTAAAACTAATGCTAGATGTTTGACATTATTTCTTAAGGAACTTATAGTCCATACAGGTTGATTTACATCACCAATTATACTATCACTAGGATGATTCTTAAAAACAACTGATTTAGGTTTTTTAAAACCAGTTCATCAACAAATGCTAGAAATTATTCTAGGGAAAATACTTCATAAAAATTTTCTTAGACATTTTCTTTATCATAAGGATATTATAACAAAGTTTGATAATTTGTTTTTGAAAACATATACAAAGATGTGTGTTGAGGTTGTTTAAAAAGGGGGAGAAGTTTCATCAGATTTGACATGTACAGTTTCTTTAACAGTACAAGTTTTTCTGCTGAAAACTCTATAAGCCTTAGAATTTGTGGATAACCTAAGAAATTTCCTTTATCATATTTTGGTGTGAATTATTATAGATAATCATTAGAATTCAAAATGAATACCTTGCAGCTGAAAACCTTGAATTATTTAAGTCTAGGTTTTCTACCATTTGATAAATCTAATGTAGTTTTATTAAGAAAATGTCTAATCAAATAAAAATTTATAGTATAATAAGAAGAACATACAACTTCATCCCAACAATTTTTGGCTACCAAATATTCACTCAACAATTTTATTTTTATCACTTAAATAATTCTATTTCTTCTTTTAACAACTCCATTTTATTGAGGTGTTCTCAGTGCTGAGAAGTTATGAGTAATTCATTTTCTACTACAAAAAGTTTCAAAATCAGAATTTTTAAATTCACCATCATGATCACTGTGAATAGTTATAAAAGGATGGTTTTTTTCATTTTTAACATGGGCTCTATAACATTTTAAATAAGAAAAAGCTTCATATTATTATCTCTAAAATAGACCCACGTAGATACAGTGAAATCATAAACTAGAAAAAATACATAATATTTGCCTCCAATGCTTCCAGTTTGTGAGGAACCAAAAAGATCCATATGAACTAACTATAATTCAGTAGTGGTTGAGACATCACTGACTGATTTAAAACATGATTTATGTTTCTTTCCATACTGATAAGGATCAAAAACTTTTGAAGAATCAAATCTATGATATGGTAGATCATTAACTTGTATCTTCATAGAGAGTTTTCATAGGTTTCTAAGGTTATAATGTCCTAACCTTCTCTTCCACAACCATGAATGATCTTCCATTTCACTAAGGCAAGGTAGGTCTCGGTTCCTAATGTATTCTATGTTTAGTGTGTATACATTCTTTTACCTATTTGTAGAAAGAATAATATCTTCCTTGGAATTGGATACTAAACACTTATCATTCTTAAAATTCCAAATGTAACCTTCATCACATAATTGACTTATGCTAATGTGGTTGTGCTTAAAACCCTTAACAAATAAAACATTTGAAATTAATGTTTTCCAAGAAGAACAATGTTATGTATACCAATAATTTCTCCCTTTGAATTATCTCTGAAAGTTACATTTCATCCTTTCGTCTTGATAATACATTCAAAGAAGTTTTTATTACTAATCATATGTCGAGAACATTCACTATCCAAGTAAAAAGTAATGTTATTGATACTATCATTATTTTCCCTAAAATAAGAGTGTCAGACTTTCATAATCCAAACTTTCTTGGATCTGAAAACGTCATAAAGAAAAATTTTAGGTATCCACATTTTCATTAAAAAATAAGCTTTATAAAAACCCAAATACGTAGTTTTGTTTAAGGATCGATTTTTTTCCCAATTCCCAGCACACTGACACTTAGTGCAGAGAGGAGCACTTTGAGGAACAAAATAATTGTTACAAAAAATTGGTATTGAACTAGTATAACCAAATCCATAATTATTCCTTAGAGGTTATTGTTGGGAATACATCATATAATATTTTTTGTTTCCTAAGGTAAAGTTTGAAACACACTTCCTTAAGGAAAATATTTCTGAATATAGACTAATCACTATGTTCTTATCCAAAAAATCGGTTTTAGCACTAAATTTAGGCTCAAAATTGTTTTTCATTGAAAAAACTATTTTTAGATCCTTAGAAACTTTATCCTTCTCTGAATTAACTTCCTCAAAGTTTTATAAAATACATTCAAAATCAAATATTTTCTTATCAAGATCTTTAGAGAGATCTTATAATTCCTTAGTAAGAATAGAAATCATAGAAATTTCCTTATCATTATTTTTCATGACTTTAGATTTTTCATTCTCAAAGAGCTTAGCAAACCTAGATACTTATACATAGGTAGTTAAAGTATTATCTTCATAATAAGAAGATTTTTTAACTGAGTATTCATAGTATTTACAATCAATATAATTAGTATTCATTGATATATTGATGATGGATTCTTCATTGTGTACCTTTTCCGTTAAAAAATTATTTTCAATAGGTAGTTTGGATATTAGACCAAGATTATTCTATCTAGAGGACTCAAAATCTAAGGATTCATCAAAAGAGTCTCCACCATTGGCACTCCAAGTGTCATTATCTTTCAAAACATTCTTAGCTTTAACATTGTAGTTCTTCATTCTATTTCACTCCAAATTCTTTTCCTTTTTATCATTTCTCTAATGCAAAGGGAAATATAGCTTTATATGTCCAACCCTTTTTGATTCATAACAAGTGACTTCAGATTCATTCTTGTCTTTCCATTCTTTCTTCTTGTATCTATATTGAATGTCATTATTCCCAAATATCTTGTTCATATTTTGATCAAGATTTACTAATTCATTCTCAGACTGTTCACATTCATTTGATTCGTATTGAATAACAACCATCGTAGATTTGGATCTTGTAACTCTCTTAGGATTCTTGGATTTCATATGATTTGATGTAGTTGTAAAATAAGCACTTACATTCCTATTATTTTTCTTAACATTGTTAAAATATATCTTTATTATAGTCTCTTGTTAAAGGAGAGTTCAAAAAATCTCATCAAGAGTAATCTGTGAGACTTTCATATTCTCATCTATAGTTGTCCTCTTGGATTCCCACTCATTAGTATTGATGTATATAATCTTGTCTATAAGTTCCTCATCATCTAAACCATTCTCACCCACAGATTGTAAGTTGTTGATAATAGTCATAAATCTCTATTGTACCTTAAATATAGGTTCTTTATAAGAAAAAAAACCCATTGTACACACCTCGAAGCATAGATCCTCTATTTTTCATAAATTTCAAATTACCAAAATGTGTAACTTCAAAATTCTTCCAAATAATATTTTCGGATTCATAAGAAGAAATTTGGCTATATTTATTCCTGGTCATGGAACACAACAATGTATTGTGTACGTTATAGTTCAGTTGATATTCATACTTCTCTTGATTGGTAAAAGTTCTGACTTCAATATTATGAATCATGTAATCCCTTGTAAGCATAACAATGTTTTCCACAACAGTATTAATGAAAAAAGTATTCATAAAATCACTCCAATATTCATAATAATTCTCAAAAAAACAGGTGGTCTAGTAAGATTAAGATTTTCAATTGAACAGACATTCATTCCTACCATCTCAAAGATAATGTCTTTCAACACAAAAACTTGTCAGTAATAAAAGATTGTAAACAAGGACAAAAATATCCTAATTAAGGAAAATATAGAACAATGAAAATCTTGAGCATGAAAACCTATATGTGAATATAAGTATTTCAGAGACCTTCTCTGATACCAATTGTAGGATCGAAATGATACTGATTGTAGTATCAAAATAATAATGTAGATGCTCAATATACAAGGGGGGGAGTGAATTGTATATTTTAAAAAATTCCTTTGGAACATTTAAAATATTGTAATGTTTAACAATGTTAAACAAGGTAAATTCACAAGAACTCATAGTTCTACAAACATGCCTGATTCTGGAAATATGGTTCCAGAAATTTATCTTAAGAAATGTTTACAAAGATAATGATTCTACCTTAAATCGTATAGAATCTTATTAATAAGAGTATAACTATAAGAAAGTATAAGATATTTATACATTTCTCAACAACCAAAATTTTGTGGAGAACTTCAAACAATACAAGTGACAAGTAGTAAATATCTAAACCCAAAGAGATGGGTATCCAACAACTTTGGATAAAGGTCTCTTGATTTATATTTTCAAGAAAGTACATATTACCCACAACATGGTATATCCACGATAAGAATATCAGAATCTATCTTTATATCCCCACAAGCCCTTGAACTTCAATGTAGTCAGTACCTCTGTCTTCCTATCCCCGGAAACCATCGAAGGTACTCAGTAATATTCAGAGTCGCACGGATCAATTCTGTACAGGATGTTCAGTACACACAAATCGTTAAATTCTATCTCAAGAAATCACATCAGTAGCATATAATATCAAGAGTCATAGAACTGTGTTGATATCTTTCAAATGAGCTTTTATTTATTGGCACAGCTTCTACGGTCAACTCCCTCATCCAACGGTCATATTTTCCATTGAATTTCGGAGGGACATGTACACATGTCACTCAAAAAATGGATAGTTAGTAACTGAATGCAAAACTTCATTTTATAGAATAAACCTGAGTAAGCAGAAATATGGTTTCTTAAAAAAATCTATTTTTCAGAGTGTAAGGAAAACGTAACAGTTCATAGTCTAACCAAATAAACATTTGGTGTCTATAATACATGGATATTTGGATTTTGTCTTCAAAATAATTCAGAACCTGAATTATATAGAATTACAGAGTCTAAATTTCAAGGAAATTAGGAATATGAATTCAAAATAATTAAAATCCTGAACTTAGAAATTTCTAAGTATGAATTCAGAAGAATTTAGAGTCTATACTCATAATATTCTAGAGTCTGAATTCAGTGAATTCGGAGTCTGAACTCCGAAATTTTGGAGTCTGAATTCAAAGAATTAGGAGTTTGAACATTGAATGTTCATAACATGAATTCATAGAAATTGGAGTCTGAATTTTGATCCTGAAAACAGACTGTTCTATATATATATGTATTTATAAGATTCATTGGTTTTAGATACGAAAACAAATGTGTTACTTGAAAAGAAAATTGTTAGGTTTAGAGAAAATATTCCCTGAACTATGAAAACATGGTAAGTATAAATTTCCTTGGGGAAGGAAAATTTTCCTTATCATGATGAACCTTAAGGAAAATAAATTTTTCATTAAGGTAAGGTGTTTGTGATTTTCAATACATGATGTAATAGAAAATTATTAAGGAAACCTTATTGACTCAATAGTATGATAAAATAAAAAATATTTAGGAATGTTATATAATTAAATAAATCCTAAAACAAACCTAGATCATAAAACATGTTGTATACAGTAATAATTAAAATATGTATGAGTCATGTGACTTGATAATACTAAGCATTGTGAAGAAAATCTAGTTTCAAATTAATCATTACAAATCATAGAATTAATTCTAAAAAAAATTATGTATCATGCAATATATTCTTCATATTAGTATTATAATATTAATGATGTGTATAGTCAAATTATAATATAATTCACTATAGAAAATATTCATTTCCCAATGCATTGGTGGGATATGATATACCAACCCATCCATAGTTTAAAATGTAACCACCAATCCATGGTTAATAATGGAACCTCCCATATGTGGTTTTAATGGGAATTTAAAATCATTATAAACAATTTCTATGATCTATAAAATGAATATTATAAATAGAGTTTAAAATTCAATATAAATCTTATAGAAACAACCATTATTTCATTAATAACATGACTTACTTGAGGAATCAAAATAGGTTTCCTTAAAATATATTTTATATAATAAAAAGTCAAATAAAGAATAGAATAATGATGGTATTATTACTCTATGTTTCCAATGGAGAATAAGAATCAATAGTTTTTTTTGTCATTGATGAATAAAAATTCCACAAAAAGGTTATTAATATCATTATTGAGTAAAATAAAATTACCATTTTGGAAAAAAAATTAATAATCCAAATATTTCCTGAATATTAGAACATTTTACATTTAATAGAACCCCATAAATATTTAAATTGAGCATAAAATCATTTAGCTCACATGATTTCTGGAAATTTATTCATATCATAAATTTTGAAGATAATCATACTATTAAAAGATTTTAATGAGAGTAAAAAGTGTACCATATGAAAAATTGAAAAAATTATCAAATTAAACCCTCTTAAGAGATGGTGAATGATCTTTTAAAATAACTTATTGAAATAATTTATGTTAAAAATAATAATATTCTTGATTTCAATTTAGATAACATGGATGTTGAAGTCATTTATTAGAAAATTATTAGATGATATGAGATATTTATCACATAAAAAAAATTTCAGGATGTTTTATTAACAAATTTGTGAGGAAATAAAAACTTAACATGTAAAAAACATTCGTAACCATAATTGAAATATTATATTTTTCACAATTAAAATAAGATAATATTATTTTCCACTAAATAACATTGAATAAAACAAAACCTGAAAAAGAAAGAAGACTATATAATAATGCATTACAATCATGGTAATTTTTGAGTAATAGGCCATTTAATGTACGAGAATGATATGAATAAGTACAAAAAATTAATTCCACGATTTAATATTTTAAAAAATTATTTACAACTCAATAAGTTCATTATATAATGTAATTATAGTGTAGCACCTGAAACATGTCCTAGGAAATTGAGACTGAGACAAAGAAAACCCTTTCCAATATCATAACTATTGAATTCATAATTAATCCATGAATTGATTATATAAAAATGTCAAAATAAAAATAAAAACCATTAATAAATTATATATAAATTTATAGATAAATTTATATTTTTTTTTCAGAAAAATTAAATAGCATTGAATTATAACCCAAAACATGAAATTGAGTTATAAACCCCCTTACGACATAGTAACCTTGACGTTAAATAACATAGGATGAAATAATTTGAATTAATACTCAAAATACCATTAATTATGAAATATTAACTATATAACATGTATAATAGAGAATCATATACCTCATTAAAATAAAATTTAGTGTGTACTATTAAAACATTCCTTAATAAAGGGAAATTGAGATGAAATCTCTTACTTAAAATATGGAATTTCTCTATATTTTCATCAAAACCAATGTAATAAATTTATTTAAATTAAAATATTTCATAAGAAGGTTTTAAATAATAATACCATGTAATTTGAAAATTTATTTAATTTATTTTAATAAAGTATTTGATAAGTTAATCAGTTTTACCGATATAATATTTTTTGAGGATGTCAATTTAATAACATACAAATGGATTCTATATGTTTCCAGAATCCAAATGGATCACAGTTACATTATCAAAACAATTATAATCAAGAAATAAATATAATTATATAAATAAATTATACACTTAATACCAACTATTAAATTTAGAAATAAAAAATGTATAACTCTTCAATCATGGTGATGGTAGGATGTATGTACGCATGGGTAAAATTTCCTTTTTTTAACGATCATGATAGAACATAAGTAAAAAATATTATATATTTAAAAATATATTTCCATAAATAATATTATATTATATATTTTAATATAATAATTCTTATCATCAATGTGTTGTGGCGATGAAAAATTAATCACACACCTTCATGGAGGTATTAACCCACAGGTAAGAACAAACAACGTTTTCATTTAAAAATTGATGGAAATGTATGGAAATGTTTTTTATTTTATCATTCATGAAATGTTAATATTTTTGGATTATTATATATATACATATAATCAATCACTATAACAAGACATCGATATGGGTATGGAAATGGAATTACATTGATTTACGAGGTGGTAGTTACCTGGACACAAATATTATAGATTCATTTCTCATTTGATCGAAAAAGAATATGGGTAATGGTTATTCCATTAACATAATAAAATGTATGTATATATAATATATTGATTTAATTATTTCATCATGGTCTATGAAAACATGAATTTTTTAGAAGAAGAAATAAATGTAAATCACTTGGTTAAAAACTGTACCTCATCTTTGGACAATCTCCATCGAATTAGACCTTGATTCATATATGGTTGGTAATTTTTCCAATATAGGACATCAAAAACATGAGTAATGATGTTATACTGACATTTGTGTATATTTTATGGAAGCACTTTTTTTATTGAATTGAGGAGGGAAGATAATAGTGGTACCCATATATAAGTGAGTAAAGGGAAATCTTGGAAATTTATAAAGAATAAAATTAATATAAACTCACTATCTTGCTAAAATATAAGAAAATGATATTTTTTTTATGATATTATGATTATGGATAGAAATAATAACACTTAAAAGTATTTACCATTTAAGGGTTATGTTTTTGCCCTTATTTCGTATTTTAATAGGTGTTAAAAACTTTTGATCATTATTACAATAACAATGTTTTTGTTTACTATTTTGGGGTAAAGGGAGTTATGATAAAAAAACAAAATTAGACAATAAATGGGCCATGATTTTCATTTTAAACCATATCATAATCACAAATATTTATATAAGACATTGTATAATTTTAGATAATTTAATAATATATTATTTATTATAAAATATGATTAAGGGAATTTTGGTAAATAATTATTTCATTTTAATTGGAAATGACACAAAAATAATCTAATTTGAATGTAATTAATTAAAAAATATATATAATGATAAATATATTTGTGTATTTCATGGAAGACAATAATTCATTCATATTATATTTATCCTACCCCAACGCATCACACTTCTATATTTTGAGTTCTTATATAATTTTATTCCTATTTGGGTGTTTTTACATTGAAATTAGTGTTTAGGGGCATACAATGCATGTCACTTGTTTAAGGAGAGTAGTTTTCTCAACCATTTTTAATAGTGTGATAAATACTATTGTTTCAAAAATATTGAACCACATGGTTTTGAATGGTTTATTAATATGTGTTGTGAACCCATATAGGGTGTTCTAAGTTCCCAGTAGGGGGAACATAGATCTCCTTCCCGTGCGAACAAAACCATGCCAAAAGCCTTAAAAAAATTAAATAAATGAAAATTTAAATAAAAATAAGTAAAAAATAAAACTCAACATAAACCTCTCACCTTCCGAGAATGACGTAGTATGGCCCACAATGGACCCATCATCCATGTGAACTTGCCCCATTGGTGAGCTACACTCACAATATATTTTTCCCCATAATTACATAGGTTTCTCTCTTTATCCTTAGAGATAAGGACTCTAGCTCCCTGTCCTTTTATTTTTCTAGTCATGTTTCTTCTCCTTGTCTCCTCTCCTTTCTCAGTCGAACCCTAGGTTATGTGTTCACCAGATCTTGGTTCTTTTTTAATTTTGTAGGGAATGCGATGGATCTCCCATGAAATATTTATGTGTTTTTATACAGTCACCTATGACGGAGAATCAATTATGTTAATTTTGGTTCATCTTCCATTTTTTTCATTTGGTTTTGTATTCACTAATTTTTTTGAATCAATTTTATTTAGCATCCTCTGGGATTTTGGGTTCCCTATAGGTTAATTTGTTTGTTTCAATGATCCTCAACGGTTTTCACACACATACATAGGTATATATATATATATTTATCAACCTCATTAATATTTTATCATCGTGAGGGTAATATGTGAATTTGATTAATCTTTATATATATAAGTGTATATCATGAAATTGGGGAGAAATCTTCATCAAATTCTTTGAATGTCGAGGTGTTCAACTTGTTACTCCTCCATTTGAGGTTGTATTTCTTTGAAATGACAATTAAATTTAAATAATACATTTATTTTATGCTTATTTCTCATAATATTAATATTAATTGGTTATTTCTGTTTTTTCTAGAAAATGTTTGATGTAAAATTAGTTGATTCCCACTACATTTTTAATTCTTGAAATTCTTGTATTGGGGGTTTTCACACCAAGTGATTGAGGAAATTCTCAATTGGATCTAGTAAATATGTTTTGGTTTTTATGTGATAGTTTGGGTTCCTCAATTAGGTTTCCATGTGTGGTTTTTTGTTTTTAATGTGCCGTATTTTGTTCTTTAAGAAATGGTTTGAAATTTGATGGTTATGTGAGACCAAATTAAAAAATTTAACATGGTTTCATTGTAATACTGTCTTCATAATTAGTCACCTTCTTTGTTGGTTTAAAATGATATGTGTGTGTCCAAACTGTGTGACTTCCCTTAAATGATGTTGTTTTAAGGGAAAGGGATTACTTCTTTGGGTTGCCAGTGATGTATCGGTAGATGTGACTTTTATGATTGATTATATGTATGGTTTTTCTCTTGAATGGGTTTGGAACACCCCATTGTGAACATAATAAGGTATCCTTACATAGCTACAAAGACATATGAGAATAATTGTTGCACTATTTTAGATTATTGTCTTAATATTACCCATTAGTATGAAGTTTTCTATACTTTGGTTTTCCACCACATGGTTAGGCCAAGTATAGAAAGGCCATTTGTGTGGTAGGATTGATTTCATTGAATAAAGAAAGCCTATAGGATTGGTCAAATGTATAGTATGTTTTATATCTTCCTCTACGATCCATGTTATTCCCATGTTTTGTTCAACATTATATTAACTTTGGTGAATTATTTAGATGTTTTTCCTTGTATAGTTTCTGGAGAACTATTATCCCATTTATGATATTGTGTGATCATAGTAACTGCTCATGGATTGTGGTGTTTTCATGGTAAAAATAGAATGTGTTTTTTCATAAAAACATTTCATTAATGATGTTTTTAGAGGATAAATATTTCCCCCTTTTTATTTTTTATTAAAAATTAACATCTCCCGCTATGGATTCATTCTTAAAATTTCATAGCTCAAAAGGTGATTCATTACCATTAGAATAGAATAATTCTTTATAATTAGTTAGGAGATGTATTTTGATTTATTTTATTTAAAATGAAAAGTATGGATATCATAGATTTATGTAATTCATTTTAAACATAAATTTATTTTTTATTTGTTTAAGAGAAATTCATTGGTAATTGATTTCATAGGAATTAAAACTAGGTTTTTACACCCACGTCTATACTTCATTATTTTTTATAGTCTCAAGAGATTATTCCATATTGGTGATAATCAGTTTGGGTGATGTTGGTATTCAGTTTATGAGTGTGTCATGTGGGGAATGTGGAGTTTTAGTGGTCATTAGGTTCAGTTTTTTTATTTTTAAATTCTTTCTTACGGATTATTTGTGATTTATTTGTTTTTAAATTCCATTTTATTATCATGTTTCTTTTTTTATTTGTATTGGGAATAATTGTTCCCAACATCAAACTATTTAATCCCTTTGAATTTTTTTTCCAATCCGTGAGGGTCGATAATCCCTCCCGTGTGTTGTCACAAGCCAGCTGGAGTGATCATTTGAGGTTGAAAAAAATTGGTTCTTTGAAAAATGGGTTTACATCCTAGGTTCTTTAGATGGCATAGATTATAGACCACCCTTTGTTATTTACGAAATAATGGTAGATGGTGTAGTTCCATCAGAATAAGGGGTATAGGTATAAGGATTTCACAAAAAACATGTTATATGATGAACATTGAGTTAAAATATTAAGGCATGGTTTATTTGGTTTATTTGGTTCTTCTAGTATGTTTGGTGTTTGGGAAAACAATGTGAGAGTCATGCTAGTGGTCTAAGTGAGATCACAAGGCATGTAAAGCCATGTGGAGCCATAAGGATAGTCATTGAAGAATCTAAATGATAGTTCTTTGATTGGAATATAGACTCCAACCATATATCCAAGTCACCAATCAACACTGGTTTCCCCTGGTGTGTTGTTTCTGTTCTACTTTAGATTTTGTGATTTTTGAAAAATTTAGTGGATGGTTTTTTTAACATAAGGATGGTTCGGGATTGGTTTGGGGTGTTTTTATCTATATTATAAATTTTTTCAAAATAACAATGTGATAGTTTTGTAAAAAATGAAATTTTTAGAAACCAAACAATGAATCTCTTGGATAGTTAAATAGGTTGTTTAAAAAAATGATCCATTTTAGGAAAAGGTTTTGGTGTTTTTTCACAGTTTTGTGTGATCTGAATTTGGAAAAGGAATGTTGAATTATATATTTTTTTATATGATTATGAGACGTGGTTTGAAAATTTTTTGGGGGTATATTTAATGTGTTTTGTAAAGTGATTATGTTCCCATTATTCGGCCCTTGGTATTTCTATTCATTCTTATTTATATTTGGACGCATGTATGTGGTTAGTGGATTTTTATTGGTATTTTTAGATGGGTTATTCAGATGGTATGAAAAGGTATATATGTGACGATTCATGGAGTACCAGTGGTGGAATATTGCTTCATAATTCATTTTATGTTCTCAAAAAATGTTCTCCCCAAAAGAAGGGAATGATAATGTTTTAAATACTAAGATTGTGTGATTATTCATTTTTGTTTCTGGATTTTCCTTTTTATTTATTGGATTTGACGTGTTGGGGGTATGATTGAAATATTGTTTTGATTTATGTTTGTTTATTTGAAAATGAGATGTGGAATCTTTATTTATGATATCTGTTGATTTGAATTTGTGTTATTGATTTTCAGAATTTTTTCCCCAAAGATTTCATGGAGATTTTCAAAAATATATGTGTATGGTTCATTCATATAATGTTTTATAGTTGATCAATTAATTATTTAGAAATTTGCTTCATCTATTATTAATATGGAGACCAGTGGTCCTCAAAATTATGAGTTGTCTATAGTTTCTATGATTGAAGCCATCCTTATCTCTTTGGCATCAGGAACCATTGAAAGATGAGGAACAATTATAAAATATTGAGGAGATATTTTTTTGGATTGATTCTACTAAACCTCTCAAGATTTATAATTCCACCTTAATGTTAGAAGTAAAATATCATGAATTGTGGAAATCCATTCTTCTGGTCAAACCAAGGAAGAAATACTCATGGGAATACATTAATACATTGTTCATCTAGCAATTTTTCCTACATAAAATGAGGATACTACTAGGATCAATATTTTAATATCTCGAGATGGGTGATTGAATGGTGTTAGAGTATTCTAAGTGATTCATTATGTTATTTTCGTGTATACAAAATCATTACAGGAAATAATTATTATAGGATAGATTCTTTTAAATTATACTATGATTGAAATTCGATCTGGCAGTTCCATTTTTCTTCGATAATTATGTAGATATATAGAGGTAGGTTATTCATGTAGAAGTTGGTTTTGGAGTGTCTTTTCAACTAAAAATAGATACAATTTTTTTTGCTATTCTGTATGAACATATTCATCCGTGAGTAATCTATGTATTTGTTTTCAATGCAGTGGGCCTCGGTGTAGGATGGTTTCATACCACAATAACCCTAACATTACTCATAAATGTGTCCATTTCGTAATTTGAAGGGTTTTTAGGGTGGCTTCTACAAGTTACCTGGAGTTAGATGCGCAAACCTGGATAACATCATGGCGCAAATGGATTAACAAAACACTGGCACAAGGTTAATCTGAAGATTTTTTAATGCCATGTTTGTTATAATTAATATATTCCATTGTGCTATATTCTATTGGGAATAGATAATTGTGTTATAGGTATTTTTAGAACTCAATCTTAACTGGGATTTTAATATTGTAAATTTTAATGATGTTGAGGTAGAATAATGTTGTTTGTTATCCCATGATTAATTTATTTGTGTTTGTATATATTTCCTTAGGATTTTAGAGCTATTCTGGCTTGCGAATAAACTTTTTTCCTGGAAATTAATATAGTGGGGAGACCACCTAGGGATGACCTCATGATGGATCCAACATTGTGGTGTAATTTTTGAATTAATTTCATATTTTTTTCTACATGACCTCATTAAAAGAGTTGGTTTACATGGATAGTGGGTTATATAAGAAATAATCATACAGATACCAAAGAGACCATTCCGATTTTGTTCAATGGTGTCAATGTTAATAGTCTATGTTTTCTTTATTAGGTTGTGTATAGATCCACATGAGTCTCTTATTTATAATCTATTTGTTGTTTATTCAAGCTAATGGGTCATGTGAAGTTACTTCTGGGGATGCACAAATTCTTTTTTGGATGGTTCCATAGTTTTATGTTTTTAATGGAATAATGTGTTGGTTGTTTGGTCTTCATTTATTTTTGTTTTTCAATGAATTATAATTCATCATTGCTTTGGTTTGGATCAACCAAATCTCTTGAGAAATTGAGGGTGCAGAAATTTTTATGGTGGGTAGAATTGTAACACCCCGACCAAACACATTTTGGTAATTTAATTTATTTTCTAGGTAATGTTTATTTTTATTCCTCTATGGGTGATTTCACCTTGAAATGAGATTTTTTTGGCATGCAATTCAGGTCACATAGTTAAGGCGCACTGTTTTCTAAATAGTATTGTAACCATGTGACAAATTCTTTAGTTTTCGATAGAGCCAACTACATTGTATGAACATGGTTTATAAAACCATGTGGTAATACTATGTTGGATAATATAGGTTCCCATTAGAGGGCGCATGGTTGGAAAATGGTTTTCCAAATAGTGTTACCCAAACCATACAAATATTCCTATTGAAAAATTTATATTAATAAAATTAAAAATGAAATGAAATAAAAATAAAACCATATATAATGTTCTCTCCTCCCCATACCTCATGCGATGCACGCCCGTGACTTGTCATCCACATGTGCCCCGCTTCTTGAAAGGAACCTACAATGTGGATTAAATTCCTTATTTATTTGGTTTTCTTAGTCGATCATTTTAGGAAAGGTATCCATATCCATATCCATAAAATTTTCAAATGAGTTTACCTTCCCACATTACCTATTTTTCATTTTCTAAAACTGTGGTTATGGGTTTACCATACTTTTGTTTTTTATCTATTGTTTCGGTATTTAGTGGGTCTTCCATGGAAGGGGAAGGGATTCGTTCTATTTTATTTATAATACAATCATTTGACGTTGGATTCTAATTCCATATTTTGTCTTTTTCAATATTATTCATAGTCCTTGGTGAAATTTGGTCCTATTAGATAATTTGATCATTCCTTGGCTCCTCTAAGGTTTTCAGAAACATACAAAGGTTTGTTTATATATATATATATATATTACTCCATGTACGTATTTTCACTTTGAATATAGAAGATGTACATTTGATTAAGGGGTCTATATTTTTATATAAGAGTGTATGTGCATGAAAGTGTGGAGTGATATTATCCATGGTGTTGAGTGATGAGGTGTTCGACTTGGTCTACTTCCTTTTGAGTTTGGATCCCTATTCATTTCCCTTTAATCATAAATAATTCGATGATTTATTTTTTTAACACCTAAAAAGCAATATTAATTAATTATATATGTTTTTTAAAATAAACAGGTGTTGTGATATGAGGTGATTCCCACATAATTATAATTACATAAAATGGTTATATTATGTTTATCTCACCATGGGATTGAAAAAAATGCTCGATATGATCTTATAAATTTGATTTAGATTTCTGTGATTTTTTGGGTCTCTTAAATGGGTTTCCAAGTCAATTTTTTGTTATCAAAGTGGTTAGTGTGTGGTTATTTAAGAAATAGTTGCACATGTGGAGGTTATGTGAGGCCTAATTGGAACATTTAAAAAACATTCTTTAGAAACCCCTCATTTGAATGACTCTCTCACCTTATTTGTTGAAAATTAAATAGGAGTGTCCCCATATTGAATCTTCTATTATGTGATTATTGTTTAAATGAAATAGAATAATCCTGTAGTGGAAGTAGTAGTTCTAGTTTTTTTTACTTTTTTTGATTGCTTGTATGTATGGTATGTTGATTGACTCAGTTTGGCACACCCCACTGTGTAAATGACATGGTAACCTGGTATATCTATGAGTATATATGAGAAATATTATTGCACTAGCTATGATTACACACTAGCCAATAGCCCTTAGTATGGACATTGATCTGAATTGGGATTGTGACCCTCAGTTAGGGTGGGAAAGGTATTAATAAGCATATGGGTAGATTAATGTAATCAGGTTTGGAATTCCTATCTGATGAGTCATATGTATGGTATTTTTTTGAATTTCCACTATGTTATGAGGTATTCTAAGTTATATCTATAAGTATATTTCCTTTGATGGATTATTTTGATGCCTATATTATTATGGTTTTTTAAGCATTAGTATCCCATTTCCCTCATTGTGTTATTATAGTATATGATGATTTTTTATTGATTTTTATTTGTAAAATGATATCATGTGGGTTTTCTTAAAAAGGATTAAAAAATGATCATTGAGTGAATAAATGTTTCCCATTTTTCCCTTGAATAAAAAATAAACATATCCCTCCATTGAATCGTTCTCCCACATTCATTCCACACAATATAAAGCCTCTACATTAGAATAAAATCTTACTATAAAATTAAAATGGAAATGGATTGTGATTTCTTATATTTAAAATAAAATATATGTGAAAATAATATTAATATAACTAATTTAAAACCAGATTTTTGTTCCATTTTTTAAAGGAAATGAATTGGGAATAGATTACATGGGATGCCTACTGTGTTTTCATAATCACAAATATACTTCATAATTGTTTTTATTCCCATGTGATTGATTTAGGTTAGTATCAATCACCATGTTCAATGTTGGTTTTTGGGATCGGATTATCACCCAATAGGTCCCATGTAGATTCAGTGGTCATATGATTTGGTTAGTTTTGTTTTTCTATTCTTACATAGTCATTCTATTTTTTTATTTTTTTATCTTGGAATTATATTTTATTATTCTACTAATTCTATTTAATTATACTGGGATAAATCATTCTCACAATCACTCTATGGATGACTTTTGAGTTTTTTGTCAATCTCGGGAGGATCGATAATGCATCTCGAGCCTTATTATGGTCATGTGTTGGTGTATAGTTTGGGGTTTACCTGGGATTGTTCATTATAATATAACTTTTAGTATTTCTAGAATATTATATTATATTTTTCTATTAATTAATGAAATACTATGATGGAATTAAAGTTAATTATTTCATTACTAAAAATAATGAATAAATTAAAATAATATAAAAAATCATCAATCTTTTAGAAAACCATTATAAATGAGAAGATGTTGTTTTTCCCATATCAAATAAAATTATATTTTTTTAAAAGTAATAATGTGAATGTTTTTCATCATATTTTATATAAGAATTATAATGGTAATACTCCAATACAGATTATACCATGTTGCAATATTTTTCAATTTTCGATGGAAATTCTAAAAAAAACTCGTCATATTGGTTAAATAAATGTGTTAGTGTAAATTTCTAGTCCTTATCTCATTGTTTTTAAACATATTTTCCAAATTTTACTCTCACCATGGTAAAAATTATTTATCATGGTTTCTATTCTGTATAACCAAAATAAAATGGATATATTTAAAAACTTTCTCCTCATAATTCTAAATATGGAATCCATTGATCAATATTCAATTTCTAGAAGGGGAAGAAATTAATTTATGACAATAATCAGTAACACACTAAATTGTTTTCTAAACAACTGATTTTATATGTATAAAATGTTTTAATTTCATATTAAACCATAAAATTTATTCAGTTAATATTAATTATATTATTCATAATATAAAAGAAATAATTTTACATTTAATTTTTTTAAAATATTTAACTTTATAAATTCATGGAAAAAATTCTTTTTTCAATAATAATTTTATTTATTCACTATTCATTAGAATATAAATCATTTAAAAAAATACCCAAATATTCGTATAGTATAATTTTTCCGTTATGATTGCTAAATTTTTATTCATTTTATTTAATGAAATTTATAACATTAAAGTAAATTATTTATAATATTTTATTCACAAAAATAAAAACAATACATTTATGATGAAAACCTATTTTTGAAGAATAGAATGAAAATTTGAAATTGGGTTCATATTTACTAAGTATTAATAAATAAATTTATTTCTATTTGGACCATTATTGGTATATAATAATATGGTTAATCATATTCAAACCCACCAATTCAATAGAAATTTTATAACAATCACATTTAAATAATTACATTGTATATTTTGTCAATGGTCGATGTTTCTTATAGTATACAGCTTTGAAAAACTTCTATAAAAGTATTAGTATATTAATCATAAGAATTTATAATTTAATTCAATTTATGAGAATAAGATGATTATAAGTACATGATGAAATAATCATGTAGATAAATCATGAAGTAAGAAAATTCATTCCCATAAAAACAGGGATCATAAAATATTTGACATGGTAAAAATATTTATACATGTCTTGAGTCATGAGAATCAATATCCAGGATTCATGTGATATCACCATTGATCAGATTATTTGTTTAAAACTAATAGAAGAAAAAAAATGTTTATATATATTAATATATGTATTCATATTATTCTTAAAATTACACATATAATTGGACAAAGAAATAATATTTACTTTATACATAACTCTCTAGGGAATATAATAATTACACAATGCATTAAAGGACTATAAAAGACTCATCCTTGATTTATAATTGTAACTACCCAACCTTGGCTTATAACAGAATCACAAATATTTGGTATTTTATAGAAGCACCAATCATTATAAACAATTTCAAATATCAATAACATGAATTAACTATAGATTAATCTTATTTCATCATTAATCTAAAAGAAAAACCATTATTCCTTTAATACAATGATTAAATAATGGAAATGAAACGTGTCCCATGACAACTTCGTTGAAATAGTTATAATCCATTTAGAGAAATAATGATGATGTTAGCATTATATAATACCCCAATTACAGAGTATATAACACCATTTATTTCTTGTTTTTTATGAATATAATTAATAAAAAATATATGGAACATTCATAAGGATAATACCTATTTCACTTTTAAAATCACTTTTAAAAATTTAATAAATTAAAAATATTATGGAAATACATTTACTAGAAAAAATACTTGAAATCATATAATAGTTGATTCAAAGAATATAATGATCACTATTATGGTAAAACCTATTTATATCATAAATTTTTCAATAATATTATTCTTTTCAATAGTTTATAAATAGAGTCAAAAGTGACACATGCATAAAATGTTAAAAATTTTAATTTTTAATTTTATTAAAATAAGGTCAAAAAACATGTATGATGATTACATAAAAATAAAATTATATATAGAAATTTTTTTTCTTAATGACATTAAAAACCTGGATTTGGAATAGAAGTATTTCACAATTAAAGTAAGTTATTTAATCAATATCACATAAAAAATTCATTCTTTGTTTTTATTTAATTAGTTGTTTATGTAGTAGAAAATAATCACGATTTCCACATTCAAATGTATTAAATAATAAAATAGTTCCCGTAGAAGAAAATTATATAGTATTATTTCATACAAATTAACCTTGAACATTAATATTATCAATATAAAAAGAGATTGTAACATAAATCTTTTGTTCCTCGATGGATTTCAATTTAAGATTCATTGAATGTAATAGAGTTATATAAATATATAAATGACATGAGTTTAATGAATATATATTATACAATATCTCATAGGGAAATAATTAGATCCTATATGAAAAATATTGTGAATTTTATGAAACCTGTCTTAAGTAACGGATACTGTGACAAAATACCCTTGAAATGGTCATATCATTTGAAGTGAAAATTAAAATACTAAGTAAATATGTGACCATATATAAATCCAAATAAAATATTATTAAATATAGATAAAAAAATTTAAACAAATATTTACACATAATCATTAAATATTCATATAAATATTATAGAACTATATCCTAATGAATGGAACATTAGATTAGAAAAACCATACCACATGGCTACTCTAAATTTAGATCACTTAAATGAAATAATTTTAATTGAATCTTAAAATAACATAAGTAATGAATTATTTAGAATATTACATGTAAAAGCAGAAATTTATACCACATATAATTGAAATTACGTATTAAAAATTAAAACATGACTCAATGAAAGTAAATTGAGACAGAATCCCTTATGTTGAATGTAAAATTTTTATATATGTCCTTTAATACATTTATAATAAACATATATTTTTTATTTAATTTGTTAATAAAATTTTTTAGTAGTAATCACTAATCCTCAATCCATTTATTTCATGTATTTCAATGAAATATTTAACGTAATAATCAGTTAAATCCATATCAAGATTTTTGAGGCAATTCGCATTATAACTATAAAATATAACGAAATATGTTCATCATGGTGGAAGTTTTCATTGTACAATATTATAAATAATAATAATAATGACATAGTTATAATTTTTATATAATAATTACACTTTTTTAACCAACAATTAATGATGGTGAGGAAAATGTAAACATGTTACAATCCTGGAGATGGTGGACCGTATGTACACATGACTAAAATTTTCATTCATTAATTATCATAATGGAAAGAAGGTAAGTATTATTTTATCATAATATATTAATTATTACTTTATAAGTATCTTAATATTTCTTTAAATACTTAATATATATCTTCTATGGGATGCAGTGATTAAAAATAAATCACATCGCTTCATAGAGACGGAAATCCACATCTACGTACGAATGATGATTTTGTTTTTCAATGAATTGAATGATATTAAAGTTGATGACATATTAAATTTAAATAACGATAAATATTTCCTGAATATTATTTATATATATTAAATCCATAATTATAAGTTTATATGATAAGAAATAATAGAAAATTAATTGTATATCATCTAATGGTGGGGGTCCACTATATACTCAAACAATATCTTCATTTCTATATTGATGGATGTTGAGATTGACATTTTTTATGAAATTATCAAGAAATTGATTAAAAAATTAACATTTTTATATTTTTTAATATTCTAATATGATTTTCAACATGTAGAAGAATTAATAAGACCAGAAAATTTGGTTAAATTCTATACCTCTTCATTAGAAAACCTCATTTACTTTACGCCTTTTGCTCTAAAAGGTTGGTATTATGCCCAAAATAAGTAATATAAAATATTATAAGGTATTTTTATAATTTTTTTTTATTTTTCGGGTTTATATTTGTTTTTTATTGATGTATAAATAAAATAGAACATGAATTTCCCTTCTATATGTTCGAGGAGAGGCATTCTAGGAATTATTTAATGTAAAAAACTAAAATAAACTATATTTATAAAAAAGGAACAAATTTTATATAATTAGAATATTTGATGAGAATAATTCATTATTATATCATAAAATATATTTTATTAATTCTTTGGGATTTTTCCACCCATAACTCCTTATCCCTTTTGAAAATTACTATGTTATCCATTTTACATACTCTGTCGGGATCAATACAGTTACAATAAAAGGGAAATTTTCCCTAAAATTGAAGACGGATTAAACATACATTTATATACCTTTTACATTGACTAATATATTGATCAATGAATTTGGAATCCATTAATAATTATTTTTATTAAAAATATTGTTGTGTTCATTTTTATAGGTATATTAAATATTATAATATAATATGTTTCATCCTTGACTAAAAAGTGTAAAAAGTGTATGTATTCATAGATAATGAGGATATTGTATGAATATTATTTACAAATAAAATTTTTCCAGGTTTTTATATCATCTTAGTTTTTATCATTCGAATTAACCTATTGGTTAATAAATTTTAACCTCTAATGTGATAATGATTTTTTCAATATTAATAGTTTCTGATTTTAATTATAACTAGAATATTATGAATTATATAGTAAAGGTATTATATTTTAGACTATTTATATTAGTAATTTTCCTCTTGAAATGTTTATATTATTTTTAAAAAGTTTTATAAAATAATATTTATCATATACATTATTACTGTACTTTTAAAAACAATTTATATATTTTGGATTTGAATACAACATAAAAATTATATTTTAAAATAAAACACTAAAAAATCTATAATATTTAATTATTAACTAATAAATTCATGGTAAAACCTAAATCACTAATATTTCATTACATTAACAGTTTTTTAAAATTATTTAATTGATTTTCATACTCTTTGTACAAGCATTGGGTCAGTGTAGCATTTGAATTTAAGGTAATAATTTCATAATTAAAAATTATGAATAAATAAAAATGATAAAAATAATTTATAATTCAAATAAAAATTGATAAATATTCATATTTTCATCTAATCCATATCAATATGTTTTTTAGCATTAATGACATATAGTCACATTTTATATGGCATATTTATTTTCTATAATGTATAAGTTATTTCCAAATAAAAATGAAATAAATATAAACAAATTAGAATGAGTGAGAATGATAGTCTATCCACATTCCAAAAATATATTATTGTGATGTTTTAGGGTTATTTTTAGTCCATATCACATTATTTTTAACCTCAAATACTCATATTACTTTTATTAAGGTGACATATATCAAATACAATTACTGTTCACATTAGCCAAGAATGAAAAATAATTTTTTTAAAATTTGACTCCCCCAATACCAAATTTTCAATAGAATTTTTAGAAATAAAATTATATACAGGGAAAAAATAATTCTAAAAACAAATTGTCAGAAAAAACAATGAGAAACATTTTTTTAAAAAATATGTAATGAAGATAAAAAATATCCTATACCAAAATCCAATATATTGTTATTAAAATGTAAATAATTATATTATATCATAATATTGAATACCAATGTTACATTAAGATCATATTCAAATAATAATGTGTAATTTAAATTGAAATAAGTGATTTTTTTATACAAATTTTCATTTTCAATATTTACTAATAAATCTATATTTTTTTTTAAAAATCCAATATTTAAACGTAAAAAAATAATGACTCTATGAATTAAAATATTAGTACATTTTCTTAAAATATTATTAATTACAGTTCCATATATTAAATATATTAATTTAAAATAAGAAATATTTCATTGAAGAAAATACATTTTTTTGAAAAAAATGGCTTAAATAATTTCATGATTATTTGTTATGAATTTATTATTAAATTATTATTTAGATAAAAATTTATTTATATATATCATAATTTAGTTTATCTAATCCTTATTCTCGAATTTAATATCTAGGAAATAATAATTATATTTAAATAATAATATTTTATTACTTGTGTAAACATGGTGTTATTTGTTATATAACCTATAAAATTTTGTTTATTTTAAAATAGAAGGGTGTTATAAAATAGACAGGTTTCCAATAAGTGTGAATAATGAAACTGGTGAGGGAACCCTTCAGCCGTTTCCACCAAAATATGATATACCCCTTGAAATAACTTATTATTTGTCCCCTTCAATGAAAACCCCTTTAGGAAATCACCATTTCCTATATGGTCAAAGATGAACTCTAATTCTATGTGTCCCCCCATATAGTCCTCCACATGTTACATCAGAGAAGACTATAATGTCATATAAAATAAGAAACCTCTACTATCTATTTCTCTTACAACAATGTTATGATATTATAACTACTTGATCGTTCTCTATGAAAATTTGTACTCCCAAAAAACATCCTTTTGGAACTTCCTACTCAAAACATCTTACATGGAATTCCTCTTTCCTATTGTTAAATATATATCAAATTCATATTCCTATTGAAAATATATACAACTCAAATGTTTTGGATATAATTTACACTGGTAAATGATATAGCTAAATATCTTTTGTTCAGTGAAGACCACAAAGATTTATCAAGTGAAGTAATTTAACTACAAAATCAGTGGAAACACAACCATTTTTATCTCAAAATAATGTCTATTTGAGGTATACTCATGGGGGAGTAGCTGCCTAGACCCATAAGAGATCACTACCCACCATTGCATCAAGACATATCGCAAGACCAGAGGAAAATATTAATGTAACTTCTCATATATCGCAACCCATATTTGGTAATTAAACTACTAGATTACTAATCAATGTCTTATTTAATTAGTCAAACATTTCAGACACTCATCAGTTTAGATAAACACGTATTCATTCCATATTAGATAAATCAAGGGGGTTATAAACTGTGTTAAATGAGACACAAAATTCTTGAAATTTACAATGAGACTGGGAAAATGGAAAAATAACATCACATTATAATATGATACCCAAGAAACAATTACCCATATAATTGATGGCTCCCCACCGACACTCTACATGGACCACATGTTCCCAAATAAATGAACTTATTGTCTCCAAAACATTCAATGGAAATAACTTCTATAAATATAGTGGCATTGAAGAACCTATAAAAGGGAACTGATATGATCAAAATTATCCTACTCTAACATTTAATAGATTAGTATATCTTCAATTAATTCAACCAAAATACTATTTAGTAATAGATAAAAGAAGTATTTCATGAGCACCGTTAATAGAGCTTGTGTGTTCATGACACCAAATTGAATTACCATATAATTAATGTTCCCAAGACTACATAATATGGCTATCATCCTAATATAATCATACGTAACCCTAAATTCATAGTACCTAGACTGTAGATCATGTAACATTGTGTTTTTTTAATAATGAAAAACAATATTTGAGACCGTACATGATACACCACATCGAGCATAAATGAATGAAAAAATATTATTAGTTAATATGGTAGTTATCACAGAACTATTATAATGGTGAGTATCAATGTTTATATATATATATAATTATTTTTTTACCAACTAGTTATAAATGTATGTGAAACCGTTTTTTTAAAAGGAAATGTTTTTCTGAAAAACTATTTATTTCTGCATAGGTGTGATTCATACCAATAAATTATTAAATCACCCTTTTAGATTAAATTAATATAACAAATATTTATATATATTATTTAATTTAATGTTAAATTTTCATATCATATTTTTTAGACATGATTTTAGAAAAATAAATAAATTTTATGAAAAAAATATATTTTTAATAAAAGGATTTTTAACTCATTTTGATGTAGAATTTGTTTTGATTCTTATTTTCAACACTTATAAAAAATATATATCAAAAAGAAAAATTTTCATGAAAATAAGAGTGTCAAAATTTTCTTTGGCTGAATCATTGGTATTTGCAAGATGAGTTTCAAGTTCTCATGAATAGTGAAAAATATTATATTTTAATTCACAACTACTTTTTCATCAAAATAATTTATATTGTTAAATTATATTTTTTAGTGGTTTTAATGTATATATATATCATTTTTTTATCATTCAATCTAATTAAGGTAATTTTAACAAATTTCACATTGAAATTGTATATAAAAACATTATGATCTTTTGAATGATTTACTCTAAAAACTCGCATTCACATTTTGTTAATAGGAATAATTATTAATTAATTTCTACCAATTATTGGTTTTCAATTTGGAAAAATAGATTTCATATTTTGAATAATATTCTTAAAATTATGTAAATAGGTCCCTTTTATATTCTGACAATATGAATTGTAACATTAATAAAAAAAATTATTACCACGATTAAGGGAAAATTTTGTAACTAAAGACAAAAATAATATTATTATATTATACAATTAACATAAAAAATTTCCTAATTTCGTTTTATTAGTTTTTTTCAACACACAAGAATCATTGGGAATAAATCATGACTTTTGAATTATACTTGGTATATAGTATTAAACATATAATATTATAATCAAAGACAAGGGAATTTTTTCACACTTTCTGTTTTATTAAGTGAAATACTTTTTAAATTGCATATAAAATAAATATGTTATAAAAAAAATATTCCATAGAAATATTAAAGGATTATATATATCTTTTAAATTTATTTATAAATTTGTGTGACAAATTAATTAACATAAATAGTGACACACAGATGATGTAGTAATTGTTAAATTAACAAAAAAATCAAATAGATGATATTAAAAATATAAAACTAAATATAATTCAATGTTATTAATATAATATAAACCTATTACTGATGAATTGGATTAGTTATGGATGATTTATTTTTTATTTTTTGTTGAAATCTAGTTGTTATTATATTTTTAAAAGCGTTATAATAAATATTGTCAAAATTGATATTAATGATAAGTTTAAATAAAATATATTTTATTAAATGACATAAAAGTCATAAAAATATAAAAATCAGAAAAATAATTTTTATCAATCTCAAAATTTCACTAATGATATATTTTTTGGTCTTCGGAATTTTATTGTATTTTTAATAACCCTCAATTTGTAAATTATAAGATTTAACAATAAGAAATAAAATGGTCAAATAAGTGTTTTTAGGGATAAAAATTTCTATATATATATATAATATATATATTATTAAGGTATATAGACACAAAATCATCCAATTATACATATTAATATGTTTAGAGACATTTTTATTATAAAATTACTTTATATTATTTTATAATATTGATGATTTTCAAGATTTCACATCCCCTATCTTATATAAGGGAGCCTCTTATAATCTTTTAATAAAACATAAAAACCAATTTCATTAATAAAATATCTCCCAGTATCTCATAAATGAATTTCAAACCACATTCTAGAGGCCTCATTATTTCAATCACACCGTCCTTATAGGTGATAATGTGTTAATCGAAAGTGATTTTTTGAGGAAGATGTGCCATTTTTAATAAAATGTATATGTTTTATTTCTTCTTCGACATCCATAAAATATTCACCAACCATGATAAAATAATAAATCCAATATCCTAAATAAATAAAATTTTATTATTTCAATTTCATCACTGAAATCCATTTCTACATCCATCAAATGGGAATAGAAATATCATTCGTGTGTACGAAGAACTACCGCCTCGAGAACCTATATAATTAATTATCAATCACTATATCTCACGAATGATCATAATTTTGGAAGTATTTTTTATGTAAGATATTAATGAAACAGATACAAATATGAAATTATAATATTTAATTTTTTAATTACATTTCCATACACATAAAATTAATAACTTCATTCATGCATATGTGTGAACAATCACCTACACAATGAGATGTGATTTGTTTGACATCAATATATCACATGAAATATAAATATATAAAATAATATAATCATTAATAAAATATTAATTATATTATTATTATTATATAATTATCAATTATACTCACCTTTGGTCACAATGATCATTGAAAAGGGGAATTGTTACCCACGAGTATGTACGGGCTATCATCTCCATGATTATAATGTTGTTCTATTTTAAAAATCATTAATAAATGGTTTGATTTAATGTTATCAATGATGTATAAATTTTAGTAGCATGTAATTAATATTATTTTTAATATTATGTAATGATTACCACTTTGACTATTGACATCATTCCAATTTTATTTTTGACTAATGTATAGAATATCCTCAAAATAGTGTACACGAAATTAAATATTTATGTAATGGTTATAACATGATTATAAGTGTTGAAAATGGAGAATAAAAATTAAAAATTATCTAATGAAATTAAATAATTAACTGATGGTTATTATTTATGAAGATTTTTATTTTACATGATGATTTGGAATTAGGTAAATAAGTACATGAAATGTGTCTGTATTAGTGAAAATGAAATTTTATGAGTGAAATGTTGAAAATTGAATGATATTTTTGTGTTATGGGTATGTAAAGAAACTTGGATATTTCAAGGGTGGTAATTTGATATCCCATGGATGGATGGTTATGTTAGATACTCTAATGAATTGGCTATGGATGTCACTCATATTGTTGTATAATTTGTAAAAGTGACATGTATGAATGTTGACAGTATAAGGCCCCAGCCTTAAACCTTACTTAATCTTGAGTTATTACAAGATTACACATTGAGGATCTTTTCGTGTTTAGATTTTTAGAGAATTAGATCATAAAACTTGCATTACATTCCACATATAAACAAAGTGGTTACATAAAGATAGTATTCTTCATTCCCATCAATGGAAACACATTAAAAATAAAACATGGATTATTTCTTGACACATCCTTGACTCTATCATCTTATCATGTACCTTTCCCTTGACCTGTGAAAAACATTTCAAAAACTTGGGATGAGCATAAAAACTCAGTATGGGTTATAAAAACATGGAAAGGAAACATGGTTACATACATACATAAGAGTGAAATCATACTTTACCCATAAAACATAATCACTTTATCATACCTCATCAAATCATGAATAAATCATAGAAATCATAATACATAAAGGTAACTTGAGGCATTCATAACATTCTTACGTAGGGAGTAACCCTCTTGGTTACATTTGGAATACCCATCACTGTATATTCCCTAAATCTCTTCGGAGGAACCTTAACATTTCACTCCTTCGCGTTACCCAATGCATTGGAGATCTCTATCGGGCTCACCCGCCCTTAGTTTATCACGGAACCACCTGTCTTCATAATAATGCCCAAGAACCATAACATAATCGTATCACATAAAACATGCATAAAGGAAACATAACATTTCCACATTTCAATCACAAGATATCAATACAACACAAAAACATTGTGAAAACCATTTTCAATACCAAAATAAAAGTAAAGTAAAACATGGTATTTATTTTTCTTTTAAAAAGAAGGTATGGCTTGTAGAGGAAGCCGAAACTCAAATAACGGTCATGATGGCGGAGAAGTCATTGTCGCCGCATACGTACGAAAAAAACATTCCCTTTTTGTCGTTTAGTAAACGCTTCGTATAAAAAAGATTCCCTTTGAATAAACGTAAAAGTCAAAGGGGTTTATACAACGTATAAAAGAAAGTTGTGTATAAAATAAAATATGCCTCAACGAAAGGAGATTGAGACGAAGTCCCATACCTCGTAACCGACTTGACCCGACCATTATTTAATCTCCTGAATAATAAACTTGAGTTAATCCCCACTTGATTAAGAATCTTTTTCAATTTAATTATTCCTTTTATACCATGTTATGAACATCATGTAATCATTTAAGTTAATAATGTTCATTTTGTCGGTATTTGGTTCTTAAGTCAAAATAGACTTCTTACACTTACATGTTGTTAATTTGGTCATAGGTTCGTTATATCCAGAATGATATTAATGATTTGTATAACATATATGTCATATATATTGATCATATACATGTATTTATAACATTACATCACATTTAGAGGTAAGAAATGAAATGCACCGTTCATGGAGACGGTAAGCCATACGTACGCATGAACGCTACTTTCATTTATATTTCATATTTTATAGAATGGAATCATAATGATATAAAGGTATATTATAATTCCAGTATAATATCATATATAATATCATAGTTCCATCCTTTATATGTCTCACATATGGTATTTAACGAATCAATTCACTTTGAGGGGGCGGTAGTTCGCACTTCCTAAAATGAAGATATCGTGTTTACCCATAATGGAAACCATAAAGGTATGCCCAAAATGAAAAAAACAGAAGATTAAGGAAAACATAAACATATCATATATCATATACAAAAATAGTGACATCATAATGGCCACCATTGAAGGTGTTAAATGAGTATTGAACAATCATCGTTTCGGGAGGCAGAATTTCGCCATCCACGGAAACCGTTTGTTCTTTAACCATTTGATGTAGTTGTGTGAGAGTGTAGCTCAAATAAATCTTATAACAACATCCTAGTATATTGAATATACTGTTTTTGTTACAAAAGGAGTAAATAAAAAGAGTTTATGGGGTTGGAGAAGCAAAATAAAACAAATGAACATGAGAGAATGAATTTAGTTAGAAAGTGTAACTCCTTTTGATTTGAGCCTAAAGGCATCCTTTGAAAGGATTCTGCCCAAAGGGAATCCTCTAGGATGAGGAGAGGGATGTGGAGATAGTAAACGGGCAGGGTTTGGCCGAGCCAAAGGCTTGAGAAGTGTGTGAAATGAGGTAGAGCTGGGGGCCTTTTATAAGAGGAGAGGAGGGGCACTTTTGGAAAGTAAAGAAATATTACTTTATTTGAAAATGTGTTTCGGTTTTAAAAGGTCCCACATTGATATAATTCGTGGATAAGGTGATAAGGCTTCGAAATCCACTCATCCAATTGGTTTTGGCAATGTGTAGTTCATAGATTTTTCATTATCTTTCCATTTTATTTAAATCGTCAAATAATGATGTCATCACTGCATCATTATTATGTCATAAATAATTTAATTTATTTAATGTCTAAAAATCATTAAAAAAATACTATGATGTAGGAAATCTTTTTAGATTTCCAATTACTCTTTATAATCAAAAATCTTATCTTTATAGCCCCATGTAAAATTTTTTTCGTAAAACATCTCTTGTTTGTGTCATTTTTACTTTAACATTTAATAAAAAGATATTTATGTCATTTCCAAACCAAAGTGTCTCCATATGGTCCCCAAGTTGACCCATGGCTTGTATTGGTCGGAAATGACACAACAAATAAGGTTGGGACATGTGTCTAGGTCATTTCATATTATTAAAGCATTATTTATACCTTAAACTACACTAATTACCACTAATCGCGATTAAAAACTTAATAAGTTACTATTCACCAAAAAATTATTATAATCTCATTGAACCACATTTTACTTCTTAATGACAACCATGTATGTCGGATTTTAAAAATTCAATACACATTAGTGGTAAAATTTCATTTAACTGAAAAATCAGTTTGCTTGATTACCACTTAGTGGTTTCACTATTCATCGAAAATTGAAGTTTTTCAGAAAATTACCAAAAATTCACCCTAAGCTATATTTGATATTCAGAATTCAAAAATGAAGTCTATTTTACAAAACTAATATCATATAAGTCACATTAATTAATTTAATAATTAATTCCCGCTGCCAGAGCAAATAGCGTGTTTTTACAAAACAATAAGTATCAAAAGATTGACACCAGTTTAAGTCTAATTTCAAATTGAAATTGATTCCAATGACCACCATTGGATAATATGGTAAAAATATATTCTAATTTCAATTAAAAAACAATTCAAAACATAATATAATCATATAAATAAATTAGGTTAAAAAGCAGTTTTGATGTAAAATGCAGTATTTTTCACTATTCATTAAAAAAATGAACATTGTCAAAAAAATACCAAAAATTCACAAAAGGTAAATTTTGATGTCCCAATCATAAAGGATAAGTTTATTTTGACAAAAATAGTTTATAAAATTGTCAAAATATAGATTCAAAAAGGTTTTCCCATCATAAGGCAGTAAAACAATCTTTTAAGAATATTAGTGTATTACATGCTTAAGATTGGATTTATTTTCATTTTAAGCCTCTAAAACACTATCTTAATCATTAATAGACATATGTAAAAATATCTATTATTCATTACTTACTTGGGATTTTACATCCTTCCCCCCTTTAAAAAATTGTGTCCCCGCAATTTATTTACTTATCAAATAAATGGGGGTACTTATCCCTCATTGCATTTTCAGATTCCCATGTTGCCTCTTCAATCATGTGGTTTTTCCACAAAACCTTTACCTGCTTAATCACCTTATTCCGTAACACTTGATCCCTGTGGTCAAGAATCTGGACCGGTTGTTCCTCATAAGATAGGTTCTCTTCCAGCTGAACTACCTCTGGACTCAAAACATGAGATGGATCTGGCATATACTTTCTCAACATCGAAATGTGAAAAACATTGTGTACCTGAGATAAACTCGGAGGTAAAGCCACTCGGTATGCAACTGATCCAACTCTCTCCAGAATTTCATATGGTCCAATGAACCTTGGACTCAACTTTCCTTTCATACGAAATCTCATCACACTTTTCCAAGGAGAAACCTTGAGAAAAACATGATCACCTACCTCGAAAGATAGATCCTTCCTCCGGTTATCCGCATAACTCTTCTGCCTGCTCTGAGCTGTTCTCATGTGTTTCTGAATCAGCTGAACTTTTTCTGCCATCTCTTCTACCAATTCTGGTCCCATCAACTTCCTTTCACCCACTTCATCCCAGAAAGCTGGAGTTCGACACCGCTTCCCATATAATGCCTGAAATGGTGCCATATGTATACTGGAATGAAAACTGTTATTATATGAAAATTCAACCAAAGAAAGATGTTGGTCCCAACTTCCCTGATAATCCATAGAACAAGCTCGTAGCATATACTCCAATGTCTGAATTGTTCGTTCTGACTGCCCATCTGATTGAGGATGAAAAGATGTACTAGAATTTAATTGAGTACCCAACGACTTCTGAAGGCCTTTCCAAAAGTTAGAAGTAAACCTGGGATCACGATCCGATACAATGGAGAGAGGAACTCCTTATAACCTCACTATCTCTTTAAGATACAAACGGGAAATTTGATCAAGAGAGATAGTATCTCGTATAGCAAGGAAATGAGCAGATTTGGTTAAGCGATCAACAATAACCCAGATTGCATTATTTCCTCGAGATGTATTCAGTAATCCAATAACAAAGTCCATGGATATATTCTCCCATTTCCACTTTGGCACTGGTAAAGGCTGAAGCATCCCTTTCGGTATCTGCCGCTCTGCTTTAACCTGCTGTCAAGTCAAACACTTCACAGTAAAATCAGCAATGTCTCTTTTCATTCCATCCCACCACTAATACTCCCGCAGATCTCTATACATATTAGTACTGCCCGGATGAACTGAAAACAGAGAACTATGAGCTTCACATAACAGCTCTCTCTTCAACTGTGAATCAAAAGGCACACACAATCTCTTCCCAAATCTCAAAACACAATCACTATCAATATTGAATTCAGGAAACTTACCTTTCTGAACCAGCTCTACCTTTTTCTGCAACTCACTGTCTTGCTTCTGTGCTTACTTGATTCTATCTGATAGAGAACATCTCACTGATACCTGAAACAAAACAGAAGGACTTCCTGCACCAACAACTTCTATGCCAAAGTTCATCAAACTGTTAACCAAAGTATCACGTTCCAAATGCAACATTGTTAATGATGCATTACTTTTTCCACTCAAAGCATCAGCCACTTTATTTGCTTTTCCCGGATGGTAATGAATTGTACAATCATAATCCTTGATTAATTCTAGCCATCTCCTCTGTCTCATGTTTAACTCTTTCTGAGTGAATATATACTTTAAACTTTTGTGATCGGTATATATTTCACACTTTACTCCATACAAATGATGCCTCCAAATTTTTAAAGCAAAAACAACAGCAGCTAATTCCAAATCATGTGTAGGGTAATTTACCTCATGAGTTTTCAACTGTCGTGAAGCATAAGCAATTACCTGATCATTCTGCATTAGGACGCAACAAAGTCCTTTCAATGAAGCATCATTGTATATAACAAACTCACCATTCCTGGAAGGTAGTGCCAAAACGGGAGCATTCACCAATCTTCTTTTCAATTCCTGAAAACAATCATCACATTCTTTTGTCCAGACAAACTTAACACCCTTCCGAGTTAGCTTAGTCATTGGACTAGATAACCGTGAAAAATTTCTAACAAACCTTCGGTAATAGCCTTCCAAACCAAGGAAGCTACGAATCTCGGTTACATTTTTGGGTCTTGGCCATTCTTCCACAACTTTTTTTTTGCAGGATCAACAGTTATTCCATCTTTAGAAACAATGTGACCAAGGAAAGAAATTTGTTGCAACCAAAACTCACACTTTCTGAATTTCCCATACAATTTCTTTTCTTTTAAGGTTTGCAAGATAACCCTTAAATGTTTTTCATTCTCCTCTTTACTTTTAGAAAACACCAAAATATCATCAATGAAAACCACCACAAACTTATCCAGGAACTCATGGAAAATTCTATTCATTAAGTCCATGAATATAGCAGGTGCATTGGTTAGCCCAAAAGGCATTACTAAAAATTCATAATGGCCATATCTCGTACGGAACGCGGTCTTCAGAATATCTGCCTCCATTACCTTCAGCTGATGGTACCCCGATCTCAAGTCAATCTTTGAAAAAAACCGAGCTCCCTGGAGCTGATCAAACAAATCATCAATATGAGGCAAAGGATATTTGTTCTTAAGAGTGATATTATTCAAGGCTCTATAATCACTGAAAAGTCTCATAGAACCATCTTTCTTTTTAACAAATAAAACAGGGGCAACCCATGGTGATGTGATAGGTCTAATGAAACCTTTCTCTAATAAATCTTGCAATTGCTCCTTCAACTCTAAAAGTTCAATTTGTGCCATTCGATAAGGGGGTTTTGAAATTGGCTTAGCATCAGGAACTAAGTCAACAGTAAACTCAACTTCCCGATCTGGTATTATTCCAGAAAACTCATCCGGAAAAACATTAGGATAATCATTTACCACTGGCACATCATTAATCTGAATAGTTCCTTTATTTTCAACGACGTGTGCATGGTAACATTCATTTCCATCTTTTACATGTTTCTCGTCCTCTTGATATGTTATCAAAAGTAAGAGTTCATTCTTGTAAACAAACTGAAAGTCTTTATGAAAAGAAACTTCTTTATCTCTACATTCAATCTTAGCATGGTAAATAGAGAGCCAATCCATACCCAGGATAACATCAAACTCTACTAGAGGTAGAACAATAAGGTTTTCAAGTAGGTTCTTTCCACAGATAAGGATAGGAAGATTCTTATAAATTCTTTTTGCCTCAACATTCCCCCCAGGTGTTTTTACCAAAAGTTCAAGAGTCATTTCTTGAGATGGCATTCCCATTTTAATAGAAAAGGTTTCAGAGATGAAAGAATGTGTAGACCCCGAATCAAACAACACACTGGCATAATCTGAAAAAACAAACAATGTACCTGATACAACTTCATTTGATGGCCCGACATATGCTGAAGTAGTTTCAAAGGATTTCACCACCCCTTTCTGCTTGTAGTCTAACTGCTTCCCATCACTCAAGCTCCTTGTCGGACACTCGTTTGCAAAGTGACCCATCTCATTGCACTTATAACATTTCACTAACTGTAAATAAAATTTGTTCTTACCTTCACCTTGATCCCTTTCAGTGAAACCACGAGCCTTATGTCCCATATTACCACATCGGTAGCACTTTCCAGAATTCAGAAGACATTCCCCAGTATGCCTTTTGCCACATTTATCACAAACTGGAAAATTAGTTCTCTTACCATCAGACTTTTTTGAAGAATTCTTACCTTTCTCCTGCCACCTCGGTCTCTTCTTCTGCTGGTTGTTATAGAAAACTTGGTCATCGGAAAACTCCATTTCCACCTTCTCAGCACATCGAACAAGCTTTTCATAACTTTTAAACTCACGAGAAGCTAATTCCCTTTGATATTTTAGCTTTAATCCTGAGTAAAAACGATTGATTTTACAATCAAGGTCTCGGATAAAATTTGGAGCATACCTTGCCAATCGAGTGAACCTTTCTTCATAGGCAGCCACTGAGTCTTCCTCTTGCCTCAATTCCAAGAATTGCTTTTCCATCCTAAGTTGAACAGCCTTAGGAAAATACTTCTCAAGAAACATACCTTTGAATTCATCCCAGTCAAGAGCATCAATCTCATCGGCGTCCCTGATATTTTTAACCATAGACCACCACTGATCTGCTTCACCCTCCAAACGGTAAATAACAAGACTAACCTTTTGATTGTCTGAACACACCATGACATCAAAAATCTTCTCCAGTGCTTTAATCCACCCTTCAGCTAGCACAGGGTCAGATGATCCTCTGAATGATTGTGGATGTTGCCTCATGAAATGTTCCACCACTGACATGTTCCTCTGCGGTTGGTCTGGCTGATCTCGTGTATGGATACCACCACCATTTATCGCTTGAGTCAACTGCGCCATTACTGCAACAAACTATTCAGTTCCAATTCCGACCATCTCAGGATGCTGATTCGGAAGGTTATTTCCTTTTGTATTCCTTCCTAGCACTTCTTCCCTGTTTCCTCTGCGGAAAACCATTCTGAACAAACATGTCTTAGATGAAGCAACATGGTAATCTTTAAATGCTATATCATTTCGAAAAAAAATATTTTTGGATAATCATTTAATAGAATTATAACTCCTAAAGTTATCTAAACTGACCTTTGATACCAACTATATGGCCCCACCCTTAAACCATACATAATCTTGAGTTATTACAAGATTACACATTGAGGATCTTTTCGGGTTTAGAGTTTTAGAGAATTAGATCCTAAAACTTGCATTACATTCCACATATAAACAATGTGGTTACATAAAGATAGTATTCTTCATTCCCATCAATGGAAACACATTAAAAATAAAACATGGATTATTTCTTGACACATCCTTGACTCTATCATCTTATCATGTACCTTTCCCTTGACCTGTGAAAAACATTTCAAAAACATGGGATGAGCATAACAACTCAGTATGGGTTATAAAAACATGGAAAGGAAACATGGGTCCATACATACATAAGAGTGAAATCATACTTTACCCATAAAACATAATCACTTTAACATACCTCATCAAATCATGAATAAATTATAGAAATCATAAGACATAAAGGTAACTTGAGGCATTCATAACATTCTTACATAGGGAGTAACCCTCTTGGTTACGTTTGGAATACCCATCACAGTATATTCCATAAATCTCTTCGGAGGAACCTTAATGTTTCACTCCTTCGCATTACCCAATGCATTGGAGAGCTATATCAGGCTCACCCACCCTTAGTTTATCACCGAACCACCCGTCTTCATAATAATGCCCAAGAACCATAACATAATCGTATCACATAAAACATGCATAAAGGAAACATAAAATTTCCACATTTCAATCACAAGATATCAATACAACACAAAAGCATTGTGAAAACCATTTTCAATACCAAAATAAAAGAAAAGTAAAACATGGTATTTATTTTTCATTTAAAAAGAAGGTATGGCTTGTAGAGGAAGCCGAAACTCAAATAACGGTCATGACGGCGAAGAAGTCGTTGTCGCCGCATTCGTACGACAAAAACATTCCCTTTTTGTCGTTTAGTAAACGCTTCGTATAATCAAGATTCCCTTTGAATAAACGTAAAAGTCAAAGGGGTTTATACACCGTATAAAAGAAAGTTGTGTATAAAATAAAATATGCCTCAACGAAAGGAGATTGAGACGAAGTCCCATACCTCGTATCCGACTTGACCCGACCGTTATTTAATCTCCTGAATAATAAACATGAGTTAATATCCACTTGCTTAAGAATCTTTTTCAAGTTAATTATTCCTTTTATACCATGTTATTAACATCATGTAATCATTTAAGTTAATAATGTTCATTTTGTCGGTATTTGGTTCTTAAGTCAAAATAGACTTCTTACACTTACATGTTGTTAATTTGGTCATAGGTTCGTTATATCCAGAATGATATTAATGATTTGGATAACATATATGTCATATATATTCATCATATACATGTATTTATAATATTACATCACATTTAGAGGTAAGAAATGAAATGCACCGTTCATGGAGACGGTAAGCCGTACGTACCAATGAACGCTACGTTCATTTCTATTTCTTATTTTATAGAATGGAATCATAATGATATAAAGGTATATTATAATTCCAGTATAATATCATATATAATATCATAGTTCCATCCTTTATATGTCCCACATATGGTATTTAACGAATCAAATCACTTTGAGGGGGCGGTAGTCCGCACTTCCTAAAATGAAGATATCGTGTTTACCCATAATGGAAACCATAAAGGTATGCCCAAAATGAAAAAAACAGAAGCTTAAGGAAAACATAAACATATCATATATAATATACAAAAATAGTGACATCATAATGGCCACCTTTGAAGGTTTTAAATGAGTATTGATCAATCATCGTTTCGGGAGGCAGAATTTCTCCATCCACGGAAACCGTATGTTCTTTAACCATTTGATGTAGTTGTGTGAGAGTGTAGCTCAAATAAATCTTATAAAAACATCCTATTATATTGAATATACTATTGTTGTTACAAAAGGAGTAAATAAAAAGAGTTTAGGGGGTTGGAGAAGCAAAATAAAACAAATGAACATGAGAGAATGAATTACCTTAAAAAGTGTAACTCCTTTTGATTTGAGCCTAAAGGCTTCCTTTGAAAGGATTATTCCCAAAGGGAATCCTCTAGGATGAGGAGAGGGATGTGGAGAGCGTAAATGGGCAGGGGTTGGCCGAGTCAAAGGCTTGAAAAGTGTGTGAAATGAGGTAGAGGTGGGGGCCTTTTATAAGAGGAGAGGAGGGGCACTTTTGGAAAGTAAAGAAATATTACTTTATTTGAAAATGTGTTTCGGTTTTAAAAGGTCCCACATTGATATAATTAGTGGATAAGGTGATAAGGCTTCGAAATTCACTCATCCAATTGGGTTTGGCCATGTTTAGTTCATAGATGTTACATTATCTTTCCATTTTATTTAAATCATCAAATAATGATGTCATCGCTGCATCATTATTATGTCATAAATATTTTAATTTATTTAATGTCTAAAAATCATAAAACAAATACTATGATGTAGGAAATATTTTTATATTTCCAATGAATATTTATAATCAAACATCTGATCATTATAACCCCATGTAAAAATTGATTGTGTAAAACATCTCTTGTTTGTGTCATTTTTACTTTAACATTTAATAAAAAGTTATTTATGTCATTTCCAAACCAAAGTGTCTCCATGTGGTCCCCAAGTTGACCCATGACTTATCTTGGTAGGCCATGACACAACCAATAAGGTTGGGACATGTGTCTAGGTCATTTCATATTATTAAAGCATTATTTATACCTTAAACTACACTAATTACCACTAATCGCGATTAAAAACTTAATAAGTTACTATTCACCAAAAAATTATTATAATCTCATTGAACCACATTTTACTTCTTAATGACAACCATGTATGTCAGATTTTAAAAATTCAATACACATTAGTGGTAAACATTTATTTAACTGAAAAATCAGTTTGCTTGATTACCACTTAGTGGTTTCACTATTCATCAAAAATTGAAGTTTTTCAGAAAATTACCAAAAATTCACCCTAAGCTATATTTGATATTCCGAATTCAAAAATGAAGTCTATTTTACAAAATTCAAATCATATAACATTCTTACGTAGGGAGTAACCCTCTTGGTTACATTTGGAATACCCATCACTGTATATTCCCTAAATCTCTTCGGAGGAACCTTAACATTTCACTCCTTCGCGTTACCCAATGCATTGGAGATCTCTATCGGGCTCACCCGCCCTTAGTTTATCACGGAACCACCTGTCTTCATAATAATGCCCAAGAACCATAACATAATCGTATCACATAAAACATGCATAAAGGAAACATAACATTTCCACATTTCAATCACAAGATATCAATACAACACAAAAACATTGTGAAAACCATTTTCAATACCAAAATAAAAGTAAAGTAAAACATGGTATTTATTTTTCTTTTAAAAAGAAGGTATGGCTTGTAGAGGAAGCCGAAACTCAAATAACGGTCATGATGGCGGAGAAGTCATTGTCGCCGCATACGTACGAAAAAAACATTCCCTTTTTGTCGTTTAGTAAACGCTTCGTATAAAAAAGATTCCCTTTGAATAAACGTAAAAGTCAAAGGGGTTTATACAACGTATAAAAGAAAGTTGTGTATAAAATAAAATATGCCTCAACGAAAGGAGATTGAGACGAAGTCCCATACCTCGTAACCGACTTGACCCGACCATTATTTAATCTCCTGAATAATAAACTTGAGTTAATCCCCACTTGATTAAGAATCTTTTTCAATTTAATTATTCCTTTTATACCATGTTATGAACATCATGTAATCATTTAAGTTAATAATGTTCATTTTGTCGGTATTTGGTTCTTAAGTCAAAATAGACTTCTTACACTTACATGTTGTTAATTTGGTCATAGGTTCGTTATATCCAGAATGATATTAATGATTTGTATAACATATATGTCATATATATTGATCATATACATGTATTTATAACATTACATCACATTTAGAGGTAAGAAATGAAATGCACCGTTCATGGAGACGGTAAGCCATACGTACGCATGAACGCTACTTTCATTTATATTTCATATTTTATAGAATGGAATCATAATGATATAAAGGTATATTATAATTCCAGTATAATATCATATATAATATCATAGTTCCATCCTTTATATGTCCCACATATGGTATTTAACGAATCAATTCACTTTGAGGGGGCGGTAGTCCGCACTTCCTAAAATGAAGATATCGTGTTTACCCATAATGGAAACCATAAAGGTATGCCCAAAATGAAAAAAACAGAAGATTAAGGAAAACATAAACATATCATATATCATATACAAAAATAGTGACATCATAATGGCCACCATTGAAGGTGTTAAATGAGTATTGAACAATCATCGTTTCGGGAGGCAGAATTTCGCCATCCACGGAAACCGTTTGTTCTTTAACCATTTGATGTAGTTGTGTGAGAGTGTAGCTCAAATAAATCTTATAACAACATCCTAGTATATTGAATATACTGTTTTTGTTACAAAAGGAGTAAATAAAAAGAGTTTATGGGGTTGGAGAAGCAAAATAAAACAAATGAACATGAGAGAATGAATTTAGTTAGAAAGTGTAACTCCTTTTGATTTGAGCCTAAAGGCATCCTTTGAAAGGATTCTGCCCAAAGGGAATCCTCTAGGATGAGGAGAGGGATGTGGAGATAGTAAACGGGCAGGGTTTGGCCGAGCCAAAGGCTTGAGAAGTGTGTGAAATGAGGTAGAGCTGGGGGCCTTTTATAAGAGGAGAGGAGGGGCACTTTTGGAAAGTAAAGAAATATTACTTTATTTGAAAATGTGTTTCGGTTTTAAAAGGTCCCACATTGATATAATTCGTGGATAAGGTGATAAGGCTTCGAAATCCACTCATCCAATTGGTTTTGGCAATGTGTAGTTCATAGATTTTTCATTATCTTTCCATTTTATTTAAATCGTCAAATAATGATGTCATCACTGCATCATTATTATGTCATAAATAATTTAATTTATTTAATGTCTAAAAATCATTAAAAAAATACTATGATGTAGGAAATCTTTTTAGATTTCCAATTACTCTTTATAATCAAAAATCTTATCTTTATAGCCCCATGTAAAATTTTTTTCGTAAAACATCTCTTGTTTGTGTCATTTTTACTTTAACATTTAATAAAAAGATATTTATGTCATTTCCAAACCAAAGTGTCTCCATAGGGTCCCCAAGTTGACCCATGGCTTGTATTGGTCGGACATGACACAACAAATAAGGTTGGGACATGTGTCTAGGTCATTTCATATTATTAAAGCATTATTTATACCTTAAACTACACTAATTACCACTAATCGCGATTAAAAACTTAATAAGTTACTATTCACCAAAAAATTATTATAATCTCATTGAACCACATTTTACTTCTTAATGACAACCATGTATGTCGGATTTTAAAAATTCAATACACATTAGTGGTAAAATTTCATTTAACTGAAAAATCAGTTTGCTTGATTACCACTTAGTGGTTTCACTATTCATCGAAAATTGAAGTTTTTCAGAAAATTACCAAAAATTCACCCTAAGCTATATTTGATATTCAGAATTCAAAAATGAAGTCTATTTTACAAAACTAATATCATATAAGTCACATTAATTAATTTAATAATTAATTCCCGCTGCCAGAGCAAATAGCGTGTTTTTACAAAACAATAAGTATCAAAAGATTGACACCAGTTTAAGTCTAATTTCAAATTGAAATTGATTCCAATGACCACCATTGGATAATATGGTAAAAATATATTCTAATTTCAATTAAAAAACAATTCAAAACATAATATAATCATATAAATAAATTAGGTTAAAAAGCAGTTTTGATGTAAAATGCAGTATTTTTCACTATTCATTAAAAAAATGAACATTGTCAAAAAAATACCAAAAATTCACAAAAGGTAAATTTTGATGTCCCAATCATAAAGGATAAGTTTATTTTGACAAAAATAGTTTATAAAATTGTCAAAATATAGATTCAAAAAGGTTTTCCCATCATAAGGCAGTAAAACAATCTTTTAAGAATATTAGTGTATTACATGCTTAAGATTGGATTTATTTTCATTTTAAGCCTCTAAAACACTATAATAATCATTAATAGACATATGTAAAAATATCTATTATTCATTACTTACTTGGGATGTTACAGACAGTATTGTAATTAAATTTGTAAGAGATAATTTTATAGAATTATACAACATGGTTATTCCATTTTAGATTAATTATGTCCCAATATACCTACTTATATTTCATATTCATTATTATGAGGTTTTATAGATTTTTTTTATAATCAAAAGGTAGGATAATGATATTTTTGAATTGATGATCCATTATTTGTGGTAAAAATGTATCATTTTAAAGAAATTTTTTATTAATTCCACAATAAAAAAGAGTTTCATTTATTATTTCCCCTACTGATCATATTTTAACCGTCCCAAATTTATTAATTTTTTTAAAAATTCTTAATATTTGTAAGGGAAAAGAATATTTCATGATTAAATTGTTAAATATGTGTCTCAAAAAGATTTAATGTTTTTTAAAAATGGTTTTATTTGGTGGAAAAATGTACAGAGAGTTCAGGTGTTTAGATGTAATGTATGGGTATACTTTTAAGTGTTTTCAATAATTCTCTAAATCTATAATCTGAATAGAACCCCAAAAGTAAAATCTCATTTAAAAAAATATAAAAAGACATGATTAAGTATGGCTGCATACAATTTTTATTAATGGATGGTTTATATAACATTGGAGATTAGCATTTCTTCTTAATATATAAGAATATTATCATAGATTTAAAACTTTAACAATTACCATATGTTAACATTAATAGAAACCTCCTTTTAGGATTTGCAATATGAAAATTTATGGTTCCCAACATTATATATTGAGTCATTTGTTTTTGAGTTAATTATGAGTTATTACATTTTGGGATAAAAAATGAATCTTATCTGATAATTATTGGGGATAAAATAGGTTAATGTTATTTTTTAGGATGTTTTTAAAATTTGATTATTTTTATAAGTATTATATTAATATATTTATCGAAAAGGGACAACCCACTTGATAAGTAATATCTTATCTCATCTTGAAAGGCCATGGGAATTGGCCCCACAACTAATGGGAGTCATCGGTGAATATCCAACCACTGTTCAATGTGTGTTACTAATTTATAGAGAATTTCGTTTTTTGTTAAATGATTTTATGGGAAAATATAATTTGATTTTGGTAACTAATGATATATCGTAAATAAATAAATATATATATATATATATATATATATATTTCAATTGGAATGGAAAATGACTTAGTGATTAAGGGATTATATGTTATTTTAGAAGACGTTCACAATTCTGGGAATCTTATACGATTAAGGTAAATATAATATTATTTTGTTTTGTAGTAGGAATAATGTTTAAATTTTATTTTTGAATATTAAATTATTTTAGTCATCATATATAGTGATTCATGAATTTTTTTGGAAATGGTTATCATATCTCGAATATTTTTAGAGAAATAAAGTTTTCATATAATAGTTAATGAAAATTTGGCATTATTTCGACATAATTGTTAATAATATATTGGATTATCTTGTGAAAAAATCCTTTTGGATTTTGGGTGTCAATATTAGTTTTGATTGTAATGAGAAAATTTCATGATATTTATTTATAAAATGGTTTAGGTTGAACATTGGGTATCATTATTGAATTTTGGAGATTAATGTAGTATATCATCATATAATGGTTTACTATTTTTGGGGAATTATATTATCTTATTGTAACCATTTTTGTGTTGGTAATTTTTTCATTATAGGAGAAATAGATAGAAAATATTATGTGGATTGTGTGATTCTAAAGATATTGATTCTAGTGATTCAGATCTGAACGAAGAATCTTGAATACTCACCATATGGAGAAAAACAATAGATTGAGGTGAGATTTTATTAACATATGAAACTATAAATTTCGTGTATGTATGTTTACATATTCAATTGATATAGTTAGTTAATTGATTCATCAACTCTATGTAATGGATCATAAACCAAAAAGGTATTTTTTTTAAATTTATCAATTACCTTTGAATAACCACACATATATTTTTTATGATGGTTAACATTCCTTTAATCAAGTTCAGTATCACCGAATATTAGTTCAGGTGTGTTAGTTTTCACATCCACATGCATATATTCCAATTTGGAACATTAGTATGTGTTGTCTTATGTAGCCTTCATAATTCCCTTTCATTCATCTAATATGGAGGTTTTAATAAACCTTTTCCTATTGTGGGATTTCAATAAATTTAGTACAAATATTAAAACCCTATCCACCAATATCAATTTAAAATTGATAGTATTAAATTTATTATTGGTGTGGATGTAAAATCAATAGTTCTTATGAATAAAACTCTATATTCGATTGTTTACATGATAAACCACATCGAGCATAAAATAAAAACTAAATATTCTTATTTAATATGTTAGTTTTCACATAGTCAATATAATGTCAAGTATTGGGGTTTATAAATGTATTTATAATTTTTTATTTTGTGTCAAAATAATTATAGATAAATGAAAAATGCTTTTGGAAATAAAATAAAAAGTTTTTCTATAAAACATCTTAAGTGTGCACATGTGTGTTTTATACCGATACATTATTAAATCACTCATGGTCTATAATATTAAATATATATATATATATATATATTTAATTTACTTTATAACATACATATTATGTGTTTTATAGACATTACATAAGAATAAATCCAATTTTACGAATAAAAGAAATATTTCTAAAAAGGGAGTTTTGTTGCATTTTGATGTAACAATTATTTTAAATCTAGTTTTTGGGACTTTTAATAAATAAATTGTACAAAATAAAATTGTTTTTTAATCATAGAATAAAAATTTTCATTGGTTGAATTTTTTTTATTTTTCTGATGAGTTTCATGTTTTGATGAATAGTGAAAACATAATGTATTTTAATTGAAAACTAGGTTTTCATCAAAATAATTTATTATGTTAAATTATATTTTTTAGTGGTTTGAAGGTATAAATAGATAATGTTTTTATAAGTTATCCCAATTAATTTCATTCAAATCAATTTCAAATTGAAAATGGATATAAAATCATTGTAAAATTTTGAACGCTTTACATTAAAAACCCATTTTCTCATTCCATCAATGTGGTGGATTTTTAATTAATTTATACAAATTATAAGTTTTGAATTTGGAAGATTTTATAAAGCATATTTTCATTTAGAAAGAAAATATTATTAAAATGGGTATATTTAATTTTTTAACAATATGAATAGTATCTTTTCTATTTTATTTTAAATTACCTCCCTTAAGGGTAAATTGGGAAATTAAAGGTTAAAATATTATTATAGTTTAATAATGTAACGTTAAATGTTTTCCTAATTTCAAGTGATAATTTTATTTAAAAATTCATTGGTCTCGTATATGGATTCTATAAGTGATCTTTTTGTCAATATATATTCTTTAGAAATAATAAATTTTTATTAATATCTATATAATTTAATTATAATTTTTAGTGGGAATATAATTACCATAAATGGTGACATAATGGTGATAAATTAATTGTTTAATTAATAAGAAAATCAAACAAATGATATTAAAATATTAAAATAAATATAATTTTATAGAGTTAAAATCATAAACAGATTTTATATATTTAATTAATATTTTAGGGAAATTATAATAGTGTTTATTATATGATATCAATTTATTATGACATAATAAAAATGTCAATGAATTAATAGTGTCTAAATTGACATTATTGATATTTTAAAATAAAAATTACTGTATGAAATGATTTAAATACATAAAAATCTATAATGAGGCCAAATGATTGGTATATGTACCAAAATTTCATAAATGGATCATTTATTGGTCGTCTATAATTTTATTATAAATAAATTAATCCTCAAAGTTTAAACTACACGATTCAATGTATTAATTAAAATGGTTAAATGTGGGTTCATGCTAAAAGATAAGTGATAAAAAGTTGTAAAAACTTATATATTTTTTGGATGAAGGTACATCGACCCAAAATTATCCTACATTAGAAATTAAAATTTTTTTATCCATTTTTATTATAGAATTAATTTATATTAATTTTATATTTTGAAGATATCCATGATTTCCCATCCCCTCAATTTTAAATGAGTGCATCTTCCTCTATTTTAATGACACTTAAAAACTATTTTTGGGCCATGTAATTCCCAAATACATGACTATAATTCCTTAAAAAAAATCTATGGACAATTTTTTATGAATGAAAACCTTTTTAGAGGTGTTAATTTTTTAATCAAATGTGATTTTCTGAGGAAGATATATCATTTTCAATCATGTATTTATATATTATTTCTTCATCCACATATATCAGATATTATTTACTCTGGATGAAATAAGAAATAAAATATCAACAATATACTAAAATGTTATCATGTTAATATCATCACCTAAATCCACTGCCACTTTTATCAAATCAGAAAAGAATTATTATCTGTTTGTATGAAAAAGTACCGCCTCCTAAATCAATATTATTTATTTTCCACCACTATCAATCAATAATAGTAATAATTATGGAATTAAAGATTATATATGATATTCATGACATATTTATATTAATTAAGTAATTATATTTAATTTATTTTATTACTGTCCAAAAAACATAAAAATGATAACGTCATTTGTACATAACAGTGAACTATCTCCTCCACGAAGTGATGAGACTCGTTTTTAATCCCCAAGTCACATGAATGCGATATATAAGTGTATTTATGTTATTAAAATAATATTAATGATATAACCATCATTTTTTAAAGATAAATATTACATACCTTCTTTTTATAATGATGGTTATAAAATTAAAGTGTTTCCCATGGATATGTACAACCTACAGCCTGTATGATTCAAACATTGTTTATTCTTCGTAACCATACCATAATGTTTTTATTTAAATGAAAAATTCAGTTATAAATTTTATTATTATTTATTATTATTATTCTAGATATGATGTACTAATTAAAACGTTGAATATTAACATCATTCCGTGTTCAATTTTGACTCAAGTATCAAATATTGACAAAATATATAACATTAACTGAAATAATTATGTAAGTTTATAAAATTACTATCAGTAATACAAAAGGGATATTATAAATTAATAATTATCCAATGAATTTTGATAATTAAATAACATTTATTATCTAGGAATACCATGATTTTTTCTGATGAGTCGTAATTAATGTAATGGAATCTTTAACTAAAAAAGGGTTTAAATGGTTTAAGGATTTATTCTTCTCATTATTTCAATTTCATGTCGATGTTTTCAAAATGTTTTTATATGAATGTTTTTAAATGGAAATTAATGTTTTGGAATGAGAATTATTTAATTTATTTGAAATATTTTAATGTGTTATGGGACACATTGATTTAAAAATGGAATGTTTATTTTATAACATGAAATGTTTTCATATGAGTGAAAATAAAATTCCAAGAGTGTCATGTTGAAAATATAAATCATTTATGTGTTATAACAATATTAAGGTACTTGTACATTTGATGGGTGGTTACATGGTAATTAAGGGATGTGTGGTTATATTATAAACTCCAACATAGTGGGCATAGATGTAAGTCATATGACTTTTCCATTTGTAAGAGTGACTTGTATGAAAGTTTACCCTATAGTTAATTCATTTTTAAGAATTAAATTTATGAAAATTTTACAAATAGTTATTTATTTTTAATATAATTTAATACCATGTTACCTACTTATCTTTTATATGTTTTATTGTGAGTTTTTATGGATATGATTTTATTTTACAAAGCTGATATAATTATATTTTTAAATGATGATTCTTTATTCATGGATACATTTTATGTATTTAATGAATTGATTAATTTGGATTCACTGTAAAAATGGTTATTTTGTTTTTCGCATACGAATATATTTATTTCACCTTACATTTAAAAAAATTCATAGTTCTTAATATTGTTAAGGGGAAAAAGTTGTCATGATGAATGAAATAAAGACATGTGTAGAAAATAAGGTATATTTTAAAAAAGGGGTCATTTAGTGGAAAATTTGATATTGAGTATATGTGTTGAAATGTAATTAATGGTTATGCATTGTAAAACTATTTCTAATATTCTAAAACTCTAAATTGAAAAGATCATCAAATGTAAATTCTAGTAAAAAAACACCAGAATATGTAATCATTAAGGCTAGGCCCTTACAGATCAGACATAAAAAAATTAGTCACTCATGCCAATGAGATGAAAAGTTCGTCAATCCTTCGATTATAGTAGTGATTCATGATTTTCACCTAATTCTTTATCTAGATATCTACAGAAAAACAATGACTACTAAAAAATATAGGTGAATAATACAGGAGATCCCCATGATGAGACAGTAGTCTAGAAGAATCCATTTTTAATTATATATTCTACAAGATTCATCTACTCTTGTAACTCAAAAAAACTATCTGATAAAGATCCATGAAAATTTGAGATTATCCAAATTGAAAATCTAGTTTAATCATGATATGATTTTGAGGGGGTAAAATAAAAAAATCATTCAAAAAATATCCATAAACTCGTTGATTACCCATGGAGCCACATCCACCCAGGATTCTATATATTCTATTAAATAATCTATTGTCAATTAAATTAATTTCTCCATACATCTACATCTCAACAGAAAACTATAAGAACTGAAAAAAATTTCATGTCGGACACCAATTTCTGAGAACACATATCAAATTTGTAAGTAGTTGATAATCACATATTTTGAAGAAAAAATTAGTTTAAATTGATGATAAAATCATACAATTCTATCTATAGAAATAATATTTTCTACAATGACTGATATGGACCAATTATATGTTTACACCTGAGAAAACATAAAATAAGCTTCCATAGTCTCCAATTAGAATAATATACACTAGGGGTATTGGAAGGCTCTCTATATGTATCACAAAAGAATGGAATTTATTGTGTGAAAAAAACGAGTGAAAATTTCCAACATTAATCACGGAACAATAAATATTAGATGACAAGTTAATCATATTCAAAATCATATCCGGACACTCTAGGAATTTCACATACAGAAAATGAATTTAACATCACAACTGGACCGACTATGTCTGTGATGGAAGGTAACATTACCTGACACATGTCTCCATGTATTCTGGAGGTTTATGACTACCAGTGAGGGTATATGTCCATCAATAGGGAGACTATAAGCCTAGTTTTACAACATATGATCAATAATAAATAATGAAAATATATTAAATATTTAGAGTAATCATGAGGAAACATAAATGGATTATATGTCATGAATAAAAGGAGATCCCAATTTCTAAATTCTATCAAAAAACAATTTAATAAGTGAAAAAATTGATGAACATTGTAGGTACATTGGAGACAAATTCTTCTCCACCTCCATCCCCATGCCCCTCTTCTATTTAATCCACCACTAGTCACTTTTCCCATTGCATGGTCTCCCATGGTATCTACTAGTTACATAAATTCCTCAGTAGGATGTGAGTACAAGATTAAGTAGTACCCCACTATTTCATCCTTCTGTGGTGTTATAAATTATATGATGTTTATTACAATAATATAAATTGTGCAATAATATTTAACACACAATAAAAAATAGAGTGGTTCTGCACTGAAAAAGCTTCCACAACCCATGGTTGTTCATATTCGGTAAGATTCCAGAAGATAATGGAATGATTTGTATGAATAAATCCAAACCATGTACAACATCACCATAATTTCATGGAGATGATAACCAACATCATATATCCCTAATGAGGAATATATAGCCTGGGTCATCTTTATGATAATATATAGTAATCACATTAATAATGAAATCACATAGTGAATGGAACTTGGGATATTATGGCTAACTCTAGGAACCCATGACCCAACACCATGGACACCTCTTACCTCCTCCATGTGCTAATGTCCCACATTTCCATTATTGTAATCAATATTACATCCCCATGATGGGATAACCGGTCACTACTGTCCACATTTCTCATATACCAATTCGCATACTCCATGGAAATAGTAATACACATATTCGGTGAGTACACAAGCTATTGGAGCATAATATATAATATCATGAGTATATAACAGCAAACATAAAATCATATAGTAACAATCAATCATGGAAAAGGATACACTAATATTACTCATTGAATAATAACATGTATCATGGACTACACAAACCCCATATTAAATAACAATTATGAAAGGTATGGAAAAAACAATACAGAAATCGATTATGAAAAAAAGATTAAACAAAATCCCATGATCGTAAGTAACTTCCTTCCTCAAATTCTTCAATTTGAAAAAAATGTTATAATACAACATGTGTGGCTTGTTAGCCGGATTTCAAAATTCAATAGTTTAGAAAACCTCCTCATAGACTAATTATCATCGTTTTCTAAAGGATGATGCTAAAGGAAATAGAGAGTTCCTAGAACCATGAAAATATTTTTTATTTAAAAATGATTAAAAATATCAAAAAGTAGTAATACTTTATTTCTCATGCAGAATTTCTGACTTAGATTTCTTGGTTAGCATATTTTTCACCATATAATACTCAAGAACAATTCTTTTTTGATAATTTATTAAATAGTATACATTTTAATTTAAATCATTTATAATTTTTAAAAAATTATCATTTTATAATAATTCATTCATAATTCATCAAAGATTAAGATTTTATAGTATCCCTTTTCAAAATATCTCACAATTTATCATTTTATAATTATGTATTTGATAATTTATAAAAAAATCAATTTATAATTATCATTTGATAATTTATAATTAATTATTCTTATTAAGTTAACATATCCCTTTCTTAATAATGAATTAAAATTAACAGCGTTAAAAACACAAGGATGAACACTACAGAATTTTAAAAATTATCTCATGATAATTTTGTGTAATTATACATTTTTTAGTTATCTATGGTTATATCTATTAAATTTTTGTTTGGTTATTCTTTTTAATAATACTTAAAAAAATTCAGCCAATTAAAACATACATTACATCACAATTATAAATTCATAATTTAAAAATAACACATTGATAATTCAATGTAATTATTGTATATTATTTCAATAATTTATCTCTTAAAAAATCAATGCAATTATACATTTCAATTTCGAACATATAAGGCATAAAATTTAACATTTTATTATATTTGATAACATAAAACAAAATGTTTTTTGACAATTGATGGAAATTTACCAAGGTATTATTTATAGGTTTTATTGTTTTATATCAATTCTAAAAATATGTACACAATTTTAGAAGATGGGAAAAGATTTAAATGTAAAAAATAAAACAATCCTGATCTAGGGGAGCTTCACATAGAAAACCCAAAATGGGGGTTTAATTACACATTGAAGTGGACCAAGAGACCAATTTGGATCATAAAATATTTACATATATCATAATAGGGATATCAAAGGTCTTTGTAACTTTATAGGTCTATCCAATCTAATGATGAAGCAGTTCAGTAATTTAAAAAACCCTTGTCACGTATTCATGCACTAATTTCAAGAACACAATTTTTAAACGCCAATTGAATCTAATGTTTCATATCAATCTTAATGGATGAGTAATTAGTTTCATATCATTAATGAATTTAAACACTTAATAGTCGAAAACAATTTTTTTATAGCTAAAACTACAACAAAAAAGTGTGGTATTTCATATGTCAAGAGGAGATGGAAAGTACATCTGATTTTTATTAAATACATTAATAATAATGTTATTATAAATATATTAATTATTTTAACGATACATGTTATTCAAACCAATGCTTGATTTACACAAATGTTTTGTCACACCGAGGATAAATATCATATTAGGTACCTAACACTGGTCATAGATGACTCATACGACGCAACATTTGAGGTGTATTCAATTTTTTAAACGTATATATACTTAAAATGTAAAAAATATTATCATTGTGTGTGATTTGTCTAAACACACAATGCACAAAAATGGAATGTCATGCCTTTGGTAAACACTGCATCCTAGACCTGAGGTTGTTTATTATTTTTTCATATAAAACATTGTTAATAATGTCCATGGATTATTAAAAAACCCACATGTGTAATATAATATAATTAATTTTTTTTATTTTTATCAAAACTAATGTCTTATAGTCCAAATGAAAATTCTATGTCATTACTAAAAATAAAAAATATTTCGTATAATATTCCAAGTTGTTAACTAAGATGTTACCCTTATATAATGCATTCCAATCATCTAGTATGTTATTTTTATTTAAAAATTACGTTTTCATATAAAAAATTAATTTTTTATCAGAAAAGGTATTTATTGTCTTAAGAAATCTATGATAGTAAAATTCTCCTGATATATAGATTTCTCATCCCTAATAGTTATATCAATAGTACTTCTTGATGATGTTAGAACATTGATCTCAAATCCCAGAATCGAGTTCCCACATGTCTTCCTTGATCTATCCATTCAGCCACTGAATCCCAAATAGTGGTATGACATTCCTCTTAACAACTACTGGCTTTAGTATGTGATCATCTCTAGATGATCCTCATAGGATACTTCAGTCAAAATATTAATCTCCCCACAATCCACAATATGTGTAGGGATGGTTATGTATATATGGATATGTGAAAACTATAACACATCATGATTGTCAAAAAATTGAGGATTCTCTCTGAAGAAAAAAATTATCCCTGACACTAAAATCCAAGGGTGTCATTCTAATGACAACATAAGATCTTTTTTTCACCTGATAGGTGATAAAACACTTCTATATCAGCTTCATTCTCATAAATTTCTATAAAACAATGTTTGGGAATCCACTACTTAAGCTACCTCATTCTAACAAAGTACTCAGAAACAAATTGACCCCCAAAGATCCATATAAGTTTCCATTTGAATTGAATACTAGTAATTTTTATTTTATTTTAACTCAATTAAGGAAATTTATATTTCCCATGCACTATTGAACTGTATCAGAGAAGCTTAAATCCTAGTATTCAATATGCATCTAGTTGGCTTGAATGTTGTTCTGACTGAGGATGTTACACCATAATTAATCATAGCTGAGTCCCAATGGATTTATATAATATATTATGAAAGTGTGATGTTTAATATGGGTATCTATATGAAGAAACACTCCTGTTAAATCTATACAGGTGTATAATCTCTCAAACATTGAGGTTTCCCAGCTCCTCCACTGACTGAATGAATCTAATCAATAAGAAGGGATAAAAATCTATTTTCAAATAACAAATCAACAAGAATACATCAACAATCATCATGGAAATTTTTATCCCCATCATAAATAACATTATGATATCCAAAAAACATAAACATAAGAATCATGCATAGAAGAAATATCTCATCATGGTGTGGGTTCTCTCCCTTCACCCTTTGACAGGTAAGGCATCAAGAGATAAAACCAACAATGTCACACATTAACCCTAGACAAAAAACTACCTCTTCGATTCATGATATATCCTATATACAGTAGGTTTTACTACCTTTATAGGGGAATGGTATCCAAAAATTATATCCTCTCTATTGGATGATTGGATAAACACCTTCCTTTGTACCAAGATAACATCATCATCAACCATGAACCACATGAGTGTTAAGTCACCACTAATTAGTTGTTCCCTCATTACAACACACTCAGATTCCTCCTCTGGTTTATCATTTACATGGTCCATATGTGAATCTGTCACTACTAAGGGAGAACATGTCCCAAAACCCATTTTATATAAGTCATCCCTCCTATAATTTTACATTAAACTAATCAAGTAACACTACTTCTCTAAGGAAATCTGACCAAGATCTTTCTCAGCCTATGTTTTACAGTTATAAGAGTACTTAATGAAATTTGATTTTCATAATTAAAAAATTAACTCAAAATTAATCATTTTCTTCTACTCAACCCAATCCCTCTTCCTTGGATTTAGGTCCCACTATAAAAAGATACTATGAAGGCTTTTGTAGTCTTTATAACCTAAAAAATATACCCTCAAATATATATTTCCAGCAACACATCAAAGTGTGGACCATGTAAACTAGATTCAAGTCATGTGAATGTATGTTCCTCTAATATGTTCAAAGATAGTGATACCCATAGTATATTTTTGTCTTTATCTACATCAAAACCACTCCAAACTAACACCATGTGCATCATAGTACACTACATAAGAAATCCCAAGATTAGAGTGTGTTAGTAATGGTGCCTTTATCAACATTATAGTTCTCTCATGGAATAATCTTCATAAAAATATGGCCACTATAACTTCACTCAATTTTTTTTCATCACTTTAATGGGTTATAATAGTCAAGAATATGCCCAAGATAGATTGATATAAATATCTTTCAAATAATAAAAATATCATTATATCAATAATCTTATGTGGAACATTGAAAAAGATGAATACCTAAAATTTATCATGGCCTATAGATATACTCATATCATAAAACATATTTCCAAAGAAAATCTCCTTTATAACCCAAAAGTAACACTTTTATTTCATTGTAGAAATCCCATGATCAAAAATAATACTGAAGACTACCTCTAGGATCATAGAATTTTTCTATGGTGTTAGTGAGTAGGTGATGATTTCATTGATGAAAAACATAGTGATTGATTCCACGTATGGATGGAATATATTTTTTATGAGGACTATTAACAATTATAAGATGTTTCTCATGCCGAAAGACACTACCAAGTATTGTTACAGTCCATACCTTCTCCAAAACACAAACTTCAGAATGTCCTCCTCTCTAACTCCAACTAGTGATTGTCCAATAAAACATCAATATCAGAGAATTACTTGGCTACTCATAGCAAATAAATTAGATCACTGATACTTGGAAATAGATATAAATTATTCACTGTCACCATGTTTACCTTTTAATAATAAATAAATAGTTAAAGACAACCACATTCCTTTTTAGATATGAAAACTGGTGCACCCCATGGTGAAATACCTGGTTTCCTAAAACCCTTCTTCTCCATGTCATGTAGTTGTGCACTGATATCTTACAACATGGATGGATATTCATGACACATGGGTATAGAAATGGGTTGTGCACCATTTACTAGATCAAAATAAAATTCAACCCCAATATTAAAAGGTATTCTTATGTTGTATTCTAAAATAAATGTTGATATATAAACACGATAAAGTGAAAATATAATGGGGGATTTCACTAGTACTTATTAATTATCCAAGCCTACGACCTATGCATTGATTTTTCTTTTCCAATTCTTGTATAGTGTAACACTTCTTACTCCATGTTCCCACTATCACATCCTAATGAACTGTTCTATCTTTGGAGTGGAAAAAGACACCCATATACAATGGAAATAATTGTGAGTTTAGAATTTGGTCATCCAGTTCATGGTGTGAATAATATCAAACATCATCATTTATAGAATCACAGACTCACAAATATATCCATAGAAAGTTGTGACCAGTGGACACTTTAATATTCAGTGAAGATAGTCCACTCTTTTCCCAATGTTGTAGCATGTGATACTAACTTGGAGGATAATTTGACTAGAATTTATTGTCCAAAAACTACTTGTAAATATATTAAATATTTTTAACAAACTGTTTCAAACAAGATAGTATATAAATTTTATGTGATCAAAACTATAACTCAATTGGTTGATGGTCCCTCCCTACTATCATTTTTAATATGATCCACTATGTATACCCATCATTAATTAGCTACAAAGACTAGTCCTTATGCCAATGTCATTTGAGAAATATGAATTCTCTACTGAGGTCCCTTAACACCCCTCTATCAACATGTATGTGTCTATCTCCCACTATAAGATGATGCTTTGACATAAATTTTCATTCCTTGTCCTGGTATACCACAATGTTATAACTAGATCTGGTTCATTGAGTGCACCCAACTAAAGTTTATAAAAATCCTACAATTAATACACTACAAGTGACCTCTAAAATGAACTACATACACTAACCCTGATACACTAGCATGCCATTTCTCTGGTTAATGTCCATATTGTTCCACTTACTTTCATCAAGATAAATACTCACAATAGTATTGGGGTCAATTTTTCTGTGTGGTGACAATAATGATAATACTAGCTACTCTTATATCCTCCAAAATTCTCTCAATTTTCAGGTCCTTCCTCAGAACCACTGTATATAAATTTATGTCAATGCTTCAAACCACCTATTTTTGGTTGGGTCAAATTCCTACTTTAATCATCATAGTCTTCGTGTCCTCATTGAAACCTATAATTTTCTCAAAATAAATGATCTCATTTTATATTATTTGGTATTCAAATACTATCAATAAGACTTGATGTATCTCCCAGAACTCTTATACTTGATAAATCATATATATGATTGGGAAAAACAAGTCATAAAAAAGGGTATGGGATACATCTCTGGTGAAACCAACTTATTTTCTATCCTATCACATAAGTCCCCACCAACACTTTTCCAGCCCATATAACATGAAGGCTTCCTGCTTCCGCATTATTTTGGAAGTAAACTCAATGATATTAAAGATAAAGTCTATGATATGCTCCCTATAAAAAATTCAATGGTTTATAGGTTCCCTATAAGGTAGGATAATGATTGAGATGGAAATACATGGCATAATTAATAATGTATCTCAGTAGATGCATGTAAAGAACCACATTCCACACCATATTATATGGTGTGGGGACATTATTAGGAGTGTCCTCCTCATGAGGTTGTCCCACCAAATGTATGGTCAGTGGTATCTTCTTCAATAGAATGAACATTAAGACTATGTAAAATCCTTAATATTATATGGTACATAGATTTATTTTTCAAGATATATTCCCACATCCCATGGTATACCTTCATATAACTAATCTTGGTTCATATTCCTACAAGTTTGTTACACTCATCATATATATAGTAACACAAAAACATGATTAATTATATTAACTAATTCTATAATGATATAATTTATGCACATTGAAGAAATATATATCAAAAAATTGAAACTATCCTGAACACATAGCACAAATTAAGTAATATTTCGAATGATATACTATGTCATACAACGATATGAATATACATAGTAGGTGAACCAATGTGTATTTTCATGATGCATGAATGCACTTGAAATATAAAAATCCCATATAAACCTAATTTTCATCACTCAATGTCAATTTAATCAATTATATCAGTAATACATAGTTTTCTAATTTATGGAAACCCAGAGATCCACTATATATTGATGGCTAGGCACTATCATAGCTCCCCTACCTGAACCCTAACCATCCAATCACATATCTAACTTGTCCAAAACCAAGGCAGGTAAAAATATATAGTGAGTCCTGAAGCTCAAATTCCATTTTTTAACATCCTAAAACAAACAATTTGTTCTTATAAAGAATGTAACATGACCACATGTGTGGCTCCCCGTATGATAGATGCTTTAGAAAAGAAGAAAGGGCCCAATTCCATTAATGAGGATAATATACCCTTATAATCAAATCCATGATTGAAAAATAAATAATGAAAAAATACTACATAATTATAGAAATCAGGTCTAAATGTAAATTATAGTCCTATCATGAAAATAAGTACCTTCAAATGAGAGAGGATTGTTTAGAATAAATAAATAAATAAATGAAAAACAAGAAGAGGATAACATGACCATCATAAAATCATCATCATGTTCCATAATCCTCATGGCAAATTTTCCATCCATACACCACTATCCCTTTAAAATCATTGAGTCACTGATGAAATCAATAGTCACACAAAAATAAAAAATCAGTGTTTGAGTTCAAGACTCTCTAAGTAACCACCAATGAATCCTTACCTGTTGTGGTTAAGTATAACAAGTTGATGCTGATAATGAAATATATTTTACTTCATATAAACACAAAATAAAAAACTAAGAGGCCATGCACTGGCCAAGAAACCACAATCCCTAGTCATACTTATTTTAGTTCCTTAATGGAGGATAAAAGAAGGATTTGGAAAAATCAAACCATCCTGAGTACAACATCCCCACATTGTCATGGACATGATACCAAACATCATCTATCCCTCGAGTGGGTTATGAAATTTGGTTACTCTGGATAACAATATCTATTATTTATATTGATTAGGCTATCATGTGGTGAATAGACCTTGTAAATTTTAATCTACCTTAAGAAACCCTTGAAAGAATACCATGGATTTCTCTGACTTGATCCACATTCTCTGGTCCATCATCACCATTTTTAGAATCCATCATAATTCCCTACTATGGGATAATATTTCATCAAGGTCCACCTATCAATAGTACCAAATCAAGAAATCCAAGAAAATTATAATACATATATACGATGATAACACAAGGAGGCATATCATAATATATACCATCTTTAGTATATATATGTGAAAATAAAATAATGTGATTACTAAAAAACCTTTTGAAGGGATACACTAATATAAATCATAGAATCACAACTATTCTCATGGGATGCAATAACACCATTAGATGATATCAAAATCCTTCATAGTATCAAATAATCAAATAAAAAAAATCATGTATGGAATGATTTGTAAAAATATCCCATGAAGGTAATGATCATCCTACTTCAAATTCATTGATGTAAATTGAAAGTATAAACCAACAATTTTTTTTTATGGTTGGATTAGAATATTTAGAAAATATGATCAACTAATTGTGCACTTATTATAATATTTTTCAGAATATTGATGGTCGAGGTACAATAAGGATTCCTAGAAGAGAACACATTAATTTTATTTGAAAAATAAAAAAAATTTCACATTCTATAATACATTCACACTCTTGGATAGTTTCTGAATTGACACTCAGGGCCATTATATGGGATCACAATATTATCCTAAGGAATAATTATTTATTTATATTTTATTCTAAATTTTCATTTTTAATTATATCATTGATAATTTATTATAAATTTCCCTTTTTATTATTAATTGATAATCTCACATAGATTATCCTTTTATAATTATCTCTTTGAATAGTTATCATAAATTATGTTTTTATAATTTTATCATTTATAATGTCTCATTAACTATCCTTTCATAAATATATTTTGACAATTTATCAAAAATCTGGATTTTATATTTCGATGTAAACTTCCCTTGATAATTCCTTACAATTATCTTAAAAAAGTCCCTATGATTATCTCTTGACTGTTTTATAAATTATACCATGATAATTTTTTTAATTATTCCTTTTTATTAATATTTGATAAATTTGATGAAATTTTCAAATGATAATTCATCCTAATTGTCATTCATTAATTTCACACACTTAATAAATTTATAATATCATATTTATTATTCTATAAAATTAATAAATATCCATTTATATTATAATGTATTTATCATCTAGAACTAAAATAAATTATTTGTTGAAAAATCCATGGAACCATCCATGACATGTTTTCACAAAAATCACTTATAAAATAACATGAAATTACGCATGATAATATCACACAACCCCCCTTGATAATTTTTGGAAATATCCAAAGGAATTATTTTAGGTATTATTGTTTTATTTGATGTCGCCATATTTTTCCACAATTTCAAAATATGGGAATAATAACTTAAGAACCTTCTCCACGGGTGATGTGGACAAGAAACCATAAATGGAAGTTTAGTTGTATCATGAACTAGATTGTGAGACCAAATAATAATTTTGTACCTTCACCAATGGAAAGAAATTTAGATATGAGGACACCCTAGCTCAATAGGATCCTTCAATATCAATCCTATTTTACAGAGACCATAAATTTTAATATTTGACTATACATAAGTTTGATGAAACACAAAATAATAGTGTTACAAAACTAGGATCCAAAGGATTAGTGTCTCGATAAAATTAGGAACATACCAAACATATGGATACTAAAACTTAAAAATTAATTTAACTCTTTATTATATACATTGTTAGTAGACTTCATGATCACCTTATTAGAATCAATCATGTTTGGATATAAATCAAATAAAGGGGTGAGCTAAAATCCGGGTAAGAGTATAGAGAGAGACATGAATATGTAAAACATGGGTTAGAATAATCATATTCATCACAACAAAAATATGGTATCAACATCAAAATAATGAGAGTATGAATTAGGTAAATACATAGAATGTGAAAATTCATAAAAATGAAATGTCATTTTTAATTAATAAATTAACACACATAGTTGGAATGAATGATGGATAACCCAAAGAATGTTAATTGTGTTATAGAATCTACTTATATTATATTTGAATGTTTTCTTCACATTAATATCCTAGATAATCAAATAATACTAATTAATTAAACAATATATACCATATCTTACATATAATTGTTTTATTATAATTTTTTATGTTAATTTATTTCTATTTTTATGAGGTATATAGAAAATTTCATTATTTCAGATTGTTTGTTTTGTTGGTTTTCATGATCAGTTCATGTGTGAATATTAATGGAAGATCCGGTAAATTTAAAATAGATATCCAGAAAGGAAATTATATGTTTTTAATGAACGTCATGAAATTTAAATTATCTTATTTATAAATTTATGTCAAGAAGTGAAGATGATTCATTAGATGAAACGTCAATGATAGATGTTTATATTAATTTAGTAGTTTTTCAGTCATCACAAAATATTTTTGTAACAACCCAAAGTATAAAAAATGGAAATTACATTCTTATAATTATTTCATATAGTATAATCTCATGAAATAACAACATAATGGATTTCTATATACTAAGCGTCCATGAAACATAATATTATTACTTCTATGATTTAAATTTCAACAATCAGAAATACACGGTTAGGAACATTTTGATGTTTGTAGTAGGATAGAAAGAAATTAATATTTCGTGAATAGTAACTAACCATTATGAATAGTAATTTTAAAATTATTAATATTAATAATACCCTTATGAAAATTAAATCATCCAAGTGAATAAGTAAACTTTTCAATGAATGTATTAATAAAAATTGTCCATCTTATAAAAGAAAATATTATATAATTATATCGTTGTGTTTTTATTTTTTTGAGTCTTATATCTTTAATTAAAATTTTATTATTAATTAAATAATTTTATAAAAAATTTATTTAATTAAAATGTATTGATAAATAATTTATTCCATAACTTGTGATTATATAATAATTTTATGAGACCATAATTTATTTTTCAATGTGTTAGAAAAATCGTTATATTTTTAAAATTTGTAAATTCCAAGTGAACAATTATTTTATGTAAATATTGAATCTCATATTTAGAAAAAAAATTATACCACGGACATTGTTTTTTAATTTTAAAAATATATAATTGGATAGGGTGAAATTTTCGGACTTTTCTGAAATACTTTATTTTTTTGGTGAATAATAAATACTATAATTTGTTGTTTGTATATATTATATGTTAAATAAAATATTTTTTGAGTCATGGATGAATTAATAACCTTGTGTTTAAACTCACATTTTTATATTACTATTTTATGTCACAAAAATAAATACTATTACTTATCATGAGAAAAATAATAAAATAAGGAATAAAATATTAAGAAAACCCTCCTCTCCAACACTATAAAAACCACCCTCCACCACTAATTTTCTTCACTCCTCTCAAGGCATGTGCATATTACAAATTCTACTCAAATCCATACCTTATTCCATATACCACATCAAACATTCCTTGGTATATTAAAAATACCAAATATTTATACTTATAGAGGTTCTCAAGGATGATATATTCATGAAGTAACTGCATATTTTCATCCTTTAATTCTGTTTATTGTTCCGTTGTTTTATTTTTCATTCCTTACCTCCACTCATCCAATTGTTATGATAAATGTAGTACCATAAATGTACTAAAATTTATTTATGATAATCGAATAATTCATCATCATCTTTCCTTTCTATTCCATTTAGACTAGAAATGAAAACACCATCCAAGATGTGCTGATTTCCCACATTCAAGGATGTCGGGTTTTAAATTTATATTATCATCTTAAATTCAAGTCATGAAACCAATTTTATGGATGAACCAGAATTTAATATATTTATTTTTTAAAATGTGATGATATTTAATATTTTTTACACATTTTATCAATTTATAATACAAAATATGTTCAATGCGATCAAAAAACCACCAAATAACCGAATAAGTTATCATTACAGTTTTATTTGATGATTTTTATTCACTATAAAGAATAAAATAAATTATATAAAATTTTTATATTATGTTTTTTAAATAATAAAATAATTCATAAATTCTTGATAACCATTCTCATCTTACATGTTTATCCTTATATATATACAATTATACCAATCATGAAAACCATAGAAAAAAACTCTCCCAAACGATGAAATTGAACATCTTATCCGATAAAAAGGGTCATGAATGAACTTAATAATGATATAATGAATATATTACGAAAATAATTGATTCTGTAAATATTAATTAATTAATTTAGTTTTGTTTATCCAGGACATTAAGATCATGGAAAGAACACCACTAGACTTATGTTAAGGGATTCTACCAGCACCTCCATTATTCATTCGTGTTGTTCTCACTGTATCATTACCCAAATGAAATTACCATTAATATTTTTTGTACATAATCAAAATTTTGTTTATATGTTCAAAAATAATGTATCAATATCCACCAATCCTTCACTTTTGGGGACATACATGTCTTTAAAATATGCCAATCTCTGTTATTCCCGATAAGCATGTCCGTTTTAACGGATCTTCCAGAATGCTTACCCAATTTCAAGTACTCTCTATCATCTGTATTAAGACACCAATGTTTTTATAAAATCATTCATAATATTATGAAAAACATCCTAATTCACTTATAGTTTTATATAAAATATTATTCCCTTTTATATTTGTAAATGTTCATTACTATTTTCCTTAAAAATGCACTAAAATGTTTTAATGCTAGAATTTATTAAATACATTTCTTAAATGTTGTCACTTATATTTGAATAAACATAGAATGATATATTCCTATTTTATCTTCATAATTTCCATGTGGGTTTTAATATCTTTAATTCATGGACACTTGTATGATATACCAATTTATTATGCTTTATGACTATATTATGATACCAATATCTTTCCATGAGTACCTTAATGTTTATATATGGTTTATTATATATGATTATATGCATGGAAATAATATTCATGAACATGTTATGATGGGTTCACTAAGATATACATCCAATTAATTTGGTAATTTTTAGTATCATTAGATGTTATATGAAACTCTCTTGGTTGTAAGCCATGACTTTGGATACCATATGAAACAATCATAATGGTTAACCTTGACTTATGCTCCTCTATGTGCAACAAGACTTGACTCATGTGAAATTCATGTATTATGTTGCTTCCAAAGTACGATGGATCCTTGATTAAATTATCCCATGTTTATATGTTTTTATTTCTTATGTTTCACACTTTTTTTAAATAAATATATCATGCCTTCTAAACCATGTGCCAAAACAATATTCTTATTTTTTTCTTACTGGGATCTAAGCTCATCTCTTAGTTCATGTTGTCCCCAAGTTATCCGATGAAGATGTATGAGAACAATGGAAGTTAGGATCTAATTATGAATAATAAATAAATAATTTTTTTATTTAGTACCATGTTTTCAGTATTATGTACCTAGTCTTCCATGATAGTGGACATTACAATCATTGGCATGTAATATGATGTTCTATTTTGCGTAAAAGAATCTAATCATATGTTTAATATACTAGGGTCTCTATCATTTTAATTATTATATATATATATATGAGAGTTTCGAACATAAATTATGTATTAAAAATAAATTTAGAATATTTGTAAATCATTATAATTATTTTATCTTCAGACTTGCATGTGTTAATAGAAAAAAAAATTCATATTTGAAAGACATAAATCAACACCTCATGAATAATGACTTATGTTTTTAGAATAAAAGGGATATGAGATTATGTTTTCGGATTGATTATACAATTAACATAATAAAATTCTAGTATATATAATTCAACAGTGTTATAATTCAATAGAGGTAAGGTATTTTTAAGAGAGAATAATAAAATAAAAGAAATTTAAAAGTAAATAAAGGAAAATAAAAGAGGGTTCAACCTCCTGAAATATAATCCTTTGGAAACTGTAAATGGAAATTAGATTTGGCCTTTTTTGAGACCAAATTATCCTAGATGTGGGGGAGAGGATTAGGAAGTGGTATGGTCAGAATATAGGCATGCTTCAAATATTTCATTGTTTTTAGAAGAAGTGGTGGTATTTATAGGGGAGTATAGGGGTGTTTGTTGATTTTTTATTTCATCAGTTTATTATTTTATATGAAGGAAATGAATAGTATGAAACAAATTAATAAATATATTAAATATTTAATAATTGTTTGAGGTTGTGGTTTATAAATCATCCACGACTTCAGAAAAATGAATATTAACTTATAATGTAATATACGGTAAACTATTATACTTCTCTATTCAAAAATAATAATATTCAATTCACTAAAAACACAAAAAAATCCCCCTAAACATTTTTAGAATATTATAATTCAGAAAATAATTCCATTTTATGAAATTAATTTAAAAATAATGAGAAAATTATTTTTCTAATTAAAATAATTATTTATTCAAAAAATACTGATGTTAAAATCATACCTAATTTTATGAAACCTTGAACAATTAATTCAGCTATAATAAAAAAATTCACAATAATATGGAAATAAAATATTAAATTTTCAATCTATAATATGAAAATATATTCTCATTAAATTATTATATTAATTATAAAATTCTAGTTAAATATATATGACATAACAAAAAACAGAGATTTAATTTATCATTTTTATACCATTAATTTACTTTTAATATGATTTAAATATATCATATTTTCATTTATAAGATAATTTTATTTATTCATTATTAATTGAGTTTAATATACTATTAGTAAAATTACTATTCTAAATGGTCACATATCTATTACAATGGTCATGTTTTTATTCCATTAGTAAGGGTTCTTTAATTTATATTATTAACTCATTATTCATTTCAAAATCATGCATTATGAAATTAATAAAATTTAATGTGATTTAAACTATATTAAATAATTATATTAAATTAATTTCCATTAATATAATTATGGGTTGTTTCATTCATCCCACCTTAAGAAATTTCACCATTAGAATTGTTTTTACAAATTATGTGGAAATAATGTTCGAGAATTTCAAATTCATTTCATACAATGGTTCCCATGATGCCTCTTCATACATATGGTTTAGCCATATTTATTTTATTATTTGAGTAATATTATTGAGTATAAAAATATCTATATAGTCCATGATCATCATTAGCTTCTCCTCGTAATAGAGACCACATTAAAACTATACCACATATAAATTTACTACAAGTGAGGGATCTAGTATATACATCTTCAAAATATATAGGTCGAATACATTGGGTACATAAGTTATGGTATGTGGAAATTCTCATTGATAGACCACAGATCAAAATCAATCAAGAATCCCAAAGGTGGTGAGTACTTGTGCATAAATTTCCATCCTTCCCAAATATCATGATCTACTTCCATGGAGATATATGGAGGAATACCATGTCTCAAAACCTATACGCATGGTATCATCAAGGATTATAAACATAGATCTCATATAGATTGTTGGGTTGAAAAGATATGATGCTGAATAGTTTTTAATTTTTCTACCATTTCATCAATCAATTTAGGTTCTTTGCATCTTTTGATCAGAAACATCATCCCATCATGCCATTGTTCGGCATCTTTTCCCATAAATGGAATTTTATATAAAACTTTGGATGGGTGAGTACAATTATTATTGTATGAGAACTCAACCAGTGGTATATATTGGTCCCATCATCGTTTTATGACCATAAAATGTTCTATTAACAAGTCTTTTAGTGTATGAATAGTCCATTAAAATTGGCCATCAGTTTGAGGATTATAAGCTGTAATGATATTTAGGATAATGATTAGTGAATATTGGAGAATTTTTTAGAACATTTAGTTGATTCTTGGATACCAATAAGAGAAATATATAGTGATACTCCATGTATTCTTCACAATTATCTAATGTATAACAATGAAAGTTTTCCATGTGATAGGTATTATTGAATTTAAATAAATTGATATATATTTATAAGATGATACCTGAAAATTAATATCGAATTTTTTACACTAGATGTCTTCAAGTGTCTAGTGAATAAGTCAATCATATATTTTTCAAATTAACAAGTTGGTATGGGTAATGGTTTCTTGATTCTGTTATAATTTTTCATTTAAACCTTAAATTATTAACATATTATACATTATTATTTATATTAAGTTCTTTCCCCTTTCATATTTTCCCCCTAATAGTTCTCTTAGAGATCTCAATACAAATTTGTGCTCCATGTGTGAATATAGGACGTTGAACTACGTGTGACATTCAGAATCCACTTTTTTATCCCTTGATTTTATGGTACACATAATCGTGACACAAATCTTACAACTCCTTCCACATCAATTTTTAAATTTGAGTATTTCCTATTTCGGATAGCATCCATCTTCTTCGGGATTCCTACATCATTCCAATGATTATACATTATATTCCCCATAATGGATTGTTTAGAAATAAAATATGAATTGATTGATGATGTTACTTCATTAATGGTCCCAAAGTATATCATTTTCAAATCTATGATTATTGGAGCTATCTCAATTAACACAATTGATAATGTTTCAAGATCTATTCTATGTATATAATCAGCCACTTTAAATTCCATATCATTGGGGTAGTGGATTGAGAATTCATAATCCATGATGAGATCAAACCAAATTTTATAATTCATGTTAATCAGATTCTATGTGAATACATATTTGATTCACTAATAATAGGCATATATCTGACACTTCTACCCTTAGAGAAAATTACTCCATATTTTCAATGCAATGATCACAATTTCTTTCTTTGGTTCATTTGTGGGATAGTGTTTCTCATGAATATTCAATTTTTATGAGGTGTGGGATACCTCATTATAATTTTATATAAGTACACATCCTACTATTTTATTTGAATCATTTATAAAACCATAGAGGCTCCACCATTAGTTTGTAATGTGGGATTTGGTGTAGGGATAATCCTATATTTTAAATAATTGAATTACTATTCACATTCTGTGGCCCAAAAAAACTCCAATCCATTATAATTCATCATTGATAGTGGGGTTGAATTTTTTTTGCTTTACTCCAAAAATCAATGGTAATACCCAACTAGACCATTGAAAGTATGGATATCTATTACAGATGTTTTCCCCGGTATAGTCCTTTGTTTAATTTGATTTTGATAGGTTTTTAGATATTCCTTTTATTGTGACAACATGCCCCACTAATAATAAATCCTCTTTTTATAACTCAAATTTACTGTATATTTAATTTTTCTTCTTCATTTTCATGGTACTAGCACAATATTCCAATGCACTTAATATTCAAACATGCTCCTGGAGTATATCATAACATCATTGATAAATACTACCATAAATGTTTCGAGCTAAACTGTAAGATTATATGAATTATGTAAATGAATATTTCTATATCATTAGTGTGTCAATAATTCATCAATATGAACTCATATTATTTGTTCCTTATTCGAAACCGAAAATTGGTAATATCTCCTTTCATCACCATTAATTGGTGATATCTGACCAAATGTCCATCTTAAATATAAACCTGGCCCCACCTAGCTGATCAAAAAAGTTTTCTACACATATAAGGGGATAAAATTTCTTTTAATGATTTTATTGAGATCAAAATAGTCAATTCATATATATACTGATCCATCCTTATTCTTGATGAAGTGAACTAACACACACCACGAAGAATCACATGAGCATATAAAAAATTTGTCCAGATTCTCCTGAAAATGCTTCTTATGTTTCCCCCAAAAATGGTGGAAATTATGTATTGTTTATTTGATGTGGGAAGATATCTTGGAATAAGTTCATTTAATATCTCAATCACTATGTCATGAGGAAGACCATAAAATTATTTTGGGAACACATCAATGTAGTCCTGCAAAATTGGAATGTCCTGGAGAATGATTCTATCCATTGTATCAATTAATTGAGGTGGATATGACTAATAATAAGAAAATAATATCTATATCAGAGACAATGACACTGAAGGAGACTCACCCACCTACATACACTTGTAAAAAATTTGTTGATACCACAGGATGTGAAGAGTGATAACTCATTCTCGATTGTTTATGATGTTTTTTATACCCAAAATCAATCTATTCCTAATATAGCATCAAAATAAACCAACAAAATTAAGATAATATTTGTTTAGAGGATCAGTCTAATAATATCAAATAGGTTGGATTTATATATTTTTTATGAAATAATTTCCAAATTGTATATTATCATAGATAACTTATCCTCCTTATTCTACGGTCATGATTTTATAGTTCAACTAAACATGAAAGATATTAACGAATGCATAGAAAATGTATCATATAGTTTTTTGACTATTATTAAAGGAATAAAAAATGAAGATGTTACCATATAATTATCAAGATCTACCTCAGAAGTATTGATGGCCTAATAATTCGTTTTATCTTTTGGATTTTGTGGATGTTGTCATATATTACCATAAAGGAGATGAGGTTCAGTTCACTGGGATGAAGAGATCCCTTACAACCAATAATTTTAAAGAAGGTCCCATGGACAGTCCTCTCCTTTACCACATCATATTGGATATATTGTCTATATCTATTTGAAATTCATTATTGTGGTGGCATTTTAACCCTCACATGAGTCATTTACCCTTCCCATTGAGGTAATTCATTTGGATGGTTCTTCACATATTACTGACATGTGAGTGGTTGGGTTTTCTTTTGACAATTTTTATTATATTCTCTAGCTTGACACTCAATCTTGTGTTTCATATATCCATAGACATTCAGCCATTTTCTAAACTCCATCATCGATTTGAAAGCACATTGCAAAACTTATTAATAAATCCAAATGACATGAATTTTTAGATCATGTCAAAGGTATGGTTTTAAACCAAAAAATTAACTTTAATGTTTTTATCATTGTTTATATGAAAACAAGAGGCATACCATTGTCTTCTTATAATGTTTTCAATATATATCGTGATAAATTAACAATTATTTTTCTTCAACTGTATGAATTCCCTATATATATTTATATAATGATTTATAGGGATCTAATTATTAATATATATTTTATCAATGTCCTTGCACTAAAAATCATTAATTTCATAACTTGGCTTGGTTTTTTTAATAAAAAACTCCCCATTGGTCAATTTCTCTGTATAAAATATATATGACAAGAGTCACCTTATCCATCTAATAACAATAATACACAGAAAATATTTTCACCAATGAGTTAACAGAATGTTCAAAAAAACTGAATCAATATATATTATAAACATCATTGGCCTTTTCCACAGAAAATACTTTATATCTAGTTTCTCCCAGATGTGAGACAATTTTTATGTTAGTATTCATGGCCTGAGAAATCTTAGAAATAATCACAATGAAATTTTAAAATCCACATCCCATGGAATCTGGGATCTCATCTGCAAAATCACTATATTATCCCGCACACAATTTTTTTATCATAGATTCCCCTTGTTCCCATCATTTGGTAAAAAAGGATTAGATGAATCATAACTCAACAACGTATGAATAAATAATTTAATTCTTTTTAAAAATAACTAGAAATGAATATATTATAGGATCTTGAGGTTTTTGAATGTTTATTGGGTTATTAAATATGCATAGCCTTATACTAATGTTTTTCAATTATTTTATACATTCCTAATTCCCAAATTAACTAAATTTTTCTCTGATACCAACTATAGCAACATAGATTTTATATTCTTTGATTATACATCAATGCAATAATTAAACTTATTAGTGATACAAAACATGGATTAAATTTATTATTTTCTTGAGAAAATTAGCAAAATACATAACATAAGAATAATATAACATAAAGAGTAGATGAATTTATTCCCATTTTTTAGTGTATTAAGGTTATCCATAGTATAAGAAATCACTTACAGACATATCCTAATGAAGGGGGTGATCTAAAAGTAAAATAATACGATATGGAGAGAAATCAATCAATATAAAATCGTTGAGCATAATCATCATCACTATATCATAATGATAGGATCATCATCATTATCCTAGTAAGATGCATTATATAAAGGGATGAAATTTATCAATTTTTAAAAATTAAACATCATGTCATAGTGGTCTAATGTCACAAATAGTTGTGAATAAATATATCAACTTGTTCGTGCATAACATATGTGCATAATTAAAACACCATAATCCTTGTGAACAAATATAGCCTCATTTTCACACATATTTCATATTTTTCTATGATATAGATAACATTACCAAATTCATTGGGAATGTATATAATTCTAGGTTCACCTTTTAAATCATAACATTTACGTAATCATTCATGAAACTTCAAAATTATATCATTATTGGACATACAATAACCCATTAAATGGAATGGGTTTAATTTCATACTTTCATGACTAAACATTAGTGAGCGGAAAATAAAAAATGAATATCATACATCATGTAAGAATCATCAATCTTTATTGAATAAGAAACAATATATAGAGAAGTGGATTATTTTTTGAGGAATGGTTTATTTATAAAATCTTTTTATTTGTTATAAAATGAGATTATAAACAAGTATACCAAAAAATAGAATAGTTAATAAAAATTAAATTATATATTAGGAATATAAAAAGAACATATACATTAAAATATGGATTAAAAGAGGAATAACCCAAAAAAAGGAAATTGGGATTGAGAATCCTCTTACCTTATGTCCAAATGATTTATTCACATATATATCATGGATTATATATATAGATTAATAAACTTATAAATATATAATCCCTTTTACATGTTATTACTTGATTATAATTTTAATATCTTCATTAGTGGCCATTTTATTAGTTTCTAAGACTAATTCCATCATTCGATAGTATTCTTTTTCTTGGTTTTTATGATCAAGTCACATCTATATATTTATGAAAGATAATCTAAAATGATAATATTTATACCCAATTGAAATTTGATTTTCTTAATGAAAATGTAGAACATTAAATTATATTAATTATTATTTCATTTTTATATATGAGGGTGATTAAATTGATAAAAATTAATGATAATAATTTAGTTTAATTTAGAGATATTTCTATCATCGAGAACCTGTTTTTTTTAATTATTTAGTAATATATATGTTTTAAAGTTCCAAAACATAAAAAATGAATAAAATAAATATTTAAATTTCTTTCGTCTGTTATAATGGTTTTATGAGCCGCCTTAAAGGCGGTAAAGAAAAAAAAATAAAAATTTGACATATTCAAAGGTAAATAATCAACACCACAAATACGATGAATTCATTTTTAGAATAAAAGGATATGGAAAAAGGGTTATGATGGATTATTCAATTATCATAAAAAAATTAATGTTTACATAATATAATAGATTCAACATTTCAATTTGACATGTGGAGGTTGGTATTGAATAAGAAATGAAAAGAAATTGAAATTAAATAGAATGAAAATGAAAGAGGGTTTTACATCTTTAGTTTTTCTTATTGAGAACCTCATTAGGGAAATTTGATAAGAATTTTGTTGAGTGAAAAGGGGAATCTATGTTGTTCAAAGGATTGGGAAGATGATTTTTAACATCCCATGTTTTGAACTGGACAAAAAATTAGATGAAATTATATTTTTCCCTTAGCTAGGTAGGAAGGTTTTAAAATTGGGCATCAAATATTTTTATTTTAGATAGTTGACATTGTGATGAGTCCTTTATAAAATTTAATTAAATTAATAAGTTTAAATTTAAAATTTAAATAAATAAAATATTGGATTAAATTAATTGTTATTACATTGAAAATTTTTATGAAAAATTTACAGGATCAGATGTAGAGTCTGTGTGGGATTCAGAGACCAATAGAACCTTGATGTAGATAGAATAAAAACATTAAATATATTTTTTAATACACATGCATGTATTTTTTAGAAAATGAAATAACCCTTTAAAGGTGCATCATATGAGAAATTTTAGACAACCATTAATTACAGAACACTGGGTTTACCCCAAGTAGTGTATAACATTGATGTGCATCAGATGTCTGGAATCCTTGCATGTGAAAATACCCTCTTTATTTTTACTTAATTTATTATTCCATTTTTATATAATATATAATTATATTCTCTTAAATGGAACATCCTACGAGAAATATGAGACCACCATTAAATCCAAGAAGTTAGGATAACACTAGGGAGGGTATATCATTTTTGAATTATAAACGTTTGGTTCAGATTTCATCTAAAGATAATTTTATATGTTCTTAAATATTTTTTGGGTTGTTAGAAATAATTATATTTTTATTATTAATATTCATGTCATTTTACATTGAAAAAAATAAAAATGTAATTCCACAATTAATAAATTTTTTATGGTGTAAAAAATATATCGGAAAGGTAATAATTGTGATATTATTAATAGGGAAACATAAATGAAAATATGTAATCAATATTAATTTATTCAGTGTTATTAAGTTTCAATGGTTGTTACTAACAAAATACTAATAGTGTCATTGATGGGTGGTACTAAATAAAAATAAAAATAATTATTTTTATTTTTATAAAATTGGGACAAAATGTTGTTTGTATATATATTTATGATGTGTGTATATATATATAGTGATTAATAACATATGTATATATATACATGTGTGGCATTATATATATGCATATACAGATTTGTATATATATATATATATATAACAAGTATTTATATATATGGGTGGATATTTATTGTTGGGTTAGATAAAAAATATTCACGTTCCCACATAAATTATATTGTGTGGGAAATTTATTAACTACATATTTTAATGAATAATTTGACTTAAATATTCAGGGAAATAATTGTGACACGGATTGAATAATAATAATAAACTATTGGTTTGATTATTATTGTTATCATTTGGGGAAAATAATATTTTTGTGCAAATATATATGGAATGTATATATATATATATAAATATTAATTCTTGTGTATGCGCAAGTGTAAGGAAATAAATAAATTTATATATTTCTTCTTCACATCAAACCCTATTGTGGGTTTTGAGGAGTTATGAAATTATACAAAACGTTCAATACGATTTATGTAAAATAATATGTCATGCCCTAAGGCATGATTTTGGTAAAAATAATTTAAAATTATGAAAATGAATAAAAATAAATTTATGGAAGTCAAAAGAGGTGTAAAAGGTATGAAAATAAGTATTAAGATAAAAATAAGACATTAGAAGAGTGAAAATAAATAAAAAATGGTTTAGACAGTTTTATTATTATTTTTATTATTTTCCATTCTTTTCCCTTTTATTTTATTATTATTATATTTAATCCTTTTATGTTTTATATATTTTATTTCCATTTTTATCCATTCTTTATTTTGTTCCTTTCCCTTTTTATTTTATCTTTTCTCCCTCCTCTATACATGTGGTGTGCCAACCAACATAACACGATCTTTGGTTGAAGATTTATATTCAAAATAGGAGACTTTCTTAAATCCTCTGATTTCTCCCATTTTAGGTCAAATCAAAAGAACTCCATGGGGCAAGGGATATAGTAAGACTATTTGGTCAGGATTATATTATATTTTCTATCAGTTCATTGGGTTATTCAGTTTTCAAAATTATGACGCTCATCTGTGTCTACAAGGGAATATTAATTAATTTTTATTTTATGTTTGGGACTGAAAAATCATATATTATTGAAGTAAAGAAAATCCCTTTTTAACTGGTTAGAGGGAGACCCATTACATATCTTGAAGGCACAATGGGTATTTAGCCCATTGCATTGCCCAAAGGCACATTTTCTTAGCCCAAGGCCCATTCTATGAATAGTACTACTACGGTACCTACGTTGCTACAATACTGCCGCTACTATAGTACCCTACTACTACTACAATTCATGCAGCCACAACAGTTCCCACTATTTATACAGTGCCGCCACTCCTATAGTATGCTACAATACTTCTATAGTACCCTACGACCAATGGGTTTTCACCCCCCATATTTCATGTAGAGTTATGGGGTGCTTAGCCTTAATCCTTATGAACTTGTCTTAATGAAAACCCTCCCTAGGTTGTTTCCATGAAATTGGACTCCCCTTCGGATGTGCCAAAATAATCATCTGATTTTTTCAATTATCTATGGTTCTTTAAATTATCAACTATGTGTGTTTTTATGATACATTATTTTCATGGTTAAATTGAATAACATATTTAGAGTGAATCTTTTACCTAAATAATTTGGTTATAATTATTGATGTGACTTTATTTTATTGAAATGTGGTTGCCTCTAATTATGCATATAAATTCTATGTTCATTTTATCATGAGTAATGATTTTTGGAAATGAATGGTCACCCAAATGGATGAAATTTTTAATTCATGATCTGGGATATATGTATATGTGACTCTCTTTTTATTTTCAGGTAATCACGCCAGTGAGAGAAAATGGGTTCTATGTTAAGATCAATCAATTGGACTCATCGTACTTTATAGGTTATATCATGATGTGCCATATAGAGATTTTGTAGGATTGTCAGGAATGGGATCCCCATGCCATTTAGTAAACTATTGAGTGTCATCAGTTCCCTAAGGGGAAACCGAGGATGGACCCGTTAACAATATGGTTGTACCAAGCCTCAGTTGAGACTCGATCATTTATTTTTGATTCTTGGTAGAGGGTCATGGTTACCAAACCTCAAGTGATGCATGGGATTCCAAAATGGATAACCTTGGATTGTTGTGGTGGCATTTGATAATTGATTGGATGTATAATAGTGATAAATTTAGGATGAGATAAAAGTCCACTTATATACTTGAAAATTGTAATATTAATGATTTAGATAACTATATTGATGCATCATAGATTTTTCCTTATCTTTTGTGATTCCTCTCTTGGTACTTTATTGTGATTGGTTTTGATATCAGGATTGGACCACAAGACAACGAAAAATCATGGGATGTGCACATATTGTATGGTTATCAATGTTACATTGGCCTTGTAATATCTTTTCCCTTTTACATGGTATCTTATTTAGTCTTTTGGCTTAGGACAAATTAGGTAGTATGGGATGGTTTTTATCTTGGGATATCAGATCATGTTGAAAAATTATCCAATTATTTAAATTGTTGTATTATTTTATATAGAAAATTGTTATTTGTTTATAACATGAAATAGGAAGGTTTAGACATTGTGGGTGCCAATCTATTGATATTATATCTCACCCCCTATTCAGGATCTATTTCATACTCGAGTGGAATTTATATTTACAGGATCGAGGTTCTATATTGCAAGTATCTTGGAGTTAGGAGCAAAGGACCGAGCTGGATCTTTAGATTCTCACAGAGATCACTTGTGGGAGATTTGAATTCTTTTCTTGATTATTGTATTATATTGTAAATCATGATATATTGTTTACTTATTTTTTATCATGTATCATTACCATTTCTTGAATTCATCTATTGTATAAACTGGTTTTTTAAACTTAAATAAAAAATGTTAAATTTTCATTCCTGCTTCATTATCAATTATTCATTTCATCATTCACTGTTATCTTTAACTAATATATTTTTATAGAGATATGAAACTATAATAAGATTATATAGTATCCCTAATGAATCACCTTTACATCCTTGTTACTTTTTGTTAGCCTATTTCATAAGGGGGCCTGTGCCAGAGGCCATGTGACCCATCAGTCTGGCCATCTCATTAGAGATGATCAGGTCAAGGACAATACAATGTGGTATCATAGGTGTTATATTCCTTTAACGTAATGTTATAAGATCATAGAAATGATACTAGAAAAGTTTCAGTATTTGGTTAATAGTCATGCCTAGGACTGATCACCACACATACAGAAAATGACCATGTGGCATGGGCAACAAAATGATCATCATGTTTTTTGATATTACAGTTGATATAATTTCACATAGAGTGATGTGTGTAACTTCCACTTCTTATAGATTCAATGAATATAATGAAATTTACCCTTGTACAAGTTCACCGAGGAATAATCATATCATACCTCATATTAGGCGCATATATATTCACATGGCATGCACAGTGCCATACCATGTAGCTGCATTGTAGTTTTTTTATTGATGTAAATTGTGTGACTTGAATTTTTGCCATGTATAATATTTCTTTAGTATTTTTGTTAGATACCATGTTTCAATGACATATTTTCCATGATATATAGTTTTCATTATACTTGTTTTATATCATTTTTTACTTACATCATGATTTTGCGCTTATTTACAAGTGTCTGTGATTAAAATGACTTGCATCTACGATTTTGGAATGTTTCTCTCTATTAGAAAAAAGTAGTGACATGCAATATTGTTTGATAATTAATTGGTTTTTTGGTAAAATTTATTGGTTTCAATTTAATGGGATCCAAATTCCACTGGTAATGTGTATGGAAACGTTATTGATTTGTAGATATCCACCTATATAACTATGATATTGAGCATGTGAATGTTCTATTAAGATATGCGATCAAATTTAAAGGGCTTTGAAATATAACATGTATTGGTTTCCACTATTTAAGACAATCATGTAATGATATATACAGATTATTTTAGTTCCCATGGAATATTAGTTTCCAAATTGTTCATAGGATCTCATTTTCTAGAAATCTCTTAGATGATCATATCTTCATCCCATTGTCATTAACAGGCTAGAACCCATTGTGGGTCAATGCTTTCGGCTTTTGTATTGGGATAGCCCATGGTAGGTAGCACCATTTGTGTGTAGATTACTTTTTAATGGGATGATTTTTCTGATATATGGTGATGTTTGGGTACTTTAGTACCTTATAAGACACTTACATTCTAACTAGAACCATTTTACAGATGTGTGGACCTGGTAACCTTGAATTTTAATTCCAGAATGAGTGTTGGGTAATGATAATTTTCTGTAGGTTGCACATGCTTCTTGCACAGTAAAAGGATTCATAGGTTGTTCAACCCTCTTTTATACATAGTTAAGGATGAATCAATACATATTAATCTATGTTAAATGTCATCTATAATATGTATCACCTTGGGGAATAATGAGTTCACATACACAGTCACCATCTAAAGTATAATGTTATGATGAACCGATTGAGTCATGTGGAATCATTAAGCCTTGTACCATTGAGTGTGATATTATGTTATCTCTAGAATAGGGTGATAAGGGAATAATGAAATCAAGTTAATCCCAATGCTTTAGATGACTTCCAAAGAATTAGGTTTTTTGACATGCCAGTCAACTTGGTTTTGGTTTTCTTGCAATTTGTTTAAACATTTCCATTTTTGGAGATTATACCCATGTGCCCTTCTGAGAGGCTATTTAATATCTTCTTTTAGACTATTGGGAAAATCATAAGGTCTGGAGTTTTATTTCGGTTCTATTAAATACCTTTCCTTCTGGGTAAAAGTAACATATCAAAATTGGTCCATTAAAGAATGGTCGGGTTGACATAAATTATGTGATTATTTTGATCATTAAATAAGGTTACTGCTTGATCAGCAACACGACATTAGTGTGGTTAGAAGTGTATAAAACCATTGAGTAATTATATAGTTAATGGGTGACCTATGGTGACTAATCTTGAACTATCATGAGATTCATCGAGTGTTGAGGGATCAATGATCGGTTAATGACAGTGAATTGGTAGGTGAAGCCATATTTCTTCATGAAGTTTAATATTTTTGGTTTGACTATTTGTATTTCCATCACATGTGTATTTATGAATAGAATCTGTTTAAAACCTCTGTTTATTTCCTACTTACTAAAGATAAAATCCCCTATCTTGAAATTTTCATGTTACACTAAAATAGAATTGGTCTTACGCCATGCTAAATAATAATATCTGTTCTGCAATGTCTATCTAGTTTCATGCTGAAATCATGGTTCTTATCAAATGTTGATCATTATTGAGTATCCCTTGGATTATTGTGTAGGATATCCTTAGGAAAACACTTACAAAATATCAGTTTATTCAGACTTGACCACTATAATGATGTTGATCTATGATCATTCAATCCTTTAATGTAGTCATTTTTTCTCTTAACCAATGTCTCACTCATAAAAAATAGTACGGACTACCTTAGGTTAGTTACATATTTTCATTTCATTCCAATCATTGGTAATCTTGGAGTAGTGGTTGGGGTAAATTATTCTTAAAGCAAGTAACTTCACCATTTTTCATGGATGGATGTCAGTGCCCATGTTCGTGGTGAATATTAGAGAAAATGGAAGAAGGTATCATAGTTCACATTGTCAAACACCAACACTCTAATCCAAGAGTCTTCCTGAATAGTTGACTGGAGTAGCTCAAATATTTTTCACTCTTGTTTAATGGAGAAATTAGTGAAGGATTGTCATTAGAAAATCCTTAGATAAGGTGAGTGTAGTTTGTGTTGGCTAGATCTTTTAATAAAAATCCCTCATGACAAGGCCTTTGGTTTCAATGGAGAATCTACCATTTGATCCATATTTTGAATCATGTTATATGAATTTCCAAAATTCTTAAGTGGATGTCTTGTAGAAAATATAGAGAGTGTAAGGTGTTAGGGTTTGGAATTTTTCCTTTTCTAATGTAAAATCCTAAGGGTGGATGAAACATTGTCTAGATGGTTAACAAGGTGAGGATATGGTCCTGTCTCTAGCTATACAGGCTCAAGTATGTTCCTTTTAAGTGTTTTGATTGGTAAATTAATTTTTATGTAAATATTAATTTCTTTCGTATTGCTTGCCTAACCAATGCGTTAATGTACATTTGTACTTTATAGACGTAACATGTCCTTCTGTGCGAGGTTCTATTACCCTAGAAGGTCGAGTGATAGTTATGTTGTTCTTCAAGGATTTTTATGGATGAGATGTTCTAAGGTGGGATGGTCGTAATATCCATTTTTTAAATTAGGAGAAAAAGATGAGGAAATTAAATTTTGTTGTTAGTGGCATATGATGGTTGTAAAATCGTGCATAAACACTTTTTATTTCTGATAGATGACACTACGATGTGTCTTTGAATGAAATTGAATTAAATAAAGTAGGTTGAAATTAAAATTGAATCAAAATAAATTAATTGTAAAGTCCTTCTTTACTAGTCTAAAATATTCTATAAAATATTTTTTGAGTTATAAGTTGAGTCAGCAAGAGATTCCACCACATGGACTCTTGTTGTTGATTGAATAAAAATATTTAATATATTTACTCATACGGGTGTTTTAATTTTTTTTAAAATTAAATAACTCTCAAAAGGTGTGACATATGGGAAATCAGAGACCACCATTAGGTTAAAAACGCCAATTTTAACCATGGAAGTATATAATTATAATGTGTGGCAGGTGTTTGGATTCCTCTAATATGATAATAACCTTTTTATATTTAATTAAGTTATTATTATTTATTTATATAATAATAAAAAAAATTCTCCCAAATGATGCATTTTATGAGAAATCTGATACCACAGTTACGTTCAAGATGTGGGGTTTACACTAAGAAGGGAATAACTTTTTCTAGCGTCAGATATTTTCTCAGATCACACCTAAAGATGATTTAATATGTTTTTAAATATTTTTTTTGTGTATTTATATATAATAATATTTTTATGATTAATAATAATATTATTTTTTTATTAAAAAAATGAAAATACAATTTAGTAATTAATAAATTTTAGTGTGGTGTTAATAATAATCAGGCAATGTAATAATTATGATATTATTAATTGGGAAAATTAAATGAAAATTCCGAATAAATATTATTTTATTAGGTGTTATTGGATTTTAATGGTAGTTTTCATTAAAATTCTACTGGTCTCATTGATTGGTGGTACTAAATAAAAATATTAATTATTATTGTTATTGTTATTAGGTTGGGATGAAAAAATATATATATGTGTGTGTGTGTGTGTATATATATATGTGGATTAAATATATATGTATACATGTGCGGTTAAATATATATACATATTCATATAAAGATGTTTATATATATTCATGTAACATTTATATATATTGGTGGATAATTATTGTTCGGTTAGATAAAACATTATTAAGTGTCCACATTATTTCTATTATGTGGAATTTTTTTTAACATCACTATTTAAATAAATGTTTTGATTGAACTATTCATAGTGATAATTAGTGTTATGTGATCCTAATGGATCTGAACATTGTTTAATGTAAATGTAGAGGTAGGTTGGTTTTGTCTATGGGATTCAATATTTGTGACCACATGAGTAGAAATATGTTCACAATGATTCTGTGATGGTAGAGGTAGACATGTTATTGAAGATTTTGTGACAATAAATTTTGATTGAGTAGGTTATCATATACTCTAACCACATGAGCCTCAAGTATACCTTCTCTCAGAAGGATCACTATGTTTGGAAAAGGACATTTAATGATTTTCTGTAGGACTACGACATTAATATAGTATATAATCATGGGAAGGAAAAATGGTGGTAGATGATTTCAAAAGGACATTATATTCATAGTTGGTTGATGAGGCATAATATTAGTTAGACTCATTCTATTTTTACGTTTTGGGAAAGTATTATTCTCCATATCATAAGATTATTATTTTTACACCACTACTTCAACTATGTTATAGTGATTCATAGCAAGAAGATGCCAACTGTGAGAACATACGTCCTCAAAAATCCACTGAACTTGCTCCTGGTGGATTTTACGAATGTTGAAAGCATTTTATCCTTTTCAATGGAAAGATAATGGTACTATTGATGTTGTGGGAGCAGATGATGAGACGGTTTCACATGACTCCTTTTTCGGTATACCCCTGTGTGGAAATGACGTATGAGGAACTCTGACATCATTTTTGGTTGCCAGACATGGTGATGTGTACATTATGGTTTTTCTTGATTCCTCTCTTGTCAGCATGTAAAGTCTAATTACCATGTTTTAGTGGGGTTAGATTAACCCCCTGAGGTTCCGAAGATGATTTGAGATAGTATATCCTTGTAATTTATGATGGGGTAACCTATACTACCATACGACACAATTCAATTGATTTGATCGAAACCATACACAAAAAGTGTACCCACATTCTATATACTTGATAGAATATTTTAGTAGATTTTTTGGTATGTTGTTACATGAGGAATACAATCCATCTCTATAGAGTCCCCTCAATGATAATTTATAAATATTATGCTCACCTCCCACTATGGTAATGTAAATGTTTTCTAGAGGGCATGGGGGCACAATTTAGTTTGAGTTGGATGTTTCACCCCTAGAATGATGTCTAGAATTAACAAACATTTAACATTATAGAGGAAATGATGTGGGATTTCTTGTCATATTTTTTCTATAGTTGGGAGGATCAACTATCTATACTATATTTTTAATTCAATAATAGATACCATTCAACCATCATTATGGAACCCTTTGTTTGATTTTATGGAAGATACTATAGGTCCATTTTTTTGACTAATTAATGTGAGTGACAACTTATTAAAATAGGGTAACGATGATATATGGCATATAAGGTGAAGATCATCATTTCGGAGATGAGGACATCATTGATAAGCAAAAAATCCTATGGGGGCCGACAATAGAGGCGTTTTGGAGTTTGAGGATGGATACCATGCATTCTTAATGGTATCACTGCGACATAGATTATAGATATTTAAATGGGGAGTAAATAAATATAAAAAATTAATTATCCCTTTCCATATATGTCCTAGATTCAACATGTTATAATACCAATTTTCTATACCAGAATAGTTAGTGTATATACATGAAATATTCTACATGTTATAGTTGAAGGGATATGTGCATGACCCATCACATGATATCGAATATGATGAAATGAACTTCGATGATGGAGTTACCTTTATAGAGTAACCAATTTAGATTTAAGATAAAAAATGGATCTTATGTGGTCATGAAATTCCTTTAGTTCATGTACACTGGTAACATGGGAATATTTATGATAGAACCTAGAAAAGGCAGACTTGGATGCAGGTTCTATACCCACATCAATTTGTGTTGTCATTTACACTTTTCTGTAAAAAATACATTTTTTGGAAGAATGTAATATATTAGTTTCATCTAGGAATATAATTAATATATATCTCATTATATGTTTAGATATAGTCATAGAGACTGGGTGAGATTCTGAGGACTGGTGAGCTTGTAATTGAAATTTTAAATATATTAAATATATTAATATCACACATGTGGAGCTTTCCAAAAAAAGTGGTATACCTTGTAAACAGTGTCATAGAATGAAATTATGAGATCTCAGTTGAGACTAGAACATTTTTTTACACTATCTTTGATATAATCTTTTGGGTTGTAATGAAATTTTTAAAATTGTTTCATAGGTGCATATAATATAAAAATTTAATTATTTAATTTATTTATTTACTTTTTATTTAGTGACCTTGAACTCCTAAATAAATAACATGTTTTTGGTGTGTTGTAGGGTTATTTTTATAAATATAGAGGCCTAGTGTGGATATCATCGATGTGATTTTTACATTTACATCATATTAGTGGATAGAATCATTCCCTCAATAACTTAAAAAGAAATCCGAGTTCATGGATTTCTCTAATGACTATGATTCAGGATTGATATTAAATACTGACTAATCATTACATGATGTGTGATGTTTTATTTATATTTATTTTCCACTATTTCCATATCTTATGATGAATGATAAATAAATAACTAATCAAATGATTGACGAATCAATCATATTTTAGGCATTAGATTGATTTTCAGTGAAATTATGAGTTTTTATACTATTTAATTTATATAAAAACATTATTCATTCTACAATAAAAAATTACTCAAAAAGAAATGGACAATGATAATTCATCGTGAATATGTTTTGTTCATTTCAAACCATGTTATTCATTTCATTATCAATGGTGATTATTTTGGTTGGTGTTTTGAAAAATATCATTTTATCAATCATTACACACCTTTTTCATAGAGTAATGGATAGATACCATAGATCTCGGTTTACAATGATGGTGGGATTAATTTGTGATAGTTTTAATTAATGATTAAACATGATAATATTTCATCATGTGAGGTTTGAGATACAATGATGAGAATGTGTAACTTATATTTCTTGTGAGAATAGAATGACTAGATTCTAGTGAACAATTATGGAATGTTTACGCTGAACAGGATTGATTATTATCAGTTTTATTTATGGATAGATCTTGGTCTATAGGGGTATAAAATTATTCTCTAATGATATAAATAATTTGAAAAATTCCACATAATAAATTTTTTTATTTAGAGATACATATAATGTGGACCCCTGATGTGGAATTATGGTTTTGGTGGAGAAGTAATGTATCACATGATATGTGACACACATCACACACCATGTTACAACTACCTTGTAGAACGTCCCATATCACATATGATGCATGGCCAGATACACATACTTGTGCATCTAAACATGGACAGTGCAGATGAATAGATTTATCGACAAAGATATCATATAGACTGAGATTTTATGTACACACCATGTAACATACCTTCACAACGTGTAACTATTTGATGGTGACATATAAAATATTTTACACTAATCATGGAATATTTTTCTTAGTATTTTGTTCCCAATATCTATCCTTTCAAGGGTATATTATGGAATTATGTCCTGATCATAAGATTTAGATTCTCTATAAGGGATTAGATATAGATTGTGTTTTTCGAATCACTCCCAAAAGCTATGATGAGGTGCTATATTGTTTCATTAAATAGGTCAGGTTCTAGAAATCGTCATGGCAAACTTTACATGGGAATTGATCCCCTAAATAGAGGGTAATTTTATATTGGGCTGTTTTTATACCCCATGGTACAAAAACCCAAAACCCACGCTCCCAAATTGGGTGATAGAAACACAATCTGTATATTTTAGTCATTGATAACTGTAAACGTAACCCAATTTCAACTCTATAACATAAAAACAATGGAAATATATGAATTTTTTAATTGAAAATGATATATTTGGATTATATTTTTTTGATAATTTGGATAAAAACTTACATATCCTAGAAAAATAAACAACTAGATCATAAAAATATATATCATAAAGAACTATTATACACATCTAGCATCCTTCGTATACAAACAATCATAGACATGAATTATATCAAGGTAAAGAAAGTAATTATAATTAACTAATATAGTTTAAATCACATAGAATCACATAATGAAAACAAATTAATATATATATATATATATTAATAATAAATGAAATAACAAGTTGTTAAAGAAATTAAGAATCTTTAAGAAATAGAATGGTAACATGAAATTTGGAATGGTAAGGTGACCCTTTGGATTTTAATATTATCCAATAAAATAGTAACCTCAATTATTGATGTATGAATAAATTTTAGAATATTTTAAATGAAAATATTATATAACTATTTATCGTAATAAGTATAATAGTATTTCAGAAATGATAATTTATTTGTTGGTATTTCCTATAATTATTAATATTTAACTGTAATTTTATTTTTAATATAATCTTTTAAAATAATATTTATTATCAAAATATGTGATAATAATTTTTTTATAATAATTATATTATTATATGACAATTTAATAAAATATTCAATGTGATATAAAATCAATTATAATTTTAGAATTTGTATTTTTTTGAGTAAATGGTCATTGTAATTAAAAATTAAATTTATCATATTTGGAAATTTGTTTTTCATAATATGCATTCAATGTTTTTAATTTTAAAAATCATGAAATAGTTATGGTTAATTTTGATAATTTTCTGAAATACTTGATGTTTTTGTGAATAGTAAAAGATTTTAATTTATGATATTTGGGAATTATAATTTAAATAAAATATTAAATGACTCATGGATGTTGTAAGAACCATAATAATGAAATATAAATAATTAATTTTATATATTTAGCAATAATCCACAAACTATTCACAGAATTGAAACAAAAAAATAAAATAATTAATAAAATAATAAGAAAACACCGCTCTCCTATACTATAAATACCACACCTCAAAACCTCTTCTCCTCACACCATTGAAGCTATGTGCCTTATCAAAATTCTACCCAATCATATACTAAAGTATCTACCCCACGTACAAGATCTTATGGTCTAAAAATATAGTAGTCCCAGTTCTCTAAGGAGGTTATCACGAAAGAGAAATAAATCGATAAAATCATATTCCCCTTTCTTTTAATTTTGTTACTAATTATTATATTTTTTTATTCTCTTATCACTTCCCTATAACCATGTAGCATGGTTCATCCAACATCTAAAATGTACAGGATTTTTTTTATTTTAATGGATCAATCCATCATTATTTCTATTCCCTATATTTTTTATTCTAAAAATAAAAACATGAACCTTGATGTGTTAATTTAAAACATTCAATAACGACGATTTTTTGTTTAATTTACCGCCTTCAAGGCCGGTCTTAATACTATTATAATAGTTGAAATAGATTTTAAAATTAATTTTATATAACTTTTTATTTTTTTATAACTAAAATATAAAAATTATATTAAATAATAAAATGATACAAGTTTGTTGTAAGCATAAACTGCCCTCAATAATCCAAACGATTATCACTAATTCATTATCTATGGATTTATCCTCAACCAAATAATAAAAATGAATTATATGGCCATTTTATTTTATATATGTACATTGGAATCATATAACTTCAATTATGGATATCTATTCCAATTCTAAATGTTTTTTCGTATAGGTTTATAAATGAACCTATCATTTATAGCGTGGAAATGAACTCTCTAAATTGAAGAAATTGAATCTTATAACACAAAAAATTAATGTAAATGAATTTAATAAAACATTAATAATTAAAAAAAGTAATACTGATTATGAATTCTTTAATTAGTATATTTAATTTGATTATACAGAACATTATGATCATGTGCAGTACAATTTCAGATATAAGTTATGGGATTATTTTCGAACGTCGATTTTTTCCTTGCGATTATGGTTTATCTTTATTTACCTATATATAACCTTTAATTATTTTCATATAATTCATCTAAATTAAGATTATATTAACCTAAATAATGTATATTGAATATTTAATCATTAATTTATAGAAAATTATATGTTCTAAAAAGTTTTCCTTTCTTGTTCTCCCCGATTAGCATGTCTGATTAAAGAGAACAATCGAATTTCAAACCATTCTTCAAGTACCATCCATAATTTTTTTAATCGAAAATTATTATTATTATATAAATAATTTTATCAATAAATATTTCATGGTTCATTTATAGTTTTTTATAAAATTATATCCCTTTTAACTTAAAATTCTCTTTAATATGTATACTTAAACTACACTAAAATGATTTCTTTCTAGGGTTTCTTATGAAATATTTGAACATGTTTTTAACTTCTATTTGACATCAATTAATGTGATCTATTCTTCTATTACCTCATCAATTTTCATTTATTATTTAAATACATTGTTTCGTTGACACCATTATGTTATTCCCTTTGGTTAGGCCTTTTTACAAAATTATAACACCCAATTCCTTCAATGTTTAACACTTATGTTTATAATTGATTGATTATGTATGATTATTCAAGTAGAACAAATATTCATGAACATGTTATGATATCTGTTCTTATATATTTTTCCAATTCATTGGATAATTTTTAGTCTCAAGACACTTTATGTTAAATGGTCTTATTAGTAAGCCTTGACTCATGTTAAATGTGAAACTGTCATGGTGGGAAGCCTTAACTAATGATCCTCTATATACAATGAGCCTCGAATCATAATTATTCCATGTTTTATATTTTTTCCAAAAATCTAGGTTACCATGGGTATATAATCTCATGTTATACATATTATGCATAATTATGTTTATTAATGTTCAATTCCTTTTTATGACATCATGTTATGCATTTTAACCCATCAAATATTAATTATTCACATATTTGTTCCCTTAATGGGATTTTAATGTCATCACATTGTTCATTTAGTCCACATGTTATCCACTAAAGATTTATGGAATCCCTGGAATTTACTAATTATTTATGAATATTAAATAAAAAATGTTTTACTTTGGTTTCATTTTGTTTAACAATATATATAATCTTTTAAAGAAACAAGAATTTTTAACAATTGGTTTGTATTTGAAGGATAATTCTCATTTATATAAGGTACTAATATATGTAAATGGACTGAAATATTGTATTTATTTCATTATATATGTCTTTTTATACATTGATATTAGGACTAGAGATCCTTAGTATGATTGATAGGGAAAATTCTATCACAATTGAAATCCTAAATTCAAAATTACTGAATCACAAGTAACAATATAATTTTAATTTAAAATTTTATCCTTTTAAGTTCAATGTTTAATTTTATATGATTATTAGGTACCTATTCATGCTACCTGATTGTAATTTATTTTCAATTTTTAATGCTTGGAAATAGAATAAATCATGCCTACAATAAATGTGATATGAATTGTTATTATTTCCCTAATGAAATGACCAATATGACGGGAATATGAACTCCAAACATCATGAATGTACTTGATCAACTATATAATGTTATTAATAATAACCCAAATCATGTTGAACATCCTATTCTCTAATGAATATGTATGTTTTAGTTTAATCCTTTATCTGATAAAGGCCTCCCATGTTTAGTGGATGATATGATCCCCTGTTTTCAGAATAGCGGATTAACTACATCGAGAAGATACTTCATATCTTCTAGTGATTAATATTAGTGAAATTGTGATGGTTTTATATCCTTTTGGTGGGGATGTTCATTAGTGATGGAAACTGACCATGAACACAAATTCCAAAGAGTAAATTGATTCCATGGATTGATAGGAATACAATTTTTTTTTTGAAAATGTATTACCTTCAAACCCTCCATCTTAATATAGAAAAAGAGTTCCTTATACTTATCCAACTGGAAAATGAGTCTATTGGGGGTGGACTAAGAAAACATTAAATGTATTTTAAGATATTCCCCTAGAATATTCATTAACATTGAAATCATGGGGGATCACTACTTTAGTGGACTAAAGTCATTTCTATGAAAAGTGTTGGAGATTTGAGACATCGATTGTTTTGAGGATATTGTATGATGTTCTGTTAAAGGTGAAATGAAGATCAAAGTCTCTCAGCAGTCTCGTAGGACCATTGATAAAAAGGAAAAAAATGAGTTTAATATGATTGAATCAGGAGATAAATCCCATGATGGAAGGAAAAAAATAAAACACTTATCAAAATTGTGGGAAGACTCATCCTGAGAACATTCTAAATGGAACTAAGGAATGATTCATATGTGAAATAATGTTTAATGTGGAAGGTAAATATTGAGATTATATGAACTATACCATGAATGTGGATGAATATGGGATGGTTGAAATGAACACACATCTTGTAGATTTGTTTTAACATTTCAAGGAACATGGTCTATATTTTAACCATTTATCTAATTCATGGATTGTTGGACTCAATCAAAAACAAAAACAACCTCCATGGAAATTATGATGGATACATGATATTACAACTACTTAAGTGGACCCCAAATATGATTTGGTAAATGGTTAATTGGTTATTAATTCAAAAATTCCAGATATACTATTTGATTTGGGTTCCATGAATTGTTTAATATCATGAATGTTCTGTAACTATTCTAAAATTACCTCAATGTTTTGAGTATGAGGTGACGGTGAGAATGGAAAAGAAGTATAATTATTGAATCCATAATTTATAACTCATTTCTGATGGATGTTTATGGACTGAACTTCCCAGAAAACGTTTTAATAGTTTCTTTGTGGGAGTTTTTATGCTATATTGTGCATGGATTTGTTTCCCTTATACAAAGAGAACATTGAATTTAAAAAAAGGAAGATCATTATCAATATCCTGAGGCATATTCCATTTTTTTACAAGTGAAAGGAGGATGATGAATATAATTCAGAATAATTGCATCATGTTTTAATCTTATTTCCATTTTAGTAGGAATGTTGAGCTAAATATATTGTGGAAAATAATTGAATCACCCTCGAAGGCATTCCCATTATGGGGGAGAAACTGATGTGTTCCCTGATGAGTTTAAGGACCTCAGTCTTAATCAAGAGGTTATGTTCTGAATTGTACTTATTGTTGGATTTATGCATATATGATAGAAAATTAATAAAATAGACATTTTTGGTCTCAATGTGATGATGAATCAGTTATGGGAAAATATGAAAAGGGTTTTATTCACCTGAGTGGTTCACCCTGGGGTGTTCAAGTCCACTTTACGAAGAAGAAATAAAAAATAGTGGGAATATGTTTTGATTATTGTGAGCTTAAAAAATCATGATAAATAACATGTATCCCATTCCACAGATAAATTACTTGTTGGATCATGTATATGGTTCAATCTAATTCCTTATGGAAGACCATTGGTTGGTATTTCACTAATTAAAGGTGGCGAATGAAGATATTCCCAAGACTACATTTCAAAAACGATATAGATAATATGAATTCATTTTGATTCCCTTAATACTCAAAAACTATCCATAACATTTCATTTAATTATGGAATGGATTATTTAGATATTACATTGACAATGTTCTGGACATTTTTATTAAGGATATTCTAATATACTCTAAGATAAAAGTGGAAAATTAAGAGAATTTGAAAACTGTAATAATTAATTTTAGAAAAGATAATATATATGAAATATAATGATATAGTGAGTTTTGGATGGAATAAGTATTATTTTTCATTAAATGTATGACTATAAAAGGGAAATATGTCAACCCTTCCAAGAAAAATGCAATCTAATAATTTCTAGACCAACAAATATAATAGAGATCCACATATTTCTTTTACTGGATAGGTACTACTAATGATTTATGAAAAAACATATCATGGTGTTCAAACCCACTATCTAGGTTGACTCAAATGGGAGTGATGTTTTTCTAGAATAATAAACGTGAAGACTAAATAAAATAGTTGAAAAAGAGGCTTATCACTACACCAATTCTCACACTACCAACACGTATGGAACCCTTTGTGGTGTAAAATGATGATTCTAAGAAGTGATTAGTCTTTTTATTGATGAAAATTGATAATATTATTTTCTATGACATATGATGTCTAAAATTCTTGAAAAATACCATCCAATGCATGATCTAGAGTTGGCATCTATGATTTTGCATTGAAAATATATATACACAGGCTTTGTGGGGATAATTATGTGAAATATATAAATCATAAGATTCCCAATTATATATTCACACAAAAATGTTAATATATTCCCATAAATATGTTTATATCTCATCAATTATTATGACTTTCCAATCCACTACCATCCTAGTAATGAAAATTAAGGAATATATGTTCTATGTATAAAGGATCTTGAATCCTTATCAATGATGAGAATTGAATAGGATCATATATTATTAGATTTGAGAAGTATTGACATGCGAATAATTTTAGGAAGAACATAGTCAATCCATTTTCAAATGATTTCATTACCAAACATTATAATGAAAAGAAATGATGCAAAAATAAATGATGTGGAAATTCATAAAAGGGTAATGTCGAGACCCGAAGCTTTACGTACATGGACATTACATTACTTTTTTGGAATACATTATACATAACAAAAAACAGACACACAAGGACCGTAATAGTTTAGTGTCTTTGGAAACTTGGAAAGTAATCTTATAATCGTGGTGGAAGATCGTCAACATCTCCCATAAAGATCTTCCACTTTTTGTTTCCTTACCTAAAACCTTTCTTTTGATCCTGGGGGAAAATAAAACATAAAAAGGGTGAGCTCAAATTCTCATTAAGGGTAAGCATGGATAAAATAAAACATACCATATACATTTGAACTTAAAAACATGAACATAATGTTTAAACATCAAAATCTTGAGCAACGACATAAAACGTTGAAGTACATAAGGCATAGATCATAATGGGACATAAACCATGATAAAATAGCATGGGAATAAAACATGTAATTGTGGAATCCATTAAGCACATGTAGTGATTTCCATAGTAGCCAAGGCATTGCTTCCAAGACCATCTTAGTGGACAAAGTCCCTTTCTGAATCGAGTTCACTCCTCGTTTCAGACCTGTTACACTAAACCAGATTAACTTACCATTCCAGCCATGTCTATCTCATGAAATACAAATCTTTACCCAATGCAATGGAAGGAGATATAGGTCCCACCCATCTCATAATAAAATCATTATTACTTGTGCCACAAAATAAACATACATCATTCATAATAACTAAATGAATAAATGGGTTTCATAAACATCATCCCATCATCACATAATCCATATAAAAGAAATGGATATTTCAACACAAGAAATGTGAAACCATGTAAATTATAGAGAAATTATACTTGAATCATACACATATTAAATAATGTCATCTTATATAGAAAATGGTTTTTATAAAACACTTGAAATGAATTATTGAGGAAAATATCCTTTCATTTTCAAAATCAATTTCTTTTCACAAAACGTCATGAAATTTTAAAAGAAAAATATTTTTTTTTAAAATAGTCCAAAAATATTTTGGAGGAATCTTCATGAAAATATGGCTTTATAAATCCGTAAAAATCCTTTCATTCCGTATACGTTAAAAAACATTCTTCTCGTACTTTTGTCGGAAAAGTCAAAAAGTGCCTTGTAGGGTAAATAAAAGAAAGATTCCTTCCATACCATGGGGTAAAAGTCAAAATGGGTAAACAGGACTTTAAAAATACATGAATACACTTTTGTAAAACATGGACATGAATGATATAAATAACCCCAGTAAATACTTACGTATAAGCAATCTCAGATAGAAAACAATTGAGATTGCAACATTATCCCTTACCTTAGGTCCGATATGCATCGTACGTATCCAAACCTCTTGTATAATGATTTAAATAATGTCATTGACTTATTACAGAATAATATTCATTGTTATTATATCATATAAGTTTCACTTATGACTTTATATGACCCGTTCATTTGTAAATTCAATGTTAAAGCAGTTTTTTGGGTAAAATCATTCCATTTATCGTATGTGTTCTGACTTGACGTTTCTTGATATTATTACTTATATCCTGATTTACATAATTTCAGAATGTAAAACATGATTTATATATAATATATATTAATCATATACATATATATTATAGATATATAAATGAATGAAATACACCGTTCATGGAGACGGTAGGCCGTACGTACGCATGAAGGCTGTTTTCATTTCCATAATGAATAGAATGAAAATAAATAGATGACATACATATATATATATATACATAAATACAGTAGAATTATTATTTCATATATTTCATTATTATTTCTTATATATACTTTATAATCATTCATAAATTGTTACCATGGAGAATGAATCTCATCGCGTCGTGGAGACGGTAGTCCGTACGTACGCACGAGTGATGATATCGTTCCCATAATTATTGAACTGAATTGGAGAGGATGATACAATATATCATAATAATTATGATGTTATAATAACTATGTATAGTTGTTATTTACACCATTATACCCATCCAAGTAAGGTGGTGTTGGAAAAACAGATTACACCACGGCGTGGAGACGGTATTCCGTACGTACGCACGTGCGGTGATTTCGTTTTCCGTAGCATGGAGAGATGGTGAAGTAGGGTTGTTTCATAATTATAATAACATATCGATATATGATTGATACTGATGTTATTACTTCATAATGAAACAACTAAGGAAGAATAAGTAGAAGAAGAAATAATGTTGAAAGAATCGGTAACAGACATTACCTCTTCTTTGAAGCGCCTCTTTGAGACCTCCTCTTAGGGCACTAAAATTGGTCATTGAAGAAGACCAGGACCTCTAGAATGTTTCTAGGGAAGTGGAGAAGAAAATTTGGCCGGGTTTGTCCGATCTTGAAGGCTAAAAGTGTTGTGAGGAAGAGAGGGAGGAGGTGCCCTTTTATAAGGGAGGAGAGGGGCACCTTTGGAAATCTTAAAACTATTAATTTATAATAAATCTAACCCCACATAAAAACCTCCAAGAAATGACTCATATTCTATGATTAGATGATATAGGGTGGTAATATCATCAACTAATAAAATTTAGACATGTTAAGAAATTATTTGTATCATTATCAACTTGATTTATCCTTACTTAATCAATTTAATTTTATTTGTGGTAATAATGTTATAAATTTTAAATTATAAGAAAAAAATACTAATTTGTTGTGAATTGTAGATAATTGGATACTTTATAACATTTTAGACCATATCAATTTAAATTTATATTTTTAAAATATTTTTGTGATTTTTAAACAATTTTATAATATGTTATTTTTATAAAATAACAATAGTGTCAATTTTGACACTATTCATTTATATGAATTTAAATAAAATATATATAGAAGATATGTTCAAAATAAAAGCTTAAATCAATTCATAAAAGGTCATATGTATCATGTAAATTAGTGGAGAACATTAAATAGTTCATATAATATTTATTTTGTTATTTTTAAAACCATTTATTTGATTTATTTCTTAATAAAATAAATACTACAACATTTTTGTATAATTATTTAATATAATTATTTGTTGCATAAAAATTAAAAATAAAATCCTATGATAAAAATAAATCTATTACCTTTTACAATAATACTTTAACTCGAATTTAGCATCTTAAAGTCACAATATTTAAATTTTTGTATTTATTAAATTATGAAGTTCACGACTTTGGCATCATTTAAAATAAAATAATATAAGTTTCATAATCACTTTTATAAGACTCCAAATGGTTATATATTAAGTAATTGGATGATTATGGTATATATATACACTTACAATAAGTTTTGGTCAGGTTTGTGGGCCTTTTAATGGGTATTAGTATTTCAATAAAAACTATATTACTTATTTTTCACTTAATAAATAATTTCTGCATCATTAATGTATCACCATTAATGACAGTTATATAATCCCTAAAATTTCTAAATAAATTATCATAATGTATATAATGTTATTATCTTTCTGGATAATATTCATGTTTGAAGTTTTATGATGTTTATCACTAAATTAAAATTATTATACTTATAAGATTTAAGAGAGTGACACGTTGTCACTTTCTTTGGTTTTAATAATAATTAAATTATTTTCATGGTCAAAATTCCATAAAACTAATCTAATCTGACACACAATTGATATGTGTCTACTTATAGTCATCCAATATAATTTTTTCATGTGTTAGGGAAATTTTATAATATTATATTTACCCTCAATTACCCGATTTACCTTTAACTATGGTAAATAAAATTTACCGTAGTTACTATTCATAATTCTCAAAAATAAAAAGTAGCTTATTAACATAATTTCGACCCACTTATTCCAAATATGGAATCCATCTTTCCAAATTCAATACAAAAAAGTTGCAGAAATTAAATTAAAATTAATCCCGTTGTCGAAAGAAAACTTGTTTTTCTTTAAAACATTGCAAAAGATTGAATTTATTTAACCTACGAATTCAACGTAAAATCAATGATAATGACATACATTATATTAAATGGTAAAAATATATTATATTTATACTTTAAAACCATTCAATATTATAATTTAACCACATATGTTATTATGATGAAAAAAGTTGTATTTAATTAAAATATAGCGTGTTTTTACTATTCATTAAAATATGAAATTTATCAGAATAATATGAAAAATTTATCCAAGGTAAAATTTTATATCCTTATTCCATATAATAATTTTATTTTGTAAAATTTAACAAATAAACATATCAAAAACCAGATTTAAAGTGGGTATTCCATCAAAAGGCGGAAAAACTGCATTTTTTTAAAAATACTTATTTTACCCGAAAAAATTATTTTGTTCTTATACCATGTTCTAGAAAATGTGTAAGATGAATAATAATGTTATAAAATTAAAAATATAGTTAATAATATTCATAAAGGCTAGTTCATAATAATATTATAATAACATATTGTTGTTTTGTAAAACCCGTTATTACGTAAAACACACGTTATCGAAGAAGGTCGCGATTGCGTGTAATGCAAGCCAAGTCAGGGTTTCATATAATGAAAGACTCCTTTGTTGTTTTGTTATAACAGAATCCAACCATTTTTTTCATTTATACATTGAATATATATATATATATATATATATATATATATATATATACTCAATGTTGCGTATAATGACTATTTTCAATCAAACTTGAAATTGTGTGTAACACAATCTAAGAATATTGTTGCGTATACTGCAAGCTAATACAGTGTTGCATATAGCGCAAGATAATCTTGGTGTATCGTACAACAGAATATATGAAATAAATTAAAAACTATATATCATATAAAATGTGGAGTTATTACGTTCTACACCCCTTAAAATTAATTTCGCCCTCGAAATTCGTCGGGGTTATAAATGGTTTTTTACTTGAAAGTTTCTTTAATTGAAACCCACATCGTAAAAAGGAATACCAAAACATATCTTTAAAAACTAAAGTATGAAATGTAACGGTTACCCAAATAAACTAATCATTGGGTTTCCACATAGGATAACATAGGTTAAAATATGGATATGGAAGAGAAATATAACCATCATGTTCTGATAGAGAGTGGTAGAGAACATGGCTATGAAAAAGCCAAAAATCACAAAGCCATAGATTTGTGATGATCTAAGGTACCATCTGATCCATCAGATATAAGGTCACTAGGACAACATTTTTGGTTTTCAAGATCATTTACCTAAAGTTGATGAATTAAAAGAAATACTTACATGATTTTGGTACAATCTCACTGTTGTTCGTGAATTGAACAATTTCCACTTCACCCCTTAATGAAATGAAGATGAATTTGTTATTCGTGATGTGTCAGAAGATCATGTGATAGAATGATGGGTCATTCCATCTGTTTCAAACAAAAGGTTTGTAAAAGTTATAAGTCTATCATATGATTAGATTAATCATATATGGTTCCTAAGATAAACTTATACTTCATATATCATTCTGCTAAATAAAATAAAACTAGTTTCTACTAACCAGGGAATTCTTGTAGGCCAATGGTAGGTGATAAAGGCCAGTCGCACTTTGGATGTGGGTTCGATTTCCACAACCATGTCCGACGCGATGGGCTGTCGCTCGTCCTGCAGTTTTTCCTTTTCCTAAAACTACATTACTATAAAATCCCATCAATAATATCGAAAAAAGTTCTATACCTAAACAATACCATAGTATGTCCAACATAATCCATTCAAATACTTATCTAAAATACTTCGGTCCAAGCTCATAGTATAAAGAAAACTATTACTTGAAATTTCCTCAACAAACCATCATTTATCCCCCATTATATTGTTGGTCACATTCCAATCCTGTGAATACCTTAATCATGTATTCTCTTGAAAAATGAATACCCATTAAACCTTAATGAAAACATGAATGCTGTCAAAATTAACTCTTTCCACATACCAAAATCCAAAAATTCTATATACTCAAACCATGATATAACCATCGCCTTATATCAGTAATGAGCTCATGAAAAATATCAAACATTTATTATTCTCCTTATCCCTTCATTATGCGCATATCATCTAATTTCCTAAAATATCTAAATAACCTTTCATGGTCACTAGTACCATTTATCATACACTTTCAAAACTTGGGAAAGTCAAGTGTAACAATCCTTAGATGTCTCTTTATTCCATAGAACCATGAGATTACTTGTACAACATTACACTTGATAAACATGTAATCATTCCACTACCTTCTTAAACCATTGACTGAGCTTCAACAATTATTTAATCTCACATATCATTTGTAGTCTCTTCATCATCATCAACATAAATACTACCCATACGACCATACTGATTATCTTCATGAGACTTTCCCTTAGGGAATTGTTTTGCATAATGCCCGTACATTCCACATTTAAAACATTGAACCATTGTTGATGTCGTTGAAATACCGTTATCCTCATCCATGGTGTTAACTGAACCTTTTCCTTTGCACTTACTAGATTTGTGTCCTTCTTTTCCACACCCAAAGCATCTTCCAGTTCCTTTGAATCAATCTCCTCGATGCCTCTTCCCACATGATTTACATGAGGGAAATTGAACTTTCATACCTCTATTATCATCATGAAACTCCATCTTTCTCTTATTATTTGAGTCGGGAAACTTACCAAAGTTGAGATTATTGATCATATTATGAGATTGGTGATTAGGCACAATAACGATATTTGGACTTCCAAATCCTGTTTCATTTGGTTTCTCATTAAGAATATCATTCCATTGTTCGTCATATCCTCCATTATCTTGAATCTTCATATTTCCAACCATTTTCTAAAACCCAAAAAGAATATGTGTGAGAGGAAAAAATTATACTAGGGAAAACAACATCGTAAAGGAGGAGCGACCTCAATATCTAACATCATAGGTTAAATTGTAAGATCGTTACTGTAGTTCTAGGACTATATCCTATACATATACTTATCCTTAGGGATATCCTTAGACATACCATAGAAATATCTCTAGGGATCTCACTAACATTTTCGCATCCTAGTTTTCAAAGGTTGACTAAACATTTCCTCTGATATCAACTGTAGAGACCCGAAGCTTGACGTACATGGACATTACATTACTTTTGCAGAATACTTAATACATAACAAAAATAGACACACAAGGACCGTAATAGTTTATTGTCTTTGGAAACTTGTAACATAATCTTCTAATCTTGGTAAAAGATCTTCAACATATCCCATAAAGATCTTCCACTCTTTGTTTCCTTACCTAAAACCATTCTTTTGATCCGGGGGGAAAATAAAACATAAAATGGGTGAGCTCAAATGCTCAGTAAGGGTGAGCATGGATAAAATAAAACATACCATATACATTTGAACATAAAAACATGAACATAATGTTTAAATATCAAAATCTTGAGCGACGACATAAAACATGGAAGTACATAAGGCATAGATCATAATGGAACATAAACCATGATAAAATAGCATGGGAATAAAACATGAAATTTTGGATTCCATTAATCACATGTAATGATTTCCATAGTAGCCAAGGCATTGATTCCAAGACCATCTTAGTGGACAAAGTCCCTTTCGGAATCGAGTTCACTCCACGTTTCACTCCTGTAACACTGAACTGGATTAACATACCGTTCTAGCCATGTCTATCTCATGAGATATAAATATTTACCCAATGAATTCGAGGGATATATAGGTCCCACCCATCTCATAATGAAATCATTCTTACTTGTGCCACAAAATAAACATACATCATTCATAATAACTCAATGAATAAAATGGGTTCCATAAACATCATCCCATCATCACATAATCCATATAAAAGAAAAGCATATTTCATCATAAGAAAAGTTAAAACATGTAAATAATAGAGACATTATACTTGAAACATACACATATGAAATAATGTCATCTTAGATGGAAAATGGTTTTGATAAAACACGTGAAATGAATCCTTGAGGAAAATATCTTTTCTTTTTCAAAATCAATTTCTTTTCACAAAACGTCATGAAATTTTAAAAGAAAAAGATTTTGTTTAAAATATTCATGAAATCATTTGGAGGAAGCTTCATGATAATATAGCTTTATAAAATCGTAAAAATACTTTCATGCCGTATACGTTAAAAAAACATTCTTCTCTTACTTTTGTTGGAAATTTAATTAAGTACCTTGTAGGTTAAATAAAAGAAAGATTCCTTCCATACCATGGGGTAAAAGTCAAAATGGGTAAAAAGGACTTTAAAAATACATAATTACACTTTTATAAAACATGGACATGGATGATAGCAATAACCCCAGAAAATACTTATGTATAAGAAATCTCAGATAGAAAACAATTGAGATTGCAACATTATCCCTTACCTTAGGTCCGATATGCTTCATATGTATCTGAACCTCCTGTATAATGATTTAAATAATGTCATCGACTTATTACAGAATCATATTCATTGTTATTATATCATATATGTTTCACTTATGACTTTATATTACCCGTTCTTTTGTAAATACCATGTTAAAGGAGCGTTTTGGGTAAAATCATTACATTTATTGTATCTGTTTCGACTTGTCGTTTCTTGATATTATTACTTATATCCTGATTTAAATAATTCTAGAATGTGAAACATGATTTATTAATAATATATATTCCTCATATACAAATATATTATAGATCGATAAAAGGAATGAAATACATCGTTCATAGAGACGGTAGGTCGTACGTACGCATGAACGCTGTTTTCGTTTCCTTATTGAATTGAATGAAACAAAATAGATGACATAAATATATATATATATACATAAATCCAGTAGGATTATTATTTCATATATTTCATTATTATTTCATATATATACTTTATAATCATTCTTAAATGGTTAGCATGGGGAATGAATCTCATCGCGTCGTGGAGACGGTAGTCCGTACGTACGCACGAGCGATGATATCGTTCCCATAATTATTGAATTGAATTGTAGAGGATGATAAAATATATCATAATAAGTATTATGTTATAATAACTATGTATAGTTATTCTTTACACCATTATAATCATCCAAGTAAGGTGGTGTTGGAAAGACAGATTACACCACGGCGTGGAGATGATATTCCGTACGTACACATGCGCGGTGATTTCGTTTTCCGTAGGATGGATAGATGTTGAAATAGGGTTGTTTCATACTTATAATAAAATATCATTATATAAGTGATACTGATGTTATTAATTCATAATGAAACAACTAATGAAGAAGAAGTAGAAGATGAAATAAAGTTGAATGAATCGGTGACAGACATTACCTCTTCTTTGAAGCGCCTCTTTGAGACCTCCTCTTAGGGAACTAAAATTGGTTTTTAAAGAAGACCAGGAACTCTAGGATGTTTCTAGGGAAGTGGAGAAGAAAAGTTTTCAGGGTTTGGCCGATCATTAAGGCTCAAAGTGGTGTGAGGAAGAGAGGAAGGAGGTTCCCTTTTATAAGGGAGGAGAGGGGCACCTTTGGAAATCTTAAAAATATTAATTTATAATAAATATAACCCCACTTAAGAACCTCCAAAAATGACTCATATTCAAATATTACATGATATAGGGTTTTAATATCATCAACCAATAAAATTTATACATGTTAGGAAATTATTGTAAACATTATCAACTTGATTTATCCTTACTTAATCAATTTAATTTTATTTGTGGAATAACATTATAAATTTTAAATTATAACAAAAAATTAATTATTTGTTGTTAATTGTCCATAATTGTATAATTTATAAAATTTTAGACAATATAAATTTAAATTTATAATTTTTAAATATTTTTGTGATTTTTAAATAATTTTATAATATGTTATTTTTATAAAATAACAATAGTGTCAATTTTGACACTATTCATTTATATGAATTTTAATAAAATATATACAGAAGATATGTTCGAACTAAAAGATTTAATAGATTAATAAAAGGTCATATGTATCTATAAAATTATTGGATCACATTAAATAGTTCATATAATATTTAATTTATTATTTTTAAAACCATTTATTTGGTTTATTTCTTAATAAAATAATTACTACAACATTTTTGTATAATTATTTAATATACTTATTTTTTGCATAAAAATTAAAAATAAAAACCTATGATCAAAATAAATCTATTACCTTTCACAATAATACTTTTACTCGAATTTATCATCGTAAAATCACAATATTTAAAATGTTATATTTATTAAATTATGAAGGTGACAACTTTGGCATCATTTAAAATAAAATCATATAAGTGTCATAATCACTTTTATAAGACCCCAAAAGGTTATTTATTAGGTAATTGGATTATTATGGTTTATATATACACTTAAAATAAGTTTTGGTCTGTTTTTTGGGCCTTTTAATGGGTATTATTTTTTCAATAAAAACTATATTACTAATTTTTCACTTAATAAATAATTTCTGCATCATTAATGTATCACCATTAATGACAGTTATTTAATCCCTAAAAATTCTAAATAAATTATCATGATGTAGATAATTGTATTATCATTCTTTATACTATTAATTTTCTATGTTTTATGATGTTTATCATTAAAATAAAATTATTATACTTATAATATTTAAGAGAGTGACATGTTGTCACTTTCTTTGGTTTTAATAATAATTATATTATTTTCATGGTCAAAAGTCCATAAAATGAATCTAATCCGACCCATAGGTGATATGGGTCTACTTTTAGCCATCCAATAGAATTTTGGCATGTGTTAGGGTAATTTTATAATAATATATTTACCCTTAATTACCAGATTTACCTTTAACTATAGTAAATAAAATTTACCTTAGTTACTATTCATAAATTGCAAAAATAAAAAGTAGCTTATTAACATAATTTGGACCCACTGATTCCAAATATGGAATCCATTTTTCCAAATTCAATATAAAAAAGTTTCATAAATAAAATTTAAATTAATCCCGCTGTCGAATAAAACGGGTTTTTCTTTAACACATTGCAAAAGATTGAATTGATTTAACCTACGAATACAAGGTAAAATCAATGATAATGATATAAATTATATTAAAAGATAAAAATATATTCTATTTATACTTTAAAACCATTAAATATTATAATTTAACCACATAAGTTATTACGATGAAAAATGTTGTTTTTAATTAAAATATAGCGTGTTTTTACTATTCATTAAAATATGAAAGTTATCAGAATAATATGAAAAATTTATCCAAGGTAAAATTTTTTATCCTGATTCCAAAGAATAATTTTATTTTGTAAAATTTAACTTATAAACAATTAAAAAACTAGATTTAAAGGGGGTGCGCAATCAAAAGGCGGCAAAACTGCATTTTTTGAAAAATACTTATTTTACCCGAAAAATTTATTTTGTTCTTATACCATGTTTTAGAAAATCTGTAAGATGAATAATAATGTTATAAAATTCAAAATATAGTTAATACTATTCAGAAAGGCTAGTTCATAATAATATCATAATAACATATCGTTGTTTTGTAAAACTCGGTATTACGTACAACACACACTATCGAAGAAGATCGTGATTTCATGTAATGCAAGCCAAGTCAGGGTTGCATATAGTGCAAGACTTTTTTGTTGTTTTGTTATAATAGAATCCAACCATTTGTTTCATTTATAAATTGAATATATATATATATACTCAATGTTGCATAGAATGCCTATTATCAAACGAACAAGAAATTGTGTGTAACACATTATAAGAATAGTGCTGCGTATACTGCAAGCTAATACGGTGTTGCGTGTAGCGCAAGATAATCTTGGTGTATTGTACAACAGAAGATATGAAAGAAATTAAAAAGAATATATCTTATAAAATCTTGGGTTATTACAGGTAAAATCAATTAGAAATGGGAAATACATAGAGTTTCAAATATAAGAGGACGGTGTTATGATATCATGGTCATGATTGTGAGTACTATCCAAGAAATAGGTAAAGTGAGATCTTATGAATAATGCACATATATCAATTATCTCTATTCAAGTTGAGAGAAAAAATAGCATCGAGATCTCAAGGAAAACTATTAGTGGGATAATATGAAAATGAAGATCACTGAATAGACATAAAAATGCCGATTATGTTATAATGAGTAGTTTAAAAAACATCCTAGAGGTATGATTGGAACCATTACCCATACCAACATGTATGTCAGAAAAAATCACCACAGACATTTTCATTGACTTTTGAGGACATCCAGTGGAAACAATTCTTTAAGGGAAGTTGTGGATTTTCTAACAAATACATCAAACTTTACTGAAATTATAGAGGGATTATCAATAGATTAACATTCACATATATAAATTAGGGAAGTGGTAATGCTTATTGGTGTACCACTATTTATTATTTCTGTTAAGGATCCAAGATTCACCTCTTGGTGCTAGAAATGTATCCAAAATGCTATATATACTGAGACATCAATCTCTATAGCCTTCCATCCTCAAAATGATGGACAATATGCGAGGAATGTTTACACACTATAAGACATTGTTAGTGAATTTTAAATGGAATTAAATGGAGTATGGGAGGAATATCAACCTCTATTCTAGTTCTTATTCCCCAATAGATTCCAGTCGAACATCCAAATCACTCCATATGAATCTCTTTAAGGGAAAAATATGTTGAACACCAGTGTCCATGGATTATGATTGTGAAAGTAAGATGTTGAGGTTGAAAATATTCAAAGAAATGGTTTAAAATGTGTAACCATTCTGTAGTATATCATGGTATCTCAAAGTTTACTTATGATATATGAAAAAATCATCTATGATTCCAAGATGTTATGGTTGGGGTCATGGTATTCCTCTATATCTATCTACGGAAGAGGATCATCATATTTGAAAAAGAGGGAAACAAATGTCCTAGGTACATCAACCCAATCATGATTCATGATCATGTTAGAGATATGAAATATCTATTAAAACCTTCACCAACCATTTCCTATAGACACGATGCATTCCCTCTATCCCTCTAGAGAAATTACATACTATATTTCTCATATGTACTGAATTCAAGGGTGATAAAGTTGGATAATGATATCTCTTAAAAGGAAAATCCAGTAAAAACCATGAATTATAGAGATAAATTTCGATGAGACAATACCACTCTCTTGGTTGATGTAGTATGGAAGAACCACATGTACGAAGCGGTAACATGAGAACCAAAGGACTTGATGATAGAGATGTAACCTCACCTTTTCCCTGATATGTTGTATAATTTAATTTTAGGCAAGAAATTTCATAAGGGGGAATAATGTGCCAAATCTAAATTCTATTAAGGAAAATACTATTCTTATTATAATTTTATATTTTATTAATATTATTAAATAACATAAGTAACACAAATTAAACATTATATATGGTGTATGAATGAAATAAGAAGTGTTTAAAGAAATTAACTAACCTAAACTAATTGAATAGTAACATGACCTTGGAAATACTAATATGACCCTTATGAATATTAAATCATCCAATAGAATAGTAATATCACCTATATAATTATAAATATAATTTTATTATATTATTAAATAAAATATTCTATATCTGTATCTTGGAGTTAGTACACAAATGTTTTTGAAATGACCAATTATATAATGGTACATTTATTAATTATAAATATTCAATTACAATTTTATAATTTATATAGTAATTTAAAGTAAATTTTCTCTATGAAATGTACTCATTAATTTTTTCCTTATAATTATATGATAATTTTATGAAACCCTATTTTTTGAATTTGGTATAAAAACACATATAATTTGAAAATTAATATTTTCAATTAAATGATTATGTTGTTTAAAAATTAGACCTACCAAATTTAGAAAATTATTTTCATAAATTGGGGTCCAATTTTTAATTATACTCATTCACCACCTCTTTGAGGTATGTTTTCGGACGTCTTTTTTAAATATAGAAATTTTGTGAATAGTAAAATATAGTAATATACCGTATTTATATATTATGAATTAAAGAAACTATTAGAATTTTCATGGATGATATAAGAACAACAATATTGAACTATAATTCATTATATGAGTATATTTTTTTAATTCAAAACAATTCAAATTCTTGAGAAAAAAATAATTTTTTAATTAATAAGATAATGAGAAAACACCCCTGTCATATACTATAAATACCACCCTTAAGACGTCTTATCCACACACATTTCATGATTTTAAAATTTTCAAAATTATTAAAAAATGTCTCCCCTAGTCTCTACCCCACGTCAATGAGTCTTCTGTCTAAAAAATATGAACGGCATTTTCATTTGGAGGTTCTCAAAGAGGAGAATGCAAGAGATAAAAACATATTCCCTTTTGTTTTAATTTTTTTTCTATTTTTTCTTTTCTTATTATCTACTTATATCCAATTTTCAATTTTTCATGGAAACTATAGAATCTCTAACATAAAATAATTTTATTATGTTAGTGGAATAATAATTAAGAACTTATTTTCCCTCCCTATGATGTTCTAGAAATGGAAACATCATCCATGATAGGTTAATAAAACATATTCAAGGATGATATGATTTTAAATTCCTTTACCTCCTTCAAGGTTGTTCATAAAAAAATTATATTTGTTAAAATAGATTGTAAACTTAATTTTATTACAGTTATTATGTTATCAAACTAACATATTAAGATAATATTAAATAAATCAAATGAAACATGTTTATTGTGTGCTAAAATGGACCAAAATAATACAACTGATTGTCAGTAATGTATTATCTAATGAAATTTCCTCCCCCAAAATAAACAATTGAATATAATAAAAAAGTTATATTATATATATTCATTAATAAGATATAACTTAAAATATGGAAATTTATTCCCATTCTACATGATATTTCATACACATGTATAAATTAATTGACCAAGGCAACTAATGAAACGAACTCTCTCAAACAATGAAATTTCATCTTATAAATCATAAAAAAGGCCATTAATAAACATAATAAAATCATAAATAAGTTATATAAATTTATATAAATTGATTAGTTTTTTTATTTGATAATTTAATTTTATGATGTAATACATTATGATCAAGTGAATAACACTTTCATTCCTATGATAATGGATTCTTCCAAAACCTTAATGTTTCTATCATGTTACAATTTCTCATCAATTTCCCTAAAGTCACTCTACATTATTTATATATATATATATATTAATATATATTTTAAATTCTATTTATATATTCCAAAATAATGTTTCAATATCATTTTTACATCTTTTATGGGAAAAATATATGTTTTAATAAGGACAGCTTATAAATTTTTCTAGATAACCAAGTCTTATTAAAGGGAACACCCTAATTTCTTATACATTTAAAGTACCTTCCAAAATTTTTTTAATCAGATTTTATTACTCTAAAATAAGTCATTATATCATGTAAATATATATTAGCTAATTTATTATTTTATATGAAATATTATTATATGATTATAATTGTCTTTAAAACTTCTCATTAAACCGCACTAAAATCATTTGTTTCTATAGAATACTAAACACTATTTTTATATGATTTCACAATAGTTTGAACTAAATTATAATTATATATTCCATTGTTCCTTTATTAATTTCCATGTATGATTTAAAATAATTATTTCTGTGACACCATTATGATATTCCATTTTTAATTAATTTTGTCTTTATTATGACACCAAATTCATTCCATTGGTAGCTGTTATATTTTTAATTAATTCTTTATGTATGATTATACAAGTGGAGAAACTATTCATGAACATTTTAGGATGGTTTCTCACATTTATTACTCTAATGCATTGAGTAATGTTGTTCATAATCAAATGTTATGTGAAATGATATTAGTTATTATCCTTGACTCATGCCCCATGTGAAACAGTCTATGTTTTTAGCCTTGACACATGATCCTCGATGTGAAATTAGCCATGAAACAGTAGTTTTTTATGTTTTATATAGTTTTTCACATTTATGTATTAACATTTTTATACGATCCCATGTTATACATGTTATGAATCATTATGTTTATTCATTTTCCATGTGTTTTATATCACGATATAGTGATTTTCAAACAATGTTTTATGCTATATAAACTAGTTCATTCCCTTAATGGGATTTATTGCTCATCCATTGGTCCAAGTGTTTTCCAAGTTACCCAACGAATATTTAAGGGGTCAATGGAACTTATGATACTTTTATGAATATTAAATAATAGATGTTCTATTTTGGATTCATGTAATTTTATTATACATTTAATCATATATAGACACTATAATGTACGATCCTTGGTTTGTATTATAAGTCCAATTATTCTTCAAATCATTTAATAAAATTTAAAAAGATAGGAATATTATAAATAACTTTATTTAAGCCATTATTCATAACCACAGGAAATTAAACATAACCAAAGGGTGAGTATAGATTTTTAGTAATGGTAAAAAATGTTAAAATAGTGTTTACATAAGAATAAAAAGAGCATAAGCGAATATGAACTTGAAATTAAATTTTTTAATTTATCCCAAAAATTTGATAGATATAAATATAATTTCCTGGAAAAATTCATGGAAATTAATATGATGTTAATTATAAAGGAACATGATTCATAATAGAATAATGTTGTCATAAGACATGGAATTGTGGCATACCCATCTGTAAGGAAGATTATTTCCACAGTAGTCAATGGTTTTCTAATAGATTATAATAGTTTATAAGTTCACTAGAGAAACCATCATTTATTCATTGTTTTGTTCCGATAATAATATTTTTGAATGGATTCATAGGCCAAACCATCATAGTAGTCACGTTTTACTCCAATTATTATCAATATGGGAAAGGTTCCTTAATGAATTCGGTTCACTCAACATTCAAGTAATGTTAATATAAAAATATATGAATACTTACCAAATTAATTAGAGGTAGACATAGGTACCACAAATAAAACGAAAAAATCATACATACATGTTCCATAATATCCCAAAATATACCTCACCTAAAAACACATGAAAAGAAATTATTTTCATCAAAGTATATCCTATGAAAACTGAAAATGGTTCCATCAATATGTTTTATTGATAAAAAATTAACATACCTCCAATGAATTAAGATGGTAACATAGATCACATAAAATGTAAATCTAAGGTATCATAAAATTATTTAATCTTAAATGGAAAATAATTTTCAAATATAACTTGGAATAACATTTCCAAATTTTATATCAATTATATTTTCAATAATATGCGCACTTAAAAATTATTTCGTGAAATAAATTTTTATATTTTTAACGTGGACTCATAATCATCGTGGTTTCATTAAATAAAAAATTATCCCATTATGTATAAAATAAATTAACATTCCATTCATATTTTTTGTCTGAAAAAGTAACAACGTACCACATTTGGAAAATTACAAAAGGATTCCATACAAACCATTTTGTAAAAAATAAGATTTTGTTGAAAATGGAATAAAATTTCTCCAGGATAGTAGTAAACACATTTTATTAAAAATCATAAACAATAGATATTGAATTGAAGTATTCCTCATTGAATAGTTATTAATAAACAATTATGAATAATTAATAGATTATGAAATAAAATCATACCAATTTTGAATAATTAGAATCATAGAAGTAATAAAATAAATAAAAGTAGGTGGATGTTTACATGTCATAATTATCATGATAATAGTCATAATATATATTCATGACCAGTATATAAACCATGAAATCAAAACAACTAGTACATATTATATATGTTTCATAGAAGAAAAGGTTAGATGAAAATCAATTACCTCTGGCATCCCTTCTATTAATTTTTTTTATCGTTTTTTATAATTTATTTAATAATTATATTAACTTATAAAACACCATGTTTATATTTTTAATATAATATATGATCTTTTTATATCATATTTTCAGCTTTTTGTTGATAATATTTCCATATAAACCTTTTTTCATGTTTTAATAACTAAATTTTCACATGTATATTTTTTCATATATGTTCTAGTTATTGTGAATTGGATATAGTTTTGTAAATCTATAATATAATTCATGGACTAATTTTCTTTATAATATTAATAGATATATATTTACTGTAAAAAATAATTATAGAGATTAAAAAATTAATTACACCATTCATGGGGACAATAGAGCATATATAAGAAATAACACTATTTCATTAATCGATGTATAAAAAACATAATGGAAATAGGTAATTAAAATTTAAGAGTAATATTTATTACAAAATTATAAGGTATATTCATTTTCTCTATATTTATAACCATCCAATTATTGTGTTAAAGATAAAATAATTACACTAATATATTAAAATAGTAAGTCAAACGTGTGAAAACATTTTGTTTTTTATTTTTAGTATGATGGAAACGAAATTATAGATTTAAAATATTCATAATAACATATTATTTTGTTAGTAATTTTAGATATATTAATTTAAGATAAAAAACACATAAATAGGACATAAATGAATAAATAAACAAGAAATCATTGGTAAAGGCCATTACCTCTCCCTCGGTGTACTTCCTTTATATTTCTTCTAATGGGATATAGGGTTGGTATTTGGGATGGCCAATAACATCTATAAAATAGATAAGGAGGTATAAAATATTATTGGGACTTAATTGGATAACCATAAAGGATCAAAGTGGTGTGAATAAGTAATCTATGGGATTCCCTTTTATAAATAAGGTGAGGGGCACATTTTGAATTTCTCAAATAAAAATATAATATGAATACACTATAGCCAAATGCCTAAACATGATATATAAATTCATAGGAGACGAAATTTTAGAACATTTCTTATCCCCTTGACTCTTATTTTATATCCCATGATTACTAAAAATTAAAATTAAATACTAATCCCAAAAAATATAAATATAATCAATTTGGATATTATTCATTATGTTGACATTAAAACATAAAGACACTATGTAAAATTATAAAAAATCATTTTATCATATAATAAATATTTATATTAATATTTATAATTTTTTATCGCCTTAAATATCTAAAACGTGGTCATATTTATTATATTTAATATATTTTCTTATATTAAGAGGCCCATTAACATCATATCATGTTACCGCTACAAATGAATAAAATGTATATATTTATTTTATAAAAACTGATAATAAATTTATATCCTAAAAATATGTTTATTTTGAAAAAAATTATATTTAAATTCAAATAATATTTATTTCACTTCTCATCAATATCATGAGAATATATTAAATGTGTTATATTGGCTTTTTTGGCATTGCGTAAGAATTAGACCAGATTTTGGATAAGTCAAATGTTATAAAACACTATAATTCTAGTTTACAAATAAAAATAATCAATAAGAATTTTTAATTCATATTCTTGTCATGAAAGGTCTTATTGAATCCAATTTATTATATTTAGCATATTAAATTTGACTTGTCAAATGTTGTGCATTCTATACATCCATAATGAAAATGATTTCCATATTTATTATGGAATAAATTCTATTCTATTTGTATTAGAATATTTTTTGGTTATATTTATATTATTTTATAATAATTAATTCATTACATATTTTTCAATAATTTTTATATCATTTATAGTTCATTTATTCTTCATAATAGTTTTCATATTGCATAAAAATAATTGTTCTTACCTATTAAGTAAAAATTTAATATAATTATAAAATAATAAATAAGTCAACCAAATGTAAATTTTTAATTTTTAATACAAAAAAATTCAATTTCATGATGTTTAATTTCATTGAGTTATATAAATTTATTAAAATAAGAGTTTAAAACACGATGAAACCAGTTTAAAAAAATCACGTTTTTACTAAAAATGCATATTTTAAATTTTATAAAAAATTAATTAAAAAAATTGATTCATGTGAACATACTTGAATAATTAATAATATAATATAAATTTTTTTTCATTGAAACAACTTTAAAATAAAATGCAACTTCACAAATGCATGAAGAAAAATAATGAAATCTTCATTAAATATTTTTTTCCTCAAGTAAGAAGAAAATTAATACTTTTAGAAAAAACAATTTACCATTAGATAATTTTATTATTATATTTTCTAAAATTATGGAGTTTTTTTAACAAAAAAATAAATATTTTTATAAAATTTATCATAAATTCGGTGTGACAAAAATAAAATAAGCTATTTTTTAAAGAAGCGTATTTTTAAGGCATAAAATAAGACTATAAAAAATCGACTAAAAAATTTTAAAATAAAAAATGTTGAAATTATATTTGGTAAGTAATTTAATTAAATATTTCAATATCTAGTTTATATTAATTATATTTTTAAATTTAAAATATATATTATAAAATTCATATTTAAATAATAATATTTTGGGGTTTATCTAGGCCTAATAGTGCATACAACGTATTATATGAAGCATAATGTTCTTCTATTATATTTGGATGTTACACATTGACTTGGGTGTGATCTCCATCAAAGTATCAACTCTTTTAAACTATTACCATGCACTTATTTATAGAGAAACATGATGAACACAACATCACGGATGAACACCATCAGTGTTATCAGACTTATGGAGTGATTTTTCCAAGGAGATTATGGTTATAAACCATCAAGTGGGATCATAGACATGAATTGTGGTTGTCAATATACAAAAAGACATTGTGTCTATCGTGACTATATAAAGATGTTTTAGTGTATGAATCATATTATTATTCATATATCATATAATACGATCAATACTCATGGTGATTTATTCATAGAAATTTTGTTTGTTCTACTCTGTACTATTACACTAAGCCTTGAATGGGATCTTCCAACATGTTTCACGTACTATAAAATTTACTAAATAATCAATGGATTTATTGTTAGAACCATATAATACAAATAATAGATTTCAATATATTGACTGTGTTTCATACTATGAGTGACATTTTATTGTTTCTCCCTCACTTTAGTAAGATGGGATTATTTACGGTTTTTTGTTGGAATGCACGTGGCCATTATTAATTCAATTATTTTTTTTATTAAAATATCGTGGTATTTAGATGTATACATTAATGTGTATAAATCATTATAAATTTTATAATTTTATGGGCTTAAAGATGTATGTGTGTGTGTTTGTGCGGGCGTAAAAGTACATTAGGCTGTTTAATCCAATGAGAGTGTTATTCTAATATTTCCATGGTTCCAATCCCCTTCCCTATTAGAGGTGGCTTTGGAGTAGTCTCACTTAGATTATTGTTAGACATTATGGCCCTGATGGGTTCTATCATAACCATTATTGTGTACATTCTAGTACTTAATATATCATAAATTTCAAATCTAATTTCCTAATTGTAGGGAACAATCACAATTATATCTCACATTATTTGTATTATAGGATAACATTTTTTTAAATATATATTCCATTTCATACTTATATAAACTATTTCCGAGATTGTTCCCATTAATATATTTAAAATTATATATCAGTGTATATACATTGATTGACTTAGAGAAGACTATTTGATCTCCCACTATAGATATTTATCCCTTGAAGATAGGATACATCAGAAAAATCATTTATTATTAATATTTATTGGAGGTTTCCTTAAACGAAATTTTTATATGTAAATCATTCCCTTCACGTAATTACCCATAAATATATATAACTAAAAAAACTATATAATTCCCATCAATCGTGTTTTAGGCATAGTGATACCATTCATTTATATTAAAACCAAACTCTCTTATATATTCTACCAAAATCAAATTGCATGATCCAAATGGTTATTGAAACATCCATGCCTATTTATCATCTTATAAATTCAATAACCCTTATGGTTTTCCCGTTTTGAAATTTTCAACGTGTTTTCTATTTTTGGTATCAGTTTTGACATTGATTCTACAAATATTGTAAACATGGTATAATGTACTAAAATAAATGTAGAAAAATGATTCATCCTAAAAATTTCAAAATAATTTCATAAAATCATTAGAAACCAATGGTTTTATATTTTCCATAATTTATATTCTTTCACTTGTTTCATTTAAAAAACGTATTTTTCTAGAATTATATTTAAATCCACATGGGGTATTTTATTGTTCAAAAATTATTATTTTACATTTAATCTATCTTAGAGTTTGTATCATCATAATCACTATAATAATATAATATATATTTTGAATCATTGTAGAATTATATTTCATCAGGGTCAACAAAAATATACTACTTTCTTTAGTGATAATAAAAGTATATATTTATAGTTTTCTCATCCATTATGTCTAGCTGCACAATATTTAATTATCTAATAATAACTATTCAATTAATAATTATGGATTTTTATGGAGCCAACTCTTGTTTATCGGGATCCTTGACATCATCAAAATCTATATTTCTCCAAGAATATAATATTTTCATTTTTCCTATTTCTGAATATGTGGTATGTTTTTCAAATATTAAAATTTTACTATATAGATTATATGAGTCATATCATTTTTTTCTCTATAGGATATCCAATAAAGATACCTTTCACACCACATAATTGAAGTTTGTTTCCATGATTAGCCCTTAAAAATTTAAATTCTATACCAGGGCACATAATACTCTTTGTCTTATACTATAATTCATAAAAGTTCATGTAATTTTTTTTAGCGTTCTAGCATAATTTAGAATGTATCAATTTTTAAGGAATGTTCAATATAGGTTTACGGAATATTTTCATATATCATGATCAATGACATCTATGGGATGATATTCATCAGATTAGTTTGGTCTTTGTGTCATTTTCTTCTTACTAAATTGATTCTTCAATTCACTTTTAATGACAATATATGACAAATGAATTAGATTTAAAGCTCTCAATGTAGTCAAATTTTGATAAATTGAAATCCAAATTTTATGTAATGATGTATAATAATCCAACTTACTATGTATGATAAATTTAATTAATCATTTATTTCAAATATATTATTTATTATTTTAGTAATATACGAATGAAACTATTTAAATATATTTTACAATAACATGAATAATATTGTTTTCTCAAAAAATAAAACAAAAACAATCATATCCAAGTTTGAGATAGAATAATTTTTGAATAAGGATAAATAAATTATAATTTTTTATATATATTGTAATTTTACCTATGTGAAATGTGAAATTATTATATTATGTAATTACCTCTAAAATAATTTTTCTTTTAAAAAAAATGGCGATTTCCATCACTTCAAATATATATTTTCATTCACATTTCTTATTTTATATAGATAAAAATATATTAATCACAAATAGTATTTAATAAATGACTTATAATTTGACATTTTTTCATAATATGATGAATATACTAAAAACATTATTCATGATTCTTCGGTAAATTATAGTTATTTCTCATATTCCATTTCTTAGAACATGGAAAAAGCATCCACTCTTGTTTCACTCCCTTCAAGGCATTTTTTTCTTAGAAAAATGTTCACTTGACCCCTTTTACATTGAAAATGTCATGTGTTTCTTAACCCTCCCCTTATTATAGTTTATTGTAAATACTAATTATTTATATTTATTCATGTCCTTACTAGCTAATTAATTTTTTTCAATTGTTATATCTATAATTTAATAGTTTCTTGTGGTAAAATTTATAATAATACTTATGAAATATTATGTTATATAAAAAATAATGATATTTAAAGAAAATATCATATCCAGATCAGTTCATAAAAGATAAATACACATAATAAAACATATCTTCTTTATTATATGATTCCAAATATATACCCCCAAAAAAATTTCATTTAAAAATATATTTTGAGAAATCATATCATCATTTTCTAATTCATTGCTATTAATGCTTTCAGATAAGAGTAGTCTTAGAGTTTATATAATTATTCTAATCAATCTTCTATGGATCGTGTGATATCAGTGATAAAATATTTTATTGAATTTTTAATATTTCATACACATGTATAAATAAGATATGTTTCTTATCATAACAGGATTATACAAGAGGATTAACATGTATTATGGATTCTATTACATAATAATTTCTTTCTTGTAGTAACATGATGCATAAAATTCTGAAAAGATCAATAAATTTTCACAAATAAGGATATTAGGATTATCCCAAATAGAAAGAACTTTTATCCAAACTATGATATTGGATTCAATTTTTTTTAAATATATCTTTTATATCTTAGTATATGAATTGGATAACCAATAGAAACATTACAAATTAGTGAGTAATTTATATCTCCCCCTGTGAAAAAAATCCCAATATCCCATAGTATTGGAATTTGAATACATATTTTTTAAATTATTTTCACTGAAATTGATCTAGATTCCTTTAATAAAAAGATAAAACTTGTAATTCACTACTTGATGGTCTATTGGTATGATTAACTCATTCTGAATTCATGAACTCTCTTTATTATTTTTAATGACGTGATGTGGAAACAGTAGTTGTAATGAATCTATAATGGATTTATATAAGACCATAAGAGAACTTCTTTATTGATTTATGTAAGAATACACATATAAATATATATTTATTGAAACATTGAGGTGGTTTTCCCTCAATAATTTTATAAGAAACTACATAGAAAATCACACTAAAATTGTTGCTTACCAATTTTGTATATTAAATAATTTCATACAAACATTTTTTTACCACAATGATTACTATATTATTTTACTACTTTTGTATTATATTATTATTAATATATATGAAATAGAAAAATATTTATAATATGATTAAAAAAATATATACAATAGATAAAAACTATAATTTAGAAAAAACATGCACATATATTATCTCATCCTAGAATTATCTACAGAGATAAAACTAAATGTACGTATATTGTAATCTAACAAGATAATATAAAATAATATTCCCCTTATCCTTAACTAGGTTATAAAAAAAATCAATCTTAATTATGTATAGAATTTTAGTGCAAATTACCCATGTTCTAAGCCCATCAACCATCTTGCAAGAGTGTTTTACCATTATTATTGTAAAATCAAAAAATATTACATTAATTAAAATGAAATATATATGGTGTTTTTTAACACAATACCCAATTAAAGAAACCAGTCAACCTCTATAGGTCAACTATAAGAAATTCTATAACAAAAAAACGTTTTTTAGAAGTCATACTAATATAAAAGTTCTCTTTTAGATAAATAAGGGATGTTTAATCTTTATATTATTTAGTAGTTATGACAATAAAATAATATAAAGAATCAATGTGTATATATTAACCTGATTCAATTCTATGTCACATTACCTCTCTGAAATAAGGGACCTATCAATCAAGGTTGTATGTGAAAACAAATTCATAATAAGAGGATCTAATCACACATATTTAATTTAATGATCTACTAATTTGAGTGTCGTGAAATGGGTGGTGGGGTAGACCTTCATAAACTTAGTGGAAGGGTGAGTTTAAGATTTTAATGTATGTTTACTGGATTTTTTTTGGAAAATTTTAGAGGTGAATTTTATATTGATTCATGTTTGTATGTTTGGTGGGAAAAATTATAGGGTTCTTTCATATGTTTTTTGAAGGTGGTTAAAGATAAAACTACACTATTGGGAAATGTGGCATGGAAGGTTCTATGTAATAATATGTCTTATAGTTAGGTTTCATTTTTAGTTATAGTTTTTATTAAACCATTTTGTATTTAACTAAGTGAAATATATGATTCAAGATTACAGATATGGATCACAATTAAAAAAAAATGTAAATATGAATTGATCCATGATGACAACACAACCTATGGGGGTTGTGTAAATATACATATTATTTAGTCTATAGTTATAATATTAGAAGGATGTCAGATGATGAACCATGTGGTCATGATTTCATACATCCCTAGGGGTATGTTTTTTCCCTCTGTACCCCCTTGTCCATTGTACCACATTATCATTATTAGTTTTTAGATGGTAATTTTACTAATATTTAGATATTATAATTAGATCCAACTCAAACATTATTTTTTCTATCTATCAATTGAAGGGGAGTGACCCTCCTTGGTTATCCCAATATCCACTATTTCCTCTACATGATCTATGTGGATTATGATAGTTCCATAATGTGAAATTAATGAATGATTTATCTTTATAACCTCTTTATAATTATTATTATTATTATCCCTACATCAATTTTGGTTTCCCTTTATAGGGAATTATGGAGACAACTTCAATGATTCTTGGTTGAATCATTCATTTTTTCGGATGTGTTGGTTAAAATTATAGTGAATTTCTTAAAATTGGGTGTTAATTACATATATCATTGTTTAATATGAGGTATTTTTCACTTAATATTTAAATATATAAGTTAATTTATTTTCAATTATTTATATTTTTAATTTTTTTATATATCTCATGTACGCTTGGTGGAGGATAGTATGAGATTTATTGATGATATTTTATGATAATACGAAGTGAGTGGCCTTGAAATTACTTATTCTCTTTCTCATTTGATGATTTTATTAATGTAATGTTTTAAAAAATTGTTCTATTTCATTCCATGAAATTTGATATGGCCATATATGCCAAATAACTAATGTGGTCCATATAATATGGAAAACATATTTTTGTTGGTGCCTTTATCTAATGAGTACCTATGCCCACACAATGGTTTTTGGGGATGGAATGAGTTATATTTCAAATGCTATATGGGATCATTTAAGAAATAATTAATCAAAAGAGGTGTGATTTAAATTGATATTTACTGGAAATTCTTCCATTTAATGAATAGATTTTGAAATAGTATTTGATTGCATGATAAGGGTTTCAGTAGAAATATTTCATTACTATTTTAACCATAATAATTTCTTGGGTATATATTCATGTGATTTCTTATATACATGGTTTGGAAAGTGTATTTTCACTGATTTTTAATGGAGATACATGGGGGGTATAATAAAATATGTTTTTCACTATCGGTCATTTTGTGGGGGAAACATTATTCCTTAATAGTGTATTATTTATATATTTTTAGTATTTATAGTTTGGATATATGATGTGATGTTTATGATATCGAACATAATGGAAGATGGAAAATATGTGAGAAATTCCCTCAAAATATGGTTTATTTAGTCTGGGATTTGACACTTGTGTAATTTACTTTTCACATACATTTGTAGGAACTACAAAACATCCATGAGGTGGTTGTGTGATAGAGTATATGAATAAATTATCAATGATAATTTATCCAATAATATTTTTTTAATATAATAATATTTCATAATTATTATATGTAATCATGTTATACATAGATGATATCATCATAAACTGAATCAACTGTTAATATGGGAGTAAGTACTAATGTGGTTGATTGACAGAGAAGACATATCTTTGATGATTTTTGATTTATGAAACTGTGATTCATATCATGGATTTGATGATGAGACATTTGAAATAAAACATATCCTTCTATTTTTTATGGATATATGAGGAGTTTCCCTCTTAATTTATATGAGTATTGACCATTTTAAATGGAATTACTGGGAACGTAGACTGATGGGAACAGAGATTATGTATCCAAACACTAGATTGTGTGTCGATTTACAAAATAGGTGAAATCGTGGAAGAACATTTTGATTGATGTTAATATTGAGAAACATAATGTTAGATATGGAAAGTTGATTCTATTTAATTTTTCATCGAATGTTATATACCATATTCAGGGAATTGTGGAATCAGGAAGTACTTGGTAATGATAATTTTATATTTTAGGAGTGTGTATTAGATATGTGATATTGTTTGATTATTATGAATGAGTATATTATATAACTGAAGATTATTATACTTAAGTAAAATAGATATTTTATGTGCTAGGGTTTTGTACGATATATCACTATAATTGAGATGGTTGTGGTACATGATATGTTATATACTGTGGTCTAACACGTTAACTAGAGAGAGAGAGAAGGTGGAGGTATGTGGTATATGATGTGATTTAGTATGATTCCTCGTCCTTTGTTAGATGATAAAGGTATGTGATGTGTGACGTGAAGTGGTATGATACCATGCTATTAGTGAAAGGTTTTGCATAATGATTCAAACTATGGTATATGACATAAGATTATACCATGAGTGATGGGTGTTGGTTTGGGATGTGGTATGAGCCTATGAAACATGGAATGAGAGATAGTTCAGTGGAATGAGAGGAGATATTAATTTTGGACTAGTTAAATCAACTAATATTAATTGTGAAGATAGTGGTTATGGTGTAGTTTTATGCCATTTCCCTAATTAAGGTACATGAAATAAAAAATGTTATCACATGAATCCTTAAACCTCAATGGACTCAAAATAGTGATGTCTATAATGATGGTGGATTTTTTTATAAATTATTGAATATACATGATTAATTTTATTTACATTTTCTATTTTTTGTAGGTTTGATTCTTGATAACGATCTTCACTCCCCATAGTTTTTAAATCTTGTACACTTGATCATAGTAGAACTATTTATCTCGAGCAGAGTGAGGGAATCCTACAAGGTTATTGAGCTCACCCCTAGACAGGTTTATAGAATGGGACTCAATGTATGTTAGAATAAAATTATATTTTGTTTTAAGAAAAATTATCCCATATAGATTAATTTTTGGATTACGCCTAGAAGATTGTGGAGGGTAGGGTTTTGAAATGGATAATTATATGTGTTGTATCAGGGGATATTTCTTATTTACTTTTTAACTAACTTTATTAAATTTCAATGACTTCTTGCCCATCTTCATTATTTCAAAGAGAATCGATATTATTTTAAAAAGTTGTTGATCCTATATTTTGTAGTGATTAAACATATATGATATTTTATAAATTTATATTATAGACTAAGGGGGACATCTTGTATAATATTTAAATGATTATGGTTTCATAAATTTCTATTATAAAAATGTCCAATCATAAATTTTAGCAGAGTACGAAAAAACCCATTTATCATTAATTTGAGGGTGTATTTTCCCATTGAATATAAAAACCCCGCTCTACTTGTTGGTATCCATTTATATCTGGGGAGGTGAACTTTAGGAGTTTTGGTGTCCCTGACTTAGGCTCCACACTGGTGATCATATTTGTGGTGTTGCATATATATATACCAATATTTATATTTAAATATGTTTATATCAACAATATTAGTCCATAAGACCCTACTTGTAATTTCCTGGTTTCAGAAGCCACCCAGAGGTGCCCCGTACCCGGTTGGTCACCTGACCTCATGTTCATTTCCCCGAATACCAGAGGGTGAGGACTAGAAGCTAGGGCCTTGGGTGTGATAGTGGGGAAACAATTCCCTCATTGGCATAGTAACATAGAAAAAGAAAGAAATAGAAAAAGGGGAAGCTGGAATATTCCATACAAAGGAAAACAAGAGAAGACTGGAAAATAATAAACAGGAGAACACACACACACACACACACATATATATTAATGATTCATGATACATATGTCTAGGAAATCATTCAAAAAAATAAAAATGATGTAATACAACATTACAAGACCCATGTACAATATAAAACAAGTAAACAACTCCCCAGCATCACAAGCCATAGGTTGGTCACATGCTCTCCATCTCCACAACAAATCAATTACCTGAAGTAGAAGGGTGCTTTCCATTATCTCTATATGCAACAAAATAATCTATTTGGGAAAAAAAGTATGCCCCAAACAGGGTGTGAGACTAAATCCCAGTTGGAAACCACCACAAGATCTGTGCCTAATAGTCAGTGAATATATGGGAGGTGAAGTACAGAATGCAGTAAAGAATAATTTACTCAGCAGTAACAATACATATTTTTTTAATATCAACAAACAACTAATCAATGTAGGAAATCACAAAAGTTAACAATCTGAGAAGTTCCCAAAGCCTATCTTCTTTGGTCCTACTACGAAACATAAGAAAACAGATATCACAACAGGTAACCCTCTAGGAAATACTAACAACTTATCCCCTCTAGGTCAACATAAATAATACAAGCAACCCTCTAAGTAGTACAATTATTGTAACCCCTCTGGTTCAACATAATCATAGACTCTGAGGAAGCACTCGCCATCAATACCACCAATAAACTCGCATTGGTTACTAGAGATGCTCAAGAAAATAACTTAAATCACATTCCCCATGTGGCCCACAACGTGTAACTAGAGACTCTCTGAGGAAGCACTCAACTTCAATTCCATTTGTGGTCTCATATCGTAAGAAAAACTAACACTCTAGAGAATCTATTACGTTCATTCTCCCTATGTTCTACTACCCCAGGTTCTCACGGCCCTGTGTACGTCAAGTAGGTATAGAAATCTGCATCGACCAAAGTAAACCTCAAGAACAACTTGGCTAGCAGTCTACCACATATCAGAATATCAGAACAATCACATCATTCTACAACTGTGCATGGGAATGTAAAAAGAGTCCTAACTGGAAAACTAGACCCAACAGTCAAAACATGAAATCATGCGTGGGAAAAAACGTCCAAATCATAGTAATTAGCCCTATTCACATTCAATTAACCTCTACAGAAGAATACAATCATAGGAGGAAAACAATAGGGATAAATTAGTTAACACACAATACCTTGTTCATGGGTATTTGGGTAAATAGAACATATAAATCAATGAATTTTAATGAAATGGAACAAAACACATACATAGGAATTGGGAGATCAATATACTTGAGTCTTAGGGCTTTAATCACCTTAGAACACTGAGGATCTACAAAAAATATTAAACGTTCAATAGAGGATAACATGAGAAGGAAGAGGAATTGGAAAACGAATCTCAAGCAGATGATAGAGCTTACTGAGGCGATCCCAATGCAATTGACAGTGGTTGAATCGGAGAATGGATGATCGGTTGGGGGCTCAGAAGATGATTGCGGCCGTATGGGATATCTCGACTGAAGGAAACCTAGAAGAAAGTGTTTATGGCCATTAGACCCGACCCCGGTACGTTATATAAAAAAGAAAATACACAGTGTGTACTTTGTAAGTACACAGCATGTAATTTCCATTTCCATACTGGGATTTAGGTGCCCTCAAGGACACCCCCATATGGTTGTGTAAATTGCTGCTACACGGCTAGCACAAGGCTACCTGCGGTAACCGAGAACATGACTTGTACTCAAAATATACATAGCGTATACTTTGAAAATTATAATAAATTCATCTTTTACTCCAAAATTACCATAAAAGGAAAACAAAACTGAAATGAAGATCTGGGTTCTTAAAAACACCCCCCTTAATGAAATTTGTCCCTGAATTTCACTAGAAAGGCATTGTAGAAAGAGAAACCCCAAATAGATCTGGCCACTATAATCATAAATTGACCTCCCTCTCCCGAGTCTCATCCTGTAATCTCCTGTGTGGCCAAAGCACCCATACCAGAGGAACAGACCGACCACGAAGAAACCTCATACTTCGATCAATAGTCTGGATTGGATGCTCCTCAATCGTTGCATCCACTTCCAACTCATCCTCCCCGAGAAGGAAAACATGAGACATGTCTAAGAAGTAACGTCGAAGATAAGAATCATCGAAGACTTCATCCAGAGCCCTGTACCTCTGAGGTAACTACAACTTAGAGTCAAATGGCCTAACTCTCTCCAACACCTCAAATAGAGCGACGTACCTCAGTGAAAGCTTTCCCTGCCTCCTAATCCTCTTCTGTCCCATCCTCAGTGTGACACACATAAAAACCAGATCCCCGACCTCAAACTCTAGAGGTTGTATCTACTAATCAGCATAAGCCTTCTGTCGAGACTATTTTTTAGCCATCCTCTTTTGAATCAAATAAATATGCTATGTGGTCTCTTGAACAAGACATGGTCACAACAAAGCTGCCTCTCCCGTCTCCAGCCAACATTAGGGTTATCGACATGGCCTACCGTACAAAGCCTCATATTCGTGAAAAATATTGTTGTAGGAAAACTCCACAAGAGGTATGTCTTTCTCTGATGAATGTCCAAAATCCAGAATACATTCACGAAACATGTCTACAAGCACCTGAATCATATGCTCGGACAAGCCATTTTTTGGGGGGCTGTGAGCTATACTCATAAGCACCTCTATACCCAAATCCTTCTAAAGCCGCTGCCAGACCTGAGATGTAAAACGATCATCCCTGTCTGAATAAATGGAGTGTGGAACTCCATGTATACGTACAAACTATTAGATCTACAACCGCCCAAATCTTCAAAACTGAAGGTCTCCTTGATCGGCAAGAAGTGAGAATCCTTTGTGATTATATCAATTACAACACAAACTACATCATTCCCTCGAGGTGACCTTGGTAAACCATTCACGAAATCCATCGCGACATCATTCCATTTCCACTTAGGAATGGGTTACTGGTCTTAATGCATTGCTCGCCACTGATGCTCCACCTTCACCTACTGACAGGTGGAACCCCTCATGATGAAACCAGAAACATATCTATTCATACATGGCCACCAATACTGACATTGTAGATCATGATATATCTTGGTGTCACCGGGATGAACTAACCAAACTGAGGAATGAAATTCACACATCATCTCCTCGCATATATCAGTTGGTACCCATACACACCCCTAGAAACACAAGATCTCATCCTCAATTATGGTCCATCCTAGAATAGGGTCCTTTTCTGACATTCTCTCCTATGAGACTAGGCATTCTGAATCTGATAGATTCCTCATTTTCAATCGATCATGAAAAGTAGAGGTAACAGAAATAGAAGAAAGAAATGTTTTGCCCTATCATTCATGCACCTCAAAATGCTTCTCAGAGAATAAAGGCCTAATCTACCACTCACTATTGGCCTCTTGAACTGTATGTATCTAAGTCCTCATACTCAGCGCATCAGCCACTGCGTTGCCTTTCCCAAGTGTATTGGTATAATTAGAGTCAAAAGACCGAAGGTATTCAACCCACCTTCGTTGTCTCCAATGCAGATCACACTGAGTGAAGATATTCTTGAGACACTTGTGGTCGGTGAAAACAACAAAATGATCTCCCAAAAGATAATGCATTCAATAGAATAAGGAATGAACAATACAAGCTAACTCAAGAACGTGCATCGGGTAATTCCTCTCATGTGGCTGCAGGTGTCGAGACCCGTATTCAATGACTCCTCCTCCCGGCATAAGCACAACTCCTAGCCCGATACTTGAAGAATCACAGTAGACAGTATAGATATTTCCCAGCTCTAGAAATACTAGTATCGGTACCGAAGTCAACTTCACTTTTAGCTCCTGAAATGTGGTCTTACAAGAATCTGACCACCCGAACTATGCACCCTTCTTAGTCAGACCCGTTAGTGGTTCCGCTAAGCATGAGAAGTCTTGTATGAAATGTCAGTTGTTTCTATCCAGCCCTAGGAAACTCTATACCTCGAAGACGTTCTTAGGCTCCTCCCATGAAACTACTGCCCCCACTTTCTATCGGTCTACTGATACTCTTATCTCTCAGATAAAATGACCAATGAAGTGAATCTAATCCATCCAAAAGTGGAATTTTGAGAACATAACATATAGTTGATGCTCTCTTATTGTACTCAGAATGAACTCAATATGGGTATCATAGTCTAGTCAACTATGAGAGTACACCAAGATATCGTCCACCAAGACCATAAAAACGGAATATAAGTACAAATATAACACTCGGTTCATCAGTTACATGAAAACTACAGAAACGTTCGTGAGACTGAACGACATAACCATATACTCGTATAGACCATACCTGCTCTAGAAGGTTTTGGGAGGTATATCAGACAGTCTAACATGCAACTGATGATAACCAAATCTCAATTCAATCATCGAGAACACCCAGGATTCTAAAATTTGATCAAATATATCATCAATCCTTGGTAAAGGATCTCAGTTCTTGAAAGGAAAATGGTTCAGCTTATGATAATCCACACAAAGGCTGAGGGTGCTGTCTTCCTCCTTCGCAAACAGAACATGAGAACCCCAAGGAGAAGTACTGGTTCAGATGAAACACTTTTCCTACAACTCCTCCAACTACTTCTTGAGCTCTTGAAACTCTATTGTAACCATCCTCTAAGGAGGAACAGACATCGGTGCTACCCCTGCAACAAGATCAATAGAAAATTCTCCCTTATGCTACGAAGGAAAACCTAAAAATTCCTCTGAAAGTCATCTCTGAAACGATCCACCATTGGAGGTAAGTCCATCTGTGAAGTTCCCTAGTCATCCATATATAGACTATCAATCTGGGAGGTAACTCCTCTTAAACCATGATGCCCAGGTCCCACTCTGCTTGAATGGACATCCCACTAGCCCTTATGAAGAAATGATCCTCCATATGGTGATGTAAAAATCACCCTACAATGATAGTAATAGACGAATTCTTAGAAGGGAACAAACCAGTCCATTCCGATAATGAAATCATAGCCCATCATCTCTAGGACATAGAGGTCCCATAAAAAGTGACACCCACCAAGCTTTAGAGGGAAATCCTTGCACAGACGTACACTCACCTTTCCTATCCCCAAAAGTGTTTCTAGCATCAAGATATCAGCAGATGAAAATATATAGAGCTCGAGGATCTCCATGATAGAAACAAATATAAAGATATGGGAAGCCCATGTATCTAAAAGTGAAGAAGATAAAACTGTGGCTACAATGAGTGTATCTCAAACTGTAGAGGGTCCGAGATCGTGCTCCAGCTAGGTCTACTCCACTACAAAAGTCTGAACTACACAATGACTCTGTGACCCTACTGGACCACTCTAAGATGATTCACCATGTTGTTACTAGAAACATAGTGACTAGATACCACATCAATGATTTCCACCACAGTACGAACAACTAGAATAACACCAGTTCCTAGATCGGTGAGAAAATGGTGGCATTGCTTTTGAATGAGGAGTCATAGAAGAACCCCAGTCAGTAGCTATTGGTAAAAATATCTAACAGAAGTGCTGGAGATAACCCATCTTGCCACAATATTGGAACTCCACTAGGTCTCTCAGGTAGTGTGGCCTCTTATGTATGCTTTTCCCACACTGGTAGCACACCACTTGGCTACCTGAATAAGTGTTTCACCTCTTTGGGTTGCTGCATGAAGACTCCCTACGGCGATTCCTGCTATCAGTAGGAGTGATACTAACTCCAGATGCCGAACCACCATGGCTCAGAACTCCCGAATCTCTGAGATTGCGATCAGTGATTAAAGCCTAGTTAATGATAGAAGTGATTGATTTTAACCTGAAGATGTTCACCTATAATCAGATTTCATGCCGCATTCCATCCTCAATCTTCCCTACCAGGAATAACTGATCACATCTTGAAATAAGCATGAAATGCTGCAGCTCGGTAAAGTGAGAGGAATAATCCCTGACAGATAGAGTTCCCTACTCAAGACTCATAAAATCTTGAGCTCGATCGGCCCTCAAAGTCAGTGGATAGAAATAGTCAAAAAAGTTGCACTGAAACTCATCCCATGCCATGACCTTCTAGCATCCCACCTATGAGATCACATCCCACCACCCGTTCGCGGAGTCTCGAATCATATTCATGGAGAGATTGACCCTCCTCTCTAGAGGATTCTCTAGATGCTGAAATATTGTCGACATGGATTCTATCCATGACCCTATAGCCTAGGGTCCTCCATCCCCTGAGCAAGTGGGGGGATCCTGCTGCGGAATGACCCGTGTCAAATCTTCCATCGATGGGGCAGGATGTGGTGCCCCCTGGAAGGTCTGCATCATCCTCGTAAATCCCTCCCTAAACTATACATCATCACCTATATCATTTATAACTATCAGTGCCAAGACTGGCACAATGGGGGGATTTACCGGAAGTCTCTGATCAGCCATATCTGGCGTCTGATCACAGCCTTGTAACTGTCGAACAATTGGAGGATGTCTCGGTGGCATGACTATACAAGTTCAAACACACACCATAGATCAAGATTATCAAGGACTAAAAACATGGAGTGTTATAAGGGAACATGAGAAAGAAAACAATCCTGTTTTTCAAAAAAATGATACATGACGTGTATAATTCTTACATGGCGTGTTCCCTGAAGCCTTTACATGGGCGTGTACTCCTGCCAAAACTGGTTATGTAACACCCCTAACACACGTCGTGTTTTCCAAACACACAGCGTGTACTTGACTTCTCTTCCCCTACTCATTTCCTTTTACATGGTTAAGCCTCACAACTCTCTTAGAACAAGAATAGATGGAGTTTTGTGCCAGACACGGCTTGTACATGACGAGCTTCACCGACCCATGTTGTTGGTTACACGACCAAATACACGGATGAAAATACATGACATGTTCCAGAAGGATAGTGCGTGTTCCTGAAGAATTTCACTGACTCATGTTGTTAGATACACAGTTGGATTTTAGGGATTCTCTACACGGCATGTTAAAACTAGACATGGCGTGTATATCCTAAGATTCATCTGTCCGTTTTGTTAGTCACACGACTGGACACATGGTCAACACAACACGGGGTTTAAAACTGGCACACGACATGTTCCAACATGAAATTCCTTATCCCGTGTCTATTCCCACACGGCCTATGACACGATTAGAGACTACATGGTGTGTACATATGGTACACAACATGTACACAAGAAAAACAGTTCCACCCCGAATAGAAGAACACCTAGCATGTAATAAAAACTACAAAGCGTGTATTCTGGGGTTTTCCAGACTGTATGCCATAAAAACTACTCTGAAGCCCAGAAAAATGCTGAAATGAACATTAAAGTGTAAAATAACGATTTGTAAGGGCTGATACTCCCCGCGAATCAAAGCTTGGTATCATACACATGTTATAAACAAGATGAACAAGTCAATGATCAACCAAATTCCGGTCAATGAGGGGCCATAACACCTCAATAACCAAAGATTGGCATTCATTCAAACAAAACCTTATGCAAATGATACCCTATCAAACAACTTGTATTTTATCAAGGAAATTATCACAACAAAATGAATATCTAACACAACATATATCATAACAACATGAAATCTCTAATGCATCCTATATGGCAAGGCAAGAATGCATGACATACGATTTCTAGCATGTTTCTAAATGATTGATGAGATGGCATACCCTCATCTCATCGCGTTGCAATAGAAATAGAACCTGAATAACGTCAACAATAACAGTACAATACATGTGTGTCACCCAACAGTGAAAATTAGATCAATCATAAAGATGAAAAAGTATAAAAATTGAGATACACGAGATAGATTGGATTTTCTATGTACACGGGTTCGCTACTCCCAGCCATAGCCAATTTCCAAGTACGTATTCTGTCGTATCCCAGACTATAGGCTCCAAACGGTAAGTCAATAATAAAAATAAACTCCTATGATACCACTTTGTAACATCCCGGTTCCGGAAGCCACCCAAAGGCGCCCCATACCCGGTTGGTCAAATAACATCAAGCGCATTTCCCCAAACGCCAGAGGCTGCCGACTAGTAGTGAGGGCCATCAGTGTGATAGTGGGGAAACAATGCCCTCATTGGCAGAGTAACATAGTGGAAGAAAGAAATATAAAAAGAAAAAGCATGAATAATCTATACAAAAGTAAACAACTAAAGGCTGGAAAATAATAAACTAGATAACACACATATATATATGAATGATGCATGATACAAATGTCTAAGAAAGCATCCAAACAAATCACAATGTTGGAATACAACGATACTAAAACCAAGTACAATATAAATAAACTAAACAACTCCTCAGCATTTCAAGCCATAGTTTGGTCCCATGCTCTAAAACTCCACAACAAATCAAGAACCTAAAGTACAAGGGAAATTTACCTTATCTGTACATGCATCAATATAAATTGTTTTAGCTAAAAACCATGGCCTAAAAAGTGTGTGAGAATAAATCCCAGTAAGAAACCACCACAAGATCTATGCCTAACTGTTTGTTAATATATGGCAAGTAATGTTGATAAAGCAATAAACAAGGAAGTACTTAACATTAACAATACATAATTTCAAATATCAAAAAACAGCTAATGAAAGCAGACAATCACCAAATGTAACCCTCTAGGAAGAACCTAAACCCTATCCCATCTGGTCCTACCTAGAAACATAAGAAAACAGATTACACAACAGGTAACTCCTTAGGAAGTACTCACATCCTATCCTATCTGGTCGTCCCTAAAAAGCACAAGCAACCATCTGGGTAGTATACTCAATCTAACCCCTCTTGTTCAGCTTAAGCATAGACTCTACGAGGAAGAACTCATCGTCAATTCCTCATATAGTCTCGTATCATTAACTAATGGTGATCTTGGGAAGAACATACATCCCATTCCCCCTCTGGCACACATCAGGGGACTACCAACTCTTTGAGGAAGCACTCAACTTCAATTCCCCCTCTGGTCTCATACAGTAACTAAAATAGGCACTCTAGAGAAGTTGTTACGTCCATTATCTTAATGGTCTACTACACCAGGTTCTCACAGACTTGTGTACGTCAAGTAGGTATATCAATTCGTATCGGACAATGTAAAGCCCAATAACTACTTGGTTAGAAGTCTACAACATATCAAGAAATTCAGAACAATCACACAATCGTACATCTAGGTTTGGGAAATTAAACAACAACATGACAGGCACACTAGACCCAATAGTCAAAACACGAAATCATTCGTGGCCAAAAATTTCGAAATCATAGTAATTAACACTATTCACATTCAATTAACCTCTTCAATAGAATAATAGCATAGCAGGCATAAAATAGGGCTATAATGGTAAATGTGCAATACCGAGTTCATGGGTATTAGAAACAATTTCACATATAATCCAAAGACAAATAACGAAAAGGCACAAACCACCTACCTCATCATTGGGAGATAAATATACTTGAGTCTCGGTGCTTGAATCACATTAGATCTCTAAAAATCTATAAAAACATATAAAATGTTCAACCGAGGATAACTTGAGAAGGAGAAGGAATTGAGAAACGTAGATCAAGAAAAAGGTAGAGCTTACTGAGGCAATCCCAACACAATCAAGGATGGATGAATTAGAGGTCAGATGCTTGGTCTGGGTTTTGGAGGAAGATAATGCCCATATGGGATCTCTCGGTAGAAGAAAACCTAAAAGAAGGGGTTTCTGGCCATTAGACGTGACCCGATATGTTTAATGAAAAAAATGAAAATATATGTTGTGTACTTCAGAAGTACATAGTGTGTACTTTCCATTTCCATAATCTACTTTAGGTGGCCTCCAGGTCACCCCTACATGGTCGTGTGCATTTCCACTACACGACCATCACACAACTACCCATGGTTGCAGATTACGTGGCGTATACTCAGAAAGTACATGTCTTGTACTTCGAAAATTTCCAGAAATTCCAATTTTTCTCCAAAACAACCAGAAAAGTAAAAAATACATGAAAATGCGATCAAGGATCTTACAATACTCCCCCATCATATTGAAAAACAATATATACATATCCATAATCATCATATTTAAAATGATATCATATTGAGTCATAAAAAGAACCCATATAATTAAATTGGTTTATACTCATACACTATATATAATAATTCTTTTATATGGGGTGTCACGCTTCACAAGGAGGATGATTTGATACTTATATATTTTTATATCTATATTTATTTAAAAATTCACATGTTAGAACATGTTAAAAAATGGTAAAATAGCATCATGTTCATCAAATATATCGTCAAATGCTTTATATGTAAAATTGATATAATTATAGACATGAAATAGATGATACTTATCTCAATATATAGATATTAAATAATATCACATGGCTTTAAAATTATAGGTATATTCAAATATTATTATTGAATATTTTACCCCTGCATATCAATGATAATTTTATTTTTCATAATTTAAAATAAATGTTGGGAAAATTATTTTTTGGGTGTCCAAGTTTGGTGTTTAAAAATATTTCATGTTTTTTAAGATCATCTGGTTGTGCATAATTAGAATAACTTTATTGAAATGAAGTAGGCTGGTCCATTACTAGGAAATTACATTTTACATGGGTTTTACTTGGTAATATTGGCCATTAAATGACCCATAGAGAACTTTGTACAATGTTTTTTGGGGTTCAATATAGGTGAAATGGTTTCTTCATGGTTTGTTTGACCATGGATGTAAACCATTTACCAAGGCCAATTGTAAAAAATCTAATTTAATTTTCTTTTTTATTTTCTTTGTTTCCTTACCCATCACTCCCCTCACCTCTCCATCATGTCGTGCTCCCCCTTCCAAGGCTGATCCCCCCTATCATGCAAGCTTACCTCCTCTATCACTTGTATACCACTATCCTATCGTATGAGACCCATGTTCCCCCAATAGAAACCCCTAATATGTGATCTAATCTTTCATATCCCTCCCTCACAAAAAACCATTCCACATCTAAGGGAGTATCTTTTTCATGAACATCATTTCCGTCATATCCACTCAATTAAGTCTAATTTTATTCTTCTTTTAGGTGTGATCTCTCTACGTAAGGGTTTCTTCAACATCATTCTCTTCTTTTCCAACAATTTATTCCTCTTCATTTTGTTAAACCATTTTTTTTATAACAAATGGTTATATTTCATTATATTTATACTCAATTGTTATGTTATTATTGCTCATAAGGATTTCATATTTCTTATTTGCACATATTCCATTAATACTGACATATTTTTTGCACACATTCTATTAATTCGATGTTAGAGACTCTCAATAAATCAATTTTAATACATTTGTCAAAAAAAAATTTGTAATATTTTTTTAGGATATAATATAATATTTTATTTTTATAGAATGATTTAATCATAGATTAAATTTATTTTACAGTTTTATAGGACTACGCCACATAATGAGTGCTTGTAAAATTTTTTTATAAAGAACCTTTATATTAAATATAGTGTTTAAATAATATTCTATTGGAATTCGGGATTCTAATAAATATTTATTTTTACATATCCTTTAAATAGTTTAATGACAAGTACTAGACTTTGGTATTATAAAATTTGTCCTTGAAATCCCTAGAAAGATTTTAAAAAATTGTGATTTATATATCTTTAAATCATATTTAAGGAAAATTGTATTATTAAAATATGTGTTTAGTGTTTTAAAGGATTGTTTTTTAAGAATGTTGATTACCCTCGTTATCCAAATTTTTTGATATTATGTGTCTTTCATTTTTTTAAATGGACTTTAAAAGGATCATTATAGATTATAAAATAGTACCAGGAACCATTTGGATTCTTTTAAAATACTTACATAATTTAAAAATTATGTTTTATCCCATCAATTTGATACTTTAATCATTTTTTTACTTTTTTTAATTTTTAAATCAATTGATTTTGGTGATTAAAAATATTGGGATAATAAATAGTTGTTGGTCCGTTTTAAAGGTTCGTGCTGTGAAATGTGTGTTTTATTTCAAAACTAATTTGAGGATATGAATCTTTTTAAAGGTGATTAAAAGGAATGTGAGATTTATCTCTTGGGTTTCAATGTTGTCTGAAATTTTTTGTCTCTATAGTAGATTGAGAGGACTTTTGATGATGGTGTGTTGGAGTAGAATTCAATGATTAGTTTTGAAAATGGTATTTTTTATATATTAAGTGGTTTAAAAAATTGTGTGAACCGTTATTGATCCCAATATAGTTACCATCGTCATCTTGCAATCTAGTTATCAAATGTGGGTACCTTGTATACTGATGCATAATTTTATGTCCTTGTGCTTTTATGTTTAATTGGGTCAACTAGTATTGTGGTTGTGATAGGTGTGGGATGAGCTATTTTAAAATGATTTGTTTTTCATGAATTGTATTCTGTATTACTTACCTCTACATGAAATTCCATTGGAGACTAATGGATATAATAGATTACCATTTTTATGGTAAACCCTAGTAGAGATACCTGGATGAAAAGGGTGTGTTTCCATGATACATCAAGATGGTTAGACAAAAATGGATATCTGACATTTTTATTAGAGATCATTTTATATCCAATGGAAATAAGTGTTTAAGGGATGCTTATATCCAATGAGGTTTATGCGATTATCAGGATGATGCTAGTTTACTTGTTCAGGTCTAGGTTCCTTGTCCTATGTTATGGTCATTTATTTCAAGATCATTGGGACAATTCCAATAATTATATATAATTATAATAAATTATAGGTATTTCAATTGTGATTTTATGGTACCTCCCCTAGTTTTCTTATCCACTCAAGATACATAATAGTTTTAGTTCCTTGGATTCTGTCTCCTTGATTATTTGTATTCTATATGTGAATTCTATATTTCATTTAGTGTATATTGGATTACATTCAAATAGGAGTTTATATGGTTTGAAAGTGTAATTTATAAAAGAAAATGGTTTGTTATTTATAAATAATAATATATCAAATGGTTTCCCTTTAATGAGTATATATAAAAATATTTTTCAGGTGTTACTTGGAAAGTCTTGAAAATTATGGTTCAATTTTTCTATGTTTTAATGGTTATATTATTTTTGTTTATAAAAATTATTATAATAATTTCAATCATGAATTTTATTAGTTTATAAAATTGAAAGATTTTTTTAAATTTATTTATTCCCTATTGATTAGATTGGTTGAAAAATAATATTGAAACAAACATTATAAATTATATTTAAACTAGAACCTTATGATGTATTTTACTAATACATTTATATTTTTTACCTTGTGGTGACCTAATGTGGATGTTTATTCTCATTACCATTTTATCAACATTTTAGGTTATTGGTAATGTTCATAGACATTCATCAGATTATTTTTTGATAGTTGAATGAATTTTTAATTTTTAGTTTCCTATTATTTCATTTGATAAATATGATTTTATAGATATTTACAAATTAGGGAAAATGAATTTTATTGTACTTGATGTAAAGGCTCATTAATTGATTAATTATTTGTGATTTTTTAATTATATTCAATGGATATTATGGGTAAGTGGTTGTATTTTGTCATTCCATTATTTTATTTCACTATTTAAAAAATTCCATATATCTAATTCAACATGGATGTTAACTATACGAATTGGAAATTCAATTTTTTATTTCAATTTATACTATTTATTTAACTCTAATTGTTTTGGGAAATTATTCCATGTACGTATTTCTATACCTATCTAGTAGTATCCAGCGCGTCGAAATCGAGATCACCCTTTGGGAACATGGTGGTAAGTTCAGTTATAAATTCAAGGGAGGCTTGATATAGTTTAATAAAAATCTTATTAGAGGGTGTTATTATTTATATAATTTCAATTGATATTTTATGATTTCCAATATTATCATTTATGTATGTTGTTTTATGATTAAGTTATAACTGTTCATCAGGATTCTGGATGTTATTTAGGATTGGGTGTTTGATCAACACCATTGACGATGATTCCCATGTTACCAATGGATTTCACAACTGAGGAAATGTTATGATAAAACTATTTCATTTATTTCTAATATTTGTGGATTATATTTTAAAATTTTAGTGTCATTATAATACAGTTATGAAATTTTTTAATCAAAAATAAAAAACATTATTTATATCAAAAAATTGTTTTCCTATATTATATAGTGTATTTTAAAAGAGTTATTTTTAAATTATATAATTTTAATTGAAAAAAATAAACTTATTTTTTTAATTTTCAAGTCAATTTTGTAATATTTGATGATTTTATAGAATTAATGTTCTAAAAATGAATTCTATTTCTTTAATAATATATGATTCACACAACACCGAGCATAAACGAACCACAATATACTATTATATATTATTATTTTAATAGTATATTATAAGTTTGACGTTAGGAATAGTATTAACTAAATTGGTAAAATATAGTTTAATTTTGTTTATAAAATTTTTTCATTGATAATCAGTCAATTTGAAATTAGAATAAAAACCAATTGAATATAAAGGATATGTATATATTGAAAACCATATTTATTCCTATAATATAATTTTAGCATACTAAATTTAAATAATAACTAAAATTTAAATATATTATTGATATATATATATGGTATAGATTAAAAAAATGTTTTTCAATTTATCTAATATGTTTTATATTCTTAATATAATAATTAACCCAATTTTAAGAATAATGAATATATATTTTTAAATCAATTTTACCTCCTTTCATTGGAAATTTTTTTTATATCTACATATTTAATCATTTATAAACATTTTTAATGAAAGAAAACTATTATTTTATAGTGTAATTTCAATATTTTCATTGGGTTTTTTGTTATTTTAATGATATGTTTCTATTTTTTTTTGGAAAGTGAAAAAATATTTCATTTTATTTGAAAACTATTTTTTGTCTAAATATCTAATTGTGTAAAAATATATATTTTAGTAAGTGTTAAATTATAATTAAATAAAGTTAATATATTTTTTCCCAATTTTGTTCATTTAATTCAATTTCACATTTAAATTGGACATAATTTTTTTTCAATCTTTTGAACATTTTTAATTTAAAAGCCTAACATTTCATCTTATCGATAAAATTAATGTAAATTTAATTTACCGAACATATATGAATTGAATATGTAAAAAAATTTCATATTTTTAATCATAAGGTAAAAATTTAGTAAATAGTCCCCAATAATTTTTGGATAATATGAATAATATCCTTTGTTAATTTTTTTATAACCATTGTGATGAGAAAATCATGTAATTAATGTTATAAATAATTATAAAAATAGAATAAATTTAACATAAATTTACAAAATAATAGTTAGTGATTAATTTTCTTCCAAAATCATCATTTGTCTTATTTTATGGCCCCCTGGAGCCACTTTGATGAATTTATGGATTTTGAAGTATTTTATTTTAGTGAATGTAAAATATGTCATACTCAGGTTTTAAATAAGTATTATATATTTAATATGTAGTTATTTTGAAGATAGATTTGACTATAGGTAGTACAGTAAAAATACATTTTTTTCATTCATCATTTTGATTTATTTTAAAATTTTAGGAAATAAATAATTAAATTAAATGTATACACAATAATGATGTCGTAATAATTTAATTAATTGATATACTAAATAAATGGAATAAAAAATATTAAAATAAATATATTTTGATATAATTATTTTCATATAAAATATATAGATTACTTTTACATATTTGGTATTGGACAAAAGAGTTTGTTAAAAGATATATTTGTTAGACCCTTGTAGAGTTTTGGTTAAATTTATTGTCAATAGACCAATAAGATGATTATTCTAATTAAATAATATTTGATATTAAGGTAATATGATTCTATATTTGAGAAATGTGTGTATAATTTTAGTAATCAAATCTATAATATCAGCATAAGAATCAGATATACCCCACTAGTATGATTGAATATGGTCTATCTGATTGTGATGTTGAAAAATAGTAATGAGATGCTCAAAATCGTATTGAGTCTTGTGGAAAAGGTTCATCAGACTCACCCTATGTATGGGAGGAATGTAGTATAATAAAGAGGAATAAAATTTGAGTCTTCAAAAATATAATAATAAAACTAATGATGTTTTTATTATTCAAACACACAAAAGTCATATGTTTTTTTTTGAAGCCTGTAATGCAAGACTGATGAAAGAAATGATGAGTGATGCTAATCATATTGAGGTTTATTTGTAATGAAATATTCATGCTTGAAAGGAATGGATGTTATAATATATTTCAATATAATTCATACAATTCTATGCCAATCCTATACATATTCAGTTTCATGAGTAATTTATGGTACAAGTTTGACTTTGTGGAAGAGAGGATAATAAAAGATAATGTATTCTAGATAATAATCATTTGTGTGAGGAACAGAAGAAGAAAATGGATAAAGATCATCAGTAAAATAATCATTTCCATTAAATAATTAGAATGATGTCAGTTCATTGGTATCATAATCATAGAAGGAATGATCTTTTTTAATAAATACAATTGATAACAACAAGGATCCATCAGACACTGTAAGGTACAAAACAAGAATAATGGATTCTAGCACTGATTAATTGAATGAGTATTCATTGAATATGGGTTTCTGAGTTTTATTTGACATATAATGTTTGAAAACAATTGATTTTTGTTTTAAATAATTCATGAATACAAGATATCATATATTGTTATCTAACAAGTTGGTTAGGAGAAGAAGAAGAAAATATTTATTATTTAACAAGAAGAAGTGAAGTCTCATAAAACTTGTACTGATTTCAATCATTACAGAGAAAATTATAATTAAACATGTAATTGAAATTGATACGGTATTCATTCATAGATTCATCTTTCTATAGAATAATTGAAAACGATAAATACTTTGATGTTATTCAAAAAATTTCTCAATGTCTTACATTTTTTAGTTGTTTATGAGAATATTCATGAGAAAAAATTTAGTTTTTACATGATGTCATCATAATGGGCCATCATTAGAATTACAGGTCTTTTTATCTTCATTATAAGTCATATGGTTTTATATGATCATTTGGTATAGATAAATTTAAAAAAAAATTTCGTATGTCGTCATTATATTGAAAAAACGGAATGTTGAATCATAATGAGGAATCATACTGAAGAAATGTTCATAGACATGAAGAATTATAATGATTTGATAAGCACTTAAAAATATTATTAATAGATTAATAATTTAATGATGAATACATAAATGAATAAAAAATTCATCATTTTTAAATTTCATTAATTGGGATGTAAAATTGGATTTCCAAACATTATTATTTTCGGGTTCTTATAAATGGATAACTCAATAAATTTGTAAACTGTGAAAAAATATAAAATTTTGACATGTATCGAGATCTATGAAAACTGTTTTGTCATGTATTGAGTTCCTAAGGAGATTGTGTTTTTTAGGTTGATGATGAGGATTTTACATCGAAAAAAATAACATAGTGAGGTTGAATTAGATTATCAGATCATGTTCAATATAGTATCATCACAATGGATCAAGTCTATCAGAATGAACCAATAAATGCTACATCCATCGAAAAAAGGTTCATCAGATTGACTTCTATCAAATGGAAGAATTATGATCTTCTTATTGACTTCCCTATCAATTAATTGAGGTAGAGATGAAGGAATATCATGCTTATGTAAATTGGATGGAGCACACTTGGCTAAGGTTACAAGACTAAAAAAATCATACTGACTATTGTTGAGGAATATTTCAAGAATAGTTTTCAAGAAAGTGTTTCATTACCAACAAGATCCTTAGATTATAAATGATGCTATTGAATATTAAATATGATGAAGTTAGATCCATATTAATTATGGCGTTTGTGAAGACTATCAATAGTGACTCAAAATCAAAGAAGAAAAGAGAATCATTTAACTATGGATACATACTAGTTCCTAAAAAAGATTTATTATCATGATATGGTGTGTAACCAACTCTAAGAATGTGGATATTGAAAATGACAGTCAGGGTGTATAACTACCTATACGAGGAATGTTTTTACTATGAATTTTCATTTCTTTACTCTTTATTCCTTTTTATTCTAGAAATAAGATAGTTAAATAATTCATGTGGTGGAATTATCAAATATAGTGTGAGGTATGTCATTGTACGAAAAATATTAAATATCTTTTGATTGCCTCTATTTCTATTTTTGTAATATGGATATTCATGTTGATAAGTTTTATTTGAGTGTATTGTAACATTAATATGCTTTAGAGGATAAGAATATTTTATAACATATGATAAGGAATACATTCCTATAAATGATAAGGAACCACTGATTAACCTCCCCCCTCTTTGTGGTCCTCATCCTATATGGGAAAACTAATTTATTTGAGAGAAATGGTTTCATCTAAAAGGTCCATCTCAAAAATGTATAACTCAAATTCTTTGAACTAAAATGGGTATACAGTTTTCTATGGAATGAACTATCATATATAGAAACATATAATTCTGCCATATCTTATATACCTTGGGTATGATGTTTTGGAAGATACAATAGAATTATTTCCTTCTTTTATTGGGAAAGATAATATTACAATTAATGATATGATATTTTTTCATAATGATACAAGATAAAAAAATTTATTTATTATCATAACTTTCTGAATGTGGGTTTTATTGAGAAAAGGTAGTTTAAACATCCAATGATATATGGGATAAGATGAATAACATTTTTGGAGGAAATAAAAAGGTGAAGAAGAATAATTTATAACTTTGGGGGATAATGTTTGATGATCTCATAATTGATGATTATGAACCTATTGGTGACTTATTTTCTAGAATAAATGACAGTTTTATCACATTAATATGTCATTATGAAAAATTAGAAGACTGAACAATTTATAAAAATCTCTTGATAATTATTCGTGACAAGTTTGATGCAATTGTTTCATATTTGGGGGATAAAGATCCTAAAAAACTATAAATTGAATACCGAGAAGGTATTAAAATTATTTATGAAATGAGAAGGCCTAATATTATGAAAAATAGTGATAAGGTTGATCCTAATACTTCAATCACAATAGTTTTTATAACTAAAATAATGGAAGGAATCTAAGGTTGAATCATGTGATTCAGAGGTATAGAAATAAGACTATGATTTTAGTAAAAATGATTCCCTACATATTAGGAATTATAATAATCAAAAAAGATATTTTAAAACTCTATAATGCTTGAATTGTTAAGTGGAGGAAAATTTTTCACAAAATTCTCCTAGGAAGAAAATTTAAGAGTATGTGGTCAAGGAAAATGATGACACGTCTAATAAAAAGGAAGAATAATAAATATATATTTCCTTATGAAAATAAGAATACAAGTTACATGAAAAACATTAAGTGTGAGTCCCCATCAATTGATGAACCTGAACATCAAATCAACATTATTTCCAAAATCATTAATGGAAGAGATTCACATAAATGTGACAATGATTGTTAATAGATGATAGAAACAGAATAGAGTTTGAAATAAGATTTGTAGAATGAGGTTGAAAAAAATACTCAATTCAATAAAGATATAAGGAATCATATAAAATTTTATAAAGACACAAATTTTGGTAATGGTGATTTTAAAATAAAACAAAAAATTAATGAAAGAATATCATTTCAAAAAAATAATTTAAATTTGGTAGAATCTATACGTGTGGAATAATTTAATTAGAAAAAGTTAAAGAAACCTGAATCGAATAAAAAATCATTGGTGCTCTGAAAATTAATCTATGTGAGAACGAATAGTAGTTTCTCAAAACATAATCAATGTTTCTTATATAACTAATTGTGATAATAATTATAATATAAATCATCACCAAAGTAGTTGATGTTAAATGTGAGTCTTCTAAATAATATAAAAAAATGTTTATAAAAGAAGGCTCGAGATTAAACATCTTCAAAATGAATGATAGAAATTTTTCATGAATATATCCTCCTATGAAATATGGTCCATGATTTGGTAAGAATAAATATCGCAAAAAATGTTCTATACAATTTTCCCACCATTCCAAAAAAATAATGATTCAGAGGTCATTGATGGGTTTTTATAGTTTTCAGAAATAGAGCTCTTTATGCTAGTATAACATCCAACTAATGGGAGGAAACTATAATTCAAGGGAGAGAAATTGTGGAAAAAGAAGATAAAATATTCATATAAATCTTGTGGAATCGAAAAGGTAAACACAGAATATTATGAAAGTATAATATGTTCTCAAAGTGGATAAAACTAATCATGTTATGTCCAAAATATATTGCCTAGCTATTTGGCCAATTTTTTTGACATGGACAGAATGTAAAAAAGAACCAAAAAAATTAGCTATAAAAAGGGTAAGAAAATGGGTATTGATTATGTGAGATACTTTAACAAAAATATATCAATGTATTGTGGTTTAAAAATTCATATAATAAACAAGAGATGTGAAAAAGAAGGGAATGCAACTAAAAGATGATTGACTATCCAAACAAAATAAAAAATGGCATGAAATAGTTGTTAAAAATTCAATACGAAAAAAGTTTTCAAAGGGATAAAAGATATTTAAGTCCTTATAAAAAGATACTAAGATGAAGGGAAACTTGTTATAAAATTTACAAGGAATGAATAGAATGAAGAAAATACATAAAATTTAGACTACATGAAGAAGAAGAGAAATAAAATAATGATAGAATACTTTGAGTTTGAAAGATGGTATTAATAAGTTTATGAGGTTCTTCCTAATTCTAAAAAACAATTTTATTTTTACTGACATTGATGGAAATGATGGATTTGAAACGAGGAATCATGTGTTAACGAGTATCTACATTTTATAAAAAAAGAATATAATGAGGTTATCACAAATTATTTTTTAAATGTGGTGTTTATTCACCAAATAATTATGGTATGTTTTATTATATGGGTAAAGGTTATATTTATAATAAAAATAGGTTCAGGATTTCCCATGGTAATGAATATTTTGAATGAAATCTGAACATCGTGCAATCAATAACATCGAAAACCTTAATTATACAATATTTTTCTCTACAACAGGTTTTCCCATGTAGTCATAAAGATTTGTAGTTAAAGTCTCATTTTTAAGAAAATCATTATGTACTTATGTTCTCTTATGAATAATTTATTTATTTTTTGATGATGATATTCAACACTTGGAAATATGATCATTTTTCTATAAGGGAGAAACATTTAACGATGACCCATTTTTATTTGATGGTTAATAAGGTGGAGAGATAAGAAAAATGGGAAGAGAAAATAAATATGGGTTAGAATGAATGGAATGGGAAGAAAAAATGGCGATAAAATAATACAACACCACTTATTATTTTGAAGTTTAATTTTTTAAAGAGGTTACATTGGGTTTGGTCAACAAAAAAAATTGGGAGATTTTTGGACCCTAGTTGGGTTTTGATTATAATTGTTATCAGTAGATCAAAAGGGTGATAAATCTAAAAAATGAATGTATGTTCAAAAGGTAATAAGAATATTGATTGAATAAATATTTTTATGATGTTGTGAATCAGATACAGACTATCTACATGAGAATCAGATCTATCACACTGGTATGAGTCAATACGATCCCATGAGTTTAGATGTTGATGAAAAGTCATAAGTTCCTATAAATCTTATTATGGGTTGGAGAAAATTTTTATCGGAATTTCTAAGAGTTTAGAGTGAATGGAATATTGTAATAAAGAAATAAAAAAGAGTCTTCAAAATATGATAATAATCCTGAGGATTCTTTTCTATTTTTTGATTCATGAATGTCATATATTGGTGGTAAAACATGTTATGAAAGACATACAAAGTCAATGGGAGTTCTACCAATCACATTAAGGATTGGTTGTATGGAAATATACATGATGGAAAGGATGTGAAATTACTATACTAACCAACGTATTTGAGACAATGCTTATCCATCCCTAAACATATTAAATTTCACGAGAAAATCATGATATAAGATAGAGTTTGTGGAAGATACAATAATATAATGTCATGAAATTTAGATACTGCTCATTAGGGTAAGGAACATCAGATGAAGATTGATGAAGGTCATCATAATATGAATCATCAGTCTAACAACATCATAAGGCTAGGTGTTCATTAATATCATTGTGAGATAAGGAATGATCTTTATGAATAAAATAAGTCACTAGTGATAGTGGTCCATTAGGTGTAGTATAATACCGAATTATTTCAATGGATTCTAACACTAATTCATATTGTTTCTAAAATTAGAATTTCGAATTAAATTTTTCCTAGAGGAATAAGTTTGAGAATGGTTGAATTATATTTTAATTAATTGAAGGAGACCAAAATTCATTCATTGTTCTCTTACAATTTAGTCACATAAAAAAGATAAAATGAGGTGGTTGTTTCTGATGAAGATTTGAAATCTCATCATAGTTACTCTAATAACAGTAATTGGATTTATGTAGATACTGATCAATAAAAATAGTAGTAATATGGCAATTTAACACAAGTTCATTAGTCAAAAGAAATTAGGAAATGGATAAATTAAATGAAGATTGGTTATAATGGGATTAAATGTGTTATATTTATGAGTTGATATATATCATCTTAATGAAAAGAATTATGGTGTTTATAGTAGGTAATCATAAATGTATGTCGTTAATATTTCATGGGTTTTCATTGTAATGGGAATTCATCTAATTTTAATATATGACCAGTTGGCACGAAAAACACAATGAATAATATGTTTTATTCTTTCACTATAATGAAGAACCAAAATATAGAATCATAATGAAAAATCATACTGAATATTTTTATGTAAGAATGACTAAGTCTTCTAATTCTAGAATTTCTGATATGGATTATGAATAGCTGATGAAGTCAAATATGAAGACTTAAATGAATTTAAAATTTAGGATTTATAAATTTTGTTGAGGGGAAAGTGAAATTGGTTTTCCATTGTTTTAAATTACGGGATGTATAAAAATTAATAGCTCAGTACATTCATAAAATTCATAATACATTAATTTGTAACATGATTCATGATATCAGAAATAGTTTTATATTTATAGATTTAAAAAAAATTAGGTCGGTATTGATGAAGTTACATTTGAAAATGAGTATTAGAGAAAGGATCAATCCAATCATTTCATAAAGTAGCAAAGGGAGAAATTCCAATAGATTAATCCTATAAGTGGTATCCCACTATATTGATATCCATTAAAACACGGTTCATAAGATTGAGATTCATCAGACAAAGGAATTGTGAGATTCCAATTGAGTTTTTACTCAATTTAACACGGAAAAGTAGAAACAGAATCAGATCGAGGCCAATTGAATGGATCCCACCCAACTTAGAGTACAATACTGAGGAAGATTAATTGAATTTATTTAGATGATTTTTTGACCAAAAAGTTAGTTAAAGAATTAATGATGTTCTTAAATCTTGTTCACAAGTAACTTTTGATTTATCATACTTGTGGAGGAAGTGAATACTTTCTGATTTGAATCAGAAAAGAATTAGTAAAGTAAATCTTTTAACTGTGGATACTAACCAATTACTGAATTGTGTCGATCATTATAATGGGGTGTAAAACTATTATTGAGGTAGTAGAAACAAAAAAGTGTATTTTGGGGTATAACTAAATATAGAGGGAATGTTGCAACTAGTATTTTAATATTGTTTACTACTTGGGCCTTTGTATTCCAGAAATGACATAATGAAATAATCCATGTTAGTGGCACTATCAAAAATGGAAATGATTAGTTCATTTGAACAAAAAATTTAATTATAATGTGTTTCCTTCTCTGTATATCTATTTTCATTTGAATTTTGAGGTTGAAATGTTTCATTTGAGTGGATCATAACATTAACAAGTTTCATGTGATAAGAAATTTTAATAAAATAAGTTGACAAAATTATTACAAAATAAAAAGAACAACTGATCCACCCACCCCTTCTAAATGATCTTTATCCTACATGGGAATTGAAATCATAATTTGGTTATAGTTTGATAAATTCATTTAAATAACATTTTCTAAATTTAAATTACTGTTATTTTAAAATAAATAATATTATATTAAATGATATAAAATGAAAAAAATAGAAATATCATGAATCTAATTGAAATAATATTTAAAATATCATCCATGACACATTTATGGTTTGTTTGTTTTTTTGTAGAAACAATATTAACCTTCATATAGTAGAAACACATATTCTAATAGTAAAAGTAAAAGGAATTAATTAAGGGTTAAAATAAAAAGATATGATTAATAATGTGACCTAGAAATTACGAACAATTATTTGATGATATAATTTTTAACCAAAAAAATTGTAGATTCAAAATAAATCACATTGGATCTATATTTAATTGATAATTAATTTATATTAAGTTAATATTATAAGTGTTTGTGGAAGTTTACCTCACCTCAATTATGAATGTTCACCACCTAAATCACTTATTCAAACCACATTGAGCCATATAGATTAACGAAACCCTATAAATTTATCCTCCCTGCACTTTTTTCCACGTTCTTGAGATCCTATTCTTCCAAAAAGACCCACCTTATATCCTTTGAGAATTTATCTAAGGGAAGTCCACCAATGAAGAGGTAATCATTTTTACCAACCCATTCATGTTCATTTGTTATTATACATTTTCTTCAAGAGTTTATTTAAATATCATGTATTAAATAAAATATAATTTATATTGAAATATGTTATTATGATATTGGGAAAACCATATTATACCTCTTATCCATCATATAAAAAATGAAATCACAAGGTGTGGGTACGTATGACATAATGTGTCTATTTCATGGTGTAAAATTTTTTTCACCACCACTATTCATGGATTGGTGTAATTATATAAATTATTGATATATATGAAACTTACCAGAGTATATTTATTGTATATAGTTAATATATTTCCCACTTTCTTAACATTTCACCAATAAGGTAATTATAACTTCGCTTGTTTTTACATATGACCAGTCATCTCCAGGATGAGAAGCAATTCATTTTCCATATCCATTATTCGATAATAGATTAAAGAAATGATATAATGATTAAATATGTTTTTTATAATAGTAATATCATTATGGATATGTTTTATCTACATCTTTTATAAAATAAATGGAACATTAATGACAAAACATACAACGGAAAATGAAGTCGAGAACACTTGAAACAAGGGTAATGAAAAAATATTACCAACGATCATGAGATAAAATAATACAACAAGAATATATATGATATAAAAAATCATAATTCGGTTATGAAATGTGTTATTTAAAGGATTAAAAATATAATTTAGGAGGTTATATCGTATTTTACAAAATAAATTGTATGCTAAGGGAAATCATCTCAATCTCCTTTTATAGAGGTATAGTTTAACGATAAACTCCAACATTATTTTATGAGGTCTATATATTTTCCATTTAACTAATCATACCTTTAATTAATCTAGTATCATGTTATTTTATGTTTATTGAAATTTTATTCTTTCATGTGTGATATCATTTAAATTTTCTTTATTGTTTGTGACACATTTAATGTTTTTTTACATATTGATAAAAACATTTTCTCCATGTTAGTATTATGGAAACAATTTTACATATTCATTTAGATGGATATTAATGAATTAATAATAAGATTTTATGTCTAATTTTAATTTTATCTAATGGGTTTCAAAAGGAAAGTTTATTGGTATTTTATATGGAACATTTTGACAAAAAGACAAAAGGAATGTTGTATTCTTAACATACATGGGGACAATGACTTTCCTAACACCATGAATATTATTTAATTTCATGATTAAAATGATATTTTATATATTTCCATAAATAAAAAACCATATTCCATTCATTTTAGGTTATTTTGTATCAAAAAAAGGTGATTTTAAAAAAATGTGTTTTTATATGAACGTGATTTTCATATGGGTTTAATAACAGTTTTCATCTATAGTATTTCAATAATTTTAATAAAGTACATTAACCTATGAAAACACCCATTGTTAAAAATTAAAATTCATTAAGGTTTATCTCTTATGAAATAATATAAAATAAATTATTGAATGATCTATGATTCAGTTTGGAAATTAATGTTATAAATTTATACCATTCAATGTTTATTGTTAATGTATTGACATTTGAAATGATATTTTTAATATGAATGTTTATATTGTTTAGGATTCAAATCATTTATATGAGGTCTAAATTGTATATAGTATGATATAGTTGGGTACCACTATATATCATTGATTTATCAGTATCTCTAAAGATATTCCCTAATATTGGTATTGGATGAGGACTTATCCATTTGTGTATTGTGTCTTAGCTGAATCCTTGATGGTAAGTTTAAGATGTCTGAATTTTTTTAATCCCCCATTAGGATATTAGTTATAAATATCCATTGTGACTATTCAAATAGTATAATAACAATGGTAATTATTCATGGAGCTTGTGATTATGTATTTGGAATGTGTTTTATTTATTTACCTTTCCATATTATTTATGACTTATTTACTCATAACATAAATTATAATCATACCCTTAATGATAATTTTACCTCAACCCTTTCATATCTTATATTTTCCCTAGGATTCAAGGATGTATATTACCAATGATATGAAGGATTAACAAAACTGTGAATAATAAATTTCTAAAATAAATTCTCTTTATATTTTGTGTCCATAAATTTAATGTGAATGAGTAGTATGTATCTAATTTACCAAGCGTAATAAAATATAATGTTTATTGGGAAGCGATTCCTTGTATCATATGACAATGTAATTAAGTAAAGAACCAGCTTTTTTTCTATTGTGGTCAGGTTAATTATAGTTGGTATTAGGGAAATATTAGTAAAAATAGTAAGAACTAGACTAATGAAATCATGGATTAGAAAATGTAACCCTACAACTAAAGATGAGGATAACTCTCAGTTACAAATAATATCCTATAGATTTTATAATGAAAATTGATAACATATATTAATCTTAATGATTAATATATTTATAAATTGTCATTATTTAATTATACTATAAATTAATCATCATGAATATATTAATATGATTAGTGTTTATCACATTGTAATTCAGTTTTTTCTTAATGGTTAGAATCCACAAGCATATATATGTACCGTTACACTATGGATGATGATGAGAGAAGAAGATAAAAATAAATGGTTGAATATATTATATAATAAGATGACGAAGCATAGATAATGGTTTAAGAATGAATTAAAATCATTACTATTCTTGTGTAATTTAATTTAATAAATTTTTTTTTCACTGGTTCTCTGCTCTCAAGAATAATGAGATATATAATGATTATATAAAAATAAATATTATTTAAGTAATTTAAAGAAATAAAACATTCAATATGTTTTTAATGGTGTTCAATGTAGTAATATATATGGAATTTTACACTAGGAGATAAATTATTTAGTTTGTGTGACCAAATTTTATTTTTGAAGTTGGAAATTTAGAAATTGATTTTTATTATGAATTTAGAAAGATTGTATTTGGATGATTAATAAGGTTTGAATGAATTAAGATTAATATAATATATTATTGGTTGTGGATAATGTTATTTATTATAATGGATATAATTTTATAAAAACTTCAGTTTTCAAAATAATTAATGGTTGAAGGAAATATTAATGGATCATTTATTAAAAGTGATTTGGCCATAAAAATCCACCTTGAATATCCATTTATAGGTGTACGAAATGATGTGAAAATTGATTGAATAACAACAAAATGTTTAGATTATGCTCATGATATGGAATGTAATCAAGTAAGTTTAACTTATAAAGTATTTATCTGCATAGTAATATAATTTCTCAACTATAGGAATGTAATTTGAGATGAAAACACTATTCCATTATTATTCATAGAATGAAATTAGTGTAATATTAAAAAATGATGATATTTATAGTTTTGTGGTGGTTAATATTCAAGTGATCAGGTTTTCAATCAGTCAACATCTTATGAGGATAGTTATATTACTAATTTAGGTATGGGTTATCACTTATCACTAATGATATCCTATTAAAGAACCAATGTTTTTGTTACCTTATCATTTCCCTTTCTCTATTATCAAGAGGATACTTTAATAACCCTATTTATGATATTGGTTTCCCAAAAAGTACTTTTCAAGAATTAACCTTTCATTTTCATAGTGAAATTTAAAATTATCAAGACATAGATTATGGAATTAGTTAAAAATGTAAAACCACACTATTTTATAGTATGTATCTACCAAAATATATTCAATTTATTTGGTAGTATAAATTTCACAAAATATCTTGCAAAACAAACCATGATAAAAATTAAATTATTGTTATATTAACACAATCCATTAAGATTGAGTTTTTGAATAAGATTAAATAATTTAATGAAATATTGTTTAAATATGTTTATAAAATGAATTAAATATTTACTACTTAATTGTAATTCAAAATAAAAACCACTTGCATATAAAGGATCAGTATTTATTCAAATCTATTTTTATACCTACAGTGTAATTTTATAAAAATAAAAAAAATTCATAAATATTACTAAAATATTTTAATTAAATATAAATTTTATATATTAATAAATGGTTTTAAATTCAAATACTAATTTTTATAGGATATTATAGGAAAATAAAATATTTATGAAAAAAACAATAATTTTCTAAAAGTTGTTTTACTGCCTCTTAATCGATCATTTATTTTAATTATATTAAATGATAATTTTAGAAATTATATTTCAGTAAATTAACATACTCATTAAAATAGAAAATTTTAAGATTTACACTGGTTTATTTGTTTTTCTTTTCTGATATGTTTTTTATTTTGATGAATGGTGATAAAATATTACATTAGTATTAAAAACAGCTTTTTCATCTAATTAATTTATGGTGTAAATTTATTTTTTTAATTTTTAAAATAATAATTAGATCATTTTTCTTTAATTTAGTCCAATTTATCTCATTGTAATGAATTTCACATTGAAATATTATATTAAAACATTCCAATTTTTTGAACATTTTTACTTTCAAAACTCATTGTTCCATCCAATAGGAAGGGTTTATTTTAAAATAATTTATTCAAATTTTTTGAATTTGTCACATCCCAACCTTCAAAAAAGGAGGGAAGGGTCAGCAGATTGCCAGTCCCTTCATTCTTTAAGTTTAAGGAGAGATAATGACGCTCGAAACTCGCCTTCAATAGGTCCCAGAGTGGCGACCAGCACCAACGGTATAAAATCACACACTAAATGGAAGGCATTACCCTTTTTCTTTTAATAGTATCGGGAGATAAGATAGTAAATCCCACAACACCAAAACTGAATGTGAAAATACGACTGAAAATAAACCATTCCCATATGCATGTTCAAAGGTAAAACATACAACTCACGATACTCCAAAGGTAGAAAGATACAGGGAAATGGGAAACAACAACAGCAACAGCCCAAAGGGTCGAAGCTAGTACAGTCCCGCGTGATCCCTGAAGTACTCCTGGAAACGTGAAAGAAGTTTTATAAATGTTGGGTGTGAATAAAAGTATACTCAGTAGGAAAAACCAAAGACTCTCATGCACAAGTGGGGAGGCATAATAATTCCATGTATGAAAAGAGATAACCAATAACCTAGCAAGGAAACTAACCACCCAAGCCTCACCAAGGCACACTCCCCAAATAATGCAATTCAAGTAATGTATAGTAATATCACATCGATGTTTGGGTACCTCGCGCCACTTTCTCACTGGTTATTGAATACATCCTATGCATTGGACCAATCCCGCCATTCTCATCGCAGTCCCACTACCATACCCCTCCCGCACACACCAAGGCCACAACCACACATCCCGCCCGCAAACACCTGGGCCACAACCACTAACCCACCTGCAGACACCTAGGCCACAACCATCACACGAAACCACACCTCCAAACACCTAGTCCAGAACAACCATTCCCACGCCCGAAGACACCTGGGCTAGAAGAAATAATGCCACGCCCGAAGACACCTGGGCCTCATCCGAAAGATACATGGGAAACCACCTTCCCGCACACACCTAGGCCAACCACCTCACTACCCTTCCCTAATATTCCTGGGCTAATAATGGACTTCAGGCCATCACAGCCTGCCCGAAGATACTTGGGCTATCCGGGAAAGGGAGCATAAAGGACCTAATAACAAGCCACTAATATAAATGTTCGGAAAAGAACCATCCCCCATGAAATGGGGGTGTTCAGAACTAAGTGCTCAACATGGGTGGGGTGCGAATAAGAAACACAAAAACAACAAGTATAAGTATAAGTAACAAGCACTCACCCAATCTAGGTTTTTCTTCAGCCATACTAATGAAAAATATCCTTACTATTTGTTCATAAGAGAAGATAACAACACCCATGCCCAAGTTACATCTCACATCAAACCAAATCCCCATTTTTCTTATCCTTTCTTCCATTTTCAGTAATAATGTTTAAATAAGTTTCTGCACTACTAGGAAACTAACAGCATAAGCACAAACCAATGGAAAAATTTATCACCAATATCAATTTAAGCATTCACAATCGGTTCTATTGAAAAGTCGCAACAACAAAGGGATAAGGGATATTCCTCAAAGTACTGGAACCAAAGAAAAACCCTAGATACAGCCCCATGTCCCCGAAATCCAGGGGGCCAACGGTTTCACAACAATAATGTATCCAACCCCAATTTGTGATATAAGCAGGGTAATCACATAGCCTCGAAGTATAACAATAGGGGATCCCATCCTCACCCTCATTTCCCCATCAATCTAAGCCCCTATCCAACCGTGGAGGACACAACCAAACCAAAGCTACCAACACAAGACAGACTCAACTGGTATTTTCATATTTGAAGGTTTTAACACACTCCATGATTTTAATTCCACTGGGCTTAAACCGGGGTTATCCTAGAAGAAGTTGATCCTGGTGCTTTCAATTTATTTAACCGAGTATACGTAATTAAAAAAATCCATGTTACGGTACTTTAAATATCCAAAAAAAACACTGAGTTTCATTAGTGCACAGAGAAAGACCACCAATGGCCTTGATTTTCAGTGAGAAAAGGACAGTATAATTCACAACATATATCAAAATAAAAGAGCACAACAGGTCATCGATCACACCCCCTTTCATTCTTTAAAGGTCCGTCTATTATCTTCACTAAGTTAGGTTTCATCAATTCCCATGGAGGAAAAAGCATGCCCACCCCGCATGATACACTAAAAGGAGAGCGATGGATAAAGTCCCTACATGACGGATCAAGGATAGACGTTAAGTCCTCGCGTGGAAACTGGAAAAAAGGAGAAACAGTGGTACGAATCATTGGGAGGAAGGGTACTCCGAGCAGGATGATCAAGAATAAAAACCTAGGGAGAATCCTTTGGTTATAAAGGCTAAGATACAACATTCTCGATGACAGATTAAAAAACAGGAAACCACGTAAGAAGAAGGATCGTGGGTTGACCACATGGTTGAGACACCGCACACATTACATAAAAGGTCCCAGCCTTTTGGGGCAGTTTAAACCGATTCACACTTCATGGGTTTTCATTTAAGGGGTACCTCACCAATCATTTAATTTAAATGGGCATTAATTGGCTTTAAAACAGGTTTAAAAGGGGTCAAAACGTGGATTAAAACCCAATTTGCGCAAAAAATGAGACACTACTGGAAAACCCGTGGTTGTAGGTGAGATCTACCGGTATATGAGAGCTACCGGTTGACGAAAGATATTGGTAGATGAGATCTACAAGTTGGCGAAAGCTACCGGTTGCTGAGAGCTATCGGTTGGCGACAACTACTGGTAGCTGAGAGGTACCCGTATCCAAGAGCTACAGGTAGTTGAGAGCTACCCCTTGCTGAGAGCTACTGGTATCCGAGAAGAACCGGTAGCCGAGAGCTACCAGTACCCGAAAACATCCAGTTGTCGAGGGCCACCATTACCCCAAGGTCATCGGTAGGCCAAGGCTACCGCTAAGAGTCACCGAGATGCTGGGATGGCCTTACAGACCACCCAGAACACCTCAACATCATATTTTTACCAAATAATGGAACCCAAAAACCCAAGCCATTACATGAGATACTTATCAAACTATTCTCATCCCTTGGAATATTAGAACAACCCAGAAAGGAGAGATGTGGGGTCCAAACAACCACACCCTAAAGATAGTTCTCAGGGGCCAACCCCGGAGTTGTTCGAAAGCTGGAACAGAACCCTCCCCCTACATCCAGGATTACTCCCCCAAGAGTTATCAACCGTAACATTCAAAAAAGGCAGAAGGATCACACTTTCCAACACATGAGTTAGGGAGTCCCCTCCTACGTGTTAGGATATTATCCTCTTTGGGCGGCACTGACTCGCCTGTACGGGTTTAATCGCATCCACATTAATGAATCCTGATTAGCAGTCTTCTTTTCCCATCATCACACATTTTTACATACACACACAGAGAACAGGGAATAAATCATCTAATAGATAAACAAAACAAGCATTCCATATATTAAATCACAAGGTACAATATCTCATGGATCAGAACAAAACAACAAGTCAAAACAGATCTCGGTACTGAATGTGTAACTGGGCCTCCCACCCCATGTGATCTCTTCTTGGTCACCATGCCTCCACAACACATGAACCTTGGGGATGGTTCGTCCACGAAACTGTTTCTCCTTACAATCCTCGATCATTATTGGTCGTTCTATGAAGGTCGCATCGTCTTCGACATCTAACTCTCCCGAATCGATGACATGGGAGTCATCGTGTAGATATTGGCGAAGCTGGGACACATGGAATATATCGTGTATCCTCAGTTGTGGTGGTGGTAGTGCTAGATGATAAGCCACTTCACTGACCCGCCGCAACAATTTGAAGGGTCTGATGATCCTGGGAGAAAGCTTGCATCCCCTGTCGAGCCTCCGCTGTCCACGCCGAGTGGAGACCTTAAAGAACTCATGGTCCCCAATCTCGAACTCCAAGGGTATCCTCCTACCATCGGCATATGACTTCTGACGGTCTTGAGCCACCTTCATCCTTTCTCGTATAAGCTAAACCTTCAGTGTTGTTCTCTACACCACCTACGAGCCAAGAACACCTCCTTCCCCAACCTTAGTCCAGCACACGGGTGAGCAAAATGACCTTCCATATAGGGATTCGAATGGATACATTCCAATGGTAGAGTGATGGATATTAATATAGGCAAACTTTACCAGAGGCAAGTGTCTCAACCATGATCCCCCAGAGTCTTGAATACATTCCCACAACATGTCCTCCAATGTCTGGATGGTGCGCTCTGTCTGCCCATCTGTCTGGGGGTAGAAAGCATTGCTAAAATGTAGTTGGGTGCCGAAATCATGATGCAATCCCCTCTAGACTCATGAGGTAAAACGTGCATCCCTATCCGAGACTATGGAACTCAAAACTCCATGCAACTGCACTACCTCGTCCTTGTACTTCCATGCTAGAGCGTATGCTGCACTCGACTCCTTAATCTCCAGAAAGTGAGCCGACTTCGTCAAGTGGTCCACTACTACCCAGATGGCGTCGCATCCCCCTTACACCTTGGGTAGTCCTATGATGAAATCCATCAAGACAACATCCCACTTCCACTCAGGGACATCCAATGGTTGTAACAACCTGCCTGGAACACGGTGTACAACCTTTACCAACTGACACACTTGGCACGTAGCCACAAACTCTGCCACTGCTCACTTTACTCCGGGCCACCAAATCTGTCTCCTCAGACTCTGGTACATCTTGGGAAATCTTGGGTGTACCGCTAGGGGTGAGTTGTTGAACTCACTAAGAACCTTTCCATTCATCGCCTCTGGAACAAACATCTTCTCAAAGAAGAGCATTTGATTCTGACCATCCTTCGTACACCCTTCCAGAGCATTGCCCTGGTCAACTCGGTCATCCATCACTTCGCACTCTGGGTCTCCCCACTAAGAATCTTCCACTTGCTGCAATAGAGAAGACTACACTATCATCTGATACAGGCAACCTATACCGCTCTCCATCATCGCATCCAGGTGTAAGGCAGCCAACTCCTCCATCGCCTTCTAAGAATCTTCCGACTCTCAGACCGCATCCTTCTGCGACCTCCTACTCAAAGCATCGGCCACTACATTCCCTTTTCCTGCAGTGTAGGATATCTCGAAGTCGTAATCTTAGAGGAACTCCATCCACCTTCGCTTCCATAAGTTTAGGTCCTACTGGGAGAAGATATATCTCAAGATTTTGTGATAAGTGAAGACCACAAAGTGTTCTCCGATGAGGTAATGCTGCCATAAATTTAGTGTGAAAACGACCGCTACAAGTTCTAGATCATGGGTGGCATAATTAAACTCATGAGGGAGTAGCTGCCTAGACCCATAAGAGATCACCCCTTGTTGCTGCATCAACACACATCTGAGGCCTTTCCCTGAAGAACTACAGAACACCTCATACACTGCCACTTATTCTGGTAGTCTCAGTACTGGGGAAGAAACAATTTCTCTGTCAGATAGCTAAAGGATGCCTCGCACTGCTCAATCCATATGAAAATTTGGTCCTTCTTCGTCGAGGCTATCAAAGGGGATTAAACGTAGGAGAATTTGGGTACGAACCTCCAATAGTAACCTTCCAGCCTGAGGAAACTGTGAACCTCTACCACATTCTTGGGTGCTTCCCAAGAAACAACCACCTCAACCTTTGATGTGTCTACAGCTAACCCCTATTCGAATACTACATGCCCAAGAAAGTGTACTTATCGCATCCAGAACAAGCATCTCGACAACTTCCCATAGAGCTAGTGTTGTTGGAGGACCTCTAAAACCGTCCTCAGATGCTCTGTGTGATCCTCCTCTAATCATGAATAGATCAAGATGTCGTCGATGAACACAAGTACGAACCGATCCTGGTACTCCGGGAAGATGGAGTTCATAAGCCCCATGAACACTTCCGGTGAGTTCATAACACTAAATGGAATAACTAGAAACTCTAAGTGCCCATATCTGCACCTGAAGGTCGTCTTCGAGATGTCTCCCTCCTTTACACTGAACTGGTGATACCCAGACCGTAGGTCGATCATCGAGAACCATCCTGCCCCCTTCAGCTGGTCAAAGAGATCAACTATCCTCAGAAGAGGGTATCGATTCTTGATCGTTATTTGATTCAGCCATCTATAGTGTATGCACAACATCAGACCACCATCTGCCTTCATTGCGAACAAGACTGGAGCACCCCACGGTGATGCACTCGGTCGAACAAAACCATTTTTCATCTGATCGTCGATCTGAATCCGGAACTCCCGTAGCTCTGAAGGGTCCATCCGGTAGGGAGCCATTGAAATCAGACGACAACTAGGCTCCAAGTCTATCCCAAACTCAATATCACGTCAAGGGGGTAGAGTCGTCACCTCCTCAGGGAAGATGTCCATAAACTCACTGAAGATCGCTGGTACTTCCACCATATCAGCATCCACTGACTCTACTGAGATCTCGGCTAATAAAGAGAGGAGGGGTTCCTATCACCTACTACCCTTCTGGCCACTCCTCTCACTAGTGAAAGTAACACATCAGCCACACATGTCTGAGAACACAACCCTTCCATAGAAGCAGTCGATGATGGCACACACAATGAACAACCAACAGATGCCTAGGATGACATCGTTTGGCTGTATTTGTAGCATTAGTAGATCCATCAACGACTGAGTTGGTCATATCATTAGCCTACATCCTCTACAAACAAATAACAAGTCGGTCTAACCTCTGACTGGTGTGCTTAGCACCAGGGGCACTGTAAGTCTCTCGGCGTCCAGCCCTAGAGAACGGCCCAGACGTGGTGCAAAAAATGAGTGTGAAGCATTGGTATTGAACAAGGCATAAGAAAGGGTACCGAACAAGCTGTTCGTACCTTGAAAAACCTTCGATCTTGCTAAAACTGCTGCTTCCGCAGTGTGCAACTGTTTACGACCAGCTCCTCTGCCCCTCGGCTGTCGGCCGCCTCCCTGACCACGCCCTGGTCAAGGTCACTATGGAGCGCCCTGATGTCGGCCTCCCCCTGCAATGTCTTCCATCAGAGGAGCAGAAGTTCGATGCCCCTGCTGCTATTGCTACACGAGCATAGTTGGAAGATGCTGTTGAGGCGGGTGCTGGGCATGTCCGCCATTACACTACTAAACTCGGTCCGGGAACTGATTACGAAGACTCCCATGGCTCCCACAGACGAAGTACCTCAGTCCTGGGACTGAAGGGAAAGGGAGAGGATAGGGGGACCATAACTGGAATTGCTACGGCTTGCTCCCTACTGTTCGGAACCTAGAGGGTCCTGATACTGAAGGTCTAGTGCTGACGGCCTTTCCCTTTCACGGGACTAGCTGAATCCCCTCTCGTGACACACCGCCCAGTGTGTGTATGTTCTCCACCTCCTTTGCCTTCTTCTGGACCTCCATGTATGTCGACAAGGTGAAGTGGGTAACGACGTACTGGAGGGAGGGTCGGAGCCCCTCCTTTAAACGTCTCGCCCAAGACTCCTCATATGGGAATAGGTCCGGGGCAAAGTGGAGGAGGTCCTTGAACTTGATCCACATCTCCCTTACCGACATACTCCTCTGCTGAAGGGAGAGTAGCTTCTGCCTCCTCTCTGCCTTCATTGTAAAAGAGAGGAATTCCGCCTGGAACTCCTTCTTGAAATCAGCCCATGCCACATTAGCCTCTCTCCTCTACCCTTGGTAGAGCGTCCACCAGTGACACACTGCTCCCCACATCTGGATAACGGCCAGGGGAACCCAGTACTCGGTCGGAGCCCAAATCAAGCCGAAAGATATCACAAGCTCCTCTAGCCAACTTTCCGTCTTCATGTCAGAGGTACTTCCCTTGAACTTCTCGAGGGTCTGTCGCTAGAAGGCTCGAAGCATCTTCTACCACTGGTCGTCCTCCTCCACACGATCGACCCTCTAATGATCAGCCAAGTCAACCTACTGGGCCATGATCGGTCGTACAACTCGGGGTCATCTCCCGGGTGCCATAACTGCAAGGTAAACAAGGAATACCTATTCCGAAGTAGTGCAGAATATCATTTAAAATTTTCTCAAACTTCTTATTTATTTAAATTTCCCAAAACACCCTAGAAACACCAGAACACAAGTCATTATGGTGCAAGTACCTTTCTTAGGGACTCTACCATGCAATCAGTGTGGCCTCACTTAGTTGTTAGGTAGGTCCAGAGTCCTTGCATCGGATCATGAGGGGCCCTAAAATCCTGGGTCCTAGCCAGTATTCCCTGGCCTAATTCACGCACCATGGTCACTCAACACTGTTACCTTACCATCTCATGAAATCCTCGCTGTGCCTAACTCCAGACTCCATCCTATCTCTTAGCCATCACATATGATACCATTCTGTCACGACCCGCCATCACCAAAAGGAGGGAAGGTTCAGCAGATTGCCAGGCCCTTCATTATTTAAGTTGAAGGGGAGATAATAACCCCCGAATCCCACCTTCAATAGGTCTTGGAGTGGAGACCAGCACCAAGGGTATAAAATCACACACTAAATGGAAGGCATTACCCTTTTTCTTTTAATAGGTTTGGGTGATAAGATAGTAAATCCCAGAACACCAAAACTGAAAGTGCAAATACGACTGAAAATAAACCATTCCCATATGCATGTTCAAAGGTAAAAGATACAAGTCACAAAACTCCAATGGTAAAAAGATACCAAGAAAAGGGAAACAACAACAGAAACTCCACCGAGGGTCAAAGCTAGTACAGTACCGCGCGATCGCCGAATTCCTCATGGAAACTAGAAAGCAGTTTTATAAACATAGGGTGAGATTACAAGTATACTCAGAAGGGAAAACCAAAGACCCTCATGCACAAGTGGGGAGGCATACTAATGCCCCGTAATAAAAGAGATAACCATGCACCTAGAAAGGAAACTAACCACCCAATCCTCACCAAGGCACACTCCCCAAATAATGCAAGTCAAGTATTGTATAGTAGTAGCACATCGATGTTTGGGTACCCCGCGCCACTTTCCCACTTGTTATTGAAGACATCCTATGCATCGGACCAATCCCGCCATTCGCATCGCAGTCTCACTGCCATACCCCACCTGCACACACCTGGGCCATAATCACACATCCCGCCCGCAGACACCTGGGCCACAACCACTAACCTGCCCGTAGACACATGGTCCACATCTATCACATACAACCATGCCTGCAAACACCTAGGCCAGAAAAACCAATGCCACACCCAAAGATAGCTGGGCTAAAAGCACTATTGCCACACCCGAAGACACCTGGGCCTAAACCCGAAGATACTTGGGAAACCACCTGCCCATAATAACCTGGGACAACCACCACACTACCCTGCCCGATGATTCTTGGGATAATCATGGATTTCATGAAATCCCAGCTTTCTCGAAGATACTTGGGCTATCCGGGAAAGGGAGCAGAAACGAGATAATAACCATCCACTAATAGATGTTTTGGGGAAAACACCCTCCCCCATGAAATGGGGGTGTTCATAAATAAGTGCTCAACTTGGGTGGGGCGCGAATAAGAAACATAAAAACTACAATTATATGTATAGGTTACAAGCACTCACCCAATCTAGGTTTTTCTTCGGCCAGACTAAAGAACACTATTCTTACTATTCGTTCATAAGAGAAGAGCACACCACTCATGCCCAAGTCACATATCACATCAAACTAAATCCCCATTTGTCCTATCCTTGCTTCCATGTTCAGTAATAATGTTTAAATAAGTTTCAGCACTACTGGGAAACAAATAGCATAAGCACAAACCAAGGGAAAAAGTTACAACCAACAGAAATTAATGCTTTCAAAATCAGTTCTATTGAAAATTCACAACAAAAAAGGGATAAGGGAGATCATTCTAAGTAATGGAACCAAAGAAAACCCAAAGATACAGCCCCATGACCCCGAAATCTTGGGGGACAACGGTTTCTCAACAATAGAGCATCCCACCCCAATTTGTGATATAAGCAGGGTAATCACACAGCCTCGAAGTATAACAACAGGGGATCCCATCCCTACACACATCACCCCATAAATCTAACCCCATATCCAAACGTGGAGGAAACAATCAATCCAAAGCTACCAACACAAGGCAGACTCAACTGGTATTTTCATATTTAAAAGATTTAACACACTCCATGATTTCAATTCCACTGGGCTTAATCCGGGCTTATCATAGAAGGAGTTGATCTTGGTTCTTTCAATTTATTTAACCGAGTATACGTAATTAACCAATTCCATGTTACAGTTCTTTAAATATCCAAAAAAATCGAGGTTCATTAGTGCACAGAGAAAGTCCACCAATGACCATGATTTTTTGTGAACAAAGGCCCGTATAATTCACAACATATATCAAAATAAAAGAGCACATGAGGTCATCAATAAAACCCACCATTAATTATTTAAAGGTCCATTTGTTATCTTCATTAATTTAGGTTTCATCAATTCCCATATAGGAAAAAGCATGCCCACCCCGCATGATACACCGAAAGGAGAGAAAAAGATAATATCCCTACCTGACGGATCAAGGATCGACGTTAAGTCCTCAAGTGGAAGCGGGAAAACATGAGTAACAAGGGTACGACTCTTAATGAGGAAGGGTACTCCGAGCAGGATGATCGTGAAAAGAAACCTAGGGAGAAGACGTTGGTTATAATGGATGATATACAGGATTCCCAGGGACAGATAAAAATCTAGAAACCGCGTAAGAAGTAGGATTGTGGGTTGACCACGCTGTTGAGACACCCCACACGTTACATAAAAGGTCCCCGCCTTTCAGGGTGATTTAAACTGATGCACACCTCATGGGTTTTCATTTCAGGGGTACCTCACCAATCATTTAATTTAAACTGGCATTAATGGGCTTTAAAACAGGCTTAAAGGGATCAAAATTTTGTTTAAAAACCAATTTGTGCAAAAAAAGGAGGTACTACTGGAAAACCCGTGGGGGTAGGTGAGAGCTACCGGTAGCCGAGAGCTACCTATTGGCGAATGCTACCGGTAGCTGAGAGCTAGTGGTTGGAGAAAGCTACTGGTAGCTGAGAGATACCGGTTGGCAACAGCTACCGGTAGCTGAGAGCTACCGATAGCCGAAAGATTCTGGTTTCCGAGGGCCACCGGTACCCCAAGGTCACTGGTAGGATAGGTCTACTAGTAGACCGAGGCTACCAATAGGCCAAGGCTACCACTAGGAGTCAGCGAGAAGCTAGGATGGCCTTCCATACCACCCAAAACACCTCAACATCAGATTTTTAACAAGTAATGGATCACAAAAACCCAGACCATTACATTAGATACTTCTCAAAGTATTCTCATCCTGGAGAACATTAGAACAACCCAAAAAGGAGAGAAGTGGGGTCCAAACAACCACCCCCTAAAGATACTTCTTAGGGGAAAACCCCAGATTTGTTCGAAAGATGGAACAGAACCCTCCCCCTACATCCAATAATACTACCCCAAGAGTTACCAACAATAACATTAACAAAAAGAACAAGGATTACGCTGTCCAACACATGAGTTAGGGAGTCCCATCCTACGTGTCAGGAAATTATCCGCTTTGGGCGGCACTGACTTGTTCGCATGGGTTTAATCACATCCACATTAATGTGTCCTGATTAGCAGTCTGGTTTTCCCATCATCACACATTCTTACATACACAAACAGAGAACGTTGAATAGATAATCTAATAGATAATCAAAACAAGCATTACATATATTAAAGCACAAGGTACAATATCTCAAGGATCCGAAAAAAACAACAAGTCAAAACAGCTCTGGTTACTGAACGCATAACTGGGCCTCCCGCTCCAATATGCTCTCTTATAGGCCACCGTGCCTCCACAAAACACGAACCCAGGGGATGGATCATCCATGAAGAAATTTATCCTTACGTTCCTTTATCTAGATTGGTCATTCTATGAAGGTCGCATCATCTTTGACATCTAACTCTCCCAAATCGATGACATGGGAGTCGTAATGTAGATATTGGCGAAGATGGGACACATGGAATACATCGTGTATCCTTAGTAGCAGTGGTCGTAGTGCTAGCTAATTAGCCACTTCACCAACCTGCCGCAACCAATCGAAGGGTCCGATGAACCTAGGAGAATGCTTACTTCCCCTGCTGAACCTCCGTGTCCACACCGAGGGGAGACCTTCAAGAACACAGGGTCCCCGATATCGAACTCCAAGGGTCTCCTCATATCATCGGCATGTGACTTCTTCTGGTCCTGTGCCTCCTTCATCCTTTCTCGGATAAGCTGAACCTTCTCCGTTGTGCTATGCACCACCTCGAGGCCAAGAACACCTCCTTCCCCAACCTTTTTCCTGCACACGGGAGAGCGACATGACCTTCCATATAGGGCTTCGAATGGAGTCATGCTAATGGTAGATTGATGGGTATTATTGTAGGCGATCTCTACCAGAGGCAAGTGTCGCACCCATGATCCCCAAAAGTCCAGAATACATGCCAGCAGCATGTCCTCCAAGGTCTGGATGGCGCACTATGTTTTCCCATCTGTCTGGGGTGGAACGCAGTTCTAAGAAGTAACTGGGTGCCGAAAGCTTGCTGCAGTCCCCACCAGGCTCATGAGGTAAAATGTTCATCCTTGTCTGAGACTATGTAACTCGAAACTCCATTAAACCGCACTACGTAGTCCACGAAGTTCCGTGCTAGAGCGTCCAATGCACTCTACTCCTTAATCGCCAAAAAGTGAGACGACATTGTCAAGCGGTCCACTACTACTAAGATGGTGTCGCAACCCCCTTGTACCAGGGGTATTCCCATGACGAAATCCATCAAGATATCATCTCACTTCCACTCAGGGACATCCAAAGGTTGTAACAACCTGCCTGGAACACGATGTTTAGCCTTTACCTGCTGACACACTAGGCAATTGGCCACAAACTCTACTACTTCTCTCTTTACTCCAGGCCACCAAAGCTGTCTCCTCAGACACTGGTACATCTTGGAAAATCCTAGGTATACCACTAGGGGTGAGTTGTGGAAATCACTAAGAAACTTTCCATGCATCGCCTATGGAACAAACATCATCCCCTGGAAGAGCTTACGATTCTAACCATCCTCTTTCCACCCTTCCAGAGCATTGCCCTGGTCAACTCGGTCATGCATTACTACGCACTCTGGGTCTCCCCACTGAGACTCCTCCACTTTGCGCAATAGAGAAGACTGCACTATCATCTGATACAGGTAACCTCTACCACTATCTCTCCTCGCTTCCAGGTTCAAGGCATCCAACTCCTCCATCGCCTCCAAGCATATGCCGACTCTCGGACCACATCTTTCTGCGACCTCCAGCTCAAAGCATCGGCCACTACATTCCCTTTTCATGAATTTTAGAATATATCGAAGTCGAAATCGTGGTGGAACTCCACCCAACTTCGCTACCGTATGTTTAGGTCCCGTTGGGAGAAGATATATCTCATGATTATGTGATCCGTGAAGACCACAAGGCGTTATCTGATGAGGTAATGCCGCCATAACTACAGTGCGAAAACGACTGCTGCATGTTCCTGATCATGGGTGGAATAATTACACTCATGAAGGAATAGCTTCCTAGAACCATAAAAGATCACCCCTTATTGCTGCATCAACACACATCTAAGGACTTTCCCGGAAGCACTACAGAACACCTCATACGCCACCCCTTCTTCTGTTAGTCTCAAAACTGGGGCACCAAACAATTTCTCCTTCAGATAGCTGAAGGCTGCCTCACACTGCTCACTCCATACAAAAACCCGGTCCTTCTTGGTCAAGGATATCAAAGGGGATGAAAATCAAAAGAAGTTGGGTACGAACCTTCGATAGTAACCTGCCAGCCCGAGGAAACTGCGATCCTCTGCCACATTATTGGGTGATGCCTAAGAAACAACTGCATCAACCTTTTATGGGTCCACCACTACCCCCTGTTCGGACAATACGTGCCCAAGGAAGTGTACTTCTCACATCCAGAACTTTCATTTTGACAACTTCCCATAGAGTTTGTGTTGTCAGAGGACCTCCAAAACCGTCCTCAGATGCTCCGCGTGATCCTCCTATGATCTTGAATAGATCAAGATATCGTCGATGAACACAACTACGAACTGATCCAGGTACTCCTGGAAGACGGAGTTCATAATCCCCATGAACACAACCGGGGAGTTTGTAACACCGAAGGGCATAACTACAAACTCGAAGTGCCCATATCTGCACCTGAAGGCCTTATTCGAGATGTCACCCTCCTTTACCCTCAACTAGTGATACCCAGACTGTAGGTTGATCTTCGAGAACCATCCTTCCCCCATCAGCTGGTCAAAGAGATCATCTATCCTCGGAAGAGGGTAGCGATTATTGATCGTATCCTAATTCAGCCTCCAGTAGTCTATGCAAAACCTGAGACCACCATCTACCTTCTTTTCAAACAAGAATGGATCACCCCGAGGTGATGTAGTTGGTCGAACAATACCCTTTTTCATCAGATTTTCAATCTGAATCTGCTACTCCCGTAGCTCTGAAGGCGCCATCTGGTAGGGAGACATCAAAATCGAACGAGCACCAGGCTGCAAGTCTATCCCAAACTTGATATCACGTCGAGGGGGTAGAGTCGTCACCTCCTCGGGGAAGAGTTCAATAAACTCACTAATGATCCCTGGTACTTCCACCATCTAAGCATCCACTAACTCTACCGATGGCTTAGCTAACAAGGAGAGAAGGGGTTTTTCTCGCCTGCTGCCCTTCTGGCCACTCCGCTCTCCGATGAAAGTAACACGTCGGCCACCCATGTCTGAGAACACAACCCTTCCACAGAAGCAGTCGATGATGTCACACACCAATAACAACCTATCGATGCCTAGGATGACATCGTATGGTTGTATCTGTATCAGTAGTAGATCCCTGACCGACTGATGTGGCCATATCATCAAACTGCATCCTCTACAAACATATAACAAGTCGGTCTAACCTCCGACTGGTGTTCTCAGAACCTAGGGCACTAGAAGTCTCTCGATGTCCAGACCTAGATCACAGGCTAGACCGCGTGCAACAAAGGAGTGCGAAGATCCAGTATAGAAAAAGGAAAAAGCAAGGGTACTAAACAAACTGATCGTACCTCGAACATCCTTCGGTCCTACTGGAACTGCTCCCTACGTGGCGTGCAGCTGTCCATGCCTAGCTCCTCTTCCCCTCGGTTGTCGGTCGCCTCCCCGACCATGCCCTGGTCGAGGTCCCTGAGGAGCGCCCTGAGGTCGGCCTTCCCCTGCAACGTCTGCCCTCAGAGAAGCGGGAGCTCTCTGCCCCTGCTGCTGCTACTGAAAGGGCATAGCTGGAAGCTACTGCTGATGCAGGTGCTGGGCATGTATGCCACTGTTGTACTGAACTCGGTCCATGAACTGATTCTAGAGATTCATATGGCTCCAACATATGAAGTACCTCGGTCCTGGGCCCAAAGGGAAATGGCGAGGATTGGGTGACCAGAACTGGAGTTGTTGTGGCCTGCCCCTTACTAGTCGGAACCTAAAGGGTCCTGATGCTGGAGGTTAGGTGCTGATGGCATTTCCCTTTTACGGGCCTAGCGGAATCCCCTCCCATGAAACACCGCCCAATGTTTTCATCCTCTCCATCACCTATGCCTTCTTCTGGACCTCCAAGTATGTCAGTAAGGTGAATAGGGGTAACATCGTACTAGAGGGAGGGTCTTAGTGCCTCCTCTAAACGTCTCGCCTGAGACTCCTCATCTGGAAAGAGGTCCAGCGAAAAGTGGAGGAGGTCCTTGAACTTGATACCCAACTCCTTTACTGAAATTTTCCCATGCTGTAGGGATAGTAGCTCCTCCATCTTTTCTGCCTTCATTGTAGAAGAGAGGAATTCTGCCCCGAACTCATTCTCAAAATTATCCCATGCCACCTCAGCTTCTCTCCGCTCCCCCAGGTAGAGCGTCCACCACTGACGCGCTGCTCCCCTCATCAGGATGATGCCCAGAGGAACCCAGTACTCAGTTGGATCCTGAATAAAGACAAAAGCTATCATCAGCTCCCCTAGCCAACTTTCCATCTTTATGTCAGAGGTGCTTCCCTCATACCTCTCGAGGGTCTGTCGCTAGATGACTTGAAGTGTCTTCTTCCACTGGTAATCCTCCTCCTCTTGATCATCCCTCTGCTAATCGGCGATGTCAACCTCCTTGGTCTCGATCTCCCATAAAACTTGGGTTGTCTCTCGGGTGGCATAGCTGCAAGGTAAAAAAGGAATGCCAGTGCCCTAGTAGTGCAGAATATTGTTTAAAAATTTCTTAAACTTCTTATTTATTTCAATTTCCCAAAACACCATAGAATCACGAGAACAGAAGTCATTATGATGTATGTACCTTTCCTAGGGTGTCTACCCTGCAATCAGCATGGCCTAACTTGGTCTTTCGGTAGATCCAGAGTCCTTGCACTAGATCACATGAGGCCCTAAAATCCCATGTACTAGCTAGTATTCCCTAGCCTAATTCACGCACCAAGGTCACCCAACACCGTTTCCCTAAAATCCCATTCAATCCTCACAGTTCCTAACTGCAGACTCGATCCTATCTCTCAACCATCTCCCTTGATAGCATTCATTCATGACCCTCCTTCACCAAAAGGCGGGATGGGTCAGCAAATTCCAAGGCCCTTCATTCTCTAAGTTGAAGGAGAGATAATGACCCCCGAAACTTTCCTTCAATAGGTCCCGGAGGGGTGACCAGCATCAAGGGTATAAAATCACACACTATATGGAAGGAATTACATTTTTCTCTTAATAGGATTGGGAGATACAATAGTAAATCCCACAACACCAAAACTGAAAGTGCAAAGATGACTGAAAATAAACCATTCCCATATAAATGTTCAAAGGTAAAAGATACAAGTCACAAAACTCCAAATGTAAAAAGATACCAAGAAAAGGGAAACAACAACACCAACTACCCAGAGGTTCCAAGCTCGTACGGTCCCACACAATACCTGAAGTCCTTCTAGAGACTTGAATACAGTTTTATAAACGTAGGGTGAGCATACAAGTATACTTAGTAAGGAAAACCAAAGACTCTCGTGCACAAGTGGGGAGGCATACTGATGCCCTGTAGGAAAAAATATAACCAAGCACTTAGCAAGGAAACTAACCACCCAAGCCTCACCAAGGAACACTCCCCAAATAACACAAATCATGTAATGTATAGTAATTGCACATCGATGTTTGGGTACCCCGTGCAATATTCCCACTGGTTATTAATGATATCCTATGCATCGGTCAAATCCCACCATTCTTATTGTAGTCCCTCTACCATACCCCGCCCAAACACACCTGGGCCACAACCACACATCCCTCCCGCAAACAACTGGGCCACAACCACTAACCCTCCCAGAAACACCTGGGCCACAACTATCAAATGTAACCACCCCTACAAACACCTCCTCCAGAACAACCACTTCCACACCCTAAGACACCTGGGCTAGAAGAACTACTTCCACACTCGAAGACACCTAGGCCTCATCCCGATGATACTTGGGAAACCACCTTCCCGCACACACCTCGGCCAACCACCACACTACCCTGCCTGAAATTTCATGGGCTAATAATGGACTTCAGGCCATCGCAGCCTGCCCAAAGATACTTGGGCTATCCGGGAAAGGGAGCATAAAGGAGCTAATAAACAACCACTAATAGAATTGTTGGGAAAAACACCCTCCCCCATGAAATGGGGGTGTTCAGTACTAAGTGATCAACTTGGGTGGGGCATGAATAAGAAACACAAATACTACAAGTATATGTATCGGTAACAAGTACTCACCCAATCTAGGTTATTCTTAAGCCAGACTAAAGAACATTATCCTTACTATTTGCTCATAAGAGAAGAGAACAACACCCATGCCCACGTCACATCTCACATCAATCCAAATCCCCATTTTCCTATCCTTTCTTCCATGTTCAGTAATAATGTTTAAATAAGTTTTTGCACAACTGGGCAACTAACGGAATAAGCACAAACCCAGGTAAAAAGATACAGCCAACAACAATTTAAGAATTCACAATCGGTTCTATTGTAAATTCACAGCAACAAAGGGATAAGGGAGATCCCTAGAAGTACTGGAACCAATGAAAACCCCAAGATACACCCCCATGTACCTGAAATCTAGGGGTCCAACGGTTTCTCAAAAATAGTGGATCCCATCCGAATTCGTGATATAAGCATGTTAATCACACATCCTTGATGTATAACAACAGTGGATCCCATCCCCACCCACATCGCCCCATAAATCTAAGACTCTATCCAACTATGGAGGAAACAAGCAAACCAAAGCAACCAACATAAGTCAGACTCAACAAGTATTTTTAGATTTAAAACATTTAACACACTCCATGATTTCAATTCCACTAGGCTTAAACCAGGGTTATCATAAAAGGATTTTATCCTGGTGCTTTAAATTTATTTAACCGAGTATACGTAATTAACCAATTACATTTAGGGTTCATTAAATATACAAAAAAAACACTGAGGTTTATTAGTTCACAGTGAACGACCACCAACGACCATGATTTTCAGTGAGCAAAGGCCTATATAATTCACAACATATATCAAAATAAAAGAGCAGAGAAGGTCTTCAATCACACCCCCATTTCATTATTTAAAGGTCCATTTATTATCATCATTATGTTTGGTTTCATCAATTCCCACAGTGGAAAAATAATTCCCACCACGCATGATACACCGAAATGAGAGAGAAGGATAAAGCCCGTATGTGACGGATCAAGAATCGACGTTAAGTCCTCGCGTGGAAACTGGAAAATAGGAGCAACATGGGTACGGCTCGTCAAGAGGAAGGGTACTCTGAGCAAGATGATCCTGAAAATAATCCTAGGGAGAAGCCTTTGGTTATAAAGGCTGAGATACAACATTCTCGGTGATGGTTAAAAAAACTAGAAACCGCGTAAGAAGCGGGATCATGGGTTGATCATGCGGTTGAGACACCCCACATGTCACTTAAAAGGAAGCCTCCTTTCGAGGTGGTTTAAATTGATGCACACCTCATGGATTTTCATTTAAGGGGTACCTCACCAGTCATTTAATTTAAATGGGCATTACTGGACTTTAAAACAGGCGTAAAGGGGTCAAAACGTGGTTTAAAAACCAATTTGCACAAAAAAAGGGATGCGCTACTGGAAAACCCGTAGGGGTAGGCGAGAGGTACCGATAGCTGAGAGACACCAGTTGGCGAAAGGCACCGGTAGCTAAGAGATACCAGTTGGGGAAAACTACCAGAAGGTGAGATATACCGGTTGGTGACAGCTACCGGTAGTGGAGAGCAACCGGTTGGCAATAGCTACTAGTAGCCGAGAGCTACCAGTTTCCAAGAGCTACCAGTTTCCAAGAGCTACCGGTAGACGAAAGCTTCTGGTTGTCGAGGGCCAATGGTACCCCAAGGTCACAGGTAGGCTAGGTCTACCCGTAGGATGAGGCTACCGGTAGGCCAAGGCTACCGCTAGGAGTCACCGAGAAGGTGGGATGGCCTTCCAGACCACCTTGAACACCTCAACATCAGATTTTTACCAAGTAATGGACCCCAAAAACATAGGCCATTACATCAGATACTACTCAAACTATTCTATTCCCTGAGAATATAGAACAACCTAGAAAGGAGATAAGTGGGGTCCAAAAAACCACCCCGTAAAGATACTTCTCAGGGTGAAACCCCTGAGTTGTTTGAAAGCTGTAACAGAACCCTCCCCCTAAATCTAGGAATACTCCCCCAAGAGTAATCAACCATAAAATTCACAATAATCACAAGGATAACATTTTCCAACACATGAGTTAGGGAGTCCCCTCCTATGTGTCAGGATATTATCCGCTTTGGATGGCAGTGACTTGCCCACAAGGGATTAATCGCATCCACATTAATGCGTCCTGATTAGCAGTCAGGTTTTCCCATCATCACACATTCGAACATACACACATAGAGAACCGAGAATAAATCATCTAATAGATAAGCAAAACAATCATTCCATATATTAAAGCACAAGGTACAATATCTCAAGGATCTGAACAAAACAACAAGTCAAAACAACTCTGGGTACTGAACCTATAACTGGGCCTCCCACTACCATGTTCTCTCTTCCAGGCCACCATGCCTCCAAAACACACAAACCAAGGGGATGGTTCATCAATGAATCAATTTCTCCTTACGATCCTCGATATTGATTGGTCGTTCTATGAAGGTCGCATCATCTTCGACATCTAACTCTCCCCAATCAATGACGTGGGAGTCATCGTGAAGATATCGACGAAGCTGGGACACATGGAATACATCCTGTATCCTCGGTAGGGGGGGGGGTGGTAGCACTAGCTGATAAGCCACTTCAACGACTCGCCGCAACACTTCGAAGGGTCTGATGAACCTGGGAGAAAGCTTACTTCCCATACCGAACCTCCGATGTCCACACCGTGGGGAGACCTTCAAGAACACGTGGTCCGAGATCTCGAACTCCAAGGGTCTCCTCCTATCATCAGCATATGACTTCTTCCGGTCCTGAGCCTCCTTCATCCATTCTCTTATAAGATGAACCTTCTCTGTCATGCTCTGCACCAGCACCGGGCCAAGAACACCTCCTTCTCCAACCTCAGTCTAGCACATTGGTGATCGACACGACCTTCCATATAGGGATTCAAAAGAAGCCATGCCAATGTTAGAGTGATGGATATTATTGTAGGCGAACACTACCAGATGAATGAGTCGCACCCATGATCCCCCAATGTCCAGAATACATTCCCGCAGCATGTCCTCCATGGTCTAGATGGTGCGCTCTGTCGGCCCATCTCTCTGGGGATGGAAAGTAGTGCTAAGACGTAGCTAGGTGTAGAAATCATGATACAATCCCCTCCAGACTCGTTAGGTAAAATGTGTATCTCTGTCCAAGAATATAGAACTCAGAACTCCATTCAACTGCACTACCTTGTCCATGTACTTCCGTGCTAGAGCGTCCACTGCACTCGACTCCTTAATCACCATAATGTGAGCCGATTTCGTCAAGCGGTCCACTACTTCCCAGATGGCGTCGCAGACCCCTTGCACCTTGGGTAGTCCCATGATGAAATCCATCGAGATATCATCTCACATCCACTCGGGGGAATTCAAAGGTTGTAACAACCCACCTGGAACTCAGTGTTCAGCCTTTACCTGATGACACACTAGGCACATGGTGACAATCTCTACCACTACATGCTTTACTCCGGGCCAGCAACACTGTCTCCTCAGACCCTGGTACATCTTGTAAACTCATGGGTGTACTGCTAGGGGTGAGTTGTGGAACTCACTAAGAACCTTTCCATACATCGCCTCTAAAAGAAACATCATCCCCCGGAAGAGCATCCGATTCGGACCATCCTCCGTCCACCCTTCTGGGGCATTGCCTTGGTCAACTCAGTCGTGCGTTACTTCGCACTCTTGGTATCCCCTCTTAGACTCCACCACTTTCCACAAGAGAGATGACTGCACTATCATCAGATACAAGAAACCTCTACCACTATCCATCCTTGCATCCAGGTTCATGGAAGTAAACTCCTCAGTCACCTTCCAAGCGTCTGCCGACTCTCGGACCACATCCTCCTGCAACCTCCTGCTCAATGAATCGGCCACTACATTCCCTTTTCCTGAAGTGTAGGATATCTCTAAGTCGTACTCTTGGAGGAACTCCATCCACCTTCACTGTGGTAAGTTTACGTCCCACTAGGAGAAGATATATCTCATGCTTTTTTTATCCTTGAATACCACAAACATTCTCCGATGAGGTAATGCATCCATAACTTCAGTGCGAAAATGACTGCTGCAATTTCCAAATCGTGGGTGGCATAATTACACTCATGAAGGCGTAGCTGCCTAGACCCATAAGAGATCACCCCTTGTTGCTGCATCAACACACATCTGAGGCCTTGCTCTGAAGCACCACAGAACACCTCATACGCCACCACTTCTTCAGGTAGTCTCAGAACCGGGTCACTAATCAATTTCTCCATCAGATAGTTGAAGGCTTCCTCACACTGGTCACTCCGTAAGAAAACCTGGTCCTTCTTGGTCAAGGCTGTTTAAGGGGCTGCAACTCGGGTGAAGTTGGGTACAATCCTCCGATAGTAACCTGCCAGCCTGAGGAAACTGCGAACCTCTGCCACATTCTTGGGTGCTGCCCAAGAAACAACCACCTCAACCTTTGATGGGTCCACCGCTACCCCCTGTTTGGAAACTACGATCCAAAGGAAGTGTACTTCTCGTGCCTAGAACTTGAATTTAGACAACTTCTCATAGAGCTGGTGCTGTCAGAGGACCTCCAAAACCATCCTCAAATGCTCCGCGTGATCCTCCTATGATCTTGAATAGATCAGGATGTCGTCGATTAACACAACTAAGAACTGATCTAGGTATTCCCGGATGACGGAGTTCATAAGATCCATGAACACAGCCGGGGCATTCGTAACACCGGAAGGCATAACTACAATCTCTAAGTGCCCATATCTTCAACTGAAGTCCATCTTCGAGATGTCTCCCTCCTTTACCCTCAACTTGGGATACCCAGAATGTAGGTCGATCTTTGAGAACAATCCAACCCCCTTCAATGTTTCAAATAAATCATCTATCCTTAGAAGAGGGTAGAGATTATTGATCGTTACCTGATTCAGCCACCTGAAGTCTATGGACAAGCTGAGAGCACCATCTGCCTTCTTTGAAAACAAGACTGAGCACCCCACGGTGACACACTCAGTCGAACAAAACCCTTCTTCATCAGATCGTTGATCTGAATCTGCAACTCCCGTAGCTCCGAAGGCTCCATCCGGTAGGGAGCCATCCAAATATGATGAGCACTAGGCCGCAAGTCTATCCCAAACTCGATATCACGTCGAGGGGGTAGAGTCGTCACATCCTCCGGGAATACATCCATAAAATCACTGATGATCCCTCGTACTTCCACCATCTCATCATCCAATAACTCTACAGACAGCTCGACTAACAATGAGAGGAGGGGTTCCTCTCACATGCTACCCTTCTGGCCACTCCGCTCACCGGTGAAAGTAACATGTCATCCACCCATGTCTTTGAACACAACCCTTCCACAGAAGCAGTCGATGATGGCACACACAGAGAATATCAAGTTGATGCCTAGGATGACATTGTATGGCTGTATCTGTAGTAGTAGTAGTAGATCCATGACAGACTGATGTGGTCCTATCATCATCTTTCATCCTCTATAAACATATAACAAGTCGGTTAGACCTCTGATTGGTGTAATCAACACCAGGGGCACTGGAAGTCTCTCAGCGTATAGAACCAGAGTACGGGCCAGACCGGGTGCAACAAAGAAGTGCGATGCTCCAGTATCGAACAAGGCATAAGAAAGGGTACTAAACCAACTAATCGTACCTCGAACAACCTCCGGTTATGCTATAACTGCTGCCTCCACGACGTGCAACTGTCCACACCCAGCTCCTCTGCCCCTTGGCTATCGACGTTAAGTCCTCGCGTGGAAACTAGAAAACATGAGCAACAGGGGTACAACTCATCGGGAGGAAGGGTACTCCGAGTAGGATGATCAAGAAAATAAACCTAGGGAGAAGCCTTTGGTTATAATGTATGAGATACAACATTCTCGGGGACGGTTAAAAAAAATAGAAACTGCGTAAGAAGTGGGATCGTGGGTTGACCACACGGTTGAGAAACCCCACTCGTTTCTTAAAAGGTTCCCACCTTTTAGGGCAGTTTAAACAGATGCACACCTCATGGTTTTCAGTTTAAGGGGTACCTCACCAATCATTTAATTTAAATGGGAATTAATGGGATTTAAAACAGGCTTAAATGGGTGAAAACGTGGTTTAAAACCCAATTTGTACAAAAAAAGGAGGCACTACTAGAAAACCTGTGGGGGTAGGTGAGAGCTACCGGTAGCCGAGAGCTACCTGTTGGAAAAAGATACTGGTAGCTAAGAGATACTGGTTGGGGAATGATATCGGTATCTAAGAGCTACCGGTATCCCAGAGCTATAGGTAGCCGAGAGCTACCAGTTTCCGAGAGCTACGGGTAGCCAAGAGCTACCGGTAGCCGAGAGCTACCTTTAGCCAAGAGTTACTGGTAGCCAAGAGCTACCGGTAGACGAAAGCTACCAGTAGCCGAGGGCCACCGGTGCCCCAATGTCACTGGTAGGCTAGGTCTATTGGTAGTCTGAGGCTACCTGTAGGCCAAGGCTACCGCTAGAAGTCACCGAGAAGCTGGGATGACCTTCCAGACCATACAGAACCCCTCAACATCAGTTTTTTACCAAGTAATGGACCCCAAAAACCCAGTCCATTACATAATTTCTATATGAAAATTTGATTTAATAAATCTAATAATTAGTTCTAAATTAAATAAATATTATACTTATTTTTCAAAATATGAATTTTAAATTTTGTAATTTTTTTATTACAACCGTAAATTAGAAATCAGGTAATTAATGGGAAAAATAAACTTAAAAATACTATAAAATGTCCCTAACACATATAATAATTGTATTTGAAGATTTATTTTCTACCAAAAGAGTCATTGATTCTATTTTATGTCCTTTTTAAGCCACTTGTATTACTTTATAACATTAATTGAATTTTATTCCATGGAAAGTAAAATATGTATCACTAATGTTTTTAATAATTATTTCATATTTAATATGGTCTTATTTTAAGAATATTTTAAAAAATATATAATAATTTTTAATATATAAATTTTATGTTTATCATGGTAATTTATATTGTGTTTTTTGGAAATAAAAAGTTAACGTAATGACTTACATAATAAATGATACAATAATTTATTATTTAATCGAAATATCAAATAATTATGAATAGAAATAATAAAAGACATTTAATTTTAGATAATTAGTGACATAAAAAAATTTAATTATTAAAATTACCTATTGTGGATAATTAAAATATGTTTCAAAGATATCATGATTTAATGATAGTACTAAAATGTCACGTAATGAATAGTTCCAAAATTGAAACTATTTATATTTTCAAATAAATATTATATTATTAAAGGATATAAAATTAAAAAAATATTAATCCATGTAATTGATTTTTTATAAATTTTTTAATATCATCCATAACTCCTTAATTTTCATTTTGGAATTTTATAGTAAATATATTAAACATCAATGAGTAAAAACATATCTAATTACGGTAAGAGATAATGTTATAAATTAATGGTGAAAATCAGAAGAAACTGGTATGAATGTGACATAAATATACATAGAAATAATTGTATGAAGATATTCATAACCATGATCATATTATACTAAAAAAACAAAATTTTGAGACATTTGTAAATAAAAATTATTTTATATTATTGCTATATTTTAATAGTTTCCAAAATATCCACACACCTCAATTATATGGGGGCACCAAACCCTCCCCATTTATCACAAAAAATTTATTATAAATATTATTCAGAACCATTTGTTCACAAAATTCCTACCCTAGTCCCCTTAAATGGATATCTAAAGGTAGTCTACTAAAGAAGAGGTAATCATTTTAAATAACTCATTCACGAAAATTTCTTTATACATACCATCATCAAGATTTTTTACAGGATAATATAACATATAAGGTATCATATATATAATGATATTTTTTCATGATTATGGGAGAACCATTTCATATACCTAGAAATCTAATGAAAAATGATATAACCACATGTGCATACGTACTAGTTAAAATCTCCATGCCTTAGAGTACTCTTTTTTTCAACCCGAAATTACATGTATTGGTATAATGATGAAAATAATGGACATATATAGTACATATGATATGATATTGAAGTTTTATAATTAATATACCATTCAATTCCTTACCATGTCACTAATAAGGGAATGATACAATCACTCATTCATCCATATGTCCTACCGTGTCTGTGACGTGATGGAACTAATTTTTGATATACAACATTCATGAATGGAAATAAAAATATATTTAAGTATAAAATATTATATTTATGAAATTAATATAATTCTCGATATTTTTTATATATGTCCTATTCAAAATATCCAAGATATTGTTGACAAAACATTCATATGAAAATAACGCAATTTACACTCAAAATAAGGGTAATAATAAAAAATTATCAAAAATATATTGATAAAATAATAAAATAACATTATATATGATGAAAAAAGTATGAATAAGGATCAAATATAATTTAATAACAATATTAATACAATTATATTAGATTTTATATAATCTTTGACTAAAAAAGTGTAAGGTAAGGGACTTTATCTCAATATCCTTCTGTTGAGGCGTAGTTTGATGTTATAAGCCCGCATTATTCTATTAAGTGTATATAATGACAGTTTGAATTATAATGTAATTAATTTTTTTATTATAGGGTTATTTAATGTTTTGTAACTTTTTTATTTCATGAATATTATAATTTTATTGTTTAAATGGTATCAGACACCACGAATGTTTAAGGACTTAATTATAAAATCCTTTTCTCCATGTTTATATTTTTGATATGATTTTATATATTTATTTTGAGGGATATAATAGTATTTTAAATGGAATTTTAGGTACAATTTTAATTTCATTCAATGTTTTTGAAAACAAATTTTCTGTGTTTTATATAGGATAATTCGAGAAAAGACAAATAGACTGTTTTATTTTTAACGTACATGGTGATAATTAATTTCATGATTATGTGGATGTTATTGAATTAATAGATTCCTTTTAAAGAATATAAATTTTTTAAAATGGAAAAAAATTCTATTTTTGGTATATTTGTATAAAACTGGGTTTTAAAAATAAAATTCTATTTTTATACAAAATTTATTTTCATAAGGTTTGTGTAAGAGTTTTTACTCATTAATTTATCAATGATATTATTATAGTATTTTTAATTTTTGGAAAAAACCATTTTATACATTATAATTAAATGAATTTGATCTCTTATGATATAATTTACCTCATTTTGACGAATGCGTTAAGATTTATTTTGACTGTGGATTTGATATTTTGACACCATTCATTGTTTATGGTTAAAGTATTCATATTTTGTATGCTATTTTTTAATACGGATATTTATGTTTATATAATTTTATTCTCATTCATATGAGGATTTCATTGGACATAGTAAGTGAATGGTGGGTCCCACTATATCCCATCGATTCATCAGTCGGTCTCATGAGACAAACTACTATGGGTATGAGATGAGGCCTTACTTGTTTATGTATGTTTTCCTAATTGAAGTCTTCAAGGTATGTTTATGAGATCAAGAATTATGAATCCCTTCATTATGAGATTTGTTATTTGTATTAAATTAGATTCTTTGATGAGAAAAATATCCATTTTAAGTCTCTTACATCATGTGATTATATATATTTCTGGTGTTTCATTTATTCACATTGACATGTTTTAATGCATTATTTATAAATAACTTATGATATACTTGTCTCAATTATAAAACATTAATATCAACCACTTCATAAGATTCATTTTCAACATGATTATAAGATGTATATTAATATTGAAGATAAATATTAAAAAAAAGGTGGAATAATGGAAGTCTTGATGAAATTATTTTTGTATTTTATGTTCTAAAATTAATCTGAATTAAAAACATGTATCTTATTTACCAAGACTATTAAAATATTTAATCATTTGGGATGCAATAACTTTTATATTTTCAAACTATACGAAATTAAGAAACCTAATTTTGGATTCATGGGTAGTTTTATTTAAAAAAAAATCCATTTTGTAAATTTTTTAGATTTTTATAATTTCATTAATGAATATTTAATTATACTGATTTTTTGGATAAATTTCATTTCATTTGAAGAATTTAAAAAAATTTATTTTTAAAATGGTTTCAATGGAATTTAATTAAATTATATAAATAATAATCTTATTTTGTTCTTTTAATAATTTTTATACTTGAAATTATTACCAACATATTTTTGTACTTAAAAAATACTTTTTGTTATTTTTGATAATTGGTTATTCATCCAAATTTTCATGTTTAATTTAAATTCATGAACATTGGAGAATGTAAATAGAAAAATTTGATTTCATAAGTTAAATAATATTTATTAATATTCAATATTAATTTTTATTTATTTGTTTCATAATGAATATAAAAAGATAAAGAAATGTTACAATGAATATGATTAAAACAGGCTTACCAGGTGTTAAACAAAAGTGATAAGGGTTTAATTTACCAGATAACAAATTTAAATTACATTTAATGGTATTATATATATCATATATTATATAATTTAATGAACATGTCCAAATTATAGCAATTTTTATTTATTAAGACATTTATATATAAAATTTGTATTAAGAATTCTGCATGTGTACTCATTCCCACTGATAAATAGAATTCACTTATCCATTATTCATTAGACATTTTAATAACTTTATAATGAAATTACAAACTAAAATATATTACTTAATTCCTCTACCACATTCAATATTCCAAGGTATGACCATAAAACAATCATATGAATGCATATGTGTAAACCTAAAGAGGTTGTTTGAAGACGATGTATAGTTTTTAACTGAGTGTTTCCAATTTAATTCATCAACTATCTATATAAAATATAATATAACAATAATTAAACAAAAATAAAATATCTTATATATAAATATATTTAATTATGATAATTGTATAACTAATATCTATATCCTCTTTGATCTAATGGGTAATAAAATAATCATTATTTTTGGCAGATTATTGTCTCATGAATTGATGTAATTTGTTTTCCACCAAAAGCTCAAATGACTGGTTATAATTATTGGTTTTAACTATATATATATTATATTAATTTACTATTAAACGTTCTTATTGAAAATTCATAATATATTTTCATATAATTGTATCCATTAAAAATGATTATGTTATTTGTCCATAAGTGTGGACTACAACTTTCATGATGTGATGTGATTAATTTTTATTGAAAGATGACTTAGATGAAATATATAAGTGAATTTTAAAAATAAAATATCATTTATTATATAATTATATGTATATAAATATAAAATATCATGTAACTTCTCTAAATTATTTTCATTGGAAAATGTAAAAGTTACTCATGCATATGTACCACCTACTCCATCTATGATTGTAAAAAAATTCATCTTTCATAACCATCATTCATGGATGGTAGTAAAAGAATAAAAATTGAGTAAATTTCTTAAATATTCACTAATAATTAATCTATAAATGATGCAATAATTACCACTTTGACACTAGTAAACTTACCGTAGTATTTTTTGATACATGAGCTCAATAATTTAAAAACATGGGACCAGACCATAACTGATTAAGTAATTGTATATACAGCGCTAAAAAACCAAACTAATGGTATAATAAACATAAAAAAGGTTCATAATAATGTATATAATTATTATATTTCTATTAATCAAGAAGATAATGAAAATTATATGATTTGTGGGATTAAATGTCAGGGAAGAATTATGTTAAAAACCCCAATGTATATCTTTTGATGATTTATTTTATAAAATATTTTTATTCCATATCCAAATTCATATAATTATATTATAGAAAAAATTAAATGTAGATAAAGAAAATGTGAAATATATTTTATATAAATTTTCACATTCATTAATTGTTCTTTAAAAATATAACATTTATATATATTTGAAAATGTATGTTTTGAAAAAACAAATAAAAATGAATGATTTATTTCAATGTATTAGACATAAAAGGTTTATCATGGAAACATAATTATAATTTTATGATTTTATTACATATAAAGGTTTTAATTATCTTAAAATAAAAAAATCATTCTATTTATTATAAGTATTTTTCAAAAGTGTCTAAAATGAAATATATATTTCAATATCTATTATTTTTTACATAGGGGTGACAAGAATATTTTTTTGTGTATGATAATGAAAATTAAATAATTAATTTATTCTAAAATTTCTATGGTTATTAGTCAGTGTTAATTTTTTAATTCCATTCAGATATAGGACATGCTGATTGGTGATCCTGATATAGATGTTCAAGGCATTGGGTATGACGATGGAGTGAACTAGTTTTGATTTTATAAAGAGTTTATTAGAATCTAAAATGTAGGTTATTCAATTTTAAGGGGTGATTGGAAGAGTGATATGAAAATTAATTAACAATATATCCAAATGATTTATCTATTATTTATTTGTGTTATTATTTTCATCATTTTAATTGAAAATTTATTTTATTGAGATTACATTTTAATCAAAATTAATTTTCTCATTTTTGGTTAAATGTTTAAAATTTCATGAGTTATTCTCTGTTGTTATGAAATACAATAAGGTTATATTTTCCATGATTATTTCTCATATATTTTTTAGGAAAATATTTTGGAAAATAATTATTATTTTTAATAACCAATAATTATCCATTGATTTTCCCATTATGATTATATGAGTTTTTATTATTTATAACGTTAATATTATATAATGAAAACATAACACATTATAAACTAATAAATTAATTTAAATAATTTGATCATTAAATATAGAGAGGAAGTATAGAAATAACACTTAAAAGTATTATAATAATTAAATAAATATAAAATAACAGTATAATAAGATTAAAGTTATGATTTTATGGATCCCCCAGACTAATTTAACTCAAAAAAATAATGTAAAAATATCAAATAATGTTAGTAAGAAAATATGTAGTCTAAAAATTAAAATTATATATCTTTGAGGGAATACTAAATTTAATTAGCAATTAATGAATGATGATGTATTTATAGGATGTACGGTACCCATATGACCATTACAAATCAAACTGTTGGATAAGAAATAGGCCATTGGGAATAATAACGTAACCATTTGAATGTAAAAAAATTATTAGGATGAGTAAACATGCCATTATAATATAATCATATCCAATGGATGTGAAAATTTATAAATAGGTATCATATTAAATTAGAATATGATATTTTTATATCTTGATTGAAGTATATACTTTTTTAAAAAATAGATATTTATTTTTTCATATTTAAAGAACATTAATTTTTAATTTCACTTTTTCTAATAAATATAAATGATTAAAAAATAATATTTTCATAAAATCTATTTATAAATGTTTATTTCAGTTGAATTATATTGATATTCTATTTCTATTAATCTACATGTATTATTTCAAAGGGTTAGAAATATCATTACAAACTCAAATTTTTATTATTTAAATAATTGAGAATTTTATTTAAAAATTTAATGTATCAAATTTTGTAAATAATTTTCATAAAATATATTAATTTTTTTTTAAAATTTTCACATTTATAAACCGTCATGTTGTAAATTTTTTTAAAATAATTGAATTTTTTAAAATACTGACTTATGTCAAATTACATTATTTGAAGTTATATGTTAAATCGAGGAATTTCTGAGTCATGGATGATGTAAATCCCCGTTAATTACAACACACATGTAAAATTACTTGTGTACAGTAAAAATAATCAATAATATTGATATTCTTGAGGTTTACATCACGTTTCTTTTTCATATATGGGTTAGTTGGGCGGATCTGGTCGTTATGTGTGGGCTTGAAGGTAGTGGTGTGTTTTCGGTTCAAGTGATTATGGATCATAGTTTGGATTTGGGTATGTGTTCATTGGCATTGGTTTTGCACTCTGAATCTATGGTTTTCATTTGTTTTTGGTTTTGGACAATTTTATTCGATTCATTGTGGGCTTGCAATTCGGTGTTTTGCTCTGGCGTATCATTCAACAGCATCGTCGGGTTGCGGTGATGGCATGGACGAAGCAACATGATCTTCTCCCTCATGAAATCGGTGAATTTTTTGTTGTTAATTTTGTTTGTGTTTCTATTTTGTAGTGATGTTTGGTGATTTGTGGGATTCAGAGAGTTTTCATGATTTTGTTATGGAGGAATCTGTTATGGCCTTTGAGGAATATGCTGTTGGTTTTGGTTAAACATGAATATACCATATGTGCTGCTGTTGTTCTTGATGAGAATCTTCTGACTGAATTCGATGTGAGTCATTGGTGTGTGGGAAACCAACATTCTACATAGATCTATTTCAGATGAGGTTTATGGCATTAAGCATCCACTTGAGTATGTCATTCAGATTTGGATGTTCGAGAGGGTATGGTGTTGCCATCGGTATCGGGCCCGTGCAATACTGCATGGGACAACTTGCTGAGCGGTCATGTGATGGGGAAGACTTGTAATCAAGGCTTAGTCACTGGGAAGGGACAAATCTTGTAGTCTTGTTCAGAGTTATCCTCTTTAATGGTCTTTGTGGTTGTAAATAGCTTACAATTTCTCAATTTTTCTTCAAAAATGTTTTGATAATAAAAAATTTAATATGAACATCATGAATATTAAAAAACACTCATCTTCTCCCCTTATAAATATCACCACTCTCCACTAATTATCATCACAATATTTATTCCTTTTATATTGAAAAAATTATTCCCAATTAAAAAAAATTATTTCAAAGATGTTATAGAGAATCTAGTCTCACCAAAATCCATTTCAATGTTCATTATGGAGTACTTCATTGAGATGAGAATTATGAGATAATATTCTCAAATTACCCCTTTTAAATTATTTTATTCTTATTCATTCTCTAAACCTCTATCACCCGAAATAACATAATGGCTCCACAATAATAAATACTTTCAAATGTATTTTTTATTGAGGTATTGATTTTTTAATTCCCTATTTCATATTGGAAATTAAAATGTATTTTACAATATGGTTGTCGCATATCCTCCATAAACAACATATTTTTTTTCTATAAAAAATCTTTAATGATGTTTATAAAAATAATATTGTGTTTATTTAAATTTATAAAAATTACATTAGAACATATATAATATTCTATATGGTCTCAATAAATTTTTTATTAAACACAAAATTTTTTGAAGCTGATGAATGATAAAATGGTACAAAAAAACCCTTAATCATTAATATTTTAATAAATTAATTTTCCTATATTTCAAAACACATATATTTATTTAGTACAATTTCAATTTATGAAATTAAATAAATACAATTCCGTTAATATTATATTTTTATAGTCTCATATGGAATTTTTTTAATAATTATTCATAAGTGATCAGTCCTTGGAATAATGAAACTGAAACCCCCAAAAAAACAAAATTTTAATTTATATCACATTAAAATGTCCATAAACGAATACATAAAAATATATCAATTCATATTTAAATATAAAATGTTCGAGAGTTAAGTTTTTATTGAATATAATCTTCTTATCTAGGATGATAAGTTCATATATAGAATGATTCTAGAACATAATCTATCTAATCTCTCAGAACTAACCTATTTAATTTTGGTTATTCTTTATATCTATATGCCCCCATGTAACTATTAATTCATCATATAAACTTTTTCTATATTGTATTTATATGTCCCAAATATATATACCAATTTTATTTAACATTTATTTGTTTGGGATATCCATTTATTAAATCCAGCTATTCTGTGTGATTAAAAAAGATGACTAAATGTAAACTTTTATATTTTATTTACCTATTTTAATAAACCAATAAATAAAATGTTTCAACAAATTAGTAGTTTTTTTTAAAATATTTTATATATGAAAAAATCACTTTTTTATGGTAATTGGTAAGATCTTATCCACATTAAATTATCCTAACTCTTTTCCATAAACCCCAACATAATTAGCACATGTTAAAAGTAACCTTACCACATTTTTTTCGGAATTCCCTTTATATGGATAAAATTTGTTATGATATATGAATATTTTTTATTTATGAATGTTCTACAAATAATTAATTCCTTATTTCGTGGAAGCCACTATTATGCACCATCTCGTTAAGCCTTATGACATGATTTTGAATCCAATTTGATTCCATGGGTAATATTTATGTTTATGAATTATGTTTATTCTAATTATATTGAAAAAATATACAAATACTTGTTGTGATGGGTGAATCTAGAAAATTATCCAATATATAGTAAAATTTTGTAGTCTCATGTGGTGATACATATCATATTTGGTGGTAAACATAATCTATACTGGGGTACTCTCTACCATGAGATGATTCCATATTAGTTATCCTTGACATATACGTTTGAAATTTTTTGTATTACTTATAAATTTTTGTGATTCCATGATTTTTTTATCCATATAATTTATTATATTCCTCCGTTTGATTATTCACAAACCAGAACATTTATTTTATTAAGTAATTCCTTCTGACTCAAAATCATTGATTAATATAAATGATTATTCACTTACCAGGATTTTTAGCTCACATATTTCCTCTTTTAATTCCCTAAGATATCCCATATAGTATTTTGGGATCAATTATATTTGGAAACTCTTTTTTAGATTAAAATATTGATGTAGTAATTTTGTTTCATTTTTTATATTTATGTATGCAATATTCGAAATTAACATTAATTATCTATCATTGGGTTTTATTATAGTTGATATTTATATGAAAAGATAGCAATAATATGTGTGGGATGATTTACTCTATATAGATGGTATAATAAAACTATCTATTATGTTTTGGGGATTAGGGCTGGAATACTATATAGAAAACACTTTGGGTATTTCTAGGGAAAACTATAAGTATTATAAAATATCCATGAATTTTTTGAAGTATAGAATGAGTTGATTCCACGATATTACAACCTTTTATAGATACAAAAACTGGGTGTGGATTGGGAATAGTTCTACCCAGAGATAAAACCAAATAAATGTATTATTTGGTTTTTTACTAAATCTTAACCTAGATTATCATAATGTGGAATTTATATACACCTTTATTGATGCTCTTAGTGGATATTCTTTTCTAAATTCATAAACTCATTACAAATCATTATTATGGACATAATGTGGTTGTTGGATTTTAAAAAATAGATAAATTACCAAGTAAAACCTTTAATGAAATAATGTAGACTAATATGTTAATATTTTTTGTCTATTAGAAGTTATCCCTTCTATGTTCATAGTTTTCCGTCAATATGATAATGTATTGTCCACAAAAGTTCCATTATTTTAGGTAATAGTGGGAAATAGGAATAACCATGTGAAAAATCAATGTTTTAAAAAATGAGATGATTACGCTAATGTAATTCATAACCATATTAGAGGGGGATCTTGGAAATTAAATCTAGTACTGGACCAACTAACTCATTCATTAAATAAAAAACATGAATCGTCGTGAAGGTCCTCATTCTCCTATTAAAGGTATTGTTTTGGTCAATTCCACTATTTGAAAATGGTATCCAACCATTATTGGATCTTATTTTCTTCTTACCATTTAACAATAGATTAATTCCACATCAAAGATATATCCTATAGTAAAATGCTAAAAATAAGTGAAATTTATGATAGCTATTAATTATTTTGTTAGGGTGGCTATAAGAACCAATCTATTTGTCTCATATTAAAATTTAATTTTCTAAATAATATTACATATATTATATCTAGAGAGATTAATAATATTAGTATCTTTGTAAATTATGTACATTACATAACAACGTAAAATAAGGAATACACCGTCTTTATTAATAACCTCCCCAACATGTTCATAATATTTATTCATACATAAAACTTCATGCGATAACATGGGTACAAACATTAGAAAATATTTTGATATAAGTCTTATTAGTGGAATAAAAATTTTATAACATGATTATAATAATAAATGTTATTAAATTGTTATATAAATGCGGAATAAATGGAGTGATAACCCTGAGCATGAATAATGAGACAATATATACCATGATAATCATAAAGGAAACATGGGAAATTTGAAAACTTCTTAAAACCCAACATCATAATAAAGGTTAAGGATCACTACCATGAAAACGTGATGGAAATTGTATAATAAAGGAATCTAGGTTACACCATTTCCCAACATGATGTACCATGAGAGTAAAGATTACCAAATTCATTGGAGCACATTATAATTTGGGGAGAACATGTAACATTCTTTTCATCCCCCTTCTTAAGTGTGTCACACTGATCATAAAAAATGAATTCATTCTACATAATATTTTTTCACTGATTATGGTGTATGTAAAATAAACATATACGTACCATGTTAGTGGTTTATATGTTTATAAAGGTAAAACCCCTTAATATAAAATTGGAATGTAATTCACTAGACATTTTTTTCATGGAAAATATAGATGAACTCTCGGCTTCATTACTTCGTTAGTAAAAAATTAATGAAATGGATTAATGAAAAATAAAGCGGTATCTAATAATTTTGACATAAAATGGAAATTAATAGGTATATGTAATGGAATATCCTGGAATTATTAATTGAACATGTAAGGCATAGGATAATAAAGAATCTTTAATAAAGGGGAGAGTGATATGATACCTTACTTTGAGAGATTGACTACAAATTCTTGGGAAGGACTGATCGAGATATTCTGGGAACCATGATAGATCTCTAGGGTGGGGAGGGAAGGTAGAGGATGCGATTTATCAATTTTTAGTGAAGATAAATGGTATCTTTGTTAGGTTTATAATGAAAAATATTATGGAATTATTTATAATTTCTCAAACCTTAATTTTTGACTCTATATAATTATATAATTAAACACAAAAACCATCCTATCATTTTCCAAAGGTATTCTGATAAATTCGTGTTTTAGTAATAAATTTATATTTTAAGGGTAGAAACATAATAAAATAGTTCAATTTTTTTCGAAATGAGTGTTACACTTAATGAAATATTTTTTAAACCATAAAATATATTAATGGTTTTGTAGGATTCATAATGTATTTGTAAAATTATTCAAATAATGATAAAATCACATTATTTTAATTGGAATGATATATTTGGCTTGGATACACTGTATATTAGTTATTAAATTACATTTGAGTCATTATTATGTCATCATGCACACCATATATTTATTCAATAATTAATTTTTACATAAAAATTAGATTATCTCAGAATATGATAAATAAATCCCCAAAGGATAATTTTGATGATCAAATTCCAAAAGTAACAATAATTTTATATGCATAACTATCTAAATATTTTTATATTAAATTTTAAAAAATAAGCAATTATTACTGAGAAATGATGAGTTTTTTAGGATAACTATTTACAAACCCTTATAAAAATTAAATATGACTTTATAAAAATTATATGGTAATTTTTATTTATTAAATATTCATTAATAATAATATTTTATTGAAATAATATTTATTTCAAATATCCAACAGTTAAATAAAATATATTTCATAATTGAAATTAGATATTACCCATATTTATAATCAGTGTTTTTCTATATAAAAATCAAAATCATTTTTTAAATAATGACATAAATAAAATATAAAAATTATTCAACAGAAAGTAAAATATAAATATTCAAATTAATATAATCTTGATAAATATCTATGTAATACACCAATAAATTCCCTTAAGTTATAGTGTGCAATAATGAGACTTTTATGGCGTTGTTCAACATTATTTGTTTGAGAAGTGATCACGAAAATCATGAACTTCTCCCATTAATGGGTTTTCTCATGATTATATTATTGGATGTGATCGTGGATATGGTGAAGGAAAAGGTAAAATTATTATATCTACCCATGAAGCCTTAATAAATTAGCATCATTGGGTATAATCCGACTAGTTAAGGCCATAACTCTCTTTTTCTGTGTAAATTAAATTTGCTAAAACCATATATCTGTAAAATTCATATGATCATAGTTCAACAAAAATATTTTCTAAAATATTGATTATTATTGATTTTTCCAATATTATTTGATAAAATCACAAAAGACCATGTGTTTTGTATTACCAGAATACAAAATAATGCATTTAATTAAAATCATAAATGGAATTGTATATATAAGAGTATAAGTCATTATGATACTTCCTCCAAAAAATTCACAATCAAAATTCTCATTTGACCCACTAAAACAGATGAGTGTAATTATTTTTCATTACATGATCTAGTTCCCTTATTGTATCTTCAAACTTGGGGTTTCTTGACAACACATTTACCATGTGTATTGTATTATTCTATATAAATTTGTCTCTAGGATTTAATATCATCAATGATTACTCCTAATAAGAATGATAAAACACCAATGGTACAACCTATAGGATGAGTACATATGAGTGGTCTTTAATGTACATTCATAGGAGGGATACATGGAATCTATAATGTAATTGATATAAGTTATGTGGGAGTTTTAGTTGATAATATACATATCCAACGCGATCAAAGATCTCAAAGGGACCAATGTATCTTGGACTAATATTTCCATTTATCTTAAAAATGGTGACATTCTTAAAATGACATTTGTTGTGGAATATAACTTTTGCAACCTCAAACTCTTTTTCTCAACAAATATCTTCAACAAAGCTATTTTTTGACATAGAGAAGTCTTGTCTTGATTGTAAATGATCTAGAACTTCTCCACCAATTCCTTGAACATTTTGTGACATAGTTGTTTCTTTTCCCCAATATCATCCCAACATGATGGTTTTATACACCACTTCCCATAAAGTTGTTCTAAGTGGTATATTTGGATACATGGGTGGAAACACTTATTCATTGATAACTCGACCAAAGGAAGATGCTGATATCATTATTTGTTGATGTAAAATGATAATTCTCTAAAAATTTACACATTTTTATGGATAGCCTACTCAGATTAACCATAATTTTGAGGGTGATACATTATGATGAAGATACAATATATATTTATATAAATTTGGAGACTCTTCAAGAACATAGAAATAAATCTTGGGTGTCAATCTGATACAATTTATGCTGGAATTCCATTTGGCTTCACCACTTCTCTAATGTATATCCTTTCATATTTACCAAGTGTGAATTCATCTCAAATTTCAATGAAAGGATTAGTCTTCATAATAATATCAACCAAATCCCTTATAATATTATTTCATCTAGATTTTTATATAAGACCATTCAATGTCCATGTTAATGTTTTCCCATTTCCATGTAGGGTATGGTAATGGTTGTTTCATCCCCCTATATTTTTTCCTTTCTGATTTCACTTGTATAGATAGAATATTCACCAAGGTTTATTATGTGAAATCCTCATTCAAATTATCACAAATATATTTTTCTTATAGGACTCGATAATTATTGGTGATTCTGAGATGGATAGTGAAATTTTTACTATGTGCATCATCCAACGACTCCTTCATTAAAATAGGATTTTATGGTAACCATAGTCTTGAACCAAATATTACTACACTTCATTAAAATTTCACTCATAATATTTCCCATTTCTTATGGTTTTCAATTTCATTTTAATTCCCACATCATATATTTGAGTCTCATTTATCTTCTTCATATGGGATTATTGAGAAATAATTTTTTAAAAGATTGATGCTATCCATTCCTTTTTTATTCCAATGTCCATCCTATTCAAATCTATGATGATTAGATACCTCCCAATTATAATCAATAATAGAATGTCTGGAACCATTCTAATAAAAGTGTATATAACTTTGTTCCCTTTACCATGATATTGGTGGATTGAGTAATCATAGTCCTTGGTTATCCCTAACCACCATCATTGGAACATATTCAACTATTTTTATGTGAGTATATCTTTGAGGAATTTTTGATGTCTATATATTTTACTCTTTTCCTGAATGAGATAATTATAGCATTTTTTTCAACGTGAATATCAACGGAGGAAACTCCAGATCATGCATTGGGTTGTTATATTTGTGAACATTCATCTTCATTAAAGCGTAGGATATAGCTTTTTCATTATTTACTGACACACATCCCCATCTCTTCATCAATTAACCACTAATTAAAATGATATGTTCTACAATTATATGTAGTTTGAGAAAAATAATAGTGATAATAAGCCTTTTTTATTCTTTTATGGCCTCTTCACATTCATCATTCTAGAACAATTGAGTCTATTTTGAGTCAGTTTGGATAGAGGGTTTGAAAATAATGAACAATCTCACCAAAATTGATGATAATATCTAACTCATCCCAAAAACTATAGATATCTATCATATATAATGTCCATAACCATCCTTCAATTACATTTATATGTTATGGATCTATAGATACTTAATCACTTGTGATGATATAACCCTAAAATGGGACCTTCTTTAACCCAAACTCGTCTTTTTATACATTTCAAAAAGATTAAAATTTCCCATGGTCTTTAGGTTAGCAACTTGATTCTCCACACGGTACTCCATGGTTTTGGAGTATATTAGAATATGATCTATAAGTATAACCAAATGTTTTTTTTCTATATACTCCGTAAAATTTATATTTATCATGTCATTGAATATAAATGAAGTGTTAGTGAGTCCGAATAGAATTAATATGATATCATGGTGCTGTTACAATGTACATAAATATATCTAGGTGATATCCATTTTTTATCTCTTACTTGGAAATATCCACAGCACATGTCAACCATAAAGTGGTATTATTCTCCGTGTAACTGATTGAACAATTCATCAATATATGGAAGTTGATGCCTGTTCTTTACCATGATCTTTTTTAGCTCGTGATAATCAATAATAAATTTAATTGATCAATACTTCATCGTTATGAAGAGTTCTGGTGCACCACAAGGTGAATCACTTATCCATATGAGCCCGTTACCTAGATTCTCATTTAGTTGTTTCATCTGATCCTCAAGATTCACATTATCTATTATATACAAAGTATCGGATAACAATATATTCCCAAGTATATGCTTGATAGAACACTCAACCTCTCGGCTGAAAGGATGACCAGAAATTTACTTTTGAAATATATCAGTGTGTTCCCTCAAAATTGTATTTTCATTAAGAAATATATTTAACATAGAATCAATAATTTGTGCTAGAAATGATTTTTAAGAGGGAAATAATATACATTATTGACATTACAGTGGTAAGGAATATTCATCCACACCATTTCACATTTATCAAATAGGAGGAAGACAAAAAATATTGAGGTTGATTTCATTCTTATTGAAATTTATGTTGTCCCTATATAGGGAAAGAAAATTCATACCTTTAACTGAATCATATTCCACTATAAAGAAGTATCAAAAGTTAATCTTAAAATGTTGTCAAAGAAATTTTGACAGGGGAAGAGTTATATACTTGGGATTAAAAAATTTCAGCATTTTCTATTTTCACCATAATCTATAATTCCATGACTGGGGATGTTGTTTGAATAGTACTACTAAAAATTCAGGATATTAAGAAATACATATAACAAAAACCACAAAGTAACTTTCTTATTCTTGATTAAATAAATATTTCACTATTTATAAATTCCTTTTTATCCCACAACTCAGTTGTTATAATGGAAAATTCATTCTCGTGCTGCCATGGAGGTTTTTCGTAGTCGCTAAAAACCCTTAGTTTTGTGAAATAGTTTTCAAAGAGTCTTTCTTCTATGAAGTTAAATCAAATAAAATTTCGATGAGGTTTGGCCAGAGGTTTCCTTTCCGCCATGATAATAGTGGGTTTTACCTTTCAAAAATTTCTAGCAAGGTTCTCTTCTTTATTTCACTTAGATCAAATCCTCACCCCACATAATAACTTTCTACGGAACATCATTCCACACCATTGAAATATGGGATACTATAATTTTTGGGAAATATTATGTTTCTCAATTCTGCACCCATAGTAAAAAAAAACTACTCCTTAGGATACCCATCATACCATTAAGATTAACGTATCGAAATTTCATCTTTGATTGAACATCGTAGAATAGACTCATACAAATCAATGTATCAGAACACCAATGATTTTCATATACTCGGTTTTAACCCCCCAATGAAGCAATCAACCTTTCTTTTAGGGGTAAGGAGAATGCTAGAGTCATATCATGAATGTCTTTTGGATGTTTTCCTCATACAACCTTGTATATTTTCCATCTTTTGGAATGTTCGATTAAAAATAAAATGCTATTTGATGTTGGGGAGTGAGAGGAACTTGTTAAAAATTATTTTTATAGAATTACTTCCTACACATATCATTGATCTCACCCACATGCTTTATATTTTTTATTAATGTCCACAAATGATATGATTTTTTATTTCTATGATAAAAATCTAGTAGAACCTTATCTTGATCATAAAATTTAATTATGGATACTATTTTCTGAATGAAGTTGAACCATCTAATTATGGAAACTATTATCATATACATATCTATATTATAGTTCGTTCATTAATAGGTGGATTTGGGTACTCATCTTGATCCAAAATTCTATTTAGAACTCGATTCATTAGAGAGATTATTATAAAAATGCTCAAGATTCCTTCTCATATATAGTTGATAATGTTGTTGGTTTAGTCATTACATTTACCATCACATTTATTATTTATTAGATTCATCTTATTTTAAACCATTGGATTGACTAAAGGGAAAATTAGGGTTTAGTATTTTTAAAATATAAAACACAAAATGGGGAATTTAATGAAATTAAAGATAAATGTATACTCTTAATTTTATTTTTTTCACATAATAATGGTTAATGACGAGCTTGTAAATTTACCAATGAATATCCACCATCATTGGAGAATATGGTTAGGAGAAATGCATTTTTTTCATACATTTGATATCGGTTGTGTCTTGGTCAACATGGTGTTTTAATGTTTTACCACTATATTCATCTATGAGGGATATTCTTCCAACTATTGTATCCAAATAGAGATTTTGTTTATTAATAATCCAGTTACACTATACATACAACAAATATAGCGATACATTCTTATACTCTGTCTTATCCCTATTTATTCTCTAGTGTTTTTGAATAATAATAGCTAAATAATTATTGTTTTCATTTGATACCAACTATAACAACCCAGTACATTATTTCAAATTAATATGTCATTTATTACATAAAATTTCCATTAATAAAAATCACAAGATAGGGAATTATAATTTTATGGGAATTATGTAAATTACATGACAACATAAAACATGGAATACTTAATAATTACTAAAAAACACCTTAACATGTTCAAAATATTCCTTCGTAATAAAAAACTACATGGGATAAACTAGGGACATACATAAGATAGGGTTGTGATATAATTCATATTAAGGAAATGAATATTTCATAACAAGGAGAAAATTCTAAAAATTTTACAATAATAATAAAAATGGATCATAAAATGAGTGAGAATCATAATCATTAATAATTAGACAATATATAAGAATATAATCATAAAGACAATATGGAAAATGTGTAAAAACATAAAACTTTGGATTGTGATCAAAGGTCGAGGGTAAATTCCATGAAATAATGATGTACAATGTCCCATAAAGTGATCATTTTTACTCAATGTCTCAACAATATGTATCATGGGATTAAACATTACCCAATACATTGGAGGGATACAATAATATGGGTACACTCCACACATCCATTTCATTCTCATGCTTATGGGTCCTGCATAGATCCTAAAACATGGATTCATTCATCATAATATTTATTCCCTAGTCATGGACTATGTTATACATACATCCAAGTCCCAATTCAATTAATTATATTTGTATAATGGTTAAAACTTGTGATAAGAAATTAGTATTTTATTTACTAGAAATTTTTTTTGGCATTGGATATTGATTTGAAATTTCGAGACCATATTGTTAACACAGAAACATTAATAAAACAGGTTGATGAGATAGGAAGGGGTCTATCCATAGTAAAAAATAATATTGGACTTTATGGATGCATGTAAATACATGTACCATCACTGGTATTTTTAAATATAAAGTTTATGAAAAAAAAGAAACATTAATAAAGGGGACAATGTGAGTATTCCTTACATTGGGAGTGTGACTCCATATTGGTGGGTGGGGATTTTGAGAGCTTGGGAGAACATTGGGATGAATATAGGTAGGGTAAGGAAGATTAGAACATTCTATATGTATTTCGAGTTATGAGAAATGGGATAATGGGTGTGTTTATATAGGGAAATAGTGGAGATTTCATTATCATTTCTCAAACATAGGTTTGGGACTCTTTAAAACAGAATAACCAAAACAAATATAAGTCCCATGGTTTTCTGCCAGGGTTTCTTTCTAATGGGAGTGGATACAACTATTTTTTACGTCCAATAGCCGAACATAATAAAATAATACCATATCATATGTGGAAGTGACTCATACAGTTAAATAAACGATTTTAAAACCTTAAAATAAATGAATGGGTTTAGAGGATTCATAAAAAATTTATAAATATAATTATGTAAATATAAATAATTTTATTTTAAATTTAATAAATAATTTTTTTGGATACCCTATAGAGTACTTATTACAATAATTCGATGTCATCATTAGGTGATAATACACACAGTGTATTTATACAGTATTTAATTATTACCTGAAAATTCTACAACAACACAATGTTATGAAAAACTCACCTTTACATAATATCGGTGTTATTATTCTGAAAATAATTCTTCCTTTAACAAATTTAATTTTATAAATATGTGTATTTTCAATTTTAACATAAGAATTGACATTTATTCAGAATTTCCCATTTTTTACAATAACTCTTTTCAAACCATTATAAAAATTTTATTTGGCCTCATAGAATTTATAAGAATATATATATATATATATATAAATTAATTAAATAATAATATTCTATTAGAATATTATTTATTTAAAAAAATACATTAATTCATTAAGAAAACATCCTTAATTGTAATTTAATATAGTCAATTTTTTTTTATTTATTGTATAAAAATAAAAATCCATTATATTGTAATGACAATAAGAATATATTAATATAATTATATTGAAAAAAATATACATACTCGTATTACTATGGCCTTGATAAATATCCCATTAATAGACCATAAACAACCTTTAGCCTATGGTCTATAATGTCATGAACCATCCCGCAGGGCCCTTATCGAGACTACCCCAATCCCTCCTTCCATAGTCCAGGGGCTGGCGACTAGCATCAAAGGCATATTTCCCTAAAACTAGGAAGGCATTGCCTTTTTAAAATCTGAAAAAACAACCAGATTACAAGTGGAAGAAATCACTAAGAATAAATGTATATGAAAGAAGTGATTGAAAGAAAAATGGGCTAAAATACAAGCCAAATTGTAATGTACAAATACAACTAAAAGCATATACAAATAAAAAGGAAAAACAACTGGAAGGTGAAATCAGATCCTAGATCGTCCTCTGGGGTTCCTACCTGAAGGGTAGGTATAGATGGCCTCCTCAGCACTCCATGTCCTTCAGACTTCACCGTGTACCGATATGTCATAAGGTCCTCTTTCGGGTACCGTCCATTCCAGGCGCTCTCAGTCTCCGTCAGCGGTGTTCGTAGTTTTCATCCAACACAACGAGTTGTGGGTGTAGCCTGTGCAAGGGGAAGTATAACGATACTCAGTAGGGACCCCGAGACCCTCAAGGACTCACAAAAATTAAACCAGGATAAACCAAAAAGTATGATTTCAATGGATAACCATTACATAGGTATATTTCCATACATATACCTAAGTTATCGAGTAACCCATCTCAATCATGAGGAAAACACAAAGGTCATTGACTCAGCTCAAACTAGGATTTTAATTAATGAAACCACAGCTACTGGAGAACTCCTCCACTGTCGAGTAAAGTGGTCTTGTCGCGACTCTGAGGTGCTACTCACTATCCTTAGACAACTGAGGTACTTCTCCTGTTGAGTATCGCGGGTCTGCCACCTCACACAGTGGCGCTCCCCGCCATGGGTCTGCTGCCTCACACAGTAGTGCTCCCCCTAATAACCTACAGAGGTACTGCTCCTGTCTTGTACCACGGGTCTACTGCCTCACACAGTAGTGCTCCTCTGCCATGGGTCTGCCGCCTCACATAGTAGCGCTCCCCACTGGTCTAGTCAAGTCACTCTGAAATGAATCAGAAAAGCAGTCATCAGGTCTCATCCAACTTCTAGGTCTCCATACTCTGCTTTCTCGTCTCTGAGAGGGTCTTCTCCACAAGCTACAAGCCGATACTCCAACTGTCACTAAGTCCCATGAAGAATTATCTCAATGTTCTACCACGTCAAAGGGTTCTCAACACATCAGACGGTGCGTCAATCAGACTCCCAGTCTGTGAGTTATTAGCATTTTTGTCCCGGGGGCCTGGTTGGTTTTGTGTACGAACCAGCCCGACCGTATCTCACCTTTACCCCAAACTCCCATGGGGAATATTATAAGGGATTGTTTCTCAAAAAAAATTACTAGCACCGCTAATGGTTTGTCAAACGGACGTCCGGTGTCAATGATATGGCCAAAGTAAGTGATGGTTCATTAGTGGGAACGGGTCCGGTCCGACCCAGTCAGACCGACATGGCCCAACCCTGTCTAGGTCAACCTAGCTAGACATGCTGGGTCTGGCTCAGCCCGTAGGGAAGGTCAGTCCGCTATGTTTGGCCCAGACCGCTGGGCCCGACCCAGCGCTCTGTGTGGGCAGTTCCGATCATAGTCGCCACACGGGCGACTCAGCTCGAAGGCCACTGGCAGGTTTGGTCAGCGCCGCGTGGGGTGCGGCTCGAGTGGCTTGGCCCGAGGGGCCAACGGCAGGCCACGCGGGGCGCGGGCAGGCCGCGGGTGCGCCGGGAACGGTGCGATGCACGCAGGCAGGGCGCAGAGACGCGCCGGGAAGAGCGGCATGGGCGCGAGGGCACCGGGCAGGGCATTGGGAGTGACGGATGGCACCGGGCAGGCACCAGGGGGTGTTCGGTAGGGGGCTTTGGTGACGGAGGGCGCTAGGTAGGCGGTCAGGGCACCCGATGGGCGCTGGGGGGCACTAGGCAGGCGGCCTAGGTGCCTGGTAGGCACGAGACGCGCCGGCAGCCCGTGGGGCGTGCGTGGAGGGCACCGACAGGCCAAGAGGGCCACAGTTATGGTCGGGGTGCACGCTGGGCAGTTCGCGGGTATGCTGGTCATGCGCCACTCGGCTTGTGGTGCGGTTCGCGGAGGTCACGGGAAGCGCGACCTTTATTCTCCGTCTTTGTCGTCGTCGCATCATTTCTATTCCGACGTTCCTTCGCCATCGATCAAAAGTTCCAAAACCATAAAGGTTGTAGATGGGTCGGGCTGTGTTCATTCAGCCAGAACCCTCCATGTGTCAATGATAGAAAGAAGCTCATGAAGTAGATTAAACAAGAGATTATTAAGCGTTAAACAACTTAAAACACACCCCTACCTTTTTAATCGACGAGCGTTCGTTCATTGAGGGTAATGATGATGTTGACGTCGTTTGTCATACGCTTCCACTTTTGATTTTGCGAATCCGGACATTGAAGATGAAGAGGAAGGATGAAGGGCCATCAATGAGATCCCATGTCGGAAGGGGGTTCCGAGGAAGAGGTGGAGGAAAAATTTGTCATCATCGGCATCATTTTATTCTTTGTTGGAGAATTATATTCTCACAAGATCTCCAATAAAGAGAGAACAGACGTGCAAAAATAATAGATTTTAATATATTATGTCATATGGAAGGAATTAATTAAGTTGGACCCACTTAATTAAGTTCACATTGGCACAAATATTCGAAATTCAAAAGTGGAGAGGCTCCACCAAATGAATTGCATTCACGTGTCTTGATGCCCTTGAGAGACAACTGCCCCGATAGCCTTATAGGACCCGAGGACCAAACTGGGGGCCCAATGGCCCAAATGGATGAATATTTCTAGATTCTATAGTCCCAAACAATACCTTCTATAGTTATTGCTATAGTAGTTCTATAGTACTAAGAAATAAGTATCAACATGTATTTCATCAGGGGCCTCATGGATTCACTTTCCAAGACCTCACCAACCAGGTTGAGTCTCATGTGCTTTTAACATCTCTCATGATGAAGACATTGGAAGGTATTTGATTACCCACTAGTGATTTATCATTGGTATATATTGATCTTATATATCCCTTTTGGTTATATAATTAATTTATATAGATATCAACAATTAAAATGGACATGTTGGATGATCAAAAAGATCGAATTGATTATTTTCATTAATGGTTGTCCATTACTAAACCAATTGGGATGGTCACTATTTTTTAGTGATTATGGGACCTGAGGTCTATAGAAGCAGGTCCTCATCACCTATAGTTTGGTAAGAAGATATCCTAGATTTCTATTAACCTAGATCTAGATTATTCTTATAATTAACTCCCTCTGATCTATGTTGAATCTTCTGAAGTGTTTCTAGAAGAAATTTCTAGTTTTCCACCATTAAGAAAGGTGGAGTTATCTAAGTAGATGGTAGTATTTACAGATTCTATATCCAATGCAAATTACATATTATTGGAATCTAAAATAAATCATTTAAATAGCCAGTTTGATGACTATTTTCACAAAGGCCTCATTCGATTCATTATTTAATTTGGTATAGAAATACTACTTTTTTCCAATAAGGCCAATAAAAGAGAAAACATATATGTTGATTACTAAATTAAAAATTACTTTATGGTAAATAATAATCATTTCATTAATTACATCTATGAATTATGGGATTTGATAAAGGGGGGTAAATGGTTCCCTTTGATTAATCATCTGTCTAGATATCACTACCTTGGGGACAATGATTTTTATATTCCAAAGGCTACATTCTGGAGTATGTATTGGAACTATGACTGTCTTCATATGATGTTATGATCAACCAATGTTATTTCCATAATTATTGTGAATATGAATATAATTTCTCACCACTATCGGGGCCCTTTTTCATGGTTATATTTCATTTAAATCATGGTATATTCTAAAACCAGAGAGTGTCATGTTCTTTATTTGAGAGAAGTTTTTGACATAATTTATGAATAAAACACATTATGTTAATCTATCAAAATTTAATGTTTATATTTAGGTGGTGATGAACTTATATCATGTAGACTCAATATAAGGTATCTCAGTTGATCTATATTTGGTGAATGTTTTCATGTATTGGAATGAACCTAGGTATTTCTTTAAGATTCAATGCGTTATAGTTGTATTATGGTACTAACCATAGATTTTGATTGATTTCTTCCAGATATATTCTACTTATTCTAATATCACTAGAAAGGGGGTGATTTGTATCAGGTATTTTTGTATTTTAGACTACCATTTATGAAATACAGCATAATTTAACCTCACTACAAGTGATGACTCTTCCAGAGGATGGGTTGGGTTGCATGGTCATTTATAAGGAGTCTGATCTTGGTTGGGATTTTATTCTTACTTTGGGTGATCAAATTGAATATTAAAGGCGTGATATAAAATGGATGCATGAAAAATATAAACCCATGCATGATCATGAACTCAAAACCATGATTCAACATATTATGATTGGGTGGTAGTTCATTTTAGGGGAAGGTTTCAATTTACTATGATTACAATATCTTAAGTTATATATTCTTGAAAAATGATTCCAATATCAATCAAAGGACATGGATGGAGAATATTAAATAATTTTATGTTTAAATTACCAACACCCCTAGAAAAGGGAATCTTGTTTTAGGTGTAAATAGATAGAGGATAAAATCAAAGACTATGATGGGATCATTAGATTAATTGAATATCATAGATCTCTTTTCTCACATAAATTTGAGATTATGAGAGCATGAGGAAGACGTTTTTTTTGTGAGTTTTCAGGTTACATACACTCTTAGTATTATGATACAGTAAAAATGGTATGTTTATGATGATGGAATATAAATTATGAATTTTTTGTATGGATGGGATACCATTGGTGAATTGTCCTTATAATCAGACGACATATTTCTATTCAGAAACCATTATGTGATTTTGTAATCTATGGGGATATTTGTGATATGGGATTGTAATCATTATTAGTGGCTGGTAAACCCATAAATAATATATATTATTTATGATATAAAGTGGTGATTCTAGTGTCCATATATTTAATGTTGTGTTACTGATTTTTTATCAGTTGTTATTCACGTTATGATATTATGATTGTGCATCAAAATCATTATGGTTTTATTCCAACATTTCTTCTACATACTTGGAAGATATATAGGATATTCATGGATGTAGTTTTTGGGATTACATGTACTTATATAAGAGATAAATTTATATCAGTGTTGATTGACTAATTGAAAAAATAGGTTATCTTTATTACTATTCATTATACCGCCAACGATGAAAAGATGGTTAATAAATATTTGTATGATATTTTCAAGTTACTAGAGATTTTTTTAGTAATATTTGACAGGGAAAAATTTTATACATATCATTCATTTAGATACCACCTAGTGTGATGGGATATTATGTTATGATCAACCAAACATACCATTATTAAAAAATGACCAGATTAAATGAGATGTGTGGGTTCCTTAGGTGATTATTTGAACTCTTCTACTTGAAATTAGTAGAAAATGTGATTTCCATTTGTGGTAGGAAGTTTTTATCCATAATAAAATTAAATAATAACATCCCCTTATAGGAAAAATATTTTTTATGTGATGCCAATAATGAACTAGATAAATTTTCAAGGAATGATAATAGAAAAGTGATTCTATAAAAGATATAATAATTGTTTTCAATGTCATTTGGATTTATTAGTTACTGAATAAGTTTTCATGACTATTTCACCTGGTTGGGACACCTAATTCATGTGGAAAAGGGTATGTTCGAACTGAGATACATGGGAATGTTCGAGACTATTATGTGGATTTAAAAAGTGGAATACCTATTGGAATTTTCATCACAGATGTAATTTTTCAGTGATGTGTTCCTAGTGTCATCGGTCAAAAAGTATCATCATGTCCAATAAAATGTATTAAAATAAGATTACATTGTTTTGAATCTTATTATGATGATAATTACTAAGCTTATTTATGTCATTGATACTCTGTTAAAGAATGTTCAGGGATCTTTTATAGATCAAGTTCAGTTTTTGTGGAAATATTTTTATAAATCTCCATATAATATGGAGAAGAAGACATTTATGATAGAGTAATTTCTTCATATATTTACTTACCATACTTTTTAATGGGGAATATTGGGGGTGGAATGTATTTATAAGGGGGATAATTATAACATCACAACCATTTCACTCATATATGTTCTTTATTTTTTTATACATTAGTTTTTATTTTAGGATTCAAAAGTGGCATTGGTGTTTACTCTAGTGACCCCAACCCCAAAATCCTAGATCAAGTGATTACAACGATTAAATTAACATATATACCTGACTTATATCTCACAATAATAATCATTTTAGTCCTATTGATAAAATATATATATACATGATTCTTCTATTACTATTAAAAACACAAATTATAACATTATTTTTTATTTCTTTTATCGATGACATAATTATTGATTCTAGTGTTCCCCTCCATATAAATCCATGAAAGAATCATGAAATATGTGGAACAAAAAAAATAATGGTGGTATAAAATGATCAGTAAGGGATATTTATAATAGAAAATATCATGAATTAGTGAGAATAATCAATCGGGAAAGTTATTTTACTAAAAACACATTCCATGTAATCAATAAACTAAGAAGGTTGTTCAAAAAAATATTTACTCTTATATATAAGAAAAATCATTCCATTTCTATAAATGGTTATGGAATAATTTATATGGTAATGTAAATAAATTAAAATATATTATATTTAATATGAAAACTATGAATGTAATGTATCTGTAGTTTTTTTCATTATGATATTATCATGGATAATAATAACTGAATTTGAATGAATGAACTAATTATTTATTGGATTCTATGATTCTTATGTATATGAGACCATTAACATTAATTCCTTTCATAAAATTGTATAAATCATACTACTATGAAGTCCATTCAAATGAATTTTTTATGTACATAGTTGCAAACATGAAGGGTTTTTCCAAAAGTTTTTTATCATGAGACTATAGATGCACTGAGGGGATTTCATTAAATGGTCTTCATCACAAATTATACAAGTGAAATTCATTAATCATATATTAAATAATCAACTTAATTCATAACCAATGTTCTTTATCATCATGTTTTTTATATTGAGTAATGGATTCATATTTATCATTAATTCTGGAGTTAATCAAATAACTATCAAAGTAAACATTGTATGTACATATGGTATATGATTAATCCAATAAACATTTACATGATAAAAAATGCGAATATTTGGGGTAAATTTAATGTCTAATGATCATAATAAAATAATCATTTCACAAGAATGTTTTTGAATACAGACTTGAAAAAAGGAAGTGATTGTCAATAATTTCTCTACACAAAATTATCATTAACAATCCAATGTAATGTTAAATGTTATATTAGTATAACATATACTCATATGGGTAAGAATCATGATTTTGTTTTGAAATTTATGAAATGAAATTGTGTAGAAATATCGTTAAAAACAATGTTGATCAAAATATCATTTTAATTTTGAAAAACACTTTGAAAATACATTTCTTTATAAATAAGATTTCAATTATATAAAAGAAGCTATAAAACATTTGAGTGGTCATGATGGTTGGAAAATCCATTCAATCAATACATGTTAAAAACACTCTATCATTATTTTTTTAAATCAAAATAGGAATTATTTTAAAAAAAATAAGATTTCTTTGAAAACATTTTTTAATATTAAAAATTGGAGAAAATTCTTTAAAATAACCTTTTGAAATGTTAAAAGAAATATTTTTTTTATAAAACATGGTTTAGAATGAAAAAATATTTCTGACCAAAGAAATTGGTAAAGCCTAATTTATGAAAAAATTCATTTACTAAAACATTGTATGTATATAAGAGTGGAAAAATGTTACTACTAATTTAATATTTCATTAATAATTAAATAAAAAGAAAATGAAAGTGTTTATTAATAATATTATTTAAAATGAAAATTATCTCACAATTATAAAAGTGGTGGTAATGAATAGTATTAAATCACATATAAAATTTATGTTTGAAATAATTTGTTTTTAAAAATTCTGAAATGAATTTCAATATCAATTGAGTATAAATGAAATAATTTTTAAAAAATAATTTTTCACAGAAGGAAGATAACATTCATAAATTTATTTAATTATTCATTTATTTAAATTAAATTTATATGCTATAAATTATGTAAAATGTTGTTACATTCATACAAAATATTTCATGGGAATTATAAAAGAATCAAAATTTAATTATACACATAAAAAGGTGTATTTTCTAATGGAATGTTTTCCAACATTAATTTTCAGACATGTTTTTAAAATGTATTTTGACTAATAGAATTTTTATTTTAAAAAATTAAAAAATTCCAAATATATTATTGTAAAAATATCTAAGGTTTAATTTTTATTCTGTTTCTGAAAGGATTTTTTTTCCAGATTTCTCAAATATATAAACTATTATTTGAGAAGTGAAATTTCATATAAATAATTTATAGTGTAAAATTATATATTTAATTAGTTGTAAAGTAAAAATTGATTAAAAATATATCTATGAATACAGTTTATTTAATATGAATAATTTATATATTTTATTTAAAAAGATGAACCTTGTAAACTTCTATGAATTTTCACATAAAAACCATTATCTCGACACATCTACGAGATAAATTTTTATTTTATATTTTTTTTTTCATTTTTTTGTTTTGAATTTTTAAAAAATGATTACATATATGGAATACGAATAATTTATAATTTCAAATAATTACGTAATAATTTTTAATACAATTTTTAGAGGATGTAGTTAAAATTAATTTTAGAGATTAGTAGAAAAATGTGTTTACCATGGTATTAATATTAAATCTAAAGGTTCAAAATGACCTAGATACCATTACAACTCAAATTGGATGACCATGTTGGGATTATATAAAATACACTATCGATTTTTGGGCCATATTAGAGACAAATAATATGTAAAAAATGTGGTTGGAACACCATCGTTAAAAAATCAACATGTTTTTCACTCACCCTACTTATAAAAGCCCCTGTTACAGTTTTCACACCATTCAAAACACATTTTTTAGGAAATTATTAACCAAGTGACTCCATAAAGTCTCTAAACATGACACATATTTCTTATATTTGGTAAAAATTCATCCATGGATGACCTTTGTTGCAAAATAAACATAGATACATATTTTAAGTGCAATGTTCGTCAAAATGAGTTTTTAATATATTTCTATCTCCACCACCTCAAATAACATTTATATAATGATAATGTAATAAAATATATATTTATAATATACATATATGTTTTTATGTTAATGTTACTACATAAAACATTGTACACATCTATTAAAAGGGTTATAAAATCATCATTTGTGTGTGTGACGAACTGCGACCTCAAGAACCGATATCATTTGGTTTTCCATTACCACCTATAAAGGTTGTTAATAATGATTTAAATTATATTAATATATGATATTTTTAAAATTTTTGATGAATTAAGTCATAAATACATATTATATAACACATACCTTAAGACTTTCCATTTTTTGGGATTAGGATAATGTGGTTCATGTGTACGATGGACTACCGCCTCATGAAGCGATATGATTTATTCCTAATTTACATGGAATAAATTAAGTATGGGATTAATAAATATATTTTATATATTTGAAATAATAATTATACTGTATTGATAAATCATATATATACCTTATTTACTTTTCATTCATTCAATACAATAAAAAATGGAAACAGTGTCATGAAAACGTATGACCTACCGTCTTAATGAATGGTGTAAATCATTTAATACCACCAAATTTTATGAATTACTGTAAATAAATATAAATATAAATTATATTATATTTATATCATGTTTTATAGTTTGGATATACTAATATCATGTTCTCATTAACTGGAATAGAAAAAATGACAAAACATACTCAAAAAAAAGAATGCCATTACCTGAAAATATGTAAATTATGAAATATTATTAAAGAATGTATAAAAAATATATTTAAAATGTATCATATATGATTTCATATATATTAATTTAGTTTTTTAACAATTTAATTACATTATTAAAACCACTTTTTTGGATTATAAATCAATTATGCCCAAAATGAAAGTGTGATGTAAGGGACTTTGTCACAATTTCATTTCATTGAAGAATATCATATTATTATAAATATATTTTATTTTTTATATTTAATATACTACCACATTTTACTTAATATAATTCTTAAAGCATAATTTTATTTTATAATTGAATTAGGATTATATTATTTGATGAGATTTTTTACTTAATGATACCAAGTGGTAAATAATTTGGTAACTCATTTTCTTTTCATTGAGTTAAACTTTAATATCATTGATTATAATATTCTATGATCCTATGTAAAATTAATTTTGATTGTTTATTAACAATTAAAACAATTTATGTGTACTTTCTATTAATACACATAATATATTGATTTATTATTTCCTAGATATACATTATGATCATTTTTATGGATTAATTGAAATTCTATTTCTAATCGATATTTTTTAATCATCAATTTACATTGAAAGAAACATCATAATAAAATTTAATAAATTATCTAATTTTCTTCAATATTGGTTCTGTTTTATCCATTTCAATTGATATTAAAATTTTGTAAATCATTATTACTTAAAATTAGGGGAATTTTTTTAATAATAGTTGACATAATTTCTATCTTTAGTATGAAATATTATTTCATATTGAAGAATGTTTTCTTAAAAAGGTTTAAAAAAATTTCCATTATCATTTTCAAATTTATTTATTAAAAGTCATTTTAACATTTATTTTAAAAATTTAAAAAGGTTTATTTGTGTCTCTTTCTGAACAAGTGACTTTACAAACCTTTTTAGAATGAAAAACGAATGTTCTTTTTTTACCTTGTATGTTAATTGGCCATAATAAATTCCTTGATGTTTAATTTTCAATTTAAAATGAATATTTTATTGTTTTTTTTCAAATTTCTCTATAGTAGAGAAGGATTTCTGCAATTATTTTTAGAATGAAAATGATATTTCCATCAATCACTTTTTAGGGATATTTTTATGGTAATTTTATTCATCAATGAAAAAATCATCCTAATTAATATAATTAGTATACATTTTATTAATTCCAAACTTATTCTACCTATGGATAAATTATTTTTATTTTAACTATGGATAATATTATGATTTAGTTCGATGAAAATTTTTAATCATCAATAATGTCCCCAAAGGTTATTTAATTTCATGTGGTAACTAATCATTTAATTTCCCAAAAATATCCAGAATATTTATTTGGGATTTAATTTTTTCCTAAACCAAATACCATTTTTACATATCGTGTTTACATTGAAAGTATTTTATTAACTAGTGAAATAATGATAAATAGAGATCTTTTACTCAAAACTGATATTTCATAAGGCATATTGTACATGATTTAAATCCATTATTAGATATAAGAGGATTTTTTTACATTTATAAGAAATTTTAGGGACTATTTAATATAATCCCCTCAATGAATCTATAGTCTCTTGAGATGAAATTAGTGGAGTCAAACCCCATGCATCTATAACCAACTAATTTAAACAGGATATGTGATTGTTCTTTATAGTTGTGTGTGGCGAATGGTATTAAAAAAAATAAGATGGGCATTAATTTTTTTTTAAATCATCATGATGAAAGATCAGAAGGGTATATTTATCATAATCTATGGAATCATGACATCCAATAATTTTTAATTTCATATAATTTAGAATTCTATTATACTTATCCATCAGGTTTACCGTATGATTGGATCCATATATGATTTTAATTATTAGTTTATTGATTAATTTTTATGTGTTTTTATTTATTTACCATTTCATATTATTTTTGAATTTCCTTCTCAGTTAATGAATAAATGGAATGTGTTCTTAGTAATTTACATTTATGTATTAATTATGCTTTATGATTCATTATTTCATTATCTTTAATTAAGCATTATGATGATTTTGAGCTCACCATTTTTGTCATTTCACAATGATTCCATGAAGTTTAAAAAGAATGATACAAAATGACATTATAGATGTAATAAATTTGCACTGAGAAATAATATATGTTGTAATTTGTGTATTATGTTATAACATAACAGTCATGTGTGTATATAGTTTACTAAGACTACTAAACTAATATGACCTCTGGGATTTAAATCATATATATATATTCTAATTTAATGATAGTGGGAACCATATATGGGATACTCTAATAAAGGAAACTAAAATATTTATCGCATATGTTTGTTAATCGCATCTATAATATATTCCATGTAAAATTTGACTGAATCACATCACTTTGTGTGGTACTGGTCCACAATACACCTAAGAAATATTATAATATTGAAATAAATGGAAACCTTGATGTTATGTATAGAATAATAATTAAATAATCCTAATAACATCTTAACAATCATTAATATATAATTTATAAACTATATGTGCATCATAATTCATCACCTTGATAGTTAGTAATGGGCAATCAAATGATATCGGTTCGTGAGGGAGTAGTCCATTGTACATAAGAATAATTATTTTGTAACACATTTGATGGGTGTGTTTGAAGATGTAGGTTTAAACATTATAAGAAATATATATATATATATATATATGATATTATGATTATTATAAATAATTTAATGAATATTTTTAAAGGTGATAGAGAAGAAAATAATATAAAAATGTTTTTCAAAGAACATGATCTCTTTGACCGGTATCCTCCTTATCATTGCTCTCAACCATTCATAGGATGTATTCATTACCAATATAAGGTTCTAAAACAGAGATTGGTAATATGGGGACATGATTTTCATGTAGTGGCTAAGCCCAAGTGGTTTTAATGTGTGATGACCAAAGTAGAGTGGTTTGCCATTTATAAGTAGGGGAGGGGAATCAATTGGCATTTTTCCAAACATATAAAGATTAAATAATGCACAAAATCCGTTCCATGAACGTTTATGGTTGGAATATGGATATAAAATTGTGGGTTTATCAGTTTTGGGTTACTCTAACAACACACATTATAACGTCAATTACAATATAAACTAGTTCTTATATTAATCATAGTAATTATTTTTATCTATTTTATATATTTATTTTGGTATAAAGATATGTTTAGGATATTATAAAATATAAATTTTGATTTTTCCAATTAATGAAACAAGTTTTCCAAATTCAATATACAATAACAGGAAATATCTAATTTATTATTAATCCCACAAAATGGATAAGAATGTCTGTCTTTAATTTAAATATGATCAAAATATTACTATGTTTTTATATCTATTATCATATTGAAATTTTTCACAATGACATAAATTTTATTATTATTTTTATAATGGAAAATAATACAAATTAAACCAAATTTAATATATAATTTAACATTATAAATAATTTAAAAGAAAATACTGTTTCAAAATAAAATTTAGTATTTTTCCATATTCATCAAAAAGCAAAATGTCTCACATAAATCCAGAAAATCTTATCCCAAAGACAATATTGATATTGCAATTTCACAAATGAAGATTATTTTTTTAATAATATTTATCAAATATCCCAATTTTTTTAAAAAAGTATGCCATTAAAGGAGCCAAACTACCTCTAGAGAAATATTTTATGTTTAAACTTTGATGTTCTCATACCCTATGCAATTTAAATCAATTGAATAAATGAATTTTTTTTATTAAATTTATTATGTAACATCATAATATGTTAATCATTTTAATAAATTTTCATTTAATTGTTTATTTTGTAATTAAAATAAAGAAAGTATAATTTTACATATTCTTTAACATTTTCCTTAATCAAATATGGGTTTTTGTATATTGAGACAAAATATTAACATTATTTAATTAATTGACATGTATGTGTACAAATATATTTATATATATTAAATAAATATAATTTCATAAAATATATAAAATATATTATTCTTTAAAAATAAGTACATTTTTCTAAATCCCATGTATTAATATTTTATATTTTTGATACATTATTACATTTCTTCAAAAAGTAAATAATCAAAACATTAATTTAATTTTTGAATAGAAAATATATTTTATATGTCATAATGGTTGTTATATTAAAGATTAAATATTTACGACATGTAAAAATTATGTTTATAGAATCCTGAATTTTGAATTAAATGATATTATTTATTTACAATATCTATTAGAATTTATTATATATAATATTATTATTATGTTAATAAAATCTCATAATAATTATTTCCAATGAAATCTCTATTGTAAAATATTAAAAAAAATTGATTCTTTGGTTCTTTTTGAAAAAAATTTCCAAATTGAAATTATAAATATTTACAAAAAATTCAATTACAACAAAAAATAATAATTATTATTTTAAATTTTAAAATGATATATGTTAAAAAGGATCATTATACATTTAGAATTTGATGAAATATTTTTTATGGGAATAAAATTATATTTTTGTAATTAATTTCAGAAAAACATATGTTTTACAAAAAATCATTATCCATCCCTCTAAACCAGATAGGGGACCCCTAAACACCATTGTGGGAGCCAAGTGGGTCCACCATCTGGAGAAGGAATCCCCATCCCTGTCCAACTAGCGCCATGGGATCTAGTCCCTTTACATGAGACATACCATAAGACAAATCCCATAGGGCTACATATATGAAGGTATATAGAATAGATGGGACATGGCCCATGTGTATAGATTATGAGAAAAATGTGTTGGGCCCATGTATAATATTCATCCGTGGCTAAACCTGTAACATTATGTTGGCCATCAATGGATACAAATTTAATTATATGTGAGAGACTAGACTTCCATTATTTTCATATGGGATCACTAACCGTGTCGACATTTCCAAATTTTAAAAATATCCACTTAATGTGGGTCAACACGATCAATCAAATCATGGTCATTTGATTCCCTTGTCATTATATTCCTTATAACCACCCCCTCTGTTAAGATGGATTCCTCTAGACACCGTTCCAGTGTGGTGATCACTATAATCCCTATATGGGTTTCCTCATCTCTAGCTTTCAGTTCAAGGAATCCATGACATGATGAATTAAGTACACTATGCTGCAATTCTCGATTTTCCTTGGTGAAATTGACATGACCTCGATCTTTTTTCATGGGTCTCAACCCAACATTACAAAAATATCAATTATAAAATATTAATAATCTTAATCATCCCTAAGAGTCTAGGAAGAGTTAATATAAATATAAATTTATATGTATATAAATGGTTTCATTTAACCCATGATGATATATATTCATTTATATAATTATATTTATAAAATATGAATGCATTGTCTCACCGTTCCATGAAAACCTATGATTAAACCCTAAAAATATTAAAAATCCTCATATAGGATTATTATATCAACTAAATAGATTATTTAATTTGTACCTTGACTCCAAAAACCATATTTAAATGAATATTTAGAAGAAACCCCTCTTTGGTCACTAGAAAAAAGGCCATTCCCTACCTCTTCTATTATCCATCAATTCTTCAACCTTTTTCTAGTTCCCAAAGAAGGATGAATAACTTCATGTGATTTGGTTCTAGTGAAAAGTGAGGGTATATATATATATGTATATTATTTTAAAATTTTATTTTTATATTTAATGAACCTTTATATGATAATTATTTTCAAACTCCAGGATTGTTAACATCACGATTTTTAATTATGTACGTAGCGTGATATTCATGATCTAGTAAGGTCATAAATATATTTATATATGTTTAATTTCTATATAAAATATTATTATTTGACATCTATTCAAGAAAATATTTTCAAATATATATTTATATATGGAATTTATACAATTCACAATGTTATAAAATTAATTATATTTATTACTAAATGTCTTATTTTGTTATATATACACATAAATAATTATGTATAATTTTATCATTTTAATAATTTATATTATATATATCTAAATATATTCAGTTTTCAAATTATGATCTTACTCAATTAAGTGTTTTCAAATTATGATAATTATATAGTGAAATATTTTTTCAAAAATATTACTTTTTATGAATTCTTATGTATAATATAATATTATTTCAAAATTTTATGATAAGAGCATAATTACATTTTGATTGTGATTTCTCAAATGAAATATTATTATATATGATGTTAAAAGTATTATATTATGTGAAGTGAAATTTTACAATTACTACTATTTTTTATAAAGGATTTATATCTTCAAAAAATTATTTTATATATAAATAGATATTTTCGATCGTAAAATATCCAATTATTTAAATGACGATATATTCTTTTTATTCAAGGAAGAATTTTAAATGATTAATTATATAATTTTATGTAAAATTTTATGAAAAATTATTTTATAAGATTATGAATGTAATGTAATTATATGGATGTTTATTATACTTCCATTAACATTCCATGGATATATGAATAGACTAGAGTTATAAGATTTAATTACCAAAAATTTAGAAAACCATTTTTTTGGATGTGAATATATATATATATATATGTATCGATTAATATATATATATATATATAAGTTCAAATATATATATATATATATATATATTTCATAATGCATTTTCATGTTTTAGAATGATTAAAACTACATTGAATATAAATGTATATAAAAATAATAGAACAACATGTTTCATAAAATATGGAACATGGAAATTTGATCCATTATTGTTAATTTGGGAGTCATCATATCTATTTGGAATGGGTTATTAAAAATAGCCTTCAAGGATTCAAGTGACCTCATGGTTCTGTTTTCCAAATATTTCACAAAATTTTCATAAAAATCATAGAATTATTTTATTTGAATATTTCATATCATAGAGAAAATATGTTGAAAGGTATTGTAATTTTTTCAATGTTTCATCAATTTCAATGGTATTATAATTTTCCAAAAAATAATTATATTAATTGGTATCTTATTGTTTTCCAAGAATAATTATTTTCAATGGTATTATAATGATTTCAAAGCATATATATTTGAAAATTCATATATCATTGGTGTTTTTAATATAATATTTTTAAAATTATAATTCTTTCCAATAATCTCTTTATGTTATTTTACAAATTCATCTTTTGAAAACACTAGAATTTCATTTTTGAAAATAATATATATCAAATATTTGTTTTTAAATAATGAATTTTTTTTAAATAGGGTTTTAAATGTATTTTTTAAATGGGGTTTTCTTGGTTTTTAAAAACCACTAACTAGAAAATTATGTTCTCCATATGTTCTTAAAAATATTTTTAGGATCACTTATATGTTTCAAAAACAATTGATTTCATATGTTAGTAGAATTAGAAAATTTCAATAGATTATTTTTATATTTTATTTAAAATCACATAATATATAATAAAAGTCCTTTTCCTCCAAATTATAGCCTGAAAATGATCCTTAGTTTTATAATAGAATTCATATTTTTTATTTTTTTTAAAAAATAAAAAGCCTTTTTTTTTCAGAAGTACACGTCTTTAGACTTTTCATTATTTAGGAATGGATTTGTTTAGATTGCTTTGGAGATTTGAATGTTTGGTTAAAAATAGGTTATGTTTCTATGTATATTATTTTAGTAAAAACCCTTCTTTACATCCTTTCCGATTGAGTAAAAAATCATGAGACAGAAATATACATCTTAACACCCTCTAATTAAGTGGCCTTTTGGAATACAGAATTATAGTGACTTTATTTTTCAAAATTCTAAAATTGTATTTTGGAATTCTTATAATGTAAGAGAACAGTATTTTATTGAGATATTTCATTTAATTGGGTAGAATGTATCATTCAAAAAATTAATGAATTTTTTTAATTATTGATTGAATTAATTTTTTTATAATTAGAATGAAAAAAAGGTATAAATTGATATAAAGAAATAAAATTTTCTTATTTAATGAACATTTTGATTCGAAATTTAGATACAATATTAAATTTATTCAAATAATGAATATATAAGTATATAAATATATTTATCTTCATTAAATAAATGTATTTTCTTATGATAAGCTTAAATATATGATTTTCAATTTAATTTACATTTTTTTGAACCTCATGTTTTTATATTGTATGTTTTGGAAATATTAATACTTCTAATAAGAAAATAAATGATAAATATAGTAATAATTTTTTTTAAAAAATATAATTTAAAGTAATGATTGATATAATATTTATGATACGTTATTTTATATATGTAAAAATTAATTTTTAAAATAATTTATTTTGAATTAATGTTTATTTAATATTTATAATGTTTATTATAATAGATTTATATGTAATACATATATTTGATTAAAAATATATAGTAAGATTTATTTTTACTAAAAAATTATTTTAATATATTATAAAACATAATTTTTTGGTACTATGTTTGAAAAATTAATATATTTTAAAATCTAAAATTCTATATAAATTAAATTTTCATATTTAATAATACAAAGTAATAAAAAAATCATAAATTTAGTGTTAAAACTGATTATATTTAGACGTTTAAGACTAAAATGGTTAATGTTAAAATAATTTTATTTTTTCATTCATGTAATAATTAAAAATTATTAATAAATATTTATCCAACCCTCTTTGAAAAACCATGGGACCCCTAAACACATTTTTGTGGCACAGGTGGGTTGACCACAATAAGTGCTTAACTCTAGGCTTGCTCGAGTAGAGTAAGAGTATCATGTCTCATATCAGGAGGCATAGATAAGGCTAAATCCAATAGGGATATGAATAGGTGTGTGATGGGATACAACCCACATGTATAGGTTAGAAAAAATAAATTCGGGGCCCATTTATATGGCCCATCGGGGCAGACCCTATTACAATATATTAGCTTATAGGGGAGGCACATAGATTATATGTTAGCCATTGAGGTTCCATGATTTCGATGTGGGGTGGCTTATCATGTGCATTATTTAATCATTTTAAATCCCATTGAATATTTTTTATAAATTGAACTATGATAATTCAATTCCACAATCACAATCTCTCTCACAACCTCCCACCTCTATGTTATTCAGACAACATCCTTAACATTCCTATCCAGTATCTTTATTTCAATCATTCAAGCCAATGTGTCCTTGTATATAATTTATTATTCATGGCATCCAAAAAACAGTTATCTAAACATAGTGTGTTACATGTATCATATTTTATATGAAAATAAGAATACACCCTTGATCTATCTTCTGGGGTCTCATCCCCATTGAACCGAAAGATCATTTATCACCCATTCACCTTCGATAACTTCCAAAAGAATCCTATAAAAGTCAATAAGAACAAAAATTCCTATTTATATAAATGGTTTGTTTAATGTCAGAATGATATATATATAGATATATATTTATATTTTTATTTAATTAAAACAAACTATTTTATCTTTTCTTGAATGCCACAGATTCAATTTCCCAGGATTCAATGCATTAAAATATGCTTATATTCAATGTAAAACTAACGATTTACATCCCAAGTTCAACCCCAAGAGCCATTATAGTCGGAATGGCAGAGGGAACACCTCTTAGGACACTAATACAAGATCCAACCTCTTTTCATCCATCCCTCCCCCATATCCCAACTTTTTTGAGTACCCTAAGTTGGAAGAAGATCTTCCATTGTTTGGTTTTATACAACAAGTAATGGTTTATATATATATATATATATATATGTATATATTATTTTCAAATTTCTTGTTTATATTTTCCAATAATATATATGAGTATTATTTCAATACTATGGGATTATTTACATCATGATTTCTATTAATTTAAGAATATTCAATCTTATGTTTATATTTGTTTAAATTTATATGCATTATATTAGAATATTAAATTTTTCTAAGTCTTATAATTATGTAATAAAGTATTTTCAAGTCTATATTAACCTATTGAGTGAATAGTTTTTCAAATTAATAATAAATTATATTTATTTTAATTCATAATATTTTGATATATATATATATTATAATTAGTCATTGTATCATTTGAGTGAGTAATATTTCATGTATTTACACTTACCTGAATTCGGCATTATGATATTACTCATGTAGATATTTTGAAATTATATTTATGATGAAATAATTTTTTTAATTAATATTACTTATTTTGATTTTATTCATATGATATAATTTTATTTCAAAACTATATGTTTAGAAAATAAATGAATTTTTTAGGATTGTTCAATAAATGGAAATTGTATGTATATAGTTAAAATTATTATATTATGTGCATAGTAATTTTAAAATTATTTAATTTTATGTGAAGAATTCACATCTTGAAACAATTATTTTCTGTTTAGAATAATATTTTAATAATTCAAATATTGAATTAGGTAAATGGATCTCTAATGTTTTTTAAGGTAGAATTTTAATTGATAAAGTATATAATGTTTTTTATATTTTCAATTAATTTATATTATAGCCCTATGAATGAAAAGTAAATATATGGATGTCAATTTTATCATTATTAAAGTTCAATGTATATATAAAATCACTATTATCAAAAGAATTTCTTCGACCAATTTTTTGAATTGATTTACTATAGAAGGATATATGTATCAATTTACATATATATAGAAGTTCATAAATAAAATTTTAATTATTAATTATAATGTTTTTAAAATATTCCAAATATATTGAATATATACGAATATAAAAAGTATATTTCAAATTGATTTATAAATATTGACATTGGACCTTTTAAATATTAAAGGTAATTGGTCCCTAATCCTATCCCTATATAATTGTTAAGCCCATAAAGCCTTCAATGTTTCATGTTTCCTCATTTTCCCCAAATATATCATAATATTTTTTAAATAATAACTACATTATTTTATTTATAAATTTATTTTCAATGTGTGTGAATTTTGAATGGAATTAAAATGTTTTAAAAGTATATTTGAAATCCAAGTTTTTATGATTCCCTCAAAGACAATATATTTTCATAGGTACGATAAATATTCCATTGAATAAATAGTTTTGAAAGAATTATAATTTATTCAAAAAATAATTATTTTCAATTCTATTTTAGAAATGTGTTTTCATTATATGTTTTTTCATAATTATATTTATTTTAAGAAAATGCATAAAATTGTTTTCTAATGTAATATTTTAAAAACAAAATAATTTAATTTCCAAAAACTATATTTAACAAATATGAATTTTGATATAATGTAAAAGGGATTTAGAAATATTTTTCAAAGGTATTTTCATAATGTAATATCAATTTTTTTATAACCCCTTATTAGGAAATTAAATTCACTACGTGTTCTGAATAATGTTTTCTAGATCATTTAGAAGTTTCTAGAATATTACATTAACTTAGTATATGATTTCATAAAATTTCAATTTTTATTTTTAATATTCACTTGTACTTTTTTATTACATTTTAAAAAAAATATACAACATTATTTTTTACTAGATATAGATGTTTTGGCCTTGGAACCTTATATATAATATGTTACCTTCATTATTATCATACACTTATAATAATTATTTTAAATTATTATGATAATACACCTTTGGTTCAAAAAATTAGTTTTTAATAAAAATATAACCTTTTTGTTCAATGAATTTTTATATTCATTTATAATTAATTAGTAACAAATGAATTAATAAAATTAATTTCATAAAATATTTAATCCTATTAATATAATAAAATTTAATGTATTAGAGATATGTTTCATATCATGTTATAATATTAATAGTTTTTCATAAAAGCTTTTATTGCATGTAATGCAAGATATCAAAGAACATTATTGTTTGGTGGAATGTAAAATAACTCTGTATTTCATGAACTGAAAGATATTGAATATATTGAATTTATTGAAAATATTAAATATATCATAATTTCTTGGGATGTTATATTCTTTATACACTATGTGATTTATTCCAATCACTTCATAGAAATATATTTTTATATTTTAAAATTTTGGGGTGTTACAGTCTCCACACAATAAATAAATTTATTCCTGGTAATTTTAAAACTATCTTTCTAATAAAGGGTTTAAAATTTTGAAATACCATTTTTGAATTAGAAACATTGTAAATGGATTAATACAGTATCCAATTAATAAGAGAACATGGGAAGTAAAAATGTAATGTAACTATGATCCTATGTAAGAGAATATATGTTAAAAATGAAATCACATTCACGAATGAAAAGCATAAATAATTATAAAGCACGATTGAGGACATTGATCAAATGAATATGAGCGATAACTGGAATGTTGAGGGTCTACAAAACACAAATCTTTTTGGATTTAAAATACCATCTAATTCATCAGGTATGAATATAATATGAAATCTTTTTTGTTTTAAGAACCATTTCATAATGTTGATGGATTTTTCTTTTGTCTAATAATATACGGAAATGTAAAAACCCATTACAATTCTATTAGGAATGTTTGTATATATTCGTTTTGTTTCCTTTTTTGGGGTGATTATATTTGAAACTAAAATGGGGAGGACACCTGTATCTTGGATGTCATGATTTTTTTTTGAAATTTTTGACATTAACCTGTAGTTTCTATAATTCATTGGGACATTAAATGAACTATAGTGGAATTACACAAAGTGTAATTCCATCTAGATCGAAAATGTGAGTTGAATATATATTGTGATAATGGTACATGTCATGACAGGGTTACATATCATTTAATCTAATAAATCATAATTACATTAAAATAGTGAATCATTTTTCATGATAATAGAAAATGAAATAATTTCACAGTGTGTATATTAAGACATGCCCCATAATTCAGTAAGATTATAATTTTTGGAATCATATGGGTGTTTGAGGATTCATTCACTTTTTCAACCTTCTTCTGTTGAATATATATCTTACTCTAAATGATTTTTATGTTTCATTCCTATCCAGATCACTTCATTCTATTATTTATCACTATTCTAGAATTTTTTCTTCACATCGGGTATGTGTCACTTCAGATTAATCTCATGTTTTTCATCAAGATCTCTTTTTGTTATTGTTTTTTATTTGGATTTTATTTTATATCAATCCATTATAGTATCTTTTTCTATATTTTCTTTGATGTAATATATTGTGGTTTCAAATCTATATAGTCAATTTTAGATAGGTTTTCTACATCCTTGACATTGGTGGATCTGTTCAAATATTCTTATTTCGTGAATTTCTTCTTGTTGTTGTTGTTGATTCCTAGATATTTGAAATTTAAATTTATGTGTTTAAATTTAAAAGGTTATGTGATCAAATTTAAAAAGGTTTTATTTCATTGAAAACAAAATTTCTAGTATTTTCCAAGTAAAATTGTTTTCCAAGGCCTAAAATAGATTTACTTTCATTTGAAATATTTTTAAAAATAAGTGATCATGTTTTAAAAAAATAAATTATCAGACATTGCACTGTGGGAACATTTAGTGAGTTGAAAATGAGACACAGGTAACCTTATTGTGTCAGAATGTACATGGAGGTAACCTGTTTTATATTGATGGATTGTGTCATGACTCGATGTTAGTTGGAGACTAATTTTGTAATTTTTAACTTTTGATTGTCCAGTACATATTATCTCATATGATTGAGCCTTAATGGAAGAATTTTTTTCCTTTTATTTTATTTATATAATGATAAATTTTTTTATTGATGTTGGATCACATGGAAGTATATATTTCATTATATTTCCCTAATTGTTTCAGTCATTAATAAATAAGACATGAAATTTATGAAAAACATATGTAATTTTTTATAAATTTTTTCAAGTGGTTTTATTTTAAAAATTCCATTTATATGTTATTTATATTAATGCTATGATATGTCAAATTTTTATATTAGGACATGTATATATAAATTGCTGTTTTTATAGGATCTCTTTCCCTCACAATATTTCATCAATCATCTGTCTATAGAACTAGTTTTTCATGAAAAATGTAATGTCATATGTATTCAGAATCATCCATGTTTCTTTTTATGACTCCCTTTAGATTTTTCATGGTTTAGAGGTGAATATTTAACACATTTAGACATATCGGCCGAGAATAGATTAACTTTTCAGGTTTCCATGATTGTATAATTTTAATCTTACATTTTTTTCCATTCATATTCAGATTGTATTTCTTGTTTCACATATATATGAGACTTATTTTGTTACTATTTTTTACATCACCCCATAAAGTGGTGACTCAAGTGACTTCTATTGTTGGCCTATGTTGGTTTGTTATAATTTGGTAGAAATGAATGTTAATCATTACGAGGTGTATGAAAACCATTAGAATTGGTTATAAATCTTTGATATACATGAGTAGGATCATCAACATTTTGATAGTAGGTGCATAAAATGGGGCTATCTAGTTCACTCTTTTGACGGAATCCATGTTTACATGGGTGGTCATTAAATATTTACTATGTATGAGACCTAGCATTCCTATTTTAAAAAAAATTACAGTAAAATTACATAAATTAGACTATGTACTATGTATGGGGACTCCATATGTGTATGGTCGTTTGAATTTACTATGTGTATAATATATTGGGATGAACCTATTCCTTTCAATGAGTGTCTCCTCTTAGTGATATAATTCATATATTCTTTAATTTTTTTTAATTTTAAAGCACTATTTTGGATTCTAGGAGTTACTTTAATGATTTTCTTATTTTCTCTAAATGTAATTGTTGTTGAATTATATTTATCAGATAAAGGATCCAATAAATACACTTCTAAATATGATAGGGGAAGTTGTGATGTAGGATCTCTAGGTGGATCCGGTGTTGGACATTTACTTATTTGAAGTATGGATCTGTACCACTCATACTATGGGGCCAACTGTCATAGTGAACCTAGGGTGTGTAGTGGAGTATATCTCATATTTTATTATTAAGCATCAAACTGTCTTCTATGATGATAAATGGACCAATAGATCATAATAATGGAATGAAATGATTGAAATAACCTTCGATGTTTTGAATAATTGTAATGATTCTTAGTAGGGTTTTCCACATATAAGATCAAAGGTCCATAAATAATATGGAAGATCTCAATAGAGAAATCAATGTTTAATGAATGTATTACTTCATTTTTTTATCAAGAAGATCATTAATAAATTGTTTTTTAATACAACTTTACATGAAAACATATTTGAGAGTTTTTTACCGTAGTGATAGGAATGCATACTATTCTGGAGTACTCCACCCATTTTACGGAGTTGGGGAATCAAGAAAAATATTTTATCATTAATTAATCATTGATGGATCAACAGATTGAGATGAGACTAGGGGTCAATATTAGGATGACTGTAGTTCTTTTGAACATTCAAGAATTCGTGATGTTTGTGGATAAAATATATTTACTGTGGAATAATATATGGGAGTACAGGTTCAGGTGGAGATTTGGTTGGTACATTCGTCTTCTATGGTACTTCTTCAGATTAGAAGTGGAATCACAATAGTTGTCACTGTTGCACAGGAAAAGTATCAAGCGAATATTTCTGGAATCATCACGTTATATACTACACATGTGGTAGGAATAGTCTTATCCATAAAAATTATATATAATATACATGGACATTTAATATATGTGTGAGATCTGGCCATATGATACATTTCTATGATAAGGTATCATGTGGATGAAAGGTGGTATCTAGTTTCAAAATAGGATAGAAGGTTCACGTTGATGTTCCCAAGGGTGGTGGGTATCATTCTTCACCCATGGGGGGTGCCCAGGTGGCCCTGTCTGAACAAATCTTTGTGGAAAATTCTACACAATAGGAATCTAAAGCAGGGAAAACTACCCTTAGTGATAGGGTATTTATTTCAACCTTTATTGTTCTATAGTTTATGGATGTTGGGGATACTTTTTCTTTTATGTCATCATATATTGTTGATATGTTGGGTTTTGATCATAACTTATGTTGTTCTAGATTAATTATTGATCACCTTTGGGAATTTTTTCCAAACAAGGTCTTAAATGGACCACAAGTTAGGTGGTGATGGTGGATTTAGAGGTTCTCTGGGATTTTTTAGTTTTTGATATTAACATATTTGACAAGATTATCAGTGTGGATTATATGAACAACAAAAATTCCCAGGTATATTATTATCTTCATCGGGTATAGTTCTTATTGGTCAATAGGGTCACTGGGGCCTTCCAGAGTAGTGGGACTCCAGATCAGGAAAGGCATGAAATATTTCTCCTTATTATGGAATTATATCTTGTTTGTTGTAAAATAAATTTCATGATGTAGATGACCCTTTATTGTCTAGTCAGATTACTTCAATTGTGTCTATATACCCTGAGGTGTTTGTAGATGATTTTCCTGATTTTTTGACATAGATATAGGTCATGTAAACAATTACAATACTAACTATAATGATTTATATTTAGATTCCATCCTATCAAAATCAACCATACGATTTGTTGGAACTTAAGTTCCATCTTAACGAGTAGGAGGAAAATTTATTTATTTTTCTGAGTGTGTCACTATGGAAATTATATCTACTCATTGCTAAAAAGTCATATAGAAGAATCCAGATTTGTATTGAATATATTACATTGAATTAGGTGACCATTAATAATATGTATATTTTCCTCATAATTGATGTTCTATTTGAGAAGAATATAGGGGGTCATTTTTTTCTATAAGTTACCTACGGTTAGGGTATTTAACACCCCATGCTTCCACGGTACACTTCTCATTGAATAATGTGATAGCGTGTGTTGTACGCAGCACCGAGTTCTAACACACCCTAACCAATCAAACTAGCCGTCACTAATAGTAATACCTACTTCTTCAAATTATATAAATTTATTTTTTAAAATGGACTTCATTTTTGGATTCGGAATATCAACTTTATCCTAAGGTAAAATTTTGGTACTTTTCGGATAAATTTAATATTTTGATGACTAGTGAAAATTACTAAATTTTAATTAAAAACAACTTTTTTCATAAAAATAATGAATAGTGATAAATTATGAATTTGAGTGGTTTTAATGTTTATTTAGAATAGATTTTTTCTCATTTAATATAATGTTGGTCATTGGACATAATTTTACAATTAAACCGGACATAAACAAGTGTAAATCTTTTGATAGTTATTATCTCTTAAAAACACGTTTTTTGTTTTAACAACGGGAATTAATTTTAAAATAATATCTGCCACTTCTGTGTATTGAATTTGGAAAAATGGATTCCATATTTTGAATCAGTATGTTCAAATTGTGTAAATAGGTAACTTTTATTTTTAGACATTTTGAATAATTATTTCGGTAAATATTTTATTTACCATGGTTAAGGGTAAATCTGGTAAATAAGGGTTAACAAATAATATTATAATAATACAAAATTACCCTAAAACGTGTCATAGCCTTATTTTTTCATACATGTTCGACCATAGGAATCTTTGGGTCAATTTTGGGACCCCATGGAGCCACTTGTTGGTGATAGGGACACTTTATTTTAATTAAGTTAAAATGAATACAAAAATGACACTAGCATATATATTTTAGAAACAAAAATTTACATAGGGTTATATATGATGGATTTTCGACTATAAATAATAATTAGAAAGAATAAACTATTTCCTAAATAATGATATTTTATTTATAATTTTTATACATTATATAATTTAATTTATTTATGACACAATGATGATGCAGTAATTACCATAATAGTGAAAAATTAAAATAAATGATTTTATAAATTCCCAAATAAATATAATTTGAAACTTTTAATGAATTAAACAAATTTAATAGGATAATATGACATATTAGGATTTATTTAATTGAATTTTTTTGATGTAATAATTCTGTTATGAGTTTCAAAAAAATCAACTATTGCATAGTGTCAAAATTGACATAAAAGAGTTTTTAAAACAAATATTATATTATTAATTGATATTAAATTCCTAAAAATCTAAGGTTCGACCAAGATACTTATATAATGATAGGTGTATCATTAATTGACCACTTGGGGGTCTCTTGGATGTATATAGTAAGTCTATTAACTATATTATATAAAAATACAAAGTGACATGGTAAATGTCAAACTAATTAACTAAGAGTTAATACTCAAAGATGAGGTTAATATAGTAACTCAAACCTGTCTAAATTCTATTGGTTGAATGGTTTTAGACCTATCCCTACCTTAACATTTAAATAATCAACTTTGGAGCCACTAGAAACCAAATATGAATTTATTATAAATTAATATTTCTAGCTTTTCCAAAGGTGCCCATCACCCCTCTTTAAAAGAGAACTCCTCCTTCTCATTTCTTCACACCTTGAAAGCCTTTTGGTTAGGCCATACTCTACCCCAATACTCTCCCAACATCCCACACTACAAACTAGAGGCCTAATTTTGATCAGAAATCCAACCTAAGGAGCCCTTTTGATCAAATCAAAAGGAAGAACCCGAAGAAGATGTTATGATTTCACCACCCTTTTCTAAGTTCCTTTCTTCTTCTACTTCTTCTTCCTTTGTTATTACCATTCTAAAATAATAACTCCAGTATCATACATATACTGTGATGTTGTTATAAATATGGTACAAACATATTCATTATTCTATCCACCCTTTGAATAACATGTCACCATACGTGCGTACGTACGGCTTACCGTCTCCACGTTGTGGTGTAATTGTTATTCAATATATTATTCTTTTTATGGGTATAATAATGATGTGTAACTCATGTAAATAATAAATAAAACATGTTAATGATTCTGTATATATGATATAACATCCATTTATATATTATTTTAATATCAAAAGAATGATATTGTCGCTCGTGCGTACGTACGGACTACCGTCTCCACGAAAGCGATGAGATTGATTCTCCATCGTATCCATTCAAGTATAATTATCATTTTATGATTTAAAAATAATGTTTAAGGACTTGATATCATTCTGAATATGATTAAGATACATCCTAGCCATTACAAACATGGCTTACGTAACAAAATATATAAAATAAAACAAGTAAGTTAACACCCGAAACAACGATAATACTAAGATATTATTAACAAATCAATGTTAAAAGATCATATATGATATCATATTAATGTATATGATTCATGTATAATTTAATAAAAATTATTTCACCATTATACAGGAGGTTAACCTATGCCAACCAAGGAAAAGTACATGGTAAGGGTTTACTTCACAATCTCTTCATTATCCGAGGTTGTTTATACGTAATAATATACTGGGACATCTTTATCATCCACATCCATGTTTCTTAAAAATGTATTCAAAAACATTTTAACTATTTTAAAGAATATGGGTTAAAGTCATTTATACCATTTTTTGACATTTTATAAGAGTTTTATGAATGAATCTTTCCGTCGTTTTCCAAACAAGGTGCTTTTAACCTTTTCGATAGAATTAAGGTAAGAATTTTTTTTATCTTATATGGCGGGTGCAGTTATTTTCTGCCATTATAAAATCGTCAAAGCTTCCCTTACAAGATTGTAATAATATTTTCCATGAAAATGTTTTTTTATAAATATATGACTCTTAAATTATTTCAAAATAGAAAGAGGTATTTCTCTAAAAAGGGTTTCGATTTCCTCTATTTCAACATCATTTGATAGATTTTATGCTTATTTGAAGTTGATTTATTATGATACAAGACTTCTATACTTTATTGAAGGTTTTGTGATATATTTGAATGTGGATGTGATATTTTTATACCATTCATAGTTTATGGTGAAAGTATTGACATTTCGTATGCTAGTTTTAATACGAATATTTATGTTATGTTTAAACCTTTTCATATAGGAATGAATTGGACTTAATATTTGATGGGTGGAGCCCGCTATAGCTCATCGATGCATCGGTAGGTCCCATGAGACAAACTAGTGTCTTGGCACAAGGCCTTGGAAAAATCTTATTTGTAGTCTTGGCACGAGGCCTTGGATATGTGGTTAGGATAGTCTGTTATTATGCATTCCATCATTATGAAAGTTGTTATTGATATTGCATGTGATTATTCGATTAGTAGAATATCCATGTGAATAAGTAAATGGAATTATTTCATTTTATTTTTTCCACACTATGTTGAAGTTCAAGTTTAAAAGGCTTTTGTTTTAGTTATACATTGTCTTAAATGTTTATGCTTATTTTTGAAAGTTTCCGCTATATTGTTATCCTTACTGGGCATTTGAGCTCACCCCTTTTCTTTGTTTTATTTTTCCAAGGATCTGAAGATGTAAGTTATGAATGACCTGCAGGGATTTTATGAGGGGGTGATAGTGTGGACTATGGTGACATTATGTTGTTGTAGTAGTTTTTCAATTTATGATTTAATGTAAAACTTTATGAATATATCTAGTGTTTCCAAGGCTACTAAACCAATCGGTATTTTTAGATTTGATCTTTCTTGTGATCATGCCAATGTTATGTAGTAATTCACCGACTCTGGGTAACTAGGGTTGGGGCGTTACAGTTGGTATCAGAGGAATTTTAGTACAAACCTTGGAAGGTAGATTTAGATAAACTTTGATTAGAGTATGTAGACCTAAGATGAACTTTGAGGATTAGTGTTGAAGAACTTCCTATAATTTTGGTATTGTATAGATATTGTGAGTTTTCCGAGAAATACATCCCTGTATGGATATGAACAGGTAGAGGCGGCTCTGGCACAGATGTACCTAGGGGTAAAACCCGAAAACACAGCTTTGAGCTAGACTCGAACGAGAACTAGTGAACGACAACAGGCCTTGCTTCACTCATGGTTACGCCACTCCTGGGGGATATGCTTAGGATAACTATCATTTTCTTTACAAATCATTATTATGGGTTTATGAGTATATACTTCCTCAAAGAAAACATTCTTATGATTATGGATTATATCCATAAATAGTTCAATTTATGTTAAGTGTTTTATAAGTATGGGATTATTTATTTTTATTCATAAACTGATCTAGTTTATGCCATTGTTTAGAAAAGGGGCCTAGTGGATGAAATGGAAATCTTATCAATGCACGCACTCCATGTAGAGATTTCCCTCCTGCTCAAGATAATTATAGTGGAGTTGGTGATGCAACTGGTGCCGATCATCTAATCACCATACTGGGCCAACTCACTCAGGTTATGAATAATAAACTTACCCATATGGAGAACCCTGATCCGCAGCATGGAGGATCAATGTTATATCGATTCATGAGGAAAAACCCACCAACGTTCAATGGGAGAAAAAATCTCTTAGTAGCTGAGCAATGGATAAATTCCCTATAGAAAATATATCAGGATTTGGGGAGTAGTGAAAGGGAAAATGTTATCATGGCAGTTTACCGCCTCACTGGAGATGCTGATCAGTGGTGTTCAATGATTAAAAATACGAAGGAAGATGATTATGTATCAAATATTGAATGGGGGAGTTCAAAGATCTGTTTTTAGAAAAATACATTCCTCGCGACCATCGAGCAGATATGGAAAGGCAATTTCTGAGTCTGAGACAGAAGGAGGATGAGAATGTCGCAAAGTAAGAGGATAACTTTACAAGGTTAGCAAGGTATGATAGAGATTATATACGTAACCCAAGAAGTAAGATTGATCATTTCTTTGATGGGTTAAAACCATTTCTCCGTCGAGCATTAGTCTCACAATCCTTTTCATCGTACGAAGACATTGTCTCATGTGCTATTAAGAGAGAAAAGGAATTCTCTAAGTCTTATGACTTTAAAGAAAATCAAGAGAAGAAGAGACCTGCTGCTCAATCTGGGAATGGAAATAAGGGGAAGAAGGGAAAGGTTGAATATCCATCCTATGGTATATGTGGTAAGATACACCCTGGTACTTGCTTGAAGGGAACCAGAGTCTGTTACAAGTGTGGTGAAAAAGGCCATCAAGCTTGTGATTGCAAGGGGAAGAAGGGAGCTACGAATGTTCAGTGCTATAATTGCTGGGATATGGGGCATTATGAAAATGAATGTCATATGCGTTAGGAGAACTTACCTCAAAATAGCCAAGGGATCAAGGCCAAGCTTATGCTTTCACTACTGCTGAGGTAGAAGCTCCGAAGGACGTGGTGGCAGGTAATTTAACGGTTTCCTCAAGTTTAGAAAATGCATTATTTGATTCTGGATCATCGCATTGTTCCATATCTTCCCAGTTTTCTATGAAAATTAGATATTTCCAATTTGATTTAACAAGGGAGTTGTCAGTTAAAACTCCTAAGGGAAGTATCATTGCAACAAAGTTTTGTGAATAAGCCCCCATTAGAGCACATAAATGTTCTTTATCTGCTGATCTCATCGTCAAACCTATGATTGAGTTTGATATAATCCTCGGTATGGACTGGATTTCTGATTATGATGCAAAGATTTATTGTAAGAAGAAAGAGGTTACGATTCTTGATGATGATGATAAGGAACACATTATCTTTAGAGCAGAATCGTCACCGCCTAATTCTTATCTAGATCCACCCCCGGTTGCTCAACTAAATTCAATTATTGGGGAGAAAGAGAATGAAATAACTGTGGGTGAGGAAAGGAATGTTAAAATAGAGGATGTACCTATTGTGAAAGAATATGTAGATGTATTTCCGGAAGATTTACCTGGTCATCCTCCAGAACGAGAAGTTGAGTTTTACATCGATTTAATTCCAGGATCAAGCCCTATATCAAAGACCCCTTATAGAATGGCCACTGTGGAATTAGTCAAACTAAAGAAACAACTAGAGGAATTGAGTAATAAGAGGTTTATTTTCCCTAGTTTTTCTCCATGGGGAGCCCCTGTTCTTTTTGATAAAATGAAAAATGGATCTATGAGGTTATGTATTGACTACAAGGAGATCAATGCTATAACACTAAAGAACAAGTATCCCTTACCACGCATTGATGATTTATTTGACCAACTGCATGGAACACAATACTTTCCAAATATTTACATTCGATCTGGATACCATCAGTTGTGTGTGAAGAAGGAAGACATTCCAAAGACATCATTTCGAACAAGGTACGAGCATTATGAGTTTACCATAATGACTTTTGGATTGACTAATGCACCGTCTGTATTCATGGATCTGATGAATATAGTTTTCAAGGAATATCTCGATGAATTTGTGGTGGTATTTATTGATGATATCATGGTATACTCAAAAATCTACGAAGATCATGAAAATCACTTGCGCATTATCTTGAAGACTCTGAGAAGACATGGATTATATGGGAAGTTTAGCAAGTGTGAATTCTAGCTTCAGGAGATTTTTTTTGGCCATATTGTCTCTAAAGATGGAACTTCTGTTCATCCATCTAATACCAAGGCAATCCATGAATGGCCAGCACCGATGAGTATCACCGAGGTACGTAGTTTTATTGGTTTAGCATGTTATTATCGACGTTTCGCGCATAATTTTTCCCAATTGGCTAACCCATTAACGAAGCTCACACGCAAAGGGGTTAAATTTGTTTGGACAAAAGAGAGTGAAGAATGTTTCGAAGAACTGAAGAGAAGATTAGTCAATGCTCCTATATTGACTCTACCATCGGGGAATGATGGGTTTGTTATTTATGGCGATGCATCGAAGAAAGGACTTGGTTGTGTCCTTATTCAGAATGATAGGGTTATTGCCTATGCATCACGACAGTTGAAAATTCATGAACAAAACTATCCTACTCATGATCTCAAGTTAGCAGCTGTGACCTTTTCATTGATGATATAGAGGCACTACCTCTATGGTGAAAAATGTGAGATTTATACTGATCACAAGAGTTTGAAGTATATTTTCTCACAAAAAGAACTCAACATGAGGCAAATGAGATGGATTGAATTACTCAAGGATTATGATTGCACGATACACTACCACCCGGGAAAGGAAAACAAGGTGGAAGATGCTTTGAGCAGAATATATCATGGAGTTTTGAACAATATGAGAATTGAAAGGGATCCAATTTTCATGGATCTAGTGAAGATGGACATGGGAATAACCAGGGAAGGAGAAACATCAATTCTTTTTCAAATGGTTTCCAAACCATCTTTACTAGAAAGGATTAATAGTTCTCTGACCGATGATGAAGAATTTCAAAAGAATATTAAAGCTGTGAATGATGGGAGATTGAGAGACTTTGTGTATGAAGATGGAATTTTGAAATTCGGGAAGAGGCTTTGTGTTTCTGATATACCTGATATAAAAAGGGAATTGTTGGATGATGCTCATAGTTCCAATTTCTCTATACACCCTGGGAGCACCAAAATGTATAGAGATTTGAAGGAACATTTTTGGTGGGACAATATGAAGAGGGAGATTGCTGATTCTCTGTCAAGATGTATGGTTTGTCAACAAGTGAAAGCTGGAAGGCAACACTTGAGGATTCATGCACCCTCTTCCCATATCGGAGTGGAAATGGAAAAATATTACGATGGACATTGTCACGGGGCTTCCAAAGACTCCTAGAAGGAACGATGCAATATGGGTTATTGTTGATCGTCTTACCAAGTCAGCACATTTTCATGGTATAAGAGAAGATCTACCATTGGAACGTCTAGAAAGACAATATATTAATGAAGTTGTGAGACTTCATGGAGTACCCCTATCGATTGTTTCTGATCGTGATCCCCGTTTTACTTCAAGATTCTGGAAGAGTCTTCAAAAATCCCTGGATACTGAACTTCATTTGTGCACTGCCTACCACCCTCAGACAGATGGAAAATCGGAACGGACTATTCAAACCATAGAAGACATGTTGAGATCATGCTCACTTCACTTTCAGGGTATGTGGGATCAATATTTACCTTTAGTATAATTTTCTATAATAATAGCTTCCATTCGAGTATTCAGATGGAACCATATGGAGAGTTATACAAAAAGAAATGTCGTACACCAACCAGTTGGGATGACGTTGGTGAAAGAAAACTTGTAGGTCCAGAACTGGTGGAGGAAACGATGGAAAAGGAGAAGGTAATCCAAAATCACATCAAAACAGCTCAAATTAGGCAGTAGAGCTATGCCGATAATCGAAGGATGGATTTGGAATTTCAATTCGGTGATCATGTTTTCCTGAAGGAATCTCCATGGAAGGGAGTCATACGTTTTGGTAAGAAAAGTAAATTGAGTCCCAGGTATATCGGACCTTTCGAAATTCTAGAACGAATAGGGACTGTAGCTTACCGATTAGCAATGCCGCCAAGTATCTCCAAAGTTCACGACGTGTTCCACATATCTCTATTGAGGAAATACAAGCCTGACCCAACGCATGTACTCACTTATGAGGAATTAGAATTGGAACCCGATCTGTCTTATTGTAAAGAGCCCGTCAGGATTCTTGATACGAGAGAATAAGTACTGAGAAACCACACGACACGTCTGGTAAAAGTTTTGTGGAGAAACCATAAGATGGAAGAGGCAATGTGGGAACCCGAGGAACTTATGATGAAGAACCACCCTAGTATTTTCAGGTGATAATATTCTAGAAATTTCGAGGATGAAGTTATTTGAAGGAGGGGAGAAAGTAACACCCCAATCTTCCACGGTACGCTTCTTTTTGAATAATGTGATAGCGTGTGTTGTACGCAACACCAAGTTCTAACACACCATAACCAATCAAACTAGCCGTTATGAACACTAATACCTAATTTTAGAAATTATATATATTTTATTTTTTAAAATGGACTTCATTTTTGGATTCGGAATATCAAATTTAGCCTAAGGTGAAATTTTGGTACTTTTCGGATAACTTTAATATTTTAAAGAATATTGAAAATTACTAAATTTTATTTAAAAACAACTTTTTTAATCAAAATAATTAATAGTGATAAACTATTAATTTTAGTGGTTTTAAATTATATTTAGAATATATTTTTACCATTTAATATAATGTTGGTCATTGGACATAATTTTACAATTAAACTGGACATAAACAAGTGTCAATCTTTTGATAGTTATTATCTTTTAAAAACACGCTTTTTGTTTTAACAACGGAAATTAATTTTAAATTAATTTCTGCCACTTATATGTTTTGAATTTGAAAAAATGGATTCCATATTTGGAATCATAATGTTCCAATTGTGTAAATAGGTAACTTTTATTTTTACACATTATGAATAATTACTTTGGTAAATATTTTATTTACCATGGTTAAGGGTTAATCCGGTAAATAAGGGTTAACAAATAATATTATAATAATACTAAATTACCCTAAAACGTGTCATAGACTTATTGGTTGATACATGTTCGACCATAGGCATATTTGGGTCGATTTTGGGACCCCATGGTGCCACTTGTAGGTGATATGGACACTTTATTTTAATTAAGTTAAAATGAATACAAAAATGACACAAGCATATATCTTTTAGAAAAACAATTTTTACATAGGGTTATATATGTTGGATATTCGACTATAAATATTCATTAGAAAGAGAAAACGATTTCATACATAATGATATTTTATTTATAAATTTTAGACATTATATAATTTAATTTATTTATGACACAATGACGATGCAGTAATTACCATAATACTGATAAATTAAAATAATTGATTTTATAAATACCCAAATAAATATAATTTGAGACTTTTAATGAATTAAACTAATTTTATAGGATAATATGACATATTAGGATTGATTTAATGGACTTTTTACGAAGTAATAATTCTGTTATGAGTTTCACAAAAATAAACTATTGAATAGTCTCAAAATTGAGATAAAAGAGTTTTTAAAACAAATATTATATTATTAATTGATATTAAATTTTTAAAAATCTAAAGTTCGGACAAGAGACTTATATCATAATAGGTGTATCATTAATTGACCACTTGGGGTTCTATTGGAAGTATATACTATGTTTATTAACTATATAATATAAAAATACAATGTGACATGGTAAATGTCAAACTACTTAACTAAGAGTTAATACTTAAAGATAAGGTTAATATAGTAACCCAAACCCGTATAAATTCTATTGGTTGAATGTTTTTCGACATATACCCACCTTAAAATTTAAATAATAAACTTTGGAGCCATTAGAAACCGAATATCTATTTATTATAAATTAATATTTCTAGCATTTCCAAAGGTGCCCTTCACCCCTCTTATAAAAGGGAACTCCTCCTTCTCATTTATTCACACCTTCAAAGCCTTTTGGTTTGGCCAATCTCTCCCAAATACTCTACCAGTTTCCCTAAATAAAAACTAGAGGCCATAGTGTGATCAGAAAGCCAACCTAAGGAGACCTTTTTATCAAATCAAAAGGAAAACCCGAAGAAGAGGTAATGATTTCACCACCCTTTTCCAAGTTCCTTTCTTCTTCCACTTCTTCTTCCTTTGTTATTACCATTCTAAAATAATGTATCCAGTATCATATATATACTGTGATGTTATTATAAATATGTTACAACCATATTCAGTATTCTATCCACCCTTTGAATAACATGTCACCATACGTGCGTACGTACGGCTTACCGTCTCCATGTTGTGGTGTAATTGTTATTCAATATATTATTATTTGGATGGATATAATAATGATATTTAACTCATGTAAATAATAAATATAACATGTTAATGATTCTGTATATATGATATACCATCCATTTATATATTATTTTAATATCAAAATAATGATATTGTCGCTCGTGCGTACGTACGGACTACCGTCTCCATGAACGCGATGAGATTGATTCTCCATCATATCCATTCATGTATAATTATCATTTTATGATTTCAACATAATTTTTAAGGACTTGTTATAATTCTGGATATGATTAATATACAAACTATCCAATAAAAACATGGCTTACGTAACAAAACATATAAAAGAAAATGAGTAAGTTAACACCCGAAACAACGATAATACTAAGATATTATTAACAAATCAATGATAAAAGATCATATATGATATCATATTAATGTATATGATTCTTTTATAATTTAATAGTAATAATTTCACCATTATACAGGAGGTTAAACTACCCCAACCAAGGAAAAGTACAAGGTAAGGGTTTACTTCACAATCTCTTCATTATCTGAGGTTGTTTATACGTAATAATCTACTGGGAAATCTTTATCATCCACATCCATGTTTCATAAAAAAGTATTTCAAAACATTTTTACTATTTAAAAGAACATGGGTTAAAGTCATTTATACCCTTGTTTGACTTTTTATAAGAGTTTTATGAAGGAATCTTTCAATCGTTTTCCAAACAAGGTGCTTTTAACCTTTTTGACAGAATTAAGGTAAGAATGTTTTTTTAACTTATACAGCGGGTGCAGTTATTTTCCACCGTTATAAAATCATCAAAGCATCCCTTACAATATTATAAGAATATTTTCAAATAAAATGTTTTATTTTATAAATATATGACTCTTAAATGATTTCAAAATAGAAAGAGATATTTCTCTAAAAAGAGTTTTGATTTCATCTATGTCAACATCCTTTGATGGATTTTACGCTTATTTGATGTTAATTTGTTATGATACAAAACTTATATATTTCATTTAAGGTTTTGAGATATATTTTACTGTGGATGTCCTATTTTTATACCATTCATAGTTTATGGTGAAAGTATTGACATTTCGTATGCTAGTTTTAATATGAATGTTTTTTTTATATTTACAGCTTTTTATATGGGAATGCATTGGACTTAATATGTGACGGGTGGAGCCCGCTATAGATCCTCGATGCATTAGTAGGTCTCATGAGACAAACTACTGTCTTGGAAAAAGGCCTTGGAAAAATCATATTTGTAGTCTTGGCACGAGGCCTTGGATATGTGGTTATGATATTCTGGCATTATGCATTCCATCATTATGAATGTGGTTATTGACATTGCATGTGATTATTCGATTGGTAGAATATCCATGTGAATAAGTAAATGGAATTATTTCATTTTAGTTTTTCCATACTATGTTGATGTTCAAGTTTAAAAGGATTTTGTTTTAGTTATACATTGCCTTAAATGTTTATGCTTATTTTTGAAAGTTTCCACTATATTGTTATCCTTAATGGGCATTTGAGCTCACCCCTTTTCTATGTTTTATTTTTCCCAGGATGTGAAGAAGTAAGTTATGAATGACCTATAGAGATTTTATGAGGGGATGATAGTGTGGACTATGGAGACATTATGTTTTTGTAGTAGTTTTTCACTTTCTGATGTAATGTAAAACATTATGAATATATCTAGTGTTTCCAAGGCTACAAAACCTATCAGACATTCGAGATTTGATCTTTCTTGTGATCATGCCAATGTTATGTAATAATGCACTGACTCTGGGTAACTGGGGTCAGGGGGTTATAGGGTAACATCATTAGAGAGTCTGGGAGGATTACATACACAATACAACATTCTTATGAAGCTAAGAGAATTTCAAATTTATAGTTATTTAATTTAGACTCAGTGATGATCCCGTAGCGTATATGTATTTGATGAAAATGATATTAAATTGATTAATGGACTCTTTTTTTGTTTTTAGATCTTATCATGGTGTAATATAAAAAAAAAGAGGAGTACCTTTTCCATTTAGATATCATTCCAAAAATCATGATAGAACATCATATGTATTGAAAAAATTTCATGTGAATATTTGGAACTGAGAGGTGAAGTTTCTAGGGAACATGATATATAAGAATGGAATCTCAGTGGATCTAAAAAATGTAATATCGAGTTATGTATTGGTAGAACCCAAGAAAAATTTATGAGACTTAGAGATTCATGGGGTTGGATAGTTCAAAGAGGTGGATTTTTTGGGACTTCTCCAAGATCATTTCTTTAATGGAAGGATTAATCTAAAAGGTTGTAATGTTTGAATGGAAAAATAATTCATAGATCATTTAAGGAGAAAATATGTGGTTGAATTCAGTATCAATTTTGAACCTTCTAGAATTATGGTTAGTTAATGATGTTTCATTCAAAACATCTTGTACAGGGTTGGGATGTTCCTTGATAAAGGGGAATCAGGATGTGTTTTATGGTTCATTGTAGTAGCTCAATCTTGAGATGAACTACCCCACCCAAAAAATGGAGTTGGAAACTATGTTTCGTGCACCCCAAACATGTTGTAACAATCTATATAGGGAATAGTTAATGGTATATTATTAACATAAGAACGTGAAATATAATTTCACTCAGAGATATATGAATGGAAGACATTGATTATTATTTTATTATCATTAGAACATTGATTTTTATATCATATATACGCCTAGGAAATGAAAATTGTTTCATGGTGTGTTGAGAAGATAATTACCACCATAAGTCATGAGGTAATCAGTTGAGCAGTTTCCTTAGATGAGTTTTATTCCAACTTGTTCTTGGGGATGAGGAGGATAGCTAATAAGTGTTCATATATTTGAAAAAGGCGTTCTCTTGTTTTATTGATCGATTTTGACTTGAGTAGACAACAAACACACGTCGTCGAGACTTACTAGAAATCATATCATGTGGGGGAGATGCAGGGTGAATGGTCTTTGTCCCCCAAACATATCATTGTACTTATATAATCAGATTGTGGTTTCCATTTTTTGTAATACATCAGTTTTCTGTTATTTTACTATATTAAATTTGGTCTATCCACCCTGGGACTAAAATGATGTACTATTGTTTGTGATATTGATATAGGTGGATGGGGATGAGATGGTAATTTTTTTGATATTGTGTCACGGTGTCTCACTTGTCAATGTGTAAAGTTGTAACAGAAGAGACCATGATTCTTTACCAATTACCTATTTCTGTAATGATTTGGGATGATATTTCGTTGTATTTAATCATTGTAATAACACAAAATCCTGGAGGGAAGGATTTGAAATGGGTTATTATTAGCATACTCTCTAAATCAGTTCATTTCATACTAAAAAAATAAAGTATAACAACATAGGGAATTTGTTTTCAAGGAGGTTATTTGACTTCATGGGGTTCCCACTTAAATCACTTTTAACATAGACTCAATGTTTACATATAGATTTTGGAAATCCATGATGTGGAAAATGAGTTCCTAGTATATACTGAGAAAGTATTATCATCCACACATGAATCAACAATCGAATAGGGTGTCCATGTTCATGAGGATATTCTCAGGTTTTATATACTTTATATTGGTGGATAATAGTATATAATTTTTTTATTTAGTAGTGTTTTACTATATCAATTGTTATCAAGGGTATATTAGGGTGATCCCCATTAAGACTTTGTTTGGGCTTCCATATCGATCTGGTATTGTGTTGGGAAGAGTTCATAGAGCTATCCTTGGTTGGGTTCAGTATAGTTCAATAAATGTCATAGATAGTGTAATTGGTCCAGAGGTAGTTTATCCTAGAAATGATTCATCAAAAACCTTATGCGGACTAGTTTCATTAGAAACATGATATTGAGGTTGGTGATTAGTTATTTATTTTGGTTTACCCAAACATGGGACATCATCGGTTGGGTTGTTAGGATAAGATGAAACCATGTTTTTGGGTCTCCATTGATATCATTGAGATAATGGGAAGGGTGTACAATCATTTTATTTTATATTATTTCCCTACTCATATAGAATAAATGTTTCATTTTCCATATTTTTTGAGGAGTATACCAGATCCTTTCAATATGATTACATGGGAAGACATTAAAATTGATACTGATACTATAATGGTTGAGATACCGTTTTGGATTATGTATAACAATGATAAAGTACTAAATGCTTAAATGATCCCCTAGTATATATACTATAGAAGTGCAGACATGATCACCATGAGATAGTAGTGAGAGTCATTTATGAGCTAGTAGTGGCCTTCCCTCTTTGTGAACACAGAATCTTCAAAGCTTTCTATGGATAAAATTATTTTATGGTCTGAATAGTGTTAATCATTGTTACCTATATGTCATGAATGTTTTTATAATTGATTTTTGTTAACCTTTTTTTTTGGTTGAGTATATTTTACCCTGAAATCGGTGGGATACCTATAATAATGATGTTATTATTTTGTTTTGTAATTTAGAGAATAAACCTATTTTCATTTCTATTCATTGGAATGTTTCAGAATTTTTAATGGGATAACAAAATTTCAAAGTCCAAAAAGATATATCCCATGAGAAAATTACATTTTGTCATAATTATAGACATATTAAAAGGATCACAAGTCAGGTAATTTTAAAAATCATAATTTAATTAAGGAATGATGTGTTTTTTATATAACTTATAATGAACTAATTTAATGTTGTGTAAAGTAATATACCTCATTTACTTCCACTATCTTCTAATTTCCATGAAATATTGGTGTTTGTGTGGCATAATTCAGGGTTTAATCCTTCTCCCCTAATCCATATCATAGCCTATGTGATTTTGGTGATTTTCCCATATAGATATCATTATTCAGAAATGTATCACCATTGTGGTTGGTTTTCTTTTCACTCGTTATTTTTTGTTCTAATTATTCTAATTATTTGGATTCATATTTTTATTGTTTGTGTTTTTTTGGATGGATTATATTCTCTATCTATTGGGTTGAGTATATTTTCATTCCATGCGTCTTGAGGGGAGACATAATGGTATCTAATCCCCATGGTCAATGGTTCGTTGGTTTTCTACATTCTTTGGTTTGGTGGACATATTCAAGAATTTTAAATTCATTAATTTTTCACTATTCTAAAATATTATTTATTATATAAAATGGAAATTTCATAATTTGAAATTGAATGGTTCATGGGTTCATGTTTTAAAGAGAGTTTTCTATGAAAAAGGAATTGAATTGATTTGAAATGGAAAAAAGATTTCCAAAAACGAATACATATTTTCTTATATTTAAAATAGTTTTATAAAAATGAAACTATTTTTTAAAATAATGAAATTGAAAAAAATAACAACGATCTCCATGGGGGAATCCGTAAAGAGACACATGTAACCTTAGTGTGTATGACACCACTATGATGTAACCTATTGTATATTGATGGAATATGTATGCCTTTATGTAATTGGATATATCTTTATGCATTTTTGGGCTCACAAGTGTATATTTTCTGATATCACATAGTATAAAACATGATAAGAAAGTGAATTTTTGTTTCTAGTTGTTTAGTTCATGGTTGATTATTTTAAGGTTTTTGGACAACAAGAATGTTTGTAGTTCGGTATGTTTACCTGATTTTTTATGTATTTGGAAAATATGATTGTTTCGCACGGAATCCGGGGATGACCTCCTGGACAGGAGATTCAAACGTTCTGATCGGTTTCTAACGGGTTTGTTCGTAGAACCGGAAACATCCAATGATTCCACATCCGTCTGGACCTAATTTCCAAAGGCAGGCGCTCATTAGTTTGTGGACTAATGAGGCTTAGGAATTTGCATTGGTCGAGAGGATGGGAGGTCGGACTCATCACACCTTTTTGAGGGGAATTATTGTCTACTCCGGGACTCTCTTTATAGATTTAAGTTAAGTTCGTGAATCCTTATTACATTACCAAGTATAAAATGAGCTTTCCTTTATTTTTAACAATCAATGATTAAATATGCAAGAAATTTAGAGAATCTTTTATATGTATTCGAGGTTCTTCATAAATATAGAATCATCTATATTTGTTTAGAGATTCTTGGTCAATGGTATCCTTCAAAACATTTATATAAAAGTCTCTTGGTCATTTTGATGACCAGGCTGGTTTTAAAGCCACTCAGTGGGGCACTTGAAGTTTATCGTCATTCAGAAGGACATAGATTATTTCAAAGTTGGGATCGAACCCATAAATGGGCTACCTACGTATCCTTTGTTTTAAAAAAGGAATCAGAACCCACGTAGTTCGAATTATGGAGTATGATGTTTATGATTGATGGCTCAAAGATGAATGTCATAATTACTTTTACACTCTAAGCTCATGTGAGTCATGCTCGGTGTGAGAAACAAGAGGTATTGGTAAAATTTAGATAATTGTGCCATGAAAGATGCAATCATAAGAATTTGTTTGGGGCTTATGTATAGATGACTGCCCAGATAGATGAAGGTTTAGGATTTACTTTTAGGGAGAAAATCCATGAACAGGGTCCACAAAGTTATATGTGCTTCATGGATATTTGAATACTCTAATCTTGGGGATTACTCCTAAGGAGGATGCCCAAGTTAGGAGGGGACTTATTATTGGGTTTTATTCCTGAAAAGGAAACCCAAATCAAAGGTAATTTACGACTGGTTAAGAGAAGTTTAAGGGGACTCGGGGCTTATTCCTGAAAAGGAAGCCCAAAGTTATTACTGAGTCTTATTCTTAAAAAAAAGATAACCAGGTTAGGGATTAAGGTTTGGGGCTTACTCCTGAGAAGGATGCCCATATTTGAGGTTGGGGCTTATTCTTAAGAAAGATTCCCAAGATTAGAGGACTTGATTGGGGCTTACTCCTGAGGAAGATGCCCAGATCAAAGGTTTTATAACTGGGGATTATTCCTGAAAAGGAGACCCAAGTTAGGATTTTCTCATCTTAAAGGATGAGGTTGAATGAATGAACTCCCCGTATTTTAGTGACATAAGGATATTTAAATCACTAGACTTTGAGGGAGATTTCACAGAATTCCTTTCAGATAAGAAAGTCAAAACAGGAATTCATGCCATAAATTGTTTTGAAGAGTGTCTTGAAGACTGAATCTTAAAAAGGAAAGGTGAAATGGCTGAAGAGGGGTAAAATGGGCAAGATAGGCACCCAAAAAGATAGGGGCGTGCAAGTCTTGAAAGGCGCGCAAGTCCTGCGGCGGCGCGCAAGTATTGGTCGCGCAAGTATACTTGCGCGACACATTGTGTACTTGCGCGATTTTCAATCAGAATTGAAATACTTGAGCGACTCTTGATAAAACCCTTTAGAATCCCCTTGAGGTTCTTCCAGAAAAGGGACGCGCAAGTTATATTGAAGGAATTAAGTCGGCACGCAAGTGTTTGATAAGTTTCAACACTTAGGCCTTCCTTCTTCTCTTTAGATCTTCTGTTCTAGGTAAGAAATTACCTTAGAAGTGTTCCGGAATATTTGAGAAGAGACTTGGGCGTCGGGAGCTTCAATCCGAGTTTCTGAAAAAAGATCCTCTCGAATGGGGGGCCCATAGGGTCTATTTATAGGCAAAAGAAGACCCAGGGCGGTTACCGGGCTGTTACCAATTAGGTCGCGCAAGTCACTTGCGCGACCAAGGTAGCCGCGCAAGTATACTTGCGCGGCAGTGGTATCACTTGCGCGGTGAATTTGCTGTTGATCCTTTGTTCAGGCCTTTGTCGATTTCTGATGTTTTCTTCAAAGGATGAATCACTTTCAGCTGAGATATTCCCTTTTCCGATCTTTAGATTCTGTGACGAAAGGAGCGTCAACAAAAGTCCCCCCTCAGAGTTGGATCCGGAGAGAAATGAGGATTTGACTCTGAGGAAATCAAATCCTTCCAAAGGAAAAGGGAGGCGCGCAAGTCTTCAGTGCGAAGAGGGCGGCGCGCAAGTCTGCGTCGCGCAGGCCTTAAGTGCTCTGGGTGTGGCGCGCAGGTAGGCTTCCTGGCCTATAAATACCCGGCCTCATCTCCGTTTACATGCATCTGGATTTCCGGATTTCTCGAGCTCTCGCCGCGCAAGTCTTAGTCGCCGCGCAAGTCTTCTGTTTTCACTGTTTCCTCGCTGCCGCGCTACTCTCAAGGTAATAAGGCTTGCGCGGGAATACTTACGCGACACATGTATTACTTGCGCGATATCTCCATACTTGCGCGCCCTAATGCCTTTGGCCATTTTTTCCAAATTCTTTCACAAATTTTATGAAAAAAAATAAACCCACTTAAGAGTTTAATTTATTCAACTCCTGTGCAGATTCAATGGCTCTTAGACCTGGATTAATTGATGAACTGGCTAGCAAGCGGATAGATGATATGATGAATATCATTGGCCCTGATTACTATACTGTAAAAGACATTACTCTTCCAGATTTGGCTAAGTATCTGAAGAAATATCATCGCGACTTTCCTCACTGCACTTATCTACCTTTGTATGGTCATGGTCATCTGCAAGAAGTCATTATTCCAGAAGTAAAGAATTATCTTCCATTTTCTTGGTTTCAGAATTATACCAATTTTTCTTCAGCAAATATCTCAGGCGGAGGAGTATTTCAAACTGCTGGAACAATGGAGAAGGCTTATGTGATGCATCATAGCCCTTGCACACCAGATCTGAAAAAACATACACCTGAGCTTCAACCACATTGTAATCCTTCAATCTTCCGAAATGCTCAGATGGATCAATCCAAAGGCTAGACGAAAAGTTGGGATTTCCGTCCTGGGGGAGGTGTGAAGCCAACTTGGATGTGGGTATATTGGGTGCGACAGACTTGCGCAGAGTTTATTGAGGATCTGAAGAGAGCTGCAATATATGAGGCTGTTTGGGTTGGGCAAACATATATTTACAGACATGATAACTTCGTTCCAGAGATACTCAGCCACTGGAGCCCAGTGACTAATTCTTTCCATTTGACTCATGGAGAAGTAGGTATCAGTTTGTGGGATGTCCACAAGATTTCAGGAGCTCCAATCTTGGGTGATATGTATGATGAATTCATTTCTCCCAAGGTGACTTGGAATGATCCGGAGAAGACTCTTGCTTTGGCTCGAGAATTATTTAAAATCTTTCACAGGCTCAAGAGTTCAGAGACCTCATTAACTCATTTTAGAAAAGATATTCATCCGGAAGAATGGATAAATGTGTTTCTTACTGAGAAGAAAGGGATGGAGCCAAAATAAAAAGGATCCAAGAAAAAGAAATCCAAGGATACCCGGCCCAGACGTCCTACCACTTGTCCAAAACCTGAGAAGAGAGGAGATCCTGGCACATTCTGTCCAACTCTAGAAGCAGGAGAGTTTGAAAAATGGGGCTATGAAGTGAATCAAAGAATTCCAAAGAAAACTCGTCTTGCGGGTTTCTTGGCAATGTGGATCAGTGTTTATCTCTTGCCGGTCAGGGATTCGAAGGGAGGCGTTAGGCCAGGGAACTTCGTCATTGCGGCCAAGTTGGCTGAGGGAAAAATGGTTGGGTTAGCTACCCCCATTTTAGCAAAGATTCACAGGAGTTTACTTCACGTCTTCCAGGGTAAATCCCCTTTAAGAATAGTGGGACCATTCCAGGTTTTTTGGGGATGGATCGCCACTCACTTCAGGACTTACAATGTACAAAATGGATTACAAATTCCTGGAAGCTCTTTCAGACCGTCAGTGCAAGCATTCTCTGGAATTGCTCCATTAGATGTTAATGGTTCTGACATGAAAGTAAGACTAAGCATGTATAAGGAATTCAACTTCTTTCCTTATGGTAGTCCGCCATCTGGGCGGTTTGTTGATGATGGGAAAGCCCATTTGGATTTGAGGGCATACATGCTAGCTTGCAGGGATGGCGTGTTAGTATCCAGGATTGATGGAGAAATCATATGTGAGGCCTATGCTCCATATAGATTTGCATGCCAATTCAAATGTTTGCAACAGATTGTTGGATCCCCTCCAGTACATGTCAGGTTAGAGCAACATCCGATGGTTGCTCGACAAATATGGTTGCTGACATCAAGAGAGAAGACTAGGGCAGTATTTGATCTACCAGTTGAAAAAGCGGCACATTATCTGACTACATTTTATGCCGAACACTGGATAGAATCATACCCTAAAGGGATATTGAATCACCCAGTATATCAAGTGGGAAAGAGGAAGAGGACTGTAGAGAAAGAAACTCTTCCTCATGAAGGTGACGCTTCTCCACCTGAAATAGGTTCAACAGACTCCTCATCTCGAACTGATTCATCGGATTATCACGATGGGGATGATGAGGCACAGCCGGCAGCAAAGCAGTTTCGTGCACGATATAATCCTCCGGCCAGAGTTAAAAGACCCACTCCATCAGCTCCTGGTGAGTTATTTGATTGTAATAACTTCAATCACTGCTACTTTATAAAGTAATAAGTCTTACTTTCTTATTCTCTATCTGTAGTTGCAGGAGTCGGGAAGAAATTAAAATCAAAAATTGTAGGACCTTCCTCACAACCTTTATATCTAAGACCAGAGGCTGTTCAGCTATGGCAGAGCTTATACTGTGATACTGAGACCGCCTGGCTGGATTTGTGTGAGGGACTACAACTTCCTGGAATAGGATATCTTCTAGCTTCTAAAGACCTTCAATATGGAGATAACCCCAATGAAGTGCGAGCTTACATCAGAGAGCTAGAAATGCTCATATATGCCACTAATAATTCGGTTCCTATCACCAGGCGGGTGAAGGAAATGATTGATCGTGGAACCACTGAGGGGGCTGGTGGTTCTGGAGATGAGGAATGGCAAGAGTACGTGGCTCCTGAAGATGTAAGTTTTCTTTCCTTATTTTCTTTGCAACTTGATTTTAGTTGAAGCTTTGTTTACTTAAGGATGTTATTTTCTTCATCTTGCAGCTTGCAAAGAAAGGAACCGGGGTTCCTTCGCCACAATATAGCCCTGGTGGTACTGCTATCGGGGCTGCTGCTGATTCTCCTCGCGAACCAGGCGAGATATCTCCAGGCCAGCAGGCCATGAATGAGGCACTAGACATAGCCTTTCATTCTCCAATCCAAGTTCCAATAAGGGAGACTACTTATACTCCAAAAAAACAAAAGAAGCCAAGGCAACGAAGGAGGAAATCCATAGCTAAACATTTCATTAGCAGTGGTAAGTCCTTCGAAAAATCATGATTTTATACCCATAATCATATGGTTACTCATATTTCTGAGGATTGCAGGGGCTTCTTCAATTTCCCCTTTGAGGGAAGGGACTGATCCTTCTTCAAAGGTCGTGGAGGGTGCTGTAGAACAATCACAGACTCAGGCTGACTTGGTTGCTCCTGGAGAAGAGCTGCCATCCATTCCCAGTATCCCTCCTATCACTGAAGATGCTGTCTAGGGTCAGGGGTTGCAGGACATAAGTCGGCAAGAAGACGTAGCAAATGCTCCCACTGGTGAGACTAATCAAGATTCTGAAGTATCATTGGATGAAATGATGAATCAAGGAATGACTTTTGAAGAATTTTATGATCATGCTAAGTTGTCATATGATTTAGAAGACCTTGGGCATGAGTGTTACCCTTCACCCAAATTTTTTTTTAAAAAAATATACTTCTAACCATGATGTAAAATAATATGCAGTTTCTTCCGTAGAAGCCGCTGAACTGTCAATGCCCGAAGAGGTTGTGGACGCTGATGTCAACCCTATCATTGCAGAAACATTAGCTCAAGTAGAGCTAAATCCAATAAACTCTCCTGAGACTCATCTTGAAAATCCTGTTGAAACTAGGAAAGATAGGGAGAAGTCTTCTCAGGTTGCTGAACCACCATTGGGTAATGGATAACAATATTTGTGATTGTACTTTATTCGCAAGACAATCCATTCTTTTGTTATCCTTTGAAGATGACTAAACCTTTCAATTAATCATGCAGGACCATCAAATGCAATAATTAGATCCGAAGATGAGGCCTCATCCTCTGCCCCAACGAGAATTGAAAGTGAAGAAGCACAAGTCAGTGGGGAAAGAGCAGGACAAGGCACCTCCCTAAGTGCGCTAATTCCAGATTACATACCCCCTTCTGACGATGATATTGAATCAGATCCAGATATGCTTAAAGTATTCAGCTTTTCACGACGTAAGGCATGGAATAACATATGGAACATCATATCGGGGGTGCCTTTAGAAGTGTTACCATAAAAAATTTCCCGATTGTCATCCCAATTTGTTATAATGGGACTTGGTGGTTTTGGGTATGAAAAGATCCATGCTGCGGTGAAACAGATCATTTTCAGGAGGGAGAAAATGCAGACAAGTCGCGAAGATTTGACCAGAGTGAAATTGTTAGTCAACATAGGCGAATTTGAGGCTGCGATATCCCAGGCTGAAGCTGATTATGCTGTCAAGATGAAGGATCTGAAGCAAAAAATCAAAGAAAAGGTCGTCCAGCAGGTGCAACTCCAGCAACAGTTAGATGCTGTTACTGGGGAACTTGATCAGCTTAATAAATCATTGAATGAAACTCATATGAATGGCATGAAAGCCATTGCAGATGCTAAGAAGGCACTTCAGCAAGCTGAAAAGAGTGAAGCTGGTCATGTGCACAAGCTTCAAGTAACTGTTGATAAGGCTCAGGATGCTATACATCAGATGAAGACTTATGTTGACAATCTTCTGTAATTCTTGAAAAAGAGAAGAGATTCCAGTCTGTGGATGTCCTTCTAACTCTTGTGTATCAATGAAAAACACTTTTGTCTTCAATCGTTTGTACTTGCATTCTTCCATTATTTGCTTCAAATTTACGTAAGCCAATGGGCCTAGTAAGCATAGTTTGTTTTTTACTAGGATTATTACAAATAACCCTACAAACTTTGAACCTTTTAACTGCTCAATATTACCTAAATCATACAAAAACAATGTATATTTAGTGAGCTGGAACTTGACTTTTATTCCGAGTTCCTTTGTCTTTTTGTGTGGGCAGTTTAAAGTCATGCACGCCGGACATAAAGGGGCTAATGTTTAAGGTCGAAATAGCTTTGACCGAAAATGGATTAAAAAAATGGATTCAATTCCTTGACAATTTATCTGAAAACATATTACCATACTCAAGTATGAGGGAAAAAATCTAAACTATGGCTTAAGAATATTTGAATCTGAGGAATGATATGAAAAAGAGCTAAAAGGCATTAGAAGAAGTAGTTTCCATGAATGAAGTTACTATTATTTAACAAAACCCGTTAGGGGGTTGAAATATGCAGGGCCACCTATGGGCATTGGCTGCATAGTCAAATAAAATAGTATCTTTTGGCTGACAAGTCTGTTATGTGGACTGTTTATGCAAGGCCACCTATGGGCACGTGCTGCATAGTCAGGCAAAAGAACTCCCAGAAATTTACTTTCCTAGTGCTAAAAGATAGTGAAAGTTTATGGAGATTCAAATTTTCTAAAGCATAGAGTTTGTTGTATGGAAATAGGTACTTGAATATGGAGAAGATATTTCCAAACAAGAATATCGAAGAACTGGATGAATATCACTCCTACGAAGGTCTGACCCAAACGTAGGGAAGAAGAATAAACCATAGACTTGAATACTTTCAGATCATGAAAAAGGATATGGGACAAATACGTTAAGGATGGCTATTTTTGCGGATCCCTACATACTGTCGTTTAAGAAAAATAAGGACAAAAGAGGCATTCTTCCCAAGAATGAAGTTATTATTATTTAACAAAACCCGTTAGGGGGTTGAAATATGCAGGGCCACCTATGGGCATTGGCTGCATAGTCAAATAAAATAGCATCTTTTGGCTGACAAGTCTGTTATGTGGACTGTTTATGCAAGGCCACCTATGGGCACGTGCTGCATAGTCAGGCAAAAGAATTCTCAGAATTTTGACATTTTTTTGACTAGAAGTCATGAAAAGGGTTATGAAGATCTGAAAATATTTAAGGTTAGGATTATAATACATAAAGATGGGTATTGTCCAATGTATATAGAGATACATAGGTCAATGAAAACCATAATCATGTTGTGGCTGGGTCCTAAATTGAAATTTTGGACTTCACTACGTATCTCATAAGAATGAAAATCAAGACATACGTAGTTCTTGAAATGTAGTTTAACGTCGTGCAGGACGAAAGTATGAGTGATCTTAGTTTAAGGTCATATAATTCGGACCATAATAATGAATACACAGTGTGTGTTTTCATGAAGACTTTTCAGCCAAGGGACTGAAAGTGAAATTTGGGGTTAGGCCCAAAAGACTTGGGACTGGATTCGAGGGACACTCGAATGTTCCTACGTATCCCATAAGGATGGGAATCAAGTCCACGTAGTTCTACAACTACCCTTTGTACAAATTTGGTTTGTACATGTGAAGGGTGAAAGGGGATTTTAGTGCAATGATGGTTTTAACCTAAGATAAAAAGTTTAGGCATTACCATGTATGTACGTAGTTTTTTTTTTGAAAATGAAAACCATGATTGAAAAAGAATCAATGTTAATAATGGTTCCTTCTCAAATGAGGAAATCAAAGAATATTGTAGTTTATTGTCGTACCGGACAAAAGTGTTGTATAGTTTAACGTCATAAAACAAAGATGAATGTGAATCAATGTAAAGATATTGATTCCAGGGGTGGTTTCACAAATCATCATCATATGAGATGGTGGTGAACCGATGTGAAGAGATTGTTTTTGGGCTTGAACCTTGGGAGGTTGCCTACATACCCAGCCTGGAGGGCAAGGATCAAAGTCCGTGTAGTTCAATTAAAGAATGAATCAATGATCAAGTTATTCTTGGGTACAATGATCTAATAAAAAATGTTGTTGGGACTTACACATGGTTAGTGGCCCAAAGGGAGTGTTATGGTTGATGTTCGCTCTAAGCTCACGTGAGTCATACTCGGTGTGAGAAACAAGAGGTAATAATAACCTTAACGATGCACAGTTTAATGTCATGTAGGACATAAAAAAAAGGGACTATGCAGTTTAAAGTCTTGCAGTTAGGACTATTGGTGCTGCACAGTTTAGTGTCATGTAGCAGGGACAAAATAACAGTTTAATGTTATGTAGGACATATCAAGGACTTTCTGTACAGTTTAGCGTCATGTAGTTAGGACGATGGGGACAATATAGTTTAACGTCATGTTGGACGAAAAGGGGGACTGTGCAGTTTAATGTCATGCAGTAAGGACAAAAGAGTGTACCATTTTAACGTCATGTCAGACGAATGTGCGAATAGTTTAAGGTCATATGCATGGACCGTGGATGGTGCAGTTTAATGTCATGTTGGACTTTTGATGATTATATAGTTTTAACGTCTTTCCGGACGTGAGGGACTTTTATACAGTTTAGCGTCATGTAGTTAGGACGTCACAGTTTAACGTCTTGCTGGACATAAGGGATTTGCAAATAGTTTATGGTCATATACATGGACCAGGGATGATGCAGTTTAAAGTCTTGCTAGACGGTTTAGGGAAATTTTTCACAGTTTAATGTCGTGTGGGACGAAGTTGTAGTTTAAGGTCATACTGGACCATTACTGTATGAACCAAATGTAAGAGTCTTGGTTCTGGGAACAATATTTTGTGTTTATACAAAATACTTCTTCAGAAATCTGGCATTAGTTAGAGTCGTGATGTGTTCTCCATCCATTGAGATCAGAGAATATGCTCCATTGGAGTAAACCTTATGTATTGAATAAGGTCCTTCCCATTTTGGTTCAAGCTTGGGAGGCTTCTTTCCTGGTATCATTGGTGTTCTGAGAACCAATACCAATTATCCCTGAATGAATGAACGAAGACGAACTTTTTTGTTAAAAGCTCGTGCTATCCGATTCTGATAGATTTCCAAGTGGTGAAAAGTGCACAATCTCTTCTCATCTAACTGTTCCAATTCATTCAACCGTTTTTGGGATTGCTCATCTGTTGATAACTGATAACAAATGGATATTCTGAGTGAGGGAAATTGAACTTCAATTGGCAAGACTGCTTCTGTTCCATATACCAATGAATATGGAGTAGACCACATTGCATTGCGAGTGGTAGTCCGATAAGCCCATAAAGCATGATAGAGTTTATCAGGCCATGAACTCTTATCTTTATCTACCATCTTTTGCAGTATATTTGAAAGAGTCTTGTTGAAGGCCTCTATCTGGCCATTAGCCGCTGCATGATATCGAGATGAATGGTTGGACTTAATGTTGTATTCTTGATACAATTTCTTTACCTCAGAAGAACAGAATTTGGTGCCATTGTCCGTCAATATGGTATGAGGGACACCAAATCTAGTAATGATGTTAGACTTGATGAAGCTAACAATGCATTTAGAACTGACTTCTTTGAGAGGTACTGCCTCTGCCCATTTGGAAAAGAAATCAGTAGCAGTAAGAATGTACTTAAACTGCTTGGCCGTAGCTGAAGGGTTAGGTCCCACCACATCCATTCCCCATGTGGAAAATGGCCATGAGTATTTAGCTGTATGAAGCAACTCTGGAGGTTGATGAATGAAGTTGGCATATACTTGGCATGAATGACACTTCTTTGTGAAATTAACACAATCTTGTATCATTGAAGGCCAGAAGTATCCAAGCCTTCAAATTTGATCAGACAATCTATGTCCAGACTGGTGGGCACCACAGACTCCTGCATGCACTTCTTTTATGACAGCCATTGTCTCTACACCATCAATACATCTGAAGAGAACTCCATCAAAACCACGTTTGTAGAGAATTTTCTCGAGGTGGTTTGGACCATCATAAAGAGTAAAATTGACCACACGTCGCCGAATTTTTTCTTTCTCTGCTCTATCAGGTGGAAGTGTTCCATTTTGAAGGTATTCCTTGATAGGTGACATCCATCCTGTAGTATGACCATACGGTTCAGGAATGGGACTAATTTCATTAATTTCCTCTGTTCTGACTTGAACATAAGGTGAAATTGCACGACGGTGGGCAATACCGATGGTTGTCTCGTCCCGATTTGGATCTGCTAAAGCTGTGGATATATTAGCCAGTGCATCAGCTTGAGCAGTTTGTGATCTTGGGACATAAGAAAATGTCGGTTTTGAAGGGAATTCTGACATTAACTTTCTGACGTAATCATACAAAGGGATTAATTCTTCTTTTCTGATGGCATAATCCCTATAGACTTGTTTTATTACCAGGTCTGAATCACCTTTCACCTTTAAGTGATTCACTTGTGCTTGAAGTGCTAACTCTAAGCCAGCAATGAGAGATTGGTATTCAGCTTCATTATTGGTACCACCTTCCCACAACAAAAAGGAATAAGGTAACACTGCCTTATCTGGAGAAATGAGCACAATTCCTAAACCAACTTTGTTGAATTTTGGATTTTTTATTTTCTTCCCTGTTGGACTTCTAGAAGCACCATCAAAATACATTTCCCATGTTTGAGGACTCTCTTGAATAGAAAAAACTTCCTCATCAGGGAGTTCGATATCTGAATACGTGTCTTCCACTGAAGGGTGTTCAGCCAGGAAATCAGCCAGAGCTTGGCCCTTAATTGCCTTTTGAGACACATATTGGATGTCGAACTGCTGTAGAATAACCGCCCACCATGCCAGACGTCCTGTAAGCATTGGACGACTAAGGATGAATTTGAGTGGATTATTACGAGATACCAATTGGACCTCGTGATGTTGCAGGTAGTGTCTCAGTTTCTAAACTGCAAAGATTAATGCTAGGCAGCACTTTTCAATACACGAATACCGGGTTTCTGCTTCAAGCATAGTTCTACTGAGATTGAAGAGACTATTTTCATTCCCAGCATCATTCTTTTGAGCGAGAAAGGCACCCAATGATCGCTCTAAAGCTGTCACATAGAGGATAAGAGGCCTAACCTCAACAGGTGGCATGAGTACTGGTGGACTCAAGAGGTATTTCTTGAGAACATCAAATGCTTCTTGACATTCTTTAGTCCATTGGTAAGTGACTCCTTTCTTCAATAATTTGGTAAAGGGTAAACATTTGCCTGCCAAAATGGCAATGAAACGCCGAATATAGGCTAAGTGTCCTTGAAGTCCTCTTAATTCTTTCAAATTCTGAGGAGGTGACATACCAAGGATTGATTTGGTCTTTTCAGGATCGACTTCAATACCACGATGGCGTACAACAAAGCCGAGGAATTTTCTTGAGGTTACCCCAAAAGCACATTTTAAGGGGTTCATCTTCAAATTATGTTGTCGAAGCTTGTGGAATATGACTTCCAAATCAGCCAAGTGATCAAAACGTTGTTTGGATTTAACCACCAAATCATCTACATAGCATTCAACAAATTTCCCTAGAAAAGGTTTGAAGATACGATGCATGGCGCGTTGATATGTTGCACCTGCATTATTTAAACCAAAGGGCATCACCCGGTAACAAAACACACCTTGAGGAGCTCTGAAGGCTGTATATTCCTCATCTTCTGGGGCCATTCGGATCTGATTATTTCCAGAATATCCATCCATGAAAGAAAGTACTTCATAGCCAGCCGTCGCATCAATTAAGAGTTCTGTAATCGGAACTGGAAAATCATCTTTGGGACAATACCGATTAAGATCTCTGAAATCGATGCAAACCCTAATTTGTCTGTTCTTTTTCTTTACAGGGACAATATTAGCCAACCAATTGGGATATTGAACTTCTCTGACGAAGTTAGCTTTGATAAGCTTATCCACTTCAGCCTCGATTTTGGAAGCATAGGTTGGGTGTGTTCTTCTCGCGGCTTGCTTGAATCCTCGATGTTCTTTTGGAAAACCCAAATGATGGGTGGAAACATCAGGATCAAGGCCAGGCATCTCTGTATAATTCCAAGCAAAAATATCTTTATTTTGCTTTAGAAAAGAAATATACATCTCTTGTTCTTCAAGGGTCATGGCCGCACTAATTAAAGTGGGGCGTGGATCTTTCTCTGTACCCAGATTTACTTCTCTGAGTTCATCCACAGTGGTAGAGATACCCTCTAAAAATGATGGAGGAGCATCTCTAAGATCTTCCTCTTCCTCTTCATCATGTGTTATTTCTTCCGTTTCTACTTGCAAAGTAGATGAAAAAATGAAATTCTCATGACCATAAGAGATGTCAAAATTTTCACATTTTGAAGAAGAAGCTTCCATTTCCGACCCTATTGATGATAAAGGGTCTTCTTTGGGAATTAAAGAGGAGATGATGGATTGGGAATTGACATCAATATTCACCTCTGGTGTTGCTATAACTTCTTCTGGCCTGATTAGCGAAGTATAGACTTGTTGGATTTCAGCAGACGAAATGAAAACGTCACCACTTATGCTTTCATCACTGCTTGGTAAGTTACCAATTTCTCCCATGTTGTCTGGCTCGATTTCCGTAATTGACATTATGGATCTTTCCATAAGAGTATTTTTATTTGGGCCTATTTTGTCAATTTGACTGATAGGTAACACATAATCTGTACTCACATGTGAAAATGGATTTATTGGAATTTTTTCCAAACCATATAGAGCATTAACTTTGGTAATTTCCTTCATTGTAGATTTTTCTCTTCCCTTCATGTGATAAAATTCCGCCTCAATGTATTGAGACTCACATGTCTTGAACGGGGCCTTATCACCATACAATGTTCCAACTTGACCATCGAAACAGTATTTGAGACATTGATGGTATGATGACGGAATAGCTGCATGCTGATGTAGCCAGGGTCTTCCAAGCAAGATATTGAAAGCTGAGTCCTGATCAACAATCATAAAATCCGAATTGGAAACAAGATCTCCAAACTGAGTTCTGAGTGTAACTTCTCCCAGTGTTTCTTGTTCATTTTTATCATATCCTTGCAACATCATGGTAGAAGGAGATAAATCAGATTCCGTGAGGCCCAATCGACGAAGTGTACGAATGGGCATGAGGTTGACTCCTGAACCATTGTCAATAAAAGCTCTTCGAACATCTATACCATTGACTTTTCCAGATAAGTACAAAGGTTTTATGTGCCCATGCACAACATCATCTTCATCTTTATCAGTAAAAGATATCACTGCATGACATTCTGCAAGATTATTCTCTATGTGATAAATTTCAGCTGCAGCAATTTCAGCTTCAAACTCCTGAGGACTTGACAAAGCTTCGATGAGTGCTTCCCGAAGATCTCTTGATAGATTCAAAGCATCCAAAATTGATAATTTGGCTGGTACTTGGGCCAAGTGTTTCAATATATCATACTTTTGATCTAGAGGCCTGCGTTTCCCAATAGGAATATGCGGTTTAGCAGGTACCTTGGAAGCAGATGCTTTGGAAGCTGATGCATCTTGTATTGAAGTTGGCAACATCATTGGTTTTGGAAAATTAGACTGATTAGATCCATTTACTTGCTGAGATAAAGAAGATGGAACCTTTAATCGATCTTCCAAAATAACTGTGCCGAAGCTGAGTTGGCCATTGGCAGAAGAACTTGCTTGTTCTTTTTGAGCTCGCTGAAGGGCTCTACCACGAGTTTCTGCTGCATATACAGTGCTAGCAGGGGTAGAACTAGAGTAGTGGTTTCGGAAAGATCCACGTCTTCCTCTATATCCTGAACCTCTAGAACTTCCTCGGGTTCCCTTATTTGATATAGGGAATTCAGGCTCATCAAGACTGGAATATGAATCTGTTAATTGAATCATATTAACAGAACCAAAGATTAACTCTTCGTCTGATAAAGACTCTGCCTGGTTAGCCTGTTTAGGCTGTGCCGTTTGGTGGGACGGTGCCCGTGGCTTTGAAGTAGATGGCATGAAATCTGCCAGAGTCAAAGACAATTTAGGCTTTGATGCATACTCATCTTCTCCTGATTCCTCTTTCTTCTTTGAATTGTGCTGCCCTTTTGAGGATTTGTCCATTGATAGAGGCTTTACTGCAGCTTTTGTAGGAGACACAATTGGCTTCTTCAATTGTGTTCGAAAAATGGAATGGGTCCGATTGATTGTCTTTCTGACCATCCAATCATCATATTTTTTCGCAGTTTTGCTTTTGACTTCCTGCCACTCGGCTCCTTCTTCTGGATCTGTAGCGGTAATACACGCTACATGAGCTGAAGAACCCTTCAATTTGACTTGTCCTAAGTCGACCATCTTTTGCAGGAGGTCTTTAAAGACAAAACACTCCTGGATGGGATGCCCCAACATTTGATGAAAGGGACAATAATTGGGACGGTCTTCATCTCCTTCCTTGTTTGGCCTATTGGGCACTGGTAAATGAATCAAATTATTTTCCAGAGCTGAAATGAAGTAACCAGGAACTTGCTCACTTCGGAAAGAGTATGTTTTACTCTTAATATCCTCAAATTGTTTTTGTCGTTGATCTTTTTGATCATTTGGACGAAATAGCCTTTGTTGTTGGCGTTCCGGAGGTGGAGCTCTTCGAGAAGATGAAGGTTTTGAAGTAGAAATAGGTACAGGTGCCTATTTAAGCATAACTGTAGCAGTTTCTGCTTTACCCATTCTTCTTCCTCGAGCTGATGGAATTACACGAGATTTAACCTTAGCCTGTATAAGGGAATCTTCAATCTGTTGAGCGATTGAAGTAAGGTCTCGAAACCCTCCTGTGTATTTCACAGGGATCAATGGCGTGCGTAATTCGTCACGCAAATTTGCCACACAGATTGGCAACAATTCCTCCTTAGGGAGTGATAAACTCAAGGAATACGTTAATCCCTTCCAACGAGCAATGAAATCAGAGACTCTTTCATTCTCCCTTTGCTTGCAGTTTGTAAGATCGAAAACTGTCGTTTTTGGCAAAGTTGAGCTAAACTGAAGAAGGAATTTTTGACGAAGATCCTCCCATCCGATGACTGACCGGGATTTCAAGCTTGTATACCAGACAAAAGCTGGTCCTTCCAAGGTTCGCACGAAGCATCTGAGTTTCACTGCTTCTTGCTGCTCTGGAGTTCCCATCATAGGATCACAACAAGATACGTAATGCGTTAAATGTTGTTCAGGGTCGCCTGATCCATTGAACGTAGGGAAAATAGGGTTTCCAAAACTGGATGGAGGAGAAATTGAATCTACCCATTCAGGGTAAACATTCTTTTCAGGTTGAACTTGCGCCCGTTTCCCTTCCATAGTTTCTAACCGAGCTGTTAATGACTCAATAGTAGTTATTAACTTTTGAGAAACGTCAGTTTGAACTTGGTTTTGGGTAGGTGCAATGAATGGAGCTTGGACAGACGTGGTGGTTGGTGCTGCAACTGATGGTAGTGCTTCCAACTGTTGTTGCGTTTGACCCGTAGGATTAGACCTCTGTGGGTGTACTGACAAAGGAGGATATTCTTGATCCATCTCAGTAGTTACAACAAATTCCTTCGGCTGTCGGACTTCAGCATTCTTAAGAAGAAGACTATTCTGAAGTAGTTCTGCATTCAACCTTCTTAATTCTTTCATTTCTTCCTCCTGTTGTGCAAACCTTTGCTCTAATGAGAGCGATTGACATCCTTCAGAGGAAGGGTGAGAAGTAACCTGATTCTTACCTTTCCCCTTATTGGATCCTTTTCGGATAGGGGGAAGTGGGTTACTTGAAGGAATACCCAGATTTTGGGTAAGCCTTTGATTACGTGTGCACACACCTTCTTCATTTAGGTCTGTGTGCGCGACTTCTTGAACAGGAACCTCTTCGTCTGATCCCTCTGATTGAGCCTCATCTGGTGAATCAGCAGCAACGGCATTGATGACATTAATGGATGCATATTGCATGGAATCCTTTCTATCAGCATTACTGTGATATTGTCTCCTTCTATGTCCATGATGAGACATGGCATTCCGTTGACTTGATCCCTCATGAATTTCTTGGAGAACCGTCACTTGGAGAGAATCTCCTGACAGCTTGTCTCTTCGTTCCTCTTGAGGCTTATTCCCTAATCGAGAGAATACTGACTTTCTCTGAGGGAGGGATTGAAGATTTGAAAAAGTCCCCAGTCCGGTGGACTGGGGGTGTTCCTGTTGCTTCCGCTCAACTCCTCGAATCCCATTCGTTGATTCTAAGCATTGGGTTAGAGAAGTCCCCAGTCTGGCAAGCTGGGGTGTCTCTTGACATGCTATGTCTGAGATCTTTTTGAAATCTCTCTTGATCTTGCAAATCTTAGTTCGGAAATTAGCTGGATGCATTAACCTGTATCCACTTTTATCACCTGGTTCAACAGACCGTTGGATGATTTCCGAAACTTCTGTCATTTGATGACGTGTTTTCTCCAGACGAGAGGCTTGTGCAATATTCTCGCCTGCTTGATGTAAGAGCAATTCAACAACCTGTTCTCTATATACTTGATTTTGAGAGGAACTAGTTGAAGCTTGTTCTCGAGCAATCTTTTGATTATGAACAAAGCCCATTGACTGTGGCCGGCCATGGGCAATAACATTGCATGAGACCATTTTCGGTGGGCTTTGCTGACCGGAAAGCACTGTGAAATGTAGTGCTCTATGAACACCCCATCCTCTGATATGAAAATTAGATGGAGCATTGGAAATTAACTGACGCAATCTTCTTAGTGCGCCAAGGCATGAACGTTGAAGGGTTCTCTGTTGCTTTTCAGCCTTCAGATACCGAGAGACTGATAGAGATGCCAAATCAATCTGGCGTTGTAACCCTTCTATTATCTTAAGATGATTTTCATATTCATCGTAATATAATACCTTCTTCTTTAATTGTCAAAGAGTTTTCCATATGTTGAGACGAATATCATGGATTCCATCATCCGTCAACATCTTTGGAATGTCGTACTGGGAATCAGCCAAAGGCCAAAACATGACTGGTACTTCACCTTTTGCCAGTTTTTTCCTCATGTTCAGCATTTCCTCTTTATCATTAAATGAAGATTCTTCTACCAGTTTGGACCAGAGTTGGTGTTTCCTTGTTGCTTCATCGGATTCAACAAGATTGGTAGAGAAATCACTATTCATGCTGGAAGATGAATGACCCAGGGAAGGTTCGGAGAATAACCTGAACCCCAGGCTATCTTCTGATGGAGAAAGAGTTTCACCTGCCGATAGTAAAGCATCAGATATGACTGGTTTTACGTTTGCAAGTGCCTCGAGATAGGAGGGCTTTCTCGTCACTACATTGCCTTCTGAAGAATTTTTGAGACAACGTGAATCACTACTGCGGAGAGGACTTTCGCAGCGAAGTTCATCACCATGAGGAGGAACATCATGATGGGTTACAGGAAAAGATGAAATCTCTTTCTCCTTGGCCTTCTGACCACACAGAGGGTTCCTGTGGCTCTCATCTGAAGAAGAAACTTCAAGATTGACCGAATTTTCATGAAGCAAGTCTTCATGAGGAAGTGTCTGTTGAAGACCTTCAGAATTAATGTTCCTGTTATTGGGAACTGAGGGAGTAGAATCTTGAATTCCGACAGATAAATGTCTGAGGGCTTCAAGAACTCCAGCATCGAGCAAGGCTTGGTTACAGATTGGCCTTTGATCTCCTGACTGTGCTGGGCGGATCTTTTTCTTAGATGCCTTCTTACTCGCTTTAGAAACCACTTGATGACGAAAGTGATTGCTCTGAGCAGGTGTATGTGCCTGATCAGGAAAGATGGTCAGGTTAGGCTGACGATCATCGCTCAAATCAGGTGTATGTGCCTGACTTGGTTGTCCGTATGATATGGGGGAGTATGCCCCATAACCCTCTTGGACTGGAACAGATGTGTGTGTCTGTTCCGGAGTGAATTGTTGATGTGTCACTCCACTGCTAGGGATAGATTTATGTGACTGTCCCTGAGATGATGCTGAAGATGTTATGATATCCTGGCAAGCATCCAGAATATGAGCAGGAATTTGCTTCTGCTCTTTCACCATTGACAAAATATGCTTGGTGACTTCAGCCGCCGGAACAGGGATATACGTCCATTCCGGGCTTGGAGTAGGTGTATGTGCCTGCTCCTGTCCTCCTTTTCCTGTCAGTGAATCCTGACAGTACTCAAGTGTGGAGGAAGAGAGTTTAGTCTGCCTCTTGTTTGTCGTCGGGGCTTTCCGACTGACTTCTCCGTGCGCTACCAAGCGAGACTGTTGGTAGGCTTGATTAGTATTAGCAGGTGTATGTGCCTGCTGATTACACTTCGCCAAACGCGGTTGACGAGATCTATCATATGCATTCAGACGAGCCTGCTGACTAACTGGTGATGTATAAGCAGGTGTATGCTCCTGCCTATGGTACTCCGCCGGAATTGCCTGGCGGGATCGGCTTGATGCTGTCAGACGAGTCTGCTGGACAGCTGAATTAAAACGGGCAGGTGTGTATTCCTGCTCGTTGTTTGCCACCAAGTTAGGTTGGTGGACTTCTCCGGAGATGGCAGGGATGACAACCTGCCTATTGTTAACAGGATTCCGTCTCTGGCGGTTCATCTTGCCTGCTCGGGTTCGAGGAACCTGAGCTGAATGCCTGGATTCGGTACCCTCATCATGTTGAGGGCGCACTACCGCACGAGTCTGGTGGCGATTGTTGATGGGAGCCCCCGGGAAGGACTCCTGTATTTTTGAATTAAGTCCCCGATGGACCTGCTCATTCACTTCCTCGGAGTAAGGGAGTAAATGGAAATTGCGTTCCGGGTATAACGACCCGAAACGTTTGGAGACGGTAGTCAGCACCGCCTGCTTCTTGATTGCTGGCCGCCATTGTCCGGACGACCAGGTAGAGTTGTTAACTTGGAGGGCTTGACGAGCGGCCTCCAGAGTTGGGATAGTACCGTTGCGACGGTACTCCTTAACCAGTGCATTAGAAACAAAGCGTTGAATATGCTGAGTTGGTGATGTCATCCTCAGAGCGGATGACGTTCCAGCAGGAGTAGCAGCATTGGTTTTCACAGCAGCAGACCTCACAGTAGAGGTGTTCACAGCAGCAGTATTCACAGGGGTGAATTTAAGGAAAGCCATTTCTGCAGAAGATCTTGAGAAAAGAGTGCCTGTTCCATGTAACAGACATAATCAAGATGAATCCGGCTACTGCATCTTTTGGATTAGCACATGTCAATGATTGCTTTGTTGGCCCAAGGGGCCTAACAAATAAGAAGAACATCACTTTAACTTGGTTAAGGATTCACGTCGGGTTCACCATTTTTGTTTCGCGTGGAATCCGGGGATGACCTCCTGGACGGGAGATTCAAACGTTCCGATCGGTTTCTAACGGGTTTGTTCGTAGAACCAGAAACATCCAATGATTCCACATCCGTCTGGACCTACTTTCCAAAGGCAGGCGCTCATTAGTTTGTGGACTAATGAGGCTTAGGAATTTGCATTGGTCGAGAGGATGGGAGGTCGGACTCATCACACCTTTTTGAGGGGAATTATTGTCTACTCCGGGACTCTCTTTATAGATTTAAGTTAAGTTCGTGAATCCTTATTACATTACCAAGTATAAAATGAGCTTTCCTTTAGTTTTAACAATCAATGATTAAATATGCAAGAAATTTAGAGAATCTTTTATATGTATTCGAGGTTCTTCATCAATATAGAATCATCTATATTTTGTTTAGAGATTCTTGGTCAATGGTATCCTTCAAAACATTTATATAAAAGTCTCTTGGTCATTTTGATGACCAGGCTGGTTTTAAAGCCACTCAGTGGGGCACTTGAAGTTTATCGTCATTCAGAAGGACATAGATTATTTCAAAGTTGGGATCGAACCCATAAATGGGCTACCTACGTATCCTTTGTTTTAAAAAAGGAATCAGAACCCACGTAGTTCGAATTATGGAGTATGATGTTTATGATTGATGGCTCAAAGATGAATGTCATAATTAATTTTACACTCTAAGCTCACGTGAGTCATGCTCGATGTGAGAAACAAGAGGTATTGGTAAAATTTAGATAATTGTGCCATGAAAGATGCAATCATAAGAATTTGTTTGGGGATTATGTATAGATGACTGCCCAGATAGATGAAGGTTTAGGATTTACTTTTAGGGAGAAAATCCATGAACATGGTCCACAAAGTTATATGTGCTTCATGGAGATTTGAATACTCTAATCTTGGGGCTTACTCCTAAGGAGGATGCCCAAGTTTGGAGGGGACTTATGATTGGGTTTTATTCCTGAAAAGGAAACCCAAATCAAAGGTAATTTATGACAGGTTAAGAGAAGTTTAAGGGGACTTGGGGCTTATTCCTGAAAAGGAAGCCCAAGGTTATGACTGAGTCTTATTCTTAAAAAAAAGATACCCAGGTTAGGGATTAAGGTTTGGGGCTTACTCCTGAGAAGGATGCCCATATTTGAGGTTGGGGCTTATTCTTAAGAAAGATGCCCAAGATTAGAGGACTTGATTGGGGCTTACTCCTGAGGAAGATGCCGAGATCAAAGGTTTTATAACTGGGGATTATTCCTGAAAAGGAGACCCAAGTTAGGATTTTATCATCTTAAAGGATGAGGTTGAATGAATGAACTCCCCGTATTTTAGTGACATAAGGATATTTAAATCACTAGACTTTGAGGGAGATTTCACAGAATTCCTTTCAGATAAGAAAGTCAAATCAGTAATTCATGCCATAAATGGTTTTGAAGAGTGTCTTGAAGACTGAATCTTAAAAAGGAAAGGTGAAATGGCTGAAGAGGGGTAAAATGGGCAATATGGGCACCCAAAAAGATAGGGGCGCGCAAGTCTTGAAAGGCGCGCAAGTCCTGCGGCGGCGCGCAAGTATTGGTCGCGCAAGTATACTTGCGCGACACATGGTGTACTTGCGCGATTTTCAATCAGAATTGAAATACTTGAGCGACTCTTGATAAAACCCTTTAGAATCCCCTTGAGGTTCTTCCAGAAAAGGGACGCGCAAATTATATTGAAGGAATTAAGTCGGCGCGCAAGTGTTTGATAAGTTTCAACACTTAGGCATTCCTTCTTCTCTTTAGATCTTCCGTTCTAGGTAAGAAATTACCTTAGAAGTGTTCCGGAAGCTTTGAGAAGAGACTTGGGCGTCGGGAGCTTCAATCCGAGTTTCTGAAAAAAGATCCTCTCGAATGGGGGGCCCATAGGGTCTATTTATAGGCAAAAGAAGACCCAGGGCGGTTACCGGGCGGTTACCAATTAGGTCGCGCAAGTCACTTGCACGACCAAGGTAGCCGCGCAAGTATACTTGCGCGGCAGTGGTATCACTTGCGCGGTGGATTTGCTGTTGATCCTTTGTTCAGGCCTTTGTCGATTTCTGATGTTTTCTTCAAAGGATGAATCACTTTCAGCTGAGATATTCCCTTTTCCGATCTTTAGATTCTGTGACGAAAGGAGCGTCAACAATGATATCAAATTTTCAAACAACCCATGGTATTATTGATAAATTATTTCAAATATTTTTATTTATAAAAGTTATTGTAAATATATTTTGTTTAAATTCATTAATGTTTGTATTTTTTATATTATAATGTGTATAGATTCAATGGTGGTTTCTTATTGAGCTCTCTTTTTTGTAACATACATATTCCAATTGGATTCTATAGACCTTGATATGGAAGATACATGTAATGGGGAGTTAATTCAATAGAATTCGAGTTCATATTAACATTATTGTTTTGGATTGGGTTGGTTTCAATGTGGAGATTGTTCACATAGAGACTTGTTGGATTAGACAAGTCATAGTTTCTAGTTAATCCTATTTAGATTAGTTGTAAATTATTTTTTTGTTTCATACTTTGGTTGTTATCTTGTTTCACTTATATTCGATAAAATGTTCGTTTAATTTTTTTTCATCACCGCATAGTGTCTTGACATAGGTGACTAGTCTGGATGGCCATGGTGTGTCTATTATAGGAAATTTACATGATATGTTAATATTTAATCAAAATTACTTTACCAATCTTTTTTTCATTGATTAATTTCCAATTAATCCTTTAATATAAGAGAGAAATATCAAAAAAAATTAAATAAGTATTTAACATTTCATATCATCCATAAATGGTTACTAAGATATTCTACCTGTTTTACTATAAAAATTTTGTTTTAAAAGATTATCTAATAAAACATGAAATTGAAATTTATCCATTATATAAATATTTAACCTTAAAAATCATCGAAAATATGTCTAACCAAATTCTTAACTAATATTACTAATTAAAAAAATATATTCCCAAAAAATACAAAATTTTCTCTTAATCATCACATACCAAAAAAATGATCCATTATAATGTGTTAAAACTTCCTTTGAAAAATTATGAAATTTTTATGCGTAAAATTAGATTTGTTCTTATCTTATGACTATAAAATCTATTTTCTGAATTTCAAATAGTATATTTGATCATTTTAAATTATTTTTTATGCTTGGTTTATCGATCTATTATTACCATCGAATATGATGTTAATATATGAAAAATTCATGGTGTTATATTTATTGTCAAAAGGGGTTTTTATTTTTAATATTATAATAGAATATACCTCATGCCTTGGTTTAATCCATTTATTCATATATTCCTTATTTGAAATAGATAGGCCAAAACACACTGGTATGGATGTTATCATGGTCGTGTCTTAACAGGTGTCACCATACGCACCATGGCCTACAAGGATCAATGAGAAAATGGTGTAGGTCATAGATAATCCATTATAGCTTATAATTTTCCTACATTTAATGGCATAGGGAGTGGTGAAGCCGCCTAAATTTTAAATCTCCTAAATTACCATTTAACATCTCAAGATGGTTTCTCCTTCTATGAAGAAATACAATTGACTGTTATAATGAGTCTCATAACAAATTTTCCATATTTCTAACAAGTTATTCACCATCATTTTGGTCAAATTTCAGATTGAGTGTGTTATTGAATGGAGTTTTGTATATTTTATCTATTATTTTAGAAGATTTATATCTAATGGAAAAATTATTATTCTTCTTATCAAAGAGATAATTTGAGGGAAATTGACGGTTATATTTCATTGGTCATTTTTAGGGAATCATTTGATACAAATTTGTATATTCATTGGGTTCTTATTTCTTAGTAGTTGTTATTCCCTCAATTAGTGTCTTGTGATATCATAATAGATATATAAGTTTAAAATCCAATTCATGTTAATTAAAATAAAAATTTATTTAATTATTCAAATTGGATTTTTAATTCTTTTTCAAATCATGATTCTATACTCATTATAAATGTTTTAAAATGGAATTGTATGCATAAAACCTCAATGTCTATGGATTTTATGATTATTACATGATTTGAAGAAATTTATTTTTAATGAATATGTTTGATATGAATAACTATTTTTTGTTGATTGTAGAGAAATATAGTCATGAAATTTTATTGGTAACTGAAATGAAATTCATGGTTTTGATAGGCATGTGTCCTGGTTAAACCAAGTTTATTTTTTTTGAAATAAAATGTTATGTTTTAAAATTGATTTTGGGATTTTTTTTCAATTGTTGATTGAAGAAATTTATTGAGTTGAATGGTTTTCCATTATTTTAATTAGTTAAATCACATGAGTACCTGGGTATTTAAGTTTGTGCCATTGGATATGCATTCTATATTTAACTATCTCAACAAATTAATGGATTGATAATAATAATTACAATTCAAATGTTTTATGTGGGAATGATCATTCTTTATGGTGGAATCATATTCATAATATGATTAATATCTGGGGACAAGTTCATACCATGAGACTTTCTAAAATAATATATGGATCCTTGACCCTTTAACTATCCAACCATGGGAATCATAACCATGGTTCTATGATTGAAAATAAATGGAAATTATTTATACATTACTGTATTTATGAAGTTATTATTTCATTCATATTTCCATAAAAATTATGATTCATTCACGTGTTTATGGGAATAATAAATTGTACATTATTTATAAATCATATAGAAATGTTTTAGGAATAATTTATTATGATTTATTGTGGTAATATTACACTGAAATATTATTTTTAAAATATATCATATTTATTTATTTGATATGGAATAATTATGGAATTTATTGCGTAATATTTCTAGGATAGCATTTCTCATAACCTATAATTTCATTTTTGTATTTATAGACAATAATTTTATTGATCATAGAAATGTGAATAAACCTTTGGAAGGTTATGGGTGTTCTTGATGTGGGAACATTGGAGTTGGTGATGACATGTGGGGTATGGGATCTATATTTTATGATGATATTTTGTGGTGATAATTTCATTATTTTAGGTGATAACATGGTCTCTTAACCTTTTTTAGTTTCATAATTGACTACTATCTGGTTCTTTAAAAATGATAATTGTTAACCATGCTGACATTTTTTGTTCATACCCACTTAATTATTTTTTTAGTATTTCGTAATGTAAAATCATTTAGTCATTTTAATTCTTGTTTTATAGTTTCTTATCACAATTACCTGGGGATGAATAATGCCCTAAAATCTACATCATTAAATAATTTGAGTTTCATCTAACATAGTTACCATGGTTAGATATTGAAAATACCTATGTTAGTTTAATGAATATAATGATTCATTTGGATTATGCGGTTCTCCTAAAACATTCATTTGGGGATAGTTGACTACTGTATGACATTATAGTAAATCAAATGGACCAATTTATTAGTTATTTTTCTATAATAGGAATGAAATTTACAGAAATAATCAAATATCTATCTATGTTATGGGGTGTTGGGTCGAATCTATTTTTTTTAATTAAGAAAAATTAAAAACCATGTGGAACAAATTCATTTTTATGGTAAAAATATATCTATTTATAGTGTTGAAAAAGATAAAGAGAAATTTATTTTTGTCTTAACCCTTCCACCATCAAATTTAGTAAATGTATTGAATACACATTTGGATGATTTATAATTATATATAATATTCATAAACATTTTTGTTGAAATTTATAAACAAGTACATTCATTATTTTTTAAATATGAGATATTAATACATCACTATGATTACTTGTAAACGTTTGACAAATTAATGAGAGTGTTTATTTCACCACCAATTAAAAATGATATATATCATACTAAACCATTCAAAATAATTTGTGATTATACTAAGTGATTAATATGAGATATAATTTTGAATATAAATGATTAGATATAATATGTTAATTATTATCAAAAAAAGTATTCAAATGTAGTATATATTAATTATTCCATAATAGAAAAACAAATTATGATTACGGTTTATCTATGGATAAATTAGAACAATATGTAATTGGATGTATGTTTATGTTCTAGACCAATCAATTAATATTGATATATATATATATATATATAATGGAATAAAGATAATATATAATCAAATAGTAGAGTCTATTATAATAGTTTGTCCTGAAAATATAATATAATAAGGTTTTGAAAATCATTTTTTGTGAAATTATTCAATATCGATTGATTAATAGGATGATAATAACAGTCTATTCAAATGAAAATTTATAAATGAATAATTTTCATATAATAAAACAATGATATGTTTGATCATTCAGAAATTTCTAACTATAAACACACATTATGAATTAATGCGGGTCACATTTGGAATAATATAAATATAATAAAAATATTTGTTAAGTACTACTATAGAGATAAAAAATTTCTTTATGATTTGTAATTAAAATTATAAATTATAATATATATTCATTGTAAAATATTTCTAACCATACTGAATCTTTATTATTAACTTCCTTACTAAGGAAACTATTGATGTTAAAAAATATCTTATTGTGTATTATAAACTACAAACTATAGGGAAGAAACGTTCCATGACACAAGTGAGTATGATAATTTCTTTTTCATATTCAAGATAACTTGAAATGTTGGATATTGACAACAGATATAGGGATAATTGATTTTGTGATCATCAAAATATAGGTAGTGGATTTCAAGTGTCAATTTCAATAATTAAATTGTAATTATGATAAATTATAACATGAAAGATATTTTGATATATTCTTTCCATATAAATTAATATTTTCCACATTTTTCACACAAAACCATTCTTTCATGGGTTCCATACAACACATTTTCTATAATGAGTTACACACAGTAGTAAGTTTAATTGAAATATGATGTTAAATTAAAACATTATTATTTAATATCATATTTTATAGATAACTGTTGTAGTGGTGGGTATGAATATGATTTAATAAAATGAAAAGTTATATATCGTACAAATGAATATATTGTAAAATCTAGTGTTTCCAAATATTTATAAATAAAAATTAAAACAATTTGGAAATAAACGAAATCTTATTTTGAAAATAGTTTTCATAAATAGAAATATGTTTTAACATAATAAATTGAAAAAATTACCTTTGGTCGATTAATTTAGGTAAATTTACATTATATGTATTATATAATCATTTTAAATGTCAACTTATATGTTTTCTATGCAATATATAAGAATGAATCCAATTTTATTATTAAAAGGAAGTTTTTGTAAGAAGATAAATATTTCACATTTTATTAAATTATAAAAAAAATAAATTCTATTATTCAGAAAAAGTATTTATTTAAAAATATGTATTTCATTTTTTAAATCATTATTTCAAAATTAAATTTGATTGATTATTTGAAAAAAAAATTAAAACACTTTTTTTATGAATCGCAGAATATATTGGTTTTTAGTATGAATATTCATTTATATTAAAACATTTAAAGATATAAAATTTAATTAAATATGGTTCAAAACTTAAAATTATATCAATAATATTTATATTAATATTATTTAGTTCATTTTAGTTTGTTTGATGTATAATTTTTATATAAATACTTTGTACATTTTTTAACATTTTATCTTTTAAAATCCACATTCTCATTGCGTTTATAGGATTAAAGAAGAAAATGGATATTTAGTTCCATAAATCTAGAAATCAACCAGGATTGATTTTTATGTTGAAAACATTTATTTTTAAAAAATAAGGGTTTCTTAAAATAGATTATGGAGTTAATGCAAAATGTGTAAGAAACCAGAAAGTTCTATTTCATCGGGTTTTTATATTGTGGTGATTTTTAAAGGAATCCTTCTAAAATATATATATACCGATAAAGAAAAGAATAATAGGGATAGGAACATATTATTGGAATACGAATGAAAAATATAATATTATTTCCTTATAATAATTAACAATTACATTGGGATAAAGCAAGAGAATGTGTAACCTAAAAGAAAAATGGAGCTTTGGAATGAATCCATTACCTTATGTCTGAATGTGTAATACATGTGATCTTAATATCTAGTATAATAAAATTAAAACCATTAATTAATTAATTTATATCCTTTTATGAAGTAAATTTGTTTATTATAATTTCATTATGTTCATTTAAGCCTGTTTGGATGAGTTATATGATACAATTTTATCACACAAGAGTGTTTGTTTCATTGGTTATCATGGTCAGTTTGGAATTCATACTCCTAAAGAAAATTGTGTAAATTGATAATAGTTTCCAATATTTGAAATTATATTTTATTAGAAAATATATATAACATTAAATTAATATATAGTTAATTTGGTTATTTGGTTTGTTGACGAATCGTAATGTAAAACATAATTTATAATCGTTAAGATTATTTTGGCAGTTTTTTCAATCATCATAAATTATTTAATATCAAGAATATATAATGATTTAGAAACATTGAATTGGATATAAAATTATATTATAATATTTTTAAACGTAATATGGTTTTATGATAAACCTTTAATATAGTAATCGAAATTGAAAACCTGTCTTTTTGGAATGAGATAAACAACACATCATAGACGATGATAACAATATTAGTATAAAAGGAGAGTGGAAGAGAAATAAGGATAGTATATTCCATTAGAAAAGTAAAATTATAGTACATAAAATAAATTTTCTTCATTTCACTTGTACAGTTGAATTTGTGAAGACAATAATAAAAGAAAATAAATTTAATTGAAATGAAATGAAATGGTTAGAGGTTTTTATCACTTAAAATATTCTACTTGATAACCTCTTTGAGGCTCATGAGTTTTGACTTTTATTGAGACTAATGTATAATGGTTTTGGGGAGGTACATGGGGAAAGGATTGGGAATAATTTTGAAAATATTAAAGTCTTTTGAGGTGTGAGGTGAGGAGGTATTGAGGGGTGGTATTTATAGTGGAGGAGATGGGGGTTTTTTTATTATTTCAATCATTTGAATAATAATTTTACTGAACACAACGAATAGTTTATGAATTATAAAAAAAATATATTAAAATAATTAATTTTTGTTCGAAATTATGGTCATACAACGGACATACATCATTTATAAATCTGTAACTCAATTATTTAGATAATATCTTAGTTTATCATATAACACTATTCACAAAAAAATCAACTATTTTAGTAAAATTTCAAAATTTTAGATTAACCATTTTTTATGTCTAGAATTTAATAATGTAACTCATTATATGAAAATTATTTTCTAAATATCATAAAAATAAATTTTAACTAAAAAAATCATTTATTGACTAAATAACATATTTCAAAATTATATATGATTTTATAATATTTTGAAAAGCTAATTTATATCTCATAACATTATCTTATAAATATATAAATAAAAAATATAAATTTAATAAAAACTTTTATGAAAAAATAATATTATTTTAAATCATTTAATTATATATAAAATTGACCCAAATTATTTATAGCCTAAAAATAATATCTTATAATTTATCATTTCTAAACCATTTATTTAAAAATTCCTAGATATAGATATAATAGATTTTTATCTATAAGATAAAAAAATTATTTACTAATTCATAGTTTTGGTTACTGTTCTATTTACAAGAATACTATTCATAAGGGCCCCAATATATTCCAAAGGTTAATTTAATATTTTATTTGGTATAGGCTCCTTAAATTCTATAAATACATCTTATTTTGTACACTATTAATTTAAAATGTTTTCATTGTATTCTACATAAGGTGTTTTTTGATTTTACTATATGAAATAATTATAAGAAGGGAAGTCCCCTGGATAAGTTTTTTGGTCATTATATATAATCATAAATTATTATAATGAACAATAGATATAATAATTTATCTATCGTATATATAGTATGATTTTTTTAAGTTGTGTTCATGTCCTACAACCATCTCCACATTCATAAAATGATTAACTGAATAATCATTCCTATTTATGGTGGACTGCCACATTAGGGGCCAACATTATATTTTCACCATCTCCACCTCCCACAACATGATATAATGATTAAATTAATGTTTATATATTATATTTATTATATTATTATTCATTTAAAATTTTAATGACAATTATATCTTCTTTCCTCCATACTCATTGGAAGAAATAATGTTTCTCACGTGTACACCAGACTTTCACCTTATGAAATAATGGAATGTTCTTATGATTTCTACCTTACCTAAGTTGGAATATGGATAGATTAAATAAATATTTAAGATATTGTTAAAATATTTTTAAAATTATGCAAATATTATATCGTATATACCTACTTAAATTCAATTACATGCGAATATGATAACGTTGCTCGTGTGAGTGACAGACTACCGCCCCCCAAAGAAATGTGACTTAGTCATAATGTACACTACAAAAATGGTATTATTTATAGTTTTAATAATAATATGATACACATATATATAAGGAACACTAATTATTATATAATCTTTATTTATTTTGTCCATTTCATTCATTCAATCCTTCGATAAATTTTAAATAACATTCATGTGCATGTACAACCTATCGTATACACGAACTGTGTAATTCATTTTTTATATCCATCTTTTAGCAGTCAAGATAAATACATATATACTGAAAATATATTATATTTATACCATTTATAACATTATATATATTATGGATTCATGATTGTTGTAAGGTGGCAACTGATAAAAAATTAAATTGGAGATGAAAAAAGGATTTATTACCTAGAACGTGAATTTTAACATAGAACTGTTAATAAAAATTTAATTAAAAGTAATATGTATATAAAAAATTTTATGATAAATATGATTATTATTTGTTAATATATCTATAATGAACTAATATTTATGATATTGGGGGTTTGAAAGTGAATGAATGAATTTGATACTTAAGGTAAATGATTTTTCCTCGCTTTTATTTTCAATGAGACTAAGGTCATATTCGACATCTGTGTAATATATATGGTGGATGTAATTCCCCAAACAATATTTTATGATTATTATACATAAAATTATGTGGAGTTAAATATTTATTTTATTATATCACTGAAAAACACCATGTCTATCAATGCACCTCAAAGGAAGTGCTAGCTCTGAAGATCGTCCTCCAGGGATCCTACCAGAAGGATAGGTAAAACATTTGGTCTGATGTCACTGAAGAACACCACATATATCAATCCACCTCAATGAACCGTGTATCCCTAGCTCCCCAAAGTCACTGTCAATGATGTCTGTCATCTGTAGAATACACAATAGGTGTGAGCGAAGCCCGTGCATGGGTGAGTATAACAACAATCAGTAGGGACTCTGAGACCCCCAACAGTCTCTCAAAAATCCACAAAATAAAACACCATAATGGGACAAACCACTAATGAAATACCACATATGTAATACCAACAAGTATGACCTCAAAGATATATTACAAAGTAATCTACACATATAACTTTAGGTACAAATTAAGTACATAAATGAATATGATTAGTCATAAAGCTATATCAACTTATATTGTTGAGAGTCTATGTTGTTTATCCACAAAGGGTTTCTCTATTGCAGATCCACAATGGGTATCTACATGTCTGATCCATGACTGGTCATGCTAATGATGATCTATGGGTGGTCACTATCATTCTGATCGACATAAGGTTTCTATTATGATGATCCACAGATGGTCACTATTATGTTGATCCACAAAGGATAACTATAATTTTGGTCCGCATAGAGTCTCTATCCTGATGATCCAGACAAGGTATATATTATACTTATCCACACATGGCCACTATTATGCTGATTTATACAGGGTCTCTATTATGTAGATCCACACATGGTCACTATTATCCTCCGCATTACAGCCAGCCAATGGATTCTCGTACAAAACACATTTGATATCCAGAGTAAAATTCTCCTCAATCCATCATTCGTACATCATCCACCAGGAAGTCAAACATACTATAAAATAATGGATTTTTCTCAACTTATGGGCCCCCATGCAACAAACAATGCATCGAACGTACTCCAGGTCTATAATATATGGATATTTTTGTAAAAAGGGCCTTGTTGGATTCGAGTAAGATCCAACCCAACTATACACGAAACTCATCCCAAACTCATGTGGAGTGTCTTAGAAGGACCAACTTATATAAAGGGTCCCAAATCCATTGAATGAACTTCAATAAGACACCTGGTTTGCAAGATACAGACGTTTTAAAAAACTAGGGCCGGTTGCTTCCGGACCCAGTCTGACTATGCTGGACTGACCCGACCAATACCAGCTCTGGATCCCGCATGACCCATTTTGTCTACCAATCCCAGTACGAATCACTGTGCTCAGATCAGGTTGGTTGTGGGTCTAATCCACCGGGTCACCCAATGAATGATTTTATTTGTCCCGACCCACTCAAGCAAATCAATCTAATTTTTTAACACCTGGGTCGCATAGCGGCCTATGTGACCTGTCATTAACTCGCAAAACCATTCCTCTAAAATGGACCACCTTAATAAAATAACGGGGATGCTCAGGAAGCCTAGTCCTACTATCCCAGCTCAGCCTGGTGGGATGGCTCGCCCGGTTTGGCCAGTATAGTTGGGGGCATGTGCTACCGATGAACCCTGATGCCCCCTTTTGGTCAATGCCGTCTGAAGACGCGGGCTACTCATTCACATGGTACTCGGTGGATCCTTGATTCCATCACTCTGTTAAGGCATGCAGTGGGAACAACACTCTCACCTACCTCTGACCAATGTAAGCGGTCCTTTTCTCACACAACTGAAGCCAGTCATCTATGGATCTCTACCACCGCGGTCCTCTGATGGGCGTACTGCCTCCCTCATCCTCAGATATCCACAGTGAGCGGTTTCTTCGGTAGGACATCAGCATTTATCTGGTAGTATTTTTATCAATCCTTTTACACCTACATGATCATAAGGCATCCAACATCACAACGAGAACCTTGAACTCGCATTGCCGCTGCATTGAGAAATCATACATGAATGAAGAACATGCGGAGGAGCTCGAGCCTTGTTCCGGTCGGTCCGTACCCTCCGCGTTACATGTTCAAAAACATGGGGAGGTATAGGTATTGTATTTTAATCAATACAAGTGATTATTTAATCTTAGATAGATAAATTCCAAAGAATATACTGTATCTCACGAATGTAGGCTCTGAACATTAACTTGTTCATGGTTTAATCATCTTTTGGCATTTGGAATAAGAATGAGTAATAATTAAATATTTTGAACCAATACCATGTTTGATGTTTATTTCTCTAGAGACATGTCCTCAAGGGTTCAAGAGGTCGATTCTTTTCATCACATCATAACTTTGTTATTCATGGAACAAAAATATCGATGATGTTCTGATTGAATTATTAGTTCTTTGTTGTAGAGGAATCTCACAAGAGGTTCTTCGGATATTGGCTAGTGTTTTAATTCCAATCTATCCAAATTGAGTGTTTAATAAAAAGAAACTCGTCACAACGTTTCTATTATGATGTTATGTTGCATTGTAATGCTGTTTTTTATGATGTATCACAGTGGTTACAATTTCACAATGAGCCATTAAGGATCCCAATTAAATTTTCCTCTTTATCACCTCGTCACCGCACCAAATCGCTGATGTCCACTAATCAATGGTGAGAAAAATAAAATAATATATGTTTTTAAAGTATTTTTCATATTTTCAAAAAAGTTTGAATAAAATATCATTTTTGTATCACCCTTACTGGTCGAGGTTACGTCCTTTATAGGATAATATCAACATTCCATGTTGAACATTGACCTCAAATTTTTGTTCCGATCACTGGTTCAAATGTTTAAAACAACCTTCTCATGTGTTTATGGAACATATTTTTAAAAATGTTTAATATTCTATTATAGGCTCACTAGGTCTTGAAATCACGTGATGTGAGAGCGTGTGGTCTCAAAATAATTTCATATGAAACAATTACATAATAATTACATGCCATTACACCTTTTATGTTTTCTTTCTTCTATATAGTATCACATTTATGTTTTTTGTGGAGATCATGATAAATGATTTTTTTTATTTTTCATCTCTTTATAAATTATTTTTCTTCCATGGGGAGTCATTATATTCAAAATATAGTTATGAAAATTCAACAATATAGTGTATCTAATTCCATAAGGATTATAGATTAATAATAAATTTCCTGGTGACTATGAAAAATATAATCCAGTTGGTTGTTCTATTTGAAATTGATTAAAAATAATTATTTGTATTGATTTTTATTATGTGTCAATCTGATCATATTTTCTACCTTTATATATTAATGATTGTGATACATTTTTAGATCAATAATTAATATAAAATTATTAATTTAGTAATAGATGATAAAAATATATTGATCATTGGATATGTTGTATCTGATTGAAATTCTCAATCACTATAGAAATATGAATAACTCAACAAAGAATATTTTGTACAATTATTTCAATTAGGATAATAAATCATTTAATAACATTAGAATTATGGAACACATGTATGATGATCAAAAAATGTATAATTGTATCTTATAAATTATTATTTTATATTATAGAGTGGAAGAAGATGTGTAACTGTCAAAAATAAAATTATTGAATTCATAATTGAAATGTTAAGTTATTTAGAGATGGAAAATGTGAATATATGAGAATGAAGTCAGTCTATGTGAATATTGAAAAAAAAATAAGGAAGGAAAATTCTAAAAAATATATATAAGATATTGTGAAATAATGATTTAATTCCTTTATATATATATATATATGATTTTATCACATATTGTTATATATATATATATATTTAATATATATTATATTATACTGTTAGCTTATGGGAATTTTTAATTCAAATTAAATTACTAGGTCTAAATTATGGTGGGGAACTAATCATTGATAAATCCATTATATGGTAGAAATTATTGGAGTCGAATGTTCTACCTAAATAATATTTAAAATAAGGACTTTCTAATTTGATTGACACACAATAGTTATAATAATGTACCCAACTTTTTTTACATATTGGGTGAAACTACGTAATTTTTTTATTAAATCTAAAAAAATTTCCTTTCACTATTAAATATAATATAATGTAATGTAATTTTATGATTATCAATAATGTGTGATGTCAATACTCATTAATCGGAGAAAAAAATTAGTAAATTTTTTTAAAACAATATTTACCATGATTTACCCCACACATGGTGATTAAACATTTACTGGGTCTAATGGTTTTCATGGTAACTCTTTCATTGAAAAATTTTACCTTTTAATTCACATTTCTATATTTTTTATTATACATCATGGCATAATAATTCCACCTTAATTTCACTTGTGATTCTATTTTTTTAATTTTTATTTATATGAGGTTCATCAATTAATAAAAAAAAATCAATACATGTGGATATATATATATATATATATATATATTAAAACCTCATTTAATTCTTTATATATTTATGTGTGAAGTACAATTATTTATTTTTATCATAAATTAATAATATAGGATTGTATAAATAATTATTTTATTTAATATATCAATGTGTGTAAATTAATACTTGTAATTTCATCAAACATTATATCAATTTATAATGTATATTTATATGGTATTAAAAATACAATCGATGAGGAAAATTTCATTATTTATCTTATTTAAATTCCAAAATATTGAATTTTATAATTGTACATCATAAAACAAAAAAAAACTAAAATGAGAAAAATAATAATTACATACTCCTTATAAATATCACAAACAATAATTAAAACTTATTTACTATAAATTTCATAAATAATCCTAAAAAATACATTATCACTATATTCAAAAATTTCATAGATATTTATAAATATAATATTTATATTTCTTATGGAATATTCATTCCTTAATATATATTATTTTCATTCATTTCCAAAAAAATTTATATTGTGAATGAATAAATTTACACTTATTAAAAATATTTTCAATAATATATAACCATTTTTATAGTAATTTATCTATTGAACCCCTGATTAATGATAGATATACCTAATAAATCTACTACTCTATTCAATATGTATTCTCATCTAAAAATATTTAAAATTAGGTGATCCTTTATGGACATAAACATATCTCTATGTTTAAAAAATATTTTTAACCAGCAATAATATTCTATGAAAACTAATGGTGATACAAAACTCTATGTATCAAAATATAAAATTTCATATAAACATAACATAATATCATTCCTAAGAAGTTATTAGTGTTATAATATGAAATTAGTGTTAATATAACATATCAATATCTACTTGGGGGGTGTCTATATAGTTTAAAAAATTTAGAAAATAAATAAAATAGAGAAACAAAACAATTTGCTACTCATTCAAACATATACATCCCAACAAAATACTCCACCATGATCATTTGATCACCTCAATATCTAACCTACCTATCACACATAAGGTTAGAAATACCTCCTTGGTATATATATATTGTGTGATCCTAGAAATAATTTTGAAACTATTAATGTTTACCCATATGTATGACATAAAAATCCCAGTATATATGAAAAAATATATAATATTATAATACACCACATGTATGTAATCAAGTTGTTTCGTCATGTGGGAATTATTACCCTTGGCACTAGACTATACCATGTTCATTCATATTTGGTGATGTATCTAATTTGTACCATAACACACTATATTTAATCTAGTTATCCATGCTTGTGAATAGTTTTTCATGCTTCAAACTGGAAATGAGAACTGATAACCCAACTGGTATATCCAATCCATTGACTAGTAGGGAGTCTCGGTATTAAAAAACATCATCAATTACATAGAAAATAAAGTAGTCTTATTAACTGTAGATACCCAATATATTTTTAATTTGATATAAAATATATTAATATGGATATTCCTTATGTAATAAAAACATTTTAATCGGGATCATAAAGTTATAGTTCCTCCTGAAGCATGAAAATATAAACAACTAAATCATATCTGAACTCCATCCTCCCAAAATATGTTGTTTTGAACTAAACCACTTCTTTGATGTATCATAAATAATACATTTCTTCATAAAAAGTGGAAAGGAAACATAAAAAAGTAGTGATATAAATTTTTTTGTTCTGGTATAAAAGGGATATTTGAAATCATTAAATAAGAATAAGGGAATTAAAACAAGATTATAAGAATTAAAAATAAAACCCTTCATATAAAATATCATAATCTAGAGTCATATAATAAATATAGTAATTTATGAAGGAAATATTCAAATGGATATCATTGATCATGATCTATGAGATTATAACATTGGTATAATACATAGATTTTTTTCACAAACATAATTATATAATGTTATTTCTATAGTAGTAATGTAAAATTTACAAGTATATCAAAGTAAAATTAGTTCAATCTCCACACCATCCATAATAGTCAAGGTTCACCCCCAAGACTATCATAGTAGACATATTCCCTTACGGAACATAGATCACTCCACATTCTAGTCATGTTTATCTCATGAGATTCAATCCTTAACAAATTAATTAGAGGGATATATAGGTCTCACCCATCACATAATAAAAACCATACATATGTGTTCCATAGGATAAAATTGAAATCATAATATTAGACTCTATAAAAAGAAAAGGTTTACAGAAAGATCTCTTTATAACATAAAATGTGGAGAAAAATTAGATTCATAGTAATTTATTAATTAAAACAATTCATAATCCATGGAAACATTATCAGGTATCATAACCATATATTCGTGGGTTTAATAATAGTGAAGAAAATTTCTTTGTAACCATATTAACATGATTATACCTATGAAACTGAAATGGGTTTTAGTTAAATATTATCATTATAAGCATTGAACATCCAGAAAAATAATCAAAATGGAAATCTTAGGGAATATCCCATTTAAATCAATGGTAACATCTAAGGATCACATCAAAGATGAAATTTTATTTTCAAATATAAGATATAACATTTTGTGAGGAAAATGTATTTTCTATAATAATTACATTTTAATATTAAAAATTGAATAAAAAATTAAAATTGTTTTTTTTGGAAAATATACATGAAAACATTTAAAATAATAATCAATGTAAATAATGGTTAATATGGTGGGAAATGTTTTTCATTCAAAAAATGTTATATATTATTCCTTCCACATTTTCAGTAAAATAATAATATACTTTGTTAGAAAGAAAAAATTATAATTCCATTTAAAACAATTTAAAAAAATCAATGATAGATATTTTTTTCTCTAAATGATTATCTAGTAACATTATAAAAGTTTTTGAAAAAATTTCATAAATAATGGATATATTAGAGACTGAGTTTTCAACCAAATAGATAAATAATGATAGTATTATTTAGAAATAATATTATGAAATATTAAATATACAATGAGTCTAAGATTAAAGTAAAAAGTGTATTGAAATGAACGAAACTGATTATAAGCAATTTGTCTTATTTTTTTGGGATATATATCATAGTGTTCCATCATTAGAATCAAAAACACAAATAATCTAGATAAATCACCAAATTATATCATAATAACCATATCACTTTTGTAACATTTGAAAAATAATATCCATTAAAGAATCTCATGAAATTAAATATCTAATACCATTAAAATAATGATAATTATTATATAACATATCAATGTGGTAGTATACACATTTGATAGAATAATATAGGTATATAATATAACTTTTCTACCATGAAATGGTAATTATAGACAAAGAGATCTCAGATTAACTCTCAAAATCCTTAATTAATGTTAAAAACTCATTTATAATGAATAATATATATATATATATAAATCTCTATAAGGAATATAATTTTCTAAATAACACAATATATTATTTACTTATGACCATTTATTACATGTTCATTATAGTTCTATGCTAAATTCACGATTCATAAAATAATTACATGATTTTTTGTGTATGATTTGATTTCATATTTTGTTACTACAAAATTGATTATTTATAAATCAATAAAAATATTAAAAATGAAATTAATATCGTATATTTACATTATATGATTATTTATAGTAATCCATTCATGATAGAGATATAATATTTAATTTAATATTCATGGAGATTATAAGTCATACATACACATGAACATTGTTTCTATTATATCAATGGATTTAATGAAATAATTTTAACAAAAAAATTTAATTATAGGAAAAAATTTTATTTCATATGTATCAATTATTCTCATCATACCGATCCATATTTCCTTCCATGTAACGAGTGAAAGGATCATATCACATTGTGAGGCATTAGTTCTTCGTACACAAAATCTACAATATCGTAGGCATCACATAATCGGAAATAAAAAAAGGGATATGCGATAATATATTTATACTATATTTTTTTAAAATATAATAAATATAAATTATATCTATCATAATACCCAATGATGATAGGTTTTGATGGAAAATGTTTTACATCGGTTCACGTGGTGGTAGTCCACTTTACAGACAATGGATTTCAAGTCCCATTTGATGGAGGTAAGGATGGATATTGTTTATGAAATTGAAATAAAATATAAGTATATGGAATATAATATTAATATTATATCATTACAATTTATGGATATTATTATAAGCTTTAATACGAGGCCACAAAAATATATAGCTAATATTTTTACTGCTTCTTTGGACAATATATTTATGTTTAACCTAATGCCTTATTCGATTGGATCTATGTTATTTTCAAGGCCTCTAATATGTGAGGAATGATTTTTTGAAATTTTTATGGGTAGTAATTGGACAATATAATTTTTCATAGGATGTTAGAAAGGTAGATGATACATGATATCCTTTTATAAGTGTTATGGAGGATACATATTGTATTTTGGAATAAAACAAAGTCTTACCCCATTTTTCAGAAGTCACAAGTCTTCAAAAGCACTCATTTTAAAACTTTATAGGATTTAATGTATTAATATGGATACAAAATGGTAGTTAGATATGTTTATAGGTGATTTTACCACTTATATTTGTAGTTTAAACCTCTATAAACTCATATTAACCATAACTACAATAAGTAATGTTTCTTATTTTTACTATTCAATTTTTTTAAAAAATAAATAGAATGTGTTGTGAAATATAAATTATTAGGTTTAAAAATATTGAGAACAAATTTATAATTATATATACATATGTGGGAACATTTAATTTAAAAAAATGGACACAAAGAGAATGTAGTCTTTCAAACAGAAAATGTTCAAAATAATGAAATGTTTTATATAAAAAGTGAATATGAAAATGATTCAAACAATAAAATATTTATAAATATTTACATATTTGAACTAATTTTACTTTTGAACCTATTATAAAACATAAATTAACCTTAAAAATTCTATAAAAAAATACATTCTTCAATAAAAACACTTATTTTCAGTATATATAAAAAATAACCAGTTTTGAAAAATCCAAAATATTCACATTAGATAATTCTGATAGGAATATTTTGGAAAATAATTTTATTTTTTCAAATTAAATTTATTATGTTTAAAACATTATTTTTAATTGTTTTTTAAATAAAAATTTAAAAACGATTTTTTAAAGAATGTAATGTTGAAAACAAACAATTACAATACTGAAAATGAAATTTTTTTATAAATATGATTTCTTATGAAATAAAATTTTAATTTATAGTTAAATTTTATTATTCAAATTCATTCAACAATGTTTAAAAATCAATTAATAACAGTCTTGTTTTAAAAATTAAAATTAAAATTTTTTATTGTTCATTCTTGCTCGGTGTTTTGTGTAACACAGGTAATCGACGAAATTAAATACATTAAAAAATATATCTCATAGAGTTTTTGTGTGTTAAATTACACACAACATAAAATGAATTTATAAATTTAAATTTAATCTCTATTATACAAATATATAAGTATATTCCTTTGTCAATATATGCTCATGTTTCCACATAGCTTCCACAAACTGGTGTTTTCACCACAAAATGTTGACTATGTGGCTGGTATTATTTCATAAAATTTTATCTATTTAATGTATTATATTATATATTTGTTCCCAATAATAGTTATCTTCCAGCACTTATTCAACCACTACGTTTAGTACCTATAATGGGCCCAGTATGTACTACATTATGAGTGATACGTGGAAAACATTGTGAACACAGTAGAGGTTTAGGGAACACCAATCAATAGGGTACCATACTAAAATGATCAATAATTTATGCTTAAATTTCATATAAGGGATTGGTAATGCCTTATTTCCATATATAAATACCTTTAACCATGGAAAATTTCACAGAATCACGTTGTTATCAACTTAAATTTCTAAATCATATAGGTGATTTTCATCAAAATAATTGTTCACACATTCTACTAATAATTTATACTACATAATGTGACTAACCTTTTAATCAATTTCATATTCTAACACAATTAATAATATAATTCTTATCCAAATTCATTCTATAGTTTTGAAATTTTATACATATATCAATAACGGGATTCAAAAGGATCTATATAAATGCATGAGTGAAAGATATTGTTTTATGAAAAATCAACTAGTAGAAGGTATTGATCCCAACAACAATTAAAATATAGAGAAAAAGATTTCAATATATACTATTGCTGTGAATAATTCTATCAGATTGACCATCAATTAGAGGGTGATACATATTATGGATTCTAATATCAATATCAAGATCTTCATAAAAACATCCCCAAAAAATCTAATTAAAACTCGGTTCATGATAGAATAAAATTGAATGTACTATGTCATGTAACATTACCACTTCTTTAATAAAAATACTAGAAGAATGATTAAAAGATACATATTCTCTAATATCAATTAAATTTTCTTCCATTAAATATTTATCAGTAATAAAACTTTGAAAATTAAACCATTAAGTAGTTTTTATTAGTCAGGTGACAAGATCCATTGTGATTATTTTCCATTTACAATATAGTATGAGTTATTGATGTATCAACTCCATAGTATTTTATCACTCATACTCATCTTACAAATATACCATAAACCAAAACAATCATTGTTGAATTACACTTATTTCCATCCTACTAGAATAAATCTTTCATATCTGTATAATTCAGTATACATACAAGATAAATAAATAAGGAAAGAGATTGAGATTTATCTAAAACCATAGATCTATATCCATTATGTATTGAAAAAATATATATTTTTTACCCATATATTTCCATTATGATCAAAATTAAACCCAGGAACATTTCTGACAGAATTTTGTAGCTCTACATCATCCTTATGTGCCCCTTTAATCTTCAATTGGATAGATGGATGATCATTTCATTAAGAGATATATGATCTCTCTACTTAATTTAGGATTTCTAGATACATGAATTCAAAATCCATTTATATTGTATCCTTTTTTATCCTTATTATTGATAAGATATAACGGTCATTATGAATCAAAGAATTAGTGACCATATTAACTTTCCTAGGATGGTAATTTTTTGAGTAGTCATAATCTATAATAATATCAATTCATATTATATGGAACATATTATTCGATTTCCATGTAAAGATATAGATTTTAAATTATACATTAGTATATATATTATTCATTTTTCTAAAAAAGTTTTCCTCCATGTCATTAATTGGAAAATCACCTCAACTAACTCAAAATCATGAGTTGGGATATTTTTCTGAAAACCCATTAATTTTTATGAGGAATAATATATACTCATTTCATTATGAATAATAAAAAATATGAATAAATTATTATTTTTATCACATTATATTAGTGAACGATATATATGTTTGGATAATTTAATAAAATGTTCGGTAACTAATCTTATCTTCAGTTCCATGAAATTTGTTTAAAAAATCTCATATCTATTGTAATATGGCTACCTTCTGATTTAACACGGTGAAAACATTTGAAAACTATGATAAATTCTCAACAAACCATCAATATTATACTTATACCCCAAAAAAACTAAGAATATTTTCACTCATTTTGCACTAGTTAAACATTCAATAGACAGCATCTGTCAAGGATCTATGGATATATGATTGATCAATATTATATTTCCCAAAAATGAAACCTTTTTTAACTAAGGATCAACAATTGTAATTTTTTTTATATATTTTCACATTTTTAGGTTATTTTTTAAAAATATTATATAATATTAATGAAATTAATTACAATTTTTTATATAATAGTATGTTATATATTGACTACTTTTATAGGATCATGATAATGTCTAATAAATATATTAATTAAAACAATATTGATATCTGGTTAATTAGTATTAATTAATGTTATCACACTATATTAAATGTTTTTATACCTTGTATGGAATTTTTTTATAGGTATATCCTCCATCTTAATCCTCATGGGATTATTTCCAAAATGAAGTTCAATCTATGAAATGTTTTGTGCTCTGAACAATTGATTAAATAGGTCATCAATATGGGGAAGATGAAATTTTTTCATGATCGTGATCTTGTTTATATCTTTATTATCAATGCGAGTCCCCTCAATGATACTTTATTTTAATCAATAATAAGAGTATCACTCCTAGGTAACACATTTGGGTGAATTAATGAACCAATTTTCATGGTTCTTTTAGAGTCTATTCTTCAATTTTGGAAGCTGAATTATGTCCATTTTTAAAGAGTCTTAGAAATATATGTTGAACCATGTCTGATTAATAACAAGAAATCAATATAATTATTAATTTTAAGGATATAATAAAATTCTAAAATGTATATATATATAAAGACCCTAAAATTAAGAATATCCTCAATGTTGATTTTCCCATAATAATCGAGATATTTTCTCATATTAAATTTAAATAAAGACCCATATAATGTAAATTATTTCAAACTAAAATTAATATTTACTAACATATTGGTAAATGATAATTGGTTGGTTTTTAATTTAAAAAGTGATTCACCTTCAAAATGAACTACATTGGTATTTATTTATAGAATGATAGTCCACTCTTATGATAATTTCAAATTCCACACTTATAAAAATAAAAATATTTGTAGGAATGATATTCTGAGAAAAATTTACTACATATGATTCATATTCTTGATGTATAATCTTCACACTATTACAGTTTTTTTATAAAAATTATACATACAATCATTTTGATGAAATATTTTTACCCTTAAAAAATTATGTAAATAAGAAACATGGTAAGATATAGAGTCGAATATGACATTTGCAGTTATAAAGTTTATGTAAGCTATAACTTTCACAACATCATTATAACATCCTTCATTAGAAATAGTGATCACATGAGATATACCACTATCTCTTTGTATAAAGAGTCTTATGAAGTATATCATCATCATTAACCATTGTATTTCATAACTAAATAACATAATTCCCAAATTCGATGTTTTTGAAACACTTGATTGTGGGTGGATAATTCTGATGAGACTTCCCTCAATATACATGATTAGTTAACGTACTCCCATAACATCTACATTCATTTTCAAAATGAATTTACCATAAAAATTAAAAAAATTATAGTACCCTTAATATATATTTCGTCCAGGTTTCATTCCACACATTGAGCATGAAAAAAACATTATCTTCTATTCATTATGTAATTTGGAGTTTCATTTTATTTTTTGTATTTATAATCTAAACCATGTTATTTATGTGTAAAATTAATCTTCATTTCTACCCTAATAAATTAACAAACTATTTACACAAATCTAATAAATCCACTTAAGGAAAACACGCTTTATATACATTATTTTAATCCACAAAATAACCATTCATCTTTACATTCAGTTTTGATGATAATAACGTATGAATACATATCAATTCTTCTAAAATATATAAATAGTTTCCAAATAATTCATCATCATTATACATTATGTCATTGAATTTTTGATCCATTATCAAGTGTTGAATATGAGTAATGTACTTACTAAAAAAATATTTTGTCAAACATATCACATTACATTCTGTCAATTTTATAATGTTTGAGTTATATAATTAATTTTTTCCACCATTGATCCACTTCACCTCCCAAATGATAAAAATATAAAATAACTTCACCATGATCAAATCACTTATGAATAGAAAATATATTTTCTATGTTATTTATCTATTTCTTACCAATTAATATATTTTTAGAACTACAAAAAAAAGTGGATGTGCCTAATAAAGAACTCAAGAGAATGTTGTTCGATCCTTCTCTCATATAGAATTTCACCCTGATTCCTAGATTGATAATTTTTTATAAGACTAGAAAAAATATTTTTCATTCCATCCCGGATAAATTTTGTATGATAAGGAGGAAAATATTTTCATTATCTATCAAACTTATCATTAACACAGTTAATTATGGTTCAATCCATTGATTAATACCAATCATCATATTGTAAATATTTCTATTCATTGTCGGGATGCACATAGACCTGATAGATCACTTATACATCGTCCTAATCATGAAACCTTCCGTTATCTGATAACCTAGTCTTATTCAATGATCAATTTTAATAGTTATTAACCATTGATACCTCTGTACTGGATCCACATGCACTTATATTATATATATTGGGATTTAATTGTAAGGAAACAACTCGCTCAATCCATTACAACTATTCTTGGACAATTTACAATTATTCGAATTTTCCATATACTAATCCTTAGTCATATCCCTATACATTTTACTAGATATATTCCAAGTGTTCTCAATAATACTTTCTCATCCATGGTTACATAGGTTAACTAAACATATTGTATTATACCAACCATAGAGACCATGAATTTTCATATGATGATAATACCTGTTTTTAGATGAACATTTATTACATAATACAAGCTGGATCAGGATTATTTTAAGTGTGTAGTTCCATTAGAATAATTTCAATATAAACAACCGATGCATATGTGAACTAAATTATATCCTCCTAAGATCATCAGATCTTAAACCCTTATATAACATATCATACATAATACATTTCATTGTATCTAAGGGCAATGAAACATTAAAATGGGTTAGATCAAAATCTTAAAAAGATTAATTATGGAAAAAGGAAAAATTAACATGAAAATAAGGGTTTATAACATAATAATTACATTTTAGAAATCCACTCAATATATAAATTATCATCAATTTTAGTCATAGAATAATCATTGTTAGATAATAAGTCATGAATCATAATAAAATCATAGAAAATGATCTATAAGAGCATAACATAGGAATAATATTTAGAATTATTTCGTACAGATAAGCATTGAAATTTGTTTTATTTATTATTCAAGGCTCATTTCAAAGGATATCATACTGCGATGGGTTACTAATTAATCCATAATATTTATCAAGGTTAACTTCGGAGTTTGTCACATTAGAAGAAGTACCTTACCAATCTTGGATCACAACCCATTCCATTCTTGTTTATATCATGAGATATAAATATTTACCTAATTAATTGGATGGAGATACATCTCATACCCATCAAATAATGAAAATTAGTTATTTTTGTTCCATAGGAAGATAAAACTGTTATCCTATCAGAACCAATAAAATGTAATGAGTTACAAAAATATGTCATTTTATCATGGTATATCATATTGAATGAAAAGATTCTTCATAAATATCATTTAGTAATAATCATAACTAATGTAGAGAAATAATAATAATTCTATCAACAGATCATATCCATATTAGAGAATATGTAACATTAAATGACTTCATATTATAGGGAAAGTGATTTTAAAAAAGAACTCGGATCATTTCTTGATGAAAATATTTTTTTTAAATTAACTTTTTAAAACTAAATATTCATTAAATATTTTGGAAATAAATTTATTTTAAAACAAATAAAAAATAATTTAAAAAATAATTTAAATAAAATAATGGTTACCATGGGGAAAACTTTTATTCACTGTGTACACAATTAAATACTAATCCCATTTAGAATTTCAATAAAATATAAATGGACCTTTCATGGAAAAAGAGATAAGGTTAATTTTAAAAGCTGTTAAAATTTTTCAAATGGTAATACTGACGTCAATCAATAATTTATGAACATTGAAACAATTTTTAAATCATATTTAGAAAATATAGACACGAAAGAGAATGAGTTTTCTACCAAAGTGAGAAATAATGCTATTCTTTATTAAAAGTCATCACTTTGAAATAATGAGTGTATAATTAGAGTAAAAGGAAGGGAAATTTTTTTTTCTATTGAAATAATGCATGGATAATTAAAATCATCAGTTTTTCAATATATATATATATATCATAATATTTCACCATTAGAAGAATGGATAAAAATATTCATAATAAATTATGAGATTGCATCATAAGACCCTTACAACATTGATAAAATTTTAATCAATGGCTCCACTAAAAAAATTTATTAATTGAATAAAATTAATAGAATATATTCTAGGTTTATCATATAACACATAAGTATATGTAACACCCCAGGTAAATAAAGAATATGAAATTTTCACATTTATCCTTATTTGTGAACAAAAGATTAATATTACTTTAAAGGGGATGCTATGCTCGATGGTGTACCCAATACGCAACAACGAGTTTCTTGGGAATCTTACGTTGCACTCTAATAAAAAAATAATATTATTTTAAATGGTAGTTAACGCCTAGATGTTGTAATGGTGGGAATGAATAGAACTAATTACAAAATGATTATATATGTTTGTCAAATATTTTTATTTTTTACAATAAATGTTAGAGTATTAAAAATGCGAATGAATCCAATTTTAAGCGTAAACATTCTAATAATATATAAAAGGTCGATTAACCTCCTTTTGATGGAGAACCTCGTTTAAATACACTTTTTTACAATTTTATGTGTTATATTTGACAAAATAAAATTCTTCTTTAGAATCGGGACATCAAAATTTACTTTGTTTAAATTTTTGGTATTTTTCCGATAAAGTTCATTTTTTAATGAGTAGTAAAAAAATGTTATATTTTAATTCAAAACCACTTTTTAATCTAATTAATTTATATGATTAGATTATCTTTGGAATTTTTATTAATGTGAAATTAAAATATATTTTTACCATTTAATCCAATAGTGGTCTTTGGAATTAATTTCATCTTGAAATTGGACTTAATCTAGTGTCAATATTTTGATACTTATTGTTTCATAAAAACACGCTATTTGATCTAACAGTGGGAATTAATTATTAAATTTATTAATGTAACTTATATGTTTTTAATTATTTAAAATAGACAACATTTTTTAATTCGCAATATCAAATATAGCTTAGGGTGTAGTTTTGTATTTTTCGGAAAAACATCAATTTTTGATGAATATTGAAACCACTAAGTGGTAGATTAAAAACTGATTTTTTGTTTAAATGAAACTATACCACATATGTGATTTGAGTTTCATAAATCCGACATACATGTTTGTCATTAGGATGTAAAATGTGGTTCAATGGGATTAAAATAATATTTTTGTGAATAGTAACATTTAATTTTTTAATCATGATTAGAGGTAATTAGTGTAATTTAAGGTAAAAAAAATGTTTTAATAATATGAAATGACCAAGACACATGTCATATCATCATTGGATGTGTCATGGCCGACCAAGAAAATCCATGGGTCAACTTGGGGACCCCATGGAGCCACTTTGGTTGGAAAATGACATGAATTACTTTTTATTTAAAGTTAAAATAAAAATGTCACAAGCACGAGTTATTTTACTAAAACAATTTTCAAATGGGGTTATATAAGTCATTTTTTTTACTATAAATATTCTTTAAAAATATAAAATTATTTCGTACATAATGACATTTTTTTTAATTTTTAGACATTAAATAAATTAAATTATTTATGAAATCATGATGATGCAGCGATTACCTCATTAATAATGGAATTAAATAAAATTAAAAGATAATGTTAAAACTATAACATACACATGTTAGAGACCTATTAGATGAGTATATTTCGAACCCTTATCACCTTATCCTCGAAATACTTCAATGTGATACCTTTAAAATATGAATCTCATTTGAAAATAAAGTAACATTTTGTAACTTTGCAAGAGTGTGCCTCATATCCTCTTATAAAAGGCCCCCACCTCTACCTCCTTACCCACACCTTTAAAGCCTTTGGCTTGGCCAACCCCTGATCAATTTGTCTATACACATCTCTCTCTTACTCCTAGAAGCCTCACTTTGGGCAGAAGTCTTCCCAAGGAAGCCTTTGAGCTCAAATCAAGGAGAGATTCACGATTTTAAGGTAATGTCTTCACTTGTGTTCTTTTGTTTTATTTTGCTTCTCCAACCCCCTAAACTCTTTTTTTCATTTATTTTGTAACAACTCCAGTATCTCCAATATACTAGGACGTTTTTATAATAAGGAATAGAGCTACACTTACACACACTTACATCTAATGGTTAAAGAACATATTGTTTATGTGGATGGTGAATTTCTGCCTCACGAAACGATGATTATTGAATATTATATTAACACCCTCAAAGGTGGCCATTAAGATGTGACTATATTTATATATGATATATAACATGTTTATGTTTTACTTAACCTTCTATATTTTTCATTTATGGCATACCTTTATGGTTTTGTTTATGGTTAAACGTGATATCTTCATTTTAGGAATTGCGGACTACCGCCCCCTCATAGTGATTTGATTCGTTAATACCATATGTGTTACGATTTAATATTATATATGATACCATACTAAAATTATAATACTATTATGTATCATTATGTTTTAATTCTATTAAATAAGAAATAGAAATGGAAGTAGCGTTCGTGCGTACATACGGCTTACCTTCTCCATGAACGGTGCATTTCATTTCATACATCTAAATGTTATGTAATATTATAAATGCATGTAAATAATGGATGTATATTACATATATGATATCTACATGATGAATATAATTCTGGATATAATATATATATTTTACCACATGAACAACTTGTAATTAAAAAGAGTTTATTATAGACTCAAGTAGTAATGATCTACAAAATGACCATTATTAACTTAAATAATTACATTGTGTTCATAGCATGGTAGAAAGTTATATAAAAGGAATAATGAACTTGAAATGGTTCTTAAAAATGTATTAATTAACTCAAGTTTATTATTCAGGAGTTTAAAGAATGATCGAGTCAAGTCGGACCCGAGGTAAGGGATCATACCCATCTCTTTCGTTTTAAGTACACTCTTTTATGTCATTCCTATTAAGCTCATATTTCTTATGATTGGGATGTTCTTCTATATTACTCCTACTGTACTTTTTAAGTTCATATGATGTGAGACCATATTTTCTCTCATCAATCCATTTTGGATGTTTTGAGTGGCACCGTTAGGCTGCCGGATTTTCATAAGAGATCTAACCTCTCTCTTCCTTTTTAAGTACTCTCCTTTATGTGACTTATTTTAAGACCCCCTTTGTAATGATGGGGGATGTTGTTTTATATTCCACTTTCTGTACATTTTATTTTAATATGATTAGAGACCCAATTTTATCTCATCAATCCATTTTTGGAAGTTTTAAGTGGCGTCGTTAGGCTACCGAGTTTTCATAAGGGATTTTTTATCTCACTTTTAGTCCCATGAGATTTATGCTACATTTTCCACAATTTCATTTGAGTGGTGTATGTACATCCCATTATTATACTCTTTTTGTAATATAATTTTATTTATGGGTATTTACCTATTCATTGTACGAAACTTTTTCAATGGGGTGTACATTTCTAAAGTAACCCAAGTCGGTAAGGGAACCTTTCACCCTCCTCTTTTTAGAAGCCTTATTTTGTTATGTCTTTTAATTCACATACTATTACGTTGGTATATGTTCTTCTATATCCTTATTGATGTAATTTTTTTGTCCAAGTGATGAGATACCCTTTTTATCTCTCATCAATTCTTTTTTCTGAATTTTGAAGTGACACCATTAGGCTGTTGAATTTTTGCAAGTGAACTTCTTAACCCAATTTGGATTATTTGGGATAAACTTGTAATCCATGAATATATCGTTCTATGAATATGTGTGAATAAACTCTGATTGTTTTACACTTAATATCCACTTATTTTTTGTGAATTCTTTTGTCACACATAATTATGTAATTGATTTATCCTTAATCCAAGGATACCATCATTGTGTGGGACTTCATCTCAATCTCCTTTAATTGAGGCATATTATGTTTTATACACAAATTTATTTTATACGGTGTATAAAACCCTTTTACTTTTACTTTTACTCAAAAGGAATATTTTTATACGAAGCGTTTACAAAACGACAAAAGGGAATGTTTTGGTTTTGTCGTACGTATGCGGTGACAACGACTTCTCCGCCGCCGTGACCATTATTTGAGTTTCGGCTTCCTATACATGCCATAATTTTTTTAAATGAAAAATAAATACCATGTTATACTTCCCTTTTATTTTTGTATTGAAAATTGTTTTCATAATGTTTTTATTATATGAATGTTTTGTATTGTCATCTTGTGCTTGAAATATGGAATGTTTATGTTTTATTTATGCATGTTTTATGTGATACAATTATGTTATGGTTCTTGGAAATTATTATGAAGAAGGGTGGTTCCGTGATAAACTAAGGGCGGGTGAATCTGATATAGCTCTCCAATGCATTGGGTAACTTGGAGGGGTTAAACTTTAAGGTTTCTCCGAGGAGATTTAGGGAATATACTATGATGGGTATTTCAAACGTAACCAAGAGAGTTACTTCCTACGTAAGAATGTTATGAATGCTTCAAGTTACCTTTATGTCATATAATTTCTATGATTTATTCATGATTTTATGTGGTATGTTAATGTGATTATGTTTTATGGGTAAAGTATGATTTCATTCCTATGTATATATGCACTCATGTTTCCTTTCCATACTTTTTATAACCCTTACTGAGCTTTTTATGCTCATCCCATGTTTTTGAAATGTTTTTCACAGGTCAAGGGAATGGTACATGATATGATTATAGTGTCAAGGAAGTGTCAAGAAAGAATCCATGTTTTATTTTGATTATGTTTTTGTTGATTCGAGAAATGAGTACTATATTTTATGTAACCACTTTGTTTAAATGTGGAATGTATTGCGAGTTTTATGATATAATTCTCTAAAACTCTAAACCTAAAAAGATTCTCAATGTGTAATCTTTTAATAACTCGAGATTAAGTAAGGTTTAAGGCCGGGGCCTTATAGTTGGTATTAGAGGTCGGTTTAGATAACTTTAGAGGTTAGAGTATTCTCTAGGCATAAGTGACATTACCATAATGGTTAAGATTTCAGAAAGAGTCCTATATTTTAGATAAAGTGAATGAGTATTTATATCTTAGTGTTTATCATCATCATTAGTACATGATGGTTTTGTTGATATACTCAAACTGACATTTCTATTTTTAGTGAATGGATGGATCTAACAGGCACCAAAGTGACAATAGGTTTGAATGAAACTGTGGTGGTTCTCTGATTAAGAGACTGGATGAAATGGGGGATTCAATGAGGAAACTCATGGTTGTTCTAAACCAACTATCAAGGAGTAATGATCAACCACTTTTACCTTGGTATGTTCTGTAATGCATCATGTACGAGATGACCAATCGATGTGGAAGTTCAGGTAATAATTATAAAGGTAACCATTAGGGTTTATATGATCCTTACTTTTGAGGTAATTATATGTTATTATATATTATGATGGAAAATGAAAGGCATGGGATAAAATTGTGGTTAAAATATGTTATGATTATTTTTAAAGATTTTATCTCGTTTTGGGATATGTCTTAAGAATTATGTAGTTTTAGAAGAAGGAAAACACGCAGACCGTGTGACAACCCGTCGCGTCAGACAATGCTGCGGGAATCGAACCCTCAACCAAAGTGCGACTGGTATTTATCTCCTACCACTGGACTGCGTGAAGTCCCTGGTTAGTTTGACTAATAATTTATAGTTAGATGATTTTAGGAATCAAGAGTAAGTTTATTTTGGGTTATCTATGGAAATGATTAACCTATCATGGAGGATATGTGATTAGGTTAATTACTTTTCAATATGAGAATTTAAGAGCAACTGATGTTATTTGGAGATAAAAGTTAATTTGTACCTTGGAAGACTATGTGATTAAATCCTTAAAATATTTGCGCATCAATCTTAGTTTGGTTTAATTTGAAGAATTTTATAGACAATTGTTAATCGAATGGTCTTCGTTGAACTTTGGGGTTTTGTGGACAAATTTTGGAGATTAAGAATAGATTTTATTTTTATAAAGGATTATACTTTTATGGATTATCTGATCTCATACTAACAATTTTGGTTTTGGATTTTTTCTAAAGACATGGGAAATATATATTTCTCTTTTGTGGATTAAGTGATTCTCTAGAAGGTGATTATAGCTCTCTTAATGTAAACAAGTATTCCTAAATACTCATCATTTGGGGGAAGTATGAATTTGTGTAAGAAATCTAGTAAAAGTTGAAAGTCAACATGACAAGTAAGTATGTTTCCTTAAGATCAAAAATAAATTCCTCAATGAAAAGTAACTTAAAACAAAAATGTTGTCTATTAACTTTTCCTACTGGGGAATCGAATACCGTTTAACCCACCACAAGTTTGTGATTTTCTTATGGTTAACTTTCTCCTAGACATGTTTACTATCACTCTCCATCAGAACACGACCCTTTGTTTTTTTCCTCCATGTCCATATTTTCATACCTGGAATCCTAGTATGGGTTAACTCGGGCGACCTTTTTACTTCTCTTTCTATATTTTAAAGTGATTTTTTAATGACTCTTGTTCCGATGTGGGATTATCAATGAAGTTTCCAAGCCCAATTTTAAAATTGCGAGGAAGAAATTCCCAAAAGGGGGGAAGGATGTAACACCCCAGGTAAATAAAGAATATTACATTTTCAAATTTATCCATATTTGTGAATAAAATAATAATATTACCTTAATGGGGACACTATGCTCGATGGCGTACCCAATACGCAACAACGAGTTTCTTGGGAATCTTACGTTGCACTCTAATAATAAAATAATATTATTTTAAATGGTAGTTAACAGCTAGCTGTTGTAATGGCGGGAATGAACAAAACTAATTTCAAAATGATTATATATGTTTGTAAAATATTTTTACTTTTTACAATAAATTTTGAGGATTAAAAATGCTAATGAATCCTATTTTATGCGTAAACATTCTAATACTCTTAAAAAGGTCGATTAATGACCTTTTGATGGAGAACCTCTTTTAAATCCAAATTTTGACAATTTTATGTGTTATATTTGACAAAATAAAATTATTCTTTAGAATCGGGACATCAAAATTTACTTTGTTTAATTTTTTGGTATTTTTCCGATAAAGTTCATTATTTAATGAGTAGTGAAAAATGTTGTATTTTAATTCAAAACCACTTTTTAATATAATTTATTTATATGATTAAATTATAATTATAATTGATATTAAAGTGATATTAGAATATATGTTTTTACCATTTAATCCAATAGTGGTCGTCAGAATTAATTTCATCGTGAAATTAGACTTAAACTAGTGTCAATCTTTTGATAATTTTTATTTCATAAAAACACGCTATTTTCTCTGACAGTGGGAATTAATTATTAAATTAATTAATGTAACTTATATGTTTTGAATTTTGAAAAATATACATAATTTTTTAATTCAGAATATCTAATATATCTTAGGGTGAATTTTTGGTATTTTTCTGAAAAACATCAATTGTTGATGAATAGTGAAACCACTAAGTGGTAGTTTAAAAACTGATTTTTCGTTTAAATGAATCATTACCACTTCTGTTATTTGAATTTCAAAAATTCGACATACATGGTTTTCATTAGGATGTAATATTTGGTTCAATGTGATTAAAATAATTTTTTTGTGAATAGTAACTTTTAGGTTTTTAATCGCGATTAGATGTAATTAGTGTAATTTAAGGTAAAAATAATGTTTTAATAATATGAAATGACATAGAGACATGTCCTACCCTCATTTGATGTTTCATGGTCGACCAAGACAATCCATGGGTCAACTTGTGGACCCCATGGAGCCACTTTGGTAGGAAAATGACATGAATAACGTTTTATTTAATGTTAAAATAAAAATGTCACAAGCATGAGTTGTTTTACTAAAACAATTTTTAAATGGGGATATACAAGTCATATTTTTGACTATAAATATTCATTTGAAATCTAAACATATTTCCTACATCATGAAATTTTTGTTATAATTTTTAGACATAAAATAAATTAAATTATTTATGAAATCATGATGATGCAGCGATTACCTCATTAATAAAGGATTTAAATAAAATTAAAAGATAATGTTAAAGCTATAACATAAACTATTCAGAGACCTATTGTATGAGTATATTTAGAACCCTATCCACCTTATCCTAGAAATACATCAATGTGGGGCCTTTAAAATCCGAAACTCATTTGAAAATAAAGTAACATTTTCTAACTTTCCTAGAGTGCCCCTCCAATCCTCTTAAAAAAGGCCCCCACCTCTACCACCTTACCCGCAACTCTCAAGACTTAGGCTCAGCTAAACCCTTCTATTTTTGTCTCTACACATCCCTATATTACTCCTAGAAGCCTCACTTTGGGACTAAGGATTCCCAAGGAAGAATTTGAGCTCAAATCAATGAGAGATACACGATTTTAAGGAAATGTCTTCACTTGTGTTCTTTTGTTTTATTTTGCTTTTCCAACCCCCTAAAATCTATTTATTCGTTTCTTTTGTGACAAATACAGTATAGTAAATATACTAGTATGTTTTTATAAGAATTATTCGAGCTAAACTTACACAAACCTACATCTAATGGTTAAAGAACATACTGTTTTGTGGATGGTGAATTTCTGCCTCACGAAATGATGATTGTTCAATATTCTTTTTGCACCCTCAAAGATGGCCATTAAGATGTCCCTATATTTATATATGATATATAATATGTTTATGTTTTACTTAATCTTCTTTATTTTTCATTTATGGCATACCATTATGGTTTCCATTATGGTTAAACACGATATCTTCATTTTAAGAAGTGCGGACTACCGCCCCCTCAAATTGATTGGATTCGTTAATACCATATGTGGTACGATTTAATATTATATATGATACCATACTGGAATTATAATACTATTATATATCATTATGTTTTAATTCCATTAAATAAGAAATAGAAATTGAATTAGCGTTCTTGTGTACGTATGGCTTTCCGTCTCCATGAACGGTGCATTTCATTACTTACCTCTAAATGTTATGTAATATTATAAATGCATGTAAATAATGGATATATATGATATATATGATATATAAATAATGAATATAATTCTTGATATAATATATATATTTTACCACATTAACAACTTGTAATTATAAAGAGTTTATTTTTGACTCAAGTAGCAATGATCTACAAAACGACCATTAGTAACTTAAATAATTACATAGTGTTCATATCATGGTAGTAAGTGATATAAAAATAATAATGAAAATGAAATGGTTCTTAAGAAAGTATAAATTAACTCAAGTTTATTATTCAGGAGGTTAAAGAATGATCGAGTCAAGTCGGACCCGAGGTAAGGGATCCTACCCCTCTCTTTCTTTTTAAGTACACTCTTTTATGTAATTCCTTTTAAACCCATATTTCTTATGATTTGGATGTTCTTTTATATTACTCCAACTGAAATTTTTATTTTCATATGATGAGAGACCCTATTTTCTCTCATCAACCCATTTTGGATGTTTTGAGTGGCGCCGTTAGGCTGCCGAATTTTCATAAGAGATCTAACCTCTCTCTTCCTTTTTAAGTACTCTCCTTTATGTCACTTCTTTTAAGCTCCTATTTGTTATGATGGGGGATGTTATTTTATATTATTCTTTTGTACATTTTATTGTAATATTATGAGAGACACTATTTGATCTCATCAATCCATTTTAGGAAGTTTCAAGTGGCACTATTAAGCTGCCGAGTTTTCGTAAGGGATTTTTCATCTCACTTTTAGTCCCGTGAGATTAATGCTACATTTGCCACCATTTAATTAGATTTTTGTATGTACATCCCATTATTATACTATTTTTGTAATATAATTGAATTTATGGGTATTTACATATTCATTGTATGACCCTTCTTCAATGGGGTGTACGTTTCGAAAGTAACCCAAGTCGGTAAGGGAACCTTTCACCCTCCTCTTTTTAAAAGACTTCTTTTGTTATGTCTTTTAATTCACATACTATTATATTGGTATATGTTCTTATATATCCCTATGGTTGTAAATTTTATGTCCAAGTGATGATATACCCTTTTTATCCCTCATCAACTCTTTTTTCTGAATTTCGAAGTGACGCCGTTGGGCTGTCAAATTTTTGCAAGGGAACTTCTTAACCCAATTTTTATTCTTTGGGATAAACTTGTACTCCTTGAATATATCGTTCTATGAATATGTGTGAATAAAAACTGATTGTTTTACACTTAATATCCACTTATATTTTGTGTATTAGTTTGTCACACATAATTATGTAATTGATTTATCCTTAATCCAAAGATACCGTCTTTGTATGGGACTTCCTCTCAATCTAATTTCATTGAGGCATATTATGTTTTATACAAAACATTAATTTATACGGTGTATAAACCCCTTTGACTTTTAAGTTTACTAAAAAGTATACTTTTTATATGAAGCATTTACTAAACGAAAGAAGGGATTTTTTTTGTTGTACGTATGCAGCGACAACGACTTCTCCACCGCCGTGACCATTATTTGTGTTTCGACTTCCTCTACAAGCCATAATTTTTTTAAAATGAAAAATAAATACCATGTTTTAATTTTCTTTTATTTTGGTATTGGATATGGTTTTCATAATGTTATTATTATATCAATGTGTTTTATTGATATATTTTGATTGAAATGTGGAAATGTTATGTTTCCTTTATGGATGTTTTACGTGATATGATTATGTTATGGTTCTTGGGAATTATTATGAAGACGGGTAGTTCTATGATAAACTGGGGGCGGGAGAGCCCGAAATAGCTCTCAAATTCATTTGGTAAAGCAAAGGGGTTAAACGTTAAGGTTTCTCCGAAGAGAATTAGGGAATATACTGTGATGGGTATTCCAAACGTAACCAAGAGTGTTACTCCCTACGTAATAATGTTCTGAATGCCTCAAATTACCTTTATGTCTTATGATTTATATGATTTATTCATGATTTTATGAGGTATTTTAAAGTGATTATGTTTTATGGGTAAATTATGATTTCATTCCTATGTATATATGCACTAATGTTTCCTTTCCGTACTTTTTATAACCCTTACCGAGCTTTTTATGCTCATCCTAAGTTTTTGAAATATTTTTCACAGATAAAGGGAATGGTATATGATATGATGATAGTGTCAAGTAAGTGTCAAGAAAGAATCCATGTTTTATGTTGAATATGTTTCTGTTGATGGGTGAAATGAATACTATCTTTTATGTAACCACTTTGTTTAAATGTGGAATGTAATGCAAGTTTTATGATATAGTTCTCTAAAACTCTAAACCTGAAAAGATCCTCAATGTATAATCTGCTAATAACTCATGATTAAGTAATGTTTATGGCCGAGGCCTTATAGTATATTTACTTTATTCAATAATATTAGATCATAATAGAACTTAGGGAACAATAAAGATATTCACTAACAAAAAACACTTATTTTATGTCGTAAACACTTCATAAATGTTCAAACCAACAAATTAAAAAAATATATGTTTATTATTCATATAATAAAAAACATTAATTATATATATCATTCCATATATTTTTAAATTATTACCTATTTATTAACAATTAAATATTAAATTCAGGTTTCATGAAATAACTTTTCTAGTTTTTGTGTATGAGTTGATTCAATATTTTTTTTACTCTTACTTTAATCCTGTTTCCATCTTATCCAGAATATTAAAGATGTGATAAATAAATTATTTATTAATTATATATGTGTTTTTATTATTATATTTAATATGGATATATAAAATGAAATACACTTTTCATGGAGATGGTAGAATGTATATACACAAGAATATTGTTTATATATATTCAACAGATTGAATAAAATTAAGAAAATATAGTACCATATTTAAATCATTTTAATTTAATATTTATAATAAATTTTCATCAAAATAATCCTTAATACATTCTTTGTAAATCATAAAAAAGAACATTACTTCATGAGGATGCAATCTACCGTGTTCATGTTTGAAGTTATCATATCCCCCATGAAGTGGAAAGTACGAAAGGAATATGTGATATTATATTTAAAGAATTTTATTTTAGTAAAAATTATAATAAATGTATATTATATAACTAATCCTATCTTACAATGGTAAGTGTTGATGGAAAATCTGTAAAATTGGTTCATGAGGTCGTAGTCCTCCATATACATGAATGATGATTTTGTATCTCATTTTATGGAAGTGGAGATGAATATTGGTTATTAGATTAACATAATAAAATCTTAGTATAGTGTATATAATGGTATTATTAAATTTTTATAATTGGAAAATTTTATAAGTAGTTTTTATAGGAATTTAAACAAAAATGCATATTTAGAAAAATTTGGATTCTTCGAAAAATTGTTTTTAGGTTTATCATAAAGCACTCCTAGATTAAATTTATGATCTTAGAAGGCCTATATTAATTTTGGAGGGATTTATTGAATATATTTGAGTAATTATTTTATGAATCAACTTGTTTTTGACATTTGAAGTGCAGAGGAAATGGGGTGGACGTATATATATGGGGTAGAAGAGACACATGGTATTTTAGAAAATAATAAAGTGTACCCAAACTTTTCACATGCCACAAGGATCCAAAATGGATAATTATAAAATACATGAGGTTATATGGTCTTAAAATATCCTTAAAATTGTAGTTCTTCATTTTATTATGTGATTTTACCTCATATAGATTTAGTTTAACCATTAGTAAACCAATTTTGACTATAACTGTTGAAATTAATTAATACTACATTTACTATTCATTTGACCAAAAATTAAGTTAAAATTATAATATAATATAAATTATTATTATTACCAACCTTAAATATATTTTTAAATATTCCATTCATATAATTGGATACATATATTTTAAAATTAAACTCCCAAAATTCAATGAGAATGTGGGTTTCAAAAGAGAAAATATATAAAAGATTTAGAAGTCACGATAAAAAAATGAATCTAAAAATCATTCCATTAACCAATATTGGAAGAATACATATATATTTACACCAAATTAAAAATTTTAATTAATTTTATAAAAAACCTTATATATTATTTAAAAGAAACGCAAGTTTTCAATAAAAACATTTATTTTTCAGTATTCATTTAAAAATTTAATCTCCTCTAAGAAATCCCAAAAATTTACCCTATTATTATTTTGAAAAGATTATTTAAAAAGTAAAATATATTTTTCGAAAAAAGTTTAATAATTTTGAGAAAATTGAATTTTATTACTATTCAAAAAAGCTATAAAAAACATAATATATTTAAAAAATTTTAAAACATATAACGACTTTAGCAAAATTAAAGCATTGTTTTATAAATTATTTAGGTTTATATAGAACCAATAATCTTTATTTTTTTAATTTAAATTTCAAATACCTTCCACAATGTTCACCAAACATGAAATAACATTCTTTTTTAAATAATAATATTAAAATTCTGTCGTGGTTCATTAAAACATAGTGTTGTCTGCAATGTAATGTATCTAAAAAATTATTCAAAAAAAATTGAATACAATAATTGGTTTTATAGATGATAAATTAATATATATGAACCATGTACTATTATGGAATAGAGTCCGAAATATTAAATACAATATTATTATATAATTTTTGGATTACCATATATAATACTACAGATCATGATTTGATAGGTTTTCTGTATTATAAAATTAATTTCATACAAATTTAATACAAATAAAACATTGAACATTATTTATGAACATAACTATAATCTAAAATCCATATTTCCTAATATTACTAATAATTTTTTTCACCTTGGGATGTACATCTTCAAAATAGTGATATAAAAATCCCAGTAAAATAAAGTAATAATTTAAATGAAAATTTGTCATTAATATACAAGGGTACATATGTGAGAATAATTGGTATTATCATTTCACTTATATACTAGAATATGAATATTGGTGATATAATTCTATAAAGTTTTAATGTAATTTTTCATGTGGATATTAATCTTACATGACAAACGTAAGTTTTTTTATTACTATCAAGATATTAAATCATAATTGACAAAGAGAACTATGCAATGCCCATGTAAATCCTTGGGAGAAATTCTATTTAAATCATTTTGAAAAATAATTATCACAAGATATATAATGGTTTATAATATTAATTTGATGAATTTATAATTCCTTTATATTAACCATATAACAATTTATTCAAAATAATTATTTCATTCAAAAAAATATTCCTCAACAATTAAAAAGAAATTAACACCAACAAATTTAATGGGATTAATAATAATGTATTAAATAATATTTCAATATATAAACATAGTGGAACAAAAATTTAGAAGGAATACATTGTATGGGATATTCATGTAAAGGATTAATAGTCCAATTAAAAATTGTATTTTATGAAAAAACGAAAAATATATGAAGAATAAAATTGGGTTTTTAAAAATAATGCTTTTATCAAAATAATTCGATGGGGTTAAAGAGTCGTAAAATGAAATAAAACCCTTGTGTATCCCCAAAATATAAAGTGGTAATGTAAAATAATGGAATTAAATATTTATTATAATATAAATACACTAGAAAAATACAAGATATTTAGTTAATAAGAGGTAGAATTAATGATAAATAAATAGAATGATTTTAGACTCCACAAAACATAGATCAAATTTTATTATTTAATATACACCTCATGTATAAAAAATTGTGTTTGATATAGAAACACAATATATTAATTTTTTCCTTTCCACGTATTATTCAATAACTTTTACTGTTATATATTGATTATTAAAACTTCATTAACAACAGTAGCATTCAATACTAGTTTTTCTTAATTATTCAAATTTAATTTTAATATTTTTGTTTTAATTATTCTTATTTACAAATTAAGACTTTTAACAATAGAAACATAATAATACATAGAAATATTAACATATATATATATAATAACATAAACTAACCAACTATAATGATAGTGGCAAATAAATAACTGAGAATATTACTGAATGTGATAAAATAGACAATTAATAAGATGATTAAAAAGTGGAAGAGAATAAGTATAAATAGTATAAATTGATGATAAAAACAATAAATTATCATAAAATCACACACTCTCTAATATATATAAATATATTCAATATGTGATCACTAAAAATAAAGGCATTAATAAAAAATGAACTAAAAATAACAACATTGAAAATAAAACTAATCAATAAATGGTCATGTAAAAAAGGGACATTGATAGTACATTTATTATAAGTATTATATAAAATTTAAATGATATAATAGTAAACATTTTTTATAGAAAGGTAATTGTTAATGTTTTTAAGATAACATAAAATGAATTGATAATATGGGTGTGGAAGAATAGAAATGAAATGATTTGAATGGGATGTTATCTCTTCTTATATGATTACTTATTTACTAAGAATATAATGTAATTAATACATGGATAAGAGTGAGAACAGGACCACTCCCTGAAATAAAGGAAGTGATATAGAAGTGATATACAAAAATATAAGGTAATAATATAATTTTTTAATTAGAATTTCATTTGGTGTAATAAAGATAATCATTTTCTGAAGAGGACGCATGTTTTTTCTATAAATAACATGTAAAAACGTATTAGAGGATCTTATCATGAAATATTGTTTTCCTATATGAGTATTAATATTTTCAATTTACTAAATTATATATTTTTTAATTTTAAAAATCTTTCACCCATGAATTTACTTATTTATAACAAATAAATACAAAAATTTTAATAATTTTGTGAATGGAATAAAAAATATTTTTATTTATTAGAAATTGTTATTTATTTTTTGGAAATTCAGTATATTTTTCAAAAACATTATATATCTTATTAAATAAAACTTGGTCCCAAAATTAATTATTCAATTCAATAGTTTATTATTGTAATAATAATATTTCTAAAAATTGGATTAATTTTCCCAAGAAAAATAGAAAAATTGATAATTATATAAAATTGAATATAAATTTATTATTTTTACATATTAATTAATACTAAATTATTAATAATATTCGCATCCACATTCATTGGGTAATGATTTTTTATATTATATAATTTCAATATTTATATTCATTTGTTTTATTCAAGATAGTATTATGATCTAGTGATTTTATTCATCCAACAGTGATGTTAAAACAATAATGGTCATGTTATTGTAATAATAGTCAGTTTATTATTCTAGTTATTAGGTTTTTATTTCTTTACCTGTATTGGAAATATAATTATTATTAATAAATAATGACTTTATCATTCATCCCTACATTATATTGATCAATGTTCCCTATAGATACATTAACACATTTCAATTCTAATATTAATTTTGTAATTTATTTTTTAATCTTGGTAACAATTATTATACTTAATTAAGAACACATTCATATATAATTTAAAATTATACTCATGTTATTTATTTTATAACTTTTTCCCAATAAACTATTTTTATTTTAATAAAATTTATATTTACTTTTTATGTAATGTAAAGTTTTAAACAAATAAATAATTAATTTTTTTGAGTGTGAATAAATAAATTAATTAATATTATAAAAAAATTTATATTTTGCTGTACAATTTCATATTAAATATTTTTTTAATTACAGTATTCCTCCATTCAAAAATATCTTCATTTAAATTAGAAATTTTATCCTCATTTTAGAATAGATTTGGGTAGCTATATTTAATTATACTGACATTTTATTTTGATTCTTCTTTAGAAATATTGTTTTCATATAAAGTTGAAAATTTTAGTTATAATGTTTTTTAAAACTTTTTATATAAAATCAAATATCATCATCAAAAAGTCAAATTTAGATTATATAATATCCATTTGTAATAATTACGTATTAATTACTTATGATGGATTATTTATGCACTTCCAAAGTAAATACAAAAGTAATTCATTAATGACATTGGCCATTTATTGTGAAAATTCATTTTTAATTTACCCAAATCTAATATAATCAAAAACCATTAATGGTTCATTGTATATATGGTAGAAATTTCCCTTCATTGCAATGATAATAACACTATTCTAGTTTGGCATTCAATGTGAATCATTATCTTAAATATATGTAACACCCTGATATTTTTTGAGAGGTATTTTTCATTATGTATTATGTTATATGAAACACCAAATTAATCAATCACTACACACAATACTGGCTTGGATTGTGTTACACGCAATCACGACCTTCCTCGATAGTGTGTGTAGTACGCAATACCATGTTTCACTAAACATTGATATATTGTTATGATATTATTATGGACTAGCCATTATGAATAATATTAAATACATTTTGAATTTTATGACATTATCTTACCCATTTTCTAGAACATAGTATGAGAATAAAATAATTTTTTTGTGTAAAATAAGTATTATTCAAAAAATGCAGTTTTGCTGCATTTTGAGGGCGTACCCACATTAAATCTAGTTTTGGAAATGTTTATATGTTCAATTTGACATAATAAAATTCTTTTTTGAATCAGGATTTTAAAATTTACTTTGGATAAAATTTTCATAATATTCTGATAACTTTCATATTTTAATGAATTGTAAAAAAAACGGTATATTTTAATTAAAACACCTTTTTTAATCACAATAATTTATATAGTTAAATTATAATATTTAATGGTTTTAATGTATAAATAGAATATATTTTTACCATTTAATTTTATTTATGTCATTACATTTAATTTTACATTGAATTCATAGGTAAAAACATTTCAATCTTTGGCAATGTTTTAACATTTAAAACTCGTTTTCTTAATAGCGGGATAAATTTTAAATTAATTACTGCAACATTGATGTTTTTGAAATATGAAAAATAGATTCCATATTTTAATTTAGTGGGTTCAAAATATGTTAATAGGTTACTTTTTGTTTGATATTATGAATAGTAACTATGATAATTTTTATTTACTGCAGTTAAAGGTAAATCTAATAATTAAGGGTACAAATAAGAATATAAAATTATCCTAACACCTTCCAAAATTCTATTGTATGACTTACAGTTGACCCATATCACATAAGGGTCATAATAGATTCATTTTATGGACTTTTGGACCATGAAAATAATTTAATTATTATTAAAACCAAAGAAAGTGACAACATGTCACTCTCTTAAATCTTATTAGTATAATAATTTTAATTTAGTGATAAACATCATGAAACATCGAACCTGAATAGTCTCCAAAAATATTACAAAATTATCTACATCATGTGAATTTATTTTGAATTTTTAGGGATTAAATAATTATCATTAAAGGAGACACAATAGTGATGTTGAAATAATTTTATTGATTGAAATATCAAATAAATGGTTTTAAATATTTTAAAATAAATATTATATGGGATATTTAATGTTTTCCACGAATTTTCTAGATAAATATGACATGTTGTGAATCTATTAACGCTTTTATTTCAAACATATCTTATGTTTGGATTTTATTTAAATTCAAATAAATAAATAGTGTCAAAATTTTCACTATTTTTATTTTTAAAAAATAACATAATATAAAATTGATTAAAAATATAAATAATTATTAAAATTTATAAATTAATGCTTATATGGTCAAAAATGTTTTAAATGATCCAATTATGGACAATTCACAACACAGAATTAATTATTTATAACAATTAAAAATTTAGAATCTTATTACCACAAATAAAATTAAATAGATTATAAAAGGGTAAATCAAGTTGATATGGTTTAAAATAAATTTCAAACATGTCTATATTTTATTGTATGATTATATTACAAGCCTATATCATCTCATCTTATAATTTAATTATTTTTGGAGGTTTTTATGTGGGGTTGGAATTTATCATAAATTAATATTTCTTATAATTCCAAAGGTGCCCCTCTCCTCCCTTATAAAAGGGAACCACCTCCCTCTCCTCATCACACCACATTGAGCCATAAAGCTAGATAAAATCCTACCAATGTATCTTCTCCACTTCCCTGAAAACATACTTGAGGTCCTAGTCTTCTTCAAATACCATCTTTAGTGGTCTAAGAGGAGGTTAAGACGATGTGCGTCAAAGAAGAGGTAATATCATTTACCAATTCATTCTAATTTATTTATTATTATACTTATTCTTATTTATTTGTTTAATTCTAAATTAATAACATCAGCATTAATCATATACTAATATATTAGTAATAATATGAAACAGCTCTATTTCACCTTCTATCCATCCTACGAAAAATGAAATCACCATGTGTGCATACGTACGGAATACCGTCTCCACGCCGTGGTGTAATCTGTTTTCCACCACCACCTTACTTGGATGGGTATAATGGTGTAAATAATAACTATATATATTATTATAACATTATAATAATTTTTAGACATTCCATCTTCCACTCCAATACAATTCAATAGTTAAGGGAATGATATCATCGCTTATGTGTACGTACGACCTACCATCTCCATGATGTGATGCTATTCATTCTACATGATCTTTATTGAAAAATGTTCATATAAATGAAATGAATAAATAAATATGATATATATTACACTAATAACATTTTGTAAATAAGGTATCTATAACCTAAAACTAGTAATAAGAATTTATTCAATAAGAAATGCATAATAACATAAAGCAATGAACATCAAAATAATAAGTAGGAATAAAATATTACTAATAAGAAGAGAAGAATATAACCATGTATGATATAATAAAAATGAATATGATTCTATAATAAGTAAATGAAATTATTTAAATAATTTTACAAGAGGTTCGGATACGTACAAAGCATATAGGACCAAAGGTAAGGGAAAATTTCGAAATCTCATTTTTATACGAGTTTCTTTATACTTCAGAATATACTGGGGAATATTTATCATCCACATCCATGATTCCTCAATATGTAATATTATTTATATCCTCCTACAAATTTTTATATCCAATTTTACCTATTGGTGAGTTTTTAGTAAAATATATGAAAGGAATATTTTGTCATTTTTTAGGACGAGGTACTTTTAGACTTTTTCGGCCAATATATGAGAAGAATGTTTTTTAACTTATACGGAATGAATGGATTTTTTATGATTTCATAGAACATTATTTACATGAATAATCCTTTACATGTTTTCATGTTTATTTGTAATTAAATTCTTTTTGTTTAAAATTTTATGACATGTTAAGAAAGAAAAAATGTTTTGGAAGTTGAAAGGATATTTTCCTCAAGAATGGAGTTCAAGTGTTTTATCAAAAACATTTTCCATCTAAGATAATATATTGTTCTATTTATATCCCTATTATTACATTTATTTGATTATGTTATTATGGAATAATTTTTATGATGTCATTTTATTTTTTATGGATTATGTTACAATGACATGATGTTTAAGAATCCCATATTTATTACATGGGTTATGCTATGATGTATGATTTATGATTTTGGGGCACACATAATAATGATATAATTATGAGATGGGTGGGACGTATATCTCCATCCAATTCATTGGGTAAATATTTTTATATCATTAGATAGACATGGCTGGAATGACAAGTTAATCCGATTTAGTGATACAAGACTAGAATGAGGAGTGAACTCATTTCAGAAATGGTTGTTGTCCACTATGATAGTCTTGGAAATGAGTCTTGAATAATAAGAAATGATTTTATATTATTACGTGTGTATGACACAATGTTTCATGTTTTTTTATGATATTTGGATTACATTTCACTACTATGATTTATCTAATGTCATGATATTATGATCTCTTTTGTAAGATAATAATTTCCATATTTTATGTTCTTATGAATATGATATGATTGATATCTCCTTCGTTTACCCTTACTGAGAATTTGATATCACCCTTTTGTATGTTTTATTTTCCCCAGTTCAGGAAGAAGGATATTAAGTAGGATATGCCAAAAGGGACTCTAGATATGATGAAATAAATGGGACACAATGTTGATGATTTATGAACCAGTTGTTTATGTTTCCCAGTTTCAAAAGAAACTATACATATACGGTCCTTTCATGATTTTGTTTTATGTGGTAATAAGTATTCTTCAATTCTGATGTAATAACAATGTATGTAATGTATGGGTCGTTATAGTTGGTATTAGAGGAATGTTATAGTCATCCTCTAAAAACGAGGATGTGAAAGCCTTAGTAAGAACCCTAAGGATATGTATAAGCATAGAACTCAATATTAGTGTTTTATAAATGGCCATGAATAACCTTTGATAAGAACTAATGCGTGAATGTTTTTCTTGATTATGTGGTTTTCCTGTTATGATTAGTGTTTCTCACACTATACTTCTTGGTTTTATTCAATGGATGGAACCCGAAGGAACCATGTTAATGATGAATGCGACGTGAAATGCAATGATTGTCTCCCTGATCAACCAAACATTATAGGAGCTAGAATGAAAAATATTGTAGGCATTCTCACACAACATTATCAAGCTATGAATCATGCATGCCTTCTAAATGATAAAGGGAAGGAGCAACATTATGTTGAATCATCCATGAGGCAGCGTCCACCTTCATTCAGCATGTCTTTTGATCCATTAGTGGCTGAACAATGGATTAGTACCACTGAAAAGATATTTTTAGTTCTTCAATGTTTTGAACATGATAAAGCCATCTTAACATTATACTGTTTGGAAGGTGAAGCTGATAAATGGTGTAATCTTATCAAGAATATGAGGAAAAGAGACGAAATTGAGTCCATGGAATGGGACGATTTCAAGAACTTATTTTTCAATAAGTACTTTCCTCATATTCTTCGAACAAATATGGAGAAGGAGTTTCATGAACTAAAGCAAATGGATGATGAATCTATTGGTACCTACGAAGAAAATTTTACACATCTTGTAAGGTACACTTCTGTGATTATTATCCAACCTGAGAGTAAGATCGATTGATTCTTTAGTGGCTTAAAACCATATCTTCAAAGGGAGTTATCCATAAGGGACTTCAATAGCTACGAGAAAACTGTTCGATGAGCTCTCAGGGTTGAGATGGAAATTGGAGTAACCCATCAGTCATATGGGTTTGATAAGAAGAGGAAAATGGAATTCAAAGGGAAATATAAAGACCACACTGAAAAGAAGATGGGTTTTTCATTATGATCAATGTGTGGAAAGAAACAGGGAGGGAATTTTCTTAAAGGGACAAGTAAATGTTATAAATGTGGGAAAAACGGTCCTCGGGCATTTTAATGCCGCAATGATGGGAAAAAGATGTCTAGTGATGCGAACAAAAAAAGGCTACACAGAACACACCTCATACACTTCAATGTTACAAGTGCAAGGAAATGGAGCATTATGCTAATCAATGCCCAAATCCAAGGGTTGTTGATGATGATTGATGTCAACAAACTCTTAAGGCCAATAAAAAATGAATGTCACATGCAATTTCTAGTGGCTATTTGGTGTACGATAACGAAGTGGTGAAAGGTACACATACCATCGACTCTAAAGTAGAAAATGCTTTATTATATTCTGAATCCACCAACTCTTTTATTTCTGAAGAATTTTCTATGGGTATCATCATACTAACTAAACAATTAGATGTTGAGTTAGCTATGACAACTCCTAAAGGAACAATGGTTGCATCAAAATTTTATAATTCTTCTCTAATTGACGTTTGTGGGAAAGTGATTCCTAAAAATCTTGTGATCCTTCCTATAGTGTAATTTGAATTTATTCTTGTCATGGACTAGATTTCTTTATATGGAGCTCATATCAACTGCCAAAGAAAGGAAGTCACATTTCGTATTCCAGATCAATCTACAAACATCTATCGATGCAAGGATGAATATATCCTTATAGTGGAAATTTCTTCCATCTTATGGGTCTTGATTCCAATAAAATAAGGTTATTAATATCAAATTGTTGGAGATAAACTCACGATTAAGAATATTCCCATTGTATGAGTGTTTTATGATGTCTTTCCAGATGAATTTCCAAGTCTTCCACCAGATCGTGATGTTGAGTTTTCAATAGAACTTGTACAGGGTGTTATGCCCATTTCAATGAAACCTTATAGAATGGCCCTAATTGAATTTCAGGAATTGATGAATCAACTCCAAGAGAATCTTGATAAGGGATTCATACGCCATAGTGCCTCACCTTTGGGAGCACCTATTTTATTTGTTAATAAGAATGATGGATCAATGAGACTCTACATTTATTATCGAGAACTTAACAAGATCACTATCAAGAACAAATATCCTCTCCCACACATTGATGAATTATTTGATCAACTATGCAGATCTCAATACTTTTCTAAGATTGATCTTCCTTCAGGGTATCATCAATTAAGGATCAAAAATAAGGATATACCAATGATGGCTTTCTGTACAAGGTATGGAAAATATGAATTTATAGTGATTCCATTTGGTATTACTAATTCCCATGATATCTTCATGGATCTGATGAATAGAGTCTTTAGAGATTATCTTGATCAGTTTGTGGTAGTTTTCATAAACGATATACTTGTCTATTCAATGATCGAGGAAGAACATGAAGATCACTTAAAAATTGTATTGAAGACTCTGAGAAATGATAATCATTATTCCAAATTTAAAAAGTGTGAATTATTGCTTCAAAAAGTTTCATTTTTGGGTCACATAATCTCAAAAGAGGGGATATCTGTGGATCCAGCAAAACAGAGGTTATCGAAAGATGGTCAAGACCAGCAACAATAACTGAGATCTAAATTTTTCATGGTTTAGCTAGGTACTATCGATGTTTTGTGAATGATTTTTTCAAGATTATCTAACACACTCACCAGGTTGACTCGAAAAAAATTGAGTCTGTTTGGAAGAAGGAATGTGAAGAAAATTAAAAAGAGGTAAAAAGAAGGATAGCTAGTGCACATGTTCTCCCACTACCTTGTAGTGGATAAATGTTTGTGATCTACAGTGATACATTCAAGAAGGGGATTGGGTGTGTTCTTATGAAAAATTATATGGTTATAGCTTATGCCCCACGATAGTTGAAAATCCATTACCAAAATTACCCAACTCATGATTTGGAGTTAGCTGCGGTAATCTTGGCATTAAGGATTCTGATGCCTTATCTTTATGGTGAAAGGTGTGATATTTATACTGATCATAATAGTTTAAAGTATATTTTCATAGAAAAGGATCTGAATATGCGCCAAAGAAGATGGTTGGTGTAGATTAATGATTACAACTGCTCAATTCAATACCACCATGTGAATGCAAATCAATTTGGCAGACACATTAAGTCGACAAGACCATGCTAGATTATCTAGGATGAGGGTCACAAAAGATCCAGTATTTATGGATTTACAAAGGATGGATCTTGGAATTATAATGGAAGGGGAAAAATATTATATTTCTCAAATGAATGTTCAACCATCTATACATATGAATATTAAAGAGGCACAGAAAAGAAGATGTAGAGTTAAAAAAGAAGGTGAGAAATTTCCCTGAATGTCACATTAATTGTGATGAAATAATAAGGTTCATGAATTGGGTTTGTGTTCCTCCCATCCTAGAATTAAATAAGGAAATATTGGATGAGGCTCATAGTTATTCATTCTCTATTCACCCTGGATGCACGATGATGTATAGGGACCTGAAAGAGTACTTCTGGTTGGATGACATGAAAAGAGATGTTGTTGAATATGTATCTTGATGCATGGTTTGTTAGAAAGTTATTGTTGAGAAACAAAAGTCTAAGGGGATGTTACACCCATTACCCATACTAGAATTGAAATGGGAAAACATCACTAAGGAATTTGTCACTGGACATCCTAAAACATCCAAAGGCAGTATTGCTATCTGGGTTATAGTTGATCATCTTACGAATTCGACACCCTTCATTGCTATTAGAGAATATTTTTATCTTGATCAGCTTGCCAGAATATATGTGAAGGAAGTGGTAATATTTCATTGATTACCACTTTCCATTATATCTGATCGGGATCTGAGGTTTAACTCGATGTTTTGATGAATTCTTCAGCATACCCAGGATACATAGTTGAGTTTCAGCACTGCTTATCATCCTCAGACAGACGGACAGTCTGAGAGTACAATTCAAACTCTAGAAGACATTTTGAGAGATTTCTCTATGGATTTTAAAGGTGGTTGGGATCAACACCTACCTTTGGTAGAATTTTCTTATAATAATAGCTTTCACTCCAGTATTTAGATGGCTCCTTATGAATCTCTCTATGGAATGAAATGTCGAACTCCAACTTTATGGGATGATGTTGGGGAATGAAAGCTAATATGACCTAATCTTGTTGATAAGATGGAAGAAAAGGTCCGATCTATTCAAAAACAAATAAGAGCAGCTCAGAGTCGACAAGAATGTTATGCCGATAACCGAAGCAAAGACCTATAGTTTGAAGTGGGTGATAAAGTGTTCTTACAAATATCTCTCTAGAAGAGAGTAATGATATTTGGAAAGAAGTGAAGGTGGGGCCCTAGGTATATTGGTCCTTTTGAAATAATGGATCGTGTTGGGAATGTAACTTACCAATTTTTGCTTCCAATGAACCTCTCTGAAGTTCATTATGTGTTCCATGTATCCCTCCAGAGAACGTACATACCGAATCCTTCTCATGTACTAAGCTCAGAAGTTGTACCCCTAGAGCAGGATCGTTCTTATGAAGAATAGCCGATAATGTTTTTAGATCGTAGTGAGAAAGTACTACGAAACAGGACCACTCACTTGGTGAACGTCATATGGAGTAACTACCAATTAGAAGAAGCTACATGAAATCTTGAGGATATGATGAGGGAGAGGTATCCTAACCTGTTGGTTACAAAGTGACTAATTTTGAGGTTGAAATTCATTTTAAGGGGGGTAGAATGTAAAACCCTAAAATTTTAGGAGAAATATTATTCTTTATGTCTTATGTTATATGCATCCCCAAAGGAATCATTAACTACACACAACACTGGCTTGGATTGCGTTACACGCAATCGCGACATTCCTCGATAGCGTGTGTAGTACGTAATACCGGGCTTCACTAAACAATGATATATTGTTATGATATTATTATATACTAGATGTTATGAATATTATTAACTAATTTTTGAATTTTATAACATTATCGTACTCATTTTCTAGAACATGGTATGAGAACAAAATAAATGTTTGGGGTAAAATTAGTATTATTAAAAAAATGCAGTTTTTCATCCTTTTGATGGCGAAACCACATTAAATCTAGTTTTTTACATGGATACAAGTTCAATTTCACAAAACAAAATTCTTTTTTTAATCAGGATATAAAAATTTACTTTGGATTAATTTTTCATATTATTCGGATAACATTCATATTTTAATGAATATTAAAAACACGCAATATTTTAATTAAAAACAACTATTTTCTTTGAAATAATTTATATGTTTAAATTATAATATTGAATTGTTTTAAAGTATAAATAGACTATATTTTTACTATTTAATATAATTTATTTCATTACCAATATTTTTACATTGAATTATTAGGTAAAAACATTTCATTCTTTGGCAATGTTTTAACTTTTAAAACCCGTTTTCGGAACAACGGGATTAATTTTATATAAATTACTGCATCTTCAGTGTTTTAAATTTTTGAAAATGGATTCTATATTTGAATTCAGGGGGTCCAAATTATGTTAATAGGTTACATTTATTTTTTTGATATTATGAATAGTAACTACCGTAATTTTTATTTACTACAGTTGAAGGTAATTCGGGTAATTAAGGGTAAAAATAAGATTATAAAATTACTCTAACACCTGTTTAAATCCTATTGGATGACTAAAAGTCTACCCATATAACCTAAGGGTCAAAATATATTCATTTTATGGACTTTTGGACCTTGAAAATAATTTAATTATTATTAAAACCAAAGAAAGTGACAACATGTCACTCTCTTAAATATTATAAGTATAATAATTTTAATTTAGTGATAAACATCAAGAAACATTAAAAATGAATAGTATCCAGAAATCTAATAAAATTATATACATCATGTCAATTTATTTAAATATTTTTGGGATTAAATAATTATCATTAAAGATGAGACAATAGTGATGTTGAAATTATTTTATTGATTGAAATATCAAATAAATGGTTTTAGAAATATTTAAATAAATATTATGTTAACTATTTAATGTGCTCCAATAAATTTATAGACAAATATGAAATTTTATTAATCAATTAAATATTTTATTTCTAACATATCTTTTGTGTGGATTTCATTTAAATAAAAATAAATTAATAGTGTTAAAAATTGACACTATTGTTATTTTATAAAAATAACAAAATATAAAATTGTTTAAAAGTCAAATAAATATTTAAAAATTAGAACTTAAAGTTTATATGGTATAAAATGTTATAAATTATCAAATTATGGACAATTAATAGCACATATGTAGTTATTTATAACAATTTAAAATTTATAATCTTATTACCACATATAAAATTAAATAGATTAAATAAGGATAAATCAAGTTGATAAGGTTTAACATAAATTTCCAACATGTATAAATTTTTTTGGTTGATGATATTACAACCCTATATCATCTCATATTCTAATTGAGTCATTTTTGGAGGTTTTTAAGTGGGGTTGGAATTATTATAAATTAATATTTCTTATAATTCCAACGGTGCCCCTCTCCTCCATTATAAAGGGGAACCTCCTCTCTCTCCTCCTCACACCACTTTGAGCATTCATGCTCTGCCAAACCCTACCAATTTCTCTTATCCACTTTCCTAGAAACATACTAGAGGTCCTGGTCTTATTCAAAGATCAAAAAGAGTTCCCTAAGAAGAGGTTACGAAGAGACGTGTCAAAGAAGCGGTAATATCAGTTACCAATTCGTTCCAATTTATTTCTTATTACACTTCTACTTATTTATTTTTTTCATCATAAATTAATAACATCAGTATCAATAATATACTAATATGTTATTATAAATATTAAACAACCCTATTTAATTTTCTATCCATCCGACGGAAAATGAAATCACTGTGCGTGCGTACGTACGGAATACCGTATCCACGTCGTGGGGTAATCTGTTTTCCACCACCACCTTACATGGATGGGTATAATTGTATAAAGAATAACTATATATTATTATTATAACATAATACTAATTCTGATACATTCTATCTTCCACAACAATACTATTCAATAGTTATGGGAAAAATATCATTGCTCGTGCGTACGCACGACCTACCATATCCACGATGTGATGGAGCTCGTTATACATGATTTTCATTAATAATGATTATATAAATGAATTTAGTGAATAAATATGATATATATTGCACTGATATCATTATGTAAATAAGATATATATACCCTAAAATAGGAATAAGAATTTATTCGACAAGACATGCATAATAACATAAAGCAATGAACACTCGAATAACAAGTAGCAATGAAATATTATTAATAAGAAGATAAGAATATGACCATGTATGATATCATAACAATGAATATTATTCTATAATAATTCAATTACATTATTTAAATCATTATATAGGAGTTTCAGATATGTACGAAGCATATCAGACCTAAGGTAAGGGAAAATCTCACAATCTCATTTTTCTCCGAGATTGTTTATACTTCAGAATTTACTGAGGAATATTTATCATCAACATCCATGTTTCCTCAATATGTAATATTATTTATATCCTCCTACAAATGTTTAAATCCAATTTTACCCATTTATGAATTTTTAGTAAAAGATATGAAAGGAATATTTAATCCTTTTTTAGTATGAGGTAATTTTAAACTTTTTCGGCCAAAGTATGAGAAGAATTTTTTTAAATTATATAGCATGAATTGATTTTTATGATATAATAGAACATTATTTCCAAGAAGCGTCATTTAAATTTTTTCAAGGTTATTTTTAATTATCTTCTTTTAGTTTAAAATTTTATGACATGTTATGAAAGGAAAAATGTTTTTGAAGCGGAAAGGATATTGTCCTCAAGAATGGAGTTCAAGTGTTTTATCAAAATTATTTTCCATATAAGATAATATAGGGTTATATTTCTATCACTATTATTACATTGGTATTATTATGTTATGATGGAATTATTTTTATGAATTCCTTTTATCTTATATGGATTATGTTATGATGACATGATGTTTAAGAATCCCATCTTTTTTACATGGGTTATGCTATGATGTATGATTTATGATTTTGTGGAACACATAATAATGGTATCATTATGAGATTGGTGGGACCTATATCTCCTTCAAATTCATTGGGTAATTATTTATATATCACTATATAGACATGGATAGAACAACAAGTTAATATGGTTTTGTTATACATGACTTGAATGAGGAGTGAACTCGTTTACGAAATAGACTTTGTCCACTATGATAGTATTAGTAATGAGTCTTGACTAATAAGAAATGATTCTCTATGATTACGTGTATATTACACAATGTTTCATGTTTTATGTTATGATTACTGGGATTACATTTCACTACTATGTTTTATCTCAAGTCTTGATATTATGATCACTTTTGCAGGATACGATTTTCAAAATGTGATGTTCTTATGAATATGATATGATTGATATCTCCTTAGTTTACCCTTACTAAGAATTTGAGCTCACCTTTTCCTTTTTTTTCTTTTCCCCAGGTCAGAAATATGGATATTATGTAGGATATTCCAAAAGGGACTCTAGATATGATGAAATAAACGGGATACAATGTAGATGATTTATGAACCAGTTGTTTATGTTTCCCAGTTTCTAAAGACACTATACCTATACGGTCCTTTCATGATTTTGATATATGTTATAATAAGTATTCTTCAATTATTAAGTGATGACAATGTATGAAAAAGTATGGGTCATTATAACATCAATCTCTAAGTCTCATTAACGATATTCAACAAAGCTATTTTATCTCATCTGTGATTTTTTGTGAGTTTTTAAATGGATTTAAATCTACTTTCTATTTCATAAATATATTTTTTTCCCAATAACTTACATTAACAAACATTATCTTAGTATGTTAGAGTTTTATAGCACTTACCATATAGAAAATAAAATAAGGAAGTAAAAGTACTATATTTAGAGCTATTATTTCCAATGATCTCAACCATAAAATTATTTCATTCCCATACACCTTTGAAATCCAATGAAAAATCCAAGTATGTAATTATATTTCTTTATAGTATTATTTGTTTACCTATACTTTATAGGTTGATAGACCACACTAATGATTTTGTATATATTAAAATGTTGACAACGATTTCACAAGAATAACAATCTAAAAATTTTATCATTGATTATATATTCATTGAATTGGTTTCCCATTTTGTGTATTCAGTTTTCGTAATTTTATCACTGAAATTTTATTTTCCAATTAATCATAAAAATTTTCAATGATGTGAGATTTCATGTGGAGTTAATCACCCACATCCTAATTTTTTTTGAATATTTTTTTTAAAAATACCCATGAAAAAATATATGTTGATTCACCCATTTCTATGTTTGTGTTGGTATTATATTATTATAACCATTTAATGGTAACAATTTTTCTAATCTTTTAAGAATACCACTCACATGAATGTACACTATATAAATTTTTTCTTTATGTTGTCCCACCATAATTTCCCCCCATAGAATCAGAAAATCATTATAATAATAGTGTATTGGGAAATGTAATCATTAATAATTATTTAATAGATATTTTATTATCTATGGTTTTATGAAATATATATTTTAGCCAAATATTAAATGATTGTTTCTAGTTCATTGGTTAATTCAAGAATCCTTCCATCAAGTTTTTTTCATGTTTTAAAACATAGATCCCTTTATAATTCATTAAATATTACTTTTATATGTGGTTGGTAAATCAATGTGAAAATTTTTTCCCTACCATTATTATTTTAAAATACATAAATTATGATATCCATATTGATTTGGTATTTTATAATTAAAATAGTAGAACAGTAACACATTCCATTACAATACAATGAATAGTTACAATTTTTTACTTTCATGGATGATAGTGTATTGATTAGTTATATTTTCTAGGTAACTCTAAACATATTTTTGACACATATTTATATCTATGTGTTTGATTATATATTTACATATATTTTGGTATGTGTATATTTTACACTTCTCTCTATATAAACAGTTTCTCAAAATATTCAATAGAAATACACAAAATACTAATTCATTATCATGTGTAAAATTGTTTTATCATTGATCATCAATATTCATGAGTCAAAGGATATTACTTTATAATTTTACATGAGGTCATAACCCAAATCATTCTTTGAATATCACTATTAATTAAAAACCCTTATCTACATATTAGTGTTGTGAATATTGGTTTGATGAATACTTTTTATTGATAAATTTTATGTTTTCTTCCCATTAATTAAACTAAACACACTTTAATTGATTCAATTATATCTATATAAAATTTATAAAGAATCATATTAAATTTTTACAATTTCATCGTCAGTCACTATATAATATTAGAAAAATATGAAATCTTCGAAAATATTTGATAAGGATAAATTTTTATCCATGTATGTCATTAATGGATCAAAATAAATTAATTAAGTTTTTATCAGGTAATACAATAATGTAACTCAACACCTCTAACATTCAGAATTAATTGATAGTAAAGAAAATTTATTTTTTTCAAAAGTCACATCATTGTTTTTTTGATATTCATTATACTCTAAATTTATCTAGGAGAATACTTAATGTTTACAATGTAATCTCAACATAACAAATTCATAAATTCTATAAAGGAATATTAGATAAAAATTGTCCCAAATCAGATCTAAAAAAATCATAGCGTTTATATGTTGTATGAAATGATATGTTTTTGAAAATATACTCTAAATAATATTAATTAGTAAAATCCAGATTTAAAATTTATCATTCAAAAGAATTATAATTCCATTAACATGGTTAAAATTTTTGTAAATACATTATATCGTAAAAAAGTTCCTTATTTAAATCATTTATAATTATCTGAAATTTATGAAAAATTATATTTAGAAATAATTTTATTTCGAAAATCAAAATATAAAATAAAGGTTAATAGTCTAAATAAAGTGAACTATTTTTTTAAATGTTCTTATAATTGTATATTTAATATCTATTATTATATTGGATTCATTCTATTAAATAATATGGATATAGGTGGTACTCTATTTATAAACACTATTGATAATTATTCCAAATAATCTCACGTAATATACTAATACTCATTGAGGAATGCATATGTATACTCCATATTATTTTAAATGTATTCAATATTGATTACATAATTTTTTTCACCCATTTATGAATTATATTATTTTTTATCTCATATCAACACTAACAACATTAAAGTACATGTTTATATGTACTTCTAATTTCCCTCACCATTATATATGAGAAATAAGATAGTTTAGGATGTTTATTGATATTACATTTTTTTTAATAGTTGATTTAGCCTCTGTATAAATATATTCAATCCAGGACTAATATGTTATAAATGTCTACAAAATGATGAATCATTATTTTGTTTGAAGAAAAACCCTCCCAAAATTACCCTTTTGGGAAGAGTCGTAATCTTTAATGGAAAAAAATTAACTAATAGGTTTATTTAAGATATTCTCAACATCAATGTGTTTGGAAGGTGTTATATATATTTTATAAATATTAGTATATATTGCATAATTAATTGACTGTGATTAAAATTATTATTTCCCCACTATATTGCTATGTAAAGGTGTACCATTAACCATTTAATTATTTCCAACACACTTTGTAGTGGTGATGTAATAGGATCATTCTTTATCTCTTAGATTATTATGTGGTTAATGTATATTATATTTAAATATCATTAGTTTGGGGAAATAACATTCATAGTCACAAGGTTCATTATAATATACACATTAAACTATGTGAGGTGAATTTAGTAGATAATTACATTAATAAATTATGTTGAGGATACATTAGAGTACATAATAAATTCTTGGACCTGATTCCCTCTGTTTTTATAAATGAATAACTTCTTATTTCACTTATAGAAATTAATGGAATGCCAATTTATATATTTTTTTTCTTGTGGATAGTTGAATATTAATACCTATTTTATTCATTTTCATCTATCGTTGGGGATTCCATCCACCAATTCAGGTCTTTAGGATCATGTGATCTCATTCCATACTCGATCACTAGTGTTATAAATTTTTTTAATATAAGGATAATTATTTTTAGAAATATATTTTGGGAGTAGTGGTTGAAAAATACTAATGAATATATGTTTTATTTCATCATGGTTTATAACAAAATGAGAGGTATATTTTTAAATTATTATGAAATTTGATTCATATAGTTGAACATATTTATTTTCCTTTTTCGTGTGATATATAATCTCTATCTCTATCTTTAATTATATTATATAAGTAAAATAATTATTTATAAATATTTATCATAAATCTTCCCTATTATATTGACTCCAATACCTAAATTTTATTTGTTTATATAATCATATTCTTCTATTGATTGTGTTTTCAAAGATTTTTCATAGTGATCCAGTTATTGTACATAATCATTACATATTGTTTTTGGTAACCATTCATGCGACGATTTTTTTTAATATCATAATTAAAACATTAAATAAATGTTTTTGTTACTCATACGACAAAAAAATTGTAGAATTATATATATATATATATTGAATTTTTAAAAATTTTATGTATCAAAACATATATCTTTATCATATTATTGAAATTTTTTCCACTACACCATGATTTTAAAAGTTCATAATTTGTGTCCAACGTGTCCGAAAAAATTCCCCATTAATAATAAATATTAATAAGTTTCATCCATATTATTATTTTTCATTAATTGGGGAATGGAAACATATAATCTGATTAGATCAAATTCATTGTAAAATCTATTACGAATAAAAAATATATAAAAAATATGGAATACAAAAAAAATTCATATATAAATATATATCATGAAAGGGGGATATATTCATTACCTATTTATAAATATTAATTTTAATAATGATACAAACATTGTTTCATAGTTATTATTTTTATAATGTTTTAAATCATCATCTTACCTTCAAGCCCATGTTCAAACACATTATAAATAACTATGTATGAAATACACCAAATACCCGATTTTGTTTTTCATACTCAACCTATCGATTAATGAAGGAAATATATAATAGTAGGCACCACACATCACATTAAATGATAAATTCATTCATTATATAAATGAAATGTCTAATAATTAAATATACAATCAATATGTGTTAATAATAAACATTTACACAAGAAAATTAGTATTGGAAATGTAATTATTTTACCCATTTAACATTAAGAATAAAATAACTATAAGACAACCAAGGAAATATGGTTGATGATATCAATAAATTATCTCACTATAGAAATATAATAAAACTCTAGAGATATCAAAATATATGAAAAATTTATTTTACAATGTAAATAGAATTTCAAACACATAATAGAAGTTATATACTTTTTTATAAAACCCATTTATATGTAATTTTTTCTAGAATAGTTATAAGATAAATGTAATGAAAATAATATTGGAAATAATTAAATAAATCTTTGAACCAATTAATTGTGATTATAGTAATATTATTCTTCCACTTAATAATTATAAATATAGACATTTCTTTCACACTTTTTGGGAAAATTCAAACATATGTAATTTGAAAAAATTCATGACGATAAATTTTTTTCCTTTGTAAATTATAATTCCCTGACCACAGTTACACACAGTCGGTGAATTATTACATAACATTGGAATGATTTCAAGGAATCATGTCCTGAAGGACTGATCAGTTTTTCATTCTTGGAAAATATTTTACATACATCAATTTCAACATTACAACATGAAAATAAAAACAACAATAATTTATTCCATTAGAAACATCAAAGACACCTAGATTATGCATGTAAGTCACTCATAACTAACAACTTCTTATCTTGGGAAAATAATACATCAGAAAGTGGTGATCTCATATGATCAGTAAGGGTAAAAAATTTACCAGAAGCTATAAATGTTTGCGAAAAGATGTGTAATAGAACAACAACCTTTTAAACATAAAACTGAACATAATATGGAAAACATAAATCAAACATTACCATATAACCATGAACATGGATATTCTACTAGTCAAATAATCACATGTAATAACTAATTTCATAATGAAAGAATTTATAGTACAAGACATTATTTTATTTGTCAAGGCCTTGTGCTAGGACCTATGGGCTAGCTGTAACCGGACCCAAACCCGTAGAGCCTCGGTAACCGGACTCGATCCCGGAGAGCCTCTGTAACCGCACTCCAAGGTAGAGAGCCTCTGTAACTGGACTCCAACCCAGATGGTCATCAATAATCGGACCCCAAACCACAGGGCTTCCATTTACAAATCCCCAACCCAGAACATACTAGTCCAATAAATTAATCATATGAAAATGTTTAAATATAACATAAACATTCGTATTAAAACTAGCATACGAAATGTCATAACATTTTCAATAAACCATAAATGGTTTAAAAATAACCCATCAAAAGTCATAAATATTAAAAAACTTTCAATAAAATATGGATGATTTTTATCATAATAAATCAACTTCAAAAAACTATAAAATTTATCAGAGGATGTTGACATAGATGAAATCAAAACTATTTGAGATAAATATCCTTTTCTATTTTGAAATCATTGAAGAGCCAAAAAATTATAAAGAAAAAATTTATATTGAAAATATTCTTATAATATATTAAGGGATGCTTCTATGATGGAATAATGGTGAAAAATATCTGCACCATCTTTATAAGTTAAAAAAAACATTCTGACCTTAATTTTTGTCAAAAAGGTCATAATGTACCTTGTTTGGAAAATGACGAAATGATTCTTTTCAAAAACATATATGGTCAAATAAGGGGATAAATGACATTAAACTATTTTATATTAAATAGTAAAAATGTTTTTAAATACCTTTTTAAGAAACATGAATGTGGATGATAAAGAGGTCCTAGTAGAGACTTACATAAAAACAGCCTCGAATAATGAAGAGATTGGCAAGTTAACCCTTACCTCACTGTAATCAATCATGTTGAATGAACAATAGTTATTAACCACAAAATAAATCAAATAATATCATGAATATAACGAAAATAATTATAATATATATCAAATGGTAGTGCACGATACACCACATTCAATAAATAAGTGGTGAACATTGGAAATCTGACAGAATTAAAAGTGAGATATGAAACCTCTTACCACATGTATGACTTGTCACGCTCTTATGTTCCTTGATATATCCGAATAATAAATTTAAGATAATTTATTCTTTATTATGTATATTTTCATGCTTATTATTTCTTTTATGTCACTTATTACCTTACTATAATAATTAGTTATTTATTTGAGTTCATATCGGATATTTGTCGATGTTCAGAACTTGAGTAAAAAATGACCTTGTTATAATTATAAATTGTCCATATTTTTAAAATTACATTATCTAAAGATTTATATTACTCATTTATATTTTATATTTATCATATATGACCCGTATATATATGTATTAATAATAGTACAAAACATTTGGAGATAAGAAATAAAATGCAATGTTTTTGGAGTCAGTAAGCCATACCCACGCATGAATGATACTTTCATTTCTATTATGTATTTTAATGGAAGTAAAACATAATTATACATAGTTATATTATATTTAAAATATAATATCATATATAATATCAGTAACTCCATACATTATACATCCCACATAAGTCATTAACGAGTCATATCACATTGTGGGGGTGATAGTCCACACTTCCTCCAATGAAATTATCACGTTTTACACATAATGAAAACCATTATGGTATGATATAAATGGAAGACACAAGATCACAAAGAAAACATAAACATAATATATATATACCATATATGAATAAAGTGTCATATCAATGGACACCATGAGAGGCGGTAGGAGAAAATTGAACAATCATCATTTCGTGAGGCATTAGTTTTCCAACCACAGAAACTGTATGTTATTCATCCATTAGATGGAGGACTGTGTATGTTTAGATAGAATTATTCTCATAAATAATTCTAGTATATTGAGGATACTGGTCCTTTCATAAATAAAATGAATAAATAGTGTTTACGGGGGTTGGAGGATTAAAATAAAACAAAATAAAAAAAATAATTTAAGAGAAATTGTTACATTTAATTTTGGTAACTTCCTCTGGATTGAACCAAAATGTATTTTTGAAGTGACTTTTGCCTAATATATTTCTTTTAGGTGTAATTTAAGGATTTTTAGAGCCTATTTGGGTAGGTTTTGGATGATCCATGTGGCATGAGAGGTGTGTAGAATGGGTTAGAAGTGGTGTCCTTTTATAAGGGGAGGAGGGTCTCTTTAAGAAGGTGTTAAAATATTATTTTATTATACTATAATATTCAGTTTCTAAAGATCCAAGAATATTTAAAGTCGAAGAAAAGATGACTTATGGTGAAATAAAATCATCAAATAAGAATTGGACAGGTTTTGGATATAGTTTAAATATTAATAATCTTATTTATTTAAATCATTTATTAAGGAGGTAAATAATACATCATTATTGTGTCATAAATAATTAAATTTATTTCATCTCTAAAAATCATATAAAAATACCATAATGAAAGAAATATTTCTAGCATTACAATTAATATTTATAGTCAAAAAATGACTTATATAACCCCATGTAAAAATTTATTTACTAAAAGATATTTGTTTATGTCACTTTTTCTTTACTTTAATTTAATTAAAATAAAGTATCATTATCGTTCATAAGTGGCCCCATGGGGTCCCAAAATTGACCCAAATATTCTCATGGTCGTCCATGACTCATACAATTTTTTCTGGACATATGTTAAGGTAATTTTGTATTATTATTATATTCTTTTTACAATGAATTACCCTATTTACTTTTATTTGCGTTAAATAAAAGTCAAAAGTTACTATTCACCATTATTTATTTTAACATTATTGAACCAAATTTTACTTACTGAGGTTAACCGTGTCTTTTGGATTTTTGAAATTCAACTCACAAAAGAAGTAAAATTAGGTTTTATGCAAATTTGCAAATGATACTAGGAGGTGGGTAAAAGATGGTAAAAAGATTAATAAATATTTTATTTATCTAAACAAATTATAAAATGACTCCAATGAATTATATTGGACATATATATGTATTATGTATCTATTTTTACCTAAATTAAATTTAAATAAAATAAATAATTATTTAAATAAAAAGATAATTTTGACCAAAAACTCAGTTTTCTTCACTGTTCATCAAAAATTGAATGTTTTTAGAAAAATACCAAAATTTAACTCAAAGATAATTTTGATAATATGAATTTATAAATTAAGTTTATTTTACCAAATTAGAATCATAGAAGTTGAATTTATTAATTTAAAATTAATTCCCGTTGTCAAAACCAAAAAGCGTATTTTTATGAAATATTAACTCACAAAAGATTGATACTTCTTTATGTTCAATTTCAAAGTGATTTTTTTTACAATTAATAACATTATATTAAATGGTAAAAATATAATCTATATATACTTCCAAACCATTAAAATTTATAACTTAACATTACAAATTATTTGGATTAAAAAAGTTGTTTTCAATTTAAATATTGTATTTTTTACTATTCACACAAATATGAAAGTTATCAAAAAAATCCATACATTTATTGAAACTAAATTATTATGAACCTATTCTAAAGAAGATGTATACTGTGTCATATTGAATATGTAAAAGTTTCAAATATTGGATTCAAAAAGGGTTTTCCATTAAAAGGCAGTAAAATTGCATTTTTTTTTAAAATACATCTTTTATATGAAGGAAATGAATTTTTTTTCATTATGACTTAGAAACTGATAATATGGATTCAAAATTTTAAGGATTATGTAAAGTAAAAAAATTTAGTTCTTACTATTCGTAACCACTTTTGAATGACTTGTTTGGTATGTTGTGGTGTGCTTGATCTCAGTGTAGCGTGTAGTGCAAGTTATTGAATTACATTGAAAAAATAACGTACTATGAAATCATGGGGTGACACATTCTTCCCTCCTTCAATAAATTGCGTCCCCACAACTTTAAATTGTTTTCGAAAATAAAAGTTTGAAAATAGAAAATTATTTTGTGGGAAAACCCACATCAGAAATTGGGTTAATAAAAAGTAGTCTTAACAAGAGGAAAAAAGGGAATGATAAAGTCACCACCAAATTATGATTTCGAGTAAGAGAACATTGGTGGAAATAAGAGACGCATTATTGGAGAAAAATGTAAATATTTATAGGGAGTCATTGAGGTCATCAATCAAACACAATTTTAAAAATAAGGGACTCGAATCCATTAATATATGATGATTTGGAATATCATTAGTTCAAAAAAACATAAGGTATTAGGATAACACATTTTTAGTTTTAAAATATCTTAGGTAAAGTTTAAGAAATAATTTATTCATAGAATAAGAGAAGAAAATATTATATAATTGACACGTAGAGTTATATCCTTTAACTAATTTCATCCACAAGCTCATCGTTCACTATAAAATATAATATAACATAGAAAAATATTCTATTTATCCTATTCATATAGGGTTCCAAAAAAATGAATTTATAATTCATCTACAAGAACATTTAAAAAACTACATTATTAAATCCAGGACATCACGTGACCCAATGGTAGGTGATACACCATTGTCGCCTTTCAGTTGAGGTTTCATGTCTCGCGGCCTTACTGGACATGATGGGTTATCGCCTGACCTCCAGGTCGTACTTTTTATGGAAATCAAAAAATAATCTCAAAATAGACTTATCCAAAATACTTATGTCCAAACTCATAGTCCAAAATTTATAAGGATTGTAAAAACAATGAAGATCCTTTTTTCCACAAAATAACATTTGAGCACTATCATCGTTTCTTCTTTTAAAACACTACATCATATTGAATTACCATTAAACCTTATAGATTACATTCATGCTCCCTTATTACTTATAGAATACTCGATATACTCCTATCAAAAAATGTTGTAAAATCCAACAATGATGGAATATAGAAATGAATTATCAGTTTCAAGGTAGTCAAAAATATCCAATATAATTTATCCAAATCAATCGTTTATTATTTCAAAATCACTACCTCAATATCAAAACCATATTATGTTTTATATTTCTCTTAACCATATATTTTTACAAAATTTAACCTGTTATTGAGTCACTTTTCTCGGTTCCACACAATCTAAAGTCTTTATTGAAATAGTAACTTAGTACAATCCTTATATACCCTATAATTCTTATAACATGTACACCATTAATACAATACTCAAATGACAAAATAATTTAATAACAACGTATGAAATAAAATCATTCCTCTTTATCTTTGATAGTATCATAACTTTATTATTATCCAATAACAACATTTGTGGTATATTCTGATGATTTGGACATTGATTCACGTAGTGTCCCAACTCATTTTAGATAAATCATTATACATTTTAATCATTTTTCTTACCCTTGCAATCATGTACTTCGTGTCCTTTATCTCAACACTTATAACAAACTCTCATTCCCTTGAAGCATTTATTACCAAGGTGATTAATTCCACAATTATCCAATATGGAAGAATCCTTCATTTCCCTCTTCCCTTTATCCATATTTCTCTATTCCATCATTTTCTTCACTTGCTTCCCGTTAAAACTATAGGACTCATAAAATTCATTACTTATCTTATTAACACATGATACTATTTCTTCATATGTTGGTAATACATGGGAGACTATTTCTTTTCTAAATGTAGTATTAATATCATGAACGATATGATCCTTCTTACTCGTTGGATCATACATATTCCTGGAGGTCACATTCCTTCTACTGGGCTACAAATTTATACAATGGAATACACTAGTTCAGTTTATGAATTGCAATGAATAATTCCAAACTTGTAAAATAACTAACATAAATTGAATAGTTTATGGATATAATCCATAATCTCAATAATATTTTCTTTGAGAGGTTTATACTCATAAATCCTTCGTAATTAAATGTAATAAAAATGAAAATTATCTAAAGTATATCCCCTGGGTTTGTCGTAACAAAGAGTGCAGTAAGGCCAGTTGTCATGCACCAGTTCCCATTCGATTCTAGCTCAAAGTGTTGTTTTCATGTTTTACCACAAGGAAGATCAATGCCAGAGCTGCCTGTACCTACTCGTATCCAAACAATGATGTTTTTGATTAAAAATATCACAAAATCACTACATTACGGAAATTATAGGAAGTTCTTATATACTAATTCTCAAAGTCTATCTTAGGGTAAAGTGCTCCAATCAGAGTTTATTTAAATCTAGTTTCCAAGGTTATTGCAAAACGTCCTCTGATACCAACTTGTGCCACAAACCCTAGTTACCCATAGTCGGTGCATTGTTACATAACCATGGCATGATTTGAAGGAATCAGGCCTCGAAGGACTGACCAGTTTAGCAATCATGGAAAATAGATTACACACATGAAGTTCAACATTACAACTTGAAATGAAAAACAACAACAATTTATTCTATTAGAAACATCCAAACCTCCTAGATTATGCCTGGAAGTCACTCATAACTAACATCTTCATATCCTTGGAAAATAAAACATAAGAAAGGGGTGAGCTCAGATTCATAATAAGGGTAAATAATATAGAATAATCTATAAACATTTAAAGCAAGATGTGTAATAAAACAACATCCTTTTAAAAATAATCTTGAACATAATATGGAAAAAATAAATCCTATATTACCATATTACCATGCACATGGATATTATACTAGTTGAATAATCACATGAAATAACTAATTTCATAATGAGGGAATGTATAGTACTGTACATTAATATCTGTGTCGAGTCCTTGTTCCAGGACCTATTGGATAACTGTAACCAGACCCAAACCCGGAGAGCCTCTATAACCGAACTCCATCCTAGAGAGCCTCCGTAACCGAACTCCAACCCATAGATCCTCTGTAACCAGACTCCAACCTAGAGGGTCTGCTATTTCCAGACCCCAAACTGCAGGGCTTAAATTTACCGGTCCCCAACCCAGAACATACTAGTCTAATACATTAATCATAAGAAAATTTTTTAATATAACCTAAACATTAGTATTAAAACTATATTAAGAGATGTCAATACATTATCCAAAAACCATGGATGGTATAAAAATAACACATCCACAATCAAAAATATCACAAAATATTCAATACAATATGGAATATTTTTATCATAATAAATCAACTTCAAACAAGTGTAAAATTTATCAAAAGATGTTGACATTGATAAAATAAATACTATTTTAGAGAAATATCTCTTTCTATTTTGAAATCATATAAGAGTCACATAATTATAAAGAAATACTTTATTTTGGAAATATTTTAATAATCATTTAAGGGAAGCTTTGACGATGTTATAATGGTGGAAAATAGCTACACCCACCGTATAATTAAAAAAACATTCTTACCTTAATTTCTATCGAAAAGGTCATAATGTACCTTGGTTGAAAAACGACGGAAAGATTCCTTTCAAAAACATATAAGGTAAAATAAGGGTATAAATTAATTTAACCCATTTAATATTAAATAGTAATTTTTTTTGAAATATGTTTTTCAAAAACATGGATGTGGGTGATAAAGAGGTCCCAGTAGATACTTACGTAAAAACAAGCTCAGATAATAAAGAGATTGTGAAATTAACCCTTACCTCACTTTAGTCAATCGATTCATATGAACAATAGGCAATAACCACAAACTGAATCATAGAATATGATGAATATAGATAGAATAATGATAATATATATCAAATATAAGTACACACTAAACCACATGTAATAAATAATTGGTGAACAAAGGAAATCTCATGGACTTAAAAGTGAGTTAAGAAACCCCTTACCACGTGTCCAACGTGACTCTCTCATATCTTCCTTGTTCTTCCTGAATAATAAAATTAAGTTAATTTATACATGATGAAGAATATATTCAGTTTTATTATATCTTTTATATCACTTATTACATTTCTATATCTAATAGTTAATTATATGACTTCATATAGGACATTTTGTTGATGTTCAGAACTTGATTCAATAATGAAGTTGTTATAATTATAAATTGTCCGTGTGGTTCTAATTATATTATCTATAGGATGATATTAATAATTAATATTACATATATATCATATATGTCTAGTATATATAAGTATTTATAATAGTACATAATATTTGGATATATGAAATGAAATGCAGAGTTCATGGAGACGGTTAGTCGTACGTACACATGAAAACTACTTTCATTTCTATTTTGTGTTTTAGTTGAATTAAAACATAATTATACATAGGTATATTATAATTATATTATAATATCATATATAATATCATTAACTCCATACTCTATATGTCCCACATAAGTCATTAACGAGTCATATCACTTTGAGGGGGCAGTAGTCTGCACTTCCTCAAATGAAATTATCGCATTTTACCCATAATGGAAACAATAATTGTATGATATAAATAGAAAATAATGAATCACAAAGAAAATGTAAACATAATATATATCTATCATATATAAATAATGTTCCATAATAATGTCCACCATGAGAGGATGTTGGAGATGATCGAATAATTATAATTTCGTGAGGTGTTAGTTTTCCAACCACAAAAACAGTATGTTCTTCTCCCATTAGATTGTGGTGTGTGTAATTTTAGATCGAGTCATTCACATAAAAAACCTAGAATATTTAGGATACTGTTGTTGTTATAAAATAATGGAATAAAAAGATTTTAGGGGGTTTTGAGATGTAAAATAACAAAAAATAAAAGAAAAGAATTTACGAGAAACAGTTACCTATAATTTTGGTTACTTCTTTTGGTTTGAACCAAAATGAATTTTTGTAGTGACTTATACCTTTGTGAATTCTTCTAGGTGTAATATAGGGTTATTTAGTGCTTATTTGGTAAGGGGGTGGTCTAGTCAAATGGCATGAGTGTTGTGTGGAATGGGTTAGAAGTGGTGTCCTTTTATAATGAGGTGGAGGGGCTCTTTAGGAAAGCATGAAAATAATATATTATTTTATAGTGATATTCAGTTTCTAAATGTCCTAGACTTATTAATGTCTAATATAAGATGACTCATAGTAGAAATCAAATCATCTAATAAGAATTGGACTAGTTTTGGATATGGTTTTAATACTAATAATATTATTTATTTAAATCATTTATTAATGAGTTAATACTATATCATTATTGTGTGATAAATAATTTAATTTATCTGATGTAAAATTCTTCTAAAAAATATCATAATGTAGGAACTCTATTTATCTTTCCGATTAATATTTATTGTCGAAAAGATGACTTATATAACCCCATGTAAAAATTGATTTACTAATAGATATTTGTTAATATCATTTTTCCTTTACATTAAGTTAATAAAAATAATGTGTCATTATCATTCGTAAGTGGCTCACTGGGGTCCCCAAATCAACCCACGTATTCCCATGGTCTGCCATGACTCATTTAATTTTATTAGGAATGTGTAAAGGTAATTTTGTATTATTATAATATTCTTTTTACCATGAATTACCCTATTTATCTTTAACCATGGTAAATAAAAGTCAAAAGTTACTAATCACCAAAAAATTATTTTCATCTTATTGAACAACATTTTACTTACTGTGGTTAACCATGTCTCTCAGATTTTTGAAATTCAACTCACGGAAGTGGTAAAATTATGTTTTAATCAAATTTGCAAATGCTCATAGGAGGTGGGTAAAAGACGCTAAAAAGTTCAATGTAATTTTTATATATCTAAACATGATATAAAATGAATGAAATGAATTATATTGAAAATAAATAGGTATTATGTATCGATTTTTACATAAAATAAATTTAAATAAAATAAATAATTATATAAATAAAATGTCTTTTTTTAACCAATAACTTAGTGTTTTTCACTATTCATCAAAAATTTAGTGTTTTCAGAAAAATACCAAAACACCACTCTAAGGAAATTTTGATATTATGAATTAAAAAATTAATTATATTTTAACATATTTAACACATAGATTTTTAATTTATTAATTTAAAATTAATTTCCATTTCCAATGCAAAAAAGTGTGTTTTTAAGAAATAATAACTCACAAAAGATTGATACTTGTTTACTTTAAATATCAATTTAAAATTATTTCCAATAAATAAAATTGGATTAAATGGTAAAAATATCTTCTATTTATACTTCCAAACCATTAAAATTTATAATTTAGCACTACAAATTATTTTGATTTTTAACGTTCTTTTCATTTAAAATATATTATTTTACATTATTCACCCAAATATGAAAGTTTTTAGAAAAACACCAATACATTATTGAAAGTAAATTCTTATGTCCCGATTCTAAATAAGAATATTATTTTGTCAACGTTAATATATAAACCTATCAAATATTTGATTTAAAAAGGGTTCTCCATTAAAAGGCCAAAAAATTTCATTAAAAAATAATTATTTTATATTAAAATATTTGTTTATTTATCATTATTTCAATGATGCTCATAATAATAATTATAAATTTATAAGTATTATATAAACTTCATATTTTAGTTAATACTATTCATAACCTCTTTTGAACGGCTAGTTTGGTATGTTGTGGTGCGCTTGAACTCAGTGTTGCCTGTAGTGCAAGTTATTAAATCAAATTGAGGAAATAAGATACTATGAAATCGTGGGGTGTTACATAAATACGGTGAATTATAATTGAAATAAATATTATGAAATAATTATAGAATAAATATTCTATAAAACATTTTAGTGAACATGAAAATATTGGTGAATGATTCCCAATGATAAGGGGAAACAAGGTCGGTATTCCATAAAAATAGTACCTAAATCATTTTAATTATAAAAGAATGAATAATAATACTAAATCATGTAAAATTTTTATATAATTAGAGGATAAGAATAGTAATGGAATATAATAAGATAAGGATATTATATTTTCCTATAACATATGTTTAACCATAAATAATCATGAATAATTATGAGATTCTGGATTATACACTTCCTATATTGGTAAAATCTAATTCAATGTCCGTGTAAATAAAAAATTTTATGGTTTATTAATTACCATGTAATATAAATTCCCTCCAACATTTTTTATAAATGTTATCCAATTATATGGGTTTTTATCCCTTTCACTCTCAGCATCACCCCTAGGATCTCGGCTTCTCGGCGATTCTCTTCATTTTTTGTCGAAGGTACGTGTTTTGGACCACCTTTGTCACCATAACTGATTTGTCTTCATGATTCTTCGTGCATCTCCAGCTCATGGATTGTATGGAGGTAACCATGAGGATTTGGGATTGTGGTTAAGTATATATTGTGGTTTTATATTCTACTAGATTCATCCTCGACCTTCTAAACTCGCTCTATCCCAGGGTTCCACCGCTACTATCCAGGTCAGAGTTGGAGCGATAAATACACAAGAATTTGAGCTTATGGTTTTCCATTTTCGAGGTTACATTAAGGGTTTAATCCCCATATAAATTATGGTTTTATTTACCTGTACTCATCAGGGTTCTTCCCCAGTTTCTTGATCTCTTTTTGGTCCTCTTTCACGATGGTGGCGTTAATTTCACCGATGGTCTCTCTTTCTGGTGCAGGATGTTTGTAGCTTTGATCTATGGGTTCCATTGTTCTGGTTCTGTACAACAATGACATTGGTGATGATTGAGTGGAGTCGGTAAACTCTATAATATGACTCAAGATGATATGATGTTGACTTAGGTGGAGAAACGGTCCCATGTCGTGGTACCAATGATGATGATGGTTTGTTTTAGTGACGATGGTGTTCGGTTTTGGTGGAATCAGTTTTTTGCAGGTTGTGGATGTTAGAGAATAAGATAGCAGCCTTGGTGATGTGTTATTGTTGATAGTTACAGTGTTTGGTCGGTTTCGTTATGATGGCAGGTGAAGGTATGGATGGATGGTATCTTGAACAGAGTGCAGCACGTGATTCATGATCGACTTCCAGATAACTTTTTGTTTTAGAATCTAAATTTTATTTGGCGTGTTTTATAATTTTGAAAGGGGAAAGATTAAAGGTAGTTAAAAATAGTGGTGGTACATGGTTAGGGTTTTTGTTGTCTATATTTTAAAATCATTATTTAGTATACAGGTGATAGTCTATATGGGGTTAGTACTGGTGGTTTGTTGAGGCTTTTATATTGTTCCCAGTTACCCAAAATGTAGTTTCATAAAATAAAAAATGGATTGTGTATGATGACATTTTCTTTTATCATATTGATATAACTAATATTTTAAAATATTTTACTTTAAATTTAAAATTTTTAATCCCCCCAAATGTGTTTGATTAATGTAAAATTACACAATTTATGATTTTTGTGGAATTTTGATCTCAATACAGAAAATGGAATATTTCGGATATTAACTACTTTTAGTTGTTTTTTATTTAGGAAATTATATTTTATATACATATGTAAATCATGAAATTTTTTATTTTTATGATTTTATATATCATTGTATTCATTTCAATCTCCTAACTCTAATGTAAATCCCACATTTGAATGCATAAAAAAACTCAGAAGTTGGGCCTTCCAAACACTTCACAAATCTATCAATTTTTTATAGTGGGACTGTATCCCTTGATTGGACTTTCAATGTTTGATATTTTTCAGATTGTAAATGAGAATGAAATTTATTAACGACTTTAAAGTAGGATTCAACGTGTGAATCAATTATTTTCAAAGACATTAATTCATTGAAAACCAGATACATGAAATATCGAGACTCTCTATAGGAAGTTTAAATTATCATAATTAAAAAGGCATAACTCTAGATAAAATTTTTAAAAAATGTTATAATGTTAATGGGAGACAAGAATTCTAGTTTTTTAGAAACCATCATTATGTTTTCCATGAATGAATTTTTGATTCAATGGGTCTATCTAGCGGAAACAATCAATTGTACATTCTGGACTGTAAATGGGGGATACCTCATCCTTCAAAAATCATTCCAATCCATCCATCCCACAACTATTTGAGATGAGGCCATTGAACAATATGATTTTTAAGATATCATTATCTTTTTATTATAGATTTTGTTACCTGTATTACACATATTCATTTTGTGAAATTAAAATGTTTCTATATTCTTCCATATTTAGTTATATTCCATACCTAATATAATACTTCTACTTCATTATCCTTTTTTGTTGACCTATTACCCTAATTGTGAAGTTCTAACCTGTGACTTGGCCGTGTGGAGGTATGTAGAAATATCATTTATTATTTTCATAAATAATTATGTTTTTTAGATTTGTGATGAGTGAGATTCGAGTGCAAGACTATGGTGACTCTCCACCACAACACCAATCTCAAACTCATTTATATTAATTTTTTTAAAAAAATTTACTCTCTTATATTTAATAAAGATCATCATACAATGAATAATATCTATTCAGTTGAATTTAATACATACAATGGAGCTAGGACCTAGGAGATGTCAAAATATAAGTCGTGGTGTCTCATCATCCCTGATTATAGGAGGAGGTGATATTAAGGTTGATAAATGAATTTGATATTTCACACCACTATATAATAGAATATAAATTAATGAATGAGGTTAAACTAGTTAATTATAAATCATAATCTAATCACAATAAAAGACAATTATAGAACCCACAAACAAAACCATAATGTATATGTTCATCGTTTAGTATTCTCATTATGTAATTCCAGGCTAGTTTAATGTTTTTTATCATTTAAATGTAATATCATGAATAGATAAAATATAAATAAAAATAGAATAATTCCATTAGGTTAATTTGATTTTTGTGAGTGAACAACTAGAGAACGGTCATCATGTGAGACCACACTGGCCTACCATTGTGATTCACTCAGAATACATATAAATTTTATTTATCTACATCCTATGATAGGCTTTCATAAAAAATACAACCTTATTTGGGGATACAAATAGATATTCATTTACCTTTTTTTTTAACATTTATTATTGTTTTTAAATAAAAAAACCATAAAAAATCCTTTCCCATGAAGTCTCTAGACTAATGTTACTTTATACGGAATGTCTATATAGATGTGAAACAAAACAAGAAGTGTTTTTCATGTAATACATAGCTAAAGTGAAGGAAAATAATGTGGAGTCATAAGAACTACAATGTCATATAATATTGTAAGCTGAATATTTCCATGTTAACCCTAAAAAACATTTGCCAAAGCTATATGTCGGGGAAAATATATGGATTACTTCAAGAATGATTTTGAATAATTACACGATCTTCATATTCCTACCAAAGAAAATAATTTAGTGGTGGAATAAATTTCACCACTCATCCTTGAGTTTGATGAAATTATAGAGGATTCCTACTAATTACCACCATCCATTGATAATAAACTCTTAGAGGTATCTACTAAAGAATAAAATATTTTAGAAGAACCAATTAAGGGAGTTGATCTTATTTCTAACTCTAATTTAATTAATTTTTCTAAAGTCATAATTGAGTATTAATTCCCATTATTTTTAATTTTTATATTCATAAAATATTTTTTATTCATTTGAGGAGGATTAAGAAAATGGAACAAAACCTTTTGAGGAATACACGAGGCTCATTGATTTTTAGGAACATTCATTTGAGGAGGCCCATGATGAGATACAAGGGGCCGAGGATAATGCAGTAGACATAGAGTTTGATTATAATTAAAGGGGGAATTGGATTAACATTCTATATAATTAAAAATAAAATCTGACCATACTTTTGATCTTTCAATTCTTGCATCCCATGTTAATATGTAATTAGAATTTTAAGAGAAGGTTACACAAGTGAAATAAAATTAAAGGGATGATGAAAACTTTATCCAACATCCCAATAAATGTTGTACATGATTATGAAGGTCGAAGATCTAGTTTACTCTATTTATTTATCATTCATATATAGGAAATAATAAATTCATCAATGGAATGACAACATGTTTTGGTTCAAGTCCAAGAAGATCATCCCACCATCTGATTATGGATAACTGTTATTAATTCCCTTCTTGAGGTAGAAAAGAATTCATAGACCACTGTGGGTATCATACCATTATTCATCATTACAGTATTTCATTGAATTTGTATTTCAATTTAATTTTTTTGGATGAGTACAACATTCATCCCACACAATATTTTCTTTTTGAGCTTAAATGACATGATTCTCATGCTTAATTGGTTAATTTAATTTTTCATGTTCATGATGGCAGAAGGAAGTCCCAAAATAGAGGATTAAAAAATAATAAGATTTATTTTTTATGGGATTTAAATTTATAATTTTTACCACCATATAATTAATTATAATGAAAATATTTATGTTTAAACTAGAAATTACATGATCACCACTGAATTCATTTTTTAAAATACTTATCTAGGTGACAAGGTTTTTTTAGGAATCAAGTGATGTCATTATTTAGATTTAAACATTTTAATTGAATGATTAAAATGTATAATTGAATGTGAAATGTGAAGCATGTTTATTGAAATGAGGACTCATGGTTTGATGGAATTAGTTGATTCATGTAAATAAAATTTCCCTACCATTTTCCATGATTTTAATTTATGAAATTCATGTGTATTGATTTATTATTATTAGACATTACAGGAATGATGGTTCCAAATTATATTTCCTACTCCTAAAAATATTTTTAGACTTATTACTTCCTATTTATTATCTACAATATTTCTTGAGTGATCATAGGACATGAAACCTTCCAGAACATGTATTAAATACATAAATTATTTTGATATGAAAAAAAAATTCAAATGATTATGTAATCTTGTAGAAATATGTTATATTTGAATATAATCTTTATATCAAATCTTATGTATCCAATAATGACAAGGAATGATCGTTAAAGTAATTATTAATGTTTCAAGCCATTTTTATCCATTCCTACCCTACACTTGGTATTTTCATGATATTTTAAATTTGATTTTGGGGGTTAATGAGAATCATGTTGGAAGGTGTGATTTATATAACAATGTAAAATGTGAGGGTGATTATTGTGGGAAAAATTATGTTTTTTGATTTATTAATGATACTCTATTGTACCATCATGAATTTAATAAATGGGAAATGGCGAAAAAAACCAAAAAAAATAATAATAAAGGGTTGTGATTTGGGAAAACAAGAAATCACCATGACTATACCTATGATTTTAATATTATATGGTTACGTGGTGGATGTGAGGTTCATTACAATCATTAAATTTGAAAATTTTGTAATAAATGACATGTTTATTTGAATAATAATAAAAAGTATAAAATTCAAAAAACAATTCAAGAGGGTTCAAAAATAACTTATTATGCTTCACATTGATAATGAGATTACATTGAGATTATATGAATGGGGGATTTACTACGTTGAGTGGGATAATTTCATTAGAGAACAATTTTTTATATCATGCATTATACATAAGAATATGAATTAATAAGAAGGGATGTTCTATCATTTTCATTGTAGATAAAGTAAAATTCATGAATTGATCTTTTCATTGAAAAATATGTTGTTGAAATTATATTTTTGGTGACATTTGATAACATTATTTTACATTGAAAATTTATTGACTACATTTTTTGCAATTTGATTATTTGAAGCATTGGTTCCCTTTGAATTCCGTATTTCTATTTTATGATAGAGAACAATAATGGTTAGATTCTAGGTAATATAATTAAATAATATTTTAAATATTTTTACTTTTAATTAAATGGTTTCTAATCACATAAAAGAGTTATTTTAAGCTAAACTTTTAAATTTTATAATATTAGTGGTATTTTGATCTTAATCAGGAAAATAACTTATTTTGGAGTTAAAATATTATAAATTCATGCTTTATTTAGGACATAATATTAATCTATACTTATGAAAAATAGTTAAATGTTTGATTTTTTGGGTTATATACATCCTGGTATTCATTTTATTCTTCTAGATCCAATGTTAAATCAACCATTGGGAATCCCAAAACCATCTCACATGTTGGGCCATCTAAACTGTTCAAAGAGATAGAGAATGTTTATAGAGGGACCATATATCATTATTGGATATCCCAAATTCATTTAATTATGGAGTGTAAATAGCCAAATAATTTTTTAAAAACATTACTAAAGGAATCAACATGTCAATAAACCAGTCTCATGGCCATTAAATCATCGTTAATTGAAGACATGTAATATGAAGTGTTTGTCTCTGAAGATTAAATTATTATAGAATGATATTTATATTTCTATTTACTCATGGAAAAATAAATTTAAATTTAGAGGGGATATTAGGATAATATTTCTTAATAACTATATTAAAAAGGTCTATGTTCTAATCATCCATTTAATAGGTCAAACACAAAAAATATTTAGAGGGAATATTCTAGACTACAAAAGGAATGATCTCATCCTTTAAAAATCATTCCAATAAATACTCTCTATAAAAATTTAAAATGATTTTGACTCTTATGCCTATTATTTAGGATTTATTTTTTTCTCTTTTTATTTTAGTTTTATTTTCACATTTAACACATATTTATATTTTTAATCCAAGAATTAACATATTCCTCTATATCATTTTATCTTCCATACATGATCTAATTCTTCATTTTTCATTCTCATTCCACCATGACCACTTACCCTCTAAATTGAGAGTCTAACTTTAGGCTTTTCCTCGGGGAGATATGTGGAAATTTTATTTAATATACTCTTAACATAACGTGTTTGATAAATTTTTTTATTACCAAGTATGATGTGAATTGGTGTATCTATAATCCACCATATTTGAGATCTCAAACTCATTTTTATTTTTTTATTAAATCACTCCCCACCCAAATAATTGATTCAAACTATTAATATGATGGGTTTGAGCAATTTAGTTTATGAAATTTCATATGATGGATCTAGGACCTTGGAGATGTCAGACTCTAGATGGAGGTGTGTAATCAACCTTGATTATAGGAGGAGGTGAAATTAAGATCGCTAAATGCATTCTAGATTTGAAATCACTATATAATTGAATAGTAATTCTTGCATGAGATCTAAATATTTACTTATTATATTTAATCTAAACACACAGAAAAATATAATTATGGGATCCACAAACTAAACCATAAAGGCCAGATTCTTTATTTATGAATATTATTCTATCCTTTCATGTTTGATTAATATTTTATATCTTTTAAATATTATCTACCCCATGGATTAAGTAAATAAATAAAATAAATTATTATTTTAGGTGAAATATATTAATTGAGTGGAAAATTTAGAAAACACCCAATGTGAGATGATCTTAGTCAACCACAAAGAAGTACAATAAAAACATAGAAATTTCCTTTTTACACACCCTTTGACAAGAATGTGTCACATATCCCAACACATCAATCATAAAACAGTTACATGTATCATTGGAAAAAAGGTTAAATCAGATTCATATTAAGGGTAAAAATACAGTGAAAACTATTATGATTTAATAAACATAATAAACATAGAAGGGAAAATAATGTAAAAACAATCCATTTAAACATGTATTTTTTCCAAATATTTTAGAAATAATTGTTTATAAAATAATTCCATATATATAATCACATGAGCATGAAACCTATCGATAAATATTAAAACAAAACATGAAATAAAAAATATAACAATAATTGATCTCATGATGATGGAATAAATAATAATAGAAATTTGAAACATATAATTAAGTCCTTTGATATGAAATATTAATTGTTAGGTCATAACTCCATTTTTTGATGAACTAATTTTCATCACATGACATATTAATGCATTGCTATGATATAAAATTCCATTCCCCACCAATCAAAATTTTTTTTAAAAAACTCAGCAATATACCATCTTAACATTATATCTGAGATAAAATAGACATGACCTAAATTATTCTCCAAACCCCGGTAGTTTTGTGACTAGAACCAAGTATAATTGAAGATAAATAAGAAACAATGTTTCCTAAATATAGAAAAGATAATGAAAAAATAATGTATGTTTAATAATAAAAAATTCTAGAGTATCATAAAAGTAACATGTATATCAAAACCAAAATAGATCACCATCAATGTACTCAGTATTAATGAAGATGAACTCAACATCCAAAAGAAGAAAACACATGGATCAAAAGGATCAATAACATCCAAATATTATAAGAAGTGGATTAACTTATATTGGACTTCAATGAAGAAAATCTACAAATTTTCAAAGTCAGAAGTATCATCTGAGATAAAAACCACAATGTTGTCTCACCAACTGTTGAATAAAATGTTCTAAAATAATGAACTAGATTGTTATGTCAAATAAAATTAAATATGGAATGAGGATACATTTTAATGTTTTAATTGATAACATGCTTTCAGTTTATAATGATTGATAATAATTCAAACATGTATTAACATATTTTATTAATATAAATAATATTATATAAATTAGATGGAATGAATAAATCATTTTCTCAATCATATATATATATATTATCAAAATATTAAAAATCATCACCATGGTTTTAAGACTTATTATATTCTATTTTCATGTTATATGATCCTAAAAAATATCATATTATTTTTCTTTAAAATATTTTCTTACATTTCCCTCGGTCTTAACCTAAATTAGACCCATTAAAATCTCATCATGGATAAGAATCCCTATTTTAATTTTATAATGTTTTCATCATGTATTAGTTTCTATGGAATAAGCATTCTATAATTATTATCCTAAATAACCCACTAACTACACAAGCATGCTTGTTCTTATAAAATAAATCAATAATTGGAAAAAGGTATTATTTTATATAAATCATCATTTAGTATTCAATTTATCATCTTTCAAATTTTATATTCTAATTAATTTTCAAAATTAAATCCTGGGGTTTTCTTCAGTTCATTATTTTTAATAAAAAAACATCATATGATATCATCAATTAAATTCAAATAATATTCGCATATAATTCTCAAATAAATATAATAAATTTAATAAATTTCTAAATAAATATCAAATTTCAATTGCATTTGAATTTGGGGTTTTCCTAAAATTCAATTCTATTTAAATGTTTAATTCCAAATTATATAAATTTTAGTATTCTAAAAATAATTGATAAATATTTTAAAACCAATAATGTTAATGTAACAATTATTTGTAAAATCGCATAAGGTTCCACATACCTTTAATAGCAGAAAAAAATCAACTCTTATAACAGGATCCTCTAATAATGTAGGATAGTGAAAGTGATTAAGAAATCAAACCTAAATTCCAGTTATAATCAAACATATTTTAGTTTAATCAAAAAAAAAAATTATCAACTAATATATGGGGATGATTTATGGATAAAGAGATTAATAAGACACATGATAGTGGATTCAATTTCCCATAAGAGATCAAATAAGACCAACCACACTTTTTATCACTCATAGAATGTGTTTGGATGAGCCAAAACAACCTCAAGATTGCACAAATATCCAAGTAAATCAATATTGATGAGGGGGTCAAAAGTTATTGAACTCGGGGTTTTTAAAATTTCAATTTAATTATCAAAATAAAAAAATATGATTCCCACGATTTATGGGAGAGGGTCACACGGTTCTACAAATGGTGATCCCTAACCATAGACCCCCTCTATACTCACTATCCGAGGTTAATTGTATCTACTAGCTGGGTGCATGGATTTTAAAACTATGTTCCATCCACGAAAACCCTAACTGCACAAGGATTCATGGTTTTCACTAGAGGTGTTCATGGTTTGGGAAACTCACGTGACAATCATTCATATCTATGAAAAAATGAAAAATTTCCAAATTACACCCAATATTACAAAAGAAAATTCACAACAACATAAATTGTAATAGACGGGTCATGTTGAAACTACATAAAATAAAAGAATGTTATAACCTCCTTACCTAAGAAACATTCAGTCAATAGTAATCCATTTATGTATCTTTCATAACAATTAGACAGTTCCATTCCTCCATCATCTGTGTAACCCTGAAGAATTTTTTATGAATTTTTGAACTATGATTCTGCAGAGCATAGTCCAATGGTATCTTTCTCCCAAGAAAACCTTAATCTCAAAATATTCAATCCTAAATAGATACCTGGTCACAGATAAGTGATCCCCAACATTTTTATCCTCATCTATCAAGTAATGAGATGGGTCAGAAGGATACATTCCAATCTACGATACATGTAACACCATATGCATCGACGCCAACTATAGAGAAAGTGGAAATTATTAAGTCATTTGAACCAAATACATAAAAAAATAAAAAGATCCCAAAAAGAAGGATAAACCTTCATGTAACTCCCAAAACCTTAATAAACCAAATGAGATGAAACTCTAATGAACACCAAGTAACCTAATAGAATTTCCCATAGTCCACAATGTCCAGAAACCTATGATTATGAATGGATTTGTGCCATCAAAATTCTCGGAAGAATCAACATAGTAATTTCTAAAATATATGGAACAATTGTTAGTATAACCATGAATGATATAATGATTTTCAATAAAGACAATACTTACTTAGTAATCTATTCCTTCAATGTCTCTAATGGTGAATTGTGATCATGGATTGGTAAATATTGATACAAAAGAACTCAACCATTCCCAAGTTCTCACCCTAATATCAACTACAATCTGGAATATAAGAATGATGTATATAAACATAAATTTATATATCCCACTCTATTAGGCCATCCATCTACATATGGATTACAGTTCAAAAATGAATGTGATTTCCCAGTGACTCCTACGTGACTCTCCAAAAGAGAGAACTAAAATAGGGATCTCAATTTTAGACAACAATAGATGAAACATTGTTAAAATGAATAACCAATTTTACATTGATATTTCCCAAATTTGATAGCTTTGATGTTATCCATAATGGGAAAAATATTTGATGATTTGGTATCCTATCAATTAGAACCCATGTCTATTATTCATTTATGTGTTCATGGAAACCCAACCAAAATGTCCATATATATCTTATCCTTCTTCTATGTTAGCAATGGAAGTGGATGAAAAAAACTAAAATATATATGGTTCCCCTCATTGTCCTATTGGAAAGTATAATTGTGGGAGACCAAATTATAGATTTATCATCTCAATTATAGGCACCAGAATCAAAGTTTCATTTCATTAAAAAAAAATTCTGTTATTGGGTGCACATACCACTAGTAATTATGATAATCATTCATCAATGACTTCCTCATGGATAAAAACAAAACATCCATATTATGAAAACATAAAATACATTACATGGAGATTGACCACTCATAAATGATCTCCCCACAATATTGAGTGTCTCTAATGATACTAAATTCATCATATATGTGTTATTCTAGTGGAATCCTCTCTAGAAGAGTGTTGATCAACCAAACAGAGGCCAAAACAACCTTTTATCTATTATCTAGAACTCCTATATGAAGTTGTGAAAAACATTCATCATGTTTCTGTCATCTGATGAATCATTCATCGACTCGGTCATATGTTTTATACTCAATTGGTCAACAATGAAATTATCATTCCCAATGGAATATATTATTTCTAAATCAAACTAGTATATGTACTCCACTCAATTCCACATTTTAAGATTCGATAAATTTTGAGATAAGATATATCTCAAGTCCTTATGGTCAGAAAAATTGTTTACCATAATATGAAAATTCAATTCCACAAAATATATAATAGATTCGTGACTTATGCATGTTCAGGGACTCAATTAAAATAAATCTTCACATTTGGCCTAAAATGCTGGGATCTATAGGCAAAGAAAAGATTAACCATCCATAAGATCACAACCAAAATCCAAACCTGATGTCTTAGAGAAGGTTGTATAGCCTTAACCAAACCCTATAAGAGAGGCCATCAAAGAATCCATCATTGAGAAATAACTTTTGAACTAGTGATAATAACCTATTAAAAACATGAATCTATAAATATAGAAATATTTCATTATTTCTCCCATTTCATAAAATATTTCACCTTATTAGTATCAACTATTATACCATGATTTGAGACCATGTTTTCTATGGAATTTACATCCCAATTATAAAAATATTAATTTTATTTCATGGGAAAATTAAATTACTTCTAAAAAATTCTTGAACATCACTCACATGATGCACATAATCCTATTTTAAAATAGACTACACCAGTATAAATTTAAAAAATACCACTATGAATTTATTAAGATACTTATGAATGATATTTTCCATAAAATCCATAATGACTAATGGAGAATTACGTTGTCCAAATTTCATGAAAAAATAATTATAATGGACATACCTTCCCCAAAAGTTTATTTTCTTAATGTCAGGTTCTTTTATTCTCAACTAGTGATAACCAGATCAATGAACATTCTTAAAGAACCACATTTCCCTATAAATTAAGTAATGAGATCATTAATCTATTCAAATTTATATTTGTTCACTACATTGACTCGGTTGAGTAACCTAAAATCAACACATAGTCAAAGTGTTCAATTATTTTTCATAGTAAAGGGAATAGATTCCACCCAATGTGAAACATTCTGTTTTACCAATCTTATATCTAAAAGATCATCAAGATTAATATTCAACACATTCATATTTTTGGATCCGTATGGTAAAAATTAATATACACAGGTTGAGTTTCATGTGCTAAATCAATAGAAACCACTACCTAAAATACCAATGGAAAACTAGATAAGTCGGAAGTATAAATGTTTTTAAAAGATGATGATAACTAGAGGGAAAATAATACTCAAATTTTGATGCTCCAAATCAAAAGATCTTATTGACATTACTATTTCCATATATGCATTAAGTGTTTTAGATAACCTCATCCTCGAGTTTCATTCTCCCTAAATGATACAACACATCCCATCAAGTTCAGTAATGGAGACCTGTCAAAGATAGTTATAAATTAATGCTTTATTATAAATGATAGAATAGATAGATAAATTAACATGAAAAAAATTCAAGTTGAGAACAAAAAAATCCCAAGATTGTTCAGTTTTTGATAAAGGGGTGACACAAGCAGGACAAGGAAGACCCTACCCCCTCTTCATTCTTTGGGGTGTAGTATTATCAATCAAGAAAGATAATAGATTCATATAAATATATTTTAGGTCCAAAATAAGTGTTCTTATAAAGTAATGAGATGAAAGAACATAAAAAAATAAGTCATTATTGATGAATCATTATTAATGGTACCTCCCATAGTCACTGGACATATATCTTCTTCCCATGGTTAACCTTCCACTAAAATAATAAGATTCAATCTTGATGTCTATATTTATAACACTTTTTTTCATGATGCATATGAATAAACCAATGAATTTTTTTTGATGATTCTATGTTTCCACACTTTAGGGAATAAATGATATAGTATAGCATCTGCATGTGACCTTTTCGGTTAGTGTAAAAACAAATCATAGATCCTTTAGTGAAAACCTGCTTTAAATACCATGGATTTCCACACTAAAAGGAAGTCAAACAGAATATTCCTAGAACTCAAGGAAGTTTATATGAAAATTAATATTAAGAAACACCTTGAGACTAATCACACTTTATTTTTCCTATAAATGAAATCATATAAATTTTTCTAGGAGAAAATGAACCTCTCGACATCCCTGAATTAACAGCGTAGTCAAGATCAACCATTAATGTCTTTTACATCAGGTCATTATAAGAAGTGATATTCAAAAATAAATAAATATGATTAAAATCTTATCGAAGACCCATCTCACACCATAACGTCTTCTACTTGTCATTTGATTTAATCTCATGTTAAACTTATACATGCTTCGTGAATCTGATGAGATAATATGTCATAATCCATTTATCCATCTCGATTTTCTAATAAACCATTGAATTATCCAAAACAATAGGTTATATATAGAATTATTCAGTTAAAAAAACATTAATATAATTCCATTATAAACCCTAAATATTATCCACCTTCACCATATAGTACCACTATAACTTATTAAGACACTCTATATTGAAGGAGGAATATTTATCCCTGATGGAATCAGATGTCTCAATTAATTCAAAATGAAACTTTTCCATTCATAAAAAATACTGAGCCTCTTGGGTGTCTGTAAAATGGGATAACTAGTTTATTCTTGATAAGTGATCCATGATAATTATTTTTGATTAATCACTATTTGGTTCCATTACTAGTTCATGAGTGGGTAGGGGTACATATTCTTGACCAAGAGCTTGGAAAACACTATCAGTGTTATTAATATGATTTTGTTCCATGAGAGGATTTACCCAATGTTGTTCATTGTAATCATCCACCTAGATCCTTTTCACTTGTATTATTTTATGTGTGATTTTAAAAAATATTATAAAATAAAAATTAAGACTTCCGAAGTTCACAAAAAATTGACAAAATAAAATAAGAGAAATAGGAAAATTAATCCTAGAAGATAATATATCAATAATTTAATTTCATTATATAAAAATAAAAAGTAGGTAAAGGACTCTAATTATATAAAATTATTCATCAATACACAATTCCCAAACCACATATAATGACTTATGGATTCCTACGATGAAGGATACCTAAGAACATTGTCATTACTATATCTTATGTCCCTAAGAGGTCTCAAACTACATAATAACTTCAAGAATTTATACTGAACATTCACCTCTAATACTACACCAAATCCATTTTTTTAATTATGATATCAACTTTTAGGTTAGTGTAATCTATATAAGGGATCCTATTGAAATAAAAAATCATGACTCAAATGTTTAGAATTAAATGTTCAAACATTTCATGCTAAATTAAAATGTTAAATTGATAGAATCTGGGGTATGCTAGAAGATAGTGGCCTCAAAAGGAGAGATAGAATCATATCATTGACGCCACCTGTAATATCAACCACGATACCTAAGATATAACTAACATGGGATAATGGGAGTTCCTAATCTCCATGGGTTAGAGAATAGGTATATCAATAAACAAAATAGTACATCATCATAGTACTCATAGTTAGATATGGTGATATTAAAATCCTATACTACATGTCACTACATCCCAAAACATCAATATAATCCACCTCATCCAAAAGGTGTTAATTCTTTTCTCCGACAAAAAAAATAAAATATATAATTTCTAGATGGAAAAGTAGGGAGTGAGATGAAAATACTAGTTTGGTATCAAAAAGTGTTCCATTAAAAGATTCCCCACTATATTAAAAATCATTCTTTCAATTTAAATTAACTAGTACAAGGAAATACATTTTCATATTTTAAAACAAAACATCATTTCATTACACAATAATGAAAAAAATCAAACATGTCTTAAAAAAATTGTCGCATAAAACTTTTATATAAATCATCTTTCCTAAGTAAAATTGTTTATTAAAAAATGAAATTTATATTAAAAATAATCACGACAAGTTCCATGGTTATCATATATGTGGTAAGATAATTTCTAGTTACAAGATCCTCATAAATCTCATATCATTGATCATGTAAATATTTTTATATACATACCTTAGGACAAGTCTATATAAGACCTTTAAACATCACATTAGGGTTAATATGATCTGAAAAAGGTTTTTTTATTGTTTTATTTATGAATGAATTTATATTGAATAATCATACTTGCATGATTATCAAAAATAATACACTAATTACCCATAACTATTTGTGATACATAAATTAAAAAATATTATAAAATCATGTCTTTTTAAATCCAACATAATTTAGTACTAAATTTCCATTTTTCAATTTCAATATGCCAATTTAGTTTCAATTCCAATTAAATTTCATTATAAATTCATGTCATTTTATAAAAACCAATCATATGTTTTCATTAATTCAATTTAATTTATTTTAAAGTGAAATTATGAATTCAATTTCATAAATTCTATTAAATTCAAAATAAACCCCAAATTCCAAATCAATTGGGATGGAGGTTGTCGAAAAAATCATTTCCAACTAAAATAATAATTCCAAATAGTAAAAATTTGTGTTGTCTGATTTTAATTGAATGAATTTCTAAAATCTATCATGTCATGATAGTGATTATTTGGAAAATAAGAAATGGAACCTCCTAGTATTAATAACAGAATCTTAAATCAACAAGCACACCATGTTCTGCCCAAGATGAATTATGGTGACTGGGATCCTAAAATCCATCCTAGATTATAGATCCAATCCATTGGTTTTACATCCATCAAAAACAAAATGAAATAATAATTTCTAAGGTGGATAGAAAGATAAATCACAGAATAATACACATGATATGGGATTCATGTACCTAAAAGAAACCAAACATTATCCTCCAAGATTTTATCTACCATTGAATGAGTATAGATGAGAAAAAAAACCTCTAGAGAGACCTACTAAGAATTTATATTGTTTTTAGTCGATATGGGGTTGATCGAGAGTAAAACTGGTGGATTTGGAATTTTTTAATTTTTTCATATAATTAAGAAATATTGTTCTTACATTTTACTAGAGAGATTCACATGGTTAGCCAAACCATTCAATATAACTGTACACCCTTTATAGAATCACAATACAAGGTACATTGTTTTATATGGTGGGAATATAGTTTTTTAAACTGTGGAAACCCATATTATCAGTTGTTGACAAATATTAACTAGAGGTTTACACAGTTTTGTAGAAGTGGGAGCCAATCAAGGACATTCAAAAAAAACCATAGAATTTTAAAAATTCTTCCCTATAAAACTAGAAAAAATACTAAACCAAAGAAAGACAAATAGAATGGTTGAGGATTATATAAAAAAGTAATAAAATTTAACAATATATCTAATGAATTATTCATAAGAAATGGGTGACCCATAATCAAGAGAAACATTTTTCTTGAAATACTAAGAAATAAAATATTAATTCATACCCCAATTAGTAATTATAATCATAATCCATCCAGAGTGAAAATGGTAAATTAAAATAAGATTTTACATCCCTCGTAAAAATAATTACAAATTTCAAGGAGAAATAGTTAAAATTTTATCAATATAAAATATTACACGTGTATAATTAACATAATAATGGATTATGTCATTGATAAATAAAAATACCATAAAAGTTCAATAAAACTCTTATTGACTAAAATAATCATTTTACATTGAATCCATTTTTAAAATGAAGTTTTTAAATACATTGAAAATAATTTTCATTTAATATAACCATTAAAAAATATAAAGGATACTTTAAAACATTGATTGGTCTTGATGGTAGGAAATTATGTAAATTCTATAATTGTTAAAATAATAATTACATTAATATTTTTGAAAATTCCAAAATGTTCTTATTTTGAAAATGATATGTATATTCTATTAAAAGGTATTTTTAATAATTAAAAATTATTTAATGTTTATATAATAACTCATTTGGAGGATATTAAAAAATTATATCTTATTTTAAAAACATTGGTTTGATGAAAATTGAATTTCGAATGTACAGATCAAAAAAGTTGAATTTTTATAAAATCATTTTATCAGTCATTTTAAGTAAAAAATTGAAGAACAATATTTATATAATATTCACACATTGATATTTTTAAAATTAATGATTTATGAATTACTTTAACATTTTTGATATTTTCTATTTCATTAAACACTTGATATAGTTAACTTTATATAAAATAACTTTGTTTGGATTGAATTTCCTGAAACACCATGTTAAGAATGCACTACATGGAACATAAATTTTAAATATTCCTACAAAAAACAATGAATATAACTTTTGTTTCATAGAAAAATTAATTTCCTTGATGGCTTGCGTAACATGGAAGATCGAGTTGGTCGAATAATAGTAAATCAATAAAATGCATATGTTTAATATAACAAGATATAACATAACTTCTAAATTAATAGTTATGAATTGTATAATTTAACATATAAAAATATATGGTTTTAAAAAATATAATATAAATTCATAGTTTACTAATAAATTGGAAGCTAAAAAGAAAATCTATCGAATATATGTGAAAATACAACTATTTTTAGGTCACAATGATATTTTACCCTAATAAATTAAATATATTATTAGTATTTAGTGATAGATATGTAATATATATTTAATATAATCAATAAAATATTTTTTCCATCAAATATATTTGATAGAGATAAGATATAAACAAACAAAAGTTTAGGCATAAAAACCTATCTTCCTATTATAAATGTAGTTTTACTACCTTTTAATGAAGAAGAAATTTAAAATAAATTATTTTTCTATTTTATAGATTTAAAATGTAAGAATAAAATTAATATTTTTAATCAAAGAATAAATATTTGGTTAGGAAAATTTTTTGATATTTTTTTATACAGATTCATTTTTTAATGAATAGGTACAAACACTTGATTTTAATTAAAAATTGATTCCTCAAATAATTTTGATTATAATGATAAATTATTGTTTAAATTGATATAAATGTTTAATTAGATAATTTTCATCAATTAATATAATTTAAGTCATTTGTATCAATTTTACTTTGAACTTTTTTATACAATCATAGAAAACATTTTAATTTTTTTACCTTAAAAACCCAAATTTTTGACCTGACTACAGGGTTAATTTTAAATTAATTTATAACAAATAAATTATTGTAATTTTAGAGAAATGGATTAAATATATCAGTTAAGAATACTTTTTAATTTCCAATGTTTTCAACATTGTTTTTGAAGAAAATTATTATTTAATATAATTCAAATTAATTACATAAATTTTGGTGAAATTAAGTTTTAATAGGGACTAAACCAAAAATTTAAGACTCAAAGAAAGTTTTACACTAATAAATGTGTAATTTTATAGCCATATTTATACACTAACAAAGCTTTTCATTAATTTGTAATATTATTGGATATACCTTCTACATGGGGAAGATGGGTGGATTATCTCCTGAAATATTTAAAAAAGTGCCACTTCCCCTCTAGTATAAAAAGGACTGGTTTCCTTCCAATTCCTCACAAATACCAACCCTTTAGTATTAAATAATATAAAAAAATGCATTCCCAAAATATCTATCCTTCTCATATAATCATAAATTATGCAATAAATCAACACATGGAATACTTTAGAATAAACCAAAATGATTTACTCGATTAAGAGGTTACATATTCACTCAAGATCGTTTCATTTATTTTAATTCTCCACCCATACTCCATATTTATTAGATTACTGGATAACATAAACATTATCTTAAATATACTAGGATGTATTAATTCTATGGTGTTGGCCTATAGTTACATGCACCTCCACCTAATTGGTAATGAAGTAACTGTTTATGTGTACAAAACTTTACAGCCTCACAAAACAATGATTGTTCATTTTTTAATTACCACCTATCATGGGGAATATTATAGTGAAAAATATGTTTATAAATATGATATATTATATTTATTATGTATTTATACTTCTGTTATACTTTTAAAACACAAATCTTTATACATTCTTTTTTTTGTAAATACGATAATTTTGTTTGAGAAAGTGTAGACTACCAAGCCCTCCAAGTGATTTGATTCATTCACACTCAACACATGAATGTATTAAAGATTTATCAAGTGAAAAAATATGATATATATTATAACATAATTATACTTTAATTATGATATATATACATTAATACCACGTTATCATACTCTAATTCTCGTGATTATGCTTTGGTATCTCCTTTGATTGACCTTATTAAGCATTGGAACTCACCCATTGTTATGTTTCCATCACCCATGTTATGAATATATGTATTATTTTAGATGTGTCTATAAATGGTTATATTCATAGAATAACCTATTTGGATATGATATAGCTCATTTATATATCAGTTTTTTGGTTTCCATGTTTGCAATGTCACTAAACCTGTATGGTCTTTGAACCTCTATTTGTATAATGTTTTATGTATTCCAAAAATTTTATGTAATTTTAATGTACACAATTATTCAGTAGATATAATTTTCATCATATAAAAGGTTTAATTCAAATTTTTAAAATTGCATGCGAAAAAATTAGTGACATCTACATGTATATTTGTAAGGATACATCTAGAGATGTCTTCGGGATAAGTATAACGATGCGATAAGATGTAATATAATTTCATGTAATTTTGTTAAAGAATAGGGTGATTATTTTTCTATAAATACATTCAAGTATAGATACTAAAGTAGATCTAGTTCTAGAATATGTATAACTAGGGTTAACAAATCAAATAAGATGTTTCGAGCCATACTCAAGGTAAATTCGGTACACAATAAAGTTCCTTGCTATACAATTGGATTGGCACTACATGGGGGATGTGTATTGGGAATTAAAAAAATATTTACAAACCCTAATGATGTATCTAAATAGAGTATTATAATTAATATTCTCCGATAAACCTAATGATTCATAGATTTAAGAATTATGATCCATGATTATAGAACCCTATTAGTAAAAGTCTTGAATATACGGTATCATAAGTTTATAAATCATTCTAACACTATGATTTGTGGTATTATAAAAATTAGAGACCTAGAAAGGGAATTTTTACAATTTAATTTTTTATATTTGGATGTTATGACCATTATCTATGTCAATTTTTCAAGTAAAATCTCATAAATAGGATTGACATGTCACCATACATGCGTACGTACAGCTTACACGCTCGACGTCGTGGTGTGGTTTTTTATTCAAAAACATCATTATTTAAATGGGTATAATAATTATTATAAATAATTTAAATAATAAATATAACATGTTAATGATTATGTAGATATGATATACTATCCAATTATATAAGATTTTCCAATCAATATAATGATATTGTTGCTCGTGCGTACGTACAGATTACCATCTACATGAACACGATAGGATTCATTCCCCATCGTAACCCTTCAAGATAATTTTCATTTTATAATTAAAAATAATTTTTAATAACATAATATCATTATGGATATGAATAAAATACATAAAATCTATATCAAACATGACTTATGTAACAATACATATAAAGGAAAACGAATCAGTTAACACCCAAAACAATGATACTACTGAAATATTATTAACAATAAAATATTTGACAATAATATTTGATATCATATTTATGTATGTGGTTATTTTATAATATAATAAATATTATTTAAATATTATATATGAGGTTAACCTTCCCTAGACCAAGGGAAAGTACAAGGTATTGGTTAATTCTAGAATCTCTTCATTATCTGAGGTTGTTTATATGTGTGTATCTACGAGGACCTCTTTATTATAAACATATATGTTTCTTGAAAATGTATTTCAAAAAAATATTACTATTTAGTAGACTATGTGCTAAATTCATTTATATCCTTTTTAACTTTTTATATAATATTTTGAAAGTAATATTTATGTTGTTTTCTAAACCACTTAATTTATGACCTTTTTGACAAATTATGGTAGGAATGTTTTTTAACTTATACGGAGGGTGAAACTATTTTCCACCTTAATTACACCTTCGAAGCTTCCCTGATAATATTATAAGAATACTTCAAAATTTAATGTTTCCATTTATAATTATATTAATTTTAAGTGGATTGAAAATAAAAGGAGAAATTTCTTTCAAATAGTTTTCATTTCATCTATGTCAACATCCTTTGATGGATATTAATCATGTTTGAAGACGATATATTATGATAGAACTCTTCCATTTTGAATTGAATGTTTTGTGATATATTTCACTATAGAAGTGTTATTTTTATATCATTCATGGTTGATAGACAATGTATTGACATTTCGTATTATAGTTGTAATACTATTGTTTATGTTATGTTTAATCATTTTCAAATGAGGGATGCATTCGACTTAGTATGTAAAGGGTGTAGCCCGCTATAGCTCATCGATGCATCGGTAGGTCTCATTAAACAAACTAGTGTCTTGAAATAAGTCCTTGAAATTTTTTATTTTTAGTCTTTGCAAGAGGCCTTAAATATATAGTAAAAGAGTCTAGCATTATGCATTCCATCAGTATGAAATTGGCTATTAATATTACACATGATTATTCTACTATTATAATGTCCATGTCAGGAAGTAAATGGAATAATTTGATTTATCTTTTGTATATTATTATGATGATTAATTTCAAAAGGCTTTGGATTTAGTCTTATACATTTCATAAATTATTTATACTTATTTACAAAAGATTCCATAATATTGTTATCCTTACTGAGCATCTAAGCTCACACATTTCTATGTTTTATTTCGAAAAATAATATTATGACTGACCTATAGGCATAGTCTATGTGATATTAATGTGGTCAATGGAGACAAATTTCTTGTTTTTATTCATTTTATAATGTAATGTAAATCTTATGTATGTTTCTAGTACTTCAAATGCTATTAAACTGTTCGGTGTTTCGAGATTTGATCCCTTGTGAACTTGCCAATGTAATGCAATAATTCACATACTTTGGGTAACTATGGTCGAGGAGTTATATTAATGATATGGGTTTCTATTAAAATAACATTCAATTATTAAATATTTGATAACCTAGAATAATTTTGATGGCTAAATTCATTTTAAGGGTTGTAGAATATAACACCTTTTGACTATCTGAATTTATTTTTTCAAATTAGTTTAAATTTTTTAACATTTTAACTACCTACACCACTAAATAGAGATTTTATTATTTCATAAATTATCTTTGTTTTGAATATGTTATATGCAAAACCAATGGAATCTGTCACTACACACAACATTGTCTTGGCTTCCATTACACTAAACATTGTGTTTCTACGAAACAAAAAATTACAATTAAAAATATTTAAATAAGATAGTTATGAAATAAAAATTTGACATGTAATATTACTAGTAATTAATACATTCTAAATATTAGTTATAATGTCTTTGATAATTAAAAATATAATATTTTTGTAATGTAATTATATATTTAAAGTAACTTTTTTAATAAAGGAAGAAAATTTCATATCCATATATAAATATAATTAAAATAATTTTGAGAAACTCATAGAAATATTTTTATAAAATAGAATTCATTTTTAATTAATAATTTAAAAACTGATTTGTGGTTGTTTTTTGGCATTTTTATGAAATGTTTCAATTTGTTATGAATAGTGAAAAATACTGAAATGTTGTTAAAAACCAGATTTTTCATTGAAATATTAATTTAAATTTAAGTTGATTTTAATCTTAAAATATATATTTAAATAATATATTAATACAATTTAGGTCATTAGAATAATTATAATAATAATAATTGATATAAACAAGTATTGAAGATTTTATCATCTCTTTTACCCGTCTTCTAGCCACATTTTTTGGATTAACATAAAGGTGACTTTACAACATTAGTGAATTTAATTTAAAAATAATTGAAATACATGTTTTTAATAAGTATGAAAAATGTGTTCTAATTTAAACAAACTACTTTTCAAAGAATGGTATATTTTTAAATTTGTTTACCACTACTCAAGGTAAATAGTGTAAATAAAGGTAAAAATAAAATTATAATAATATAAAATTACACTAAAAATGTCCTAATTTCATTGGATAAGTGTCTTCCAATCAAAATTATCCCTATGTAAAAAATATGTTACTTTTTAGTACACTTGAGTTAGATTAGGACCTTTATTATAATTTTTTTAGTGGAAAGGTGAAAAGGTCGTATTCAAATTTTAATGACAATATTATTTTTAATATTACGTTATGTTAGTTATATGGTTGACTATATATTTTTATTAGAAAGACTAAATATTTTTCTACATCATGATAATATGTTTAAAATTATTATCCATTTAATAATTGAATTTAATTGTTACACAATGATGATGTAGTAATAGATTTATTCAAGGAAGAATCAAATAAATGATATTAATAATATAAAAATAAACATCATTTGAGATATTTGATAACATCCTCAAATTTTTTGGATTATAATAAAATGTTACGTATTATTTAATGTTGTTTTATAATAAATCATGTTTTTATCATATTTTAAAGGGCCAAGTGATAAATAGTGTCAAAATTGGTGTATATTAAATTTTAAAATTAATAATATTTTATTAAATGATATGAAGCTAATAAAAATATATATCTAAACAACTAACTAAGATAAATTTAAATATGTCATAAATTAGCCATTTGGGGTTATTTTCGCATATTAATGTGACTATATTAAACATATATTTTAGGAAAACAAGTTTCTAGGGTAAGAGTTAAATTTTTTATCTAAAGGCAATAGAAATAAATATAAGGTTATTTGTGTGACCTAAACATGCCTAAAATTAATTTTTTCGGGTTATTAACACCCCCAGTCACCCTACACTCTAATTAAATCACTTTTTCGCTATTTTAAAATCTAAAAACAATTTATAATAAATTAACAGATTTAGAGTTTCCTAAACTTCCCTTCCCCTTCTTATAAAAATGAACCTATCTTTCTTCTTCATTCACACCTATATGGCCTTTTGGCTTATCTGAACCATACAGATTTCTCCAACGAACCTTAAAAAAATATCCTAGAAAACATACATTGTGCATAATTCCAACCTATTTGGTCCTTATTTTAAAAGAAAGTGACACTCGAGATGTGGAAATTATATTACCAAATCTTTTAGAGTTCTTTTTATTGTAATTTCCTTTTCAAGGATTTTTCCATAATAATTTAATTAATATATAATACTATATATGGTGGTATTTGTTTATTGTTATCGTGAAACCAAATTACTCCTTTTAACAATCCTACAGAATATTATATATTCTGATATTTTTTTATACATTATTTGGATTGAATTGATTATGAATATAAATGATTTAAGGAATGAATATGAAATGATAACTATTCATTAAAATTAATATAAAATTAAATTCCATACTATTTAACCACTAAGGGAATGAAAGAATCTCTTATGTGTGCATACAGATTAGCGTCTTCATTACATGATGAAATTCATCCTACACTACAACCATTTAAGAATTATTATAATAATACATATAATGAATAAGTTTGAAATATATGTCATATTAATTATATGAGACTAATATATATATATTTTTCAACTACTTTCATCCATTCAATATGATCTGAAAATAGAAACAACATTCATGCGTACGTATGACCTATCGTATCTTTGTAATTTTTATTCCATTTCATTTATATATTTATTTTATATATTTATATACATAATAAATATGATATATAAATTTTTTTTACATTATATATGTATGTAAAACATTATATAAGTAATAATATTAAGAATAAAAAGTCAAAAGATGTACGATAACCTATGCAGTTATTACCTAAAATGTTCTTTTATCATGGATTTATTAAATGAATGGGTAATGTAAATTCATAAATGAATAATATATAAATATTATAAATATTATTTTGATTTTATAAAAGTTAATAACATGTAAAAAAACTATAAAAATGACTAGGACACGTACAGAAGAATTTTGACCTATGTTAATGGCAAATTTTCTCTATATTAGTCTTATCTAGGATTATATATAAGATAGTATTTACTAAGGTATATTTATCATCCTTGTCTATGTTTCCCTAATATGTATTCCAAAATTTTTATTCTATTCATATAAAATTTTTTAATTTCAATTCTACCCATATATGAATTTTTACTAAATGGTTAGGAAATAATATTTTGTTTTTTTCGATATGAGGGACTTTATCTTTTTTCTTAAAAAATTATGAGACAATTGGTTTTCAAACGTATACGACATGAAATGATTTTTATTTTTTCAGAATTCATTTTTTATTAATAATACCTTCAATTTTTTCATTGTTATTTTCAATTAAATTTTTATTTTTAAAATTATTGGAATTTTATGAAAAAAAATCAAAGAAGAATGGATATTTTTTTTAATAATTAATTTCATGAGTTTTATTAAAAAATTAAATCATATATGAAATTTTTTTCCTAAGTATATGTTTCATGTATATTATCCCTATTTTTCAAATTGTTTTACTATTTTTATTAAGGAATGTTCTTTATTAATTTCATTTGATTTAAATGGACTATGTTATGATGGAATGATGATTATGAAACCCATTTTAATCTCATGTGTTATTATAAGATAAATGAGTTTTGTTATTGAGGAAAATGCACGAATGATTTAATTACAGGATTGTGAGACCTATATATCCATCCATTTCATTAGGTATTGATTTTACTCTCATTATACAGACATGAAGGACACTATCATCCACTATGGTTATGCAATTCAATGACTATTATAGAATCATTATTATATATTTATGTTTCTAACATCATTATTTGTTTTATTCCTATTTTGTGCTTCCATTAATCAGGTTCTTTATTTCATCCTGATTCATGTTTTATATTCTAACAATATATATCCCAAGATTCATGTTTATTATCTTTTATTTTTAGTGTATCACCTTCTGTTATCATGATCATGTGTTGATACCATGATACCATTATTCTCGTCATTATGTTTAAATGTCTCCACTTTTTACCCTCAATGAGTAGACAATCTTGTCATTTTTCTTATGATTTCTCTTCACCAAGTTATAAATTATGGTTTTAGTTATGATTTTTAATGGATAAGATCTTTTTGGGAGATGATGAATATATTTCCTGAAATTAAACTAATGTGTTACAATTTTCTAAAGGAAGTAAACTATAGTGGTAATTACGTATCATTTTGAGTAATGTGTTAAGTATTTTTAAAAATTAATGTATTGTACATGTACCTCAACCATGGATCCTTACACATTTTATAAGTATTAAAGATGGCACAAATATAATTTTTTAAAAGATAAGGTGATAGACACATTTTTCTCATGAAACGAGACTCCAAAATGGGTAACTATTTAAGACTAGAAAATAAATTTTAGAAATATATTGAAAATATAGTTAATGTAAAAATATTAGATATTTTTTAACCCTAATATTATATGTTTACTCCATGGAAAAACCATTTTACCATAACTTTAGTAATTAATTATTATTTTCATTAATCATTATTGAAAAACTTCTGTTTAACTTTTTAGATTGTAAAATTAATAGGATTTAAAATATTGAATCTATTATTTATAATAATATTAAATTCTTTATAGGAATTAAATTAAAAATTAAACATGCATGGGCAATGGCATGTGTGTTTCTAATTAGAAAATTCTCATAAGTGTATAAGTCTATAATATCAAAATTTACATAAACATTGATTCTAATTGCATAAATTAAATTTATTATTATATAATTCGACTTATTTTTCTATATATCATAATTTATTTCAATTTTTGTTAATAATTTAACATAATGTCAATATTTCTATATAAAACATTATTTTCACTATTCATTGATAAATGAGACTTTTTAGGAAAATAAAATAATTCAACCATATAAAAAATTAAATACTCTATTTCAAAAAATAGATTTATTTATATAAAATATTTTTATACAATTTTTTTTAAATTCATTTAATTACATGTTCACATAATGTGATGATAATGATTTTAAAAAAATTATTATTCATCCAAAAATATGTAATTTAATTTCAATTGATTATAATTTATATTTCTAATCAGTAGAAAACTATTGAAAATACGTATACCATGTATTATTATTAATTTATTTATTCATATTAATACCAAACAATTTTTGTCCTAAATTATAATTGTTATTTTTTAGATAATATTTTAACAGAGTGTGATGTTTTTTAAGCCTAGTGTTCCTTACATCACAAGAACTCAAATAGATTAAATTTAATTATAATGAAATGCTTCCTAATTCCTCAGGTTGTTATATTATATTATATGATTCACGTATAATGTTATACATTCTATCTCTGATTATTTTACAATTTTGAAATCATATTCTGTTGATAAATTAATAAAATATTATATCAAAATATATATAATTGAAAGAAATTATATCATATTAAAGAAAACAATGTATTCAATATAAAATAGTTCTCAATGAATCAATATTGAGATTAATATCTATTATATATATTGAAACACATTAGTTAATAATCAAAACAAGGAAAAATTATTTTAAATAAATTTAAATCCAAAAAAACTAGTTTATTAAAAATATTAAATAATTGGAGGTCATAACAGACATATTCTTGAAATATCATATTCTGTGGAGAAATTATATAAATCAATGAAATGAAATTAGTATATAAGTACAATTCTAAGTGTCATGAAGTTTATCATATGTTAAATACCTTAATGAATAAGAAAAATATATTTATTATATACATGATTCCTAACATAGATCATGTTTATTCCCTTATTATTTTACCTTATTATCATATGTTGTCTATCTTAAAATTTTAAATAGAACATGTTAGTAACTTCTAGACTATTTTTAAAAAAAATATCAAAACATGTGTGATATATTTATAAGTATTAATGTCATATGTATATTTGTTTCATAATCACAATTAGATTTATGGAATATGTTCTATATCATTCAAGATTTATGGATGTTAAATCGATGATGTAAGGGTTATCATACTGAAAGCCTTCATCAACAATCCTTTGGTTTATAGTTATAAATAAAAAAAATTTACCATTAAATAACATTAGTAATAGAATAAATTTATTTTTAAATTTATCTTACAACATAGATACAATTTTTAAGATTTCACATGAGGTACATATATTTTGAAAAAACAAATCATTCTCTTAGTTTGTAAAACCCCATCATAGACAATGTTGATTTTATAATGTGATAAAAACAAGTCTAACTTAGTAAATAATTGAGTAATATAATATAAAATTGATAATAAATTAAGTTATAATTTAGGATAATTGAAAAACTATGTCATAATATAAATGAAACTTTTAGAATTATCTAAGAGATATAATTTTTCATAACAATTGAAAAGGTTAAATATAATTTTATAATTATCCCGGAGAGATACATTATTATCACATGTGATAATCTAATAGGTAATTAAAAAATAACAAGAAAAGATAAAATATCATCACATATATTTATATATTAAAATTTTTAAATTATCTAAGAGAAAAAAAATATTATCAAATTTAATGCATTATTATTCTTTTTTTAATTGATGGTCTAGGTTCTAGGAACCCTTGATGAAACTCAAGGATTTAATGTGCATCCATTGATGATAATAAAACCTCAAAGATGTGTTCTGGATTTTTGTTGGTTCGAATCCCGATATTGAGGCACATATGGAGGTTTATAATTTTCGTGGCATTGATGAATTTTTCATTAGTATGTTTCTTACCTTACTCGGCTAATGTTAACACTTATTACCTTGATGATTTTATTTCATGGCATATTATCTGATCATTATAGATTGTGATTTCATGTGAGTGTGTCTATGTTGTGCAGAATTTTTTTATTTTCATGAGTTATATTAGTGTATATTTTATTGATGTTTTATTATGATCAAATTCTATTTTTTATGATTCTATATACACATGGTTATAAATTATGCCTACTTGGGTTATCAAAATTTATATGTGTTACCATATCAATTGGGTAATTACATGTATTTGAGAAAAGTGGAACAATATAGAATATTAATCTCATATTGGAATAGAATGAATATTTTGATGATATAAAAGGGGGACATGAGTACTGGGTAGATGATCAAGGTAGTTATGGTGTTTTTTCAAGGCTGTGGTCGTGGTAGCATTGATTTGTCATGTTTTGTTAACTACATGATAGCCTGGTTGAAGTGGGTACTATTTGTTCTCATCTAGAGGAACCAAGAGATTATTACTCCGGAGAGATATATTTAACTGGGAATCATCTCCATGAAATTTTGAGGACACCATAATAGGGTTGTATTAATTCTTCGGACTCATTCATACATCTTTCAACAAGGATAAAAACATGTATGACCATGTGATGTCGTATCATGGTTTGAACACTGTTTCTCGATTTTCGATTTTATTTTCATGGAAATCATAAATTTATTATTATTATGACATAAAATACTATATAATAACAAATAAAAATAAGGAAACATTGTTGAAATCCTACTAAGTTTTGTACTCACCAACTACATAGGAATTTTAAAGCACTTTTAGATTGCATGAGGGACCAGTGATGGGAATGGGCCCTATGATATATTTCTAAGAAGGAGCATTATAAAGATGGAATCAAATGCGATAGAAAACAAAATACAATACCATTATTTTACTTATCATCAAATTTATTTATTCTCGAAACCCTTTCCACATTTGGAGATGATTTTATTTTTATGATAATAATATCATTTACTGTCTTCATGATTAATATAGTTATTTAATTGATTATGATCATTGTTCAATGATGTTATGACTTGATAATGATGTTATATCCAACCCATTTATGGATTAAGACCTTTAATACTAGTTGGTCTTTTCTTGTGATTGAGGAGGCATGTAGGTGGTCATATGGAATTCCAGGTCAGACCATGTGGTTTGAGATGTTATTTTATATATACCATCAATAAAAATTAATAACTATTTATTAACAGAAATATATATTGTATAAATTAAATTGTGCAGACTATATTATTCTATATTGTATGTCTATCTATATTATTATCATGATATATAATAATACAAATGTTTAAACATGTTTGGAATGGAAATTTTATTAATATAGAATGGAATCCATATTAATAGAAAGTGGCTTCAAATTTGATAATTTGGAAAGATAATATATATTTTTGATCATAATATAGCTCAAACACTAACTTTATTATGATGTTTTTGATATTTTATTATATTAACAATCTATTTAACACTTTTACTCTATTATAAACCATATTATATCATTAAAAGACATTATCACAATTTAATCAAACTAATATTAAAATTCATCTTAGAAATTAATTTTAATACAGTGTTTTCAAATTTTTACTCCATTAAATAATTTTTCTCTTCTAGAATTAATAAAAGGTAATTTTAATATATGATCATAAAACACTAAGAAATGTTTTTTTGAAAAAAAATATGTTTATTCTTATACATGAATTTATAGATAAATATTTTCTGATATTGTCTCCAACTAAATTATTTTAATTATTTCTAATAAAACATGGATAATTTTAATTTATATGAAATAAATAATATAAAGGGTCACTGAAAATTCAGTAATGAAACCCACATCATCTATATAAATCTAAATTTTCAACTGAAAACCAAATCATTACACAAAAAATCATTTTTAAAAAAAATTAAAAAAATTCACCCTATAGTATATTTGATATGATGATATAATAATGATATAATTTTTATCAAATATTGTTTATAAAATTCATAAATTTTATTTTTAAAATAATATATTATATACAAACTAACCACGATTTTATAGAAAATTAGTCATTTTATACTTATATTGTGTTTATTTGTTATTTAATTTTATTATTTTTCTAAAAAAATTTGATATTCTTACCTATAGAAATAAATATATTTGAATAAGAAAGTACTTTAAATATTTATTAATTTATTTATTTTATCGTATTTATTCCCTAAAACCAATGACTAATTATACTAACATAAATAAAAAATAAAACTTCTATAGTATAACACAGTTCATTTAGGCTCAATGTTGATTGTGGTACAATCTATCAAATAATAGGTTAAATTTAAATTATAATTACATATTCAAAATTGTGTTGTTTTAATTTATTAAATTCACTTTATAAAAAATATATTTCAATGTAGACGTCCCTTTCGAAAAATAATAATTGAAAATATTGTTCGTTATGAGTTAAAAAATTAATAATCAATATGTTGATCATGAGATCCATTAAAGTAGGGTCATAATTATTTTTAGAAGATAAATTTTTTTATTACTCAATATTTTAAAAATGTGGATGTAACATATGGTTTGTGATATTTCTCATAATACTTGACAACTATAATGTGTAACACACTAAAATTATAAAATAAGGACATTTTATTTGATAACATATGTGACACCAAACACAAAGGCCAGAAGAAAATACAACACCCCAATAATTATGATATATTTCTTTATATTAATTAAATATCTTCATTTACTTTACATACACAAATAAATTGATTCAATTTTTAATTACAATCCATTTTTAGTTTAGCTTGCATTACGTGAAACAACCAGATTGAATGAAACGTTTCATATTATAAAAATGTAATTAGTTAATGTGATTATTATCAACTTTCTATTATAATGGATTTTATGAGTTAGAATAGATAAATTATAAAGATACATTTTTTTGAAAAAAGCATTTTTTATTTTCATATTTGACATAAAAATAAGAATCATTAAATATAATAAAGTAATATTTTCTAAAAAAACAAGATTTTATAAAAATATTGAAAGGTCATAAAAATAAAAGGTTATTTAAAATTAATTTCCACCAAAAATTTAAAATTTATAAAAAATTATTTTAAATCTGGATACTTAAATTATCTTATACCGAGTTTTTGGGATATTTCTTAAAATAAATTTTTTTGATGAATAGTGAAAATAATGATTTTTATTTGAGAAAATATTTTTCATTTTATTAATTTAAAATTAAAATTATATTATTCATTTGATTTAAAATATAATTTGTTTAATATTTTATCAATTAATTTGAATAACATCATTTATATCATTTTTATACTGAATGGAAAAATAAAATGGTTGTAAAATTTTGAACATTTTCACTTTAAAAATCTGTTTTCTCATGACGTCTATAGGATTAATTTTAAAATTATTTTTTCCAGTTCTACGAATTTAAGTTTTAAAATGGATAATATATTTGGAATCAGAATAATTTAGAATATTTATTACGATAAAGTAAATTTTATAATAAAGTGAATATTGAAGAAAGTAAAAATAAATTACAGTGATTATGGTAAAAATTGATTTACCATGGGATAAATATAGAATATATGAATAAAAAATACTGATAAACTGTCCTAAAAGAATTCTTTTAGGATATATTTTAACCATTAAACCTATATAGTTTTATGATATCCTATTTTTTCCCATTAGACATATGAATTGTGATGAAAAACTCAATTCTTTTAAAAGATACCATGTTTTTCATCTCTCTCACATATGAAAGGCCACAACCTCTCATATTATTATTTAGACAATGAAAACCATTTTTCGGCCATGAAATGTGAAAAAACATCAATATATCCCCTATCAAATATAGTAATCCTTGTTTGGGGATAAAATCATTCATATAATGATTTTTTTCAAAATTAATGAGGAGAGTCGAAGATGTGGTTTTATTCATCCACGAGCATCTTTATTTTGTTTCTTTCATCAACACTGTCAATTATTATTCAAAAATTATAATATAACAACAACAGTATAATCTATATAATATTATGGTTTAATTATAATTTAATGAACTAACACCATAATCATATCAACCAAATGGGTTATGAAATATTATTCTGTTTGTACGGGGACTATAGATTTGGGAACCATTGCCATTCATTATCCCATTACCACCTCTCATGGATGGGTATGATGATGGATATAAATAATATTTATTATATTTATAAAATTTATATAAATATTTATTTATTATTTAAAATATTAATTATTTTACTTTTCAACCAATAAGGGATATGACAATGTCAATTGTCTGTATAGAGGCCTACCACCTCACAAAGTAATGTGAATCCTCTTTATCGAACACTTTATATTACAAGAAATAAGGTTAATTTTAATTATTATATGTGTTTTTTATGAATTAATTATGACAACAATGACAATTTTATCACTCTAAAATGATAATATATATCATTCTCTCTCAAACCATTTGACACAAAATAATATTACAATTACATTTGTGTATGTTTGGACTACCACATTCAAAAAACAATGTGACTATCCTTTCATAAAAACCCAACATGGATGTTCTATAAAAGTATATAATAGAGTATATATAATTTTATTATAATAATGTTATGAAATTTTTTTAGTTAACTTATTTTTATAATGATAAGTGAAAATGTATATACTTTTCATTCATAATTGTGACATTCGCTCTCTATGAACATAACATAGTTCATTTTTCATAACAATCATTAATGATTGGTTATGAAATTAAAATTGATTTATAAATATAATAATTATTTCATTATTATAATTTAAGAGATTATATGACTATATAACATGCATAATAATTATATCCTTTATGTTGAAACACCCATGAGAAAACAATGCAATTAAATCCAAAAAAAATATAAATAATGACCGATTAATAATTAATAGGAAATAAGATATTATTAAAGGATCGTATATATGATTCTATAAAAAAAATATGGTACTTTTGTAATTTATGAATTTTTTTAAATCACTTGTAAATCAATTTAATTAATGTTCCAACGAAATGAAGTGTAAGCTGATTGATTTCATTATTAAATTTCTATTTATTGGGATAATCATATACCTACTTTATTATAACATTCAATGATTTAGTATATAATGAAATTCAATTACCTAATTTTTTATCTCAAAATAGTTATGTGTATTTAAGGTACACACACATAATATTTTAATTTATTAATTCTCACATCAATGTTATGATCTTTGTAATAGATTATTTCATAGTCACAATCAAATCATGATTGTCCAGTTTCTAATTTCAATTAATGAAATTTGTTATACCATTTAAATATAATCCCATTTAATTTTACTCTTCTCTCGATTTTCTAGATATTTTCATATAATAGGGAAATGTTTCCACTATTTGGTTAATAAATTAATTATGAAAATATAATTAACAAAATGTGAATACATTTCATTCTTCTATAGGAAATGAGTTTTCTCCCAAAATCATGTTTTCTAAATACGTTTTAAAAAAATTAACAATTCCAAAATGATTAATTAAATAAATTTTAACCCATTTTAATTTTTTACTAAAAACAATAAATGGAATATTATGAATTTTTTATGAAAATATCTATTTGAGATTCATCAAATAAATTTTAAATGAACCATTTTTAAATATATAAAACATGAATAAATTTTCCATCTACTATAAACACTAATAATTTTTTTGTTATACCATCTATGTTTGAAATGTTATTTTTTTTAAAAAAAAATTTCAAAACGTTTTATATTTTAAAATTTCTTTTATAAATTATACGTACATTCCATCAATAATTTTATAAATACCTTTTTTCTTTATTTCTATTAATAGTCAACATAAACACTTTATTATTAATCAAATGGGTATATATTGTATTGATACAATGCTTATTCTTCCAATTGATGGTATAAGATCATTTTTACCTAATAAAATTTGCACATATTGTATATTTAATTAATTTTTTATTCATTAAAATTCCCATGAATTGTTCACATTCCTTTGGTTGTTATACAATAAATTTATAGTAACAATCCATATTGTTTTCATCGATATGGTTATTTATTAAATAGTATATCATCTCTTTATTAGTTCTTTTATTGAATTTTTTTGTTTCTCTAGAGGAATATTGATAAATACATATTATATAACCAATAAATATGTTTGATTATAAGGAAAAATGTTCATAATCTAAATAGATTATTTGATATTTGTGTAATGATTTGGACCAACAATGATGGGTGGGGATATAATTATAAATCCCTACAATTAACTATTTGGTCTCATAAATCAGTCAATATAATATATTATTATACGGGTTTCTACATGTAGTTTAACCAAATTATGAAATGTCTTGATATTGTATGTATCATGTTCATAGAGGCTTTATATCAAATAAATAAACATGGACTTTTTTAATAGTTCAGATATTATTATCCATGAAATTTTTACTTTGATATTTTCATTAGATTAAATTAATTTAATGTTTTTTTATTACATGTAATATCATTCAGTTAGTTACCTTTCCATTTTGATTATGAATAATCTAGTTATTTAAATGGAATGCATGCTTATTTAATTACTAATACATGCTGATTAAGATATCAAATTCAAGATATCTTCCATTTTACATAAACCATACTGATAATTAGATCTCACCAATATTTTTTTTAATTTCATAGGAATCCATAAAATTATCAGTGTTTAATAAACATTTTTATTCTAGAGGGAATAATATTATTATTTAAAAATATAGTTTATATTTGTTTTAAATTTTAATGTAAAAATCAATAATGTATGTAGTTTAGCTATTCAGTTAAAATATTCAGTCAATCATGATGTGATTCCATGTATCTTATTCTAATGTTATATATCAGAAACCATATCTTGGTTACGTTGGTCAGGCTCATTAAAATTTGAATCCATTTATGTTTATTATAATCTTTGGTAACTAGATTTAGAAAAACATAGATTACAAATTATAACACTATGAATGAAATTATGGATAATTATAAAATAATAGTCTAATGTGTTGAATGGTATAAAATATGCGGGTTCTCTAAAAATAGATCATTGTTTTTATTACTAGTGTATGTTCTTCTGGAAGTGATTTACATAGTGGTAAAAACATCGAGGAGGTAGTATTAGGACTGAGTTGATCTTCACCAATTTCATAGAAATGAATCTTATAGTACAACTGGTTTGATAATCCCATGGTACATTCTTAGGATTTATAACATTTTCCATACTAATAATTAATTTGTCTTCGAAAATAGAGATATACATAAATAAAACATGTTTATGATAATGATATTATCTATGCATAAACTATTCATTTCATGTTACATATTTAACTAGTTTTGGGATTATATATTATGTATCATAATTAGATGACATAAAATAATATATATATTTTTATAAATGGTTCTTATAAAAAGGAATATGATCCATATAAATGCCCATAATCCAATGAGTATAAATGATTGTAACTTGGATATGAATAATAAAATATTTGTAAGTGAAATAGTCTAGAATGACCTCACATAATATTAAGACATAATTTCATGTTCTAATAATAAAAAAATCATTTATATAATTGTTATGGTTTTTAATAGAAGTAATATTTTAAGAGTAAAATAATATAAATCAATATAGTAGGATAAATTGAATGAAGGATTTTCCCAAAAGTGATAAATGTGGAACGAAATACCATGGAAAATTCATAAGAAAAAAAATCAGGTTTCAACAAATGTGTAGAAAAAAGACACCATACTCTTTTTTTTCAAGGGAATGAAATAATTTTCTAATGATGAATGCTTAAACTGTATGTATAATGTGATATATATAAATTAATACCCCATGATTCAAGGGAAAATACCTCAGAAGAAACTAAGATACGAAGGTAAGGATTATGTTATTACCACAAATAAAGTGGATTAATTAATGTTCTTATGTTTGGATTAGTGATTTATTTCAATTTATTATTTTATCATATATATCATTGTTTTAAGAATTATGAAATTTATAAGGATTTTCATATAGAAATATTTCATTAATGACAAAAAATGTATGTTTAATAGTACTAATGAAAATGAAAAGCATTCAGTAGAATGTTATTATTCTTTGAAAACACATTATTGCTCTGTTGATAACCCATGATATGTTTTTGGTTTTTGGATAAGGATGTTCGGATAATAATATTGTTGTTATAAATAATTTAAATTATATTATACTAACTACATTAGGACTGATTGATGGTTTTTTGAAAATGAGTTTTGTAATAATAATGATTTAGTTTATATAAGATTTATATTTAAGGGATATATCCCAAAAATCAATGTTTTATATAAGGAATATGGATTCCTTCGTGGGATCAATCAATGTTAATAATAAATTTTGATATTTCCGTATTTAGATTTGATAAAGGTATAAACTTTTATTGCATGAGATGATTAAGAACCAATTCTTGTTCTTTGATAGATTAATGGTAGGTTTCTTTTTCAAATTCAATGACCTTATTTATAATGTTTTTAATTTTAATATTTTATATGGGTCATATATTAAACCATTTATAAACTTATTTATTTATAAATTGGGATTTTATTTGAGAGACTAATGTATTACACCACTATATAGAGAATTAGTAATATTGTATAACTTGTGACACCCATATTGGTTTTAGAAAATAGATAGCAGTATGAAGATAATCTTGTCACAATTTTAGCAATCAAATGATATATTAGAAGTGTATTTTAGTTATTTACACATAAAAGTATAATTTTATAAATTCTTTTCGAGGAGTGACATAAGAATTTGATATTTATAAATCCGAAATAAATGAATGAAAATATATTAATGAAATAGAATTGTATCATCTAATTATAATTCCCTATATTTTTAGACAGTAAAATAATTCTTCATATATAGTGAAAGGATCTTGAAAAAATGTTATCCTAATACACTCAAATATAATTAATTAGATTTTCTTTTAAATAATCATATCATTATTCAATTGACCCCCTTCACATTAAATTCAAATTTAGATTCCTTTTATCAATGTACTATATAATTTGTCGTAATTATTTATGTTTTATTCCATGTCTACAGCTTCACATTTGACCAATTTTATCATACCTGAAATCCTACATATGTGTTATTCCTTGTAACCATTATAAATCTCTTTGTATCGCATTAAGGGATTGGGCATTCACACATTTTATGATATGGGTTTTATATATAATAATTCACAAATATAATGTGTTCGATTATATTAGTCATGTTTAAATTGAGATGATGAAATTTATTTATGTTTTGGTGAATGAATCACCTAGAAATTCATGCTGTAAACATTGTGTTCTATAGTTAATGAGAGACGAAACACCAAAAATAAAAGAACATATAATACATTAATACATTATAATATATTTATTTTTATTTAATTTAATCTCTTTAGTAGAATTAATTACATGAAAAACATAATTTATCTTATATTACATGAAATGATGAGTTTAACTTCTGTTACAAGAAACAATGAGCTTAAAAAAATAAAAAACATTATTTAAATATTGTTATTTAATGTGACAGTTGTCACCAAGCAGTTATAATTGAGTGTATGAATATGATTAACTAAATTTTGAATGTATATAACTTACACAATTACATTTTTTCATTATTTATTATGAATAAAAAAAATCAGTTAGAATAAAAAAATGTTTTCTGAAAAAACAACATTTTACTAATAAATATATTAGTATCCCATTACAGACATAATTTAAATTGAATCTTTATAAAATTCCAAAAATATATTGGAAAAAATAAACATTAATTTTCATATTATGATACTAAAATTACCAAAGGGTAATTTTTGGGACTTTTCTGAAAATATATATTTTTAATAAATAGTGAAAATACATAAATTCAATCAGAAACTGACATTTCAATTAAATAATATTTAATATTAAATTATATTTTGAATTTTTTATAAATTAATTAAATTAAAATTTTTATTATTTAACCTAATTATTTTCATTATAATATTTTCCATATTGAATTTAGATATAAAAACTCTTTAACCTTTTGAACATATCGAATTAAAAAACACGGTTTCATGTTGCATATGCATGATCAATTTTAAATTATAATTTAACATTTATCTTATTTGAATTGTTAAAATTTTATTTTTCATTTTGAATCATAAAAATATTTAATTTATAGTAAGGTAAAATAATTTTTTGACCAGATTGAATAGTGATAATAGTAAACATCAATTACCTTATTTAAGGTAAAATTTAATTTCCTAGGGGTTAAATTAAAATAATAAATGTAAAAGGTACATTTACACAAATATAAATACATATTTATGTCAATATATCCTATATTAAACCTATAAGGTTATTTAATATCACATTTTGGACCTTTGTGACATATATAAAACATGAATGAACTCATTTCAATTCAAAAAACTATGTGTGTCCTCTCCAACACATATAAAAGGCCACACACTTTCCTTCCTTATTCACACCTTCAAACCATTTTTCTCCCAATAACTAAAAAAATAACATACCAACATCCAAAAAAATTCTATATTCCATATTTTGGTATGATATAAAACCTAGGAATGCTTTATTGCCCAACTATTTTGGATATTTTAAGAAGCGGTAATGTTTTTTAATGAGAATAATTATTTTATTTATTTATCCCTTATAAATTTTTATTAGACCATACTAATATAAAATCAAAATCATATTTCAAGAAATATTATGTTATTTTTATATTTTAATAAACTATAACCATCTCCTCGTTAATCAAATGGGTTATAAACTGATAGTGCATGTTTATATAGGACTACCACCTCACGAACTACTATAATTCGTTCATCTATTACCACCTGTCAAGGTGTGGTATACTGATTGATAAAATTGATATATTTTTTATAATTATGAAATAATTATACCTATTGATTCATTATATCATATATTTATTTTTAAATTTTAATTCTATAGGGAATACATTTACTTCACTTGTATGTACGATAGTCTACCACCAATCTAAGAAATGTGATTCGTCTTCCACTAAGGTAATACGTGAAATATGTTAAGGATAAAATTAATTATTTTATCTAATATACACAAAATAATTATTATATTTATTTCATATTTATCATTCTAGAATGATAATATTTATCATTTTTTGAAATTTTCTCTCACATAATGATGATAACATTGTTCCTGTCTGTGTCTTTTACAATCTTCATGAAGCTATGTGACATTATTTTTTTCATCACACAACATGGATGATATATATAATTATATAATATAGAATATTACATATTATGATAATTTTTTAAGGGGAATATAATATTTTCCCTTATTTTGTAATATGATAATTATGTTATGATTATTATTTTAGAGATGATATTACCATATCATATTCATAAGTACCTTAAATTTTAAGAAGAAACCATATTGAAATAATAAAGAAACTAACACCCTAAACCATGAAAATAGTTAATAATTATTAATTAATGTTTAATAATTTTTCATAAAAGATTAATATATTATATTATAAGTATTAAAAAGATTCAAAAATTTTATAACATTCTTTATACAACTATAGAAGAGTTTAAATAAATTCAATCAAAACAAAGATTATGGTATGGGTTTTTGTAATTCAATTTATGTTCATTGGGTTATTCTTCTACATCATTGATTATGTCATTCTATGATTATGTGTAAAATTTTATTTAATTACGTTATTTTTTATTACATCTAATTTATATTGATTTATAAATGAATAAAAAAATATATTCAATGATTAATCCTCACTTCAATATTATAATCATTCTAAAAGTTAATTACAAAATATGATTTTAATCATGTTTATTGACTCTTTAATTTCAGTTTAATGATATTATTTGATCAATTCCTAATAAACCCCTTTATTTTATTGTAATATGGTTATTCATGTTATTTTCAATTAATGGTGGATTTTTTACTATTTTTTTCATAAATAAATTGAAGAAATTTGTTCAATTAAATATGATATCATTTCTCTCATCGGCCAGAAATCTATTTTCTACCGAAAAAATATATTATAAAAATAATTTCAAAAAATAACTTTTAACTTCTGAAAAAGATTTGTAATTTTAATTACCTCCAATTTTATCTCATTAATTTTTTGTAAATAATCTATTATTATTTATTTTCAGTAATTATTATTTAAATTTTTTTAAAATAGTGATATAAATTATTTATTTTACTACGTAAGAAATGAAAGGAATTTATAACCATCATAAAAACAAAAATGTATTAGATATTTATCTATAATATCAAAATATTACATTCAATGAAATGGTTTTTCAAAATTGGTTATGTTTTAAAATTTTATTTTCAAAATGAAAAAGTTGTTTTCCTCCAGAATTAATTAAAAAATATTTTATTCTATTTCTATTCATTAACATCAAAAAACATTATTATTTTTTCAATAGGTATATATTGGATTGAAAATATTTATATTCTTTATATGGATGATTTAATATCATCTTGAACAATGAACATATTGAAAATCACATTAAAGAACAATTTCTTTAGTCATTATATTTCCATTGAATTAATTACATTCATATGATCATTGGTCCAAAAATTTCCCAAATAATAAATTTTATTTACCCTAGATATACATATTTCTTCAAAAATAAATAATTTATACATATGGTGATTAATTTTAATGTTGTATATTTATAGGAGGAAATACTAATAAATCATTATTTGTTTCACAATGTTCATGTTTTAACATAAGGAAAATTGTTTACGAATTCAACTTACTATTTAAAATATGATGACTGATTTGGACCTACAATGAAAGGTGGGGATTACAATCATATATCCCCTCACTTAATTGGTATGTCCCATGATACAAACATATTAAAAAATAATATGTGGTTTTCTTAATTTGGTTTAAACCATCTTACGAATGTTCTTAATTATAGAGTTATAATGATTTTGTTACATAACATCCAATAATTAAGAAATTTTTTAATTAAGAGTAAATTATTTCAATACATGAGATTTTGACTATGTTATTGTCTCTTGAATAATTTTAATTTAATTTAATTGATTAAATTTCATGACTTTTTCTGTTATATTCCATTTTATATTGATTATTCTATATCTATTTATTTAAATGGATGTTTTGATATGTTATTTTCCTTTTGATGCAGATTATACTTATTGATTCGTCATATCACCCACTATACATAACCCTTATAGATTATTTTATACCTATGTTATTTTATTTCCTTTATCATGTATCTAGGAACAGTAAGATGAATGATATAAACGGAAATTATAGTGAGAATAATGATATTCTTGAAGAAAATATTTTTTTTACTTATTCCATCAAATGTAATGTAAGACCCATATAGGTATATAGGTTAAAAATACTATTAATATATTTTTCCATCAAGATGTGATTCCTTGTATCATATTCTAAAAGAGTAAAGAAATCACCCACAAAGAGATGTTGGGGTCAGGGTATTGACAAAAAAGCGTCACCTTGAGGATGTAATCTATGGATCCCATAACATTGTTAATGTAATTTATAAAACCATACCATTTTCGGTAACATGGTTTATTTGATTTATTTCTCAATTTTTTCATTCGTTTTATAATTTATACAACACTAATGAAATAATTGAAAAATTGAAGGATTAAAAACAATACATATAAAAGTACATTAATTATTTTGCATAACATACTTGTCCTATGGAATCAACAAATGATTCATTTTTGTTGTATCAATTCTCAATATAATTATCAAGTTAAATAAACATGGATTTTATATCAATAATTTAGTATCATAGAATATGTAATATATTAGATCATTATATTTTGGGTTACCATACAAAATATTACACATATATAAATTTATTTGTATAGTGTCTATGAATATTGTATTCATCAAAATTAATGAAATAGTGTAAAACATGATACATTTAATTCAACTAAGCCCCACAATAGTCCTTCATAGTCATATAAAAAACCACCCACATTGGTATGTCTATATAAATTTATGTTAGGTAAAAATCCTATTATAAATAATAATAATAATAGATTAGAAAGAGTCACATAATTCAATATGAGTACTTGAGTAACCATAATAGTAGTTTTAATAATGTAACTATAAAATCATAATTATAAAAATAATGAAATAATATGTATAGAAAAATATATGTTCAAAATTCATAACATTGAAACTACCTAATAATTACTTCTGTTTTGCATCCATGACTTCATATCATAATACACTACAAAAAATATCATGTCCATGCATAACATTGTGAACAATCAAAACTACATCATGCTCAAGCCTAACGAATTCACAAGATAAATAACATTGCCTCATGTTTCATAGGTATATATAATTTCAAGTACACCAATTAATAATGATATATACATAATAACACTTTCTATATGGAAATGAAATAAAAAAAATCATCATAAATAAAAAGACCTATGGGATGAACATGTGTCCCATGATAACCCTCAGATGAAAATATTAATGAAAATACATAAAGGTACACATAATAAAAATGAAATAATTTATATATTATGTACATGATTTAGAATTAAAATAAAAATTAATATATTACGTGATGGGATATATTAATATCCATAGAAGAATCAATGAGTGGTTTAAAAATATAATTTCATTATAAAAATAAAATCATGTGGCCTTGAATTCATCCGAAGATAATAAATCATGTTATTTCCAATAATAAGGAATGAAAAAATTAAATAATGAAAATTTGTATTGGTTTCCGAAAAAATTAAATTTGATGTATATAAATAATGATAAATAATGGTAGGAGAATCCCAAAATAAGGAATTAATTTGAGTGTCCCCTTACCTTAAGTATGATTTTTTTACTATAACTCCTCCTGTATATCCCACATTCACAACACCCATGAAAATGTACGATTTAACCCGGAATTTTCTTTAATATAAAAAAATAATATATATGCGATTTAAATATAATATTTTCAATGATTCTATAAAAGGAATACTCCAAAAATATTTAATATTTATAGAAAAATAAAAAATGTATAAAAATATATTTATTATAATAACTATAATATAAAATATGATTACAATATAAAACCTTTTATTAACAACTCAAATGAAAGTATTGACAAATTATAGTATATAGTTCATTAATGTATATAATATATTATTATAAAAATGATATTATATTAACATAATTTATATTCAATGTGTTAATCAACTGTTAATGAAAATGACTTTGTATAAATTTCTTATTTAATATAAAAAAAATTATTATTGAAAAATACAGTGGTGTAAGTGGACTAGTATAATTAATATTCTCTATTAAAATACAAAGTAGAAATAAAATGTTATTGAATATCATATATAGTAAAACATCATTTAATGAAATGTATTATAATTATTTTATAAATAGAATATAAAATTTCATTATTTTTGTTGAATATTGTGTTTTATATTATAACAATAGAATCAATGATATGATGATTAAGATAAAATTAATTTAGAAGAAATGAGTAAAAAAATATATAACATGGATGACATAATCCCACTTAAAATCTATATAATTAACCATTAGAAAATAAAAAATTTGAACCCATTTACAACTGAAAAAAATTTATTCTACACAAGATACTTTACTACAAGGTCTCCATAAATTTTATACACCTAACATTATTCTTTTCTAATAAATTACTAAAAACCTCATCTTTTGAACTGAAAATGACCAAATGTAGTAAAATTTTAATTCCAAATTTAGATAATAATTCAATAATGTTCAATAATATTTCATTAATAATAATACATATTCATATAATTGCACTATTTACAAAAAACTAACGTGAAATTTAGTTCGTAATATTATTTTTCAACTATTATATAAATTTTTGTGACTGTGATATAATGATGAAAACTAATATAACAATGAATTACCTATGATGTATATCATCAATAAAATTGAATTTGACATCTTATGAGTGTGATTTACTTTATCATATACTTGTGACATAGCACATACTGAATCAAAATAATAATGATGTTATTTTTAATTATGAAATAAACACAATAGATAGTTATGTTGAATGTTAGAGTTATTTGATTCTAGGAAATATGATTTCACCAATTATAGATAATCAAAGAGATTAATATAATGAATTTTTAATGAAAATTATATGAAGATACTAAATTGTATTGAGATTATTATTTGAAAAAAAAATCTTTCACATCTACAACTATCCAACATTTTTGATATTTGGAACAAACTACTACATTGTAGTGTTTTAATTAATTATATTGATGATTGATTAATGTGATATAAAATGATATAATTACTAAATTAAGAATAGGATATATATTTTTGGATCGTAAATTTTTTTGATGATTTATTATATTGATGATTGTTTGAACATATCTCATAATGTGAAAATTTGATTCAACATAATCATGGAATCATTGATTTATGTGTTAACTATGACAATATTTTATCATTGGTATGATATAAAATTAAAATAGAATTAAAATACTTTTTTACGAACAAAAAATGGACGTCGTAAAATTTAATATTTAAAATATTATGATGATGCAGTTATAGTGACCAAAATAAAATAATTTTTTTAAAAATTGTGAATAAAATTTTATGAGAATATGTAAAATGACTATTTAATCGTGAAAATATGTGACTCATAATGTTCAAAATTGAACTCTAAATAAATTAAATAATTTAATAGGAACATATATCAACTAAAAATTCTCTAGAAACTAACTATTTGAAAATGTTAAATCACATATAAAAAACATAAATAATGAATGTGTTTTGAAAATGGTTTTTATTACTATATGAAATGAGAACTCGTAATTCCCTATATTTTTATTGATGTTACATTATTTATTAAAATAAAATAAATGAAACTAGATTTTTATAATATTTTATCTTAATATAAAATATTCTAATATTAATTTAGTACTGCTAAAAATTAAAATTATAGAACCAAAAAAAATGAAAACATGTTATTTCATTACTCTAAAAAAGAATATTAACAAATAGTACTAAACATATGTAACATTGAATGTGTTATAAAAGGTTAGTTTCAGCATATATATATTTATTTGACGATGATGATATATATAATATTTAATTTTTTTCAAATCCTTCATCTACACACCTAGGATGAGTATTTTGTAATGAACATCACAATTTTACATATTTTGAAAAGGAACATAAATATTAAAAACCTTAATAAATTATTATCTGAAATAAAAACAATGTTACAATTATATAATGTTAGAAACTGTGGAAAATATTTATTTCAAGTGTATACTAATATGTAGTTAAAAAAATTAAAATTCCAATATTTAATAACATTCAATAATATTATTTCCATAAAACACATTCAATAATGTTCATATAGTTGAGAAAATTTGATGTTATTATTTCATTGTAAAAAATACCACAAGTTGAAAGGATAACTAAAATTATTTTCATTGAAAATTTTAAAATATTTTTTTCTCTATAAAAAATATTTTACATTTTACTTTAATTTAGAGAACATATATTTTTATAGAAATGTTAATTAATTAGTTAATGACAATTAATAATTATATTGTGTATGAAATGTTCTACCAAAATGTTTGATGATATTGAATAAAAATTCTATGGATAAAATAAAAAAAATTAATATAATTTATTAACATTTATATACCATTTTATATGTAAGAAAACTATAAATATTATCGGAAAAAGAATGTAAAGTAAAAAATTGAAAATCAAGTGAATTAATAAATATTATATTAATTATTTTTTCATTTACATTATCCATTACAAATAAAAGGGTGATGAAATATATATAATAATTATTTTAATATTGAATTAATAATTTATTAAAAACTAAATTATTATATGAATAATAAAAATGAAATTAAAATTACATGAAAAATTAAATTGTCATACTAAATTTCAATCACAGTCCTTTGAAATATGCTGGGGTTCATCCAATGATGTTGCAAAAGTAATAATATATTTTCATAAACCACTATGTTTGGATTGATCTTAAAATAATTTTTTTTTCTGAATTCATGTTTTCACACTTTATATTTGAATAATCGATTATAATTTTCCACGATAATACAAAAAATGTATTGATTCCAATAAAAATAAAATATTGAATACATGTTTCAAAGTACATGATTTTGACATGAATGTATGAATAGATAAATTCACCATTTTTGAAATTTAATATCTATAAATATTATACATAAATTTTATAATATTTATATATATATATATATATTTCAAAACATTAATTATCAATATTTGATAACATCTATAGATAATTAATTCTATGTGAAGAGAAGAAGAAAATAGATAATATAGTTTAAATGTAATTATAGGGTTTTCTTCAATAATATGAGTATATATATATATATGAATAACAGAAATTATTATTTATATTTTCATCAAGAATGAAATTTTACAAAGGTAATGGTTTGAATATGCTACACGTCAATCTATATTAGTTAAAAATGATTGGAATATGTAAATTTTAGATGTGTGAAATGTAATTTTTTAGAAAAAGTAAGTAGATAAAGTTATAAAATGAAATATCAACACCATTTATCAAAAATAATTATAACCTAATTGTGAATCAGATAAAAAATTTAGAATCATAAAAAACAAAAAAACCTTATGATGTTAAGTTTTGAAATATATATTATAAAGAAAATTTAGTGATTTAGAATACACCATATTTAATTGAATAAATAAAATTTACATGATAAAAATTTAATTTTCATTATTTAATCATAAATATAATATATCATTAATTTATAGCAACAAAATATAGTCATATAATATTTGAGAAATAAATTTGGTCCGTATTTATGTAACAAAGATAATCGAAAACCAGGGTAATGTTTTTACATATTTTTTAAAAATAATTTTTTTATGTAAATTATTGTTATAATGAAAGAAAATGAATATCAATAATACTAACACTGAATCACTGTATAAAATTGAAATATATGAGATATAAATAATAAGAGGTTAATTTAGAATCCGAGGGCCAAAATATTGAAGTATTAAACAAATAGAATGAGATAGACCATATAATTTTAATAATAAAGGATATATATCATTAGGATAATTGCATAGACTGTAAAATACTTATCATTTCCCCTCCCTTTAATGTTACCACTCCTGGTTCAGAAATAAAGGCATATGGAAAATAAACAACGAGTCCCAAAATCATTATTACCTAGGTTGGAGACTACCAACATCTATATATAATATCCCATATAAAAGGAAATAACCCAATAACAAAAAGTATGATCGAGAGATTTAATGGTGACCACAAAAATACTCCATTGAATATTAGAAAAAATGGGGGAAATCCATCAAACGATGCATCTACAAGGAAAAACAATACATATAATGTCTCTAAATAAAATAAGAATTTTAATCCTAAGGCGATGACTCCTTGATAGCTAAAATGTATGGGATCATAATTTTGTATCTCATTATCCATAATCTAATTACTAACCTGAAAAAAATGAATATACATGGGTAGATAATAACATATATACTCAATAGATTCATACATAAGGTATCTCATAGAAATTGTAATAGGGTATTTAAATTCACTCCTATGTACACGATTGAAATAACATGCTACTAAATAGGTTATGTAATCATTATTCTTCACAATATGGCCTAATAATTAAATAAAACATCAAATAATAATATGCTAATAATAACAATACTAATAATGTGTATACTATATTACATTCGAAATGAATTTTCACTGTCATGCCATAATTTCATATGTAGTATTCTCTCATACCATCAGTAATATTCATGGCTGAACAGACTTGGCTATCCACATCACATCAGACCTAAGAGAGTATGGTAACTATATACTTTGATTAAAACCATCTTCCAGAATTTTTCACATCCAAATCCTACTATAACCACTATCACAAAAATAAATAGTATTTAATCATAGTAATGAAGGAAATAAGCATTGTGATATCATCTTATAACACAAGATCCGCACAATTAATTCCTGTGTTAACCTTATCAAACAAAACCATAAGTGTACATTAATTAAAATCCATCATAGTCTAAATTTGGGGAACTCTCATGGATGATAAATGAGTGGGGAGGGGTAGTCACCCAAATTCTACAGTCACTCTAAATCTAAAAATATGTGTTTATAAAAATAATATAATCACTAATCACAATAACTCCACAAGGTCTCAAGGCCTCCACCACTTATCCTTCCACTGCTAAATGATTCACACCACACAATAAAGCCACAAACAAATATCCCCATTAAATATTCGCTTTAAAAAAATCTATTTTCTTATTATGTAATTAAGAACCATATTCCATACCTATTCATTAAATGATTTACAATAACCATTTTAACAACACATCCCATTTCAATTTCTAGGTTTATTTATCATCCAAATCCTTTAAATATAGGTTTCATCAGTAATATTTTATTCTATTACTACCATGAAAGAAAAAAAATTAAATGGAAACACATATCAACCCATCACATCCAATCCTTTAAATATTTTTAATTTCATTATTTTCATTAGATAATAAAATTATCATGGTTGATAATTTATATTTGTATTTTTAAAAATTAATATTTTCAATAGAAATAAGATAGTAATAATTTTAAAGGCTTTTCATGAGGTTAAAATCCTATATAATACATGGGAATATTCTATATACTATTTTGTAAGTGAGGTGTCGAGTCAGTGTGATATTATGATACCCATAAGTCCTCAATGACGATGAAATGAAAATATGTAATATATTATAATACACAAGTGTGATTTATAAAAAATAATTGAATTTTCAAAAAATTTTGTGTCATATGATAAATCTAAAACAAATATTAGGTTTGGGCATTATGTTTACAATAGAAAAGGTATAAAATTTTTGGGCATCAACGATTGGTCAGGTTACTCATGAAGATTAGTTATTTAATATATATATATTATAATATTTTTTCAAAATTAAACTATTATTTTACAAATGGTTCATTTTCTGAGAAATATGAGACTACCATGTTTTCTAGGTTGTGTGGTTTACCCTTGGAAAGGTATAAATTTATTAGTTGTCAGGTGACTGGAAACATTGTATGAAATTAAAACATTTTTAAAATTATACTTATTTTATATATTTTTAAAATAATTAATAAATAATATATTTCAAATTGTGTATAATATAAGATATTTTAGACATCTATTAAGTTAATAACGCATGGTTTACCCTAGGTAGTTCATAACTTTTGTGTGGAATGGGTGTTTTGTGTTATTTAATTTTTACGTCAAATAATGAATTTTAATTTATTATTTAATATGAAATTAAAAATTAACAATCTACAATAAATATTAAATACTCTATTTTCATAGATAATAGAAATTCAAACCATCAATTTTATGAATTTTTTATTGAAGGCAAAGAAATAATGTGTTAATGTTAAACATATCATTTTCATTTTTAAGTTGAAATGAAAATGAAAATTGTAAATTGTTTTGCTGGTTTCTAATGGGGCGATGAAATATGTATTTTGGGGTTCTAAATACCTGAAGAATTGTAGACCCGGGGGAGGATGTCTGTGTAGGGTTTGAATAATCTTAGATAGTCCTCTATGCACCCTCGTTGATTGAGATTCAATTCCACATACATATCCGAGTGATGATGGTGGATCCTTCTAATTGTTGTGTTTGTGAAAATATTCTAGATTTAGTTTTTTTATTTAAACAATTATCTAATAAAAATTGTGGTCAATGAAAAAAAGTGAAATAAATTATTGAAGGATGATTTTAAATTTTTTTGGAGATCGGTAAATATTTATCTAAGATCATATTCATGGAATTTCTATTTAAGATAGAAATGACAATTACAAATGTAATATAATTTTAGGGTACAAACTATAAAATTGTCAAAAGAAATATTTTTCAAAATAAATGATAATAGCAAAAAATTAGGAAGAAATAAATATTTATGAAATTTTTTTAAAATGAACTATGAATAATTATTAAATGATAACATCAACATATTAATAAATTATTAGTTTTTAGAATTTTTAAATGATAAATATTTGGGATCATCATGTGATAAAAATTAAATAAATTATCATTTAATAATTGTGTGAAATTATGGATGGAAATGTTCTAAAAAATAATAATAAAATTTATTTTTATGATTTTATTGAATTATGAATAATTAAAACTATAAAAAACAATTTCATGTAATTATAACATTATAATAATAATTAATTTTAATGAATGAATTACAATGGATTATTACGGTGGAATTATATGTGTTTATCGATTATAATATTTTTCAACTTAATAATGGATAATTATATTGTAAGAATTACATGGTAAAATTATAAGATTATCTAACAATAATTTTATTATTACCAAAGAATTATTTATGGAAGAATATTTTTCACGGGGTAATTGGATTGATTTATCAAAGGGTAATTTAGGATAAATTATCAAAAAAAATATTTATAAAGGTGTATTTCATGAGAACAATCAATATATAATTATAAAAGGGTAATTTATAAAGAAATTTAAAAATATTATTATAAAAATATTATTTATTAGAATATATAAAAACATAATTATTTAAAGATAATTCATGATAAATTCTTAAAATATAATATTAAATTTGTAGTTTATGAAAAATAATAAAAATATAACTATAAAATTATAATTAATAAAAAATGAACAAAAGATAATTATTAAATGATAATTTTGATAAATTATCAAAATATAATTATAAAATAAAAATTTAAGAATAATTATCAAAATATATTTATAAATGGGTTATTTATGATAAATGATCAACATGTAATTATAAATGGATAATTGAAGAGAAATTATGAAATTACAATTATTAAATAATAAGTTATGTTAAATTATTAAAATATTATTATACAAAAAAATTGGAAATTATCATGGAGGTATAATGTATCAATGTATATAATATTGTATTTAATTTAAAAAAATTTCTATTTTTGTCAAAATGAATCATATGAAAACCTTTATTGTTGGTGTTTATAGTAATAAGGTCATGAATCAGTGCTTTCTTTTGGTTGAACTCCATATTTTTACATCGATGACTTTTGAGTCAGGAGGTTTTATACATATTTCAGCTTGTTTACTCATGTTTCCTTTAATATAATTTATTCTATACATATTTTGATGATCATGTTAAGTTGTGATCGCTTGTGGGTGTGTGTAGCCCCACAAACCTTATATTACACTTGATAGCATGTGTACATTATAGATTATTATTCATGTTTGATGTTGATCACTTTTTTGTGTGTGATACCTTACATATTATGATATTTCATTCTTGCTCATGTATGTTACCATGCTATATATGCATTATGGTATGGTTCTTTGATCTCAAGTCATGTGGGATGTCGTGAAAAGTTATCCAATATAGGGGGAGTGAACATGGATTTCGATAATAATGGTGATTTACCAATTCCTAGGTTAGTGATTTAATAATGCCTCAAGGATTCCCTGTGAAGAACATGATGATTATAGGATTCCAAGAAATATTTTACTAAATGAATAGAGGGTGTTGGGTTACTCTCGATGCCTAGGTGGTTCTGATAACAAGTGTTTTTGGTTGAGAAGTAATGTTGAGTCGTATAATTATATGATGCCGAGTAGGACGATTCAGTAATCATTTATCTAATCATTGATTATCCCTCCAACATAATAATAAATCTGAAATAGAGCTGAAGCATGTATGACATGGGGTATATAGAGGCTTTTATACACATTTATGGTCTATTTTGGATTCTATGTTGCTATGTTTTGTATATATTAATCATTATTATTCAATACAAATTTATTGTTTTGATCATCATGATAAGGATACATTGGTAGTTTCATAGTGAGACTTTCAATGACACCCAAATTGTGAATATTGATGACCATGTTTATTTAATGAAGGATCTGACAAAGGTAAAGGGCCTTGAGGTAAATAGCAGTGCAGAGTAGGATTGATCTCGTAGAAGACAGGGATTAACACTAGAGGATATAAAACTTTTTTATTTTCATTATCTGGTTTTATTTATCTCGATATTCATTCCAATTATAGGAGCTTATTTATTTTTATTATAGGAATGAAATGATTAATTTTTCTCTTTTTTATTGAGTTTTTTATTATATTATTTATTGTCGATTATTGTTCCAATGAAATTTTGTTTAGGGTAATGTTTCCCCACTGATGGTCTCAAAACATCACTACTTGTCAGAATCCTCTTACAAGTGGGCAATATGAATGAGGTCACATGGAATTATGTCTCAATCTATGGGATTCAGGACATTATTTGGAAACATCTAAAATTCCTACATTACAACAACCACATATCCCAACCACAAAACAGAACAATTATAGTTACTCTACCCGAGTAGCATAAAGATTGTGTGATCATTTTCACATTGAACTAATACATAAGTAATCACATCATGAATAACCCAATAGATTAATACACTTGATAAACAGGACTTATACTTGTAATTCATATTACATTTTAAAATAAAATGTAAAAAATTTATTTTCATTGATAATTCCATTATTCTCTTTAGTAAATCCCTATATATCTACCACAAAACACTTCCCCATGAACTGGGTTAAAATAAAAAATAATAAAGAAGTGAAATCAGTTGATTTCTAAGTATATTAATACAATGAATAAAATTAATACATATGGAATAATTAATATGGAAAAATATATTACTAAAAAACATTCCATTTAATAAATAACATGAGAGTAATATTAAAAGAATAAATAATGATCAAATAATTCCACATAAATAACCACATAAGAAGGAATGTTAACAATAGATATATAATATAATCAAATAATTAAATGGAATATTTATAAAATAATTTATAATTATAGAATGAATAATTCTTGAAATATAAATCATTTCATAAATTCCATTTTCAATTATATATAGCACAATTTTGGCTATATTCATATAAATATATATAAATGGACAAGGAATCATAAAAACCCCATTATAGATTATTTTATGAAACCTACTTGTGCATAAAGGGAAAATATATTTCTATGTCCACAATATACAATCAACAATTCATTCCTTATATAAAAGGGATGATCCAAAATAAAAGTAAACATTTTTTAAAAAAACTATCCTAAAAATATTAACACTATCCCCAATAAATAAATACAATTTTAATCCTACTAGAATAATATAGTAAACGGTAATATAAATTTACATCCTTATTGAAATTGATCAAACACCATTAAAACAAAAAACAAGATTTATATTTATACAGAATATTAAGAGTGGATATTATATTCAAGAAAATATTGATGGCTTTGATGAGTAGAAATTCATAGAAAAGATCATTACACACATTTTTTAGGAAAATTATAAATTAAATTTTAAATTAATTTTAAAACTAAATGTTCTAAAAATATTTTGAAACGATTTTATTATAAAATTACAATTTAAAAAATTTATAATAATATCTAAAACATTTATTGGTAATGATGGTTCAACATTATGTTTACGTAGTAAACATTAAAATAGTGAAAAGGTTCAATTTTTTTAAAAAATATATTTGAGAATTATTTGGAAAACAATGTAATGGTTACTTTAATATAAATTATATAAAATTAAAAAATGGGTCATAATTTATATAATATTATCTTGAAGTATAAATACATTTTTTTTTAATTTTTTATTTGTCGGGTTTTTTTATTAAATAGGATTTTCAACCGAAGAGAGAAATAATTTCGATTTTTATTAAAAATAATTTTATTATAAATTTTAAGAATAAAGGGATGGTTAAATATAAATATTAAAAAAATATATATATAAACATAGAATAATTAAATATATTGAAATTATTTTTTAAATAGATTTAAATTATAGCAAGGGATACTTTAACAATACGAAACCAAAAAAGTTATTATATTGTCAAGTAAACCATTACAACAATCATAAATTTTGAAACAAAATCCCTATGAAATAAATAATAGTAAAAAATAATTAAATTACACGAGGACAAATTGATTAATTGAATAGAATAAAAATATCAATATATACACCCAAATAAAATAAATTAGTGTTGAATATCACATATGTCTCATAGAAGTAAAAGTGGGATGAAAACCCATACCTTGACACTGAACCATCAGATATGTTCTTTATCTTCATGAATAATAAAACTATTTTAATTATTTTAATAATTAAGATCATTTTCAATGATTATAATTCATCTTATTAAACTTATTACTCTTGAATATATGACTAACTAATGAATTAATATTACATCTAATGTCTTCTTTATAGTTGGCTTATGTGTTAGAAATTACATTAAAAGGTTGAGTATAGTAAAAGAGGCCCTTATTTTAAGATCTACAGAATAATAAAAATGAAATAATTTAAAAATTTATTCACTAATTATTCATATTAAACCATTAATTAATGTTGTTTCTAAAAGAATTAATGTGTTACAATAAAGGAGATGGTATTCCATGCTTACGCAATAGTATCATTTTCATTTTATAATTATCATTATGGAAGGAAATTATTTTTTATCTATGAATGATGATAATAATATCCAATATATAATATTACCTCTTTATATATACCTATATATTTAATCCATGTGGTGTGGTGATAAAAATATAGTCATTTTGTTTTGTGAAAGCAGTAGTACACGCATACATACCTGATGTTATCTTTATATATGAGAGAAAAGATAATAATGAAAATGATATAATAACAATAAACAATTATAAATATTTAATTATACTAATAATTATTTAAATTATATTACTTATAATCACTAAATGTATCCATTCTACCTTCCCAGTAAAGTGTTATTGAAAAAAAAATGCCATCACATCGCAAGGTGGTAGTCTTCCTATAACATGTATGATTTTATCGTAATACCTAAGGAATGAAAATTAAAAAAATGTTCATATATGATATAATAACTCCATAAGTATATTTATTTATTAAATATACTATTAATAAATTATATCTATCATCATACCCATCCATTATATGTGGTAATGGAAAATAAATGACATTGGTTCGTAATGAAGTTGTTATCTGTACATATGAATGCTTCTTTCATAACACATTTGATAGAAGATTTGAGGGTTCTAGGTCCTGACCATAACATAAAAAAATTATAGTATATTTATTAAATTTAAATTTTTATATATTCTTGGATAAATAATAATTTAATGGGGTGGAGGAAAAAATAAAATAACATTTCTTAATGAAGAACTATACCATTTATTTGTGTAACCTCATTAGTTTTTCACCAAAAATTAATCTGAGGATGGATTTTAGACTAAGTTAATTCATCATGGATTATATGAGAGAATTTATTAAGTGATTATGGTAGGTATTTTAAAATACATAATATCTTTATGGTGTTAAGAATAGAGGATATGGGTTCACTTTTATAAGTGAGGAGAGTGACACACTTATAACTTTTCAAAAAATGGAGTATCCCCGGTTTTCACATTAAAAACTATAAAAAATTATGTAATTTCAATAAATTTAAATTATAATATAGAATAATTTACATAATATAAACATTATATGAAATTTCGGTCATTTAAACAATTATCGTTTTAGTTTAACTCCCTAGTATACCCTTTTTACTACGACCATGAAAAAAATTATACCATTTATACTATTAATTCTTATAAAAAATAATTTGAATTTATTTCATAATATTAATTATTATTCTTCCAACTATGTAAACCACATTTCTACGTCTGTTTCATATAAGTGGAAAAGTTAGTCTATTATTAATATCACAGTTGCTGCAAGAAAGCATATTTTCAAATAGAAATTGTTCCAAAGATCATAGGGTTTTATATAAAAAAATTTATAATTTATTACATGTAAAAAATTGATAATATATATTATTTAACTAATTATACATAAAAAACAATTTAAAAATTTAATATGACATTATAATCTATTTTATCAAAAATCCCATTTTCACTTATAATTTTGAAATTTGATGTATTTATCATAAAATGAAACTATTCTAAAAACAAAAAAAATAAACATAGTGATAATTTTAATATTTTTAATTTTGAGAAGAATTTTTGTTTTTTAAAATAAATATTTTTAATGAGCTAAAAATTAATTTTATTCTATGCGAAAAATACACGGCTGATCCTCATTTTGGACAATACTAGTTTTTACAGAATATTTTATTCTCTTTCAAACCATTATTATTTTATTTATACTCAATAAGAAACAATTAAATTAAATTTATGGATGTGATATATAATAAATAATATTAATTTTATTATTACTATTCATACAATAAAAATTTAATATCTAGGATATAATGTTAATGTCGAAATTATAATACATTAATGGAATATTCTAATTCATTCAAAACCGGTGTTGCATACATTTAATGGGTTTTAAAAAGTTTTTTTATTTATAAAATAAATATATCAAAAATTATTGTGAATATATATTTCATTATAAACATGGTTTTTGTTTTATACATGATATTTGATATAATATTCAGATTTTAAATTCTTCAGGTGTTAAATTATACTTAGTAACGAACCAACTTCAGTGAACAAGAGAAGAAACCCAATATGGACCATGATTGTGGTGAGGTGTAACATGATAAAGGAAACAAGTCCATAATAACGAAATATAAGACATAAAACTAAAGTAAAAGTGGAATAAATAGTAACATACAAGATCAATACAATCCAACACATGCCTAAAAATCTATTAATTTTGTCAAGACATGACCACCAAGTCTCCGTGTGACTAACTAGAACCTCTAAAACATCCCACTTTAATGAAAATGAATAACATATAAGTTATTATGATACAAAATGTAATTACAATTACCTAAGTCTAAAAAAACATCTAAATCAATAAAAATGAGAAAATTAGTGTAATAAAAATTCCTAGTTGGATATAACTATAAATTCTATAAATGTTTTAATAATAAGAATATAAAGGATCTATATTATAAAACCAAAATATATTTTTAACTCATTTTCATATATAGAAACCAAGATGTAAATCATTTTCCGTTGGTTTTAATAAACTTTATTCATATTCAATTAACTGATAATATGAATTGTATGAGTGATAGTGAAAGAAAACATATCCATGCACCATGTGTTATAATAGTAAACACAAATCAATGATATCACCCTTCATGTGAGACCTTTTGATGAAACCTCATCAGAAAACATGTGATCAAATATTCTTGAAAATAAATATCACGACTAAATAATACATAAATGAAAAATATCTATATATTGGGCCATCAAATGTAAAATTATATACTAGAAATAAATGATCCTAAACTAGGAATACATTGGTACCAAATAATATTGAGTCCCTCCATAATTGATTGATATCATAAAACCTTTATTGGGATTACACTCACTAAAAGTGAAATGTCTAGTCCCAATGCACCCAAGGTTTCAAATATTAATTATATATCAAAATAAAATAAAAAACACATTTAAAAATTTATTATTCTTTATTAATGAAAATATAATATTCTTATGGTATTGAAAACCTATTTCTAAATCAAAACCACCATTCGATAATTTAATTAAATAGACAGCGTGAAAAAAAACCTGATTTAAATAAAAAACCCCAATAATATTAATAATACTTTTATGAAATCCCTTTTAATCCAAAATAACTTCAATAAATTTAATAAACCCATTTATGTTTCCAGAAATTATATGAAATTCATAGAATTTTCACTTTTTATTGAAACATATTCTTCAAAACTAAGGTAGAATAAATTTTCCTTCGACAATAGTGACTAGTAAAGAGTATATGGGATCCTTAAAATTCATGATCTAAATTAAAAAATAAATATAATCATTTAAACCACATACATTTTTCATACATATTCCACTTTGTTTTCTATATGATCAAAGTATAATAGATCCATCATAGATCTACAAAAAAGAGGGAAAACAAGATAAAACACAACATACCAAGATGTTATCCATCAAAGACTAAGGAAATATACTTACTATTAAAGAGAAGTAGACTAGATTGTTTTGATAACGGGTTATGATATGAAAAGAAATTGTGATTAGGGGCATATCATTCTTTAAAACAATAAATAAAAAAGTGTAAAATAACACTTTTAAAATGATTGGAAGGGGGTTTAACTATTTTATACAGAATAATTTGCGATGAAACTAATATTCCACCTTAACCATGAACCCCTATTGTATTTATTTAGTGGGAAATAGTTTTTATTCATTTATTTTTTTAACTTTAATTCAACCATACATCCCCTTAAATCCAAATGGTGAACAATTTTCACTAGGGGACTTACTATTTGGAATAACCATTCTCAAATTATGATACACCCCTTGAAAGCAACTAGAGTCTACATATGATCCCCTAGTAATGTTTCATGGGTTGAATAACCATTTATATGTCCACTAAAACATTAAAGATGTTAAATTAATGACTATAACATAGTCAAACTTACTAGGCACCTTATCAATGTACCTTTCATGTCTTCCCTAAAATCCTGGTTTTTAACCTCCAATCCACTAAATATTCCAAACAAATGACAATATAAATACTATGGCTCAATCTTGGAGTATATGTTCCAAAGTGGGTGATAGAATTCTTCCAACAATAAGTGATTCTTATCTCCATAAATTCATCAATACCCTACCCCATCAAAGTGAAAACGCCACTACTGTCTCATCAAATATTCCAACTACCATGTCTCTTCACTATTCCTTCTACACTACTATAATATCTATAATAATATAATGGTTTTAATATGAAACACATTATCCAAAAGATTAATAATATGAATTGGTATCTTAACAATGGTGGTATATGACTCATGATCAACATCTTCTAACTCAATCGTAAGGGAATGATCTGGGTGATACATCATTAATTCAGAAACACGAAACATGTTGTCAATCGATTTCAAATGTGATAGAATGTGAAATATATTTTCAACATTTTTGAGTTTCTATATGATCTGAAATGTGATAAATAACCTAGTTTTCATTACACCCTACTTACCGAACTGGTGATTTCAAAAGCGAAGACAAAATCTAAGAAAAACATGATCAAAAAAATATAAATCTAGAAGACAACACCAACAACCAATATAAAAATTATAAAAACTATGTGTTTTGACCAACCCCTTTGGAACCACCTTTACCATTTATATAATCTCTTGAAAAAAGTGTTGGACCCAACAAAAAACTCCCACCCAACTATTCCTAGAATAAGAGAGATCTGCATGTCCTCCCATAAAAGGAAAAAAATGAGACCATCTTTATCAATGTGGAAATAATATTGGTAAAAGGAATTATTTTCATGAGATCCACTAAAACTAAGAACCAAAAACCGAATCATATACTCATGAAACGAGATATCCCTCAATTTTTTTCAATCCATTTGTTGGAGATAACCCACCCTCAAATTAGATTGGGAACCCATTACCTCTTGAAAACATTTTCATAATCTGGATGATATCCTCACGTCGTTTTTAGAAACATTTATAGTGGGAAACCTGAGATGTCACACAATTTCCTAGACATACAAGCCCCTAGGTTATTCGACAATAATCATCCCTTTAATAGGAATTAATTATCCTGGTTTAGCAGTTAAATTAATTATCATCATAACTGAATACTTTACACTATGATTATGTAGAATCAAAATGAAAATTTCCACGGAATCCTTATCCCACATCCACACAAGAATAGAAAAACATAAAAACAATCAATTTGGTCTCTAGTGTACTTCTAAAATTTTCAAACATGTGATATATAGAGAAACCAAATAGGTTACCAACAACCACATACCTTGATTCATATATCAATGTATCAATTCAGGAACCAACATGGTATCCCCGTGGTGTATGTATAAAAATTCCTTGTGTTAACTTTCCATCAATGAAATTCTCTATTACAATGTAACTACCAACCTCCTACAAAAGCACAACGAACAAATCGGAAACACGACCCACTCAATAGAGATCTCTAAACAATAAATGATTTTATATAAGAATTATCAATTGATTTATAACACCATAAAGAAACAACCACACTATTTTAAATATAAGTCAACTTGTATCTATGATATGAACACCTAACCACCATCCACTTCCACAACCAAGCTCACCACAGTTATCAAACACATTAGAGACCACTCCTAAACCGATTAATTTTTGGACTGTGTTAGTAATTTTCTTCTCCATTCAAAGGAATCCACATTATTTATCCTATTAGTATATTATATTTTAAAAGAAAGAGGTTAATGACCCTCCACCTACAATCTACACCACATGTTCATTTACCTATGTGGAAAAATATATTTGAGGATCTTATATAGAAATTAAACTATAAAATTCATTGAAAAGAGGTAGGGACTCCATGTATTGTCTTCATTATTAATCACAAAAAAAATTAGAACATGAGTTTGGTATTTCTTATCATTAGTGAATAACTTGTGAGAGGTATATTCCACTACAAGTTTCCCCTTCATGAAGACACAACCCTATCCCACGACTGGATTATCATAGAAAACATAAAAAACTATAAGTACTCATGGATGAATCAAAAATGGTGTTATACACTCTCTATGTTTCTTATCCTAGAAATATATATGTAATTTTTTTTTGAAATAAAATATTAAGCAGTTACAGGAAATTTTTTTTGTTAAATATTAGAGCATATAGATGTCTGAAACAAGATGCCTATAGAAACCAGAAAAACATATGAAAATTCTAAAATATGAAATTATTTTGGGCTCCTCATAGGATATAAAAACATTATCATTTACAAATCAAATGATACTATCCTTTAACATATTACATACCACATATTTATCACTTTGTGGATCCATAACTAAATTTTATTAATCATACCATATAGATTTGGTTATTTCAAGGTTTGAATAATGATATCAAAATGGTGTAAATTCTACTCTTCTGCATTGGAGTTCATTAAATATCATCCATTAATGTAATAATAAAATATTGTAATAATCAATTAAATATTATATTCATCGTATCAATAAATACAACAAAACTGTTAGTGATGCCTAATAGAATAAACAAAAACAAGAAATTCACATAACTTATATTAAAATTTTTTCATATGTATATCATCTTCTAAAAACTACACTGTTGGTACCCTAAAGAAATATATATCGTTGAAAATCAACATGCCCCTTTACTTGGGTCAATGTAATCATCAGTTCTAGGAAATGGATATTTTTAGTAACAATCACTTGATTCAACATTTGATAATTAATGAAGTTTTTTAGACATTAATCATCCTTCAATGAAAGGATAATAGTAAAATTTCATATTGAAACAATAGGTTGAATAGGTACCTCAAACACTAGGTCCCACATTGTACATTATGTTCCCCTAACTCATTATCTACCATTCGATAAGATGGTTTTGAAATGGACATCTTATTATGGGGTCATCTAGTGTTAAACATGACCTCTATTCATGGTAGTAACATATAAAAACCATATATAAACACGCCTGGTTGTATTGAAACCAATAATGAAATCTGAAAACCCAAGAAAATATCGATGACATTAATAGACATCTCTATCAACTATATTGAGATTCCCCGTGCACGAGGAACAATATGCGATGACATTCCAGATCTAGAGTCACACTCAAATTTAAAAACATGAGTGACCACATAACAAATTAAAAATGGACCCCAATTATAATAACCATATATCTAGCCCTAATATCTAGTCATAAAATATATTCCATGTATTAAAAAATATATCAATATCATAAACTATAATTTCTATAACCAATTCATATTATTCTATCAAAACAAAATATGTTGGACCCATGAAAACTTGTTCGAAACTCTTTCCTAAATGTGTGTAATTATATATAAATAAATAATATGTTCCTAACATAAACTCTAAATGTAAAAAACATTTATGATATAAAATAATGGATATCACATGTATAAAATAGAGCTAACACAATAAAAGATGTAATAAACACTATACCTCAAACAATGACTTTCTATGCTTCAAAATAATCTTATGAAAACTTAGTCGCATAATGTCATATAGTATTAGCCTCTTCAATATTTTCCCTATCCAAAGGATTTAACCCATATCACTTTGGAGAATCAATATGAACCAATGAACTATTTCTATGAGTGGATCATCCCTTACATCCATGGTATATCGTTTCAGAGAAATTCTTCGGATGGATTAAAAATGTCCAATGTTGAAATGTCTTATGAATCACCATAATGTAAGGATTTTTATGAAAAACATCATCCACAATAGTGGTAGAAAAATATATATCATCTAGTTGAATACCATAATGTAGGTCCCAATGAAATTTTTTTAACCTTATGCTTTCTTTTCATGGTAGAACATACACCACAGAAAATAACTTCACGAACTAAGGTTCCACCCAGAACTATATTTCCATCTATATGTTCCACATCCAAAGATTGTTTTTCACCTACCTCCATGAATATAGGAAGGAAAATTAAAATCAACATTGATTGAATATCAATTCAAAATGCCTACTCAATCCATGGAGCCTATAGGTACTCCTTAGTGTTGATATACAATTCGAAATGCATAACAACAACAAATTAGTTTTAATACTCCATAGTGGTATACTTATATTTTGATAATCATAATGACTATGGATAGTTTTGAATGTAACATATCATTTAAAAAAATGATATAATATTTTCTTAAAATATTTCTAGGTAATTTCCTAATTCTAATTATTTTCAATGATGGATTCCCTCCATCTTCTATATATACCTTGAATAAATTATGTAGAAAACCCACCATAGAGTCCTTATAATTTTTCAAGATATTGAAAATTATATCAATCCTCTCATGACAATACATTGTATATGGGGGTCCATTTTAACCATGGATGATTGGGTGTGCCTCGTAGTGAAATATGAGCCATGATATACCACATATAATAGGTTCCAAAAAACTACATAGCAATGAGTCAGAATTGTATGGATGACACATTCAAAAAAAAATAAAGGTCACATGGGGGATTATCAAACATATTCTATCTCTCAACTCCAACGCTTGTATTTAAATGATATATTCTCAATGTAATTTTATATTAACACCAATATAATGACATCTTAACACTATATTATATTATATAATATTAATACCATCTTAATAAATTTGAGTCCACTATTGTCAACATCATAAATTTAATGAAATGTTTAATTATATGAATGAAAATAATAATTTATGAAGAAATGTGTCTATTTAAATAAATTTTCACTTCAATTCCTTCAAAATACCTCAAATCAAATGTATAATGTTTTGGAAAAGTTTCCAAAAAAACATGGTGAATCGAGCTCATACAAAGAAGTGAGTTGGCCTATCACCCACATTAAATTATTAACTAAATTCTGATTATCCTTAATAATATCTATAAGATATTAAAAAACAAAATCCGGAGTCTTTTTCACACATCATGTTTGGAATCTCATTCATAGCATTCTATAATAAACCAACCCTAGTCTACTATAAAATCCACCTAGTTCGGTCAATAATATTGGTCATGTATTACAAGAAAGAAAAATTCAATTATAAAGAAACAAAAAGCAAAAAACTAGAGTACAAGAAAAATAAATTTGTACATCAAAGATCAATATATTCCATAAAATCAACTAACCATTATTGTATAACCCGAATAATACCATAAATTATCTATGTGAGTAACTTTCACCTCTATAAAATCTCTCTATGAAAGAAATATTAAAAATATAATCCTAAATTCAATACAGTTCCCTTTTTATTACTTGATTCAGGAAAAATAATGACTACAACAAAACAAATGAATAATATTGTCTGATAAAAAATACCAATAGTGTACTATAATAGATTCTATATAATTTCAAATAAAAAAATTTCAATAGTTCTGTATTTTATAACAAAAAACTATATTAGATTTTAAAAAATCCAATCCCATTTATAATTCATTTCCATTTTGGGTTTCGTCATAACCATTCATGTTAAAAAAATCTGGAATATTATAATTACAAGTGATAAATTAGGAATACATATCCTTAAACCATAATTTATAAAATTATAAATATATCCATGAAATAACTATTCATGTGAAACCATGTGATATAAACTCATGAGAAAACATGTGAGAAAATATCCACGAAAAACCCCATCTTGATATAAGAAAATCATAAATTAAAAATAACTCATTATTTCTATCTACACGATAAAATTTTTTGATATACATAAAAGAGAATGAAATATTAATATGTTGGTAATAAATAATTTTGAGTCCCACTAAGTTTTCTCAATATCCCAAATCATCTAAGAGAATTACCCAAACCATGTGTGACATGTTTTTTATTAACTCACCAAAGGATCCCAATTTTCTATGTGTTTAAAAATCTATCTCAAAACCATGATCAAGTTCAAGATAATCATATTTTTTGTATGAATACCGATTTGAAATTCGAAACCACCATTCAAACATTTAATAAAATAGTTAGTGTGGAAATAAATTTTTTAATTAAACCACCCCATTAGAGAATCCATCATTATACGATATCAGCTGAAATAAAAACTAATTTCAATTCAATGAATAAAAAGGTATTTTAAGAAGAAAAATAAAAAATGTATATAATTAAATCTTTATATATAAACACATTTCTAGAAGTGAGGGGAAAACAATTGGTTGTTGAAAATGGTGAATTGGGAAGATTATATTGGGTCCTTAATATTCTAGGTCAAAAATAAATATTATCAATTGGTTGTAGGGTGAATTTTCTATAAAACAACCTTGAGAAAATGGTATGACAACACTTTTTAATAGTTCAAAATTTTGTCTCATGATTTCCTGGTGTAGGATGCATGGTTAAACTAACTTGAAACCCTAATGATAATTCTATAGTATATATTCTGGGTAGGTCATAGTTTTGTTGAATGGGTACATTAACCATGGACCAACTGGGAAGCCCTTTGGTCCAGAGGCCGTATGAATTTGTTTGAGTCCTAAAAGATTGATAAAATAATTTGAAAACACTGTAACACGCATGGAAAAAAAACTACACACCAACTGATGTTCATTGGAAGTATGACACAGTTTGACTAGATATAATCATTCCTGGTAAAATTCCTCTTGAACCTCAGAGATTCATACCTCAAGGTGATAACATGGTTATTAAAACCATTCACCTTAACTGCACATCTTTCTTATTTTCTCTAAGATCCTTGGTTTTCAAACTCCAATCCCCTAAATATTCATAGACCTCAAAAGTTAATAACTAAAACTCACATGAGTCATACAAATAGAATAGTGGGTGATTTATACTCCCTTATGAAAAGATCATCCTCATAATTTAGTCTTGATCTTGGTAATCATGGGTTTTTCATTTCAAAATACCCTTCAAAAAATCCATCACTGTTAGAGGGGTTAATAAAACATACTCATAATAAAACATATATAGAAGTAAAAAAGTTCTTATATAATAACACGTAACTAGGTTTTCAATTTAGATGAAAATGGATTCAGGTGAATATATGGACGTATATGAAAAGCATAAAATATTATAGAGTTATTAAGGTAATTGATTATATGAAATTTCAAAACAAATGCAATTTTAATGACTCTAATTCCATAAATATATGGATATTTATAAGATCATCAAACTAATTAGATATGAAGATAATAATATTGAATTATTGCTTCAAAATAATATTCCTATAGTTGATAAATTAATTTAGAGTATTAACTGTGCCTATAAGAAAATATTACGAAGTGATATCTTTATAAAATAAAATTTTCATGATTTGGATATGGTTTGATCAGTTATGACATCATCTCTTACAAAATTAAATGAATATAAAACATGATATTATTATTCCTAATGAAATTAATATTACTCTTATCAGATCATAAGGTAGATAAATGAGGGGAATTTCTTTCTTTTACCTCTAACTATTTTTCAATATGGTTTTCAAAAATTATCAAATATACTACATTAATATATAAAACCACTCCAAAAGTTTGAATAATCCCATTTCCAAAATGATAGAAATCAGGACCCATCAAAAATATTAATATCCAAAAAAATTATATTGAATGTCACTAGAATATTAAAATAAATATATCATTAAACCCCTATATAATATGATATATAAATTAATTGTTACATACCAAACATTTCAATAACTTTATGAGGTACTCTGATAAAACATTATAATGAACTGAAATACCATAAAATCGTATTGAAAAAAAATCATGATTCCTTATTCCATAAATTATTTATTTATTTTGGGTTATATTACTGAATTTAAAAAGTAATGTTTACTCTATCAATGATATCATAAACCACTTGTTTAAGAAATTTATAAATCATTTAGTGGTTGTCACAACATTTAAATTGACCTTATTTTTATCAATCATCTCTTTTTTCCAACATCATTATCTCAATATAATGTACATTTTAAAATATACCATTCCTTTAATAATTTTTTTATGATTCTCAACATTCTACTAAATAAAATTTCTTCATAATTAGTACCACTAAATATATGCATTCAAATAGGTAATGAAAAAGTAATGTCGTACAATCCTTATTCAATTGTTAATTCATAGAACATGAATATGATTGATAAAATAATGAAATTAAATAACTTATGAATCCAAAAAACAAGCAAATTAATCATTATACATCGTATGTTTTATTTACGAAATATTCACTATGATCAATTTCTCACAATTAATTTCCATTCAATCAACACTTAAGATATTTGTTTTCAAAGTTCCAAATATCATTATAGTTTATGAATATACCATTGAAACCCATTTTCATTAAATTAGAATCATGTGGATGGTGTAATTTGTCTACTAAATTGTAGAAAACTTTAATTCCCAATAAGCATGTACTTGTGTGTTTCATTCCATAATAAGCACATTTGGAGTCGCCTTGGCTGATGGTTGTCAAACCTACAAGGCTGAGACTCTTTTTTGAAGGATTCTATTTCACATTTATCTTGTGTTCTTCTAGATCATGCTCCACTTCTGGTAGATTTAAAAAGAGGTTATTATTATAATATTCCATTTTTATACTCCACAAATTGGATCCAGGTTAATATCTTTATGAAAATGATGATAACATCTTTGGATAAAGAAGAGAATTATAGGGAATAGTTTAGTCTTTTGAGGCGTCTTAGGCATCTTTAGATGAATACATGTGGAAGGTTGCTGAATAATCTATTTGGTGATGTCTCAGTGTAATCATTACATGATGATATTGATACAATAGAAGGGAAGCTTCAGAAGAACTGGGATGAAAGAAAATTCTTGATTATTTGTGATTAACATAATATTGTGATGGATCGTTTGTTAGAAATTGAGAGATACTACAAGCATAGATCTATAATTTTATGCCTTAAGGAAGGTGAATACAATAATTCTTATTTACAGGCCTTCTTTAAGGAATAGAAAAACATGGAAATCAATATTATGTTGGAATGTAGTTCCTATATGGCTGATCTAAATGTGGCAGGGAGGTTGTCTTTGCAACACATTGAGAGTGTACTTTCATGGGAGGGTTCGGTTAGCAAACATGGATTATGGGAGGAAGAGTTAGAGTTTATGGGTGGATTTCCAAGAATGTTAATAGAGGAGGATAACATAGATCTTATGGATACTCTTTCTAGGGAGGATATTTTTAGATTTGTTCGTAGCATGACTCCTAATAGAACTCAAGGACCAGATAGTTTTTGGAAGATTTCAATGTGGGCTCTTAGTACATTTTAGGTAACTTCATCATTGAGTTGATTCAAGATTTTTTTGGGGTGGATCAAAAAACCAATGTACTTGCTCTTCCAAGGTGGTCCTATTCCCAAAACTGAAGGACATGTCAAGTATTAATAAGTATATACCTATATTCTTGTGCAATGACTCTTAAAATATTCGGGCTAGTATGATTTCTAAGAGATTGAACGGGTTGATTCCTATGATTGTGTCTTAGGAGCAACATGGTTTTGTGAAATGCATAAGTATTCAAGGTACGATTAGAATTACTAAGAATCTAGTGGAGGATATTAACAAATAATTTATTGGTTCAAATGTCATCATTCAAGTTGATATGGATAAATCAAATGATAAATTGAAATAGATATTTGTTATTCTGTCCATCTGAAGTTTGGGATTTCATGAGTGGTTCATTGATCTATGCTTCAGATGCTATTCCTCATTATTGTTATCAATTTTTCTTATGGAAAAGTGTTTTTTTTTCTTAAAAAGTATGTAGGGTGTGTGGTAAGAGGACCATTTGTCTCCCCATATATTTATTCCGGCCAAGGATGCCTTATCTCGAAACCTTCACAGGAACATGGACGAAAGAAGAATCCTTTGGTATATGCATACTTGGTAAGGTTATATTTCTCATCATATTTTTACTGATGGTGTTCTTATATTCATTAACAGTAGAAGGAACTCATTACATAACTACTTGAAGATCATGATGGATTAAGGAGATCTAGGCATCCAAAGAAGTAATGCAAGGAAGAGCATTATTTATATTTCAATAAAGTGTTATGTTTGATTAAGAATGATCACTAAAGACATTCTTGGAATTCATAGTGAACATTTTCTTATAATTTATCATGGATCTATGATTTCCATTGTCCAGATTAGAAATTATTTCTGTCATGATATTCTGAATAGAATATTGGATAGAATTTTTAATTGGAAGAGCATATTTTAGTCTTTCGGTGGATGGGTCACATTGGTCAACACATTCTATCTTCCATTAGAATGCAAGTTATTTTGACCATCACTACTCCAAAAGGGATAGTTGATAAGATTGGGAAGATCATGATCATTTCCTTATGCGATGCAAACTCCAATGACCCATTACATTGGGCTTACTAGAACTGTATGTCTACAGCAGTGGTGGAAGGGTAGTATTGGCCTAAGGGACATCAAAGATTCCATTCAAGCCATCTATGCATGGATGGATTGGGACTTTCTCATGGCTGAATCCTTATGGGCCACTTTTCATAAATACCATTATGTCAGTAATAGGGATGATTTGGAAAATAGTCGTGGAATGCATTTAAAGTTGGATAAACGTGTTCTGTTACATTTGGAATATCTTCAAGATTCTACCCAATGGATAGTTCAGATAAGAAGAATTAATTTAAGGTGGGATAACAAGGTGGGAGAGAGATTATTTTTTCCCGAATGCATGGTCCATGACATGCCAATTAGTGATGAAACATATTCCTTTTCTCTATTAAGGGCCATTCTGAGTAAGAAGATTATGTATGTATTAAATATTATCCAATTCACATATGAGAAGGATAAATTATTTTTACTAGTTCATCTTCGGGTATCTTTAATGTGCATGATTATAGAGGGCTTCTACATTAGGTACCTATTTTAGATGAGTGGTTTTCACATATATTGTTTAGGGAAATCCCCACGATGATTAGTTTTCTAGTTTGGAGAATGAGGAATCAATCAATTGAATTAGAAGATAATGTTCAATAAAAGGGTATTTCTCTAGAATCGCCCTATTTTTAATGTAGTAACCTGCACCTTGAGTCCACCTTCCATTTACTATTTTTGAGTGATTGGGAGGATGGACTTTGGTCTGCTATTAATGCTCATATGACTTCCAGGAAAGAGTATGATTCTATGTATGAGTTCATTTTTTTTCTAGTTTAAGGGATTTAATCACAATGAGTTGGAGAGTGATGTTTTTAGCTTAATTCTCATCACCATTTGTGGGGTTATACGAGAGGAATCGAATCATTAAAAAATGGATAAGCGGCCATCATTTCCGTTTCTTCAGGTAATAGTCAAGACACTCATTTATTAGTTGGAAACAATTCTAAAAGGTAGAAACCAATAAAAGGATCTTATAATATTAATTAATAGGCCTATTTTAGATGATATATCTCTAGGACAATGGGTTAAATAGATTCCTCATGTTATGATACCAACCATAATGTTGATAGTTCATTCACGAATGGAAGAATAGAAGGGGGTGGTTTGATCAAGGACCCAAATGGGACAGTTCTCATTGATTTCATCACATTCTATGGGCAGGGTAACTCCTTGTGCATAGAGGTGTGGTTATTTATCCCATGATTATCTTTTTGATGAAGGCTTGGATTATAGGTCTTTGAGGTTGAATTTGATTCCGAGATATTGTTATGGTCTCTTTAAGGAAAATGAAATCCTCCCTGGAGTATTATATATCTCACTAGAATATACTCTAGTTATATAAATGAGGTATGTAAGGTGCATCATGTTTGGGGAGAAGCTAATTTTTATACTGATGATCTTGATTGTGCATGAATGGAAGAGGAGCCGCTAATTATTTATTCTAGTGTAGGTTCTATTCCATAAGAATGTAGGGATGTCATCTAGGGGAATTCCCTTGGACTTTACCACTTCAGACCTCTGTGACATGTCCAATTTTTCATTTGAGGGGTTTTTATCCAACCGTTTAATTAAAAATAAATTTTCAATCTTTCCACAATTATCACATATTGGAAAAAATTTATTTTCCATATTAACCTTATTTGTTTTTTTAACATCCATCCTCTTCATCATATGATTACTTGAAAGCCATAAAACAAGGTTAATTATTTTTTCTATCCTAATATCACTTGATAATATGTATATATTTGATAAGAGTGTTTGGGATACTAGTTCCCTTCGAATGATTCGTTTAATACCATTAATGAGACGATCATTCTTAGTCAGTGGATAACATATATTGATAAGTTTCTCATTACTTGCAAAAAGAACCATATCTAAATAATGTAACATAGTATAATATATCATAAAATTACAAATTTTAATGTATAATCCCAAAACTCGTGAATGAATGAACATTAATTGAAAAAAAAATTCATAACTAATCCCATACTTATAAATATCATTTCTTTAGGGATATCTTTATTTTATCATCTTTCACAATTTTTTTTATATAAAATGTGATTTATCATGAGAATTTCTAGGAGTAATTTCAAACCGGGTGTGATGTAATGATTATTCTCATGCACCATGTGATGATCCGGTCAGGCCCAAAGCAGCATTTTCGAAGTTACAACCCTAAGTTCATATATTACAGAACTAAATCTTCATGTATTATCTTTATAAAGATATTTTTCTTGGAAGACCAAAAAATTATATTTGACACCAAATTATTATTATGTTATTCTATATTTATCTTAAAATGAAATCATAGGGTTATGATAACTAATAAATGTGTTCCTAAATCTAGTCCACATGGTCTATATTTTTAACACCCAATCCCAAAATATTATTTTATTTTAATATTTTATTATATTTGTATATTTTGGTTGAGTGTAGGGTTTAAATACAGTTGTGTGTTTTTGGTTTTTTGATGTTTTTCATGATTTTGGACATGCGATGATTTTTAGTGCATCATTTTTTGGTAACCCCTATGACCTGTTAAGGTATAATGTGTTTCCAGTTCGGTTTTTTTCAAGCATGTTTTACTTTCACGACATGATCATGGTTAGGAAAAAATAGAGCCAGCAAAGAGAGAAACCATATAGTGTGGGGTGGGATTCTACGAAATGTCACACAGATTGCACATGGTTATGAGATACTATACAGAAAAAAGACAGGGAGGCTTTTCCATTGGAAATATCAAAATTTCACGCTTGGTGCATGGTTTTTCAAACCGTGTTGTCATCAAGTGTGGGTGTCCTTCTCTTCCAATAGGGTTTAAATGGTTGGTTCATGGGTTTGAAACATGAGTAGCATGAATTTGAAACATTCCATTCTTCGTTAAAAACAAATATTACTATTCTACAACTCCTATGTTTAAACCCAAAATACCCACCACTCCACTCCCTCTCATTCATGTATCACCTTTTGAGCCTTTGGTTTATTCCTCCAATCCTCAACATAAACATAAGGATTAGCCTCCTTCAATTTTGCGGTGGATCCCCCCTTGGGTATTTCTTCTACTCCCTTTATATTACTTCTTCATTTTTATTGAGTTTTCGTGAATTGGATCCCTCGTGGAAGAACCCTAGGGTGGGGGTTGGATAATGTTTGATGATTTCTTTTATTTTAGTGTGTGTGGGTCATCTCATGGGAATTTTTCATAATTATATGAGTTTTTTGTCTCATTCACATATCATTGATGTAGATTTTTATTTTTATTTTATTTATATAACATTCTAAAAACACTTGAGCATTCAAACATTATTTTTAAATGTATTGTTTCGTGTTGTGATGTTTGTATGTGAATTGTTGTGATTTTCTCATGTTGTAAATATTATGAAAATATGGTTTTATAGAGTTTTCAAAGTATTTCAATATCTATTCTTATAATATGTATGAAAAAAATAAAATTATATTTTATAAAATTTAATACGGTGATTTTAAATATTTGTAGTCATTTTTATTAAGTTTTTGTAACTTTTTTAGGGAATTATGTTATGGGTGTGAATTTTTAGTTACTCTAGTGGTTTGGAACTTATTTGTGGATCCATTTATTGAAGAAGTCCGTTTTATTTTATTGTTTTATTTATTTATTTATGTGTGTACCATTGGATTTTGGAATATACATATGATTAGGTGTGAACATATTGATTGAAACAAAATGATAATGGATTCACCAAATGTTTTTCTACTTAAAATTCAAAATTCAAATCAAATTTATTCTACCCCTTACCACTTTATTTGTATCTTCCAAATCCTTTATATAAAATCCATTATATTCACTAAATATATTCTTGGATTCCAATTAAACTAAAATATGGATTCCAAAGGTTTTTTTTGAATTCTTATCCTTCATGGATTCAATAACTAATGGCTTGGAAATTAAATAATAATGAAGGATCATTTTTAAACTCCAATGCACGTTGCTTTATTTTTCCTTAATTTTTTGAAGTATTTTTAGAAAATTTATAAGCTAATTGATAATTTGTGACATTTGAGATGTTTTTTTGATATTTATGTGTGGTGTAGGCCTGATGGAACTTTTTGATGGTTGGAGGTGTGATGAGAACCCCTATTGTTGACCCTCTGAGGACATAGTCCCCAAGGTGGTGGTGTCTGAGTTTGGGATAGTCTTGAATAGTATCATAAGTGGGTTTTGGTTAATTCCATTGGCGTGAAGACATATTCATTATCTACGTACTATTATCATGTGTTTTATGGGATTCAAGAAGAGGGCCAAGTTATAATTTCCTACCAATCACTATTATACATATTGGTAATCCCTGATAATTTTGATTGGTCTCTTAGGTTGGTCCATTGGGGAGGATAGCATAGAGTAGTCATGTTGGTTATTTAATATTGATCCAAATCATATTCTAGTAGGTCATTTCAAACAGATTACATTTTGTGATTTCTTCTTGACATGTATATGAAATTCCCATGATTACTTATCTATATGTGCATAATTAATATCTACTGCATTTATTGTGTTATCCCTTCTGGGTTTATTGTTCATTTTCAATTTCATTTATTTCCATCACATACCTTTTAATCATATAGAATAGACTATTATTATTATTTAGTTAGATGATCAACTTTCTGATAGAAATATATTTTCAAATGGAATGCTTTGGTTTCTATATAAATGTGGATTTATTTGGAAATGTTATATTAAATTAATTAATATATAAAGCCCTTATTTACAGTAAATGTATTTCCAACATGAGGGATTCTCCTATTCATGCAATGAAAATTCATGGATTCTATTTTGCATACATACCAAATTGATTGTTGTCACACCCTACATGTGAAACTCAGTATTAGTAAACCCGAGCAGTTATGCATTTCAAGGTTTTTAATGCTAGTTATTTTGGGAGTCAGTATGAAATATTAATTGGTGGTGACCAATATATCACATATATATCATGTTGGTAAAGTTTTGATTCTATTTTCATTTGTAGATGTATGTTTTTATCCATTAGATGTTCTATTTGGATCCTCTAATGTATTGTTTTATGTTCATTTGGTAATATTTAATGTTACATACTCTATATTTTTTTTATTTTTTCCTAGTTATTACTATGATAAATAATTTACATTGTGATATATTTGACACCTAATAATAGTCTTCATCCGAGTAGGATCAAGAACACATCTTGGGATTTTTCATGGAGTGGGTATACTATTCGGTTAGATGGAAACTCCAACTGGTTAAAGACAAAATTGTATTAGTGCATCCCTCTTTAATTTGGGGAAACAAGTAGGCCGAATATAGGACTATGAAGACTATCTATGTATGTGCAATAAAAGTATTGCAAACTCTTAACCATCCTGTAACTCATGTTATCAAGTTTATTCTGGTATTTGACACATTTTTTTTTTGATTTTATGGTTTCTGTTTTTATTGATGATAGTGTACATGGACCGATTTTCTATGGTGAACTTACATTCAGCTGATGATCATGTAGATAATTAGTTCATGGTTTAGGATGATTCTAGTGTTTGGTTATTTAATAAGGCATGATCTTCTAAAAAAGTGTTATGGGTGGTGCACAGTAAGAAGTTCCAATTTAAATGTTTGGGTGTGTCTTTTGTTTTGGGTCATTTTTTGTCAGTGTGATAGTTTTTTTAAAGAAATAAATTTGGAGAAAGGTTATTTTAAAATAAAAAAATTAATTTTAGGCTTGGTTTTTTTATTAAATCATTCATTGTGTGAAAATTTGTTTTGGAACTGGGTTCTTGAATTTTTAATGTTCTGCAGGAGTGAAATGGTTATGAAATGGGAATGAAAATTTTCATTTAATTAATTTTTTTTATTTATGCTGTTTTGGAATTGATATTTTTGTTTTGATTTGGGATGTCCCTTTTTGGATCATTTTTGTGTTGAAATTTATTTATCTTTTTCAAATGTGTTGTATATATTATACATCACCAAATAAACTAAAGATTCTATGGAGTCTTTCCCAATCCTTGGCCCTACCCAAACACCTAGTGGAGTGAAAGAGTAGAGTTTATATTTTTTTCCAAATATACATGGTGATTAAGTTCCATAAAATTCATGGGAATTCATTTAGAAGGTTGAATGTTTTTTAGTTTATTGGGAACTCTCAATGTCGTAAAGGTTCCAGCTATTATGAGTTTATTTGAGGGTGCATGTTTTGGTCAGTTGAGGGTGATCATCACATCATAATTTCGTGTTGGTATCTCATAGGATGTCTTTAAGTCCATATTTATCTGATTTTTTATACCCTAAGAGGTGAATATGAGAGATGAAGGTGAGAAATTGGATGTTCACCCAGATAAATCGATGGCAAATGACTATGATGACAACATTAAGGACTTTGATTCTTTTTATATGGAAATAAAATCGATTGATTAGAGAAAATGTCATCTATTCGTTTGGATTCTTCATGAATTGATTAAATAGTGGGTTTTATCATCAAGATATTTATTTGGTAAGCTAATGGATATTACATCTCTAGCCCAGATGATTCCTGAAGGGAAACTCATATCCATTAGTAGTTAGGTTTATCATACTAATCGTGGAGGATACCCATATTGTAGAGAGATTATTCCATAAAAACCTATTCATGTGTAGTTTTCTTTTTTAGTTCTATATTCTTGTTTTCAATGATTCTTTCTTGTGTGATTCTAATATGGTTAGTTTGGGCATTCAAATCCATGTTTCTGTTGTCCTCATAATGATTTCTAATGATGTCGATTTTTGGGATGCATGGAGAACTTCACCAAGCACTGTTATAATAATAGGATTCCTCAATCAAATGTTTTCAGTTGGTAAATGTGGGGAAAATATTCATAAAGAAACTATGTCTATATCCATATGCTACTGAGTAAATCTATTCATGGAGACAGATATTTCTAGGCATGGGGAACAACAACCTAGCTTTTGACTCTAGAATTAGAGGATGAACAATATCAGTTTCACTTTTGTAGTTACATATTCAACTAAAAGTTCTTCATTATTGGGGAAATAATGGTGGTGTTTTCATTTATAATTATAGTGGTTGTTCCATTTTTGATACGATTCATTTGTTTATTTTTATTTCATTATTTTTCAAAGATTTTAATTTGAAGTTTCTATTTGGTTTTTATTGTTCTCTATTTGGAGATACTAGTGTATTGTGTAAATAGTAAGGTGTGGTATAGTTAGTTATTTTGATTGATTTTATTCTTGGAGTTCCCCCTTCTATTGGAGGTTAGGTCCATACATGGATCTCCAACAATGGTTTGTGTTAGTTGGGATTTTGTAGTGGGGAGACATTCCCCTATTCCCAATAGTTAAATTCATTGGGGTTTTCCAATGATCTGGTCTTGTGGTATGTTTGGAATTTAAAGGCCACACCTAGGTTTATAGTTTCAATCTACTTCATCTAGTTTTGGGTTCTAGCATTTATCTTGTTGTGGCTATGTGTCTTTATATGGGAAAAAATATTTTCTGAAGGGGATAATTGCCACAACATAATAATTAGTTTTATTTAATTTTATTTGTTTTTTTATGTTTCATATATTGGTTGAGGTATCACCAGAATTAATGATGATATTTTTTTAGTTTTATATTTATTAGGTAGTTTTTGCCTACTTCATAGATTATTTTCATGGCTTGAGTGTAAATCTTGTATCTGTTTAAGGAAAAGGGTGTTTATAATTTGTTTTTTCTTAGAAAATTGGACCCTAAAGAGTTGATCTTGGTATGGTTTTAACCAAGTTATCCAAAGGAGTAACCATAAACTGTGTTGTGGCTTTCTAGAACAAGGTGAATGGCTTGCATATGGTGTAGAGAAATCTTATGGAATGTATATGGGGAGGCTCTATGATTTTAAATAACCAAAATACATGGTTGGTGCATGGTTTCCAAAACCATGAATCTATTCTAAGAATGCATCCTCCTATTATAATATGTTCTTCACACCGGGTATTTGTTGTGGAAAACAATGAATCCTAACAATTCAACACACCCTTTTCCATAAAATTTTGAAATACATATTCTAAAACTATTAGGTTTTAACACATAATACCCAACTACCCTCTCTTCATTATTCATAAGGTCCCTTGGGTGCCTTGGGTGGCTTCCTCCTCTCATAATCCATGGATCTGTGGTCCTCATCCTTTCATTTATTGGTGGATTCCCCTTGGGTAATTCTTATTCTCCACACTTCATCTTTCTTCTTCTTGTTTCATGGGTTTTATTATCTTATATCCCTATCATATTAACACTTTTGTGGTGGTTAGATAAAGTTAGTAAATTTATTTGTATTTTCAGTTTGTAGGTCCTCTATAGGGATTTATTCTTTATTTATTTTAGTTTATTCTCACATACTCATGCCTTTGAGGTTTTTGTATCCATCCATTTTTTATCTGGAACATTATAGTTGATGTTTGATAATCCATAAATTATTTTTATATGTAATTGTTTCTTTATATGTTCTTTTGTGATTTTTTGTTGTACATTAATGTAGTAATTTTTATGAAAATATTTTTCTAAGGGTTTTCAACATGGATATCAATATATATATATGCCTATAAATTGTTTTATGAAATTAGAAAAAGAATTAAAATCATATGATTAGTTTATTTGAATCGTATTTGGACTTGCTTGATTTTTTAGGTGACATGGTTCATGATGTAATTAAGTTATCTGTATAGAATTAAAGCCACTTGGGTGGTTTTGGAATTTGTTTTAGAACCTTATATTGAATCTTTTAGTGTATTATTATGGGATTCAATTTTTATGTATGTGTTTACCACTATATATTTCCATATTCATATGTTAAATGGATGCACTTATGAAGAGAAACTCAAATGATAATACCCTCTGAAATGTTTTTCTACTTAAAATACGTAGTTCAAAACACTATTCTTCCAACCCTTCACTCTTACTCTATGTCTCGAAAATGGTTTCTCTAAGACCCCTTGTAATATTTAAATGGATTAATGGACTAAAATTAAACAAAAAATTTGTATTTAAATGCTATTTTAAAATGATTGAAATGTTTTGAATCTCTGAGTAGTGATTTTATAATTAAATGATAAAGAATTCCCATTTAGAAACATTTGAAGATGTTACATGATTCATCCAGAGTTTCAAATCTTATTTTTAGAATGAAAATAAAAATTTTGTACTTTGTTACATTTTCGATGTTCTTTTAAAATTTATTTGTTGTTTTTGACCGATTTTAAATTTTTGATGGTTTGATGCAAGAATGGAACCCCTATATAGACCCTTTAAGGAGAGGGTCATCTCATAGATGGAGACCAATTTTGGGCTAAAAATTCATAATGTACTATGAATGTTTTTATTAATTCCACATGTGGGAGGACGTTGTCATTATATATGTAAATTTATAATTTGATTTATTGGTTTCATATATAGTGTTGAGATACGTTTTCATATGGACCCGGAATATAAGATTTGGAACCCGTTGGCTTTTTTATGAACTATAGTGGGTAGTTCCACTGGTGAATATAGGGTACACCATACAGAGAATCTACATTGGTTATTGACTATGGGGATACATCGTATTTCAGAAGGCGAGTCCTAATTGAGTATGCACATGGATTACATCTAGAGTTTTTTTAGGAAATTCTTGGGATTAATTATTTTTTTATTCTTATTTTATTTCTGATGTACATTGGTTGGTAGCCCCACTGGTACATAACTTATTCTTATAGTTATTTTGATTTCTTAATATCAATTTTTATATTCTCATATGGATTCTTACATGTATTTTTTCTGATTATTTTTATAGTAAATTTTTTGAAATGGAATGCTATGTTTTGTTTATAAATGAGTAAATTTTTTTTAAAAAAAATTCTGTTTATTTACATGTTAAAAACATTATATAAGGTTTTTTATTTCAGCAATCCATTTTTAGAAAATTTAAAAAAATTATAAAATAGAATCCTATACTGATTAACTACTAAGTTGTTTATGTGGACGTTCTACTTATTCCACTCAAGGATGGAGAACCAAGCTATTCTTAATGTTCAGGTTTCTGATTTGGTATTATATTAAGAGTATTTTGGATTTTTATATTGGTGGTGACATTGAGGTCATGTGGAGATCATTTTGGATTCTAGTTTTTTATATTGTTTATTGTTTTCAATTTTTTTCAGTTGTTGTATTTGGATGGTATTATATATTTATTGGTGATCATTTTGTATTTTTTTATATTGGGTAATCATAATTTTTAATATAATACCTTTTTATGGGGATAATTAATTCCCACAATGATATCATTGATTCATAGTGGTAGTCTTTAACCTTGGAGGATTGGGAATGTCTCTTGGGACTTGTTTTGGATATGGTCTGGTTTCAGGTAATATGAATGTTGGGTCTGGTTTGTGAAATATTCTAAACATCCTCTAATACAAACTATAGTAACCCAAGATTCTATAGCTCATGGCCAATGTATACTTTATTACATTGGAATAATATACACATAATCACATATTAAAGGGAAGATTATATTATTTGTCCTCACAAAAAAGATACATTTATACAATTAATCTTAAACATTAAAATATAAAATATTCATATAATTTTATTTTAGAATTTAAATCATCACCTTACTATATTCTTTAATGTAAATCAATAAATAGTTCCTCATATCATAGAGAAAAACAAATATTTATAAAAGGGAATACATAGTTTCTCTATAAGCCCAATATTATAGTGTATACTATGAATAAGTAATGTATAAAAATATGGTGAGGTTAATAACTAAAATATAATCCTTTTAATAAATAGCTGGATAATAATATGGAATAAATTAATGATGAATAAATAAAACTATATAAATATTGACATGATCATTAATCATTAACATGAATATTCTCTATAATTAAATAATATCATGGAATTTAAATTACTTAATTCTCTATAATGGGATACATAACTATAGATATCAAAAATATACTACAGAGGCCTTGTTGATGGACAGATAATTTTTTTTATTATTTGTGAAATGAAATCTATATAAAATAGTATGGTCTTAGCCAAAATTCAATCTAGATTTTCAAATCAGACATACCGATGAGATTGGGTGTTATTGTGGAACTCTCTTATCACATAAGGTTGAATTCATTCCTAATATGAAAATTGTGAAACATAAATGAAATATATATTTGTATTAAAATTTTTTTTATTAAATTTTAATAAAATTCTAAAATAACAAACATAATCAGAAACCTTTTATATCAATATGGTGAATAATAATTTAATTTTTCACCTTGAGTCAAAATTATCAAAATGAATCCAAATAATTAATACGTTTGGTAATAATACAATATAATCCTAGTGTATCATAATTTTAACAAAGGTTTGATGTTTTTAATTAGTTTAAATACCATGAAATCATCCTTAATTTTTTTAGGAATATATACATTTCACATTGAAAATGTATCTAAAAATTATAAATCAAAAATAATTTTTGGAACATGTTTATCATAAAATATACATTAAAAACCTATAAAATGTTCTTATAACATTGATTGATTATAATGGTGTAAAATTACATTCAGTTGAAACATGTGAATACAATGATTCGATACAACTTTTTTAAAAGTAAGTAATGGTTATTGATTTTATAATGATAAGAAGGATCATTAATAAATAGAATTGAAAAAATGATTACAAATGTAATTAATAAATCAATATTTTATGTCTAGAAACATTTTTTTGTTTTTTAATACATGGGTTTTGATGAAAATGATTTCCTAGCAAAGAATTAAATGAAGTCATATTTTCTTAAAATCAGTTTCTTTTCCATTTTGAGTACAAAAATATGGGAAAACTATACTATTTCAAGAAAATATCATGAATAATTATATGAGAAAAATATATATTTTTATAGATAAAATAATTCCTTCATCAAGGACTTAAAGATAAATATTCATGAACAATGGTGAGATGATAAAATAAACCATCAATACTTTTGTAACTATTGAATCATAATTCCCCTGAAATAAATAACAATAAATCACACATTAAATATCATAAATTTATATTTATTCATAAGATAATTACCAAAATGGTAGTATATATACCACCAAAAAGATATACTTTTTTAATTTGGAGTATGTCGCATGGATGAAAAAGTGAGATTATAAACTCTTACCTTCACATATACTCATTATAAAAATTGTTTGTCACTATTAATAATTATATTATAAAATTATTTAATTTATTATGAAGATTTTTCAAACATATTATTCCTTTTATTAAACATGTAACCCTATTATACATGATTACTAACTCACGTAATTTTATGTTGGATTTTTTGACGTTATTTATATTATGTGTCAAAAATGAATTTGGTAGGTTTTATTTGGTAATAGTGGTAATTATCTAAACATATCTCTAATCATAATCATGAAATAATTTTAAAAATATAAATAAAATATAATTTTAAATCCAATAAATATTTATGTATATGTAAAATTAACAACGTTACAATCATGGATACCGTAGGTTACACAAACGCATGAGTAACATTTCAATTTTTTAATGATCATTATGGAACTTATTCCATTAATATTTATCTTTCCATAATTATCATAATAAAATATACATCATTTTAATTATCTAATAATACATATATATATATCATAAAATTAGTGTGGTGATTATGAGAATGCAACATAGCTTTGTGAGGGTGGTATTCCACACGTACACCAAAGCATTATCATCATTTTGTGATTGAAAATGTAATAATGATAAAGATATATTCATATTTTAGAATTTTAAATAAGTATTTAATATAAAAATTATTTCATTAATTTAACCTATATTCATTAATTATTTCATTATTACCTTCTATGTAAATATTTATGGGAAAACAAATCGCATTGCTTCGCGAGGCAGTAGTCAACTGTACAAACATGCAACGTTATCCTATCCCCTTGTGGAATGGAAACTAAAAAACATATATAGGATATAATTAATCTAGAGGTATATTTATGTTACTAATATCATATATAAATATATATATATTACATCAAAAAACATACCCATCCATGACTGGAGTTAATGGAAAAATAATTATATCGGTTCGCGAGACGGTAGTCAGCTGTACACATGAATGATGATTTCGTAACAATTTCTATAAATGAGTGGATGGTTCTAGGTCATGAAAATAACATAATAATATATATTTATATTTCTATATTGATGATATTTTTCATGATGATTTAATAATAATTTAATAATTAATATGAAAAAAATTCTTTTAAAATGATCGGTGAAGAACACTGCATCTTTCTTTGGTAACCTCCATTGGTTTACAACAATATCCTTAAAAAAAATATTTATTTACAAAATTAATATTATATAATCAGAATAGGGTATATGGGAATTTATTTTTGTAGTTATCTTATGAGAAATTTGTTTTGGCACTATGAATATTTGATATTGAGTGGCCTTTTATAAGTGATGTGAGTGGCACACTTGTAGTATTTTTTAAGAAAAATGTCTGCACCATTTGGACAAACATTAAATTGAAAAAATGGACTATTACATATACATAGACATAATATAGTCAAAATATATCCATAAGGAATATTTTATTCAAATATTTAGGTCATATTGAAAAATATATATTTAGGATCACCACTCAGTAATACAATATTTACCTGAACCTCTTCAAATAATTTTTAATTCATTTAGTATTAACCGACATAAAATAATATATTGAAATTATTAAATAATAATATTTAATAATATTTAAAATATGGAATCTATTTATATAAATTTATTTTACATAAAAGGAAAATATTAATTTAAAATTAACCCTGCAAACATGATGAAATTGGGAGTTTTCAAATAGAATATGTTGAGTAGTTAATAATGTTTTTATATAATAATTCAATATGAAATAGGTAATAATTTTCTAAATTGGATTAATATATTCATAAATATTTATATATATAATTTAAGGGTTTTTACTTTAAAAAAACTACAAATATAATTTATATATATATAACAATTTAAAAAATATGCATTGGTTTAAAATAAAATATAATAATTTTCACTATTAATTAAAAAATTAATCCCTTTACAAAATCATAAATGTTAAATCAATGTTAAATTTTATATGATGATTTAAAAAATTAATGTTATTTTTTAAAGTAAATTTTCAGAATATTCTAAAATTTTCCTTTTGAATTAGTTACCCAATTTATGAGTTATCCACCTTTCAGAAAACTGGAGTTTTGTGTTTTATTTCATATCATTATTATTTTATTTTTTATCAATAGATATCCATTGAAATAATTTGTCCATTTATATTATAGAAATTGTTTATAAATTTGTAATTCCTATTAATAAATTCCAAATTTAATTAATAGGTTATACTCGTAATTCTTAAATAATAAAATTTTAAAATAGTATAATGCGTCATTTAAGCCATGTGTTGTGTGAATTGAATTATATCAACTAGATTAATTAATTTAAAAAATATATAACCTAAATTATTAGGATATATATTCCGTTATTTTCATGGATTTTCATGTCATACATTCTATCAAATCTAATTTCCATATTTCAAAATATCACGATGTCACGACAACCACAACAAATGTGAACCACTACACACAACACATCTCAATTTTAACAATTTTATTTCATTATATTCATTAAAATAATTCCCATTGTATGGTCAAAAAAATTTAATTCCATGAGAAACCATTCCTTTATCTGGATATATATTCTTATCCATTTCAATACAAAGTGTCTCAAATCAATAATTAAAACAATGGCCACTTATTAATTCAACAAAAAATATTAACAATTATCATTATACGACTAATCTAGATAGAATAGTAAAAAATGACTGAAAAATATATATTTTCAAGTAAATAGAATAGATTAAAATCAGTCCCTTTCTTCCCCAAATATTAATTTAAAAAAAATAATTTTGTTTGTCCTCCTGGTGCATAGAATTTTCCCAAAGGAAGTAAAAAACCTGATATTGACATATGTTACTATAAAATATAATATATGAACAACCTATTCCTTTAAAATTCATAAATTAAGAACATACAAAGAACAAAATACAACCCACCTCCTATCATAAAAAAATCACAAATATATTCCAATGAATATAAAATCCACCATAAAAATACCAAAAATAAAGGATACCTACCATCATTGTGAAGTCATAGAAAGAAAGGGAAAATAGTTAATTTGGGAAAATTTGGTCACCTTATCCATATGTAATATTATCTAAATGATCCAATATGGACCATGTGGTTTATAACAAAAAGGTAGGTGGCTTGTAATTTGGAGGATGAGAATAGGGCAGCTAAGAAACAAGGAATGGTCTAAAATTTAAATAAAAGGGGTTTTAATATATTATTAATAGATATTATATAATGATACTCACCATGATTTGTTGAACCACAATAACACTATTTTGAACCCATATCAATGCACAATATTAGGCTATCATGCGAATTCTTATTTTCCCAACAATTTTAAAAACAAGATTTTGCCAATAATATTCCCTCTGAAGTGGTGTTGGTTATAACATTTTGGTTCCTCAAATGTCTATTATAGACATCCAAAATAGGATAATGGTGAATCCATGGCCATTTACCCCTAAAAATTCCCATGTATATGGTTTGGTGTGATCCTATTGGTTGTTTTGGTCCAGTGATACAACAAGGTACAAACTCAATGTTCCCCCTCACTAAGCTTTTCAATGATTTCATGGAAACATTAATTGACAAATAGACCATCATATCCTACCCCATACATTCCCTATGACATGGTCAGATATCCCAGTTTACATATGGGAGAAATTAATCCAAATAACCTTATAAAATTTAATTATATTCTATTTTATAATCCATGGTGTATTTAAGAAGGAAAAACACTACCTCAAACCATTGAAATACCCGCAAAATCACATAAAAAATCTCTAAGTCTCAGAAAAATATACAAAAATTGTCTCTAAGTCATGTTTCATTAAATCATATACCTCTCATACAATTCAAATTCTATAAAATACAAACCAAACCATGAAATGAATGAAATGGGGTCTAAAAAATCATCTAAATAGATACCTCCCAATGATTTAGTTACAAATAAAACATTTCAACCAACTCAAACCATATTCAATCACCCTCTCCTATTATCCATCCAAAACACCATTACTTATGCCTTTTTCCCCATTATTATGTCAATTACAACCAGCATGCATTACTATCCCCAAAAACATAAATATTTACAATCAACCATCTATACAAATATATTTTATAATTTGGATGAAAAATAATCATTCACATTGTGTTTAAAACATATTTTTTATATAATGTGACCAAATTAAAAGGTGTTTCCCTATTCAAAAAATTGAATAACTAATGAATATTGTCCATGAATGATTATGTCACATAAAATAAAACAAAATGTTTTAATAACAATATCATCTATAAAATACCAAAGAGAAAAATTATTAAAAAAATATATTATTATGAATTAATCTTAATATAAATTCCCATGTACTCTCCTAAAGTAAAATATTCCTATATATTATACAAACACAAGGAATGGTTTTCAAGAAAATTATTTTATTTGAATGATCATAGATCCATACTGGTCACTCCCTGAATGTCATGTTATCCTCAATACACAACTATCAAATGTAAATAACATGGGGGTAATTATAATTATATGAAAGGATCATGGATATATAGAATAGGTCATGGATCTTTTCAATCTATGGTGGAAATTCATACTGATACATATATGCACCAATATGAACAAACACTACAATGGTTATGAAATCCCAGTGATAAAGCTTACAATAACATAAAATCTTCTATCACTAAAAACAATGTGAAATATTTAAAAACAAATGGTACCTAAAAACAATCTACTAGGGTATTATCCAATGGTTGGAATAACAATTCATCAAATCATGAACCCTCATCATCATCTAAAAAAGTAATTGATCCTCTTCTTTAGTTATTTTCACCACATAAGATCAATGTATAAAATATTATCCAACCTCATTGAAGCATAATAAGGATCAATATAGGATCACATTAAACAGCTCAAATGGATCCATAATGATGGATCAGTGGTATTTTATAATTAATGAAAACTCAAACAAAGGTTATTTTGTTCCCCAAGATCCATTGAAATCTTAAATTCATGATAAAAAATACACCCCAACATATAAACGGTTCACTTCATCAATCTACCCATATGATGGTGTAAATTAATGTTGATTCAAAAAAATGTTAAAAAGGTTTGTTGAAATCCTTTCATAACTTATTATGTAAAAGGAAAATCTGGATCTGAGATGATGTTCAACGGAACTCTTTGGATCGGGATGACCTCATCCACAATCCTTATCACCAAAACCTCATCATCACCCGCTCATTGATTTGTAGGAATTCTAATGAGTCCATCGACATACACAATATTACCTTGATATAATTTTATCTACAATGATACATGGGTGGTCTTGTAAAAAAATTATATTGTTATGCCTCTCACTTCCACTCAAGGAGATCCAGGAGCTCAAAACCCTCTAGTAACATTGTTTTTGGAAATTATCTACTGGAAAATCACAAACCAATATATAAACTTTAACACATTAAATTTCATCTTGATCAACCATAAATGTTATATCAAGACACGATGTACGTTAGATTATCCTTGGGTGTACCACTAATGGTGAGTTACGAATCTCATGATGGAATTACTTATGCATCCCTTGGGGAAATAATAGTTTCCCATAAATTAGCATATTGTGGTATCCATCCTCTAATAATCATTGTGGAACATCACTATGGGTAAAAACTCAAAAAATACCTTTGCCAAAATATTATCTCAAAATATTTCCTCAAATTATTTATTATTATTTATTTTACTCTCATTTATAATAAGAAACCACTTATATCAACAAATCATTACATGCATGGGTTGATACAAAATATATTATGTCCTTCCAATAATGATGGGAATGTTAGAAAACAACCGTAAATTACATGCTATATAGTAAAACAACCATGATATTTTTATTTTCCAAGTTGTATCAGTTATCAAATTAGTAGTCCTAATGATTATACATCCTCATATATTGTCAAATATTTATGTAGTGATAGATAGAAATTTAACTCATTCACTAGTGATAAGAAAATACCACCAAACCTTCTCTGATGAATTAGTTTCTCCACTTCTTTTTTGGTAACACAACTATATCTTACACCATATCATGCGTGTATTAGTTACATTCCCAGAAACATAAAATCCAAGACTGAGAAGAGACCATAACATTACACTACATCAAGAGGAATCATAATTAAAAATAGGAAGTGCCATAGAAAATATAATACATTTCCCCTAATTATAGTAAAAAGCATGGTTAGACTGATTAGTATTCCATTTTGTAGTCAAATGATCTTTTCCACTAATCATTTGATATAAAATATTTCTTTCTCTTTATCAAAGACATCATTGGGGACACAATCCATGAGAAATTAGTCATAAAACATTAGTTAAATCTCAAAATATAAGTACCTGACCTTAAAACATTACATAATACTGAATTAAATGTATCATTTCCATTGAGTATCTTTTCAGGTTTAGATTTTTAGATAATTATTCCATAACTATTACATATCAACATGAAAATTACACGTAGACACTAATAATTTGTATCCATTTTTTTCACTAAAAACTCTTAAAAAGAAACATGTATAGTTCCATGTTTTAGAAAACATGACTTTTTCTTTATCACATCCTTGACCCTATTAATCTTGAGGCCCTATGGGACACATTTAAAAAACATGGTATGTGTCTAAAAAGTGTAGTAAGGGTTATAAAATAAGGATTAAATACATTAGCACATTAATAAATACAAACCAATGAAACTATAGTTTTCAATCATAACATACCTTATAAAATCATAAGATTTTTGAATAACACACATAAATCATAAATCATAAAGATAACTTGTGGCATAAAAAACATACTTACATTATAGCTATCACAGCTACATATGGAGTTACATTGGAATACCCATCACAATATATTACCTAAACCTATTAGGAAAATCATTCATGTTTACCTCCATCATGCTACCCAATACATTGGAGAGCTATCTTGGGCTAACCATCCCTATGTTTATCACGAAACTACTTGTATACGTAAATAATGCCCAAGAACCATAACATAATCATAACACATAACACATTGATAAATGAATGATAACATTTACACAATAAAATTAGAACATATCATTTCAAGATATTGACATAATCGATTTATTGTCAAATCCATTTAAAAAATTCAATAATGTTATTTTTGAATCAATGTGTACCATACCATTTGAATCTTTTAAATTAATATTAAGATCAATACAATCATTCCCAGATAAATAAATCCTTAAAACCATTTTTAAAACATGGACATGAATGAGAAATATTTAGAATAATAAATCACTAAAACATTTAAAATGATATTTTAGATAAAGATTTCTTAACCAAATGAGTGATTCTTGAATACAAATAATTGAGGAATTAAATTTAACAAAAACATTATAATATCGTGAGAATAAAGGAATTCATGATATTATATGACAAAGGATATTATATACACCATATAAAGGGGAATTAGTGCATAACAACAATGATGACTCAATGAAATATAAATTGAGACGACATACCATATAATGATGGTATCCATAGATTAAGAATAAATAGATTACATATTAATCTGTGAAAAATGTAAATACAGCAAATATTATTTGATATTATGTCTAAAAACATCAGAGTTCATTCACATGTATTCTTATCACGACATTGTCATGACCCATCCCCCGGGGCCCGTGTCGTGACTACCCCAAGCCCTCCTACTATAGGCTAGGGGATGGCAACTAGCACCAAAGGCGGAATTCCCAAATATTGGGAAAGAATTGCCTTTATAACCTGAAATGCACACAATAGAGAACACAACTGGATAAAAAACCCTATGTAAACTATATAACAAAAGAGTGCTGAAAATTAAAGGGGCCGAAAATACATGCGCAACTATTAAGTACAAGGAACTAGAAATACAAGTACAACTGAAGAAAGGAAAAATAGTAGTTGGGTCATCCTCCGTGATTCCAACCTGAAGGGTAGTTACAGATATCCTCATCAGCCCTCCACATCTGTCAGTCTCCAATGTGTACTGAATCGTCATATGGTCTAGCTCCGGGTACTGTCTAGTCCTAGTACACTCAGCCTCAGTCACCATCGTCTGTCATCTGCAACCAACACAATGAGGTGCAGGCATATCCTAGGAAGGGGTGAGTATAACGATACATAGTAGGGACCCCAAGACCCTCAAGGTCTCACAAAATCCAACAAGGAAAAACCAAATGGTATGAATTAAAAATATAACCCCACTTATGTATATGCCTGTACATATATAAAAGTTATCAAGTACCCCATCTCAATCATGATGTAAACACAAAAGTTACTGACTCATCTCAACTAGGATTTTTATTCACATTATCGAAACCATGACAGCTAGAGAACTCCTGCTCAATCGAATACAGTGGGTCTGCTGCGACACCGTGATGCTTCCCACTAACCTTGAACTGATGAAGTACTCCTCTTGTCGAGTATCGTGGGTCTACAATGTCACACAATGGCACTCCCCACCATGGGTCTGCCACGTCACCAAGGTGTTATCCCTAATAGCCTTCATAGGTACTCCTCTTATCGAGTACCACGGGTCATCTGCCACAACTAGGATATCCTCCGTCCTGGGTCTCCCGAGAGACCAAGGCTCTCCCCACTAGGAATTCGAGACACTCCAGGTCGAATCGGTCAGTAGTCGTTATGTCTCAGAGAACTACTAGATCTCCGCATTATGCTCCCTCGTCACCAGAAGGATCTGATCCACGATCTACTATTCGATACTCCAACTATCATGAAGTCCCACGAAGAAGTATCTCAATGTTCTACCACATCATTAATGTCTCAATGCAATAGACGTTGAGTCAATCGGATGCATGTTCTATGAGTTATTAGCCTTTTAGTCTCGGGGGCCCGGTTGGATTCACGCATGATCCAACCTGATCATGTTTCAACTATACCCTAAAATCTAGTGGGATATACTCAAAGGGACCGCCAAACTCCATGATAACCAGTGCTGCTAACGATTCGTCAAATAGACGTCCGGTGCTAACGATATGGCCAAAAGAAAGTAAAGGAGTCGGTATTAGGCCTAAGTCAGGTCCGACTCGGTCAAACCGACCCGACCTGACATAGTCTGGGCCTACCTGGATTGGGTCATCCTGGCCTGACCCATTAGGTCCAGCACGTCTCTTTGGGCGGGCTGGCCCATTAGGTTCAGCCTTGCCTGGCAGGCCGCGAGGGCTGTTCGGCCTAGAGGGGGTCGCGTAAGTGGCTAGTCCCGGGTGGTCAGGGCCGGTTCGGCTTGGCACCGTGGGGGGAACAACTTGGGTGGATTGTCCTAGGGGGCCGGCTCGTCCGAACGCCATGGGGGCATGGATCAGGTGTCCGGTCATCCGGGAGGCTTGTGGGTGGCGAGGATGTTGGGGGGAGACCGGGCAGCCGAGAGATTCGGCTGGGGTGGCAGAGCCGGTTCTGTCGAAGTGCTGTGAGGGAAACACAGGTTTCAGAGACTATAGGTAGCGCAACCATTGCATATATCCTTCATTACCTCATCGTTTCCTCTCCAAACATCACAAAAGAGAATGAAGGAGGGAGACAATCCATGTTAGTTTGGTCCGCACCCTCCGCGTTTAGGGTGATAAAAATAAGTTCATAAGAACAAAGCAGAACAACCCACCTGCAAAAGGAAAACATTCTCACACATAGATTTGAAAGAAAGGAAGAACATGGAACTTAAATGAAATTAAACCCCTACCCTGATCGTTGTTCATCAATGATGTCACTGGGAAGAAGACAGATCGTTGGAAAAAGATGGATGTTGGCATTTTCTTCAATCGTCGGATTATGTGTCTGCTCGTCATAGTCGAGGACCTCCTACGTCGAAAGAGGTTCTGAGGAAGAAAGTCATGATGCTCATCGCTGACATTATTTGTTGGATGAACTCTTTCTTCTTTCTTCTTTGGGGAGAGATTTTCTCCCTAAGCTCTCTCCTCTCCAAATTTCCACCAAGAAGAAATTTCCAATACAAACAAATTGATTATGTTTATTTATTATATAATCATTGGTACAAAATTTAAATAGGATAGAAAATTAATTGAATGTGTTGGATGAACTAATTAATGAGGCGGATTTTTTATAATTAAGTGTTAGGCGAGTTGAAGGGGCTCCCCTACACTTAATGGTAGTTTGAAGGATTCTCACCATTAATGGGGAGTTTCAAGGGGTTTAGAAACTTGGGTGGTCCCCACCATAAAAAACATGAAGAGGAGGATAGGTTCCGGTGGGACCTACCACCATAACCTCTCATGGGAGATTAAAGTGTGGTGGTCCCGACCTCCAACCTCCGTATGAAAAATTTGACAAACAAAATAAAAATAAAGCTATACAACTTTATTTTTATTTAATTCTTTCACTAAAAACCCAAAAACTATCCTTTATTCTAGACCCACTGCTGTCGAGGAGAAAGTAGCCTTAAGTAAATACCAGGGTTGCGAGTTAAACAGTGCCCTTAAATTTTAATTCCATGCACTGATTAAAATGTTATAAAACCCCACTCATATGTTTACGGAACGTACCAGAACAAAACTTTAGAAATTGAATCCAGGCACTCCAGGCCTCAGAATCACACCCCGTCAATTTTCACAGACTCGAAAAACTCTAATGTTTTATTAATAAAAAATTCATGGAAATTCCATGTCTTTACATACATAATAAACAAGTAGAAGTTCAACCCAAAGAGATGAAATTGGGTTTATAAGTTCCCTTACAGAAATTCAACAGCCTAACAATGTTCCATTAAAACTCAAAAAATGAGTTTATTTGAGAAAAAAGGGTATCTCATCACATGAAAATAAAATTTTCAGCAATATAGATATGTAATAACATATACGATCATAAGAAGAAATAAATTATAGACATAACAAAAACAAGTCATTAAAAAATAGGATGGTGAAAGGGTCCCTTACCGATTAAGTAACATACAGAACATATGCTCCATGAAATAAAGATCATAAAATAAAGATGTAAATAAACATACATTAAATTATATAACTCAAATAATAGAATCATGGGAAGTACATACACCACACAAAAGGAAATATTGGAAAATATAGCATGAATCTCATGAGAATAAAAAGTGAGATAAAAACCCCTTACCATGTTGTAATCAATCAAGTCATATGACCAAAAATTAAAAACAACCAAATGATTCATATAATACAATGAATATTAAGTTAATCATGATAATATATATCAAATGGCTGTTCAAAAATCACCACATGCAATAAATATGTGGTGAATAATGGAAATGTCACAAAATTAAAAGTGAGAAAAGAAACCCCTAACCATATGTCTGACTTGAATCGATCGTTCTTTAATCACCTGAATAATAAACTAAAGTTAATTTATACATTCATACGAATATTTTTCACTATTATAATTTTTTTTATATCAATTATTAACTTTCTATAACAATTATGTAAATATTTCAATTCATATCAGATATTTTGTCAATGTTAGGAACATGAGTTAAAAATGAACTTGTTATAATTATAAATTGTCCATGTGGTAGAAGTTACATTATATACAGAACTATATTAATGAATTAGATATCAAATATATGATATATATCTAGTATATATATATATATATATTTAATAGTACATAACATTTGTAGATAAGATATGAAATACACCATTCATGGAGATGGTAAGACGTACATAGGAATGAACACTACTTTCATTAATATTTTGTATTTTAATAGAAATAAAAATTAATTATACATAAATATATTATAATTTCAGTATAATATAATATATAATTACTTTAACTCAATCCTTTATACATCCCACATATGGAAATAACTAGTCATATCATTTTGAGGGTGCAGTAGTCTACTTTTTCTTAGATGAAATTATTTTGTTTACACATATAGGAAAGCATACATGTATGATGGTAATGAAAAATTACAGAGAAATATAAAAAACATAAAATAATATATATCATATATAAATATAGTACCATTATAATGGCCACCATAATAGGTGGTAGATGAAGACTGAACAATCATCGTTTCATGAGGCAATAGATCGTCATCTGAGGAAAGAGTATGTTCTTTACCCATTAGATGGAGTTATGTGTATGTGTAGTTATAATAAATATAATAACAACAACCTAGTATATTTAGTATAATGGTGTTTTTATATAATAATGGAATAAAAATAGGTTATATTGTTGGATAAATAAAATAAATCAAAATAACTTAAGAGAAGATGTTACTTTTAAAACGGGTATCTCCCTTTTGTTTGAAGGAAAAAGTTTAATTGAATTTACTTCTACCGAGAAGAAGGATTCTAGGAGGAGGATAGGGATATAAGGAGATTAATTGGTAAGTTGTTGGATGCACAAAGTGGATTGGGATGTGTGAGTAATGGGTTTGAAGTGAGGGATTTTTATAAGGTGGAGGAGGGGCTCTTTATGAATGTCTACAAATATTATTTTATTTAATAATTATTTGTGAGTTTATAAATGTCAAAAACTAATTAAAGTCAAATAAAAGATGAAAATTGTTAGAAATAAATTCATCCAATAAGAATTTTACAGGTTTTTTATATTGTTTAATCATTATAATATTAGTTATTTAAATCATTCATTAATGAGGTAAACACTACATCATTATTGTGTCATAAATATTATTATTTATTTGATTTCTAAAAATTATAAAAAACATATCATGATGTAGGAAATATTTTTATAATTTAGATGAATTTTTATAGTCTAAGATAGAACTTATATAAACCCATTTATGAATTGATTTACAAAAATATATATATTTAAGTAATTTTCCTCTTTACTTTAAACTAATTAATATAAAGTGTCATTATCACTCCAATGTGGATCAATGGGTTCCAAAAATCGACCCAAGGATGTCCATGGTCTAAAATTTATCAACCAATAAGATTAGAAAACAATTTAGGTTAATTTAATATTATTATAATATTATTTTTACCCTTATTTACCAGATTTCCCCTTTAACCATGGTAAATAAAATATTTACTTATGTAAATATTGAAAATGAATAAAAATAAAAGTTACATATTTGTAAAATTTGGACCTCATGATTCCAAATATGGAATCCATTTTTTCAAATTCAAAACACAGAAGGGGCAGAAATTAATTAAAAATTAATTGCGGCTGTGAAAATAAAAAGTGAGTTTTTATGAAATAATAAATATCATAAGATTGACACTTATTTATGTCCAATTTCAAAGTAAAATTACAAATAATGACCATCATTATATTAAATAGTATAAAAATAATATAATTAAACATATAAACAAATTTATAATATAATATATCTATATAAATAAATTATATTAAGAGGATGTCTTGAATTAAAATACAATATTTTATTTATTCATTAAAAATGAATTTTATAAGAAAAATCACAAAAATTCACCCAAAGTAAAATCTTATGTCTTGATTATAAAGGAGAATTATATTTGGTCAAATAGTACATATACAAGTGAAAAAAACCAGATTTTATGTAGGGTCTACATGAAAAGGTCGTAAATCGACCATTTAATGAATATTAGAGTATTTATTCTCAAAATAGGATTCTTTGTTATTTTAAGCCTCTAAATTTAATTTTACAAATTTAAAAACATTTAAACAACATATATATTCATATTGTAGTTAGTTCTATCCATTCTGGCTAATAAAACTACAAGGAGTTAACAACCATTTAATATAATATAATATTATTATTTTTCAGTATGACTCAGCATTGTGTGCAACATAAGATTTCAAGTAAAACCATTGTTGTGTATCTTGTATGCCAACGAAAATAGTATCCCCTTTAAAGAAAAATTAATATTTAACTCACAAATTTTAGTAAATATGAAAATGTTATATTCTTTATTTACATGGGATGCTAAATCCTTCCCCCCATTTTTGGGAATTTCATCCTCGCATTTTTTAAATTAGGTTTGGGAACATCATTGAAAGTCCCATATCGGAAAAAGAGTAAATAAAAATATATCATTAAAAAAATAAAGAGAAATAAAAAGGTCACTTGGGATAATGCATACTAGGAATCCATGTATGAAAAACTGGATAGGGATGAAAAACAAACCATCAATGTTTAATATAGACTAGTAGAAAACATTATTAGGAGAAAGTTAACCTTAAGAAACTAACAAACTTGTGATGGGTTAAACAGTATTTGATTCCCCGATAAGAAAAGATTGTAGAAAATGATTTTATTTTAAGTTACTTTTCATTAATTTATGGAATTTATTTAAGAGATTTAATAAGAAAATAAGGAAACATACTTACTTTTCAGGTAGACTTTCATCCATTACTAGATTTCTACCACAAACTCACCTTTTCTCCAAACGTTGAGTATTCAAGATAACTTGTTCAAATTGAATGTACTATAATCAACTTATAGAGAATCACATATTCTAAAAAAGATAAAATATATTTTTATCATGTCTTTAGACATTATCCAAACCAAATTGGATAGTACATGATCAACTAATCCCCAAAACGGATAATCATTTACAAAAAGAAAAACTACTCTTAATCTCCAAAAATTTTAAAATAATACAAATGTTCAATAATGAAAATTAAGTAAACAATTTTCCACAAAATTATTCAAAGTATTCCAAACAATGATTGAAACCCAAATATTAGAAGGATTTCATCACATATTCTTCCAGATAAATCTTAACATTTATCTCCAAATAACTTCAGTTACTCTTAAAGTCTCATACTGAAAAGTAATTAAACTATGAAAATATTCTCTATGATAAGTTAATCATTTCCATAAATAAACTAAATCATCATCCATCTATAATATATACATAGATTCTTTGAAAATAAAATTTCATCCATTACTCCACAAATGTGATCACATAGTATTCTATTTCCGTTAAGCATAAAATGCTTAAAAAAGAGAAAACATCTTCTAAAATATACTTTATCACTTAATCTCCAAATCATATTCCTATATTATGTGTATCCATTTGATAAAACATAAATTCCAAGAATCAAATTATTCTTCATCCCTTAAATCATTTAACTAAAAATAAAAAGTCATACTAACTGGGGACATCATGTAGGCTTGTGGTAGGGGATGCACCCTTTCCACCCTTCAGTTGTGGGTTCAATTCTTGCAGCATTTCCAGATTAGACGAGTTGTCACCCATCTTATGGGTTATCATTTTTATAAAACTAAAAAATAACCCTAACAGATTTCAACCTCAAAGGATTTATTATACCATTCATTTTCATCCCAATACGTTAAGACCTCAACATCTAAATCCATGAAGAATTAAATTTACATTCCTTTTTTCTTTCACCTCAATATGATAAAATAAAAATATTCCAAATAGAAATAATAACATACCTTCATCATGGTGTTCATATGGTTTCATCGTCATCTTGTTCACATAGATAGAAGGTCCATGAATTTCAACAATGAGTTAGATATCCTTCAAAGTCATTTTCATCCTTCATCCAAATACACCATGTATAACTTGGGTCATGTGGGTGTTCGCAGATAAATAGTTTCGGAAAATATTATTGTATGACATATAATTTCAAAACATCTGATAAAACATGGTTTTTATAAAACATTCATACCAAATTTTAGTTGAAACTATAAATCAATGGCCCTTCTAAAATACCATACGTATGTTTTGAGATAATAGATTGTAAATAAAAATATAAATAGATTTCTCAAGTGTCTCCTTCTTCACCACCCTTTTCAAATTCATTATATGCGTAAAAATCTAGAGATACAGTAAAATATTTGAAAATGACTTGATAATATAAACCTTTTTTGAATATATGAGAATATTATAAAAATAGTATTTCATTAAATACCACCCATGGTCCACGATGAAATCGAGGTATAGTGGAGGTGATTGTTATCTCAAACAACTTCATAAAAGTGAGTTGTATTCTAAGAAAAGGTTCACAATCATCTGAACATGACATTGAAATAATTATAGCAAGATTGTCATCTAGAAGATATAGAAATGTTTTTTGATATCCTCCTCCTTCCATTTGTAACCGACTTTCCTTGATCTGAAAAAATTATAAAACACGGATTTAACTAAAATAATATACATTGGGACGAACCATGTGTTTAACAAAGACTCATAATCCCAAAAGTTTTCAAAACCGACCTCTAATAACAACTATAAGGACTACGCCTTAAATATTACATAATATTTAATTTAAAGTATAATAAACATTCAGTATCTTTTCATGTTTTGAGTTTTATAGAATTAGGACATCACAGTTACATATCAACTTGAAAATTACAAGTAGAAACAACTACTCAGTATAATTTTTTTAAAAAATAAAAACTATTATAAGGAAACCAGCCTAGTTCAATGTTTTAGACTATATGAATTTTCCTTGGTCTCATCCTTGACCCTCTTCATCATTATTCTCTATGGAAAACATTTCAAAAACCTACGATGAGCATAAAAAGCTCATCCATGGTTGAAAAATAAGGAATGAAATCACTAATCCTTCAATAAATACAAAACAATTAATCAATACTTTTCAATCAGGATATACCATATGAAATCATAAGATTTATGAATAACACATAGAAATAATAAATCATAGAGGTAACTTGTGGAATAAAAAACAAGAATACATTATAGCTATGACAGATACATAGGGAGTTATGTTTGAATACCTGTCATAGTATTTTACAAAAATCTCTTAAGAGATACATTCACATTTACCTCCGTCTAGTTACCCAATGCAATGAAAAGCTATCTCGGGCTCGCCCGCCCTAGGTTTATCATGGAACCAGCCGTATACGTAAACAATAACCAAGAACCATAACATAATCATAACACATAACACAAGAATAAAGGAAAGATAAAATTTATACATTCCTATCACAACATATCATTTCATGATATTGATTTAGTCAATTCTTTGTCAAAACCATTGAAAACATTTAATAATGATATATATGATTCAAAGTGTTCCAAACCAATTTGATACTTTTAAAAGAATTTTAATTCCAAAACATTCACATCCATATAAATAAATCATTAAATCCATTTTCAATACATGGACATTAATGAGAAATATTTATAATAATAAATAATTAAAACATATAAAACAATATTTTAGATAAAGAGTTCCTAACCAAATGATAGATGCTTGAATACAAATAATTGACGAATAAAATTTAATAAAAACATTATAATATCATGAGAATAAAGTTATTCATGATATAATATTCGAAATGATAGAATATACACCCTATGAAGGTGAATTGAAGCATACCTACAATTATGTCTCAATTGAATGTAAATTGAGACGAAATACCTTATAAAGACAGTATCTTTAGATTAATGACAAATGAATTACATAATTATCTATGAAAAGTATAAATATGCTAAAAAATATTGTGTATTGTGTGTAAAACAATAATTGGACATTCACACACATTCATATCATGACATAATCAACAATTATAAGTTTAACCTAAATAATTGAAATTGGGTTAAGACGTTCCATATAGAAATTCAACAGCCTAACAACATTACTTAAAAAAAATGATTTTATGAGTGAGAAAATGGTATCTCATCACTTTGATATAAAATTTTAAAAAATAAGGATATGTAAGAACATATCCAAACATAATAAGATGTTAATTAAAGACGTAACAAAAAATAACTCTTAAAAAGAGGAGGGTGAAAGGTTCCCTTACCGATTTGGTAACATACGAAACATACACCCCATAAAAGAAGGATTATAAAATAAATATGTAAATACCCATTAATTAAATTATATTACACAAAGAATAAAATAATGGGCAGTACATACACCAAACAAAAGTAAATAGTGGAAAATATAGCATGAACTCATTGGAATAAAAAGTGACATAAAAACCCCTTACCACGTTGTAATCAATCAAGTCTTATGAACAAATGTCAACAAAAAACAGATGAATCATAGAATACGATAAATATAATTATAATCATGATAATATATATCAAATTTAAGTACATAATACACCACATGCAATAATTAATTCTCAAACTATGGAAATCTCATGAAATTAAAAGTAAGATAAGAAACCCCTAACCATGTATCCAACTTGACTCAATCGTTATTTAATCTATTGAATAATAAAATGAAGATATTTTGTACATGATTATGAATTTTTTTAATATTATTATTCCTTTTATATCAGTTATTACTTTTCTATAAGATTTATTTAATTATCTGGGTTCATATCGGACATTTTGTCGATGTTTGGAAGTTGAGTTAAAAATGAACTTGTTATAATTATAAATTGTCCATCTTGTCAAAATTCCATTATCTCAAAAATTATATTCATGATTTAGATATCATATATATCATATATATCATGTATATATATGTATTTATAATAGTACATAACATTTGGAGATCTGAAATGAAATGCAGTGTTCATGGAGATGGCAAGTCGTACGTACGCATGAACACTACTTTCAATTCGATTTCGTATTTTAATGGAATTAAAACATAATTATAAATAGGTATATTATAATTAAAGTATAATATCACATATTATTTCATTAACTCCATCCTTTATATGTCTCACTTTTTTAATAAACGGGTCATATCACTTTGAGGGGGTGGTAGTCGGTTCTTCCTCGGATGAAATTATCGTGTTTACCCATATTGGAAAGCATAAAGGTATGATTGTAAATAAATATTATATAAGAATATAGAAAACAATAATATAATATATATCATATATAACTATATTTCCATCATAATGGCCACCGTATGTGGCGGTCAGAGAAGATTGAACAATCATCCTTTCGTGGGGTAGTAGTTCGTCATCCACTGAAACAGTATGATTTTTACCCATTAGATAGCGGTGTGTTTAAGTGTAGTTAGAATATTTCTAATAAAAACAACATAGTATATTGATTATTTTGGTGTTTTTATAATGTATAGGAATTAAATTATTTTAGGGGTTTGGATAAGAAAAATAAAACAAAATAACTTAAGAGAAGATGTTACCTTCAAATTGGGTATCTCTGTTTGGTTTGAACCAAAGGGTTTAATTTAATTACTGTCTGCCAAGGGGAATGCTTCTTGGAGGAGGAGAGGGATGTAGGGAGATTAATTTTATAGAGTTTGGACGAGACAATGGGTTTGATAACTATGGGTAATGGGTTATAAGTGAGTGCTTTTATATAAGGGGGAGGAGGGCCCCTTTAAGAATGTTTAAGAATATTATTTTATTATATAATGATTTTTAGGTTTCTAAGGGTCCAAAACTCATTGAAGATGTTGATATGATGACTCATGTTCGAAATAAAATCATCCAATAAAAATTGGAAATTTTTTGGATATTTTTTAATCATTATAATCTTATTTATTTAAATCATTCACTAATGAGGTAAACACTACATCATTATTGTGTCATAAATATTTTTATTTTTCAAATTTCATAAAATTATAAAAAAATAGCGATGTTTGAAAACTTATTACATTTAAAATTAATATTTATAGTCAAAGATATAACATATATAACCCCATTAAATAATTTATTTACTAAAAGATATATGTTTAAGTCATTTTTGTCATTACATTAAATTAGTTAATATAAAGTGTCATTATCACTCCCATATGGCTCCATGGGTTCCGAAAATAGACCCAAAGATTTCCATGGAGGAAAATGTATCATCCAATAGAATTAGGGAACATTTTTAGGTATTTTAATCTTATTATAATATTAGTTTTTACCCATATTTACTAGATTTACCCTTTACCCATTGTATATAAAATATATACTGAAGTAATTATTTAAAATGTCTAAAAATAAAAGTTACTTATTTACACAATTTGGACCTCCTAATTCTTAATATGGAAACCTTTTTTTCCAAATTCAAAACACACAAAGGGTAGAAATTAATTTAATATGAATTCTGTTGTAAAAGAAGATTTATTTAATGAAATAATAACTATCAAAAGATAGACACTTATTTATATCCAATTTCAATGTGAAATTATATCCAATGACAAAAACTGGATTAAATAGTAATAAAATAAAATAACTACCCATTAAAAAAATTAAATATATAATTTATCATTATAAATATATTATATTTAAAGGATGTCTTTAATTTAAATACAGTATTCTTCACTATTAATTAAAAAATTATTTTTATTAGAAAAATACCAAAAATTTATCCAAATTAAATTTTGATCTCCCGATTGTAAGGAAGATTTTTTTTCAAATAGAACATATTAAAGTGTCCAAATCGATATATTATTACAGTCATCCATTAAAAGGTTTTAAAACAACATTTTAAAAAATATTAGAGTATTTATGATAAAAATTAGATTATTTATTATTTTAAGCCTCTAAAATTTATTGAATAAATGTATAAACATTTAAGAAACATATATATTCACATTGTAGTTAGTTATTTCCATTCCCTTAAATATAATGTCTAGGAATTAACTCCCATTTAAAGTACTAATATATTATTTTTTTCCATATGACTCAGCATTGTGTGCAACATAAGATTTCAAATAAACTCGTTGTTGCGTATTAGGTACGCCATCAAACATAGCAGCACCTTTAAAAATAACAAATATTAAATTCAAAAATTATAATAAATATAAAATTGATATATTCATTATTTACCAGGGATGTTACACAAAGTCATGGGGAATCTATGATCCTAGACCACATTATTAGGTTTTGAGGAAGAAACAAATACTATAATCAAGAAAAGTTCCTTGGATACACCCTTTCAGACACCTCATGCTTATTAAAATTAACCCACCACAAAAAAAACATCCACTTTGAATAATTTACATGTATCATGTGGTGAAAAAGGACTAATAATGGATATCTATGATGTTTTAAGTTCCACACCTCTATATTCGAGTATATTAATTTTTCATTGATGATCATGGCCAAACAGTGGTCAAAAAACACGTGGAACATTTAGTCTATTTTCCTCTTGAACATAGATGGTGTGTTTAATCCACTGAATTAAATGACAAAAAACTCAAAGTACCTATACATTCACCAAACAGTATCCATTATGATATCTTCCTCTTTCACCTTATGTTGATGTCATCTATACCGTAGATCAATCATTGAAAATGAATATATCCATCTAAAATGATTGAAGATTTCCTTAATCCTTGGAAGTGGGTATTGATTTGGATTAATAATATTATTTAGTATTCAATAGATTATATGTTTCCTTATACTAATAATCTCATTCATGAGTAATATCATTAGTTAAAATCCTTGTTATATGCTTGGCCAGATAAATCTTTTATGCCTCATTTCATATATCTGGATACACTACTCCGATAATAATGTTGGTTGCATATAATAAGTATCCAGTAAAATTTAGTCAACACCTAGTTGAAACTCTAATTGTAACACCCCAAGAATTTAAAAATAAATTTAAATGCTTGAAACACTGCTTCTCTAAATAACGACAGCTTTTTTAAGGAGATGATTTTAAGCTATTCATTGAATATAATTTTCCTACTTTAGTGATTTGAATTTCAATAAATTGAAATCTATTGTTTCGATTACAATTTTTTATTTATTATAATAAGAAAAATACTATGTTTCATTATAAGGGACAAAAATGAAGCATCCCATCACCTGGCATCTTTCAGCGCGTCCAGCGTGAATCATCTCTGGCTTGACTACTTCCCTTCTTGGTTGCATGACCGTGTAACTACTGACCTTAGTAATTAATATATCATCTTACATTTTTAAAAAAAGTCCTAAGGTAGTGAGCTAATTAATTTTCCATTTATTATACATGTAATGACCATCTTTATATCTGTATTCATCTTGGAGTCAAAAGAAATTATTTATATAAGTGAGGTATTAATAACCTGAAAACTCTGTAGGATCGCTCATGTTCTCTCCCTTGAACTTGTGAAAATATCATACTAATGCACTCATGAGAATGTTTTATAACCAAAACTCACCTAAACATATCAACTAATCAGTCTTACCATTCCCAAATATGTTCAGGAATTAACACATTAATGTATAATAACATAATTGGAAGCATATATGTAATGGTTACCTTGAAACACATCCCATTTATTTTTCACTCTCAAACCACATATTCATTCACACTAACACTCTTCTAACTTTCATAATAATCAACACCACAGATACATGGGTAGCAACAACACATTTATCTTGATGAAAACTAGTCAACTACATTATTCTATGCACCCCACACACAAATGATCATAATATCTGCATCCTCCCATAACCATTTCTACATCACTATATTAGTAAGATATCATGAAAATTATTTGAATTAACCTAATTCCCTCTAACTATTATCAACAACCCCCAATACACACCACCTAACCAATATCTGAAAACAAAACCATATATTCACTATAACCTTAATCCATCACATCTCATGCACAATACACTATCCTAGAAGATAGATATTGATAAATGTTGTATCTGCCCATCCATCCTCCCCATCTTGGATATTGTAAAAAACACCACCACCATAGAAAAAAAAATTTGTTGTCAATACATAGTTCTAGATCTAGATGGAATCATTCTAGAAAACATAAAAAAAATTATACAATATTCACACACAATACTAGATTAATGGTTTATAACTGTATTACCATCTATTGGTCAATGTAGAAGGTAAAATGTAAGGATGGAGAGAATTTTCATCTCTAAAATAATCTAATAAAAATAAATGGAAATATTAATCCATAAATTTTTTAATAATATAAATTTATTATAATGTTGTAATGGATAGTGTGATAAATAAAAAATTAAATTTCTAATAAAATGTTTAACATCATTGTTGAATATATGAATAATCATAGAAGAAAAATTATGAATGATTTTTTTTTCAATCTATATGTATAGAGATTAAAATTATTAAATACAGTAAATGCAAAAATCATAAATTAAATATGGAATAAATTTTTATATAGAAGTTATTAAATAGATTAAAATATGTCCCTACGTCTTGAAACTCAATTTCTGTGGGATTTAATGTATTAGTACAATGTAACTACTTTTATTCATATAGCACCCCAATCTTCCAAGGTACATTTCCCTTTGAATAATGCAATGGCTTGCATTGTACGCAACATCAAGATTCTAACACACCACAACCAATCAAACTAGACGTTATGAATAGTAATACATAATTTTTGAAATTTTATAAATGTTATCCATGAAAATGGACTTCATTTGTGGATTTGGAATAACTAATTTAGCCTAGGGTGAAATTTTGGTACTTTTCGGAAAAAAATTTATATTTTGATGAATAGTGAAAATTACTAAATTTTAATTAAAAACAATATTTTTAATAAAAATAATTAATAGTGATAAATTATGAATTTAAGTGGTTTTAAAGTATAATTAGAATATATATTTTTACCATTTAATACAATTTTGGTCATTGGACATAATTTCACAATTAAACCGGACATAAACAACTATCAATCTTTTGATAGTTATTATATCTTAAAAACACGCTTTCTGTTTTGACAGCAGAAATTAATTTTAAATTAATTTCTGCCACTTCTGTGTTATGAATTTGGAAAAATGGATTCAATATTATGAATTATGATTTCCAAATTGTGTAAATAGGAAACTTTTATTTTTAGAAATTTTGAAGAATTACTTTGGTAAATATTTTTATTTATCGTGGTTAAAGGGTAAATCCGGTAAATAAGGGTAAAAAATAATATTATAATAATACTAAATTATCCTATAAAATGTAAAAATTATATTGGTTGATAGATTTCTGACCATGGGAATCTTTAGGTCAATTTTGGGACCCCATGGATCCACTTGTAAGTGATAATGACACTTTATATTAAATATATTAAAATAAATACAAAAATGACATAAGCATATATCTTTTAGAAAAACAACTTTTACATAAGGATATATTTGTTGGAATTTCTACTATAAATATTCCATAGAAATCTAAAACGATTTCCTATATAATGGTATTTTATTTATAATTTTTAGACATTTAATACTTAATATTATTTATGACACAATAATGATTTAGTATTTTCCTTAATAATGAAAGAATCAAATAATTGGTATTATAAATGTTAAAATTAATAAAATTTGAGGGTTTTGATGACATACATGAATTATATTTCTTAATATGACATTATGGAACTTTTTAATGAATTTGGGTCAAATTAATAAATTTGTTAAGACTTTAACAAAAACCAATTATTGAATAGTGCCAAAATTGACTGAAAAGAGTTTTTAAAAAATATATTATATTATTAATTGATATTAAATTCCTAAAAATCTAAGGTTTGGAAGAGAGACTTATATCATGATATTTGTATTATCAAAGGAAAACTTCTGAGTCTCTTGGATTTATGTAGTATTTTTATTAACTATATAGTATAAAAATACAAAGTGACATGGTAAATGTTAAACTAATTTTCTAAGAGTTAAAACTAAACGATAAGGTTAATTTAGTGACCCAAACCTATCTATAATCTATTTTTTGAGTTTTTTCGACCTATACCCATCTTATACTTTAAATAATCTACTTTGGAGCCATTAGAAACCGAATATGAATTTATTATAAAATAATATTTCTAGATTTTTCTAAGGTGCCCCTCCTCCCCCTTATAAAAGGACACCATTTCTAACCAATTATTCACACATTAACAGCCTTTTGGATCGGCCAATCCCTTCCCAACTACTCTCTCAACGTCCATAACTTAAACCTAGAGGCCTTATTTTGATCATAAAGCCAACCTATGGAGCTTTTTTGATCAAATTAAAAGGAAGAACCCAAAGAAGAGGTAATGTTTTCACCACCATTTTCAAGTTCATTTCTTCTTAAACTTCTTCTTTCTTTGTCATTACCATTCTAAAATAATAACTACAGTATATCCTATATACATTGATATTATTATAAATATGTTACAACCATATTCAGTGTTCTATCCATCTTTTGAAATACATGCCACCATACGTGCGTACGTACGGCTTACCGTCTCCACGTCGTGGTGTAATTGTTATTCGATATATTATTATTTGGATGGGTATAATAATGATGTGTAATTCATTTAATAATAAATATAACATGATAATGATTCTTTATATATGATATACCATTTAATTATATATTATTTTAATATCAAAAGAATGATATTGTCGCTCGTGCGTAAGTACGGACTACCGTCTCCATGAACGCGATGAGATTAATTCCCCATCGTATCCATTCAAGTCTAATTATCATTTGATGATTAAAAATAATGTTTAAGGACTTGAAATCATTATTTATAGGAATAATATACAACTTACCCATAACAAACATGACTTATTTAAGAAAACATATAAAATAAAATGAGTAAGTTAACACCCAAAACGACGATAATACTAAGATATCATTAACAAGACAATGTTAGAAGATCATATATGACATCATATTAATGTATATGATATTTTTATAATTCAATAACAATTATTTGACCATTATACAGGAGGCTAAACTACCCTTGACCAAGTAAAATGTACAAAGTAAGGGGTTTCTTATCTTACATTTCATTCCATGAGATTTCCATTGTTCACCACTTATTTATTGCATGTGGTGTGTGTACTACCCATGATTGTATTAATTTTGTAATATAATTTAATTTATCAATATTTACATCATCATTGTATGATCCTTCTTTCATGGGTGTATGTTTCATAAGTTACCATATCGATATGGGAATTTGAAACATCAACTTCCACTCATTTGGCATTACGCATACTTCATTGATTATTTTACTCCAAGATTATGTGTGGAATCACTATTAATTAGATTATGTCATAATTTCCACTCCCCATTATGGGGATATAATTTTGTTACACATAATCACTCCATTGATAAATTCTCAAGTCATCGATATGAACTTGATAAGGGTAATTTTAACTCAATTTCCATTTATTGACTTAAGGATCTATTTCATTGTTTTTGTTTTTAAAAGAATATCTGTGAATGTCATTTGATTGTTTTACACATAATATCCAATCATATTGATTGTATTTATATTTGTCACACATAATTATGTCATTGAATTATCCTTAACCATAGGATACGACTTTTATGAGTGATTTCATCTCAATTTACATTCTATTGAGAATCTTTTGTTATTATACACAAAATCACTTTTATATGGTCTATATAATGTACTTTGACATAGTATATCATGAATCCCTTTTTTCTCATGATATTACAATGTTTTTATTACCTCAATTATTTTTATTCAAGTGTCTCTCTTTTTGTTAGGAACTCTAACTAAAATATCATTTTAAAATGTTTTAATGATTTATTATTCTAAATATCTCCCATTAATGTCCATGTTTTAAAAATTGTTTTAATGATTTATTTATATGGAAATTAAAGTTTTAAAATTAAAACACCTTTTAAAAGATTCAAAGTCGTATGGGGAACTTTGATTCAAAAATATATTTTTAAATGGATTCATGATAAGTAGTGTGACTTTTAAATGATTTCAAGAAAAAGGGGGACATTTCGTTCTAATAGTCTTGGTGATTATTTTCATCTATGTCAATATCCTTCATTATTCTCGATTGAGGATAATCTGATACAATAGAATCTTCTTTATTGTATCTAATGAGTTATGTTTGACTATGGATGTGATATTTTTATACCATTCATGGTTTGTGGATCAAGTATTGTAATTTCATATGCTAGTTTTAATACGAATGTTTGTGTTATATTTCAAAATTTTCATAAGAGGAACGCATTGGACTTAGTAAGTGACAGGTGAATCCCGCTATAGCTCCTAGATACATCGGTAGGTCTCATGAGACAATCTAATGTCTTGGCATAAGACCATTACAAAATATTATTTGTAGTCTTGGCATGAGGCCTTGACTATCTGGTTATGATAGTCTGGTATTATGCATTCCATCATTAGGAAAGTGGTTATTGATATTTCATGTGATTATTTGACTAGTATAATATCCATGTGAATATCTAAATGGAATCATTTCATTTTATCTTTGCCATATTATGCTGAAGTTCATGTTTAAAAGGATTGTGTTTTATCTATACATTACCTTAAATGTTTATGATAATTTATGAATGTTTCTGCTAAATTGTTATCCTTACTGAGCACCTGAGATCACCCCTTTCAATATTTTATTTTTCTCAGGATGTGAAGAAGTAATTTATGAATGACTTGAAGGGATAATATGAAGGGATATAACGAAAATATGTTGTTGTAGTTGTTTTCACGTTATGATGTAATGTAAAGTTTATTAATGTATCTAGTTATTCCAAGGCTACTAAACTAATCGGTCTTTCGATACTTGATCTTTCTTGTGATCATGACAATGTTTTGTAATAATACACCGACTCTGGGAAACTGGGGTCGGGTTGTTACAATTCAATATTAAAAAAACCAACTTAATTATATCATTTTAGAAATAAAATAGAATATAATAAAAACTATTATTTTAATATTTTAACTTGAATATTCAATGGGAATATACCTTACATTTTATTAGTTATGTAATGTAAACATGTGGACCACATATTAATTGTAATGACCAATAATATGATGAATATGGAGGAAAAGAGAGATATTTCATTTAATGAAATCATGTTTTAAATTATTCTTTATTATCTGAATATAATATAGATAAAAAATAGGGGAAACTGAGAAAATGATGATAGTGAAAATATATTATAATTTAAACACACTCTATATTATATATTAGTGGTTTTATAAAATAGAACTATTTGGGAGGGATTTTCTGATAGATCCTATGAGATTATTGTTTCACAAGTTCATTGTTTGATCAAAGAACCCAATACCTCAATTTACAGCATTAAAAACATTTAAAAAAACACTTATAATTATCTAGTGTGTAATGAATTCATTGAAGGCCAAATTTATTGGATTACACCATCAAAAAAAGTAGTTGAACTATTGAAATGTCTTGCACCGTTTGCTAGTTCTCTAATGTTGGATGTTTTGGATTGGAATCCTATCAACCCAACCTGACATAACATACACCCATAGTTCCCCAACATAGGTCCATCATTTGCTGACAGTGTCCTTTTATCACAATTTTCATGGAGCATCAATAAGTGGCTACCCCACATTCATGAAAGGCCTTGTAATATTATTCCAAACTCAATCAATGTCATCAACAAGTACATTAATTCCCATTATGACATCATATTAGATGATTCCATTGTATTTATCAATATTTAATTTAAATTCATCATTTCATTTACTAAGAAAATGATTTAAAATTTTGTTTAGATATGTTTTAGTCAAAAACAGACAAAATTGGATACGAAAATGATAGTTTGTGATCATGAAAATATCATAAGATAGAGATATATACAACATCATTCGATTTCACATTATCAACACGTAGAATCGAAAACTCCACCAGTTTTAATAAAACATCAAAAAACATCACATTATATAATAAGTCTACAAACAAAAATCCCCATTCAACATTCTCTATGAATTAAATGAATTTCCATATTTTTATTTTACCAACTATCTTCAAATCCCATTCATTTTTTGTTAAAAAAAATAATTATAAAATATACATTTTGAATTTAAGGGTTCTTATATCATCCTAGTAACAATAATTTGGTTTCATCATAGAAATTTATTTCAAGTAATATTTGGAAAATAACCCAATACTAAAAAATACATATCAACCCAACACTACCCATCATCACATAATCCAAACCCTCTAGACGGCCACAACATATCCCAACAACTCAACATCAAAAACCACCATACTGGAACAATTACACACATTAAAACCACTCAACACATCAAATATTTGATTTATACATTTTTTTTAAAAATATCCATTTTAATATTTCAATATACATTCCAAAAAAATAAAAATACCATTACAATCCATGTAGTTAAATAAATATAAATTCATATAATTTTTCATGTACAGTCAAAAAATAAATAGGAACAATGAGGTATATAAATTCATTAGCCATAGAAAATAACAAATTTTAGTATATGAAATATTTATAGAGAATATAGAGAATTATTAAAGATATTAGAAAATCATAATATTTAAAAAAATCTAGTAACTTTTTCAATACCCCATCTGTTTCAAATAAAAATTATTTATCTTCATTATGTCAGTAAATACAATCATCTCGAAGAATGTGAAATTAATGATATACTCACATAAAAAACAAATTGAGGGTTGATGATTGAGCCCCAACCTCCATGAATATTTAAAGATGAAAAGTTGAAAAAACGATGATTAACCACTATATGTCTTGGATGAATCACAACCAAAATCACTCACCCATAAACCCCGCCCTATGAAATGATCCAAAAAAGAGGTTATGTCACACCATAATGATCAGTAAAATATATGACATGTGTTTGAAAGGGATAATGGGAAGAATGGATTTGTACCTTAGTCCAGATGAATTGAATCCAAATGATCCAATATCAACCATGTGTTTCAAATCATCAACAATGGCAACTGGATAAAGAGATGACCAAATGTGGTTCTAGAGAGTTAGGTGATTATTTTGATTTGAAAAAAAAAAGTGATGTATCAATCCCCATATTTTTAGATATTGATAAAATACCCTACACATAGCATGTTGACACCCCCATCTCACCATAGTGACCATTGGGCATCACAAGAGTCAATGCCCCCATGGGATATCCTCTATTTTTATTTTTTTTCTAGAAAAAATGATTTGACTACCACCATAACCTTAACCATGGCGTGGTCCAAGAGATAGTTGATACATTTATTCCATCCATGATGAACAAAAATTGAAATACATTTTACCCTTTTATATTCCACACTCACCATGAACAATTAAATCATCTAATCACCACATATTTCTTTTTTAAAATCTGTTACCTAGAAATATGCAACACTTATTCACACATCCAAAACCATTCCCTTCCCATGGTGTGTAATTTACCATAATTGTAACATAGGGTAACACCCAAAAGACCCCCAAACATAGATTCAAAATCTATTTTATAACTTATACTGTCCCCTAGATGTCCAGAACGCTACCAAAACACTCTAAATCACTATAATACTCTACCATGATATCTCTATGTAATAAAAACCCCAATAGAAATGCATAGATTAAATTTCCAATCACATAACTTTTGTAATTATTTATCAAATATGCACAAAATTATAGTGATGATAGAAATTCCATTAGAAATATCACACACACACACACTCACACACACACACACACACACACACATATATATATATATGTCATACCATATATGTAATTTTAAATATTAAAGGGTACTTATATTTCTTTTATATTTTGATAATAATTTGAATGGTAGATTTCGAGTATAAATTTCCATGAAGATGATTATAAATAACTAAATGTGTAAATGATATATTTTGGTTGTGTAATTATTTATAATGGATGATCATACATAAATAAAAAACGTAAATAGAATACATGAGGTTAAAAATGTAAATAATTTAATTTTTCATCTAAAAAATGAAACCCAGATTTAGTAAATAATGACAAAGAGAATATGATTAATTTATTAAGAAATAAGATTATAATTAAGGGGATAACTATAGATGCATATCCAAATAATAAAGGGGAAACCATTTTTATGGGGTTTGATTAAAATTATTTAACCTATAATTAAGAATGATAAAATGAATGAGATAACTTATCTTAAGATTTTAGGAGAACCACTTTATTTATTTCTATTTGACGAGTAATAGAATTAAGGTTGTAAAAGATTAGAGAATGAAAAAAAAGGAATGAAAAATATGGAAAAATATAAATATCTAGGTGTATAGAGGGAACATGTTGTGATGTATGATCTATGTATTTAAAAAGAGAATGTGTAAGGAAATATAGTGGTTGGTCTTAGAGAAAAGTGTTGAATGAATGGATGCAAATAGATAAATAACTTGGGGACATTTATCTCTATAAAATATTTAGTCCGTGAAATAATGGGAAATATATATGAATATCAGGATATATGGGGAAGGATGGTAGGGATGACAATTTTAAGGTATAAAAAAATTTGGAATAAGAATAATTTTGAAGAAAACGAATAAATGTGGAAGAGTAATCATTATTGATGAAAATATCTTTTAATTTAATAATATAATTTATTAATAAAAAATTATTCCAATAATAATTTAAATTCGTTTATATTTGTTTTTATCATTTATTTTAAGTATAATAAATAAATTAAAATTTATATAATATTAGAAGGTGTGACAACATATCAGTTTTAATTATTCCATTTTCGTTTTGATGTTATGCTTTTTACTATTTTTGAATACTAATTAGTTTCATTACCAAATAAAGTTAAAAATACCCAAAACACATGAAAACATATAAACCCATGCATGTGTATGTGATCTAACCTAACTGAAATGGTATGACCCATAAAATTTCATCATGGGTTTAATATTTGAGAGTTATTTATTAAATAAAATCATTTTTAAAACTCAATTAATAACAGATCTTCGCTTTTTCACTAATATCTCACCTAGTATATAACACTCCGTAATGGATTTAGATGTATTAAATATTATTAATATGATATAAGAATTTTATATTCAATATTTAAAATAAAATAAAATTTAATATGAAAATACATTTAATTTAATGAATATTATGTTTTCATGTGATTTTGTTCATTGACCTAATAGTAAATAAGTCTATTCAGGGTTTATCTTACTAGACGTAATTAATAAATATTTATGGGTTATTCAAGAGGTAACATGATTTTACAGACTCTTGTATATGTATACAAAAATACATATACACATATGTGTAGTATATTAAAATTATCTTTGAATGTGATGACAAAAAATGAATTTACAACTCCTATAGAGGGGATAAAACTTACCATTCATGGGATACATACATATATGGATTCACACAATATATATATATATATATTATAAATTTTTTTTAATACTAATATTATATCATTAAAATGTCTAAAAATAATCATACAAATTCATATGTCAATGTGGTGGTAAATATATAATTGATGACATCCCTTTATGTTGTAAAAACAACCACCAATTTGATGTATCAAAATTGGGACTGATATAATGCCTATAATATAAATAATTTATAAACACTATAATTTATAATAAATAAATTTATAAAATGTATAATTTTATTAGTTAGTTTTGGAATCATAAAAATTGAATTAGAACAGGGAAGTGGAAGTGATAAATATTTTAACAATGAAACATATTGCAGAGTTTAACTATTTTTCAAAGAACAATACTTTAATTACAAACTAATATCTTGAAGGGTTTAATTAGGGTGAGAGCATAAAATCAAAATGATTCCTAAGAGGGAAATTATGTGTTATTTGTAAAAATATTGTAAATTATGATAAATTATTTAAATTAAATACAATATGACGTAAAGGATATTTTATACGAAATGAGGGGGTATTTTAATGTAAAATAATGAAAAATATATTATTTGAAGTGAAAAATTCAATAGATCTAATAATTGAGACATTTAATCCAGATTAAATATAAATAATTATATATTTATATTTCTTTTAATCCCTTACATAATGTATTACTAATTAATGTAAAATAAATTAAACGAACCTAAAAAAAAATTTCTTAATAGTGAAAAGTATATTATTAGACATCAAAACTTATATTATTTGTCTAAAAATTAATTTTAATTATTATAATTATTTTTTTTATTCCACATAATTGGAGTTTGATGACCATAATATAATTTCTTGGTTCATTATTATATAAATATTATGTCACAAAACAGAATTTATTTGAAATTCATTTTTCTATTCACCAAAAAATCAAAAGATTTAGAAAATTTAAAAATATCAATCTAGGATAATTTTGAAATTCTAAATCATAGAATTACATTTATTTTATTTTAATATTTTGTAAATATATATTATTATAATATTAAAATATTAATATAAATTTATATGTTGAAAAAACAATTTTTAAATAATCATTAAAAATAGTTTTAACATTCATATTATTTGAGTGACTGATTTCGAAAAATAATTTTATTGAACAATATTATTTATATTTTATTGTTTTATTCCTAATAAATATTAATTAACAGTCATTTTAATATTCTAATGTTCATGATACTATTCCAACAGTCATGATATTATTAAAACAATCACGTGATTATTCAAATAGTTATATTATTATTTCAATGGAAATATTTCTTTTAAACATAATATAAATTACACATATTATTTAATTCAACATTTACATAGTTTTCTTCCTTTACCTCTATAAAAACATTATAAATTTTACATAAAAAATAATTTCTTTGATATGTTGTTGACATTTGAAATTCTTTTATGAGATCCCGACCCAATAGAATATGAATTTAAAATCATATTTTATTTTTTATTTGTCAAATTTTATTATTTATAATTTTCAATAATATATTTAGCATTAATATGTAGTATTTATGAATTAATGTTGTGGGTATTGTGAAATTCATGTTTTTAGTTCGATATACCACTTATTAAAAAATTATGGAATATTTTGGATTGAAATTTTTTGTTCAGTACTCATTGATTAATGATAATAAAACATTCGTTTCCATGTAATAGACGTTGATAAAACCTCCTAAAGTGAACATGAATTTGGGTGTGGAACATGACAATACCTACCTAAATGGGGGCATTCCACTGGTATATCGTGATATACCACTGTAATAACATCATCAAGGCTCCAGTATATCTACCCTCAAGTCTGAAACTTCTAATTTAGAATCATAAGTTATAAATTTACACGCACACAAACATATATATAAGTCACATAGAATAAATATATCATAAATAATTTAAATTATAATAAAAACCAAATTCATAAGACTCCACTAGAATATGTCATATCTATTGCATTATTATCATCATATACCAATATGTTGATTTAAACACCATTATATATCATTCATGACCAATAACACAACCCAAGACATTGAGTTAAACACATGAAATATATTTCCCCAAATATTGAGGTTTAATAAGATAAATTGATCTGATTAACCACCATATACATGGAATAAAATTCCTACAACTTCTATATACTCTAAATTATAAAGTTTCATATTTAACATTAACAATTATCCTTTCCCACATTGTCATTTTTAATTCCATAACTCATATAATTGTTTTATCAGGAGGCCTTCCAAATTTCTAATCATAATCTCAACATAACTAAAAATAATATTCATAAATATTCACTTGAGTTATCATAGTAATTTATTTAGGAACCTATAATGAGTATCAGAATATTCTCATAGTTAAAAATCAATAAATTGTAAAAGAATATCCCTCACTCAACATCAAATGGTATCTATCATATGGGGCTATCATTAAGCTTCATTCCCTCTTTTTTATCACTAGTATATTTTTTATAAATGCATCCCAAAATTAAATAAGATTATCTTGATCATGTACATAGGAAATATAACACTCCAAAAATTATAATATAATATACTTTTATACAAATTTGTATGTGATATGAAAGACCAATCATATAATTGAATATAACAACCGAACACATTATGACATATTCATCTTAAGATACATTCATTCATTCAAACAGAGTATATTACCTAACACATTGAGCTTATATTTCACTACACACAATATATTGTTTAAATCTCTCTATAGGGAACTTCGAGTTTTCCTTGTTTAACTTGTAAGAACTTGTTCCATTGAAATATTTTGTTACACAAATGATTGGGTTTTAGAAAACAATCATATATTATTTTTTTAATATGGAAATTTGTACCTAGAAACTATATTTGGGGTAATAAATAGTATTAATTATTTTATGGAAATATATATTTAAATTAGTTTGTTATAAATTTATTATAATTTAATATAATAACCAAATTACAATATAGTAGTTTTTTTTGAAAAGACCCATTTTTATGTTCTAAAGTTGTTTTATATTAAATTATTTAATTAATTACAATTACATTAATAATTACTAAAATTTATATATTATATATTCGATAAAAGGATTTAAAATTTATTGAACTGATTTCATTTTCATATGATAAAAACATACCCAATTATAAATATAAAAAATTGTATATTACAAAAGGCACTTGTGCTACTATTTAAGGATTCAATTGTCTTAAAAATTAATTTCAACAAATTGAAAAATTATAGATGATAAAATAAATTTTGTTTTTGAATTATGATAGTCAATATTTTATTATTTTGTATTTTTTTCAGTGATGTTTTTTTATTTAATTTATAGTGGAAAATAATGATGTTTAATTTAATACTAATATTTAATCTAAATATTTAGTAATGATTAATTAAAATTTATTTTTGGATCACATTATAATTAGTTTATTTATACATACATTAATATAATATAGTTTATTGGAGTGAATTTTTAGTTTAATTTAGATAAAAAAGTACAATAAACCTTTAAAAATTTTCATTTTAAAACACTGCTTTCTCCACACGTTGCTGAGATTAATTTTAATTTTAATTATAAATAATATTTGAGTTAATTTTTTAAAATGGGATTAATATTTTAGGAATGAAAAATAATAATTAATTTACAATAAAATCAACTTAATTTTCTTAAAAAATTATTTTTAAAATGACAACATTAATAATAGTGTTTCAGGTAAAAATTAGTTTAATTATTTGTTTATATTAGAATATATGGTGAAATAATGAAAAAACAAATATCCAAAAAACATTATATGGACATATATAGAGCTTATTCTTTCATGGATACAATTTCGTGTATTATTGGAGACTTTGGGTTAGTTAAAACATTGTTACACCTAACATCTTTTAAAATAATCCAATTGTATCTTCTCCCTCACTTATCAAAGTCCATCTCCTATACTCTCCAGTTGTCACATTAAAACTCCTTAGTTTAATTGAATATCTACCACATTAAAATTAATAATTCCATCCCATAATTTTGTAATAATTATTTTGGGAAATAAGGGAACCATATATGTTTTTAGTGCATGTTTAAGGGGAATAAAAAAAGAAGAGGTGATAGTTTTATAAATTTTATTATTTAAGCTACTTATCCATACCCTTAAAATAATGTTAAATCAAGATTACATATTAATTTCATACTACTCAATATATATTGTTAAAAAATTCAAATTCAAAGAATAATTGTAGATGGTTTATGAAGTCATCATTCATGTGTATGGCAGACTACACATCCTGAAATGTTGTCGTTCAATTTTCAATTACCACCCTTAAAGTTTGGGAATAATGATGGAATTAATATTTATATATTATATTTATTTTATTTATGTTTTTATTATACATATTCAATTATTATATCAATAATAACATCTTGTTTTCGATTTATGGGAATATAACAATGTCCATCCTGATTAAGGCATACTCTGGCCTCGCGAAGCACTGTGATTCATTCAGGATTTACATGGAATAAATTAAGGACATTTCTTATTGAAATTTGTGATTTATATAAAACAATAATTACTCATAATATATAATATATGTTCATATAATTTAATTTTCTTTCATTTAATCAGATAATAAAATGGAAACAACGTTCATGCACATATAAGACATACCGTCTCCATTAATAATGTATTTGATTTCCTATCACTAAAGATTATGGATTAATATAAATTCATATGTAATTAATATATTTTACATTTAAATAATTGTTTAAATTAATTATATGATGAAATCAAGATTAATGCAAGAGGTTTATTTAATAAAAATTAAAAACCTACTTGAAACACCAGACAATTAACATTCGTAATAATCAAAATTAAGAATGATCATTGAAAAATAAGTGATAATATTTTATAAAAAATCATAAATGATACAATACATTTTAATATTATAAATTTTAATTAAATAATTTAATTAAAAAAATTATACATTTAGTTTAATATCTTCTAACAAAATCCATGAATAAGATTATACATTTCGACTAAATTTCATTTTATTAAGGCGTGTTTTAATGTTATGCACATAATTAATTTTATATGATGGACATACATTAATTTTGAATTTAAAATCCTATATAACTAATTAATATTTATATATTTATATTCAGTTTTAATTATTTCTTATATGGTGATGTTAATTAAAATATACAATGTGGAAGAAAATGTATACTTCAATTTATTTTCATTGGATTATATTACATCCAAATTCTCGTTAATATTCAATGTTTTTTATTATAATTTATTTTCACTATATTTTATTTTATTTCAACATAATTATGTGTTTTTGTAGCTTATTCTTATAATCTATTAATTAATTAACTCTCATGTTAATGTTATAATCATTTTAACGGTTTGGTTCAAAAAATCAATACAATCGTTATTATTTATTACTGAATTTCGATAAGTTGAAATTACATAATCATTATTTAATAATAAAATTAATTTTATTCTCATTTGGATACTAATAATATTTTTCTAGTGATTGTAGCATTACATACTATTTATTACATAAAATTGATGAGAAATGTTATTCATAAAATTTTAATTCATTTCTCCTTTTAGTCTAAAATTTAATTTATTCCAAAACAATTATTTATAAAATATTCAAATAGTTTTTAAACATTTAAAATTGAACTATTAAAATATTTTTGACCCATTTTTTATTATTACAAAATCATTTTAAATGAATCTTCTTGTCTCCTTCCAAATAAAGAACATTTCATAACATTTTACCAAGAAAATATAATGTAATCTATGGCTTGTATCGAATTCCCCACAGACATGACCATCATATATTCGAAGACATTGTTTAATTTTTATTACATTATTTATAAAAATAATTAATGTGATTTTCAATGGGGAATTAGCTTCAATTTATTTCAAAATTGAAATTATATTTTACATATGAATATTTTTGAAAAAACTTTTTTTTTGTATTTCTATTCTTAAATTAGAACACCCTTTATTCTTACACTTATGTGTATATATTGTCACCATGGTTATTATTCTTCTAGATGTTTTATGAATATTAAAAACAAGTATAGTATTGAATTTCACATCATTGTTTCATTTTAAAATATTAACATTCAAGTTATCATTAAATATTAAATTTCACATAAAATAATTATTATTTATCAGGTCCATTCTTATGGTTTGAAACATTTATAATATATATATACATGTTGTTTTACTATGAAATTAATTTAGTTGACTATGGAAATGTTCATAATTCAATATCAATCAATTAGTATGTATCTTTCAATATAAGGTACATTATTTATAAATATAATTGTTAATTAGACATTTTGATTATTCTTTAGACAAGAAGACATGGATGGGGCCCGAATAATGATACCCCCTTGATGAATTTGTTATCATAGGTGAAGAATCAGTAGGATAGACATGGTTAAATGTGTAGATACCCTTAAATTACAATCCTTTTGGGAAATTAATCATGATGGTAAAGGTGAAATTCATCTAGGAAAGCTGAATTCCAATAATTAATCATTTCATTTCACTCAAAATTCTATTATTAATATCTAGACGACATTCTCTATGAAATATAATGGGGATTTATTTAATTATATAATAATTAATTATATAGAATGTTTGTTTAATTATTTTCTTTTCCATATTGCTTAATTGTAATCTAATTATTTAAATTTCATGTTTTCATTGTTATTTTCATTTCCATACTAATTTTGGATTATCTGAATATTTAAGTGGAAAATGTTTCATGTTATTTACATTGCTATATTTATTATTCTCATTAATTGACAACTACATAAAATATAATAAATAGTTATTTTGAATTTCAACTCCCACTTATTAGGTTTCCTTTTCATATTATTTGATGATGTTTGTTTTTACTTATAGGAAGTTATATTGTAGTTGGGTTAAAGTTATTCTAAATAAAGAAAAAATTATTATGTTTTGAATTTTCAATCCAAATGTAATAAAATAATAATTTACTTATTTAGTTTAAAAGGTATAATAAACTATTAGCTCTTTTGGGATTTGATTCTTGTATCTTATATCAATAGAATTATAGTAGGCACTAACATTGGGACGGTGGGGTCGAGGCCTCTATATTTGGTTTTATAAAAATTTTATTACCATCCTTTGTAATTAGATTTATGAAAACTATATTAGGGAACATAACCATGAGTTAGTCATTAAGTATAAGTATAGAAAAAATATCCTGATGTTTTTTAAGGTAAATATTATGTTTTTTTACTTAAAATACATCTTTGTATAGATACTAAAACATGACTTTCTTCATGAATAGAAATACCTAGGGGTAACAATAAAAAATATGGATTTTTAGGAATGACTCAAGTGTAACCTATATATAAAAATGGTCCTTAATTCACACATGTTGTGACACTCTCGGGGGTTGTCCTTAGGATAAAACACATGTTCATTTCACACCATTATAATGGATTTCAAAAGATAATGTAAATAAATAACCTATGTGAAACCCTAGACCATGGAAGGACTTATTTTCGAATAAAATGGATGAAGTGTATTTGAATTGTAATTTAGGAATTTAATTATAAAATTATTTTTATGAATGATGTTTTTTTATAAAAATAATAGAACATTAAATGAATTTTTTATAGTTTAAAACCTCGTATGTATTCATTAGCATAATGGTATGAAAAAAACCATGGTTTTGATTTTAATAATTACCATTATTTCAAATTCAATGAAATCACAATCCCGGGTTTTCATTATGGGATTCTACAAATATTCAAGAAATTTTAGGGAAATTATTTCTAAGAATTACTATTTGTTGAACAACTATCTGATGAATAACGAATATAAATTTAATAGTAATTTGTTTAAATCAATTTAAACCATTTGGGATGGCATTATCACAAATAAAAAAATAAATATTATTAGACTTATTGATGAAATATAATTAATATTGAAAAACATAGTGAAAATGTTTTTTAGAAATTAAATTTATTTCAAGGATAAAAATCATATTATGTTGGTATTTATGGATATTATATTAATAAAGTTTATAAAAAGGATAACTTGCATTCAATTTAATAGCAAATCATTTAACAACCAATGTACTTATAAATTATTTATTTTTATTCTATAATTAAAATTTTAAATCTATTATAATTGTACCATGAAATAAGATATATTTATAAAATTAAGGAATCGTTACTAATAGAATAGAAACATCATCAATGATAGAACATATAAAATCTATTTATGAGGAAGTGGTGAGGGAATGGGAGATGATGCTCTCTCTCTCTCTCTATAGAACCTGTAGGTTCTCGGGTTTCGGCATCTCATTCTTCTCCATGATTCGGCTCTGGTTCGGTGATACCTAGAGGATCTAGGTGTCACATCTTCTTCTTCTCAGTTTTCATCAGATTTCCACGGTTATTCATCCTCGGTGGTCCGACGGCAAAGCTAGAGGTATCGGTGATTCGGCACCAACTCCTTTTCGTCCTTGGAATCTTGACTCTAAATCCGGAGGTCTCGGCGTTTCAGATCCAAAGTTGGGGTTCTCGGCGTTCGGCTTCACAGATCTCCAGTAGCTCTCCGTTCGTGGCGATTCAGTTCTGGATCTACGCGCGATCTTGGTTTTCCTCCCTTTATGGCTTTTCTGCACTACCTTGGTTTCAACCGGATCAATGAGAGGGGATCCATTGAATGGGATGATATCCGAGAACCAGTCCGGCTGTTTGGGGCTGTGGAGGAGCACGATTGTGCGTCTTGGCCTCTGACCAACGTTGCTCGGTCACTGACTGGTGCTAATCAAGGTCCAGCTCGGCTGGATGTGGATGTGCAAGAGAAGGCAAGGGAGGCTAGTCCAGTTGCTTCCCGACCTCGAGATATGGCTGAGGATAGGGTTTTAGATAGATATTAATTGGGAGCATCACATGGGAAGCGATCCTTTGTGGATATCATAAAGGTATCTGCACCTATGTCTAAGAAAGAAGACCAGAGGAGGATTCTTCTAAAGGGATCTCTTGCCCATGTCGAGGCTAACCCTGGTGACATTGAAGAATGACTAGCACTAGGGGAGAAATCTTTGATTGCTCGTGTTGTTCTTCCTAAAGGTGCTTCCCCATGTAAATATGAAGATTTATTCTGAAGGATTTCAACATTGTGGGGTTTTGACAACTGGAAATGCGTCTCTCTTGGTCGGGGTTTCTTTCACTGTTTATTTCCATCGGATGATGTGAAGATGAATGCTTGGAGATTTGGATCCATGTTCCTAAAGCCGGGATGGATTAATCTGCATGAATGGTCATTGTATTTTAGTGTATCATGTGCTAAAAATGTCTTTTCCCAGGTATGGTTTCATCTTCATGGGCTGAACTGGGTCCTTTGGCATCAAGAAATATTGCATGATATTGGAACGGAAATCGGAACACCCATCCGTCTTGATAAGGAGACGACAGATGTCAGGTACGCGCACTTTGCCAGAATTCTGGTGGAAGTCAACCTCAGGTCCACTCTCATTGACACAGTAACAGTTTCTATTCCCTCTGATCAAATTCTGATTGATGTTGAATATGAAAATAGACCCCTCTTCTGCACGAAATGCATGGTTGTGGGGCACTCTTCGGAGTTATGTTGTAAAAACGTTACTAGTAAAAAGTGTGGACTGCGAGGGAACCCCTCCAATCATTGTCGCCGTAAAGTAAATCTAATGGATCCACCTACACCAAAGCCTGACAACAGGGACATTGATCCTCATTTGGAATCTGACACTCATGAGTTGTCGTTTTCTAGGAACGGTAAAGAGGTGATAATTGATGCATCTTCGCCTCGATCTTCTGATCATATTAGAGCTCAAGAGCCTCCCTCTGAAAAGGCTTTGAGTACATCTCCTGCTATGATGGTGATTGATCCTCCATAATAGAATGCACAACCGTCCTCCTCTTCTTCTGAGAAAGGAAGGGCAGAGGAATCCACTCCTGGAGTTGGGGACCTAACCCTCTACAAAAGGGGTGACTCTCATGTTGAGTCCAAGGGAAGAGATATGGATGCGAATAAGATATAATATAGTGATATTGTCTGAGGTGAAAAGAAAAGAGGCTCTGACAATGAGGGTGTCAGATCTGCCCCTATTTTAAGTAAACCAAGGAAGGACTACTCTACAGTTCTGAGGACCGTGACCACTAGGGAATCTGCCAAGAAGGAGATTGAGAAGTTATCGATGGAGCAACTGGAGAAACAGAAGTTTTATAAGAAGCTTCTTAAATAATACGAGACTCAATCAGAAAGGGAATCGTCTGATGCTGATGACACGATCGGGTATGGGGGTGGTGACTATGAATATTTTAACATGTAATCTCTCTATCTTCCTTTCTGTTGTCTCTGCACTTTTATTTTATTAATAAAATTTGTGGTCCAAGCTTGCATGGATCAGACCTTCTGGATATAAAATTTATTTATCTTAGAGGTGAAAATAAGATATATATATATATATATATATCATGGATTCAGTATATAAATGATTTTAAAATGATAAATTAAGTGGTCAATTTTTTGAGAAACATAAATTTTAAGTACAATTTTATAATTTATAAAAAAATTGAAAATAAAAAATATATATATATTTAAAATGAATTAATAAATAATTACATTATTTTATTAGGATTATAATATAATTTTGTGAGCCCTTGTTTAATTTTACAAAGGGCTATAAAATAAGATACAATTTTAAAATTTATATTTTCTTGTAAATGTTGATTTCAATTAAAAATTTAATTTCTCAAATTTATAAAATTTGTTTCAAAAAATAGGGTCCATATTTGATGTCTTGACATTAAAAATTTTATATAGTGATTTTTTTTATTTATGTAAGATAATTTTATTTTTTTTATTAGTAAAATAATGTATGTTATTGAATATAAATACATTATTAATTAAATAAAGTATTAATTTAGTAATTTATGATATAATAACCATAATATGAATCAACCCTTCAATATTTTAATATATTTAGTGATAATTATCAAACTTTTTATAATCATGAGACAATATAATCAACTAATGAATAATATTATAAAAAAACACAGATTTCATCCACTATAAATACCACCCCCACTACCTATTCTTATTACACATCAATTTCTTTTTAGATCGTTTAATTTATAAAAAATTCCATTCCTAAGCCTATTCCCCTCATTCATGACCTACTAGTATCCCAAAAATTCCAAAACCATGTTCCTTGAGGTGGATGTCAAGGATGAGAATTCATGAAGTAAAATCTTCATCCATTTTCAATTATTGACTTTTAATATTTTATTATTTTATTATTCAATCCTCACCTCCCTTTAATCAAGTTACATTATAACTATGGTATATTACATAAACTATAATTTTATAATTTTAATTGAATCTATAATAATAGACCTATTATTTGATAATCTTTTACTATAAAAAGGAAAATATTTTCTAAGATGTATCAATTTACCAACATCGTGGATGATGGGTTTTTATTTTCCATTCCTCCTTTGAGGCTGGCCACAAAACAATTATTATTATTTAAATATATTTTATTAAAAACAATAAAAACTTAATAGTTTTCTATAACAATTTATAAACATGGTACTAAATTATATGATATAAGTTAATGATGGTTGTAAAAACTACCATAAAACATTAAATAATTTTCATTAATGTTTTATCTCACAAATCATACTTATATCAGAAAATTAAATGATATAAAATATCATTTAAAATTTAGGAAACATATCAGTACCATTTCATTCCACTTCTACATTTTCCTTCAATTTTGTATGGAAATCCATAACATATCCACTAGGGAAACCTCAATAGGAACACAACCGAATCATTGGAAATTAAACCTTTTTTTAATAAATGGGTATATATTTCTTACAAAAGAATATGTAAGGTATTATTGATCTGAATATAGATCGATAATATGTTAATAACACTATTTAAACCATTATAGTGGATGTTGTAACACATTTGAAGGGAGTAGAACCAAAGGTTAAGGAATATTTAACATAAGAATTATTAAAAAATTCATAATGATTTATTATTATAAATCTATATATTTAATTTCCATGATTTAAAATGTTTTTTTAAAAATAATTAAATGAACATTAATTTCAGAAATTTATTATTTTATAATTCCTCTAAAATATTTTAAAATCGTATATTTTTGTAGGTTTTATTTAAGGGGATTTTCATTTAAAATATACTTTACTGTATCTTTTTAAAAATTAAATAAAAATAATTATAACTTATAGTGCATGATCGGATTCAACCACTATCATTAAACCTTAATGAATTTAGTTTTTATTTATATGATTGCATGGCTATTTAAAAAATAACAATAATTCTTTCGTACTGGAGCAATATTATTTTAAAATAAGGGCTTTTCCTTAAGAAATGTATTTATGATGCGAGTGTTCATGTTCTATTAATATTTTCTAGTTCATATAAATTATTTATGATGAATGCTGGGACCTCTATCTCCCACTAATTCATTGGGTATTGTTTTGTTGGATATTGTCCTTTATAGATTATCTTTTTGTAACTACAATGGCTACCTCATATGTTAGTTGTGAGGGTTATATTGTAAGGTAGTTGTGAGGGTGAAAATTCATATGGTAGACATAAGGGAAAAATATTAATTTTTTAATGAACTATGAAACCTATATGGGTTTGTTTTCTATTTTTATGTTTCCTAGAAACATCTTTTTTTCATAATGTAAATATTGTTACTTTATGGGTGAGAAGCTTGTCATTATGAAAATGGTTTCATATGTTTATAATTTTGTTGGATTGAAATTATATTTCATTATTTTATGTACCTTACTGACATATTTGGGATCATCCAATGTTTAATGGTTTTTTTACAATTATCGATTGTGGGTATGAGAAAATAAGAAGAAATTCCGAATATTGGAAAAAATCATGTATAATAAAAACCTTTTTATGGGAGAAATGGAAATTATTATAGTGATATCCATTTTGTATTTATGTGGGTTGTTAAAGTATTTTAGATGACCAAATTATCTAATAATATAAAGAGAATTCATCATTAGGAATGTAATAAGTATATTTTAGTTTAATTTAAATTATTATGTAATGTTAAAAGATGACTCCTTATAGTTGGTATTAGAGTGTGGTTTAGATAACATTAGGGGGTTGGATTATGCTAATAGAATAACATAAATGATTATTAATTTATGGTTAGGTTGAAAGTATACATAATTCAAATTTTACTATATTCTTATTATAAGATATGTCTTTATAAAATTGTTTTCCACTGACGAAATAAAGAACCTAAATTAGGATGGCACTGAGAAGATGATATCATTTTCAATCTACAACCTGAAAAATTGTGACATAAAATCAAGCATTTTTTTGATGTAGTGGGTCAGTTGAAATTGGCTATAATTTTGGGTGTCATCTATACCAGAGAACAACCAGATATACTATAATGGGACATTATTATAGTGGTATATTTTATGAGGTAAAAATGTCCTACCTTTAGTGTATCTTATATCATGGTGGTGGCTGAAGGGTGGAATAAAAAACATGAGAAAATATTCGATGTCATTGGATGATTGACAATCAAAATACGTGTCTTTTTATTTACTATTATGAAGGAGAAGTTGACATGTGGTGGTCAATGGTCAAAAATGTCATATACATATATATATATGAGTAATCCTTTTGAATGGGAAGAATATCGGATTATTTTCCATGAAAAATATTTTTCTATAGTGGTTCAACATAGGATGGAAAATATTACTTGAATTTAAATAATAGTAGGAGGATTTAGTAGTTTGGTATGAATAAAACTCCAATAGATTGTCCAGTTATGATCCAAATTTTTTTGAGATCATGAAATAAAAATAATTCTTTTTTACTCAATATTTAATAAATGATATAAAAGTTCATTTACTTACCATGAATTAAAAAATTAGAGAAATTTTATTGATGTGCTAATATAGAATAAATTGAATTTTATGATTATCATTATTTATGTGAAAAAAATAAAAAAAAAGTCCAAATTGAATGAAATTGTTATGAATCAATTAAATAATCAAAAAGGTATAAAAATATTTCTTCCTATTTGTTAAATGCATGTTAAAAATATCTACTATTAATTCGTTACCAAATATAGGAAGCATTTTCTATGTGATATGTTTAGAAATATGTCCTGAGATTATAATAAAAAATAATATAGATTAGGTATTCTTAATCCTAATAAGAAAACAATATATTTTTTTCAATTTTATGGTATGGGGAATTATTCAATTAAATAACCAATGTCATATCAAAATGCTGGAATGTAGTTGTATTATAACTAAAAAGGTGTGGATAAATGCTTTGTGATTTTTTCAATAATTGTTTTCCATCCAGATATGCAGTTTCATGAACATTGTTTGTTTATTCACATTTTTCTAATGACTATTTTGATACAGGGTCTACACATTCCATTAATTGTGAAGATTTTTTTAAATTGGAAATTTCACCTCATGATATGAAACTTGAAAATATGGTAAAGAAACTATAAGAAATTCTAATGGAAAAATGTATTATAAGAATCATCCTATTCTTTTTTGTATAAGGACATTACCAACAAACCATTTTTTTATTTTCCATAGTAGGCGTTGATGCAATTAAGGGTATAAAGGCGATTTAATTTTATCATGTTATGATTAATTATATATCTATAGAAGTAATTTATAAGAAATATATTCTATTTGAATAAAATAATGAAACAATACCATTGACAACATATCAAGAATCTTATAAACTATTAAATGATTAAAATGAATGTTATATTGTACATATTATTGAAATAAATGAACCATTAAAGCTAATGATGATCTAGTGGTTAATGAATTTCTATAAGTTTTTTATGATTATTTCTTGTATGTTATACCCATCTAAGATGAAGAATTTACTATTGACTTAGTTCTGATTTTAAATTAATCTCCACACCACTTTATCTAATGGATAAAGTAAAAACTCAATAATTGAAAAATATGTTGGTGGAGTTTCTTGATAATGATTTCATTCACCCTATAACATAACAATGGGGTCCACCTATTTTTTGTTACATATAAAGATAGTTATGTTAGAATTTTTTTAATATATATCTTTAAATAACATTTTTGTTATGAACGTGTATCTATTTCCTCATATTGATGAGTTATTTAATCAACTAAAGGGAGCTCAGTATTTTTCCAATATTGAAAAAATATTTGGGTACCATCAGTTGAGGGTAAACAAGAATTAAAATCCTAAAACAGTGTTTTGAACATGATGTAGGGATTATAATTTTTTTTTGTTTTGACCTTTGGTTTTATAGATTATTCTGTTGAATTTATGGATTTTATTAACATATTATTCAGTGAATATTTGGAGAAGTTTTATTTATTGTTTATATTGATGATACTTTGGTGTTTTCAATAACTTTTGATGATCATGAAAATCATATCATACTTTTCATAAAAAATCTTAAATATATTTTTTTATACATATTATATTGAAAATTTTATTTTTTCAAACAACGGATTTATTTTCAGGGTAACATTCTTAACAATTATGGTATAATAGTTGATCATAATAATGAAAAGTGTTTGATGAATACACAAGTCCAAAAATGTTACTCAGATTCGTAGTTTTCTTATATTATCGGGCTATCATCAACAACATGTTTAATGCATTACACAAATATATATCCTTAAAACTATGTTAACATGAAAAGGTATTAAATTTATTTTAATAGAATACTATTATGTTATTTTACATTTACTAAAAATAATATAGGAGAATATTCTAGTTTTTACATGCCTTCCAGAAATGGTATTCTCATTAAATCAGGTGATTTATTGAATGGAATTGGTTTTTTTTTTCTAATGATGAATGATTAGGTAAAATATAAGTATTTATGAAAACTAAAAATAAATTATTTATGATATCCCACAAACTATTGGGAAATTGATATTGTGCTTTTCACTCTAAAAATATGGTGGAATCATTAATATGAATACAAATGTTGAATATGTAGTGTGTATAAAATTATTATTTATATATTTACTAAGATCGGATTAAACATGTGGTAGAGTAATTAAATTATGTTAAAAACGATTAATATTTTTTATTCCATTACCATCCAGGAATAGATTTTTTTTGTGCAGATTTCATCACATGAAAATATCTTGTATCATTAACCATGATTCAATTTGAACATGACAATATGATTAATGATTTGATAGATTTTTTAATGTACATTAATACTATGAGAAATATCTCTATTTATTTATATGTTTTAATGCATTCATGTCCATCATATAGAATGAAGAAAGAATATAAGCAGGAATACAAGGTATATAAAATTTGATAACTGTTTAAAATGGGTAATTTGGAATAATTTAACAATAATAATGATTGTGTTTTTAGATTTAGAAAATGATTATTTTTGTCAATGGATTCCTACATAATGACAGAATTGTTATGCAAGGCTCATAGTTCTATGATTTTTGTTCATCATAGAAGCACTGATAAGTACAAATTTCTTTGGGAATATTACCATTGGGTTGGAATGAAAATTAGAATGGATGATTTTACGATAAAATATTTGAATTGTCAGTAGGATAATAAAAATATGAAACTACTAAAGGGGATGCTTCAGTATTTGATATTGCCAATGTGGAAATTGAAAAACATATCTATGGACTTTGTGGTTGGACAACCAAATACATGTCAGGGAAATAATGTGATTTTGGTTATTTTTGATCTGCTGGATGAATCTAATCATTTTTATCCAATTTGGGAAACTCTTTCTCTATATCATCTTTCTTAATTATATATCAAAGATGTTATCGAGTATCATGGATTTCATGTCTCCATTATATCTTAATATTGTCCCAGTTTCTCTATTAACTTTTGGAAGGTCCTTCAAAATTTATTGGGCACTAAATTAAATTTCATAATTTCTTTTCATCCAAAATGTAATGCACAATAATATTTAATAATTAAGACAGTATAGTACATGCTTATATCTTGATCCAAAAGATTACTAGAGAAGTTGGTATCATCATATTTCATTAAATGACTTTTCATATAATAATTGTTTTCCTTCTAGTATACAGATGGCTATTTTTGATGTATTTTTTATAAAAAAGGTTTGAAATATAGAATTTTGTGATGAATCGATGAAAATAATTTCATTGGACTATAATTATTAGTTGAAGTGGATGAGGAAGAAATGTTAATCTATAAATATATGAGGAACAATCAAATTATGTAGAAATATTATGTATGTAACATGAGGAGGGACATTTACTTTGTGGTAACTGATCATATTTTCCTTATAATCCAACCCTGGAAAAGTGTAATGTTTTTTGGTACGATCAGAAAGCTAATTGCATGATTAATTAGACCATTTCAAATCCAGGAGAATATTCTACCGGTTTCCCACATAGTATTTTTTCCTCTTAATTTATCCCACGTAAACAGTGTTTCCCGGGTTTCTATTCTATTATAGTATTTTCCAAATCCATCCCATGTTTTCATCACTGATACAATTTATATATAAGGTAACCTTTCATATGATGAAAAACCTGTTCAAATTCTCAAATGTATAGAGAATGTATTTGGGAATAAACTAATTCAACAAGTTATCATTTTTCAAAAAAACCGCATGGTTGTAAAAGATACCTGGGAGTCTAAATATGCAATTATAGAAATGATTCCTCACTTGTTTAATAGGTAAATAATAATTTTAATTTTGAAATTTACATAATGTGGGGATAATGTATCAACCCATGATCTTAGAAAATAATTTTTCTTCATTTTAAAAGTAAATAGTTAAATTAATTATAAATGTATAGTAAAATAAACAATAATTAATGAAATTAATGATTTTATAGAAATAGAATAGTAACCACATTGATGATAGTATAAATCAAATTTATGTAACTTATATGTGAAAAAGGACATATTTATATCAGGGATTGTGTAAATTAATTTTTTTTAAATGATAAATCAACAATTGATATATTTGTTCCAGATATAATTTTATTTACAATTTAATAATTAATATAACGATTTTATATATAAATTATTTTGAGAATTTAAATTCATACATTAGTATTTTATTAGCTTTTGATTATAAGAACATTTCATGAGACCTTAATTATTTTTTTGAACATTTATAAAATCAGTTGTTATTTTCAAATTGGTATTTTTAAATAAATGACTATATAAATTATATATTAATTATCTGATTTTTAGAATTTTTCGTCTTTATATGGAGTTCATTGTTTAATTATAATCATTAAATAAAATATATGGTGTTTTTACGAATTTTTCTAAATGATTTCATCTTTAGTGAGTAGTAAAATACTGTAATTTATGATATATATATATATACATTATAAGATAAATATGGTATTCCAGGATTCATTTCTTATTTAATTTCCATAATATAAAAATATTTTAATTTTTCTATTATATTTAGTGATAATTCTAAAACTACTGATTTTCTTGATCCAAAATATTAAACTAATGAATAAAATATTTAACAAATAACCCTCTCCTCCACTATAAATACCACACTTGACCACCACTTCTAATAACACCCCAAAGCCTTGAATATTGTTTATTTTCAATGAAATTTACTTACCCAGAATCTTATATTTCTCCAAAACCCTCTATTATCAATAAAATTCAAAAACCCGTTTTCTAGAAGGAGTTTCTCATGGAGGATAATTCAAGAGGTAACATCCTCTTCCATTTTCTTTTATTTTATTTGAAAAGTTCGCGACTTTTTTAATTATTCTCTAACCTCCCCTTATCTATGTTACATTATAACTCCAGTATTTTAGATATATTTTAATTTGATTTTGTAAATGGAGAATACATTATTAATCCTCTCTTCTTTCCATGTTATTCTAAAAATATTAAAAATTCATAAGTGATGTGTTGATTTATGATCACCCTGGTTGATGTGTTTTCACATTACATTACTAAGTTCATGGTAATTCATGAAACCATTATTATGCTACAATAAAAAATTTTATACATATTAAAAGTTACTTAATTATTTATAACCAATTTATAAATAAGATATTAAATTTGATGATACAAGATTTTTATAGACACAAAAACTGACAAAATAAATTAAATCATTGTCAGTACTACTTGATTCAATTAATTTTCCTTATATATGAAAATAAATTGAATAACTGTATAATTAAAAATTATGGAAATATATTAATACCACTTCATTCCACTTCTAGAGTTTTCCTTCCATTAGATTAGAAAATCCATAACAAAATAACCATGAAAACCCTAAAATGAACACAACCAAAACAATTGAAATATCAAAATATTATTCATAACTAAGTCAACAATTATTCTAAAAATTTATGGATATGAATATACAACTTTATGAAGTTAGTAACACTATTCTAACCATTATATAGGAGGTTTGAAAATATTTTAGGGCTGTTGAACAAGAGGTATCGTACCCTTTAACTAAAAAATTGTTATAAATATTTGTTATTATAAATATATCCATTTTATGTCCTTGTTTTGAAACTGGTATTTATTAAAACAAAATATGTGGATAAATGTTTTTAAATTTTTATTTTATAATTACATTAAAATATTTTCAAATGTCCTATTTTGTAGGCTTTATGTTGTGGACTTTTCTTTTAAAATCCTTGTTATTGTCTCTTTTTACAAAATTAAAAAATAACGTTTTTGACTTATATAGAATTAATGTATTTTACAATATTCATGAAATGATAATTTTTTAAAATATTATTTATAAAATTAAATGTTTGTTCATAAGATAATGGAATTAATATGTATTTGTTTCATATTATTTTAATATAAGTTATTTTCATCAAGAAATGTTTTAATGTTGAAAATGATTTCATTTTTTAATTATGTTGTAGTTATTAGTAATTTTATTTTGAATGGTGTGACCTATATCTCACTATTATTAATTGGGGCATGTTTATGGTGGATGTCTATAGAAATGTTTTTCCCATGTGTAACTATGGTGGATATATAATAAGGTAGTCATCAGTGTTAAATTTTAACAAATTTCTTGGGGTTATTAGTCATATGGTAGCCACGATGATTACGACATTTTGTAATTAAATGGACATGTTTCATGTATGGTTTTATTTATGTTTTATATTTTATTTGGAAAATATTTTTTGGGGAAAATTAACTATAAATACGTAATGGGTGAGATTTATGCCTTTTGTAAATGGTTTCTTATGTTTACAAGTATTTATAGACTAACATTACCATTAATTCCTTTTTTATGTCCATTACTGATCTCTTTATGCTCATCCCATGTTTTAAATTGTATTTCAGAGGGATTATGGATGGATAAGTGAAAATGAAAAGAAATGTTGAATGTTTTGATGAATTTATGATTTTTAACAACATTTTTCTTATTGGAGAAATGGAATCTATTTTAGTTTTATTGTTTTTATATTTATGTGGGTTGTTATGTAATATTTATTACATAATTATTTAAAAATATAAAACAAAAAATATATATTTGAATAATATAAGTCTATTCTTGTCGGATTTACTTGATCGTGTAATCTTAATGGCGGGTTCCATATACATTACATATGATAAGGTGGTGGGTCTTCAACCCATATCTAAAGGATGATAAGGGTTTCACACCAACCAGTATCATGCTTGACATCCTAGTTAATATGTTATTATCTTATGTTACGAAATATAATGAATAAATAATAATCATGAATTAATGATATTATTCATTTGGTTTAGTGATTAAAGTATTGTCCATATTGATTTTGGAGAATAGATATAAACCTAAGGAAATGATTTTCACTCTATTTTGAATGTTATGATCACTAAAATGAATATTATGATTCTCCTAGTATAATTTTTTTTGTTATTTATATGTTGTAATAAAAAAGTGAATTACAAATTCGTCGAATCAATACCAAAGGATGTTATTATCTTTATAGATATATATCGTATATTTATATTCTATATTATTTATAGATAGTAAATGAAAACAAAAATATAGAAAAATGATCCTGATGTAAAAATGTTAACCAATTATATTTATATCATATTAACAAAATATTGTTTTAGACAATCACTAATTTATGGATTCTAAACCCTCAACATTTCCTTTATCATTCACTTTATTATGAGCAATTACATTAATCACACCCTATAATTAATTTTACATTTCCTTGAAGTCTATAAATTATCATTCTATTAATATTTTACTATATAGAAATCTTGTTATATGTTATTCTATATTACTATTGTACTTTCATCTATAATTTATTAAGAGGAGAAATTTTATCCCCTTTTCAATGTGGATTTTTTGAAAAATGTATTTTAATATATAAAACTACAAATAACTAAAATCTTATTTTAATTGTGAGGTTAAAATTTCATTATGGTGGGGGGATTAAGAACCTATTTTTTTTAAATAATTACATTGTATTCTGTATTATACATGAAATGAAACATTAAGTGTATAATGGAATATAAAAACCTGAGAAATTATTATATAGTTATATTTATATTAATTAAATCTCCCAAATATCACATATTACACACATAAATGATTGTATAATGTGTTACCTGAAACAGAAATTTGAGATTTCTAAACATGTATCACTGATTTTGGATTACATTACATGCAACAACAAGTTCCGTTCAGATATTTTGTTACATGGATGACCTAGTTTTATCAATGAGTAATATAATATTAATATTATTATTTAATATAAAAATTATCTCCTAGAAAATTAATTATCACTTATAAATTTGATTAAATAAATTATGAAAATACATGTTTCAATTCATTGGTTACAAATAAATTTTATATTAATATTAAAATAAATTGAGTATAAAAGAAATTATTTAAAAATATTTTTACTTGAGCAAAATATTTTATTTTAATCGATTAATTTTATTAATATAAACTTATCATATTAAGGATATTTTAATTTTATATATTAATAAAAATTCACATAGTCCAAGTGATTTTTAGGCATAATATATGATGAAATCAAATTCCATGCATAAAAATGATGTATTTTTCTAAAGATAGTTTTGTCGCATTTTAATGGAAAATTTTCATAACATTAAATTTTCATAAGTTTATAAATTATATATGATAAAATAAACTTATATTTTAATATTTTATTGAAAAAATTATCTTAGGGTGAATTATCTTTTTTTTCTGAGAGGATTCATTTTTTGATAAATAGTTAAAAATACTAAATATTAATTTAATGTTGATTTTCATCAAAATAATTTATAATATAAATAGTTATATTAAATAGTAATAAATGTATAATTAGTTAAAATATAAATCTATAAATAAAATATATTTCATTGTAATCATTTTTATATTATATTTTGATATAATGGCATATTAACCTTTAGAACGTTGTTGAACGTTTCTTCATTAAAAATAATTCATTATCACCACATATGTGGGATTACTTTTAAATTCAATTATTCCACATAGGTTAGTTGGATTTGAATTAAAAATTCCATATTTGGAATTTAAATAATTTTTTATTTATAATATGGTCAAATTAATTTTCTTCCAAATTTTTTTATTATAAATATATAAAATTATTTAAAATGATTACGATAAAAATAAGATTACATTACAGTTAAACATAGAATATAAGATGTATTAATGAACAGAACATGTCCAAAGTCTATTGGATAGAAATATATCAACCATATCCCTTAATGGATAGAATTTTTTGAATTCATAACTTTATATTTCGTGGTAAAATTTGTGGTAAAACTAACTTCTTCTAACAATTTCCAAATATTCCCTCTCCCTCATTTATGAAAGGACTTTCGCTATCATATCCTCTTCGAAAAATTCAAACCAATTGTGTTTGGAAAATAACTATGAATATAACTATAAAAATTACCTTCAATAAACCATTATTCCATATTTTTTCCGAATGAAACCCTTATATGGTTTGTAGTTCAAACATACTGAGGATACCAAAAGAAGATTTCGTGTTCTTCTAAGAGAATTTTCATATCCGTCTCTGCCACCATAAATTCATATAATAACTATATTATATAATAACCTAAATATCTAACAAACAATTATATATTTTTATATTATGATTATAAACTAAAACATCACACACTTCCATACAATTGATAAATGACGTGTCATTTGTCTATACGGTAGACAATAGATCACACTATGATGTCATTAATTTTTCCATAACCACAATTCAAGGTTCTGAATAAGGATAGAAATACTATTTAAATGTATTATATTTATTATATTTATGACGATATTATTAATAGGTAATTATTATATCACATACACCTTCATGCTACTATTTTGTGGGAATACGATAAAATTTTTCATCTGTATGATCGACTACCACGTCGTAATAAAATGTGTTTCATTCAACCATTACATAGAATTCATTAATTATTGTTTTCATAAACATATATTATATTTATGAAAAAATAAGATATTTAAATGATAATATATATATATATATATTCCTATAATTTATTTCAATATGGTAAGAAAATTAAAAAGGTGGTCATTCATATGTACGACCAATCGTCGCTAATAATGATAGCATTAATTTATTATAATAAAAAATTATGGATTCATATTTATAAATACACACTAAATATATGTGATATTTGAAAAAAATTCTCCCATGTGATATTATTAGATCATTATATAATAATGATTAACAATAAATAACAAATCAAAACCTACTAAAAAATCCAATTTAGACCCAAAATAATCAAACTAAAAATGATTATTAAAAAATAGGTGATAAGATGTTATAAAAGAATAAAATATGATATCTCAAATATTAATATATAATCATTAAAATATAATTACATACATAATATAATTTTATTTTAGTTTAATGAACATTCATCCAAAAGTAAGCGTAAGGTAAATGATTCCATCACAATTTAATTTCATTGAGGCATATTACAATTATACGAACATTATTACTTGTATACATTGTTTGTACAACACCGTGAAATTTAATATCATTAATAATTAATTATTCATGGTATTTCATTTATAAATTTCAGATATTTATTTTATGTGGATATTAATTAAATATTCCCAATTGATATAGAATTACATTACTCAATTTATTTTCATTTGGTATTATTAATTCTATATTTTTTTAAATATTATATGACTACATGTGCAATTTATATTTTTATATTATATTTTACTTTTAACTCTTTTATGTGTGTTTATAGTTGATATATACAAATGAATCATTGATTAATTATAACTTCAATATTACTATTATTTTATGAGTATATCTCATAATATCATTTTGTTCGGGATGGATTATTCATCAATTTAAATTAATGTAATTTATATGATAATTATTTTATAAGAAAAATAATTTTACTCTCATATAGTTATTAATGATAGTTTTTATGTGATATTAATATTTTTCCACTCTTTAGTACTTATAAATATTGAGAAAATACTGTCATAAAATTCGTCTTTACTTCTCTGTTCAGTCAAAAATCAGTATTCCTCCAAAATTAGTTTTTTTTCTAAAAATATTTTGATTTTTTACCTTTTAAAATATATTTATTAAAATAAATTTTTACCCATTTTTTCAAAGGATGATTCATATCACCTCTTGAAAAAGGATATTTTATACATTTCTATAATGCCAAGGAAATAATTTTTCATCATGTATATAATTACCCACCTACAAAAAAGATCATTTCTCTGAAGCTTCGTCTAAATTTTTATGAGATTGATTTAAAAACTTTAATATACAAGGTGATTTTAAAATAAATATTTTTTAAAATTTTATCCAAATTTAAATGTGTAGTTTCCTCGTGAATGTTTTTGAATATCATTTTATGATATTTATATTCATAAATGATGAAAACCCTTTATTATTAATTCAATGGGTTTATATAGAAACAATCCTTATTTTTTCCCTATATGTTTTATGATTGTTTAGACCAAGGGTATTATTTACATTCACATGTTTAATTTTGAAATACTCACTTTCTTATTTCTATTAGATATTATATTTCTACAAATATCCATTTTATTTATCAAGGATATGCCCACTGATTAAACTATATCTCATTTAGAAATATGGATTTTTACTATGAATGATATTTTATTAACTAAGATATTCTGGAAAAATATGTATTATATACCCAATGTTGATATTTTATGATATGGAACATTTCTTATAAATTAAATCAGTTATTTGATATATGGAGATTTCATTAGAGATGAAGACATTAGTAGGGACCAGTCAGTGATATTCAATTGATGCATCAGTAGTCTTCTTGGATGAATCAATTGGATTGTAAAAGTGATTTTTTTTACCCATCAGTTTAAAAATATATTGAGAATGTATCTTGATGGTAATGGTTTGATGCGCCTGGGAAACTCAACGTCCAATAATTAATAATTTCTATCATTCAAAATTCAGTTATTTTTCTCCAAAAGATTATCTCTATGAAAATATTATATGGAGACATTTAATTACTATCTTATTGATTGAATTTTATGCATGTTCAATTATTTAACATTAATTGTGATTTTTCATTTTCCATTTATTAAAATGTAATCTTTTATCAATTATTTTCCATCCCATATTCATTTTCTTGCATCAGGTTATTTACTTGGCATGTGTGATCATTTATTTACCATTATTTGTTAATTATTTTCATTGATTCATTATTTGTTCCCATATACATAAACCTTTCTCTAAATTTGATCTCACCCTTATTTTTTTATCATTTCCCTAGGATTAATGGATGCTTATTATAAATTATAAGCATATATATTCTAGATGGAATCATATTATGCTTGAAAAATAAAAGAAACTATTATGTTGTAAATTTTTTTATCCAAATGTAATATAAGACCCATATATGTATCAATTTTAGACATACTACAAAAATATTCTGTCCATTGTAATGTAATTCCCTATATATTATGGAAATATAATGGTATTAGGAAATTAATTAGGCTATTGATGTTATGGTCTATACAGGAAAAGAGTACTCATATTATTAATGAAAATTTTTTATCCCATGTTCAATGAAATTTTATTGTCTTATTAGACATTAAATATAAATTCTATCCTTTGGTAAATGGATTCCAGGAGATCCAAAAATCACTAAACCTGTATCATAACAACCTTACTAATTCCATAAATCTCTACTCAACATATCCCCCAATTTAAAAATCGATGTCACCCCAGTTTCACTTTCTCTGACTCAATAACCTATGAATGTAAATGAAATCATAACCATAATATAAATATATTTCATATTATACATGGTACATTCTAACATGTACATATTAGTGTTTACCAGCCACTATCTCTAGAAAAACCATCTCTCTTAACCTGAAAAAATGATATTAGATAAATAATGTCATTAATGGGGGTAAAAAAATAATGAAAATTGGAAATTCATTCTATATGTATTTATTTACCAAACATCATATGGATCAAACTTCATATGGATCATCAATTAAGGGAAGAAGTTGAGTAAAAAAGAATGAAAATTGGAAATTCCTAGGCATGTCCTATCATGAAAATAGATGGAGAAATAAAGAGTTTAATAAAATAAATTAATGAATCAAAATTTATAAAAATAGTCAAAATACCATTATTTACCCATAATTTTTCAACCATGTACCAAGGACTCACTATGTATTATATTTAAGGCCTCTAGGGTGAAAGGATCACCAAGTTATCGCTAAAACTTTTTTTCATTCAAAAAGATATATGATGATCCCTAATATAGTACACAATGGTAACTGTATAATACTATTATATTTTACAACCCATTGATCTCTACGTAAAAAATTACACTGTCACCCTGGACACATATTATCTATAAAAATCTGTATATATTTCCAATAACTCCACAATTTAAACATAATCTAAATTATAAGAATTCCTAATTTTCTAGAATATCATATAAAAATAAGTACACAATCCAATGATATTTAAAAATTTATGTTATTTTAATTACATCATATATTAAAAATTATTAATTCATTTTCATTTTTATCAATACATATAATATAACCTCTTCATTTTCTTACCCAAAATCTTATAATATTATAACTCAATATGTGAAATAATTTATTCATTTCCCCCTATAAGTTTTCTAATAATTTTAGATGACTGATTATGATATTCTATATATTATATAAAGATATAATTGGAATATATTATATATAATTGTTGAATAATACTAGAGATGTGATCATTGATGTGTGTTTTGAATGTATATATTTTTATATATAATTATTATAGTAATTTCATATTTATCTAGGGTTGAAATATATATATATATATATATATATTTATTTATTAATAGATCAAGAATTAATATCAATTGATGAATGACATGGTATTGAGTCCCTTATGGTGAAATTACTAGGAATTAATAAAATCCAATATATGACTAATTAAAGAAAAAATAATTATTATTTTCATTCACTATTGTATCATTGATAGATGTTATTCATCACATTTTTATAGAGACCTATAAAAATCATTCCCATGGTTTTTAGTGCACATGGTATGTAAATATTGGAAATAAATTTTAATTTTTTATTCATATTTCATTAGCAACATGAAGTAAATAATTTTATTTTATTTTCATATAATTTGATTTGAGTTTTCAAAATCAGTGTGCCTAAAATTTATTTATTTTATCTATAACAGAGAAGTAATCATTGTGTTATTAAATTTTTATCATTATTTTAGATTATCATTTCCCAATTTTGTGACCACCCCAGTTTTATTTATAGGGTTTTTTTTATAAAATTTCTTTTTTTGGTTATGTCATGATATATTTTAAATAGAATCCTAACATATCCCTTTAAAATTTAATGTGGATAAATAGTATTTCCCCATGAATTATAAAAAACATTATGTCATTCAGGAAACATATAATGTTTTTTGGTGATCTAAATTAGGATCTAGAATATTCTATAATGTTTTATTGTGATAATAGTAATATGTGCTTTATAGATTAAAAAAATTAAATTAAATCAATTTTGTAGGGATATAGGGATGGATTTAAGTTAAAATATATTCACAAAACCATACAATATTTATGGATTATAACACCACATTTCTTATAATGATTAAAATTAAAATTATTAATTATAATTTTCTTTGTGAGGCATAAATAGTAAAATTTAATTTATGTTCACTTTCATGTTGTGCTATCATGGATACCTTGAATGAAGATCATGAAAATGAATATATATTATCCATTTGTAATGGATGGTTTGTTCAAGGTAATAGGGATCATGCATGATTTCCATGCCTTCAATCTAGTCTTCTCTGAATTACAATGTTTTGTCTGAAAAATAATCTAGATACTGTTTTTCCTAATTCGGTCCATTCAACACCCTTTGGGATTCATTATAAATTTAAATATAAAAATTTGATGATTTTGGTTTCAATTTAATGAATTTTATTATATATGTTATAAAAATATAAATGTGTATTTTTGTAGTATTAATTTCTAAAATATATTTGATGGTGGTGGTTATAATTTTATATATTTTATATAAATATATATATTGTTATGATTGTATTAATATTATAACTGTTCATTTCTATTCATAAAATAAGGAAAAACTAAAAATATTTAATCTCTCATAGATCTGTGAGATAAAAACACAACTAATTATAGAATATGATGAGTGTGACCTTTATATATTTCACTTTCAATAAAATTATCAATCTCTAGTGGAAAATTATCCATCAAAATAAAATGACTATTACTCAGTCCCCTATTAGATGTGGAAATTTTTATTGACTTCATCTATTTTATTTCATTAGTCACAATGAACATAATAGATATTAATAAGTCCAAAAATAATATAAATAAAGTCAAAAGTCACCAAGGGATAGTTTTATAACCCACATACATGCCAAAAATAATGAAATATGACTTTAAATATATCAATAATTTTTTTTTCTGACATTTAATTTAGTTATATATATTACTTTTATACCACCATCAAATTCATGCCCTATAGAATTTTCATACCTACAACCTTTATTGACGAATCCAATAACAGCCCTGGAAGAATCTATGAAAAAATATCTATATTCACTTAGATTTTCTTTTGAGGGAACATTATAATTGACTTTTATCTATCCTAAAATAGATGTCTTTCAAACAACTTGAAATCAACTATAATAATTTCTAAAATTAATAATTATATTCATGTTCCATTCAATAATTAGATCTCATCCTAATGTATTATTGTGCCTATTTGTATATAGTATATATCCTAAACTAAAAAAATTATGTGAACCAAATGAGCATTTAAAATTTTTTCATTATGATTATATTTTATGAAATTTTGGTTCTAATAAATAATATAAAATTTATCAGATATAGAATAAATATATTTATATAAAATAATTATTTTGATATAGAAATATAATATTCTATATATAATAATCCAATAAAAAAATTATTTAATATTTATTGTAAAATTGATAATTTAAAAATCTTATGAGTTCCATAGAAAACCTATATGTCAATATAATATTTTATCCAATATCATTAAAATTATATAGTATAGGAAAATCATACACAAATTGATTCAAAACAACAAGATTTTATAGTATCCCAGAAAAAACTTATCTAAATTCCTCAGGTTGTGTAGAAACATACATGATGGACTTAATGCACTAATATAATTTCCAAACTATTCAAAGGGTTGAGATTGCTAGTTTTGAAATTTTAAAAATATATATAATATAAAATTATATTTAAAAAATGTTCCCAACTGATGATATCCCCTTAATCAATAATATGAAAATATATAAGAATCCATATCATAGTTAATATATGCCTTTTAATATGAATTAATATATTTTCGTTTATATTTAGATGCTGATTAGAGATATATTCTTTAATTTTAGTGATGATAATCCACAGATAATACTTATAAAAGAGTCTTTTGAAACAATATAGTGATCATAAATCATAATATATGTATATTCAACAGTTTCTAGAGTCTGAATAGATGTATTAAAATAATATAAATGTCCATGATTAATCTTTTTGATGAATTAATTCCCTTGAAAAAAGTTACCCTCTATTTTTGTTATCATGAGACTCAATAGGAAATGATCCGGAAGGAATTTATTGAAATATTTAATCTACATAATTCCAATACCATTGTTCAAATATGTTTCCTAACAAACAACTGTGAATATTTCTTCAATTATACTAGCCCACTAATTTGTTTTAATATATCAATAAAATATAAGTATATATTGAAACTTGTAAACAAAATTTGGATAAACCAAAGGCACATTTCGACACTATTAGGTTCTGAGGATAGTCTATTTGTAATAAATATTTTAAAACCAAGTATGATATTCCTTATAGGACTACATGAAACATGATCTCATCAAAATTACATCTATTTAATATCCTATAAGGATCACCCCCAACACTACTTGATCACTAATATAGGATATCTGGTCATGTAGAAATATCATTTAACAATGAAAATGAGTCTAGACATACTTTATTCTCCCAAATATATCTGATACTTGGTTTTGGAATCCATTTTTCTAATGGATAAATGATATTAACCAACACAATTGTCAATGAAAGTTAAAATTACATCATCTTTGACATTCAACAATAATATAAACCTGATAACATTGTATTAAACTAAGATCAATTAGGTATGTTCACAATTGTAATTTAGTAGAAATAAATCCATTTGAATATAGAACCTTAACAATATGATAATATTTTATAGATTATATTGATAATATTGAATTAAATTTTTTTTATGGATCACTCTAAACTAAGATACTCACTCTTATAATTATATTCAATAAAAGTGTATTCATCTACAATTGTAATTTCTTGTTTCTTTCATTAAAAAATTAAAATTTTGACATGATTATTTTTATAATGGGACTAGAATAATATCATGTGGATCCCCCATGGGGGATTAAGGTGGTTTAAACATATCTCTACTCTCTTAATAATTATATTTCATCTAGGTTTCACGCACCATATAGTTCACCGTTGTATGGTATGTCGCATAGAGTTGTTTTGTTTAATGATTTTCCCGTTATTTGATTGGTTCATATTATTTCCATACTCATTGTATTATTATTCAATTCTCCCTATATCAGTGTAAAATCTATCTAACTGATAAAATAAGTTGGATCACTATTAAAATATAATTGGTTGTATCTTATATCCTATACAATTATTTTTCATTTCCCAAACACTTAGGAACATTGTGTAACCATTCTAAGAAACACTATCTGTGTTGTAATGCACGGATGATGATTATAAGTATGATCATAAATATTTCCTCAAATCGTAGTTTGATTCATGGTGGATGAATTATTCTTGAATGTCTAGGTCTTTGTATAATAACTAAAATTGATATTATGGTGAAGGGAACTGTCATATAAATGAATATTAAACCTTTATGAATGGATTGGTTTTTTTCAATCTCAACAAGATATCTATACCAATAGTTCCATAAAACTATTCATTATATTTAAAATTCATTTTTGGACACCCTCTAACTAATTAGTAAAATTTGTATTACATGGGACTTAAAAACAATGATGTATCAAAATATGATTTTCAAAAACACCTAGATTGGGAGTGGGAATGGACATTATCTCTTTTCCTTTCATGGTTATTAATATGATATATACAAAATCTAATATAGCATCATCTCTCTAACTCAAATTTTTATGAGTATGTACATGGAGATTTATATTGACTCCTTCACGTCACAGTTCTATTAATCATGATTATTTTTTTTCCCAATCCATCCCCTAAAAAATATTAATTTGGATTAAATGATTTTGTGACGTGGATAAAATAGACCGGAAATTTTTTATAATTTAGTATTCTTTTTCATTTTATTTTTAAGAATTTACTTTTATGAATATTTCTTAAATAAATTGATTAATAAAATATATTATGAAGTTACATTTGAAAATTGATTTTTTTTGTTTTACATTGATTGTTCATAAAAATGATATATATCCTTTTTAATTTGTGTATGATAATGTAAATGATGATATAATTCTAAATTTACATGAATGAGGACAATCATATTATTTTATAAAACATTATGTCATAAAGAAATTTCATTACTCAGTTTAATACAGACAATAACATTTTGTAACTATATAGTAGAAACTATGTTGATGGATCAAGTTTATTTTTTAATTAGTGGATTATTTTATATTTTCTCAAACTATGAACATTATTTATAATGAATGATTTTTTCAATGGTTATTTAAGTAATAATTTCATGGACATTTTTTTATTTAGTTATTTTGACCAATTTATTTAAAAAAGTATTTTAGTTTACGTGACAAATTTTTTTGACTTATATTTTTAATATAATTATTTACGAAGACTTTAGTGATTAACCAATATTTTTTACTAACTAATTGAAAATATTTTCAATTCATATATATTTGTATTGATTGATTTAACAGAATTTTGGATATATCACCAATTATATTTTATTTTTTATTATGAAACTATATTAATATATAGTTGGTCTAAATCAGTTTCAATAATATATTGCAAATAAATTTTTATGACATTTTATCTATATATAATTTCTTTTTTCAAAGGCATTTAAACCTTCCACTATACAATAATTGGGTCTATCATGTATATATTAAATCATATATTATGTATTCTCTATGTAAATTTCATAATCAAGACGAATAAATAAACTATTAAACATTAAACTATATACAAACATTAAAAGTAATATATTAATTAATAGTCATGAATTTACATAAGTCATAGATAATAAATGTCTATTTTATCATACATATAACATAAGAGGGGGGAAAATAGTGATTTGGAATATTATACTAAATTATTTGTAGCAAACCCAACCACTATAATTATAATAGGAAAAAATATACCATAATACATATATCAATTTAATAGGATTCACATGATATATACATTTCCAAACTCAGCTATTGGGTTTTATAAAAAAGCACACTCCGATAATTAGTAAAATGTTCAAACGTATGCCAATATATATAATTAATTTCTATAAATTAGTCAAAATAAAAAGTCACACATATTGCATCTATTATAATCATTATATCACATACAATCCCCTACTAACTTTGATGTAAGCATATTATGACAACCCAAAATAAATAATGTTTAGAATTGATTAGGTTCAATTTTTTTATTAAAATAAGTAAGTGTTTACAATTATATTTTAGGTAAAATACACCACACAATGAATGTCAAATAATTTTTTCCCTGAACTATAATTTCTTTTTTGATTTTTATAGAAAACAAATCCATTATGTTGAATATGTCATGTATTTTATACTAAGAAACTATATGTAAAACTCATGGTTATGATATAATAATGTATTTATTATTATATCATCAACATTTTCCTCTATAACCATCCCATAGATAATATAATTACACCTCTTAAAGATATGATGAATAATGAGGTAATTTAAATGGATGTAATTTTTATCTTTATTGAGATTCATTCTTTTTTAAATAATAGAGATACATTGATCCAAATATTCCCGAAACATTCTATGTTTATTGATAAACCTCATGACATAAATAACATTCTTTATTGATAGTAATGATGTTATGTCATATGAATCTATTATTGAGTCTTTCGTTGTAACATACATAGAACAATTCTAACAAAAAACTCTACTATTGAATAAAATGAGAAAACTAAACATTAATATTTAATTATCCTTCTCGTTTTAGTAGCTAGCATCATTTGAAACACGTAAAATGATATATTACTCACCTATAATGAATAAAAATAGATTCATAATGATTTTCAAGTTTAAAATTTTACTCTTTAATATAATCTAGTTAACTTTTATAGGATTATATTAGTAATTATTTGTAATCGTCATTGATAATGAGTGATCAGGTCAATCACACACTATGTAACATATGATGGCACTTATTATCAATTCATGAGTAATACCATCCATGTATTTCCTTTCTACAAGATAGAATAACACAAATCCATTATAAGACACATTCCATGTGACAATGATAAATAACTCTTCATAGAGGTCTTTATAAAAATCCAATTTATTATTTTACTAATATATATGTTTTCACTAAACTAAAGAGAACTCTTATATATATCTATATTAATATTTATACCTTAAATATATACTCCTTCACTAATTTATTTTATTGAGAAGTGTTATTCTAATTCATAATTTAAAAGCATTAAAATTGGAAATTTATTTCCCTTGATTATTATGTCATCCATATCCCACATAATATATTACTCATATCTCTAATTAATATTTTTATATATATTAGGATTATACATGTTCTTGATAAAATCATATTCATTGATTGTATCATCAACCCAAATTTTCCAACATCATCAATACTTCTTGAATCTATAAATAGATCCTTACCACTAATATACATTTTCTTAACCATTTATATCTTCAAAAACAAATATATATTTCTTAAACATGTCCCCAAATAAATTTACCATATGTATACCAGATATGAAATTAATTTTATATATTTAAATGTTATAAGCATATATAATGGTATTAATAATTTTAATTGATTTTATTATTTCAACTATTGAAAGTCCCTCTTCTTAATCAACAATGTGTATTTGTTTATACCATGATTATAATAAGTGATATATATATGTTTAAAATCATCAATCCAAGTGAAATTTATTATAGAAATATAATTGTAACCCTATGATTCTTTTCCCTCAAGGAACATCCACAAATATTTAATCATCGAATTTTTATGTGGAACCATTTCAGATTTCATGGCCATTAAAAATTTCAATTATTGATAAATATTACTATATAATTTGAATATTTTTTGTTAATATTGTATATACACTTATTCATAATTACTTTTTTAATAAAAATTCAATATATCATATGATCTTTTTGAATATTATCAATCCTCCAATAATTTTTTAGAACTAGAGTCAATTCAATTCCTGTTACATCATGTATTACGTTCAAACATCATACCTAAGTAATAATTCATATATGATGGTAATAGAATAAATGATATTAAATTTTTCTATTATAAAGATATCATGTAATATAATCAATTATAAATAATATACATATATGTTAGAAAATCATTTTAGGTTCCGAAGGATTAAAAATAAATTCAGCTTACATTCGTAAGGATTACAAAAAAGACTATTTCATAGTTAATGATCATTTAATAAAAATTTGTTTTATATAATAAAAAATTATCAATATTTAAAAAAAATTATGTCAATCGATCTATATACTTATAGGTTTTTTTAATATTTATGAATTGAATTAATTAAAATTGAAATTAATTTCATTATATTGCATATATTAAGATTGATATGTGAATGTAAAACTGACTCAACATTAACTAAAGCATTTCTATGTAGGTATGATTACTCATTATAGACAAAGAAATTGATTGTATCATTTCATGTGGAGTCTATCATAAAACTATCAATCAAATTATTTTATTATTAGAAATTTCATTGTTAAAATATAAATAACCCAAAATAATGAATGCTATTAATTTTTTTTTTCTAATTTCATTATATGAATATAATTTAAACTCATTGAACATTTGAAATGGTATAAAAATGAATAAAAATGAGCATTGGACCATACCAATTTAATCATTCATTAAATTTCAAAATGGGTATGTCCTAAAAATATATTTATATACTAATTGGTCAACATATATTGTTATATGGCCACTCCAATGATAATTAATACCTTTCAAAAATCAATTTAATAATATATTTTTATATTTTCATTAGTAAAAAATATTTACATTTCTCAAACTATTCATATTGGCATGACATCATGAATCTATTTTATTGAATGATTGAATGGATTTTTTATTTATATAAAAAATGGATTAATGTCAATGATATATTGTGTTAGAGACATTATCTTATAAATTCTTCTCTTTAATTTTATGGGTAATATTATTAAACCATTCCCCAAATTTTTAATTCATTAAAATATTTCATTGATTCATATACAATAACTCGTATTCATTATCATGATGTAAAAAAAATTATTTTCCAAAACTGAATATGAAAATTAAATTTACATTTATATAGAGTATAAAAATAAATATCCAATTATGTAGGTAATATACTAAGAATATATAGCCCACATATTCATTCCTCTAATGAAGTTACACATCCACCTTGACGACACATCGATTCATATCTTCTCTTATCAACTCGTAATTATTTTGTAGTGTGATTAATATCCAAAAACATCATTGATAAGTAAAAATTATGCCAAATCCAACCTGTAACAAGGGTCGAGGTGTGTTCATTATCATCACAGTTTGGAAACCAGTGTGGGGGACATCAATATGACTGATTGCAATTATTCACACATTATTTAATTATAAATAAATAATGAAAACAATAAAAATATAAAAAAAATAAAAACCATGTGATAATATGAAAAAATAATAACATAATATATATATATCTCTCTCTATACTATGATAAATTAATGGTTAAATAACATGTATATAACTCATTGGGACATGTGATATGCCTCACATTTAAAGACCCATAAATTCTATGGATTTTTTTTAAAATTCATTGGATTTTTACGAGTCCGCGAAAATTTACGGCGCTTCATTCCGAGGCCCGGTGTGCCCGGAATGAATTTCTGAAGTTTTTTTGGGTACATTCAGTAAACATGCGAGAGAAATTTTATAACATTTGAACCGGTGCTCAGAATTGAAATCTGAGGTCACCGTTGAACTCGCAACACCGATTTTCATCTTAGAAGACTTTCACCTCGATGATAGTTGGTCGGGAATGGAAGTTTGTTTTTGAGGTATTTAAATAAATTAAATAAAAATAATGTGATAATATAATTTTAATTTCTGGTGCTTAAAAGCACCAAGAGGATGTTATAGGTAGGGGCCACCACACCATAACCTCCCATTAGAGGTTATGGAGGTGGGGCCCACGCACACATAACCTCCCATGGAAGGATATCTTGGGTAGGGCCCACACGAGATTTAAACCCCCTTTAACCCCCAATTAATGTTGGATGAAACTCTCCACCTACCCCACTAATTAATTTTTCCAACCCTCTCGAATAATTAATTCAATCTATTCACATAATTATTTTAAAACCCATTTGAATTCATTTGAATTCTTTCCAACCGTTAAAATAATTTTCATTCTATTATTTTTGGTGGGAAATTCATTTGGTGGAGCTTGAGAGAGGGATTCGAAGAACCTGAAAAACATTATCCTTTCAATGAAGAATTCCACTCACCACTGAAGAATTACGAACATCTTCCTCGATCTTTGATCAAGCCAAAAGATAATGAGCCGACCGCGATGAACGCCGATGACGCTTCTTCCTCGATCTCTTACCTCAGATGCTTCCTGATTTCAAAAAATCGACATCCTCCATTCCACTTCTTCCACTGTCAACGATCGATAAGTGAGGTAGGGTTTTGAGTTGAATTTATTCTCGTTCTTCATTGTTTTATATATGGTTTGAGAGTTGCTGATTGATATCACCATAACGAGGAGGGCTCGGACCGCACGAACATGGACCGAAACTCCCCCTTGTTGTTCTCTTTTTATGATGATGGATGTGAAACAACGGCAGTCATCTTCAAGTAAACCACAAAGGAAACCGGCCGGCGTCGGCCTGACTGTGAAGGAAACAGGTGGCACAAAGGCTGCTGGGTCGGGGAAGGGGCACGGTGCTGTCACACCGCATCGAGAATGGCAGAGTACCAGGTGGGCTGCGGTGGTGCCGGAGGGGAGCGATGCCGTCGAATCGCGCCGGAAGAAGGGGTCACGACCATGAAGGCCGCGGCGGTCGAACGGGCTGCGTGTAGTGTCATCGTGCCGTGTCGGAGAATAACTGTGTCCATATGTTGCGGCAGACAGTGTAGGGCGGTCGGCTGAGCGGGCCGCTGGTGCGCACTATAGGAGGGACACGAAGGGTCACACAGAAACCTGGTTCGCGCCACACACCGGCCGTTGCGGAATACAGGGGGTGTAACCCCCCCCCCCCCATACGCGGCGAGTTGTGCCACCGGGCCAGCCTGCCAGCCAGCCACGTGGGCTGCATGCCAGCCCAGCCACGCTGGCCCCTAGCCAGCCGGGCCACGCGGGCTGCCATGAATGGCCATCACCTCGGGCTGGTCTGTCCACTCAAGTCACCCCCCCCCATCAGGCTGGTCTACCCTCAGGCCAGACCGTACTCGAGTTGTGCCATCGCCTCGGGCAGGTCGGGCCCACATACGGGGTCAGTCCCCTGTGCGAAACTGTTTCACCCAAACACACCTTTTAACCCGTATCTTGTTCTACATGTGTCCAATCGACAAACCATCCACGACGACGGAAATCTTAGAGTGAGACGGTTCTTGTGGAATATACCACTTGAGGTATGGACATAGTTGGGATATGGCCGGGTTGTATTGAACCTAAAAACCAATCGGGCCCCTAGAACGGAAATGCCAATAACTCAAAGACCAGATGTCCGATGGACGCGTCATATATTTCTTTGAGAACCCTATGATGAGGCGGGCCTTTGGGATACTTAAACATGGGACTTCGTGACAGTTGGAGTATCAACCAGTAGCTCATGGAGCAGATCCTCTCAGAGATGAGCAAGCGGTGTACGGAGACCTAGTTGCTGGTTGATACCTGATGACAACTGACCTTTCGACTCAGAGTGTTTTGACTAGCCCAATTGGAAGCGCCTATGTACGATGTGACAGACCCAAAGTGGGACCGCCTCTGTGGGACACGGTAGACCCATAGTACTCGACAGGAGGAGTACCTTAGTAGGTTATGAGGGGAAGCACCTCTGTGTGACGCGACATACCCACAATGGGGAGTTCCGCTCTGTGATGCAACAGACCCATAGTACTCAATAGAAGGAGTACCACAGTAGTTCATGATAGTCGGAAGAGCCTCTATATGATTCCACATGCCAAAAATACTTTATAGAGGAGAAGTACTCTAGCAGTCGTGGTTTCGACAGTTTGACTGGTTCTGATACATGTATCCACACCTAGAATAAAATCCTAGTTTTGAGCAGAGTCAATCACATTTGTGTTTTCCTTATGTTTGTGATGGGTTACTAAATATCTTACGTATATGTATGGGAATATACCTTAGTAATAGTTATCTGTTGAATCCATACTTTGGGGTTATCCATGTTAAATTTTGTGAGACATTAAGGGTTTCATGTTCCTTACTGTGTATCATAATTCTCACCCGTGCACAGACTATGGCTGCACCTAATTGTGTTGGTTGCAGATGACAGACATCACTGACTGAGGTAGAGAGTGGTAGGACTAGACGGTACTCGAAGGTGGACCACTCGGCAAGATGGTACACGAACCAGATGGATGGAAATGGAGTGTTGAGGAGGCTATTTGTACCTACCATTTAGGTAGGAACAACGGAGGATGACTCAGTAGATGCTTACATCTTCTTGACTTGTACTTGTACCATTCTTTTTTCTATACTTAACTATTGTGTTTGTATTTCTAGCCCCCTTTTACTTTCTGCACTCTCTTTTTAATATAGTTTTTACATGGTGTTTTTCTTCCAGTTTCATACTCTATTGTGTGTGTTCAGTTTATAAAGGAAATTCCTTCCCATATTAGAGATTTACACCTTTGGTACTAGTCTCCGGCCCCTGCGTATCGAAGGTGGGGTTGCGGTAGTCATGATACGGGCCTCGGGGGACTGTTTGTGACAAATTGGTATCAGAGGAGTTGGTTATACTGTGGAACTTATGACTCTGATCTTTCTTTTCAGTGAAGCAATATTGTTAACGGTACTAAGTGTGGTTTTCAGTTCATGGAATCTAGTATTGGTGTGGCGGCCAACGTATCTATACACCAGGACCCTGACTACGGATTTCTGACACAGGGCATGAAAACACTGATTGAGTATGTGTTTTCAAAAGTTTTTCCTTAAGTGAGCTCAACTATTTCAGATCACTAGGTATAAATCTTTTGACAGTGTTGCATCTATTTTTTATGTATAACTCCATATGTATGACCAATTAAGGCCCAAGATATGTACGCTCTGACAGCCCACCGGTCGATGAGGCCTCGGTGCAGGGCTCTTTACAAGTTGACGCACCAGCGGTACAAATTTACATTGGCCCGCCGATTCCACCAGCCCCAGCAACAGATGATGCATAGAGTTTTAGCACGTTTCATGAGTTACATTGCATGTGTACACCAAGTATTCGGGGGGAGACAGACCCAGAGGCAGCTGAAGATTGGCTGGAGGCTGTGGTGAGAGTCTTCAGCCTGGTAGGGACACCAGCTGATCTTGTGGTGATCCTTACTATGAGTCTCCTTTAGGAATAACTAGGTAGATAGTGGAGACAGATGCTCCAGGTGCACGATGAGGCAGCACAACAATGGACAGACTTCAATAACATGTTCCAGGTGGAGTTTGTTCCAGTGACTCTACGAGCGGTACAGATACATGCGCTACATCATCTGCAGTAGGGAAGCATGACATTAGAACAGAACTCAATGAGGTTCACCGACCTATCCCACTACTCCACATATATGGTGTGGGACCCATTTTTCAAGGCTTGACCCTTCATGTAGGGGCTCAGGGGAGAGATCAGGGCATCGATGATCTCCCTCATCATCCCGGCATAAGAGGGGGTATTAGAGAGAGCCCTCGTAGTGGAGAGTTTCCTTGATGAGTGGTCACCACCAGCGAGACCCACTACTCGTCGACATGCATTGGAGTCTTCTGCAGCTGGCAGTAGACAGATGGCGCATAGGTCCAAGAGGACCAGTCCCACGGGTAGACAACCGCAGGACTCAGGATCTATTGTACGGGGCACCCGATGCAGTGAATTACCTTCTAAGAGTAGGCAGTGTTACTAATACGGTGGGAAGGGTCACATGGCTCGTGATTGATGGACCCACCATTTAGATGATTAGCAGATAGTTGAAGGAACTCTCAGGAAGAGGTAGAGGTTCGATCGAGGTGGTCTTCAGGGCGTAGACAGACGTGGCAGAAGAGATGGACGTGCAACTAGTGGTGGAAGATGTTACGAGGTGTTTCCACCACCACCACCACCACCACCATGTGGTCCAACCTGACCGAAGGGATCTGGTGGACTGGGGATAGCTCAGCTTCAGGCAGTTTAGTCATATGACCATGGCTCTATGGAGATGATTTGATGTACTATCTGTGTCTACCCCACCTTAGTTGTAGTTCTTATAGACACATGCGCTAGTTATTATTTCATTTCCACTGCCCTCTTTCGGAGCTCAGATATTCTGACGTAGCCGTTAGGTCGATCCTTTTGGCTGGAGACTCCTACATGAGCTAAATCGATGATTACGCACCGGTACTGGATGTGTCAGCATACTCTAGGAGGTGAGATCTTCAGAGGAGATATCCTCATAGTGGCATTGAGGCCTTCAACATCATCTTGGGTATGGAATGGTTATCTAATGTCCATGCATATATTGACTATATTAAGAAAAAAGTACGGTATGTCCGCACTGATGGGACCGGGTTTAACTTCATCGATGAAAAGGGAACCTTTGCAGCAAAGGATGGACTTACATAGAGGAGGGTGCATTCGATCACTCAGTAGTTGGATTTCCTTACCCTCAGAGTAGTTGATGTGGAGAGTCTGACTTATCCTATAGTGGTGGACCAGTACGCGGATGGTTTCCCTAATGATGTTCAAGGACTACCTCCTCATAGAGTGGTGGAATTGTGCATTGTCATGTACCCTGAGACGGAACTGATATCTATTCCAGCATATCGGATGGCTCCCACTGATCTTCGTGAGTTGTGGGTACAACTAGAGGACTTGCAGGGGAAGGGATTCATCTGGACCAGTGTTTCTCCCTGGGAAGCCCCAATTCAGTTCACCATAAAGGCGGATGGAATATTGTGGCTCTCTGTTGACTACCGTAGCCTGAACTAGGTGACCGTGAAGAACAAGAACCCACTCTCGAGGATTGATGACCTCTTTTATCAGATGAAGGGAGAACATTGGTTCTCAAATATAGGACTCATATCAGGCTATCACCCACTTAGAGTTCGAGATGAGGATGTTTAGAATACATCCTTCAGATGTCAGTACGTCCACTATGAGTTCTTGGTTATGATCTTCTGTGTAACCAATGATCCAGCAGTTTTCATCTGTCTCATGAACGAGATCTTCTATCCATACATCGATCACTTTGTCATGGTCTTCATCGATGAAATTATAATATATTTGACTACTGAGGAGGAGAACTCCTACCATTTGTAGGTAGTAATGGACACACTCTGAGAGCACCATCTTTATGGTATGCTCTCGAAGTGCCAGTTTTGGATTGGAGAATTTCACTTCTTGGGACACGTCATCTCAGAGGCTAGAGTTGTAGAGGATCCAGCGATGATTGAGGCAGTACATTCTTGGGAGCCACCCAGATGTGTGACAGAGGTATGGATTTTCCTGGGCTTAGCTGGATACTATCGAATATTCGTTTCAGACTTATCCAGAGTTTCATCACTGATATCAGCCTTCACGAAGAAGAGGAAACCCTTTTTGTGGTTTGAGAGATGCCATCAGAGCTTTCCGGAGCTGAGGTAGAGGCTGACCAGTTCCCCCATCTTGAGGCTTCCATAATAAGGTGTAGAGTACGTTGTCTATTGCGACAAAACATGGACCAGACATGGGTGTGTCCCGATGTAGGAGCGAGTAGTGATCGTGTATGGTTCTCAACAGCTAAGACATCATGAGAAGAACTATGCTACCCATGACCTGGAGTTTACAGTAGTGTACATTGCCTTGAAGATGTGGAGACACTATCTAATGGGCGAGAATTTCATAGTCTACTCTGATCACAAGAGTATCAGGTTTATATTTTCTCAGAAGGACAAAAACCTGAGACATTGTCGATGTCTTGAGTTCCTCCAAGACTATGAATTCAAGATATTCTGTACTCCAGGGAAGGGGAACGTTGCTATTGATGCACTCAGTAGGAGATATAGTATACAGCTGCTAGGAGAGGTGATAGAGAAGCTGGATGCTTTATAAATATTTTTTGTGGACTGAGATAGAGAAAACTATCTACAGTCTCTTACAGTTAGTCCTCCACTTCTTCAGCGAGTCATGGAGGCACAACCTGGAGATGCTGACTTCGAGAAACGACGTACTTGGATATCCACATGGCAGACACATGATTGATATTTTGAAGGTGGGGAGCACACCATCCTCTTCAGAGGACGTACCTTGCTACTTGTTTCACTTCACGAGGATGTGTTGAGAGAGTTCCACACTTCCCCTCTAGAGGTACATCCAGGTGTGGAAAAGATGTAATAGGACCTCAGACGACAGCACTGGTGGCCAAGAATGAAGAAGGCAATAGCTGAGTTTGTCTCATGATTCCTCAATTTTCATCAAGTGATGGTAGAGCACCAGGTACCAGAAGGCTTGGTTTATCCCTTAGAGGTCCCAGAGTGGAAGTGGGATGGGATATCCATGGATTTCATGATGGGTGTTCGATGTACTTCAAGGAGTCACGATTCGATATAAGTGATTGTTGACCGACTGACAAATTCGGTACACTTCCTACCGATTAGAGAGAATGGCTATGTAGATATCATGGGACTCCTCTATCTATAGAAGATTGTGTGTTTTCATGGAGTACCTACTTCTATATTCTTCGACCGTGACACATAGTTTACTTCCTGGCTTTGGAAGGAGTTACATGAGGCTTTCGGGACACAGCTTTGCTTGAGCACTGTCATCCATCCTCTGATAGATGGTTAGATTGAGAAAACCATTCAGACCCTCGAGGAAAAGCTATGTGAATCTTTCCTCGACATCAGTCATAGCTGGGAGGATCACATACCATTGGTGGAGTTTTCCTACAACAATTTCTATCACTCCACCGTCGGTATGGACCATTTTGAGGCCTTGTGTGGTTGACCTTGCAGATTTCCACTGTGCTAGACAGACCTCGGGGAGTCAGCACTGGTGGGACTAGAGAAGGTATGGACTACCACAGAGAAGGTGAAGATCATCCAAGAGTGGATGTAGACTACACAGTGTAGGCCGAAGTCGTATGCTGATAGGGGACAGAGACCTCTAGAGTTTTAGGATGGTGACCAAGAATTCCTACGTGTCTCACCACGAAGCGGTCTACAGAGATTTGGCCGAGGCGGCAAGTTATCTAAGAGATTAATCAGACCTTTCCAGGTTCTCAACAAAGTAGGTGAGGTGGCTTACTACTTAGCTCTTCCAACTCAGTTGCAATGGGTGCACGACGTCTTTCACGTATCTCAGCTAAGGTGATACAGGCATGACCCTTCCCACGTCATCGACCATGGAATGGTGGACATTGATGACAAGGCGGGTTTCACAGAGGGTTCAGTAGGGATTGAGGATTGAAGTGAGTGGGTCCTACGTGGATGGTCGATGCCTCTGGTGCACATTCTATGGCAGCACAGGAACCTCCAGGGGACCACATGGGAGTTGGAGGCTCAAATGTGTGCTCAGTACCCCCATTTTTTTCCAATAGTATGAGTTGGGTCTTATAGGGATGTAAAGCCCTAAGGTGGGGAGAATGTAAAGACATGGAATATCCGTGGATTTTTTTTTAAAATTCATGGGATTTTTTACGTGTCTTAAAAAATTTACGGCACTTGATTCCAAGGCTTAGTGTGTCCAGAATTTTTTTTGATGTTTTGTTTTGGTACATTCAGTAAATGTTCGAGTGGGATTTTATAACTTTTGAATCGGTGCTCAGAATTGGAATATGAGGGAACAGGTGAACTCACAATGCCTGTTTTCACTTAAGAAGATTTCCACCTCAATGGCAGTTTTTCATGAATGGATGTTAGTTTTTGGGGGTTTTAAATAAATTAAATAAATTTACTGTGATAACTTATTTTTATTTTGTGGTGGTTAAAACAACCAAGAGGAGGTTAGAGGTGGGTGACACAACACCATAACCTCCCATGCGAGGTTATGGTTGTGCGTCCTACCCGCACATAACCTCCCTTGGGAGGATATCCTTGGTAGGGCCCACACGGGCTTTATAGCCCCTTTAACACCCCCCTTTTAGTGGGATGAAACTCTCCACCTTCCCCAATAATTAATTTTTCCAACCCTCTCAATTAATAAATTTAATTTAATCACTCAATTAATTAAAAACACATTTGAATTCTTTTGAATTATTGCCAACCATTAAATTAATAGTTATTCTATAATTTTTTGTCATAAATTCATTTGGTGGAGCTTGAGAGAGGGATTGGAAGAAAATGGAGAACTTCATCCTTATAATGAAGAATACCACTCACCACTGAAGAACGAAAAACATCATCATCCATCTTCGATTGAGCCAAAAAAGAAGGAGTCGACCGCGAAGAACGCCAATGACGCTTCTTCCTCGGTCTCCTGCCCCGGACGCTTCTCGATATCAACGAAACAATGTCCGCCATTCCTCTTCATCCACTGTCAAAGATCGACAAGCGAGGTAGGGGTTTGTGTTTAATTTATTCCCATTCTTCGTCATTAAATTTATGGTCTCAGAGTTTCCAATAAATATCACCATAATGAGGAGGGCTCAGACCGCATGAACACGGCCCACACCTCCCCCTTTTTGTTCTCATTTGATGACGACGGAGGCGGAGCAACGACAGTCGGTGTTGTGTCAACCGCAAAGGAAACCAGCCAGAGTCAAGCTGACCGCGATGGAAACCGTCGGTGGAAAGGCCGCCAGGTCACCGAAGGGGAGTCGCACCCTTGCGCTGCAAAGAGAACTGGGCCGCGGTGGTGCCGGAGGGGCACGGTGCAGTCTCAAAGCATCAGAAGAAGGGTTCGCGGCCCCGGAATCCACTGTGGTCAGACGGGTTGGGCGCGGCACCATCCGGCCTTGCCGGAGAAGAACCGCGGCCATAGGCTGTGGTGGCCAAGGGAGGGTGGTCGGCTGTGCCGACCCTGGTGCGCGCTACATGCAGGACCCGAAGGGTCCCGCAGAGACTGTGTCAGCGCCACACACTTGCCGTTGTGGAAGACAGGGGGTGTAACCCCCCTATAAGCGGCCCGCTGGGCCGCCGGGCTGCCCCCCCCCCCCTCAGGCCGGGCTGCCCATGGGTCTGGCCTCCCCCCCCCCTTTCAGGCCGGGATGCACTCAGTCTAGGCTGCCCACCTCGGGCTGGGTCCGGCCCGTAGACTGGGTCAGACCCCAGTCCAAAACCATTTGACCGGAACACACCTTTTCGCCCGTATCTTGGGCTACACGTGTCCGATCGACAAACCGTCCCCGAAAAAAGAAAGCTTAGAGCGAGATGGTTCTTTTGGGTTATCCCATTTGAGGTTTGGATGAAATTGGGATATAGTAGGGTTGGTTTAAACCTAAAAACAAGACGGGCCCCTAGAAGATAAATACCAATAACTCACAGACCAGACGTCTGATTGACGTGTCGTCTGTTTCATTGAGACCCCTATGACGAGGCGGAACATTTATATACTTCAAAAAGGGACATCGTGACACTTGGATTATCGACCAGGACCTCATGGGGAAGATCCTCCAATAGACGAGAAAGCAGAGTACAGATACCTAGTAGCTGGCTGATACCTGATGACTACTGACCTTTCGACATGGAGTGTTTCGACTATACACGGGGAAAGTGCCTCTGTGTGACACGACAGATCCACTGTCACGACCCGTCCTCGGGGCCCGTGCCGTGACAAACCCAATCCCACCTTCCAAAGGCCAGGATCTGGTGACTAGCACCAAAGTAGAAATACCTATAAAAAGGGAAGGCATTTCCTTTTAACATGTATCACACACAGAGCCAGAACACAAGCAGCAAAGTACACAACTAGAAGTAAACACTAAGTAAAACTGTATACAAAAGAAAGTGTTTAATGTAATGGGGCCATATATACAAGCCGAACAATAAAGTACAAATAAATAAAAAGCTATTACGGCTGCGGAAAGTTAAACATCAACTACTGAGTCGTCCTCTAGGAATCCCACATGAAGGGTGGGTACAGCTGGCCTTCTCAGCACCCCAGGTCCATCTGTCCTCTCCTTGTACATCTCGCCAAGTTGTCCACCAGGTACCATCCAGCTCCACAAGTCTCTACCTCGATCAGTGTTGCCCGTATTCTACAAAAAACACAATGAAGTGCAGACATACCCCATGCAAGGGTGAGTATAATGATACCCAGTACAGACCCCAAAACCCCCGAAGGACTCGCAGAATCCACGATAGAAATACCACATAAGAAAGGTACAATCTTGAAGTATCAACCAACCCAACTTAGGTATATTCCCATACATATACCTATGTTATCAATCACGTTTCGACACAAACTCTCGATCCCAAGAACAACAGAGTCCACACAGTTAGTAAATCAATCACCTCGAAGATAGATGATGTACATTCAAGACTCATCTCACACAAGTATACATCTTTCATAGAGTGATAGAGATGATAAGATGTAGTCACTGATTAATATAAGTTGTCAGACCCACATAGGATACAGGACCAGCTAAGCTGTCAGACCCACATAGGATACAAGTCTAGCTAGTCTGTTGGACCCACATAGGATATAGGAACAGAAGTCAGAACAGTCGAACCCACGGAGGATTCCAGTAAAGAAGTCATCAATGTAGAACCCATAGTGGATTCCGGTACAGAAGTTGTCGTTGTCGAACCCACGTAGGATTCTGGTTCAGAATTCATCGTTGTCGAACCCACGTAGGATTCTCGTACAGAAGTCATCGCTGTCAAACCCACGTAGGATTCCGGTACAATATATGTCATAGTCAGCTCTAGGGTTCCCACACACAACACGATCGATTCCGGGAGGGTCTGATCCTCAATTCAAGTGTCGATTAATCAATTATCATGAATTCCTGAGTTGATGTATCCAGTAGTTCCGTCTCATCATAAGGAAGCCAATTCGACAGATGGAACGACAATCAGACACCCGGTCTGAGAGTTATTAGCATTTATGTTCCAGGGTCCCGATTGGATTTACGTTCATTCCAAACCCAGAAATTTTTAAAATTTTTCAAAAATAACATATATTATCTCAAAACGACCACCACTTCGTCATGGTCCTAGTGCCATAGATGGAACATCGATCAGACACGAGGTCTAGAAGATATTCTAATTTAAGCAGAGTCGAGCCCGGCCCGTCAAGCCCAGTTGGCTGGCGGGTCGGCCCGACCCAGCCCGGCGGGTCCGACCTGGTTGGGGGGTCGGCGGGGCGCGGGGGAGCACGACCCACCCATGGACCCATCCCGGCTGGTCCGACCCGGTTGGAGGTCGTCCCAGCTCAGTTGGGCGCACCCCACCTGCGGACCCGGCCCGCCATGTGGGCCGGTTTGGTTTTCCCGGCGGTGCCAAGCGGCGCCGCCCCTCCTCTACCCGGCCGGCCATAGCTGAACGGTTCTGTCCGGCACGAACAACCTACACAGTGGGATGCGGTTCTCCACATGCGGCACCACAGCCTTCCAGATCGGCCGACAGGCGGCCGACCAGTTCGCCCAGCAGAGAGGCCCACATACGCGGGTTGTGGTTCCTCTGATGTGTGGTGCCTGCAAGCGCCGCGATCCTCTAGTGTGGCCGGCAGTAGCAAGCTAGTTCTTCTCCGGCTGAGTGGTTCGTGGTTGTGGCTCGTGTTCCTCCTCTACACAGTGCCATCGAGCGTTGAGATCTTCATGCGGTTCGACCGGTCAGCCGGCCGGTCGTCCCGCTGCCCGGCTCCATGGCGGCCAGCTCAGTCGGTTGCCTCCGCACTTCCACCACGATATGATTGCTCCACAGTCCTACTAACCTCCGTGCGCCATGATGGAATTGATCCACCTCCACCTCCAACATCAAAAAATATAAAAAAATGGAGGGATGTCGGGCCGTTTTTGTTCAGCCTGTGCCCTCTGCGTTATATGATAACAAAAGGCCACCATCGAACAAAGTAAGCTTCTAAGAGAAGGGAAACAATTTAAAGTAACAAAATCCCCCTACATTGATCACAATGTTCGTTTTACAGTGTCATAGAAAGGGAATTTGAATACGTTGTTTTACGTTGCACCCGTCACATGCTGCCAATTCCGGGCTCAAGCGTCTTCCTCATTCTTCATCGGAGAGGATGTCGTTCTTCGTTGGAGATGTTCTTCATAAGAACACTTTCTCTCAAATTCTCCCAAAGCCTCCCAACAAAATAATTTCCAACCATAATAAAATATTAGACTCCCTAATATTTTAATTTTTTCATTCCTTTCAAAAGAATTCAAAATCTCAAATTAATTAATTAAGACATTAATTAGTTTTGTTGGAACAATTAAGGGGAATTGAGGGGGAGTGTTCCCCCAAATTTTTTAAAAAAGTTGGTTGGCTCATTAAATTCAAAGGGATTTTAAGGGGTTCAAGGGGAGTTGAGGGGTTTTGTGCCTGTGTCTGCCCCACCACATAATATCCTCCCATGGGAGGTTATGTGGGGGTGGTCCCCACCTCCAACTTCCATTTTGAGAGAATAACCAGCACATAAAATAAAATTATGTCATACATAATTTTATTTCATTTATTAATAATCTCAATAATTATAATCCACTCCTGATAAAACGTAAGAACAGTAAAGGTCCTGTAAAAAATTACCAGAACTGCGAGTTCATCGGTGTCCTCAGATTTCATTTCCATTCACCGATTCGAAAGATAGAAAAACCATCATGTACGTTTGTTGAACGTACATCAAAAAATCTTTAGAAATTGATTCTAGGCCCACCAGGCCTCAGAATCAAGCGCCGTTAGAAATTGTAGACTTATATAATTTCCATGTATTTAAGAAAAAAATACACGGAATTTCAGGGTCTGTACACCCACAGTGGGGATCCCCTCTTTGTGACGCGACAGACCCACAATACTCGACATGAGGAGTACCTCAACATGCTACGAGGGGGAGAGCCTCTTTGTGATGTGGTAGACCCATAGTGGGGAGCGCCTTTGTCTGCTGTAGCAGACCCACGGAGCATGATAGGAGGAGTACCACAGCAGTCCAGGATCGTGGGAAGCGTGTCTGTGTGATGCGGAAGGCCCACATTACACTATATAAGAGGAGTACACCAGCAGCCGAAGTTTCGATAGTTTGACTGGGAGGGTTACATTTTTCCACCCCTATAATAAAATCCTGGTTTTGTGCTGAGTCAATGACTTTTGTGATTTACTCTTATTTATGATGGGTTACTAAATATCTTAGGTATATTTAGGGGAATATACCATAATAATGGTTATCTATTAAATCCATCCCTTGTGGTTATCGTTGTTAGATTTTGTGAGACCTTGAGGGTCTCGGGGTACCTGTTGAGTATCGTTATACTCACCCCTACACAGGCTATTCCCGCACCTGGTTGTGTTGGTTTCAGATGACGGACAGTGCTGACTAAGATAGAGAGTGGCAGGACTAGACGGTACCCAGAGGTGGACCACTTGGAGAGACGGTAAATGGAGCAGACAGACGGACATGGAGTGATGTGGAGGCCATTTGTACCTACCCTTCAGGTAGGAACCCTAGAGGATGAACCAATAGCTGCTTAATTATTCATTAGTTGTACTTGTACCTTTCCGTTTTCTCTACTTTACTATTGGGCTTGTATTTCCGGCCCACTTTTACTTTCAACACTCTCTTTTGTATACATATTTTACTTGGTGTTCAACTTCCAGTTGCATACTTTGTTGTGTGTGTTTAGTTTATAATGGAAATGCCTTCCTAGATTAGGGATTTATGCCTTTGGTGCTAGTCGCCAGCCGCTAACCTATGGATGGTGGGCTTGAGATAGTCATAATATGGGACCCAGGGGACGGGTAATGACAACACAAGTCACATTCTCCAAAAACCAAATTTGATCCATAGTCCACATTATGTATCCCAAGTCATTGAGAAAAAATATTAAATAAACAAATAAAATAAAACGATTCATTCAAAATATGGAATGTATGTAGGCTATGATCTCAAGCCTATTATAAGACCAATATGTATGTTCGAAATTACCATTCATTTAAAAACAATCAATTATAGTTTTGAAATATTTATAAAAAACTCCAATATTTTTCCGTTTATAAAATCATTTCTCTTGGGGATCGATTTAGAAAATAATATTAAAAAAATAAAAACAAATTATTACTTAAATATGCACAATAATTTAAATGAAATAAAACTAAATAGAATTTTATAATAAAATTTTAATGATTTATCATTAGGTTATCAGCTATGGGATTAAGAAAAGTTCACCATGGATCATAAAAAAAACCATCATCATTATCTTTGTTGAGGCTACCCAAACCCATACACAAACATTTGATGATAAAAATGAATTCTTTATATGCATTCTTTAATAATAACTAAACAGTCCCAAATATAATATTTCATATCAAAAATTTCAATAACCAACATTGATTCACATTCATACCATTGAGCATTTATAAATAAGGTTTTACAAAATTACGAAAAACATTTAACTAAAAAACACTATTTTATTTACATTGAAAGGAAAATTTACCATTATACCGAGAATTTCATATTCCATAATAATTCTTCAAGACCATACATTAATATTCACATGAATGGTATACTTTTAGATATAACATATATATTACTCCTCTTTATAACAAATTGAAATAAAATCATTTGAAGCAAGAGAAAAAATTCCCCATAAGGTGTAGCATAAATCAAAGATTATCAAAGTGTAAAAAATGCGTAAATAATATGGAAAGAATAAATGATTATGAAGCAATTATTTTCAACTATTTAGATAGAATTTTAATATATCTATTTATTTATAAATATAAAGTATAAAATGAAAATTAATAAAATATATCATAGTGATGGATTTCATAATTTTGAACATCATAATATTACCATTAATGCACGATCCATGAAATTTTCAATAATTTGGCCAGTATACGTAATATAACATGAAACATTCTCTCATGATACAAAAAAAACATCTTGGGAAATTATATTTCTATGAAAAACCTATCATAAAACATGTACAATTATTTCCTAATATATTTAATAAACAATTCCTACATAATATATATTTTAGAACAATTAATAAATATCTACAATGAAAAAGGAATATAATATTTCCATATTTTCCAATAAATAAAATAAATTATTTCTTTGGATTCCTTAAAAAATATAGAAAATAGTAAATTATTATTAAAATATAGATCTAATATTGACTATATCAATGGGACTATTTAAAATAGAAATGAATGAGAAAATTGAAATTAAATTAATTATGGACATAGATAGACAACTAAAACTCTAGAAATTAATATAATAACAATAAACCTTGTTTATAAAATAACATATAAACCATAAATCTATAAGTGATAAAATGATACAATGAACTCATCATAGAGTAGTATTTCTTATTAAAAGAACTTCTTTTGGTAAAAAACAAGAATATTGACGAGAATCTATAAAAATGCATTTCCTTAATGTTTTTTAACTTTTTAGTATGATAACCCAATGAAAAATACTTCATGAGAATCCAATAATAATTTTAAATAATTATTTTAAAAACAATTAAACAAACCAAATCATTAAAAGAAACAATTTTTATCTAAGGAACTATCGTGTGTATTGTCAGGTCCCAACCAACCAAGGCCCCAACTAGGTCGGTAGTAATCTTAGAGTGACACCATGAGGCTCCCACTAATAGTTTTGGGGATAGAAATAGTATTTGAGTACGAAAAACAATGATATGGTATGAATTAGAATAATCCTCTTATACATAGACACACATATAGAAATCCACGAAATAGAGAAGAGGTATTATAAAATACCAAAACATTTATAGTGTAATAAATTTATTCCGCAACTACTGTGAAATACATCAATGAGTAGCATGAAAAAAATGTTGAAAAATGTAAAAATATATTTTCAACTTGAAATGAGTTCCCAAGTTGAAAAATAATGGAAAATGGTAATAATATAGATTTATTGGATAACAATCTATGAGGATATTCCCCAAAGAAAGTCGACACCACTGTGTTCAATTATTCTCATCTAACACTGGGTCCAAAAAAATCATGGCCAATTATCATTTAATCATTATAAGACAACAAATGTGTGATGTAACATCATATTATTATTTTTAGGTACTCATAATCTTCACATTTGATAATGATTTTTCAGTATTTTTTTAGTGTTTTTCAGGTGAAAACATAGTAAATGTTGATACTTTAAGGGATTTTCATGGTTGAAACATGGTATTCCAAAATCATACATTGTTTCATCGAGAAAAATACAAACCTAGATATTGGGGCTTTCCATGGATTGAAAATGGTTTTAAAAACCATGTTCTAAGAAAAGAAAATCCACGCAAACCCATTAAAGTGTTTCATGGACAGTGTGCACAATTTTTTGAACCGTGTGGGCCTGCTTTTCTAACCATGCGTACATGAATTTTTAATCTGGAAATAATTTCATAATGCCCAAAAACACCCTTTATCCCTGACCAAAAGTCCTTTACGGCCCCCAAATATTTATTATTTCATGGGAGATCCCTATTGGTTATTTTTGCACTTATACACCATTCAAAAAATGAATGAAAGTTAGAATAATGGTGTTCTAACATATCCCAATTGGTTTCCTCATTTCGTTATATATTTCCCAGTATCTTCTCTTTCCTACAATGGATTTTGTAGATCTTAATTTATTTTTAGTGGATTTAATAATACTTATTTCATATCTTGAATCTAGTTTTGATTCTAGGATACATGTTGTCGATATTCTAATTCTTAGTTTTCTTCTTATGGATTTTTTTTCTTGATCCCATGATCTCGAGGTAGGTTCATCCATTATATTGGAAAACATTTATTAATCCTAAATTTATTGATTTAAATTAAATCATATTATATAAAATTAGTTTATTTACATATCTCTTTGAATTGGTTTATTATGAAGAGTATTCCATGGAACTGTGGTATTTGGATTTGAAATTATATTTTGGTATGATTTTGGTAGAAACCCCATGTATCATTATGTTTTTGTGAGTTGTGAAATTTGATGGAAATTTTTTATATTTAATTGTGGAATTAAATTGCATAATATTAATTGATAAATTTATTTGATGAAATTTATTTAAAATTGTAATTTAAGAAAAATGTCTTGAACTTATTCTAAATGGAAACCATTGGTTTATCATGAAAATGGATTATTTGATTAAAATATATCTTTTGTTTTTAAATGGATACATTGAATATTTGATATGGGAGAATATTAATAATTATATGTTATTCAGTCTAAATATAAATTTCCCATAACTTTTTTTATTAAAGAACATGTATTCCTAGGGCCCTGGCCTGATTGGGCCTCTCCCAACCCACCTTGTTGGGAAAAGCCTACCAAAACTGGCCCATCCCACCATGGTGGACTGGTTTCCATGGCTCAGACATGGAAAAAGTTGCATCCTTTTTCCTCTTATGTGGCAGAAGCCGGCATTGTAACTCGAAGAGGTCTGTGTAACGGACCCATTATTTTGGAAAGAACATCAGAAAAGACGTGGGGTCTAGTTCATGCTTCATCTTATTCCATGTGGAATTCGAGCAGCTACCGCTGCTATCTCCACCATGGCATGCTACCCAGCCATCAGGCATAGGGCCAGTGCCAGGACCATCCGCACAATAGATATTCTCACAAACCACCAAACATTGTCAAGAGTTCCGTTCATTGATTAAGAGGGTGTTCCAAAACACTCTAGTCACATTATTCACTTATTGGGGCCAAATATCTACTTATATCCATTCCACTATAAAGATTATAATTGAAGGTGTCTCACACAAGACTTTTGATTAACAACGTCTATCATCATCTCACCAACTTCATGTCATGTCGACGTGCAGGGGTAAGGATATAAGGACCACAAGTAAATACAAATCAAGGAATGGTCGTCAACCATTGTTTGTTATGGATTTAATCCATTCCCATTATAGGGACCATAACCCAAATTAATCTCCCAATGTTAAACCCAATAGAGGATCTACTATGTGAATGATGATCCATGGGACAACTTGGTCTGGGGTTGGTCCAGATTTTTTGATTAAAACCAATAATGTGGAAATAATGGACTTAAATAAAAAACCCCTACCTAGGTCAGATCATTCGATGGCCATGAATGGGTTTTCTGAATTTTTTGTTCAGAAATCCCTTGATTATGGTGGTTGGACTATTTTTATTGGGGAAAATCCGTTCGAAGGGGGGTTGGCATTCTTCATCAGCACCCACCAGAGCATCAGAACCGAACTAGGATTGTGACAACAATCCTACGTCATCTTCTCGTACATTAAAGGATGAAACACGAATAATCATTTTAGATGCGTTGATGTTATGATGTCATTACATTGTTTCATTTATTGAAACAACTTATTCAGTTTCATTTAATTACATTTTTTCCTCTGTAATTGTTTCAAATGTTCAAAAATAAAATAAAACATCCACATTATTTAATTTAAATTTTTTTCATAAAATGCCCAAAAAATGTCCATTCCAGTTGACCAGCATAAGTCAATGTTATCCCATTCATAGGTAATTTCATCGTTTGAAATGCAACGATGCCCTCAAATTTTCAATCATGGAACATATTTAAGAGTTTCAAACACCGCTCACAAGGGCCATTTAAATTATCATAAAAAAAACACAAAAACTAACATTCATCCTAGATCTGTGCTATTCAAGGTTAATCTACACCCGAGGGAAATACACCCATACAAGCTAGTTGATATTATCATATTTATATACTGAGTTACTTTATAGAAGTTATAGGTATTTTAAAATAAAATAATTGTTACTTAAATATATTATTTATGGCTAAAAATCATCTTTAACTATTGGCTTGCAATGAAAAATTTTAGTTCCCTTCTGGTATAATCATGACATTATGATTTCGAAGTTTCCCTTATATATTTGATATGAGAAGCAGTTCAAAATATAAAAAAATCATGATCAAACGTTTAATTAATAAACAATAAAAAGTTTGAAAATCCATTTTTTCCACTTGAGGCCTCAGAAGTATGTTCCATCTCAAATATTGGTATCATAAAAAATCACATTTAACTATGAAAGAAAATTCCAAGGAATTACAGGACATTACAAAATTTTGTAGTAAGTACTCTTCCAGTGTATTGAATTTAGAGGTAATTTTTTCCTAGTGCATTTGGCTATTACTAACCTCGAAAACTCTCAAATTTTCAATCCCAATGACTATCAATGTCCATTAATTTTAGGAAAAGGTATTTCAAATATAAAACAACATATAATATATTTGATTACAATACATATACGAATATCACATACCATGAAGACAATCACTCAAGATAGGCTACTCATGGGCCTCAATATGAGCCCCAATTAAAGATATATGCAATGTAAGAGTTTCTGAAAAAGTTCACAACATTTAATTGGGTTTACAATGCACGTGGCATTTACTAGACACATGTTCTTCTTCCCCCATAGACATGGATTGGAAATCTATGTGGCTTTGTAGGGAATGTTCATGGTATCACATGGTGTTTACCTTCAATCAATTTCATTTTCATGTTCTCATGGTACATGGAACAGTTAACCATGTACCAATACATAGAATGTACCATCGGGAAAATGGATTGTCTATCCACTAGTTATCCTCAGTATATACTTGTGGAACATGGCTTAGAAAACCAGGATAGATCACACAACATGAAATTTTGGCCGCATATTGTTCCATATTACACATGTTTTAAACTGATAGATTCTATAAATAACCCAGATATAAATAATAGGTTCATTCAAGAAACATGTCTTGTAGTCCTAAAAATCAAATAAATTAACTATGTTCATCTTAAAAATGATCGTTCCTTGATTCACTCAGGTTTCACTTCCATTTGAAGTTTCAAAAATGTCCAAATGTGAATTATTTAATCTCCAACAATAATTACCAAGTATATAGTGGATGAAAATGGTTTTTTATAACACATCAATAACTATCATGATATCAACCACCATTTTGGTTTTATATCCTCAAATACAAAAACGTTTTCTAGTAAACTACCCCAATCAATGCACAAAAAAAGACTAATATATATGATTCCCATGAATCTTCTATGAGTATGGGGGTTCAATAGAGCTTTAATGTAGCCTGGTAAGTTTCAATTGCATCCCCATGGAAAAAATACGAAGACAAAAATAGTCAGAGGGGTTTAGGGAAGCACTTGAATGAGCTTAAATAATCATTGTCTGATGTGATATATATCAATGATTAGAAAACTTAAATATGTAATAATATATTAGTTTATAATATATAAAAAATTTTGTTTCATGAAATATATAGAATCCAGATCATGTAAAGTTTCAAAATCACCAATATACATTTTTTTATAAGAATAGTAGGAAAATGAAGTTAATTCAAGGGAATAAATCCATAGAATAAATATTCTCAGCTCGATAATCGATTTATCACTAGTTCAGAACTCATCTACTTGAATGGAAGGGGAAGATCCGATGGTATTGGTCATTAATTTATCAATTGGAATAGATAATTATTGTTATCCAACCTTATATTACACCATTTTTTAAACACCATGCAATAAAAACTACAGTGGTCTCTGATATCCTACCTGACATCCAGATCAATTGGAAATCATTATATTCAAAAAAGATGCATGCATGTGATTTAAAATATATTAATGTTTTCAATATATTAATTTCGGGTTCATGTGACAAAAAAAACAATGACTAAATCTATGGATATATAAATAAATATCTATATAAATATTAAATATATAAAATTTAAAATAAATTATATAATATATTGATAAAAAATTTAATAATTTGGAATGAAATCCCTTTTAAAAAATTTATTGACAATAATATCCTATTATTTTGATGTAAAATAGAAACAATTAATCAGATAATGGGTATATGTATTACATTTATGTTTCATGATCTCATATAAAGGAAACTAAATAATAAAAAGTATTCATAATGATGGGAAAATCCATTCCTAAAAATTGAAAACAATAGATTTGTTTCACACTCTTCTATATAAAATCAAAATAAAATTTTAGATAAATTTAAAGTGGTTACATTATAAAAATTTAATAAAAAATAAAGTTAAATATAAAATTAACAAAATATATTATTAACATGAAAATAAAAAAATTAATATGAAATAAAAAAATATATGTGGTGGAAAAAAATTATCCCCTAGAAAAGGAAACATGTGGTCGACATTTTATAAAATATCTGTTGATTTGAGAACCAAAGACAGAAAAAATTGCATAAATACATGAAAATAACAAAAATACCCACTGATAAAAAATTTATGGGTTTTTGGAGGAAATTAATTTATAAATTCCAAAATTATTATGGAATTATAAACAATCCTGCAAAAATGGTTGATTATAAAATAATTGTTAATTCATTTGTAATTTTGGAATTGAATGCCATTTGAACTAAAAGAATAAAATGAGGAATATATATTCCTTCAACAGATATAGAATCAATATTTAATCATAAAAAGGGGCAGTAATTAAAACATAAAAATTAAATGGGGTACATAATACAAATCATGACTAAACGGAAAACATATTGTGATGAAAAACTGAATTAAAATTAGTAATCCTAGAATGAAATTTTATTTGAAATTAGGAACATGATATTATTTCATAAATAAAATTAATTTCATGAAATAATATGTTAAAATAATTTTAATAATAATTAATTTAAATATAAAAAATCATGGTTCAATATATATGAAATGTATAATGATTTTGAATTTGAGACAAATAAAGCCAAAAAATGATGATAAATTTTCAAATAGGCATAAGTCAATGATTATAATAAATAAAATATATATAAATACACCAATAAATGTGGAAAAAATCTAAAACATTCATATTATTTAATATACATATTATTGTCATAACATATTAAATGGTGAAGTGATCTAATTGAATGATATAGAATGGAGTTAAGAATCCCCTTACATTGAACTTCATCTTTGTATAACCAACTCTGTCCACTGAGTTTAATAAATTTATATTTATTTTATATGTATATCAAATAATTTTTTAAATTTATCTATTTATTTAATAGTCACCTATAATTTGGTGTCACCCATTTAGGAATAGTTACATGTTAATATAATAATATGTATGCTATCAATTTCTTTTCCCATGACTAATTTGATTTGGAGGTTTTTTTGCTACACCTTGGTCATGTGATAATCATATACATAATTTAATCTGAGATTTAGAGTTTTTGTTGTAAAATCATTACATCCCATTTTCATTCCATGGAATATATAGTGATGAATTTAATGGAAATCATTAAAATCACTTTTATATTTAAATGCCATCAAATTTTATAGTTTTATTAATGAATAAAAATATGAATATTGGAGGTTGTAAATATATTAAACATAGTAAAAAAATTAATGTTATAATAATTTCATTAATATATCATTCAATAATCATTTATTTAATAAATATTAAATATTGTTCATGTATGTAATAAAATTTACCCAAACTAGGGAGTGTTATAATGAAAGGATGAGTAACACTATGCTATTTAATAATGGTAATACTATGTTTAGAAAAAAAATAAGCTTTCAAAATTTGATTCAAAAAATAAAAAAACCCCATAATTGTAATGTAAATAATGTATAGAATATTAAATCAGAAAAATATGTCACTTACATCGACATCTTGAATAATCCCTTTAAGGATATCTATAAATGAATAGTTTTTGTAATCCGCTTGAAAATAAATGAAATCTGATTGGAAATAAAAGCTAATGAATGTGTGGGATAAAGTTTAATGTATGATATATGGAATATTATACAGCAGAGTAAATTTTTTCAATATTTTAATGGGTGAGGGAGGTTTTATTTTATATGTGAGAGGTGAGACACTTCTATAAATATATTTTTATTAAAATAAAAATAAAATGGAGATACAATAAAGTGAATCAAAATTAAATAAATTTAAAATATATGAGTGGGGAGTTATTAATTATTACATATGAAGAATAATATATAACATTATTGAGATATTTTTGGCTTTATTCATTTGTTTTCACCCCTTCTTCGCAATGTAACCCTCTCATATGTTGAAGTTTCATTATAATGGTAACATATATTTAATAAAAAATGAAATTGTCTCTATTTATAAATACGATTATAATGATAACAAATTTAATATCAAATTCAAAATATTTTATTCATAGAGCTGGGAAAAATTTATTTGAAATCTTTTTCTTCAAAACACAATGAAAAACAATTTTTTAGAAAAAAAAATTAAGATAAAATTGATTTTTATCTAAAATTTTGTACAATATTCATATCTATAATATTTATTTTTCCATTATTTAAAGAATAAAATTTTATTTCATAAATATAATTCCAAAACAATGTGAAATAACTGTTACACCATAAATACATTTTTTGTGGGAGAGGATTTATGATTTGTTTAGTCAAACATATTTCATGATGATTAAATAAACGTTAAGGTATTTGTAAAACAAAATTTATCTATTGTACTAAAATTCATCCATCTTCGAAAAATATTATGAAATTAATCAAGCAATATATTTATCATACTGAATCAAAAAAATTGGTCATTCTATCAAAATAAACATACAAAATTTTGAAACACATCATATAAATATAACTATATAATATATTTAAAAAATATAAATATAATACAAAAATATAATTTCATATTATGAATAATATTATTGTTTTATAATATGATACTTCTAGTTATCAAAATTTTCAACACATAGATCCCAAATGAATATTCTTATATAAAATAACAAATTACTAAATATTTATTTGAATTTATAACATTAAAAAATATTTTAATGAAATAATACTTTATTTAATAATAATTATTTATGTGCAATTGATATCAATTTTATATTTTGTGACATGTATGAATTTTTTTAATAAATAGAGTGTCACTATCAAATCTCACCAAAGGTAACCCTCCTGCACCAGAAATGAATTAAGAGATATAATGACCCTCAAAGCCCACCTCCAACCAGCCACAGGTTAAAGGAAATATCTGAGACTATATGATGATATAACTAATGGTGTATTGATTTCTTATAGGTTTTTAAAATACATAATACCTCAATAATAATTTTGAGTTTATTTTAATCAATTTTGGATTTATTTTATGTTTTGAGTTAAAATTAGAAAAGATTCTTAATTTTGAAAAGGTAATAGACATTAATCACATTAGTAATATGATAATAACATTAAAAATATATATCCATTGTATATGAATATTTCATTATAGGGCTCCTGGATTTGTGGGATACCACATTTTATTCTAGGACAATAGATAATTATTCCATATAAAGGCCCATACAAATCAATCATGTCGCAGTATATCTCTGTATGATCATGTTGACCCACCCTAGTGAATAAATCTCAAATCGGTCAACACACCTCCAATTAAGGTTATTCCAATTATAATGGAACGAAAATTAAATTTGGAGTTTGTCTATTGATGATCATGGTTATTTCCATCCTTGATGTTATCCCACAGACCCCCAACTTTTGGGGAAGAAATATGAATCATTCTGACAAAATAAAATATATGAATTAATTTTCTATATCTCTTACTAGACAAGATGGATCAAGAATACATTTTAGGGTCCAAATTATAAATTTTTTTGGAAAATCATTAAGGAATACACAAATATAAAATTCAGAAATTAAATTGGCCTACCATGATCAATATTTAGGTGGAAAAAATTTTATGGAAATCACAATGGGGATTTTAAAGATCATGAATTTAAAGATCCAAGGATGGAAACCCCATGGACTATATAATGAGTAGTACACCAATGTTTAATGAAGAGTCATGAAACTCCATTTTGGAAGATACATAGAACCATAATTTAGCTTTATGAATTATTTCATCTATTCTTATATTTTAGTTCTACTTTCCTATATACCGTACATTCATATTTTTATTAAACTTTTTCATTTTCTTATTCCATCCCTCTTTCTTCTTCCATCTATTATAGATATTTTATTTATTCCATCTTTCAACATGATCACTTTTCACTTATCAATGGAATGTGAATAACATGATATGTGGATATAAGGGGGTTTAAATGTTATTTATTACTATTATTCCATGCAATATGTTTTTAATTGATTTGTGGTGGATGTGAAAATATTAAATTGTTGTAGCAGTCTTCTACTATATCACTATTTCCATATGAATTCATTTTAATTGATTCCTCTATATTCAATCCCTTCTAATATGAGAACACTTTATACAGTGGAGCTGAGGATACCGTTTGTGATGAAACAACATATAGTGGATCATGGACTTTTAGGAATTGCATTCTCAGTTATGGTGTTATCCAATTTAACTATTGGAAAATGTGTTGTTTTATTTGATGAAGTAATGCTGAATGAAAACACTCAATATATAAAATTAGAATAATTTATTATTTATGTTTAATTAGATGAATTATCAAATTGAATTTCAGCAATAATAAATAATGAAAGAACCCACATCTTCTAACACTAGGACAATGTTATTTATTACCAAATTTAATTTGGATAACATATGCATTTAGATATATATTCTTCATTGAATTTTTTTAATTTATTTTTTTCCAAAACACAAAAAACCAAAATTTTCATAAATACTATAAAAAACAAAATCAATTAGACTAGGTGAATTATAACTATTGATGACCCGAATTCAATGCTACTCAAGTGAGATAACCCTATTCTATCTCTATGTTGTATTATGAAAATAATTTTAGTTTGTTATTCCCTCTGACTGGTGTGCACCGAAACTAGCAACATTATTAGGGAGAAAATAGTTATTAATATCATTTATTCCTAATTAGAATTTTTGTGAATATTTTTTTTCTTTATAAAAAATACTAAAAACATTATTTTCCAATTATATTATCAAATATCAATTTTTTCAATTAAGGGAATAATTAAACACATTTTGAAGAAAAAAATAGATTATATTGATGAGAAAATTTATAACACCCCATGATATCATAGTACGTTATCCCATTAATGTAATTTAATCGCTTACGCTACACGCAACATCGAGTTTGAGCGCACCACAATATACCAAACTAGCTATTCAAAAAAATGTTAGGAATAATAAAAAATTAATTTTGAATATTATATACTTTATATATTTTTAAAATACATATTATGTGTTTCTTATATATAATATAAGAGAAAATTCATTTTTTTAGATAAAGGAAGTATTTTTCAAAAAATGTAATTTTACCGCCTATTAATTGTGAAAATTTTTAAAATATAATATATGAAAATATTATATTAAATTTGACAAAATAAACATTATATTTAGATGTGGGATATAAAAATTTAGTTCGGATAAATTTTTGGTGTTTTTCTGATAACTCTCATATTTTGATGAATAGTAAAAGATACTAAATTTTAATTGAAAACAACATTTTTAATCAAAATAATTTATCAGGTGAAATTGTACATTTGAATGGTTTTAATCATAATTAGATTATATTTTTATCATTTAATAAAATATAGGTCATTATAAGTAATTTCACATTTAAATTTGGCATAAAAACATGTCAATCTTTTGATAGTTTCTACTCTTTTAAAACACATTTTTTGGTTTCGAAAATGGGAATTTATTTAAAATTAATTAATGAAACTTATATGTTTTGAATTTGGTAAAATATAAATCATTTTATATTCGGAATATCAAAATTATCTTCGGGTGAAATTTTGGTATTTTTATGAAAACTTTCAATTATCGATCAATAGTGAAAAACATTGTGTTATTGTTTAAAACCGACTATTTATTTATATAATTATTGTTTTAAATTTTTTTATGTAAAAATAGATACATAATACCTATATATGTTCAATATAATTCATTGGAGTCATTTTATAATAATATTATATATATATAATTATATTCAACTTTTTACCATCTTTTAACCACCTTCTAGAAGCATTTTCAAATTTGAAAAAAACATAATTTTACCACATCAATGAGTTGAATTTCAGAATTCCAAAAGACACTATTGATATCAGTAAGTAAAATGTGGTTCAATAAGAAGAAAATAATTTTTTTTCTGAATAGTAACTTTTAAATTTTATTTACCACGGTTAAAAGTAAATAAGGTAATTAAAGGTAAAAATTAGATTATTATTACCCTAACACTTGTCATAATTCCATTGGATCAGTGTATTTTGGCCCAAATAAAACATATTTATAACTTATGATCCTTTTTACCTACTTGGATTAGATTTGGACATTTATTCATATTTTATTTAAAAAAGAGTTATAAGTGTTAAATATAGTGTTTAATAACAAAATCATTTTTAATATAGGGTTACACATATATTAAATTCTACTGTAAAAATTCATTACAATGATAAAAATATTTACTAAATAATTTTATTTTATTTATAAATTTTAGATATTAAATAATTAAATTTAGTTATCACAGAATGATGATGCAATAATTAGTTTATTTAATGAAATGATAAAATAATTTATGTTATAAACGTCAAAATAAATGATAATTGATAATTTTCATGCAATAAACTAATTTTATTGACTAATATAACATGTTCGGGTTGATTCAATGAATTTTTTAGAATTAATCATTCTATTATGACTTCTAAAAAAATAAATTACTAAATAGTGTCAAATTTGACATAAATGAGTTTTAAAAAAACTACTATATTTTTAAATGACATAAAATTCCTAAAAATATAGGTTTTGGCCAAAGGACATATATAATAATATACACATAATTATCTAACCACTTGGGGTTCTCATGGAATTTTATTGTATGATAATTAAACATATATTATAGTAATATAAGAATACATGGTAAAAGTTAAACTATTTAACTAAGAGTTTAATCTAAAGGATAAGGTTGATATGGTGACCTAAATATATCTAAAACCTATTGGTTGTGAGGTTTTAGACCCATATATACCTTATCATTGAAATAAATCATTTTGGATCAATTATAAACTAAATATGATTTTATAATAAAAAAATATTTCATGCTTTTCTTAACGTGTCTCTCACCTCTCTTATAAAAGGGTTCTTCCCCTTCTCTCAAAATCACACCTCCAAAGCGATTTGGCTTAGCCAAACCCGACCTAATTATCCTCCCAACTATCATCACTTATACCTAGATTCATTACTTTGCTCAGAATGCTTACCTAATAATCCTTTTAATCAACTCAAAAGGAAACACCCGAATAATAGGTAATAATTTCCCCACCTTTTTCAAAGTTGTTTTCTTCTTCTACTTCCTCTTTATCGGTATTTTACATACCGAATTAATAACTCCAGTACCTTATATATACTGTGATTTTATTATAAAAATTTTAAAACCATTTTCATTATTATATCCATCCTATTAATGACATTTAATTAAATATTTGTACGTATGGATTACCATCTCCATGTCGTGGTGTAGTTTGTTATTCAAACACTTCATTATTAGGATCGGTATAATAATGAGTATAACTGATGTAAATAGTAAATGTAACATTTTAATTATTCTGTATATATAATAAAACCTTAAATTTCATATTTTTTTCATTGTCAATATAATGATATAGTCTCTCATGCGTACCTAAGGATTACCGTCTCCACGATCATGATGAGATTCATTCCCAAGCGTAACCATTCATGATTAATTTTAATTTTATGGATAAAAATAATTATTAAGAACTTAATATAATTTGGTATATGAATCAAATACATCCAATCCATATCAAACATGTCTTATGTACCAAAACATAAAAAGGAAAATGATTTATTTAACACCCAAAACAATGATACTACTGAAATATTATTTACAAAGCAATATTATAAGACCATATATGATATCATATTTTTTATGTAGTTCTTGTATAATTTAATAAAAATTATTTAACAATTATATAGGATTTTAACATACCATTGACCAATTAAATATACAAGGTTAGGGTTAATTCTACATTCTCTTCATTATCTAAGTTGTTTATACGTGACTGTCTATTGGGACCTCTTAATTTTCCACATCTGTGTTTCTGAAAAATGTATTTTAAAACAATTTTTACTATTCACTACTGCTGGGGTTAAAGTCATTTATACCGTTTTATGAATTTTTATAAATTTTTTTGAAAGGAATCTTTCTGTCATTTTCTAAAAAAGGTAATTTATTACCTTTTAGAAAATTTGAGGTTTTAATGTTTTTTAACTTATACTGCAGGTGCGACTACTTTCCACCATTATAACAGCTTCTAATAATCCCTTACAGGATTATAAGAATATTTCTTAATTAAATGTTTTCTTTTATAATTATGTGACTTTTATATGGTTTCAAAATATATAGAGTTATTTCTTTTAAATAGATTTAATTTCATCATGGTAAATATACTATGATGGATTATAAACTTATTTGAAATTGATTTATTATAATACAACTCATCCATATTATATTGAAGGTTTCGTGATATGTTTGAGTGTGGATGTGTTTTTTATACCATTCAAGGTTTATGGATAATGTATTGACAATTTGTAAGCTAGTTTTAATATGGATGTTTATGTTATGTTTAAACCCTTTCATATGAGTAATGCATTGGACTTTGTAAGTGACATGTGGAGCCCGTTGTAGCTCCTCGATGCATCAGTTGGTCTCATAGGATAAACTAGTGTCTTGGAACAAGGCCTTGAAAATATCATATTTGTATTCTTTGCATGAGGCCATGAATATGTGGTTAAGAAGTCTGGTATTATCTATTCCATGATTATGAAATTGGCTATTAATATTACATGTGATTATTCGACTAGTAGAATATCAATGTGAATGAGTAAATGAAATTATTTTATTTTTTATGCCATATTATATGGAATATTATGTGCTAAAGGATTGTGTTTTAGTCTTATACATTGCCTTAAATTTTTATTTTTTTATGAATGTTTTTTCTATATTGTTATCCTTACCGAGAACCAGAGCTCTCTCCTTTCTATGTTTTAATTTTTCTTGGATACGAAGAAGTATATTATGATTAACATGCATGGATAGTCTATGAGATATTAATGTGTTTAATGGAGACAATGTTTTTGTTGTTTTTTCATTTTATAATGTAATGTAAATATTATATATGTATCTAGTACTTCCCAGGAAACTAAATTGATCGGTCATTCAGAATTTGATCCCTTGTGATAATGCCAATGTTATATAATAATACACTGACTCTGGGTAACTGGGGCTAGGTTCTTACAGTTATTATTAGAGGAATTTTATCAATAACCTTGGAAAATAAATTTATATTAACTCTCACAAAGAAACAATACCCTAAGATATACATTGAGGATTAGTATTACAGAACATACAAAAATTTGTGTAATGAAGATATTATATACGTCTTTCAATCAATAAATACTTGTTTGGATATGAGCAAGTAGATATGACTCTAGTGATAATTTACCTAGGAGTGAAAAATCCAACAAGGAGTTTCAGTCTTTTCCCTGGGTATCCCGGTGCATGACAATGGGCCTCGTTGAACTCTTGGTTACGACCCTTCAGGGGGATATGCTTTGGATAATTCAAATTTCATTTAAAACCCATTATGAAGAATATATGAGTAAATATGATAGAAAATAAACCATTTTAATCATTATGAGACTATATGTGTGAAAATATTGAATTAAGGTTGATAATGTTTATAGTTTTTGGATTATACAGTATGATATGATCTAACCTAGTGTATGTCGTCATATAGAAATGGCTCCCAATAGAATGAATGGGAACACCAGAAATATGGCTGATCCAATGAGTAAGAAGTATCATATCTTCAATAGTCTTTATATATTATTTATTAGTGAAATAGTCTCCTGCGTATTCTCATAATATGAAGAAATAGTCTCATGTGTAAATAAGTTAAGTGAATAATTGTCTACGTCCTATGGCTTGAGGGGAAGAAAGAGAATAAAATTATGGTAGAGAGAATGATTTCTAAAGGGAAGAGGGGAAAGAAGGTTTTTTCCGAAAGTGATAATTGTTGAAAGAATCACCTTGGTAAATCATATAATGGAATGAGAGTTTGTAACAAGTGTAGAGAAAAAGGACACCATGTATGTGCTTACAAAGGTAAGAAAATGGTTTCAAATGTACAAGGATTCATCTGCAAGGAGTTGGGACATTACACGAATCAATGTTCAAATCATCAGAGTATGCCCCAAATGATGCTATTAGACAATAATAAAGTTATAAAACTGCCACAGATAAAGAGGAATGACTAGTACTCTTATGTTTTTATTAAATAATTATTTCATTTGAGTGTTGTATCAATGATATGCAGGTTATATGAATTATGGAAATAAATAAGGATTGTACTAGAGTACTATTTCATTGAAAATTTGAGATTATATGTTTCTAAGAAAAGTGACTCAAAAACAAGTTAATGTTTTTTTCGAAAATACATGGTTTAAGGAAAAATATTCCATAATATGGGTATGATACCGAGGTAGTGATTTTGGAATAAGATATGATTTATTTGGATAAATTATATTCGATATTATTGATTTCATTGAAACTAGTTAATTGTTTGTTTAATCAATTATTGTTAGAGTTGACACATTTTTTGGATATAAGGAGTATATCCAATATTCTACAAGGAATAAGGGAGAATGAATATAATAAATATGGTTTTATGGTAATTCACGGTGTTACCTTGTTTTAAGAAAATACAAGATAAGGGTATTCACATGTTATTATGTTGGAAAAATAGATCTTCATTATGTTTATCTTCCTTATAAATTTTGGATTATGAGCTTGGAAAGAAGTATTTTGGATAAGTATAATCATTGGAATGGATTAAGTTTGAATTTGGATAAAATTTCTTCTGGTTAAAACATTACATTATATTTTTTTGGATTGAAATAAAAAGGACTACCTGTAGGTCGGACGACAACCCGTCGTATCCAGAAAGGTCGTGAGACTTGAACCTACAACCAAATGGTGTAAATGGAGAATCACCTACCACTGGCCTATGTGATGTCATGGTTTGTATAATGTATTTTTTAAAATTTACTGAAAAATGAATTATAAATTCATTATTTCTTGAACCCAATATGATTTGGATAAAGAGAATATTTTTTAATTCTATTATCTTTTGGAGTAAAATATTAGTTAGTGGTAGATATTAGTTAAAGAATGAAACTCTATGTGTCATGTATATTTTTTTAAACTTATTCTATGACTAAATTAATTCTTAAACTTTTGGATGGGATATTAAAACAGAAAACGCGTTATCCTAAAACCTTATGTTTTGTTGAACTGATGATATTTTAAATCATCATAGATTGATGGCTTTGAGGCCCTCAATTTTACCATTGTTTGTGATTGATGAACTCAATAACTCCGTATAAATAATTACATTTTTCCTCTAATTATGAGTCTCTAATTTCCGCAAATGTTCTATTAATCATAATCATAATTTGGTGGTGACTCTTTAATTTCCCTTTCCCTCTTATTGATACTAAATGTTATTAACCCAATTTTCGATGTGGGTTTTCCAAAAATGTATTTTTCTATTTTTACCCTTTTATTTTCGAAGAAAAATTTCAAATTATGAAGATGAAATTTATTGAAAGATGTGACAATGTAACACCCCATGATTTCATAATATGTTATCTCGTTAAAGTAATTTAATAGCTTTTGCTACACTCAACACTGAGTTAGAGCCCACCACAAATAATGAATCTAGGAGTTAAAAAAGTGGTTATGAATTGTATTTAATGAATTTTCATTCTTATATACTCTATAATTTTAACATCCATATTATGTTTTACTTATACATAATATAATAACAAAATCTATTTTTTGGATAAAGGTTGTATTTTAAAAAAATGCAATTTTACAGCCTATTAATGTTGAACTTTTTTTGATTGAAATATTTAAAAATTATATTAAATTTGACAAAATAAACTTTTTATTTAGAATTGGTGCATGAAAAATTAATTTGGATAAATTTTTGGTGTTTTTCTGATAACTTTTATATTATGACGAATAGTGAAAATGGTAATTTTTAATTGAAAATAAATTTTTTTGTAAAAATTATATATAGTGTTAAATTGTACATTTTAATGGCTTTGAAGTATAATTTGATTATATTTTTTTATCATTTAATAAAATGTACATCATTATAAGTCATTTCACATTAATATTTGATATAAACACATGTCAATCATTTGATAGTTTTAACTTTTTAAAAACCCGATTTTTTGTTTTTACAACAAGAATTTATTTTCAATTAATAAATGCAATTTCTATGTATTGAATTTGGTAAAATAACATAAATTTTGGATTTGGAATATCAAAATTAGCTTCAAGGAAATTTTTTGAATTTCCCTGAAAACATTCAATTTTTGATGAATAGTGAAAAACACTACGTTTTTGTTTAAACCCAACTTTTTATTTAGAAAATTATTTATTTTATTTAAATATGTTTTTGGTAAAAATAGATATGTAATACCTATATGTGTTCAGTGTAATTCATTGGAGTCATTTTATAATAATATTAGATATATAAAATTTTATTGAACTTTGTACTGTCTTTTACCTACCTTCTAGGAGAATTTGCAAATTTTCATAAAACATAATTTTACCGCATCTGTGAGTTGAATTTCAAAAATCCAAAGGAAACATATGATATTAGTAAGTAAATTATGGTTCAATTAGAAAAAATAATTTTTTGCAAATAGTAACTTTAAACTTTTATTTAGCATGGTTTAAATTAAAAAGGGTAATTAAATGTAATAATGATATTATTATTACCCTAACACAAGTCCTAATTCTGTTGGATAAGTGTATTTCGACCAAAATAAATCTTAGGAATAAAATATGATCATTTTGGTCCAGTTGGATTAGATTTGGACATTTATTATTATTCTATTTAAATAATAGTTAAAAGTGATAAATTCAATGTTGAATAACTAAATCATTTTTAATAAATGTATACAGATCAGATAAATTCCACTATAAATATAAATTAAAAATCTAAAAACATTAACTACATAATATAAATTTATTTTTTATTTTTATAAATTATATAATTAAATTTATTTATGACACAATTATGATGCTATAATTACATTTTTTAAAGAAAGGTTAAAATAATTGAAGTTATAGATATCCAAATAAATGAAAATTTTTACTTTTTATGCATTAAACTAATTTTATAGATTAATATGACTTGTTAGGGTTGATTCAATGAATTATTTTTGAAGTAATCATGATTCTATTACTTCCACAATAAATCAATTACTAAATAGTGTCAAAATTGACATAAATGGGGTTTTAAAACAAATAGTATATTATTTAATGATATAATAGTCCTAAAAATCTAGGGTTCGGTCATAAGACATAAATAATAATAGATATATCATTAATGAACCATTTGGGGTTATCTTGGCATTTATAGTAAAAATATTAACCATATAATAAAATAATATAAGAATACATGGACAAATTTAAACTATTTAACTTAGAGGTAAATCTAAAAGATACGGTAAATATGGTGACCTAAACATGTCTAAAACATATTGGATGAGAGGTTTTATACCCATCCCTACCTTATCCTAGAAATAAATCATTTTAGAGCCATTATAAACCGAATATCATTGTATAAAAAAATATAATTTCATAATTTTCCTAAACAGTCCCTCACCTCTACTATAAATGGGTATTTCCCGTTATCTCAAAATCACACCTCCAAATCCATTTTTTATTTGCCAAAACCTAACCAAATATTCTTTCATATATCCTCACTTTTACCTAGAGGCCTTAATTTGATCATAATTCCAACATAAGTATCATATTTGATCAACTTAAATGGAAACACCCGAAAAAGAGGAAATAACATCACCACCTTTTTTCAAAGTTCTTTTCTTCTTCAACTTCCTATTTCATTATTATTTCCATACCAAAATTAGAACTCCAGTACCTTATACATACTATTATGTTATTTTAAATATGGTACAACCGTATTCATTATTTCATCCATCCTATTAATGACATGTTACCATACGTGCATACGTATGACTTACAATCTCCACGTCATGGTGTACTCTATTATTCTAACACTTCATTCATTGGGTGGGTATAATAATGTGTATAACTGATGTAAATAACAAATATAATATTTTAATGATTATATATTTGTGATATACCATCCAATTACATATTATTTCACTATTAATATAATGATATTGTTGGTCGTGTGTACGTACGGATTATCTTCTCCATGAACAGGATGAGATTCGTTCTCCATCGTAACCAATCTAAAATAGTTTTCGTTGTAGGATAAAAAATAATTTTTAGGAACATAATATCATATTTATGTATTTGGTTCTTATATAATTATTTAAAAATTATTTAACTAATATACAAGAGGTTAACTTACCCTTAACCATAGAAAAGTACAAGTTAAGGGTTATTTCTACAATCTCTTCATTATCTGAGGTTGTTTATACATGATCATCTACTAGGACCTCTTTATCGTCCACATCTGTGATTCTTAAAAAAAAATTTCAAAACATTTTTTTACTAGACTATTGGATAAATTCATTTAGAACTTTTTTTTAATTTTGTTAAACTTTTTTTATTGGAATAATTCACTCATTTTCCAAACAATGTACTGTATGACTATTTCAACAAATTAATGTAAGAATGTTTTTTATCTTATGCGGAAGGTGAAGCTATTTTCCACCATTATAACACCTTAAAATATTCCCTTAAAAGTTTATAATAATATTTCGAAAATTAATGTTTTATTTTAATATTTTGTGACTTTTAAATGGTTTCATAATAGAAAGAGTTATTTCTTTCAAATAGATTTCATTTCATCTATGTAAATATATTTTGATGGATTTTAATGTTGTTTGAAGATGATTAATTATGATACAACTCATCCATATTGTATTGATGATTTTGTGATATTTGTGACTATGGATGTGTTATTGTAATACCATTCATGGTTTATAGATAAAGTATTGACATTTCATATGATAGTTTTAATAGGAATGTTTATTTATGTTTAAACATTTTCATTTGAGTAATACATTGGTCTTATTCAGTGACGGGTGGAGCTTCATATAGCTCCTTGATGCATCAGTAGTTTTCATGAGAAAAACTAGTGTCTTGAAATAAGGCCTTGAAAAAAATATTATTTTTAGTCTTGGCATGAGGCCTTGAATATGTGATTAAGAAGTATAGAATTATGCATTCTGTCATTATGAAATTGGTTATTAATATTACATGAGATTATTCGACTAGTAGAATATCCATGTGAATAAGTAAATGGAATTATTTGATTTACCTTTTCCATATTATGATGAATATTATGTTCAAAAGTATTGTGTTTTAGTATTATAAATTTCCATAAATGGTTATTCTTATTTATGAATGTTTATAATATATTGTTATTGTAAGAACCCAGATCTTCATTTCATGTATGTTTTTCCTTTTATTGTCATTTTTGGGAAAAAGAGGAAATTGTGGAAATTTTCCAAGTACACACTGTACTTTATAAGTACACACAGTGTACTTCTTCACTATAGCAGGCCATGTATTGGCTGTGTGGTAGCCACACACACGGCCGTGTAGGAGTGACTTGGAGGCTGCCTAATGTAGAGTACAAAAACAGCCAATACACACTGTGTACTCCAAAAGAACACGCTGTGTTTTTTTATTAAATGAACAGGAGTGGCGTCTGATGGACAAAAGTCACTTCTTCTAGGTAGTTTTCATTCGAGAGAACCCTTAGAGTCTTGGATCATTGATAAGCCCCCGACCCGCCATCCATCATCTGATTAGAACACTATTTATTGCGTTATAATAACATTGGTGAGTTCTCTCTTATCCTAGAGCATAATATTCTAATTTATCTTCATTTCCATGTTATCGTGGGTTGATCGTTTTAAGTGTTTTCTTAGATCTATGCGATTATATGGAGATTCAAGCTTTTATGTTCAAGTACATTGATCTCCTAACCATAGAGTATGTAATCCGTGTCTTTCAGTTCGAAGTCTTTGAGTATTATGTGCAAATTCCACCAGTACCCTGGAACGGGGTATTGCGTGTTTACTATTTTACCGTTTCTTGATTTCCTTATATGCTTGTATGCTTGTGTAGAGGTAGTTTGGTTATAAGTTGAGTTGATGTCTAATCTTTGGATTGTTTTCCCTTGCATGTTCTGTTATGACTGATTGGTCATGTTTAGCCTTTGGTTTCCTTGCCTGTTTTCCATGGCTATTGTTGTAGAATGGAGAGTTTGTTTTGTAACATGCATGTTATTTTGTAGACCAGTTATCCAAGTAGTTATGTAGGTTTACTTTGTCTATATTACACTGCAATGCTCATTGACCTACACATGTCTGTGATAACCTAGTGTAGTAGACAATATGGGAAATTGACCGCGTGTGCTTCATCCGAGATTCTTTGAGAACTTTTGGCTATATGAGGGATTGTTCAAGTGAGCATCCTCAAAGAGCCTAGAACCACTTGGGGATATAAGGGGAATTGACCGAGTGAGATTCCTCAGAGAGTCCTTTTTTTCTTTAGACTAAAAGGAGATTGACCACGTGAGCTTCCTCAGAGTGTCTTTGTTGGAATTGAACAACCTAGGCTATAAGGGGAATTGACCGAGTGAGATTCCTAAGACAGTCCTAGATCTTGGTTCTATAGGAGGAATTGAAGTGGGAGCTTCCTTAGAGAGTCATTTACTATCCTAGACTATATGGGCAATGGAATGTGTGAGCTTCCTTAGAGAGTCTTCCCTTACCATTGACTATAAGGGGATAAACTGTGAGTGGTTCATGAGAGAGTCTTATTATATTCATAAACAGAACCATAGGGGTTAGATCGAGTGTGATACCCAGTGGGTTTCTTGTACCTTTTAGGGAGGACCAGAGGGGATTGTTGTGAGTACTTCCAAGAGGGTTAACTGTTGGAGGATTAGCTGTTTGTTTCACTATTTCTTATTTTGGAACTGTGGATTGATTACTGATTAGTACTTCCTATTTACTGCTTTCTGTACTTCTACCTGCCATATATTCACTAACTATTAGGCATATATCTTTGGGTGGTTGCATACAGTAATTTATTCTCACACCCTCTTTGGGTCATGCTTTTGGGCCCAAACAGATTATATTGTTGCTGGTATAGATAAAGACATGCACCCTTCTACTTCAGGTACATGATTATTGTGGAGATGGGGAGCATGGGACCAAGCATATTATTTTCAATGCTGAGGAGATATTTACCTTTTATTTTTTACTTTGGTTTAGTACTATTTGTATTCCATCATTGTGACTTGTTTGGATATATTCCTAGACATATGTATCATGCACTATTTCATATATATGTGTGTTCTCCAGTTGTTTTGTATTTCAGTCTTCTGTTGTTTACTATTGTTGGATATTCACTGCTTCCACTGTTCATGTGTTGTTTACTTCTATTGTGTACTGTACCAATGAGGGCATAGTTTCCACACTATCACAACCAAGGCCCTCGCTGCTAGTCTGTAGAATCTGACATTCATGGAAACGCACTTGAGGCCATGTGACCAACTGGGTACGGGGCGCCTCTGGGTGGCTTCTAGAACCGGGACATTAAAAAGTGGTATCATAGGATTCTTTTCTCTTGATTTACTATTTGGTGTCTTTATCTAGGGATTAGTAAGGAATAGGTTCCGGGTAAGAAGTTGTGCCCGAGAGTTGATAACCCGTGTACATGGGAAATCCAATCTACATCATTTAATTTCAATTTTTATGGTTTTGCAAAAATTACATTTGATTTGATTTCACCTTAGGTGATTCACATGATTTGTGAAGATATTTTTCGCTTTATTGAAGTTCTATTTCTATTGCAACCAGATGAGATGAGGGTATTCGATCTTATGCATCATATAGACACTTACTAGAAATCACATTTCATGCATTTTTTCCATGCCATCTAGGATGCATTAGTGATTTCATGATGTAATGGTAGATGTTGTGTAAAATATTCATGTTGTTGTGATAGATTCTCTCATAGAAATACCTACTATTTGAGAGGGTATTGTTTGTGTAGAGATGTGCTTGAATGAACGCACAAATTTGGTTCTTGAGGAGTTATGGGCACTCATGGACTAGAATTTGGTGGACCATTGCTTGTTTATCTTGATATAACTTGTACAAGATGCCAATATTTGATTTTCAGAGAGTATGGGAACTCACGGATCGGCATTTGGCACGTTCAGTGAATGTTTCGGTGTTTTCTGGGTTTTGGAGTAGTTTCTTAGGCTTACTGTCCCAAAAAACCCAGAACATATGTCGGGTAATGTTATGTACATGCTGTCTGTTCTTCATTTCAGTAAGAAACAGTTTTATTATGTTAATGTCGTGTATTTTATATACACTCCATGTAGTCTCTTACCATGTAATAGGCTGTGTGGGAAAAGACATATGATGGTAAAAATCTGGAGTGAACACGTCGTGTATCATCCATACAAGTTGTGTCAGGTCGAACCCGTGCCCCCCCCCCTGTGTCACTAACAACACATGTTGGCCGAGTAGTGTCTAATAAATTTCGTGTTCCACTAAACACACCATGTAGTCTGACGTAGGTACCTGACTGTGTCATGAACAACAAGGGTTAGTGTCACCCTTTCATGTACACACCGTGTAGGCCTTGAACACATTGTGTAGTCTGACCCAGGTACCTGGCTGTATCATGAACAACACAATCTGGTGTTATCCCGTCTCATACATTCCATGTTTGTCTCGAACATGCCAGGTAGTGTGAGTCATGTGTCAGGACGTGTCACTAACAACACGGGCTAGGTGAAGCTTGTCTAGTACACGCCGTGTAGGTATTGTACACACCATGTAGTCTTGCCTTAGGATAGCCCTGTGGATTAACCGTGTAGAAGAACTTGGGAAGGGAAGGATGATTCGAGTACCTGCCATGTGTTATGACAATAAGTCATGTGTCTGGAGTGTTACACAACTAGTTTACGTAGGAGTTCATGCCCATGTAAATGACTTTAGGGAACACACCACGTATAATATGTACACGCTACGTAGTCCAGTTTTGTACAACATGAGTGATTTATTCATCATGTTCCCTTTTTACACTACTTGTTTTTAGTCCTTGATAATCTTGATCTATGGTGTGCACTTGAACTAGCAGAGTAATGCCAGTGAGATTCATCCGGTTGTGCGCCAGTTTCCAGACAGTGCTCAGACACCATACATGGCCGATTAGGGACTACCTGCATATCCTTCCATTGTGCTGGCCTTAGAACCATCCGTTGAACCTAACAAAGGTGTTGATTCTCAGTTCAAGAAGGGATTTCTGATGATAAACAAACCTTTTAGGAGCGCTGCCTCCTGCCTCGTCGATGGCTAAGTTGACATGGGTCATCCAGCAGTAGAATCATCCAACCTTCGCAGGGGTTGGAGGACCTCAATCTGCAGAGTCAGGGATAGAGGCCACCCTGACAATTTTCAAACATCTGGAGATACCTCCATAGAAGAGAGTGAATCTTCCTACCTACTTGATCTGAGACTCTCCCAAGAGGTGGTGGGATGTGATCTCATAGGTGGTCTTCTAGTAGAATATGGCCTGGGATGAGTTTCGACACATCTTTAATGATTATTTCTATTCGGAGACCTTGAGGGATGATCGAGCCTGAGAGTTCATTAGTCTGGATCAGGGTACTATTACAATTGTGGAGTATTCCAGTTGCTTCACGGAGCTACAATATTTTATTCCTATTCCCAGAGGTGATGATTTGTTCCTTGCACGGATGTTTGAGGATGGCCTGAGGCACAATATCAAAGCTCTGATGAAAATCTTCAGGATGACTTCGATATCTTATATCATTAAATGGGCACTGATCACGAAACACAATATGAGGGATTCTGGAGCTAGGATACTGGGTGGTTCGGTATCCAGAGTTAGTGCTCTGCCAGCTGATAATAGGAAGCGACGTAGAGAGGATTCCCGAGAAGATCAGATCAGAGTGAGTCCAGAGCATCATGGGTTGGGAGAGGCTACAACCCAGATTGCAAGTCATTATCTGGGTGACCAGGGGAATTTACATTTTTGTTTTCTTCTAGTGGTGGATCGTTTCAGATATGTATTTGTTGAGTAATTTTCAGGTTTTCCACTAGAGCACAAGGAAGAATTCTTGATTGAGCTTGTTCCAAGAGCGGCAACTATGTCCATTCCGCCTTATAGGATGGCTACACCTGTGTTTTAGGAACTGAAGAAGCCGTTGGAGGATTTTCAGGAAAATGGTTTCATCTGACCAAGTACTTCTCCTTGGGATCTGCCTCTCCTATTTGTGAAGAAGGAAGACGGTTCCCTCTGGATTTGTGTGGACTATCAGAAGTTAAACCAGTTGATGGTTAAGAACCGATATCCCTTACCGAGGATCAATGATCTGTTTGATCATCTTTGAAGAGCCCGAGTGTTCTCAGAGACTGACATGAGGTTTGGTTGTCATCAGTTGAATACTAGACCCTCAGATATACCACTAACAACATTGAAGAGCAGGTATGGTCTATATGAGTACTTTATTACGCCGTTCGGTCTCACGAACGCGCCTGTAGTTTTCATGGCACTGATGAACGGTGTGTTACATCCATACTTGGATTCCATCGTGGTGGTCTTATTTGAGGATATCTTGGTGTACTCTCACACTAGACATGACCAGGGTACCCATCTTGAGATCATTATGAGTACACTGAGGGAGCATCAATTATATAATAAGATCTCAAATTCCACTTTTGGATGGATCAGATTAACTTCATGGGTCATGTTATCTCAGAGGTAGGAGTATCAGTGGACATAGAGAATGTGTGAGCTGTAGTTTAATACAAGCAGCCGAAGAATGTCTTTGAGGTGAAGAGTTTTCTAGGGCTGGATGGATACTAAAAACGTTTCATGCATGACTTTTCATTCTTAGAAGCACTGCTGATAGGTTTGACCGAGAAGGGTGTGAAGTTCTTATGGTCAGAATCTTATGATTCAGCCTTCGAGGAGGTGAAATCGAGGTTGACCTCAGCACTGATACTAGTGTATCCAAATCCAGGTAAGAGTTATACTTTTTACTGTGACGCATTAGGTGTCGGGCAGGGAGCTGTGCTTATAAAGGGAGACATAGTTATTGTGTACAAGTCTCGGAAGCTGAGGCCACAGGAGAGGAATTACCCAACACACAATCTGGAGTTGGAAGTTTTTTTCATGCATGTTGTTGGAGTAATTATCTTCTGGGATAACAATTTGTGGTTTTCACCATCCACAAGAGTCTCAAATTCATCTTCACTCAGCGTGATCTGAATTTGAGATAGCACAGGTGGGTATATTACCTACAATCCTTTGACGTTGAGACTTCCAACACACATGGGAATGGAAATGTAGTGGATGATGCATTGAGAAGGAGGACTCAGTTACAGGACGTTCCGGAGGCCAGTAGTGAGTGGAAGCTTATGGAACTATTCTTGGAGATGCATTTGGAGGTGCACGATACTCACGGGAAAATGTTTCATTATTCTATAGCTATTACCCCTACTATTCTGGATTGTGTACGAAGGAGGAAGCTATCAGAATCTGAAGGCCTGGTCCTAAGGGGGAGTGTGTCAGGAGAGGACTTTATTCATAGATGGACCATAGGTGATGATGATATATTACGTTTCCAGGGGCGTGTATGGGTGCCAGCAGACATACGCGTGGAGCTGATGTGGGATTTCTATTCCTCTGTATAGGTAGTTCATCTTGGCGTCACCAAGCTGTATCAGGATCTACAATGTCAGTATTGTTGGCAAGGTATAAAGAGGGAAATTGCTGGTTTCATCATGAGTTGTTCCACTTGTCAGCAGGTTAAGGCGGAGCATCAGTGACCAGAAGGGCAACTGCAGTGGTTACCAATTTCTGAGTGGAAGTGGAAGGATGTCGCGATGGACTTTGTGACATGTTTTCCTAGGTCTCCTCGAGGAAAGGACATAGTGTGGGTTATCATTGAAAACTCATAAAGGTTTATCACTTATTACCGATCAAGGAGACCTTCAATGTTGATGATCCAAGACGGCTGTACATCTGTGAGATTGTATGTCTACATGGAGATCCACACTCCATTATTTCATATAGGGATGCACGTTTTACTTCTCAGTTCTAGTAAGGGATTCAAAAGGCTTTGGGTACACAATTACTATTCAGTACAACCTACCATCCACAAATAGATGGCACGTCTAAGCGTACTATTCATGTGATTAAGGATATGCTCCAAGCATGAATTCAGAATTTTGGAGGTTCATGGGAAAATCATATACCTCCTGTGGATTTTCTCTACAAAAATAATTTCCAAGAAACTATTCATAGTGCACCTTATGAGACTTTGTACGGTAGACCATGCCAATCACCATTATGATGGATGGAGGTTGGAGAGCCAGCTTTTCTGAAATCTCATCTTGTTCAGTGGACTACAAAGCAGATAGAGCTGATTCGGAAGAGGATGGATATTGTACAGTCTCGAAAGAAGTATTATGTTGATCGGTAGAGACGACCTTTGGAGTTTGTGTCATGAATAAGGTTTTCCTACATGTCACACCGAGGTTTGTATATAAGAGTATTAAGAGATAGGGTGAACATTCACCGACATACATTGTAATGCTTGAGGTGTTGGAGAGAGTTGGGTCGGTGGACTATTTTGTGCAGTTACCTGAGAGGTACCGGGCTATGGACGACATCTTCCATGTTTCTCATCTTCAACGTTACTTCTCAAAACCATCTCATTTCATTCATCCCAAGGAGGTTCATGTCGAAGTGGATGCATCATTCAAAGAGCATACTATATGGATTGTGGATAAAGTTCAAATGTTCTCTATGGCTGGTCTATTCCTCTAGTATGAGTGTTGTGGCAACACAGGTGGGTGCAGAACGAGACATTGGAGAGGGATGCCGATGAATGAGAACAGAGGCCACAACTGTTTGGGGTTTCTTCTTCTACGCCACGCTAGGGAAATTTGGGATGAATTTCTTTAATGGGGGATGTTTGTAATAACCCGGATCATCTTTTTTTAAGTATGTTTTTTTCTTTTCTGGTCGTTTTTTGGAAAAAGAGGAAATTCTGGAAATTTTCCAAGTACACGTTGTGTACTTTATAACTACATGCCATGTAATTCTTTTCTGCATCAGGCCATCTGCTAGTCGTGTAGTATCCAGACACAGGACCTTGCGGGACTGACTTGGAGGCTGCCTAATACGGAGTATGGAAACAACAAGTACACCCCGTGTACTCCAAAAGTAAATGTCGTGTATTTTGTTTTTTCCATTAAATGCACTGGGGTCGCATCTGACTGACAGAACTCACTTTTTATAGGTCGTCTTCATCCAAGAGAACCCGTACGGCTGTAGATCCTCTACGAGCCCTCGAGCCTATATCCATAATCCAATTCGAACACAGTTGATTGGATTGGAATCACATCAGTGAGTCATCTCTTCTCCTTGAGCTCAATCTTATGATTTATCTACTTTTTAATGTTATTGTGTGTTGAAGGTTTTAGGCATTTTTTATATCCATGACATTATAAGTATATTCAAGCTTTGAGGATCAAGTATATTGATCTAATAACCCTAAGGTTGCTGGTTTGTGCATTTCTGTTCGACGTCTTTGAGTATTATGTGGAAATTCCACCAATACCCTTGAATGTGGTATTGTGTGTTTATAGTTTTACCCCTGTAGATTTCATTCCATTATTGTAATATTGTATATAGGTAGTTTGGACATAAGTTGGGTTGATTGATATTCATTTGATTTTTTTCTCTTGCATGTTATGTTATAACCTATTGGTCCTATTTAGCCTTTGGCTACCTTGGATGTTTTCTATTCCTATTGTTGTAGGATGTAGAGTTTGTTTTCTAACATACTTGTTATGTTGTAGACCAGACAGAAAAGTATTTTTTTAGGATTAATATGGAAATATTACAAAGCTATGCTTGTTGACCTACACAGGTCCGTGAGAACCTAGAGTAGTAGACTATTAGGGGAATTGACAGGGTGAGCATCCTCAGAGATTATGTGACCACTTTTGGCTATAAGGGGGATTGACCGAGTGAGAATCCATAGAGTGCCTACAACCACTTGGGGATATAAGGGGAATTGACCGAGTGAGCTTCCTATGAGAGTCCTTGTTTGATTTAGACTATAAGGTGATTGACTGCATGAGCTTCCTCATAGAGTCTTTATTTAAATTGAATGACATAGGCTATAAGGGGAATTTACTGAATGAGCTTCCTCGGAGAGTCGTAGACCTTGGAGATATAAGAGGAATTGACATGTGATCTTCCTTAGAGAGTGCTAGACTACCCCAGACAATACGGGGAATGGACTGTGTGAGCTTCCTCAGAGAGTCTTGGCTTACATTTGACTATAAAGGGATAGACTTTGATCACTTTCTCATAGAGTCTTATTATATTCATAAGAAGAACTAGATGGGTTAGACCGAGTGTATTGCTTAGAGGGTTGCTTGTACATTATAGGTAGTAGTAAAGGGAATTGTTGTGAGTACTTCCTAGAGGGTTACCTATTTTAGGATTAGTTGTTTGTTTCACTATTGCCTGTTTTGGAACTGTGGATTGTTTAATGATTAGTACTTCATGTTTATAGCTTTCTGTACTTCTACATATCATATATTCACTGACTATTAGGCCCAGATCATCAGGTGGTTTCCTACTAGAATTTAGTCTCATACCCTGTTTTCAGACATTCTGTTGGGCCCAAACAGAATATATTATTACAGGTATAGATAAGGATAGATGTACTTCTACTTTAGGTACTTCATTGATGTTGAGATGAGGAGCATGGGACCAAGAATATGCTTGCGATGCGGAGGTGATGTTTACCTTTTATTTTGTACTTTTATTTAGTACTATTTTTATTCTATAATTGTGACTTGTTTGGCTGCATTCATGGACATATGTATTTTGCACCAATTCATATATAAGTGTGTTCCAGTTGTTTAGTATTCCAGTCCCCCAATGTTTACTGTTGTTGGATATCTAAAGCATCAACTTTGTATGTGTTGTTTACATCTATTGTGTACTCTTCCAATGAGGGCATTCTATCCTACTATCACTCACAAGGCCCTCCCTGCAAGTCGGTAGCCTCTGCATTCGGGGAAATGCGCATCAGACCATGTGACCAAACGGGTATGGGGCGCCTCTCAGTGGCTTCCAGAACTAGGATGTTATAAAGTGGTATCAGAGGATTTGTTTCACTGGATTTACTATTTAGAGACTTTAGCTAGGGATAATAAGGAATACATACCTAGTAATAAGCTATGCCCGGGAGTAGCTAGCCTATTTATAGGGAAAATCCAATCTACCTCATTTAATTAGAATTTTTCTAGTCTTCTAAATATTATAGTTGATTTAATTCCACCTTTGGTGATTCACATGATTTATGTAGTTATTGTTGATGTTATTGAGGTTCTATTTCTATGGAAACTTGATGAGATGAGGTTATTCCATCTCATGCATCATATATGAACTTTCTAAAAATCACATGTCATATATTTTTTCAATGCTATCTAGGATGAATTAGTGATTTCATGTTGTAGTGGCAGATGTTATATAAAATATACTTGTTGTTGTGATAGTTTCCTAGATATAAATACCTACTATTTGAAATGGTATTGCTTTTGTAGAGACATGCTTGAATGAACACCAATAATTTGTTCTTGAGGTTTTATGGGCCTAATGGTCTGGAAGTTGGGGGTTCATTGCTTTTTTTGCCATGCTATAACTTGTATAAGATGCCAAACTTTGATTTGAGGGGAGTATGGGCCCCCACATATCATAATTTTGAATGTTCAGTGCTCACTTTAGTGTTTTATAGGTTCTAGAGTAGTTTGTCAGTCTTACTATACAAAAAACCCAGAACACATGCCGAGTAATGTTAAGTACATGCTATGTGATATTCTGTTCAAGAAGAAACAATTTTCTTTATGTACATGTGATGTACTTTAAGTACACACCATGTTGTCTCTTATCGTGTCATAGGACATGTGGGTAGGGACATCAGATGGTAAAAATCTGGAGTGAACACACCATGTATTGTCCATACACTCCATTTCGTGTCGACCACGTGCCCACCCGTGTCACTAACTACACAAGTTGACCGAGTCAAGTCTAATACATGTCATTTTCCGCTAAACAAACCGTGTAGTATGACCTAGGTACCCAACCGTGTCACGATCAACACGGGTTGGTGTCACCCATTCATGTACCCTCTGTGTCCACCTTGAACAAACTGTGTAGTCTGAAACAGGTACCCGCCCATGTCACGAACAACTCAGTCTGCTGTTATCCCTTCTCATACATTCCATGTTTGTCTATAACACGCCATGTAGTGTGAATTGTGTGTTAGGTCGTGTCACTATAAATAGAGGACATGTAAATTTTTTCTAGTACAAGATGTGTAGGTATTGTACACACCATGTAGCCTTGCCATAAGAGAGCTGTTTGGCTTAACTATGTAGAAGAACATGGGAAGAGAAGAAGGAATCAAATACACTCCATGTGTTATGACAACACGTCATGTGTCTGGGGTGTTACACGACCAGTTTAAGAAAGAGTTCATGCCCATGTAAATTCCATAATGGAACACACCATATAGGAAATGTACAAGCCATGTAGTCTTATTTTGTACTACATGAGTTCTTTCTTTCTCTTATTGCCTTCTTATAATCCTTGTTTTCAGTCTTGGATAAACATGATATAAGGTGTGCACTTGACCTTGCAGATTCATGACACCGAGATTCATCCGGTTGTGCGCCAGTTTCTAGACGGTGATCAGACACCGGACATGGCTAATCAGAGACTACCTACAGATCATCCCATTGTGTCAGCCTTAGCACCAGTTGTTGTACCTAACATAGGTGTTGATTCATAGTTCAAGGAGGTCTTTCTGAGGATGAAGAAGACATTTCAGGGAGCGCTGCCTCATTCTTCGTCGATGACTGATTTGATGCGGGTCATCTAGCAGTAGCATCCTCCCACCTTTACAGGGGTTAGAGGACCTCAGGCTCTATAGCCATGGATATAGTCCACGATGACGATTTTCGTGTAACAGGAGATACCTCCATAGAAGAGAGTGAATATTTATACCTACATGATCTGAGACTCCACCAAGAGGTGGTGGGATGTGGTCTAATAGGCAGGCCGTCATTAGAATATGGCCTGGGGTGAGTTTCATCGCATCTTTTATGACTACTTTTATTCGGAGACCTTGAGTGCTGATTGAGTCCAAGATTTCATGATTCTGGAGTTGGGTACTCTTACTATTATGGAGTATTCCTCTCACTTCATGAAGCTGCAACATTTGAGGCCGATTCCAGGGATTGATGAGTTGTTCCTTGCACGAAAGCTTGAGGTTGGTCTGAGTCACAATAATCGATCTCGGGTGAACATATTCAGGCTGACTTCGATATCTTCTATCGTTAACCAGGCACTGATCACAGAGTGCAATATGATGGATTCTAGAGCTAGGATCCATGGAGGTTCGACACCCAAAGTTAGTGCTATTCCAGCTGATGACAGGAAGCGCCGTAGGGAGGCAGGATGAAGAGATCAGAGCAGAGTGGGTTTAGAGCATCATGTGTTGGGAGGAGTTACATCCCATATTGCAACTATTTATCTGAATGACCAGGAGACTTCACAGATTCGATTTCCTCTAGTGGTGGATTGTTTCAGAGATGTATTTCACGAGGAATTTTTAGGTTTCCCTCTAGAGAGCGAGGAATAATTCTCGATTGAGCTTGTTCCAGGAGAGGCAACAGTTTCCATTCCTCCTTCTAATATGGCTACACCTGAGTTTCAGGAACTCAAGAAACATTTGGAGGAGTTGCAGGAAATGGGTTTCATCCAACCCAATACTTCTTCTTGGGGTTCACCTGTCCTGTTTGTGAAGAAGGCAAATAGTACCCTCAAGCTTTGGGTGGACTATCAGAAGTTAAAACATTTGATTGTTAAGAACTGATATCCCTAGACGATGATCAATGATCTCTTTGATCACCTTTGAGGAGCCCAGGTGTTCTCGATGATTGACATGAGGTCTGGTTATCATCAGTTGAACAGTAGACCATCATATATACCTCTTATAGCCTTCAATATCAGGTATGGTCTAAACGAGTACTCTTTTATGTCGTTCGGTCTGACGAACGTTCCTGCAGTTTTAATGGAACTGATGAACTGAGTGCTCCATCCATACCTGGATTCCTTTTTGGTGGTCTTTATTGATGATATATTGGTGTACTCTCACATTCTACATGAACATGCTAACTGTCTTGATATCATATGGAGTACACTGAGGGAGCATCAGTTATATACTAAGCCCTCAAAGTTCCTCTTTTGGACGGATCAGATTCACTTCATGGGTCATGTTATATTAGACACAAAAGTTTCAGTGGACATATAGAATGTGATAGCTGTAGTTTACTCCGATCATCCGACTAACATATTTGAGGTTAAGAGTTTTCTAGGGTTATCTAGATACTATAATCGTTTCATACAAGACATTTCACGCTCATCAGCACTGCTGACAGGTCTGACCAAGAAGGGTGTGAAGTTCGTATGGTCATACTCTTGTGAGTCAGCCTTTCTGGAGCTGAATGGAAGGTTGACTTCAGCAAATAAACTAGTCTTTCCAGATCTAGGGAAGAGTTATACTATTTACTGTGATTCCTTATTTATCAGGATGGGAGATGTGCTTATACAAGGTGGTGGAGTCGTTGCGTACGGGTCTCGACAGTTGAGGCCACATGAGAGGAATTACCCGACGCACGATCTGGAGTTGGTAGTTGTAGTTCATCTCCTATACTGTTAGAGACATTTTCTTCTAGGAGAGAACTTTGTGGTTTTCACTAACTACAAGATTCTCAAATACATCTTCACTCAGTGTGATCTAAATATGAGACAACGCATGTGGGTTGAGTACATATAGTCCTTTGACATTGAGTTTGCATATACTTCTGGGAAAGAAAACACAGTGAATGATGCGTTGAGCAGAAGGACTTAGTTACAGGAAGTTTAGGAGGCCAGTAGAGAGTTGAAGCTTATGGATATATTCTCTAAGATGCATTTTGAGGTGCACGTTGGTTAGGGGTAGAAGTTTCTTTCTTTTGTAGTAGTTACCCCTACTATTCCGGATCGAGTTCTAATGAGGTACCTATAATAATCTGAAGGTCTAGTCTTAAGGGAGTGTGTGTCAGGAGAAGACCCTATTCATGGATGGACCATAGGTGAGGATGAGATCTTATGTTTCCAAGGGCACATATGGGTTCCAGTAGATACACACGAGGAGCTGATGTGGGATTTCCATTCCTCAATATGGACAGTTCATCCTGGCTTCACCAAGATGTATCATGATCTACACCATCAATATTGGTGGTCAGGTATGAACAGGGACGTTTATGGTTTCTTCCTTAGGTGTTCCACTTGTCAACAGGTGAAGGCGGAGCACCAACGACTAGTAGAGATTTTGTAGTAGTTAACCATACCCAAGTTGAATTGGAATGACATCGCAATGGACGTTGTGACATGTTTCTTGAGGTCACATCGATGAAATGATGTAGTTTGGGTTGTCTTTGATAGACTCACGAAGGTTTCTCACTTCATGTAGATCAAGGAGACCTTCAGTGTTGATGATCAAGACTGTTGTACATCCGTGAGATTTTATTCCTACATGGAGTTCCACAGTCCATTATTTCAGACATGGAAACATGTTTTACTTCTCAGGTCGGGCAAGGGAATCATAAGGGATTGGGCACACATATACTTTTGATTACATCTTACCATCTACAGATAAATGGCCTGTCTGGGAGTACGATTCAGGTGCTTGAGGATATTATCCGAGCATCCATTCAGGATTTTGGAGGTTCTTGGGAGAAGAATATACCTTTTGTGGAGTTTCTCTACAACAATATTTTAAAGAAACTATTCAGATTGCACCTTATGAGGCTTTGTACGGTAGGCCATTCCGATCACCCTTATGATGGATTGAGGTAGGAGAGGCAGCTTTTCTGGGACCTCCTATTTTTTTAGGGCACCATAGAGTAGATAGAGCTGATTTGAAAGAGGATGGCTACTGCACCATCTCGATAGAATTATTATGCTGGTCAGTGGTGATGACCTCTGGAGTTTGAGGTCGGGAATCATGTTTTCATGCATGTCACACCGAGGTTGAGACAGAAGAGTATTAAGAGATAGGGTAAACTTTCACCGACCTACATTGGACCGTTTGAGGTATTGGAGAGGGTTGGGCCAGCTACCTATTAGTTTCAATTACCTCAAAGGTACTGGGCTATGCACGGCATCTTCCATGTTTCTCAGCTTCGACGTTACTTCTCAGACCCATCTCATGTCTTTCAACTAAAAGAGGTTGATCTCGAAGTGGATGCATCATTTGAAGAGCATCTTATCCGGATTGTGGATCAATGTTCAAAGGTTCTCCTGGGTCGGTTTGTTCCTCTAGTATTGGTGTTGTGGAAGCACAGGTGGGTACAGGACGAGACTTTGGAGAGAGAGGCCGATATATGAGAATAGTGGCTGGAACTGTATGGGGTTTCTTCTTCTACGCCATGCTAGGGAAATTCGGGGATGAATATCTTTAAGGGGGGATGTTTGTAATAACTCGGATCATATTTTTAGGTATGTTATTCCTTTTTTGGTCATTTTTTGGAAATAGAGGAAAATCTAGAAATTTTCCAAGTACACGTTGTTTACATTATAACTACACACCGTGTACTTCTTTGCCGCAACAGGCCATGGGCTGGCCCTCTGGTAGCCACACACACGGTCGTGGAGGACTAACATAGAGGTCGCCTAATGTGGAGTAAGAAAACAACAAGAACATGTCGTGTATTCCCAATGTAAATGTCTCGAATTTTTTTCATTAAATGCACCAAGGTCACATCTGATGGATAGAACTCACTTCTTCTAGGTCGTCTTCATCTAAGAGAACCCGTACGGCTACAGATCTTCTACAAACCTCAGAGCCTCTATCCATCCTCTGATTCTACCACTGTTGATTGTGTCAGAATCTCATCAGTGAGTCCTCTCTTCTCATTGTGCATCATCTTATGATTTCTCCTCCTTTTCAATGTTATCATGGGTTGAAACTTTTAGGTGTTTTCTTATATATATAACATTATATGTAGATTCAAGCTTGGAGGATCATTTATATTGATCTCCTAACCCTATGGTAGGTGGTTTGTCACTTTCTGTTTGACGTCATTGAATATTATATGCAAATTCCACAAATACCCATGAATGTGGTATTGTGTGTTTATCGGTTTACCCATATAGATTTCCCAACATGATTGTATTTGTGTGTAGAGGTAGTTTAGATATAATTTTGGTTGATTGATATACAAGGGATGTATTTCTCTTTCATGTTCTGTTACAAACGATTAGTCCTATTTAGCCTTTGGCTTCCTTGCCTTTTTTCCATGCCTGTTGCTGTAGGATGTAGAGTTTGGTTTTTAACATGCTTGTTATGTTGTAGACCGGATAGCCAAGTACTTCTGTAGGTTTAATTTTACCAAATTACACATCTATGCTCATTGACCTACACAGGGACGTGAGAACCTAGTGTAGTGGACTATTGGGGTTATTGACCGAGGGAGATTCTTCAGAGAGTCTTTGAGAACTGTTGGAAATAAGGGGGATTTGCCGAGGGAGAATCCTCAGAGTTCCTATAACCACTTTTGGATATAAGGGGAATTGGACGAGTGATCTTCTTTAGAGAGACCTTGTTTTGATTAGACTATCAGGGGATTGACCACATGAGATTTCTTAGAGAGTCTTTGTTTGAGTTGAACGACCTGGGCTATATGGGGAATTTACCGAATGCGATTCTTCATAGAGTCATAGATCATGAGGATATAATAGAATTGACGTGTGAGATTCTTCATAGAGTCCTTAACTACCATTGACTATACGGGGAATGGACTGAGTGAGCTTCCTTAGAGAGTCTTTCCTTACCTTTGACTATAAAGTGATAGATTGTGATCACATTCTCATAGAGTCTTATTTTATTCATCATGTGTACCAGAGGAGTTAGACCAGTGTGCTGCCTAGAGGGTTTCTTGTACATTATTGATAGTACTAGATGTTATGGTTGTGAGTACTTCCCAGAGGGATACTTGTTTGAGGTTCAAATATTTATTTCACTATTGCTTTTTTTGGAACTGTGGATTGTTTACTGATTAGTACTTCATGTTTAATACATTCTATAAAACTACCTGCCATATATTCACTAACTATTAAGCAGAGATATTGGGGTAGTTGCCTACTATAATTTAGTCTCAATCCCTGTTTGGTTCATGCTTTTGGGCACAAACAGATATATTGTTGCAGGTATAGATAAAGAAATGTGCCCTTATACTTCAGGTAGTTGATTACTGTGGAGCTGGGAAGCATGGCACCAAGCATATGCTTGCGATGCTGAAGAGATGTTTACCTTTTATTTTGTACATTGAATTAGTACTATTTTTATTCTAGCATTGTGAATTGTTTGGTTTCATTCCTAGACATATGGATCAAGAACCATTTCTTGTATATGTGTGCACTCCAGTTGTTTAGTATTCCAGTCTTCTACTGTTTACTGTTGTTGGATATTTAATGCTTCCACTGTGTATGTGTTGTTTACTTCTATTGTGTACTCTACCAATGAGGGTATAGTTTTTATACTATCACACCCAAAGCCCTCGCTGTTAGTATATAGCCTCTGGCCTTTGGGGAAATGCTCTTTAGGCCATGTGACTAACCAGGTATGGGGCGCCTCTGGGTGGATTCTGGAATCAGGATGTTACAGTTTTCCTTAGTAAGAAACTGAGCTCACACCTTTCTACGTTTTATTTTTCCCAGGCTTTGAAGAACTATATTATTGCTGACAAGGAGGGATAGTCTATGGGATGTGAATGCTTTCAATGGAGAGAATTTTTTTGTTGTTAATTTTCATTTTGTAATGTAATATAAATTTTATAATGTATGTAGTACTATCAAGCCTACTAACATTATTGGTCTTTCGGGATTTGATCCCTTGTGATCATGCCAATGTTATGTAAAATTGCACCGACTTTGGGTGACTGGGTTCAAGGAATTACAAACTCCAATGATGGGTTTATTCTTCTATGGTTATGTTAAAATAGTTGAAAAGTGGCCAAGATACATGGATCCCACCACATAGTTTAATTATATTTATCGATTAAATCTAAAATGGGATTCAATGATTCAATGAAAATAATGAAGTTCCATTTGTAGTTCCAATTTTCATGGAAGACATCGAAAAAGATGAGGCCAAACTCCTGGCAGAGGAACCTGACTACATACCTCCATACATATATAATAAAAAACATCATGTACTTTCAAACATATTTGATATTTAATCTAAACCAAATTATGGAGATGATAAATTATTAAACCAAATTATATTTAATATTGATAAAACTATATTGATTATTACTCCAAACTATTTTGAAGATTCAATATTTTTTTAAACTTATCATTTCTAGGAGGATGGGAGAGGAATAAAAATTTCAATTATTGAGGAACACCTAGAGCTCCCAAAAAATATATTATATTCACTAGAGGGGTTATAAGATGAAAAATATTCTATTTCACAAGTATAAACAAAGGATAAGGATGTTTCATACTTCATATTACCCCCACAATAAATTTGGTACCTCATTATTAATAGAGAATATCTACTATAATTTATCAATGGATTTACCCTCAATAAGAACAATGAAATTAAATCTAGTAAGAACCACATGTGGTGATTCATTTCAATGAAAATCAAATAACCATTCAATTTTGGAGAATAGATGGAACTACTAACAAGAGGTAGTAAAAATTCAGGTCCCACCTAAGGGATTATAAAATGTTTTATCTTTATATTCATTCTAGGAATTTTCATTTCAATTCAATTTTAGGAAGTCTTACATCATGCATCCCACTCCCTCTTATATTTCTGATCTTAAATGAAATGATCCTAACTCATAATTGGATTATTTTTTGTAGTTTGATAAAGGTACAAGGAATCCCCAAACATTATAGGATGAGGGAAAAGCATAATTTCAAACGTTATTTTACATTTAATTTTTATCATTTAAAATCCCTGAATTTTTGTATCAAAAAATGATATGATCATTAAGATAAAAATTTTATTCCCAGACTTAAATTATTGCTTTACATGACTTATCAAAGTGACATTAGTTTCTTAGGAATCATGTGATTCCATGTTTTGGAATTCAATAATAATGAAATTGAATATTTAAAATAGGGAATTTAATTATTAATGTGAATCATGGATATTGAAATGAGGACTCAAGATTTGAGGGAATTGGTTGATTCATGTAAATTAAATTTTCCAAACATTTCTCATTATTTCCATTTCAATAATTCATTTTATTTTATTGGATATTATTTATCATGGATCCAGTGACTATAAAAAATCATGTATCCCATTATCAAGAGTATTTTTAGACCAGGTACTTTTATTTGTTCTTGAAAATATTTTTTGAGTGATCTTGGGACATTTCACCTACCAGAATTTGTGAAGAAACAATTTAAATATAATAACTAGAAAAAATACATTTTTAATTGTGGAAGCATATTTGGATAACCAATTATACACAAAAATACAATTTTACATTAATCATTATTTCATTCCATATAAACCATGAGTATCTTTGTTAAGTAAGATCCTTGTTTCAAGGAATTTTTATCCATTCCTACCTTTATCCTAGTATATTTATGATATTTTAGCATTGAAGTGTGGGGGTAAAGAGAATCATGCTGGAAGGGATGTTATACATTGTAAGGAAAAAGTTTAGGGGTCTTATGAAGTGATTTATAAAAGGTTTTGTAATCCCTCATTGTATGTAATTGTTTTTACCTCATTAAAAAAAGAGAAGAATAATAAAAAAGTGATATAAATTTGAAAAATGGTTTGTGATTTGTGAAAACCAAACATGTAAATTACAAGGCATAAGATTTTTATCATTCATAGTGAGGTGGAGTATATGAGGTTCTATATAAGCACAACTTTTTAAAACAGAAGAAAATAAAAGTATATTTTGAACAAAATATAAATGACAAAAAAATAATAATGATGGTGCCCAAATCAGTCATTATGAATCCTTTGATCATATAATTTACCTCGTGTTTTGGGGTATGTTGTTGTTGCCGCATTGAAGTGGATAAATTTTTTAGACATTTATTTTTTATATAACTCATTGTACTTAAGTGATATACCTACTCTTTGACCCTTAATTCTTATAGCATCGAATGTTACAAACCTAAAGCCTTAGAGACATTTCCACCTTTATTAATATTCCTCATGATTTTATGTTCCTTTTCTCATTACAAATTGGGGAAATTAGTTCCATTAAAATCATAGGGATAAGGAGAATGTTCCCATGATATGAGCATAACTCCGCTTTAATTTTATCCTGATAGATTAGAGAAAATATTCTCATGATTTAAATCATGTAATTTCATGTTCAATAATATTGAATTGAGGAGATTTATTGAATGAATTGTTAATTCTAATAATTTTTATAAATACAATAAAAATTCAATAATTAATTTTTTTCATTAAAGAATGGGAAATTTAGTAAATATTTTATGTGACATTTGATAATTTGATTCGAAATTGAAAATTATTTGATTTTGTTTCTTTGAAATATGAATATTGGTAACATTGGAGGACTATGAATTCCATGATGAGATTTTATGCTTGAGGAAATTCTATGTTTATATGTGGAGAAATGGATTGGGCTAATATTTTCCTCATTTTCACAATGTATTTCAATTATTTCAACCATCCAAATTCATAAATTTGAATTTTATTATGAATTTTCGATTAATGGTATGTTTTGTCATTAAATTGGACATTTAAAAATTTTGGAATGTTACTATTTTTTAATAACATTTATAATTCTATAATAACATTCACAATATTGATCCAATTAATGTGATTCTTTTGTTGTGGGACTCCTTGATTTGGGGGATACATAATTTTATTCCTGTATTGGAGCTAATTATTCATTATAAAGTCCCAAAAAAATCAATAACGTTGGAAAATTATTATAGATAACAACATGGAACCCACATCAGTGAATTAAAAATAAATCGGTCAACACATCTCCAATTAATGTGAGTCAAATTGAAATGGAAATAAAATTCAATGGAAAATGTAGTTGTTGAATATCATTAATTTTTTTATCCTTTATGTCAACCCATGGAAACTTATCATTTCGGGAATAAATCAGAAATATTCATCCAGAACAAATTTTATGAATTAAGGGGCCATATCTCTTACAATACAATTTAGATATAGGTGAAATTATGAGGTCAAACACAAACTGTATTTTAGAAAATCATTCAATAAGACACAATTATATAAATTATTCATTAAATTGTCCTACCATGATTAGAATTATTGTTGATATAATCTATATGAGATCGTAAAGTGTGATTTTTAAGATATTGAATTTGAGGACTAAGGGATGGAAAACCCTTGACCTATATAAAATAGAGTTCACTAATTTTGAATGAATAGTCCCACACAAACATTAGAGAGGAGGCCTTGTTCCATGGTACATGTTTGTGATTAATTTCTTATTTTATTATTTTTAGTTTTCTTCTCCCATGAAACAAACATACATATTTTAATTAAAGTATGTTATGTTATTCTTCCATCCCTATTTATTCTTACATTCCTAATATCATTTCACTCTCTTCCATATTCCACTGTGATCTCTATTCAATTTTCAATGGGATGTGACTATCCGAAGACTTGTCTGTGGGGGTGGTTTCAGAATGTTCTTTATTATTATTCTTCAATTCAATATGTTTTTAATCTATTTATGGTTTATGTGAGAATATTTCATGGGTGTGGTGGTCATCCAACATATCAGTATTCCCAAATCCATTCCTTTTGAATTTATTCATTAATTTTCCCTCCCTAATCTTAGTTAATCCATTCATATGGTGTAGTTGGGATTTACTTAAGTGATAAAACTACAATGATTGGATCCATTTCATTGAGGAATAACATTCTCGGTTGACGTGTTATCCTATTTGACTATTGGAGGGAGTGTGGTTTGGTGTGATAAAGGAATGCCAAAATTAGACACACAATAAATACAATGAAAATAATTTATTAATGTGTTTTCACTAAATGAATTTTAAAATTTAATTTATTAAATAAATATATAATGAATGAAATAGTTTTTTCCAAATCTAGGACCATATCATTTCATCCCTAATTTCATTTTTTCTGATGTGAATTTATATTAAAATTTCTTATTGTGTTATTTTAATTCCATGTTCTCCAAAACCAACAAAACCGAAATTTTCATAAATTAAAATTAGATTATATTCATTAGAATTATTGACTAAAAAATTTAATTCTCCTCAAGTGAGATGACCTCTATTAGCCTATGTACAACATTAAAAAAATAATTTACTTTTGGTATGCCATATGATATGTGCGCATAAATAATATCATGAATGGGAGTAATTACACTCGTAACTATTTATGACGTTTGTGATATGACATGAAAACCCAAAAAAACATCATCGCATAATAAAAAAAGAGACCATGCCAATATATTATGTGATTTAATACATTACTAAAATAATTAAAATTAAAATTAAAAAGAGATAAATCCAAAATAGTGACGATAAAACTCCATGATAACCTGAAATACTCTATGAACTAATAATTTCTAACTTGATATATACAATATCTTACTAAAGAGAAAAATATTTCATATTTATGGACTTTGAGAATATCATGTTTACTTAGTATAATCCCCCCTAAAACCACTTATGAACAATTTTAATGTATTATAATTAATCATGGTGAGTATATATATGAAGCTAACACGTCACATAATATGATATATTATTTTTTTCACATTATAACCATGGATAAAGTCCAAAATAATATATATAAATAAATCATTCATTATCTAATAGTTATATATAAATGAAGCTATAACACTACCTATTATTTATATGTTTGTATCTATCAATATTCAATTCAACATATCATGTTCCCATACACTATATATTTATTGTCATCCCTAGTGTGATTGTGTCCTTAACCATGTATACCTAAATCCCATGAAAGGGATAACTTCTTTTCTGGGAATCAGTCTACATATCCATCCCATCTTCAACATCATCATCCACTCTATAACCATGTGTTGGTCTGAAACACACTTTATCCATCATAAATGAATTATATATTGCTCCATCATTATACAAGAATGTACCCCCATAAGATACTAGAGAAACAATGAGTACATAAAATTACACATGATACCACAAGACATTATATGCTGCATATAAATGATTGGTAAATTATGAGCCATTATATCCCTTATTGATATGAACACTGTCACATAACCAATTACAAAAAATAAATACTCATATAAATCTAAATCTAGATCTAAATTTGGGGGAATTTTGAAGTTAACTATTTTATTCATCACCATCTTTGATGTTGGGGAACACCCCAACACCTACATAAATAAATTGGTATTAGATTCCCTAATAACAATGGCGGGTTAACAAACAATAATTGAAAATATATAATAAAATAATCCATTATCCCAATATGGGTGACTAGCTATTCCATGAATCCCATAGTGATACCCTATATGGGTCCATAATTATGATTATATGTGAAAATATTTCCTACCTCCAATTGTCCATGGGTTGCAGATATACATTGAGGGTATCAAATTCCAATGTTGGAGGAATTACCCTCTTAAATTTGTAGATCCAAATATAAAAATATAAAGAAACCACCAATTTAATAATTTAAATAAACTAAAATCCTATTAATGAATATCTCAGTATGCATTACTATCAATCTGATAAAAATATATAATAAAAATGAACACCAAAAGAAAAATATTATTGTAGTGATAACAACGACCCAATATCTAAGATAGTACTATCCATCTAGATATTCAAATCCCAATGATAATCCTTTAAAAAAATGTGGTTTTTGTATAGGGTCAACATAACTTGTTTACAATGAATGATATTAAAAAAATGTCTTATGAAAAAAAAATGATTAATCCAATCCCCCAATAACATAATGACATAATTAACCAGCACATAAATAAGTCAACTAGATCTCACCCCAACCTCAATAAGTTTTTCCGAATAAATAATACATATTAAAGTAGTAAAAAAATTTCATACGAATATACATATTGGTATCAAATAAAATTATTTATGTTGGATTCCTTCTCTCTCCCAATTTGATTACATCCTTTACCTGAATCCCTTAAATAATCACCAGTGATAGAAATAATCATATTTATTATTCCACAAATCTAACATAACATATACTATATCATGTACAATGATGTTTTGTGTCTTGAATTTTATGTAACTCAACAAAATTTCTGTAATATACCATTATTTAACACCTCTATATATCACATGATCAACATCTAGTATTGCTAAATTCTACTGCTGTAGAATGAGTAGAGGAGAGGAAGAAAACATTTATTTGTATCCTCACCATCCTAGAAGATATGTTAAAATTACACCATGGAATGTGGGTTTTATTCAGGATAACTAACTCAAAATATGTTTAAGTGGAATCAAATAGAGATATAGTTTTAGAAAAATCTCACAGAATCCCAAACATTTGGTTTCACATAAGAAACATCTCAAAAACCATCCCCATCAAATTACTAGTATTGTTCCACCAAGAACTACATCTATAATAGACCATGAAACTACAAGAATCACCAAATGGGTCCACTACCAGATTACTATTTTTTATTATTTATTTCAATGTTAATACAATAAGAATTTTTCAATAGTATATTAGCTTAAATTCTCACTGGTGAATTATGTATACATGAAACAGTAGATGTATATTTATTATATTACTATTACATTTAAACTAATTCATTTTCTATCTTGTTGTAAAACATAATCATTGCAACTAAGGCCACCATGATGCAAGAATCCAATTCCAATATACCACAATAAAAAAATCCATCATTCATGCTGCAAAAACATAATGCTAGTAACCTATGAATAGTAAATCAGTCATAAAAAAGAATACACAACTATGAAATTTTGTTAACCACGCTAAATTATTTTAACAGTTAAATGATATTCTCAAATCATTTCATGAATACATAGACTAATTCCATACAAATCATTGATCACGAAACATAAAAATGAAATAATATATTGAGTACTGGTAACCATATATTTAACTCACTATTCCCAATGAATTTAAATGATTCGTTTTGTTATGATGGTTATGCAAATTCATACTACTAGCCCATTTAATAAAAAAAAATTATATTCCCCAAAATTATCATACAAATTTAGTGAACTCAGATCCCCTACCTATAATAATAACTTTATGAAACTAGATTTATAAAAACGAGACAAGTATGTGAGGCATTGATGTTTTCAAAACCATGGTGAAGAGATAAATTGCAGATATTTATCAAACATCATACATTGTGATTTTTGGAACACATGCACTCGATATATGGAATTTAAAATGAATCCAAATCATAAATATAATTTTCATAAATAATTGTGAATTATTTATGATATATTTTTAATCTCACTGAAAACCCAGTTATAGCAAAAGAAAATATTATTTTTCAATTTGAATAATCCCACAGATTCTTAAAATACTTTATTAAACTAGTATGATTAAAATATATCTTAAGTATCCCATATCTGATTGAATGAAAATGGATTTCATCTTTAATTCCTTAAATTATGTCTATAATGTGTTACTGGAGGAAGGAGAGTTTAAAAGTTGTAGGATTTTACTCAACACTCAACCCTCTTATAAAAAGTGTGTGTTCAATTAGGATGGCCTGATTTTACCCTTACACATATGATTACAGTTATTTGGTCATTTCAATCATTTAATGAACCTTATATATGTTTATATGATTTTCTAATAACCTTACACAACTCAAAAAAATTCAGCTTGGATCAAGCAAAAGCTGGGTAACAATCATATTACCCTTACATGGAATATGAATATTCATACATACCCATACATAGAAAGAAACATACCATCACATGAGATTAAGTAAACCCATACTAACTTTTACACAAGTTGAGGAGGGACATTACATGGGTTTGAGAAATAGTCAAGGAACATTATAGAGATTTGAGCCACCACTATGTGATATATATAGAACCAACATGATCTTGTGCATTTATAGAAAAAAATAATTAATTCTTTACAAAATCCATATGATATGTATTATTACCATATAGAGTTAATATAAAACATTTATTTTATATATTCAAGAGTGTGGTTTAAGATACATTTGAATAATATTTTGGATTTATTTTCATTATATTAACATATAAATAAAATTGAATAATTTAAAATGAACAATTTTAATGCTCTTAAGAATTAGGGGGAAATTGTGATGTCTTTAGAAATCAACAGACTTAAAAACAATACTTATAATCAATTTTTGTTTTCATCACATTGGATATTTTGTTTGCATCCCTATTATATATATATGAAAAAAAGTTTTAATTTAATATGATTAATATTAAATAAATCATTATTCACTGACTAATATTACTCTATTTTAATAAAATGATTTACATTTTAATCATATAATACCTTTTTCTAGAAACAAAATAAATTCTTTGGTAGTATTTCAGGTATGTCACCAGCATAAGTAAGCATTAAGTACCGATTTTATTTTTTATTAATTCATTGTAATTTTATAAACATTCACAACTTAAGGAATAAAAATAACCTACCATATAAAAGATTCACTCAAAATGTAAATAATCTAATTATATCCCAAAAATATGTAATTGGATATATAAATAACATACCTCTATCAAACCTTAATTAAAACCATTATAGAAATACTAACACTTAAAGAAACCATGATTGGAAGTCATCCTGATTTCCCTAGTGTCCAATTCTGTTCCACTTAATATTAAATATGGAATTTCATCTCTAAAGTTGACTGCGACATTGGCCCAGTATCCCATATCATTGCTCAAAATACGAATATCCATCATTACATCCTTTGTCATATAGCTCCATATCATGAGTTATTATAATCATTATATTTTATCAATATTTCACAACATGGATTTTTTTTCAATTGTATATATCTATATCAAATGTTTTATTATAAAAATAATTTTATTAGAAACCAATGCCTAAACATCAATGAATTTAATCCTCCCAGAGTAGGAGGGGTTCATTTAGACCTAAACATATATAATTGATCATGAACCATTTTAATTCCATATTGAATTAGAAAACTAATTATGAATAATAATTCCAGTTAAGGGAACCTAATGGTGAAGCTAATATTATCTTTAATAAACATAAGATACTTCTTATATTCACTTGTTGTTTAAAAACATCCAAAATGGAATGTAAATACTTTTCTCAAGTATCATTAATTTAAATAACAATATAGTCTATCTTTTTCTTTCTTTCTATTTGATGAATTATTCCATGAAAAAATTTAAAACAAAATACATCCTTAAATAAAATATATTATCTAGTAAATATCAAGAGGCCACAAAAAAAATTTTGATTAAAGGCCTCACAAATAATTTAATTACTAAATCATGAAATATTGGATACTATTTTCATTCAATAACACCCCTTTAAATAATATGTTATCCATAATTCTAAAACAATTAACATCGGTATAATAAAATCATTTGAACAATTCCACATTCTATCATATAATTTTTATCCAATGGAAAATAAATAATTGCATGAGATTTTAGATTTCTCCAAAAATTTTAATTTCCATAATAATTATCATTATTCTTCATCTTGAAATAATTTTTTTACTAATATTATGTCATAGAAAAACATAATTGGCTTTTTTTGACCACGATAATTTACATAATTTAATGAATAAAGATAGATAATAATAATAAATATCCACATGCAATTTTCTAGAATCATAAGATAGTCAATATTACCTTAAACATGAAATATTATATCTAGTTCAATTATAGAAATAATAATATTATAATAAAACAATTTTACAATATGTGATAACATTAACCAAAGAATTAATTTAATTTCCATCTTTAAAATATAATAATAAAATTTAGACATGTTGTTATAAATGTCTCTTTAAAAATGAATAATTTTAAAATAATTTTAATTTACATGAAATAATTCTTCAACATAATCTATAATTCAATTTTATTTCATGAAAATATCCAAGGGATATATTATAAATATTCAAAAATATGGAGTTAAGATTAATATTAAATATTTTCAATCAGTCATTTTAATTGTATTTTATTAATGGATGTAAAAACCGACTATATACATTAATTTTTTTCAATTAATTATTTTAATCTAATTTATGGAATTAAAATAATCAATACAGGTGATAAAAATTTTCATCTTCCATCTATAATCAATGATATAGAGTAATACATATATAATTTGTTAGATAGTTTATCCTGTATTTGAAATTGGATAATTCATAAATAATTTATATTATTAAGATAAACAAGCATGTGGGTATTATGAAAATATAAGAATTTAAATTGCAACATGAAATTACTATTTTTATTCATTGAAATATTTCACGGTCATTTTAAATAATAATTATTGTATATTTATTTAGAATAAGGTAACCAACTATTATATTAATATCCTATAACATTGTTATATTATAGATTTTTAGTTGATCCATAGTATGTTATGAATATTCTTCATCATCCTTGCATATTTTCAAATTGTTCAGTTTTGATCGTGATGATTTAAATATTATTATCTTGTTAAGGTTAACCACATCCATGTAAACATTGAATAAAAATTATGAATAATTCACCATTTCCCAACAAAAAGATAAGTAATAGATCCCCAACCTGGATAAGAATATCTTTACATGTTGCACCATAAAATAGAGGGGAGAAGAAGATGTGCATAGTCTTGTTTCTTTTATGATATAAACATATTTTTTATGATATTTAGATCTTGAAAGATTTTATTTAGGTCACTGAAACTGTAAAGAATTTAATGAATACTCAAATCTGTGAAATATGATATTTGAAAATATGTTGATATAATTTCATGGTAGATACTATTATCATGTAAAATTTATATTAAATACAATTGGATTTTAATTCTTCAAATGGCTCATTATATGTATATTAAAAATATAAGGATCAAATATTTATTTTATAAATCTTATGAAATTCAAAATAAAAATATTTGAACATTTATTTTTGTTAATTTAGGAAGAAAACATGTTATAGGTTAAAAGAAAAGGATCAAATGGAATTTAATGTTAACATAACTACCTTTATGTAAGACATATGAATTTTACAAGGGTAAAATAATCTTAACCCCACTCAGTGAGTTCAAAAAAGATTGTCCTTGGAATACATGGAATAACCCTTTAACAGGATTATGTAAACTCTATATACTCTTACGTGAGGTTATTTATTAATATAGTACCGTTTCAAAACAATGAAAACTATTGGATAAACCTTAAACATGTAGTGTTTTACCAATACTTAGAGTATGATTAAATTAATAAAAAAATGGAATGTTTGTTTACACTTACATGACATGTGTGTAGTAATTTATTTTATTCAAAAAACCTAGGATACCCTTATGTAACATAAAGAAATACCTTATTAAATTTATGTATATTATACTGATTCTAGAATACCATTATGTGAGGAAATACACGCATTTAAAATATTATTGAGAAAAAAAAATTCATATAGTTATATCTAAGAAGAATAAGTGTTAGAAGAATGAAAATAAAAGGATCTTCATATGGGTAAAAAAATGTCAATATAATATTTTATTTTATATTCCAAATAGTTATAAAATATAGAAAATTATTCATTATAAATTTAAAAATCCATAAAAATATAAAATAATCCAATTAATTAAAAAACCACCAAATTAATTTCAGAATAAATTTTAATAAAATTTTAAATTTTTTTTATTTTATAAAACCATTTAATAAACAATTTATATCATAATAAACCCCCCCAAACTATGATACATCAAAAAAAATTATAAAATAAGTCTTGAGATTATTTCAGACAATTTCATTAGATAACTCTTATATGATTCTTTATATCTTATAGTGGTGTGTGGTGAAATTATTTTATTTATGTTTATATAATTGAGATATACTTTTATTATTAACATATTTATTTTAAAAAAATAGTTTTTAATATAATTTATTTTCTAAGAGAATAATAATTTTAAATTTATTTGATTTATTATTATTCATAGCATGTTTAATGTTTTTATAGAAATAATTTTCTTCCAGTTTCTAGTTTTAATAGTCATGATTTATTTGATCAAATCCCAAACTATAAAACTCTTAATTGAGTGATTTTTATTTCAAGGGATAACAATGAAAATTATTAAATTTTAGTTCAACACTTTTAAGGCAAATTACTTCATTTGTATGCTTTCATTTCAATCTAAATTCATATATGGTTTTTTATATATTTTTTATATTTAAATTTTTATCGATTATTCCATTATATATTAAGATATAAAAACCACATGTAGATTATTTATAATGATTTGGAATGATTATGTAATTACTTAAATATTATTCATTTTTAATAGGGAATAATAAAATCTAATTCCTAATTTTGGACCAAACCAATTGTCATAATGCTTCATAAAATTTAAGTTTTATTTTTAATGTTTTAAAATATTTATTATTAAAAGTAAAAATAATTCATTTAATTTAATGAATAATTATTTAATGGATGATTTTATTATAGAAATATTACTTTCAATACAAATTTGAATAATCTCTTCCACAATGATGTATAAATGTGTGTCGTGAAGTCAATTTATTTTATTTTATGTTATTGTAGAGTTTATTATGTAACATATCAAGGAACACCAAAAGATAATTCAGATATTTCAATTATAATTTTTTCACATTGATTAATATTTTTAATTAGATAAAAATGAATAAATATTGTATGAAAAATAGGGACTGAAGCCAGTAAAAACAAGTCATCACTTATGATCCAAAATTTAATAATGGTCAAAATTCATTGAATCTAGTTATCAATATAATAATTAAACATAGTTAATTATAGAAGATTAAAAAACAATTTTGAGTCCTTAAATTGACCTCTTGGATTCTTTATGAAGTTACTATCTCATCCATTATTCAACTCCAACATGCTATGATCATAAATTTTCTCTCATGTTCCCTTTTTTAAAATCCACTCTTATCCAATATAGTGAATATGCATAATATAATATCCAATATCTCTCATCTTATTTTTCATTCCCACCTTGTTTTTGTTTATATTGATAAAATCGAATCACAACTATACAATTTATTGATTGAATTTAGTCAATCCTCCCTTACTCCTTGTTATTATATTATTGGTATATTTTGATATTAATATAAGGGACACTAGTTTTCCTCTCTCACCCATGAAATAGAAATAGATTATTATTTCCATGGTTCATAAATATCACTGTTATAAAAGATATTATTAATTATATTTACAATTTCTAAATAAAAATATCAAATAAATTTTCCTTTTGTATCTTGGTTATCGTTATAACAAATGGACTAATAAATTAAATGCTCCAAAATTTAATTGGTATGTTTAAGGGCTCAATCACAGATATTGACAAACTTACATAGAATATTGAGTTTTATATATATTTTTATACTAGTTTTTTGTTAATTACATAATTCTAATGATGATATAAATAAATTGAATAAATTTCATGTAATGTTTTTTTCTCTTATTAATCACTTAGTGAACATTGTTATAAATATTATAATACACATAAGATTAATCATTAATCGATAAATTGATTTAATAACATTTTCTAATTAATTTTTTTTTCTTTTAAAATTATCATTCATTTCTATCACATTAATTTTTATAATTAAATCTAGGTACCATATTTCTTTTTGTAATTCTGTACTATGAAATAAAATTGGTATTAAAGTTGTACTTTTTGTTTTTTTAAGAATAGTCATGATTTCCAAATTTTGTTCTTTTTCAAATAAATTTAATATTATTCAATTTCAACGAAAATTATTTTCTATTTGAATAGTTTTCAAAAGATAGCATTTTATAGAATAATTAATTGAAAAATAATATAAGATGCTAATTGTTGAGAATGAAAAAATCATAAATGATATAATAATGAAAAATTATGTTAATGATCCTGAATTTCAAATGTTGCAATAAATTATTATTAATATATGAATCATTAAATTCTAATTAGACTGGTGAATAGATATGCTAAGTAGAATTTTTTTTCTCAATGACCTGTATCAAATTGTTTGGTTTTAATTTTTCCGATAATACAACCTATTACTAATATACTAAACTATCAAAAATCATTTTTCAAAATAAGTATTGTAATCATTGTAATATAATCTTTCATTTAGTTTTCAAGAGTTTTTTTTTAAAAATTCTAGATATTGATGATGAAAATTTATTAATATTTAATACAATACTCATAATATAAAATCTTATATATACAAAATTGACTTTCAAAAATTTTAAATATGAAATAAAGTTGATCAAGATTGTTTCACCATCACAATGTCTATTAGATAAAACTACCACACCAAATGTTAGGGTACAAAAATATGTTTTATTATCGTATAGGGAAATTCCACTAAACCAAATTGAATTAATATATTTTGGATAAACACTATAACATAGAATTGGTTATTTCATATCTGAAATGGATTTTCAACAAAAGATTAAATCCATGGCCTTGGAATAAAAAGAAAACATAATCTGTTAATTTAAATCAAATTCTTTAATTAGTATCATAGGTGATGTTTTTTAATGATCCATCATTTACACTCTCATATTTATCCATTTTGGTATAATATTGACTAAAATATACATTCTTTTGTAAACATTAATACATTTATCTATGTATGAATAATAAATAATATCTTTTCCACATATGGGTATTCTTGAAAATATTATGTAAGCTTGTGTAGTCTTGAACATCTTATCCAAGCACATTTCACTTTTATAAATTTCATTCTATGCATGTATGATCATGGATATATTTAGATTCTCAACAAAATATTAGAAATGTTTATCTCAAGATACTTTATTTTAAATTTATTCTTTAATTTCATTTTACATTTCTTTTAAAAAAATATTTTTTATTAATTTAAAAATTATATTTTATATTCTATTATTTATTTATTTAATAATATAAAATTATAAATATTTTTTTTATTATATTTTGAAATTATTTTATTGGTTAATATATATGAAAATTTTATAAAAATAAATAATTCTAGTTTAAAATAAAATAATTTATTTTCAATAAATTTAATTTGTTTTCAATTTAAAAAATTATTTTCAAAATTTTTTAATTTAGTTTTCAAATATTTATATTTTTATTCTATTTTTTTTATTTTCAAATCATTTAAATTTTCTTCCAAGTACTTGTAAAAATATTTTAACATATTTTTGTTTTAATTTATTTTATATTTTTTACTTTATATTTATATATTATATATTTAATTTCAAATATTATTATTATTTTTTAATTTATTATATATATTCTCAAACATTTTAAATTTTTTTTCTATTATTTTTCAAATAACTAGAAATACATTATAATTTATAGATTTTTTTTATAATTATTGAATATATTTAGACCCGATTTAAGGCTACTTGGATTCAAAATTTTATATTTTGAATGATTTTTACCATATCATATCTTACCATGTTTATGAGCACAATTTTTTGTATTCACATGGGATATATAATTTATTTTTGGTTATTAATTAATAATTTTTTTGATTAATACATAACAACTTTCTTTATAACGTGTTAAACCTTTTAAAGTGGAGTGTAGAATAATTTATTATTATTAATTTAAAAAATATGTTTCCTTTTAAGAATAAAAAATTCATGCATTCTAATTATTGTTTAAAAAATTATATTTCAAAAAGGAGAAATTTTTTTCTTTAAAAACCATGGATTTTGGTAATGTCAAAGAATGTTGATATTTTTAGACAACCACTATTGTTTGGGGAAAAACATGTGGTTGTGGTTTTGGAATAGGTAATCCAATGGATCTATCCTAAAATGTTTTATTTGTTTTTTAGATTGATTTTCATCATTGGAAAAATCAATGGGTGTCTACTACATACTAAAATTTGACAGTCCTCGAAAACATGCTTGGTGTATTGTAATGATCTTTTCAAACGATAATTAATAGGTTGTTTGGAAATAATATTTAACCTTTAACTAAAATTATTGTTCCTCTTTAAAGTAGTTTTATTTATTATACAAGATTATGATTAAACTAATATGTTTTTAAAGAATAAATTAGAGTAATTTATTTATTGTAACTATTTATATTTATTCATTTTCCACCCATTATATCATTATCAAATATAGGTGTGGATTTAATAATTTGTTTTAAAAGATATTTTATTTCATTTTAGAAAACATGTTATTAAAGTAGTTTTTTGATATTATTCATTTTCAAGGGATAAATATTAAATTTTGATAATATATATTATATAATTATTTTTTCAAAATATGGTATTTTTTAAAATATTTAATATTTTTTATTAATTCCAAAAAGTGGAAGATAATTTCAAATCGAGGATTACATTTTTTTAATTTTTAAAAATATGGTGATTATACGAGTGTCTCATTGAATCTTTATTTAATTTATGTTTTCAAAATTGAAATTATTCAATATTTCTTATTTTATATGTATTGACAATATATATATTAAATGTTATTTTTTATGGGAATAATAAGCTTGATTATAATTTATTTATTATTATCGTTATATTTTGTATCATTTTATTTTGATTTTTTTTTTCAAGTTTCTTTTTAAAATTATTTTTTTAGCATTTCATGAGAAAAGAATTTATAATTATGAAATAATTTTTAGATTGGTCTCTAAATTTTTTTAAACATTTCAATTAAGTATATATTTATGAATGCTTCATTAATTTTTATTTTTTTATTTTTAAATAAATAATCAATATTTTTTTTAAAATGTACCTTTCAAATTAATATTGAAATCATTTCAGTGACATGTTAATCTCTAAAATTCAAATTAATATTAGTTTTTTGGATTTTTAAATCTGATTTATTAAAATATTATACCACTACACTAAGGGATTACAAATCAATCAAAATGAATAAAAATTGACATAACCTCGTGTTATGAAGTTTCAATAATTTTCTGTATAATTTATGAAATTTAAATTTAAATTTATTGGGAATTCAATGATTTATTCTTCTTATTTTGTGAAACAATATTCCATGGAAATATCTTTGTGGAGTCCTTATTTAAAATTAAAATCCAAATTGTCAATTTTTTACAGATTTCAAAAATATTTCTCTTCATGTCTGTATGATTTATGAAAATTTATAATAGAGATTTCTATGGAACCGAACCTATAACACAGAGGGATGTTTATGATATTTCAAAAAATATATATTTCCATTTTATAATTTAAGATCTTGGATTCTCCAAAAAGGTGTCTTTTGTGTATGTTTTAGTTTATGTCCTTTTTTAGCTAAATGATTGTTTCGAAATGTTCATGTGTATTATTGGGGGTGTTTTAGGGGTTTGGGAAAAAAGAAGAAGGAAAGGGGGTTCTTGGTCATGTTTCATGGTTTTAAAATTGTTAAAATAGTGTTGATCATCTTAGGTAACTGTGTATCCATGGATAGAGTCTTACGCATGGTTTGCACATGATTCGGAAAACGATGTATACTTTTTTTGATACCCTGAAATGTGGTTGATTTTTGAGAGGTAGATTTTGAATGGCTTATGAACGGCTTAGATATCTATCTAGGTAAACCGAGCGGCCCAGAAACATTGAAAAATTTACAAAAATTTCCACTCCGGGATTTTAAACCCAAACTTTGGATTCTCCTCCATCTACCGCCTACAACCCTAGTAATGTACATGGATGAACCAAACTTTTAAGAGATGGTTCTCCTTAAATTGTTGGCTATTTGGTGCGTCATTGGTTGCGAATCAAAGCCTTTGGTAAGTCTCACGCACCCCTTGCTTTTATTTTATGGAATATGGTTTTTAGTTTCTTCTATCTTCATCTGAAGACCTAAAAACCTATTTTCTCATGAAACATAGGTTGGGGGTACTATACATGGTTGAATCGAAATAAATGGTTTTTATTAGGAATGTTTTCATCCTCATATTTCATTCATGTGGACTACATGTTATATCAAATAGTTTTGTATTGGATTTTTTCATGTCTGTTGAGATTTTTCCATTATACTGCCATGTATTGGTAACATTGAGTATAATTTGGTCAGTTTGGTCTATAAATTCTTTATATAAACCCTTAGGATCCACATGAGATTTATTAATGAGGAAATGAAAATTTAAAGTCGACTCATGGGGTGTGCCATAAATCCCAGACCTAGAGACTGGTAGGGTTCAGTGACGGATTACCAACTAAAGTGTGGCGCCCATGTAGGAAATATATTAATGGTCGATTATTTTTTAAATAGAATGATAATAGAGATTCCTATGGTGTTATTTCATAAGGTATTGTTTGACATGGAATGAAAATATGTAAGATGGGGCGAATAAGATTGTGTCAATTATTTCTATACATTTTGTTAGAAATTCATAAGGGGATTATTGCATATTAAATGGTGAACATATAATGGATGGGGAAGGGGAAGTATGTTAATTACTTGTAATAAATAAAATGACCAATTTGTTGAATGTTATAATAAATGGGAATTGTGGAATACAAAATGGTTAATGGTAATAAGTGGTTAGGTTATGAGATATAAAAAGGTACTTGAAATGTATGAGTGGGTGACTTTTTATGAAATTATTAGTCAGCTAAATGGGTAAATGTATGGCCATTTGTGAATTTGGATATGGTACTCGGCTTTTTGAATACATTTAAAGGGTTAAGGCTTGAGAATGGGAATTTGACAAAATAGACAATAATTATAAATGGTAAATTTATTAATTTGTAATGTAATATAATTAATTACCTTGTATTTTTTATGTATTATGAATTCTAATGGAATTGAATATGATTGGTTGTGTTATGGTATGGTTGTAGGGAAATGATAAATGATCATGTGCACTTGTCTTGGAATAGTGGGGTATTTACTTGAGGTTCTACGCCCATGGGCTGAGTTAGACTGAGGCTATAAACCCCACCCCTAAATTCATGGGTTATGGAAGGGGACATAGGGTTTATTCTCCAAATAGATTCATTCTACATAGACTAAGGCTTCTAGGTGAGGATAATGTGTATATTTGATATGTTTATCCATATTGAGAGATGGTCTTGATATATTTTACCTATGCATTACAATTTATTTCCATAAAACCATGTATAGATGAAGTATATTCCTAACCCATATAGAATGTGTTAAAAGTTGATTAAGTAGTAAATATGGTTTAAAAATGGAACTAGGATAAATTCTACTCATGAGTTAAATGCAATTAGTTAACAAATGGAACATAAACTCTTCCTTTATTTATTACCATTTATTTTGTACTTGCATGCACTATATACTAGAATGGATATATCTTAGACATGGTTAGTGGTGGCCAACTGAGTTATATACTCACACCTTGCCCGTCTATTATCGGGTACCTGGTCAGATCTCATTATTTTATGTCATGACAAGGGAAAATTCTGTACTCTAGGATTTTGAGTTAGGTTCGAGATGTTGATGGAGAAGGATCCAAAAAAAGAGTCGGGATAAATTTGGAGATTTTTCCGTTTGATTTTTTTTGGGATTCTTTAATTATGCACTACTAGTATGACATGCCATTTTAGTATTTGATTTGTGTTAGTACCTAGTTTGGGAACATTTTGGTTATGCATGTTATTAGTTTTTCAAATTTTGTTCTCTATTAATATTGTGTTCTGTTGTGGATTAATCTGCAAAATATGGTGTAGTCTCCCCACATGACCCATTGGACCCTCACCTCTCCTCATCTATATCTACCATATGGAGAGGCATGCTTGAGGTCATGTGATGACTCGGCTTGGGGTAGCAGTTATGTGTCTTCTGGGTCAATGATGTTTCAAGGTGGTATCAGAGGACTTCATTTCACTTTATTACAATTTGGGGACGGTAGAAATGACATTAGGAATTTTTCGGGCCTAGATAATGAGATCGTTCATGAGAGTAGCTAAATCATATACAAGGTAAAATCTATGTCACCTTGTTGTTCCTGAAGTGTGTTATTATATTTGAATGATTTTTCAATGTTGGGTGATGCACATGTTGTGTGATTTTTTTGAGATAGGATATTTCTCTAACTTTTAGAATGGATTGAGGTTGTTCATTCATGCATCACTTTCAGAACATAAGGATATATGTGGAATGAATCATTATTGGAACACAAATGTGATGGGTGTTCGGGTAATATAGAGAGTATAATGAATTTATCTTCATTGATAAATATGGATAACATTATGTCGAAAGTTTTTAATGAAGGTGACTGAATGAAAAGAATGAAAATGAATATATAATGAATATTTTGTTTAATGAATTTTTGTGACCTAGTTAAAATTATGGGTCATGAAATAATTTAAATGATTGATTCTGTTTCTAAAGGAAAGAGAATCCCCAAAGGCGGTAAAATTGTTAATGAAATTTTCCTAATTAATTGTGTAAATGAGCTAAAATGATGATTCTAAGAAGTCATTAAATGGGGAATGTGACTTTGAGGAAATGATCTTGTTGTAGAAGAATAATTTGTTTGAACAAGTGTTGAATAAAGGCTTGTGACTAAGTATGTGGGTTACCCAATGTTTACCATGACCCTCTGTAGGGATGGTATAAGGTAGTGTTCTATGTGTGATGATGGTCGTTGGGATAGAGTACGGGGAATGGTTTCTAGAAGGTTTATTGTGTGAGATCTTTTCCATAAATGGTTAAATCATGTTGTTTATTCTTAAATGCATCCGGTGAACCATATGTTTAAAATGAGAAATATTGAGTATTATAGTGGGTATAACATTTGTTGTCTGTTTGACCCTTGTAGGTGTAAGTTGGGTAGTGAGAGTTCCCATGTATGAGGATTCAGAATTGGATTGTGAGACCATAACAGTTGTGATATTTCCTATTTGGTGTGTTCAAGGGACCCCTGGTAGGGTTTTAGACATTATGTTGTGAGGCGTTGTTCGGTAATGTGATTATGGAACGTTCAAGGTTTTTGATCATATGAAGTGCATGATGGACCCTATGGAAGGTGACTGGGCCATGATAAACTTGTGGGTAAGGAACTTATGAGTTACATTTCTAATTTTGAGATACTGTAAATGAATTTTTACATCATTGGTATAGGACCAAGAGTAAATGGTTTTTTGGTGTGCAATGAGCAATGTGCATCAGATTTCAGGTGAGAGTTCCATGGATTAGCATTTCTTTGTTCGTGTCATGAAATCTGTCATTTTTAGGTAGTGTCAATGGATTTTCTTGGTTGTGAATCCATTCTATGTAGTTGGTATCATTCAACCATCAATGTTCCCTATGGAAAATTTTTTACATGGTTTATAGTCCTTTTGGGTTTCTTTCACACATGTATATGTTTTAACTTTTATAGTGTCACTTATTGAGTTGTATTTTGTAGGTTTGGATTAAGGGCTGAGGGGGAAGTTTGATGGTTGGTGGTGCCACTAAATTTGTGGTTATAGGATGATGGTTTCATATAATAAAGGGTTACCTCAATGGGGCTAGGCCAACAGTGCAGGTTCTTTGGAATATGAAACATGGGAGATGTTTTGAGGTGGTGTCTTTACATACTATGTACCACCACGTTTTAGTGAATGGTATAGTTGTGTCTGGTTCATTCATAAGGGAAACATTGTGTTTGTGATAGCAGGTAAGGTTAGTTTCGAAGGGTCATGTTGTTTGTATGCCTGATTCACCTGTTTGGATGATGATTAATGGAGGTCTCAAAGTTGTTTTTGTGCGGAAGAGATAATGGTTTCTAAAGTGTGTTTATATTCATTCGCTCGATGGTGACACTTAATGGGAGGGTCTTCGCGTGGATTTACTTGTTCGTATGAATGGTTTTGGTTTTTGGGTGAGATTTATAGGCTGCCTCAGGGTTTATGTGGCTGACAAACCAAGATAAATGTTTAGGTATGTAAGTGGACGATGGACTACACAGTTGAATTTTGATTTGTGATAGACCATTGGATTGATTGGTGTGGTAGATCAGCTTCATTGGTTGTTATTTATCAAGGATTCATCATATGAAGTTGAGAGGTGTGATTAATTTAATGCAACCCGAACCTTTGGTTTATGGATGCTTGGTGATTTGGTCATAGAGTGATGGTAAGACATGGTTGGAAGTCACACATGATTGGTGGTGGTTATGTATTGATGACATGCATTTAGTAGGGGAGCCAAGGAATCCCTGTTAGGTTATGGTGTCCCATACTTCGAAATAAGAAATTTATAAGTTTGTGGTGGTGTTATTTGAAAACTACTTTGGGTACCTCAAATAGTGACGATCCAACCAAAAATAATTATATTCTCTCAGGTACATTGAGAATATATGAAATTATGCCAAGATACTTGAAGGTATTTGGTTAGTCTAGGGACATCATGGAGTTTACACGCAAGGGTGAAGTATGTGTTAATCCTGATGATGGGATGTACACCATCAATGGCTTTGAGTGAGGTTCTCGTAATGGACCAAATGTAGAAATATATTAGGGGTTCTATTCATGGGATCCTAGAACGGGAACATGGTGATGTTTGTTTTCCTATTTTAGGAATTGTCTATATAGCCATATCTATTTTTGGGGTTCATCTTGTGATCAAGTGTAAGATGTGGTGGTTGGAATATCATAGGGAGAGCAATGGAAACGAAACTCATATGATGGAGATTGATAAGTCAACCCTAGATGTGGAGAGTAGAACATAAAGTTTATGAAATAAAATCAGGATTCTAGTGAGGATCATATTGGTTTATTGTTAGGTCACTTAGAGAGGTAGTGTGGGACTATGAAGTAATGTCAGAAGAGCCATGTATTTTCTTGATTATAGGGTTGTTCCTTGTGAGATTGTGATGTAAGTGATAGATTAATAAAGGGTGGGGTGGGATACGATGATAACTTCTAGTGAGAGTGGTCGAATAATATAACCCCAACAAATATTGGGGGTTGACTCGGGTATTTTCCATTTGGTGGTTTTATAACATCTTGACATGAGGGAATCATGGCCATGTGATGTGGTGTCATGCTGATTGTGAAGCTCGATGACATTATAGAGGGTGGTAATTCCATGATGATGGAATTCTACTGGAATTCAGGAAACAACCTCAGTGAGTGCATGGAATGATAATTATAGGATTCATGTAAATTAACACCTTGTGAAGGTGAGAAAGAGGTAGAGAACCATAATTGGATGTTCAACATTTGGGTACTAGCCACTTGGATATGGCTTGACCCGAGAAGGTAATCTTGAATGAGTGAGCTGAGAGTGACCTGTCGTTGGGTTCATGTTGTGGCAGAAAGTTACTTTTTTGGAATGATGTTATACCCAGGTGAAGTCGATTTGATTTTAGTCCTTCAATGGATAGTGTAGGAATTTCCTCACAAAGGGGTTTTATGGTATGATTAGATGTCAATGGAGGGTAATACTCTTATGGATGTTGGAGTGTAGTTAGTTGAAACATGTCAAGTGATGTGAAATTTGGGTTGAGGTATGGGTGGAATTTTGATGAAAGTGGAGGTGCCATGTAACCAAAAATGGTTGAGAGGACCATAACAGATACATAGGTTGTTGACGATGTGATCTATGTTTTCAGTTGGAAGGTCTCGAGTAGTCACTGTTTGGGTGAGTTGGCCCTGGTAGAGTGTTTTGGCACATGTTTGTTTGGTCGGGTAGCCAAGATTTTAGGTTTCTTTTTGATGTATAATTGTATAATGAGATCATCAGAAAATGTGGTTATAAGGATAATGTGTCTTCTTTCAGGTGATATCGGGCTGGGTGATCATTAGAGTTTGGAAAATAGAGAAAAACTCATTCCACTGATTTGGGTCATGAGTTGTATAGAGGATCGGTCTGATTGGGTGTTGGATGGTTCCTCCAGGAAAATGTGATGATCTATGATAAGTTTACATGTATTTTTAGTTGGGATAGATTGCCTACTATTTCTCTTGGAAGTGATAGTAGTTGGGTGTGGATGAAGATGAAGCATCCATGAGGATTTTTTAGTTCGTGTTGTGGTTTTGGAGATGATGTCTTATATAACAAGTATGTGGCCTTGATCCTATATCGGAAGGATTTGTGATGTGCAATGAGAAACATGGATTAGAAAAATGGATTGATATGCCTAGTGAAATGACTACTATTTATGGGAGCTTAGTGATAAATGGTAAGAGAGGCTCATGGACAAGCCATTATAAGGTTGGGAGGTTTTATGATCCCCGATTCTATATAAAGGTTTGTTTTGGTTTATTTTTCTGATTAAGTTCCTTTTTACTACTAATTGAGTGATTCCCAATGTCCATGTGAAGGATCAATAGTGTTATGGGGGTTATGGACACGAAATTGGAAGAAAAAGGGTGTTCATTTGCACATTGCACATTTTGCACATTGTTATTGCAAATATTATGGAGAATCTAAGGTAACAGTTTAGCCATGGTTCGAGGCTTACACACAGTTTGCACGTGGTTTTTAAAACCATGTGTAATTTCCTAGAAACAAAGCGAATGGGGTATTTTTAGGTAGTATCATTCGTGCAGTTTTCTCACTGTTTGGAAAACCTTATGGGTAAATCGTGTAGCCAAGAAAAGATGAAAAATTTACAAAATTTACACTGTATGATTTTAATCCACAACATAAGTTTCTCTTCAATTTAATGCCATGAAACCATAGTGACAAACATGGATGAACCAAGATTCCAGGAGATGGTTCACCTTCAATTCTTATCTATTTGGTGTGTCGTTGGATGTGAATCAATGCCATGGGTATATCTAACCATCACCTTGCTTCGATGCTGCTGATTAGGGTTTGTGGTTTCTTACATATCCTTCCAAAGAACTAAATCCCTAATTTTCTTGTGAAACCTAGGTGGATGATTAAATTTATAGTAGAATTCAGATATATGGATTCGATTAAGAGTGTGTTCATAATTGAATTCAAGGTAGTTGGCCTACATGTTATATCTTATAGTTCTGTTAAGGATTTTTTCATGTGTGTTTCTATTTTTCCATTATCTTATTGTGTATTGGTGACCGTGAGAAAGATTTTGTGAACTGGGTGTCAAAATACTTTAATAAAATGCTCACGATCCCGATGGGATGTGTAGAGGAGGACTAGACCATTTTAGGGCTACCCATTGGGTGCACAGGAATCCCCAGACCAATATAGTGGTTGGTTAAGTGAAGGATTTCCGAGTAAAGTGTGAAGCCCATGTAGAACTTGTTTTAATTGTTCATTATGTTTTAAATGGGATGATAATAAATATTTTTTTGGGTGATAAGTCTTAAGGGGTTGTTTAAAATGGAATGAATTTGGATAAAATGGGTCGAATTTGATTGTGTCAATTATATGGAGAAATTTGGTTAGTAATTCCTAAGAGGATTACTACATGTTAATTGGTTAACATAAAATGGGATGGGTAGGGTATGTGTGTTAATGTGTTGTAATAACCAATTGGATGAATATGATGAATGGGTTAATAAATGAGAATTGTGATAGACCTAAGTGTTTAAGCTAATAAGTGGTTAGCTTATGAGATATTAGAAATTTACATGAAATTCATAGGTGGGTGAATTTTTATGAACTAATAAATGGGATAAATGGGTAAATGTATGGTTATTGGTGAATTTGGATATGGAATAGGGGTTTTTGAATACTCCTAAATGGTTATGTAATGAAATTGGTAATTTGACTAACTGTAAATGTATTGTAAATGGTAAATGTATTAATGGGTTATGGAATAACATTCATTCCCATGTTTTTTATTATGTATTGTGAATTATAATGGCATTGAATATAATTGGATGCGTTATGGTAAAGTTGTGGTGACTTGATAAATATTCTTGTGAGCATGGCTTAGAAGAGTTGGGTATTTAATTTATGTTCTACGCTCACAGGTGATGTTGGATTGAGGCTCTAAACTGCACCCCAAAATGCATGGGTTAGCGAAGGGGATGTAGGCTCTATTCTGCTAATGGTTTCATTCCACCCTTACTGCGGATTTGAGGTGAGGATAGTGTGTTAATGTGATATGTGTATCCCTTGTGAGATAGGGACTTGATTTATTTTCCATATTCATAGTAATTTATTTCCTTGGACCCCTGTATAGATGAAGTATATGCCTAAACCAAGGAGAATGTGATAAATGTGGGTTAAGTTATACATATGGTTTTTGAAATAGAACTGGGATAAATGCTAGTCATGTGTCAAATTCACATTGTTGTCAAATAGAAACCAAATTGTTCCATATTTGTTTAACTTTTATTTTGAACTTTCATCCACTATCTACTAGACTGGATAGTTGGTTGACACTCATGGTTGTTGCTTACTGAGTTTGTATGGACACACTGCTCAGGAAGTCATTGGGTACCCGAGAAGATATGTGGGTTTCACGATAAGAGAAGGGAAAATTACCTTTTCTAGGATGATGAGTTAGGATTAGGATGAACATGTAGAAGGATCTAGACATATATTCCTAACCCATTTGGATATTTGGACATTTGTTTTGGGTTTCATTCACTTTTCACTACTAGTATGACACGACTTTGTGGTATTTTATTTTTATTTATACCCTATTAGGGGAAACATTTGGTTATTCATTTTATTGGTTGTTCAGATCATTTCAGCTATTTATGTTGTGTTCTTCTGTGGATTACTTTTGTAAATAGGGTATAATCATGCCATGTGACCCCTTGGACCCTCGCTGCTAGTTGGCTACCTCTCGAATACGTGGAGGCACACTTGAGGCCTTGTGAAGACATGGTTTTAAGAGGTAGTTTTGTGGATTCGGGGTCAAGGAAATTATAGTTAAAATTATTGTTTTTATGAAAATAAAATATATTAAAATTTTCTATGAAATATATATATTGAATCTAGTGATATCATGCCTACAGTATAGATCCAAAATTTTATAAAGTTAAAAATTCATTGTATCCATTTTTAAATTACTTAATTACCCACATGTACTTTCAAAATAATTTCTATTAATATTAATGAAATAAATAAACATGTTGGTTTCCATATAAACATCATTTCATAACTATTCTTCAGTGAAATCGTGCTATGATAGCTAATTTTCTCTCAATTTATCCTTTTTCTAAATCCTATCATTTCTAATCTAGATTATGTACATATTGTAATATATTATACTTTAATAATATTTAGGAATCATTCTTAATTTATATTCATACTCATCATAGTGAATCAAAAGTGTACATAATTGTGTTTATGTCTCTTCAATCCTCCCTTTCCTCCTCCTTAATATATTAATTGTGCCCAGAACCGTTCAATTGATGGTCTTTGGATTTCATAACACAATCTTTAAAAGTAAATAGAATATTCTTTTTGAGGTTTGATTCTATACCATTAAAAAGATTGTGTGGAATTTATTTTTTTCTACAATACTAAAATTGAGGTAGTTTTGGTACCATGGGCACCGTTAACACTAAGGGGATAATATATTAAATCATCAATCTATTAAGGTGGAAGGTGTACAAGATCTTTTAATGATATTTTTTAACATCCCCATCAAATTTTTTCCCATATTTTATACTCTATTGATTTACTAATATCATTATTATATTTCATAATTTCCTAAATAGAAATAATTGTTCCCTTCATCTTTATAAAATACAATATAAATGAATTAATTGTCATAATTACATTGTTATATGAATAAAATTTATCATTTATCAGTTAATCAATTTCATATATTAATCTTCTAGAAATTTTTTTACTTTATAATTGGTGTTCACTTCTCTAAAATTACTTTTTAAGAAAAAATTAACTTCCCCCATTTATTTTTATGAAGAGATTTCTACCAAAAGTATTGGTCAAATAAATATAAATTTCTTGGAGGGAGAAGGGGAGGGAGATAATATAACCATAATGTATGATACCACAAAAAAATCTCTTTATTTATATCACAATAGAAATCCTAGAGTAATAAAGTGTATACCCTTGAGACATCTTTGAAAATCTCTAAAAATAGTACCATTGTGGTGATAAATATAAAATAAAAATAATCCCTTTAATAGAACATTACATCAAGGAGGATAATCAATCTAATATTACAATAATTAATAAAATTAACCATCATTAACAATATATAGATTAATAACATGGTATTTTGATCATTCATGTGTGACTAATGTCGCAAAATACGGTTAGATAATCACAAAAAAGACAGGAAATATAGCCATAATAGACATATTAAGTAATGAATACCAATAATATAATAATTAAAACATTTAGAAGCTATACAAAGAAACACCACTAGAAATAATAACTTCATTATTATCTAAATTGAATCCATAGAACATCCTGAATGTTTAATAAATTTTAATATTTTTAAATATAATTTTTTTTCTTAGGCATGATATTATATGAAAATATGTAAATAATTTATCCTCTTGTAACATGATATAATAGTTATAACGTAAAAATATTAGATATGTTATATAAAATAATTCACTATTCACATACTTGTAAATGAGAAAAAAACATAATCATGTGTTTCAATTGATTCCTTAATTTCCTACTATTTATCAAAACATTTTATAATAAATCTAGTCAATTTCATATTACTGATGAAAAAAAGTTACAAATTCCCTACAACATATAATCTACTAAGGTAGAAAACCATAAAATGAAATCCTTTCCAATAATTAACTATGAAAATGTATTTATGAAAACCCTTTTTTAAAACACATCCCATATATTTGGTAAATATGGTTTTAAAATATATGAATATTTCATAGAATAACAAAAATTGATTATTTAGTAATATATGTAACCATAAAGATAATTTTTTCAATATTGTGATCAAATATTTTGTTTTCACGTCATGATGAAAATTTTCAAGGATAACTTACTAATGTAAATTCTTCAAAAAGAATTTATTAATTTTCATGAACTATTATTACCATTAAATTAATCAATTTTTTCAATCATGCCTTATATAATATTGAATAATTAAGGCTTTATTATATTTCCAAACATGAAAATTTTCACTATTAGAAAATATTATAATTTAATGAAATTTTAAGGCATATTACATGAATGATATATACACTTCCATATTTATCGTGGTTTTGATAAAAATACATATTTATAAAAAATTAACATACTTTTATTTAATTCTATATCATAAACTAATATTGATCCACCATTATACATACCATGTTAATATTAATAAAGATGAATTATAAATTTTACAGTCCATATTATCATATCACATTGATAGTAAATAATAAAGAATGTTTGATAAATTCCCATTATCCATTCTTAAAATAATTCCAAGCATTGAAACTGCATATTCATTAGCAAGAACACACATAGGAAACACTACATATCCCTATAATTTATATTTATCGATTACTATATTTGAATGTAATTTTATTATAATGGATTATATAAAAGTCCTCATGAAATTACTAACCAAAAAGAATAATTTCATCAAAATATATATATTTCACACATTCATAAAAGCAAAGAACCCATCCACTACTTAAAAATTTCATCTAGTTTGGTTTGAAGTGACTCAACAGTAACGTTTTAAAAATAGTATTGAAAAATATCAAATCCTGGTAAGTGATGTGTATCATATCATTATATTCTTAGGTCTATAATAATCATTACTAATGTAAGAGAAATCCTACATAAGAATATAATAATAAAGGACTACAACCCACACATAAATAATGTCCAATGCACATAGCACATAAAAAAGACCTTAATTAACAATATGGAAAAACAATAATCCAATTCCAGTTATAAAATAAATTTAATACAAATAATACAATATTTTCTTTCCCTAAACCAAGGGTAATATCACTTTGTCGAAGTAAGGAGTATAATGATTAAATAAAAGGAATATATTCAATAACCCTTCCCCTAGTTCATATTATGACCTCACTCAGTTGAATAGAATTATATAAGATGCACATGTGGATAGAATTCATTATCCTAAAACATATCTTCCTAAAATTGAGCCTAAACGAATAGATATATATTAATATTAAAATGATAAAGAACCCCTTTCCATAGAACATACCTCCTTCTCAACAACAGATGGAAGGAATGAGTTAAACATACCATATCTAAAGGAAATTATGTGTGGGTTGGAAATTAAAGGATGAAGTTGTAATAACAATCATTTCTCGACAATTAAATATGAAGGATTCATTTGACTGAATGTGGAGGTTTAAAATATCAATAAAAAACATTAATGTAGTCCACAAATTTCTAGATAAGTGATGAGAAATAAAATAACTTTGGGAAAAACACTGGATGAAAATATTCATATTTTGAGGAAGAAAAAATATCATCTTAAAAGATAATTTTCTAATATCCCTCGAAAAATACTACCCCCACCCCATAGATACTAGAGGAATAAGGTAAATAAATGTTGAGTTTTTCTACACAAGGATCATTATAATAATTGAAAGATAGTGCAATCCTTGAAAATAGTTAAATAGAAAGCTATCACTACCACCTCCAAATAAACAGTTGTCTCATGTACTGAAATGGGTCCCTTATACTTCAATATAATCTTTTTATTGAACTATCAAGTAATCATACTAAGAAAATTATATTTATATAACTCCAATATAATTTGATTTTCTAGCACATAGTATTGAATGTCTTAGGCATTAACATGATTTGTACATCAACCTGGATGCATGACATCAAATTGGAAAAACTTGGCCACTCTTTCCTAAGGAATAAATTTACATGTGTTTAATTAATTGGTTAATCTTTAAATTTTAATTATTAGCTACCTTGTTCAAATATAGGTGTATACAAGCACGAATCATGATCCTTTACTATGTGTCTAACCCACAAGTATCATTAAATCACATAACATGTCTAGTAAAAATAAAATCCCTTGTATAGGATCACAGAGATGAAAAATCCCATGCACTGGCTAGTATATTTTTTTATAATGTACAAAACAAAACATACATTTTCTCCCTACAATCCCTTGAATCCTAAAAAATTACTTACCTTAAACTCCATCATATCTCGTAACTATCTTCTCTAATACCATTTTTTCCTGACCCTAACACAACAACGGTACCTCTCTTGGGATGATAATGAATGAAGAGTGATAAAGACCCCAAATTACGACATCTATTTTTATAAAGGTTAATGACTACCACTAATGGTATATAATCCCACACATGGGTGGAAATTACCTCATTTATTTTTGAGAAGTAAAAAATAATTTGAGAAACAACAATAAAAAACCCTATGTTGGGATAATTAATGAACTAATCCAAATCCATGATTTTTTCATAAATAAAAAATACAGCTAAAATGAGTTTAAAAAGATATAAATCCTCCGGAGTGACCATAAAGATCCAATAGTTCTAAAAAACATCATGAACTATTAATTATTAGCTCAATGTCCAACCAGTTCCTGAAAATATAAAGTATAGATTATATTTGTATAGCGTGATTATAATATGAATTCTTTGTAGGATCCTCCATAATACCAACTGTTAAAAAATGAAAAATAATCATATGAAATACCATTAATAAAAGAATGAAAATAACTTGTCAAATAAATTGTAATAATATTATTTTCACATCCTCATCAAGGCTCACTCTCCAAATAACACAACAAAGTAAATCAATCTATATCAAAATCATATATATAAAAGTACACACCATACTTCCACTTATCCATTAGTTTGTTTCTATCTCAACCCAATTCCACACTACATGTATTCATCCCCACCATAAGTCAATTAATTGTTGATGTGAGATAAGCCTTGACATTGTCTACATCAGTCCTATATCAGTATCAACAACAAATGATGGCCTCATTCCATAAATCCTTCTTATCATTACCATATTTCAATCTATAACCAAGTCTATTTCAAGAATATATTACAACATTGGTAAATTATTTATACTAAAAGCAATCATACACAACAAATATAAACCCCTAGTACGCTAGGGATACCATGACTAGTTATAAGTATTCACCATGCCTAACTCCAAAACAACCCACATATAAATTCATTGTAATCTATTAGCTATCAGATCCCCAATATCAACTGACCTTGTAACATAAGTCATTATAGTCTAGGATATGTGTACCCAAGTATGTATATAGGGAAATTGTGGAAGAGGTAAATGCTAGAAATTTATTCCATCATTATTCAGGATGTTGGGGAAAAACACCCCTATTATAGTCTCAGTTTCTATACTAATATGAATGGAGTAGAATAATAATTTAATAAAATGAATAATATGATTCACAACCCCACCAGGTGAAACAAACTAGACATATAATAATCCTAAGCAATACCAAAGGACTACTGGATAGACCTACTAAGGAATAGATATCAAACATGTGTACTTCATTCGTAAAAATATTAATATTTTCATTATCCATTTACATATATTACATTATTTTCATTCTAATATTTGAATTTGGATTATCTAAACCAATTAATAATAATATTATTAATTTATTTCATATATTCAAATGTATATAATCATTTCATGTAAAGCATCCTATAACTACAATGTTTTTCAGTATTTAATTACAATTTAATAATGTTATGGGAACTATTAGCCCCAAAAAATTCTACTATTTATATGATTTACTTGTAGAAGATATTATCAAACTACATTCTTTAGTTGGGAACTAGATTTACTTATCACATCATTCCATTCTATATAGAGTGAGAATAATTCTAGAAAAAAATTAGAAATACCAACTCTTAACTTATCTCAACAACCCAAATGTCATATTATATTGTGAATATTATAAAATTTATTCACCAATCATTGGGATGAAACATCATTTTACCCTAATCTCCCAAACCATGGTCTAACATATAACATACCAGTAATACATCCTCAAGACTCCATTATACTGCCTATCAATTATTTGAAACATATTTGGATAAAAATCATCAAATATAAAGTCTATAAATTCAATGGAATGTGTACATATAAAATGGGTTATTCAAAACATAATCTCCATGTCAACTAAGGAAATATTATCAAAATATTATAGCCTCCAGTAAAAATACATGTCTCCTTAAAGACCACAAATCTATTCGTTATTAGGACAATATTTTAGGTCCTTCTTGAATTAACCGATATATTTGGATTAATTTTTTTATCAAAAGATAAAAATATGTTTACAACTTCTATTAGATAAAATAAATATATCATGATTTTACATTTAATTATGTGTTCAAAAAATTCCATGATTTTTTAATTATTATGATCTTGCATATTTAATTTGATTAACCATATCATCTATCTTTATATTGTTTATCTATTTCATTAATTTAAAAATTCCAAAAAAAACAATACATCCAAGTAAATAAAAAAGTATTTAGTTAATATGAAGCAGAAAAAACACATTTGATCAAAAACTCAGGTATTCATTTTATTAAAACAACATGAAAAATGAATTTTTTATAAAATTTTATAATCCTCAATTAAATATTCAAATATACATATTTATAAATTAATTATATTCAATGATATTAAATATTTTTTAACAGCATGACTTTTTTAGATTTATTTTAACAAATAATAATAACAAAATGAAATGTGAAAATATATTTTTCTATCTTAGCTACTTTCCAATCTCATTTTCTTTATTATTATTTATATAATAATTTTTAACAAATAAAATCTAAAAAATTTGAGATAATGGGTTTTTTCACTTCTTGAAAAAAAAATCATTATATTAATTAAAAAACAAAAAAAAATTATTAGCAACATGAAGGTATTCATAATAATATGATAATAAAAAATATCTACAGTATGAAATATAATTTCGATTTTAGTTGCTAAAATAATAATATTATATAAAACATATCTAACAACATTTAATAACATTATACAAACAACTAATTTCATTTACATATTTAAAATAAGATTAATAGGCAACCAAAATCTGTTAATCATTGTCTATAATATATTATCTATTAGGATAATAGTTCAAATATTCATTAATTAATTTTCAAAAATAAACTAATCTACTATTTCAAATAATGAAATATAAGAGGAAAATGTTATTAATATTCCAATAGATGTGATTATACTTAATTTTAAATTTTATTTAGTCCCCACATGAAATTTATTCTCTTAAATAAATAAATAACTTACTATATACATTAATTTTTTCTTGTAAAGTCATTAATTCTAATTTATAGAACAACCCTAATCACATTATGTGATAACATTTTCCTCTTCTAGTTATGATCAAGGACATGGAATATCATTTTTCTATTTAATTTGATTACTATTCATCTACATAATATTCTTTAATTTTTAATGAATTGTTATTAGGAAGATAATACACTATGTGATTGTTTGAAAAAAACAATTTAAATAGTGGAATGTAATGATAATTATATTTCGATCCTTAATTATTCCAATGGTGTTATTAAAAAATTCATATTCTATAAATCATTAGAATGATTAATATTGTAATTAAATTATTATCCTATATAAATATATTTTACTTAAGTTATTTAATTTTGTTGTAGTATGAAATTATAAACCATATTCTACCTTGCTTCTTTTCAAAATATTCAATAATTATCCAAGAAATTTCATTATTATTATCATGATAAGATAAATTGTAATAATTTACACAATTTATCTAATTAATGATTAATTTAAACTTACATAAAATGAAACAAATGTAAAAGATCCCCTACATGGGAAGAGAGGCATTACATGTGGCACCCTAAAATCTAATCATGAGAATAGATGAATGGGCTTCGAACTCACATGATAGATTCAAAATATTTTTAAGATAATTTAAAATATTACTAGATGAGGTTTCGGTCACCTGATTTATATATAAATAAATAATATCTCAAACAAGATAAATATATTATATTAAAAAACCTTTTTTTATATATATATATTGTGAAAATATATTCAATTCACATTAAATTCATATGAACATTGTTTCATTTAAATTCATTACACAACTCATTTTTAAGACTTATAAAATTATGTATAGTCAATGAAGAAATATAGAACAATTAACATATTCAAAACCACATATATCTAAATTTATTATCATTAATTTATAATGAATTCAAGTTACCTGTCTAATGGGGATGAAACATGTTTATTTTTATGAAAATTTGGCTACCCATATGCAATACATACACACTACATTGGGGTAACATGGATTTCCATCATAGGTGTAGTTACATTATGAAGTATTTGAAAAATATGTAAGAACCATTGTTAAATTATAATGATATATGAATTATCCTTATGTGTGGATAGGAATTAATAGAGTTCCCTTACATAATAAAAGAAATATTTGGATTCCAAATATGTAAGTATAGTTTTACCATTACATAGTAAATTTTTCCATTTATAAAACCAATGAAAATTAATATTTACACTTATGAGGCATACATATTGACCTTATATATATGTATCCTATTTAAATGTTAGGATACCCCTATATAAAATAAGGAAATATGATATTCCATTTACAAAATTTCATATTGAATCCAGAATACACCTATGTGAGGTGAAACCTACCTCAACTCATGTATTGAGATTTGTACATACCTATATGTAGACCAAACATGAAAAGGTTTTACCAATATAAACACTTATGTCTATGCTTAATAGTATGTATAAAATTTGAAAAAACATTAGTTTTCACATAAGTATATTTATATGTAATGTGGGTATTAATAGTCATATAAAAATTAAAACAAAATCTAAAATAATTCAATCACATTAAAAATATAAAAAATAATTTCCCAAAAAAGTTTTAATACATTGAAATTTCATTTAAAAATTTCAAAACCATTTCAGAATCATATATGTAAAATTAAATAATATTATGTAAAACCGGACACCCTAGAATGAAAAATAATGTATTAGGAATATTCAGATCAATTTCATATAGATTTATAACAATGATATTATACATTATATATTTTAAAATATACATAATTTGTCACATTCAACCCCTTAACAAAATTCATCCCTGTAAATGTAAATATTTTTTTAAAAATGACTATTTATCAACTTATGGATAATACCATATGTATATTTTATTTAATTTTAGACTATGATAAGGACACATATGATTTATATAATAAATTTTCTATTATCATGTTTATAAAATCATAATTTAAATACATGGTAATGAGTTTCCAATCACATAAATAGACGGATAGATTTGTTTGTAATTATTTTTAATATGTTTTGATGAATTATATTAAATCAATTCAAATTAATATATATACATACTTAATTTATTCATATTTTCATAAGCGCAATATCACCCATATATTGTGACATTCAATCTGTTTCAAAATATATGTAAGCCACTCTTCCAAATGATGAACATCCAAAATTAATATCAATTTCTGATGTATGAAAATAAAATCATATTGTATCATGATATCTACTAGAATATATTGTTCCTTGTTTTATATATATTTTAAATTCAAAACTCTTCCACATGCACCAAAAAGTTTTTTGAAAATAATTTGAATAAGTAAAACTAAAACCATTTCAATAAGGATAATCCTTTATAAGAAATATAAATAAATTAATATCAAAAAAAAATTAAAAATAACTTTCCATGATCAATATATAAACTTCTATATATAAATATACATTCTAACTCTTCAGGCTACACCAAACTAAATGAAATAGTCAATAATAATGATAAATATATAACATGTTTGAATAATTTAAAATTCTATTTAATTATAAAAATAAAAAATAACTCATAATGCCACAAAATATATATATATGTAATTCACACATATTATCCAAAAATAGATGATTCATTTCGCAAAATAACCCATATAACAAAGTTATAAAACTATTAAATTGTATAAGCCTCTAAAAAGAGTGAAAATATTTATAGATAAAATAAAATCAACAACTTTTATATTAACAATAAAATTTAGTAATAATCTACATATAACATAATAATATATAGTTTCTAATGGATAATCTAATAGCTTTAGATTTATTTTTTACACCTAGTCAACAAATTCATTTTTCAGTGCCCAAGGTTCATTATACTTCTCAGCCTATGATCCAAAAAACATGATACCCCCTTTCAAAAATTACCTTTAAAATGAACTAAATTATAATATGAATGTTTATATCGATATTAATCATGTATTCCAATAATGCATCTCAAAATATATTTAATCCCTTTATAATCAATTATAATAAGACCATAAAAATATTTCAATGAATTTGATCATATGTTTATAATGAAATTTCTCACACATTATGGTTTCTAAAAATGATAAAATGTATACATTTTATAACATCATATAGTATAATGTTATCTAATCCTTGCTCTAAAAAACCATATTACAGCAAAACCAATAAAATCCTGTCAAGTGGAAAAATATATTTTTTTATTTACTGTAAATGATACAAACTTATGTTGCCTAAATTTATTCATTCATAATTAACATATCAATCACCAATATTGTATCACATACATATCCAACACATTTTTGGATTCATATTTCAATTAATGAAGAGAACATTATCATACCTAACACATATCATTCTCATAAAAATAAAAATTTCCCCATTAAACAATTAATTTCATTTTCAAAAATATTCCATCAATATCACATACCATAATATCCACACATTACCCAATTACCATAATATAATAATTAATACATCTCACCATAACATGAGAAAATATAAACTTAATAAATGTGAACTCTTTTGATCCTATATTATGCATGTTTGAGTCATTGAAAATAAGTGTCAATGGAATTAAATGAATACATAATATTTATTTATGTTAGTATGTAAATGATGATTCTTGTTGATTATGAAATAGATTGATTGCGAATGATGAAGATCCAAATATTTTAAAAATATAGATCCTATGTATTGTGGTATTCTTTAATTCTCACATGACACATTTCATAGAATATTAGTTGAAATAAATGGGATATATATTAGATGTTATTTTAATTCACAAAAGGAACAATCTAAGGTGTTTTAAAAAATTAGGTCAACTAAAGCAATACAAGTCAAAATAGAACCCATTAATCAATATGGAAACCTAAGTATGATCAATAGTGACTACTAACATTGAGTTTATTATAGGGAGATAATGAAAGTGGTTGGATGAGAAAATATTCCCCTAGGCTGTATCATATTAATTGGTTCATAGATAATAAGGGTGGTACAGTCGTATGCGAAACACAACAATAAATAATTAGATTATTGAAACTAACCTTTATATTCTCTAATTTTTATCTATTTTAAGGCCACCTATTTTTAAGGACGATAATTTTATGAAATTGTATGATAGGGGAATTTAGTAATATCATTAATCAATTTAAAATTATTCTTAAATAAGTAATGAAACATTGATTAAATTATATTCAATCAAGAGATTCTGTTTTATGTCTCAAAATTTTATACATTCCAAAAAAATAGATTGAAGAGATACTAAACAATGAAATGGATGTAACAATACAGAAATCCGATAGAATTATATAGTAATTTAGATATATGGTTGGGTATTTTTTAGGTGTATATGGATGAATATACACATCCACTCCATATAATTTTATGTTGTTACACAAGGATGTTTGATAGAACAAATGTTTATATTCCAAACCAAAATGAAAAAACCTAATTTTTTTAAAAAATATGGAATTATCAATACCTTCACATAAAAGAATAATAATGCGTCCCAATATTTAAATGAAGAAAATACATAAAATTAATTAAAAATAATGTAAATCTTGTACATAGTAATGAGGATGAAGTAATAATTCTATTCGATCGTAAATATTTTGGTCCACCAGCCACATAAGATACATTTTAACAAAATATAAAAAAATAATGTTTTCTAAATATTCCTTCATGCCTAAGTGGAGATGTTTTCACTTAGATTCTAACTAAAAATGAAAATATTATTAAGTTTCCTTTCTAAAAATATTAATTCTGATGATCATGGATCATCATGATTTATTAAATCTAAAATTTCCAAGTGTGATTCTAATAATTTATATTATTATCATTATATAGTTTTAATGATATTTGAAGAATCATAAATATAAGAGATGGATATGAATTAAATTAATATTTACTAACATATATAATATGTAAATAAATATATAATAATCGATTATATTATAATAAAGAGAATGTGATAAATATTTCTAAAGAGGATAAGTCTGCGCATAATTCAATTAGTTTAAAGGTTGTCACATATACATGTAATAGTGAATTTTAAATTCCTAGAAATTTTAATGTTCCAATATAATAATATACAAAACAATGAATGATGGGAGATATTCCTAACACTAGTTATTTTATCAGATATAAAATCATGTTTGTGTGTGTGTGTGTGATGGTCAATAGTAGGGTTTTATTTATGAAGAATCAGTAGTTTATAAAAGGACTCGCCCTTAAAACATTACATAATCATGAATTAAATGAATAATTCACATAGAGGATCTTTTTAGGTTTAGAGTTTTATAGAATTAGGACATAACTATTACATCTCAAAATATTACAAAGTAGACACTTCTACTAAGATTCCATAAAATAAAAACTCTTAAAAAGAATCATGTCTAGTTCCATGTTTTGGATAGTACGTCTTTCCTTGATCACATCCTTGACCCTATTCATCTTTAAGTCCTATGGAATACATTTCAAAAAAACATGGGATGAGAATAAAAATCCCAGTAAAGGATACACAAAGAAAGAAAACTGTTAGTTTTTCAAAACAACAAGTAAACCACGAATACTTTAACAAAATAATAATTTTTACCTTTATTAAGTAGAAAATACCCTTCACTGAATAAAGGATCCTTATTTATCCCTTTGTAACCAAAATATTACCATAAAACCCATATAAGGAACACACAACATATAAAGGTAACTTGGGACATAAACATACTTAAATTGAATAGCCATACAGTCAAATTCCACACATATCACTACAAGTAATAGCCATAAGGCCAAATTCCATACCCAATTCATTGGCTATTATAATGTAACCACCCTTCCTAGTATTCACAGTACCACCCGTCATATGGTATATCACGTATCCACTGGTCAAATGTCCAAGTACCATTATAAAATCATAATACATAAAACAAATATAATGGAAGGAAAATATTTCCACATTTTGATCACAATATATCAGTTAAATATATTGACATAACAAGTCCATAATAAAAACCATTTTCAATACAAAAATACATAAAAATGTATATGGTATTTATTTCATTTTAAAAACATTACAGATTGTTGAGGAATCCAAAGACCAAATAATAGTCAAGGCGGAGGAAACGGTCTTTGTCACCGTGTACGTTAAAATCAAAATTCCTTTTTTCGTTTAGTAAACCGATTCTCATAAAAAGATTCCTTTTGTATAAAATTAAAAGTCAAAGGGGTTTATACACCATATAGAAGAAATTTGTGTATAAAACAAAATATGCCTCAATGAAAAGAGATTGAGACGAAGTCCCTTACAAAGACAATATCCTTTGATTAAGGATAAATCAATTACATAATTATGTGTGACAAAATAATACACCAAATATAAGTGGATATTAAGTTTAAAAAAATCATAGTTCATTCACACATATTCATAGAATGACATATTCAATGAGTACATGTTTAACCCAAAGAATCAACATTGGGTTAAGAAGTTCCCTTGCAAGAATTCGACAGCCAAACATCGTCACATTAAAATTCATAAAATGAGTTGATGAGAGAGCAAATGGAATCTCATCACTTGGAAATAAAATTTAAATCAATAAATATATAGAAGAACATTTCCCAACATAAGAAGATGTAAATTAAAAGACATGACATAAAAGACGTCTTTTTAAAAAGTGGATGGTGAAAGGTTCCCTTATCGACTTGGGTAACTTTTGAAACGTACACCCCATGAAAAAAGGACTATAAAACATTGATGTAAATACTCATAAACGAAATTATATTACAAAAAGATTATAATAATGGGAAGCACATACACCACTCCAAGGAAATGGTGGAAATGTAGCATAAATCTCATGGGAATAAATGTGAGATGAAAAAAGCCCATACCACATTGTAATCAATCGAGTCGTATGACAAAATGATAATAAACACAATATGAATCATAGAATACCATGAATAGAATCATGATAATATATATCAAATGGAAGAACACAATACACCACATCAAATAAATAAGTGGCAAACAATGGAGATCACATGGAATTAAAAGTGAGGTAAGATATCCCCTTATTAAAATTCAGTAGCCTAACGACGCCACTTAAAAATTCCAAAAATGGATTGCAGATACCAATTAGGGTCTCTAATCATATGGACATAAAAATTACATTAAGAGGAATATAGGAGAACATTCCCCAACATAATAAATAGGATCTTAAAAGAAATGACATAAAAGAGAGTACTTAAAAAGAAAGAGAGAGGTAGGATCCCTTACCTCAAGTCCGACTTGTCTTATTGGTTTCTTTATTTTACTGAATAATAAATTTAGGTAAATTTATAATTTCTTAAGTACTCATTTAAATATTAGTATTCAATTCATATCACATATTATAATGTTATAATAATTGGTTAATAATGTTAGTTTATATCAGACATTTTTGTCGATGTTCGGTACATGAGTAAAAATTGACCTTGTTAGAAATGAATTTTCCATGTAGTTACAATTAAATCATCTACAGAGTATTATGAAAGATCTAAATATCATATATATCCAGTATATATTAATTTTATACTATTCTATAACATTTGGAGATAAAAAATGAAATGCACCGTTCATGGAGACGGTAGGATGCACGTACGCATGAACGCTACTTTTATTTCTTGGTCATATTAATGGAATTAAAACTAAATGAGGGATATATATATATTATAATTAAAGGATTATATCCATCATTTTGATGTAATATATGACATATATATCCATTATATATATGTACTTATAATAGTACATATCATTTGGAGATAAGAAATGAAATGTAATGTTCATGGAGACGATAAGCTGTACGTACGCATGAACACTACATTCATTTCAATTTCATACTTTAATGGATTGAATAAATATAATTATACATAGGTATATTGTAATTAAAGTATAATGTAATATATTAAATCATTAAATCCATCATTTATAAATTCCACATATTGTATTAATGATTCAAATCACTTTGAGGGGGCGGTAGTCTGTACCTCCTAAAATGAAATTATCGCATTTACCCATTATGGAAAACATAAAGGTATTGAATAAAGGAAAAATAAATAAGAATAAGGAATACATTAAAATAATTTATATATCATATATAAATACAGTGATATATTAATGGCCACCCTTAGAGGTGTTAAAAGAAGATTGAACAATCATCGTTTCGTGAGGCAGAAATTCCCCACCCACAGAAACAGTATGTTACTTAACTATTAGATAGAGGTGTGTATTAGTGTTGGTCAAATCCTACTCATAAAAGAATCCTAGTATCTTAAATATATTCGTGTTTTTTCAAAATAATGTAATAGAAAGAGTTTAGGGGGTAGGAGAAGAAAAATAAAACAAAAGAACAAAAGAGAAGACATTACCTTCAAATCAGATAAGTCTTTTTGATTTGAGCTCAAAGAATTCCTTGGAAAGGCTTCTGCACAAAGTTATGATTCAAGGATTAAGAGACGGATGTGGAGAGAAAATATGAGTAGAGGCTGGATGAGCCAAGGGCTTGAGAGGTGGGGGTAAGGAGGTAGAGGTGGGGGCCTTTTTATAAGAGGAAGGAGGGGCACTCTTGGAATATCATGAAATGATACTTTATAATAAAATGAATTTCGGATATTAAAGGTCCAAAACTTATATATTTCGAGGATAAGGTGATACGGTTTCGAAATCGACTCATACAATATGTTTTTGACAAGTGTATGTTATAGATTTTACATTATCCTTTCATTTTATTTAAATCGTTCATTAATGAGGTAATCACGTCATCATCACGGTGTAACAAATAAATAAATGTATATAATGTCTAAAAATTATAAAAAATTTACTATGATGTAGGAAATATTTTTATATTTACAATGAATAGTTATAGTAAAAAATATGGCTTGTATTACCCCATGTAAAAATTGCTTTAGTAAAACAATACATGTTTGTGACATTTTTATTTTAACATTAAATAAAAAGTTATTAATGTCATTTTATTACCCAAGTGCCTCCATGGGGACCCCAAGTTGACCCATGGATATTCATGGTCTTCCATGACTCATAAAATAAGTGTAGGACATGTGTCAAGGTCATTTGAAATTATTATAACATTATCTTTACCTTAAATTACACTAATTACCTTTAATCACAATTAATAAAACTTAAAACTTACTATTCACCAAGAAATTATTTTAATCCCATTGGACCATATTTTACATCCTAATGACATCCATGTATGTCGGATATTTGAATTTAAAATTACAGAGGTGATAATGTTTCATTTAAACGAAAAATCAGTTTTTAACTACTAGTCAGTGGTTTCACTATTCATCAAAAATTGATGTTTTTCAGAAAAATACCAAAAATTCACCATAAGCTATATTTGATATTCCGAATTCGAAAAAGATTTCTATTTTAAAAAATTCAAAACATATAAGTCACAATGATCAATTTAATAATTAATTCTCGTTGTCAAAACAAATATCGTGTTTTTAAGAAACAAAATATATCAAATGATTATCCCTTGTTTAAGTCCAATTTCAAAGTGAAATTATTTCCAATGACCCCCATTGGATTAAATGGTAAAAATATATTCTAATTTCACATTAAACCTAATTCAAACGATAATAAAATCATATAAATAAATTATATTAAAATGAGTTTTTGAATTAAAATACATCATTTTACACTAATCATTAAAAAATGAACTTTATCGGAAAAATACCACAAATTTATAAAAATACATTTTGATTTACCGATTCTAAATAGAATTTAATTTTTTCAAATATAACATATATAATTGTCAAAAAGTGTATTTAAAAAGGGTTCTCCATCAAATGGCAGTTAATCAACCTTTTAAAGAATATTAGAATATTTACGCTTAACGTTGGATTCATTTACATTTTAAGCCTCTAACATTTATTTGGATAAAAGAAAAAATATTTTACAAGAATATATAATAATTTGGTAGTTATTTTTGATCATTCCTTCCATTACAATGGCCAGGCTTTAGCTACCATTTACAATAATATTATTATATTATTATTCTGCAACGTAAGATTTCAAAGAAACTCACTGTTGCATATTGGGTACGCTATTGAACATAGAATTCACTTTAAAGTAATATTAATATTGTATTCAAAAATATTAATAAATATGAGAATGTCATATTCTTTATTTACCAAGGATGTTACATCCTTCCCCCCTTTTTGGAATTGTGTTCTCGCAATTTTAAAATTTTACTGGAAACTTCATCGAAAGCCCCGCATCGGAAAAAGAGTTAGCAAAAATATCACGTTAAAAGAAAGGAAGGGAAGAAAAAAGATCACCTGAGTTAACCCATACTAGTATTCCATATAGGAAAACATGGACATGGAAGAGAAAATAAAGGGTCAGGTTCTGATGGAGAGTGATAGAAAACATGATTAGGAGAAAGTTAACAACAAGAAAATCCAAAACATGTGATGGGTTAAACGGTATTTGATTCCCCTATAAGAAAAGTTAACAAACAAAATTTTTGGTTCTAAGTTACTTTTCATTGAGGAATTTATTTATGATCTTAACTAAATCATAAGGAAACATACTTACTTTTCATGTAGACTCTCATCTCCTAACATATTTCATACACAAACTCATATTTTCTTTAAAAGACGAGTATTTAGGGTGACTTATTCACATTAAGTGAGAAATAATCACCTTCATTAGAATCTCCTAATCCACAAAAGAGAACTATATATTTTCCATGTCAATAGACCTTACCCAAAACCAAAAATGTTAGAACAAGATCAGATAATCCACAAAAGGACAATGCTTTTTTTTAAAAAGAAAATGTATTCTTAATCTCCAAAACCTGTCCAACAAAACACAAAGTTCACCGAAGGCCATTCGATAAAAAAAATTTCCATAAAATTATTCAAAGTAAGACAAACTATGATTGAAACCCAAATATTTGAAAGACATAATCACATAGTCTTCCAATGTAAAAAATAACATTTATCTCCAAATAACAACAGTTTTCTTAAAGTCTCATATTGAAAAGTAATTAGCCTAATCCCATATCCTCCGTGATAGGTAAATAATTTCCATAGATAACCCAAAATAAACTTACTATTTATTCATAAAATCATCTAACTAAATAGAATTTGTCAAAATAACTAGGTACTTCATACAGTCCAGTGGTAAGCAATAAATACCAGTCCCACTTTTTGTAGTGGGTTTGATTCCCACTACTTTGTCTGACGCGGCAGGTTGTCACATCGTATGTGTGTTGTCCTTTTTCCAAAATTATATAATTCACAAAACATTCCCCAAAAAGATATAAAATCATCAAAAATAGCCATAACATAATTTAACCTCAGTTTTACCTCTTTCCTTTCATCTTCAATCATATAGTAACCCATAATTTCCTCAAAAGTAAGGATCATATAAACCCTAATGGTTACCTTTATAATTATTACGTGAACATCCACATCGATATGTTCGTCTCCTACATGATGAATTAGGAAACTAACCAAGTTTCAAGTGGTTAATCATGCCTCTTGATAGTTTTTTTAGAATAAACACGAGATTTCTCATTGAATCTCCCATTCTATCAAGTCTCTTAATCAGAGAACCACCACACATTCCTTCAAACCCGTTGTCACGTTGTTTCCTGCTAGATCCATCCATTTACTAAACCAAAAAGGTCAGTGTGAGTATATCATTATAATATTCATATAATACTATGATATTATTATTCTTGTTATCTTAAACGCATTCACTTTATCTAAAACTATGAGCCTTTCTGAAATCCTAACCATTATGGTAATGTCACTTGTGCTTAAAGGATACCCTAATCTCTAAAGTCAACTAAACTGACCTCTGATACCAACTATAAGGACCCGGTCTTAAAAAATTACATAATCATGAATTAAATGAATAATTCACATAGAGGATATTTTCAGGATTAGATTTTTATAGAATTGGGACATTACTATTAAATCTCAAAATATTACAAAGTAGACACTTCTTCTAAGTTTCTATAAAATAAAAACTCTTAAAAAGAAACACGTCTAGTTCCATGATTTAGATATCATATCTTTCCTTAATCCCATCCTTGACCCTATTCATCATTATGTCCTGTGAATAATATTTCATTAAAACTTGGGATTATCATAAAAATCCCGGTAAAGGATACACAATGAAGGAAAACTGTTAGTTTTTCAAAACAACATGTAATCCACGAATACATTATCAAAGTAATACTTTTCAAATTTATTTAGTAGTAAATACCCTTCACTAATTAAAAGATAATTAATTACCCTTTTGTAACCAATAGATTACCATAAAACCCATATAAAAAACACATAACATATAAAGGTATCTTGGGACATAAACATACTTAAATGGAATAACCATACAGTCGACATCCACACATATCACTACATGGAATAGCCATACGGCCGAATTCCATACCCAATTCATTAGAGGTTATAACGTAACCACCTGCCCTGGTATTCACGACACCACCCATCATATGATTTATCATATAACCACCCGTCAAATATCCAAGTACCATTATAAAATCATAATACATAAAACATATATAATGGAAAGAAAAAATTTCCAAATTTTGATCACAATATATAATTTAAATATATTGTCATAACAAGTCCATTAATAAATAGAATTTTCAATACCAGAATACATAAAAGTGTATATGATATTTATTTCATTTTAAAAACATTACGGCTTGTTGGGGGAAGTCAAAGACCAAATAATACTCAAGGCGGTGGAAAAAGGTCATTGTCATCGGGTATATTAAAATAAATAGTCCTTTTTTTCGTTTAGTAAAACGCTTCATAGAAAAAGATTCCTTTTGTATAAAATTAAATTTAAAAGGGGTTTATACACCGTATAAAAGAATGTTGTGTATAAAACAAAATATGCTTCAATGAAAATAGATCGAGATGAATTCCCTTACAAAGACGATATCCTTTGATTAAGGATAAATCAATTACATAATTATGTGTGACAAAATAATACACCAAATATAAGTGGATACTAAATGTAAAAAAATAAGAGGTCATTAAAACATATTCATAGAACGACATATTCAATGAGTACATGTTAAAACCAAATAATCAAAATTTGGTTAAGAAGTTCTCTTGCAAGAATTCGACAGCCTAACAGCATCACATTAAAATTCATAAAATGAGTTGATGATAGAGAAAATGGTATCTCATCACTTGGACATAAAATTTACATCAATAAGGATATATAAGTACATACCCCAACATAATAATATGTAAATTAAATGATATAACATAAAGAAGACTTTTTAAACAGAGGAGGGTGAAAGGTTATTTTACCGACTTGGGTAACTTTGGAAACATACACCCCATTAAAGAAGGACTATAAAAAATTGATTTGAATACTCATATACAAAATTATATTACACAAAGAGTAGAATAATGGTCTGTACAAACACCACTCAATGGAAATGGGGGAAAATGTAGCATAAATCTCACGATAATAAAAGTGAGATGAAAAAACCCATACCGCATTATAATCAATCGAGTCGAATGAATAGAAGATAATAAACACAATATGAAACACATAATAACATGAATAGAGTCATGATAATGTATATCATATGGAATAACACAATACAACACATGAAAAAATAAGTGGCAAACAATGGAGATCTCACGGAATTAAAAGTGGGGTAAGATATCCCCTTATCAAAATTAGGCAGCCTAACGAAGCCACATAGAAATTCCAAAAATGGATTGAAGATATCAATTAGGGTCTATAATCTTATGAACATAAAAATTACATTAAGAGTAATATATTAGAACATCCCCCAACATAAGAAATAGGATCTTAAAAAATGACATAATAGATAGTACTTAAAAAGAAAGAGTGAGGTATGATCCCTTACCTCAAGTCCGACTTGTCAGGTTCGTTTCTTTATTTTACTGAATAAAAAACATTGGTCAATTTATAATTTATTAAGGAATAATTTAAATATTATTATTCAGTTCATATCACATATTATAATGTTATAATAATTGGTTGATAATGTGAGTTCATATCAGACGTTTTTGTCGATTTTCGGTACATGAGTAAAAATTGAACTTGTTAGAAAATAATTTTCCATGTAGTTATAATTACATCATCTCCATATTAGTATTAATGATTTAAATATCATATATATCTAGTATATATTAACTTTATACTATTACATAACACTTGGAGATAAAAAATGAAATGCACCGTTCATGGAGACGGTAGGCTATACTTATGCATGAATGCTACTTTCATTTCTTTTTCATATTAATGGAATTAAAAATAAATGAGGGATATATATATATAATATAATTACATAATTATATCCATATTATATATGTAATATATGACATATATATCCATTATATATATGTACTTATAATAGTACATTACATTTGGAGATAAGAAATGAAATGTACCGTTAATGGAGACGGTAAGCCGTACGTACGCATGAACGCTACTTTCATTTATATTTCATACTTTAATGGAATGAAAAAAATTATACATAGGTATATTGTAATTACATTATAATATAATACATAACATCATTAAATCCTTCTTTATACATCTCACATATGGTATTAACGATTCAAATCACTTTGAGAGGGCGGTAGTCCGCACTTCCTAAAATGAAATTATCGTGTTTACCCATTATGGAAACCATAATGGTATGGAATAAATTAAAAATACAGAAGCATATGGAATACATAAAAATAATTTATATATCATATATAAATACATTGACATCTTAATGGCCACCATGAGAGTCGTTAAAAGAATATTGAACAATCATCGTTTCGTGAGGCAGTAATTCGCCACCCACAGAAACAGTATTTTCTTTAACCATTTGATAGAGGTGTGTATGAGTGTAGCTCGAATCCTCCTACTAAATTCATCCTAGTATGTTTAAGATACCATTTTTGTTACAAGATAAAGTAATAAAAGAGTTTAGGGGGTTGGAGAAGCAAAATAAAACAAAAGAACATAAGAGAAGACATTACCTCCAAATCGGATAAATCTTTTTGATTTGAGCTCAAAGGCTTCCTTGGAAAGACTTATTCCCAAAGTGAGGCTTAAAGTAGTAAGAGAGATATGTGGATATACAATATGAGCTGAGGCTGGACGATCTAAGGGCTTGAGAGGTGTGGGTAAGGAGATAGAGGTGGGGGCCTTTTATAAGAGGGGGAGGGGCACTATTGGAAAGTCATGAAAAGTTTATTATAAAATGATTTTCAGAAATTAAAGGTCCCAATATAATATATTTCTAGGATAATGTGATAAGGTTTCGAAATTCACCCATCAAATAGGTTTTTTACCAGTTTATGTTATAGATTTTACATTATCTTTTCATTTTATTTAAATCGTTCATTAATGAGGTAATCACTGCATCATCATGGTGTCATAAATAAATTTATTTATTTAATGTCTAAAAATTATAAGAAAATTACTATGATTTAGGAAATCATTTTTTCTTTCTAGTGACTATTTATAGTCAAAACTATGACTTTAATAACCCCATGTAAAAATTGTTTTAGTAAAACAATACATGTTTGTGACATTTTTATTTTAACATCAAATAAAAATTTATTAATGTCATTTTCTTACACAAGTGGCTCCATGGGGTCCCCATGTTGACCCATGGATTTTCATGGTCAGTTATGACTCATAAAATAATGGCAGGACATGTGTCAAGGTCATTTCATATTATTATAACATTATCTTTACCTTAAATTACACTAATTACCTTTAATCGCGATTAATAAAACATAAAAGTTACTATTCACCAAAAAATTATTTTAATCCCATTGAACCACATTTTACATCCTAATGAAAACCATTTATTTTGTATTTTTGAAATTAAAATCACAGAGGTGGAAAAATTTCATTTAAATGAAAAATCAGTTTTTTAACCACCACTTAGTGGTTTCACTATTCATCAAAAATTGATGTTTTCAGAAAAATAAAAAAATCACCCTAAGATATATTTGATAATCCGAATTCAAAAATAATTTCTATTTTACAAAATTTAAAACATATAATTCACATTATTAAATTTAATAATTAATTCCCGTTGTCAAAACAAATAGCGTGTTTTTATGAAATAGAATATATCAAAAGATTGACCCTAGTTTAAGTCCAATTTCAAAATGAAATTAATTCCAACTACCAAAATTGGATTAAATGGTAAAAATAAATTCTAATTTCACTTTAAAACTAATTCAAAAGATAATCTAATCATATAAATAAATTAGATTAAAATGAGTTTTTGAACTAAAATACAACATTTTACACTATTCATTAAAAAATGAACTTTATTGGAAAAGTACCAAAAATTTATACAAAGTAAAATTTTGATGTCCTGATTCTAAAAAGAATTTTATTTTTTCAAATATAATATATAAAATTGTCAAAAAGTGGATTTAAAAAGGGTTTTCCATCAAAAGGCGGTTAAACCACCTTTTAAAGAATATTAGAATATTTATGCTTAAAGTTGGATTCATTTGCATTTTAAGCCTCTAGTATTTATTTTGATAAAAGAAAAAATATTTGACAAGCATATATAATCATTTGGTAGTTAGTTCTGTTCATTATTTCCATTACAATGGCCAGCCGTTAGCTATCATTTTAAATAATAATATTATATTATTAGTGTGCAATGCAAGATTTCAAGGAAACTCATTGTTGTGTATTGGGTACACAATTGAACATAGAATTTTTTTTAAAGTAATATTAATATTTTATTCAAAAATATTAATAAATATGATAATTTCATATTTTTATTTACCTGGGATGTTACATCCTTCCCACTTTTGGAAATTGCGTCCTCACAATTTTAAAATTGGGCTGGAAACATCATCGAAATCCCCACATCGGAAAAAGAGTCAGTAGAACTATCACCATAAAAGAAATGAAGAGATGTACAAAGGTCACCTGAGTTTACCCAAACTAGGATTCCATGTAGGAAAACATGGACATGGAAGAGAAAAAAGGGTCATGTTCTGATAAAGAGTAATAGAAAACATGATTAGGATAAGGTTAACAATAAGAAAATCACAAAATTGTGATGGATTAAACGGTATTTGATTCCCCAGTAGGAAAAGTTAACAGACAAAATTTTTGTTTTTATGTTACTTTTCATTGAGTAATTTATTTATGAGCATAACTAAATCATAAGGAAACATACTTACATGCTGTGTAGACTCTTTTCTCCTACCAGATTTCTTACAAAAACTCATATTTTCTCCAAAATACGGTTATTTAGGATGACTTGTTCACATTAAGAGAGAAATAATCAACTTCTAGTGAATCAACTAATCCAAAAAGGAGAACAATATATTTCCCATGACTTTAGACCTTAACCAAAACCAAAAATGTTAGAACATGTTCAGATAATCCACAAAAGGATAATCTTTTTTTAAAGAAAATATATTCTTAATCTCCAAAATTTGTCCAAAAAAACCCAAAGTTCAATGAAGACCATTCGATAAAAAATTTGTCCATCAAATTATTCAAAGTAAACCAAACTAATATTGATACCCAAATATTTGAAATATTTAATCACATTGTTCTCCAAGGTACAAATTAACATTTATTTACAAATAACATCAGTTTCTCTTAAAGTCTCATACTGAAAAGTGATATGCCTAATCACATATCCTCCATGATAGGTTAATAATTTCATAGATAACCCAAAATCAACTTACTCTTGATTCATAAAATCATATAACTAAAAAGAATTAGTCAAACTAACCAGGGACTTCACATAGTCCAAGGGTAGGCGATAAATACCAGTCACACTTTGGTTGTCGGTTCGATTCCCATATCTTTGTCCGACGCGACAGGTTATCACACAGTCTGCGTGTTGTCCTTTTTACAATACTATATAATTCCAAAAACATTACCCAAAAAGTGATAAAATCATAAAAAATAACCATAACATAATTTAACCTCAATTTTACCTCTTTCCATTCATCTTCCATTATATAGTAACCCATAATTACCTTAAAATTAAGGATCATATAAAACCTAATGGTTACCTTTATAATTATTACATGATCTTCCACATCGAGTTGGTCATCTCGTACATGATGCATTATAGAAATCACTAAGGTTCAAATGGTTAATCATGCCTCCTGATAGTTGGTTTAGAATAACTATGAGATTTCTCTTTGAATACCCCATTTTATCATGTCTCTTAATCAGAGAACCACCACAGTTTCCTTCAAACCCATTGTGACTTTGGTTCCTTATAGATCCATCCATTTACAAAACCAAAAAGGTCAGTGTGAGTATATCATTATAATCATCATATAATACTAAGATATAATTATTCATGTTATCTTAAAATCATTTACTTTATCTAAAACTACGACCCTTTCTAAAATCCTTACCATTATGGTAATGTCACTTGTGTTTAAAGGATACCCTAACCTGTAAAGTTATCAAAACCAACCTCTAATACCAACTATAAGCACCCAGCCTTAAAACAGTACATAATAATGAATTAAATGAATAATTTACATAGTGGATATTTTTATGTTTAGAGTTTTATAGAATTAGGACATAACTATTACATCTCAAAAGATTAAAAAGTAGACACTTCTAATAAGATTCCATAAAATAAAAACTCTTAAAAAGAAACAAGTCTAGTTCCATGTTTTAGATAGCATGTATTTCCTTGATCCCAACCTTGACCCTATTCTTCTTTATGTCCTATGAAAAACATTTCAAAAAAACTTGCGATGAGCATAGAAAGCCTAGTAAAGGATACACAAAGAAGGAAAAACTGTAAGTTTTTCAAAACAATTAATCCATGAATACATTATCAAAGTAATACTTTTCAACTTTATTAAGTAGTAAATACCATTCACTGAATTAAAGATCATTACATACGCTTTTGCAACCAAAATATTACCACAAAACCCTTATAAAGAACACATAACATATAAAGGTAACTTGGTACATAAACATACTTAAATAGGATAACCATACGGTTGACTTCCACACATATCACTACATGGAATAGCCATACGGCTGAAATCCATACCCAATTAATTGGAATTTATAACATAAGCCCCCATCCTGGTATTCATGACACCACCAATCATATGATTTATCACGTAACCACTCGTCAAATGTCCAAGTACAATTATAAAATCATAAGACATAAAACAAATATAATGGAAAGAAAATATTTCCATATTTCGATCACAATATATCATTTAAATTTATTGACATAACAAGTACATCATAAAAACCATTTTCAATACAAAAATAAATAAAATATTATATGGTATTTATTTCATTTTAAAAACATTACGGCTTGTTGAGGAAGCCAAAGCCAAAAAAATACTCACAGCGGCAGAACTGGTTGTTGTCATGTTGTACGTTAAAATAAACATTCCCTGTTGTCATTTAGTAAAACTCTTCATAGAAAAATATTCCTTTTGTATAAAATTAAAATTCAAAGGGGTTTATACACCGTATAAAAGAAAGTTGTGTATAAAACAAAATAGGCCTCAATGAAAAGTGATTGAGATGAAGTCCCTTACAAAGAAGATATCCTCTGATTAAGGATGAATCAATTAAATAATTATTTGTGACAAAATAATACACCAAATATAATTGGATATTAAATTTAAAACAATAAGTAGTCATTCACACATATTCATAGAACAAAATATTCAAGGAGTACATGTTTAACCCAAAGAATCAAAATTGGGTTAAGAAGTTCCCTTGAAAGAATTCGACAGCCTAACGACGTCACATGAAAATTCATAAAATGAGTTGATGAGAGAGAAAATGGTATCTCATCACTTGGACATAACATTTACATCTATAAGGATATTGAATAACATATCCCAACATAAGAAGATATAAGTTAAAATACATAACAAGAAGTATTATTTTAAAAAGAGGAGTGTGAAAGGTTCCCTTACCGACTTGGGTAACTTCCGAAACGTACACCCCATGAAAGAAGGACTATACAACATTAATTTAAACACTCATAAACGAATTTATATTACACAAAGAGTAGAATAATGGTCAGTACATGCACCACTCAATGGAAATGGTGGCAAATGTAGCATAAATATCACGAGAATAAAAGTGAGATGAAAAAAACCCATAACTCATTGTAATCCATCAAGTCATATGACCAAAAGATAATAAACACAATATGAATCACAGAATTCCATGATTAGAATCATGATAATATATATCATATGGAAGAACACAATATACCACTTGCGATAAATAAGTGGCGACCAATGGAGATCTCACAGAATTAATAGTGAGTTAAGATATCCCCTTATGAAAATTCGGCACCCTAACGGCACCACATAGAAATTAAAAAAATAGATTGAAGATAACAATTAGGGTCTCTCATCATATAATAATAAAAAGTACATTAAGAGTAATATATTAGAACATCCCCCAACATAAGATAGAGGATCTTAAAAGAAATGACATAAAAGAGAGTACTTAAAAAGAAAGAGAGAGGTAGGATCCCTTACCTCAAGTCCGACATGTCTTGTTCTTTTCTATATTTTCATGAATAATAAACATTGGTCAATTTATAATTTCATAAGGACTCCTATAAAGATTATTATTCTGTTCATATCACATATTATAATGTTATAATAATTGGTTAATAATGTGAGTTCATATCAGATGTTTTTGTCGATGTTCGGTACATGAGAAAAAAGTGAACTTGTGGGAAAAGAATTTTCCATGTAGTTATAATTACATCATCTCCAGAGTAGTATTAATTATTTAAGTATCATATATATCCAGTATATATTCATTTCCTACTATTCCATAACATTTGGAGATAAAAAATGAAATGCACCATTCATGGAGATGGTAGGTTGTACGTACGCATGAACGCTACTTTCATTTCATTGTCATATTAATGGAATTAAAAATAAATGAGAGATATGTATATTATAATTCCAAAATTATATCCATAATTTAGATGTAATATATGACATATATTTCCATTATATATATGTACTTGTAATAGTAGATAACATTTGGAGATAAAAAATGAAATGTACTGTTCATGGAGATGGTAAGCCGTACGTACGCATGAACTCTACTTTCATTTCTATTTCATACATTAATGGAATGAAAAAAAAATTATACATAGTTAAATTGTAATTACAGTATAATATAATATATAACATCATTAAATCCATCCATTATACATCCCACATATGGTATTAATGATTCAAATCACTTTGAGGTGGCGGTAGTCTGCACTTTCTAAAATGAAATTATTCCATTTACCCATTATGGAAGCCATAAAGGTATGGAATAAATTAAAAAAAGAAAAACATATGGAATACATAAACATAATATATATATCATATATAAATAAAATGACATCTTAATGGCCACCATGAGAGGTGTTAAAAGAAGATTGAACAATCATCATTTCGTGAGGCAGTAATTCGCCACCCATAGAAACAATATGTTATTTAACCATTTGATAGAGGTGTGTATGAGTGTAGCTAGAATACTCCTCATAAAATAATCTTGGTATCTTTAAGATAACGTTGTTGTTACAAAAGAAATGAATAAAAAGAGTTTAGAGTGTTGGAAAAGAAAAATAAAATAAAAGAACATAAGAGAAGACATTACCTTCAAATTGGACAACACTTTTTGATTTGAGCTCAAAGAATTCCTTGGAAAGACTACTTCCCAATGTGAGGCTTCAAGTAGTAATAGAGGGATGTGGAGAGACAATATTAGTAGGGGTTGGACGAGCCAAGGGGTTGTGAGGTGTGGGTAAGAAGGTAGAGGTGGGTGCCTTTTATAAGAGGGAGGAGGGGCACTCTTGGAAAGTCATGAAAAGTTTATTATAAAATGATTTTCAGATATTAAAGGTCCCAAAATAATATATTTATTGGAAAAGGTGATATGGATTCTAAATACACCCTTCTAGTGGGTTTTTTACAAGTGTATGATATATATTTTACATTATCATTTCATTTTATTTAAATCGTTCATTAATGAGGTAATCACTGCTTCATCATGGTGTCATTATTTAATGTCTAAAAATTATATAAAAATTACTATGATGTAGGAAATATTTTTTTCTTTCTAATGAATATTTATATTCAAAATATATAACTTGTATAACCCCATATAAAAAATTGTTTTAGTAAAACAATACATGTTTGTGACATTTTTATTTTAACATCAAATAAAAAGTTGTTAATGTCATTTTCATACCCAAGTGGCTCCATGGGGTCCACAAGTTGACCTATAGATTGTCTTGATCTTCCATGAATCATCAAATATGGTAATGACATGTGTCAAGGTCAATTCATATTATTATAACATTATCATTACCTTAAAATAAACTAATTATCTTTAATCGCGTTTAATAAAACTTAAAAGTTACTATTCACCAAAAAAATTATTTTAATCCCATTGAACCACATTTTACATCCAAATGACAACCATGTATGTCAGATTTTTGAATTTCCAATCACAAAGGTGGTAAAATTTCATTTAAATGAAAAATTAGTTTTTTAACTACCACTTAGTGGTTTCACTATTCATAAAAAATTGATGTTTTTCAGAAAAATACCAAAAATTTACCCTAAGCTATATTTGATATTCATAATTCAAAAATGATGCCTATTTTAAAAAATTCAAAACATATGAGTCACATTAATCAATTTAATAATTAATTCCCGTTGTCAAAACAAATTGCTTCTTTTTAATAAACAAAATATATCAAAAGATTGACCCTTGTTTAAGTCCAATTTCAAAGTGAAATTAATTACAATTACCACCATTGGATTAAATGGTAAAAATATATTCTAATTGAACATTAAAAATAATTCAAAATATAATCTAATCATAAAAAATAAAATAGATTAAAATGATGGTTTGAATTAAATTATAGCATTTCACAATATTCCTTAAAATGATCTTTATCGGAAAAATACCAAAAATTTATACAAAGTATAATTTTATTGTCCCATTTCTAAAGAGAATTTTATTTTGTCAAATATAACATATAAAATTTTCAAAAAGTGGATTTGAAAAGGGTTTTCCATCAATATGTGGTTAATCATCCTTTTAAAGAATATTAGAATATTTACGCTTAAAGTTGGATTCATTTGCATTTTAAGCCTCTAGCATCTATTTGGATAAAAGGAAAAATATTAGAAACCCATATATAACCATTTGGTAGTTATTTCTGTTCATTCCTGCCATTACAATGGTCAGGTGTTATCTACCATTTAAAATAAAATTATTACATTATTAGTTTTCAACGTAAGATTTCAAAGAAACTCATTGTTGTGTATTGGGCACGCTATTGAACATAGAATTACCTTTAATGTAATATTAATATTTTATTCAAAAATATTAATAAATATGAGAATGTCATATTCTTTATTTACCTGGGATGTTACATCCTTCCCCCCTTTTGGGAATTGCGTCCTTGAAATTTTAAAATTGGGCTGGAATCTTCATCGAAAACCCCACATCAGAAAAAGAGTCACCAAAACTATCACTTTACAATAAAGGAAGAGAATTTCAAAGGTCACCCGAGTTAACCCATACTAGGATTCCATGTAGGAAAACATAGACAATGAATTGAAAACAAAGGGTCATGTTCTGATGGTGAGTGATAGAAAACATGATTAGAAGAAAGTTAACAATAAGAAAATCACAAACTTGTGATGGGTTAAACGGTATTTGATTCCCCAATAGGAAAAGATAACATACAACAATTTTGTTTTTAACTTACTTTTCATTGAGGAATTTAATTATGTACTTAAATAAATCATAATAAAACATACTTACCTATCGTGTAGACTCTCATCTCCTACTAGATTTCTTACACAAAATCATATTTTCTTCAAAAGACGAGTATTTAGGATGACTTGTTCACATTAAGAGAGAAATAATTAACTTATAGATAATAACCTGATCCAAAAAAGAGAGCTATATATTTCCCATGTCTTTTGACCTTAACCAAAACCAAAAAATTAAGAACAAGATCAAATAATCCACGAAAGGATAATCCTTTTTTAAAGAAAATCTATTCTTAATCTCCAAAATCTTTCCAACAAACTCCAAAGTTCAACGAAGACCATTCGATAAACAATGTCTCCATAAAATTATTCAAAGTAAACCAAACTAAGATAAAAACACAAATATTTGAAAGATTTAATCACATAGGCTTCCAAGGTAAAAATTAACATTTATCTCCAAATAACAACAGTTGCTCGTAAAGTCTCAAATTGAAAAGTAATTTTCACAACCACATATCCTCCATGATAGGTGAATCATTTCCATAGATAACCCAAAATCAAATTACTCATGATTCATAAAATCATATAACTGCAAAGAATTTTTCAAAATAACTAGGGACTTCACATAGTCCAGTGGTAGGCAATAAATACCAGTCGCACTTTTGTTGTGGGTTCGATTCCCACAGCTTTGTCCGACGCGACAGGTTGTCAATGGTCTGCATGTTATCCTTTTTCAAAAACAATATAATTCTCAAAACATTCCCCAAAATGACATAAAATCATCAAAAATAACAATAACATAATTTAACCTCAGTTTTAGCTCATGACTTTCATCTTCCATCATATAGTAACCCATAATTACCTCAAAAGTAAGGATCATATAAACCCTAATGGTTACCTTTATAATTATTACATGTACATCCACATCCATTTGGTAATTTAATACATCATACATTAGAGAACTAACCATGGTTCAAGTGGTTAATCATGCCTCATGATAGTTGGTTTAGAAAAACCATGAGATTTCTCATTGAATCCCCCATTTTATCCAATCTCTTAATCAGAGAACCACTACAGTTTCCTTCAAACCTGTTGTCACATTGGTGCCTGCTAGATCAATCCATTTACTAAACCAAAAATGTTAGTGTGAGTATATAATTATAATCATCATATAATACTATGATATAATTATTCATGTTATCATAAACTCATTCACATTATCTAAAACTATGACCCTTTCTGAAATCCTAGCCATTATGGTAATGTCACTTGTGCTTAAAGGATATCATAACCTGTAATGTTATCTAAACTGACCTCTGATACCAACTATAAGGACCCATCCTTAAAACATTACATATTCATGAATTAATTGAATAATTCACATATAAGATCTTTTCAAGTTTTGAGTTTTAGAGAATTAGGACATAACTATTACATCTCAAAAGATTACAAAGTAGTCACTTCTACTAGGTTTCCAAAAAATAAAACCTCTTAAGAAGAAAAATGTATAGTTCTATGATATAGATAGCATGTCTTTCCTTGATCCCAACCAAGACCTTATTCATCTTAAATCCATGTGAAAAACATTTCAAAAAAACATGGGATGAGCATAAAAATCCCAGTAAAGGATACACAAAGAAAGAAATCTGTTAGTTTTTCAAAGCAATAAGTAATCCATGAATACATTATCAAAGTAATACTTTTCACCTTTATTAAGTAGTAAATAACCTTTACTGAATAAAAGATCATTACTTAGCCTTTTTAACCAAAAGATTACCATAAAACCCATATAAAGAACACATAACATATAAAGGTAACTTGGGACATAAACATACTTAAATGGAATAACCATACGGTCGACTTCCACACATATCACTACATCGAATATCCATACAGCCGACTTCCATACCCAATTCATTGGAGGTTATAACGTAACCACCCATCCTGGTATTCACGACACCACCTGTCATATGATTTATCACATAACCACCCATCAATTGTCCAAGTACCATTATAAAATCATAAGACATAAAACAAATATAATGGAAAGAAAACATATCCTCATTTCGATCACAATATATCTATTAAATATATTGACATAACAAGTCCATTATAAAAACCATTTTCACTACCAAAATACATAATAGAGTATATGGTATTTATTTCATTTTAAAAACATTACGGCTTGTTGAGGAAGCCTAATACCAAATAATACTCACGGCGGTGGAGAAGGTCATTGTCACTGGGTAAGTTAAAATAAACATCACTTTTTGTCGTTTAGTAAAACGATTCATAGAAAAAAACTTATTTTGTATAAAATTAAATGTCAAAGGGGTTTATACACAGTATAAAATATAGTTGTGTATAAAACAAAATATGCCTCCATGAAAAGAGACTGAGATGATGTCCCTTACAATGATGATATCCTTTGATTAAGGATAAATCAATTACATAATTATGTCTGAAAAAAGAATACACCAAATATAAGTGTATATTAAGTGTAAAACAATAAGAGGTCATTCACACATATTCATAGAATGACATATTTAAGGAGTATATGTTTAACACAAAGAATCAAAATTGGGTTAAAATGTTACCTTACAAGAATTAGACAGCCTAACGACGTCACATTAAAATTCATAAAATGGGTTGATGAGAGAGAAAATGGTATCTCATCACTTGGAGATAAAATTTAAATCAATAAGGATATATAAGAACATATCCCAACTTAAGAAGATGTAAATTAAAAGACATAACATAAAAAAGTCTTTTTAAAAAGAGGAGGGTGAAAGGTTCCCTTACCGACATTGGTAACTTTCGAAACGTACACCCCATGAAAGAAGGACTATACAACATTGATGTAAATAATCATAAACTAAAATATATTACACAAATAGTAGAATAATGGGATGTACATACACCACTCAAAAGAGATGGTGGCAAATGTATCATAAATCTCACGGGAATAAAATTAAGATGAAAAAACCCATACCTCATTGTAATCAATCGAGTCGTGTGACCAAAAGATAATAAACAAAATATGAATCACATAATACAATGAATATATATCATGATAATATATATCATATGTAAGAAAACAATACACAACATGCAATAAATAAGTGGCGAACAATGAAGATCTTATGGAATTAAATGTTGGGTAAGATATCCACTTATGAAAATTCAGCAGCGTAACGGCGCCACCTAGAAATTCCAAAAATGGATTGAAGATATCAATTAGGGTATATCATCATATTAATATAAAAAATTAAAGTAATAGGAATATATGATAACATCCCCCAATATAAGAAATAGGATCTTAAAAGAAATGACATAAAAGAGAGTACTTAAAATGAATGAGAGAGGTAGGATCCCTTACCTCAAGTCCGAATTGTCTTGTTCATTTGTTTATATTCCTGAATAATATTTCGTCAATTTATAATTGTTTAAGGACACCTTTAAATATTATTATTCAGTTGATATCACATATTATAATTTTATAATAATTGGTTAAAAATATGAGTTCATATCAGACATTTTTGTCGATGTTCGGTACATGAGTAAAAATTGAACTTGTTGGAAAAGAATTCTCCATGTATTTATAATTAAATCATATCTAGATTAGTATTAATGATTCAAATATCATATATATCCAGTATATATTAATTTTATACTATTAAATATCATTCAGAGATAAAAAATGAAATGCACCGTTCATGGAGACGGTAGGATGTATATACGTATGAATATTACTTTCATTTATTTTCCATATTAATGGAATTAAAAATAATTGAGAGATATATATATATATATTATAACTGCATAATTATATCCATAATTTAGATTTAATATATGACATATATATCCATTATATATATTTAATTATAATAGTAAATAACATTTGGAGATAAGAAATGAAATGTACCGTTCATGGAGACGGTAAGCCGTATGTACGCATGCACAGTACTTTAATTTCTATTTCATACTTTAATAGAATGAAAAAAAATGATACATAGTTATATTGTAATTACAGTATAATATAACATATAACAACATTAAATCAATCTTTTATACATCCCACATATGGTATTAACGATTCAAATCACATTGAGGGGGCGGTAGTCCGCACTTCCTAAAATGAAATTATCACGTTTACCAATTATGGAAACCATAATGGTATGGCTTAAATTAAAAATACAGAAGCATAAGGAATAAATAAAGATAAATTATATATCATATATAAATACAGTGACATCTTAATGCCCACCATGAGAGGTGTTATATGATGATTGAACAATCATCGTTTCATGCGGCAGTAATTCACCAACCACAGAAACAGTACGTTCTTTATCCATTAGATAGAGGTGTGGGTGAGTGTAGCCAGAATACTCCTCATAAAAGAATCCTAGTATCTTTAAGATACTGTTGTTGTTACAAAAAAAGGAATAAAAAGATTTTAGGGGGTTGGAGAAGCAAAATAAAATAAAATAACAAAAGAGGAGACATTACCGTCAAATCGGATAACTCTTTTGGATTTGAGCTCAAAGGCTTCCATAGAAAGACTTATGCCCAATGTGAGGCTTCAAAGAGTAATATAGGGATGTGGAGTGAAAATATGAGCAGAGGTTGGGTGTGCCAAGGGCTTGAGAGGTGTGGGTAAGGAGGTAGAGGTGGGGGCCTTTTATAAGAGGGAGGAGGGGCACTCTTGGAATGTCATAAAAAGTAACTTTATTATAAAATTATCATCGGATAATAATGGCCCCAAAATAATATATTTAGAGGATAAGGTGGTAATGTTTATAAATACACCCATCCAATAGGTTTTTTACAAGTGTATGTTATATATTTTACATTATCCATTCATTTTATTTAAATCGTTCATTAATGAGGTAATTGATGCATCATCATGGTTTCATAAGTAAATTAATTTATTTAATGTCTAAAAATTATAAAAAAATAATATGATTTAGGAAATATTTTTTTCATTCTAATTACTATTTATAGTAATAAATATGACATGTATAACCCATGTAAAAATTGTTTTATTAATACAATATATGTTTGTCACATTTTTATTTTAACATCAAATAAAAAGTTATTAATGTCATTTTCTTACCCAAGTGGCTCCATGGGGTCCCCAAGTTGACCCATGGATTGTCTTGGTCTGCCAAGACTCATAAAATAAGGGCAGGACATGTGTCAAAGTCATTTCATATTATTATAACATTATCTTTTCCTTAAATTACACTAATTACCTTTAATCGCGATTAATAAAACATAAAAGATTTTATTCACCAAAAAAATTATTTTAATCTCATTGAATCAAATTTTACATCATAACGACAGCCATGTATATAGGATTTTTTAAATTCAAATCACAGAGATGGTAAAATATCATTTAAACGAAACATTAGTTTTTTAACTACCGCTTAGTGGTTTCACTATTCATCAGAAATTGAAGTTTTTCAGAAAAATACCAAAAATTCACCCTAAGCTATATTTGATATTCTGAATTCAAAAATGATTTATAATTTACAAAATTTAAAACAAATAAGTCGTATTAATGAATTTAATAATTAATTCCCATTGTCAAAAAAATACCTTGTTTTTAAGAAAGAAAATATATTAAAAGATTGTCCCTAGTTTAAGTCCAATTTCAAAGTGAAATTAATTCCAATGACCACCGTTGGATTAAATGGTAAAAATATATTCTAATTTATCATTAAAAATAATTCAATATAAAATCTAATCATATAAATAAATTAGATTAAAATGAGGTTTTGAATTAAAATCCAGCATTTACACTATTCATTAAAACTAAACATTATCGGAAAAATACAAAAAATTTATACAAAGTAAATTTTGATCTACCTATTATAAAAAGAATTTTATATTGACAAATATAACATATAAAATTTTCAAAAAGTGGATTTAAAAAGGGTTCACCATCAAAAGGCGGTTAATCTACATTTTAAGGAATATTAGAATATTTACGCTTAAAGTTGGATTCATTTTAATTTTAAGCCTCTATAATTTATTTGGATAAAAGAAAAAATATTTGACAAGAATATTTAATCATTTGGAATTTATTTCTATTAATTCATTCCATTACAATGGACAGGCGTTAGCTACCATTTAAAATAATATTATAATATTATTAGTGTGCAACGTAATATTTCAAAGAAACTCATTGTTGTGTATTGGGTACACTATTGAACATAGAATTCCCTTTAATGTAATATAAATATTTTGTTTAAAAATATTAATAAATATGAGAATGTCATATTCTATATTTACCTGGGATGTTACATCCTTCCCCGCTTTTGGGAATTGCATCCTCGCAATTTTAAAATTGGGTTGGAAACTTGATCGAAATCCCCACATCGGAAAAAGAGTCAGCAAAACTATCACTTTAAAAGAAAAGAATAGATGTAAAAAGGTCACCCGATTTTACCCATACTAGCATTCCATATAGGAAAAAATGAACATGGAAGAGAAAACAAAGGTTCATGTTCTGATGGAGAGTGATAGAAAACATGATTAGGAGAAAGTTAACAACAAGAAAATCACAAACCTGTGATGGGTTAAACGGTATTTGATTCCCCAGTAAGAAAAGTTAATAGACAACAATTTTTTAAGTTACTTTTCATTGCGGAATTTATTTATGAGCTTAATTAAATCATAAGGAAACATACTTACTTGTCGTGTAGACTCTCATCCCCTACTAGAATTCTTACACAAACTCATATTTTCTCTAAAAGATGAGTATTTAGGATGACTTGTTCACATTAAGAGAGAAATAATAAACTTATAGAGAATCACCTAATCCAAAAACAGAGAAATATATATTTCCCATGTCTTTATACCTTAACCAAAACCAAAAATGTTAGAACAAGATAAGATAATCCACAAAAGGATTATCCTTTTTTTAAGAAAGTCTATTCTTAATCACTAAAATTTGTCCAACAAAACCGAAAGTTCAATAATGACCATTCGATAAACAATGTGTCCATAATATTATTAAATGTAAAACAAACTATGATTGAAACCAAAATATTTGAAATATTTAATCACAAAGTCTTCCAAGGTAAAAATTTACATTTATCTCCAAATAACATCAGTTGCTCTTAAAGTCTCATATTGAAAAGTAATTTGACTAATCACATATCATCCATGATAGGTTATTCATTTCCATAGATAACCCAAAATCAACTTAATCTTGATTCATAAAATCATCTAATTAAAAAGAAATATTCAAACTAACCAGGGACTTCACGCAGTCGAGTGTTAGGTGATAAATACTAGTCGCACTTTAGTTGTAGGTTTGATTCTCACAGCTTTGTCTGACGCGACAGGTTGTCACATGTTCTAAGTGTTGTCCTTTTTCAAAAACTATATAATTCCCAAAACGTTCTCCAAAAAGAGATAAAATCATCAAAAATAACCATAACATAATTTAACCTCAATTATACCTCATGCCTTTCATCTTCCATCATATAGTAACCCATAATTATCACAATAGTAAGGATCATATAAAACCTAAGAGTTACCTTTATAATTATTACGTGATCTTCCACATCGAGTTGGTCATCTCATACATGATGCATTAGAGAAATCAGAATGTTTCAAGTGGTTAATCATTACTCCTGATAGTTGAGTTGGAATAACCACGAGATTTCTCATTGAATCCCCCATTTTATCCAGTCTCTTAAACAGAGAACCACCACAGTTTCTTTCAAACCCATTGTCACATTGGTTCTTGCTAGATCCATCAATTTACATAAGAAAAAAGGTTAGTGTGAGTATATCATTATAATCATCATATAATACTATGATATAATTAATCATGTTATCTTAAAATCATTCACTTTATCGAAAACTATGAACCTTTCTGAAATCCTAACCATTATGGTAATTTCACATGTGCTTAAAGGATACCCTAACCTATAAAGTTATCTAAACCGACCTCTGATACCAACTATAAAGACCCGACCTTAAAACTATACATAATCATGAATTAAATGAATAATTCACATATAATATCTTTTCAGGTTTATAGTTTTTGAAAATTTGGACATAACTATTACATATCAAAAGATTACATAGTAGACACTTCTACTAAGTTTCCATAAAATAAAAACACTTAAAAAGAAACATGTCTAGTTCCATGTTTTAGATATAATGTCTTTCCTTGATCCCATCCTTGACCCTATTCATCTATAAGTCCTATGGAAAACATTTCAAAAAAACTTGGGATGAGCATAAAAATCCTATTAAAGGATACACAAAGAAGGAAAACTGGTAGTCTTTCAAAACAACAAGTAAACCATGAATACATTATCAAATTAATACTTTTCACCTTTATTAAGTAGTAAATACCCATCATTGAATAAAAGATCATTACATGCCTTTTTTAATCAAAATATTACCATAAAACCCATAAAAAGGACACATAACATATAAAGGTAACTTGGGACATAAACATACATAAATGGAATAACCATATGGTCGACTTCCACACATATCACTACATGGAATAGACATACGACTGAATTACATACCCAATGCATTGGAGGTTATAACGTAACCACCTGTCTGGGTATTAACGACACCACCCATCATATGATTTATCAAGTAACCACCCATAAAATATCCAAGTACCATTATAAAATCATAATACATAAAACAAATATAATGGAAAGAAAACACTTCAACATTTCGATCACAATATATCACTTAAAAATATTCACATAACAGGTCTATCATAAAAACCATTTTCAATACCAAAACACTTAAAAGAGCATGTTTTATTTATTTCATTTTAAAAACATTACGGCTTGTTGAAGAAGCCAAAGACCAAATAATACTCGATGCTGCATAAAAGGTCATTGGCACCGTGTACGTTAAAATAAACATTCCTTTTTTTTCATTTAGTAAAACACTTCATAGAAAAAGTTTCCATTTTTATAAAATTAAAGGACAAAGGGGTTTATACACTGTATAAAATAAAGTTTTTTATAAGAAAAAATCTTCCTCAAATTAAAAGAGATTGGGAAGAAGTCCCTTAAAAGAAGGTGTACTTTGATTAAGGATAAATCAATTACATAATTTTGAGTGACAAAAGAATACACCAAATATAAGTGGATATTAAGTGTAAAACAATCATAGGTCATTCACACATATTCATAGAACGATATATTCAAGGAGTACATGTTTAACCCAAAGAATCAAAATTGGGTTAAGAAGTTCCCTTGCAAAAATTCAACAGCCTAACAGCGTCACGTTAAAATTCATAAAACGAGTTGATGAGAGAGAAAATGTTATCTCATCCCTTGGACATAAAATTTACATCAATAAGGATATATATGAACATATCCCAACATAAGAATATGTACATTAAAAGACATAACATAACGATTTGTTTTTAAAAAGAGGAGGGTGAAAGGTTCCCCTACCGACATGGGTAACTTTCGAAACATACACCCCATGAAAGAAGGACTATACAACACTGATGTAAATATTCATAAAGGAATGTATATTACAAAAAGAGTAGAATAATGGAACGTACATACACCACTCAGTGGAAATTGTGGAAAATGTAGCATAAATCTCACGGGAATAAACGTGAGATGAAAAAACCCATAACTTATTGTAATCAATCGAGTCATATGACCAAAAGATAATAAACACAATATGAATCATAGAATAACATGAATATAATCATGATAATATATATCATATGCAATAAAACAATATAAAACATGTAATAAATAAGTGGCGAACAATAGAGATCTCACGAAATTAAAAGTGTGGTAAGATATCCCCTTATGAAAATTCGGTAGCCTAACGACGCCACATAAAAAATCCAAAAATGGATTGAAGATGTAAATTATGGTATATCATCATATGAACATAAAAGGTATAGTAAGATGAATATAGGAGAACATACCCCAACATAAGAAAGATAATCATAAAGGAAATGACATAAAAGAGAGTACTTAAAAAGAAAGAGAGAGGTAGGATCCCTTACCTCAAGTCCGACTTGTCTTGTTCGTTTATTTGTTTTCCTAAATAATAAACTGTGGTAAATTTATAATTTCAGAATGACTCCATTAAATATTATTATTCAGTTAATATCACATAATATAATGTTATAATAATTGGATAAAAATGTGAGTTCATATCAGATGTTTTTGTCGATGTTCGGTACATGAGTAAAAATTGGACTTGTTGGAAAAGAATTTCTTCTGTAGTTATAATTACATCATATTCAGAGTAGTATTAAAGATTTAAATATCATATATATCCAGTATATATTTATTGTATACTATTCCATAATATTTGGAATAAATAATGAAATGCACCATTCATGGAGACGGTAGGCCGTACGTAGGCATGAACACTACTTTCATTTCTTTGTCATATTAATGGAATTAAAACTAAATGAGAGACATATATATATATTATATATCCATAGATATATCCATCATTTAGATTTAATGTATGACATATATATCCATTATATATATGTACATTCAATAGTACATAACATTTGGAGATAAGAAAGGAAATGTACCGTTCATGGAGATGGTAAGTCGTACGTACGCTTGAACGCTACTTTCATTTCTATTTCATACTTTAATGAAATGAAAAAAAATAATTATAAGTATTTATATGGGAATTACAGTATAATATAATATATAACATCATTAAATCCATCCTTTAGACATCCCACATATGGTATTAATGATTCAAATCACTTTGAGGGGCGGTAGTCCTCCCTTCCTAAAATGAAATTATCGCGTTTACCCATTATGGAAACCATAAGGGTATGGAATAAATTAAAAATACAGAAGAATAAGTAATACATAAACATAATGTATATGTCATATATAAATACAGTGACATATTTATGGCCAACATTAGTGGTGTTAACAGAAGATTGAACAATCGTCGTTTTGTGAGATAGTAATTTGCCACCCAAAGAAACCGTAAGTTATTTAACCATTAGATAGAGGTGTGTGTGAGTCTAGATCTAATCCTCCCCATAATATCATCCTATTATCATTAATATACTTGTGTTGTTACAAAAAAAAGTAATAAAAAGAGTTTAGGGGGTTGGAAAGAAAAATAAAACAAAAGAACATAAGAGAAGACATTACCTTAAAATCAGATAACTCTTTTGGATTTGAGCTCAAACGCTTATTTGGAATGACTTATGCCCAATGTGTGGCATTAAGGAGTAAGATAGGGATGTGTAGAGACAATATGATAATAGGTTGGATGATCCAAGGGCTTGAGAGGTTTGGGTAAGGAGGTAGAGGTGGGGGCCTCTTATAAGAGGGAGGAGGGGCACTCCTGGGAAGTCATGAAAAGTAACTTTATTATAAAATTATTTTCGGATATTAAAGGACCCAAAATAATATATTTCGAGGATAAGTTGATAAGGTTTATAAATACACCCAAAAAATAATTTTTTTACAAGTGTATGTTATAGAGTTTACATTATCTTTTCATATTATTTAAATCGTTCATTAATGAGGTAATCACTGCATCATCATGGTGTCATAAATAAATAAATTTATTTAATTTCTAAAAATTATAAACAAATTACTATGATGTAGGAAATATTTTTATCTTTACAATGACTAGTTATAGTCAAAAATATTACTTGTATAACCCCTTGTAAAAATTGGTTTAGTAAAAAAAATACATGTTTGTGACATTTTTATTTTAACTTAAAATAAAAAGTTATTAATGCCATTTTCTTACCCAAGTGGCTCTATGGGGTCCCCAAGATGACCCATGGATTTTCTTGGTCGGCCATGACTCATAAAATAATGGTATGACATGTTTCAAGGACATTTCTTATTATTATAACATTATCAATATCTTAAATTAAACTAATTACCTTTAATCACGATTAATAAAACATAAAAGTAAATATTCACCAAAAAATTATTTTAATCACATTGATCCACATTTTACATCCTAATTACAACCATGTATGCCGGATTTTTGAAATTCAAATCACAGTGGTTGTAAAATTTCATTCAAAAGAAAAATCAGTTTTTTAACTACCACTTAGTGGTTTCACTATTCATCAAAAATTGAACTTTTTCAGAAAAATACCAAAAATTCACCCTAAGATATATTTGATATTTTGAATTCAAAAATGATGTCTATTTTAAAAAATTCAAAACATATAAGTCTCATTAATAAATTTCATAATTAATTCCTGTTGTCAAAACAAATAGCTTGTTTTTAAGAAACAAAATATATCAAAAGATTGACCCTAGTTTAAGTCCAATTTCAAAGGGAAATTAATTCCAATTTCCACCATTGGATTAAATGTTAAAAATATATTCTACGTTCACTTCAAATAAAAATCAAAAGATAATCTAATATTATAAATAAATTATACTAAAATGAGATTTTGAATTAAAATACAGCATTTTACACTATTCATTAAAAAATAAACTTTATCGGAAAAATACCAAAACTTTATACAAAGTAAATTTTGTTGTCCTGATTCTAAAAATAATTTTATTTTGTCAAATCTAACATATAAAATTTTCAAAAGGTGTATTTAAAAGGGGTTTTCCATCAAAAGGCGGTTAATCAGCCTTTAAAAAAATATTAGAATATTTATGCTTAAAAAAATATTCATTTACATTTTAAGCCTCAAGAATTTATTTGGATAAAAGAAAAAATGTTTTAAAAGAATATATAATCTTTTGGTAGTTAGTTCTATTCATTCCTTCCATTACAATGGCCAAGCGTTAGCTACCATTTGAAATAATATTATTATTAGCGTGCAACGTAAGATTTCAAAGATACTAATTGTTGCGTATTGGGTACGCTATTAAACATAGCATTCCCCTTAAAGTAATATTAACATTTTATTCAAAAATATTAATAAATATTAGAATTTCATATTATTTATTTACATAGGATGTTACAGTTTAACATTAAAAAATGAGAGAAATATTGTGTTAGAAATAGAGCGTATTGATAATCTTAATATATGAAGAAACATTATGATATCAAATAAGAGTTGTCTAGTGAATTTATATGTGGCACTAATTCTGAAAAAGAGAAATATCGGAATAGTTTTTTCAACATAATCTTTTATAATGAAAAATTATTATATCAATTAGTACAAGAAATGAATTTATCATTTTTTACAATAATTAAAAGAGTTGTGTAAATTTCTATATGCATATAGAAAAAGTGAACATTATTGCATGTCGTGTAAATAAGAGTAGAATAATTAGTAATTAAGTAGTGAATAATAATAATTTTGGTTTCTCAATTGGTGTTGGTCAATATTGTAATTACTCTACATCATTGAAAACTATTATGGTGAAATAATGAATAATCAGTTGGATATTCTGTAGTGGGGGGTACAAAATACATGGGTACATAGATAAAACCCACCCATTTTTTTCATAGGTTGATATAAGTGGATCATATGATATCAGTGAAATATAAATCATACCCTAGAGTGGCCTTTTATTTTAAAACATGATCACTATAAATTATCATATCGGATATGTGAAAATAATTCCAAAAATACCACTAAAAAGGAAAAGATATTTAATAAGTGTATCATTACATAATAAATAAAAAGTTCAAATTGAGGAATATGGATTAAAATTTTCATTTTCTGGGCACACACACTTATCTACCTCCCTATCATGGTATAACATATCCCTGAAATATCATCTCATGTTATCTTAAAGTGTTCTTTTTTACCTATATTGGATAATATTTTGTAAAATATTCTATATGACAATTTATAAATTAATTCTTGATTTATGGTGATTTATAGTTTTTAAGATGTGTTATATATTTTATATCATAATTATATTTCTTCCTAAATACTGTTGAATATGAAAATGGGCAAGATGCAACAATTTTAGAATTTCCTATTTCAAAAAAAGGATGATGTTTAATGAAATATATGAATGAAATATAGATATGACTTCAAACGAGATGAGCATGTGTTCCAGTACCCCAGAAAGGATTTGGACAGTGAATATACCTCAATGAGATCATGGAATATATGTTATAATATTTTATGTGAAAATTCTAGAATAAATTTTCCTAAATATTATCCAAGAATTATTAGAAGTTATAATATTTTATATTATTTTAAAATTCCCCCATTAAAAGAAAATGATGCATGATTTTCCAAAAAAAATTCTTATTTAATGAGGTTTTTTCCACACATGAAAAATGAAATCACATTACACATTGTTGGCTATACATAATTAGATAAACTCTTTAGGAACTCGTTAAACACTTCTTAAAATCTCCCCACATAGGTTTGAGTAACTTGAATATAATATGTGAGTATTAAAGTTGGATGAACCCATCATTAAGAATAGTGTATCTATATAATCTGAGAAAAGTATTAAACTACTGAATAGGCTGAGGATAAAATCAATTAATTGGAAAAAAATATTGAAAATATCATTGATGTTATTAATATATACATGATTATCAAATCCAAGAGAATAAATGATGTTAAAATATTATTACAAGATATGATTGAAAATAATGAATACAATATTGGAAATTTAAGGAAATGATATGAAGATTAAATGGATTTTAATGAAGATCAAATGAATTCCAGCAATATAATAATTTTATAATTAGAAATAAAATTGGTCAATCATGAAAAGAAACTTGTTGAGCATTCACAATCTAAAAAATAATGAGCTGTAATCACAATAAATAATAAGGGTAATTCATGTCTCATAAAAACTCAATTATCTGACTATAAGAGCATGTAATATTTTTATCATCCTTATCAAGTATTTTCAAAGAATGAGATAACATACATATCAAAATATAAATAATTTGATTAATATATTTCATTAAAAATGAAGATTTAAAAAAATATATATACTGATATGTGAGAATTAATAGAGAGAAGACTGTAACCATTACTATGATGGATAAAATAATTTTTTAGGCACCGAGTTCCCCAAATTCACTACACACAGTGATAAAAAATTCATAAAAAACTAGTCATATAACTAATGTATTGGTAAAATCTGACATGATGAAGGGGTGTTCAGGTTTTTTTGTTAATTTTTCGTGGTACAACTTGTTTTTTAAAATTTAATTAAAATCATGGTACAATATTTTAAATTTTAAAGCCAAGACAAAACCATTGTAAAATTGGATAATAATTAGTATGATTCAACAATCATTGAAAAAAATTTGGCTACAATATATAGATTTGATTCGCTAAAATATTAATTGTGAATTATTGAAGGATGTAATCACAAAAGTTGTGTATATAAATAGTAACATTTACAACAATATAATGAGATAATAAGACCGCAGAATAATGAAAATGTAACATTTGGTTGGAATTTAATGAAAGGCTTCAAATAAAAATTCTTTTAATGAGTTCCAAAAATTCTGGCTAATTCTTGGTATACAATATAAATGCATTTGAGATTCAAAACAATAATTAAGAAAACTAGGATGAGTGAAACATCAAGAGTTATTGGTGTAAATAATATTAATCACAATTTTATATGTTAATCACCCAGAAACCTTCCATCATTCCAATAAATATATTACCTATTCGAATAATAGATAAGGAATAATAAATGAAGATAAAAATAGCAGAATCAAAAGAAATCCCTAAATGAGTAAAAGAAATTCAACATGAGAATCATGAATATCATGAGAGGTTTACAAATAAGGACAAACCATGTATTAAATTTTTTATGAGAGATAAAATATTTCTTTCTACAATGTATGAGGATGATTTAACATATTCCCAACACAAGAATAACCACACATGAATATAAATATTTTATATTGTTAGGCATATTATTTGATGACTAAAAAGACTAGAACAATTAAAGATAATGAATTGTAGGGTTTAATGAGTATCATGATACCACAAAATAAATTAAAATTAAAATTAATATGTGTACGAATGGTGGTCATAGGAAATGAGGAAAATTGGTTTAGAAAATATAAATTAATTTTTTTTAGATTTAATAGAAATTAAATCCACTTTAATACCATTTGAAATGTTTATTTTGTTTGTATAAATAAATTATATTGTCAAATTTGAATCCTGTTCAAAGTAGAATAAATTAAAAATGGTAATATTTTAGAAATTATGGATAAATATAATTAATAATTACTTGTCTTTGAATGATTTTTTATTGGTATTTAAATAAAAATTTGATCAAGGTTCATCTTTGATGAAGATAGATGTGGTGAAGTCAATACTGGATAGATTGATGTTTTTATATTCAATATGAAAAGAGATCAATATATTTTCAATAGTATTCATTAATGATGATCAACGATGGTGATGATGTTGAAATAGATAACAATTTAAAATCATATATAAATAGTCATCTTATTGTATTATCATATTGGAACTTCTTGAAAATCATAGTTTTAGAAATTCACTATTATGAAGATATTGAGGAGTGTTTCCCTCTATGGTGAGGCTAGTGAAGAATGGTATGTAGACTCTATAACATATTATCATTCGACAATGTGTCTTTTTTTGATGTTTCAGGTAAGTGGAATTTATGGAAATGTAATGTTTACCAACCGAATAATGTAAGTAGATGATAAATATAATTCCAACTCTTGGAAATAAAGTAACCAATGAAGACAACAATCAACATGGAAAGTCAACCAAAATAAAAGTTGACAACCTACCCTGATAAAAAATAGCGAGTTCATGGATGAAGTTAGTAAAGCACCTATATATTGACGTTTGAGAATGTGCACTGTGTGAACATATAAGGATAGGGGATCATCCATGCGTGGTTGAATATTAGTAGAAAAGTTGGATCCCATGGATGACCTTGATAATTTCTAATGATCATCTTATTTAGTGTATGGTATTTTCTGTAGTTCCACTAAAATAATTACTTCAATGTATGATTGATCATGTTCATATAAAATTTACTAATTTAATAACATATGGACACACATGAAGTGACACAATTTCATTTATCTTTAACATTGTGCTTTAATTTTCCACCCCAAAATTAGACCAATTATATTATCTCAGATGTAATATCTACTCAGTACTAATAAAAAAATTTCCATGCTACAATGACAAACAACCACTGGAAAATTAGAAGAGAAAGTTTGGTATATTTTCTTGTTTCAGGGTATAAACCACCACCTCTACATTGTAGAAGATGTTGATGAGTCATAAAGATGCCTCATAGACATGATGTCTCTCTTCCACACTTTAATGAAAACTCTATATGTATATTAGAATATATGAAATTATCACGACCTATATGCCATAGAATAATTATATTCATAATACATGAACAAAATAGAAATCCATGATAATATTTATGATGAATATTAAGAAACCTCACAATAATGAAGACTCGAGCAGAATTCTATGTTACTAAAATATCAAATTCAACATGTTGTATGAGATATATATTTCTATATATTTTAAAAAATTATGTTGTTGTAGGAATCATCCAAGGTTATATAAATATGTTTTACAAAAACCCCATTCATTTTATTATACTCATAAATGACTTAATTATATAACATTACACATAATAAAACCTGAATGATCAAGAATAATAGTTATTTTGGGAATTAGTTACATTATATATTAACTTGAAACATTAAATACAACATCATTATTGAATTTTTCATTTACATAAACACAACATTCCTTCGTATTAAACATTTTCTGGGATAACATTAGGATGTACATAAGAAAGGGGTGAGATATAAATCCCAATAATGGGGTAAATATGGAATAACATGAAGATATTAATACATGTTATGCAAGGAATATCAATGATTCATAGTGAAACATGAATCATATTTCACGATATAACATGATATTCATAACAGGGAAATATGGAATCATCATAAAACATTACATACTAGGTCAAGGATAAACTCCAATGAAATCATTTTGGAAATGTATCATAAAGGAATCTGGTAAACCCCTATCCCAACATTAGTTAACATGGTACTAAAAATTACCCAATTCATTAGAGAACTATATAATATCAAGCCACACCTGTTACTTTCATTTCCTTATTATGCTTAAGTGTTCCGTATAGATCATAAAACATGGATTCATTCGGCATCATAATTTATTCCATGATCAAGGGTTATAGAATAAAGAAACTAATCCATCAATAAAATAATATATTTTTATACAAGTTATCACCCTTGATAGGAAATGGGTACACCATTTACTATACAATTATTTTGGAATAGATGTTCATGGAGCAATTTTGGAAGCCTAACGACAGGACATCTAAATTCATAAAAACGTTTAATGTTATAGGAAGGGGAATATCAAAATATATACATTTAATGGAAAGTATTAGTGTATTATGAATACATGTACCATTATAAGGAAAATTTAATTTGAAGGAAAAAATTAATAAAGAAACATGACAAAACATGAGAAATGTAATAACTCTTATGAAATTATTATATGGTAATGAGTGTACATAGGATGGATTAATGAAAGTTAATGGTGACTATATTCAGTGAAAAAAATAAGGGTAATATGATGTAGGTTAAAAAAATACTCCGTCATTTTTAAATGAGACCAAAAGGATATAACACTATAAGGAAACACGGATAATATGAGAATATAAAGAAATCCTTAAATGAGTGTGTGACAAAAAAAGAATGAAGAGGGGATTCTTGGGAGCTAGGGGAGACATGGAAGGATTATAAAGTGGTTGGATAGATTAATTAAATTTTTCAGTGATTTTGGGAGAACATAGGTGGGATAATGTTTGGGTTAATATATGAAATGCGTGGCTATTTCTTTAATATTTCAGAAACATAGGTTTTGGAATATATATAATTAAATATTAAAAACCAAAAACCTTACCATGGGGTTTTCCAATTGTGTTTTCTGAACAGATTATGAAAAAATTAATTTATAAGGCCAAAGGCCTACTATATTAAAATATTAGCCTTTCTTATGTGGAGGTTAGTCAAATTATTAGTGAAATGAATTTAAAATCAGAAAATATATTATACATTTTAAAGGAATCACTAAGGCTTTATAAAAGAAGTAAAACAAATATAAACTCACATTATTCTAAAGGTAAAACATATATTTATCCAGATATTCCATTTTATTTTTTTAGTACACCACAATTAGGATATTATGATTTCATAAAACACATTATATCTTCACATGGAATTTACTTTTTACCGAAAAATTCGGTTGTCTCAGAAAATTATGAAAAATTGACCTTTAGGTAATTTTTATGTCATGTTTCCGAAAATAATATTTATTTTATCTAAATAATTTTCAAAATATGTGAATTATTACTTTTAATTTGAAAACCTATATTTATTGAAAATTTATGGTTTTTGAAAAAAGCGCATTTTGACATTAATAAAAATTACATTTGGAGTTCTAAAAAATAATATCATCTTTTATATTTAAGAACGGTAATTTAATAATAATAATTTATTTAAATATTACTTATTTAATCATCATAATATATTTCTCAATTCAATTTGAATAACAACCAATAATACTATTTATTCTTTAAAGACAATAGTAAAAATAATGAATATTAATTATTCTATACAAAAATAATGTAAATAATCATAATGATTGGGTCCCCACAAATATACCTTTATTACACTAGAATATGTCCTTTGAGTTTGTTGTGTGAATATGGGGCTTTCAGGAGGCCAATTTGCAAATATGGTTTGGCCCCTGATATCGATGATATTTAACTTCTCCTATCAATGATTGATATCAAGATTATGTTTTTGGATCTCATCTTAGTATGAGTATAGGAGAAATCCTAAAAATTATATCTCTCTTGGAAGCCTTGATAAATGGGCTTCATAGGGAGTGATCCTACTGGATGAGTCCATCACCTCATTTTTCATTGTCGATGGGATGTGTTAATACCCTATATTTATACTAATTATGTGATCACTATTAAATTACTATATTATCAATAGTAAAATTACAAAATATTCATTCAAATCCAATTGGATAAAATAAAACAAATTGAGTGAATGTGTTTTCTATATATTTTTTTAGAATATAAGACATTCAGTAAAATCAAAAGGGAAATTTACTTTATTATAGTTTAGGTTGTTACAATCTTCCCCACGTAATAAATTTTCTCACCAAAATTTTCATTCCCCAAAATTAATGGGACAAGTGTTACTCTATTTCATCACCTCCCCCAATTCCCATGTCGCATCTTTAATATTTTGGTATCTCCATTTACGTTGACAGTGTTTATTTTCTTATTATATAGAAATTTTTCATTACGATACATGATCTTCACACCCTTATCCTCATTAGAGAGGTCATTCTGCAATGGAACCACCTCTATATTGAGTACATGAGAGGGGTTTGGTATGTAATTTATAATGATGGATACATAGAATACATCATGTACTTTATATAAGTTAGGTGGGAGTACTAGTCGATAGGCCACCAATCCAATGTGATAAAGGATCTAAAAAGGGCCAATATACCATGGACTATGATTTCCCTTCTTCCAAAATCCGGTTACTATCTTCCATGAAGATATTCAAAGGAATAATATTTCTCCTTCACCAAAGACCAGATCATGTCGATGATTGTTAGCATAGATTTTCTATCGACTATGACCAAGCTTGATGTGTTTCTGTATGGTCTTAAACTTCTCCACCATATCCTCAAAAATTTGATAACCATGCAGTATTCATTCGTAGACATCATCGCTATATGTAGTTGTTCTAAACCTTTTCCCATAAATGGTATAATAGGGAGACATTTGGATGCTTGAGTGGAAACTATTATTGTAAGTGGACTCATCCTGATGAATATGTTAGCCCCATCCTCCATTGAAGTACATTGAATATGATCTCAACATATCCTCAAGTGTATATATAGTTCTCTTATATTGGCCCTTAGTTTGAGGGTGATAGGTTGTGATAATGTTAAAGTCAGTATTCAGAGCATGATGGAGACTCATCCAGATCATAGAAGTAAATCATGGACCAATATCAAATACAATCAATAGTGGTAAACTATAAAACCTCACATCATCTATAATTTATATCAATGAAAGTTTATCAAATCATAAATCCAATGAAAAAAAAGTGAAGTTTGTAGTCTTTGTAAGATGAACCACCCCAACCCAAAAAAGAAATGTTATCTTTAGATGTATTTGGAAGCCTAGTAACAAAGTCGATGTTGATGTTTTCCAACTTTGTTCTAGGTATGGGTAATGGTAGAATCATCCCCATATATGTTTTCCATTCCACATACACTTGCTGACATATGAGAAATCTTGATGTATATTCTACGATCTCTTACTTCATATTTACCCAACAATAATATTCCTAGATATCTCGATGCATCTTTGTGCATCTAAGGTGGATATAGATGTTTGAGTTATGTACATAATCAAAATATCCCTTTTTAAATCAGGATATTATGATACACATAGTGTTGAACCAAATCATACAACACCTTCTTTATTAACATTTAACTCATATGATTTAATTTTCCTAAAAGTTTTGACAAATGAATTCCCACATCATATATTTGATCATCATTTAACATATTTATAACATAAGGCTGAGTAATAATTTTTAAAAAAATTAATGATTTTCCTTCCATTATGATTTCCAGCCCCATCCTCTTCAAGTCTAAGATGATCAGATCCTTCTCAATTTTTATTAATGAATGAGTTTCTGGATCATTTCAACATAAAATTTCATCCACATTTTTATCTTTCACTGAATTGTAGTTAATTGACTAGTAATTGTCTTTGATCAGCACTAACCATATATATTTGTTCATATTCAACTCTTTCTATGTGAATATATAATTCAGGATTTTGTGAACCGTATATATTTCACACTTCTCCCCAATAAGGTAATGTTGGAAAATAATCATACCAAAAAACACTACAAACAACTCCAAATAATGTGTGGGGTAGTTATTCTAATGGGCATTCAACATCCTTGATTCATAGGCACTGACTAGGTCATTTTCCAATAACACATATCCCAGGACATTCTTTGAACCATAACTGAATACACGAAAAGATATCCCCTTGTAGGTAGTGTGAGAATAGGAATTATGATAATCCTTCTGTTTAAACTAATTTAAACTCTCTTCGCATTCATCATTCCCTGAAAATATAACTACATTCCATGTTATATTGGTTTGAGGGTTTCATAGTAGTGAGAAATTTCTCGAATGTCAATGACAATGCTCATCTAATCCATGGAAACTACTAACATCTGTCAATAATGATGGAATCATCTATCCTTTAATTACATAAATCATTTAAGGATCCACATATAACCCATTTCTTGAGATTAAAATCCCCATGAAAGAGACTTCCTTTATGTAGAGCTCATATTTTTTGTACTTTAAATAATGAAATTCCATAGCACAATTCTTAAAAGCTCCTCATACACCTTCTTACTTTTGTATTATATAATAATATCATCAATAAATACTACCAATTTTTTTGAGGTAATCATTAAATACTCTATTCATCATGTCCATGAATATTTTTGGAGAATTCTTAAGTCCTAAATAATTACTACAAATTCGTTGTGCCCATACCTTCTACGAAAAGTTGTGTTGAGGATATCTTTGTTAAAAACCCTTGATAATATACCCACCCTAGATCCACCATAGTGAAATATTGTTATCCCCATCACTGATCAAACAAGTCATCAATTTTTGGAAAGCGATACTTGTTATTTATTGTTATTTTTTGAGCTCGTGATGACCAACACAAAGGTTCATTGACCCATCCTTCTTCTCGAATAAGATAATGGGTGCACCCATGGTGATGATGTTGGGAATATAAACCCTTTATCTATATTCTCATGTAGTTTTTTCAATGGATATTCAATTTTCATAGTAGACATTAAATATTGGGTATTTGATAAAAGAAATTCCCCAATTATGAGATCAATCATGAGTTCATCATCTCATATAAGAGGATGACCAGACAATTACTCATGAAACATATCAATGAATTTACTCACAACAGGAATATCTTTGAGGATGGATCCTTCTTTATTATTGATAATTTGATAAAGAAATTCATGATCATATGGATGTAATATTGAATATTGTGATGATATTATAAAAGGAGATTCATCCTACTCCAAACACTTGTATAGAATCAGGGGATGAGTTTCCATGTATAGCATGCTTTCCATCTCAAAACAATTTATTTGGGCTCTATATTGGAAAATATAATCCAAGAAAAAAATTGCATCAGATTCCACAAAGAGAAGTATGATGAGGATTGTCACGAATTTAAATCCAAAAATTTTGATAGAGGAGGAGTTATACATATGGGATGCTATAATTTCCCCATTTATTGTTCTCTGCAACCTCTCTACTTCCATGATTTCTGGTGGTGATTGGATCGTTATACTGAACATTAAGGATATAAAAGAATGCATATGACTAGAATAACAAATTTACATTTACAATTATTATATGAATATCTAGTATACATATCACTAATTTATTGTCGGGATTCACATTAGTGGAAGTGATGACAAAATGTCTGCCTTCCTTCCTTGATGATTGTTGGTTCCCTCGAAAAACCCTTGACATTGTTCATTAGTTTGAAAAATGATATGGTTCCTTATAGTTTAGGAAGGAACAATGCACTAAGGTCTTATTGAAGCATTCCTTTCCTCTATCACAATAGTCAGTTTTTCATTTTGACAGTCACTTCCTAGGTGAACTTCCTTACAACACCTAAAGCATTTCCATTTCGCCTTCAAGAAATTTTTAGGGTTATTCCTTCCACACCATTGTAAAGTGGGATGTTGAAGTTTCTTAGAAAAAATAGATCGTTCTATTGGACCAATGTAATTTGAATCCACCATTCACTTCTTATTCCTATGACACCCCTGGGACTCACCGCTCTATATTTTGACATTGAGGGCATGTCATGAAATTTCCTCACAACAATCATAGTGATAGATCACCTTAACATTATATATGAAATGTTGTATCCCACCAAATAAGCATTAAACCTTTTATTCAGGTGTAATGACAATTTCAGAGGAATATCTTTCAAGCCTTGTGATTTTTTCCTTATATACTCAGACGAATTTGCCATATTTTTTGTTTAGGGAATATAATTACCTTCCCATCTTATGTCGGAGGGTGTGGGGAAAATATTTATTGAAAAACCTTTTATATAAGTCCTTCCTAACCATTTCTATGATATCTTACTCATTCTTTGTATTTTTTATCAGTGTACACCATTGATCATCTCGACCCCCAATACAATTACCAACCATAAGATAATTCTCTTCTTTGGAGCATTGAAGGATGTAGAAAATCTTCTCAATGCATATGATCAATTGTTGGTGATCGAGGGATCTGATGGTCCATAGAAAGTAAGATCGCTATGTCTCGTGAAACTATTGATTGTGACATATTATTTCTTAGGGGTGTTTGGACATATTTATTGATCTATTAATATAATCAAAATATTAATTAACTAAGATTTTATCGTGACCAAGTTTGATATTCATGCCCCCATTGGACTGGGTATCTCATTAGGTTAGTCATTACATTGATTATTGCTTCATTTATTAGATTCATTCCTCCTATTACATTCTATTGGCAAGAATAAATGGAAAATCAGATGCAACTATTTTTAAACTATTTAACACATAAAGGGGAATCAAAAGACATAAAATGGATAACTGATAAATTACCTCTGTTTCCTTAACATATTATTTCTAGGCTTCAATATAAGTTATTCATGATCTTTTTCCTAACGTATATTATTAAGGATATTTTTTCATTAATAATTTTTATATTGATATTATGATTTTACCAAGGAATATCCCATAAGATTTTCACCCTATGAGTGCTTTAAGGCCTGCTTTTATGAACCAATTCATGGTTGAGTCTATCTCAAAGCGGTGTTTTCAGGGTTTTCCCCTAGATACATCTGTGCTAGAGCCAAATCATCTGGTTTGTATCTATATCAGGATTCATTTTCATGATAAACCATATAAACTATACTCACCATTATTTTGGGATGTATTTTCAAATATTGAGTCTTTTCCTTAAGTTTTTCACTAGATATTTCTAATCATAATCCCAAAAATAATTGAACATTCATCTAATACAAATTATAAAAATCCCATTCTTCTTAATATATTTATAAATATTTAATTACATAATATTACACATAATACAACCCGAAAGATCAATAATTCTACATTTATTGGGAATTTGGTACATTTCATATCAATAAGAAACATGAAATATCACATCATTAGTGAAAACATCCTTTACATGGAAACAACATTTCTTCATACATAACATTGCATAAGATAACATAAGGATTAATATAAGAAAGGAGTGACCTATAATCCATGTAAGGGAGTAAATAAGGTATAACATGAAGTTATTGATACATTTTTTTGATGACATATCAATGAGGTTTGAAGGAACATGAATCATAAATCCTGAGATAACACGATATTCATAACATTAAAATTTTTAAAAAATTAAAACAATGCATCATTGGTCGAGGCTCAACTACCAAGACATCCCAGTTGACAATGTCCCATAAAATAATCAGTTAAAATTCTATCCCAAAATAACATATCATTATACAAAACATTACCCAATGCATTGGAGTGCTATTTAATTCCAGTATCACCCTTCACTTTCATTTCATGCCCATGCTTTAGTGTCCCACAAAGATACTAAAACATGGATTAATTCTCTATAATAATTTATTCCACGATGAAGCAGTGTGGAATAAATACATATAATTCCTAAATACAAAGGTATATTTTTTTAAAAGTGGACACCCTTGATAAATAATGGAGACGGTATCCACTACACAATTGGTTTGGAATGGAAATTGGGGGTTCAATTTTGGCAGCCTAACGATATGGCATAAAAATTTATAAAGGGGTTAATTATAGAAAAAGGGGTCTATTATAATATATACATCTAATTTAAAGTAAAAGGACCATATGAATAAGTCACCCAACATATGTTAAATCTAAATTTATGCTGTAACATAATAAAGAAACTTGAAAAGGAGGATAAAGGAATAACTCTTATGAAATTTCACAATGGTAATAAGTGTAAATTGAAGGGTTTAATGAGTGGGAATGTGGTATATCATTAGTCAAACATAATAACGGATTTAAAGGGGCTGTGAAAAAATACCCCATTATATTTAAATGAAAATATATTTGTTTAAAAATATAAATAAACATTGATAAAAATTTAAATAGATTCAAACCCTCACATAAGTGTGTGATTTCAAAATCTTGGAGTGGGGATTACTAAAAGATTTTTCTCCATGGGAGGATTCTAGAGAGGTTAGGACAGTTGAAAGATGTGATATTAGGATTTTTAGTGAAGATTTGTGTGATACATGGTGATTTTATATAGGAAATGAGATATGAATTCTTTAATATTTGAGAAACTAAGGTTTTGGATTCTATATAATTAAATATTCTAAACTAAAAAACATCCCATGATTTTTTCACGTGGATTTTTACATATAGTTGTGGAAATATTTATATTAAGAAGGTCATGGGCCACTGATATTATGATTTTATCCTTTCATATGTGGAGGTGGGTCACATTATTAATGAAATGAATTTAAAATCATAAAATTTATTATACATTTTGGAGAATTCTCTAAGGCTTTATAAAATAATTCATGAAAAATATTAATTCATATTATTATAAAGGTAAAACTTATATTTAGATTAATTTCCCTCCTTATATCAATTATTACATTACTATTCGGTCATTATAATGTCATAAAACACATTATATATTTATATGGTATTTAATTTTTACCTAAAGATTCGACTATCTCATAAAATTATAAAATACTCACCATTGGAAAATTTATATGGCATGATTCCGAAAATAATATTAATTTTATCTTAATAATTTTCTAAATATGTTAATTTTGACTTTAAAAATGAAACCCATCATTTATTGAAAAGTGATGGGTTTCGACAAAACCTGTTTTTAAACCTTAATAAAAATTATATTTGGCCTCATAAAAAACTATATGATTATTTATATTTAATAAAAGTCATATAAAAATAATATTTTTAAAAAATATTATTTATAAACACATCATAATATATTTATTAATTTAATTTGAATATTAAATAAAAATATCATTTATTCTTTAAAAACAAAAATAAAAGTAAAAAATACACACTATTATATAAAAAATTATTCACATAATCATAATGATTGGGTTTTGATAGATATCAATTTATTACAGCTGCATAATCCCTAAGAGTAAGGTGTGTGGCGATGGGGCCTTCATGGGGATGATCAGTGAACATCGGTTGGGACATGATCTCGAAGAACATGAACTTCTCCCATTAATGTTTTCTCTCATAATTATGTTTTCGGATCAAAGCATGAGATTGGTCTTGGGGAAAGACTAGAAATATTATCTCTACTATATGATCTAATAAATGGGCTTCATATGGAACAATCGAACTAATTAAGGCCATCACCTCATTTTTGAGGAATAGATTTGTTGAAACCCTATAATTTTTCGTGTTATGTGATCAATATTCAATGGATATATTTTCATAGTAATGATATATAAAGTAAATTTAACTATAATTGTATTTAATAAAACAAATGTAGTGCATGTGTTTTCTATATCGATTTTAAAAATAATAATTAAATCAAAAGGGAAATTCAATTTATAATAGTTTGGGTAATCACAAGATTTTATTGTGTTCATAACTAAAAATAATAATATTCTTGAGTTTCATGCTCATGAAAATGAATTCTAATGATCCTGGACATAGGATATTATTTAAATCTCATGTTTCATTGTGATTTTCTCTTAATTATATTATTATCTTGGAATTTGTTTATAATACATGATTAATTATAAAATTGGATGAAAGATAATGATACTATTATTGTTTATATAGATTATAGAATTATTCTATGATAATTATTTATGAGGATATTGGGAAAATAATGATTCAACATGTTTGAAGGAGGAGAAACCCATTCTTATTTCATTTAATTTACATAGAGGTATATAAACCAGTTACAATGAATATTAAATGACTGAAAATGTTTATTTTCAAATTCAAAAAATACATTCTAGTTGGAATTATTGAACATGTATCCAATAAAAAATCTATTTTCTAAGAAGTAGATATATATATATATATATATTAGTTGATGAAAAAATGTGATTGTGTGAAGGAGAAGAAGTTTGAAACTAAACATATAATGAATATTTAGGTTTCAAGAGAGATACATGATACAATATATATCTAAATATCTTATTTGATATCGATGAATATATGTATACATCAATTTAGTGATATAATAATGTTTATGAAAAAAAGTTAAAGAATATGGGTTGTGAAAATATTGTTTTATATTGAAAAAGAATTATTTTATCTGTTCATGAATGGTAATGATCATTTTATTCTACGAAGAGATGATTTATGTGAATTTATATTTTTATAAAATCTAATTAAATCTCTATAAATTATATTTCAGAAGTTAATGTAGATTGTGAAATGATAAATTAGTACGTCAACAATAAATGAGAAGTATAAATTGGTAATTATCTTTATTTTTTATCCAACATTCTTTTAAACATTCTGGAGGACAAATATGATTAATTAGATGGGATGTTTCCTATATTTTTATGTAAAAAACATATGTTCATGAATAAACACTACAAAACTATACCTACGGGTTGATATAATAGGATCTTATATTCTCGGTGAAATTTCTATCATACTGAGGACTATAATTTTTTTTGAAAATTGAACAATATAATTATTTTTTTATAATTTTTCATGAAGTGTTTGGTGAATGATTAGAAATCTTAGGAGTTACAGAGATAAAAACATAATCATCAAATAATAATAAAATATTAAAAATTAATAAAAAATAAATGAAATATTATATTTTGGACAAAAACTTTCATTAACAACATCCTTCACACCATGTGTATAATATATCATGAAGCAATCATGTATAATAAAAATTCCCAGTAAAATTTAAAATACATCATAATATATCATATAATAAAATAGGCATGAATGATATGTAATAATAAATGTCAGTAAATAAAATATTTTTGTAACCACATAAGCTTGAAATTTATATTTCTCTAACTATGTTTATAGACACAACAAAAATACTTACTATTTTCAGAGAAATGGAATCCATAATGTCAAATATATATTTAATATCATCAAAACCTTTTCCAAGAAATCTTATATAAATCAGCATGGATTCGCCCATGTCATCATAAATTATTTTTTAGGAAAATGCTAAATACCCATGATAATTTTTCTCATCATACCTACTAATTCATCTAGGGGATTCATAAATTTGAACCCTACCTATAACTAAAAATAAACATTTCAATCCTCATTTATTGAATGAAAAATATTATTCATAATCATTATTACTGGTTATGAATAAATATCCATATTAAATCTTTAATATGAAATGTAAATATAAAAAATTTGATTGAATAAAATTCATACTATGAATAATTAACATAAAATAAGATACTGAAGAGGGTATAAAATTATAAAAATAAAGATTTTATATTGAATATATCATTCATACTTGAGGTAAAAAATATTAATGATATAAATAATTTCAATAGAATGATGGAGAGTTATAGAGAGAACAACAATAAAGAGTTGATGGTCATAGAAATTATATGTGGAAAATTAGGTATAAACCAAAAACAAGTAACATATACATTGTTACTAACTATTTATAAAAAATAAAAGCTTATTTGTAATGTTGTTTCTTTTGGAAATGAATTAGGATAATGTAAGTGAAAAAAACAATTGTAATTTTTTCTTAAAAATGATGATAAATTTTACTTCTAAAAATATCATTCCACTTCAACATAGCCTATAAATAATTTTTTAGATACAATTATATTATTGATGTCTTGAAAATAATCTATCCATATGTAAATTGTTTTTGATTAAAAGATAAAAATAATATTATGTTCTCTTCAAATTTGTTATAAAAAAAATAATTTCTATTGATATAATAAAATTACAATACTAATAGTTGTTTTATTAAATTAGAATAAAAAATTTAATGGAAGGGAAATAATAAACATTAGTAATGATCTTAAGAGATTTCTTTCATGGTAAAAACGTTAATGAAAATTCATTGATAACTTTTATAATGAATTTGTAAAATATGAATTTGGATGACATTAATAGTATTAAATTTAATATTTTGAATATAGTTTCAAAGATAGTATATATTGATATTAATATTTCATGATATAGTAAATAAATCAGTCTTTAAAAAATTAATATAGATCTACAAGAATAATATTCCAACTCCAAAAATAGTAATCAAGGTCGTCTTTTCATATAAACTATATTTTATGAAATTTTGTGAAGAAAACTAAGGTGGAGTTGAATGAATAGAAAAATATACAATAAAAACTAAAAGAGAATAATATATTTTGTTTTTCAAAGATAATAACATAGAATTCCCAAAATTTAAATTCAATAATAACCAACCTTGATAAATGGGAAGATATTAATTTAAACACTTACAACTTTGGTAAATATTGAATTAAACCCAATTGAATGAGAAAACTAAATATTAACGGATATATAAAATTAATAAATAAGAAATCATGATATAATCTAAAAATATGTTATAATTAAAAGATATAGATTATTATTGTCTCATAATATAATTCACTTCCCAATAGATAAAATATTGACATGATAAACCCTTAGAATGATGTAATTGTTGAATCCAAATCCATTAAAGAGAATGAAAATACTATAATTCAATAAATAAAATTAATTTAATGAAATATTGTTGGAATATAAATTCATGGTGATGTATGTACACAATAGAAAATAAATTTTGTTATTTAATGTTAAACAAGTATCAATAAATTGATCTAGAGAAAAGTAAAACCATACAATGTTCATAACATTTTAAATAAAGATAAATTTATGAATTAATGGTGTGATAATATATATCTAAGAAAAAAAAGAATATGAAACCATCATACATCATAACAAACATATTATTTCCAAAATGTAGTCAATGGGGAGCTAATATGACCCATAGAAAAGAAATGGATTTAATAATCCACTTACCTTGGTCATCCACAATTTCATATGTTCTCTATAATCCGGGTATAACATGTTTAAAGTTATTATAAATAAATATCATAGACTTATTTTTTTATCAGATACCCATAAAATGTAGTTTTTTACCAATTTAGTAATTATTCTTTTCTAAAATCAATTTTTTTATCATTATTTGTTTTTTCAAGAATTTTCTAAGTTGGGTGTTCTGATCCATTCAAATTATCCTTGGATTTTTTATATCTAAATACTTCATGATGTTTTTGAATAATTTAAGAGAGTTTTATTGAAATATTTCTTCTTTCCAATAGTCAGTTCATGAATCTTATGGAGACATGTTTTATAGAATGCTTGAAAATAATATATTTTAGAAACATTTCTTCCCTGAGAGAAATACTTTTATTAAATAATAATCATATTTATATGCCCATTTTATAATCCTAAATTAAAATTATATTATCTTATGTTATATAATATTCCAATTATATTTAATTAATCAATCATTCAGTAAATAAACATTATAATATTGTTCATGTAGGTGGTAAAATTTACCCAAACTACAGAACGTTATAACTACTGAATGAGTTGGAAGATGATTTTTCCTATTGATGATATCACGTTAATTTAATCCACATGGTTTAGATTTTTTTAAATTTTTAAATAAATTTATGATGAGTTGATTGGTAATATGTTGGATAATAATTGATATGTTTATGTCATTCATATACTCTTTAGTATTTTAATGATCTTATTTTTGTATTTAAATGTATAATATTTTCAATTTTGGATTAATTTAAATTTTATTGTGATTTATGGATGGAATGAAATGATATTTGTAAAATCAATGAACTTGGATAGAAATATGATCCGAATGGCACTTTTCACCATGATGAATGCGAAAAGATGTGGCATAAGATTTTTTAAGACAAAGGGGATCTGGAAAACTCATGTCGAATGATTGCACACTATGTAATTCAATTACACATCATGACTATTGAAAAATGAAATTTCTGAAAAGGACAAGTGATCCTGAGTTTTAATGCACTGAACAGAAGTTACATGTTTTGATTCCCAGTTACACATCATGAAAGGTGTCAAATTGCATACGATAATCACGTTAGATTAACACATAGAGGAAACATGGATATGGATTACATGATGTGCATCCTAGTTACAAGTCATGAAGTTTTTGGTGAGAAAAAATCTTAATATGACATGCATTGAGTCTGTTGATAGTAATTCCTATAAATACAAGCCTCGACCACCCTTCCATGGTACTCTTGGACCTGATATAGCTAGTGAAACACCAATAGAGTTTACAGAACATGGGATAATGATCTAGGGTTCCCACTTCAATGTTGTAATTCATAGTCTTCATTCATAGGGTACACATGTTGGGCATTCTCATCATTCATAGTTTGAGCGAGTAGGATCATTAATTCTATGAGATCTGATTATAGAGGTATGTTATTCATATGGATTATTATCTACTTTATATTATTTTGTTGGACTTCAATAACCATTTATTCAAATCAAAATATCTTTCTTTTCATATTGTATGACCATTAATACATTTTAAAGAGTATTATTTTATTCCACAAATTAATTATCATACTATTCACATGAACATTATGAAATCTTGGTTAGTAATGTATATACAATGTTTTTTTCACCTATCACAATGATTGAATCTTGTATATAACAAGTACAACAGTCTAACCATGGGATTTGTGAAAGATACCTATAAAAATGATAAATTTTGAATTAATTTCTACATAAAATATAAATAAATATATTTTCAATTTAATATATAATACTCAAACATGAAAATCACTAAACGTAGGATGTATCAAATCTTAATTTCAACTGTAATCTTTTCTATTACTATTTATTTATTTTAAAACATTCAATCAATTTCAATTACTTCTTCATAATAAATTTAGAACATAAAATTTTTCCATGTGGGTTAGATACAATAACATTACTTGTACTAAATTTGTAGTTAGTGTTTCTGAGTTTAATAAATTATAAAAATTTATAGCCATATAGGAATTGATGATATACGGTATGTTGTCTATAATCATTTAGAATAATTCACTTACGTTTAGATATTAAATACTCTCTTGAAGGAACTCGTTGAAATGAGAGGATTTGGGAATCTAATTGGGACCATAAGGTCATGACATGATATTTTCATGTCGGGTATAGAAATATCGTATATTAGAAGGTAGAGTTTTTATTTTGGTAATAGAACTGAAGTGGTGTTGGATGGATCATTCATTAAGAATAAGGAGTTTCAAATTTGGATATACCTTTTTATAAAAATAAAAGGGCTGACATTTTAAAATAAAGGGGATCTAAATTTACAAATATTAATGATTTGATATTGAAATCAAGAATCAAATTATCCAATAATTCAGTGATATTTTTCTAGGTTATTTTTTCCCTATATCATTGTTTTATCCTCTTGATAACCATTAAATCCATTATCGTGGTGACATTAATTTACCTTGGAAACATATTTTATGACCACAACTGAATTAGACCATATTACCTAATTTGAGTATAATAATTAAAATTATGAAAATAAATTTAAACAACTCAATTTTGAATGGATGTAAATATTAATAGTTAAATAATAATAGTAAATGAATGGAAAAAATAATTAAAAATTATTTTTATGAATTATAATGAATTTTAAACAATACCATATTTATTACTGATTCCCATAATAATAATAGGTCGATATTAGAAAAAATATATGTTTTTTGACATTCAATATGAGACCAATCTGAATGGTTAATTCTGAATAAATATTTCAAGGGGAAGGAAATAAATAGATTTTTATTAGAATAAAATATAACATATTATCAGAAATTCTTATCAATCACGATCTTACCCTAAAACTAACACATCTGTATACAAAATTTCCCTACAATCCTACATATTTTCCTTTAGTCATCCAATAACCATGAACCATTATAAAATAGTTAAAAATTATAAAAACTATTTTAAAAATAATGATACCAAACCAGTAGGATCATGACATAAAAATACGAAACAAACTAGTAGAATATCTCAAACTGGGGGTGTTACATTATACGCAAAATTGGACTTTACATCCTGAAGGGGGAATGGGGGGTTAAAAAAATTATGGCATCTCTCTATTATAGTGCTCCATAATTTCAATACCTTTTTGTACATTCAACTGTCCTACCATAATAAATTTTTCAATGAGATATATCTTCCTCATAAGACATTGTCTTATCCATATAAAATATTAATCTTTGAATGAATTCATTTAAAATTTACATCAATTATAACATGAAACAAACTAAGCACATGAGTGTAGTTAGGGATAATAAATATTAAATTGAGATATATAGAAGACAACTTAAAATTTACTAAATCATATTTCTAAAGATAAATGATATGAAACATAATTGATACACTCAACATTTTCAAATTGTAAAACATAACAAGTATCTAGTTTCTCATACAACCTAGAAGATGGTGATCAAACCTCAGAGAAGCAAAAAAAATACATTATATCCCACCTCAAAATATATAGGTATATAATGATAACCCTTATAGGATATATGATTTCTATGAGCCCCGATTATTTTTTTCCTACACAAATGATTTTTATCGGTAGTCTCATGCACAAGATATTGTCTAATTAATGAATTCTGACAAGATTTTACATAATAATAGGAAAAAAGATATGTGTAACATCCAAATATCTATAGAAAACTCCCTAGTGTTTGGTTTGTGTTTTCTACATGATATTAATCAATGCTCTAGGTATTATCTTGGTCTTCTACTAGCATTGAGGGTTGAAGGTGTTCTCATGGTGACTTCATACCCCCATATAAAATACTAAATATGGAAAATTCAAATAATAATCCATAATAATAATCACAATAATAGATAAAATAATTATAATCAGGTTATATCAGATGAATATTGAATAATACATCCACACATCCTTAAAAATTTCTTATTATGATAATAAAATATATTAATTGTATATAATATATTATTTAATAGGTAGAGATTCTATATTATATGATACTCATATCATAATTTTTTAAACTAAATGATTTCATTCTTCTTGAGAACCAATCTCAATAATCTACACAACCTAATCATGTAATAAACCAGGGAGTCTCTGTTAAAAAAAATTGAATTTTTCCTTATATAGATTATTTCTGATAATCAACACGGAATCCTAAATAACGTACATAATATAAAATGTATTGTAGTTTACCAAAATGTTATATTATAAAAAAATTGATTAATAAAAATTATATAATAAACACAATAAAGGCATTTGTTCTAATGTCCCACCTATGATCAACAATACCTTATTTGGATAATGTTTAATGTATCTATAAACATCACATTTTCATAATTGGATACATGTCATTACATAGAGCACAATTATAAGTATACAAACATTTATTATTACAAACATATGAAGGAAACCCACACGAATCATCTCTTATATATATACACCAATCCACTTGGAGATCAAACCCCTTTGGTAATTTCATGATTTGAATATTCGAGGGGAAGAGAACCCCACATGGAATCTAAAATATCAGTCTCTATGAAAAGGTTTCTCTCCCTATAATATCTTGTATCACATGATAGGGGAGAGGTATATTCATAGGGAATTTCTTTTATCATGTTAGAGGTATTTTAATCCTACTCGGTGTTATCTCATACTACAGGTTTGGGGGAATTGTTTTCCATCAATGATTCATAAATATGATTACTATGTAAAAAACATTCCAAATGATAATTTATCATGCCACACATGAATGTAAATGATTTCACCACCCATGAATTCATAATAAATTTAGAGTAAAAGTAATCCCAACTTGTAATATTATATATTCCTCTTAAGGGAATGGATGCCCAAATAGTAGTATCTTATATCACTCATTATGAGGAATGGTTACCCCTTAAAGAAATATTTATATTAAAATTGGTAGAAAAGTTCCCCCATGAGTAATATGTCATGTAAGACATTGCTAATTATCCTTACGACACCAATTCAACTCAACCAAAAACTCTTACATATATGAATATAAAGGATCCTATGACAAGGAAATCTATGGTCATCAATTTAATATTATATTAACCCCATTTTGGTAATTATCTAAATTCATACAAATTTATCCACAAGACCTATACCATCAGTGGATGAAGCATCACCAAGGACTGATGGTCATTTTTTTGGTAGGATAATTCTGGAAGAAATTTTATTATGGGTGGTGAATAAATCGTTATTAAAAAAACGTGAGTTATTAAAATAAGAACAAAATTATGTGGATGATGATAATTAAAAGGGCAAAAAAAGTCAATATGTTTAATATTTTATGAGTATATAGAGAATGATAAAATTTAATAGCCATGGAATTTTTATAGGGGTTTAGTCCACAATTAAAATTTTCTAGGATTCATACCCCATATGATGGAGTGCATAATTCATTATGAAATAGTGGTAGAATATTATAATTATATAACTCTATAGCCTAACATTTATAATGATATTAATCTAGACATATAACTATGTGAGTATTAACTATTATCCTATCTAGTGTCTTGTGGGAGCAGGAATTTCGAAATATTTTCTATAGACTAATCCCCCAACCTATGTGTAGTACAGTTTAGGTGGGTGATAAAAAGTAATATATCATCTTTTAATAATTTAGTTGAACTTTTAATATTTTTCAGGTAGTGGAAATGATGAGACTAACATTTTTTAGGTTATTAAATATGATGGAATTATTTTTAGCAGTTTTACAATTTGTTTGAGGAAAGATATAAATACTATAAAAACCACCCTCCTAAATTGTACTAAAATAAAATGAAAACAATTAAATAGTAGTAAATGTTTAGTTAGTGTAGGATAATTATTTCAAATTCTTATAAATATTGTTACAATTCTACTCAAGGTATTCAAATAATCTTAGATTTCTTCTCCTTAATGTGAATGAATTCGAATATGGGTTTTCGCACCATGGGAGCTCTTCAATAGATGAATTAAATTTTAAAATGGTAATTTATTTTCAATATGATTGTAAAATCTTTGTATGAATCATTTTAAATGTTTTGCGTCATAAAATATCTTCAATTGTTCCTTCTATCCTTTATATAGAATACTATTTTTAATACACACTCTATTAAAAAATTCAAACAATTAATAATAATAATAACCATGTTAACCAGAAATCTCATCGATATGAAATAGTGTATTGTAATATTCAAGAAATTAAAAAAAACATAAATAAATAATTTGACCAATTTTAAATATGATAATAAAATTTAAATTATAATGTTTAAAATCACTTCATAATACTGATTGAGATAAATCAAAACCATCTTTATTGTGTAAACAATTCATCAAAATACAATATATATAATAACAAAATTTCCATCCATTAAATATTATAGCAATACATTGAAAACATTTTACAATATTAAGATATTATTAACAAACATATAATAACATGAATTTAAGTAATATAAAATATAAAATGATGAAAAAAATATGTTATATTTATTAATGAATCATGAATAATAAATTCAATTAATAATTAAAACAAGGTTTAATATTTTCAAAAGTAATTTAAATAGAATAAAAATGATTAAAAATTAATAAAAAACAATGAACACATTTAAAACTTTTGTTATATACATACCGAAAATAAAATATTTATTTTATGGACAATAGATGTTGTTAAATTTTATAGTAAATTTAGATTGAAATTTATATATTGTATAAGAATTATAGAACATATATTTTTCGGTTCATGGTATAAATATATGGTTCTTTTTCGTGACTCATAGTCACCGATCTTATCCACGATCTTAGCTTTTTACTCATGGTATCACCACCATGCTAACATGAAAATATACCCATATGGAAATATGTTATTGTAATTTAATAGTTATAGGTTGGAAACAATCATCAATTATTGGTGGTAATTCAAAATTTTCATAATATTGGTGTTCCGTTCTCATAAATAATTTGATTTCATAAAGAAAAAACCATACGAAGAATAAATATGATGTTCAACTATGTCATTTGTCATGAAATATTGGTGTCATGAAGAGGAAGACCTTCCTCTATGGAGATGAAATATTTAAAGAATACATGATACTTAGAAACGTTGAAAAGTGTGATTCTATGTGAATAAGTGTAATAAAAAATGGGAGCATGCTGGTGTCATAATAATGAGGGTATACTTCAATGAAGTTATAAAAGTGTTTTAATTGAGGTTTTTCATAGTTAAATATATATCATTTCTAACATGAATTATGGTTTATGTTTCACATTTGGAGACTATGTTTTACATTGTAAAAACATATATACAAGGTGGGAGTTATAACAAGGGAGAAATTGATTCTTTGAAGTAAAAATTACTATCAAATACATGTGTAGAGATGAAAATACTCTAAACATGACATTGAAACATGAAAAATGAAAAATATTTAACAAAAATTACAATAATAAATATTATTTTAAAAAATTAATATATATATATTAAGAAAACATATTAAAATCTACATTTCAAAATTCATGAGTTATAGGGATTTCTTAAGGGACCACAAATCTCAAACATGATGTTATCATCCTCCATAAGAAACACCCTTCCATAGTAAAGTCCAATGGAGATAATTTCATCTATTGAGCCCTTATATCAATCCAAAACATTAAAAAATAAATATTTATTCCAATTATAATTGTTTTTAAAATTAATACAGTGGTATAATTTCCTAAAACTCCCCCATATGTCCCACTACACTCAAACTGTGACCAACTACACTCGGATGGTCCATGTTATTCCCCAAACACTATAATTTGAAAAAATACAGTCATTTCAAAAAAATTTAACAATAATATATTAATAAAATAACATATCTCACAAAAATATTAGTTGATATTATATTTTTAAATGATGGAAAAATAAAATAATGAACACACCTAGAAAAACCGCAGTAAAGTTTCAATAAATAACCCATCTCTAAGGGGGTAAACATAAGAACCCATACATTTCATAAAAAAATACTACACCCTATTAGGTGAATATTCAGTACACATTTTTATGATCCATTCCAAAACCATAATTTTCTTGTGTTTTCTAGAGCATGGATACATAAAAATATGTTCTAGCACACTTCCTTTATAAAATTTTAGTGGGTTGCACACTACCTCTCTCAAAAAACTATCATTAACACCGCCTAGATAACAATTTTTTAAATGAATTTAAGGTCTCTTTAATAAATTTTGAATTTAAGTATCAGACCCTTTTTATAGTATGTCTCTTCATTCACAATAGTCATAAATTGATGCACTAAAAATCAATATTCCTTTTATCCATATGTTCAAAACTACTATTCATGAAGCTCCCAACCATCATGAAATCCCCTATATGATTGAAACATAATAAAGTGTAAAAAACAAACTTTCATTATTCTGTCGACCTTCATGATGATCACGGACGTCATGATCTACAAGCCACTAAAACCCTCTTTGTCATCATGAAACTCCTAGTCATCATGAAACTCCACATTATTATAATAATTAGTATTAGGTATGTATTTACTAGACCTTTTGTAATGTTTATTATTAGGAAGAGTTTCTAATTTGTAGACATACAAACCATCATGAATTAATATTGATTTACCCTTTCCTAATATTCTATCAAACACAAATAATTTCTATGACCACTTATTTATTGAAACCGTCATTCTAGACATTTTTTGTAGTCCTCCAATTTTATGTTTTTCAAGATCCTTGTCATCAAAAATATTGAGTGAAAATATAATCAATCTTGAATATTTTTATATTCATGTATATATCCTCATCCCATTTCCCATTTTTGAAGCATCAGACCATCATGAAACCAGATTACATAGTGAAGATCCACAACATTGTGAAACATCAATCACCATTAAATCGACACCTTCAACATATATATGAATAGTTAGTCATGGAACACTAGAATTCACAATTTTTGGTATTCCTTCTTGATTTTGAGATCCAAAAATAAATAGTAATTGTGATGTGATTCCACCATCAACATTGAACCCATCTGCACTATAAGATTAATTTATATGCAATATCCTGGTCATCCATCACGTGGATTGAAAACACACACAAAACATACTACAATAATATGGGTATCTAATACCCATGGTGATAAAGGACTATGGAATAAGAAAATTTACTACCAAATCAATTTCACTACTCATTGAAGTTACCCCCCCCCACCCCCACTCCGCAGTTTACCATAACCCCCACATCATCCTCCTCTTCTCGTAATGACCAACATATAACAATTTTTTGTGATCATACTCCTATGTGGCTTCATCCTAACCTCACCATGATCATCCTCCACTGTCTCAACAACCTCACATCTTAGCTGATTCTTCTCTAATGCAGATTCTCCACCACCACCTCAAATGTGCCTCTTATTATGCTCTAATGTGGACTCCCCTCCTCCTCATCCAATGTGTCTCTCATTTTGGAACCCCACATTTCCAAGATATTACTTCATGGACGTGTCTATAACATGGATTCAATGTGTCTCATACATGACATTTACATATCCAGTGCACCTAATTTGATTCTCCACCATTGATGCATCCTTCACCAATTATTCTAATACAATGTGGGGGAGGTAACTTCTTGTTTTCTCAGTCAAACCAACCCATAACCTCTTGACCGTTATATTCCTATGATTTATCTATAACCACATTATTTGATCCCTAAAAATATACACCCTTATTCAATTTTTCATGAGAAAAATCTTCCTCATGGTCTACTTTACCCACTAGGTATCCTTTGATTTTCAACCCCAATATTGAATTTTGGTCTATCCATTTCCATTATATCAATCAGTTGTTTAATTTATTCTAATATTTATTTTCATATACATTTTCAGATGGGTTTCAAAGTATTTTTTTACACCAAATTGGATTATGCATTTACTTACATTTAATATATTATGATGTCGATGGTTTCATCTGATGCGCTTCTCAGATTATATTATGTAACTCCATTATATTTTCTATTATTTTAGTATGATTATTTTCTGAATTTAAATCTCAAATGTATTAATAATGTACACTATGTTACTCGTATTGAAGGGGACGATTAGAATACCTCTCATCACTATCTTCCAAACCATTTAATCAATTCCATTGAATAAGTATTCATCTCTAAAACCTATTTCTGTGTCACTGTCACAGTATAAACCAAAAATTTTGGTATGATTTTATAATTATTTATTACTATTTTTCGTGGTGAATATAAATATAAAAAATTATCATTTAGTGTATTTTTTGTTACTGGGACACATTTTCAGAATATGTTTTTAAAATCTATACACAGTGGGGGGGGGGGAGGGGTTGTAAATACATTTCTCTAAATGATAAATAATACAATATTATAATATTATTTTCCACATTCTCCACTTTACATTTTGTTTCTTACACTTTCTGTTTTTTCAAACTGAAAACCATTAATACACTTAAAAAAAATTATCACGTTGAAAATTGGAATTTTTTTCTGAATACATAATTTCATCCTGTATACAAATATGGCATTTGATTATTTTTCTAATGAACATTGAAAAATATCTATAAAATCATGCATGTTTTGATAGGAATCTATAGTGTCTATAGAAGTTTGTATTGTTTTCTACATAGTGAAGCATTTAAATTATGAAATTATAAGAAAGAACTCACTTTTATAATTATCTTACATAAATTAATGGTTGTTACTCATAGATGAATGCTGATTTATATATCATTATTTGAAACTATTACAGTTTGTTCCTGCACATATTTTATGTTGGGACTTTTTAATGTATTTAAATAATATGATATCTATATGATATCTATATTATGAATGGATGATCTATTTAACAATTTATGAACACCACTAGAAGTCGACTATCAATGGTTTACCAGGGGTGTTGTTTTCAAATTTATTAAGAAGTCCTTAAATGAGATAGTTCCCAAAACACAATACCATTATACAATGAAATGATAGTGGTTTGTACTTCTGATGTTATTTTTATTGGATTTCACATATCTCTAGTGAATGGAAATATATTTTTCTTAATTTTTTGATAGTATTTCTTTATAAGAAATCAAGAGTTTGGAGAGAAATGGTGTAATTTTTCACTTGCATGTTATTCATGGCTCAGTTATAATCTAAGAAAAATTAATAAAAAAAAATCTTAATAAATTATTTTTATTGGAATTCTCATTATGTGGTTATTTAAATTCACATGTGTTTAGAAATGTGTATCCACTTGAAATAAAACATGGAATGCAGGGTATGATTTTCATTCCTTCAATTGGATTTTTGAAGTGAGGTGGTGATGCACTTATTCTCTAACATGTTGTTTTTGGTTCAATTCACTTTTAATTTTTCAAAACAATTTATTAAATAACAAATTCTTATTTTTGGACTTCTCATTGTGAATGTCATTGAATTAATATTAGATTGGGGAGGGAAGAAACATAACTTCTCATGTGGTAGGTAGGTGATTTTATTTTGGTATTATATTAGACATTTTGAGTTATATGGTTTTCAAAATCATATATGGTTTGTTGTTTTTGGTTCAATTAATCTCTTATAAAATTTGAAAAACAATTATTCATGTAACAGTTTCCAAAATCACACATTATAGTTATGAAATCATGTCATAATGACCATTATGAAAACAATTATTCTAATTTAATTAGTTTAAATTATTTTAAATTTAATTTTTTTATTTCGTTGTTTAAACTACATATAAATACGTTTTTAATTGTAATTTGGTTAACATAATATTTTTATTCTTCTTTTTTCGGTAAATTATTTTTTAAAATATTTTATTATCAATGACGTTTTTCAGAATGTATTAATGTTTTTATGTTATACTGTGTATATAAAAACATAAATCTATAGATTTTTGACATTATTTATACTTCTGTGATGGTACATTAGACATATAAATCTATATTGGAAAATATTATTAACATATATGAATATGACTATAAAATTTTGGTGGATAATTTAATGATTATGATGAAATTATTTTGTCATCTAAAAAAAATTTATAACATGTTTATTTATTAATTAAATAATAGATTAAATAATGTGGCCAGATTTATGTGAAGTGTTATAGATTATATTATATGAAATTATATTATATAATTAATTTAATTGACATTACATCCCTATTTAATTTCAAATGTCTTTTTGATTAAATATAGATACTTAAAAACAATCACTACAACTGACCTTCAATTAAAATCAGTTTCTTATGAAATGGAAAACAAAAATTTTATAAATAAATTTTTATCTAATGTTTAATGGAAAATATAATTTTAAGGATTAATTAATAGTAGAATCAAATTCTATGATATAATTTCTATTCAGTAAACTCAAGATAAGATAGGTAAGGATAAAAATAAATTTTTCTCTAAATAGTATTAGGAATGAAATTTTAACTAATCTTCAAACCATGTGTTCCAATATTGATAAATAAAACAAATCCTTCTAATGGATGGATTTTATGAATCTTGAAAGGATAAAATTCTAAATAAACTATTTAATATTAAATGGAATAGATATTATGTCCAAGGATAATGGTATTGATAATGATGACTCATGGATATAGAAGAAATTATATTATAATAGATTTATATAGGATTATATTTTATAATTTCTTTATCCAAATCATGCAATATACATTTTATGTTAATTAGAGGATAACTCTTATTTTTTTTAATATGAGTCTGACCTTGATTATTCTTTAGAGGACATTAATAAAAATATATCTATAGGAAATAAATATATTTATTTTACCTAGGAATATGACATTGTGATATTAAAAAAAGTGGAAGAGATGAATGGTGTAGATGATAAACTGGGACTGATGAATGATCGTAAATAGTATGAAATTTTAATTGATTAGGATGATAATATTGGATAAAAGGTAAAAAAACTAAATTCTTGAATAGAAAAACACAATTATTAAGGTTGATAATATAATATTTACAAGTACAATTTGATTCAAATATAATGGTTATTAAAGATAAAAGAAACTCAATAATTAATTCACATTATCTAATTTTGTGATGTGTTATATATGTGCAGGAACATGAAAAGTGGAGTGTATAATTAAATTGGAAGGATGAATATAATAAAAATAAATGATCCAGAGTGATAGGGTACAATATATATGATATGACCCTTATAATACTCTATACACTAATGATACAACTGAGAACAATATTTCTTTGAAATTAGAAGTGAATTATGATAAGAAAATATATTGAGTTTGTAAGTAGTCTAATTTATCACTAATCATGCTTTTATATTATGTAATGTCTTGGAAGATTAAGAGTGTGTGTAGGGAGTCTCTAATATTTAAAATCAAGTATTCATCAAAACAATTGATGACATATAGTTAAAATATTTTCTCGATAACATTTTATATATAGTGAATATAATCTTATGAAAAATCATTTCTTAAGAGGTGTTGGAAAAACAATTCAAGAAAGATATTTTACACTAATGCTTCTATTGAGTAACAATTTAGATAAACATTGGAATATTTTGAATAATAATTATTTTAATAACTATTATTTTAATAATGATTTTTTATACACATTATATGGGAAAATGTTCATAATTGTCTTTATAAATAACATATGGAGTTACCTTTTTAAAAAAACTGAAGAAAAGAAAATGTCATGCAGTTGATCATGCAGATTAATTTGAATTAAATAAAAATATTAGTTTGGGAAAATAGAATTCTGATATTTTATATTCCCCACATATAGATGAAAAAATTAATCTATTGATAAATTTAAATTATAATGTTAATTAAAAAGTTATGTTTATTAATGATGGTTTATAAAATAATGGATTTGTTTAGAGCTAAAGTGGAATCGTTAGTAATATAATACAAACTATGGTTATCTACAATGCTATTACATGGTACCACAAGAAGAAGGTGGATTAAAATGAAATATATATCTATATAAAAATATAAATCTATATTGTATTTATTCTCTACTAGGGTATAAAATTTAACTTTTTAACTAACTTATAAAATGAAAACAACAATTATGTATGTATGTGTCTTTCATAGTAAGATATATATTGCAAATATGGATGTGAATTAAAGATTGTATAGAAATAACAAGATGATGTTATATTTCATACAGATTCAAATAGAATGATGGGTTATTTGTTTTTTGATAATATTATCAATAAAATTTTGGAAATTATATTTTAAATAATAGAAATTAAATAGAAATGAATATATGATATAATAATTGAAGATAATAAAGGAAAAATAGAATCATTACAAGATCCAAGAGAGTAACTCAGTTTCAGTGATGACTATATCATTGATTTTTTGGGGAATATCATATAGAAAAATACATCTACATTTCAGTTACACCTAAAATATTTACTAGAACAAAACATATTGATGAAGATTCATTTTTGTAGAAAAATTTACTATACTATAAACTAGAAAGATGTAGAGAATAAAAATCAATAACCTCTAATTTTTGACATTCGTAAAAAATAATTTATTAAGAATTAAATGATTAAAGTTAGATAAAATATCTGAATATGGAGTAAAATTAGAGAGAAAATATTTACACATTTAAATTTGTACCACAAATTTTACATGAAAATATCATATTCACCAAAAAAGTATTCAAAAATAATCATAATGAAATTAGATAATAGATAAAATTGATCATACAAATTTTATAATACTGATGTTAATTGATTGATATGGTTTTTGTAGATGAAATATTTTCATCAGTTCATTTTATTTAGTTCAAAAAATTGGTTCTTAAAAAATTTATATAGTTAATATTATGTTATATTTAATGTATAAGAACTATTCCTATCTTAATGTTGTTTCTTATAGATGTTTTAATTGGGAAACCATCATTATTTGAAATAAATTATGATGATTGTAAATTTTTAATGTTTAATAATTATTTTTATGGATCAACAAAAGTAAATATACCATAGTACTCATGGATTTATTATTTTAAATTTTTTTTGTTTACTAGCGGAGGAGTTGACTATTATCACTACATTAATTTGAATAGTTATATTCAAATGTTAGTTTAGTTTTATAAAATTTGAAAAAAACATTGTAGATATGATAAGTGATGTATTTATAATGATTTGTTCTCTTATGAAAAAAGATTTTGAGATTTCATTCAAATTAAAACTGAATATATTCTTTGGTTTGTATATTTTTCATAACTAAAATAGAAGATTTATACCATTGTGTATGTATTCTATGAAGATTTTAAAATAGTTAAAAAATTTTATTGTGTGTCAGTTGTAACTTTTATTACTAACATAAATTTTTTATGAATTATACGGTTATAATTATAGATATTTATACTAGATAAATAAGAGAAATTATAAAATCCCTATAATTAAATACATTGAGTCTGGGTATATTTTTGAAACCTTTTTTTGATTCATGGTATGAATGTCAATCAATATAAAATATCATGGTTTTAGTAAACTGAATTCTTTGGTATAGTATAGGAATAATGGAATCTTAATTGTATTACACTAAATATTTTATTAAAAAATCATATACATTGCTAATGTTGGTAGGGAAAATTCAATATTCTAAAGTTATTATAATTTATGGGGAGAATTTATTATGGTCAAAAACTATGCCTGATGGATATTAAAGAAAAATTAATGTATCTTTTTTGAGTAGAAAATTAAAAATATTTCTTTTTGGAACGATACAAGAAAAATTTATTGAACCACCCCATTGAGTAAGTGACCACCAACTAGAAATATAAAATTTCTAAATGATTAATCCAACCACGATAAAAAAAATTATATAACCATTACTCTTAAATTAATAAATAAGACCTTCTATAAATTTTTGAGAGATTAACCATTATAATATCTGATCCATCATTATGGAATAATAATTGTTGATTATCATTTTATTTTTATAGTAGGAAACAAAAATATGATATTATCTAAATGATTTAACATTTTTATAATCATAATAAAAATTAATATCAAATGAAAATCTATCAAGATGAACATGGTTATGTATTTAAGTTTTTCCAAATAAAAGCAATACTCGAGTCCTTGTATCAACATCAATTAATAAAGATATCTCTAAAACCATTCTTCATACATATCTTAATCTACAGTTAGAACATTGGTTTTATCTAATTATTCATGCCCATTGTAGTATTATATCAACCTCATCGAATTTACATTATTCTACGTACCAATAAATATTCTATGACATTCATTTATTTTCCAAGGATATATAATGCTTCCAATCACTATATGAATTTGTGACCATGGTGTAAATTTTTTTATTCTGGAAACATTTATGAAATCTTTATATACAAATATTTCACCAATTAAAATAATTAGTATATTTAAAAATAATATTAGATTAATTTATTTAAGAAATTTTATCATGTCTACCCCTTAATGGACACCCCACAAATGGTTTGGTTTTTGATGGAATTTTAAAAACAAGAATGGTAGTATCATAAATTTGAGTAGAAGTATCAATATGTATTTATGGACACCTGTCTATCTATTTTTCATTGGTTTTTGAAATTTATAACATTTAAAAAAATTTAATTTATAAATTTATTCATACATATTAATAGGAATAGTTTCATAAGATATGATCGTTATTACATCGATTATAATAGATACGGAACCATAGGATTTGGATATGGATTTAATATTGTTTAGGTTTTTTTATTCCAATTTCTATAATATTTTACATGAATTGATTATTTTATTTTTTTTATGTTTATCCTAAAATCTTTTCTATTTTATAATTATACATGTAACCCATGTGGTCATATAGAGTTACCTAGATGATTTCCTAGAGATTTTTCCTTTTAAAGTCATCTAACTCCATTAAAATTATAATTTAAATATTGATATTAATCATTAGGGAATCAAAAACATTCACAAATATAATGTTAGTGACAATTCTTCTCATCCATAATAAACATATATTTCCTCCCCCTAATATGAAACAATATCCCTTTATTTATTTCATGATATATGGTGGGATCGTGGTATTGGATATGGAATTGAAAGGGATATATTTCTAGTAGAGGAGTGGAGTGCTCTCCTGATCGATGATTATTCTATGTATTACATATTATATAGGTGGATAACTATTGAAGTAAAAGACTCTTTGATAAACTAGGAATTCACACATAAACATTATATAGAGGGATATTCATAAATATGTTTGGATGTGAGAATTTGGTGATAATAAAACTAGTTGATGGGGATATAAGGGACCTCATTAGTGCAAATATTAATAGTATCACTTTATACCAAATAATATTTTCCCTTTATTTTCATTTCAATAAATGTCTAAAATTTCCTCACACTCATAAATCACTCTATATTTTATTTCATTTAATAAAAACACTAAATAAAATAATTAGATCAAAGGATGTTTTGGCATGAATCTCTAAGATACAAAACCTTGAATTGCTCCCCACATTCCTTCATGAGGGGTTTTTAATATTCTATTTTATTCAATAAATATATTAATAATATTATAGGTAATTATGGTTTTACCTGCATACTACCTCCTACTCATTTGTTCAACAACATATATTTGGATTTTAGAGTCTATTATAATTCAATCTTGAAAAATGTTTCTATGATCCTTATAATTATTTCTTCGTCTAGATTTTATTGATTTTTACTCTAAATTGATATGTTATTTCATAGGAACATGCTGGAATCATTTCATAGCGTTGGGGATTTTACTTTCAAGGGATAAGGTACTTCAAGAGTGAATGATCACAAGTGTTTGATAACTTATATATATTTATTAATTTATATTTAATATATTTTACATTTAATTGGATGAATATATATTTTTTCATGATTCAATTACATTCCTCCTTTAATAGAAAAAAATTACGAAATAGTAACACATTAACCTAATTTAAATTATAAAAAATAAGATGAGAATTGTAATAGAAATAACATAAATATTGATAAATTTTCCAATTATGAAATATTAAAGCACAAAAATATATTACTAATAGATATATAAATCATTATAAATATTATTGTGTTTATTAAAATATTAATTTTTATACCAACATGAATACTATCATACATACAATTTTTATTCAGAAATTTATTCTTCTTATACTCCAAGATATTTTTACACAAATTTTATAATATAAAAAACTAAAAATATAAAAATATATACATCCCAGTATATATTAAATGATACACTTTTTATAGTACTTCATCGTATACTTCATTTGTAATATAAAAACTATTAAATGAAAATATATATTTCCAAAAAATGTAATTTTACATCTAATTATTCTCAATATTATACAAATAATTAATACATAAATACATATGGTTATACTTATTCCAATACTCATGATAATTCATATACAATTACTAAAATACAGCAACATTGAAGTTGAAATTGAATATGTTTATCACCATTCTTATTAACATTCTGCAATACAATCACATTATCAAAATGACAACCTGGATGTCGATGAATATTTTTACATCCATGCTTTTAAAACTAATATAATAGATATTGAATTTGAAATATTATAATATAAAAGTATTTTAAAAAAAATGATACTATATGAGTCATACAAATAATATATTATTTGGATTACTCTTATACAAAACACATTATTATTTACATAAAAATTATTATGTTTCTTGTCATAATTTCATTATTATATACACTAAAAATTAAATAATAGAAGTTTTCTAGTCATTAGTGCATCATATTATAATTTTTAAATACATACAATAATATATTGTGATATCCAAATTTAGAGTTCTTAGGCATATGCTTTTGCTTCTGGAAATAGTAAAATACACAGACATTGAAAAATACAATAATATAAATTTTGTTGACATTTTTCCAATTTGTTTAATTTTATTAAAAAATTTAACATGAAAAAGAAAGATAATTTTGCATTAAATAATACACATGATATTCATATATAAATATTTATTGTAATTGAATCATGTTTTATCACATATATAATTATTTCCCTAAAGTGATATTTGTTGCTATAATTTCATTATAAATATTCTGTACAAGTTACTCATCATAGTATTTTATATTTAACATTTTAAATACGTTCGTCATATATTTTAAGTATGATAAATTCATGGAATTATATATTATCAAAAATATTAATAATTATTTTAGTATTATTAAAAAACACCAGTCTTTCTGTATAAACTCTTTTTAACAAATTCTATTTTGTCTATTAACCATGTTCAACTTTATTAGACAATTTTATTTGCATATTGAAATTTACTCCTGAGTTTTAGTGATGTTTTGAAAAAAATAATTATTCCATACAACTCTTAATTATTTTGGATATTTTTCAGTGAAATTCATAGAATTATTTTCCCCCTATAATTGAATTACAAGACTCATTTTGGACTTCATGAATATATGAAAATTTATATCTATTTCTCATCAACAAAAATAATTAAATCCATCATCCTCAATATTTTTTATCATGTAAGGAAAAAATGATTATATATACCTCTTTCATATAATGCATTCCCCCTTCATTATTAAGAGATGTCATGTCATTAAATTTTCTAGAATCATGCTTCAATGATGAAATCCATTTAAATTATAGTAACTCGTATTCATCCCACTAAAACAATCAATAATAAATAGAATCCATAAAAAATCCCTTCATTATATATTATCATAAGCTATCAATAATGATGAAACATGGGCTCTATTGATCATTATACTAATAAAAGTGGATAAATCGTTATGTCTAGAAACCTGTGGTAAATCCACTACAAGAATTGTTTCATACCACAATCCAGACATCATGTACTTTGTATTCATTTTTTTTACCATTAAACATTATCAATAAATATTTTTTATTGACTATATGTATTATGACTCATCCATTAAATTAAATAAATCTACTACAGTTTACGTTAATTATATATATGTTAAGATTCAATATCTTAAGAAACCTATGAAATGTTCTCTATTACTATAGCTACATGTGAAAATACAAGAGGTGATAATAGTTTATTTTAAAAATTCTACATATCAAATATGTTTAACAATCACAATTAATGTAAATAAAAAATAATTATATTAAATATTTGTATAACCATTTTGTGTATAACAATTTTTATCATTATTTATAATTTTTAACATCGATATGTTTTTGTATTAAGAGGATTATTCGACTCATTCCACTAATTAGGTTTTATATGACAATGTGGATGGTGGTGATGATGTTGGTGGTATGAGAATATGTGATAATAATAATACTATTTCTATATGAGATGATGAGGCTCATAGTAGTTCTAGTGATATTTATATTTATTTATATTTATAATGTAAATTTTATTTATAGTCTATATATTGATATTTTATATTTTGAATCATTTATGTAGTTCGAATTATTGTGATATAGATTTTATTATTCCATATATGTGTTAATATATTATTATTGTTTTTTATTTATTTATTCTATAATGTAAGAAGTTTTTTGTGTAATTTTACGGGGTAGGGATTTAAGTATTTTATGTTAGATTACAAATTATATTTTTGATAGGTATTAAATTGTTTCACTTCATATGATATATATTGTATTATGTTTCTATTATTTTTATATAGTATTCATTAATATGATATCTCATATAATTATTTAGTTTGAGAAATAAGGTCCTAATGTGGTTGTCCTTATCAATATTCATATTCCAAATAATAAAACATGGTAAATATATGTTAAGAAGGATATGAAGTTGTTAAATTGAAGCAACACACAACATATAAAGATAATTATCATTCAATTTTATTTTAACATTATCATTCTTTATCATAGAATCTTGTTTCTAACATCAACTAAAATTGACCATATCAAATGGTCAGACTATTTCAAGAAATTTTTAGTGAAGTAAAATAGAATAATTATTTGAAATTTTTAATTTCCATAGAAATTTATGTGGCTAATTTTTTTTGGTTAAATGAAAAAATTCTTATAATTGTTTTATTAAACATTATGGTTCCCAATATTTCATCAGCAATATGAGATGTTTGGAAATATACATGAATTTATAGGAAAAATTGAATGTTACTAATATTTTACTACTCTAGATATCTTGGGAAACTATTTCACTAGATTTCCTTAATAATTCAATGTGACACTTTGGATCCAACAAAATATAGGGGTGGAGGTGCATATCATCAAATATTAAATGATTTTATTTCCATATTTTCTTTCATGCTCTGAATTATATAAAATTTATTATGGTGATATTTTTGAATATTGTGTTTTAATAATTTATTTATTTTTTAGTGGAGTAATTTATTTTAATGAATATATTTCCAATAAATTTTATACAATCTATAGAATAACCTTTAATTGAAAATTATAAGGGATTGTGTGAAGTAAAAATTATTGGAATGTTTGAAGAATTAATTTTCTTAGTATATTTCAATTCTTTTATATGTTTATATATGTTACTTTTTTTAAAATTGATTATATTTTTTGGTGTCCGTGATTGAAATTTTCTTCTAGGTATGCCTCCAACTTTTTTAATTAGTTTTATTTTATGACTGTCATCTATTTAAGGGTATGTGTTAAACCACGAAAATAAATTAGAAAGATAACATGTGATAAACATATATATATATATATATATTCAAATGGTAGGAATGATGAGATGTGAAGATGGATAAAATAATGATTCATTTGAAAATATTCATTAAAATATGTGTATATCAAATATTACTTTGATTTATGTATTTTCTATTTTTAATAAATTTTTTATACTTATATTTTATTAATTTCTTATCCTATTGTATGCTCATCGTTTGAATGTTTTGGGTTAGGGTAGGGGTTATACTACCTACTAGAGGGTTTGAGTGTTTCTAGGTGTCTTTATTATGTTGTAAACATATTTCCTCTATTGGAAACCATTTCTATAAGAGTTAATAAATGGGTTAAAACAGTGATTATAAGTCTATATCCCCGGTTTCCAATTGTGAATATATATTATTTCAAAATTAACTATATCCATGGTTTGAAACTATACCCATATAATATAACATAATTACATATAGTTAAACTTTTAAATAATTTCTAAATTTGAACTTTGATGGTGGAACTCATGAATATAGTGATATATACACGTTTTATATCTTGGATGTAAGGATATAGTCATGGTTTAAAACATTGGTTATAGTTGTTTCCCTATTTACATGTCACTAAGATCAATCGTTCACCAATCAATGACTATTATTGGAAACCTTAATTTCATGAGCTATATTAATGTTTATAAACCATGGATATAAGAGTACTTTATATTAGTGAAAAAAAATCATTTCTAGTTATGAAAAATGATCATTCTAATAATATTTCCCTTTCAGACTGTTGGAAATCTATAGATAAATTCAATAAAGAGGATTCCTTGATCAAAAAAATAATTGATAAAAAATAACACATCAATCACTATAAGTATATATGTTCAAATTTTAGTGTATAAAATAATAGTTGTAAAAAAAATTCATTCTTTTAAAGACCACTAAATTTCCCTAAAAACAATCCTATAGTTCATTGTATTTCACTTATCTCTACCTTTGGAAATAATTCCAAAGCCTTGGTACGAGATATTTTAGTTCTAAAAAATTCCCCCAAGATTATATCTCCACAAGATAGCTACTCCACATTCACTAAAAGTTTAATATAGTTAACATGAATATGGATAATAGAAAATCAAAAATACATATGAATTATGAGGATGCTGAATACAAAGGTTAAATTTTATGTTTATTGAAATTTTTTGCTTCCATAGGCTTAGTTAGGATGTAATACACTCAGTGATTTGTTCCCATAAGCTCCCTCTTACTCACTCCTTGATCAGATTTTTCATTGATGATGTAATATCTGGTCTCAATATGTTCGATATGAGAGTGCTAAATACAAATTATTGTAAATTCAGTTGTTTTCTATTTATCATAGAGAATCACCATTGGTTGTTTCACTTCATCACCATTATTAGTTATTTTTTTTACTAATCTAAAATAGTGGAGTTAATTCAATTTCCATAAGTGATTTACTAGCCTTTTGTCATACACAGATATGTTCTTTATTGTTTCTTCTCAACTAACACACAAATTTTATAAAATGAATAATATTCCATCTCTTGTGAACATTATATCCACTACGTGTTAATCCTAGACAGTAAAAAAATATAGATAATCTGTTATCTCTTTTTACTATAATTTATTAGACAAAATTTACAGTATGTTTAATAAACATTATGATTCTTTTAATGGATACAAAATGTTCTTCCTTCAGTTTCCATAGAAATACAGTCACTGAGTGTGTTTCAAATATTATATATGAACATTTTTAAGTAATTTATACAAATCATTCAATTATGTTCATGTAGAGTGTTGGATAAATATATTTCCCACAATCAAGAATTCCTTGTTTTGACCGACCAAAATCATAGTCGACGATAGTTTGTAGCCATGCATGTTGAATTTATTCATATAAAATATTGCATAATTTTTCTAAGATATCATGGTTTAATACATATTATGAGTCGATTTCATCCCCAAAATGAATGTTAGTTCACTTGTCATCATAATTTAAAACTATGATTTCATTTCGTAATAATGTTATTCCACCGATCACTACCCACATCCACCATAAATAATATCACCAATAAAAAAGTATCATAAATTGATCCAACTATGAATTATCCACATAGATATTTTCATTTTAACAATATATTTTAAATTATAACCTCACAAAATAAAAAATTTATAGAGAATACCATGTTCATGTTACCCTAATTAGCATATAATGATTGTTATTTAATCTAAAAACATAATAGAAGCATTTCTACTAAGAAATACCACTAGTTGTTCAATGTATACCTCTTCCTAAAAAAAGAATTAATGAATTTATTTTTGACATCCATCTGATAAACTATATGACCTCGTTGAATAGAAATTTAAATGAAGATCTTGATAAGATCTAGTGTAGGTTGTAGTGAAATTTTTTCATCAACACCAATTCTTTCAATATTTTCTTATAATTTATAAACAGTGATTTCCTTACTTTTATTAAAATTTCCATTCTCACTGAACTTTTATTGAAGATCATCTTTTTTCAAATCGCATTTCTATTTTCTAGCCTCTTACCAAGATATCGTGTTCTATTTATTTTAAATATGATCATCTCATTCATTAGGTAACAAATTAAATGATTCAACCTTCACATATTCTTAAAATGAGGTTGAATCCAGAACTAGTAGAACGCCAGAATATTCTTCATTCCACATTCACATTATCTGTGTAGGTATATAACTATCCCCAATGATGTTGGATTGATCCATTTCGCCTCTTCTATTTCTCTTGTGACGTTCAGAAAAACTTTCCCCATCAATGCATTTCTATTCGGATTATTTTTATAAATCATCAAAAAATTTAGGTTGTAATTTTTTTTCAGGACATGAACTATTTTTTATTTAAATCTGTCCCTTTTACACTTTCTTCTTCAAAATTAATCAAAAAAACATTTGATATCTTTATGGTATTTAGGTTTTTTTTCATTAATAATAATTACATTATTTCATTCCAAAATAATTCTTATAATATTATTTTATCATTTGTAGTATTTATACTTCGCTAAATATCCAATAAATATTCCCTCATATGTAGAAGCACCAAACATTCCGTTATTTCCTTGTTTATTTTGGGAAAAAAATACTTCAAAAAGCAATAAATTTTTTCAGATGTGTCTTATTTCCACACCATTGTTCATATGGTGTCATATTCTGTCATCTAAAATTATCTACTCTATATAGAGTGTGCACTTTACTTTAGTAGCCTCTTACTAGTAATGATGAGAAAGATCTCTCTTAATCAGAATAGTTCAATCCGTATTATTCACCTATAAATTTATAAATTCAACAACCCGATATTATTGAGTGGTTGTCACTGATGAATCCTTGTGATTTATACCACGTTTTTATGGTAAATTTAATATTCAATTGACGAATTTTCTCTTCCATTTTTTATCATATAATATTGATTTTGTTGAAGGATTCATTATTTCTCATTGAAGATAACACTTTATGCAATCAATAATGTTTATTTCCATTCCTTAAACATAAAAAATTCCATTAAACAAAAATTATCAGTAAAACTAATAAAGTACCTATCTACATTTTATCCATCCACATTTATTGGACCACATATTTATACATGGAAGACATCAATTATATTTGATGACCTTTTATTCTTGATATGATATGAGCTCTCGACCATATTTCCGCACATGAATGTATCACATTTATTTTCTATATCACTTGTCATATTCAGAATATAAATAAAAATGTGAATCATAGATTTGTATTATATTCTATTTTGATTAATGTGACCCATCATCTGGTGTCACATGTTGTTTTTTGGTAATTTTTTTGAAAAAAATGTTTTCTCTTTACTCTCAACTTGGAATAAAATTCCATATACTATATCTCATTCAATGAGAGAAATATTTTTTATTCCCATGACAGTACAACCATATGGACTAAATGTCACAACTAGTCTAGAGTAACATTTTAGATTTAATTTTATTATATTGTATGTAAAATTTTCTATATAAAGAACATTTGTCATCCTTATCTCATTATTTCCTTGTTCTACATTTTCACCTCCTTGGATCGTTAATTAAAGATAATTTCTAGATATCACTTTTACAAATTCCCTCTTTATAAAATTTTTATTTAAAAACCTATATATCTTATAATATGAGACGATGATCCACATTCTAGAATTTATGTTCTACCATTCATTATAATTTTGGGATCTATTTATAAAATATCGACTTTCTCGATCATTAAACATTTATTCCATTATATTTTTGATTGAGTGAAGCATAAATATTTAATTACTAAAAACATTTTTAGTATTCTGGTGTTCATCATACTCATATTCTTCGTATGGTAGAGATTTATTATTTTTAAGATTAACTCTTCTTTAATGATGGGTATTGACATCTTTCTTAGTTTTGTAGGAACTATTCCTACAATTCCTATTCCTACAATTAATAGCCTTATGGTTATGTTGAGAATAATTAAAATATTACACATCAAAAATATTTTTTATATATAATTAAGGATAACGTCTCATTCTTTCTTGTTGTGTACCAATTAATTCCCCATTCAGATAGCATATTGAATCTTAACATTAAGACATGGTATTTCCCAAAAACCATCAACATAGAACATTAATAAAAAAATTATCTTCCCACATTCATTCCTCCACATGTACCATTCTTTTTTAAAGTTATTTCATTGAAGATAGTCTTGGTATATTTTAGGATTAATTTTTTTCTATATTATATTGGGTTTAATGATTCTTTGTTAGGACGTATGTTTCCCTTGTGATATATAAAAAATTAAGGTTCCCTTTTTTTCAGTCATTGTGTTCCCAAATATTGATGTTTCTAGATCATATCAAATTCGTTTTTTATAAAAAATATTGATATTTTATAATTCAAGGACATCCCAACTCCTTCAACACCATGTATAGTTCTTTATAAATACTCTATATGTAAAAAAATCCCAAACAATAATTTCATCTTAATTTCCATTGATTTGGATTTAGTTTTCATTTTACTAAATGAGGTAATAAATTATTATACATTTCTATCTTTTATCTTATCCACTTCCTCTAGTGTTGATATAAGTTTATTATTGACTTATTTCTTTATATTAAACCATGAGATTATATTCTATAGACTACTTGCAGCATTCAAGAGTTGTTAAATATTCTTTTACTTCTTCATCCATGTGATAAATTTATAATACATGGTGGTCAACATACACATATCACTCTTCCAATATAGCTCGCATATATCAGTTTTTATTCTATAGAATATCAAGATCCACAAGAGAACCATAATGTTCCAAATTGATATCAACAACACTAATCAATCGGTTTTCATTATATTTTTTACCTTTTCATCTATATCCATCATGGATTCTTCAGGTTCATATTGAAACTCTAGTTAAAAATTCTCGAAAAACACATTATCTTATTTTTCTTCACTATAGATGAAGAAAAATCTCTATAATTTCATTCCTGACATGAAGTCTCTATTGGAAGGCTAACTATTCTATGTCTTTTACATTATTTCTTCTTCACTTTCTACAGCATCAAATTTCCTTGGGCATTGAGTGGAAATGTTACCTACTTTACCAAAGTCAATTCTAGACATGGGACGCTAATATTAAAATATCCATTATCCCACTCATTAATTTTATAGTAATAAAACAAATAAATTCATCATCTATATCATCCGTTTCATCACTACCATTGTAAATATCATGATTTCTTATTTCATTATATTCCATTTTATTACATACATGAATTTTTGTTTCTTATGGTTTGACACTCAATTCATAAGCCACCAAAATACATATCATATCAAAAAAAGAAATTTAATAAAGATCCATTTTCTAAATGGATGAAACATATATATTTTATAGATGTGGAAGAATTTTAAAAAATTTATTTTCATTGGAAATTTATTAAATTTATTCATCAAGTACTCAAATTTCCTTAACAACATTAGTAACTATGTTAAAAAAGATATCTATATTCTCATATGTATTTATTTTTTGATCATTGAAGTTATTGTGTAAAACATGGAGTTTGGCCCCCTTCATATTTACTTCCATTATAAATATATTTTAGTTTCTCCTTCATTGGCTTGGCTGATGTGACACTCATCCACTTGAAATATATTTGATCAGTTAGATCTAATATAAGGTAATTTTGTGATTCAATTTCTAGGTTATTAATTTTACTATATGCTTTATTCATAAAAAGACATATCATATCATTAACCTGAATCGATTAGGATATGAAGAAATAAATTACGACCCAAGATTTCATTGACTGTATCTCATCATATTTATACAAATCGTGATGTTTCATCCATCAAGGAGGGGTGGCCCACTAACAATCACTAAATTCTTCATGAAAAAATAGAGGACATATTTGACAACACAAACCAAATGATGATATCCATTAAATAACCCTATAACACCCATAGATGGGTGGAGTGAATCAAGGTGTCATCTTTTATATATAAAGTGAAAAATAATTCTCCCATGTTTATTGTAACTTTTACATCCTATATGATGGAAATGTGCAGTTATTAAATATATATATATAGAGACACAAAAAGACAATTTTAAATGTTTCATCAATAAGGAATAGACTTCAGAGAATATGATGACACTATGTAGGGAGTAATTAAATCTAATATGATTCACTAGTTATTGTTGAGTTGATAATACCATACATATTCACTCTATTCCTAGAACATTACCATTATATTAATTTTAGTGTGGAAGCAATTTATCTCCCTCAAAACACATATGTTTCCTCCTTCTATATAAATACCTTAGGTGATTTCATACTTATTTCAATGAAATCATGTTCACTTCCATGTATTTTTCATTTATGTTTTTTTTCCAATTTAGAAAAACACTCTAATTACATTGTATTTTTGAGATGATACAATTGAAAGAATTGTTTAATTAAATTAGATGTTTAGCAATACCATCTTCAAAGACCACATCCTTTATGAAAACACCTTTATGATTTAGATATAAACCAGTTTAATCAAACCCACACACTTTACGGATGCTCCCAACCATTGTTAGGCTCCAAGACATTGTGATGCTTCCAGCCTTTGTGGGCCTCTAAATCAATGTGAAACATATATTCTTTGAAAAACTACCTTTTATAAAAAACATTAGTATCTATAAAATCATAACATGAAAATTCATGATACTTAATCTCGTGAAGGGTTCTTAATTCGTGAATCCCCAAGACTCCATGAATTTAGAGTGATTAACCCTTTTAACAAATTATATTAGTTACAAATGACATTTTTACTACCAATTTATTTAATCTTATGTTCATGAACATTTCATTAATAACATAGTATTTTAAAAAACCACTACATTCTAGAGGACAAATCTCTTTGTCTTCTTGATTCTTCAGTGAAGATTTAATGGTTCTCAAAACATCTATAATTTGAGTAGTCACCAAAACCTCATCATGAAATCATGATACCAAAAACCATCAAGAATCTAAATTGCTTCACCAGCTTCCACATATTTTTGACACTATAATATTTTGAAAATACATGCCTTTATAAATTATATAAAATGTTTTCCATAAAAACCTCCTTTTGTGATTCTTTCACCTTTCTCCAAATTTTGACCTATAATTTATTTTTTAAATAATGGGATATGATGAGCCCTTAAACAATGAACTCATTTTAACAATGTGATCACTAGCCTTGAAAACACATTGACTGACCCTAGTAAGAATTGACAAAAAAACAAGGTTTCATACTATGAAAAGCATTGGTTTAAATAGTTATTATCATGGATAAAAAATTTAGATATCATAAAAAATTAAGTATAACGTGGGAATAATTGTACGATAAAATGATATTATTATTTGTAAACCATGCACATCAAATCATTTGCCAATAACAATAGTCATGGAAAATCCCAAGGAATATTAATACAAATGAATCATAATGGAATCAAATAATATGATACATGAGACCATAAAGTTAATACATGATCATATCAAAAAAATATGTAATTGTAGTATCATAGACACAAACTCCAGGATCTAGATATAGGAAATCATCTTTATATATCTGGTTTTGATACCAATAAAAATCACTCATTTTTTCGACCCAAGAAAAATAAAATCTATTTGAAATATTAGTTTAATTTAATACCCACGAACCTTTTTGATAATAAATTTATACAATAAGATCAATCTATTTTTAAGTGGAAACTTCTAAATTGAATATATTTTACCACCAAATTTGTTATTTTCCTCATACAAGGTATATTCAATATAGATATCTCTGATTATAATAAATTGTATTTTCACTGTTAAGTCATTTAAAAAAATAAAAAATATGTATAAGAACAAATTACTTAGTAATTGAAATTAAGGTAAGATATCATTAGTTATAGTGACAAACATTTAATCCCATAAAATATTTAGCTTTACCACAATATTCATTAATCATATGAAATAATTTATATCCACCTAAAAATAATATTAATTATCATGAAATATTTAAAATAATCTTCTATAAAATTTATATAAATGTTGAAAAAATCAATTGTCAAATTCATAACATTGGTACGATTATGGAATAAATAACATGATGCTAGTAAAATCCATTTGATAAAAAACCCAAGTTAAAACCATTATACATTAAATTTAAGATATGTAACATTAACCAATGAATTGGAGAGCTATACTAGGCTCATGCACAATATATGTAGATTCGGGATCACCCATTAATATATATTGTATTTGGATCTCCCAGTATCATAAATAAATCTCATCTACCATGACATGAATAAAAAAATTTATGCTTCGATCGTTTAATCTAAAACCTCTTGTAAAACACTTTTGAACCCATGTGGAAAACGTTTTTGGATATAAAAATAAAATATCTATTAAAAACTATTTAAAATTATAAAATTCCCAGTAAAAAAGGGAAGGGTGGATATTTATTAATGGAAAAATAGATTCTAATAATCAAACAAAACATTAATTTTTCTTTTTACAAAATTGGAGGTACGAAGCCCGTATCATGTTCTCATGACCATAGGATCTTTCTTTCGTACTCCCATGATGAAAATGAACACGAACCAGTGGGATGGTTCGTATACACTAGACCCCCCTATATTACATCAATATCTACTTGTTACTATAACATCCCAGGTAAATAAAGAATAAAGAATTTTCATATTTATTAATATTTACAAATTAAATATTAATTTTATTTTAAAGGGGTTGCTATGTTCGATAGCGTACCCGATACGCAATGATGAGTTTCTTTGAAACTTACGTAGCACACTAGTAATAAAATAATATTATTTTAAATGTTAGTTAACAAGTAGCCGTTGTACTGGCGGGAATGGATAGAAATAACTAAAATATGATTAGATATGTTTTTAAATGTTTATACATTTACCCAATAAAAGATAAAATCTTAAAATACGGAAAGAGTTCAATTTTACGGGTATATATACTCTAATTTTCACTAAAGGTTCACTTATCACCTTTTAATGGTGAACCGTCATTAAATATAGTTTTTATCACTCTAATACTTTATTTTGTACCAAATATAACTCTTCTTTAGAATTGGGACATCAAAATTTACTTTGTGTAAATTTTTGGTACCTTTCTGATAAAGTTCATTTTTTTATGAATAGTGTAAAATGTTGTATTTTAATTCAAAACCTCTGTTTGATCTAAATTATTTATATGATTAGATTATTATTTTAATTCGTTTTAAAGTGAAATTAGAAAATATTTTTACCAGTTAATCCAATGGTGGTCATTGGAATCAATTTCAGTTTGAAATTGGACTTAAACTGGTGTCAATCTTTTGATATTTATTGTTTTGTAAAAACACGCTATTTGCTCTGGCAGCGGGAATTAATTATTAAATTAATTAATGTGACTTATATGTTTTGAATTTTGTAAAATAGAATTAATTTTTGAATTCGGAATATCAAATATAGCTTAGGGTGAATTTTTGGTAATTTTCTGAAAAACATCAATTTTTGATGAATAGTAAAACCACTAAGTGGTAATCAAGCAAACTGATTTTTCAGTTAAATGAAAGTTTACCACTAATGTGTATTGAATTTTGAAAATCCGACATACATGGTTGTCATTAAAAATTAAAATGTGGTTCAATGAGATTAAAATAATTTTTTGGTGAATAGTAACTTATTAAGGTCTTAATCGCGATTACTGTTAATTAGGGTAGTTTAAGGTCTAAATAAGGATTTAATAATATGAAATGACCTAGAAACATGTCCCAACCTCATTGGTTGTGTCATGGCCGACCATGACATGCCATGGGTCAACTTGGGGACCCCATGGATCCACTTTTGTTGGGAAATGACATAAATTACTTTTTATTTATTGTTAAAGTGAAAATGACACAAACATAATATGTTTTAAAAAAACAATTTTTAAGTGGGGTTATACAAGTCCAAATTTTGATTATAAATAGTAATTGGAAAGATAAAAAGATTTCCTAAATAATAGTATTTTTTTTATGATTTTTAGACATTAAATAAATTAAATTATTTATGACATAATAATGATGCAGTGATGACATCATTATTTGACGATTTAAATAAAATGGAAAGATAATATAAAATCTACGAACTACACATGTCCAAAACCAATTAAATGAGTGGATTTCGAACCCTTATCACCTTATCCACGAATTATATCAATGTGGGACATTTTGAAACCGAAACACATTTTCAAATAATGTAATATTTCTTTACTTTCCAAAAGTGCCCCTCCTCTCCTCTTATAAAAGGCCCCCACCTCTACCTCATTTCACACACTCTTCAAGCCTTTGGCTCGTCCAACCCCTGACCATTTGCTCTCTCCACATCCCTCTCCTCATCCTAGAGGATTCCCTTTGGGCACAATACTTTCAAAAGAAGCTTTTAGGCTCAAATCAAAAGGAGTTACACTTTTAAAGGTAATTCTTTCTCTCATGTTCATTTGTTTTATTTTTCTTCTCCAACCCCCTAAACTCTTTTATTTTACTTCTTTTGTAAAAACACCAGTATCTTCAATATACTAGGATGTTGTTATATTATTTATTTTAGCTACACTCTCACACAACTACATCAAATGGTTAAAGAACATACGGTTTCCGTGGATGGCGAAATTTTGCCTCCCGAAACGATGATTGTTCAACACTCATTTAACACCTTCAAAGGTGGCCATTATGATGTCACTATTTTTATATATAATATGTTTATGTTTTCCTTAAGCTTCTGTTTTTTTTCATTTTGGGCATACCTTTATGGTTTCCATTATGGGTAAACACGATATCTTCATTTTAGGAAGTGCAGACTACCGCCCCCTAAAAGTGATTTGATTCATTAATACCATATGTGGGATGTGTAAAGGATAAAGTTAATAATATTATATATGTTATTATATTGGAATTATAATACACTCTTATATCATTATGATTCCATTCCAGAAAATATGAAATAGAAATGTAACTATCGTTCATGCGTACGTACGGCTTACCGTCTCCATGAACGGTGCATTTCATTCCTTACCTCTAAATTATGTAATATTATAAATGCATGTATGTACTGGATATATATGACATATATGATATCTACATCATGAATACCATTCTGGATATAATGAACCTTTGACCAAATTAACAACATGTAAGTGTAAGAAGTCTATTTTTGACTTAAGAACCAAATACCGACAAAATGAACATTATTAACTTAACTGATTACATGATGTTCATAACATGGTATAAAAGGAATAATGAACTTGAAAAAGATTCATAATCAAGTAGAGATTAACTCAAGTTTATTATTCAGGAGATTAAAGAACGGTCGAGTCAAGTCGGATACGAGGTATGGGACTTCGTCTCAATCTTCTTTCATTGAGGCATATTTTATTTTATACACAACTTTCTTTTATACGGTGTATAAACCCCTTTGACTTTTACGTTTATTCAAAAGGAATCTTTTTTATACGAAGCGTTTACTAAACGACAAAAGGGAATGTTTTTGTCGTACGTATGCGGCGACAACGACTTCTCCGCCGTCGTGACCGTTATTTGAGTTTCGGCTTCCTCTACAAGCCATACCTTCTTTTTTAAAAGAAAAATAAATACCATGTTTTACTTTTCGTTTATTTTAGTATTGAAAATGGTTTTCATAATGTTTTTATATCTATGTGTTGTATTGATATCTCGTGATTGAAATGTAGAAATTTTATGTTTCCTTTATGCATTTTTATGTGATATGATTATGTTATGGTTCTTGGGCATTTTTATGAAGACGGGTGGTTCTGTGATAAACTAAGGGCGGGTGAGCCTGTTATAGCTCTCCAATGCATTGGGTAACGCGAAGGAGTGAAACGTTAAGGTTTCTCCGAAGAGATTTTAGGGAATATACAGTGATGGGTATTCCAAACGTAACCAAGAGGGTTACTCCCTACGTAAGAATGTTATGAATGCCTCAAGTTACCTTTATGTCTTATGATTTCTACGATTTATTCATGATTTTATGAGGTATGTTAAAGTGCCTATGTTTTATGGGTAAAGTATGATTTCATTCTTATGTATGTATGAACTCATGTTTCCTTTCCATGTTTTTTTAACCCATACTGAGTTTTTATGCCCATCCCAAGTTTTTGAAATGTTTTTCACAGGTCAGGGGAAAGGTACATGATAAGATGATAGAGTCAAGGATGTGTCAAGAAATAATCCATGTTTTATTTTAAACGTGTTTCCATTGATGGGAATTAAGAATACTATCTTTCTGTAACCACTTTGTTTATATGTGGAATGTAATGAAAGTTTTATGATCTAATTCTCTAAAACTCTAAACCTGAAAAGATCCTCAACGAGTAATCTTGTAATAACTCAAGATTAAGTATGGTTTAAGGCTGGGGCCTTATAGTTGGTATCAGAGGTCGGTTTAGACAACTTTAGGAGTTAGAAAAGTGTTAAATTATAATATGATTGAAATGATATAGCATTTACGGATTACCATGTTGCTTCACCTAAGATATTTCTGTGTTCAGAATGGTTTTCCGTAGAGGAAACAAAGAAGCTATGTTGGGATGACATCAGGAGGAAGATAACCTTCCAAATCAGCAACCTGAGATGGTCGGAATCGGAACTGAACAGTTTGTTGCAGTGATGGCACAGTTGACTCAGGCTATAAATGGTGGTGTTATCCATGCACGAGATCAGCCAGATCAACCGCAGAGGAACATGTCAGTGGTGGAACATTTCATGAGGCAACATCCCCCATCATTCAGAGGATCATCTGACCCTGTGCAAGCTGAAGGGTGGATTAAATCACTGGAGATGATTTTTGATGTCATGGGGTGTTCAGAACATCAAAAGGTTAGCCTTGCTATTTACCGTTTTGAAGGTGAAGCTGATCAGTGGTGGTCGGTGGTGAAAAATATAAGGGATAGTGATGAGATTGAGGATCTTCACTGGGACGAATTCAAAGGTATGTTTCTTGAGAAATATTTTCCTAAGGTGGTTCATCATAGGATGGAAAAACAGTTCCTAGAATTGAGGCAGGAGGATGATTCAGTGGCTGCTTATGAAGAAAAGTTCACTCGATTGGCAAGGTATGCTCCAAACTTCATACGAGATCTTGATAGTAAAATAAACCATTTTTACTCAGGGTTAAAGCCAAATTATCGAAGGGCTTTAGCTTCTCGTGAGTTCAAAAGTTATGAAAAACTTGTTCGATGTACGGAGAAGGTGGAAATGGAGTTGGCTGATGATCTGGTGTTCTATGACAAACAACAGAATAAGAGGTCTAGTTGGCAGGAAAAGGGGAAGAATTCATCAAAGAATCAAGGAGGTAAGAAAACCAAATATCCATCCTGTGAGAAGTGTGGTAAAATGCATCCTGGAGAATGTTTATCCAAGTCTGGTAAGTGCTTTCGGTGTGGTAAGTCTGGTCATATTGCTCGTAACTGTAAGGAAGATGATCAAGCAGGAAATGAAAAGCCAACGGTAAGATGTTTTAAGTGTAATGAAATGGGTCATTATGCAAACGAGTGTCCAATGAAGAACTCAACTAGGGGAATGCAGCCAGACTACAAGCAGAAAGGGGTGGTGAAATCCTTTGCAACAACTTCAGCAGATGTTGGGACATCGAATGAAGTGGTATCAGCTCGAGGGAGCTCAGTATTTTTCGAAGATTGACTTGAGGTCGGGGTACCATCAGTTGAAAAAGAAGAAAATGTTCCGAAGACTACGTTCCGTACTAGATATGGCCATTATGAATTTGTAGTTATGCCTTTTGGGTTAACCAATGCACCTGCTGTATTCATGGACCTTATGAATAAAATTTTCTTTGATTTCATGGATAAGTTTGTGTTTTTGTTTTGAGGTTTGTGAAGAGGTTATGTGTGCCTTGTGATTCACAGTTGAAGAATGAGTTGTTTTTTCATCCTGGCAGTACTAAGATGTATAGAGATCTGTGGGAGTATTACTGGTGGGATGGAATGAAAAGAGACATTGCTGATTTTACTGTGAAGTGTTTGACATGTCAACAGGTTAATGCAGAGCAGCAGTTACCGAAAGGGATGCTTCAGCCTTTACCAGTGCCAGTGGAAATGGGAAAACATATCCATGGACTTTGTTGTGGGATTACCGAGGACATCTCGAGGTAATAATGCAATCTAGGTTATTGTTGATCGCCTGACCAAAGCTGCTCATTTCCTTGCTATACGAGATACTTTCTCTCTTGATCAACTTTCCCGTTTGTATCTTAAAGAGATAGTCAGGTTACATGGAGTTCCTCTCTCCATTGTATCGGATCGTGATCCCAGGTTTACTTCTAACTTTTGGAAAGGCCTTCAGAAGTCGTTGGGTACTGAATTAAATTTTAGTACAGCTTTTCATCCTCAATCAGTTGGGCAGTCAGAACGAACAATTCAGACATTGGAGGATATGCTACGAGCTTGTTCTATGGATTATCAGGGAAGTTGGGAACAACATCTTTCTTTGGTTGAATTTTCTTATAATAACAGTTTTCATTCCAGTATACAGATGGCACCATTTGAGGCATTATATGGGAAGCGGTGTCGAACTCCAGCATTTTGGAATGAAGTGGGTGAAAGGAAGTTGATGGGACCAGAATTGGTAGAAGAGATGACAGAAAAAGTTCAGTTGATTTAGAAGCACATGAGAACAGCTCAGAGCAGGCAGAAGAGTTATGCGGATAACCGGAGGAAGGATCTATCTTTCGAGGTAGGTGATCATGTTTTTCTCAAGGTTTCTCCTTGGAAAAGTGTGATGAAATTTGGTAAGAAAGGAAAGCTGAGTTCAAGGTTTATTGGACCATATGAAATTCTGGAAAGAGTTGGATCAGTTGCATACCGAGTGGATTTACCTCCGAGTTTATCTCAAGTACACAATGTTTTTCATGTTTCAATGTTGAGAAAGTATATGCCAGATCCATCTCATGTTTTGAGCCCAGAGGTAGTTCAGCTAGAAGAGAACCTATCTTATGAAGAACAACCAGTCCAGATTCTTGAACACAGGGAGCAGGTGTTACGGAATAAGGTGATTCATCAGGTAAAGGTTTTGTGGAAAAACCATGTGATTGAAGAGGCAACGTGGGAATCTGAAAATGCTATGAGGGATAAATACCCCCACTTATTTTGATAAGTGAATAAAATTGCGAGGACGCAATTCCCAAAAGGGGGGAAGGATGTAACATCCCAGGTAAATAAAGAATAAAGAATTTTCATATTTATTAATATTTACAAATAAAATATTAATTTTATTTTAAAGGGGTTGCTATGTTCGATAGCGTACCTGATACGCAACGATGAGTTTCTTTGAAACTTACGTAGCACACTAGTAATAAAATAATATTATTTTAAATGTTAGTTAACAAGTAGCCGTTTTAATGGCGGGAATGGATAGAAATAACTAAAATATGATTAGATATGTTTTTAAATGTTTATACATTTACCCAATAAAAGATAAAAGCTTAAAATACGGAAAGAGTTCAATTTTACTGGTATATATACTCTAATTTTCACTAAAGGTTCACTTATCACCTTTTAATGGTGAACTGTCGTTAAATATAGTTTTGATCACTCTTATACTTTATTTTTAACCAAATATAACTCTTCTTTAGAATCGGGACATCAAAATTTACTTTGTGTAAATTTTTGGTACCTTTCTGATAAAGTTCATTTTTTTATGAATAGTGTAAAATGTTGTATTTTAATTCAAAACCTCTGTTTGATCTAAATTATTTATATGATTAGATTATTATTTTAATTTGTTTCAAAGTGAAATTAGAAAATATTTTTACCAGTTAATCCAATGGTGGTCATTGGAATCAATTTCACTTTGAAATTGGACTTAAACTGGTGTCAGTCTTTTGATACTTATTGTTTTGTAAAAACACGCTATTTGCTCTGGCAGCGGGAATTAATTATTAAATTAATTAATGTGACTTATATGTTTTGAATTTTGTAAAATAGACTTCATTTTTGAATTCGGAATATCAAATATAGCTTAGGGTAAATTTTTGGTAATTTTCTGAAAAACATCAATTTTTGATGAATAGTAAAACCACTAAGTGGTAATCAAGCAAACTGATTTTTCAGTTAAATGAAAGTTTACCACTAATGTGTATTGAATTTTGAAAATCCGACATACATGGTTGTCATTAAAAAGTAAAATGTGGTTCAATGAGATTAAAATAATTTTTTAGTGAATAGTAACTTATTAAGTTCTTAATCACGATTAGTGTTAATTAGGGTAGTTTAAGGTCTAAATAAGGCTTTAATAATATGAAATGACCTAGACACATGTCCCAACCTCACTGTTTGTGTCATGGCCGACCATGACATGCCATGGGTCAACTAGGGGACCCCATGGATCCACTTTTGTTGGGAAATGACATAAATTACTTTTTATTTAATGTTAAAGTGAAAATGACACAAACATAATATGTTTTACAAAAACAATTTTTAAGTGGGGTTATACAAGTCCAAATTTTGATTATAAATAGTCATTGGAAAGATAAAAAGATTTCCTACATCATAGTAGTTTTTTTATGATTTTTAGACATTAAATAAATTAAATTATTTATGACATAATAATGATGCAGCGATGACATCATTATTTGACGATTTAAATAAAATGGAAAGATAATATAAAATCTATGAACTACACGTGTCCAAAACAAATTGGATGAGTGGATTTCTAACCCTTATCACCTTATCCACGAATTATATCAATGTGGGACCTTTTGAAACCGAAACACATTTTCAAATAATGTAATATTTCTTTACTTTTCAAAAGAGCCCCTCCTCTCCTCTTATAAAAGGCCCCCACCTCTACCTCATTTCACACACTATTCAAGCCTTTGGCTCGGCCAACCCCTGCCCATTTGCTCACTCCACATCCCTCTCCTCATCCTAGAGGATTCCCTTTGGGCACAATCCTTTCAAAGGATGCCTTTAGGCACAAATCAAAAGGAGTTACACTTTTTAAGGTAATTCGTTCTCTCATGTTCATTTGTTTTATTTTGCTTCTCCAACCCCCTAAGCTCTTTTTATTTACTTCTTTTGTAAAAACACCAGTATCTTCAATATACTAGGATGTTGTTATATTATTTATTTGAGCTAAACTCTCACACAACTACATCAAATGGTTAAAGAACATACGGTTTCCGTGGATGGCGAAATTTTGCCTCCCGAAACGATGATTGTTCAACACTCATTTAACACCTTCAAAGGTGGCCATTATGATGTCACTATTTTTATATATAATATGTTTATGTTTTCCTTAAGCTTCTGTTTTTTTCATTTTGGGCATACCTTTATGGTTTCCATTATGGGTAAACACAATATCTTCATTTTAGGAAGTGCGGACTACCGCCCCCTAAAAGTGATTTGATTCGTTAATACCATATGTGGGATGTGAAAAGGATAAAGTTAATGATATTATATATGTTATTATACTGGAATTATAAAGCACTCTTATATCATTATTATTCCATTCCAGAAAATATGAAATAGAAATGTAAGTAGCGTTCATGCGTACGTACGGCTTACTGTCTCCATGAACGGTGCATTTCATTTCTTACCTCTAAATTATGTAATATTATAAATGCATGTATGTACTGGATATATATGACATATATGATATCTACATCATGAATACCATTCTGGATATAATTAACTTTGACCAAATTAACAACATGTAAGTGTAAGAAGTCTATTTTTGACTTAACAACCAAATACCGACAAAATGAACATTATTAACTTAACTGATTACATGATGTTCATAACATGGTATAAAAGGAATAATGAACTTGAAAAAGACTCATAATCAAGTAGAGATTAACTCAAGTTTATTATTCAGGAGATTAAATAACGGTCGAGTCAAGTCGGATACGAGGTATGGGACTTCGTCTCAATCTCCTTTCGTTGAGGCATATTTTATTTTATACAAAACTTTCTTTTATACGGTGTATAAACCCCTTTGAATTTTACGTTTATTCAAAAGGAATATTTTTTATATGAAGCGTTTACTAAACGACAAAAGGGAATGTTTTTGTCGTACGTATGCGGCGACAACGACTTCTCCGCCGTCGTGACCGTTATTTGAGTTTCGGCTTCCTCTACAAGCCATAACTTCTTTTTTAAAAGAAAAATAAATACCATGTTTTACTTTTCTTTTATTTTAGTATTGAACATGGTTTTCATAATGTTTTTATATCAATGTGTTGTATTGATATCTCGTGATTGAAATGTGGAAATTTTTCCTTTATGCATGTTTTATGTGATATGATTATGTTATGTTTCTTGGGCATTATTATGAAGACGGGTGGTTCCGTGATAAACTAAGGGCGGGTGAGCCCGTTATAGCTCTCCAATGCATTGGGTAACGCGATGGAGTGAAACGTTAAGGTTTCTCCGAAGAGATTTTAGGGAATATACTGTGATGGGTATTCCAAACGTAACCAAGAGGGTTACTCCCTACATAAGAATGTTATGAATGCCTCAAGTTACCTTTATGTCTTATGATTTCTATGATTTATTAATGATTTTATGAGGTATGTTAAAGTGCCTATGTTTTATGGGTAAAGTATGATTTCATTCTTATGTATGTATGAACTCATGTTTCCTTTCCATGTTTTTTTTAACCCATACTGAGTTTTTATTCTCATCCCAAGTTTTTGAAATGTTTTTCACAGGTCAAGGGAAAGGTACATGATAAGATGATAGAGTTAAGGATGTGTCAAGAAATAATCCATGTTTTATTTTAAACGTGTTCCCATTGATGGGAATAAAGAATACTATCTTTCTGTAACCACTTTGTTTATATGTAGAATGTAATGCAAGTTTTATGATCTAATTCTCTAAAACTCTAAACCTGAAAATATCATCAACGAGTAATCTTGTAATAACTCAAGATTAAGTATGGTTTAAGGCTGGGGCCTTATAGTTACTCTGATAAGGTGGATCTTTTCTAAATGTTCGGCTTGGTGTAGTCATTATTGTGTGAAGGGTCATGCATGTATCTCTTCAAAAAATTCACATCAAATACATCGTGAAATTAATCTAGATATGGGATAAAACTAATTGGTAAAAATTTTCTATAACCCTCCATTAGATATAGAATTACCTGATAATATTTAAATATACATAACATCTCTATCCAATCCACTACAACACTCATCATGTAAGGACTCATATTAAAATATGGTCTCCCTTCTAGAACACCAATTTTCAAAGAAACTGATCCATGTATTATTTCTATTGAATATATGACATCCTCAAATGCTCATGGAAAATAAAAAATTTATATTTCATCATGAAAACCATTTCTTTCCCAACAGGAGATATCCCACCAATTTAAATCCAATATAAGGGTAGCCATTAGGTTGTTCGGTACATTCCCTCCAAATGTGAAATGCCAATATATTTGTGGTAGATATTATTATATGAAAACTAAAACAATTAAAAGCGATCTTACATGATCTATATAATTTGTAATGTGTAGGCTGTAATCATATCCCCCAAAAACAAGATGTTTTGATTATTCTGTTCATTAATGTGGGTGTTAAATATAATAATCATCATTAATTGGGCCTTTAAATACCCCACTTGACACATCCACAGAAGTGATGTGAATGAGGAATCCATGTTGTTTAAGATAATATGAGGTACCCCATGGAGCTTTATGATCTCCTTCACAGATAGACACCTCATGTTCTAAAACATATTACTCCCGGAAAGCAACAATGTTACCATTCCAGGTGAGATGATCAATAATCACCCCAATAGTATTGTGGAGTCCCTCAATCTATGGATGTATCATAAAACCAATACCCCAATATTCCATCCCACTTCAATTTTTGGGATCTCATGATGTTGATTCAACCCTAATATAACTTTTGGTTCAACCATTATTTGTTGACTTGTGATTCATTGAGAGATAAATTCTTTAACACTCCACATCATGAAATCCGACTAAAACTACCATGGAATCTCTTTGTAAATCTTTTTCACATAAGGAAAAATATAATGGTATATGGTATATAACTCCCGAAAAATATATTCTCATAGTATGTTGGAAACAACCATCAATTTATGAAAATGGTTTATTTTCTCCCACACATTAGATAATATATATGGTTCATCTCCTTAGGAACAATTATCACGAGAAACCCCATAGTCGATATATTACAAACAATTCTTTTATAACTCCATGAGAATTGGTGAATCCACCACCTTTTAATGAATATAATATTTTCCACTATCCTTCATTAGTTTATGTTTTAGTGAGGTATATTACTAAAAACCCCTCCACCAAAAATAACCTGATTTTGCTTCCTCGGGAAACATCCACCAAGATTCAATTCATTAGATTGTAAACTATCTAAAAGTCACAGTATTTTAGGTTCTCTAACCAACACCTCAATATCTTGTTAATATCTATAGATTTTAATATTTATCTAATAATCTATTGAAATTATTAAAAAATGGAATTCTTTCTTATAAGACAATGACTCTTAATACAAAAGTGAAGACTAACAGTACCAACTCTACATTATGGGTACAATATTATACTTATAATGTTTCAATATACATGAAAAATAAGCAATCAATTCCTACCACTACATACAAAAATAATTTATTTACATCTCTAAAAGTATCACAAAACACTGCATACATAACACCCTCCACCAATATACTTAAAAAATGGAAACTGGTCAATCACTTTCACAGCACAACAAATGCACTAGAACAGTACTTTATTTAATCAAACAGTTTTACTTTTGGTTTAAAAATAGTAAAATGACCTACTATCCTTGAAAATGAATCTTCAAATGACAAGTATTACACACTACAAATCCACAAAAAACTACACCTATGACATGACCCTATACGTTTCCTAGGGTGTAAATTGTTTAATCATCACAAGATCGATAACTCACCATGCTCAAGATGACATACCCGAAAATGTAATTCCCTCAGATAAAAAATCAGCACTTCAAGATCATACCATATGGATAATTCCCCCATTCTAGGTCTAATACCATCCATAAATTCTATAAATTACCCCCCCATAATACATGATATATAAAAGAATTTAGTCAATAAATAAATATATGAATTATTCCAATTATATCATGATGTTCTGATTCTTAAGTTCCATAAACCTAATTGGAAGATTATATACATCATAAGGATTCAATAAGAACTCATACTGTTTGTGGTGACATCAAAATGTCCTCTAAAAAAAATCATGCTCATAAAATCTTAACTTATGGTATCCAAAAAAATGATCAATCTTTTAAATCAAACTCACACCAATTAACATGCCAAAAAGGACTGCAATCCTCAGCAAGGAGTTCATGTCCTTGATTATAAAAAATAAGTGATTTTAAAAAATGAAAATATATATTTCTACATCTTCCAATTTCTAAAACAATACAAGAGTTCCCAATAAGGCACATTGGGCTTGATAAAACAATCATATCGATTGTTTTCCAACTTTCCAATCAACTCCTTAATCTTTATAGGGTTCATCCTATATCACATAGAAGTTATAAATATTAAAATATGGTTTAATTATACTGTTAATTAAATCCAAATATGAGATATATCATTGGGACACCTTTAGGAATGTATAATGACTCCAATTTTTTTGTTTAATTTTAATGAATTAACTAGAAATATTCGAAGATCCATAACTGAGACGACGTGAGATTTTGAGGCCTGGTGTTCCTAGACTTATATAATGAAAAATATTATGTTTTTAATAAAGTGCTTGGGTGGTTTTTCTTTTTAATGGTAATAACTTCAAAACATGTACCCAGATCAGAAGTACCAGGGCATCATTTCTTTCATAGTGGTTACTTTATTTTAGAAAATTCCTAACATCAACCGGTGGGGTTTGACATTGAATGTTAGGAATTAGACTCAACTATTATTAAAATATTATAATAAAAATATATTATTGTATTTATTGGAGTTTCTCTATTAAATGAAACCTTTATTAGTAATTGAAGGTCATTGTTATAACCCTATAATTCCTCTAAGTTGTCTAAGGAAAAAATCTCGACGACGAACATCGGTGGACCAAGGATCGATGGTGACTCAGACCTCCATTCTTTGTTAATGACTGATCAAACTAAGATGTAGGGTTTTTGATATCATTGTGATTTCCTTTCCCTCTTAGTTTTAAATGAAAATTGTAGACCAACCCACAAACAAGTTGAACCATGGTTTGTCCATTCTTGCAGGGTGGATAACGACTAGTGAGATTTGTTAATGGGTATTTAAATATGTTTGACAATTTGTTCTTTGTTAAACATCATAACATGAAAAATATGAAGGCTGAAAAAAAAGGCTAGGATTAGTTGATTAGGATTTCATGTGCTTTATCTCTCTCCCCCTCAATTTATTGTGTTCTTCACACGCTACTCACCCTTGAAACCCTTACATGAACAATTGAATGGTGCACCCCCATCCATGGTGCCACTTCCTGATATTGAATGTTTGACACAACAAGTTCATATAAGATGTGAGACAAGTGTGTGGTATGGTTCGTGAAATTCGGTGGCATATAAAGACGAATGGAAGATAGATGGAAGGACAGACTCTAGCAGTGGAAGGACGAGATCAATCTAGGGGGATCACGGGGTGGAGATAGGCAACTGGAAGGGTAGCCTGTAGTAGTGGTAGCAGTGTCCAGGCAGGGGCTTGACAAGGTGGAGAGTGTAAGGATAGGCTGAAAATATATCGGCTGATGGTGGCACCATGACATTGTCAAGGTGGGACTATCATGGTGGGTGTAAACCATGGTAGATGCCATAAGCAGCGACTAGGGGGCCACAACAGGAGGTCGTCAGAGGGGTAACATGACCAGGATCAAAGCCGCTTCAGTGGGAGCCCATTGTTGCAGTGAGCCTGCAGGACTCGGTGTGGAGCTGGGTCGACCGAATGAAATGCAGTAAAATTCCTCATTTATTGAAGGGATGTATCTAGGGTAGGTTTCATCTAGTGAACTCAAACCATAATGCAAGTGGTGAGTCAGACCAGATCAGTCAGGACGCTCTAACGGCCTAGTGGGATGGACCCAATGACCTTGTGGGCCAGGTCCTACAGGCCTAGTCGGTAAGGTCCACTAGGATTAGTGGGCAATTCCCAATATGTTGGTATGGTTTCAACCGGTCTAAAACAATTCTGTTCAATCGAAATGGGTTTGGCGAGTCAGATTGGACACGAGTCCGACCATTTATGAAAAAATTTAATAAATTTCAAACCTTGTGTCCATTTGATGAGCTGTTTAAAGAATTGGGATCCTTGTGATGAGAAAGACCTTTTGGGATACTCTATGTGATTCTTTGTGAAAGTTGGAATATGGAATTTTGGATTAAGGTCTATTTTCTCCCAATACATGTACTCTATGTGGGTAATTCTATGGTTGGATCTGTCATGGTGACTATGTGACTTGGGGATTCATGAACCATCGACACTCATTGCGGCATCGAAGCATCGTGTTCCATTAACACTTTGTTCCTCATCGACGCTTCGTTCCCCATTGATGTTTTTTCACTATCAATGGTTCATGCTTCATTGATGTTTTGAGCACCATCAACACTCCGGGAACTATTGGTGCTCTGTGCACCATTGATGCTCCATACACCATCGATTCTACAAGCACAATTTATACTCTACATCTCAGGAAAATCATGAGATCTATTGACTACAACTGAATAACCTTGTCTTTATTCTTTATACTTATACCTATTTGATATTATTGTACTTATTTTATTTCCTTCATGGTGTACTTCATTTATTTCCTTTGTGGTGTACTTTGTGTATTTGCATTGGTGTTTACTTCATGTGTTTCCCTTTTAATATAATTCTTGTATTTCATTGTGATATTTTCTTTGTGATTTTGTGGCGCCTAAATTATAATGATTTTACTCACCCCAGTAGTGGAATTTACCTCATGTATCATGTCTTGTGAAGATGATCGACACATTGACAAAGTTCTTGGTGGACCAGGATTATGTGGTTCATAGAGGGGTCACAAATAAGGTTTATGATCCTACAACTTCAATAAGTTATCCTTCACCTACCCTTGAGAAATATATTTATGCTGACAAGTTTCAGTTTTTTTCATTCACCTGATAGTCTATTTCTTTTGTTGGGCTTCTATTCATGCCTTGTTTACATTACATAGTTTCCTATTATCATACTCTGTGGTTGGTATCACAGTGTATTTATGTATTGTTTACATAGTGTTTTTATATTTTATATTTCTTGGCTTAGAGAAACGTTCTTTTGTACATGAATGTTGGAAAATGCAACCAACATATTGGATATGACTACATAGTGCAGGACTCATTCCCCAAGTCTATCGGAGGATGCCTTGGGGTTTTCATTACATGGTCCCCACTGGGCCCCTCTAGAATGTGTCGAACATAGTGATATCAAAGGGGTTCAGTTCTACCTAATGAAATATGAGTATATGAGATTGGTTTGGGGAAATAGTGTAAAGTGTTTCAAGTTTTTTATTAAAACTAGGTACTCTATTTTTGGTTCGGTGGCTGACATATCCATACATTGTGACTATTAATTCTTCTATTTAACTTAGTACAAGAAAAACCATTTTAGAGAAAATAAATGGTACATAAATTATATTGTATTTTGAGTGTGTTCTTTTGTCCTTCTTGATTCAGCTCACTAGGTATGCTCTATTGATTGTTGTACATCTTGATCTATTTTATGGTTCCTTTATGTAGATAGTCTTCAAGAGTTCTAATGTGTGATCAGGAAGATGATCCACCTTGTGATGAGGCATCTGTACATGGTACATCAAATCAGATATCACCTCTTGGTTGTGTACCAATGATACAACCAACAAAAGAGTTGTAGTTACTACCAGCACTATAGGTAGAGGTTACATATAGGCTTAGTGTGTTGAGCGACATCCAAAGGTAGTGACCCCCAAGGATTAGGGGTTCTGCCAGCCCCTAGGTAGTTGTTGATTAGCTAGAAGAAGTTACACAATAATTCTACCTTGTGATGACTCCTTTTGACATGATGGAAGTTCGAACCATGAGCCTTATTTAGTGCTTATTGGGGACATGGTTAAGCTTAGTGATCTATATTCATGGATAGATGACTCTATATTGGACAAAAAATGAAAAACTCTTCATGTTGGAGTTCATTCCAAAGACAATATTATTAGTGTGCATATAGTAGCTCCTGTATCTGTAGTAGGGAAGTAAGACAGTACCATATTAATCAGCGAGATTTAAAAATCATTCTCACTAATACACAAATATGGTGAGAGGACAGTTCTTTATGGATGATACCTTCAAGTAGGGGATATACTGAGATATCATGAAATCCATGATATCCTTTAGCATCCCAACAGAGGTTTGGGTACTGGAGCAAGCCCTGATAGTTGACAGTTTTATGGTGGAGTAGACGCCTGTAGTGGGAACTACCAGCAAGCACTAGTCAGTTAAGTCTTCAACATTTGGTAGTTGAAAATATATGTAGGGACCCAAGAGTTTCATGCACTCTCAAGGATGACCTCAATATTTGTGATTAGTATTATAGGGATCCCATGGTAGATTGGGTTTGCTAAAGGATATGATGGGTTACTCTTGTGGTTGTCATGTATATCTGGCTCAAGATTTCCCAACATTCCATGGTGACGATCAGAAGATGATCGAGGTACCTCTAAGGAAGAGGAGAAGGTATGATAAAACTGGTCTTTATGTTGGGGGCATGGTAAAGGATAATATTAAGTATTTTCTAGTGGGAGAATTTTTGATATTCTAGTACCACAACCCCAATGGGGTCACCCACAGGCTCATAGAAGTGGTGAACAAGTATGAGGATTAAGTCTAGCGATTGGCGATTATGATCCCAGTGCTCTTGTGATTTTTAGGTGTACAATCTTTGTCTTTTCCACCCTAGCTGTAGTTTTTATAAACATTGTTGCAAGTAACTCTGTACACATCATGACATTTTTTCGAGACTGAGAGATTTTAATTGAACTGTTGACTTGATCCACATGCATAGAGAATTAAATAGGGGTAGAATCTATGGTCTTTCACTTTATATATATTTTTCCATTATTCGATGGGGTGAGAGTTTCAGTTGAGATGTCCTGGTGGCAGCATTGTGGCCTTACAACATCATTCATGGTATGGATAGGTTATATATGATTTATGCCCAGATTGGCCATTTTAGTCATAGAGTGACATGTTTCCATTGAGATGGAACTACTTTTTTCATTTTTTTTGGAAAAAGGAAACACTTGAAATGGATGATAGAATAACTTATAGAAGGTTCGAGCTGTTTAATCACTAGTTGGATAGCATCAACCTCAGTATGATGGATTATTGGACTCTGAAGATTCTTACAGTAGTGGCGGAGTATGAGGATGTTATTCCTGAGCTTTTCCCCAGATTATATCCCTATAGGGAGGTTGAATTCAACATTGACATGTGCCCGGAAATGTTATAGATATGTTCACCAGAATATTGGATAACTCCAATGCTTCTTCGTGAGATGAGGGTACATCTAGAGGACTTACTGAAGTTATCTTTTGTGACACCTCGTGTTTCACCCTGGACACCCCCAGTTTTGTTTCCCAAAAATGAAGATGAGGTATTGAGATTATGTGTGGACATTAGGTGGTTAAACTAGATGACCGTGAAGAATAAGTATCCACTACTGGTGATTGAAGACCTCTTCAATTATGTGATTGGATAGAGGTGGTTATCGAAGATAGACATCATATCCGAATATCACCATCATTTTGTATGGGACAATTATGTACCAAATGTAATATTTAGATGTCGATATGGCAATTAAGAGTTCATAGTGATGTTGTTTTTTATAACGAGTGCCCCAATAGTGTCCATGGGAATCATGAATAAAATCTTCCACCCTTAAATAAACAGGTTCATTATGGTCTCCATTGATGACATCCTATTGTACTCGATGTCCTAGGAGGAGAACGTGATACACTTGAGGGTGAACCTAGACGCACTCTAAGAGAGCCATGATTTTGGGATGCTACCATAGTTTCAAATCATGATTTAGGAGGTCCAAGACCTAGGACACTGCATTTCATAGGTTGGAGTTGTACTGGATCTAATGTAGATTTAAGTGGTGCTTTCATGGGAGCCCCTCAAGTGTGTTACCACTCTTGGGAGTTTCCTAGGTTTCGATGGGTACTATCAGAGGTTTGTACAAGACTTTTCCTTAGTAACATCAATCATGATGGATTTGAATCTAAAGCGGTATCCTTTTGTGTTGAAAGAGAAGTTCTCGTAGTGCTTCTGATGATGTGGAAGAATTTGATGAGAGTTCCTATAATGAGATTACCATGAATGGGTGTTGAATTTTGGTCCAGTCTTGTTTGTGTTATAACGTAGGGGAAAGTAGTTATTCCATACGGTTTTTTCAATTGAGGGATCACGATTTGAACTATGTGACCAATGATCTTTAGTATTTAGTGATAGAATCACATTGAATATGTAGTGACACTACTTGATGTGTGATTGGTATAACATCTAATCTAACCACAACAGCCCCATGAAGATCCACTACCAGAAGGATATTAACTTGAGATAGAGATAATAGATATATTTCCTCATAGACTGTGACTTAAAGATTGTTTATACTCTAAGGTAGGGGAACCTAGAGATAGACACTCTTAGTAAGTGATCCAGCGTGCAGTTTCTAAGTGAGGCATCTGAGCAGTTTCCATCATTTCATATATCCTCTGTCGATGGAGATGGAGCATTATAACTTCAGTTGATGGTTGTCACCTCTCTACTCTCACAGCTAATATTGGAGGCACCAACTTGGGATATGAACTATGAGAACCATCATGCTCATTTTTCCATAGGTCATTCCCCTGATAGATATTCAACAGGTAGGGAGAACGTTGTTATTTTCAGTTGGAGTAAAACAGGTATCAATGACCCAGTGGGAGAAGTTTATCAGGTAGTTTAAATCATTGCATTTAGTGCTATATCCAAGTATGACGAATATGTATTAGGACCTCCAATTTCATTTATAGTGTTAATGGATGATCAAGGGAGTGAAATAGTTTGTTTTTAGATGCCTCACTTATGAACTAGTGAAGGATGAGCACTAGGTTCTAGAAAGCATGACCCAACTACATAAGGTGCTATAGTGGTTATGGGATCGAATATCAATGGTCATAATGGTTGGTTTTCCACACACATCTAGGGAACACTGTACCATATTAGTGAGGTTGAAAGACTCACCATGTCATCCCAATACATATCAATGCATGAGAAGAGATATGTAGTGTGATTCAAATTCCTCTATGGGAGGGATTAATTTGGGCTTCACTATGTGTGATCAATGATTATTCTAGAACTTAATGTTCATTTCAAAACCCAATAGTGGATGGTATTACAGGAGGTTTTTGACATGTATTTGATCTTTGTAAGGGAATTTCTTCACTAGAATAATGGATATACGGAGAGGACCATTCATGTTCATAAGGACATGTTACGTGCTTGCATTCTAGACATTGTCCACAGTTGGGAGGATCACGTAAAACTATTGGAATTTTCATACAATAATTGATATCACCCAACAATTAGTGTGAAAAAAATTTAGGACTTCTATAAGAGACCATGTAGGTCGCCATAGTATTGGGAGTACAATGGGATTCAACACTCGTGGGTATAGAGTTGGTGCGGGCTACCACTGAAAAGGTGCAGATCAACCATTACCAGATGAGGACAACATAGAGCCGATGGAATTCAAATACTGATAGGAGAAGAAATTCTCTATGTTTTAAGGAGGGATGCATTGTGTTCCTCTAGGTGTCACCTCGATGGGGATTTTGGAGAATCGTCATGGGTGGAAGTTACATCCTAGATACATCAAACCATTTTAAATTTTGAGTATAGTTGATGAGGCAGTGTTCCAGTAAGCTCTAGCCCCATAGTTGCACTGGGTGTATAATTTTTTCCATGTGTAATAACTGAGGAGGTACATGCATGATCAATCACATGTCAGTGACTGGAGAGAGATATAAATTTATGACGAATGGAATTTTTAGAGTACTCATTGGAGGTCACTGATTTATATGATGTGATCCATTGTGGGAAATCAATTCTTATTGTTCACATTTGGTGGTAGAAAGGTAATATTCAGGTTAAAACATGGTAGTGGTAGGCTAATTTTTGTGCTGACTACCCTATTAATTTTGTTGAGTTTCCATTTCTTGGTATTTTAGGGTTATAAATTTATAAGCTGGGGAGAATGTAATGGCATTTATCATCTCTGGTTATATTTTCATAAATTATTTTTTAAAATTCTAAGACCAGGTGTTGAGACAACATCAGATTATGAAGCCTGATTTTCCCTAAATGATATGATGAATGATTTTATTTTTTTTAATAAATCATGAGGTTAGAATTTATTTTTAATGGTAATAACAAAAAATGGGTTCCCTAATAATAAATATGATAATACCATTGCATTTAGACCATCGAATATACTATAGTCAAGGCCTATCATCAACTGACACTGGTCGATAATAAATGTTATAAATTGGACATAACTATAATTAAAAAAATTAAATAAAAAAATATTATTTGACGTAGTGGAGTGATTATTTTGAATGAAAACTTTTTCAAGAATTCACGGTCATCACCATAACACTGGAATTCCTCTAATGCATGTAAGGAAACAATCTCGAGGATTAATGTTGTCGGATCAAGGATTGGTGATGATAGATACCTCTATTCTTTATAAATGACTGATCAAACCAAAATGTATGATGTTGGATCTATTTTAAGTTTTCTTTACCTACTAGATTAAAATTATGATCATAAACCAACCCATGATAATGTTTATACCCATATCATTCATAGTTGTAGAATGGATTACTGCTTATGGTATTTTTGAATGGAGATTCAGATCTCAGTGTCCATTCACATTTCATTGTACCTTCAAACATGAATATGTCATGTCCAATACGAACAAGAAAAATATATGTTCATTGAGTATTTATGAGTCTTATCTCACCCTCTCAATTTATATCATTGTCCATACGTTACTCTACCTTGAATCCCCTATGGGAACAATTGACTGTTGTTCCCTGATCCATGGTGAAAATTTTCGAGATTGACATCTTGACCCAATAATGGAATAACATATTTGTGAATTGAGTGTCGTACAGTTTGGACAAGGCATTGATATATAATGATGCAAGGTATAATAGTAGTGGAGAGATCTATGTAGAAGAAGGATGCTGGTGGTGATGATAGTCTAGTAGAGCGCATGGTAGCCACAGGCCACCGGTAGGGTTGCTGGTGGTGGAGGAAGCAATGACCTAGCGGGGGTCGGGCCAGGTCGTGCACGACATAATGGGCCATTGGCAAGATTTCGAGTGATAGAACCAAGATGTGGTTAAGGAGGGACCGCGTCGGAGGTATCCCGCAGTGTTGGGGGGCGTGTTTGTAGTAGTATGACGTGGCCAAGAGCCACATTAGAGGGAGCCCATATTGGATATAAGACCACGTCAAATTCAGAATGACAATGTGCTAACCTAAGGGATCAAGACAGGGTTTTTCATTTTATTATTTTTTATTAATGGAATACTATAATTAGTATAATGAATATAAAAATTTCTCAGTCTACATATGTATCACGCATAAACATTTTCAAAAAAATATATTCCAACTCTTCCAATATTACCTTTTCACCGCCACACATCAACATTAAAATATTACACAAGTACTAAGGGTATGGTAGGATTGGGTAAAAATGGTTTCAAACCATGATCAATCCTAATAATGGAATTAAAGGTCTCTATGGAAAAAATTATTAATATAAAGGAGGTATTTTAATGATAAGGTATTTGAAAAATATGGCTCAATAATTTTTAATTTTGTTTGTACATATATATCTTCGATAAGTAAAAAAAATTATTTAGAAGGTGAAATGTACCAACATCACTCAAAAAATATGATCTTGATTGTAACAACCCGATATTTTATGATAAGTATTCTTTTTAATTTATTTTATTTCATGTGTTTTATGATAAAACAAGATTATCTTGTGCTATACGCCACATTGTATTAGCTTGAAGTATACACAACACTATTCTTAGATTCTGTTACACACAATTTCAAGTTCGTTTTATAATAGTCATTCTACGCAACATTGAGTTTATATATATATATTCAATGTATAAATAAAATTTGGTTGGATTATATTATAATAAATAATAGAGGATTCCTGCACAACACGCAACCCTGACATGGATTGCATTACACGCAATCTCGACCTTCCTCGATTGTGTGTGTTGTACGCAATACCGAGTTTTAATAAACAACCATATATTATTATAATATTATTATGAACTAGCCGTTATTAATAGATTTAACTAAATTTTGAATTTTATTACATTATTTTTCATCTTACACATTTTCTAGAACATGGTATAAGAACAAAATAAATTTTTTGGGTAAAATAAGTATTTTTGAAAAAATGTAGTTTTGCCGCCTTTTGATGGTGCACCCACTTTAAATCTAGTTGTAGATATGTTTATAAGTTCTATTTTAAAAAATAAAATTATTATTTGGAATTAGTATATAAAATTTTACCTTGGATAAATTTTTCATATTATTCTGATAACATTCATATTTTAATGAATAGTAAAAACACGCTATATTTTAATTAAAAACAACTTTTCTCATCGTAATAACATAGGTGGTTAAATTATAATATTTAATGGTTTTAAAAGATAAATAGAATATGTTTCTATCATTTAATATAATGTATGTCATTAGCCTTGATTTTACATTGAATTCGTAGGTTAAATAAATTCAATCTTTTGCAATGTTTTAATCAAAAACCCATTTTCTTTCGACAACGGGATTAATATTAATTTAATTTCTGCAACTTCAGTGTATTGAATTTGGAAAAATTGATTCCATAAATGGAATCAGTGTGTTAAAATTATATTAATAGGCTACCTTTTATTTTTGGACTATATGAATAGTAACAACGGTAAATTTTATTTACCATAGTAAAAGGTAAATTGGGTAATTAAAGGTAAATATAATATTATAAAAGTATACTAATTCTTGTCTTAATAAAATTGGATTATTATAATATTTGGGTCAAATGGAATCCATTAGAACCCACTTGGAGGTGATTATGACCTTTAGTTTATTTTATTTAAAGGAAAGTGAAATATGTCTCACTCAACATTAATAATTAAAGTATTTTTAATATAAGTTTATACAGAATATAAATTCGTTTATAAATACTCATTTGAAAGATAAAAAGTTTTTATTTGTCATGATAATTTATTTGTAATTTTTATGAGTTAGTTAATTACTTTATTATCTTATACATTAATGATGCATAAATTATTTATTTAGTGAAAATCAGTAATATAGTTTTTATTGAAATATTAATACATATCAAAAGGCCCAAAAATCTGCACAAAACTTATTATTAGTGTATATATAAATCATAATCATCCACTGGCCTAATTTTTGACCATTTGGATCCTTATTAAGGTGATTATGACCCTTATATTATTTTATTTTAAATGATGCAAAGGTTGTCACCTTCATAATTTAATAAATATAACAATTTAAATATTGTAATTTTTAGATTAAAAATTCAAGTAAAAGTATTATTGTGAAAGGAAATAGATTTATCTTCATCATACGATTTTATTTTTAATTTTTATGGAAAAATATGTATATTAGATAATTATACAAAAATGTTGTAGTAATTATTTTATTAAGAGATAAACAAAATAAATGGTTGTAAAAATAATAAAATAAATATTATATGAACTATTTAATGTGCTCCACAAGTTTCTTAGATACATATTACCTTTTATAAATCTATTAAAGATTTTATTTAGAACATATCTTCTGTATATAATTTATTTAAATTCTAATAAATTAATATTCTCAAAATTGTCACTATTGTTATTTTATAAAAATAACATATTATAAAATTGATTAAAAATCACAAAAATATTTAAAAATTATAAATTTAAATTTATATGGTCTAAAATGTTATAAAGTATCCAATTATGGAAAATTAACAACAGGTAAGTAATTATTTTTATAATTTAAAATTTAGAATGTTATTACCACAAATAAAATTAAATTGATTAAATAAGGATAAATCAACTTGATAATGTTTAAAATAAATTCCTAACATGCCTACATTATATTAGTTGATTATATTACAACCCTATCTCATCTAAGCTTAGGATAGGAGTCATTTTGGTTATTTTTATGTGGGGTTGGTATTTAATATAAACTAATATTTCTTATATTTCCAAAGGTTCCCTTCTCCTCCCTTATAAAAGGGAACCTCCTCCCTCTCATATTTACATAACATCGAGCCTTCACGCTCGGACAACCCCTACCCATTTATCTTCTCAACTTCTTTAGAAATATTATAGAGTTCATAGTCTTTTTCAAAGACCAATTTTAGTGCCCAAAGAGGAGGTTTCAAAGAGACGTGTCGAAGAAGAGGTAATATCTGTTACAGATTCTTTCAAACTTATTTCTTCTTATAATTCCTCTTCTTTAGTTGTTCCAATATGAATTAGTAACATCAGTATCACTAATATACTGGTATGTTATTATAAATATGAAACAACCCTATTTCACCTTCTATCCTTCCTATGGAAAACGAAATCACCGCGCGTGCGTACGTACAGAATACCGTCTCCACGCCGTGCTGTAATCTGTTTTCCACCACCACCTTACTTGGATGTGTATAATGGGGTAAATAAATAAATATATATGATTATGGTAAAGTGATATTGATTATGAAATATTATACATACACTTCGATACAACTCCACGATCATGGGAAGGATATCAATGCTCATGTGTACGTACGAACTACCGTCTCCACGATGCGATGAGATTCATTCTCCATGTTAACCATTCATGAATGATTATAAAGTATATATAATGAATAATAATTAAATATATGACATAATTATGATATTAGATTAATTTATATATGTATTTCATCTACATAATTCCATTCAATTCAATAAGGAAATGAAAATAGCGTTCATCCATACGTACGGTCTACCGTCTCCATGAACGGTGTATTTCTTTCCATTTATTGATCTATTACATATATGTATATTCAGAATATATATTATATATAAATCATTTTTTACATTCTGGATTTATGTAATCATGATCTAAGTAATCATATGAATAATTACAAGTTAAAACACAAACGACAAATGAAACGATTTTACCCAAAACGCCACTTTAACATGAATTTACAAAAGAATAGGTAATATAAAGTCATAAGTGAACCATATATGACTTAATAAGAATGAATATGATTCTTTAATAAGTCAATGACATTGTTTAAATCATTATATAGGAGTTTTGGATACGTACGAAGCATATCAGACCTAAGGTAAGGGATAATTTTGCAAAATTCATTTTTATCTGAGATTGCTTATTCGTAAGTATTCAATGGGGTTATTTATGTAATCCATGTCCATGTTTTATAAAAGTATTTTCATGTATGTTTAAAGTCCTTTTTACCCATTTTTGACTTTTACTACATGGTATGTAAGGAATATTTCTTTTTTTACGTTACGAGGTACTTTTTTGAATTTTCAGACAAAAGTAAGAGGAGAATGTTATTTTTAACTTATATGGAGTGAATGGATTTTTACAGTTTTATAAAGCCTTATTTTCATAAAGATTCCTCCAAAAAATTTCATGAATATTTTCAACAAAATCCTTTTCTTTTAAAATTGCGTGATGTTTTGTGAAAAAAATCGATTTTGAAGAAGAAAGGATATTTCTCTCAAGAATTCATTTCATGTGTTTTATCAAAATCATTTTACATCTAAGATGACATTATTTCATATTTGTATGTTTCAAGTATAATTTCTTTATGATTTACATGGATTCAATTTTATTATGATGAAATATCCATTTCTTTTATATGGATTATGTGATGATGGGATGGGGTTTATGAAACCCATTTTATTCATTGAGTTATTATGAATGATGTATGTTTATTTTGTGTCACAAGTAAGAATGATTTCATTATGAGATGGGTGAGACCTATATCTCCCCTCAATGCATTGGGTAAAGAATTATATCTCATGAGAAAGACATGGTTGGAATGGAAAGTTAAACCAGTTCAGTAATACAGGACTGGAATGAGGAGTGAACTCGATTCAGAAAGGGATTTTGTCCACTAAGATGGTCTTGGAAGCAATGCCTTGGCTAATATGGAAATCATATCATGTGATTAATGGTTGCCACAATTACTTGTTTTATATTCATTTTATTTTATCATGATTTATGTTCCCTTATTATATATGCCTTATGTACTTCCAAGATTCCTGTCTTTGATCAAGATTTTGATGTTTAGATTTTATGTTCATGTTTTTGCATTCAAATGTTTTGGGATTGTTTTATGTTAACTATGTTTACCCTTACTAGGAATTTGAGCTCACCCCTTTTATGTTTTCTTTTCCCCAGGATATAATGAAAGGTTTTAGGTAATAAAAAAAGGGGAAGATCTTTATTTGGGGATGTTGATGATCTTTCACCACGATTAGAAGATTTTATTCCGAGTTTCCAAAGACACTAAACTATTACAATCCTTGTTTGTATGTTTTAGTTATGTATTAAGTATTCCGAAAAAGTAATTTAATGTCCATGTACACCAAGCTTTGTGTCTCTATAGTTGGTATTAGAGGAATGTTTTAGTCAACCTATGGAAACTAGGATGCAAGAACTTTAGTGAGATCCCTAGAGATACTTCTAAGGTATGTCTAGGGATGTCCCTATGGTTAAGTATAAGTATAGGTTATAGTCCTAGAATTTTGGTAATGATATTATATTAAACCTAAGATTCTAGATATTGATGTTACTCCCCATTTATTATGATTTTTTCCTCTCACACTATTCTTTTTGGGTTTTAGAAAATGGCTGGAAACAAGATGATTTCGATAATGGAGGATATGATGGACAATGTAATGATATTATTCATGAGCAACCAAATGAAATGGGATTTGGAAGTCCAAACATCATTATTATGTCGAATTAGCAATCTCATAATATGATCAATAAACTCAAATTTGGTAAGTTTCCTGACTCATCTAATAAGAGAAATATGGAGTTTCATGATGATCATAGAGGAATGAAAGTTCAATTTCCCTCATGTAAATAATGTGGGAAGAGGCATCAGGGAGAATGTTTCAAAGGAACTAGAAGATGCTTTGGGTGTGGAAAAGAAGGACACAAATCTAGTAAGTGAAAAGGAAAAGTTTTAGTTAACACCATGGATGAGGATATTGATATTTCTATAACATCAACAATGGTTAAATGTTTTAAATGTGGAATGTACGAGCATTATGCAAACCAATTCCCTAAGAGAAAGTCTCATGAAGAGAATCAGTATGGTTTTATGGGTAGTATATATGTTGATGATAATAAAGAGACTACAAATGATATGTGAGTTGAAAGAACTGTTGATGCTCGATCAATGGTTTAAGAAGGTAGTGGAATGATTACATGTTTATCAAGTGTAATGTTGTATAAGTAATCTCATGGTACTAGGGAATAAAGAGACATCTAAGGATTGTTACACTGTTGTCTTTCCTTACGTTTTGAAAGTATATGATGAATGGTTCTAGTGACCATGAATGGTTATTCAGATATTTTGGGAATGTAGATGATATGCACATAATGAAGGGATAAGGAGAAAAATAAATGTTTGGTAGTATTCATTAGCTCATGACTGATATAAGGAGAAGTTTATATCATGGTTTGAGTATATAGAATTTTTAGATTTTGGTATGTGGAAATAGTTAACTTTTGAGAGTGTCCATGTTTTCACTAAGTTTTAAAGGGTATTCATTTTTCAAGAGAATACATGATTAAGGTATTCACATGATTGGAATGTGACCAACAAGATATATGGGGGATACATGATGGTATTCACATGCTTGGTTGATGACAATTAAAGTAATCGTTTTCTTTATACTATGAGATTGGACATATGTATTTTGGATAAGCCTAAAGAGTGGAATGGATTATGTTGGACATAAGTTAGTATTGTTTAAGGATAGAACTTTTTTCGATATTATTGATGGGATGTTATAGGAATGTAGTTTTAGAAAAAGGACAACCTGTAGGACGGGCGACATCCCATCGCGTCGGACAAGGCTGTGGGAATCGAACCCACAACTGAAGTGCGACATGCCTTTATCGCCTACCACTGACCTACAGGAAGTCCCTGGTTAGTAGAAACTAGTTTTATTTTATTAAGCGTTATGATATATGAAGTATAAGTTCATTTTTGGAATCGTATATGATTAACCTCACTATAGATGGACTTCTTCATATTTGATAACTTTTGATACCCTTTTGTTTGAAACAGATGGAATGACCCATATTTCTATCACGTGATCTTTTAATACTTCATGAATAACAAATTCAACTTCATTTCATTAAGAGATGAAGTGGAAATTTGTTCAAAGCACGAACAACAGTGAGATTGTACCAAAATCAAGAAAGTATTTATTCTAATTCATAATTTTCAAATTTAGGGAAATGATATTGTAAACCAAAACTGTTGTCCTAGTGCTCTTATATCCGATGAATCAGATGGTACCTTAAATCATAAAAAAATTATGGCTTTTTGATTTTTGGCTTTTTCATAGACATGTCCTATACCACTCTCCATCATAACATGATGGTTAGATTTTTCTTCCATATCCCTATTTTCATCGATGTTCTCCAATGTGGAAACCCAGTGATTAGTTAATTTGGGTAACCATTACGTTTCATACATTAGTTTTTAAAGTTAAGTTTTGGTATTTCATTTTATGATTTCTGTGCTAATTAAAGAAACCTTCAAGTATAAAACCATGTATAACCCCACTGAATTTCGAGGGCGAAATTCATTTTAAGGGGGGTAGAATGTAACAACCTGATGTTTTATGATAAGAGATTTTTTAATTTATTTGATTTCATGTGTTTTATGCTACAATAAGATTATCTTGTGCTATACGCCACACTGTATGAGCTTTAAGTATACGCAACACTATTCTTAGATTGTGTTACACACAATTTCATGTCCGTTTTATAATAGTCATTCTACGCAATATTGAATGTATATATATATATATATATATTCTATGTATAAATAAAATGTGGTTGGATTATGTTATAGGAATTAATAAAGGATTCTTGCACAACACGCAACCCTGACTCTTCTTGCATTACATGCAATCGCGACCTTCCTCGATACCGTGTGTTGTACGCAATACCAGGTTTTACTAAACAACCATATATTATTATAATATTATTATGAACTAGCCGTTATGAATAGTATTAACTAAATTTTGAATTTTATAACATTATTATTCATCTTACACATTTTCTAGAACATGGTATAAGAACAAAATAAATTTTTCGGGCAAAATAAGTATTTTTAAAAAAATTCAGTTTTGCTGCCTTTTGATGGAGCACCCACTTTAAATATAGTTATTGACATGTTTATAAGTTCAATTTTACAAAATGAAATTATTATTTGGAATCAGGATATAAAATTTTACCTTGGATAAATTTTTCAAATTATTCTGATAACTTTCATATTTTAATGAATAGTAAAAACACATTATATTTTAATTAAAAACAAATTTTTTAATCGTAATATCTTATTGGGTTAAATTATAATACTGAATGGTTTTAAAGTAAAAATAGAATATATTTTTACCATTTAATATAATTTATTTCATTTGCCTTGATTTTACATTGAATTCGTAAGTTAAATAAATTCAATCTTTTACAATGTTTTAAAAAAAAACCTGTTTTCTTTCAACAAAGGGAATAATTTTAACTTAATTTCTGCAACTTATGTGTATTGAATTTGTAAAAATGGATTCTATATTTGCAATTAGTGGGTAAAAATTATATTAAAAGACTACTTTTTATTTTTGGGCTTTATAAATAATAACAACGGTAAATTTTATTTGCCATAGTAAAAGTTAAATTTGGTAATTAAGGGTAAATATAATATTATAAAGTTATCTAATTACTTGTCTTAATACAATTGGATGATTATAATATTTTTCTCAAAATGGAATCCATTAGAACCCACATGGAGGTGAGTAAGACCTTTAGTTTATTTTATTTAAAGGAATGTGAAATATGTCTCAATCAACATTAATAATTAAAGTATTTTTAAAATAAGTTTATACAGAATATAAATTTAGTTATAAATACTCATTTTAAATATAAAATGTTTTTCTTTGTCATGTTAATTTATTTGTAATTTTTAAGAGTTAGTTAATTACCTTATTATCTTATACATTAATGATGCAGAAATTATTTATTTAGTGACAAATCAATAATATAGTTTTTATTGAAATATTAATACATATCAAAAGGCCCGAAAATCTGCACAAAAATTATTATAAGTGTATATATAAACCCTAATCATTCACTGGACTAATTTGTGACCATTAGGATCCTTATTAAGGTGATTATGACACTTATATTATTTTATTTTAAATGATGCCAAAGTTGTCATCTTCATAATTTAATAAATATAAAAATTTAAATATTGTGATTTTAAGATGATAAATTAGAGTAAAAGTATTATTGTGAAATATAATAGATTTATCTTTATCATAGGATTTTAATTTTAATTTTTATGCAACAAATAAGTATATTAAATATTTATACAAAAAATGTTGTAGTAATTATTTTATTAAGAGATAAACCAAATAAATGTTTTTAAAAATAATAAAATAAATACTATATTAACTATTTAACATGCTCCACTAATTTTATTGATACATATGACATTTTATGAATCTATTAAAGCTTTTATTTTGAACAAATATTTTGTATATAACTTATTTAAATTCAAATAAATAAATAGTGTCAAAATTGACACTATTGTTATTTTATAAAAATAACATATTATAAAATTGTTTAAAAATCACAAAAATATTTAAAAATAATAAATTTATATTTATATGATCTAAAATTTTATAAAGTATCCAATTATAGAAAATTCAGAACAAATAAGTAATTGTTTGTTATAATTTAAAATTTAGAATATTATTACCACAAATAAAATTAAATTGATTAAATTAGGATAAATCAAGTTGCTAATGTTTAAAATAAATTCCTAGCATTTATAAATTTTATTGGTTGATGAGATTACAACCCTATATCATCTAATAATTGTATTTGAGTCATTTTGGAAGTTTTTATGTGGGGTTGGGATTTAATATAAACTAATATTTCTTATATTTCCAAAGGTTCCCCTCTCCTCCCTTATAAAAGGACACCTCCTCCCTCTCATATTTACACAACATTGAGCCTTCAATATCGAAAAACCCCTTACCATTTCACTTATCAACTTCCTTAGAAATATTATGGAGGTCCTGGTCTTCTTCAAAGACAAATTTTAGTGCCCTAAGAGGATGTTTCAAAGAGACGTGTCGAAGAAGAGGTAATATCTGTTACCGATTCTTTCAAATTTATTTCTTCTTCTAGTTAATATTATTTAGTTGTTCCATTATTAATTAATAACATAAGTATCCCTCATATACTAGTATGTTATTATAAATATGAAACAAACATATTTCACCTTATATCCATCCTACGGAAAATGAAATCACCGCGCGTACGTACGTACGAAATATCGTCTCTACGCTGTGGTGTAATCTGTTTTCCACCACCACCTTACTTGGATGGGTATAATGGTGTAAATAAATAACTATATATGATTATTTTAAAGTGATATTTATTATGAAATATTATACATAAACTTCGATACAACTCCATGATCATGGGAATGATATCATTGCTCGTGTGTACGTATGGACTACCGTCTCCACGACGCGATGAGATTCATTCTCCATGTTAACCATTCATGAATGATTATAAAGTATATATACTGAAAAATAATGAAATATATGACATAATAATGATACTGGATTTATTTATATATTTATTTCATCTACTTAATTCCATTCAATTCAATAACGAAATGAAAATAGCGTTCATGCGTACGTACAGCCTACCGCCTCCATGAACGGTGTATTTAATTCCATTTATCGATCTATTATATATATTTATATTCTGAATATATATTATATATAAATCATGTTTTACATTCTGGATGTAAGTAATCATGATCTAAGTAATCATATGAATAATTACAAGTTAAAACACGAATGAAAAAAGAAACGATTTTACCCAAAACACCACTTTAACATGAATTTACAATAGAATGGGTAATATAAAGTAATAAGTGAACCATATATGATATAATAACAATGAATATTATTCTTTAATACGTCAATGACGTTATTTAAATCATTATATATGAGGATTGGATATGTACGAATCATATCTGACCTAAGGTAAGGGATAATTTTCAAATTTCATTTTTATCGAAGATTGCTTATTCGTAAGTATTTACGGGGGTTATTTATATCATCCATGTCCATGTTTTATAAAAGTGTTTTTATGTATGTTTAAAGTCCATTTTACCCATTTTTGACTTTTATTACATGGTATGTAAGGAATCTTTCTTTTGTTTATGTTATGAGGTACTTTTTTGACTTTTCCGGCAAAAGTACGAGGAGAATGGTATTTTTAACTTATACGGCATGAACATATTTTTACTGTTTTATAAATCCTTATTTTTATAAAGATTCCTCCAAAATATTTCATGCATATTTTGAGAAATATCTTTTTATTTTAAAATTGTATGAAGTTTTTTGAAAAGAAATTAATTTTGAAGAAGAAACGATATTTTCATCAAGAATTCATTTCAAGTGTTTTATCAAAATCATTTTACATCAAAGATGAAATTATATCATATGTGTATGTTTCAAGTATAATGTCTCTACGATATATATGGTTTCACTTTTCTTATGATGAAATATACATTTCTTTTATATGGATTATGTGATAATGGGATGATGTTTATGAAACCCATTTTATTCATTGAGTTATTATGAATGATGTCTGTTTATTTTGTTGCACAAGTAAGAATGATTTCATTATGAGATGGGTGTGACATATATCTACCTCCAATTCATTTTTTACTGATTTAAATCTCATGAGATAGTCATGGCTAGAACGACCAGTTAAACCAGTTCAGTAATACAGGACTGGAACGAGAAGTGAACTCGATTCAGAAAGGGACTTTGTCTACTAAGATGGTCTTGGCAGCAATACCTTGGCTACTATGGAAATAATATCATGTGTATAATGGATTCCACAATTACATGTATTATTTTCATGCTATTTTATCATGATTGATGTTCCCTTATGATATATTACTTATTTACTTCCATGATTCATGTCTTTGATCAAGATTTTGATGTTTAGATTTTATGTTCATGTTTTTGCATTCATATGTTTGTGGATTGATTTATGTTCTCTACGTTTACCCTTACTAGTCATTTGAGCTCACCCCTTTTATTTATTCTTTTCCCTAGGATATAAATAAAGGATTTAGGTATGAAAAAAGGGAAGATTTTTATTGGGAGATGTTGAAGATCTTTCACCACGATTAGAAGATTTTATTCCGAGTTTCCAAAGACACTAAACTATTATGATCGTTGTGTGTTTGTTTATGTTATGTATTAAGTATTCTAAAAAAGTAATGTAATGTCTAAGTACATCACGATTTGGGTATCTACATTGATTAAAAATGAATTATTTGGTCTAGAAATATATTAGGAATGAGACATGTTAATTTGGATAATCAATGAATTGTTTATTTATTATAACAAAATAATTAAATATAATTTTGGAAATTAAAATAATGAAAAATATTAATGAAATATAATTTACATGAATTAAATAATTCCATTAAATATTTTCCCCCATTTGAATATCCATTCATCGCTTTCATCATCCAGTTATCCATTTTACTCATATAATCTCATTATAATTGAAATATTAAAAATGTCGTACATTTATTCCTATGAATCCCATGTATCTTATATAACTAAATAAAATCACAAATTAAAATTTGGGCATGAGATTTCCATTTTAATGATCGTATCTTATAGTAGGTAATAAATATAGGGAGGTTAAATATAAATAATGTAATGATGAACTCCCTATTCCATGATTCTTTGTCTAATTCCACCACTATTTCAGGGATACCTTCCACCATCTAGAAACAATAAAATAAAATTACTCAATTAAGCACAAGGACCATGTCATTGAACCTCAAAAAATATTAGTGGTATTGGGGATATGTGATAAACTAATTACTAACAGTGGAATTAAAATCTAAATTCCAATAATCCATTTAAAAAATACGCAACGGTTCAATACTCTATGTCTACCCTATATTTTTAATTAAAATATATAGATTTACTATATTTCATCCTTAATATGTAGAAGGGTGGATTGTCTTTGAATTAAACCACCAGATGTGGATTTCCCTATCATTCACAGTTGATTCTTTTGGAACCTTGTCATTATTTTCAAGCTATTGATAAATATGGGAATAATGAATTTGATATATAAAGGGAATGTACATAGGAATTCTTAAATGAATAAAATAAAAATATTAATTATTATAATTAAATTTATCCCACATAGTATTCGAATCTTATCTCTTTATTTCCTCAATCCAAACAACATGGAATTCTTCATGGGCCACAGGAAATGTATTTTCTCCAAAATTAGGGATCTCTATGTGTTCATAAACATGTCTATGTTTTTTTCATCAGCATTTATAGTATGGAAGGAATTGACCAAATCTAAAAATTCAAAACAATAAAGATTGATTCTAAAACGAGATTAAATAATATTAAAAAAGAATGTCTATAGAAGGATTGTATCCTTATGATTGTTTTGGTTTAATCTTTTCTTTAGTGTGATGTGCCCCTGAAAGTGAGTATCAAGGGATGGAATTAGGTATTTCGGCATCTCCACATATTTTTTAAAATTATATGACATGTGAGGTGTCTTTTTCCATGGCCAAATAAATATTAAAAGGTTATTGATCTAATAGTTTGTATGGATTTTGGAGATCAATTTATACCTATAAATCATTCCACAATTCATCCAGATCTTTTTAATATACCCAATTTACCTTTTTTATGTATTTATTCATTTTCATGGATCTATACTATATTATAATGGTCATATTTGATATGTTTTAAAAAAATGGTTGTGCAGTTGATGTTCCTTGATTTTTTCCTCAACCTCATGGATCTCTTGAAAATATATAGGGAAACTAAGGGGAATATTCTTATTTCATATCCATTAGATAAAATTCAGAAATATATTTCTAAATCATAGTTAGTTAGTATAACATGTCTTTGAAGCATTTTTATTTATTTTTCTCCCTCAATCTATATATTAATATTTTGAATGCATGTAATGAATCACATGGTTTCAAGAATAATATCACTTGTGTGGTAGTAATATAATAACTCTAATTTAGAAACAAATGGTGAAACAATTGGTTCCAGTACTGGTATTTTGATATACCATGTATTTTTATTTTATTGTTCATGCATATGGGAGAAATTTTTCCCCGAATTGAAAAAATAATCATTTGAAAAAATCATGGAAATATTTTTTTATGGATTTTGTAATGAAATTTTTAAAAAACTATTTATATTGAATATAGAAAATGATAACAAAGCATTGAATTGAACCATTTAAATAGTACCCATTTTTAATATATTCTGTAAATGGGGCATGTAAAAAATAAAATTTATTTTCCTAATGTAACATAGAGGTTGACCATGTACATCAAGCTTGAAAATATTTTTTATCATTATCTGACATTATCTAAGTCACCTAAGAAACTTATTTTTGATTGTTTTTTCAATTCACTGAATGAAAAGTAATTTTATATGATAAATAAAATGCTAAAAAGTAAACTAACAAGAAATAAAAAATACGAATATATAATAAAGAGCGAGGAATTTGTGGGTTTGTTTGTGGATTCCATTATTCACCTTGTCGGTGTTAAAATTTATTTTGATAGTTTATTCAATAAATATAAATATTAAACTAATATTAAATTTTTTATGTGAATTATTAAATACATATAGAAAACTATATATCACCTCCACTTATAATCATGGTTGATGAAGCACCTCAATTGAGAGTGTGTCATATCTCAACACCTGGCTCCATCATACACCAATTCATTTATTGAATGGCTCATCTATAATATAATAAGATCTTGTATCAAGTAAAATGGAGAGAAAATATTTTATCAAATCCTAAATATTTGTTCGATTCAATATTGAAGTGATAAATGTTTACACTCATGTTCTTAACTCTTGCTGCTCAAAAAATTAATCAATCATTTAAAATTATGTACAAAATGAAATGGAAACAGCAAATACTAGCCCTAGGTAAATCCTCTAGTTATCCCTTAATTTTAATGGTACTATTTCATGGTAATATGATTAGCAGAGATGAAGTACAGATAATAAAATAAAAATCATGAAATGAAATAATTATACAATAAAAAAACACATAAACATATTAAAAATAGAAGATGATGGGATAGTGTGATAGAGGGAGATAGATTGAGAATAATGAAAAATAATGTAAAAAATAAAATGAAATCAAATAATGGAAATATAAAATAAAATAATAATGAGTACTAATATGAATTATAATAATATCGGATGAAGATGAATGAAGATTGGTGGTGGAACTTTTTGTTCAAATAATATCCATGAATTAATATTTATCAAATAAAATTATGAATTACAAGAAGAGATAAAATATAGTAAAAATAAAATAATATAAATAATTTTCAAAACGAAAATAAGAAAAATTGATGTGCAGCATCACTCACAATCAGACTCTCCATTTAGAGTATAAAACTCTTCTCTTGGAAAAGGTAAAGGATCTTAGTATATTTGATTAGGGATGCATATCCTAGACATCCGTCATCCTCATGACTTCCCCAATACCCGAGATATTTCACAATCTCATGGAACACCCGTGATCCCCATAGCAGTTCTGAATTTGAAAACACCTAGTTAAATTTGTGTTTTGACATTATGTTTGGGTTATTGCATCTTACAGGTTCTGGATCATCATGTGCATTGAGTGCATGAGCATGAGTCTTGGAAGCAGATAATGGAATTGGAGTTGTAGCATAACAAAAGGTGTAAGAGAAGGATATGGGATGAAGTCTGGGGGTGTACAATAGAGAGTTTAGTCTAAAAACATGTACACATGATTTAAATGGGATGAACAATAATTGATGAAATATGATCTCACATCGAAAAAATTCATGTTTGAGGGAATATTTATAATAAAATTCATGGTAGATGATGGAGATAAAACATACAAAGTTGAGATCCTGGTGACACATTCCCACACTGACCTAGGATAAGACACACTATTATGCTCGCACTTTCATTCAAGAGTAATATTTTCTTGTGGATTCTCCATGTTTTCACACACCGAGTGACCACCTATGCCGTTGACATGTCTGGCTTGTTGGATCCCTTAGTGCGGCTAGATGGATTCTTGGTTTGAGGTTGAGGGATAACTTGTTTGACTATTTTATTTTGGTAAATTTAATATCTGAAAATAATATAAACAATTTATTAAGTTTCATATCAACTAACCAAGAATCCTAAATAAGATTTCATATTTTCAATTATCCATTATATAGTTCAAATAAATAATGTTTTATTCCAAATTCATAATTTCTGACATTTTACTAATCAATTGAAATAAAAGGGTTTTATTCCTTGAAATCCATCGAAAATATTTAAAATATGTCAATAATTTATAAGAAAGTTTTTGTGTATCAAGATATTACTGATATTAGGGGAACAAAAAATGGATAATTGGTAATGAAAATTCCAGCATCACTTTAGAAGTATGTTCTACATATGGAAAACATGACTTTACCCATACATGTATTGTGACTAATTTTTGTCATTAGAAAATTCTAAAAACCCATATACTAGCTTTTAGATTTCAAAGATACCATTACTCAACTCCATTTAACTCATCCTAAACATTATTCATGTAGACTATATTACAATATACAATTACAGAGTATATGAACACATGAAAAATATAATAATACTAGAAGAAATTGTCTATTTTGATAGATTAATTAGATTAATTCTTCCATTATGAAAAATATTAAATACCCCTACATGAGTTTGATAATAACCCAAGGAACTTTAAAGAATGGTGAACTTCCTTTTAATAGTCCCTGAAACCCAACATAAACGTTTTTGAATCTTTATGGAAAATAATTATAATTTTAAAAGATGAGTAGGATATCTAGGTTACCCATAAAAAACATAATAGAAAAATATGGTTACCTATTCTAATGATTGTGATATTATGTTAAGGAAAATATAATTTTATGAAAAAAAAATTTCATTAAGTTTACTCATTAAAAAAATGGAAAATGTTAAAGGGACCCTTTTAAGTCATCCAAGCATTGGAAACATAAATGCCTGATTTAGTTTTCCAAGATCATAAAAACTATCCTTATACTCCTTTTTCACTATCTTAAAAATGGACACCTAGTTTCCATCTCTGAGTTATAAATATAAAATACTTTTAATGAAATAATTTTTTAATGTTAATTCATTCATTAGTAATTAATAAATATTGCACAATTTTAATTCAATGATTAAAATTTAAATCATCAAAGAAAAAATTCAATGGAACTGTTAATTCATTTTTTTGTATTTTCAAGTATATTATCAATATAACTAAGAATCCATCACCAACCTCATTTTTTAATTATTTAAATTTTATTTCATAAAATGATTAGCACTATCGTAATTTTCTTATGATAAAATATATAATCTTCTTTCATGGTTCATAGCATCAAACTATTTCACAGAATTGGAAACATGTTATATAAGTAATATCAAACCATCAACCATCATGTAATAATCATAATAGAAATTTGAATCGATGATCAAACAAAAATATGAACTCATACCAACCACCATATATTCTAGCACACTTTAACATAACATCAAATTAGACATTCTATCTCTTCCATTAACCATCAAAGAACCTCTAACTCCCAACTCATTTCTTATGAAATGAAAACATATCAAAACATTATCAGGCCTCCATCTAAATTTTCAATAGGTAGTCCAACCATATTATTATATAAATCATTCACTGAATGATTTTTTATTTTATAACGTAGATACTTATCATATGTGTTATTCAATATTGAATTTTAAAAGAAACTAAGGCTTAAAAACCAAGGCTATCAAGCCCTCCACAATATTATTGGCTCATACATTCTCATCCAAATGTTATTTAGTATAAAACCATTCACATTAAATCTCGAATTTTCTAATTGATTTTTCAAAGGTTTCTTTACATAAGGTAACCAAATTTTGTAGCTAATAATAACTAGAATCAATAATGAATTATTTCTTCATTGAATCAATATATAAAAGGTTTATGAATGAGAACTATTTCATTTTTTTTGTGCCTCTTTAATTAAATTAATAATATCATCTGTCTTTCTATTTTTTATTCATTTTATGTATTTCACTATGATGAAAATAATAACTATATAAATCTAGATAAAAATATGCTATTTTTATATATCTCCGGGCCATTGAAAAATATATTTTCTCATGAACCTGACTATTTATTTAATTTTTGATTCTTAATATACTAATTATATTTAATATGTTTTATTCATGAAATAAATTTTCTATTATATATAATTATAAATTTATTATCATAAACATTATTTTATAACTTTAACTCATTTTCATGATATAATATTAATTTTATTGATTAAACAAACATAGTGGCATGAGATTATATATTTCTATCTATCGAAAATTTTTACAAAAGATTATAATTATTCCACATCTTGAAAAAAATATTAAAAATAAAAAACATACAATATAATATAACTGGTATTATCCCACGTAGACAATTTCAATCCTTATAAGTGTCAAAAAAATATTAATAACATATTACAGTTCACAATTTTAGAAAATCGTAAGATAAAATAAATTATACAGTATGAAATATTAATTCTAATTTAGTAATAAAAATAATATTATTATATTCAAAAAATTCTACCATAAGTTATAAAATTATTAAAAGAGTTAAATTGTATTAAATCTGTAAATAAATTTAATAAAAAATCAGCATATGCATAATATTGTCTCTTTGAAATTACATACTATGAAAAAAAATGAAATTTAGATGAAAAATTTCTATAAAAGTCTTTGAACTATGATTTAAAATATTCAAATAATAATGGAATATTTTTTTAATATTACATAACATGAATGAATAATTAATATTAAATATTATTAATGAATTTTTTTAATTATAGTTTATTAAAAAAAATAAGCATATAAATAAATAATTCTTTCCAGTTAATTTTTTTTCATTTATCATGTAAACATAATAGTCACATGTGATGATAGTATCATCTTAGAGTCCAGTTTAAGGATATGAAAAATAATTTATCAAATAAATTCCACAGTTCATCCACTATTTAATATTTTTTACTTTTCAACCCATGAATATTATAAAGATAATATAGTACGTAATTATTTTGTAATGTAAAAATATAAAGTACACCGTGAAATGATATATCTTTTTCTTCCATAAATTTTGTTTTTTGAATTTTTTTTATTATCACTATTTTTATCTAAAGTATGCGATATATTTAAACAAATTTTTTTAATAGATGATATAAAATGATTTCGTCTGATAATAAAGTTATGTTTCTTTATGTAATCATAATTCTTGTTTATCCGTGAAAATTTGATTATTATTCAGTAACAATCCATTTGATATTATGTTTATTATCATATTATGGTTAACAAAACCCATGTAAAAAATTGCTAACATATAAGTAATTAAACAATTTACAAAAACTGGGAGATGTGAAAGATCACTTACCTGGAGAAAAGATGCCTTAATTACTGCACCCAAAATAGAGCAGCTAGAAAGATATCAACAATCCTGGAGCTCATATAAAAGGATTATACTATTGGTTGTTACCTTTAGATATTTAATGTTGATTATTGGGACACTCATACTTAGATTAAATGAGGAAATAAAAAAACATTAAAAATCTAGAAATTAAAAATATTCTCATATAGGTTCCAAGATGATATTTAATTCACATTAAATTTATTTTAAAATAGGTTCCATTATAATCATTTAAATAACTAATTTTATTTCTCCAAAAATTAATAATGGTAAAATATTTTATTTAAAATCATACCAGATTCAACACCATTAATTTTAAAATTTATTTTATTTAATTTACATTAAAAAATGTTATTCTTTGAAAGGGGAGGAAAACATGTATTTTATGAAATTATCACCACCCCTATGTGACACATAAATTTTGTTTAAGGGTAACATATATTTATACTTACAATGAAGGTTAACCATATATGGTCCTTGAGAAATATTGAAGTATAATTTGGAAGGCTTAATGATACTCAATATTCCATTATGTGAGGACAATATTTCAAATAATACCCTTTATGACATGGGAATCTAAAATATTTCCCTTAAGAGGGTGATTATTACCTATTAATTATGTTGGATTATAGTTATAGATATAAATTAAATTTGGGATTACCCCTAAACAACATGAATACCCTTGAGTTTCCAGTATTAATTCTTGTCTAATCATATATAGCTAAAAGAAACACTATATTACCTTTACATAGATCAAACTGATGAAAAAATACCCTAATGTGAGATAATACATACCTCCAAATTAGTGATGATATAGGGACATGCCTATATATATCCATATAATGAAAAATATTAAAAAAAATTTGTAAGAACACAGATGTTTTAAATTGTAAAAATAATTTTAAAATTTATTTTATTTTCACTTACATGAACATAAAATAAACTAATATGATGAATTTTTATCACATCAAACATCTTAAAAAAGTATAAAATGTAATGAATTCATTTTAAAAACATCTATATTAATTTCATAATAAAAATTTTAAATATTTAATTAGTTTGTATAACTATGAAACCCATTTTGAAGCATCATCTTATAATATGTAAAACTATTCCGAACTACCTAAAACATTAGAATGATGAATGGAATGCTTGGGAATATTATAGACCTTATAAATAATACTTTTCATACAATTATGATCTTTTTTAATATGGAAAATCTTCAACTTATTTTTTTTATGATGTCATCATTAAAAAATATTTTTATTTTCTATTTTTTCAAATAAATATTTATCAATTTTTATATAATAATATATGAATAATGTTGAATTTAATGGATGGATTACTGTTTATTATTATGTTTTAATATTTTTTTGAATTTTTTTTCTCGTTTTTATTTTTATTAATTCTAAATTTTTTAATCCTAACCCAGAATATAGCACTTATAATTGTTTTTTATTTTGATGGATTGAAATAAAAATTAGTAATATATTATTTCAATATATATATGGATAATTTAGTTATTTTTCATATTGAATTTGGATATGAAGCATCATAAATTATTAATGTTATTTTTAGATTAAATTATAAATCAGTTTTAAAGATATATTGACATATAATATTTAGATTTATATTATTTTTTGATGAGTAAGAAATATAATAATTTTATCAGAATAATACTCAATTGGATGAAATATAAATATAATGTTTAGGATGCATAAAAGTGGATTAAAACATGTTCTATGAAGATTATATAAATTTTATTTTTATTATTAGTAATTAAAATTACTTATTATTGTGTGAAAAAAAATATTTTTTATTTTATGAATATAAATTTTACTATAAATTTTATTATAGAGACCTTATTTTGAATATAAATTTGAAAATTTAAGTTATAAAATGATTTTAATATGTGAATCATATAATCTATTTATTTTCTGTAATTTTAAAACACATCTTTCTATCAATATTACCATGGAATAATCATGGATATTTAAATTATTTCAAGTAAATTTCAATGATCATTTTTAATTTGTTTTCATTAAATTCAAAATGGAATACATTTTATAAAATAAAATTTGATTGAAGCCACCGTTATCGAGACCATAGTTCAGAGACAGCATTAAAAGATATTGAAAATTCATTAAATATATTAATCAATTACATTATTACCTTTAGTGAATTATTTATTTATAAATTAGAATTTTTATGATATAAATAGTCCTCTTTGTATCCTTCAAAACGTACTATCTCATCTGTTATTCAATGGCAACATGAAAAGCTTTCCAATTTTCTCGCAAGTGATCTCTTTTCCTAACTCATCTCATGAATAATCTATATCATGTCTATTTTAAACTCAAATATCACTATTATTATTTCTTAAGAAATTATGGTGGTCGATGTTGTGGGTCTTTTAGAGATATTTCCAAACATACTTACCAAACTGTGTTTCTAATTTACGTTCTTCATTTAATTTTTCAATTACATCATTCTTTTTTCAACAAGAATAATTATCCTAAATTAGATAGATCATATTTATATTATTCTTATTCACATAGTTATATTTGATAATAAAATTATTTTATGTATTGAATTTAAAATTTATCACTTCATTTATTTTATCACCATATCTTATTGAATTGGTATTATTGTTAATTTTAAATCTCTTTTTATCACATTTAATTTTTAATGTTGATTGACCCACCCTGTTTAAATTTTTTATTTCCATCTCCAAAAAATAGTCGTTATTTTATGTGTTTTATTTTTTTTACCCCAAATCATAATAATTTCAAAATAGTTTTTGTTTTAATTTTTTTAATATATAACGTATTGGTTTTCGAATATCAATATATTTTTAAAGGAATTATTTCTAAAGGATCCAATTTTTTATTCTGTCGAATATTAAAATGGAATGTTAAATTGATTAATTATTAAATTAATAAATTATTTTAATAGACATATTTCGATAATTTTTTAATTAATAATCAATTATCTCAAGAAATCACATAACAAATTTCCCCAAAATGAAGAAGCTTTGAAAAAACATCATTTCCTAATTATCTATATGAAATCTTAATAGTGTTGATTTTGGAAATAACTCATGTTGTAACTAAAATACAAAATTCATAAAATAAATTATCAATATATTTTATTTTATAATTGTATTTATAAAAAATATCATTTATTTTATGAGTGATAATTGAAAAATGATAGATAAAGAAGATCAAAATCTACTCATCATTCAGAAAAAGTTATAATATATAATCTCATGGAAAATAATTAGGTTACTAAACCATTATATTCCAATTATGAAAGAATTGATATTGTTTTACCGTCTCTATTTTTAAAGGATAACACTGCTAGTCCAAAAATTTAGCTACTAAAATACACACTATTATGTTATCTTATAGTGTTACCCCACTAAACCTCATTTCATTATCATTTAGTGGATATAAAATAAGGGAAAAATTTAATTCGACTCTAATATATCTTTTCATCTAAATGATAAATCCATGGATTGGAATCAAGAGACAAATTTATAAATTATATTATATTATATGCTTTAACTATTTTTTACTGGGGTAGTTTTTTAAATGATATAACTTTTTCCTTCTCATCTTTATGAATGCAGGAATAATCTTGAATATCATATCCATGCTTATTTAAAACTGAATAACATATATATTCATGAATAATCATTAATATATTATCTATGCAGGTTTAATATTCAAAATATTTTTAGTAATGTGTAATAATTCACATCTTATCCACGACATTTTTAATTTTATATCCCTTATTCTATGAATGTGTGATGTTTAAATGGTAAAGCCTCTAAAACTAATTTTTTCTATTTTTATCTCATAGAAATAATTTTTTAATTTATTCTTTATTTTTTAAAATAAATATTTTAAATCAATTTCTAAATTTAATTATAAATGACATTCTAAATTAATTTATATATGAATATAAATTCTTTAAATATTTCAATTTAATTTTTTTTGAATTTCTTATTATTTTTATTTTTTTTCTATAATTTGTTTCTTTATTTTAAATTTCATTTTTTTATTAAATTTAATTATAAATAATTTAGTCTTATTATAAAAAAATTCCTTTTAAAATATTTAAAATTTATTTTCAATTGATTAAATTTGATTTCAAATCTTTTTAAAATCAATTTAAATAATTTATATTTCATTTGAATTTTTTTATTTATATTAAATATAATTTTTTCAAATAAATTTATATATATCATAATATATATATTTTATATTTTCAAATGATTTTAATTATATTAAAATATTTTTAACTTATTTACTATTTTCTGAATTTTTTTCATGTTTTTTTAATTTCATTTAGAATATTTTCTAAATTATTGAGAATATTTTCCAATTCAATGTAAAATATATTTAAATATTATTATGAATATATTTTGGCATGTTTAAGGATCCTTGATTACATAATTTTTAACATTTGGAAACTTTTTTGTTCATATTTTCTCTTATCATAAGGTGAGATTAACTGTTTATATTTAGATGGATTGATGAATTTATTAGTATTAACATTTATAAAATTTGGTTATTTTTAAGATTAAAACGTATACCATTTTTTTAGATTCATTGAAAAAATTTAAAGTGATATTTAGGATTATGTTTTTCTTTTTATCCAAAATTTATATGTTTTTCATCAAATTTAATATGGATGGTTTCTTATGGATATTTTAAATATATTTTTTCAAAAATGTTATGAATTGTTTTTCATAAAACTCATATTTTAGCTATGTAAAGTAAAGTTGAATTTTATATAAAAACACCTTTTATGGACACAAATAAGAAGGTGATTTTATGGTAAATAATCCGATTGATTTTTATCCTGAAAAGATGTGAACGGATTTTTAGCCTAGTTTTCATAACTGGTATAGTCAATTGGTATCTACTGAATACTTAGTTTTAAATACCAAGATAACATGGCTAATTTATTTACATGATCATTACTTATAGTAATTTATGCATTTACTTAAATACATTTTATCCCTTAACCAATGATTATGTGGCTCTATATTGAGCTATAATTTTCATTAAGGTTAAAAAGTAAACTATGATGGAAATAAAGAACATTTTACCGTTATTTTATCTATATAAAATGTTTATGTTTATATTGTTATATATTTTTATATAATTATCATAATTTGTGGGATATTTATTATTTTGTTAAAATATTTCTTTATTTTAATTTATTAAACACGTTTTTATGGTTGTTTGTTAATATGATACATTATTTGGGTAGAATTTTTATAATATTAAAATTTATATTATATATTGATTATTTCAATATGGGGGATTTTAAATTTTATTCTTTTATATTAGTTTATAATGGTGGGATATATTTTTAAATTGATATCTTTATTTTGATTTATCAAAAAATGGAGCTATTTTTGGTATATTAATCTAACATTATATTGTTTTTCATTGAAAATTGGAAAATGTTATTTTTTATCAAAAAAATTTTGACAATTATTTGACTCAATTTTAATTTTGAATAAGAGAATATTTTTGAATATTTTTTATTTATAGTTATTATTATCTTTAGTAATGTTTTTATATAATATTTTTTAAAATATTTTACTTTTATTTTTTTGAATATTTTGATCATAACATAATGTACAAAACATTGACCTCAATACTTCCACCAAAAAATAGTTGAATCCTCCCAAACCACAAGGAATAATAATAACAGTTGGAATGTTGTCTTGTAAAGAGTCTTCATAGTCATTAAAACTGAGTTATCCTTCTAATAATTGGTGAACTAGATGTATTTTATTATCACATCCAAATAAAAAATTTCTCCATTATGGAAAATGTGTCCCTCAAATATATAAAGACTCTTTCCCCAAAATCTATCATATTTTCCTATTCAAATATTTATTTTACTTGACCCCTACTATGAAGTAATTTTTTAACACATCTTGTTGAATAAATTTTTCATGATACAGGAGAAGATGCTGTCCACGAGCCACTACATATAAATTAAAAACATTATAGAATCACAAAAAAGGACACAAATTTATTTTAGGTAATTTTTTTAATTTTTTTTTCCTATGTGTTATTTTATGTCTTAATCAAATATTTGTTTATTCAATTAATACTTATGGTCATTTCATAGGAGTCTACCTGAAATGATTAATAACCAAACATATCATTTTTAGAAAAATTAAGGGTCTTTTTATAGAATCACAGTGGTTCCTAAAATCAAATTTCATGTAGAGTCTCTCTTATCTTAATCGGGTATGTAACATAGTGTACATTGTTTCTTTACATTCCTATGAATCCAAAAATATTCATCACTCAAAAATACATAATATTATATTTCCATCAACTCTGGTACAACTCTTCCATGAATACCTCACTCAAAAGGTAACCTTCTTAGGAAATAAATGAAGTCATAAATATATTGACTCCTAAATCCCAACTCCAATTAGATACGGGATGGAGACTACTGAAAAGGGATCATAATAAATAAAATGGGAGGAAATACCATTATAAATATTTATAAATTATAAGATTTATTAAGAACAATCACCAAACGGGTCTGGCTCATGCTAAATGTTCAATAAATCCCAATAAATAAAGTGGTTTCGTAAAAAAATTGATATACCTAAATAGATAATAAAAATTTATAAATACTTTTCCAAAACTGTGAAGCCTTAATAGATCCAAATTAATTCATTGAACATGTAATGTCCATATAAATCACTAACAATTTCAATATAAACTTAATTATTTCTTTATTTCTACATAGGGTGAGCTTAACATGCATACTCCGTAGGATCCAACCTAAAATCACTCATGAAAATATAAAAAATAATTACAAAAACCATGAAGAAATTGATAAATCTAACTCATTACTCAAGAAATAAAATTATTCATTCTTTATCCTCATGATGTCTTATTCAATATTTAACTGCCACAAAAATCATTATACTTAAAAAAGATATTTATAAATTATGTTTCCCTATGTATGCATCCCTCTTGGTGTGTCACTCTCACACCCCAATGCTAGAATTCATGAGATAGTCCTCTAGAAAAGTCATGCAATCCCTAATGTGAGTCAATCCTTGACACTACCTTCATAAGTCCTCGTTAAAGACCAACATCTCTTGTTTATGTCACTCTACAAACTCATCTCATTTTCACAATTATTCAATTTGTATCAAAGACTATGTATAAAAGACACTAATGCCTCTGCAAATGATTTATACCGCAATCTGTTAATTCCAATTCATGTAAACAAATGGGATGTTGGATCCACCATGACTATATACTAGTATAACATACACATATATCTATTACATCGTATATTTTATTGAAAGGTAAACCATGAGACATAGCAACCCTGGAAAGAATGCAATGTTTATTATAATGTATTATTGTCGAGGAAACATATAATCATCTATGAATTTATGTACAAAGAGGAAGAGGTAGAATTCCGAATAATTTTCCCTCATTATTCAGGGTTATGAATATAATACCCCCAAGAAATTAGGGGTCTAGTTTTAGTATTAACATCCTTGTAGTAGCATATGAAATAAAAAAATATATAACAATATCATGCACATCCCCACTAAGGGGATCTAACATGACATGGATTGAATTATCATGATCACTACATAGGTTGGATGGGTTTTGCATCTAATGATGATATATTATGTAAGGGTGAAACCATTATGTTCAAACAACTGTTGGTGATTTTGATATTCTTCGTCGACGTCGGATTGATGGTATCTACAAACAATCATGACATACTTTTGAGGTCTTCTGGGAAGCTTTGCTACTAGGATGGATCAAAGTGAATCTTAATGGTGCTTCTAAAGGAATCTCATGTCCCACAAGATATGGATCTATTTTTAGAGACCACCTAGTCCAGTGTCATGGATGCTTCTTTGGAACATGTGGCACTGCCTCATCTTTAGTGGCTGAAATTATTAGTGTGATTCTCACTGTTAATTTTCCCATGAAAAGGGGTTGGTGCAATATTTGAATTAAATGTGAATCCACCACTATCGTCCATACTACTTGTGAGGGGGTGGTTCATCTCACCTGGCCTTTGACTACCCGTTCGATGAGTTGTGTTTCTTTGCTTCTGGATACCAACTACATTCTCACTCATGCTTTTCATGAAGTGAACATGGTTTATGATGGTTTTTATAATAAGGGAATCAAGTGGGCCTTATCGTTGATGAATAACTTCCCTAATGACCTTCTCCCTTTTTACGATAATCATTTTAAAAATATTCTTAACTTAAGACTCCTATATCATGCTATTTCCTTGATTTTAGTAAATTGTGTCTCGGATTTTGTCTGAGGCACTACCTTCTTAAAAAAATCAAGTTCAGTATTAATTAATTCATTATTCATCAACTGATATTACTAAATTTTAATTCCATGGTATAGGTATTACTATTCTAATCCTTTCTATAATAGAAATATTAATTTTTTTAATCTATACTATAGACTATAATCCTCAAATGTAATCATATATAACCAACCTAGTTTTTCAATAAATTAGATACCTTTTGATAGACATCATTATAGTCTATGAAAAAACATATGTATCCACTTAAAATATTCATTCACAATCTATTACATAAACCTCCATCCCATTGTCATAAAAAAAGGTAGTAGAAATATCGAGCTTCCACTCATCATCACATTAGCATCATGATGGAAATATGAATCAATGAGAATGTCCATCTCTATACTCATACATAATGGCTCAATGTACCACACTATTGTGAATAATATTAAATTAGTCCCACATTAATTAAAACTGGACACCATTACACCATTGGATCTTATTCCTTATCTAAAAATATAACAAAGCATCAGTAAAACCTTGTTCCTCCAACCCATTTCCTATAAAATTTTATCCTCAAATTAGTTTATCAATCAATAACATCAAGGAACAAAATTCTCTTCCATAAATAAATAAAAAATTCATGATACCGTATTTGATGTACATTTCTATCTATCTTCTTTTTCGGTTGATCCTTAGTGTTTGTGTTAAGTCAATAGATGGATATAATTTTCAAGATAAAATTACCTATTTTTCATGGATTTTTAATTTTTTGAAATCATTAAGTCTTTTTATAAATTGTTTAATTTTTAAAAATGTGTTCATGGTGAGTTTATAGGATTTAAATGGAAAATGGGAAGAAACTCAACAATAGAACATTCACATATCAGGTAAGGGTATTACACATCTAGTAATTTTTAGTGGGTTTTAATAAAAGAACATGAAGTAATGAATTATTTACTGAAAACCATTAAAAATAATTACATGATGTGTAACTGACTTACATGTCATGATAGTGCCCAACCTATTGTTAGAAATTGATTATGTGGCCATTTTTTGGAAACTACTGCAACTCTTCTCCTATTGACCTAGGGGGACTCTCCAAACAAATATTGAGTAAAAAACCCACTTTTACATGTCTCTCTTATGCGATCAATCCCAGATAATTCTTCATTGTTGGATTTCATCCTTCACATCCTTCTTCTCTCCACATTGGTAGTAAAACCCCTTGTAAAATTTTCACTATGTGTTTTGATATTGGTCAACGTTGATCTAGGATCATCTTGTAAATGATTTTCATCTTTAATGATTGGTGTTTCCCAGGGGAAACATTGTTTTTTCTTTGACTGAAGGTAGGTGGTATTTTGTTCAAATCCAAAAGTCTTGATTTTGATTCTATGCATGAAATTTGTACAATTTCTATATTTGTTTAGAAAATGAGTTACCAAATAGATTAAATTAATTTTTTGAATTAATTAGTAATATAGTTCTGAAATTGTGGGATTTTTGGATAATTAGTCATGGAAATTGATTGTCTCAAATTGATGTAATGAATTGAATAATTAGTTGGTGAATTAATAATTGAATGATGACGCTTTTAAAGGATTAATTTATTATTGAATTAATTAATGGTTATTTGAGCGATAAGAAATATTTTATCATTATGATATATATAATATTTTTGGTAACATGTATATATATAGATAAATCATTAAATAGAAACATGGTCATTCAATTTTGTGAATTAATGAATTATTACATTGTCATTAAATTGGGAGCTAGCGAATGGTATCATGGTAATAAAATTTTATGAATTATTTAATGAAAAAATATTCAATCAATTTTGAAAATATGAATTGTAATAAGGAAACTAAAAATCATGATATCCCTCATGGATAGTTCAAACTCTAGAGCTGGATGAAGAATGTATTTTGATACGAGCATCCCCAAGAACGTAAATATTATATTGTTAAAAAAATAATAGTTGATAATGTTATAAATATTTAATATCTAATTTTACAAACTTAATTATAAAACTAAATCCATTATTTATCAGTATATATTTATTTAGACTCCATTGGTGGTGGCCAACTGAGTCTCACCCACACCCTATTTGGGCTTCGGTATAGGTACCCAAATACACATTATTGTTGAAGGAAGGGGTGAGGTAAAATTAACTATGTTAGTAGGGTAATTGGGGATGAAAGTTTCATTGTAATTAGAAATGGTTCAACTATATTAGGGGATCATTTTTCTGATGGAATATGTTGGATGCTTTACAAATATGCAACTCTTTTATCTAGTGTAGATGAGAGATGAAAATGTTATGGAGAGATTCATTCATGATGTATTTAAGTGTGATAATAAGTCATATGTTATCCTTTTGGGGTAAAAATGTATTTTGAGGTGCTTGGTCATGCTATCATACATGAGGAGAACAATAAGGAGACCTCTAGAACTATATATAGAGTTTTAATTGGAAAATAAATAGGTGCATCTTCCATGAGAAGGAAGTGCCGTTACGAAATCTGTAGTCAGAGAAGTGGAAAGAAGAGTACACAAACAAGTGGGTTGTTTGTAGAGGACCCTATGAGGGGGATCATTTATAATTGTTGTAGAATAGAAAATTATTCGATATATTTTTTCCTACCTCTAGTAGAGTTTCAGTCTTGCAAAAACATGTGACATCTGTAGAATTTCAAAAGGACACAATGACAAAGTGTTTGTGAGGGTTCCTCTAGAGAGCCTCATGAAGCGGGAAGGGGATATTCAACACCAAATGAAGTTGGAAGCTATATTTTTACGGGATAAGGTAGTTGAGGTATAAGACCTAGTGTTTCTAGGAATGAACACCCATATAGGCATAGTGTTGTGACTACGGGGGTCCATACATAATCACATGGGAGAGGGTATGGATAACTACATACAGTGCAGCCTACACTTGTGGATAGTTAGGATATACCATTTCCAGTGAAAGATACTATTATATTAGTTTTTATAGTAGTTAGTTTTGTATACTGTCACCACTAAATAATTTAAATCATAAAAAATTTTGAATTATTTTATCTGAGTGGTTGATTTTTCTATTAGGGCAATGATAATTGATACACCATTTGGGGTATTGACTCGAGACATCTATATTTGTAAGGGATGTTATCTTGAGTTCTGGGAGTATAACTTGAGGTGGGATATCTATATCCATAATATTTGTAGATCTAGCCTAATTAGAGGTGTGGATTGGATAGTCACATACTAAGCCAACACAGATTGTTAATGAAGGAGAGTGAAGTTTACATCTCCTAAGGGTGACTGTTTTCTTCACAATGGGGATTGGGATATCCTGGAAGGTTGATCATGGCTAATTAATTAAAAATGGAAGAGATCGCATCCATGTTATATAATTTGTTCTTATCTAATGGACTAGCACAACATGATAACATTCCAGTTATAGTGGAACTATTTTAGTATGTTTTTACTAAAGACTTCTCATAGTTTCCACTAGAGAGACATGTGCAATTCACTATTGAGCTCATGTCGAGGGCTATGATAGTTTCTACTACATTATAAAAAATGGGTGTAATTGGTCATAATGTGCTCAAGAATCAGTTATAGCAGTTGTAGGATATGATATTTATTTGTCATAGTATGTCACCTTGGGGTTCACCTGTGTTGTATGAATGGATGGGTGATGAGATTTTGGGATTGTGTGTTGATTACAGGATGTTAAACCGGACGACTCTAATGAAACGATATCTTCTTCCTCATAAGAATTATCAATTTGAGAAGCTTATAAGACCCTGTTTATTTTTATAATATTGAATTTTGCTTTTGTTATCATCATCAAATTGATCGAACTTATGATATACCAAAGACTACATTCAAATGTAGGTATAACTTAAATGAGTTTTTCATAATGACATTTCGATTGAAAAGCAAACCAATAGTTTTTATGGCCTTACTGAATAGGATCTTTCATCTGTGACTAGATCACATTGTGGTTGTATTGGTGGAAAATATCTTTTATATTCTATGACGCATAATTACAAGTCTGATCATCATGAAATCATCTTATGGACCCTAAGTGAGAATATGTTACATTCTATTCTATATAGATGATAGTCTTGAATTTATCATGTACACTTATTGGGACACTTAATCTCAAAGAAACGTGATTCAATATATCTAGAGAATTTACAGGCATTTATTTATTGGCCGTAGCCTAATTAATTTCTTGGGATTTTACGCTTGACATTAGAGGATATTGGGGGAAAAACTTTTCTTTAGTAGAGTATTTCTATAAAACATTTGTCATGAATCTATAAAAAAGGAAACACATTAGTCTCTTTATGGTATTCCATGAAGATCCCAGCTATTATGTATTGAAGATGGTGATTCAAACGCCTTGGGACCAAGACCCATGTAAGAGTGGTCATAGTAGGTTTATTTAATTTAGAAACACATTCCTAAAGCTTAGAGAAGGTTTAAGTCATATTCTAATTGACATAGATAACCCCTAGAGTATCCATATGGTGATTTTTATTTCATACAGTGTCACATTGGTTGGGTGACCACATGATATAGAGAGATGGAATTTATCCCCTGGGTTTGTAGGACAACATGACGTTGTCGAGGGAAGTAGGCCAGTGGAAAACCGATTGGCTATTCCAAAAAAATATAGTGCTATACTGAATTTTCCATGTATCGCATCTTTGAAAGTATCATCCGAGATCTATTGATGTAATTTAGTTAGAGGATGTATAACTTGATACAGATGCACCCTTTTTATAGAATATGATATGTGTATTGGTTCACAAAGGAAATGTGTTGCGGTGAAAGAACATGCCAATAGTTCATGTATTATTGAAACAATGGTGTATATATGAGGAAACATGGGACAATGAAGAATATATCCAGGCTAGGTGGCTTTATATTTTTCAATTAGTATCTTATAGATTCGTGGATGTGATGATCAAGAATGTGAAAATATAATTTTTTTTTATTTTACAATCATGTCTTTTCAGGTAAATTCCTCTCCAGGTTTTTTTATGTTTGAGCCATGCTGGCCCAGACTTGTACAAAGATAGAGATCATTTATTACATAATATTATCGTATGTTTGTGTATTTTTCCTTGTATTAATTAGTGGATTATGGGAAAAAATGAGGTATGTATTAAATATGGTTTATTGGTGAGTTTAATTGATTTAAATGGAAAATGGGATGAAAATAAACAATAGAACATTTAAAATCCATGTAAGGGTATTTTTGAATTGTGTAATTTTTATTCAAGTTTAATAAAATAAATCTAGTGTGATGGATCATTTCATGAAGAACATTAAAAAATATTATTCCACATGTGATCAAATTACACGCCAAGTAAATTCCCAAACAGGTATTTTAATGTTGTTGTGCTGAAACTTTTTATTAGAAACCACTATAGGTTTTATCCTATAGACCAAGGGAGACTCTCATTGTGTTTTTGGAGTTCCAAAAACTCCTTTAATACATTCCATTTATGTGAACAATCCTTGGTATGTCTTCATGGTGGTATATCTTCCTTCTCTACCATCTACTCCAACCCTTTTCTATAAAATCCCATGGAAAATTTGCATTGTTGGTTTTTTATAATGGAATGACATTGATCTATGATACTCTGGGAAACCATACACATATTTCTTCATGAGAATAGGATTTTGGAAACGATGTTATATTATTATTTAATGTTAATTTATTTAATATTAAAATCCAATCGACTTCATATTTGAAAATTATAGATTTTCTTTATTTGATTAGTAGTTGAATTATGCAATGGAATTAATTAATTATTGAATTGTGAAATTTTTAATTTGGGAAAAATAAGATATAGAAATTTATTTTTTGATTTTAATGTGATGAATTATATAATTAAGTAATGAAATAATTATTTAATGCTAATATTGTGAAAGGATTAATTAATGGGTAGTTGATATATATGTAATATTGTGTTATTATGATATAAATAATAGTAATGATAACATGGACATTTGGATAAGGATAAAAAATTTGTAACATTATCCTTAAATTATTTTAATTAATTAATGGTAACATGGTCATTCATTTGTGCAATATATAATGGTATCACGGTCATTCAATTGGTTAAATTAAGAGATTATTTCATGGTCATTCGTTATTCAAATTAATAATGGTGACATGGTCATTCAAATTTGAGATTTAATTAATGAAAAAATGGTCATTAATTTAAGATAATTAGAGTGGTAACATTGTCATTGAATATTCTTAATTATTTAATGTTAAAATACTAATTAATTAATGAAAATATAAATGATAGCATGTAAATTCAAACTCATGATATCCATGTGGGGTAGTTGAAACTCTAGTGTGTACAAAAAAGATATTGATATGTGGGGTCCATGAGAACCTAAGATTTATGTGGTTAAATTAAGATTAATTGATAATATTATAACTATTTAATTAATAATTTTTATTATTTATTAATATATATACATGCACTATTTTTAAATGGATATTATTTTAGACATTGATAGTGGTGAAATATAGAGTCATACCCAAAGCCTATTTGGGATGCCTGATTAGAACCCCACCGAATCATTATTGTTGTTTGATAGGTTAAGGTAAAATGAATTTTGTTAGAAGTATAATTGGGAAGGTATCATGGATGATAGAACCCGACATTGTTCAGTACCCACATGGGACATATCGTTGTCTTTATTTTTCAATTTTCAACAAAGACACTTGACACATACATTAGAATGAAATATATATTTTTTAGATGAATATTATATTCTGTCTCTTTGCATACCATGATATATTATTTTTTCATTAATTCATACATTCCTTCCAATGTAGTATACTATTTGTACTAGTTTATTATTCTAATAAAAGTGGGTTTATTCTCCCCATGAATTATTTCTCACACCCTCATGCTAGTTGAAATCCTATAGAAGATGGGTAGGCACGCATGTGGTCACGTGACTAGCCAAATTGAGGAACTGCTGTGTATAACTTAGGTCAAGATGCTACAACAAATTATTTCTTCCTCACTTATTCATAATGTAATATAAATGCTCATGATCGAGGAATTCTAGCCTCCTTCAGTAATATTGGACTCGTTCACCCTTATAATTTTTTTTATCAAATAATTGTTTTTATTACATCATGAATTAATTAGTATATTATGCATAACCGTTCCATAAAATATATCTTATATTTATATCTAATTATAACTAAAAAACCATAACAAGATTCGAGAATTATTTCAATGTTTAAACAATTCATGGATGAGAACTATTTATTGTGCATTAGATTATATAATTTAATTTATAATTTCATCTATAATTATATTTCTTATAAATTTCGTTAATCTATCCATTATAAATAAAAATAATAATAAATCTATATAAAGGGATCATTATCTAGTAAAAATTAATAGGAAACTTAAAACACTTTTGATCAAACAGTCGACCATTAATTTAATTATTATGATATAAAGTATTATTTATTTTTTAATTTGTCAATTTGAATTTAATCCATATAATATCAAGATTTATAAAATAATTCTCATCTATATTATTTAAGATTCTAAAACCATTATATGTAATCATTTTAATTTTATCAAATAACAATAACAAAATTTCATGTGATTATATATTTATTTCTCATAGATAATTTCTAATACCATAATCAATATTTTTCGTCACATTAAAATTTTAAACAAAAAAATATCACAATAAGAGAAATCTAGGTTTCTTAAACCATATAATTTATATCATTAAATGTATAAGAAAAAACTATTAATTTTTAATTTAATATGAATATTTTCAGAATCAAAATATATTAAGAAATATTTAAAACATTAAATAAATATTTATTTATGTACTTAAAATAATATTGTTACATTTAAAATTTTTATCCACATGTGATAACTCTTTAAATACTTACATTTATATTCATTATCAAAATAATATAAATAATAATCTTACATTTGATAATCCTTTTCTATTATATATTCCATATTATGAAAACACTATAAATCTACCATCAATAATTCAGAACCATGAACTATACTTTAATATCAATTTTTGAAAAACCCTCAGAATGTGTTATGAATATTTTGAATAATTTTATTGTCCTTAATATTAAACACTATAAATTATTGATGTTAATTGGGGTTTATTAACATAAGTAATAATATATTGTATACATTAATTATTCCATGTCAATTTTTTTATTCTTATTTATGGAAAAATAATTATCACTATATGTGATTACATTTTTCTCATCTTGTTATGTTTAACTGTTTGGAAAACCATTTATCTATTTATTATAAAAATTCAACCACTAATTTAAATTATATAATTTTAAAACCATAATTATTAATAATAAAATACATTATGTAATTATTCTGTGAAATAAAAAATTTATTTATCATCATGAAATAGTAATTTTATATCTCCTCTTAATTATATCAATGTTATTACATATTAATACCTATTTTATATTTAATATGATCGAGTTATCCCAATGTTATACTAATATCTTATTGAAATTTATTTTTTCCAATATTTAAATTATGAAGTAGTATCAAATGTTATTTATTCTTTTCCCTTGGAAGTTTTATTTTATTCAATAAAAACCCATGTTATTTCCAACATACTATCCTATTTTTTTAATTTTATCCATTTATATAGACGAGCTAAATAATTTCTAAATAACTCTTGAATGGAAAATAAAAATAATATATCCCTTACTTGAGAATATAATTTTTAAACACATAACCCACAATAGATAAGGCCGGAATACGTTCACATCCTTCAAACTCATAAGATGATATTCAAATGATTTTTGGATCACTTTAAAATATTAAAAGATGAGGTTTTTTCACCCAAACACTATATAATAGAATTAAAACTGAAACAATTTAAAAAATTAATTTTAACAATCACATATATATATATATATATGTGTGTGTGTGTGTGTGTTCTATTCATGTATTGAATGAAAATTAAATTCATATTAAATAAATTTCTATTTTAATTATTCTTAAAAATCATTTTATGACTCCTAAAATTATATAGGATACTTTTTTTTAAAACTCTTAATAGGTTCAGACCCACCAATTTCTGCATTTATTTTTCATTAATTTTTCTCTAAAAGATAATTTCATGTTTATTAATGAGGAAAATCATTTATTTTCAATAAAATTTTACTACTCTTATGTGATACATAAGTGTTGCATAACGGTAACATAGTTCTTCCCTCACACAACATGTTAACCTTATGAAGTACTCGAACAATACTGGTGGTCCATTATTATGTCTTATTAAAACTATATCAACTATTAAAATAGGATGATAATTTACAAATCCATTAAGAAACAAAGGAATCCCTTTGATGATCATTATATACATCAAGTTTTTCATTTAAAAAGTGAATGATTCCCATTATAAAATTAAAGGAAATATTTTTTTACCCTTTGAAGTAATTCTTGGTAACATTACATAAAATAATTAAAGGATAATATACCATTAATTTTATTGAAGAAACAAGATATGTTATGTAGTTATTTCATATTAAAGGTGTAATACCCTTATGTGAGGTGATACCTACCTTAATGTAAGTAATGATAAAGGCACGTACATTTATAAAGTCATAAAAGTAAGGAGTGTTTACCTTACATAGAGGCAATCTCATTCATTAGGGTAAAAATAACATTAAAAAATTCTTAATATCCATATAAATAATTTCTTAAATTTCTAAGATATAAACAAATTTTCATTTTATATATCCACAGAATACACTATAATAATTGTATAACATTAATGATTTTGGTATTAAATTCCAAGCAAACATTTAAATCTATAAAATTTCCTTCATAATTTTAAAAACCATTTAAGGACCACATCATTAAATAATATAAATTCATGTGGACTATTGGAATTCCAACAATGACGATGGAATCCTGAAGAATATTATGAAAAATTACATATCAATTCATAACACAATTATTAATCACAAAGTAAAATTAAATATACCAATGTTTTCATATTCTCTCGGAATAACGAATTTTCAACAATGTAATTTTAAATATTAATTGAAAAAACGTGGTTTCCTTAATATAATAATAATAAAAATCATATATTTTATAAATTTATTGTCAAAAAAATGAATCTTATCATTTCTAAGAGAAATATTTCTTAAATAATTTATATAAATTCAGAAGTTTGATACATGGGAAGAATTTTCCAATGGAATAAACATAAGGATTGATTTATTTGTCTTTCTCTTTCACGAGTTTGTGGATTTCTATTAACATAATTCATAGATAGAAATATAATTACTCAATTTATTCATATTTCTATAAGAACAATATCATCCATTGGTTGTGTCTTTCAATAATTTTACCCCTATATTTAATCTCCCAATAAAAATGATGAATATCCAAAATGAACATTCATATCTGATTCATAAAAACACATAATATATTAGATAAAAATTAATCACTAAATACTCATTATAAATTATAGCATTCCTTGTTTAACATATTTCATTACACAGTTAAATAGACCATAAGAATCCTAAATATATAGTTAACATAATTTGAACATCAATAATTATAAACAATTATTCATATGTCATCCTAAAATCAACATAATGTTTTCCCAAAATAATTATTAATCACTTATAAATTAAAAGTTCAAATAAATAAATACACATATATCCTGACCATATATACTTCCATAATACATCATTCATTTCCAAACATTACATGAATCACAAATGAATTAAATAATAAAATTATATAGGCCTTCATAAGTTTACTCTATATTCTCACCTCATATAGTATAAACCAATGAAATATAAAAACTACTATATATTAATCTTATAGACCTAAAATTATCTTATAATGTCCCCAATAATTCTGAGAACATCTTTCGAAATAACTTTTATCTCCTAATCACCAAAACCATTTTTCACTCTTAATGCTTAATAATACTTCCCAATATAAGTTACAAAAAGTATGATATCATCATTCATAAATTATCTTTATACAACATTATATATTGAAACCAAGGGTTAAAACAATATTAATCATGTATTCTAATAATATATATCAAAATATCAGTAATCCATTTTACATTTGTCTTATAAAACATCAAAAATGAACCAATGGATATGATCATATGATCAAATAAATACATATTAACCCATTATGGTATTTAAAAATATTTAATGATATTTATCTGTAATCAACATAACATCAATGGTGTTCTAGACCAAGTTTTAATATTCAATATATAATCCCGAAACCTAAACACCAAGATTTGGTGGAAAAATAATAATTTTCAAAAACTCTCTTTGATATTGTCTTATATGAATGAAATTTAAACAATCGTAATTAAAATATAAATCACCAACATTTAGTCACATACACACCCACAAACTTTTAGGATTAGAGTTTTATTGAATTTGAAAAACCCTTTAACTAAAAAACTCAAATCATTTTCATATAATTTAAATTCATTCCATAATATGAAGGGTATTTTATTCCAAAATAAATCATAAATATCTCTAAAAAATAATCTTCAGATGTTATACATTTTAAATTGTAACTTATTAATACTATTTTTCATAACATGATTAAATGAATAAAAAAGAAGTGAACAATTCATTGATCGCACATTATATGTATTTCATTTATTTCCAATAATTTTTAACGGTAGTTAATTGATATAAAACATTTATGGATGCAGATTGTTAGTGAAGAAGTTTTCATATGATGAAGGATTATGATTATGAATAATAAATATCAAAATAATGTAACATGTTGGAGATCCTATGTATTATGTTAACATTTAATTCTTACATAAAAAATATCATAGAATATTGGTAAAAATATTTTCGATATGTAGTAGATATGGATTTTTATTTCACAAGAGGCCAACTTTAGGAGTTTGAAAATGGTCTACCAATTCTAGGTGTCCATGTGACCCAATACCCATGGAATCATCATTAATACATGAAGAATATTAAATTTAAATAACAAAATTGAGTGTCCTATAGAGAGTGTCTAATGGAAATAGGATTCAAAAATTTTCTTGGAAGAATTATCATATGAATTGAGTGTATTGATGAGGATAGTGGTAATGTAATGTCGAGAATCATAACAATGTAGAATAGAATTCATAATGAATACTTGGATACTCAACGATGTTCGGATATTATGGGGTCTTGTTTTATTAAGGAGTTGTATGATAATAATGTTTTTGATTGGTAACTATACAATTGAATGTATTATTCATCTATTTGAAACCATAAAAATTTATCCAAGGGAAACTATTTTATTTTTCATAAACCTAGAGATTCTAGTTTACACTGCAAATTTATATTCATTTCATAAAACAAATTGAAAGATCATCTGCATACCAAAATGAAAATAACAATGGAACATTCCAAAATAATAATGTTTAAATTATGGTAGGATGTTAGTTATTTTAGTAAGTGGATCTTGATAAATTGACACCTCCACAATAGAAATGATTATGATTTGTTGTAAGATATATCATGTAATTGATTTCTATATTCCAAAATAATAATCAATTCATTGAAAGCAATTTTAAATCTATAGAATTATCAATACCTCCATGTAATTGATGAATTATCTATCATTAGAATGAAATAAAAATATCTTGTAAAATATATACAATTTAATATAATCTTAATCAATGTAATGAATACGGGAGTGGAATACCATATCACAAGAAATGTTGAGGTCCTCCTGCATCAATATATTTATTATGATGAAATTTTATATATGAATCTCTTTCAATAATCATACTCATTAGAGAGAATAGGTTTTCACAAGGATATTTATATTAATTGAATATATTCGTTAGTTTCCATTATAATAATAGGTGTTCTAATGATTTCGGATGTATTAGATTATTTTGATATGACATTTTCAAGTGAGTTTCTCTTTAATGATATTATTTTCAGTATATGGTTATCATTGTATAGGTATAATTTTAATTATGAAATATAGGTATGTATTTAATGACTGTTTCTATTACTTATACAATGCTTAATTATATAATAATTAATTTGATAATCATGGATATGTTATGTTTAAAAGTTCAATAGAAGATATGATCACTCGAGTTTCACTATGTTTGTAGGAAATTCCATTAAACATTTTAAATTATATTAAAATGCCATGATAATTTTATATGAAAATTAATAATTACTGACAATAAGAAATTATGGAACAGATATTGAAAAATAAATCATTTATGTGATATATAGATAAATATGTGTGTGTTTGGGTTTTTGGGGGTTTATGGTTGAATGTGAATATTACAACAATATGGGATTTTAAACCAAATAAACAGAGAAATATTATGGCGTAAAGAGATAGTCATGATACTATAGAAATATGAAGAAACATGTTATTATTGAATAATATAAGTTGTATATAATTCATATATGAACTAATGTTGAACAATAGATCAATAGGATGTTGTATATATAAATTATTCTTATATAATGACAGAAAATTATTAATATTATTTGAATAATAAAATTTATCATTTTATATTACAATAAGAAGAGATATGTAAATTTTTTCATATAGGGGAAGTAAAGAAATTCTCATGATTTTGTGCATATGAGAGTTGGATAATAATTTATAAATCCATAAATTAGAAACAAATTTGGTAAATAAATTTCTATTAGACATTATTCATTTTATTATCCTTTATTAAAATATTCAGGATTATATAATGAAGAATATGTGAGATGTTGTAGAGTATAGGAAACAAGAAACATGATTACAAAAAAAATTATCCAATTGTGTTGTTTGGTAGATACTAGTGGATGATATAAATGTAGAGAAATGTCAATTATACAAGGTATTTTCCATTCATTTTGATTTATGAACCTTGTAATTATTCTTGTCTTTAATGTGTATGTATGGAATGTTGTAGAAAATAACAATGAACAATGAGGAGAAAAATATAAATATAATCATCACTGATCAAATATATAGGTATAATTTAGTATAAAGGATTAAAAAAGTGAGAATTTAGACACATACACTAATTCAGCACCCCACCCCATCACATAATAACATGTCCCCAACCTATCCTCTCAAGTGGTATCAAAGGGCCTTTGTTCATATCTATTAGATTATCATTTAGAAATTATTGTACATGAATATTTTTAATGTCCTTATAGATTAAAGATAACATTACTTATAAATATGGGTTATATATTTTATATCAGAATTGAATTTCTACCAATACTCTATTGACTATTAAAAATAATGTGAAGAAATGATTTATGATGTACCAACTATCAATATAGGTTATAGTATCACATACTATAAGATAGAATGACATATATATCATTGAATTAGGATTAGTTGGATTTTTTTTAATATAATGTATATATATATATTATTTCTACCTCAATTAGATCATGAGAATTATGTGATCCTATAGTTGCTGAAAATTCAAGTTTAAACTTTCGGGAATAATATCAAAGAACTAGTGGGTAAAATTATATTTTAATTTATTTCTCAATTAATACATTATTGGATATGATCCATGATTTTCCCAAATATTGTATTTTTATTACTATTTGTGTCATTTAAATCATGTAATTAATATCACCTTACTTGAGGATGAGCTTATAGAAATAGATTTGTTCTGGATCACAACAGTTTGAAAATGTAAAATGATATCAACCAATGTATGAGTCACTAAAGTAGAATATTGTTGAGCTCTATGGAATATACAAAAAAATATTTAATATTGGGTCAATAGAATTTTAGAAATGATAAGTCCAATAAATCATTTGGGGATAACATCGATGAATTGGATGAAAATATGAAAAATAGAAATGTTGTAATGAATATAAAAATGAATATCAAATAAAGAGGACATGGACCTTGAAATAGTATTTCAATAGAAAATTTAAATTCATTAAGAGGATGGTGAGAATTTTAGGTGGTACTATAATGATAGAATGAAATTTACTTGATATAAAAACATTTCCACAAATATTTGATGTCTATAATTTGAAAACGATTTTGCTAATCATGAAGGGAATATGATGAAATTTTATAATCAATGAATTATGGAGGTACATTCATGGAAAATTTAAATAAGTATTTAGGTGTCATAATAAATTCATTATGTAACAAAAATAAAAAGATATATTTTGATAATATTTCCCAAGTAATCTCAAAGAATGAGGTCACATCCACATCACAATGACATGGTTTCTATAAATATGAATCTATATAAAACCATGTTTAATTTAATCATAAATGAAAATATGGATATTCAGAAATAAGTAAAATACTACCACCTTAATAGAATATATAGATTATTGTCTGAGGTTAATAGATACCAAAGTTCACGACAACCATTGGTGAAAGAATATATAAATCATTTTAGAAAAATAAATTATATTTCTATACAAGATGTTATGAGTAAGGGACTATCAGGGTTTGTTGTAAATTTTTACAGGATCAATAGGTTTTAACATTGTGCATTGAAATTTTGGTATAATATTTTAAATGATAAATCACAAACAAATCACATGACAATGGGAGATTGATGGTTAAGATGAAGCAATCACAATTGATGAAATTTTTTCAATAATAAATATAATTAGTTCACATAAGGATTACGATGATGTGTGAAAGGGGGGGGGGTCAGAAGAGTAATACATACACATCAAAACATGTACAAATAGTGAGTGTAAATATAAGACCATTGAATAAATAATAAGTGTCCTTGGGAAGGATTCTAAAATTGGATGAAAATTATAATTCTCCAAAGAAGTTCTGATATGGTAATATATCTTTGTAAAACATGTTGAAGGCATGGTAGATTCAATGAACTTCCAGATTCAAATAATGTACAATAAGACATGGATGAGTGAATCATGAAGGTTGAGTGATGTTAATAATAAGCCTCATATTTTTCCTTCTATATAATCAATACAACAATCAATTTTCATAAATACATATTATTTTTTTGTTGAATTTTTTTTGGTAATGGAAATGAAGATGAGTATAGAAAAATTGAAATAATGCCATAAAGGAAAAGAAAAAATTTCACATTATGGTCCAAAAATTCATGACAGGCTGTCAAAAAATAAAAAAAGTATATTAATGATGTTTCTTTGAGATTTTATATAATGATAAAAACAATGGAAGTTGATGATTAACCACATTACCAAGATAAGAATAATACTTGATTATAATGAATCTTGTATCAGTAGATGAATATGATTTGATAATAATGAGAGAGGAACCGTCCTACAAAATGAAATTAATGGTGTGATGTGTACCATTCTTCATCAGTATAAATTTTAATTGAAGATTATATTACCATTATTTATGAATGAATGAAATGAAAAATATTTGTTGGGAAATTATCAACATCAGTTTCCACATTGAAGAGTAAATAAATTCCCTTATTAACAAAATGATATTGTATATTATTTTTAATTGAAATTAAATTATTTAAATTTGAACTATTTATTAGGTAGAAATACATATCAAGTGAATATTCTATAAATTTCATATAGAAATGATTAACAATTCTCCACTCGTGAATGAATTATCATTTGTTATCTAAATAAAATTCTGATGGAGAATCAGCTTTGATAATATAAGAGTAGGTATTCCAAACTATGGATAGAAAGAATTTAATGAATCCATTATTGAGGTATATATACATTATAAGTAGTTTAAACAAAATATTATCATCCATGATGATGATTTAAATGTATTAAAAACTGGAAAACCACATAATGAATTTCATTATTATTTATTATTATACTATAACATCTTGAGAAATGAATTTTGATTTGATAACAACTATAGAGATGCTGAGGAGTGATTACCTTGAGGGGAAACAATTTTTTATATAGAATAAGCTACCAAAAAACTTGATCATATGAAAATATGAATTTTTAGGAATTTTTATGAATGTTGTGTCATTGAGAAAGGTATATTATCTATTATTGATAATACAAGTATAACATAAATGGTAGTTGTAATTTTATTTAAATCCAAGACAATAGATGATGTTTTGAGAGTTTCTATGTATTGTTATCAAATTCTAAAATATTTGAAATGTTCATAATTAGATTATTAATTATGTGTTTAAAATTCAAGATGATAACCATCACAAATTGGGTCCTATAAATCTTTTTCAAAATTAAAATGATAATAAATTGTGTTTTATGATAAGATAATAAGTTGTTTCATTTTTAAATGGTATCACATTCTGGTTATATTTGATATAATATTTTTATAAATCAGAACATCACATTTTTACAATGATCACATCCTAATAGATTTTGAGTGGAATAGTTAATGGAACAATGATAAATATAAATTGGTTCCCTCTTTAAATTAATTTTTATTTCCATTTAATAGTGTGGATAAAATGTAAAATTAAATAATAGATGAGAGGGGATAGGTAAATGTATTTACATTTCATATGTATAATGGATGAGAACATTGATGAACACATATTTACATATCAAAATATGATCTTTTTGGAAGATAGTCTTCAAAATAAAAAAATTGTGAGTTTTTTCATCCCACATTCAGTGAGTTTCATTTATTTTCTATAACATTTTATAGTAGTAAATGAATATGGAACAATCCATTTTGTTAATATTTTGATAAAGATTCATTTTTAAAGAAGTTTTTTTAGGAATGAAGAATATTCTTAAACCTAATGACGAATAAGATTCTATTTATTTTTTCATTAAAAAACTATAACATGAATGATTTATAAGAAGACATGATATAACATATAGGAAACATATTGGCTATGAATTTATATTCAAGAAAATAATATTTCAAGTGGGTGGGAACAAATATTCCAACTCTCGATAGCCATGTAACTCGGGAAAGCAAGAAATAATATGGAATGCTGACTAAAATAAATGTTGGAAACCATCCCTATAAGGATTATAGAGTGTTAATTAAATTAGTGTGCCGAGAGCCTAGATTAGGATAGATGAGCATTCTAAATGGGTGAACTGATAAGGAGAGAGGATTTATCCTGAGTCCTAGAATGAATATAGAGTATAGGATTCTTACTTGTATACTAGTCAATGTTTATTCAATGATTGGAGTTTTATTATTATGGAGTGTCATGGCATGAATGATTTCAATGGGGGATTAATTAATTTAACAAGACATTTATTTGTTTAATAACAAGAAATATATGTGTTGTGATACTATTTATGTTGTGTTCCTCCTTTACCTTCTGGTTTTCTAAAAAAAATTATAACCATTCTATAAAATTTGTTTTAATATTCACTCTACTCTAAAATGAATATAAGCATGTTGTAATCAAAGATTACTATGTCAAATTTAGATAAGGATTTTGTGTCTTTTTCAATTTCACGGTGGAAAATAAAACATTCATTCTACTAAAGAACTACATATTTTAAAATAATGATTCACTTAAATGTTTTTTGAATTCCATGAAAAAAATATCAAAGTAATTCAAAAAACAATGAAATTATCAAGAATACCTTGTGATATATTAAATAATCATTAAAAACATGAAATGTAGAAAACCCATTAAATGATTCAAGATTTAAGAGAAGATTCAACGCCCCAATGAATACTCATGTAGAATTCATTGTACCTAAAAAATTGAGTTCCTCATGTTACTGGAGACATATTTTTCTACAATGGAAAAATTAATGTTATTGTAACAAAAATTCAAACTAATAAGTTGAATTTTAACAATGAACATTACTACGACTAAAAATGAACATGAGTAACATTCATATAGAAGATACATGATGATGATCATGGACATAAGAGACTATTTTGAACTCATTTTTTCAATTCAATTTGTATTCAATGATATTATTATCATTATTTGGTTATCATGGTAATAGATGAATTATAATGATAGATAAGAAGAATGATGCCACGATTATTGATATAATAAACCTCATTGAAAAATATATTATATAAATAATAATGACACCTTAGAGAGAATATGTTAAAATGTTCTATGTAGAAAACCAAATTCCTCTTTCCTTGATTATACAAGAAGTTTCATAAATTAGATATTTTGAAATTGAAATTGCAAAACATGCAGATTCCCAAATTTTAGAATTGACAATAGTGAGAATGACCTATGATATTTCCAATGTTGTATATATTCTTATATATATATAGGTTTATAATAGAGTCATAGTGTAAGAAAAATAGGGAGTCTCATAATAAAAATCCATAAAAATATTATACAATTAAGAGAGACTCAATATTCAACATATCTATAGGACCACATTTATTTCAATACTGAGCAGTCCAGTTCAATTCATTGATGTAGTATAGTTTAATAATATAAGAATGATTGTAGTTGTTTTTGACATATTATAACACATTAAAGAAGCTGTATTTATATCATTTCCCTAAATTTAGTGATAATTATATTCTTTTAATAGAATATTTTTGTTTATTTTGATTTTCATGAAATTGAATTGATGGTCCATACATGTTGTTGTGGAAGTGAATATAGATGAAATAGTTAAGAAGTAGGAAATTACAAAGAAGTCACGAGTCTCAATTCTTATTAATTATTCCTTATATTATTCAAATTTCTTGAAAATTTTTGGGATGAAAGTATGAATAATTACTGGGATATTGTAAAGTGTGGGTTGAACAAGAAATTTGTAAAAAGATAAATCATTCACAATTTTATTCCAAATTTGATACTGGGTGATCATATATTCTTATAAATATTCTGATAAATCCAAGGACCATTAGTCCATTTTAAAATGTGAACCCTGTAAATATTGGTATATCTTGTGTGTGTGTGTCCAAATGTGTTTCTTGTAATAATTATGAAATATGGAGAGATTCAGAGAGTAAGTGTATCATCACTAAAAGGTAGAAAAAGTGAGGAATATTGATCAAAAATTGATAATTTGAACACCCACACGTATTCAGCCCCCATGTGTTTTATATCCCTAATTTGTCCTCTTAAACTAAAATTCACATTGTGGGTTCGAATACATAAAAGAATATAGTATATTAAAAAATTATTTAATGAGAGAGATAAAATAAATTATAATAGAATAATTCAATATAAGTATTCATATAAGACTCAATATTTATCGATGCATGAATATATAAATAATGGCATGTAATTAATTAACTAATTACATATTGATTGAAAGCATAATAAAAAACATCATAGTAATTTTAAAAAAAAATCATATATATCATTAAAGATTCAGCTAGGACATCAAAATTAATATGTCAAGATTTTATTGAATCACCATGATGATATATTTAATGTGACCTATTAATTCTTCTATGGGATATATAATTTTGAGTCTCTACTCTATCTAATCATATCAATAACATTATACATATATCTAATGACAAATATATTCTATAATAAATATTCTTTAGTTATCAATAAATATTGATAGTGAAAGTATTATAAGGAATTTTCAATATTACAATGATTATATAATAACATATTTGTGATATTACATCGAATAAAATTATATATATAAAATTTTTAATGGTTAAGAAAATAGTCAGTTGATATTTAATTTATCCATAGGGGTGGGTTACCTCTGGTCTATCTTGGTGTGCATGTCTTTCCTGGAATACTTCGGATTCGGTACTTCGACGCACATTGCAACAGGGTTTCATATTGGGTGTTAAACTAGAAAAATAAATTCTTATCCTTTATCAGACACATTTCCCTGGTGAACAACATTCTGGTGGCATCTATGATCCATGTTCTATCCTCCATCAATGTTCCCTAGGGGGATATTAAATCGATCGATAGGATACTAGCTAATTTCATCTGGGATCCGTTTTCAGAGAGAAAGAAGCACCGGGTAGACAAGGGGAAATGGTGTGGCCCGGGAATGAAGGTGGTATTGAGGTACGTAGCCTGGATAATACCATCTATTACATGCATGAGAGGCTCTCATGGAGTGTCATGGAACATCATACGCTGTGGGGGACTATCATTCATGCGTATGTGATGCGCCTCCGCATCCCAAGAGAGGGGAATCATTCTTTTATATGGTCGGTGACCGTCCCTATGGTCGATATCCTTCATCCCTTCTCAAGATGGATGGTGGGGAAGGGTGAGATTTTGTCATGACCCGCCTTCACAAAAAAAGGAGGGAAGGGTCAGCAGGTTGCCAGGCCCTTCCTTCTTTAAGTTGAAGGAGAGATAATGACCCCCGAAACCCGCCTTCAATAGGTCCCGGAGTGGCGACTAGCACCAAGGGTATAGGAAATTCTCGCGAATGGAAGGCATTACCCTTTTTATTTTATAGGATCGAAAGATAAGGAGGAGGAAACCCAACAACACCAAGGTAGAAAGAAAAGTAAAGCCAAAACTAAACCATTCCCACATGCATGTTTAAACAATTTTTATAACAAGGTACAAGTACAAGGAAGATCAAAAGTACAATGCCAAGGAAAACAAGAGAACAACAACTGCAACAACTCCAACTGCCCGACTAGTAGGGTCCCGCACGGCCCTGATAGTCCTCCTGGAAACCTGAAAGAAAACGTAGGGTGAGCATACAAGTATACTCAGTAGGGAAAACCAAGACTCTCGTGCACAAGTGGGGGAACGTACTAAAGTCCCGTGAGAAAATAGTAAACCAAACAACTAACAAGGCAAACTATCCATCCCAGGCCTCACCAAGGCTCACTCCTCAAATAACGCAAGTCAAGTAATGTATATATAAGAGCTCATCGATGTTTGGGTACCCCGCGCCACTTTCCCACTGGTTATTGAGACATCCTACGCATCGGACCAATCCCGCCATTCTCACCGCAGTCCCACTGCCACACCCGCCCGCACACACCTGGGCCACAGCCACACGCAGTCCCACTGCCGAATCCCGCCTGCACACACCTGGGCCACAACTACACGCAGTCCCACTGCCGAATCCCGCCCGCACACACCTGGGCCACAACTATCATATGTAACCATGCCTGCAAACACCTAGGCCAGAGCAACCACCACCACGCCCGAAGACACCTGGGCCTCATCTCGAAGACACTTGGGAAACCACCTGCCGCACACACCTGGCCAACCACCACAACACCCCGCCTGGAGGTTATTGGGATAATAATGGACTTCAGGCCATCACAGCCTGCCTGAAGATACTTGGGCTATCCGGGAAAGGGAGAAGAAAAGGAGCTAATAACCAGCCACTAAGTATAGTGTTGAGAAAAACACCCTTCCCCCATAAATGGGGGTGTTCGGCACTAAGTGCTCAACTTGGGTGGGGCGCGAATAAGAAACACAAAGCTACAAGTATAGATATAGGTAACAAACACTCACCCAAAACTTAGGTTTTCCTAGCCAACCTACAGAACACAACACCACTGAGTCCGAGTTACAATTCACAACCCTTGCCCACAAAACCATTTGTCCTATTCTTGTTTCACGTTCAGTCAAAATGTTCATTTAATTTTAAGCACTATTGGGCAACTATCATAAGCATAACCAAGGAAAGCGTCAAAGCAAGGATCAACCAAAACACTCACACCCGGTTCTGTTAACAGAGGATCTCTCCCCAATTTGTGATATTTTAAGTAACCACCCGGATTTAAAACTCACAACCACCGAATCCATACCAACAGGAGATCCCATCCCCAAATTTACACAGCCACCGAGAGTATAAACAGAACAGGGGATCCCATCCCCTCCCACGTTTCCATAAATCGGCCCGAAAGGAAGACAACCAACCACCGCTACCAACACAAGTCAGGAATTTTCAGGTTTAAACGACTTAACACACTCCATGATTTCAAATTCCGTGTGTTCTAACCGGGATTTATCACAGAAAGGTTGATCCTGGTGCTTTCAACTTATTCAGCCGGATATACGTGATTAACCAATTTCACAGCAGAAGTTCACAATTTTAGCAACCCATTTAAAACATCACGAGGGGATTTATCAGTGCACATACAACGACCACCAACGGCCTCAATTTTCAGAAAACATAAACCAACACAACTAAAAAGGATAATCACAAGATAAGGCATAAAAAACGATCACAACCCCTTCCCCTTCTTTAACCAGTTATTATCTTCCTTTAAAGGCTCAAATATTTCTCATGAGAACAAAAGATAACGCCCACCCCGCATGATACACAAAAGTGATAGACGAAAGAAAAATCCCTACTTGTTGATAGATGATCGACGTTTAGGACGGGGGCGCAGAACTTTACGGATAACGATGCGGTGGTCCCGATGCACCAGAAGAGCCACGATCGAAGAAGGGGGGAAACCACGACCTAACCCTTAATTTATAAGAGCCGGGACAGTTGAGATAAAAACGCCGAACCGCGTAAGACGTGGAAGTCGTGGGTTGACCACACGGCTTGACTCATCATTAATGGTGCTGAGTGGTTTAAACCGACTCATGAATTAATGAAGCATTTAATTAAAACTTTTGTGCGCGTTTCGGGTTTCCAAGACATTTTCACGAGGCAGAATAGGGTTTAAAACCCTATTTTCCAAAAAAGAGCGTTACTGGAACAACTTGGCAAGGTCGGGCGACGTCGGCCGGTTCCGCCGATCGGTCACACCGATCGGTCTCACCGATAGGTCTCACCGATCGGTCTCACCGATCGGTCGCACCGATCGGTCGCACCAATCAGTCTCACCGATAGGTCGCACCGATCGGTCTCACCGATCGGTCTCACCAATCGGTCGCACCGATCGGTCTCACCGATCGGTCGCACCGATCCGTACTCCTTAAGGATCTGGATTTTGGAAAACGAAGGGACCAAGGGGGGTCTAGGTCATCACATCAGATACCTCTTAAACGATTCTAGTCCTCGAGAATCAAAACAAAACAGAAGGAAGAGAGGGTCCGAACAACCATCTTCCAAAGATACCTCTTAGGAGTGAACCCCCGCTAACTGAAAACACTCCCCTGCCAAGAACCAAGCAACATACCATGCCAAACCGCCCGGTCATGTGGGTTTGGGGAGTTTCCCCTCCCCCATGTCAAGATATTATCCGCTTTGGGCGGCACTGACTCGCCCGCACGGGTTTAATCGCATCCACCTTAATGCGTCTTGATTAGGGGTCGGGTTCCCTCTTCCCTTTAGACGGGGCTTTTCACTCATAACAGAGGAAAGGGAATAGTACGTTTCATAGCCAAAAAGGTCAAACGTTCTACAATAGCAGGTACAAAAGGAACAAAGCTCAAAACAACTCGGGGTATTGGGCACGCATCTGTGCTTCCCTCTCCCACGTACTCTCTTTGAGGCCGCCATGCCTCCACAACACACGAACCAAGCCGATGGTTCGTCCACGGAGAACTTTCTCCTTGCGATCCTTGATCCTGACTGGCCGTTCCTCGAAGGTCGCGTCTTCTCCCACATCTAGCTCTCCCCAGTTGATGATATGAGAGTCATCATGTAAGTACTGACAAAGCTGGGAGACATGGAAGACGTCATGGACCCCCTCCAACTGAGGTGGTAGGGCCAGCTGATATGCCACCCCGCCAACTTGCCTCAGCACCTCGAAAGGTCCGATGAACCTAGGGGAGAGATTAACCCCCCTTTCCGAACCTCTGCTGCCCCCGTCGAGGGGAAACATTCAAGAACACATGATCTCGCACCTCGAACTCCAAGGGCCTCCTCCGACGATCAGCATAAGATTTCTGCCGATCCTGAGCTGCTTTCATCCTCGCCCGCACTAGCTGGACTTTCTCCGTGGTGCTCTGCACTACTTCTGGTCCAAGAGTACCAGTCTCACCAACCTCTGCCCAGCATAAGGGTGAACGACATGGTCTTCCATACAAAGCCTCAAAAGGAGCCATGCCGATAGTAGAGTGGAAGCTGTTGTTGTAGGAAAACTCTACTAAAGGCAAGTGTCATACCCTTGATCCTCCGAAATCCAGAACACATGCTCGCAGCATGTCCTCCAATGTCTGGGTAGTCCGCTCTGTCTGTCCATCAGTCTGAGGGTGAAAAGCAGTGCTAAGGCGTAGCTGGGTGCCAAAAGCATGCTGTAACCCCTTCCAGACTCGTGAGGTGAACCGAGTGTCCCGATCTGAGACGATAGTCTTCGGAACTCTATGAAAACGCACCACCTCATCCACGTACCTCTGTGCTAAGGTACTCACAGGTCCTGACTCCTTGATAGCCAAGAAGTGAGCAGATTTTTTCAATCGATCCACCACTACCCAGATAGCATCATGCCCGCCCTGAGCTCTGGGTAGTCCTGTGACGAAGTCCATCGAGACGCCGTCCCACTTCCACTCGGGAACATCTAGAGGATGCAACAAACCACCAGGAACACGGTGTTCAGCCTTCACCTGCTGACACACCAGGCATTTAGCCACAAACTCTGCCATTGCCCGTCTCACCCCGAGCCACCAAAACTGTCCCCTCAGGCCTTGGTACATTTTCGAAACACCTGGATACACTGCCAGGGCTGAGCTATGGAACTCATGAAGGACTTCATCACGCATCACCTCCGGAACAAACAACCTCCCATGAAAGAGCATCCGATGTCCGCTGTCCTCCGACCATCCTTCCGGAGCGTTCCCCTGATCGACACGATCCCGCAACACTTCCACCTCAGGATCTCCCCACTGAGACTCTTCCACTTGCCGCAACAAAGAGGACTGTACCATCATCTGAAACAAGAAGCCTCTAGTACCTTCCACCCTTGCATCCAAGTGCAAGGCAGCCAACTCCCCCATCGCCTTCCATGAATCAGCAGATTCCCGAACCACTTCCTGATGCGGCTTCCTGCTCAGGGCATCAGCCACAACGTTTCCCTTACCTTCAGTGTACGAGATCTCAAAGTCGTAGTCCTGGAGAAACTCGACCCACCTCCGTTGTCGCAAGTTCAAGTCACGCTCGGAGAAGATATAGCCCAATCTCTTGTGATCGGTGAAGACCACAAAGCATTCCCCGATGAGGTAGTGTCTCCACAGCTTCAATGCGAACACTACTGCTGCAAGCTCCAAGTCATGGGTGGCATAGTTCCGCTCATGGGGGCGTAGCTACCTGGACCCGTAAGAGATCACCCCTTGTTGTTGCATCAACACGCATCCCAGGCCCTGTCCTGAAGCATCACAAAATACCTCACAGGCCATCCCTTCTTCTGGTAATCTCAACACTGGGGCACTAACCAGCTTTTCTTTTAGGTAGCTGAAGGACGACTGACATTGCTCGCTCCACACGAAAACCTGGTCCTTCTTGGTCAAAGTCCTCAAAGGGGCTGCTACCCGGGAGAAGTTGGGCACAAATCTCCGGTAGTATCCTGCCAGTCCGAGGAAACTCCGAACATCCGCCACATTCTTGGGTGCTGTCCAAGAAACAATTGCCTCAAACTTTGATGGGTCGACCGCTACTCCCTGCTCAGACACTACGTGTCCGAGGAAGTGCACCTCTCGTGCCCAGAACTTGCACTTTGACAACTTCCCATAGAGCTGGTGCTGTCGGAGGACCCCCAAAACTGTCCTCAGGTGCTCTGCATGGTCCTCTTCTGACCTTGAATAGATCAGGATATTGTCGATGAATACCACCACAAACCGATCCAGATACTCCCGAAAGATGGAGTTCATAAGCCCCATGAACACGGCCGGGGCGTTCGTAACACCAAAGGTCATGACCACGAACTCGAAGTGCCCATACCTTCACCTGAACGCCGTCTTCGGGACGTCGATATCCTTTACCCTCAGCTGGTGGTATCCAGATCGCAGGTCGATCTTCGAGAACCATCCTGCTCCCTTCAGCTGGTCAAAAAGATCATCTATCCTCAGAAGAGGGTAGCGATTTTTGATCGTTACCTGATTCAGCCTCCTGTAATCGATGCACAGCCTGAGGCCACCATCTGCCTTCTTTGCGAACAAGACTGGGGCACCCCACGGTGACACACTTGGACAAACATAACCCCTCTTCATCAGATCGTCAATCTGTATCCGCAACTCCCGTAGCTCCGAAGGTGCCATCCGGTAAGGAGCCATCGAGATTGGTCGAGAGCCGGGCTGCAGGTCTATCCCGAACTCGATATCTCGTCGAGGGGGTAGAGTCGTCACCTCCTCAGGAAAGACTTCCATAAATTCATGAACGATCTCTGGTACTTCCACCATTTCCGCATCTACTGATTCTATCGTCAGTTCGGTCAACAAGGAGAGGAGAGGTTCCTCCCTCCTGTTTCCCTTCGGACAGCTCCGCTCGCCGGTGAAAGTAACACTCTGGCCGTCCAAACCGGAGAACACCACCCTTCTTTGGAAATAGTCGATGACAGCGCACACAGAAAATATCCAGTCGATGCCTAGGATGATATCATATGGCTGGATCTGTAGCAGAAGGAGATCCCTGACCGACTGATGTGGTCCTAACATCAGTCTACATCCCCGACAAACGAACAGCAAGTCGGTTTGACCTCCAACTGGTGTGCTCAACACCAGGGGCACTGGAAGTCTCTCGGCATCTAGACCCAAGGCGCGGGCTAGACTGGGTGCAACAAAGGAGTGAGAAGCTCCAGTATCGAACAAAGAATAAGCAAGAGTGCTAAACACACTGATCGTACCTCGAACAACCTCTGCCCCTGCTGGAACTGTTGCTTCTGTGGCGTGTAACTGTCCACGCCCAGCTCTCCTTCCCCTCGGCTGTCGGCCACCTCCCCGACCACGCCCTGGTCGAGGTCCCTGGGGAGCGCCCTGAGGTCGGCCTCCTCCTCCAACGTCTGCCTGCGGAGGAGCGGGAGCTCGCTGTCCCTGCTGCTGCTGCTGGAAGGGTCTGGCTAGAAACTGCTGCTGCGGCGGATGCTGGGGATGACTACCACTGCAGTACTACACCTGATCGGGGCACTGACTCCAGAGATGTCCAGGGCTCCCGCAGATGAAGCACCGTGGTCCCGAGCCTGAAGGAAAAGAATGTGGGCCAGGGGATCGAAACTGAAACTGCTGCGGCCTGCTCCCTGCGGGTTGGAACCTGGAGGGTCCCGATGCTAGAGGCCTGGTGCTGACGGCCTTCCCCTTCGATGGTCCCATCTGGATCCCTTCTCATGACACTCCGCCCAGAGCGTGCATCCTTTCCACCACTCCGGCCTTCTTCTGAACCTCTAAGTATGTCGGAAGGGTAAAGGGGGTAACAACATACTGGAGGGAGGGTCGGAGCGCCTCCTCCAAACGTCTTGCCCGAGACTCCTCATCGGGAAAGAGGTCCGGAGAAAAACGCAGGAGGTCCTTGAACATGATTCCAAGTTCCCTCACGGACATGCTCCCCTGCTGGAGGGAGAGTAGCTCCTGCCTCTTCTCCGCCTTCATTGTCGAGGAGAGGAACTCCACCCAGAACTCCTTCTCGAAGTCCGCCCAAGCAACCTCAGACTCTTTCCTACTCCCCAGGTGAAGCATCCACCACTGACGTGCCGCTCCTCGCATCTGGCTAACAGCCAGAGGAACCCAGTACTCGGTCGGGGCCCGAATCAGGCCGAAGGCTATGACTAACTCCTCTAGCCAGCCTTCCATCTTCATATCGGAGGTGCTGCCCTCATACTTCTCGAGGGCCTGTCGCTGGAAGGCTCGAAGAGTCTTCTGCCACTGGTCATCCTCTTCCTCTCGATCAGCTCTCTGCTGATTGGCCAAGGCAGTCTCAGGGGCCTCGATCGCCTGTACCACACGTGGTCTCCTTCCAGGTGCCATAGCTGCAAGGTAAACAAGGAAAGCCTAAGCCCAAGTAGTGCAAAGAAAATCGTTCTTAAAACTTATTAAGATTTAATTTATTCTTAATTCCCAAGACATCCCAGAAACACAAGAACACAAGTCATTTATGATGCATGTACCTTTCCTAGGGTCTCTACCCCGCAATCAGTGTGGCCTCACTTGGTCGTTCGGTAGGTCCAGAGTCCTTGCATCGGATCACGGGGGGCCCTAAAATCCTGTGTCCTAGCCAGTCTTCCCTGGCCTAATTCACGCTTCAAGGTCACCCAGCACCGTTGCCTTACCACCCCATGAAATCCTCACTGTGCCTAACTCCAGACTCCGTCCTATCTCTCAACCTCCTCTGATACCATTCTGTCACGACCCGCCTTCACAAAAAAAGGAGGGAAGGGTCAGCAGGTTTCCAGGCCCTTCCTTCTTTAAGTTGAAGGAGAGATAATGACCTCCGAAACCCGCCTTCAATAGGTCCCGGAGTGGCGACTAGCACCAAGGGTATAGGAAATTCTCGCGAATGGAAGGCATTACCCTTTTTATTTTATAGGATCGAAAGATAAGGAGGAGGAAACCCAACAACACCAAGGTAGAAAGAAAAAGTAAATCCAAAAGTAAACCATTCCCACATGCATGTTTAAACAATTTTTATAACAAGGTACAAGTACAAGGAAGCTCAAAAGTACAATGCCAAGGAAAACAAGAGAACAAAAACTGCAAAAACTCCAACTGCCCAACTAGTAGGGTCCCGCACGGCCCTGATAGTCCTCCTGGAAACCTGAAAGTAAACGTAGGGTGAGCATACAAGTATACTCAGTAGGGAAAACCAAGACTCTCGTGCACAAGTGGGGGAACGTACTAAAGTCCCGTGAGAAAAGAGTAAACCAAACAACTAACAAGGAAAACTATCCATCCCAGGCCTCACCAAGGCTCACTCCCCAAATAACGCAAGTCAAGTAATGTATATATAAGAGCACATCGATGTTTGGGTACCCCACGCCACTTTCCCACTGGTTATTGAGACATCCTACGCATCGGACCAATCCCGCCATTCTCACCGCAGTCCCACTGCCACACCTGCCCGCACACACATGGGCCACAACCACACGCAGTCCCACTGCCGAATCCCGCCCGCACACACCTGGGCCACAACTACACGCAGTCCCACTACCGAATCCCGCCCGCACACACCTGGGCCACAACTATCATATGTAACCATGCCTGCAAACACCTAGGCCAGAGCAACCACCGCCACGCCCGAAGACACCTAGGCCTCATCCCGAAGACACTTGGGAAACCACCTGCCGCACACACCTGGTCAACCACCACAACACCCCACCCGGAGGTTCTTGGGCTAATAATGGACTTCAGGCCATCACAACCTACCTGAAGATACTTGGGCTATCCGGGAAAGGGAGTAGAAAAGGAGCTAATAACCAGCCACTAAGTATAGTGTTGGGAAAAACACCCTTCCCCCATAAATGGGGGTGTTCGGCACTAAGTGCTCAACTTGGGTTGGGTGCGAATAAGAAACACAAAGCTACAAGTATAGATATAGGTAACAAACACTCACCCAAAACTTAGGTTTTCCTAGCCAACCTACAGAACACAACACCACTGAGTCCGAGTTACAATTCACAACCCTTGCCCACAAAACCTTTTGTCCCATTCTTGTTTCACGTTCAGTCAAAATGTTAATTTATTTTTAAGCACAACTGGGCAACTATCATAAGCATAACCAAGGAAAGCGTCAAATCAAGGATCAACCAAAACACTCACACCCGGTTCTGTTAACAGAGGATCTCTCCCCAATTTGTGATATTTTAAGTAACCACCCGGATTTAAAACTCACAACCACCGAATCCATACCAACAGGAGATCCCATCCCCAAATTCACACATCCACCGAGAGTATAAACAGAATAGGGGATCCCATCCCCTCCCACGTTTCCAGCAATCGGCCCGAAAGGAAGACAACCAACCACCGCTACCAACACAAGTCAGGAATTTTGAGGTTTAAACGTCTTAACACACTCCATGATTTCAAATTCCGTGTGTTCTAACCGGGAGTTATCACAGAAAGGTTGATCCTGGTGCTTTCAACTTATTCAGCCGGATATACGTGATTAACCAATTTCACAGCAAGAGTTCACAATTTCAGCAACCCATTTAAAACATCACGAGGGGATTTATCAGTGCACATACAACGACCACCAACGGCCTCAATTTTCAGAAAACATAAACCAACACAACTAAAAAGGATAATCACAAGATAAGGCATAAACAACGATCACAACCCCTTCCCCTTCTTTAACCAGTTATTATCTTCATTTAAAGGCTCAACTATTTCTCATGGGAACAAAAGATAACGCCCACCCTGCATGATACACAGAAGTGATAGACGAATGAAAAATCCCTACTTGTTGATAGATGATCGACGTTTAGGCCGGGGGCGCAGAACTTTACGGATAACGATGCGGCGGTCCCGATGCACCAGAAGAGCCACGATCGAAGAAGGGGGAAAACCACGGCCTAACCCTTAATTTATAAGATCCGGGACGGTTGAGATAAAAATGCCGAACCGCGTAAGACGTGGAAGTCGTGGGTTGACCACACGGCTTGACTCATCATTAATGGTGCTGAGTGGTTTAAACCGACTCATGAATTAATGAAGCATTTAATTAAAACTTTTGTGCGCGTTTCGGGTTTCCAAGACATTTTCACGAGGCAGAATAGGGTTTAAAACCCTATTTGCCAAAAAATAGCGTTACTGGAACAACTTGGCAAGGTCGGGCGACGTTGGCCGGTCCCGCCGATCGGTCACACCGATCGGTCTCACCGATCGGTCGCACCGATCCGTACTCCTTAAGGATCCGGATTTTGGAAAAGGAAGGGACCAAGGGGGGTCTAGGTCTTCACAGATTTACTTCTGGAATCAATATTAGTGTAGCACAGTGCTAGGTTTTCCTGTATTCTTGACTAAAAACATTTCACTTAAGAAATACAATCTCTTTCCTAGCTTCACCGACTCAGTTTTGAATAAAGAACAACATGAGTATTCTCAACTCATTAAGATTAACGAAGAGGAGGAAAAGTGGTTGTTCATGTCCTCCTTCTCGGGCATGTTATCATCGAAGTATTTCTGGTTCATTGGAAATAGAAAAAAGGTAGGTTGAGGGATGGCATTGGCTTCTATGGGTGAAAAACATTCCCACCACGATCAACTTATTCACCTAGAGGATTCTTTACAGAGGCCTCCCGACAGACGACAATATCTATAGATATGGTATCCTTCTTGTGTCCAGGTGCGTATGCTGTAGTGTTCCATGTGAGGAGAACAGTGGCCATATGTTCTTCAATGGTTACTTGGCACTCGAGGTGTGGAAATTCATGGGGGAGTTCACTGTGCCACTTCTCTCAGATGGTTCCTTCCATGCCTTTCTTGAAAAGTGGCTCCAAGGCTCTAAGGGAAGAGGTCTGGAGAAAGTGGCCCAAGTAGTGGTGCTTCATGTGGGGTTTTTGACCATATGGCAGGCTCGAAACAAATTGAAACACGAGGGGGTGGGGGTTTCAGCTCGGGTCATTATTTTTTGGGTGAAATATCTTCTACTGGATCTGAGCATGGTTGTGACGACATGGAAGGAATATCCCTCTCTTTGTTGGTTTTAAATGGGCTCTAACATGGACATGGAACATAGAAGAAGAGAAAAAAACCGGGTTCGAAGGAAACCTCCTTCGGTGGGTTTATAACTTAATACAGATGGCTCTTGCATCCAAGGGAACCAGTACGGAGGAGGAGTGGTTCGTGACCACTATGTTTTATTTTACCTCACTTTCTCAGCCCGTTTCGGCGATGGGTCTTCTCTTCAAGCAGAGAAGAAGTAAATTATCACCAGTCTGAACCTCTATATGCAAAAGTGTCGAGCAATATCTGAAAATGAAACAGTCTCCATTATTGTGCACAACTCCTTGAAAGGGTGCATTGATCCTCCTTGGTCGATTAACCATGTCATCAAGAAATTTAGTAGAATGATCAATAACAGAGTGAGTATTCTTTATACCTGGAGAGAAATGATCAAGGTCGTGGATCACTTGGCCTTGGTGGACACCAAAAGTAGAGAGGAGGTGTTTCTTCACACGACAAAGAGTATTTAGTCCAATGGGATTGAATATATGAAAGGAGATGCTCGGGGTCTTCACCACTTCAGACAACCCTAGGCTTTCTTGGCCAGGGGGAGGGGTCTTCAACTGGGTCCTCTTACTTTTTTCTTGTACCGATTTTTATCTTTCGTTTATCTTATGTTTTTCCATTTTATTTTCCCTCTTTTTATAAAATAAATTACATGATGATGGCAAGATTACATGAATTTTTATAAATAAATATTTATAAAATAATATATAATTAATGAAAAATAGAATAATAACTATTATTACAGAGAAAAATGTAGTGTGGGAGATAAAAATACACATATATTGAATTAAATCCATCTTTTGATATTTTATAAAAACAATATCCTATTATTTTGGTGTAAAAAATCACAAAATAGTTAGAATAGTTAGTATATTAAATAACTATAAGTGCTTGTGAATGAATATAAATAATTTGAAATATTAATATTAAAAGGAGAAGGAATTGCTATGTAAACCATTAACCAAAATATCATTTCATACATTTTTAATGAAAATAAAAAAATGATCTTATAAAAAACATTAATTGGAATTCATTTAACATTTCTCATACATTTTCAAATATAATATAAACAGAATTTATTATATAATGATAATATATAATTTATAATTTTTGAAAATATAATTAAAATGGATGTAATTGACAATAATTCCCCACCAAAAAGGATAAATAGATTTTTACCTTATACACATGATTGTTTTTTATTTCGGAAAAATTGAGGTTAAATTAATATAATAATTAAATCAAATAAAAAAATATAGGAACAAAATAAATGGTTTTTGGGAAATAAATATCATAAAATTCTTCTAATAAAAATTTAATGTTCATTATAAATGATTAAAAGATTGATTTTTGAATTATGTCTTACGATGTTTGTAACATTTGAATTTAAACCCACTAAAATTTAAAACTAAAAATGAAGATTTATGTACCAATACTAAATTCTTACTCCTAATATTATATCTAAAATAGATTGTAGGTATGGAATATAAATTAACAAGGGTGCATAATATGATTGAATCCTTAAAAGAGAAAATATTGTGATGAAAAATAGTTAAAACAATATTAATTCTTGAATTAATATCCATTGAAAAGAAATAAAATCTTATGATTCAATAAATACATATAATTTATTGAAATAATATGTGAATATATATTCATTTGGTAGTATATACACCATATATAAAGATGAATATTTATAATAAAAAATATGTCTCAAAAATTGAAATCAAGAAAAAGAAACCCTTACCCATATTTTATCATTTAAAATGATGATAAATTAATTAATTGATTTTGAGATAAAAAAATATATAATTATATTAAAATTTTAAAACACATGCTACAATCATATATTAAGAAACATATATTCTTTGTATATCATATCCAATGTAGATGTTCAATAAACTTACAAAATAAAATTGAGTTAATAATCCATTTACCATAGACTTCCACATATTCATGTGTTCCCTATCATCAATTTATAGTATGGTTGTATTTATTAAAAATCTATAAAATATCCATATTTTTTATCTTACTATATTACAACTAAAATATATTTTCTTCTTACACATTTGTTATAAATTTATTATTAAAATCCATATATTTTTTTTTCAATTTACTTTTCAATTATTTTTCTAATTTTTTGTCTCTATTACATGCCCATTATCCAAGGTTTCATCATATAAAAATTTTTCATGATGTTGTAGAGTATTTTTTTATATATTTATTGGGTTCAATAGTTCTTTCAAGAAACTCATGGTGATGATTATCTTGGAATTAGTGAGAATATAATTTATAAAAACATTGATTCCATGAAAACAAATAATTTTATTCATCAATAATAATATGTATAATTCCATTATATAATGATAAAAATTATTAAATTAAATATATTTACCTAATTTTAATAGTAGATGACATTAAATTTTCAATTTTTACAAATAAATAAAAACATCATTCATGTAGGTGGTAGAACAATCCAAAAATAGGGCATCTAAAATAAATTGAATGAGTTGGAACATGATATTTTATAATATTAATATCTCATTTAAAGAATACCAATAGTTTGAAAAATATTATTAAACAATGGTAAATATAATATATGATGATTTTGATAAATAATATTTTGGATAATAATTTTGATGAAAAATTACTTAATTTGATAGCTTGGATCTTATCTTCAATGACTACATGGAAATGATATTTTTAAGGCATATTACTGGGACATCAATGTCTAGAACATAATATTACACTATTATGGATAGAAATATGGTATAGTATAGTGGAGTGTTTTAATTTATTTTGCAGCCTTGATTGGTTGTAGGAGGTGTCCTTATATATGTGTCAAGAGTTTCAAAATTGTATATAATTTTTTTATTAAATTGAATGGAGATTCATTATCAATGTAAGGGGATCCAAATTTATCATATTGTTAAGCTATTATATGTCACACCCAGACCTGACATCTTGTAGTCACAATTATTTTTATTATTATTTGAGTAGTTTGGTATCATAATGTTTAAAAATTTATTAAAGTAAAATCAAAATGAAATAAAATCTAATAAATTGAAAACAATTTAATGATAATATTATTATTATTATGGTTATTACAATAGTTTTTTATGTTTACTAATTTTATTATTAAGACTTTATGAATTTTAATATTATTATTCGAGTTTATTATAATTTTTAATAAGTTTATTATTACTATTTATTAGAGTTTAACTCTTTTATTTTATTTTCATTTATTCTTTTATTTTATTTTATTTTTCTTTCTTTTTCCTCCCCGTATTTCTCGTCGTCTGTTTCAATCATACAGTGCCTCTCACTCACTACATCCTGCCTAATTTCTCCCTACTCAAACCCTCTTGCACATCTTTCTGATGCCCCCCCCCCGTCTGGCACACATTCTCCACACCTCTTAGGTTCCTTCAGACGGACTTCCCTTCGGGTGACCTCACCTCTGCATAATCCTCCCCAGCTGATCCCTTTTCACTCACGATGCTGCTTACCAATCTCCTTATACTACTTGGAATTCAACTGGTTTCTACTGTATTTTGATTTGGTATTTCAAGTTACATGTTTCTCCCATTTTCTCTTTCTATTTCTGGCCAATTTGAGGTCACCCTATCACCCCTACTAAATTTTGGATGGACCCTAATTGGTTTGGGGGTTTTATTTGCCTTGAATATTGTTATTTAGGTTTCATCAGGTCCCGTCGGGGCTAGTTCTAGACACTACTGTCAAGGGTAGTGGGTTCTCCATGGTGTTTGGGAAACGATACTCCAATTTGTACATTTTGGCTTAATATTAATTTAGGGATTTTATAATATATGAGTTTTCATCAATTTATTTTTGGTTCCTTATTGAATTGAGGATCTTATAATTGTTGTAGAGTGTTGATGGCTTCTTAAGGTGTTTCACTCACATGTATTGGTACGCGTGTGTGTGTGTGTGTATGAATTTCTTGCACATTTTCTCTCCAGGAAAAGGGAAAATGTAAAGTGGATTAATTTTATATATATAATAATAATAATAATAAATATGTTCTCATGTGTGTGGATGTCTTCGTAATGGGTTTCAAGTGCCGAAGTGTTCGGACTGCATCATCTTCACATTGAGGTCGGTGTCAGTATTCAATTTTTTCAATTGGGGTTTTAATATTCTAGATCCTTTTAATATTCTATTTCATACAATTATAAATATATTTAATATCATTGTATTGATTGGAATCCATTTAATTATTTCTTGTCCATGGCATAAATGGATGATTTTTTAATCCTTATTTTATGAATTAAATTGGAATACATAATTATTCAAGGCATTCCATGAAATGTACCCTGGTCATATTAATGATTTAAAGATGATTAGATGTGTCATGTCCTTGTTTGGTAACATTTGGGTGATAATGATATTTTATGGGGAATTTGGTTTTAAATTGTGGTATGACCTCAATTGTTTTTAAAATGGGGTTTTAAATTTTCTTCTAAATCATGGTGTCAAATGTGTGAGTGGTTTATCTCTTATAAATGTTCTTAGTTGGCCTATTTTAATGTTTTTTGATGGAAATGTGATTTGATGTATTCTTTATGTCTAATAAAAATTCCAATTCATGTTTCCAATTTTGAAATGCACTTGATCATTAAGATTTATTCCAAATGGGTTAAGAGTGGTCTTATATTTTGTTTAAAAGGGTTCTCCTTGTCAAAAAGTGGTGTTTTAGTTTTATAAAGATGGAATGGGGTTTCCATTCATTTATGTGATTATTCTTGGAAACTTTTATTCTTTATTTTTTAATTGAGTTTGAGATTTCATATTGATTTAGAAATGGATTTTCAAGGGGTTATGAAATGGGTGAAGACCTAGTTGGCACTTGTGATGTGATATTTAATTACCTTATTGAACCCTTCTATTGAAGATGATGATTACGGTCTATGAGATTGATTCTGTCATTATAATAAATGGTTGTGTTATTGGTGAAAATTTTTGATGTGTTATTTTGAAAATTTTTATAGATTGTTGATGTGGTTAATTGTTTTATTAAATTATATGTGTTGTGTGTAGTCCATGATTCGTTGTATGGAGTCTCCGGGTATAAGGCGAATCACCTGTGTGTGTATAAGTAAGTATGTGGGTGTGTGTGTTCCCTAGTTAAATGTATAGTCATCCATTGAATTGAATATACATGTATAGGGCGAGGTGTGCCCATTTATATATACCTGGAAATAAAATTTAGGTGGGTGGAGACTAGTATTTGCATATTAGCATATATTTAAGGTTCTCCTTGAACATGTTCATGGCCATACATGTGTTTTAATAGGGGATATGTGTCTTATATGTGTTTGGAAGTGTATATCCTTAGTGGGAGAGTAGTTGCTTTTAGTTAGAATGCATTAAGAGTCGAAGTCGACAGTTTGGTTGCACCCTAAGGTATGTTTCATATGCATTAAATGTTAATTAGAATTTATATTTTTTCTATGTTTTATTTTAATTATATTTCCCTTTATTTTATATTAAATCTATATATAATTTATATAAATAAGTATATATATATATATTATTTTGGATTTTAAAGAGAATTCATAGATATCCTGAACTTGAAATGGGCAATTCAAATGACATATTGAATTTCAGTAATTTATTTTATAAAATTGTAATGCCATAATTAATTTTCCAAACAAATTTAATGTTGATTTCACAAATGGGGTTTGGAGTGAAATGAGATTACATGGACGTATATTGGTGGGGAGAGAGTGATTCTACTTTTGAATAAAGAGATTGATATCATCATGTTTTTTTGCATGATAAAACCCACCACCTCATGAAATAGAGAACATTAGAAAACATGGGACTCTAGTTGGGAGAACTGGTACTACTATACAATATGATACAAAAGTGGTTAATCCATGATTCTTCTAGGATGATTTATGCTACAACACTAATTAAAAAAATAATTATTGGAGACAACTAGGTTATGGGTGTGTTCTATACTAGTGTCTTGTGAAAAATAACATAGATCATTTTGTTTAATATACCACTTTTACATTAAGATATGAGGTTTTTAGGTCCCAAACTTACACTAGATCCATTGAGATTTCCAATGGTGCTTGTGATATGATTTTCAATTCAGTTGTTTCATGCCGGTTTCCACATTTGTGGAAACAATGTTTTAATTAAAATTGATTCTTTTTAATTTTGAAATATTAATGCATGTTTGGATTCTATTTTGAATATGAAGTGTTAGAGAAAAATTTTGCTTAAAAATGTAAATATGATACTTTATTTTGAATGGATTGAAAAAAAATATTTTAATGGGTATTTTTTTCAATGTAGTTTAGGTTCTATGGTGACCACGGGGTCACTTTAGGCATGTCATGTTGCTTCATGTATTCCTTTTTCCAATTCCAGTTTGTTCAATATTTTTTATTTTATTTATTATTTGAATTAGTTAATGATTAATAATCCATAATTTTTATGGGCTAAAACGTTCCCAACATGTTTATTTTGATACCCGACACATCTTTTCATCTTCTGGGGATCAAGTACGCCCTTTGGGGTATGTTGCAGACTGACACGAGTGACATGTTCGGGATTGACCCAGGTTGGTTCATGACAAAATGGTTTCATAAGGGTTATTGTTATTTGGGTTGTAAAGTATCTTGGTTATTACATTAGTTGGGACTCAAGAGGTATGTGCGGGAAGGATGTTACGAACCTTTCCCATCCAGAGCCTCTACTTTTCAAGGGTAATCCGAGATATAAATTATTCTTTTGCGTAGTCTGTGTGGATGAAGGATGCCAAAGGAAGTGATTTGCTATTATGAAATAAGAATGTATAGAATAGATACACATGTATAGCCCGAGTGCATGGTTTAATATAATTAATTTGGTGGATTATCTCTCTAAGAATTGTCTTCTAGGGCACATTACTTTGTTTTTATAGAAACTTGTAACTTATTTTTCTGTATTTTATGTGAGTTATTCTTTGGATTAGTTTTGACTGACAAGATTAGATTTATAAAATTTTAATGTTAAATATAAATAAGGGTTTTTAAAAATAGAATGAGGTTTTGGAGTGGATAATTGGTTTTGAAATGGAAATTGTTTTCTTTTAATGGAATGTGTGGTTTCAACAAGAAAAATGAGAGGTGTTTTGGATGTTGTTTTTGGATCTTGGTAAAAAAATTTGTAATGTTAATTGAATATTGTTTGAATATTGAAATGTATTTCATTAATGATAAGTGACATTTCCAAATTGGTTGGTAATTTGTTCTTTACATTGAGTGATCTGTTTCAAAAATGAGATATGTTTTGAACTATCCCTTGGTATTTTTGTGTAGATAACATATATAGATGTACGCATATGGAATAGGGGTAATTGGTTGTATTTTTCGGATGGATTCATTAGCTATCCCAAGGGAATATGTATATGTGTGACTTAATTGGATACCAATGATGGATATTTAAGCTGTTTTGTTTTCTAAAAAATGGTTTTCAAAATAGAAATTTAAATGTTTTGAAAAGTGAGTGAGCATTTGTATAATGTTCTGTTTTTGTTTTTTGGTACCCTTTTTCATGGGTTCTTGGTTTTAACATACTGAATTGTGGTTATAATGGTGGTTTATGTTGGATCTTAATTATGTGATAGAAGTGTGTAATTTGGATTTGTGATGATTTTTTTTTCAGATGTGTGCTTCTTGTTTTGTAGTATGCCGCCCAGAAAATTCCCCGAATTTTCTTGTTAGTAACTTATTATTTTTGGTTCTTCCCAGACACTTAGCGTAGTAGTGGAATTGAATTATTTTATGTTGTTTTCTGTTTTACGTGGTGATCATTTTCTTTTGATGGTAACTAATTGGTTTGGTGAAATCATTTGTGTATTTAGGTTATTAAAAACTACCGACTCTATTAGAGTCTATGGTAGATCAGTTTCTCCTATAGGTTCAACATTGGATTGATGAAAGAAGATTATTTTAGTTTTGTCTCATGATGGGGTGTATTGAATGGTGATTAAGACCAATTTCATCCAATGGTTTATAACTTATGAGGTGAAATCTAGGAATGTTGCAAAACTAATGAGTGTCTAGCAAGGCCAATGAGTAGTGAAGGCCTATGTGGGTTATTTCATGTTGTTTATTCCCTTATATTTAAATGTAGTGTCAAAAAATTAGTTAATGTTTATACTATATTGGTTCATCATCATTGGTTCAAGGAACGATTTTTTTTGTGTTTGGGAAGGATCCCCATCTGGGGAGTCTACATTTGGTGTGGCTGGTTTGGGTACTTTCAGCAACCTTATCGCCATGCTCTGATGGATTTCTATTGGTGTGGTCATTTTGGAAAATGGAGATTTTCCACTAGTAGTATCTTTAGAAGTATCGACCAGAGGATTTATTCTTCTGATTGTGAGTAAGGAGATGCTTCATACATCTGAGCTTCAACCATAGGCCTCCGAATGAAGCTTGCACGCAGTAAGAATTTTCTAGTGGTGTGGATAACCATGGTTTGGATTTTGTCTCCAATGCTATAATGGGGACGGTTTAAAGTTTATTACTATATATTCCTTTCCTTCAATGGATCCTTTTTTTTAAAAGGCACATAGATTCCTCTTCTCCTCATTGTGGTTGTGGCTTTTTGAAAATTCCTCTTTGGTTTCAAGAAGTATTTTTGGTGTAACATTCTAGGTAAATAATGAATATATCATTTTTATATTTATTAATATTTGTGAATTAATTATTAATTATTCATTATAGGGGATTTTATGTTCTATAGTGTACCCGATATGAAACACTATGTTTCATTGAAAGCTTATGTCACACACAATGCTAAGTCATACTGAAAAATAATAATATATTATTATTTTATATGGTAGTTAACGCCTAGCCATTGTATTGGTGGGAATGGAAATAACTAACAACTATAAGAAAATACATGATTTTAAAATGTTATTAAATTTATTTAAAAAAATTTAGAGGTTTAAAATAAGGAATTATTTGATTTTAAGCATAAATACACTAATATACATTAAAAGGTTGATTTTCCGCCTTTTGATTGAGAACCCTCATAAAATCTAAGTTTGGTCACATTTATAAGTTAAATTTTTTTAAAAAAAATTATTCTTTATAATTTGTGACATAAAAATTTACTTTGGGTAAAAATTTTCTCTTTTTCATATAAAATTTATTATTTAATGAATAGTGAATAATACTGTATTTTAGTTCAAAACTATATTTTAATATATTATATTTATAAAGTTATATTATAATTTTAATTGGTTTTAAAGTGTAATTATATTATGTATTAACTATTTAATCCAATTTTGGTCATTGGTAATAATTTCACTTTTAAATTTGATATAAATAAGTTTCAATCATTTGATAGTTATTATTTCTAAAAAACACGCTTTTCGTATTTACAGCAGGAATTAATTTTAAATTAATTTCATCCACTTCTATGTTTTGAATTTAGAAAAATTGATTCCATATTTTGAATCAGGATGTCCAAATTCTTTAAATATGTATCTTTTATTTTTAGACATTTTAAATATTTATTTCAGTAAACATTTGATTTACCATGGTTAAAGGGTAAATCTTGTAAATAAGGGTAAAAAATAATATTATAATAATATTAAATTACCCTAAAAGGTGTTCTAATCCTATTGGATGATATATTTTCTACCATGGGCATCCTTGGGTCGATTTGGGGAACCCATGGAGCCACATGGGAGTGATAATGACACTTTATATTAATTAATTTAAAGTAAAGACAAAAATGAATTAAACATATATCTGTTAGTAAATTAGTTATTACGTGGGGATATAGAAGTTATCTATTAGACTATAGATATTAATTTGAAATCTATAAATATTTAATACATCATGAAATTTTTATTATAATTTTTATACATCAAATAAATAAATGTATTTATGACACAAAAATGATGTAGTGTTTACCCCATTAATGAATGGTTTGAATAAATATGATTATAATGATTGAAAGAATATCCAAAACCTGTCCAATTATTATTGTATGATTTTATATCTAACATGAGTAATATAATATTGTTCTTTAATGTGTTTTGGAAGTTTAGAAACTGAAAAATCATTATATAATAAAATAATATTTTTAAACATCACTAAATAGCCCCTCCACCCCCTTATAAAAATACCTCACTTATAACCCATTCGTTACACTTTTAAAGCCCCTTCACTCATAAAACCTCTATCAAATTATTATCCTTACATCCCTATCCTCCTCAAATAAACCTTTTCTTAGGAAGAAGTAAATTTAATTTAACCTTATACATCAAACCAATGAGAGATACCTGATTTAAAGGTAACGTTATTTCTTAAATTCATTTGTTTTATTTTTCTTCGACAACACACTAAAATATTTTCATACATTTTTTTATAGATACACATGTATCCTAAATATACTAGGTTCTTGTTATTAGAAATATTCTAACTACCATTACACACACCTCCATCTAATGGGTAAAAAATATACTGTTTCTGTGGACTACAAACTAATGCCTCACAAAATAGTGATGGTTCAATCTTCTCCTACCACCTATTATGGTGGCCATTATGATGGAAATGTATTTATATATGATATGTATTAATCTTATTTTCTTCAATATTCTTATGAAATTTTTATTTACAAAAATTTCTTTAGTCTTCCAAATATTTGTATACACGACAATCTCATCTGAGGATGTGCAGACTACCGCCCACTCAAAGTGATATGACTTGTTCATGCCATACGTTGGACATATAAAGGATAGATTAAATGAAATTATATATGATATTATACAGTAAATATAATATAAATATTTATAATTATGTTTTCATTCCATTAAAATACGAAATATAAATGAAAGTATCGTTCGTGCCTTCGTAAGGCTTACCGTCTCCCGGAATGAAGCATTTCATTTATTATCTCCAAATGTTATGTACGATTATAAATACAAATATATAATGTATATATATATGATATATATGATATATAAATCATCAATATTATTCTATAGATAATGTAATTTCGACCACATGGACAATTTATAATTATAACAATTTCATTTTAAACTCAAGTTCTGAACATCGACAAAATGTCCAAGATGAACTCAAATAATTAACTAATTTATATATCTAGGTAAAAATTGTTATAAAATATATAATAAATTTTAAAAAGGGTCTTATGAATGTATAAATTATCTTTAGTTTATTATTGAAGAGATTAAAGAATAATCGAGTCAAGTTGAACACGAGGTAAAGGTTTTCTTATCTCACTTTCAATTCTGTGGGATTTCCATTGTTCGCAACTTATTTATTTCATGTGGTGTATTGTGTACTACTATATTAAATTTATCATCATGATTATATTTATATTATTGTTATTCTGCGATTCTTTTTGGGGATATTAACTTTTGGTCATACAACTCCATTGATAACAACGTGGTAAGGGGTTTCTTTTCTCACTTTTAATTTCATGATATTTCCATTGGTCGCCGCTTATTTATTGAATGTAGTGTATTGCGTAGTTACATTTGATATATATTACAATTATTATCTTTATATTATTGGTATTATTTGATTCATTTGTTATTTATTAACTTTTGGTCATACAACTCGAATGATTACATCGTGGTAAGGTGTTTATATCTCATTAGTTATTCCCGTGAAATTAATGCTATATTTTCCACTATTTCCTTCTATATGGTTGGCCTAATTCACATGATTTTATTATTTTTGTAATATTATTTAATGTATAGAGATTTACATCTTTATTGTATTATCCTTCTTTCATGGGGTGTACGTTTTTTATGTTACCAAAACGGTAAGGGAACCTTTCACCCTCCTCTTTTTAAAAGAATTTTTTTCGTTTTGCCTTTAATTTACATATTTTTAAGTTTGGATATGTTATTCCATATCCAAAATGCTATAAATTTTATTTCCAAGTGATAAGATACCCTTTATCTCTCATCAACTCAATTTTTTAGTTTTAATGTGAAATTGTTTGGCTATCAAATTTCTGTAATGGTACTTCTTAACACAATTTCAATTCATTGGGTAAAACTTCTACTTGTTGATTACATCATGCTATGAATATGTTTGAATGACCTATGATTTTTTACACATAATATCCAATCATATTTAGTGTCTTTATATTTTTCACACATAATAGAGTAATTTAATTGTCTTTAATCTAAGGATTCTCTCTTTATAAGAGATTTTGTCTCAATTTATATTCCAATGAGACTTCATTGCTGTTATGAGCCTATTCACATTTATTTGGTGTAAATACTATTATTTGAAATATTATATCATGAATACAATTATTCTCATGATATTATAATTTTTATATTAAATATTATTCCTCCATTATTTTTATCTAAGCGTCTCTCATTTGATTAGGTACTCTTTAACTAAAATATAATTTTAAATGTTTTAAAGAATTATTATTCTTAATATTTGTCAATTAATGTGTATGTTTTAAAAATAGTTTTAAGGATTTATTTATATGTACAAGAATGTTTTGAAATTAAAATTCCATTATAATTCTCAAATTGGTATGGGACAGTTTGATTGAAAAATTTCATTATTAATTGTTTTAAATGCTTTTGAAAACGGTTTTGACAAAGCATTAATTATGTTAATATCATGAAATGATATATTGTGATTATAATGTGGTAATGTTATCTTCCATTTTTTTCTTGTGTTATGTGTTATGATTATGTTATGGGTCATGGGAAATTTTTACGTATACGGGTGGTTCCATGATAATCCAAGGGTGGGTGAGCTCGATTTAGCTCTCCAAGGAATTGGGTAACGTGATGTAGGTAAATGGGACTGTTTCTCCAAAGAGATTTAGGGAATATATTGTTATGGGTATTCCATTGTAACTGCCTATGTTGTTGTGAGAGCTACAATGTAAGTATTTTTTCTATGATTATAGTTACTATTATGAGGTATTAATTCTGTGTGTTATTCATAAATATTATGATTTCATAAGGTATGATTTGATTGAAATGCATGGTTCATTATTTTGTATTTATTGATGGGATAATGTTTTCATTCCTTAATTTATAACCCTTACTGATATTTTTATGCTCATCCACTTTTATTGAAATGTTTTCCACATGGCTTAGATATGAATATGGTAACATATTGGTTCAAGGAAAATTCATGTTATATAAAACATGGAAGTAAACATGTTTATTTGTAAGTGTTTTTATTTTATAAAAAATGGATATTGAGTAGTAGTGTCTACATGTATTTTTCATGTGGATATGTAATAGTTATGGCTTAATTCTATAAACAATTAAACCAGAAATTATCTTCAATGTGAATTATTCAATTACTTCAAGATTATTTAATGTTTTAAGGCCGAGTCCATATAGTTTGTATCAATGGTCGTTTTTGGCAACTTTTGGGATTATTAGTTAATGTTAAACATATGGTTAGTACCTATGTCTATTATTTTATTTAAATCCTTGTTTTATATCTTTTTCATATCATGTAATATTAGTTTCAAATAGAATGAGGAGGATCTTAAAAAATATTCTTATATCTTCCTGATGATATGCTTGCAAAAATAATTGCAATGTCATGTTTATATGATTATGAAACTTTTTCTAGAATACAACATAGTTTCAAGTAGTTGTTTGAGATATCAAAAAACTCTACTAGACCTCGATATCATTGAGGATCATGGGTTGTATTTAATAAATTCTTATTTTCACAATATTCTCATATTTGGATGAAACGTAAATATTATCAATACATTTTCAAATATTTTACCATATCTCATGATTTTGAAGCATATTATGATTTTGAAAATTGTGGTGAAGAAAGAGACCCCTGCACAACCTATTTATATTTTATTTTTACAATAGAGTCTCTCAACACATACGTATGTTATTTTAAAATAACCATTAATTGAATGTTTCAAATCAAATTCAGTCCGACTATTTTATGAAAATCATGTTTTATCAGATGTTTTGAAATTATATGTCTTACGTGATTATTTTCCAAAACTATTTTTATGCGAACAACCACAAGACCCAAGTTGTACAAAGTGTATTTGGATGAAGGAATCAAATGTTTTTTATGTATCTTTAAGTAGACTTTGCAATGCATGGACCTTCTACCTATTTATACAAAATGATGATGAAACAATATGGACACCATGATTAAGGTATGTTGTTCTTTCAATTAGGAATATTTTTATTTTATCATATAGAGTTGAAATAAGGAAAAAGGACAATATATATAAGGATAAATGAATTTAGATGTTGAGGCCATAATGTATTGGTTTAAAAACGAAAGGTATAATAAAACCATTGAGGTTAATACATGATAGGGTTATTTTTGAGTTTTATAAAAAGGAAAACCCCTAATATGGGTGACAACCCCTCAAATTTGGCATGGCTACATGAATCGAACACACAATCGAAGGGAGACAAGGGTGAATCTTCTACCAATAGCCTATGTGAAGTCCCTAGTTAGCATGACTTATTATTTTTAGTTAAATAAATTTATGGATCAAGAATAAGTTGATATTGGGAAATTATATTTTATCAAATGGATGTCCTTAATATAGGAAAATGATTTGGTGATTAAGTGATAAGAGTTATTTAAGAATATGTTTACTCTTTTGGAATCCTTATATGCTTAAAAGAAATAGAATACTGTGGGATCTCATTTATGGAGTAATGCTTGAAAATTTATCTTCGAAGAATCTATGTATTTATTGTAGACATATGATGATTCAGTTTATTTATAGAAATGATTAACCTATCATGGAGAATATATGATTAGGTGAATTACTTTTTAGTACGAGACTTTAAGAGTAACTGATGATATTTGGAGGTAAATGTTAAGATTTATCTTTGAATACTATGTTATTAAATCCTTCTAATATTTGGGTTTCAATATTAGTTTTGATTACTTTGAATAATTTTATGGAAAATTGTTTATTGAATGGTCTTTGTTGAACTTTGGGTATTATTTTATGAAATTTGGATATTAAGGGTAGTTATTCTTTATGTTAAGGATTTTTCTTTATAGGGATTATCTGATCTTTCAATAACCATTTTGGATTTGGATAATTTTTAAATTCTTGGGAAAAATATAGTTCATCTTTTGTGGATTATGTGATTCTCTATAAGTTTATTATAGCACTTTCAATGTGAACAAGTCATCTTAAATACTCGTCGTTTGAAGAAAAGATGAGTTTGTGGTAGAAATATTGTAATGGAGGAATGTATACATGAAAATTAGGCATGTTTCCTTATGTTCTTATTGATGATATTTAATAAGTTCCTCAACGTAATGAAAATTAAATTAAAACAAAAACATTTTCCGTTATCTTTTTCTACTGGGGAATAAAAGACTGTTTATCCCATTACATTTTTGTGATTTTCTGGTGGTTAACATTCACATAATCATGTGTTTTACCACTCTCCATAAATCCTTGATGGTTTGTTCTGCTTCCATATCCATGTTTTCTTACATGGAATCCTTGCATGAGATATCTCATGTGACCTTTGTATTTATCTTTCATTGTTTTAATGTTATATATTTGTTGAATCTTTTTTGTGATGTGGGACATTCAATGAATTTTTCAAGACCAAAATTAAAATTGTGAGGATGAAATTCCCAAAAAGGGTGGAAGGATGTAACATCTCATGTAAAAAAAGAATATATAATTCTCATATTTATTAAAAAAAATTAATTAAAGAATAATATTTATTTAAAGGGTATTCTATGTTCGATGGCGTACCCGATAAGCAACAACAGATTTCTTTGAAAGCTTATGTCTCACCAAATGCTGGGTCATACAAAAGAATAATAATATAATATTATTTTATATAGTAGTTAGAGAGTAGAAATTGTATTAGTGGGATTGTATAGAACTTCCTACAATATTAATATAAATTCTTGTTAAATGTTTTTACATTTATCCAAAAAAAATTTGAGGCTTCAAATAAGAAAAAATATGATTTTAAGCATATATACTCTAATAAACATTAAAGGGTCGATTTGACATATTTTGATGAGGAAACCTCTTAAAATATAGTTCTTGTAATATTTATATGTTCTATTTTACAATATAAAATTCATATTTAGAACTAGGACATCAGAATTTACTTTGGTTAAATTTTTGGTATTTTTCTGATAAAATTCATTTTTTAATGAATACTGAAAAATACAGTATTTTAATTCAAAAATTCCTTTTAATATAATTTATTTATAATGTTATATTATCATTTTAATTCGTTTGAAAGTGTAATTATATTATTTTTTACTATTTACTCAAAATTTGTTCATTATAAGTAATTTCACTTTGAAATTGGACATAAATAAGTGTCAATATTTTGATAGTTATTATTTCATAAAAACAAACTTTATGTTTTTATATCAAGAATTATTTTTAAATTAATTAATGCCACTTTATATATTTTTAATATGGAAAAGTGTGTTATATAATTAGAATCAGGAGGTCCAAATTTTGTAGAAAAACTACTTTTATTTTTAGAAATTTTAAATATTAAGTTTAGTAAATATTTTATTTACCATGGTTAAAGGGTGAATCTTTTAAATAAGGGTAATAAAATAATATTATAATAATATTAAATTATCTTATCATTTTTCCTAATCCTATTGGTTGATAAATTTTCGACCATGGGAATCCTTGGGTCGATTTTGGGAACCTAAGGAGCCACTAGGGAGTGATAATAACACATTATATTAATTAATTTAAATTAAACACCAAAGTGACTGAAACATATATATTTTATTAATTAAATTCTTACATAAGTTTAGATATGATATATATTAGACTATAATTCTTCAATTTAAAGATAAAAAAATTTCATACATCGTTATATTGTTTTTATAATTTTTAGGCATCAAATAAATAAAAATATTTATGACACAATAATGATGTGATGTTTACCTCATTAATGAATGAATTAAATAAATAAAATTATAAAGATTAAAAAAATATCCAAAACCTAAAAAATACTTATTGGATGATTATATTTCGAACAAGAGTCATATTATAATATAATTTATTGATTTTGGACATTTAGAAACCGAAAAATAATTATATAATAAAATAATATTTTTAAACATTCTAAAAAAGCCCCTTCTTCCCCATATAAAAGCCTTCAATTATAACCCATTCTTAAAATATCTCAAGAACTTTGTATCATCCAAAATATGCCCAATTAATCTCCCTATATCAATATCTTCTTTCTAGAATCCTTCACCTAGGCATAAGTCAATTCAATTAAACCTTTTGGTTCAAACCAAAGGGAGATACCCAATTTTAAGGTAACGTCTTCTCTTGAGTTATTTTGTTTTATTTTATTTCATGAAAAGATTTAACTCTATTTATTTCATAAATGTATAAAAAAAGTATCCTTATTATTCTAGGTTGGTTTAATGATAAGGATTCTTTCTACACTTACACAAAACTCCATATAATGGGTAATGAACATACTATTTCTTTGAAGGGCGATCTATTGTCTCAAGAAACAATGATTGTTCAATAATCTCCTACCACCACTTATGGTAGCCATTATGATGGAAATGTATTTATATATGATAAATATTATGTTTATGTTTTATATATTCTTATATAACTGTTATTTACAAACATACCTTTATCGTTTCCTATCTGTGTAAACACGATAATTTAATCTGATGAAGTGCGGACTACCACCCCCTCAAAGTGACATGACTCATTCAAGCCATACGTGGGATGTATAAAGGATGGAGTTAATGAAATTATTTATTATATTATACTTTAATTATAATATACCTATTTATAATTATGTTTTTATTCCATTGAAATACGAAATATAAATGAAAGTTGTGTTCATGTGTACATACGGCTTACTGTCTCCAGGAATGGTGCATTTCATTTCTTATCTCCAAATGTTATTTAATATTATATATACATATATATACTGGATATATATGATATATATGACTTCTAAATAATTATTATCATTCTGTATATAATTTAAATTTTACCACTATGATAATCTATAATTATAACAAGTTCATTTTTAACTCATGTTCCCAACATCAACAAAATGCTTGATATGAACTCAAATAGTAATCTAATTGTTATAGAAAGGTAATAATTTATATAAAAGGAATAATAAACTCAAAATAGGGTATTAAGAAATTATCAATTAACCTTAGTTTATTATTCAGGATATTAATGAATGATTGAGTCATGTCGGACAAAAGGTAATGAGTTTCTTGTCTCACATTTAATTTTGTGTGATTTCCATTGTTCACAACATATCATTTTCATGTGGTATACTATTTAATTATATTATATATATAATAATGATAATATTTATATTTATGGTATTCTATAAGTCATTTTTTGGTTATTAACTTTGGGTCATATGACTCGATTGATTACAATGTGGTAAGGGGTTTCTTATCTCAATTTTAATTTCATGAGATTTCCATTGGTCGCCACTTATTTATTGCATGTGGTTTTTTTGTACTGTAATTTTTATATTTATTATCATTATTATCTTTCTATTCATGGTATTCTGGTATTCATTTAGTTGATATTGAATTTGGTTAAAACGAATCGATTGATTACAACGTGATAAGGGGTTTTTATCTCAGTTTTTATTCCTAGAAGATTCCTGATATATTTTCCACTATTTCCTTTGGTGTGGTGTATGTAGTTCCAATGATTGAATTTTTTCTGTAATTCAATTTAATTTATTTGTGTTTAAATCTTTATTTTATAATGTTTCTTTCATGGGGTGTATGTTTCGTATGTTACCAAATCGACAAGCGAAACATTCACACTTATTTTTTAAAAGACATATTTTTGTTATGCCTTTATTTTACTTCTTCATATATTGGGATATGTTCTTAAATATCCTTATTTAAATTAATTTTATTTCCATGTGAGGAGATACCTTTTTTTCTCTCATAAACTCATGTTTTGAGTTTTAAAGTGACGCTATTAAGCTGTTGAATTTCTATATGGTAAATTCTTAACTGAATTTCAATTAATTGGGTTAAACTTCTACTTGTTGATATTTCCATGATATGAATATGTGTTAATGACCTCTGATTCCTTTACACATAATATAAAATTACATTTAGTGTATTAATATTTTTCACACACAATTATGAAATTTATTTTTCATTACTCAAAGGATACCATATTTATGAGGGATTTCATCTCAATTTACATTCCATTGAAATTTCAATGTTGTTATGTGCCCATTCACCTTTATATAGTGTATATACTGTCCTATGGAATATTATTTCATGAATAACTTTTTCCTCATGATATTATAACATTATGATTAAATTTTATTCTTCAATTATTTGTATTCAAGTGTCTCTCATTTGGTTAGGAACTCTTTAACTAAAATATCATTTTAAATGTTTTAATGATTTATTATTAAAAATATCTCTCATTAATGTCATGTTTAAAAATGGTTTTAAGGATATTTTTATATGAATGTAAATTTATTGAAATTAAAATTTTATAAAACCTTCAAATTAGTATGACACAATTTGATTCAAAAAGATTTTTATTAAATGATTTAAATGATTTTGAAAATGGTTTTGAAAAATCATTGATTATGTCAATATATTGAAATAATATATTGTGATTGGAATGTGGAAATGTTACCTTTTTTATTCTTGTTTTATGTGTAATGATTATGTTCTGGTTCCTGGGCATTGTTTACGTATATGGGTGATTCTGTGATAAACCAAGCGCGAGTGATCCCGAGATAGCTTTCTAATTCATTTGGTCACGTGAAATAGGTAAATATAACTATTTATCCTAAGAGATTTAGGGAATATACTATGATGGGTATTCCAATTTATCTCCCTATGTAGCTCTGATAGATACTATTCAAGTATGTTTTGTATGCCACAAGTTACCATTATGATTTATGATTTTTATGAGTTATTTATAAATATTTTTATTTAAAAATATTTTTTATGATTGAAAATTACGGTTTCATTATTTTGTATTTATTTATGGGATAATGGTTTCATTCCTTATTTTATAACCCTTACTGAGATTTTTATGCTCATCCCAGGTTTTGTAAATGTTTTCCACAGGGAGTGAAGATTAATATGTTCAAGAATGGGATCAGGGAAAATTAATGATGTCTAAAATATGGAACTAGAAATGTTTTTTTAAGTGTTATTAATGTATAATAAAATGGATACTGACTAGTAGTGTCTACATGTCATTTTCAAGTTGATATGTAATAGTTATGGTTTATTTCCTTAAAACTCTAAACCTAAAATCATCGAAAATATGAATTGTACATTTATTTAAAGATCATGTAATGTTTTAAAACTAGGTCCTTATATGTGGTCTTGTTTTATTTTAACTATAGTGGTCATGATTTTTGGAATAGTACCCTTGGAAGGTTGTCCCTTTATGGATGTGAGTCTTGAGATTATTTTCTATCCTGTTTCGTATGATCCTTTTGGGACCCATTATTGTTTTAGGATGTACTTGTTTTGAAGGTTCACATATATTGAGATATAATGAATAGGGGTTTAATCTACTAATTCAGTTTAGGGTCTCGTCGGGGATCCCATGTGGAGGGGGTCCGGTTTTTTTGGAGAGTTCATGGGTTAGTTTCTGTTGGCTTTCCCATATCGTTCTGTGATAATTGGCCTAATCTAATTAGTATTTACCCAGTGGGAAGGCTGACCATGGATCTTTACATTATATCTTCAAGAGTTGGTTTATGTAAGGGTTTTTGTTCTTTTGGGTGGTTTACACTTTAGTTAAAGTAACATGTTCTAGATTTGGCCCATGTTGAGAGTATCAATGTTTTTTTTGCTAGTAGAATTCTTATGGTGGGGGAACCCTCCTCATTTCCTATTGGATCTTATCATTGTAGTTTCCATTATAGTAGGTCGGTTGTGACAGATGAAGTGATAATTCACACTATGTTTGTGAGTTTGTTGGGATCGTCCAGTTTAAAACTTGAGTTTGATTCCTCGTTTGAATGGGTAAATTTCTAGGGGCATAATGTTTTTCTGGTGGGGGGACTTGTCACACCCTGCACCAATTTCATATAGTTAAGATAGGTTTAATTATATTTGAGTATTTTGTTTTCTAAAAGTTAAAAATTTTTTTAAATAAAAATAAAATAAACTAAAATAAATTAAATTAAAAACAATTTAATAAAAATAATAAGGTTAATAAGGTTAATATTAATATTATTATTATATTTGTTATTATTATTATGTTATTATGAATATTTTTATTATTATTAATAGAGTTTTATAATATTATTATTATGTTTATTATTATTATTTATTAATTATTTATTTATATTATTTTTTTTTTCCTTAATTATCTTTTTTTCTCCTTATCTTGTTATTTCTCCCTGGGCATTGGGTGATGCCTCCCACTCCCTACATCAGACCCCTTCCTCTTAGATCACTCCCTCTCACATGACCTATCAGCGATCCCCCCCTCTTTAGCATACCTTCTCCCCTGCTCATGGGTTTTTCCATATGTACCTCCCTTTGGGCGACTTCACCTCCACAAGAACCACCCAGTTCAGCCCTATTTGCTTGTTACCACACCACCTAAGCTCCCTCTCTAACTTGAATTTCAACTGTTTATCAAACAGATTATGTCTGATCCTTGAAGATATGGTTTTCTATCTTATTCTCCTTACATTTCAGGATTATTTGATGTCTCCCCGTTAGCCAATATTAATTTTCCAGAACCCTAGTGTGTTTGGTGTTTTTCCTTTGATTGAATCTTGTTATTTAGGTTTTATCAAGTTCCATTAAGGCATGTTCCATATACATTCATCAAGGGAAGTGTGTTTGCCATTATTTTTTGGTATGTATTCTTCAATTTCATCATTGGGGATTAACATTAATTGAGGGGGGTTTTATATTTGTGTTGTCGTCAATTTATTTTTGGATCCTTATATATTTAGGGATCTTATAATTGATGTGAAGTGTTGATTCCTTCTTGAGTTATAAAAATCACATGTATAGATATGTGTGTGTGTATTCCTTCCTTCCACATATTTCCTCATAGTGTAGGGAAAATTTATAATGGATTAATGATATATATATATATAAGAATAAATGTGTGTGTTTGTGTGAGAAGTCTTCTCCAAGGTTTTCATGTGCAAAATTGTTTCGGTTGGATCTTTTCCACATAGAGGTAGGTCTCACTATGAAATTTGTTTCCTTTGGTGTTCTAATATGTTTATGCCTTTTGATTCCCAATTTCATGAAATTATAAATATATTTATTAGCCTTTTGTTTATTGGAACCCATTTTAGTATTCCTTGGCCTTGTCATAAAAGGTTTATTTGTGACCCTTCTTTTAATATTTAAATTGAAATACATAATTATGCTATGATTTCCATGATATGTATCCAAGTCATTTTAATGGTTTAAATTGGAGGCAATGGTTCATGTCCTATATTGGTTCAATTTGGGTGAAAATGATCTTTTAAAGGTAATTTAGTTTTAAATTATGTTAAAACATCAAATAATATTAAAATGGGGTTTTTATATTACTTCCAAAAGTTGGTTTGAATAGTGTGAGGGGTTTATCTCCTGTGGAAGTTCCCAGTTGGCCACATTGATAGTGGTTTGATGGAAATAAGATTTTTTGAATTCATTAGGTTTGATAAAATTACCAATGGATGTTTCCATTTCTGAAATGCACATGATCATTGGGATATATGATAAATTGGTTATGAGTCGGATTATTTTGTTATTAAAGGGGTTTTCCTTGTTAAAAATGTGTGATTAGTTTTATAAATGGGGAATTCTGTTTCCCATGATTTATGTGGTTATGCATGGAGATGTTTATGCCTTCCTTTGAAGTTGTGTTTTAAATTTCATAGTATTTTTGAAATGGATTTTCAAATGTTCAAAAATGGGTGAAGGACTAGTTGGAAATTGTGATGTGATATTGATTTCCCTTGTTGAATCATCAAATTACAAATGGATATTTTTGTTTATATAACTGATTATTATGTTATAATAAATAGGTGTGTTATTGGAAAAAACATTTGATGAGTTATTTTGAAATGTTTTCTAGATTTTTTATGTGGTTAATCCTTTTATTAAATTATATGTATAATGTGTTGTCCCTACTTCATGGTTGGAGTCATCGGGTCTATGGAGACTCAGATGCTTGTGGATAGGTATATATATTTATGGGTTCCCCCATTATATGTATAGCCATCCATGGTATTGAATATATATGTATGTGGCTAGGTGTTCCTATGTATATATATGAAAATGATTACGTAGGTCAGTGGAAACTTGTATATGCATATAGAAATATATGTAAGGGTCCTATAACTGGATTTCATGGACTTGTGGGTGTGTACATAGGGTCTTGGTGTCCTTAAATGTATTTTTAAGTGCATATGATTAGTGGGGGAGGAGCAACTTTTAGTTAGAAGGTGCATAGAGACGAAGTGAATAGTTCTGTTCCACCCTATGGTAGGTTCCCTATGCATTAATCATTAATAAGAAATTCCAATTTTTTGTTGGTCTTTATTTAAATATGTGTCCCTTGATTTTTTATTAAATTCATATTAAATACATATAAATATGTATATGTATATAAAAAATTTAATGTAATATGGAAAGTATGTTATTAGATGTTTTTAAATGGAGATGGGTATTTCCAAAGACATGAAGACTTTGGATCATTTTTATATAAACAAGTAGTGACACATTTTATTTTACAAATAAATTCCAAAGTGATTTCCAAAATGGGTTTTGGAGTGAACATGAGAATATATGGAGGGGTATTGGTGGTGAGAGAATGAATGGATATTTTAATAAAGATAATTATATGTTCATGTATGATTACTAGATAAAACTCACCACCACTTGAAATAGACAACATAGGAAAACATCAGTATTTAAGTGGGTTAACTGGGATTTGTATGCTAGATGAAATGTAATTGGTTTTCCCTAGTTTCATATTGCATGATAGATACTACAACACCAACTAAAAAATGATTATTGGAGACCATTAGGTTATTTTTTTCCCATTCTAGTGGATCGTGCATAAAAACGTGGATCATTGTAGATCATATACAAAGTTTACATCGAGGTATGAGGTTCCTAGGTCGCAACTAAAACAAAATTCTTAGGGATTTCCCATGGTTCTTATGATATGATTTTCAATTCAATTTTTTCATGATTGTTTCCTCTTTTGTGAAATCCATGTTTAAATCTAAATTGATTCCCTTTCATTGAGAAAAGTTAATGCATGTTTGGATTATATTTTGAAAATGTAGTTGTAGATATATGTTTTCCTTAAATGTTTCAACCTATTACATGATTTTGAAAATAATTCATTGAATTTTATATTGTTTATTATTTTAAAAATAGAATTTCTTTCTTTCTTTTTATACATAAGGGTATAAGGATTTATTATTCCTTAGTCTTTCTACTGAGCATCTCTATGCTCACACAAAACGTTATTTTCAGTTTCAAGTTCGTCTGATTTTGGATCACTCTTGTAGCGAGTGTATTTTATGGTGTGTGGTGACCACGTGGTCACTTGGGGTATGTCACATTGCATTGTTTATTCATTATTCCACTTCCAGCTTATTCAATTCGTTTTCTTTTATTTTCAAATTTCTTTAGTTTATTATTATTCAGATTCCTTTGTTATATTAAAAATTCTTCTTAACTGGTTTATTTGGATGCCTAGAACTAGTTTTCAGCCTCTAGGGATTGGGAACACCCTTTGGGTTATGCAGTAGACTCGCTCGGGTGACCCGTGTTGATTCGTGATATTATTTTTTAGTCAACAATCCATTTAACCACCTATTTTGATATGTCATTTCTATAATAATTTTTTCCACATACCTTTTATAAACCACTTTTTTACAATTTAATTATTTTATATGGAATGTAACATTTATAATGGAATCATATTTTGGTGATAAAAAATTAATTGGGCAATATTACATAATTTGAGTACATAAATCAAAAAAATTAAATTAAAAAAATTCAATATCTAATGGCATTAAATATTAATTATATTATACAAATTCTTATTGCAATAAGAAAAGTTAACGAGAAATGTATTATTGGACATTAAAAATAATTAACATCAAATTAATGTATTATTGTAATAAAATTAAATATATTGGTTTATAATTCACAAAATTAGAGTTTTATGACCTTCAATGCCTGACCAAACTATATAGATAAATATGAAGACATTATTCAAGAAAATTGAAATAAATAGTATTTTATTAGCATATAATATAACTTGTGTTCCCCAAAGTCTATCAACTGGGAACCTACACTAAACCCTTGATATCACTCTACACTATAACATCTGGAGTCTACATTATTTCTTCTATTCATCCATTAACCATGAACCCTTATAAAACACATGAAAGTATACAAAAACTAATTATAACAGGTTAATAAAATATCAAATACCTTCAAGAATAAAAAATTAAAGTAAAAATAGTAAAATATGTCGACCTAGGGGGAGTTTCATTCTTTCAATCATTCAAAATTAAATTCTCAAACTAGTAGGAGTATTGAAAAATCCTGGTCCACTTTTTTTGTATAAGGTTCTCTCATTTCTGGGTATCTTTATTCATTCAACCACCATACCATAATATATTATCTAATGTGTTGTATCATCCTCATAAGGAATTTTTAATCCAATCTAAATTAGGAATTGGCGTTTGAATTAATGTTAAATTTTTTAACTATAAAATGTACCAAACTAATCATATAAGAATAATTAGTCTAATACATCTCCAAATGGGATATATATAAAACATCATGATTTCAAAGAAACGTTTTTTGTTAGTATAATTGATTAGAATCTTCATTGATGCACATTATAAATTAAAATAGTAAAACATAACAAGTATATAGTTTACCATACTAACCTAGAAGATGGTTCATCAGCCTCATAGATACTAAAAATAATATATGAGAACCCACATTAAAATATATAAGTATATTATGGTGACCTATAAAAAATATATGATGGGCCTATGTCCTCTATATCAATTTAAAACTCATATGAATTTTCAAATACTCTCATGCAAAATAATTCGTCTAATCGATGAATATTTTAAAGACTATACCCAATAATATAAACAATGACATGTCTAACAAACCTCTAACCCTAGACCCCCCACCATTTTCAGGTTAAGAACACAACATTATCTTATAATTTCTTCCCAGTATTGCAAGAGGTTTCCAACCAGCATCGAGGGAAGAAGGTCTTTCTATAGGGAGACATTATCATCATATCAAAGTAATTATGGTCCAAGTGAGTAACTAGATAGGGGATGTGAATTTTGTACCCAAAAAAATTATATAATGAATATGTGTACAATTATTCACCAAATTTAACATAAAATACCCCAGTAAATCAAAATAATATATCGATATATGTTTTTATCTATTATAATATATATCAAAATATTGATTAAGTATCAGTTAAAATAATTATGAAAACCACATTATCATTTGAAATTAATAAAATTAATCAAAACATATATAAACACTAATTATGGAATACTATCATACTATTGATATTTTAGTAATTAATACAAATTAGTTTTTAAATCATAGAAATAAATCCTTCAAAAAAACACAACAAGAAAAAAAATACAAGAGTATTAGTATAAAGATCACAACTATTCCTCTTCACATGGAAATGAGTTGCTACGACGAAGATTATAGAAAATAATATATTATTCAAAACCTAGAATATGTTTATGATATAAAATCTATCAATACTGAACAAGTTCCTCTTCCACAAAATCTTGGGGATTAAAATAATAAACAGCTACAAAAGGACCTCTTCCACAACATTGTCGAAAAACAATAGTAAAGGGAGTTTGAGACGATATCTAAAATCGTCCGGGTTATGTACTTCAGATTGTGTGTGTATTAAATAATGTAAGACACACACATCCACTAATGTATTTAAAATAAAAAACAGAGAAAGTAAAAGTGTATAAATGATTATGCCTCTTTTTCTGAGAAGATCTTCAGCTCTTGACTTCTTGAATATAGTATAAAATGAACCTCAAGACATGTTTAGGAAATTTTACAATAAATGAGATTCACAAACTAATTTATTCTAACTATCGTATAATTATGTTATCTATTATCCACAATTGTAGTCGCGTGTCAGAAAGATGCATCATATATGCACTCAGATGGTTCCTACAAAAAATGTTCATCTCACTTCAAGGGTGTAGATGTTTATCTACACATATCACCACTATATTATATATCTATATGATGAAGTCTATTAGTGCTTTTATTATATGAAATATTTATTTTAAGGATAATAATTCTGATCTACACCTCATAATGATATCTGAGGTTTTTTTAATGATCTCTTCATTTAGTTAACAAAAATTAATTAAAATAATAAAACACATTAAATTTTATAAATTAGTAATTAGAGGTATTTATCAAAAATTAAACTAAACCACTGGTGGATTGGATTTTGAATGGTGAGATATTCTTGAGGTGACATAGGTTAGTGGTGAGTTTTTTTTCAGAAAGTGACTCAAGGTGTATTTGTTTCCTGACAAAACATTATGAAAATTATATTGTAACATGATATCATCTTCAATGGTTACTTAGATCTAGAGGTGTATTCTTCTAATGGTAAGGCATGTTCTAGTAAAAAGAAATTATATGTTTGTGATAAATTGAATATTCTAGGTACATCACATAAATTTCTAATTTTTTATATCAATAGTGATTTATCCTTGATGGTGAGTGTTTCAAACACTTATCAAAACTTGTGGTTCATTGGTTAGTAAACCTTTGGTAGTTAAACAACATTCAACTTTGTGTCACATATATAGTCTGTGTGGTGGTGACTCATCTTCATTAGTGATTGATATTTAGTAAAATATCTATAATCTATCTTACTGGGTAAGATTCTATCATAATGTTTAAAATTCATTAATATTATAATAAAAGTAATTTTTTTTCACATCAACTGGGATTCCTATAATTTCCCCTTTTCGATGATAAAAAATATTGGAATATTATAAACCGTATAATCAAAAGTAATGGTATGTAATATTCTATTGTAAAAAATGTAATTATATAGGAAACAAGGGAAAATCAAGTAAAAATTAATATACCTTACTAAAGAATGTAAAAAATTCAATTAAATTTTTTTCCCTTTTGGAATTATCAAAAATTAAATGATAAAATATATAATTTAATAGGATATAATAATAAAAAATAGATGATATTAATTGAAAATAAACTGATGGTATAGAAAAAATATTGAATAGAAAAAATAAATCCACAAAAAAATCCGATTAATGAAAAATATTCTTAGTTTTAATGCATCTTATGCATTGTAAAAGGAATAAATAGATATTTTCACATATCCGCGTATGAGTATGATGTTTTAGAAAATGAGTTTTTTGTTAAAAAATGAATTGTTTTCACAAAATAAGTTTGAGAACAAATTTATATAATGACAATTGGTCTAAGGTGTTGTACGGATTGTCTGAGATATAGAGTATTGGACTAAAAAATTACTGGAAAATATGAATGAGGAACTCTAGTAACACTAGGAATGAAGAAATCTAAATTAGTGTCTAGTGGGGTTAGATGAGCTGTAAAAAGAATATAATCTTGAGCCACCACAACAGCTATAGAAACAAGAAGTAATTGTTTCATAAGATTTATTAAATCCAAAATGATATTTCCTCCACTATCCATCTCACAACATAAATCCCAAATATCTTCCATGAAATGCATAAGCACTAGATTCATAAACTTTTATTGATTCACATACTCCTTAAATGGTTAAGATACATCATTTTTATCTATATCCTATAAATAAGCACTCAACTCATTGTTAGACAAAATTTATGAAAAATACATTGAAATATTTTGTGATGGTGTATTTGGAAAACATCACTACTTTCATGAATTATATAATCTTCATATAAGCATGAAAAATGTTATGCACATGTTTTCATATACATTATTGAGGTGTGGAAGGTTCACCACCTAAATAATATCTATAAACTTCTCTCACAATAGACATGTTCAATTAAACATCAATATGGGGAGTAGGATCACTAGAACAAGAATCCAAGGGTGAAATATTATCTACCTTCTTCAATAAAGCTACCATGGTGTTTTCAATAGAGGGAATCATCTTGTCAATTATGGATTTAGTATATTCTCTTTAATTTTCCAAATCTCAATTTTTTTCTTTGAATTCATTAATACGAATAATTATATTAGGTATGATATGTTGAAACAAAAGTTATACCAAGTTCATTATATCCTTATCACTATTACTGGTAACCATGGATGTGTTATTCATTAACAAAAACCCAAATTTAGAAGGGTGATTTTCTATGAAAGAAACTAATTCAACAAGTCTAAAAAAATCATCTAGAATTATAGTAACTGAAATTAAATAAAATCTACCAAAATCAAATTATTTTGGTTCAGCAACAGCATCGGTATAGTCAACTAAAGATTCATCAAGATCTCATTCTTCTTGAAGATCATGTCCACCATTATTTGGTGTAGTTCCAGGAAATTCACCTCATTCCTCAATCATTGGGTCTATCCAACCAACACACGACATACCATGAGACATTACACATTAATAACCTGCAATGATAGACACACCTATAGCAAGAACAACAATGGAGGGCTCAATAAATATTTGTACATCACCCAGATACTCAATAGTAGCATGTGGAAAATACAACATCCTAGCAACTGTCATATTAATAATTGAAACAAACTTCATCCATTAAACCACTATGAATTAAAAAATAGTGTACTGAGACTCATTTTTAACATCATCAGTAGGAACATGTATGTCACAAATAGTAGGATGACTATCTAGGTTTGGAGAAGTCTCCACCTCAACTACTGCATCTATCTCTTCTATAAAAAGTAAAACCACCTCATCAAAAATGCTCAGTCTCTCTTATTATCAATAAACTGATACACCTATATAAGGGATACGTATTGGATGAATACCAAAGTCATTGGCTCTAATGTTTCCACTAGAACCATCAGAACCTCCATTACTTTCACTCCCATATTTATCGTCATATCTATTTACCTTTCCCTTACAATATACCTCTCCATTTTCATCATCTTATCCATATTCATATTGTTAATATGAATATTTATTTTAACCAATTACATATTCTTCATAAGATTTGGAATTACTTTTAAACTTCAATTCACTTGAAACATCTTTCTCTTCTTCTTCACTACCAATCATTAAGAGTTTTTCTTTAACAAGTAGTTTTATATGAAGACTATAAGTACTATAGGTAATGGATGGAGATCTCCAAGTTAAATTTAGGTCACATTATTATTAAAATAAAATTCCTTTCCTTATCACAAGAGGCAGTATCCGCCTCTTTATCTTCATTAGTATACTCAATAACATCATATTGATCATAGCCAAGGCCCACAATATTTTGTTGTCTAAATATATGCTAACTCGAATAAAATTTCCACACATTCATTCACAATCCTCAACACACTTCATATACTATGGATTCCAAATTATCTTTAAAAAGAATCATATAACTCTCCTTAGGTGAAAAAATCAACAATACATTACTTTTTGTTTACCTTAATAAAATAAATATTTTCTAGCATAATCATGATAAACATCAAGTGGATTAGGGAGTTTAGTCGTGAATATGGCATTAAAATCTACATCATTCGAAGAATAAATTATCTAAAAAAGTTTATTTACTCACCTATTTTCATCAAACACATCAAACCAACATAATAATACTTAATGTTAGAAAAATTACCCTTCCACAGACAAATCATGTGATAGAAATTTTTTAATTGAAACTAGCATTCACCCTAAATTTCATTCACAATATATCATCTAACAATGTCTTCACCAGTTAATTCATACAAAGATTCTTCATTGATAGAATTATCACTTGATTTTGTAATAGTACGGTAATACTTATTCGATACACCCTCATGATGATCTTTAAAACAAGTTCCCCCCTACATTGAAGAGAAGACAATATTATGTTCATTGATTCAAAATTGTAACAATTAAATATATTATTCAATGATATAGTAAATAAACTCATCAAACACATTCAACAAACAATAAGATAAAGTATTTGGTTGGAAGAGAACACTTCCACCCCTACTTGGTCATGCAAAACTCTAATAACTATGTATCGATCAAAAAGAGACCACATGGCCAGAACAAATATTTCCAGAATGACTACATTCCTAGAAATCTTGGGGTTAACGGGTTTGAATGTAACTAAAATTCTCAATTTACAATTCTGTTTTACTGCATAAAATTAATCATATATTGAAGACAATGAATATTTCTTCATCCTACCCATGGTGGTCAACTAAGAAAGTTCACGTGAAGGAGAGGGATGATCAATAGTGATGATTGAATGGATTCTAACTTGTTTCAAGAGAAATGGGATGAGGGGATGGTTATTGATATTAAACAAAAAATCTCATTCATGTCATTCGGTATTTTAGAATAACACATTTAATTTGATGACAACCCGTCATTGATATTTTATATTTTCACCAAATATTTAGTATAATGCTATATTATTATCGAAAAAATTAATATGTTTTCATGCCTCACACATATTTCATTATCATGAAACTCTTTTGACTATAATCATCATTCACCAGATTCAACTCATCAAATATTAATCAACATTTTACTGATTCTTCTTCCTAAGAAGATGTTATAGTATATATAATTATTTTTCTATGATTTATTGTGTTTAGGATTATTTGTCTCAATTGATACAAATTTATATCTTCCATTATTTTTAATATGATGAATCCGTCTTAAGATTATGTTAAAATTAAAATGGTTTTTTCTTAGTCTAAAATTGATTTTATTCCAAATGGATATCTCTTGTTTCATGCAATCTTCCATCCGAATAAAATTGTATTGAAAAATATTATGAAAAGGTTTAAAATCATGAAAATTATTTAGGCTTCTTTTTATGCATTACAATATGTTTTTTGATCATTTTACTTTCAATAATAAAGTATTTTTATCTTTTGTAGTTGTCAACATCACAAAAATATGGGTTTTTACGTCAGTTATATGAAAACCGAAATAAAAAAGCGATGAAACCACCATTTTTCACATCAGTTATTATAAAAATCACATAAAAATATTTTTTAAGTAAATTATAAAAATAACCAACGTAAAAAGGGTCTAATGCCACTTTTTTACATTCTTTATTCTATAACCAACATAAAAAACCTCCTAAATAATAATTTTTATATCTATTATATTAATAGACAATAAAATAATTTACATCTCATACACCAACATTGACTTAAAAATGACATCAAATGCATAAAAACCCGACATATAATTTTTTTTGTACTGGTATGATCTTTCAAAAGTTAATGGATTACATATATTTGATTTATTATTGATTAATATAATGGGTTTTTCGAATTATATATATCACTAGTGTTGTCACAATTTTCAGGGACATGTCGTAATTAGATATCCATAGTCAAGGTATGAGTGTTTCAGAAACAAAATGTTTTAGAAACATCTACCAACTAAAATGTATCCAACTATCATAGTAAACAATGTAATTGAATTGTGTTTCTTAATACACTAAGAAGATAGATATTTAAATAAAATATGACATTTTTCATCGGTTCTTTTTTTATATAACATATATCTACCAATATTATCATCTGAATACTTAAATAAGTCAAATAATTTTTCTCTAGGGTTATCAAATCCTAATATTATAGTAAATTTGAGGTATTTAAAATTCTCATTTATAGAAATAATTTTTGACTCGTTTGGGATTTCATAAAAATGGTCACACATATAAATATTGAACATAATTATAGGTTGGATATATCTTAATTAGATAATAATTCTAATCATACATATGTAACTGGTTTGATCCATTGATCAACCAGCATTTTCATAGTCTAAATTGCATGGGGTACTCATACGAGTATCACAATTTTTTTTCTATCCGAGAAAAAATGGTTAAAATTTTATTATGTATAATTACATTGATATAATGTATTCACTTCCTTATTTTTAAAAATCGTGAATCCAAGAAAAAATATTAGTCCAGCCATTAATCCATTTCAAAATTATTATTACTTCATTTTTGAAAATTTTCAAGATAAATAGTTTTAGAAGTTCCAAAAACCGTTTTATTTACATAAAAAAGAACTATTAATCCATATTTTGAAAAACCTTTAATAAATAGGGTAATATAATTTGGGAATTTTGGGATATATTTTTAATTTTGAAAAGAGATGGTCCTATTATACCATGCTCTAGGATCATATTTTAAACCACACAAAATGTTTTTGATCCAAAAATTGATTTTGGGAAATTGGGATTTTGAAATCTAGGGGTTGGTTACAAAATCAACACTGACTATATACCCATTTAAGAATGCAATTTTGACATCCATTTGATATAGTTTGAAATATAGATTTTGAGAATAAGCTATCATTATTCTAATGGATTAAAATCTGGATACAATAGATAATGTTTAAGTATAGTGTATACACTCTTCCAAACTATACCCTCATGCAACTATCCTAGTCTTATTTCTTACTATAGTTCCAGATTCATCAATATATTCTTAAACACCATTTTAGTGCATATGGTCATGATGTCTATGGTTCTATGATCATGTTGTGATTCGTTATTTCATTCAAACTGATTAATTTTATTTTTCATGGCGATTACTATAAATAACCATTAATCATATCATTTATGTTCATAGGTTCTACATATGTAAATAATTCTTTATTTTCCACATTAATTTTGTAGAGAAAATACATATTTTTACCCATAAGTATTTTTATAATAATACAATCTATATCTCGGTATCTAAGAGTCATAATGGATCTAGAAAATTATAGTATTATTACTTTAGGGCCTTATATAGGTTCATGTTTTGGATCATGATGTTTCTTAAAACTAATATATTTTTCTTACATTCTTACAAGAGAATTAGATGTTTTGGAATTTGTGTTCTAAGTGCATATATCATCCTATAGATTTTATAATGGGGTGTTAGGATTATGTGAATTTGTCTCATCAAATTTTATATGGATAGAATCATTCAGATTCTTGGTTGTCTTACAAAAATGTATATAGGATTTTCTAAAGGTGGAATATCCAAGAGAAATTCTATTTTCTCTTTTGGAGGAAAACAACTCAAGATTATCCTTAGGGTTAATAATATATAAATTTAATCGAAAAACAGTTAATTAATTGAACTTATAATTTTTAATATTCTGATGTTAATAAGTATTTTTGGTTATGAGAATTCTTATTTTAACCTGATTGATTATATAACATGTTGTATTTGTAGTCATAACCCAATATTAGACAGGTAATTTTAATTCATTAAGAATATTTTGTCTTATATCTTGAAGTGTTATATTTATTATTTATACAACTAGATTCTATAGAGGGTATAAAGTGAGGAGAAGTTATGGATATATTAATTTTTTTGATAAAAACGATTCAATGTATGGATTTCAAAACTCTTGAACACGGTCACCTTATAATGTATTAATTCATTTTCCACTTATGTTTTTGATAGATATAAAACCTCTTTTAAAATAAGAATATTGTTCTATCATTTGTGCTGAATATAATAACTATTTATACCAATAAAAGTCATCTATAAGTACATAGACATTATGGATCCCATTTAAAATATAATCACATGATGTTCTAAACATTTCCATGTGAACAGACTCAATAGGTAGAGAAGTTGAAACAACATTCATTTATTTAAATGATATCTTTTGTTTTTTACCTTATTGATATGGGTTATAGACTTTGTCAGCATGGAACTCATGTTTGGGAAGATCCTTGACTAACCATTTTTCGTAATCATTCTATATGAGTGAATAGTAATGTGGCCATGTATGATATTCAAAATCCAAGATTTTGTATAAATGGAAATCATGAAAGAATCAATTTTTAGTAACAAAAAAAAATATTATCATCATAAAAATTCTCAATCCTCATTTAAGTAAATAGTAAAGAATTTTTATAATTCTAAAATCCTCAATAATTGTTTCAATATTCACATGAATACCATCATAAAAAATTGATTAATTATGAGAACATTATAATTTAAACCATTACCAAAAAGTTCCTTAGAAGTTAAATTGGATTGGTTTTACCAATTTGGAAAAGTCTAATTATATTTCATTTAGGATTTTCATAAAATATTACATGACTTCCACACACGTTTATCTTGTTTTTTCTGATTTACTACTCTCTAGTTGTCATATGCATAGGGCATCTATTTTCCAATGAACATAAATTCATACAGGAATTATCTAACAAGATTTCCTATAAAAATATTATAACAAAATTTATTTTGGTACCATGATTTTCATTGATCCAAAATAATAGTAATTAGGGAATTCAGAACCCATATATACATTATAGGTTTCCTATAAGTCAGGTGAAATTTTTGAAATAAATTTATTTTTTACCTATTGATAATTTTCTTGAATTTGAATTTTCAGACATGGCCTTAGGAAAAAATGTTCTCATAAAAAATTTTCTTTATCATGGATGATATTCGACACCTATGACATATTAATGTGATATTTTTTCCAAAAATGGGAGTTTTATTTTCTATCCCTTTTTTAAAAATTTCTAACTCTTTATTTAATTTCCCTTTTGAATGTTCTGGCATTGTAATTTCCATTAGAAATTTTGAATTCTTATAATTTTCTATAGTAATATCTCATATAACATTTACATATATAGAATTAAATTTATTTATTATTTTATATTTACCATTGAATTAATTATGAGTGTTCTCATGAATGTCACAATACTAAAATGTTTTTATTTTAAATTTCATCAACATTTTATTTTTCAATGTGATCTTAATTATGTATACATGATACAATAGTTTCTTCGGAAACATTTTTTCTGATAAAATTTTTTCTCCATTAGACTTATCTTTATGATGTGATTCAGAGTCACTAGAGTTATCCTCTGAAGTATTCAATGTGGATTTCATGGTTTTCATGTACATTATATCATTATTGTTATAATTTTTATTTTAGGTCAACAATAAGTACTACCTCATAAATTATCAATTTCCCAATTGATTCATTAACTGGTAGTTTCCTATTTTAAAAAGATTCTCATATTGACATAGGTTCCCATTTACATCTATTTAAAAGACATCTCAAAAGTCTCATTATTTGGTCTCTATTTTTATAGATTATCTCATTGAACAAGAGATACATATCATAAATAATCTCATCATGTTCAACCATTTGTGTATCATATTTAATCATGTATATATGTAATCTAATTTTTTTTTATCATTTTTAGTTCCTTCTTTTTAAATAGTTTATGGAACACAAATTTCAGAAGATGTTTTACATGAAGATATTATTTTGTATTATTCAAATCGTAAATAACAATAGATAGAATTCATAACATTGATGTTATTATTATATTCAAGATTTGTAGAATCATTCCAATTATTCTAAAATATCATTGGAAACACATACGTATCCTCAATAGTATACCAAATTTCATATCTCGTACTTTCTATATTCATTTTAATCTAAATCATCGATGGAGCATAACTATAGACCTTAATAAAATAAGGTCTGTTTGTACCAGAAAATTATATTATATTATCAAATTATATAAATAAATTTATGAATTAATGAAATTTATGATCTTTTGAACACAACTAATATCACAATTATAAGGTATTTTGAAACCAATATAATACCAAATTATGTTCTAAGTGAGTAATTCAATAGGGGGTGAATTGAGTAACCTATAAAATTATATTCAATAGCATGTTTATATAAAATCCCATAATTCAATTTAAAATATCATAGTCAATAAAAATTTAATATCAATGTAATTTTTAATCATTTAAAAGTTATTTAAAACTATTGATTAATTCTCAGGTAAAATAATTTCAAAATATAATTTAACCTTTTAAATAAAATTACTTAATCTAAAACTTACATAAATATTAATCATGACTAATGATCAAGTAATTTGTTTTGACTAGAGTATAAATAATCATTTTTAAATATTATAAATAAAAACCAAAAAAAATAGAATGAATAGTGGAATAAAATATAAGAGGTTCGGTTTTTAGTTGAGACAATATCCTCTTCACTTGGAAATAAACCATTACTAAGAAGATTACAGGAAATAATCTAATATAAAAAACCAAGATTAGGTATAAAATAAATAAACTATCATGGCCACATAGGGACCTGTTCCAGAATACCCATGGTCATAAAATAAGTGTAGGTCCCATGGCGACCTCTTCCACAACACTGTCAGAAATATATAAGAAAATATATTTTTAGAAGATATCCAATATATTCCAGTTTAGTTATAGGAGATAGTGTGTGCCTTAAAATTGATTAACACACACGCCACTCATAATTTAGATAAAATAAAAAATGATGATCATGTAAAAGTGTATAAATTATGGGTTTTATCTCTCTAATAATATCTATAGGTCATTAATACTTGAATATAGTTTAAAATTTAGTTGGAGTAGTGTTTCTAAAAATTGTAATATAGTGGATTTTCGTAAACAGTTTTTATCAAAATGAAGGATATGTATGTATGTTATTCTCCACTCTAACATTCTTTTTTGAGACCGAAATAGTGTGTAGACAGTCTTATAGTTCTTATAGTAAATTTTAAACTCACATGAAATGCATTTTTTTTCATGTATTCATATCACCATAATATTATATTTCTGTAAGAGGGATTCTGGTGCAACTTTTAACAATAATAAATATCTATTTGAAGAATAATAATCTAGATATAATCCTCATACTAATATTTAACATGATTTTAATTTTATCTACATGTTTTTAAGAAATAATAATAATAATAAAATGCATTTAATTTTATAAAATATCCATTATATATGTTTAATTTAAAACAAATAGAAACATTGGTGGTGAGTCTTCTAAATGGTTATAAATACTATTGGTGTTATGTGATACTGGTGATTCATTCTTTGGTGGTGACTCGAACTACCGGTGAGTCAAGCCCATTCATTGTGAAAATTATTCTTTAATAGAAGATCGTCTATAATAGTGATTCATTTCTAGAGTTGTCATCCTCTAATGGTGAGACATGTTCTAAAGCATAGAAAAATTTCATTGGAAAGACATTGTTGGTGGTTTGTAGTTCCCATACGTTTCCAAATTTTCTATATCAGTAGTGAGTCATCCTTGGGGATCAGTTCTTCAAAAACATATCAATTTATTTTTCATCAGTGTGCTATCCACTGGTTGTGACTCAACCTTCAACAGTGAGTCAAACATATAGTTCTTTTGTGGTAACTCATCATCAATTTTGGTCAAACATAAAAAAAATGTCATCATCATTATTATAGTTAAAAAAATTTAAAATCCCATAAAATCCAAATATATGTTTTATATTAAATTATATTGTTTCATATCAATTTAAATCAAATAACAAGTTTTCAAATTAAATATTTTATAAAACGTATAAGATTTCTATAATAAAATGTAGATTTTTATCATGTTATATAATTTTACTCTATATATCAACAAATAGTATTTCATGAAAATGAAATAAAATTTATATTTCCATTAAGGAAAGATGAATGGCCAGGTTTTTTATTTCATATATAATGTTTTTAATATATTATATTATAATATAAAAAACAATTTTGATGTTCATTTTGAAATTATAATTAGAATGAAAGTATTTAATCTTTATAAAACTATTTACATTGAAATTAATAAAATATATTTCATGGAAATAATATGTATGACTTATAATAAATTTATGTTAATTATTTTAATAAAACAATATATAAGTAGATGAACTAAAACCTCAATTTGAAATTTATTTTTTCAAGACCTAATTCTCATAACAAATACATATGTTTAATTAGAAATAAATCTATTTATGGTTTTCAAAATTCGAGTAAATTAAATAAATCAAAAAATTTAATGTATTAAAATGGTTTTTATGTGATGTTATTTTGATGTAAGTGATATAAAATATCAATTAACAAAATGTGAATTATTAATATTTAAATTGTATTTTTAAAATAAAATGAAAAAATTTCATCATTATCATTTATTTATAAGCTAAACATTTGAAATTATGTAATATTACATTGAGAATTTGATAAATTTGAGATGATAATTTCATATTAACAGTTTAATGTTTTCATAATAAATTTACTATTTATTTAATTTTTCATTGTTTTATAAAAATATTGCATTGATTAAAATTTAGCCAAATAATAATGTATATCATGGGGCAAACCTCAAAATGTATTGAGAAAACACAATGGGTCAACCCCATGTGATAAGAATCTATCTAGGAAATCCTCATGGTGGCTCCACAAATGGTATCTCTTGCTCACCCCTGTGTATAGGGTCCCCCATGAACCGTTCTGTGAAGAGTGTGAGTTAAATCTTGAGAAGGAGCCCGTGTGTATGGATACATTTGAGGTTTTATTTGTGTCATCAAAAGTATGATTCCATGATAAATATTATAAATCATATCCAATTTTTTTCTGATTCATTGTGGGTTTATATTTTTTATGGAAATGGGATACAAATAATTTGATCTCAACCGAAGTATTTTTTATCATTCAAGACATCTCCAAATCACCTCCATCCTACTACTAATCCCTATCGATTTTCCATCGCCAAAGTAGTGGGAAAATCCTCATGGATATTCTCCACTATCAAAGTCACTCTTGACTATTGAACATATCATGACGAAATATAATTCTAAAAATGTCAAGAACAATTTAAGGTAATAACATTCCTTAGATCAAAACCGAACATCGTCGTCTTTTATTATATTAATTGACTATGTATATGAGATTATATTTTCTATTTTCTTATGAATTATTGAAATTAATACAATATTTTATGCCTTAAGGAGTGAATTTTTGAATTTCATATTTAATTTTCAGATCCATTATCATGGAATATAATTTATATATATATAATATATAATAATTAATAAAAAACAATATACAATAAACAAATAAATCCATTTTAGACCCTTGATTTTTCCAAATACATGTCTTTTCCAACTAAAAACAACATGACAGTGATATATATATATATATACATATCTCACTCTCTACACCCTAAATGACCCTATTCATATTCTTTAAAGTTCATTTTCCATTAAAATCCTTTTTGTTCGTGAAATAACATCATTGAAATTATTTTTTTAAATTAATTTATGGGTTATCTATCTTTTAAAATTATATATATATAGTCGTAATTTTAAATTTTATAAAATATTTTTAGTGATTGATTTGATTTTTGTGAATTTAGTTACAAATATATGTGTATATATATATATATATACGAATATATTTTACTAATTATTTTTATTTGTTTTTCAGAAATTTTAATATAAGGGTTTGTTTAAAATTTATTTATAAAACTATAAATTTATTTTTTTCAGGGATTTTATTTTAATTTACAATTTATATGTATCTATATGGATGTATTTTAAATACTCTATAAGGATGTAATAAATTAATAAAATTATCATGTTTTGTTTTCAAAAGTCTATATTCCTATTTTATTTTGAAAAAATTATTTTAATTTTATCTTTTTCAAGAAATAAAATAATATATTTATTTTTAAACCATTATATATATATATATAACCATGAATCATTTGACAAAAAACGTTCTTATAAAACCAATTTGTATTATTAATTTTATTTTATAATCTAAAACGTAAAAAAATATGAAAATCATGTTTTTATATTCGTTGATATGAAATATTAAAGAGGTATATTATTTTATTTTTATGTTATCTTAATTATATCATGTGTATAGTAGTTATCATATTATATGAAATTTATATTTAAATAAACTTTTTTATAAAATTCATTTGATGTTAATTCCTTCATGTGTTCACAAATGATAAATGTGATCATTTTATGTGCTAATTGAAAATCAGTTATTATTTCTGGTAACAAAATGTCCCTCCACCTTTTTGTATGACATGTATAATTATATATGTCCATCATATATGTTTTCATTGTTATAATATTAATTTTTACAAAATTACTTATTTATTATATTATGTTTTTGTTTTTACGACTTATAAAAAATAACAACAATTTATAATATAGCATATCTCAAAAATATGATTTTTGAAATTCTCAAAAAATGGATTATACCATGATAAGAATTATGCAAGATTATTTTGTTTTATAGATTAAAATTTAGTTATTTATTATTATGACATATTTTTGGGTTATTACTAATAAAGGAAGCACCATTAAATGTTTTCTCTAATATCGTAAGTATGGTATCAAATGTTTTGTTACAGAATAGGGAATAAACTCATTACCTTAAGGGTACATCGCTTCATTTTATTTATGGCTATGTAGCCGAACGTGTTTCTTATATCCATAAAAGTATCATAAATAATCCATCAAAATTATTAATTAATATTGTTGAAATATGAGGAAAAATATAAATAAATTCATTAGAAATTTTAATGTATTAAAAATTTTATCAAATTTATTATAATTAAATTTTTTTGAAAAACAATTCTATGTATTTATATGTTCAGTATAAGTATTTTATAATTAATTACCAAAGACATTAGAACCCATTGTAGATAAAATTAAATAGTCTGTCATTTTTTTAAATTCTTTTTTTGCAGGTGTTGTAGAATATTAAAAACTATTTATTTCATATAAGGGGTAATCCCAAGTTAAGGCTTCTAGATTATTTCATTTTATTTTTTATAGTTTTGTTACAATGTATATTTTTTATATGAATATCCCAAATCTAGAATGGATAAGGTCATCAAATGTACTAAATGTTGTATATTTATTTACCTTCTTTTATAAGTTATTTATAAATATTTATACATCAAATTTTTATATGTTCAAACTAAAAGCGTAGTTTTGGGTCCCCATAGTATGTATCATATAAACGATATAGTAATCTTTGATAGTGTATGTTAAAATCTAAGAGTATAATATATATGTTTTAAAGTTCTTGTTTTTCATAATTCTAAATACTAAAACTCAAAATGATGAAAAGTATGAAATTTTTTTGGGGGACACAATTCATTTTAGGCTTGAAGAATAGAACATCTCGTTAAATTAAAATAGTAATTTTATTTTAAACACTATATTTTTTCATAATATTAATCAAATTTAAATGTTTAAACTAGAAACATTGTTGAAACAAATAATATTTGTATAATGGGAATTTGATTTGTATCCAATTGTATAATATTAAATTGTATTTATAGAAATAGTATTTTTATGAAAATAAAAGAAAAATATATATTTTTCATAAAGAAAGCTAAAGAATAAGTTATTTATTTCATATACAATGTTTTGAATATATAATATCACCTTAATGAAAAATATTTTGAAATAATTTTTGAAATTATTATTTGAAAGAAGGTATTTAGTCATTAAACAAACATTTTTACCTTTATATTTTACAAATTATAATTATGGATGTAACATTAGTATGATATATCATTAGGTTTTTTTATTTATTTTAACAAAACAATACATTTGTACATCAATTTTGAAAAAACATATAGATATTTCTTAGAAAATCCTAAAAATCATAAAAACAAAATTTTTTTATTTATAAATAAATTTATAAGCGCTTCATATAATTACAGTGCATTAAATAAATAGAAATTTTCATATATCTCAAGGGTTTTAATTTCATATTATTTTAATGTTAGTTTCATATACAAATAATTTTGTAAAATGTGAATTTTTATAATTTGAATTGTATTAAAAATTTGAGGTGAAAATTTTTGATGATTTTTTTTAATTATAAGAGAAACCCCAACAATTTTATAATATAACACTGAGAAATTAATAAATATAAGATGATGGGTCCATTTGAAAAGTTTACAATAATAATAATAAATTAACTATTTAGTTACTGTGACTTTATTTATGAAAAATATCATTTGATAAAAAATTATCTAAGAAAAAAGGCATAACAAGAGGAAAACCTAAATCCAATAGAAGGACTATCAATGGGTCAACCCCAGGAAGGAAACATCTAAACATGATTGCCTCAAGGTGGCTCCATAAACGTGATCACAAGATCACTAATGAGTATAGGGACTCTAAATACCCGGTCTACACATAGTGTGGGTTGAAGCCTGGAGAGGAACTTGTGTATAAGGATCCTAGTGTTGTGTGTGTTTGTGTTGTTAGAGTGATGCAACCACACATAGGCTTATATAGTGGATCTGGTTATGTGCAAGATTTTATATTGGACACATATTTTTTCATATAAATTATATGAGTTATATTATTATAACCTAACCCATTTGTATCATTCAACCCATCTCCTAATTTACTCCCTCTTATTAATCATCTATTATATTTTTATTTCCCTGAACTATCAGGTCAGGCCTCTTGGTTCTTCTCCACCATCGAAGTCACCATCGACCCTCAACACCAACTCAGCACCATTTCCTTCTAAAAGCAATAACAATTGTTTAAAATTTAACCGAATCATGGCTCAAACCCAAAAATCTTCATCTTCTACCACAAACTTTTAATATTATATATATACATATTTGTCTCTGTGTGATTGTGTTTATAAGCATATATTTTTTATCTCTTTATAAATTAAGATAATTACCACCGTTGATCAAGCCATATTGAGACAATCTTATAATTTCCGTCTAAATTATTGGATATATCAACATGGAATATAAAATATTTATATACACTAAATAATAATTAAGAAAACTGGACACAACCCAATAAACACATCAATCCCTTTTAAGACCCCTAATTTTTCATAATTCATGTTTTATTGTACTATAAAAACCCCAATTTTGTTATCATTATATATATATATGCACTCCCAAAAGTACCTGATTCTTCTTCTTTAATGTTATTCCTCCTTCAAACTCATTTGTGTTCATTAAACAAAACCACTACTCTTCATTTTTCAAATCAAGGTATCAATTATTTATATTTCAAAATATCATATATAGTATATTCATACTAATAAATTTTATAGAATCATTTAAGGATTAAATTCAAATTTTATTGATTTTTAACACACACACACACACACACACATATATATATATATCAAGGTAATTTTATTTGTTTTTCATGAATTGTATTATAATAAATTTTTTAAAATTCATTTCTAATCCTATTAATATACATTTTATAACTATTGTATTTAAATTTGGAATTTATAAGTATCTAAATGTATGTATTTGATATTTTATTAAAGGTTGTTATAATTTAATAATTTTTTCAATGTTTTTTAGAAAATATATGTTTCTATTAAATTTTCAAACATTGATTGGAATTAAAACCCATGGAACAAATCAAACCAACTATTTATTTTTGAATAATTATATATGTATATATATAATACCATGATTCATTATATTAATATTAGTCTTATTTAACCAATTTATATTTGTAATTTTATTCCCTAACATACTACGTAATACAATAACAAACCCCCGTTTTGTTATTTTTTTACAAACAAATTTAATGGATCTTTTAATTATATTTTGATGTTATAGTTATTATTTCACATGTATAGTAGTAATAATCTAATTTTTAATATATATTTAAATTAATTTTAAATAAATTCTTACATGTAATGGTTATTATTTCATGTGGTTACCAATGATATATGTAATGCATTTATTATAAATATGTTATTATTACGTGTGAGGAAATTTGTCAACACCATTGTGTATGTCATGTTTAATTATATATGGCCATAATCTATTTTATCATCAATATTCTTGGAATTTCTATTCATGTATTAATTTATTTTATTGTGAATTTATATATATGACTTGAAAATAAGAACCATTGATTATAAACATTGATTAATAATAAATATAATTTATTAAATTCTCAAAAAATTAATGTTACATGATTAGAATTATGTATGATTATTTTTTATTAATGAAAATAATTTATTTTTTTAATATTTTTAATCATTTTTGGGTTACTGTTTTGGAAGTAAGGACCATTAAATGATTTCTTAAAATTGGAACTTGAGTAACGAATGTTACGTTTCTTGTATGAGGAGTGGACCCATATCCTAAAGGGGGAATTCTCCATATGAGAGATGGCTAAGTTTCCATACTATTTTTTATGGCATGAGGAGAATAATAATTAATCTTTAAAAATTATTATTTTAATATGGATATCTGTGAATTATGTTAAAATGTTTTTACGTGGAAATTTTATGCTTTTTAGAATTGTAAGATAATTTTTAGATTTCATTGGTTTTCAAACCTATTTTTGAATATTTATTTAATCAAAGGAAATATTTTAAAAGTAATTTCCAATCACTTTAAATCCCATTACTAGGAAAATTTTATAATCCACCCTTTTTTTAAATTATGTTATATATACATAGTTAAATATTAAATGTTGTTTATTTTATATAAGGATGAATATCAAGTGAGTACATCTTGTTTATTTCTATTGAATTTGGATAGTTTTGTTAAGTTGTGTGGCTTTAATCTAGTTCCACACATCCTAGATAAGAAAATGTCCAAGAATTTATTAAATTTTTGGTATTAATTTAGAATATTTTATAAAATAATTTTTATACATTGCATTTATTTGTATTGAAACTAGAAAACCATGTTCAAATATTTACAAAAAAAATAATAACATAAATTTCCTTCATATAATAAATAAAATGATTTTGTTATCATTAAAAAATGGGGGTATTTTGAGTTCCCAATAATAATAAATATGCTAAATAACTAATAGTAATCAATAATAATTATTGAGGTACATACTACGAAATAATGCAACCATTCTATACAAAATTAATGTCTAATAATTCAAGAAAACAACCAAACAAATCAATCATTAGGAATATCAAATATGAAAAAATGAATATAATAAATAAAATAAAATGAATATCTACAATAATATCATTTCCTCGCCTAAAAACCCATAAATAAAAACAATTATTCTAGTTGTATAAAAAAATATAAAACATATTCATTATGTAATACTATAAACAATGAGGGATTCCTAGGTACCAAAATATCATGACATCTTATCTAGATCATTTTTAATTCGTAATATAGATCCACCATTGAAATCAATAAAAAAAATAATTTTAATGTATTCAAAATTAATATGACCAGAATGATATATTATTCAATAAAAAATAATGAAATAAATTAAATTAACACTTGGGTTCTATTGTCCCACCTGAGATTGGCCATACCGTATTTGGCCAATGTGTAATGCCTCTAAGAGCTTTAGGTATTCAACAAGGAGGGTTCATTTGATTTCCTAGAACTCATGGATCTGTATATAACCATATATGATTACTAAATTTATATGTAGACTAACCCATATCATCTAATTTATTTAAAAAACAAAAGAGGTGTGGTGGGAAGTGTATCCCTACATAGAATCCCACATATATAACACTAAAGAGGATGTGAACCCAACAAGGAATATCATTTATGAATCTCAATGTAAAAGAAGATCTTACAATGATATCTCATATGATAAATGAGGGGGAAAGGTGGACCATCCACAAATATCATCAATCACCCTTTGTTGTAATGTTTCCCACATACTAATATCTGATATCTTGTATTAGGGTTATATGTTGTCCAACACATAATCCAAAAAATCACTCTCAATGAGAAAGTGATCCACTGAGAAACTATCAATATCATAAGTTGAGGGTAAGTATGTCCCCACATAGAATAACATATCACATGCCAATGGAAAATCATTCCCACCCTGAATGTTATATATAAATCATAGTGGAAAGGATTAAAACATGTTGATATCTTATATCTTGCATCAGGTGGAATGATTTCCTCATCTATAAAATTATATATTATTCTTCATGAAAAATTAGGCCAATGAGTAATACATAACATAACATATTGGGGGGAATTCTGGCCTGCTTGGAAAATCATATATTGATTTAGGGGTAATATTACCACTTGAAAATATCTAATTTCACATATTAGTGGGAATATTTCCCACCACATAACAAGTTAAAGTGTATTATCTACCACCTTATAATATATCATATATTATATTGAGGGATAATATCACACACACATTTGAATATTAATAAGTACAAATCCACAAAAAAATTCGACGAATCAAAATTTAATTAGAAGGAACTAGGTCTCAACAATCCATATCATTTCACTATCCTCGTAGGTTGTAAATATACTTAAACACATCACAATTAATTTATTATAGATTCACATGTTCCCATCCTATAATTTAAATCCATAAAAAAGTTATTTCATGTTTGAGCCTCTCGACACTAACCAACCCTAAGACATTATAAGGTTGGGGATCCCACTAAAGTCCCCTAGTTAATCTCCAATTCCATACACCCTACATGGTACCACCTATCTCATTTTAGACTCTCAAATCATTTCTCATAAAATAAGGGAAATCACATCCCTTTTCATGTTTATGATCATATTATGATCATAACATACTCTTAAACAAATCCAACTAGGAATCACTCCGAGATAGATATCATATTTCCCATATTATATCCTAAATCATTGGTTATTCCTCTTATGCTCTACAAACACATGATATCACCCTTGTTAAATATATATCACTACTACCATAACATTATGAGATGAAAAAATATCATTCTATATAATTATTAGTCCCAAAATCTATAATAGATCATTTGGTTTTCAAAATGGCTCACCTATAATATACCCACTTCATTTCACTACACATCCATACATAGAGGAAACAAAATGAATATATTCATAGCTCCCCTATATTTATTCATTAAATTTTATTTTTACCACATTTGGGAAGTTAATTATTCTAATATAATTTAGTATAAAGTATCTCCACTATCAGTGGATGAAGAATTTACAATGTTCATAGGATAATTTGTTACTTTATATAAGGATGGTAGATTTTCTATATGTGGTTGATAAACCATTAATAAAATTATTTTCTCAATTAATAATTTTAATTTAATTATATGTCTGAATATAATAAACAATAAAATAAAAAATAAAAAATTTCAATATGTTTTGATTTAATGGAGATTCAAAATATATGTGATTTCAATGGATGGTTTTAAGGGTTTTGTAAAAAATAGACCGTATCCACTCTACACAACCCAAACGATGTAATATGTAACTCACTCTGAAAGAGTGATAGAGGCATCTAACATGGAATAAAACTAATCCCGGAATTTTTTAATGGGATGAATCCCAACCTATAGTTATATGAGTATAATCTAGAAAACATACTATATTTTTATGAGAGCTGGAAGATACCTGAATATTATATATTCAGAAACCCTTTCCTCTATATATTCCATGTATTAAGGTAATCATAAACAAAAAAATCACTTTTAAAATTTTCGTGGAGGAACTTATATTTTGTAGGTGCTAAAACAAAATATGATTCCTTTTGGTAAGGTCTACATAACCAAAGGAATAAATTTTCTAGGTAGTATGAACCAACTGAAAAAAGATATAATCTTATTATATAACGCATCCCAATTAAAATAATATTCAACTAAATCCATTAGATAGTTGTAGAATTATTTGATTGTGTATAAAAACTATTTTAATAACTTTTAAATGATTTAATGTGTGTACTAATATTATTCATACAATGGTACCATTCATATATACATGGTCAATGTAGTCAAAGAATATTTGTTCCACCTAGAGAGTTTGTCAATAGATGATTTTTTTTTCAAAGACCACTTTGTTTTCATATGGGTGTAAAAACATTGTATCACTCTCTATGAATAGTTTGTTTCATCATTTATCTTTAACTAATCAACAAGTTCATTATAAATAAATATATTATAGATACACACTCAAGGAATCATTTAGAATAATTCAAATTAATAAAGAATTAATTATCCATAAATATCATCATGAAGAAATAGATTATTGTAATATCAATATAATTTAAACAAAATTAAATACATAATTTCAACAATAAAAAATAGTTTAATAAAATTTAAATTAAAACATTCAATTGACCACTATAATATCAGTTATTTAAATTACAATCATATTGATTGTGTTAAAATTACATAAAAATAAATTCTTACTAAAAATGCACATTTTAATAATTAATGTTGTTATAACACATTTGAAAAAATTTATAATAATTCAAATTAATTTAGATTCATTTATTTCTTTGATATAAACGAATAAAAAATAATTTCCAATTTTGAAAAAATTTATTTTTATGTTTTTAGGAGTTATGAAAAATAAATTAATATAATACTCAAAACGTGTATAAATATTTTAAGAACAATTTTCATAAGCTAGAAATGAAAAAATATATTTATAAAACAAATAATAAAACTACAATGGTTTTTAAAACATATATAATATATAATATTGAATTTTTAAAAAATAGATCATATTAAAATATAATGGAAAAAATATATTAAATTTTTAACACAATCAATGAAATAAGAGATCATCAATTTTGTGGTACCATTTATAAATATATGGTTGATGTTCATGTATCATAGACAATTATATCATCCATATTCATAAATGATTACTCACGATCACACAAACATACTAATGTGGAAATATGAAATAGTGAAAATATTTTTTTTGATGAACTTGTGGAATGGTGGAAAATATTTTCTTTCGTTGTGGAGAAATTAAACATTTCTGGCAGGTGGATTTCTCCCTATGACATAATTATTTTTCAATAAGATACATCCATAGATAGAATAAAGAGGTATTGTTACCATATTGTTTGCCTTTAATAAATGGATTCTTGTAGATGTTGAGCTTCTCTTACATATGATAGATGATCCAGGGGAGACATTATACCATGAAACAGTGATATGCATGTTTTTGTGTAATCTAATGGTATCTTTCCTGGGAATATGTTGGTGTTATGAAAATGGCTGACTGAGACTATGAAATTTAAATAGTGGTATGGTTAAATATTTTCACGGTTATGTGTAAGGATTTGATACCATAAAATATGGTTGATGTCTCACAATTAGAGGCTATGTTCTTTTATATGAAAAAGGATATCCCAAAGAGGTATTGAAAAGATGTGATATCACATTTATGTGTAGAAAATTGATCTATTTTATGCATGTTTTGATATGAAAATGTGATATCCATTACAATAATACATGGGAAAGGTAAAAAAAAATATTAAAAATTATCACATTAAAAATAATGTCCATGAATTAATATTAGTGATAAAAATTTATTTACTCCAAAACAATATATCATAAAGAATGTTCTCATCTATGAGAATTATTTCACATGCAATTCATATAAAAGAAAATAAATTATAAAAATAATCTATGTCATAAATTAAACTAATAAATTGACATGTTTAAATTAAATAAAAAAAGAGACAAAAATCATTTGTGTATTTTATGTAATAAAATAAAACCTGAACCCAATACCATCTTTGTTGTTGAAACTATATTAATTTCATGAAATTTGTATAAATTAATTCACATTAAATTAAATGGTCAACTTTGTATTCATAGAAATACCACATCTTGTGTTAAATATTTCAAAATTGTCAAGTCATATGTGATTTTTTAGGTACTATATAAGACATACATGATGTTATCATCCTTAGAGAGCACCACTCATCCCCTCATAGTCCAAAATTTTTTCATTTCTTTTATTTATCAACTATATCAAGCCAAAACATTAAAAAATTATTTATATGTATTGGTAATTGTTTTTATAAATAACTCTAGGAGAGTAATTTTCTAAAAATAATCAATGCCATAAAACCACATTGAAACTCCTACAAACCACATGGGGAAAATCCATGTTACACCAATGGCACTATCACATGGAACCCACCCCCCTAATATTAGATTATTTCCACTGTTATCTGTCGAAATAATTACTAAACACATAAAAAACAATAAAAATATATATTTTATATAAATAAATAACGTAATAAGAAAATTATTAATGCGCCCAAAATATTCATGGAAATTAAATTAAATTAGCCATCAATAAGGGGGTCTATATAGTGAAAAATACATTATACACATAAATATTAAATCTTATTTGACCAAAATCCATTTCACATTATTAAAATACATTATATAATGGTAAATTATTGTGTCCTTGTAAATATATATAAATTAAAAACTAATTTATATATGACATGCGACCTCTTACACATAGTTTTCCAAAACTAGAACCATTTATATACATATCATTTATAAAACTCTTCTTCATATACTGGTGAAAAGGAATCATAATAAAGGGTTACATCTGAATCTCAATAAACATAAAAAGGAAGATATCATTGATCATTTAATCATTAAATTATATACATGATAAGGGAACAAGGGCATATCAATTTGAAACCATATATAGAAAATCATAGATCATAAGCTTGAGTATTATCATAATTCCTATAAGGTAATAGAAAATGAATCATATCATAATCAAAGAACCTAATCCATGTGATTATAACCTTAGAATAATATCATATCATAAAATAGAGGAATTATAGGTACATCAGACTCTCTCTTCTGAATATTGTGCTAAAACATTATCTTTATATATCTCGTTTTGAAACCAGTAAATGTGAACAAATTTTATCCATAAAAATAAATATAACAACAAAAGAAATTACTAGATAACTTACCTAGAATATGAATTTTTGTTTTTAGTGTTTTAATGAACTATGAAAATCGTTTTTAAATTGTGCACCACAATATAGTATCTAATTATTAAAAAAATTATTTTCTTCGTACATGATAACATCAATATCAAGAACAATAACTATATTAATTTTTATTATCATCCTTAATCCTTTAGATATAATAATTTTAAAACATCGTATGAGAAATTAAAAACACAAAATATATCATTAAATTAATATATATATATTATTCCAATGAAAAAAAGTAAAACACATTGAATTATTAACCTTTTCATGAATATTATTCATGTATATAAAATAAATCATGTCCACATGAAAAATAAACTTTTTTATCAAAAAAACTAAAATCCAAGTAATTAAAATTGAAATACTTATATGATATAAATATCCTTGTTTGATAAAATTTTTTCGCACTTTTGAGAAATAACTACATTCAAGTTATATTTAATGATGAAACCACCCTCGTTATATCCCACCTTCTTTCCATTGAATATATGGAACATTACACAATGAACCAGATATCTATATCAGGCTCACTCACTTAATAACTTGTAATAGGATTAGTGATTCATATAATTTATATTCAGCTCACCCATTAACATTTATAATTATCAGTTACCATTTCAGAAATAAAAAAACTAAATTGTCAACTTTTCATCTTAAAATATTGGAAAATCTATTTGGAACCCACATGCAATACATTTTTGGATATCAAAAAAAAATTACTTTTAAAACCAATTATTTAATATAAAATACCTACAAAAAACAAAAGAAATTATTTTTTATGTAGAAAAAAATTTATAAAGATTGAAAAACATCAAATAATAGTTCCAATAGTTGGAAGAGTCATTGATGTCGTATAAATTAAAATTGACCATTATTTTATCATTTTGTTAATGAAACTTAAAATATTTCTTGTCAAATAAATAAAAATATCCATTTTTAACACATTTTAATAAAATTATAAGTGAACTTAAATTTCATTTATATTTACATTATGTTCATATAACTATATCTGAAATGTAATTTGATGATTATTGACATGGAATTAAAAAATTTAGATAACAAAATATTTAAATAACTGGAAAAAGGATTTATGTTTATGTGTCCCCTAGCTTGAGTCTGAATCATCACCTACATTATTTATATTCCAAAAAAATATAAATTATGTTATTTACATGATAATGACCTATTTTCATTTTAAATGGTAATTTAATTTAATTTAATAATATGTCATATATAATTACATAATCAATAATTTTCATGTATAATTATTTGAAAATATTTGTCTTAAATAACGAAAAACGAATTAGTAGGTTGACTATGGTTAATGCGGTCATTATTTCATAATCATTAATGTAATAGTCATGGAATAATAATCATTTTAAATGATTTTTAATATTAAAATGAACTCTCAATGATGGTAATAAAAATGAATAAGGTTACAACCATGGACACATTAGGTCATTAATATAGATGTGTACAGTTTAGAATTTTCAAATAGAATAATGAAAATAAGGTTCTTATAATTTTATATGTATATAAATATTATTATATCATAACTATAATTTTATTCCTTTGAATTAAAAAAATATATTTTATCTATGGTATGTGATCATGATAAATGTATAACATCATTTTGTAGAGATGGTAATCCACTTGTGTGGACCAAAAACCATATGATTCTTCAATTGATTGAGAGGAAAGAAATATGTGAACAATAATCATTCTAGAATTATAAAAATGTCTTAAATATCATATACAAGAATAATAAATTCTTCATTATTGAAATCATTGATATGATGTTTTGATAAAAGAATTAAAATGGTTCGTGTGGATGTAGTCATATGTATTCATGGACAATAGTTTCATTTAAAATTAAATTAATGAGGGGATAATTATAGGTCATGACATTCACATAATAATATTTAAGTATATGTAATATATATTAGAAAATTTTACGAATTTCATGAAAAATATTTTAATTAGTATATGAAAAAATAATGCTAAAACATTCATTTAAAGGGTATACCACTTCTTCAGGCATCATCATTTTCAATACACCTTATTCCATCCAAGGATGGTATTATAAAAAACTATGAAATATAGTACATGGGAAGGGATCTTGGTGTTTATTTTATTATATATAGTTATCAAAATTTGTGTGTAATGGAGGAGAGGATGTACCATTTATAAGTGAGTGGGTTTCCTCTTAGAATTACATAATATATTGAATAAATGTAAATTGTTTTTTGTTAAACTTGATCTAAATTGATATAATTATAATATTTCATGTGTATTAGTAAAAAAATACATTCATAAAATAAAAAAGTGATACATTTGGAATATTTTTTCACTAATATAAATTTTTTTGACCTCCCATTAGCGTTTTAGACTGTTACTATGAAATGTTTTTTCCCTTTAGTTGTCAAGAAATCCATTATAAATAAAATTACCATAAATGGATCGTGGTTGATTTTTTCATCCACATCACATTCACATGAATCGATATAATTTTTTTAAAAAAAATTATCTCATATAATAAAATATTATTTATAAGATAATATCGTTAATATTTTTTTTGAAATACAAGAAATATTATAATATAATATGTTTCCAACTCATCTAAAATTGATCAAAACAAAATTTATAATTATATAATAATAATATGCTAGTTATATAATCTTATAATATAATTTATATTGATTTAGATATTATTTTAAAACATATATTTTAGGTTAACCCCTAGGTTAACCAAATTTAACTTTTACTATGATGAGGAATATTTCATTAATTATGGGTTATAATTTTTCTTAAAAGGTTAAAATTGACTCATAAATGGCCAAGTGATAAAATTTTAGAACATTTAAAATCATTAAAATATAATATAAATATTTTAAAACCCTTAAATTCTTCAAAAAACTATTATTTTATATAAAATATCATTAATTTTATTTTTTGACGTAATTCATTTAATTTGAAAATAATGACAATAATATAGTAATGGATACTATATATAACCCATTAAAAATACCCTATTATTTTTTTTAAAATGTAATTTTTTTAGACACTAAAAATATTCCGATAAAATATAACTATTAGGGTTTTCCAAATAATTTTCATGATGTTATAACTACTTATATATGCACTACTTCAACTTTGTATAAATATTTGTTTTAATCATCTCATAACAATAAAATTTAAAATAATTTTATATGATAAAAATTATTTTTTATTTCAAATAATAAATTAAAATTAATCTTCACTAGTATTTATTTCTATAAAAAATAATTTATATATTAAAATTTTTAATGTGACATTTTGTACATTGTATTTTTATAAACTAATAGAAATTTTACAATCTAATGAAAGTGGATGTAAATTTACCCATTTTTAGAGTATGGATTAATATTGAAGATATATTCTCATCCATTTAAATAAATTCATTTTAGGGGTTTTTTGGAGACCTTTTAATATTATTTTTATCCTTAGTTGACATATTTTACCTTGATCTGGGTAATAATAATTTATTCTTACTCTTTATAAGGAAAAAACGATACATTTTATCAAATCATAAGCACCGTAATATTAATTTGTGATATATTATTCAATATTAAATTCATTGTTTTGGTTAAATTTAATTAAATATAAAAATGTAAAATTAAACCTAAACCAGTTTTTAAAAAAAATGTGTTTTTAATCCGAAAAAAATGATCTTATTATATGGCCTAGCCTTAAAACATACTTAATATAGTGATTAGTCGATAATTTGAGATTAATTCATTTCATAGATATTATCAGTTTTAGAGAATTATATAATTAGGTCATAACTTATTAAAAACATATTGTATATTAATTGTAGACACTTCTACTTAGTATATTTTTTTTAAAACAAAAACTCATTAAAAAGAAATATGAAATCATTTCTGGTTTTAACTACATAACATTTCCTTGATCACATACCTAAATCTATTCTTCTTTATATCATGTAAATTTTTTTCAAAACATTGGATGAGAATAAAATTATCAGTAAGGGATAGATGATGAAATAAAACTGTTAGACATGCAAAAACTTGTAAACCATGAAAACATTATCATAAAGTAAGACATTTATGATTTTAGAAGTAGAAAAAACACATAACTGAATATAATCTTATTTATTACCCTTTTTTACCAAAATTTAACCATAAATACCAAAGAGATAAATATAAAACATATAATGTAAACTTTTGACATAAACATACATAAATTAATTAACTATACAAACAACATCCACACATATCACTAAATGGAATAGCCTTATGGCCCACTTCTATACCCAATTCATTTGGGTTTATAACATAACCACCCATCCTTGGTATATAACGACACAACCCATAATATTGTTTATCACATAACCACCCATCTTTGGTATATCACTTAACCACCTGTCAAATGTCCATGAACCATTATATAATCATAACACATAAAATGATATAATTATCAATATTTCACTAATAACATTTCATCTTCATTCACAAGAAATAATTTCAAGATATTGTAATAAATAATCATTTTATAAAACCATCATTAATATGAAATTTCCCAAATGGGTAATAAAGGATTTATTTTCCTTTTGAAAAAATTAAGTATTATATAGGAAGTCAAATATCAAATAATGATTCTGATAATGGAGAGGCCATTGTCACTATGTACATTACATTCATTACATTTTCCATTTAGTAAAATTATTCAAAGAAAATAATATTCTCTTTGAATGAAATTAAAATTAAAAGGGTTTTATTATACATCATATAAAATAAGGTGGTGTATATTATCAAAATATGCCTCAATGAAATGATATTGAGACGAAGACCCTTACAAAGATCATTTTGTAAATAAAATAGAAAGATTATGTGTATTAACAATAATTACACATAAGTAATCTGTAAATATAGTATAGGATTTAAATTTCATTTCTCACGTATTCTTATCACGGAAAATTCATGAAGTAAAAGATTAAACCAATGAATATAAATTGGGTTAATAAGTTCCCTTATGAAAATTTGGTTGCCTAATGACGTCACTTAAAAAAAATCAAAAAATGTTTTTCTGATAGAAAAAAGGGTCTATTATAATTTGGACATAAAAAGTAAAGAAATAATGATATATAGTAACATACCCAAACTTAACAAAATGGAAATTAAAATACATAACATAGAATAAGTTTTTGACTAAATGATGAGGTTGAAAGGTTCTCATACCTTGCATCTGACTCATCACGTATGTTCCTTTTTCTCCTTGAATTATAAAATTAAGTAAATTTATAATTTCTTAAGAACCATTTAATATTTATTATTCCATTAATATTACTTATTACTACAATATAAAATTTATATAATTATTAATGTTCATATCAGACATTTTGTTGATATTCGGTACATGAGTAAAAATTGATCTTTTTATAATTAAAAATTGTCCATTTGGTCAAAATTACATTATCTCAAGAATCATATTCACGATTTAAATATCTTATATATATAGTATATATATATTTAGATATATTATATATTTATTAATAAAAATTCATAACATTAGGATATAATAAATAAAAAGCATTGTTTGTGTCGATAGTAAGCCGTACGTACTCATGAACTCTACTTTGATTTATTTTAAATATTAATTAAATTAAAATTAAATGATAAATAGGTATATCATAATTATATTATAATATAATATTTTATATATGATAAATAATTTCATTAACTCCATCCTTTACGTGTTCCATCAATGGCATGAACGAGTCATATCACTTTGAGTGGGTGGTAGTCCGCACTTCCTGAAATGAAATTATAATATTTAATAATTAGGGAATTTATAAAGGTATTACATAAATGATAAATAAATAATTATTTATACATTATATTTATAATATAAATCGTATATAAATATAGAGAAATCATAATTTCGACCATGAGAGGTCATAGGAGAAAATTTAACAATAATCGTTTTGTGATGCAATATTTCGATGTCCATAGAAAAAGTATGTTATAAATCACTAATATAAAGGTGGTTGTGAGTTTATGTCAAATACATGGAATAAAAACATCCTAGTTTATTGATGATACTTTTTTTAGTTATAAAATTATTTAATAAAGATAGTTTAGGTGGTTGGAGAAGGGAATATAACTGAAAGATGCTTGAGAGAAGATATTACCACATGTCGGGTAACTCCTTTTGATATAAGATAAAAGGATTTCCTTTAATACATTATACCAAATAAATGGCTTCTATGATTAATTGAGGTATGTTTTAAGATTACTTTAGTAGTGTTTGGATGAGTCTTGGGGATTTATATGTTTGAGTACGGGTTAGAGTTGGTGGACTCTTATAAGAGGGAGGGGTGCTTCAGGAATGTCTTGAAATATTAATTTATTATCAACTAAATTTGTATTTAAAAAGCACCAAAAAACACTGAATTATAATATAATACTATTATTATCATAAATAATTTCAACCAATTGATTTTATACATGTTGTGTACTCAAATTTAACCTTATCATTTATCTTTAACCCTTAGTTAACTAATTTAACTCTTACTGTGTCATAAAGTATATTCATACTACATGGTAAATATAGTTACAATAAAATTACAATAGAACATCTAGTGGTACATTAATTACATGTTAAAAATTATCTAAGTCAACTTTCCAAAATCTTATATTTTTTGTAATATTATATAATTTTATATAATATTCTTTGTTTAAAAAACACATTTTTGTAGATTGTTATACTATTCATATCATAAATTTTTTACAATACATAACAAATTTATTACTTCAAACAAACATAATTAATTCAAATATAACAAGTCATACTCATCCATAAAATTCATGTATGGCATAAAAAGAATCAAAATAAATTTAGTTAAATACTTATAATATCATGTATTTATATCATTCATTAATATGGTAATCACTACATCATCATTGTGTCATAAATGAATTTAATTATTTGGTGTCTAAATATTATAAATAAAATACCATTTTTAGGAAATATATTTAAATTTCTAATGTAAATTATTGCCAAAAACTTCTTTTATATAAACCCATATAAATATAATTTTACTAAAAGATACATGTTTATGTTATATTTATCTTTACATAAATTAATTAACATAACAAGGTATTATCAATCCCATGTGGATTCATTGTGGTCCAAAATAAGCCCAAGGATTCCCATGCTCAGACATAACATATCCAATAATATTAGGAAAATATTTATTATAGTTTAATATTTTCATAATATTATTTTATTACACTTCCTTCTAATATTTACACTTTTACCATGGTAAGTAAAATAATTACCGATGTTACTATTCATAATTTTTAAAAATAAAAGATAACTATTTAAAATAATTGGACCTCCTGATTCCAAATATGTAATCAATTTTTCTATATTCAAAACACATAATTGTTTGAAATTAATTTAATATTAATTCTTCTTGATTGAACCAAAAAGCAGATTTGAAGAAGTAATAACTATCAAATGATTGGCATGTTTTTATGTCAAATTTCAATGTGAAAATACATCTAATGAACAAAAATGAATTAAAAGATAAACAATATTCCAATTATAATTTAAAATCAATTAATATGAAAATCTAACTATATTAATAAATTAATATAAAGAAAGTTTTGACTTAAAATACAATATTTTTTCATTATTTATTAAAGAATGATCATGATCAGAAAAATACCAAATTTTCAACCAAACTAAATTTCTATATTATTCATCCAAATAAGAAATTTATTTTGTAAAATAGAACATATGACTATGAGAAAAACTATATTTTTAAAAGTCTCATCGTCAAAAGGGGGTAAATCGACCTTTTAAAAATATTGGAGTATTTGATGCATAAAATTGTATCCATTCTCATTTTAAGCCTATAATATTTATTAGATAAAAGTCGAAGAAATTAACAAAGATGTATACTAATATTTTAGTTAGATCCATGTATTCCAACAAATGTAATGGAAAGGCATTAAATATCATTTAAAATAATAATATTATTATATTATTTTGGGGTATAACTCAATGTTGTGTGAAATGTAAGATTTCAAGGATACCTGTCATTGCGTGTTGAGTATGCTATCACACAAAGGGTTCTCTTTAACATTAAATTAATATATTATTCATAAATATTAAAAGATATAAAATTTTATTAGTCTATAAATACTTGGATTGTATCATCTTTCCCCCATTTAGAAATTATGTCCTCCAAATTTTAAAATTTGGCTCAGAACATTATTGAAAGTATTACATCCAAAAAAGAGTCAATAAATATATCTATTTTAAAAAATAATGTGATGTACAATGGTCACCTAAGATAATAAATTCTAGTATCCCATGTAGGTAAACATAGATATGGAAGAGAAACATAGTGTCAAGATCTGATAAAGAGTGACAGAAAACATGATTAGTATAAACCTAACTACCATAAAACCATAAAATTTTGATGGGTTAAATGATCTTTGATTCCCCATAAGAAAAGTGAATGGAAAAAAATTTTACTTTATGTTTTTTTAATAATTTTGAGGAATTTGTTTATCTGATTTACTATGAACTTATGGAAATATAAATACTTTTCAAGAATATTTTTGTCCTTTAATAAATTTCTGAAACAAACTCATATTTTCTCCAAATGATGTGTATTAAAGATGACTTTGTGATTTCTGAAGTGCTAGAATCAGCATATATAGAATTTAATAATACATAAAAGAATAACTATATAATTCCCCTATATATAGTTATTAACATCAACCAAATTGGTTATTAAATGATCAGATAATCCCTAAAAAGGATAATCTATTTTAGAAATAAATACAAAACTTAATCTACAAAATAAAAAAACCAATCACAATGTTCAGCAAAGACCATTCTATAAATAAATATCTTTAAAAAATTTCAGAATAATCCAAACTATGTTTGAAACCAAAAATTTGGAAGGATTTTATCACAGAGTGTTCAAAAAATAATATTAACATTTATCTCAATGTAACATCAGCTACTCATAAAGTCTCACACTAAAAAGTAACTAACCTAATAATATATTCTCCATGATAGTTTAATCATTTTCATAAGTTACCCATATCTCTATAAGTCCACAATAAAAAAAGTATATTCCTAAAAATTAAAATTACAATATTACTCCTAAAATGAAATCACATAGTATTATATTTTTTTCCTTAAAAAAACATTTATTACTTAATCACAAAATAATTTTCCTATACTAAGGATATCCATTTGAGAAAAAACATAATTTCCCAAAATGAACATATTCTTGATCCATAAAATCATTTAACTACAAACAATTATGCATATTAAATAGGGACTTCCTATATGCCAAGGTGATGCGATGTGTCTTGGTCACCATGTAGTTGTAGGATTGATTCCCATAACCTTGCAAGATACGATGGGTTATCACCGATCTTACGAGTTGTCCTTTTTATAAAACTCCATAATAACCATAACATGTTTTATCCTCAAAGGTTGTCTTATACATATCATTTTCATCCAAAATCATTATAAACTCAACATTTTAATTCCTGAAATCTTATATATAATGTCATTTATTTTTATTTCACCTCAATTAGATAAAATAAAACTATTTCTAATTGATAGATCATAATACCTTGATCATGGGGTCGACAAGCTTTCAAAATCTACTTTTTAATGTTTTGTAATGGTCCTTGAATTGAAAAAATGATTTATAGTTCTTTCAAAATAATTTTCATCCTTCATCCAAATAAACCTTGTACAACTTGAGTCCTATGTTTGTTCACAGAAAAATAGTTTTTGAAAATTATCATGTATGACATATAATTTCAAAACATCTGATAAAACATGATTTTTTTAAAACAGTCTGATTATGTTTGAGTTGAAATTTTTAATCAATAGTCATTTTAAAATAAAATATCAATGTCCAAAGAGAATATATTTTAAAAGAACATATAATTTTGTAGAATAAGGGTCTAAATATTTAGATCCTTTTTCAAAATCATAATATTTTTCAAAGTCTTGTGAGAAGGTAAATTAAATAAAAATTCCTTGAAAATATTTACCTTTCATGAAAATATTAGAATATTAACAAATTAAGATTTGATTATATACAACCTATGATCAATTATGGGATCAAGGTATCGTGGAGGTGTTTGATATCTCAAAAATATTCTAATAATTTATTTTTATGATAAAAAAGTATCCACAATCATCTGGACATGACTTTGCAATAATTATTACAAGCATGCCATCAGAAAAAGATAGAAATGTCATTTGACATCCTCATCCTTCCATTTTTATCCAATATTACATGATTTTAGAAAATTTATAAAACATGGATAAAACAGAAATAATAGAAGTAGAGACTAACCATTTGTTTAATGTAAAATCATAATCCCTAAAGTTGTCTAAACCTCCCATTGATACCAACTGTAATGCCCCAACATTTAACATTACATAATCTGGAGATAAGTCAATAATATACCATTAATTCACATTGAGGATCTTTTCAGGTTTGTAGAATTAGATAATTAGGCCATAACATATACATAACTTCTTGAATATTACAAGTATCAGCATCTACTCACTATCCTTTTTTAAATAAAACAAAAACACTTTAAAACAAAACAAGACATTGTTTCATTTTTTTACAAAATATCTTCCACATGATCCCAATGTTGAATCAATTTTTAATTATGTACTATAAAAACATCTCAATAAATTGGATGAGTATAAAATGATATGTAAGGGATACATAATGAAAGAAAATAGTTAGTCTTGAGAAAACAAGTAAACCATGAAAGATTTATCATAAAGTAACACTTATGCCTTTAAGAAGTATTAAAAAAACATCACTTAATATAAGCTCATTTCATACCCATTTGTAATGAAAATATTACAATAAATCAAATATAAGCAACATATCACATATAAAGGTAACTTCGGAGATAAACATACTTACATTTAAAAACCATACGGTGGACTTCCACACATATCACTAAATGGAATATTTATATGGACAACTTCTATAACGAATGCATTGCAGGTTATAACATAACCACCCATCCTTGGTTTATGATAGAACCACCCATAATTTGGTCTATCACATAACCATCGATCATTGGATTATAATGTATCCACCCATAAAATGTCGAAGTACCATTATATAAGCATACACCATAAAATATTGAAAATATCAATATTTCACTAATAGCATTACCATATTAATAATAAGAAATCATTTCATGATAGTTAAATGTACAATATATTTATAAAAATTCATCAAAAAACACCTAGAAATGGTATAAGGGATTTAATTTCCATTGAAAACATTACAACTTATAGAGGAAGTCAAATATCAAATTATGATTATGATGGTATAGAGGTCATTATAACTGCCTATGTTAAAAAATTACTTTTTCTGTTAAGTAAAATGCATCATTGAAAATAGATTCAAATTGAATTAAATTAAATTTAAAAGGGTTTTATTATATAGAGTATAAAATAAGGAGGTGTATATTATATAAACATTCCTCAATGAATGGAGATTGAGATGAAGTCCTTTACAAAGATCATTTTTAAATAAAATAGATTGATTATTTTTATTCACTATAAGTATATATAGGCAATGTATAAATAAAATTTAGGAAATCAAAATTAATTTCTCACAGAATCCAAGCGTGTCATATTCATGAAGTAGAAGATTAATTCAAGGAATGGAATTTTTTTTAAGAATTTCCCTTACAAATATTCGATAGCCTTACGATGTCACATAAAAAAAATCAGGTAATGAGTTGAAGACATCAAAAACGTTCTGTCATCATTTGTACATAAAATTTATATAAATAAGGATATAGAATAACAAACCCCACCATAAGAAAATTTAAATTTAATGTTATAAATTAAATTAATTTTTTGACTAAAAGTGGAGGAAGAACGGTTCCGTTACCATTCGTCTGACTCTTCACATTTGTTGCTTTTTCATCCTGAATAATAAAAATAAGTTAACTTATCCTTACATGAAGTCCATTTAAAGTTTATTATTCCTTATATATCACTAAATTACAAAATTATAAAAATTACATAATTATTTATTTTCATATAGGATGTTTCTTCGATATTCAGTACTGGAGTAAAAATGAACTCTTTATAATTACAAATTGTCCATTTGCTAAATATTCCAAAATCTGTATAATCATATTCATGATATAAATATAAAAATATCTATTATATATGTATTTATATATAGTATATTTGTATTTATAATAGTACATAACATTTAGAGATAATAAATTAAATGAACCGTTAATGGAGATGGTAAACCATACGTAGGCATGAGCGTTACATTCATTTATTTGTCATATTAAGGTAAGGAAAACTAAATGATAAATTGGTGTATTATAATTAAATTACAATATAATATTTTATATATGTTACATATGTTAATTAGTTCCATCCTTTATATGTTCCATGTATGGAATGAAGGAGTCATATCACTTTTTGGGGGCAATAGTCTGCACTTCCTCAAATGAAATTATCGTATTTACACATTAATAAAAGAATAAACGTATTATATAAGTGGAAAATAAATAAACATAGATACAATATAAATGTTATATATATAATATATAAATATAGTTCCATCAATGAGGCCAACATGAGGGTTGGTATAAGATAATTGGAAAATCATCGTTTCGTGAGGCAGTAGTTCATCGTTCATAGAAACAATATTGTCTAAATCCATTAGATGGATGTGGGTGTGAGTTTTAGGTGAATAAATGGAATAAAAACATTATATTATATTTAATATACTTTTCATGTAATGAAATAATTGAATAAAAACTGTGTAGGGGGTTGGAGAAGGGAAAATAAATGAATGATGCTTGAGATAAGATGTTACCTCAAATTAGGTAACTAATTTTGATTTAAGCTACAAAAATTTATTTAATTTCCTTCTGCACAAGGTAAGTATTATAGGAGAATGAAGGTATGTAGGGAGTTTATTTTTGGGGAGTTTTGATGAGGCACGGGGCTTTAGAGGTTTGAGTAAGGGTTAGAGGTGGTGTTCTTTTATAAGAGGGAGGAGGGGTACTTAAGAAATGTATAGAAAGAATATTTTATTATAATCCGAATTTTGATTTAAATAGATCAAAAACACTTTTAATTATAATATATGATTTCTATTTTTCTAAATACTCTCAACCAGTGGGTTTTGGTCTCAAATGTAACCTTATCTTTTAGCTTTAACCCTTTGATAAAAACTTTAACTCTTGACATGTTATCTTGATTATTAATACTATATGGTTAATATATTTACTATAATATTCCAATTGAACCTCATTTGGTTAATAAATTACATTATAAACATTATGAAAGACATTTATCAAATTCATAGATTTTTAGGACTATTCTATTATTTAATAAAATAGTATTTTTTTGTAAAACACATTTATGTATATTTTTATATGATTCGTATTATTACTTTTTAAGAATCTATAACAACATGATTCATTGAAAAAACATCATTAATTCAAATATAACATGTCTTAGTCATCTATAATATTTTGGAATGCTATAAACAGTATCAAAATTAAATTTTTTTCTATTTATAATCTCATTTATTAAATCATTTATTATTTAGGTAATCACTACATCATCTTTGTGTCATAAATAAATTATTATATTTGATTTCAAAAAATTATAAATAAAATAACACGATGTAGGAAATCTTGTAATAATTATAATAATTATTTATAGTCAAAACTATCACCTATATATCCTCATATAAAAATTATTTTACTAAAAGACACATGTTTATGTTATATTTTAATTTACATTAAATAATTAATATAAAAAGTCATTGTCACTCCCAAGTGGATCTATGGGGTCCCAAAATAGAAAAAAGGTTTCCAATGTTTGGAAATATCTCATAAAATAGGATTATGAAATTTATTATTGTATTTTAATATTATTATAATATTATTTTGTTACTCTTATTTACCAAATTTATCCTTTTACAATGGTAATTAAAATAATTATTGAAGTTACTATTACAAAATTCCAAAAACAAAAGAAAATTATTTACATATTTTAGACCACCTACTTACAAATATGTAATCTATTTTTCTGAATTCATAACACAAAATTGGAAGAATGTAATTTAAAATTAATTCCCATTGTCAAAACCAAAAAACATGTTTTTAATAAGTAATAACTATCAAATGATTGACACATGTTTATGTCCAAATTTTAATGACAAATTACATATAATGACCGAAATTTAATTAAATTAAAGAAAAGAAATTTTAATTTAAACCCATTTAAATTTAAAATCTAACTATAAAAATAAATTAGATTCAATGATTGTTTTCAATTAAAATGTTGTATTTTTCAATATTCTTTAAAAATGAACATTATTAATAAAATACCAAAATTTCAACCAAAGTAAATGTTTATGTTCCTATTCTAAATAGTAAATTAATTTTATAAATTAAACATATAAACGTGACAAAAACTAGATTTAAAAAATGTTTGTCGTCAATAGGTGGTAAATAGACCTTCTAAAAATATTATTGTATTTCATGCTAAAAATTGATTTTATTCACAATGTAAGCCTCTAAAATTTATTGGATAAATGTAGAGACATTAAAAAAACATTTTTAGTCATATTATTGTTAGTTATATTTGTTCCTTCCAATACAACGACTAAAAGTTATCTACCAATTAAAATATTAATAATATTATAAAATTTTTCGGTATAACTCTATGTTGTGTGCAATATAATATTTCAATGAAACTTTTTGCTGCGTGTTGAGTATGCTATTGGAAAATGTTTTATCTTTAACATAAAATTAAAATCTTATTAGTAATTATTAATAGATATGAAAATGTATTATTCTATAAATATCGAGGTCATTACACTTATACGAAAATCAATTATAATTATGATTCAAATTTTATTAATTCTATTATAAATAAATAATAATTACATATTTTAATTCTATAATTAATTTAAAGAAATGTATTTATTTTCTATGTAATTAAACCAATGTTTCACAAATTTTATAGTTTTCATTATTCAATGGAAAATCGTACTTTTCATAAAAATATCAACATATCACCATAAGATAGTTATGATATAATAATATTAAAAAGTTTATTATTTATAACAAAAAAAAATTATATAAAATTATATAAAATAGTTTATAATATTTTCACATAAAAAAATACAACCCACTTGGGAAGAAAATATATTTTTGAAAATTAAAATTTCTTTACTAAAAATTAAGCTCATATTTTCTAGGCATTATTGTATAAATTTGTATTGAGAAAACCATTACATATCTTTCATAATTTAGTCAGTCTTATCAAGAACCACCAATTTATTGGCTAGATAATATGTATTAAAAATAAATGTTATAATGTAATTATTCATTAAATCTCATTATTTTGTGTTGTATATTCCATAAAATATAGTGCTATTTTAAAATCATTGGATATTAAATTATACCCCAAATTATTAATTTTTTTTCCCACAAATTGAACTTATTATTGGAAAGTATAGGTTGAACATTTTAAATTACATTTGTTTAAAACCCCCAAGGTATATTTTTTTAATAAAACAACCTCTTGAAAAGTGGATAAGTTAAATATAAATTTCTTCTATAATAAATAATTATTAGGTTTCCAAATTGGATAAATATAGTTGTAATAGAATATATAGAAATTGAGGTCAAATTAAATACCAAATAATGATAGAGACTGAAACGTAGTAATGGTTATATGGATTTGAATTCCAATGAGAAATTTAATTACCTCAAACACATAAACTAATGAGGTGTGAAATTTTCCATCGATTTATTGGAAATAAATGTAATAGGGTAACATTTTTGTTTCGAGAACCATTTTAAAGTGTATAAAAATTAGTTTAATATCCAGAAAATTGAAATTTGTAAATATAATATCATTATTTCTTCATATTCATATAAAAAAGTTTCATCCTCTGATTTTTTGTTTCATTGAGTCCCTCACTTCATACATCTTTTACTCCAAATGATGAGTACAAACATTTAATTCTCGAATCACTATAATCAACTTTAATCCGATCACAAGATCCAGAAAATGATATCTAGTTATTCATTATGTTTTTTACCCTAAACCAAAATTTAAATGGTAAACACATGATATAATAATATAAAAAATGTATAAAATTTTATACATCAATCTCCAAAATTATAATCATAAAATATTAACAAAATATACCACTTCTAAAATGTTTAACTATAAAAATATTCACTAGATAACATAAATACATTCAAACCAAATTGTTTAATTATTTGATAACATATTGTTCAATGATAAAATTAACATTTATCTGCAAACAATATTAGTCACACATAATTTCATATACCCAAAAATAAAAATATTCTTCATAATCATATATTCACCATAATAGGTTTATATATTTAATAGATATTCTAAAAAACCACAATGAAAAAATGAAATCATATAGGCTTCAATAACATAATTCCGTATTTATTCAACAAATACGAATATTCCCTTAGTAAGAATTATTTCTATTATCATTTATTGTGTAATATTAACATAATGTAGTATAATATATATCCAAATTATCTATAATTACAATATTATCACATACCATCTAATCCTTAATGGTAATCAAGACCTTTAAACATATATAATTAGAATATAAAACCATGATTCCCCATAAAACTTTTCATTATAACATATACTAAACTCAAGGGTTGTGTTACAATAAATGTCTCCCAAAATACTATTAATCATCTTATCATCCCAACACCTAGAATAACATAAGGGAATCAATGATATAAATTTATCATCAAACATAGAATTATTAAACATTGAAGTAATTCATAACTCTTTATTTAATGTCAAATAAAAAAATTCATAATCTACAATGTTTCCAAAAACCATTCTCTGATTCGTGTTTTAAAATATCTAGACCTAAAATCCCAACTCTAGTGATAAAACATCAACTTTACTTTTCTATATTAAATATTGATAAATGTTTAAAAATTTTATCCATCCCATATATATAAAATTTAACTACAATAATAGATCACTTAAATTCCCTATGAGATTATATATTCTTATTTTTAGTGAATTTTTATAAACTCTTTTAAAGTGGAAACTTCATCACTATAAAGATTTACCAAAAAAAATATGTTCTTTTTTCAGATAAGGTAACAACCATATCTATAACTCTAGGATCATTAAATATTTAACCCATCATTAATCCATGAGAAAAAATATTTTGAAAACATGGGATGAGAAAAAATAATACCTATATATGTAATGTTGAGTTGAACATTTTGTTTTTTTACATTCATTTCATTTTATTTAAAAATAACAAAAACAATATTTAAAATCTAGTTTACAATATTAATATATTCCATGTATTTTATATGCTTTTGTAGATGAAGTCAATTTATACTAAACAAATTAATGATTATAAAGTAAAATGTATATATACTTCTATTATTAAATATAATCCATAAGACTAAAGGTGTGTTCTATATGTTAGATAAGATATACGTCTGATTAGTAGTTAGACTACTGTTTAATATATCACATTGACCTGAGACTTTACCATCAGAATGAAATTAGAACTCATATGTTGAACTATTCATAGTTTAGTTTATCATATTGATAAAAAATATATTACATCTGGTTTTCTAAATTCAATGAGTTGAGTGATTAGAATTATATCTAACTAAGAGAATCTATAATGTAATTTTAATGTTGCTAAAACAAAATAAGTTCAGAAAAATGAAGTGTAGTTAATTAAAAGCCTTCATGATCTTGGCCTATATCATTATAAGCCATGGTAGTGAACTTTTTCTATGGTTGTTCGGTCCAACTCAGAAATGTGTCTACTAGAATAATTCCTATAAATGGGAGTTCATTTGAAGAGTTGGGAGATAAATAATTTGGAAGTCAAAACATCGGATGATTTAACAATTTTAATATCATTTTCTTACTCAATTTATTATTTTATGGAGTTATATTTATGAAGAATCTTTGTGAGGATTGTAAATTCCTTAGATTATTTTTCTTTTGAATTTTCTTTAGCATATAATTATAAAATTAAGGGATTCTAGGGATAGGAAGATTAGTGAATCAAATCCATCATATTGAGGTATTATCATAATAGAAAGACAAAGATAATGTTGATAACTATATCGAGGGAGTCTAGATTATAAATGGTAGAGTTGACACATATTATCATATCAAAGGATTCTAGGGAATTAAATGAAAGTGAAATTACAATCATTTTATCAAGGTATTCACTATTAAAAAATGACTTACCATTAAAATATGTATTAAAATTGTGGATATCTTTATTTAGGATCTTAGAATTCCCTAACTTTTAAGGTCAAACATTATATTATTCAATAAAATCGGAATGTCATTTTATCTTTTATAAGATTTCATATTTATTATTTTCAGGACTTTTTATTTCTATTGTTAATATTCATTATAAATAAATTTTATACTTATCTTTCTATTATAAGTTTTTTGGACTGTTTTTTAGACTACTATTGAACTATGATATATTGGAAGACTTCTAAATACGGTTTAAAAACTCTAATAATCAAATTAATTTTCAGTAAAATATCATTGAATAAAGGGGTCTTGTAGTATTTTAGTTGAAATTTTGAAACAACAATTGATCACCCTCTTATATACACAATTAACTATTTCAATCCAACAATTGGAATCATATGTTGTTCTACTATTGTGCTAACAATTAAAATACTTTTTTATCATCTTTATATTTATAAATATTTTTATGACTAATATTTTATTAATTTTTTTAAACTAATGTATTTTTTATAAAATTGTCTCAATATTTGATATGAGGTAAGGTATCACTAGTGGAACATTAAGATGATCAAATTCCTAGGAGACCACCGATTTTTTTTCGGAATGATTATCAATAATGGAGAGATATAATAAATATTTTTTTATTAATATTTTAATGGAATACTTTTTCATGCTATCTATGAATTGTATGATTCCGTAGAAGGAAGTTAATAATTTCATGAATCAATAAGATTATAATTATAAATTCATTTATATAGTAACTAATACTATACATTATTTTATAAAAATAAGAAGCGATTACAAAATTTTGTCATGTGAAGGGAATAACATTATATTAATTATGTAAGATGATAAACACATTATAACAAAAAGAAATTTAAATGATATGAACTATATTGTGTGATTATTATAATGATTTTGATGTATTACCTAGAAAAGTAGTTGTAAAAATGCAACAAATATTCAGGGACACTATTATTATTTTATATTATAATGGTGTCAAATTTTTTCCATATGTGATAATAAATTAAAATATTATAGCTATTATTCTTAAAGAATGTGATTATAGTAGAACATATTTGGATGACATGAGAAGAATTACCAATCATACTCTAGATGATCTCATGTTTTCCCTTTTAATATATATAGTATGACATAAAATAGATGTTGAAAAGATGAAATAAGAAAATTGAGGAGTTAAATTCAAAAATACATATATTATTCTAAATAAATAACATTCTACTGAAACATTTTAGATATCTTCAAATAATAATTTTTTTACAGAATATTGTACCAATGCACTAAAATAGATTTGATATTTATTGGAAAATATTGAATTATGTATGAATAATATTGTTGGGAAGAAAGAAATTCAAAACAGATATATAAATTTTCTTAAAAATAAGAGTTATAATAAAGACTCTAAAAAAGTTATTTTTTATTTATTAAAAAATGAAATAAAAACAATACCATATATACATAGAGATAAAAAAAAGGACTAGAACCATGTCACAACCCATCCTCGGGGCCCGTGCCGTGACTACCCAAATCCCATATTCCATAGGTCAGGGGATAACGACTAGCACCAAAGGCGTAAATCCCCAAGCTGGGAACAAATTGACTTTATAAAAGTAAAAAAACACAAAAGAAAACGCAACAGGAAGTAAACACTAAGTAAAACTGAATACAAAAGAGTGTGCTGTAAAATAAATGGGCCAATATAAAAACCTAAATGAACAAAAAGTACAAGTAAAAAGGAACAAATAGTAGAATGTAAAAAGTATCTCCTGGATCATCCTCCGGGGTTCCTACCAAAAGGGTTGGTAATAATGGACACCTCATCACTCACGTCCATCAGTCTCCTCCATGTGCCAAATCTTTACAAGGTACACCTCTGGGTACCGTCCAGTCATGGCGCTGTCGGCCTCCGTTATCACTTTCTTTCGTCTGCATCCAACACAACGAGGTGTGGGCATAGCCCATGCAGGGGTGAGTATAACGATACTAAGTAGGGACCCTAAGACCCATGAGGTCTCACAATATCCACTAATGATAAACAAAATAAAAATATACAATCACTAATTATCAACCAACCCTACATAGTTAAATGCCCATACATATACCTATATTTCCAATCTCAGTCGGGTTCCAACACTCGAGCCCATGCACAAACCAATTCCACAAAGGCAATAAGTCAATCACCATGATAATAATGGTTGAAAGACATGACTTAGTTCACACAGGAATGCCACAATAGAAGAGAGATATAGATGATAAGATGTATCCACTAGATCATCTAAGCTGTTGGACCCACATAGGATACCGGACCAATTAAGCTATTGGACCCACACAATATACATGCCAGCTATCTCGTCTAAGCTGTTGGACACACACAAGATACATGACAACTATCTCATCTAAGCTTTCAAACCCACACAAGAAACAAGCCAGCTATTCTAGAGTAATAGAGATGATCAGATGTAGCAATTGATTAATTTAAGCTATCGTACCCACACATGATACAAGACCGTCTACTCTGTCAGAACTGTCAAACCCACATATGGTTCTAGTATAGTTTTCATCGTCGTTTAACCCACGGAGGATTCTAGTATGGTATCCATCATCGCAGTCGACGATAGCTCCAGGGTTCCCATACATAGCACGCTCAAACCCGGGAGGGTATGCTCCTCGAGCAAAGGTTTCGATAATCAAATATCACTTAGCCCAATGTTTATGTATCCCGAAGTTCCTTATCAACAAAAGGAATCCAATGTGATAGAAGGCGCTTCAATAGGACGCCCGGTCTGAGAATTATTAGATTTTTCATTCTAGGGGCTTGGTTGGATTTACTATCGATCCAAACTGCCCGTTTTTCAGATTTGTCCAAAACTCACTTATATTATATCAAAATGACTGGCTCTTCGCAAGGGACCCAATTCTGCAGACGTCGCGTCGATCAGACGTGCAGTCTAGATGTTATTCAAGTTTAAGAGAAACGGGCCAGGCCCGTCAAGCCTAGTGGGATGGCGGGTCGGCCCGACCTAGTTCGGTGGGTCAAACCTAGCTGGGGGTCAGCCCGGTCCAATTTCGAAGTACGACCTGGATGTGGAGTCGGCTTGTCATGTCGGGGCGTGGCCCACCCGCGCGGCACTGCGGGCCTTCAGCATGGCCAACAGGCGGCTAGTCGGTTCCCAGGCGAGGAGCCCGTGGTTACGCGCTGCGGTTCCCCCTCCGCAAGGAACCTGCGGGCACCGTGATTCCTCTCATTGGCCGGCTGTAGATGGCCGGTTTGCTCAGCCCAAGCATCCCGCGGTTGCGGGCTGCATTTCCTCCACGTGGAACCTACAGGTTCCGCGGTTCACCGTCATGGCTGGCAGTAGCCGGCCGGTTCTTCATCCCGAGCGGCACGCGGATGCAGGCCACTGTTTTCCTCCACATGTCTGGCGCGCGTCCATTGCCTCTGGTCACTGCCGCCTCCATTCACCGTCGCTACTTCCGACCGCCATAGCCTTCATGGTTGTGGCCTCCTTCATCCGATTCTATACGACATCACTGTGCCCTACCGTCTCCACCTCCATTTTCAATGCAAAAAAGTATCAACGGAGGTCTTTGGGCCTTGTTCGTTTGGCCCGCGCCCTCCGCGTTAAGTGATAACAAAATTCCAAAGACGAACAAAGGCATACATCAAGAACGAGGGTATAATTTTATTCAATTAAAATTATACAAACCCCCTACCTTGATTTGAAGTCCGTTCGTTGATGACGACGTCGATCCGTAGACGATAGGGTGCGTCCAAGGAGGATGCGTTGTTGTTGGCAACGTTCTTCGTCGACAGCGTCATCTACCTTGCTAGCCCTGGTTGATGAATATAGAAGGAGTTGCGTCATGTTCCTTGTGACATGGATCATTCTTCATTGAATAATGGGATTCTTCATCGAGGTATTAATATTCCACCAAGAGTTTCTCCCGAAACCCTCTCAAAGTTCCACCACCCAACTAAAATAATAGGCTCTCCTATTATTTTATTATTGACATGCTTTTCAAAAAAAAATCAAAATCTAGAATAAAATTAATAGAACAAGTTCAATTTATTAAATAGTTGTTTGGCATACTAGATGAGAGAGGGAAGGTGGACTGTTTATCCTAAATAAATGAAGGGTGGTGGCCTCATTAATTCAATGGGGAGTCCAAGGGTTTAATGGGGGTTTAAGGAGTTAAAGGGTGTTAGGTTCTCGTGTGGGACCCACCACACAATATCCTCCCATGGTATGTTTTGTGGGGGGTAGGCCCCACCTCCAACTCCCTTTTGGTGATAAAAAATCCAACTAAATAATATTGTGTTGCACACACATTTTTATTTAATCTGTAATTTTTAATTACAAACCACAAATTTTAACTACAACATCCGATAAAATGAAACAACTATAAAGGTCTCCTTAAGAAAATATTGGCGTTGCGAATTCATCGGTGTCCCCAGATTTCAATTCCAAGCACCAGTTCAAAAGATAGAAAAACTTGCACGTACATTTACTGAACATTGTCGAAAAAAGTTTCAGAAAAATTATTATTTTCCATCCTCAAACCACTATTGTAATGGTTAGGCCTTTCCTAGATGAAACACGCCCCAAAAAACACAATGGTACCCTCCGATTTCCAGTCCGAATTACCATTTAAATGTTATATATTTTTCAATAAAATAATTGTCACTTAATTATTGTATTTGCGGCCAAAAACTAACTTTCTCTAGTGTCCCTTGCAGACCAAAGTTAACATCTTCTTAAATTAAGACTACCCTCCCGAGTTCAGTGGTGGTCTCATATTTTTAATCTGAGTTACCATTTCTGAGTTATAAGCATTTGAAAATAAAATAACTTTATTAAATTATTTTATTTACGGTTATTCAATTTTCTGGTTTTTTCATAGGAGGCCCACACCGACTAAACATAAGTCACACCTAAGGTAAAACCGCCATCCTGAGCCCAACTATGGCCTTAGATTTCTAATCTGAGTAACCTTTTATAAGTTATTCCATTTTTTTCAGGAAGACTATATACGCGCATTAATCACGTTTTCTCAGTTTATTATTAATGAAGAATAAATTTTAATTTTACTCATGTTTTCTCAATTTATTATTGATGGAAAAATCTTATTACCAATATTTTTGCATTCTGATAAAACAAGACCCAATATGGATTGGGTGCGGAAATATGATTGTTTTTATTTATTAAAAATTAATAAAGGAACAAATTTTTTTGTTACATGGAAATTGGTTATTCTAGGAATATTAATGGAATAAAATATTTATTTAAGAATATCATAAAGATAAATGAGTAAAATTAAATTTCTTTAGTAATATTTCCAGAGAAATTAATGGTATATGTTACATTATTCTTCATGTAAATTCTTTAATTTTGAATTATATATTTGTTTTAGGTGGTATATATTACATTATAATAATAATAAATTAGTATGATGAGTGTTTTCCGGTGAACATTAGGAATGATAAATGTATTTTTCATATATCTAAATGAGAGTATATTATTTCCACCAATAGGTAGGAAAGTATTTAGACATTAATTATATAAGGAAGTAGTAAAAAATGAATACATTGTCATTGTATAATGTAACATAAATTTTGGATATTTAATAGAAGATGACGATATTTTAGTCTTAAAAATTTAACTATTATATTTAATAATAGACCTGTTAAGGATCTATGAGAACTTACGTTTTATACTTCAAAATTATTTGATATGTTTTCAATTTGGTGTGTATTGTAAGTCATATTTTAAATCTATCAGAGATGTATCAATCTCTGATATGTTATTTTTAGTGCACATGGATGTATTTTTTTCTAACACAACCTGGAAGTATTAGAGTACAATATTATATATATGTTTTATTATATGATTACGATAGATATACATGAGAGAATTTTAAAATGAAAATTGGAATTCATTAGTTGTTTTAAGCATTAGTATCCTGATTTATAAAAGAAAAATCATCTCCTTAATAACTGTTTAGAGTGATCATGGTGGAGAAATATAAAATTACAACATTGTTTTTTTAATGTAAAAATGATATTAAATCAATCTTTTTGGATCCTATAACTCAATATAAAAATAGATTATTTGAAATGAAAACATGATTTTCTTCATGATATTAGTAGAACAATACTAGTAAAATTATAATTTGCTATTAATTTTTGAGATGAAGCAATTAGTGCTTTCTATTAAATTATAAAGGAGGTTATAATTAGATCATTTATTAATAAAACTCATAATTTTTGGATTTGAAGAAAATGAAAAAATTCATAGTTCAATTATTTGGTTTCAAAGTTTTCATTATCAATACTAAAGACAACATACATTAATTTTATCCAAAATATAATGATGGAATATTTTTATGTTACGATATAACTATAATATCCTATGGAGTATTTAATAAAATTATAGGCACTATTGAGGAAACAATAATTTTTATGTTAAATGAAATTGATCCTTCTCTTTTTAAACAACCTCAACCTTCATCATTGGATTTTACTTATAAAACATATTTTAAACTATTTTGGGGTTGTTTTTCTCATTATAGAAAAACTGAGGAATATGTTTTTAAATATCTACGTTACTAATATATTCAACCTACTGTTGAATAATATAGTATTAAAGAACCATGATTTGAGTTGTTTCTTAGGAACCATCCTAGTAATAATATAATTGATGTTGCAGATTATAAAATTAGAACTGGATGTTCTCTGATAAATAAAATTCAAAATATTTCATTATAAGTACAATTTGAACAAAAAAATACTTATTAATATTTAGGGAATTGGGATTGGTTAAAATATATAGAAGAAAAAATATTGAATTTCAATGGAAAGAAGTTAGGACTTTGGATGAAAAACATAAAGTTATTTCTATAATTAGGGTAAATTAGGCCTTTAGGAAAAAAAATATATTTAAAATGATATAATAGTTGGAAATAATGCTAGACTTATTAAAAAGGGTCATAATAAACAAGACGAAATAAATTATGTAACGCCCCGACCCTAGATACCCAGATTCGGTGCATTATTACATGACATTGGCATGATCACAAAGGATCATGTCTCGAAAGACCGATTAGTTTAGTAGTCTTGGAAACACTAGATATATTCACAATCCTTACATTACATCACAAGGTAAAAGAAACTACAACATCATCTTGTCTTCATATCCCCTCATACTATCCCTGCAGGTCATTCATAAATTACTTCTTCACATCCAGGGAAAAATAAAACATTGAAAGGGGTGTGCTCAGATGCTCAGTAAGGATAACAATATCGCAGAAGCTTTCATAGTTAAGCATAAACACATAAAGAAATTTATAACTAAAACAAAATCCTTTTAAACATGAACTTCAGGATAATATGGAAAAGATTAAATTATGTAATTCCATTTACTTATTCACATGGATATTATACTAGTCGAACAATCACATGCAATATCAATAACTACATTCATAATGATGGAATGCATAATCCAAGACTATCATAACCACATATCCAAGGACTCTTTCCAAGACTACAAATAAGATTTTTCCAAGGCCTTGTGCCAAGACACTAGTTTGTCTCATGAGACCTACTGATGCATCGACGAGCTATAGTGGGCTACACCCGTCACTTACTAAGTCCAATGCATTCCTCATATGAAAAGATCTAAACATAACATAAACATTCGTATCAAAACTAGAATATAAATGTCAATACTTTATCCACAAACCATGAATGGTATAAAAATAGCACATCCACAGTCAAACATAACTCATTCGATACAATATGGAAGATTGTATTGTATCATATTAATCTCAATCGAGAATAATGAAGGATATTGACATAGATGAAAATAATCATCAAAACTATTTGAGAGAATTTCCCCTCTTTTTCGTGAAATCATTTAAAAGTCACAATATTTGTCAAGAAGCCATTTAAAAATAGATTTTTGAATCAAAGTGTCCCATACCACATTGAAACTTTTAAAATGAGTTTTAATTTTAAAACTTTAATGTCCATATAAATAAATCCTTAAAACCATTTTTTAAAACATGGACATTAATGAGCAAGATTTAGAAGAATAAGTCATTAAAACGTTTAAAAATGGTATTTTAGTTAGAGTTTCTAACCAAAAGAGAGACACTTGAATAAAAATAATTGAGGTAATAAAAACATTTTAATATCACTAGAATAAATGGATTCATGATATATTATGTCAAAGTACATTATATACACAACATAATAGTGATTTGGTGTATATCAACAAAGAAGTATCAATGGAATGTATATTGAGATGAAATCTCTCATAAAGGTCATACCCTTAGGTTAAGGATAAATCAATGACATATTTATGTGTGAGAAATATAAATACACTAAATATGATTGGATATTCAGTTTAAAACAACCAAAGTACATTCACACATAATCTTGTAAAAAACACCAATGAATTGGATGTTTAACTCAACAAATGGATAATTAGTTAAAATTACTCTTATAAAATTCATATCGATGACTTGAGAAATTATAAATGGAGTGATTATGTGTATCAAAAGTATATCAAAAAAAAAGGGGAGTGGAAATTAAGACATAAGAAAATGAAAAGTTATTCCACACATAATCTCGGAGTAAAATAATCAATGAAGTTTGCGTAAAGCCGAATAAATGGAAATTGAAATTTCAAATTCCTTTATCGATTAGGTAACTTATGAAACATACACCCATGAAACAAGGATTATACAATGATGATGAAAATACCCATAAATTAAAGTATATTACACAATGAATACAGCCATGGGAAGTACACATACACCACATGTAATAAATAAGTGGTGAACCATGGAATTCTCACGGAATTAAAAGTGAGATAAGAAACCCCTTACTTTGTACTTTTTCCTTGGTCGATGGTAGGATAACCTCCTGTATAATGGTTAAATAATTGTTATTTAATTATACAAGAATCATTTACATTAATATGGTATCATATATGATCTTTTAACATTGATTTGTTAATAATATCTTACTATTATCGTCATTTCAGGTGTTAACTTACTTGTTTTCCTTCATATTCTTTGTAACGTAAGCCGTGTTTGTTATGCATAGGTTGTATCTTATTCATATCTAGAATTATATCATTTCCTGAAACATTATTTTTAAATAATCAAATGATACTTATACTTGAACGGATACGAAGGAGAATGAATCTCATCGCGTTCATGGAGACGGTAGTCCGTACGTACGCACGAGCGACAATATCATTATTTTGATGTTAAAATAATATATAATTGTATGGTATATCATATAGACAGAATAATTATCATGTTATATTTATTATTTAAATGAATTACACGTCATTATTTTACCCATCCATATAATAATTTATTGAATGACAATTATACCACGACGTGGAGACTGTAAGTCGTACGTACGCACATATGGTGACATGCCATTCAAAGGATTGATAGAATAGTGAATAGGGTTGTACCATATTTATAATAACATCACATTATATAGAATATACTGGATTTATTATTTTATAATGTAAATAACAAAGAAAGAAGAAGTGGAAGAAGAAAGGAACTTGAAAAAGGGTGGTGAAAACATTACCTCTTCTTCAGGTTCTTCCTTTTGATTTGATCAAAAGGGATCCTTAGGTTGGATTTCTGACTAAAGGAAGGCCTATAGGATTACGTGAGGGAAGTTGAGAGAGTATTGGGGCAAGGGTTGGCTGAAAACAAAGTCTTTGAAGGTGTTAATTAATGAGAAGGGGAGTGCCCTTTTATAAGAGGGGTGAGGGGCACCTTTGGAAAAGCTAGAAATATTATTTTATAATAAATTTATATTCAGTTTCTAATGGCTTAAAAGTGGATTATTTAAAGGTTAAGGTGGGTATGGGTCGAAAATTCTTCAACAAATATAATTTAGACAGGTTTGGGTTACTATATTAACCTTATCATTAATTATTAACTCTTAGTTAATTAGTTTCACTTTTACAATGTCTATTTGTATTTTTATATAATATGGTTAATAAACATACTATATACATCCAACCGACCTCCAGGGGGTCCATTAATGATACACCTATCATGATATAAGTATTTTGGCTAAACCTTAGATATTTAGAAATTTAATATCAATTAATAATATAATATTTGTTTTCAAAACTATTTTAAGTCAATTTTGACACTATTCAATAATTTATTTTTGTAAAAATCATTACAGAATTATTACATCAAAAATAGTTAATTACATAATTTTTAAATTGTCATATTAACCTATAAAATTAGTGTAATTAATAAACAGTCTAAAATTATATTTATTTGGGTATCTACAATATCAATCATTTTAATTTTTCACTATTATGGTAATTACTGCATCACCATTGTGTCATAAATAAATTAAAGTATTTAATGTCTAAAAATTATAAATAAAATACCATTATGTTGGAAATAGATTTATTTTTATAATGATTATTTATAGTCGAAAATCCAACATATATAACTCTATGTAAAAATTGGTTTGCTAAAAGATATATGCTTGTGTCATTTTTGTATTCATTTTTACTTAATTAAAAATAAAGTGTCTCTATCACTTACAAGTGGCACCATGGTGTCCCAAAATCGACCCAAAGATGCCCATGGTCGGACATGTATCAAAAAATAAGTTTAGGACACGTTTTAGGGTAATTTTTTATTATTATAATATTATTTTTTAACCCTTATTTATCAGATTTACACTTTAACCATTGTAAATAAAATATTTACCGAAGTAATTATTTAAAATGTCTAAAAATAAAAGTTACCTATTTACACAATTTGAACATACTGATTCCAAATATGGAATCCATTTTTTCAAATTCCAAACACATAAGTGGCAGAAATTAATTTAAAATTAATTCCCACTATCAAAACAAAAAAACATGTTTTTAAGAGATAATAACTATCAAAAGATTGGCACTTGTTTATGTCTGGATTAATTGTGAAATTATGTCCAGTGACAAAAATTGAATTAAATGGTAAAATTATATTCTAAATATACTTTAAAACCACTCAAATTCATAATTTATCAATATTAATTATTTCGATTAAAAAAGTTGTTTTAAATTAAAATTTAGTACTTTTCACTATTCATCAAAATATGAAAGTTGTCCAAAAAGTACCAAAATTTCACCCTAGGATAATTTCGATATTCTGAATCAAAAAATGAAGTCTATTTTGAGAAATAGAATTTATAAAATTTTAAAAAGTAGGTATTACTATTCATAACGGCTAGTTTGATTGGTTGTGGTGGCTTAGAATCTCAAAGTTACGTACAATGCACGCCATTGCGTTATTCAAAGGGAAACGTACCATGGAATATTGGAGTGTTACATTCTACCCTCCTTCAATAAATGGGATCCTCGCAATTTTTAAATTTGGGATTGATAATATAATGGAAAGTCCCACATCGGAAAAAGAGTTAATAAAACTATCACTTTAAAAGAAAGGAAGAGATGTATAAAGGTCACCCAAGATAACTTATACTATGATTCCATGTAGGAAAACATGGATATGGATGATAAACTAAGTGTTCAGTTCTAATGGAGAGGGATAGAAAACATGATCAGGAGAAAGTTAACAATAAGAAAATCAAAAACTTGTGTTGGGACAAACGGTCCTTAGTCTCCCAGTAGGAAAAGTAAATGGACTATATTTTTTTGTTTTAAGTTACATTACATAAGGACAAGAAATTAATTTATGATATTGACTAAGAAAATAAAGAGATAAACTTACTTTTTAAGTATAGTTTCATTCTTTAATAACTTTTTACCACTAACTCGTTTTTTTTTTGAAAAATGAGTATTCAAGAAGACTTTGTCACAATGGAAGTGCCTGAATAAACATCTATAGAAATACATGATCCACGTAGGATAAACTATATATTTACCTTATCTTTAGACATTAGTCAAAACCAAAATGGTTAGTACAATATCTGATGATCCCCCAAATGGATATTCCATTAGGGAAGAAAAAAAATTAATCTTAATTTCTAAAATTAAACCATCAATTCCCCAAAGTTAAATAAATACCATTAAATAATCAATTTTCCTTAAAATACTTCAATATAATCCAAACTCATATTGAAACCCAAAACTTATATGAATGTAGTCATCCGTGTTAAATTGTATCTCCAAATGACATTAATTACTCTTAAAGTCACATACTTAAAAGTAATTAACCTAATCATTTCCATAAATAACCCAAATCACTATAAATCCACAAAAAATACGTAGATAAAAATCCCCCATTACTCCTCAAATGAAATCAGATAATATTCTATTTTCCTTGGGAATATAGTGTTCACAACAAAGCGAACAACTTCCAAAATAACATTTATCACTTAATCACCAAATTATTTTCCTATACTAAGGGTATTCATTTGATAAGACACAAGACCCCAAATCAAATTATTATTGATCAATAAAATCATTTAACTAAAAATAATAGTCACACTAACCAGGGACTTCACGTAGTCCACTGGTAGGCGATAAATCCCAATTGCACATTGGTTGTCGGTTCGATTCCCACAGCTTTGTCCGACACAACAGGTTGTCACATGGTCTGTGTGTTGTCCTTTTTCAAAAACTATATTTTATAACATTACCAAAATGAGATAAATTTCTCAAAATAACCATAATATAATATAACCACAAATCTTATCTCATACCTTTCATTTTCATACCAAATTATTATAACTTATAATTTCCTCAAACCCAATGATCATAAAAAACCAAATGGTTATTTACAACTATATCCACAAGAGAAAAGATAATTCTTCCTCAAATATCATTCTCACATGGAAAACTGCAGGGTTAAAAATACAAGAGAAAATTATTCTAAAGTAAACCCATCAACAAGGAGCACTAATACTTTTTAAACATTTCTCCAACCATTTATTTCCACATAGCTTCTTCTTTGACCAATAAAATATCCTATAAAATAAGGCATTCACTCAGGTAATGGCTAGGTTCCCTACATTTACGGAAAATGACTGTAAATAGATTCATGGGACCATTTTTTCTTCTTCTATAGTACTCTTCATTTCTCTTCGGCAATTCTTCACTTTATGTCCTTCCTTCCCGCACGTAAAGCATTTCTTTGTCCCATTGAGACACTTTCCTGGGTGTCTCCTTCCATATTTATTGCATGATGGAAATTGAGGATTTATTTCTCCATGGTCTCCACTACTGGAGCTCTTATCATTCATCACCTTTCTCTTCTTTGTTGAGTCCTGGAATTGGTTAATATATATATTGTTGATCATATTTTTGGAAAATTGATTTGGAATAAAGGCGATATCTTTTACGCCTATCAACATTCCATTTTGTTCCTCATTTCCACCTTCTTTCCCACCTTGTACATCATTCTCAAAGTTACTATGACTTCCTTGGAATCTATCCATTGACTAAAACCAGAAAGCATTGTGTGAGTAACAGTAGTCATAAAATCATTTAGAGATTAACATGTCACCATATTCTCAATTTGAAACACATTAGGATAAATGAAGGTCATTTAATCTCTTTTTATATATAATACTTCAAATCGGTTTGTAAAGAAAATGTAAATTATCCTAAGCCTATTCCTCGGGAGTGTCGTAACCAAGAGTGCAGCAAGGCCTGTTTTCATGCACCAGTTCCCATTCGAGTCTAGCTCAAAGCTTTGTTTTCGGGTTTTACCTTTAGGTACATCTATGCCAGAGCCTCCTCTACCTGCACGTATCCAGACAGTGATGTATTTCTCGGAAAACTCACAAAATGTCTACAATACGAAATTTTTAGGAAGTTCTTCTATACTAATCCTCAAAGTTCATCTTAGGTCTATGTTCTCTAATCAGAGTTTATCTAAATCTAGCTTCCATGGTTTGTACTAAACAATCTCTGATACCAACTGTAATGCCCCAACCCTAGATACCCAGAGTCGGTGCATTATTACATGACATTGGCATGATCGCAAAGGATCATGTCTCAAATGGCTGATTAGTTTAGTAGTCTTGGAAACACTTGATATATTCACAAGCCTTACATTACATAATAAGGTAAAAAAACTACAACAACATCTTGTCTTCATATCCCCTCATACTATCCCTGCAGGTCATTCATAAATTACTTCTTCACATTCTGGGAATAGTAAAACATTGAAAGGGGTGATCTCAGATGCTCAATAAGGATAACAATATAGCAGAAGATTTCATAGTTAAGCATAAAAACTTAAAGAAATTTATAACTAAAACAAAAGACTTTTAAACATGAACTTCAGGATAATATGGAAAAGATAAAATGAAGTAATTCAATTTACTTATTCACATGGATATTCTACTAGTCTAAAAATCGCATTAAATATCAATAACCACTTTCATAATGATGGAATGCATAATTCCAGACTATCATAACCACATAGCCAATATCTCTTTCCAAGACTACAAATAATATTTTGCCAAGGCCTTATGCCAAGACACTAGTTTTTCTCATTAGACCTACTGATGCATTGATGAGCTATAGCGGGCTCCACCCGTCACTTACTAAGTCCAATGCATTCCTCATATGAAATGTTTTAAACATAACATAAACATTCGTATTAAAACCTGCATACGAAATGTCAATACTTTATCCCCAAACCATGAATGGTATAAAAATAGCACATCCACAGTCAAACATAACTCATTTGATACAATATGAAAAATTGTATTGTATCATATTAACCTCAATCGAGAATAATGAAGGATATTGACATAGATGAAAATAATCATCAAAACTATTTGAGAGAAATTTCCCCTCTTTTTCTTGAAATCATTTAAAAGTCACACTCTTTGTCAAGAAGCCATTTAAAAATTGATTTTAGAATCAAAGTGTCCCATACAACTTTGAAACATTGAAAAGGAGCTTTAATTTTAAAACATTAATGTCCATATAAATAAATCCTTAAAACCATTTTTTAAAACATGGACATTAATGAGCAAGAGTTAGAAGAATAAGTCTTTAAAACATTTAAAAATGCTATTTTAGTTAGAGTTTCTAACCAAAAGAGAGAAACTTGAATACAAATAATTGAGGTAATCAAAACATTTTAATATCATGAGAATAAAGGGATTCATGATATAATATGTCAATGTACATTATATACACCACATAAAAGTGATTTGGTGTATATCAACAAAGAAGTCTCAATGGAATGTAAATTGAGATGAAATCTCTCATAAAGGTCGTACCCTTAGGTTAAGGTTAAATCAACGACATAGTTATGTGTGACAAATATAAATACAATATGTATGATTGGATATTCTGTGTAAAACAATCAAAGTAAATTCACACATAATCTTCTAAAAACAACACCAATGAATTGGATGTTTAACTCAACAAAAGGATAATGAGTTAAAATTACTCTTATCAAATTCATATCGATGATGTGAGAAATTGTCAATGTAGTGATTATGTTTTTCAAAAGTATATCCATAGAAAAGGGGAGTGGAAATAATGACATAGGAAAATGAATAGTGATTCCACACATAATCTCGGATTAAAATAATCAATGATGTTTGCGTAAAGCCGAATAAATGGAAATTGAAATTTCATATTACCTTATCGATTAGGTAACTTATGAAAAATAAACCCTTGAAAGAAGGATCATAAAATGATGATGAAAATACCAATAAATTAAAGTATATTACACAATGAATACAATCATTGGAAGTACACAGACACCACATGTAATAAATAAGTGGTGAACCATGGAATTCTCACGGAACTAAAAGTGTGAAATGAAACCCCTTACTTTGTACTTTTTCCTTGGTCGATGGTAGGTTAACCTCCTATATAACGGTGAAAGAATTTTTATTGAATTATACAAGAATCATTTAAAATAATATGATATCATACATGATCTTTTAACATTGATTTGTTAATAATATCTTAGTATTATCGTCATTTCGGGTGTTAACTTACTCATTTTCCTTTATATTATTTGTTACGTAAGCCATGTTTGTTATGGATAGATTGTATCTTATTCATATCCAGAATTATATAATGTCCTTAAACATAATTTTTAATTCATAAAATGATAATTATACTTGAATGGATACGATGGAGAATGAATCTCATCACGTTCGTGGAGACGGTAGTCCATACGTACGCACGAGCGACAATATCATTCTTTTGATGTTAAAATAATATATAATTGGATGATATATCATATAGACAGAAAAATTATCATGTTATATTTATTATTTAAATGAAATACACATCATTATTATACCCATCCAAATAATAATTTATTGAATTACAATTACACAACGACTTGGAGACGGTAAGTCGTACGTACGCACACACGGTGACATGCCATTCAAAGGATTGATAGAATACTGAATATAGTTGTACCATGTTTATAATAACATCACAGTATATATAAGATACTGGATTTATTATTTTAGAATATAAATAACAAAGAAAGAAGTAGTGCAAGAAGATAGGAACTTGAAAAAGGGTGGTGAAAACATTACATCTTCTTCGGGTTCTTCCTTTTGATTTGATCAAAAGGGCTCCTTAGGTTGGCTTTCTGACTAAAATAAGGCCTCTAGGATGAATTGAGGGAAGTTTAGAGAGTATTTGGGCAGGGGTTGGCTGAGCCAAAAGGCTTTGAAGGTGTGAATTATTGATAAGGGGAGTGCCCTTTTATAAGAGGGGTGAGGGGTACCTTTGGAAAAGCAAGAAATATTATTTGATAATAAATTCATATTCGGTTTCTAATGGATAAAAAGTGGACTATTTAAATTTTAAGGTGGTGGTGGGTCGAAAAACCCTCATCCAATAGAATTTATACAGGTTTGGGTTACTATATTAACCTTATCATTAAGTATTAACTCTTAGTTAATTATGTTCACTTTTACAATGTCTCTTTGTATTTTTATATAATATAGTTCATAAACATACTATATACATATATTAGACCCCCAAGTGGTCCATTAATGATAAAAATATAATTATATAAGTCTTTTTTCCAAACATTATATTTTTAGGAATTTAATATCAATTAATAATATAATATTTGTTTTAAATACTCTTTTATGTCAATTTTGACACTATTCAATAATTGATTTTTTGTAAAACTCATAACAGAATTATTACATCGAAAAAAGTTAATTAAATAAATCATAAAATTTAATTTTGACCTATAAAATTAGTGTAATTCATAAAAAGTCTCAAATTATATTTATTTTGGCATCTAAGAAATCAATCATTTTAAATTATCACTATTATTGTAATTACTGCATCACCATTGTGTCATAAATAAATTTAATTATTTAAGGTCCAAAAATTATAAATAAAATACCATTATGTAGGAAATATTTTTATCTTTCTGATGAATATTTATAGTCTAAAATCCAACATATATAACCCTATTTAAAAATTGGATTCCTAAAAGATATATACTTGTGTCATTTTTGTATTAATTTTTACTTAATTAAAAATAAAGTGTCCCTATCACTTACGAGTGGCACCATGGGGTCCCAAAATCAACCCAAATATGACCATGGTCGTAAATGTATCATCCAATAAGGTTAGGACACGTTTTAGTGTAATTTGTTATTATTATAATATTATTTGTTAACACTTATTTACCGGATTTACCCTTGAAACATGGTAAATAAAATATTTACCGAAATAATTATTCAAAATGTCTAAAAATAAAAGTTACCTATTTACACAATTTGAACATCCTGATTCCAAATACTGAATCCTTTTTTACAAATTCCAAACACATAACTGGCATAAATTAATTTAAAATTAATTTCCGCTGTTAAAACAAAAAATGTGTTTTTAAGAGATAATAACTATCAAAAGATTGACACTTGTTTATGACTTGTTTAATTGTGAAATTATGTCCAATGAAAAAAATTGTAATAAATGGTAAAAATATATTCTAAATATACTTTAAAACCACTCAAATTCATAATTTATCAATATTAATTATTTCAATTTAAAAATTTGTTTTTAATTAAAATTTAGTAATTTTCACTATTCATTAAAATATGAAAGTTATCCGTAAAGTACCAAAATTTTACCCTAGGCTAATTTTCATATTACAAATCCAAAAATGAAGTCTATTTTGAGAGATAAAATTTTTAAAATTTCAAAAAGTAGGTATTACTATTCATAACGGCTAGTTTGATTGGTTGTGGTGTGTTAGAATCTCAAAGTTGCGTACAATGCACTCCATTGCATTATTTAAAGGGAAATGTACCGTGGAATCTTGGGGTGTTAGAAATTATCAGGAAAAGTATGCTCCAGTTGCACGACATTAAGCTACTTGTATACTTATAGCTTATAAAAGATGAATAAATTTCAAAATATCTCAAACGGAAGTAAGGTGTTTTTTCTATAATATTTTTCCCAAGAGATCATTTATATAGAAGAACTACATAGTTTTTAAAATAAAAAAATCAATAACGTGTTTTCAAAAATGTCTTCAAAATATAAGGACTTAAATAACTCCCCTAGAATCTATTATATTGTGATAACTAGAAGTTTGTTAAAATTATTATCATTTAATTAGTAGTAGATCCAACACTTTTTATTAAATTAGGTGATAAAAATATTATTAATTTTTAAATATATATTATTACATCATTTTTCATTTTAAAAATATTTTAACAAATTCCATTACGAATATTAATAAATATGATCTTGAAATGATTATGAAGGGTGTGTTAAAAAAATATCTATGTTTTAGTATATCACAAAACCAGATGTAAGCGTTATATTTTGACATAAAATTATAAAAAAACTTCAAATTAAATTTGGGTATGAAAACACTAAAAGTATCAATATTCATATGATATCCTTAAAATCATTTTATATCGTTGAACCTGGGAAATACATTGATTGAAAAAAAAACTTAGTGTTATCTTTATAATTTTATTTACTTAAAATGCAGTCATTCATATTTAATGTTTTCTATATTATTTTATGCTAGGTATCATGAAAATACAAAATGATCCCATCTTAAATATATTGAAATAATTTTTTATTATCATAATGTAACTGTGAATGTGTATGTGTTTTATCCTTTTAGTAATGTTTATAGTGACAAAAATTGTATGATTACTTGGTGGATGTTGAATGGAAAGAAAAAGTACATACGAAAAATATAATTTCATAGAATTAGTTATAGATTCACGGTTTTTGTAAGAATCACAATTTAGTAAAACATTCCAACACTAAAGTCGAATATCTAGTAGAGGGATGTTTGGGTGGTCATCTGTTGACAATGAAACACACACTCACTAAAAATTACGTAATAATAATTCATTGAATAAAAATTATATAAGATTATATTTTTGATTCAAAATTTAATTTCATAATTTTTCTAGAAAATATATTTTGTATAAACATTATAATTGAAATTTATATTGTTAAAAAAATTTATGTTTATTCATTCAATGATAATAGTTCAATGTAAAAGGTTACTATTCTAATATTTTAGTTAGTATACATATCTGTTAGATTAGGATTTTGGTGTTTTTGTTTATGTTTTTTTTAGTTTTACACACATTATTTTTCTACAACCCTAAAATATTTTCTAATCAGATTAATGTTTACTCTGAAAATATGTTTTCTTTAAAATATTAAGATTTGGTAATTATTATCAATATCAATCATGGATTCAATCATGAGTATATATCATTAAAGTAATTCTAATATAATACATTGAATTATCTATAATTTGAACCATCACTCATAGTTCTAAAATAATGTTGGTCCAATACATGCACCACATCGTCTCTCAGTATTTCATTGCCAAATATTTCTATATTTTTTTATTAGTCCAGTTATTTTTGGTTCATCTGTTCTCTAAAAATAGATTCAATATGATAGACTTTTTGGAATATTTTTATAAGAGATAACTCATTATGGAATTAATTATCTAGAAAACCGCGAATTATAAATATGATTCCTTATTGAAAAGTGTGGGGGAATTCCTATCTTGAGATATGATATGTGTTGAGAAAGTGAATATTGATTTTTATCACCCTAAAATTGTAATAAAATTTTATTCATCAGTATAACTTCTTTCAAATGATTATAAGGAATTGATTGTTTTAATATTTTTGTAAAAATTTAATGTTATAATATCCAAAATCCATATACATAGTTGAATTAAATTTAGATGGAGTATCATATCTACCTTCAAAACTAATCTAGATAAGATAAGATGTTTTGTGATTTCAAACATAGAATCATATTTATTTATATATATTGAAAAAGATATAATGGGTTCACAACATATTTTGGATGAAATGGTCATAAAACTATAGGTTCCTGGTTTTTTTACTAATGATTGGTGATATAGATTATCTCAATGTTCCTGATATTTTTATATTTGATTTTCTATTTAACATTATGTATAGAAATTTAGTAATGTTTTTTCTCTTAGATAAGTCAATTAATAATGAAAAAATGAAATCCACGATTCTGTTGTCTCTATATTTCATTAAAAAAGATGAGTTATTTGTATTATGTTTTTCTAGATTATAATCATACATATTAAATGATGGAAAATATTAATATGATTGGTGAAGAGACTATAGACTGAATGAAGCTTGTTTTCAATTCAATGTTATGGTGTTTGTAGACATGATTGAAAAATCCATGTTTGAAGATGACCCATTCAAGGAAAAAATTATGGACTTATTTAGTCATATATATTCTACTGAAAATGTAAAAGAGAAAAAAAGAATTTTTAGATGAAGGATAATATTATATTTTAGAATATAAGGCATTGAATAAAATTGGTAATCCAACAGTTGTTCTTGATTAGGCTTAGTCCTTTGATTTCAATCTAAAAACTGCTGATCTGATAAAGAAAGAACAAAATATAAATTAATAAATGAAATCTTTAGTGAAATAAATGTTGGTATAAAAGATACTGAAAAAAGATGAAGAAGATTTAAAAGGACCAGTTTAATAAAATTTTTCCATAATTATACGTACAACCAATTCAAGTATCTAAAAATATTCCTAATGTCAATCAAAAAATTACAAAACTTGTTTATATTTTTTGAATCGTCTTTAATTCCTTCATCCATTCCAATATTTAGTGATAAAGTAATTTTAAAAAAAATTCTAGTTTTTTCTCAAGAAGAAAATAAAATTAAAAAACCACCTCAAGATTAAGTTCCCAAATGATTTTTGAATGGTGTGTTAATAATTGTGCAACATTTTCAAAGGGACTTAAAAGAAAAAGTGGAATAATTTAAAGATGTAAAAGAAACAAAATCCAAAAAAAACCATCAATGTTAAATGAATGTATATAAATTCATATTCTAAATCAACTAAATTACATTCATATATTAATAAAATTCTATAATTGAATGGTTTTAATTTTGTGATGTCTTCATCATAATGAGAAGAACAATCTCGTCATACACCTATAAAATCATTATACAATGGTGAATAAATTAAAGTAATATATATTATGACTAATCCATATGATGTTTGATTAGTATAAAAAGAGAATAATTTCGTTGATGGACTTTCCCGATCACATGTTTTATTGGATAAATTGGATTTAGTAGACTCTTAAAATACAGAGGCTAAAAAATTTGATTCGATTTTACTAAATCTATTATGATTAAGTGATTTGATACCATGCCATCATAAAATTTAATCCATATGTATAAAAATCATAAATCATGAACGGATAATCAGAATTGTTGAATATGTTGTCTAATATAGTCATCTGGTATCTAGTTGAAATTAAAAACTTCAAATGTAAAAAAATGCACACAAGATAAATTTCAACCAAATAGATAAATGTTCATGACCTATTGTTACTGATCTAATGTAACATGATTATCAAATAGTTTAAGTTAGTAAAATATTAGTTGATGTTTCATATTCCTTTGAAAATCTATCAATCCATATTTCTAAAAGAGTATATTTTTTAAATACCCAATGATATAACTGCAATACTATCATGGGGGATATGATAGAAAATATTTAATCATTCATTTCTGAAGAAGAGAAGCATCATGATGATATAAAGATGTTAAAGGTGAACATCATGATGTTATATATCAAAGAATTAACTTTTTTAATTTGAACACATGATTTAATAATAAATATTGAATGAACTTTTTTTAACATTGTTTTTATCAAATTATCTTTTGCATGAATGTTTCCCAATTTCACATAGAATAATATTCTAAATATTTTCTTAGATAACAACTTATTCAAACACATATTTTTGTATGTTATAATTTTATTAAAATTCAAGAGGTTATATAAATTTGATATTTCACATTAAAAATAAAAATGGTGGAGAATTTAGGAGAAGCTTTAGGGTAAATTTTGGGTGATTTTATTTATAGGTGGAAGGAATACTCACGGGGGATATTTCATCTAATATGGGAGAATATTTCTTAGAGTGATTTTTAAGGGGGATAATTTAGTGTATTAATTTCTATTTAATTATAAATAATTTCTAAAATCATAGGGATTTAATATATAAAAATAGAATGTATATTTCTATAGTGATTTTCATTTACATTCATAAAAGAACAAAGGGTTTTAAGTACATCAATGTTATGAGTTTTTCATTCTAGGTGATGTGTTTTGTATATTCCATTAGGGGATAATTTTTAGCTAATTGGTGTAATTTTTTAATTACTTTCCTTAGATTTGGACATCAGAAACTATTTTGTAAAGCAATATTTTATTTAAATTATACATACTAAGGGTTATTGTGTGTTTCATTAGATAACCTAATTTTGTACCAAACATTTAAGTTATTCTTATGTGTAATGAATATAAATAATTGTTATTAAATATTATCGATAAGATTTATGGTGCATCAAGTACATCCAGACAACTACTATTTGGATCAGTGGACTAGTGTTCTATCTATCAGAATGACCAATTTTTCAACCATCCATAAATATTTTATACTAATAAAAAAATAAAAATAGATCAGTTTATAAAAATGATGTGTATTTATATAGATCATCATAATATCCATTGTTTTTAATCATAGTGATTATAATTTTGTCTATTGAAAAAAAATTAAAATTACTATGAAATGGTTCAAAAACAGAACCACATCCAAATTTTTTTGTACAATTAATTATTAGATATCAAGGAAAATATTTAAGAACATTATTACATGTCAAAGTGAAAATTTTCCAAGTCCATTGAAACCAACTCATAAATATTATCATTATAAGAATTTATATAAAATCGGTAGTCATCTGACGAGCTAGGATCTTATGCTTTTCAAACTCAACATGTTGGATGATATCTCTATATGAGCACCTCATTCATAACAAATTTAATATTATAGAGAGTATTAATTCTATTTAAATTATGTGAGGATTTTATATTCCATATAACAATTCACTTTTATATTTCTCTTCGTTAGATATATATTTGATCAACGGATTTTGGGGAGTGAAATACAGGTGAATCAAATCCACCTGATCGTGGGATTTTGGGCATGGAAGATATATTTTACACTAATATTAATATTGAGGGATTTATTTCTTATAAAATATAGAGCTAAAACCAATAATTATACCAAGGGATTCTAGGGAATTGGATAACATAGGATAATCGATCATCATATGGTGTACATTACTCTTAATCAAATACAGACCTTTATAGACGGTATTCAAAATGTAGATATCTTATGTCATTACTGATAACTTCCATAAAAAATATGTATATAGAGTAAATTATTTAATAATGGTTATAAGTCATTATAACTAATATAATATATTATACTTATTGTTTATAAAAGATTTACATTACACTATTTATATTCATTTGAATGTTTGTTTTAAATTATAATTATAATTTTAGTTTTATCAGATTATCTATGAGGATGATAAGGAATTATGATATATAAAATGATTTTAGAATCTTTTCAATTAACAATGATCATTGGAATAATTTTGAGTTAGGATATTTTGAATTAATAGGTTTTTGTTTTTCATTAATATAAAAATTTTAAACTTCAACGCACTCCATTATTTCACCATTGAAAGCTATTATAATACAAAAAGGTATATAAGGGTAAGAAATCTATTAGTCCAATGAAAATCATGAAAAACCATAAATTTTTTTCCTTAATAATAATTTTCACTGAGGGAATTAAATAAGTCATAACCTTATCAAAAACAAAATTTTTATAAAATATAAATTTTAAACCCATATCATGATAATATAATTCCTTTTAGGAAAAATAGTGCATCATATTCAAAACCAATGCTAAATTGTAAAAAAAACTAGAACCCCATGAAATCCATCAGAGAAACCTCTCTAGTTGACACCCTTCATCATTTCATTAAATATAATTACAATTTCCTAATGAATTATAGATCTATTTTGGTCTCAACCTCTATATAATCTTCATCAGGGTCACCCATTCATATACGCTATATTAGGCTCACTCGTTATTGTCTATAATGATTAATTTCTGTATCATGAATAATAAATATACATCCCTCATTTCATCCTAAAACATTGAAAAACTATCTTAAATCCATGTGAAAAACATTTTAAAATGATAAAATAAACTTTTATTTTTAAAATAAATTTTCAATTCTATAAAACCCAAAAAAGTATAGAAGTGTTTTTATTTTTCTGAATCATAGAAGGTTATAAAGGAAGAAAATAATAAAATAGTGGGATAAGTGAAGAGAAATATTCTTTATTCCATACATAATAAAATAAAACATTCCATTTTTCCTTTTGTAAATAAATTATAAATGTTCCTTATTAAATATATAAAATGATTATTACGAAGAAATATGTAATGAATTAAATTAAGATATAAAGTATCATTTATATTTAACGTAGTGCCCCAAACCCAGTAATCCTGGAGCCGATGTCCACTATTAGTTTATTTCTATAATTATATGGAACTAACTCCCTAATTAAATAAATTTTTAGTAGTCATGGAAAAACATTTTTAAACATGAGTATTTTATTAGAAATTATTACCCTAATAACAACATAATTCTTTTCGAGGAAATCTTTATTCCCACAGAGAATATATTTGCATATAATTAATTGTATACAACATGGAATCCTTGGGAAAAGACAAAAAACATATGTGATCTCAAATTCTATATAATGGACATGTAAAACAAAAACTATAATGAGTCAATGATACTAATCAATATGGCAAGGTAAATCACTGAAAACATAAGATATGAAATTAATAAACCATCAGATAGTGTTTTAAAAATATGGAAATGTAAAAAAATAAATACACATACCATGTAATCAATAAAATGGGAAAAAAACCATTCTTAGATAATTTCAAAAAAAGTCTCATGGATTATAATAATAACTAAATTCTAAATAAAGGAAATTCATAATTATTTGACGTCATTTTTCCCACAACATGATACCTTTACAATTGAGATCTATCCTCAATATAGTATAAAACATAATTAGTGAAACCCAATTATATTATCATAGATAACTTATATATCTCATGATAATATCGATGCATCGAGGGTATTTCATTAAATAGTCCACAACTTGTGCCTTTCATGTCCAAAACATTCTTCATATATTGAGTAATAAATTTAATACAAAAGGAATGTCACATATAAAAAAATGTATTGAGCAAATTATATGGATTAATAAATATTTAACAATTCAATATAATAAAATTCAATGTAAAAAATTATTTAAATATGATATATGGTATAAAAAATAATCATATCCACAGTTAATAATATTCATATTTAGGGGTAATTTAATGTTTAATTATCACAAGAGATTGATTATTTCAAAGGAACTGAAAAATCCAAGATGTAAATATAAATATTATCCAAGGTCAAAGAAATCTTAAACCATCCCTATGATTAATAATGAAAGTATGAATAAATAATATCCCATGTTGAGTATAGATAAAGTGTTGTTATCATTGATGAAAATAAATACCATATGAATATCAAAAACATTTTTTAAGAAAATTTGATTTTATTTGATAATATATTTTCTAAAATCCATTTATTTAAAAAAATTAACAATAAAATTTAAAAAATAACATTATAAAATTTCAAATTAATTTATTCATAAAAGAATATGGGTAAATATGTACAAGTCGTACAATGTAAAAAGCACATTCCAATTTCACTATAAATATATTGGAAAGGTTTATTATCTAGGAAAAGACAATAATATTTATTTGAACTTTTTTTAAACCTAAATATATGATTTTTATGACTTTATAAACATTTTTTAACATACATTCAGAAAAAATGTTTTTTAATTATGTCATGGTTTTAAATGATAATGGATTTTTGATCGAGTAGGGAAATGAAGTATGGTTTTCGTTAAATGTTTTAGAGGACATTTAAAGTGAAAATGTGTGAAAAAATGGGACAATTACATGAGAATTGTCTTGAAGAACTGTAAAAGGACTACATTTAAGGGTTTATTAATAATTGATAATATAAATTTAATTATGGTAATTTTAATAATAAGAAATGTAGATTAGAATGAGATTGTGAAACCAACGCTTCAATTGGTCATAAAGTTGAATAGAGAATTAATAAATGAATTGATTATGTGTATCAACTATAATTATTTGTAAAATAAGGGTAAATAAATCAATATATATTCAATTATATTATAAATATAATAATATAATATTAATGACCATGGGGAACTAATATAACTCACTGTAAATTATTTTAGTTATGAAATTTATTAATACATGGTAACTATAAATTTAAATACCCTTAAATGAAATAATTGAATTTGAAACTAGGAATAAAAAAATAATAAATTATTCAAGTTATAAAATTTCAATGTTTATTTAAATACACCATATATATGAAACTGGGTGCATAACATTTCAATAGGCATTAATGAAATAAAATTGAGACGAAATCCAGTACATTGCGTTTTCTTTTGGGTGAACATCATTTTTTCCAATGTATAATTATTTCATAGAATTTTTTAAATAAATGTATAACTATAATTACATTTATAAAATAATATATGATCTTATCATAATATTTTATTACCAATTTGGTAAAAATCAGTCATTATTTTCACTACATCAGGTGTTAATTGTCTCGTTTTCTAGGTATGTTTTAAATTACTTTTTTTATTCTTATAATTTAATCTATGATTTCATCATATATAGAATTTAGAACAAGATGTAATTATCATATATATTCATTATATATGTATTCATAATAATTAATAAAAATTTTAGATTAGAAATGAAATAAACTGTTCATGGAGATGGAATTCCATATGTACGAATGAACATCACTTTAATGTCCTTATCGTAACTATAATGTTATTGACATATAAATGTTGAAATATTATTCCTGATATCATATTTTTGTTATATATGTCAAATATTTATTTTAATATTCTTAATTAATTCCATGTTAACTATGAATAAATATAATGATTTGAGGAGTTGGTAGTCCACACATCCATAAATGATGTTATTGTGTTCCAATAATATGGAATGAATGATGTTATGTGTTTTTTTAAAATTAAATATGCGTAATAAAATTAAAAATATATATATTTCATTTATAAACTAAAAATTAAACAAAAAAACTAGCCTGGAAAGGTTTTAATGGAATAATGAATGACATTTGTTCATGGGGTGGTAGTCTGGCATGCACATGAACGTAGATTATGTATCAAATTTGATGGGATGTTTGGTGTGTGTCTATGAGTAGGTAATTCCCAAAACACATCATCATATAAGTATATTTATTATACTAAGGTTACTATATAATCATTATATAAAAATAATTCAATGGTAGGAGAAGTAAATGAAACATATTGTGATTATTGAATAACATTACCTCTTATTTGGATAACATCGTTGGTTTGTAAGAAAATACATTATTTTTTCACTTTCATAAAAAAATTATTCTTATTATATTCGAGGATGGATATTGGGAGATTATTTTTTTGAGATTTTGGATTTCAAAAATGGCTTCAGATGTGTAAATACATGATAGGTGGTCAGTTCTTTTTTATTATTGTGGAGGAGTGGAATTCTTGTAAATATAAAAACGGTAAACACTATTTAGAGTTATCACATAGATAATGATAGTCAACAAAAAAAATTCAATAAAAAGGGTGTATATGTTCTAAATATGTCCATAAAATAGGGTTCTTACATGTTTCAATGTCATTTCATCCATTACCTTTAATGTGTAGTCCCATTTAACCTAATTTTTATCTTTATCAATTTAAATAATTTTAATTACATTAAGTAATAGATTTTGTAAAAAATTTAAACATAGTATATGTTGTAAATTATAATTATTCCAAATATAAAATCAAATTTTCCATAATATATAAATATATGGTTTAGAAAATAATTTAATATTAATCCCATAGACCGGACGACAAAATAGATTTTTAAAGTAAAAAATTTTCGGATATTGAATATTTTTATATAAAATTGAAATATTAAATTAAATTAAATGTCTTAAATTTGAAAATTTTATGTATAAATGATGTAATTATTTAAAAAAAATAAAATTATAAATTATATAGACAAATAGTATCTTTTAAATTAAAATTCACTATTTTTTACTCATAAAAAATGACACTTATAATAAAAATAACAAAAATTTACCCTATGATAATTTGAGAATTGAAATTTTAAATATGATTTTTATATTTACTGATAATATATATAAATGTGTAAAAAAATTTAAAATAATTAGCTCTATTAGAAAGACAAGAAATTTCTATTAAAAATATATATTTTTTTTATATGTACAATTTTGTTTGTTTGTATCCATTTACTATAAAATCTATTAAATGAATATAAAATATATTTTATTGAATAAATACCGTATATAATTTACTATTACTATTCAGTAATATTAATTAATTTAATTTAAGAATAAAAAAACCATTTAGATATAGAAATATTTTTTTTAAATCTGAATCCAATATATTCAATTGGTTTTTATTTTCATTTCTAATAAATGCATTACCATGGAATTCAATTTATATTCATGTAACCTGTACACTTTAATAATTTAGGTAATCATTTAACAAATTTCAAATGTAATTTATGGGGTATATCTTATTGTATTAAAAAACTATTTATATTATTTGGTATAACATAGTCTTGTATGTAATGCAAGTTATCAAAGAAAATATTTGTTGCATATAACACAACCTAACTCCGTATCACCTGCCATAAAATATATAAAATTTATTGAAATTGTTTTTAAATATTGAATATACTATAATTTCTTGGGATGTTATATTTCATTTAATTCATTTTTGTAATTTTATTCAAACTATCGAATATAATGTTCTTAAATTATAATTTGGTTAGTAAGATTATCCCCACCTCAATTAAATGGAGTCGTTGAAATTTACTCTTGATCTATTTAATCTATGGTTTGATATTTTAAAATTAAATGGTTTAAAAACCAACATAATAATTTTTTTATAAAATATTTTCTTAATAAGAGATAAATAGAAGTACAATGGTCATATGGAATAATATATAAGTATTATTCTATGTCAGAAAAATCTAGTGGAATGTGAAAATATAGACATGCATGAAAAGCTAAATAAATATATAGGGTAATTTAGGGCATTGAACAAAAATAATTGAATGATATATTGAAATTTGTAGTCCTCAAACCAAAAATCTATTATTATTTAAAATACCATTACTTCAAAAAATTGTTATTATAATTAAATTTTTATTTTGATAGCATTTTCCAAATGTGGAAGAATAATATTATTGACCAAGAATATATGGAATTATATTAGATGATATGTTTCAATTTCATAAGACGAATTTCATATTTTCGGTGTGCTTTAATCAAATTCAAATTCATTCCTTACCTTATGAAATAAATATCTTAATATGACTTTTTATTCCTCCAAAACAGGTAAAATTACTATTTACATATCATATGATCCATAAAATAATCCTTTATGCATATATGTAACATCTTTCCAAAAAAATATTGTTAATACAATAATCCATGAGACTAAAAATTGATATTACTATTTCACCAATAAAATTTATTATCATATTATTCAGCTCCACTCAATGAGACATTAACTGAGAAATCACATAGGTCAATGGTGGGAACAAAATAGTAATTTACCTTTAGTCATGGGTTCATCCCCGAATGCCTTACCATATTTTTGGGGTTTTCAAAAGAAATTTTGGTTGCAATATTTATAAAACTATATTTATAAAATTCTAATAATAAATATGATGGAAATCATTGAAACATGTTTAATCACTAAATATCCTTTTAAATAGAGTACTAAATACAAACCCCATACATAAATAATTCATCAATTTATTTCCATTGAGGTCCTTCCTTGGATTATAGATTATCCTTTAGATGTTAAATTTTAATCGGATAATTCCTAAGTTCAACACATTTGAGGAAATTATTTATAAATGAATCCCTTGGGAGAATTTTATTTAACTCCATTATAGTCATCATTTTCCTCAGAAATTAGTTTATTTTTTTATCTCCCACACATGTAGAATTTACCCATTCAATTGTGACACTTTCCTAGGTCTCACCTTCCACATTTCATTGATGATATAAATTCATCCATGGTATTCCCCACTCAAACTCTTACAAACCTCCATCGTTCTCTTATTTGGTGACTCTAGGATTTGGTCAAGGAATATGCTTTTAATCATATTTTTGGAAAACTGGTTAGGCATATCCATGATTTGTTTCACTCCCATACACATACTAGTTGGTTTCTCATTTCCACCAACATTTCCTTCATGTTTAATGTAAACATTATTATTTAAGGCTATAACCATTCAGTATAACCAAAAATCATAGTGTGAGAAACAATAATCATAATTGAAAACCCATATAATCATTTTCTAGATATGACAATCATAAAAATTTATTTTAAATCATCGACACATATGGTTTATTCTAGTTTATTGATATTAGTTATCTATTAAATACATCATATATGTTTCAAATGAAAATGAGAATTATCAGAAGCATATCCCTCAGGATTTTCAACCCTAGTGCACATTAATTACCATTCTCATGTAACAGGTTACACTAGATTCATGATTGAGGAACTTTATTGGATTTGTTACCTCTATGGACAATTATTCCAAAACCACATCCATGTGTAGTTTACAGAAGAGGATGTATTTATAGAAAACCTCACATAATATCTACCAAAAAAATTCTAGGAAATTATAATATAGTTACCTTCATAATCTATTTTTATGTTATATTCCTTAATCTAGGTTTTCTAACAACTAGATTCCATGTTTTCTACTAAACAACCCTTTGATTTAAACTATTGTACCTCGTTCCAAGTAATCCCATATCTCGTGTCTACTAAAATTACATTGTAATGATTATAAGGAATCAAATCCTGAAGGATCGATGTGTTAGGTTTTCTTGGAAAACAATACTTATAGATAATCAGTTTATTAAAAATGAATTAACTAACTAAAACATAATATTGGGACAATAAATTTAATCACACTGTGCATATCATTACATATCCTTCTTAGAAATCATCATGGAATCATTGAGCAAGGAAAAAAATAAGGGTGTGCTCAAATGATGCTTAATGATTTAGTACATGGGAAACAATATCAATTATAATAATTAATATGTAAAGGTAACTAATTAAACACACCAACCATCTAAATAATAAATTTAGAGGGAGTGTGTAAATAAGAAGTAAGGGTAAATAAATGAACACATATAACATGTAATCTATTAACTGGGAGAAAAATACATCCATACATAATTTTAATGAAACAATATCATAGATATTAATAATATTTGAGTTCTAAATAATGTTAATTCTCAATTATGAGATATGATGTTTCAGAAGAACATGATACCATTACCATCATGATTTATTCTTTATAAAATTAAAACATATTGGTTAAAAAACAAATTATCTTATTATATCAAATTGATTCATCCCATGAGACTATTGATGCATCGAGTGTCTAGTATTAACTGATTCATAACCGGTTTCAATAGTTTCTAGAGAATTCTTGATATATTGAATAATTTATTTTATTCAAAATTTATGTTCCATATTTAATATCTATATTGAGTAAAAGATACAGATCAATTAGTATTTATTCATTCACTCATATAACATTAATTGTAAACAATGTATATATAAATGATATATTTTTTATGAAATAACATTATTCATGATAAATAATATAGAAATTTATGTTAAATATAATGTCTACTGATCATAGGAAATGGTATATTTTAGGGCCACTAGAAAATGAATGTAGTGATTTTATATAATATCCATGTTCAATGAAATCATTAACTAACCAAGGAAATAAAAATTATGGTGTAAATAAAAAATATCAAAATTGGTATAAGGATATAGGGTTGTTATTGTTCCTAAAAATAAATATAGTAAAAATATATAAATAACATTATTGAGAAAAATAACCTTTTTATATTGGATAAAATTGAAAAAAAATTTGATAAAAAATTATTTAAAAATTATTTAACAATTTACCATTAAAACATGAAAATAATTCTTGGAATAAATCTCTACAAGAAATGTTTACATGTCGTACAAGGAAAAAGGACATTCTATTTTCACTATGAAATGGTTATAAAGGATCAATGTTTGGAAAATGTAAACAATATTCCTTTGAGATTTTTATCTTAAAACATTAAATATTTTTTTTTTATTTTAGAAAACAATTGATAACATTTACAAAAAACATGGTTTCAATTGAAAAAATGGTTTTAAAAGAAAATAGATTTCATACTGAAGGGGAAAACTATGTCTGGTTTCCAAAAAAAAAATCTATATCATTTTAGCCAATAAATCATGGAAATGGTATTATTAAATGTAAATTTTCATGAATAACCATAACAAAAAAAATTAAAGGGATTATTGAGAAATTATCATAAAAATTATTTTATTGATAAATTTTAGAATAAGAAATCATTCTTAGTATGAGATTATAAAATAAAACCATAATATGATCATAATGTCGAAGTGAGAATTCATTAATGAGTTGAATCTATGTATCAATTATAAATTCAAATATAATAATTGAAAGTTAAAAATAGTATCAATTTTTTTATTAAACATAATCCTAGAATTTTAATTTTGACGAGGAAGTAATATAGCTCAATTAAAAGGAATCGAGTTATGATTTTTTTTACTAATTGGTATATTTGAATTTAATTCTACTTAGATTAAATAATATAAATAGAAACTAAAAATACCATAAATAATGTATTATTCATGATATCAATTGTAAAAGGGTGGAATATTCACAATAAAAATAATCTAGGTGAATAACCATACAATATTATTAAATGATATGAGACTAGTATGAATCCGCCTATAATGTATTCCCATTTGGGAGAATATCATTTAACTTCAAGTATGATTGTTTTAAATATTTTATTAACTTATACCAAAACCATAATAATCTTTATAATATCATATATGATCCTTTTATAGTATTTTCTTAGACTTTTTTTAATAGACGTTAGTTATTTTAACTATTTTTAGTGTTACATGCCTAGTTTTTCGAGTATGTTTTGATTTTTTAGTTTTGATAATATTTTTTATAAATTATGATTTAATAATTTCCAATATTAGATAAATGATTTAAATATCATATATATTTACAATATTTATACTTTGATTAATCCATAATATTTCTATGTTTGAAATGAAATACAATGTTTATACAGGTGGTATTCCATATGTACGCATGAATGTCAATTCAAAATCTACGTTGAATTAAAAAAGTAGGTGATGTATATATATATATATATATATATATATTTGTGTGTGTTTGTGAGTTACAATTAAACTATAATATTTGTGTTATATTTATCTCATATTTTTAGTATCTTTCATTAATGCAATCCTTGTTAAGTTTGAATGAATCACATCACATTGAAGAGGTGGTAGTCAACACATCCACATATGTTGTTATCATGTTATTAGAAAATAAAATAAAATAAGTTATGTGATATATAAACATTCAATGTTTATTAATAAATAAAAAAATTAATAAATATTTTATAAAAACTAGAAATCCATCATTATTTACAAACATGAATGGTTGTAATGGATGAACTAATTTCATTAGTTCATGATGTTGTAGTCTCTCATACAAACAAACAATGATAGAAAATTTTTTTTTGATAATAGTTTTTGTGATTGTATATCGTACACATTACATAAAATATCTTAGTATGTTTATGATACACAATTTTTTATATAATTATTATATAAAAATAATCTATTTAATGGAGATTTAAATGAATAATATTTCCTTGAAGAACATTTACTTCTATTAGGGTAACACCTTTTTTTTATACCAAAAGGAATACTTGGGTAGATTTCATCCAATATTTAGGATTCAAGGTTGAGGGTAGGGATGTTGGGATATAATTTGATCATGTTTTGGATGAGACAATGTGATCTATATTTGAGAATAAGTGGGAGGGGTGAGTGACATTTTAAAGTGGAGGAGAAGTGTAATTCTTTTAAATATAAAAAAATAAGCATTGTTGAGAGCTCTCTCATTAAATAATTTACCTCCATTAATAACTAAATTTTTTTACAAGGGTTTATTAGATCAAAATATTTCCATCCAATAGGTTTTTTAATGTTTCTATTACATTTTTTTCTATATGTTTAATTTTTAATTCAATTTAATATAATTTTTCTCTTAATCACATTAATTAATTTTATTTTCCTTCATTACTTTTTGGTAAAAAAATTATTTCTAACATCTTAATAATTAGAAATTATAATTATTCCAAATATTGAATGATTTATTTTTTTCAATTAAAAATGTATCAAAAGTTAATTTAAAATTAATCCCATTGATGTGAAAAAAGGGGTATAAATATAAATGTGTTCAAATGTCTGCAAAGTTTTTATATTAAATTTCATTTATAATTTGACTTAAATAAACTAAATTGGATTAACTGTTTATAATTTGTTTATAATTTTTTTAATTTAACATTATAAACAATTTAAAATATAATTAAACCTTATAAATCAATGAGACAATATCAGTTTTCAATTAAAATCTAGTATTTGCATTATTTGTCAAAAAGATTATCATCTTAGATAAAGAAAAAATATTCATCCTATAAAAATTTTGAAATTAATATTTTTAAAATGAAGTTTATTTTAAAAAATAATATTGATAAAATTATTAAAATTTAGGTTTTGAAAATGTGGTATTACAAATGGTCCCAATATTTCAATTTCAAAAATACTGATTTTAAGGGTAAAAATCTATTTTTTCTTCTCCAATTACTATCAAATAAACTGGATGATTATAAAAAAATACATTATTGATTAAATATAATATATATTTACTTAATATAATTATGGAATATTTATTAATAAAAACATCATTTGGGTCTTAAAAATAATTCTTTTGTATAATCATTTCTTTAATATTGCATTAGTTTGTATTTTCATTTATAATACATTTATATCCAGATAATTAGTTTTATATTTCATTAAAAAATATATTTTCATATGATAGTTATTCATTTTCATAACTTCAAAATTAATTGCTATGTTATATCATATTATATAAAATAATAATAGTAACAGTATTTGGAAAACCTGATTCTTACGTGTAACACAAGATATCGAAGAAATTATATTATTTTGTGTAACACAATATGACTTAGTATCATGTGCATTCTATGATATAAAAACTATTGAATTAATTTTAAAATATTCAATATTTTCTAATGCATAGGATTTTGTATTCTCTTCAACATTTGGGGTTATGTTTCATACACACAATCAAATATAATGTTCTTAAAATATAATTTTCGATAGTTACATTCTCCATATATTAATGATATTTAATACTCACTTTTTAAAATAGGTCTCGATATTCTATAGTTTGATGTTTGAAAATTACCTTGTCGAAATCAGCACAACATAATATATGGAAATGAATATTATCTTACGAGTAGATAAAGGGAAGACGAAATTTCATATTTAATAACATATTACTATGTCTATACATATTAGAGTATTTGTGGAATGTGAAAATATGAAATTAGATAAAAAAGCAATATAATTAAATGGAGTGATTGAGGACATTGATCAAAAAACCACTGAGTGATCAATCAAAGGTTGAGGGCCTCAAAACCATAAATCTATGATGATTTAAATGACCATTTATTCAACAAATACCAAGGTGATATGATAACATTTTTGTTTCAATATACCTTTCAAAATGTAGAGGAATTATTTTATTAACCATAAATGTAAAAAATATAGTTACTTTATGTGTTTCAATTTCAAAAAAACAATTTCATATTTTGGTTGTGCTTATATCAAATTATAATTCGTCCCTTACTCCGTGAAATCGATATCCGAAATGAAATTTGCTTTATTAACAATGAACTAATATTTTCTTTTTTTGGATCTTAATATCAAAGAAACGTATCTTTATGTATGTATATAACTATTTTCAACAACTAATATCGTTGAGACAAATATCCCAAATCCTCAAATGTGATATCACTTATTCCCCAATAATTATTATTCGACATATTATATTCCAAGAAAAAATCATAACTAATAAATATTATTTTATCTATAGTCAACATTCATCCCCATAATATAAAAAATTAATCCATTTATTTCCACACATGTCCTTCCATTTTCTAGAGTTTATCCATTAGAATATTGATTTTAATCAAGTAATTCCTGGGTTCGACCTATTTGAGGAAACAAATTATAAATACTTAATATGGATGAGATTTATTTCCATCCATCGTACTCTTTATTTTTCCTAAAAAAACATTAATTTATTTCCTTATATGAACCATATAAAGTATTACATATTTTAATGAGTCCCTTTATTGGTTTTCTCCTTATTAATATGTTTTATGATGGAAATAAAGACCTTTTATTCATGTTCTCCACAACTCTGGATCTTAACTACCCCCATCAATCTCTTCGTTAGTGAGTCTGTGAGCTGTTTAAGGTATACATTGTCAACAATATTTTTTTGAATATTATTTTGACATGAAAAAATATATTTCAATCCTATCAACAACCAATTTGGTTTATCAATCATGAAACAATATATTAAATCTATGACACTTGAAGTACAAACATGGTTATTAATTGTTATTATTAATTGAAATCCACAATAATGTTTTGTAAATAAAATTGGAATTATCGTATTTATATCACTTGGGATTTTCCAACTATGAGAACTATATAGAACATTTTTTCGTACTAAGATAATCCAGGGTTAGGCCCAATGCAATTTTTCAGTGTTTTTACCCCAATGTACATCAATGTCAGAACCACGTTGAATATTAGTTTCAAGAAGGGGATATATTTCTTGGAATATCCACATAATATATAACATATAAAAATCTATAGATATTATTCTTTACGTGACCTCAATGTATCTTTTAGGGTTATTTCCCCTAATCTATGTTATATAACATCTAGTTTCTAGGATTTCTACTAAACCACCCATTGATATAAAATATATCACACTCATCCAAGTAATCCTTTAACTAGTATCTAATACCATTACATCGGATGATTACAGAGAATAAAATTCAGATGGTACAACTATTTAGTATTCATGGTAAAAAAGTTTTATAGATGATTCTTGTATTAAAAATGAATTCACTAATTACAACATAATTTTTTTTGAGGAAAACATTATTCTCACATAGAATATTCTTGTATATAATTCTTAGAAAACATAATGGAATCTTAAAGGGATGCAAAAAAATTGTGAACTAAAAATCATATTAATTGTTAATTACAATTGAAAAAATAATTAATAAATTATGATAAACCAAATGGAATGGTAAATAACTTAAAAAACCTTCCATGTAATCATTAAACTGAGAGGTAGTTCATAAATTATACGGATAGGTAAATAACTGAACACACATGCTGTGTAAAAAGTATAAAATAAAATAAAATAAATCAAAATATATTTTGAAATAATGACCTTCAGACAATAATAATAATTTAATTCTCAATAATGTCATTTCATTATTGTTTGACATAATATTTCATAGGAACATGATACCTTTATCCTCTAGAACAATACTATTTATAGTTTAAATCATACCAGGTAGAAAACTCATTATCCCTGTTTAGCCAAATAATTATTCCCATGAGAATAATGATGCATCAATGGGATTACAATAATCAGTCCCCACCCCATGTCGTGAATGTCAATTAATTACCCATATATTGAATAAATCGATTTAATTAAAAAGTAATGTTCCTTGAAAATATTTACATTGAGTAAATGATATTTATCAATCGATTTTCCACAGTAAATAAAATTTCATTCAATGTAAAAACTGTATGTAAAAATGGAATATTTTTTATGGAATAATTATTTCCATGATAAATTATTATTTTTGCGTAAATGTAATGTCTAATGATCATATGAAATTGAATATTTCAAGGGGACTAAAAAGAGAATAATTTTATGGAATCTCAATACTATATGTTTCTAATAAAATCATAAAACATCCAGATTAATAATATGGATATTATCCATAAAAAATATCACACGTTGAATAATGAAAATGTATTGTTGTATTCATTGATTATAAATACTGAAAAAATTAAATTAAATCAATATCTAGGAAAATTATTTATTTTATTTTAAAACCTTTTTGATAATCCCTTTCATCGAAATTTTCTTTTAGAAACTAGTTTTGGTATTAATTATACTTTTAAACATATAATGAAAACTTCTAATAAATTATTATGGGTAAATCTACTCATGTTGTACAAGGTCGAAAGGAAATTCCATTTTTCATTGTAAAAATGATAGAATGGTTACATGTTTTGGAAATTAAAATAATATTAAATTGAATGAAATTTTTCAAAAATCATTCAATTATAATCATTTTAAAACCCATTTTGAAAACATTTTTAAAAAACATAATTCTAAAATAATACATTGTCTGAAAAAAATCTGACCAAATAGGGAATGGAATACGGGTTTTACAAGAAAAAATCTAAAATATTATAAAAAGATTATTAGAAAAAGGTTATATTAACTAAAATAGTTCATGAATAACCATATAAAAATATAATAACACTTTTATTGATCTATGATCATATAAATTCCTTTAATGTAATTTTTATAATAATCAATCTTGATTAGAATGAGATTGTGACAGAAACCATTAATATTATCATTCAATTTAAGTGAAAATTAATCATTGAATTGATTATGTGTCTCAACATTAAATAAAAATATAATAATTGGAAATAAATAAACTAGATAATTAATATTATTATACATATAATCATATAATATTAATGATAACGATGAAGTAGTATAACCCAACAAAAGTGTATTGAGTTTTAAAATTTATTTACCACTTAGTAACTCTAAATTCAAAGATATTTAGATGAAATAATTTAAATTTAATCTCAAAATAATTTGATTAATACATCTATTATTACATTAAATGTAAAATATGCACTATATATACCATATAAATAAAACACGGTCCGTAACATTACAATATGCCTTAATGAAAATATATTGAGATGATATCCCTTACATTTTGTTCCCATTTAGGTGAATATATTTTAGAAAGATGTATAATGGTTTTAAGGATGTTATTAACTAATACCAATACCATTATAATATTTCTAATATCATTTATTATGTTTTTATAATATTGTTTTACCTCTTTTATTGTTACTATTGATTTTTTTGACTATTTTGGGTTTTAATTAACTAATTTTTCGTGTATGTGTTGACTTGTAATTTTTATTTAGATCATTTAAATCATGATTTCATAATATAAAGTATGTATAAAATCATTAAAATATCATATATATTCATTACTTATGAATTTATAATCATCCAATATATTTTGAGATGAGAAATTAAATGCATTGTTCATGGAGACGGTATTCCAAAACTATGCATGAATGATGATTCCATTTACATTTCATATTTAAAAAGTAAGTGAAAAATATATACATTTATTTTCATTCCAAAATAATATTTATTTTATATATTTCATATATTTTTATTACCATTCTCAATACATTTCATGTTTCATGTAAATGAATCACATCACTAAAAAGAGGATGTAGTCCACGCATCCAAAAAATATGTTATCATATGCCCAAAAAATTTGAAAAATAATGGTATGTGTTATATATATAATTTAATATGAATAAAGAATATACAAATAACATATATATCATATAATAACAATAAAGCCACCATTTTTTCGAAACATGAAATGTGGTAATTGAATAATAACGGACATCAGTTCTCTTGGTTGTAGTCCATCGTAGACATGAGCATTGATTTTTATCAAATTTGATAGAAATGTCTGTGAGTGTATGTATTAATCTTGGAAAAAAAACTATCAGAATTTTTAAGATAAATATGTTATTATATAATCAATACATAAAAATATTTTTAATGAGTGGATAAGTTAATGAAAAGAAAAGTGATCATTGAAATTTGTTTTCTCTTATTCAGGTAACTCCATTTGGTTTATACAAAAATCCATAATTGGTTTTATTTATACACAAATTTTTTCATATAAAATTATTTTACAGATATATGGAGACTGTTTTCTCTATATTTGGATGATAAAATCCGCTTTCAATGTGACAATAAGTAGAATTGGTGATTTCCTTTTCATGGTGGTGAAGGAGTAGTATTCCTGTAAATATAAAATCATAAACTCAATTGATAGGTGGAACTTTGATAATATTCTGGCACTAATATACCTAATTTAATAAAACTAAGTATATTTTTTAAATATGTCCACAAAATAGGTTATTTACATGTTCTTAGGTAATTTTAGAACATATGTTTAAGGTTTAGTCCAATTTTTTCTATTTTTTTCGTAATCATTGTAATTAATTTTAGATTCTTTCATTAATATTTTTGTTAAAACTTTTAATTTTAAATAATTATATATAATGTTTTATACTGATTTAAAATATGCAATCAATGTTTCCATATTACATGAAAATAATTATCAGAAATTAATTTACAATTAATTCCATAGACAAGATGACATAGTGTGTTCATAATGTTTAAATGTTCGAATCAATAAAATGTTTCTATATCTAGTTTCATTTACACAATTACGTAAAAGAAATTAATTGGATTAAATTATTTATAATTTATTATGTTTTACTTGAAAAAAATAAATTATAAATCAACCATATAAATTATTGAGAAAAAAAATTCAATTAAAAGCCAATACTATTAACTAATCCTCAATAATTGAAACATCAGTGACAAATAACAAAAAATCACACTTGGATAATTTTAACATTAAAACATAAAAAATTAAGTATATTTATAAAAAAATATTTATAAATGTTTAAAAATTTCTTTTTAAAAAGGGTTATCAATTTAAATGTGTTGAAATATTATTATAAAAATATAGTTTTTATGGATACAATTGGGTTTTTTAATATGAAATCTAAATAAATGATATTGGATGAATATCCAAAAAAATTATTGAATAAATAACATATATATTTCCATTATATAAATCACTAATATTAATTAGTTTAATTTATTAATGTATAATGCTGGTAGGATCTTAAAATTGTTTTTTAATAATTCAATTTCAATTATATTAAAAAGATTTTAATTTTCATTTCTAATAAATTTATTACCAATGTACATATTTTATGTTTATGTAAATTATATATTTTAATATTTACCTTAATCATACAATAACCTTCTATTTAACTGCTATATTTTATTTTGTTTTATATATTAATAATATTTATAGTATTTTGAAACTTTTGATATTGTGTTTAATTAAATCTATGGAAGAAATTCTTTCTTCTGTCAAAAAAAATCATACTCACGATCATTTTCACTACAATATATAACATATATTTTATTTATTTCAAAATATTTAATATATTGTTTGGTCCGGGGATGTTATATTCCCCTATACACGTGGTATTGTGTTTTCTATATTCTACCAAATATGACTTTCTTATATTATAATATCATGGAGGTACATTATCCACACCTAAATTAAATTGTATCATCTCAATTTAAAAATGGTATCAATAGTATAGGGTTTTATATATTAAAATTACATAGTTGAAGACCCAAAACTTATAAAAAGTTATAATATGTCCTCTTAATAAGAGATAAATGGAATTACAATAGTCATAAAGAATAAAACATAACAACGTTTCTATATAGGGGAAGATCAGTGGAAATAAAAATATGGTATTGGTTAAAATTTTAAAATAATTATATGTTGTGATTGAGATATTTTATCACAAAAAATTGAATAATGAATGAAAATTTTAGGGCCTCGTGACCATAAATCTATGCCAATATAAAATACCATCACCTCAACAAAAACTATGGTGTTAGGATAAAATTTTTAATATAATTATCAAATTTAAGGGATTTATTTTATTTAACAATAATATATTGAATATTTATTACATGATAAAGTCAAATTTAATAAGAACAATTTTATATTATGTTTGTTATTTGATCAAATTATAATCCAACACAAACATCATGAAATTGATATCCTAAAATTATCATTTCTTATTCATAATGCTCTAAATTTTAATTTTTTTGGAATAATATTATCAATAAAACAATTCCTTATGTTCTTCTATAACTATTTTACCAAATTAGTATGGTTAATAGATTAATCCCTAAACCATAAAAGTGAAATCATTGGTTCATCATTAAAATTCATTTTTCATATTTTTATATTGATATCATTGATACATTAACCATGTAACACCCCAGGTAAATAAAGAATATGAAATTTTAATATTTATCCATATTTTGAATAAAATATTAATATTACATTAAATGGGACGCTATGCGCGATGGTTTACCCAATATGCAACAACGAGTTTCTTGGGAATCTTACGTTGCACTCTAATAATAAAATAATATTATTTTTAATGGTAGTTAACACCTAGCCGTTGTAATGGTTGGAATTAATGGAACTAACTAAAAAATTATTATAACAGTTTGTCAAATATTTTTACTTTTTACAATAAATGTTAGAGGATTAAAAATGCGAATGAATTCAATTTTAAGCGTAAACATTCTAATATTCATTAAAAGGTCGAATAACCGCCTTTTGATGGATAACCTCTTTTAAATCAACATTTTGACAATTTTATGTTCTATATTTGACAAAATAAAATTCTTCTTTAGAATCGGGACATCAAAACTTACTTTGTGTAAATTTTGGGTATTTTTCCGATAAAGTTCATTTTTTAATGAATAGTGAAAATGTTGTATTTTAATTCAAAACCTCTTTTAAATATAATTTATTTATATGATTATATTATCTTTTAAATTTGTTTTAATGTAAAATTATAATATATGTTTACCATTTAATCCAATAGAGCTCATTGGAATTAATTTCACTTTGAAATTGGACTTAAACTAGTGTTAATCTTTTAATAGATATTGTTTCTTAATTTTGTTTTGACAGTGGGAATTGATTATTAAAATAATTAATGCAACTTATATGTTTCAAATTTTGTAAAATGGAAATTATTTTTTAATTCAAAATATCAAATATAGATTAGGGTGAATTTTTGGTAATTTTCCGAAAAACATCAATTTTTGATGAATAGTGAAACCACTAAGTGGTAGTTAAAGAAACTGATTTTTTGTTTAAATGAAACATTACCACTTCTGTGTTTTAAATTTCAAAAATCTTACATACATGGTTTTCATTATGATTTAAAATTTGGTTCAATAGGATTAAAATAATTTTTTGGTGAATTGTAACTTTTATGTTTTTAATCGCCATTAGAGGTAATTAGTGTAATTAAAGGTAAAAATAAAGTTTTAATAATATGAAATGACCTTTAAACATTTTCTACCCATATTGGATGAGTCATGACCGACCAACACAATACATGGGTCAACTTGGGTACCCCATGGAGCGACCATGGTTGGAAAATGACACTAATACCTTTTTATTTAACGATAAAATTAAAATGTCACAAACATGTGTTGTTTTACTAAAAAAATTACATGGGGTTATTCAAGTAATGTTTTTTACTATAAATATTCATTAGAAATCTAAAAATATTCCCTACATCATTAAATTTTTTTATAATTTTTAGACATTAAATAAATTAATTTATTAATGACACCGTGATGATGTAGTGATTACCTCATAAATGATCAATTTAAATAAAATGAGAAGATAAGGTGAAATATAAGTCTTAAACTTTTAAAAAACCTATTTTATGTGTGTATGTCTAAAACTTATCCCCTTATCCTCGAAATATATCCTTTTGGGGACTTTAAAATCCGAAAATCATTTTATAATAATGTAATATTTTATAACTTTCCAAGAGTTCCCCTCCTCTTCTTTTATAAAATGCTCCCACCTCTACCACCTTACCCACACCTATCAGGCAATTGGCTCGGCCAACCCCTGACCATTTCATCTCTCCACGTCCCTATCTTCATCATTGAAGCCTCACCATTGGGCATAATCCTTTCCAGGGAAGCCTTTGAGCTCAAATAAAAAAGAGTTACCCGATTTAAAGGTAATGACTTCCCTTGTGTTCTTTTGTTTTATATTGCTTCTCCAACCCCATAAACTCTTTTTATTTATTTATTTTGTAACAAAAAAAAGTTTCTTCAATATACTATGATGTTTTTATGAGGAGGTTTCTAGCTACACTAACACACACCTCTGTCTAATGGTTAAAGAACATATTGTTTCCATGGATGGAAAATTACTGCCTCACAAAACGATGATTGTTCTGTCTTCTCTTACCACCTCTCATGGTGGAAATTATGATGGAAGTAAATTTATTTATGATATATATTATATTTATTTCTTCTATATGTTTGTGTATTTTATATTTAATACATACCTTTATGCTTTGGATGTTTTGCAAATGCGATAATTTCATTTCAAAAAGTGTGGACAGCCGCCCCCTCAAGTGATGCGACTCGTTCATGTAATACATGGAATATATAAAGAATGAAATTGATGAACTTATGTGATCTATATAACATATATATTATAATGGAATTATAATATATATATATATATATATATATCACCTAGTTTAATTCCATTAATGTGACGAAGAAATGAATGTAGCGTTCATGCGTACGCAAGACTTACTGTCTCCATGAACGGTACATTGCATTTCTTATCTCCAAATTTTATGTACTACTATAAGTACATATATATAATGGATATATATTGGATATATTACATATAAATGATGGATATGATTCTGTAATTATAATATATATATATATATATCATTTTGTTTTAATTCCATTAATATGACAAAAAATTAAAGTAGTGTTCATGCGTATGTGCGGCCTACCATCTCCATGAACGGTGCTTTTAATTTTTTATCTCCAAATGTTATGTAATAGTATAAAATTAATATATACTGGATATATATAATATTTAAAACATAAATACTATTCTGGATATGATGTCTATATAACTACATGGAAAATTCTTTTCCAACTAGTTCAATTTTTACTCATGTACCGAACATCGACAAAAACGACTGATATGAACTCACTTTATTAACCAATTATTATAACACAATAATATGTGATATAAACTGAATAATAATATTTAAAGTAGGTCCTTATGAAATTATAAATTGACAAAATTTTATTATTCAGGAGATTAAATAACGATCGAGTAATGTCGAAGACGAGGTAAAGGATCTTACACCTCTCTTTCTTTTTAAGCACTCTCCTTTATGTCACTCCTTTTAAGAACCTCTTTATTATGTTGGGGGATGTTATATTATATTTATCTTGTTTTAAATTTTATTTTAATATGATTAGAGACCCTATTTTATCTCATCAATCTATTTTTGTATGTTTTAAGTGGCGTCGTTTGGCTGTTGAGTTTTCGTAAGGGATATTTCATCTCAATTTTATTCCCGTGAGATTTATGCTACATTTGACTCCATTTCTGTTGAGTGGTGTATTTACTACCCATTATTATAATATTTTTGTAATATAATTTCATTTATGGGTTTTTACATATTTATTTTATGACCCTTCTTCAACGGGGTGTACGTTTCGAAAGTTTCCCAAGTTGGTAAGGAAACCTTTCACCCTCCTCTTTTTAAAAGACTTCTTTTGTTATGTCTTTTAATTCACATACTATTATGTTGGTATATTTTCTTCTATATCCTTATTGATGTAAATTTTATATCCACGTGATTAGATACCCTTTTTATCTCTCATCAACTCAATTTTTGAATTTTGATTTGACATCGTTAGGCTGTAGAATTTTACCAAGGGAACTTTTTAACCCAATTTCGATTTCATTGGGTTCAACATGTAGTTATTGAAAATGTAATCCTTTGAATATGTTTTAATGACCTTTTATTGTTTTACACATAATATACACTTATATTGCGTGTATTTATAAGTGTCCCACATCATTTTGAGACTGATTTATCCTTAATTTAAGGATTACTTCTTTATAAGTGATTTCATCACATTTTACATTTCTATTGAGACTTCATTGTTGTTATGCACCAATTAACTTATATATGGTTTAAATAATATCATTTGGAATATTATATCATGAATCCATTTATTCTCATGATATTATAAATTTCTGATAAAATGTTATTCCTCAATTATTGTATTCAAGTGTCTCTAATTTTGGTAAAAACCCTTTAACCAAAATATCGCTTTAACTATTTTAATGATTTGTTCTTATTAATATCCATGTTTTCAAAATTATTTTAAGGATTTATTTATATGGATATTAATGGTTTAAAATGTTAAAAGATTCATGGTGGTATGGGACACATTGATAAAAAAATCACTTTATTAAATGTATTAAATGGTTTTGAAAATGGTTTTTTTAATGGATCCATTATTTCAATATCCTAAAATGTTATACTATGATTGAAATGTGTAAATGTTATGTTTCATTTATGCATGATTTATGTGATATGTTTATGTTATGGTTCCTGGACATTATTATGAAAACATGTGGTTCCGTGATAAACTAATGGAAGGTGAGCCCGATATAGCTCTCTAATGGATTGGGTAACATTAAGGAGTTAAACGTTAAGGTTTTCTCTGAAGAGATTTAAGGAATATACTATGATGGGTATTCCAAACATAACCAAGAGGGGTAACCCCTACGTAATAATTTTATGAATGCCTCAAGTAAACTTTATGCCTTAGGATTTCAATGTTTTATTCAAGATTTGATGAGGTATGTTAACGTGTTTATGTTTAATGAGTAAAGTATTATTTCATTGATTCTTATGTATACATGTACTCATGTTTCCTTTCAATATTTTTATATCCCTTAATGAGGTTTTTATGCTTATCCCATGTTTTTGAAATGTCTTACACAGGACATAAAGATGGATAGGGTCAAGGATGGGATCAAGGAAAGACATGTTATCTAAAACATGGAACTAAACATGTTTCTTTAAAGAGTTTTTTTATTTATCGAAACTTAGTAAAAGTGCTTACTTTGTAATCCTTTGAGATGTAATAGTTATGTCCTAATTCTCTAATACTCTAAACCTAAAATGATCCTTAATGTGAATTATTCTTTTAATTCAATAATAAGTAATGTTTATGGTCCGGAATTATAAACCATGGAATTCTTTCGACCAGTGGTAAGAACAAAAAACCTTATTCCATTGGTCATGGGTTCAAGACCCACTAAATTTCTAGATTTTACAGGTTTTCACCCGACATATAGGATATATTTTTATAAAACCATATTAACATTATTTCAAAAATAAATATCATCAGTGTCTAGTAAAAAAATTTAATCACTCAATATCATTTTAAATAATGAGCTAAATAAAAACACAATATATAAATACATTATCTATTTAGTTCCACATAGGTCATTACATTGTATAAGTTTTAAACTTTGGAAAAGAGAATTAACTCAGGAAATTATCCAATCCCATGAATTTAATAAAAAATTATAAATATATATTTAGGATGAGTTTTATTTCCTTCCATCATACTCTTCTTGTTTCATCATAATTTAATTGATTTTACTCTTTCTTTTCCCACACATAAATCATTTAACCAATCCATTGAGTCAAATTACTAGGTTTCTCCTTCAACATTTCATGCATGATGGAAATTGATTCCTTTTTATTTTATGGACTCAACCCCTTGAGATCTTAAAAACCTCAATCATTCACATCATGGGTTAGCCCTAGAGTTGTCTTTGATCTATGTTGTTAATATTATTTTTTGAAAATTCATTACAAATGAACATTTTATCTTCCCACCTATAAACACCCAACTTTTTCCCATTTCCAACAATTATCCTTTATGTAAAATGTTAACATTAATCATTTGGGTTAAACAAAAAGAATATTGTGAGAAATAATTATCTTTGTGGAAAAAAATATATTCATTTTTCCGATATCAAAATCGTGAAACATTTATTCCAATCTATGAAAACTCATGTTTATCCTAGGTTATTAATTATAATTATCTATTCAAATACATAGTAAAGTATTAGAGTAAAAATGTTAATTTCCATATACGTATCTCTAATAATTTTCAAACCATGTTTACTGTAAGGCCCATTGTTGTGAACCATGTTATAATTGAATCAAAACTGATACACCTTTTCTGAGTTGATACCCATAGGTACATTTGTTCCAAAACCATTTCCACCAACAGTATCCATAAAGGGTTCTATTTATAGGAATAACCACATATTATATACCATAAAACAATTATATATTGTTAATATATTTTTATTTTCAATGACCATTTTAGTGTTATCTACCTAATCTATGTCTTTCAAAATCTGGTCTCAAATGGTTTCTCTGAAACATCAATTTTGTACCAACTGTAAAGCACTATTCAATTAATAACATATGTGATTTCATCCACCATTACATTGTAATGACTACAAGGAATAAAATCCTGAATGACCAAATTGTTCAGCAGACTTGGTAAACTATATATGTACATGATTGTTTTATAAAAATTGAATAAACAAATTAAAACATAATTTTATTCTCCCGGATAACGTTAATTGTATTTTGAAAATCTTTTCACATAATTCATATAAAACATCATGGAGTTATTTGGAATGAAAAAAATACAACTATTCTAAAATTCATAGTGAGAGTTTAGTATAGTGGAAAAAATTAATAGATCAATGATTATAATCACTATTGAATGGTAATTATCTAAACACACCTACCACGTAATAAATAAAATGATAGGGTGTGCTTCAATGGTATTGAAATGTAATTAAATAAACAAACATTCCTTTAATAAATAATCTATGAATTTGAATACTTATATTGATATTTTAAAATAAACAATATCATGGATTATAATAATAATTTAATTCCCAAAATTTTTAATTCTTATTTATTTGAATTAATGTTCTAATGCATATGATACGTTTACCATCATCGTCAAATATCATGATAATTTAGTATTTTCTGGGTAAACCCATATTATCTTAGTCTAGCCAACTAATTCATCCCACAGGACTACTAATTTATTGATATGATTAAATTAATATATCCCAAACCTATGTCATTCATGATATAATCATTCATTGTATATTTAATTATATGTTTAATTGAAAAGCGATATTCCTTAACAAAAATCTATATTATGTTAAACATATAGATCAATTAATATTTCAATACTCAATCAAATAACACTAAATGTAATCACCATATTAAGAAATGGAAATTTTTTTAATCAATAAACATATCCATGATAAATAATATGGATATATAGGTAAAATTTAATAACTAAATATAATTAGAAATTAAATATTTTAAGGGGACTAAAAAGAGTCAATGTAGTGAATGTTAATAATATCCTTGTGCAATGAATTCATAATCTATCTACATGAAATATATGAATCTTATCAATAAAAATATCCCAAGTGGAATAAGTATATTAGTTTTTTTTCATTTAAGAATAGAAAAAAATGCAAATATATTTAAACCAGATTTGATGAAATTATTGTTATTATATTAAAAAATTAATAAAATAGTTTTCTTCAAAAATACTATCTTAAAAATTCATAAAAATATTATTCCTTTAAACATTCAAATGTGTAATTGAAAAAATTAATATTTTACTATATACATATCTTACATTGTTAAAAAAATATTCCATTTTCACTATTAAAAGGATTAAAAGGTTCTTTGTTTGAAAAAAACATATTTCATTGATAAAAATTTGTACAATCCTATTAAAAAATAATTATTATGAGTTTAAATAAAATTAAAACTCTTTTAGTAAACTATATTTATAATAAAACATGGTTTTAAAAAGAAACATTTTTCTAATAGAAAAGGGAAATTGAGTCAGATTTTCCAAAATCATTTTCTAAAAATTTTTTATTACCAAAGTGTTGGAAAATGGTGTAATTACTTGAAAAAAAAATGAATTACTAGATGAGAGTAAAATTAAAGGGTTTAGTGAAAAAAAAATCATTTAAATTTTGGTATGGGGTTTTTTAAATAAGAAATATCAATTCTAATGATATTGTGAAATAACCCCATAAACGATCATAACGTTTATGTGAGAATTATTCAAGTTAATTATTATGGGTATAAACCATAAATCTATATATAAGATGAATAAATACATAAATATATATATTCAAAATTATTATACACCTAATCATGAAATACTAACGACATTGTAAAAGTAATATAACCAAATGAAAAGGAATTGAGTTGATAATTTATTTACAACTATGTAACATTAAATTAAAATTTAAATAGATGAAATAATAGAAATTTGAACTAAAAATTCCATGAAAATTTAATTATTCTTAATATTAAAATTCAAAGGGTCATTATATGTTACATATAAAAGAATCTTGGTGGATAACATTACAGTCTATCTCATCTAAATGAATTTGAAACGAAATCCCTACCCTTGTGTTTCCTTTTGAGTGAACATCCCAAAAATTTTTTTATAATGAATTTATGGATTTCATTAAGAAAAAACAGAACCATAATCATATTTATAATATTATATGTGATCTTATTACAATATTTTAGTAGCTGTTTGTTAATAATCATTCAACATTTTCATTATATGTAGAGTTAATTGCATGGTTTTTCGAGTTTGTTTTGAATTGTTATTTTATTCTGATTACTTATATAATGATTACATCATATAATGTATTGACACAATGTTTGAAATATCATATTTATTCATGATATATTTATTTATAATATTCCATGATATTTGGAGTTCTGAATTGAAATTCACTGTTCATAGGGAGTGTATTCCATACATACACAAGAAAACTACTTCCATAACTTTGTCATAATAAAAAATAAATTTGTATATGTATATATATACATAATATCATTATAGTTTAATAATTATTTTATTTATATCACATAGTTTAAATACCATCCAAAATACTCTCCATGTAAATTGAGAATGAATCGTATCACTTTGAGGAGGTTGTACTCCACACATGCACAAATGATATTATCATGTTAAAAAAATGGAAAGTATGAAGGTATGTTTTATATATTAATTAAATAAAAAAAGACATTATAAATATAATATATATCATAATAAAACTATAAATCCTTCATTATTCCAAACAATTAATTTTTTTTAATGTAAGATCCAATTGTATTGGTTCGTGAGGTGGTGGTCCATTGTACACACAAATGATGATTGTGTATCCCATTTGATGAAAGTGGGTGTGTTTTTGGATATTACAAATCACATATCACAATAAAATTATATATTAGATACTTATATTATTATATAATGAGTATATTAAAAAATTTGAAGGTGAGGATAATTAAATAAAATAAAAGATATCATTGAGGAACATTACCTCTAATTCATGTCACTCTTTTTTTTATACAAAAATAATTCCTTGGCATTCATTATTCTAAAACATATGCTTCTATGATGATTTTATGGATTAATGGAAGTTATATGACCACGTTTTGGATTAGACAATGAGCTTGAGTGGTGTGAATAAGTTATATGGTTGTGTGAATTTTTATATAGGATTAGGAGTTCCATTCTTGTAAATTTGAAATGGCAAAAACTAGTGATAGATATACCTTACATAATTTACGCCAATAATTAACACAATTTTAGAAATTGGATGATAATTTCAATATATTTCCATGCAATACTTTTTTGAAATATATCTACTTCATTTATTGAATTATGTTTATGTGTTAGTTTCATGTTAACTGCTTTTTTTCTTAATCATTGTAACTCATTATAAGTACTTTCATTCTATTTTTTGTAAAAAATTAATAATTTATTATTATAAATTATAAATTATTATAAATTAGAAATTATTATCATTATAAATAAGAAATCAATTTTTTATAATAAAATTTAAATAAGTGACATAAATTAATTTAAAATAAATCTAACATACATGACGATAAATATGGATTTCAATAAATTGTTTTTCAAAATATTGAAATTCCATTATATCAAATTTCAAAGTGATATTTTTTACTTTTAATTAAATTCTAATAAATGATTTAAAATTTATATACTATAACTTTAAAACTAATTCATGATTTTATTTATAAAAATAAATTATTGATATGAAAAGTTCGTTTTCCATTAAAATCCAATATTTTTCATTATTCCTCAAAAACAACTTCTTAAAAAAATAAAAAAAAATTACAATGAATTTTTTTTAGATTAAAAAATAATAAATGATGTTTATTTTAAAAAATAATGGTTTTAATAGTTTCAATATTTATTTTTAAAATAGGTATTTCATAAAAAATTGGTATGATTTTATTTTTGGAAAACATTTTTAGCATAAATTTTGTATTTGTTCTTATCCAATTATAATAAAATATATTTAATTACTGTCAAATAAAATTTTATTCAATTAAAAACATTTATATTTATCAAATTTCATTCACTAAAATTAAATAAATTAATTTGTAAGACAAAATTATTTTGGGGGCATAAAAATTAATTTTCGTAAAAATTTATTTCATTTGTATTCAATTGGTTTTTATTTTATTTTATAATAAACTGATTGCCAAAATATTCATTTTATAATCCTATACACCATTTATTTCATTATTTTAGCTAATATTATTTATAATAGTCAATTTAACTTATATTTTATATCATATTAGGTTAAATAATAATATTAATTTTCTTTAGTTAAAATCTTCTTGTATTTAACAAAATATATCGAACAACGTCTTTTTTTATGTGGTTTAAGGTACATCAATCTCACATTAAATAAATTCTATAAAATATATTGAATTTATTATAAAAAGGGAATATATTGTAAGTTTATGGGTTGTTGTTTTTCTATATACACTTTTTCTTGCATGTCATAGAAATTATCAAATACAACGAGCTTACATTATAATTTCGTGGAGTTACACTTAATTTAATCCCATATAAATTCATAGATAATTTTTTTAATAACATGGGAAGGCTTGAAAACATATTTAAAAAATAAATCATTAAAACAGTTTTAATGGTATCTTATGTAAAAATGTCACTTACATCTATTGGAAATGTAACATACGCTATTTTTTATAATAGATAATTAAATAATTTTGGTTATTGAAATTATTATGAAACATCAAAAAGTTTATATGAATTTTTATTTTTATTTTTACCATTTTTTATAGAATTACCTAACTAATTAAGTTAACATATGATTTTTTTTGGATAAGTAACTCATATATTCATATTGAATTCGGTGGGCTAAATATGGTAAAAGAGGTTATTCTTCCTTAATGTATATAATAATTATCATGATATAATTATTATTTAAATAAATTAATTATACTTTTAAATGAAACATGGAATAATGGATATGGAAAGTGAAATTTGTTACAACCATTAAGACGTTGTTTCATACATATGCATGAGTGATGATTCCATTTATAAAAGTGCATGAAATTATGTTAATAAGTCTAATTTCACCATTAAATACCTCTAATTATTTCATAAATATGATATTATTTCTTGAAAGAAACTTATATATAGAATACATGTGATTTTATCAAGAAAATAAAATCTCATAACTTCATAAAGGATGAAATCCACGTGTACAATGAAACGAAATTATTATTTATCAATGGATCAAAATGTATGAAAATAACTGATATAATATTTGTTATAGAAAAAAATCATTATTATAATATTCATGAATTAAATCAATAATAATAAAAAATATTTGTAGGCCCTAACAAAAAATTAATCAGATTGGTTTGTGATGAGGTAGTCAACCACACACACACACAATTATTTTATTTTACATTTGATGTAAGTTGATACAAATATAGGTTATTATATTAAAATAAGATATTATTAATAGAAATAAGATTATAATATTATTATTATTTAATAATGGATTAAGAATATTTTAAGGTGGTTGAAGGTGAAATAATATTATAACATGTAGGTAAAAGTTATACATCTTATTTGGACAATGTTATTGTCATTACACCATTAGACCACCGTGGATGCTATTCTGCCGAAAATAAAACCTATAGAACATGATTTGTGATGTTTGGAAGGTAAATGGTTTTCTATTTTCTAATATGGAGTTCTAAAAAGATGCATTAAAGATATGAGAGGATCCTTTTATAAGTAATGGTAGGTGCACTCTTTGAATAATATGAAATATTAAATAATTATAATTTACTTTTCCTGATTGAGTGCTTCAAATAGAAATTATACCATTATAGAATGAGTAAAGCTATAAAAAAAATTCATAAAGTATTATTTGTATGTGTGTATATATATATATATATTTATATTTCACCCCTATATGTTTGATTCATCCCCATAGTAACCATTTTAATAATTTCAATGATAACAATGTTTTTTTATAATTAGGGAGAACAATGTTAATATAAGTGGATAAATAAACCATAAACGGTTCATGGATGATATTATCATCAATATATACTTATTTTTCTAAATTAAATAATTTTTATGAATTTTAAATCCTTTAATAATATATTGGTTCTTGTAAAATTTCATTAATGTAATTTTAGGTATTACGTGAAAAATTACAATATATTTTGTGTCTAGTAAATGAAAAATAGAATTAAAATGAAATGGATTTAAAAATAAGTAGGATACTCTATTCATTTAATCATTAAATAATGGAAAGACCCTGAATTTCTATGATAAATTGTTTTCTTAAATACATGTTAATTTTGCAAGTCTGTGAAAATTTGCGGCGCTTGATTCCGAGGCCCGGTGTGCCCGAAATCAATTTATGAAGTATTGTTTGGGTATGTTAAGTAATCGTAGGAGTGGTTTTTTATAACTTTTGAACCGGTGCTCGGAACTAAAATCCAAGGGAACTTTTGAACATGCAGCACCGGTATTCGCTTAAGAAAACTTTCACTTCGACGGTAGTGAGTCGAGGAGAGATGTTGCTTTATTGGGGTTTCTTTAAAAAAATAAAGTGAGATACAATTTAGTTTATTGAAAGTCTATGTGATTATTGGTGGTTAAAAGATCCTCTTGGGAGTTGGAGGTGGGGCCACCACACCTTAAAAACCCATGAGAGGTTATGGTGGTGAGGCCCACCCGAACTCAACCTCCCATGTGAGGATAAATTAGTTGGGGAAAACCTTGGCTCTTAACCCCTTTTACTCCTCATTAAAGAGGAGAAAACTCTTAAGCTTCACATTAATTTAGGGGATCTTCTTCACTTATCCAAGATTTAAATTTACCAATCCTCCATAATTAAGGTGGAGCCTACTTAGTAAATTACTCGTTTTTGAATTGGGGAAAACTCCCTAATTAATATGTGCCAAAATAGGTGAATTAATGAGAATAACCCTTTTAATTTAATTCCAACTTTTTCAAATTTCTTCCAACGAAAAAAAGATATTAAGTTATATATTATTTGGAATAACGAATTCACATGACTGATTGAAGGGAATGCTCTCAATGAGGAACCTCATCCTCTAACGAATAACTCCTCCCAACAAAAAACTACTACCAATGAACAAAGAATAACGCCAATGACGATCCTTCTTCGAATTCTTCCCCAGAAACCTACCAATGTAGAGAGACTTCCATGAGCCAGAAAAACATGGAATTGGAAGCATGCAGTGGACGCGACAAACAACGATTCTCATCATCTACTTTCCGAAACACCATCAACAACTAACGAATCAAATGAAGGGGGTTTATTACTTGAAGATGTAATAGCTTTTCATTTCCTCTTCAATAGTTATAAAGGATATGTCTGTGGATATTTTATTATCCATCTTATTTTCTTTATGATACAAATGATACCTCCCAAAACATGGAGGGTGCGGGGTAACCTAACATGGCCTGACACCCTCCGTCGATTTTCCTTATTTTGGCATTCTTCAGCATGGAGACGTAACAACGTCGAGGAGACAAAGGTGAAAATGAAAAAAATACTCACTACCCGCAGCCTCCATTAACCGAGGCACCCCTACGTGTCCTGCACCACCTCCGGCCGAGCCTGCACCAACCTGACCTCCCGGTTGCTCGTGCCGCTCATGCGCCCTGACCGAACCCACACCACCCATGCCAGCCGACACTCTACTCGGCCGCCTGGTCACTCTCCTGGCTACTCGCATTGGTTGTTCCCTAGGAGAATAGTTTACCCACCTAGCCGCCCACCTAGTCGTCGGCCCGGCCGCTTGTTCTAGCCACGCCCTGCCCGAACCGGCCACCAGACCGCCCACTTGAAAACGCCGAAACCGGGCCAGCTGGCCCCCCTTGCTGCCTCCCGGATGAGCCAACGAACCGGCCCCATTGAGGCCTCTACGCCGAGCCGGAGAACTGAACCCCTTGAGGCCTCCAAACAGGGCCAACAATTCCATCCCCCTCGCGGTGCCCTAGCCGAATAGGCCCGGTCGCACCCTTCGGGCAGAGCATGCTGCGCCGCGCCTTCACGACGCTCCGGGCCGAACTGGCCTAGAGCCCAGGCTGTGCCGCCCTCGCGGTCTGCTGGGATGGGTCCAGCAGACTGGGCCAGACCCAATAGGCCTGACTGGGTCATCCCAGACCGGGAAAGCTCAGACCGGGTTAGGCCAGGTCAGTCCGACTGGGTAGGACCGGACCCGGGCCCACTACTGACCCTTTACTTCCTATGGCCATATCTTTGGAACTAGACGTCTGATTGATGATCCATCAACAACTCTGGTTTTCATGGTGCACGATGGTCTCTTTGAGTATACCCCATTGATGTGTTGGGTAATGTTGATATACGGTCAGGTTGGATCGTACACGAATCCATCCGGCCCCCCCGGGACTAAAAAGCATATAACTCACAAACATGGCTTCTGATTGACGTGTCGTTTGTTTCCTTGAGACCCATATGACAATTATGACCTTTGAGATACTTCTACATGGGGCATCACGATAGTTGTAGTATCAAACTATAGCTCATGGAGCGGACCCTCCTAGAGAAGAGCGAGTGAAGTACAGAGACCTAGTAGCCGACTGAGACCTGAAAAATTCTTGACCGATTCAACTCAGAGTGATTTTACTATCCCATTGGGGAGCTCTAGGTTGTTGGTGGCAGAGGAGTGCCTGGTAGTTGGCAGCAGACCCACGGTACTCGATAGGAGGAGTACCTCTATAGGCTATTAGGGGGAGATCCTCATTATTGGTGGCAGACCTACTGTGGGGAGCACCTCTGTGTGAGCACGGAAGATCCACGGTACTTGAGGGGAGAAGTACCTCAATAGTACAAGTATAATGGAAGTTCCTGGTTGTGGTGGCCGGCCCACTGTACTCGATGGAGGAGGAGTTCTTCAGTAGCTGTGGTTTCGACAATTTGAATAAAAATCCTTGTTGAGACGAGTTAGTAACATTGTGTTTTTCTCATGATTGAGAAGGATTACTTGGTAACATAGGTATATGTATGGGCTTTTACTTAAGTGAGGTTATCTCTTGATTTCATACTTTTTGGATTATCCTTGTTGGATTTTGTGTGACCTTTAGGGTCTCGGGGTCCATAATGATTATCTTTATACTCACCCATGCACGAGCTATTCCCGCACCTCATTGTGTTGGCTGCAGATGACAGACAGCGCTGACTGAAGATCAGAGTAGCAGTGCTGGACTGTACCCGGATGTGGAACTTACGATGAGTCGGTACACGGAGGAGACTGATGGATGTGGAGTGCTGAGGAGGATATCTGTACCTACCCTTCATGTATGAATCCCTAGAAGATAACCTGGTAGTTGTTTTACCTTTTCTTCAGATGTACGCGTTTCTCAGTTGAACTTGTATTTTTTTGTTGACAGTGTACTTCAGGCCATTTTACTTCTCAGGACTCCTTTGTACATAGTTTTTCTTAGTGTTTTCCTTCCAACACGTACTCTGTTGTGTGTTTTTACACTTTTTAAAGGAAATTCCTTTCCATTTTTAGGAATTTACACCTTTGGTGCTAGTCGCCAGTCCCTGTCTTATGGAAGGTGGGCTTGGGGTTTTCACGGCATGGGACCCGGGGGACATGTCGTGACAAATTGGTATCAGAGGAGTCATTTCTACTATAGAACATTGGATGATGATCTTTCATTTCTATAAAGAAATAATGTTAAGGGTACCGAGTGTGGTTTTCAGTTCAGGGAGTCTAGTGTTGTTGCGGAAGCTGATGTATCCACACACCAGGACCCTGAGTACTGATTTCCAACTTAGTGCATGATAACACTGATTGCGTGTGTGTTTTAAAAAGTTTTCTTTAAGTCAGCTCAACCATGCCAGCTCACCAGGTATAATATCTTGATCGTGTCACTTCTGTTTCTTTCAGGATGCCTCCCCACGGACAACCAACAAGTGCCTCGAGAGTCATACGCATAGATAGCCCACCGAGTGATGAGGCCTCAGTTCAGGGACCTTTACCAGCGGAGGCACCAGTGGTACCAGTACCCATTTGGCCACTGATGCCTCTATCCCTAGCAATAGTTGATGCACACCGCTTGAAAATTTTTCATGAGTTCCATTGCTAGAGGCCAACCTAGTTTATGGGAGATATGGACCCACAAGTGCCTGAGGATTGTCTTTAGGTTGTGGTGGGAGTCTTCAGACTGGTATGGACACAAGCAGACCTCATGGGGATCGTTGTCATGAGTCTCTTTCAGGATTCATCTAGAAGAGGGTGGAGCATGATGCTCCAGGTCCATGATGAGATGACGCTACTTTGGACAGACTTCAAGAGCCTATTTCTAGCGGGGTTTTTCCCAGCCACCCTTCACGTGGTGAAAATACAGGATCTATTGCATCTACATCATGGTAGCATGACGATAGATCAGTACTCATCTAGTTTCACTTACCTCTCGTGCTACTCCACAAATATGGTACGGGACCCATTCTACAGGGCCTAGACCTTCGGGCAGGTACTTATAAGAGAGATCAGAGCTTTGCTGATCTCGTACAGCATCCTGACGCAGGCGAGGGTGTTGAAGCAAGCCCACATAGTGAAGAGTTTCCTTACTGAGCAGTCTCCAATAGTGAGACCCACCACTAGTCGACATGTAGCGGAGTATTCTGTAGCTGAAATTAGGTAGGTGACGTAGAGGTCCAAGAGGACCAGACCCATGGGTGGACGACTACATGACTTAGGGTTAGTTATATAGGTCACCCGGGGAAGAGACACCCATGCCAGGAGTGGGAAGTGTTCCTCATATGGTGGGCAAGGTCACATTACTTGTGACTTTCGGACCCGCTATTTGGATGATCAGTATATAGTCGGAGGACTACCCGTGAAACGACATTGATTTGATTGAGGCGGTCTACAGGGAGAAGGCGGACATGAAAGAGGATATGGTCGTGCAACAGGCGGTGGGTGACAATTCATGGTTTTACCACCACGACCGCCAAGAGGTCCACCCCGACTGCATGGAGCTGGTGGACAGCATAGAGCTCAGCTCCAGACAGCTGAGGCATAGTACCATGGAACACTGGAGATGATTGAAGGTATGATCTATGTATACTCCACCATAGATTCAGTTCTTGTAGACACATGTTCCTGTCACTCTTTCATTTCTATTGCCCTCATTTTGAGCTTGGAGATTCTGACAGAGTCGTTGGCTCGATCGTTACGGCTAAGTACTTTTACGAGAGAAGAATCTACGATCACGCACTACTTTCAGGAGTGTGAGTTACACTATGAAGGGATATCTTCGGCTGAGCTCTCCTCGTAGCGGCATCAAGGCCTTACGAAGTCATCTTGGGTAGGGATTGGTTATCTACAGTCTGTTCTCAGATCAAATGTATTAGGTGAAAAGTGTGGTGTGTCCGCACGTACGGGACAAGGTTCACCTTCACCGGAAAGAAGGGAGACTTTGTAGCACATGACAGACTTACTTGGAGGAGGGTGCAGCCGATCACTCATCAGTTAGCTTGCCTTACCCTCATAGCAGTTGATGTGGAGAGTCAGACTTATCCTATAGTGGTGGATCAGTACGTGGATGTTTTCCCTAACTATGTACCAAGACGACCTCTTCGTAGAGAGTATGAATTATACATTGACATGTACCTTGACATGAAACTGATATCTAAACCAGCTAATCGGATGGCTCCCGCTGAACTTTGTATCCTGTGGATACAGCTGGAGGACTTACAGGGGAGGAAATTCATCCTCCCTTGTGTTTCTCCTTGGGAAACCCCAATTCTGTTCTCTAAGAAGGTGGATGGAAGCTTGAGTCTTTGTATCGACTACCATCGCCTGAATCAGGTGATAGTGAAGAACAAGTACCCACTCATGAGGTTTGACGACCTTTTTGATCAGCTAAAGGGAGAACATTGATTCTCGAAGATAGACTTCAGATCAACCTATAACCAACTCAAGGATCAAGATAAGGATGTGTAAGAGATGAACTTTAGGTGTCAGTACAACCACTACGAGTTCTTGGTTATGCCCTTCAGTGGAACCAATGTTGTAACAGTGATAATGCAACTCATTAACAGGATCTTCCCGCCATACCTTGATTGCTTTGGAATAGTCTTCATCGATGACATTCTGATCTACTCAACTACTGAGGAGGAGAATGCCTACCATTTTCATATAGTACAGGACACACTCCGAGAGAACCAACTTTATGGTAAGCTCTCGAATTGCCATTTTTGGATCTGAGAGGTTCACTTTCTCAGGTATGTCATCTTGAAGGCTGGAGTTGTAGTATATCCAGTGAAGATTGAGGAGGTACTTTATTGGGAGCCACCTAGGAGAGTGACGGAGGTACGCTGTTTCCTGTGTATGGCTGGTTATTACCAGAGGTTTGTACAAAAATTCTACCGAGTTGTAGCACCACTATTAGCCTTGAGGAAGAAGGGGCAACCCTTCCAGTGGACAGAGATATTCCAGTAGAGCATTCATGAGAAGAGGGAGAGGCTGAATTGTGCCCCCATCTTGAGACTTCCAATGCAAAGAGTAGGGTACGTAGTCATTGTGACACATCAGAGACTTGAATTAGGTGTGTCCTGATGCAGGATCGGGTAGTGATCACATATCGTTCTCAGCAGCTGAGTCAGTTCGAGCAGAACTATGCTACCCAAGACACAGAGTTAGCAGTAGTGGTCTTCGCCTTGAAGATGTGGTGGCACTATCTTATGGGAGAATGTTTTACCATGTAATCTGATAATAAGATTCTCTGTTATATCTGCTATTAGAAGGACCTGAACCTGAGACAACGACGAAGGCTTGAGTTCCACTAGGACAATGACTTTGATATAGTCTATGCTCCTGTGAAGGGGAATGTTGTTACAGATGCACTCAGCAGGAGGTCTAGTATATAGCTACTAGGTGAGGAAACGGAGAAAATGTTTGATTTACATATATCCATTATGGATATATATGGAGAAGCCTTTCTACAGTCTCTTATAGTCACTCCCACACTTCTTCAGAGAGTCAGGGAGGCACAGCATGGAGATACTGACTGCGAGACATGATGGGCCCAAATATCCACAGGACAGGCACCTGATGGATTTGTCGATGGTGGGGAGAACTTCATCTTCTTCATAGGACATACTATGGTACCCATGTCACTTTAATAGGAAGTTTTGAGGGTGTTCCACACATCCCCTTTAGCGGTAGATGAAGGAGTGTTGAAGATATATCAGGACCATAGATGATAGCACTTATGGCCAGGTATGATGAAGGCGGTATCAGAGTTTGTCTCTAGATGCCTCACTTGTCAGAAAGTGCAGGCAGAGCATCATGTAACAGCAGGCTTGGTACATCCTTTCGAGGTCCCCAAGTGGAAGTTTGATATGATATCCTTGGACCTCTAAATGGGTTTTTCCCATACATCTAGGGGACACAACTTGATTTGGGTGATCGTTGACCGATTCACCAAGTCGGCCCACTTCCTACCATTTATAGATAAGGGTTCAGTAGAGTGCCTGGGATGCCTCTATGTGTAGTAGATTGAGTGGCTACATGGAATACCTTTATCCATTGTCTCTGATCATGATCCACATATTACTTCCCGGCTATGGAAGGGGTTGTACGAATTTTTTGGGATGCTGCTTCGTCTTAGCACCACCTTCCATTCACACACAGAAGTCCAGAAATAGAGGACAATTCAGACCCTCGAGGACATGTTGTGTGATTGTGTCCTTGACTTTGGTCATATCTGGGAGGATCACTTACCTTTGGTATAGTTTTCCTAACAGTTATCACTCAACCATAGGGATGTCACCCTTCAAGGAGTTATATAGGCGACCTTGCAGATCAACCTTATGCTGGACAGACACTATAGAGTCAGCACTTGTGGGACCAGAGATGGTACGAACATCCACGGAGAATGTGCCGCTCATCCAAGAAAGATGAAGACTACACATAGTAGGTATAAGTCGTATGCTAACATGATATGAAGACCTCTAGAGTTTGAGGATGGTGACCAAACCTTTCTACGGGTCTCACCTCGATGAGGTCTACAGAGATTTGGACAAGGTATAAATTTATCTCCTAGATTCATCGGACCTTTATAGGTCCTTAGCATAGTAGGTGAGGTGGATTACTACCAATATCTTCCACCTCAGTTCCACTAGGAGCACGCCGTCTTCCACATATCTCAGCTGAGGAGATATGTGCATGACTCTACTCACATCATTGACCATGGAGAGATGGACATTGATGATGGGGAGACTTGCACGAAGGATCCAGTAGAGGTTGAGGATCAACATGAGAGGGTCCTACGTGGATAGCCGATACCTCTGTTGCGCGTTCGCTGGTAGCATGACAACCTCCAGGAGAGCAAATGGGAGCGGGAGGCTCAGATATGTTCTCAGTACCCCTTTTTGTTCCCTTAGTTCTAGTTGTCGCTAACGGGGATGTAAAGTCCTGAGGTGGGGAGATTTTAAAGACCCAGAATTTCCATATAAATGTTTTTCATAAATTCATGGGAATTTTGAATGTCTGTAAAAATTTATGGAGATTTATTCTGAGGCCCGGTGTGCTCGGAATCAATTTCTGATGTTTTGTGCATGTACGTTCAGTAAATGTAAAAGAGGGTTCTTATAACTTCTGAACCGGTGATCGTAACTGAAATATGATGGAATTGTTGAACTCATAACACCATTATTCACTTAATAAGACTTTCAATTCGATGGTAGTGAGTCGAGGATAGAAGATAGTTTTTGGGTTTTTTTAAAAAAACTAATAAAATAATGTGAGCTAAACTTCATTTTATTGAGCCACCATGTGAGTTTTGGTGGTTAAAATCATTTCATTGGAGTTGGAGGTGAGGCCACCACACCTTCACCACCCATGAGGGGTTGTGGTGGAGGGGACCACCCGAACTCAACCTCCCATGTGAGGATAAATGTGGTGGGGACCACCCGAGCTCTTAACCCCGTTAACTCCCCATTAAAGAGAAGAAAACTCTTAAGCTTCACATTAATTTAGGGGATCCTATTCACCTCCCCTAGATTTTAATTTTTCCAATCCTCCACAATTAAGGGGGATCCTACATATTTAATTAATCCATTTTGGATTAGTGCCAACTCCCTAATTAATATGTTCCAACACAGGTGAATTAATTAGGAGTACCCATTTATTTTAATTCCCCCTTTTTTGAATTTGTGAAAACAAAATTATATATTAAGTAATATATTATTTGGAACCACGAATTTACATTGGTGATTGAAGGGAAACCCCTCGACAAAGAACCTTATCCTCCAATGAAGAACTCCTCCCAACGAAAAACAAAGATTTCTGGGGATGATCCTTCTTTGACTTCTACCCCGGACACATACTGATGTGGAGAGACATCCACGAGCCGACGCAGCTTGGAATTTGAAGCGTGCAGCGGACACGACAAATGACGATTCTAATCGTCTACATTCTACAACACCGTCAACGAATGGTTAATCAATGATAGGTGGTTTATTTCTTGAAGATTTTATACCTTTTCTTACCCTCTTCAACAGCTAAAAAGGATTTGTGTGCAGACAACTTATTATTCATATGCTTTTCATGATTAGCCAAATGATACCTCCCTAAATGCGGATGGTGCGGGCCAACCTAACATGGACCAACATCCTCCGTCGAATTTCCTTCTTGTGGAATTCTTTGTCATGGCGACGTAACAACGACAAGGTGACAGAGGCGACAACAACAAAAGTCCGCACTACCTACGGCCTCTATAAACCGAACTACCCCTGCAGTGTCCCGCATCACCTATAGCCACACCCACATCGGCCCGACCTACCGGTTGCCCGTGCCATCCACGTGCTGCGGCCGCATCCGCGCCGACCCGCCCTTCCAGCCATCCAGCCTCCCGTGCCACCCACGCGCCCAGGAGAAAGCCCGTGTCGGCCCGTGATCTGCATGGCTACCTGGCCACGTGCCTAGACACCCGCGCTGGCAAGGACCTGTGTAAACCGGCTACCCGCCGAGCTGCTTGCTTGGATGGTCGTGCTGGCCGGGCCCTGGCCGAACCGGCCACCCGCCTGGCTGCGCCCGAAACGGCCACCTGTAGGCCCCCCTGTGGCCTCCCGGCCGAGCCAGCGAAACGTTAACCTTACTGCCTCCCATCCGAATAGGCGAATAGGCACCCTTACATCCTCCAGACCGAGCCACAAATTCTGGACCCCTCACGGTGCCCTGGACGAATCGGCCCGGTCACGCCCTTCGGGCCGAGCCGCGCTGAGCTGCTCCTTTGCGATGCGCCGGTCTGAACTGAACCCAAGCCCGGGTCATGCCGCCCTAACTGCCTACTGATCTGGGGCAATTGGATCGGGCCAGACACAATAAGACTGACCTGGTCAACCCAGACCGGATCGGACCGGAACCAGGCCCACTACTGACCATTTACTTCCTTTGGCCTAATCTTTGGCACCGGACGTCCGATTGGCGATCCGTCAGCGGCACTAGTGTTCATGGAGCATGAAGGTCCCTTTTAGTATAAACCAATGGAGTTTGGGGTAATGTTAAGATACTGTCAAGTGGGATCGTGCACAAATCCAACTGGGCCCCTGGGACTAATAATCTTATAACTCACAGACCGAGCATCTTATTGACTCATCGTCTATTGAATTGAGACCCCTTCTGAAAAGCATAAAATTGAGATACTTCTACGTGGGACATCATGACAGTTGCAGTATCAACCATTACCTCATGGAGTGGACACTCCCAGAGAGGAGCAAGCAGAGTACAGAGACCTAGTAGGTGGCCAAGAACTAACGACTGCTTGACCAATTAGACTAGGAGTGATTTGACTAGCCTTTTGTGGAGCTCTTGGTAGTTGGAAGCATACCCACGGTGGAGGAGTGCCTTGTAGTTGGCGGCAGACCCGCGGTACTCGATAGGAGGAGTACCTCTGCAGGCTATTAGGGGGAGCGCCTGGTAGTTGGTGGCAGACCTCTAGTGGGGAATGCCTATGTGTGAGCACGACAGACCCACAATACTTGATAGGAAGAGTACCTCAGTAGTCTAAGTCTAGTTGGAAGCACCTAGTTGTGGCGGCAGGACCATTGTATTCAATAGAGAAGGATTTTTCCAGCATCCGTGATTTTGAAAATGTAAATAAATATCCTGGTTGAGCTGAGTCAGTAACATTATTCTTTACTCATGATTGAGATGGATTAATTGGTAACATAGGTATATGTATGGGATTATACCTAAGTGAGTTTATCTAATGATTTAATTGTAGTTTATCCTTGTTGGTTTTTGTGAGACCTTGAGGTTCTCAGGGTCCCTACTGAGTATCACTATACTCACCCTTGAACGAGCTATGCTTGTAACTCGTTGTATTGATTTGTAGAAGACAGAAATCACTGACTGAGGATCAGAGTAGTAAGATTGGACTGTACCTGGAGGTGGACCTAACGATGAGTCTGTACATGGAGGAGACTGACAGATGTGGAGTGCTGAGGAGGCTATCTGTACCTACCCTTTAGGTTGGAATCCCCGGAGGACGACCCAATAGTTATTTTACCTTTTCTTCAGTTCTACTCATTTTTCAGTTGTACTTGTATTTTCCTGTTGGGATTGTATTTCCGACCCTTTTACTTTTCAGCACTCCATTGTATATATTTTTTCATATTGTTTTACTTCTATCTCATGATCTGTTGTGTATGTTTACTCTTTGTAATGGAAATGCCTTCCCAATTTTATGGATTTACGCCTTTGGTGCTAGTCGCCAGCCCTTGGCCTATGGAAGGTGGGTTTGGGGTAATAATGGCATGGGCCCCGAGGGACGGGTCGTGAAAAATTATATATACCGGTTTAGGTATTTTTTGCAATATTATCTTTTAGTATCACCCCTTAAGAAAAAATTTTAACATTTACTTAGGTAATGAATTTTTCAGTATTAAAATGTAATAATTTTACTTATATGGTGAATAATGGCTCATAAATATCAAAGAAATGTAATTTTATTCATTTTGTCATTCTAATTGTCATAATTCATGTTTTTAATTATTTTAAGAATATTTCAAAAAATATTATTTATAATAAAATATTATTAATTTCATTTTTGACACTATTAATTTAGTTTCACATTAAATATAAGATTATATAAATGGATTTAAAAAATAATCCATTCCAGAATACCATAATAAGTTATGTTGATCTATAAATGCATGGGATACTATAACTCACCCGAAAAATAAAATTCTGGGTTTTTAAAAGAATTGAAATCATTTTTAAACAAACTATACATGCACTATTCATGAGTTTTGTATTCTTTTAATGTAACTATTTCATCACTAAAAATTAAAATAAATTTACTATATAAAAATAATTTATATTTAAGATAACCATTTATAACATGAAATATGTTTTTTAATCTGTATCAGCCATGTCCAACCCATGATCATTATATTGTCCACTTTGGGCCTTGCCCACATGGTTTGTCTTTACCTAGGCTCTATCCCTCAGGCATCCCCCTAGAAAAGGCCTCAATATGGGAGAAGTATCAACCCCACCATATATATGGGTGCTTCGTGCTACTCCTCCATCGATGTGGGATTGGCATACCCCCCCCCCCCCCACTTGAAGGGAACATCATCCTCACTGGCCCATCAAATGGACACTTGATTTGATACCATTGGTAATGGTCCAGTCCATCCCATGATCATTATATTTCCTACATTGAGCCTTGCCCGAATGGTTTTTCATTCCATGGGTTGTGGCCCTCAGTCATCCCCCAGCAAAAGGCCTCATGGTGAGAGATGTATTTACGCCACCTTATAAAGTGGTTCTTCATGCTCCTCCTCCTTCGATGTGGGATTTTCTTTAACAACCATCATAACATCTTGACCTAGATGAATGCCAAAATGGTGGTCGGACCGGTCGCCACAGGACCTCAAGCACATCTCCCCATATTCCAGAGGCTGTCAACTAGCTGTGAGGGTCTATGAATAGTCAGTGTGGAGACTATACCATCGTATCAGAGTTCACTAAATTAAAATGGAAACAATGAATTTCAAAGAGTCTAATAAATGATAATGCATTGGAATAAAAATAGCGATCACTTTATAAAAATGGAAAATGAAAATTATACAGCAGATGCATGCATTCCATGGTAATTTTACAAAAATGGAAAAGAATGTAAAAAACCTCATGCTTTATATAACAATAAAAAAATTAATAAACAATGACTCAAATCCCCAAGGGTAGACTTCCAGAGCATCTCATGATTCTACTCATTCATCTTCTCAAATCTCCCAAGAACTTTCTAATAGTACAATCCTGCAAAAAAATATAATCTACTCGGGTACCCCAGTGCAATGGGAGTCCGAGTAGTGTGTGAGATATGAATCTCAGAAGGCTGGAACCACCGTTGTCTACCCCAAATGTAAACATTCAATATATAATTTAAATAGTTCCAAGAATGCATAATTAATGTAAGTAGTATAATATAACTATATACCCAAATCACTACTTCAGCACTTAGCCGGTGTCTAAACCTGTATTGTACATTTTTCATGTATACACAATAGTCATCACACATTCATTTCCATTTATCATTTATTCAAAACATGAAAAATTTCACAATTCTTGTGATCTTGCCTAAGCTCGACATCCACTGAATAAGTCACTCACCACATATGTCTCTAAAGACCATCTATGTAATCAAGGTAAAGACCTAATAATAACTAGTACGTTGGCTTTGATAATGTGTTATATTTAATTTAATCATTCATATACTATGTCTGATCTCATCCACTAAAAATAGTTATTCACTCCTAGGTCCATTCACCAATAGTTATTCACACAATTCATTAATAACTCAGAACCCTATCTTATATTCAATTCAGAATCATCATGTCACAATTATTTTCATAAACCCTTTATTCATTTCAGGTACAACCAATTTGACCCACAATCCATTGTCAATTAATGGGAGATTAACATCTTATCTTGAACCATCATGAGTATTTGGAGTGTTAGTCCTTGTATAACAACACATTGGTATTTGGAGCATCAGTCCCAGTCCCAATGAAGAACATTTGCACGAAATATGGGTGTAGAATTCAATGTATAGCACCTCGTGACTATTTGGATCATTTCCCCCTATCCCACAACCCATTTATCAATCATAAATATATATTTATCATTAGTTTAGAATTCCATATTAAACACCCCAAACCCATCCATTAATTAATTAATTAATTAATTAATCTAACCGGTTAATTAATTCAACAACTAAATGACAACATAAATATCTGGCCCAAAAATTCAACAATCAATTAACCATTCAACATCTTAATAGTTAATAACTAATTATCGATTAATTATTCCTAATTAATTATCCTGAATTTTATAACAATTATGAACTTGTCCACTTAAATAGTGTTTCTTATAGGTCATTAAAAATTAACATGAACGTCATAAGCATCTCAAGTCAAACATGCTAAAAAAGGCCCGTATATTTAGCAACCATCTCTCACAACATATCATATTTTAAAACAAATCCCCCATAAAAACATAAGTCATGGAAAATAAATGAAAATCCTAATGTATTATGGGACAAACGTCATAAAAATCAATCAATTAACAATCTTAAATTAATGCATGCAAAATAATTAATTTAAAAATTACATAATTAAATCATATATCTTTAACTAGTTCATCAATTAATTATCCATTTACCATATATCATGTAATAATTAATCGATACATTATGTATTACCACATTCCAATTTATATTCCCAACACATCAAAATATTCATTATTCTCAATATTTAGTAAATTCCATCATTTCCCAACTCACATCTTGATAATTAATTCAACAATTAATTACACTATTACTCAAGCATATCCATTCGAATAATTTAACTAATTAAAAATATTACTAAAACCAAATTATCAATACATTTTTAAAACCAACACATGATCAAGTCATCATTTATCTTACGTGGGTGACATCATTTAATAACATAAAAAGTGTAATGCATCGACAAATCATATATCAGTACCACCAAGAAGACATATGAAAATCCAAACTATTACAAGCATGATATGACATTACCACTAAAAAGTATTTTATCATTAATTAGTATTTCAATAAAACATAGCATCTCCATAATCAAGGAAACTCACATTCAGAATTAATTTAAAGAAGCTAATAGGAATTCTTAAATAAATAGATAATGATTTGGAACCCTAACTTGTGGTGGAACCAAAACAAGTAGCACTTCACCACACGTTGGCAACTAATTACCATTGGTCTATTGTTGCACACACACCACACACACACACACATATATATATATTTATATATTTACACTCATGCGTACAATGTGACAAAAATAATCAAAACAGCATAACAATTTCGGATGACCAAAACAATTGTAGCAAGGTCACACACATACCCCTAGATACCAGGGAATCAGATAAAATATATGACTGACATTTACGTGGTGAAAAAACAAATTACGAAGTAGAAACCATATCCAAAACAAGTCGGTGAAGAAAAATGAGTTAATCTGATTCACCCTTGGCATCCTCCGTTGGATTATGGATCAAAGGACCCGAAAACAACATTTTCACACCATAATAGTGGAAGAACATCAAAATCAATTATTACCCCAAAAACCTAAATTCATCCAAAAACAAATCGGGAACCATAAACACAAAAAAAAACTCCAAAGAAATGGAGGAGAGTAGGATAGAAATTCATACATAGTTGAGTATTACAAAACCAACAATTAAATTGGGTTGTAAACATTCGCAGAGGAGGAACTGAGGGGTGGGGTGGCGTCGCGTGTCATAGTTATGCCCGAAGGGGGGAACCTGTCAAACCTGCTTCAAGGAATCCACTCGGGGGGTTGCGCAGTGTTAGAGGTTACACCGTATGGATGAGGTGGTTCGGTCGAGGCAGATCTAGACCTGTGAAAGGATATTCATAGGAGAGTTCTTGCACACAATGATATAGTTCATCTCAGGGGGTCATGAGCTATAGTAGAAGCTTCATGGTGATGTCGTGGTGCTGCAGGTGGTTCAGTCGAGGGAGAAGATCATGCCGTAAGAAAATTATATGGTCATATAAGAGGGGAGCGGCCATATGGTTCATGTGGAAAGGAGGAATAATATGGGGTCCATGCCTCCTTATGCATGGGAAGGAAAATGGATGGTCCTCTACCATATTTTATTCTTTTTATTAACCTAAAAAATAAATAAAATACCCTTAATTAAATTGCATTTAATTTATTCGAAAAACAATTATGATAATAACAAAAGCTATTGTTATAACCAACCCTTTCCACATTTATTCCTTTCCAAACAAAACCCCCAAAATTTAGTATTACTATTATTAATATTAATTATAAAACAACCATAATAAGTTAATAATAACTAATATAACAATAATAATAGGCATAATAATAATAATAAATCATTAATACTATTTCAATAAACCATCATGTATTAAAAACCTAACTCCAAATTAACACTTCTTTAAAGAAAATTTAACACCCTATGATTTCATATGACGTTATTTCTTTAAAGTAATTTAACAACTTGCGCTACACACAACCCCGAGTTTGAGTGCACAATGACATACAAAACTAGCTGTTCAAAAGCAGTTATAAATAGTATTATCGGCATTTTGATTTTTTTATATTCTATATAAATTTTTAGATCCATATTATGTGTTTCATAGACATAATGTAAGAACAAACTCAATTTTTTGCAGATAAATGGTGTATTTTTCAGAAAATGCAATTCTACCATCTTTTAATAAAGAAATTTTTTTTAATCCAATATTTGACAGTTTTATATATTCAATTTGACAAAATAAACTTCTTCTTTATAATCGGGACATAAAGAAATTAGTTTTGATAAATATTTTTGTGTTTTTCTGATATCATTCATATTTGTATGAATAGTTAAAAATACTACATTTTAATTGAAAACAACTTTTTTTAATAAAAATAATTTATTGTGTTAAATTATTCATTTTAATGGTTTGGAAGTATAATTAATTATATATTTATCATTAAATACAATGTTGGTCATTATATGAAATTTTACATTTAAATTTGACATAAACACATGTCAATATTTTGATAGTTTTTTCTTCTTAAAAACCTGCTTTTTGGTTTTGAAAATGGAAATTAATTTTATTTTAATAAATGAAACTTCTATGATTTTAATTTGTTAAAATAGAATTTATTTTTCAATTCAGAATATCAAATTTATCCAAGAGAAAAATTTTGGTATTTTTCGTAAGACTTTAAATTTTTGATTAATAGTGAAAAACACTGCGTATATTGTTTAAAAATGATTTATTATTTAAGTAATTTGTGATTTTATATTAACTTATTTATGGTAAAAATAGATATTTAATACCTATATATGTTGAATTTAATTCATTGGAGTCATTTTATAATATATTATGATATATTCAATTTTAATGAACTTTTTGTCATTTTTTACCCACCTTCTAGGAATATTTGAATCATTCTCATAAAACATAATTTTACGACTTATGTGAGTTGAATTTCAAAACTTCAAGAGACACGGTTAATACCCAAAATTAATATTTAGTTCAATAAGATGAAAATAATTTTCAATGAATAGTAATTTTTGACTATTATTTACCACGATTAAAAGTAAATAGGGTAATTAATGGTAAAAATATTATAATTACCCTAACAAATGTACTAATTATATTGAATAAGATTAATTCTTCCCAAAAATACATTAAGAATAAAATATTATCCTTTAGGTTCTTTTTGATTGGATAGAGATATTTATTATTTTTTTATTTATAGAAGAGTTAAAAGTGTTAAATTTAATCTTTATTAACTAAACCATTTTTAATATAGGGATATACATAATATATATTCGACTATAAATATCCATTATAAAGATAAATATATTTCTTTCAAAATATGATTTTATTTATAATTATTGGAGATTATATTATTTTTATTATTTATGAATAAATGATGATGTCGTAATTACCTTCTTAATGAAATATTAAAATAGTTTATATTATAAATATTAAAATAAATATAATTTAAATGTTTTGATGCCATCATAAAATTTTATAGGTGAATAGGACATGTTAGTGTTTATTAGATAAATTTTTTTTTCGAAGTGATAAGGTTGTTATGACTTTCATAGAAACAAAATTCCAAATAGTGTCAAAATTGAAATAATTTGTTTTTTAAAACAAATTATATACTAATTGTTGATATAATATTCAAAAAAATATATGGTTCATAAAAAGAAATGAAATAATATTATATATGTGATTAATGAACCACTTAGGTTCTCTTGGAATATTAGAGTATGTTTATTAACAAAATAGTGTAAGAATACAAGAAGTCATGGTAAAATTTAAACTATTTAACATAGAGTTAAATATAAAATATAAGGTCAAAATGGTAACCTATACATGTCTAAAACCTATTTTTTGATACGATGTAAACAAATAACCACTTATGGATCTAAATAAATTCATTTGGGGCCATTATAAACCGAATATGGTTGTATAATAAATTTATACTTTTATCTTTTCCTAAAGTGACCATCACCACTCTAAAAAAACGGCGCCTGCCCTTCTCTCAAAATCACACCTCCAATGCCATTTGGATCTTCCACACCCTGACCAAATATCTTATCAACTACCCTTCTTTGATCCCAGAGGCCTTATTTTCATCAGAAAGCTAAGCTATTGTGCCTTTTTTGTCAAATCAAAAGGAAGAAGCCGACGAAGAGGTAAATATTTCATCACAACATTAATGTTCTTTTCGTCTTCCACTTCCACATTCTTTGTTGTTTCCAATACAAAATAATAAATATAGTTTCTTATACATACTCTAATTTTATTATAAAAATTTTACAACCATATTCATTATTCTATCTATCATATGAATGACTTCATCACCATTAGTACGTACGTACGACTTACCATTTCCATGTCTTAGTGTAGTAGTTACTCAATAAATTATTATTTGGATGGGTATAATAATGATTATAAATGATTTAAGTAATAAATATGACATGTTAATGATTTTTTATATATGGTATATCAACCAATTATATTCGATTTCACCATTAATATAATGATATTTTCGCTCATGGGTGTATACGGATTACCGTCTCCACGAATGTGATGAGACTCATTCCCCATCATAATAATTCTAGAATAATTTTAATTTGATGATTAAAATAATGTTTAAGAACATAATAATATTATGGATATGAATGAAATACATCCAATCCGTAAAAAAATGCCTTACGTAACCATGCATATAATGGAAAATGCATCAGTTAACCCATGAAACGACGATACTACTGAAATATTATTAACAAAGCAATATTATAGAATCATATATGATATATTATTTAAGTATATTGTTATTGTATAATTTAATAACAGTGTTTTCACTATTATACAGTCTCTTGACATACCATCAACTATGGAAAATTAAAAGGAAATGGTAAAATTTCACAATCCCTTTATTATTCAAGGTTGTTAATATGTAAGTATCTATTGGGACCTCTTTATCATCCACATCCATGTTTCATTAACATGTATTTCAAAACATTTTTACTATTTATTAAATAATGGGTTAATGTATTTTATACCCTTGGTTTCATATTTATAAAATGTTTTCGAAGGTAATCTTTAAAGGTTTTATGGGAGGGTCTATTTAAATAGAGCATTATTTTAAATGTTATAAAAATATATCTCTAAAAAAAATTAATGTCCATGTTTTCAAAATTATTTTAGGGATTTATTTAAATGGACATGAATTTTTTAAAATGATTGTTATTTTAAAAAGATTAAATGTGGTATGGGACAATTTGATTCAAAAATATCAATTAAATGACATCATTTATAAATATGTGATTTTTAGATGATTTCACAAATGGAATATTTTTTTTCAAAGATATTTATTGATCATTTTCAACTATGTCAACATAATTTAGTTAATATTATACTTTTTCGAAGTTGATTTATTATGATAAAAATATTCTATATTGTACTGACGGTTTTGTGATATCATTGACTGTGGATTTGTTATTTTTATACCATTCACGATTTATGGTTAATGTATTTATGTTTCTTATGCTAGTTTTAAGATGAATGTTTGAGGTTTTGTTTCAATATTTTCATATGATAAATGTATTGGACTTTGTAAGTGACATGTGGATCCTGAAATAGCTCCTTGATGCATCGGTTGGCCTCATGAGACAAACTAGTGTCTTGGAACAAGGCCATGACGATATCTTATTTGTAGTCTTGGAAGGAGGCCTTGAATATCTGGTTATGTCGTCTGGCATTATGAATTCCATCATTATAAAATTGACTAATGATATTAAATGTGATGACTTGACTAGTAGAATATCTATGTGAATAAGTAAATGGGATTATTTGATTTATCTTTTCAATATTATGATGATGTTTAAGTTTAAAAGGATTGTGTTTTAGTCGTATACAGTGTCTTAAATGTTTAGTCTCCTTTATGAATGGTTATGCTATATATTTATCCTAATTAAGCATCTGAGCTCACCTCTTTCTTATGTTTTATATTCACATGATTTGAAGATGTGTTTTTGATTGATAAGCAGGGTAAAGAGAGAGGATTAATGGCATTCTCAAAGGATAATTTTAGTTGGGTTTAATAATCTTACGTTTATTTTAATGTTCATGTATGTAATATATTTTTAAAGACTACTAAACTGAATGGTCCTTCAGGACATGATTACATATAATCATGCTAATGTATTAAAATAATGAAACGAATCTGGGCTTCTGGGGTCGGGGTATTACAGTTAGTATCGGAGTAAGTTTACCAGCAACATTAGAAATATATTTAGATAAACTCTAATTAGAGAACATTGCCCTAAGATAGACTTTGAGGATTACCATAGAAAAACATCCTAAAATTTTGGTAATGTGGAGATTTTGTGTATTTTCAAAGCAATGCATCCATGTCTAGATATGAAAAGGTAGAGGCGGCTCTGGAACAGATGTACCTAAGAGTGAAAACTATGACAAGGAGTTTCGAGCTTGACCTGGGTTATCCTGGTACATGACAATGGGCCTTGATCCACTCTTGTTTACGACACACCCGGAAGATACGATTAGGATAATTCAAATTTTCGTTACAATCCAGTATAAATGATTTAAGTGTAAATATTTCAAAAAGAAAACATTTTATTATGATTATAGTTCATATGAATAGTTTTTTAAATTTACATTAGGTATTTTATAAGTTTGGAAATATGCATTGAAATTCATAAAAGTAACCTACTGTGTGCCATTGTTTATAATTGGTTCCCAGTAGATGGAATGGGAAATCCATCAATACGCATGATCCAAAGATTAAGAAGGATCGTATCTTTCATTTTATTAAATAATAATTTAAATGGGAAATAGTCTCTCACTTATTCTGATAATATGAATAAATATTTTTATGTATTAATAAGATAAGTAAAAAAATTTCTAAGTCCTATGGATTTTAAGGGAAGCAAGAGATGAAAAGGATGGAAGAATGAAATATTGATAAATGGAAGATGGGAATGAATGATTTTCACATATGTGTTAACTATGGAAATAATCCCCTTGTTAAATTCTTGGAAGGACTAATAGTTTGTTATAAGTGTGGAAAAGAAGTACACCATGTATGTGACTTTAAGGGTAAGAAAAAGGCTTCAAATTTACAATGCTTCATCTACAAGGGGTTGGGACACTACGCCAATCACATTCCAAATCATCATAGTATACCCCAAAGGCTTCTATTAGATAATAATCAAGTTATGATACTATCGAAGATGAAGATGAATATTTAGAGTTCTTATGATGTTACTAAAATTTTGGGTCATTTGAGTATTGTATTATTGATGTACATGTTATAAGAATTATAGAGTAAATATGGATTGTACTACAGTAATATTTCATTAAGGAATTGATATTTTTTTTATCCATAAAAAGTGACTCAATAGCTGGTTAATTTTTTTTGAAAATATATGGTTCAGAGAATGATTAACCATAATATGGTTCTAATACTGAGGTAGTGATTACGTAAAAATATAAGATTGATTTGGATAAATTATATTGGATATTCATGACTACATTGAAACTAATTAATGATTTGTATATTCCATCATTGTTGGAGTTTACAACATTTTTGGATAAAAGGATTATATCCATTATTCTATAAAGAATAAGGGAGAATGAATGTAATCAATAAGGTTTTATGGTAATTCAGGGTTTTACGGTCTTTTAAAAGCATACATGATAAAGGTATTCACACGTTATTACGTGGAAAAAAGAACCCTTATTCTGTATACATTCCTTATCAGTTTTGGACTGTGAGATTGGACACAAGTAATTAAATAAATATAAAGGTCTCAATCAATTAAGATTGGCATTGGATACTATTTCTAAGTTTAAATCCTTTCATGAGATTTTTTTTTTGGATTTTCATAAGAAGCATAACCCGGAGGTCAGGCAACAACCCATTGCGTCCGATAAGGATGTGAGACTTGACCAAAAAACTGATGGGAGACAACAGTGGATCACCTACGATTGGAATATGTGATTTCCTAGTTTTTATAGTGTAGTTTTTTAAATAGTATAACAAATGGATTATAAATTCATTATTTTTGGAACCCTATATGATCAGGATAAATAGAATATTTTTGAATTCAATTATCTTTTTGTGTGAAAGATGAGATTGTGGTATGAATTAGTTGAAGGAAGAAAATATAATTGTCATGTATATTTTTGTACTCTTATTATATCAATAAAATATTTCTTAAAATTTAGGGATGGGTATTAATAAAAATAATGTATTATCCTAATAACTTCTGTTTTGTTGAACTGATGATATTTTAAATCATTATAGATTGATGACATTGGGGACCTCAATTTTACACTTGTTTGAGATTGATGACCTCAATCGCTACCTATTAATACTTATGTTTTTTCTCTAATTAGGTGTCTCTAAATACCATCAATGTTCTCTTAATCAAGATCATAATTTAGTGGTGGTGTTTTTATTTCCCTTTCAATCTGATTAAGACTAAATTTTATTAACCCAATATCCGATATGGGTTTTCCACAAAGGTATTTTTCAATTTTTAACCATGAATTTTCAAAAAACAATTTCAAATTGTAAGGATGAAGTTTCTTGAAGGATGGGAGAATTTAATAGCCCATGATTTCACAGTAAACTATTTTTCAATGTAATTTAATAACTTGCGCTACATGAAACACCGAGTTTGAGCGCAACATGACTTACCAAACAAGCTGTTCAAAAGCGGTTATGAATAGTATTATCAGCATTTGGAATTTTATATATTACATATAAATTTAATCATCTATATTATGTGTTTCATAGACATAATATAAGATGAAATTCATTTTTTTCAGATATTGGACGTATTTTTCAGAAAATGAAATTTCACCAACTTTAAATGGTGAACCATTATTAAATCCAATATTTTACACTTTTTAAATTAAATTTGAAAAAATAAACTTCTTTTTTAGAGTTGGGACATAAAAAAAAATTTTGATAAATTTTTGGTATTTTACTCATAACTTTCATATTTGGGTGAGTAGTCAAAAATACTAAATTTTTATTGAAAAAAGAATTTTTAATCAAAATAATTTATAGTGGTCAATTATACATTTTTATTTTTATAAACTATAATTATATTATATTATTATCATTTAATATAATGTTGGTCATTAAAATTAATTTCACATTTAAATTTGACACAAACACATGTCAATCTTTTGATTGTTTTTTCTTTTTAAAAACCTGATTTTCGGATTTGAGAACAGGAATTTATTTTAAACTAATAAATGAAACTTTTATGTATTGAAATTGGTAAAATATAATTCATTTTTAAATTTGGAATATCAAAATGGGATTTGGGTGAATTTTTGTAATTTTCTTGAAAACATTCAATTTTTTATGAATACTGAAAAACCATGCATTGTTATTTAAAACAGACTTTTTATTTAAGAAATTTGTTATTTTATTTTAAATTATACTAGGAAAAAAATATATAAAACATATATAAGTTCAATTTAATTCATTTAAGTCATTTTATAATAAGTTTAGATATATATAATTTTATTGAACTTTTTATAGTCTTTTACCCACCTTCTATGAGAATTTGAAAATTTGCATAAAACATAATTTGACCACTTCTATGAGTTGAATTTCAAAACTCCGAGAGACATATATAACATTAGTAAGTAAAATTTGCTTCAAAAAGTTGAAAATAATTTTTTTAATTGTAATTTTTGACATTTATTTACCACGATTAAAAGTAAATACAGTAATTAAGGGTGAAAATGATATTATGATTACCCTAACACATGTCCCAATTATATTGATTAATTTTAATCTGACCCAGAACAACAATCAGTATAAAATATGATCCTTTAGGTCCACTTGGATTAGATTTGGACATTTATTATTATTTTATTTAAAGAACAGTTAAAAATATTAAAATCAATGTTTATTAACTAAACTATTTTTAATATAAGGTTATAATGAAGATAAATTTGACGATAAATATGGTTTTGAAATATAAAAAATTCCTATATAATGGTATTTTATTTATTAATTTTTGAAATTAAATAATAAAATTTATTTATGGCACAATGATGATGTAGTAATTACCTTTTTAATGAAATATTAAAATATTTTATATTATAACTATTAAAATAAACAGAATTTAAACATTTTTAGGCCATCCAAGAAATATATAGGTTGTCATTACATGTTAGGGTTTATTAGATAAATATTTGATAACTGATAAGTTTTTTATGACTTTCATAAAAACCAAATACCTAATAGTGTCAAAATTGACATAAATTAATTTTTAAAACAAATACTATATTATTGGTTGATATAATATTCCTAAAAATTTAAGGTTTGGCCAAGGGGATTAAATAATATTATATATGCCATTATTGAACCACTTGAGGTTCCCTTGTAATATTACAGTATCTTTATTAACCATATAGTGTAATAATACAAGAAGACATGGTAAAAGTTAAACTATTTAATTAAGAGTTAAATCTAATAGATAAGGATAAAATGGTAACCTAAACTTGTCTAAAACCAATTTGTTGAGAGTATATTTACCCATAACCACCTAAGACTAGAAATAAATTCATTCTGAACCATTATTAACTGAATATGATTGTATAATAAGTTAACACTTTATTCATTTCCTAAAGAGACCCACACCATTCTTATAAAAAGTTACTTCCCCTTCTCTCAAAATCACACCCCCGAAGCCATTTGGATCAGATAAACCCTACCCAAATATCCTCCTAACTACCCTTAATTAATTCTAGAAGCCTTCCTTTGGTCATAAATCCATCATATGGATCACTTTTGATAATATCAAGAGGAAGAGCTCGAAGATGAGGTAAATATTTCATCACCTCTTTCATGTTCATTTCTTCTTCCAATTCCTCTTTCATTGTTGTTTCCATTATAAAATAATATCTCATGTATATTCTATATATTGGGATTTTATTCAGAAAATGATACAACCATATTCATTATTCTATCCATTATATTAAGGATAAAGTCACTATACATGTGTACGTAAGGCTTACCGTCTCCACGTCGTGGTGTAGTCGTTATTCGATAAACTATTATTTGGACGGTTATAATAATGAGTATAACAGATATTAATAATAAATTTAACATTTTAATTATTCTGTATATATGATATACCGTCCAATTACATACAATTTCACCATCAATATAATGATATTCTCGCTCATGTGTATGTAACGCCCGACCCTAGTTACCCAGAGTTAGTGCATTATTATATAATGTTGACATCATCACAAAAGATCAAGTCTTGAAAGACCGATTAGTTTAGTAGAATTGGAAACCCTAGATACATTCATATGTCTTAAATTATATGATAAATTGAAAAACTAAAACAACATAGTCTCCCTATTCCACACTCATATCCCCTCAGTCTATCCCTGCAGGTCAGTCATAAAATACTTCTTCAAAACCTGGGAAAAATAAATTATAGAAAGGTGTGAGCTCAGATGCTCAGTATGGATAACAACATAGTGTAAACTTTAATAAATAAGAATAAAAATTTAAGGCAATGTATAACTAAAACAAAAATCCTTTTAAAATTGAACATCAGCATAATATGGAAGAAATAAAATGAAATTATGTCATTTACTTATCCACATGGATATTCTACTAGTTGAATAATCTTATGAAATATCAATAACCACTTTCATGATGATGGAATGCATAATTCTATACTATCAAAACCACATATTCAAGGCCTTGTGCCAAGAATACAAATAATATTTTGGCAAGGCCTTGTGCCAAGACACTAGTTTGTCTCATAAGACCTAAAATTGGATTGAAGAGCTATAGCGGGCTCCACCCATCACTTTCTAAGTCCAATGCATTCCTCATCTGAAAAGGATTTAAACATAATATAAACATTCGTATTAAAACTAGAATACGAAATGTCAATACTTTCTCTATAAACCATGAATGGTATAAAAATATCACATTCACAGTCAAACATATCACAAAACCTTCAATACAATATAGATGTTTTGTATAATAATAAATCAACTTCAAATTAGCTTAAAATCCATCAAAGGATGTTGACATTGATGAAATCGAAAATATTTGGGAGAAATATCACTTCTTTGAAATCATTTAAAACTCACATTATTGTAAAAGAAAACATTTACTTTGAAAATATTCATATAAGATTGTTAGGGAAGCATCAAAGATTTTATAATGGAAGAAAATAGCCCTACCTGCTGTATATGTTAAAAAAGACATTCTTACCTAAATTTTGTCGAAAAGGATAAGGACCTAGTTTGTAAAAATGATGGAAATATTCCATTATAAAAATCTTATAAAAAGTCAAACAAGGGTATAAATGAATTTAACCCATATTCTATAAAATAGTAATAATGTTTCGAAATATATTTTTAAGAAACAAGGATGTGGATGATAAATAGGTCCATGTATATACTTACGTAAAGACAACCTCAGATAATAAAGATATTGTGAAATTAAACTATACCTTGTAATTCTCTTTGGTCGAGTGTAGGTTATACTCTTTTATAATTTTGAAATAATTTTTATTAAATTTTACAAGAATCATATACATTAATATGATATAATATATGATCTTCTAACATTTCTTTGTTAATAAAATCCTAGTATTATCGTTGTTTCGGATGTTTAATGGATTTGTATTCCATTATATTCTTTGTTATGTCTGTAAAATTTTTTATGGATGGGATGTATCATATTCATATCCAGAATTATATAAGGTATTCAAAAAATATTTGTAATCATCTAATGAAAAATAGACATGAATGGAAATTATGGGGAATGAATCTCATCGCATTCGTGGAGACGTTAATCCGTACGTATGCATGAGTGAAAATATCATTATTTTGATATTAAAATAATATATAATTGGATCGTATATCATATATAAAGAATCACTATCATGTTATATTTATTATTTATATCAATTATACATCATTTTTATACCCATCCAATTAATAATGTATTGAATAACAATTACACCATGACGTGTAGTCGGTAAGCCGTACAAACGCACGTATGGTGACATGTCATTCAAAGGATTGATGGAATAATGACTTTGGTTATAAAATGATTATTATAACATCATAGTATATAGAAGATACTGTAGTTATTATTTTATAAAGGAAACAACAATGAAAAAGGATGTGGAAGAAGAATGTAACTTGAAAGAGGTGGTGAGATATTTACCTATTTTCGGGTGCTTCCTTTTGATTTGATAAAAATAACTCCATGGGATGTCTTTATGACCAAATGAATCCATCTCTGATGAAGGGAGGATAGTCAATAGTGTATTTGGGGAGAGTATGGCCAATAAAAATGGCATTGAAGGTGTGAATTAATTATAAGGGGAGTGCCTTTTTATAAGAGGGGTGAGAGGAACCTTAAGAAAATCTAGGAATATTATTTTATAATAAAATAATTTTCGGATTATAATGGCTTAAAAATGTATTATTTATAGGATATGGTGGTTTCCATCAAAAACCACCAAACCAATAGGTTTTAGACAGGTTTGGGTTACTATATTAACTTTATCTTTTAGATTTAACTCTTAGTTAAATAGTTTGACATTTACCATGTCTCTTTGTATTTTTATATTATATGTTTAGTAAACAAACTATATACTTCAAAATGAATCCCAAGTGGTTCATTAATGATACTCCCATCATTATATAAGTCCTTTTTCGGAACATTATATTTTTAGGAATAGAATATCGATTAATAATATAATATTTGTTTTAAAAACTCATTTATGTCAATTTTGACACTATTTGGTATTTTGTTTTTTTCTAAATTTATAGAAGCATAATTATGTCGAATAAAATTCATCTAACCAACCCTAATATGTCATATTAACCTATAAAATTACTTCAATTCATAAAAAGACTCAAATAAAATTTATTTGGATATTTATAATGTCAATTATTTTAATATTTTATTAATTATGTAATTACTGAATCATCATTGTGTCATAAATAATTATATTATTTAATGTCTAAAAAATAGAAACAAAATACCATTATATAGGAAATTCTTTATCTTTCCAATTAATATTTATAGTCAAATTTATCTAATTTATTACCCTATATTAAAAATGATTTTGTTATTAAACATTGATTTTAACTCTTTTAACTCTTCTTTAAATAAAATAATTATAACTATCCTAATCTAATCCAAGTGGACCAAAAAGATTAATATTTTATTCATAAGGTAGTTTTTGGTTGATTTATACTTATCCAATAGAATTAGGACATGTGTTATGGTAATTATAATATGATTTTACCCTTAATTACCCTATTTACTTTTAACTGTGGTAAATAAAAGTAAAAAGTTACTATTCACCAAAAATCATTTTCGTCGTATTAAACCACATTTATCTTACTAATATGAACTGTGTCTCTCGGATTTTTGAAATTATACTAACATTAACGGTAAAATTATGTTTTATTTGAATTTGAAAATTCACCTAGGAGGTGGGTAAAATATGGTGAAAAGATCAATAAAAGGTTGTATATCTAACATTGTTATATACTGACTCCAATGAATTACATTGAACATATATTCGTATTTTGTATCTATTTTGACCTAAAATAAATTTAAATAAAAAAATAATTTTTTAAATAATAATTCTGTTTTAAATAATAACTCAATGTTTTTTCACTATTCATCAAAAATTGGATGTTTTCCGGAAAATACCAAAAACTCGCCCTAAGCTAATTTCAATATTATGAATCCAAAAATGATGTCCATTTTGAAATTTTAAATTTTTAAATTTCAAAAAGAGGGTATTACTATTCATAACGGCTAGTTTGATTGGTTGTGGTGTGTTAGAACTCGAATTTACATACAACAAACGCTACTGTATTATTCAAAGAGAAGCGTAATGTGGAAGCTTTGGGTGTTACATTCTCCCCTCCATCAAATAATTTCACCCTTGAAATTTCTAGAATATTACATCACAAAAATTATCGGTTGGTTCTTCATCATATGTTCCTCGGGATCGCACGTTGCCTCTTCCACCATATGGTTTCTCCATAGAACTTTCACCAGACAAGTCGTCCGGTTTCTCAGCACTTGTTCTCTTGTATCAAGAATATTGACATGCTCTTCGCAATATGATAGATCGAGTTAGAGTTCTAATTCCTCATAGGTGAGTACATGTGTTGGGTCAGGCATGTATTTTCACAATATTGATACGTGGAACACATCGTGAACTTTGGGTAGACTTGGCAGCATTTCCAACCCATAAGCTACAGTGCCAATTCATTCTAGAATTTTGGAAGGTCCAATGTACCTAGGAGTCAATTTTACCTTCTAACTGAAACATATAACACCCTTCCATCGAGATACCATCAAGAAAACATGATCTCCTACCTGAAATTCCAAATCCTTCCTTTGATTATCTGCATAGATATTCTGCCTACTTTGATCTACTTTGATGTGGGTATGGATTACCATCACCTTATCATAGTTTCCTCCACATGTTCTGGGCCTACGAGCTTTCATTCACAAAAATCATCCCAAAAAGTTGGTCTGCAACATCTCATTCCGTATAACGCTTCATAAGGTGCAATCTGAATACTTGAATGGAAACTATTGTTATAGGAAAATTATACCAGAGGTAAATATTGATCCCACATACCTTGAAAGTCAAGTGATCATGATCTCAACATGTCTTATATGGTTTGAATAGTCTATTCTGATTGTCCATCAGTTTGAGGGTGGTTGGCAGTGCTCAAACGATGTTCAGTATCCTAGGATTTCTGAAGACATTTCCAGAATCATGATGTAAAATTTGGATCTTGATCAGAAACAATCGATAGGGGTACTCCATGAAGTCTCACAACTTCATTAATATACAGTCTTTCAATACATTGAAGTGGTAAATCTTCTCTTATAGAAAAAAAATGTGATGACATGGAAGGATGATCAACAATGACCCATATTGAATTGTTCCATCTAGGAGTATTTGATAGTCCCATGACTAAGTCCATCGAAGTATTATCCCATTTCCAATCAGGTATAGGAAGAGGTTTCAAGACTCCTCATGGCTGTTGCCTTCTAGCTTTCACTTGTTGACAAACCATACATCTTGAAAAAAAATCAGCAATCTCCCTCTTCATGTTGTCCCACAAAAAAAGTTCCTTCAAATATTTATACATTTTGGTTCTCCCAGGGTGTATAGAGAAATTTGAACTATGAGAATCATCCAAAAATTCCCTTTTTTGATCAGGTATATCAGGAACACAAAGTCTCTTCCCAAATTTTAAAATTCCATCTTCATACACAAAGTCACTCAATATCCCATCCTTCACAGCTTTAATCATCTTTTGAAACTCTTCATTACCAGTCTGAGAACTCTTTATCCTTTCTCATAAAGATGGGTTGGAAACAATTTGAAAAGGTACTTATGCTTCACCTTCCATGGTGATTCTCATAGCCATCTTTACTAGATCAATGTATATAGGATCCTTCTCAACTATCATCTTGTTCAAAACACCATGATCCTTTCTACTCAAATCATCTTCCACCTTATTTTCCTTCCCTGGGTGGTAGTGTATAGTGAAACAATAATCCTTCAGTACTTCAAGCCATCGCTTTTGCCTCATGTTGAGTTTTTTTGTGAGAAAATATACTTCAAACTCTTGTGATCAATATATATCTAAAAATTTTCACCATAGAGATATTGTCTCCAAATCTTAAAAGAAAATATTATAATAGATAAATAAATATCATGAGTAGGATAGTTTTTCTCATGAATTTTTAGCAATCGTGATGTATAGGCAATAACCCTATCATTCTGCATAAGGACACAACCATGTCCTTTCTTTGAAGCATCATTATAAATAACAAACCCATCATTCATTGATAGTAGAGTCAAAATAGAAGAATTGATTACTCTTCTCATCAATTCATCAAAACATTATTCACACTCTTTTGTACAGAAAAATTTAAACCCTTTTCATCTGACCTCTATTAATGGGTAAGCCAACCGGGGAAAATTTTGGATGACACGTCGATAATAACCTTTTAAACCAATAAAACTGCATACCTCAGTTATACTCGTCAGTGATGTCCATTCTTGGATTGCCTTGGTATTATAAGGATCAATAGAGATTCCATCCTTGGAGACAATATGGACAAGAAAAGAAATCTCATGAAGCCAAAATTCACACTTGCTAAACATCCCATATAATTATTGTCTTCTAAGAGTCTTGAGGATAATGCGCAAGTGATTTTCATGATCTTCATAGCTTTTGGAGTATACCAATATAACATTGATAAATACCACTACATATTCATCAAGATATTCCTTGAAAAATCTATTCATTATATCCATGAATACAGAGGGTGCATTAGTTATCCCAAAAGACATTATTGTAAACTCGTAATTCCCGTACCTGGTTCAAAATGCTGTCTTTAGAATGTCTTCCTTCTTCATGACCAACTGATAGTATCCAGGTCGAAGTTCAATCATTGAAAAGTATTGAGCTCCATGTAGTTGGTCAAATAAATCATCAATGCGAGGTAGGGGATAAATGTTAATTATTTTTATATCAAAGACCTCCCTGTAGTCGATGCACAACCTCATAGATTCATCATTATTCTTAACAAAAAGGACATGGCCTCCCCATGGAGAAACACTTGGGTGAATAAATCCCTTATTACTCAATTCCTCTATTTGTTTCTTTAGTTCCACTAATTACACAGTGGTCATTATATAAGGGGGCTTTGATATGGGCCTTGAACCAGGAAGTAAATCAATGGAAAACTGAATTTCTCATTCTGGAGGATTTCCAGGTAAATCTTCTTGAAACACATCAACATATTCTTTCACAATAGGTACATCCTCTATTTGAACATTACTTTCCTCACCCACAGTTATTTCATTCTCTTCCTCCCCAATAATTGAATTTAGTTGTGCTATTGGGGTGGATCTAAATAATAATTATGAGGTGACGATTCTTCTCTAATAATAAGGTGTTCTTTATCATCTTCATCAAAAATAGTAACCTCATTCATCTTACAATAAATTTTCGAATCATTGTCTAAAAGAGAATCCATACCGTGGATTATATCAAATTAAATCATGGGTATGAGGATGAGATCAATAGATAAAGAACATTAAATGATATAATGGGAACTTATTCACAAAACATTGTTGCAATGATACTTCCCTTAAGAGTTTTGACTGAAAACTAAATTATTAAATCAAATTGGAATATATAATTTTCTTATCAAACAGGGAATATATGAAATAATGTGATGATCCAGAATAAAAAATTCATTTCTTAAACTGGAAGAAACTATTAAATTACCTACCACCACATCTTTTTCAGTTTAATCCTCAGTAGTAGTGATAACATAAGCATGGCCTTCATCCCTTGGCCTTTTCTGAGGTATTTTCCCCTGACACTTTGGAAATTTATTTGAATAATTCCCCCTTTCTCTACAATTGTAGCATTCAACATTTATATCCTTTTTCTTCCCCTTGCAATCACGAACTTGGTGTCATTTTTTACCACACTAGTAACATACTCCCATTCCCTTCAGGAAAGTACCATGGGGTTTTCTTCCACATTAACTGCCATATGTATATTTAACTTTTCTAATATTCCCCTAATTTCCATTTCTAGATTTCTCGGTAGATCTCTTCTTCTCTTTCTCTACTATAAAGTATTAATACATAGAGAATTCTTTTTCTGTCTTGATAGAACATTAGGAAATATCATCATAAAATGAGAAGGATTTAGAGACCAACTCTCAACAGAGAAATAATTTTAACCGATAAAAGAAAATATAAATATTATTTCTTGGGTTACGTATATAATCTATTGCATGCCTCGATAACCTTTTAAAGGTAGCTTCAGACATTGCGAAAATCTCATCCTCCTTTTTCCTCAGACTTAGAAATTTCTGTTCCATATCTGCTCGATGGTCATGAGGAAAATATTTTTCTAATAAAATCCCTTTAAACTCCCTCCATTCCATATTTGATAATTCATTACCCTCCTTTGTGTTTTGAATCAATTACCCCAATTTATCAGCATCTCTAGTGCGGTGGTAAACTACCATGATAACGTTTTCCCTTTCACTACTCCCCAAGGTATGGAATATTTCCTCTAAGGAGTTTATCCATTTCTTAGCCAATAATGGATTTATACTCCCATTGAATGTTGGCGGTTGTTACCTCATGAAGTGGTATAACATTTATCCTCCATGTTGTTGATCAAGGTGATCCATACGGGTAAGGTTATTGTTCATAACCTGAATGAGTTGACCCAGTATAGTGATAAGATGATCAGTAGCAGTTGTATCACCAGCTCCACAATAATGATCTTGAGCATGAGGGAAATACCTACATGGAGTGAATTTATTGATACGCTTTCCATTCCTTCCACTATGATCCATTTCTAAACAATGGAATAAACTATATTAGTTTATAAATCAAAATACATAATTACAAACTTGAAAACAACTTAACATAAACTAAATTGTATGTTGATATAATCTATAATCATTAAAAAATCATTGAGGAAGTATATACTCAAAAACCCTTCATAATGGTTTGTAACACCCCAAGATTTCATAGTGTGTTATTTCTTCAAAATAATTCAATAACTTGCACTACACGAAACAACGAGTTCAACCACACCATGAATTACAAAAAAATCCATTAAAAGAGGTCATGAATAGAATTAAATTCATTTTAAACTTTATATAATACTTATAATTTTAGAATCCATATTATGAGATTCTTAGTCATAATGCAAGAACAGATTCATTTTCAGTATTGCACTTTTATCATCATTTAATAGTGAAACCTATTTAAATACAATATTTTAAACTTTTTGACTAAATGGGGACATCAAAAAATTTAAAATGAAACATCCCAATCTTACACGGTACGCTTTCCTTTGAATAAAACAGTAGTGTGTGTTGTACGCAACCTTGAGTTTTAACACACACCACAACCAATCAAACTAGCCATTATGAATAGTAATACCTACTTTTAGAAATTATATATATTATATATTTTAAAATGGAATTCATTTCTAGATTCAGAATTTCGAATGTAGCCTAAGGTGAAATTTTGGTACTTTTCGGATAACTTTCATATTTTGATGAATAGTGAAAATTAATAAATTTTAATTAAAAACAACTTTTTTAATCAAAATAATTAATAGTGATAAATTATGAATTTGAGTGGTTTTAAAGTATATGTAGAATATATTTTTACCATTTAATATAATTTTGGTCATTGGACATAATTTTACAATTAAACCGAACATAAACAAGTGTCAATCTTTTGATAGTTATTATCTCTTAAAAACACGCTTTTTGTTTTGACAACAGGAATTAATTTTAAATTAATTTCTGCCACTTCTGTGTTTTGAATTTAGAAAAATGGATTCCATATTTGGAATCATTATGTCCAAATTGTGTAAATAGGTAACTTTTATTTTTATACATTTTAAATAATTAATGCGGTAAATATTTTATTTACCATGGTTAAGGGTAAATCCGGTAATTAAGGGTTAAAAAATAATATTATAATAACACTAAATTACCCTAAAACGTGTCTTAACCCTATTGGTTGATACATGGTTGACCATGGGCATCTTTGGGTCGATTTTGGGACCCCATGGATCCACTTGTAAGTGATAATGACACTTTATTTTAATTAAGTTAAAATGAATACAAAAATGACACAAGCATATATCTTTTAGAAAAACAATTGTTACATAGGGTTATATATGTTGGATTTTAGATTATAAATATTCATTAGAAAGATAAAAAGATTTCCTACATAATTATATTTTATTTATAATTTTTCGACAGTAAATAATATATTTTATTTATGACACAATGATGATGCAGTAATTACTATAATAGTGAAAAATTAAAATAATTGATATTATAAATACCCAAATAAATAAAATATGAAACTTTTAATGAATTAAACTAATTTTCTAGGATACTATGATATATTAGGATTGATTTAATTGAATTCTTTCGAAGTAATCAATCTGTTATGAGTTTCACAAAAATCAACTATTGAATAGTGTCAAAATTGACATAAAAGAGTTCTTAAAATAAATATTATATTATTAATTGATATTAAATTCCTAAAAATCTAAGGTTCGGCCAAGAGACTTATATCATGATAGGTTCATCATTAATGGACCACACTGGGGGTCGCTTGGATGTATGTAATATGTTTATTAACCATATTATATAAAAATACAAAGAGACATTGTAAAAGTGAAACTAATTAACTTAGAGTTAATACTTAAAGATAAGGTTAATATAAGTACACAAACCTGTCTAAATTCTATTGTATGAGTTTATTTCGACCCATCCCCACCTTAACCTTTTAATAATAAACTTTGGATCCATTAGAAACCGAATATGAATTTATTATAAATTAATATTTCTAGCTTTTCCAAAGGTGCCCCTCACCCCTCTTATAAAAGGGCACTCCTCCTTCTCATTTTTTCACACCTTCAAAGCCTTTTGGTTCGGCCAAACTCTGCCCAAATACTATCCCAACTTCCCTCACTACAACCTAGGGGCCTTAGTTTGATCGGAAAGCCAACCTATGGAGCCCTTTTGATCAAATCAAAAGGAAGAACCCGAAGAAGAGGTAATGATTTCACCACCCTTTTTCAAGTTCATTTCTTCTTCCACTTCTTCTTCCTTTGTTGTTACCATTCTAAAATAATAAATCCAGTATCATTTATATACTGTGATGTTATTATAAATACGGTACAACCATATTCAGTATTCTATCCACCCTTTTAATAACATGTCACCATACGTGCGTACGTACGGCTTACCGTCTCCATGTCGTGGTGTAATTGTTATTCAATATAATATTATTTGGATGGGTATAATAATGATGTGTAACTCATGTAAATAATAAATATAACATGTTAATGATTCTGTATATATGATATACCATCCATTTATATATAATTTTAATATCAAAAGAATGTTATTGTCGCTCGTGCGTACGTACGGACTACCGTCTCCACGAACGCGATGAGATTCATTCTCCATCATATCCATTCAAGTATAATTATCATTTGCTGATTTAAAAATGTTGTGTAAGGACTTGATATCATTCTGGATATGAATAATATACAACCTATCCATTACAAACATGTCTTACGTAATAAAACATATAAAAGATAATGAGTAAGTTAACACCCGAAACAACGATAATACTAAGACATTATTAACAAAGAAAAGTTAAAAGATCATATATGATATGATATTAATATATATGATTCTTGTATAATCTAATAACAATTATTTCAATATTATAGAGTAGGTTAACCTACCCCAACCAAGTAAAAGTACAAGGTAAGGATTTTCTTATCTCACATTCAATTCCGTGAGATTTCCATTATTCGCCACTAAATTATTGAAAGTGGTGTATTGTGTACTGGAATTTGATATATATTATCATGACTATCTTTATATTCATGTTATTCTGTGAATAATTTGTTGGTTATTAACTTTTGGTCATACGACTCATTTGATTAACATGGTATGGGGTTTTCATCTCACTCTTTATTTCCGTGAGATTCATGCCATATTTCCACTATTATCTTTTGTGTGGTGTATGTACTGCCCATAATTGTATTCTTTGTGTAATACACTTTACCTTATGTGTATTTACATTTTCATTGTATGATACCTCTTTCATGGGTTGTATGTTTCATAAGTTACCAAATTGGTAAGGGTTATTTCACAATCTCTTCATTATCTGAGGTTGTTTATATGTAATAATCTACTGGGATCTCTTTATCATCCACATCCATGTTTCTTAAAAATGTATTTCAAAACATTTTTATTATTTCCAAGAATATGGGTTAAAGTCATTTATACCCTTGTTTGACTTTTTATAAGAGGTTTATAAAGGAATCTTTCCGTCGTTTTCAAAACAAGGTCCTTTTTAACCTTTTCGACAAAATTAAGGTAAGAATGTTTTTTTTAACTTATACGGCGGGTGCGGCTATTTTCCGCCGTTATAAAATCTTTAAAGCTTCCCTTACAAGCTTATAAGAATATTTTTGATGAAAATGTTTTATTTTATATGGATCTTAAATGATTTCAAAATAAAAGGAGATATTTCTTTAAAAAGAATTTTGATTTCATCTATGTCAACATCCTTTGATGGATTTTAAGATTATTTGAAGTTGATTTATTATGATTTAGAACTTCCATATTGCAATGAAGTTTTGTGATATGTTTGACTGTAGATGTGTCATTTATATAGCATTCATGGTTTATGAGTAAAGAATTGACATTTCGTATGCTAGTTCCAATATGAATGTTTATGTTATATTTCAACCATTACTTCATATGAATGTGTTGGACAAGTATGTTCCAGGTTGGGGACTGGTTAAAGTAGGCCCTCCAGGTTGGGACTGGTAAAAGTAAGCCCTCCAGGTTATGGACTGGTAAAAGTAAGCCCTCCGGTTTGGTCTCCGGTTATTAGAGGCACTCCGGGTTGCTGTCCGGTTATTAGAGGCACTCCGGGTTGGTGTCCGGTTAATAGAGGCACTCCGGGTTGGGTTCCGGTTACAGTTAGCCCCAAGGTCTTGGGACGAGGCCTTGAAAAGAAATTAAAGTTTAGCATTATGCATTCCATCATTATGAAAGTGGTTATTGATTTTTCATGTGATTATTTGATTAGTAGAATATCCATGTGAATAAGTAAATGGAATTATTTCATTTTACTTTTTCCATACTATGTTGAAGTTCAAGTTTAAAAGGCTTTTGTTTTAGTAATGCATTTCCTTAAATGTTTATGCTTATTTTGAATGTTCCGCTATATTGTTTTCCTTACTGGGAATTTGAGCTCACGCCTTTTCTATGTTTTATTTTCCCCAGGATGTGAAGAAGTAAGTTATGAATGACCTGCATGGATATTATGAGGGGATAATAGTGTGGACTGTGGAGACATTAAGTTGTTGTAGTAGTTTTTCATTTTATGATGTAATGTAAAACTTATGAATATATCTAGTGTTTCCAAGGCTACTAAACCAATCGGTCTTTCGAGATTTGATCTTTCTTGTGATCATGCCAATGTTATGTAATAATGCACCGACTCTAGGTAACTGGGGTCGGGGCGTTACAGTTGGTATCAGAGGAAGTTTAGTACAAACCTTGGAAGCTAGATTTAGATAAACTCTGATTAGAGCACGTAGACCTAAGATGAATTTTGAGGATTAGTATAGAAAAACTTCCTAGAATTTTGGTATTGTAAAGATTTTGTGAGTTTTCTGAGCAATACATCCCTGTCTGGATACGAGCAGGTAGAGGCAGCTCTGGCATAGATGTACCTAGGGGTAAAACCCGAAAACACCACTTTGAGATAGACACGAACAGGAACTGGTGAACGACAACGGTCCTTGCTGCACTCTTGGTTACGACACTCCTGGGGGATATGCTTAGGATAACTCTCATTTTCTTTAAAAATCATTATGAAGGGTTTATGAGTATATAATTCCTCAAAGGAGGCATTTTTATGATTATGGATTATATCCATAAACTATTTAATTTATGTTATCTGTTTTAAAAGTTTGGGATTAGGTATTGTTATTCATAAACTAATCTAGTGTATACCAATGTTTAGAAATGGCGCCTAGTAGAAGGAATGAGAACTCCAGCAATGCACATGATACAAAGAGAAAGAGGGATCATATATTTTATGGTCTTAAGCTATAATTTACAAGAGAAATAGTCTCACATGTATTATCATCATATGAAGAAATAATATCATGTGTTGATAAGATAAGTAAAGAGTTTACTGAGTCCTATGGCTTTGAAGGGAAGCAAGAGAAGAAAAGGGTGGAAGAGAGAAAGATGGATAAAGGGAAGAGGAAAAAGAAGAATTTTCCCATATGTGGTAACTGTGGAAAGAAACACCATGGAACTTTCCTGAAAGGAATGGGAGTTTGTTATAAGTGTGGAGGAAAAGGGCACAAAGTACGTGACTGCAAGGGTAAGAAAATGGTTTCAAATGTACAATGCTTCATTTTCAAGGAGTTTGGACACTATGCGAACCTATGTCCCAGTCATCAGAATATGCCGCAAATGATGTTATTGGATAATAGTCAAGTTATGATACTACCACAGATGAAGAGGAATGATTAGAGTTCTTATGTTGATTATGTCAATTGAGTGTTGTATCAACAATGTACTTGTTATAATAATTATGGAGTATATAAGGATTGTACTGCAGTACTATTTCATTAAGGACTTGAGATTGTGTGGAACAAAGAAAGGGGACTCAACAACAGTATAAATTTTTGGAAAATATATGGTTGAGAGAATGATAAACCATAATATTGTTCTGATACCGAGTTAGTGATTTTGGAATAATACATGATTGTTTTGGATAAATTATATTGGATATTCTTGACTACCTTGGAACTGATTAATGATCTTTATATTCCATTATTGTTGGGGTTTAAAACATTTTTGGATTGATGAGGTATATCCAGCATTCTATATGGAATAAGGGAGCATGAATGTAATCAATAAGGAATATGGTAATTCAGGATGTTTCAGTGTATTAAAAGAATACATGATGAAGGTATCCATATGATATTACGTGGTAAAAAGGATCTACATTATGTTTAACATCCTTATAAATGTTGGACTGTGAGTTTGGTCAGAAATATTTTGGATAAATTCTAGTTTGAGATTAATTTTGGATTTCCATAAAAGGACAACCTGGAGGTCGGGCGGCAACCTGTCACGTCCGGCAAGGCCGCGAGACTTGAACCCACAACCGAAGGGCGACAAGGGTGTATCACCTACCACTGGCCCAAGAGATGTCCTGGATTAAATAATGTAGTTTTTTTTAAAAGATCTGGTAGATGAATTATAAATTCGTTTATTTTGGAACCCTATACGAATAGTGTAAATAGAATTTTTTTTACATTCTATTATCTTTTAGAGTGAAAGATGAGTTTGTGCTAGAAATTTATTAATGGATAAATCTCTAATTATAAAGTAAGTTTATCTCCTTATGATCTTAGCCAATCTCATAAATAAATTCCTCAACATTAAGAAAAGCAACTTAGAAAAAAAAATGTTTTCCTAGATGGTACCTTAAATCATCACTAATTTATGGCTTTGGGATTTTTGGCCTTTTCATAGCCATGTTCTATACCACTCTCCATCAGATAATTGATGGTTAGATTTTTCTTCCATATCCATATTTTCCTACATGGAACCCTAGTATGTGTTATTTTCGGTAATCTTCATAATTTATACTCTTTATTTTAAATAGAGGCGTCATTAATTCATTTTCGATGTGGGATTTCAACTAAGATATTTTGAAACGTCAAAAATGTGTTATCCTAATACCCTTTGTTTTGTTGAACCGATGGTATCTCAAATCATCATAGATTGATGAATTTAAGGACCTCATTTTTATACTTGTTTGTGATTGATGACCTCAATCACTACCTATAAATATTTACGTTTTTCGTCCAATTAAACGTCTCTAATTGCCACCAATGTTCTCCTAATCGAGATCATAATTTGGTAGTGACCCTTTCATTTCTCTTTTCCTCATATTAAGACTAAATTTTAGTAACCCAATTTCCAATGTGGATTTTCCCACAAATATATTTTCTATTTTCATCCTTTTATTTTCGAAGTAAAATTTCAAATTGCGAGAACGCAATTTATTGAAGGAGGGGAGAATGTAACACCCCAAGATTTCATAGTGTGTTATTTCTTCAAAATAATTCAATAACTTGCACTACACGAAACACCGAGTTCAATCACACCATGAATTAAAAAAAAAGCCATTAAAAGAGGTCATGAATAGAATTAACTACATTTTAAACTTTATATAATCCTTATAATTTTAGAATCCATATTATGAGTTTCTTAGTCATAATGCAAGAACAGATTCATTTTCAGTATTGCACTTTTAACATCATTTAATAGTGAAACCTTTTTAAATACAATATTTTAAACTTTTTGACTAAATCGGGACATCAAAAAATTTAAAATGAAACATCCCAAGCTTACACGGTACGCTTTACTTTGAATAAAATAGTAGCGTGTGTTGTACGCAACATTGAGTTTTAACACACACCACAACCAATCAAACTAGCCGTTATGAATAGTAATACCTACTTTTAGAAATTATATATATTATATATTTTAAAATGGACTTCATTTCTAGATTCGGAATTTCGAATTTAGCCTAAGGTGAAATTTTGGTACTTTTCGGATAACTTTCATATTTTGATGAATAGTGAAAGTTACTAAATTTTAATTAAAAAAAACTTTTTTAATAAAAATAATTAATAGTGATAAATTATGAATTTGAGTGGTTTTAAAGTATATTTAGAATATATTTTTACCATTTAATATAATTTTTTTCATTGGACATAATTTTACAATTAAACCGAACATAAACAAGTGTCAATCTTTTGATAGTTATTATCTCTTAAAAACACGCTTTTTGTTTTGACAACGGGAATTAATTTTAAATAAATTTTTGCCACTTCTGTGTTTTGAATTTAGAAAAATGGATTCCATATTTGGAATCATTATGTCCAAATTGTGTAAATAGGTAACTTTTATTTTTAGACATTTTGAATAATTACTGCGGTAAATATTTTATTTACCATGGATAAAGGTAAATCCGGTAATTAAGGGTTAAAAAATAATATTATAATAATAATAAATTACCCTAAAACGTGTCCTAACCCTATTGGTTGATACATGGTCGACCATGGGCATATTTGGGTCGATTTTGGGACCCCATGGATCCACTTGTAAGTGATAATGACACTTTATTTTAATTAAGTTAAAATGAATACAAAAATGACACAAGCATAGATATTTTAGAAAAAAAATTGTTACATAGGGTTATATATGTTGGATTTTAGATTATAAATATTCATTAGAAAGATAAAACGATTTACTACATAATGATATTTTATTTATAATTTTTAGACATTAAATAATTTATTTTATTTATGACACAATGATGATGCAGTAATTACTATAATAGTGAAAAATTAAAATAATTGATATTATAAATACCCAAATAAATAAAATATGAAACTTTTAATGAATTAAACTAATTTTCTAGGATAATATGCTATATTAGGATTGATTTAATTGACTTTTTTAGAAGTAATCAATCTGTTATGAGTTTCACAAAAATCAACTATTGAATAGTGTCAAAATTGACATAAAAGAGTTCTTAAAACAAATATTATATTATTAATTGATATTAAATTCCTAAAAATCTAAGGTTCGGCCAAGAGACTTATATCATGATAGGTTCATCATTAATGGACCACACTGGGGGTCGCTTGGATGTATGTAATATGTTTATTAACCATATTATATAAAAATACAAAGAGACATTGTAAAAGTGAAACTAATTAACTTAGAGTTAATACTTAAAGATAAGGTTAATATAAGTACACAAACCTGTCTAAATTCTATTGTATGAGTTTATTTCGACCCATCCCCACCTTAACCTTTTAATAATAATCTTTGGATCCATTAGAAACCGAATATGAATTTATTATAAATTAATATTTCTAGCTTTTCCAAAGGTGCCCCTCACCCCTCTTATAAAAGGGCACTCCTCCTTCTCATTTCTTCACACCTTCAAAGCCTTTTGGTTCGGCCAAACTCTGCCCAAATACTATCCCAACTTCCCTCACTACAACCTAGGGGCCTTAGTTTGATCGGAAAGCCAACCTAAGGAGCCCTTTTGATCAAATCAAAAGGAAGAACCCGAAGAAGAGGTAATGATTTCACCACCCTTTTTCAAGTTCATTTCTTCTTCCACTTCTTCTTCCTTTGTTGTTACCATTCTAAAATAATAAATCCAGTATCATTTATATACTGTGATGTTATTATAAATATGGTACAACCATATTCAGTATTCTATCCACCCTTTTAATAACATGTCACCATACGTGCGTACGTACGGCTTACCGTCTCCATGTCGTGGTGTAATTGTTATTCAATATAATATTATTTGGATGGGTATAATAATGATGTGTAACTCATGTAAATAATAAATATAACATGTTAATGATTCTGTATATATGATATACCATCCATTTATATATAATTTTAATATCAAAAGAATGTTATTGTCGCTCGTGCGTACGTACGGACTACCGTCTCCACGAACGCGATGAGATTCATTCTCCATCATATCCATTCAAGTATAATTATCATTTTCTGATTTAAAAATGATGTTTAAGGACTTGATATCATTCTGGATATGAATATTATACAACCTATCCATTACAAACATGGCTTACGTAATAAATCATATAAAAGAAAATGAGTAAGTTAACACCCAAAACAACGATAATACTAAGACATTATTAACAAAGAAAAGTTAAAAGATCATATATGATATGATATTAATATATATGATTATTGTATAATTTAATAACAATTATTTCAATATTATACAGGAGGTTAACCTACCCCAACCAAGAAAAAGTACAAGGTAAGGTATTTTCTTATCTCACATTCAATTCCGTGAGATTTCCATTATTCGCCACTAAATTATTGAAAGTGGTGTATTGTGTACTGGAATTTGATATATATTATCATGATTATCTTTATATTCATGTTATTCTGTGAATAATTTGGTGGTTATTAACTTTTGTCCATACGACTCATTTGATTAACGTGGTAAATGGTTTTCATCTCACTCTTTATTTCCGTGAGATTCATGCCATATTTCCACTATTATCTTTTGTGTGGTGTATGTACTGCCCATAATTGTATTCTTTGTGTAATACACTTTACCTTATGTGTATTTACATTTTCATTGTATGATACCTCTTTCATGGGTTGTATGTTTCATAAGTTACCAAATTGGTAAGGGTTATTTCACAATCTCTTCATTATCCGAGGTTGTTTATATGTAATAATCTACTGGGATCTCTTTATCATCCACATCCATGTTTCTTAAAAATGTATTTCAAAACATTTTTATTATTTCCAAGAATATGGGTTAAAGTCATTTATACCCTTTTTTGACTTTTTATAAGAGGTTTATAAAGGAATCTTTCCGTCTTTTTCAAAACAAGTTCATTTTTAACCTTTTCGACAGAATTAAGGTAAGAATGCTTTTTTTAACTTATACGACGGGTGCGGCTATTTTCTGCCGTTATAAAATCATCAAAGCTTCCCTTACAAGATTATAAGAATATTTTCAAAGAAAATTTTTTATTTTATATGGATCCTAAATGATTTCAAAATAAAAGGAGATATTTCTTTAAAAAGAATTTTGATTTCATCTATGTCAACATCCTTTGATAGATTTTAAGATTATTTGAAGTTGATTCATTATGATTTAAAACTTCCATATTGTAATGAAGTTTTGTGATATGTTTGACTGTAGATGTGTCATATATATAGCATTCATGGTTTATGAGTAAAGTATTGACATTTTTTATGCTAGTTCCAATATGAATGTTTATGTTATATTTCAACCTTTACTTCATATGAATGTGTTGGACAAGTATGTTCCAGGTTGGGGACTGGTTAAAGTAAGCCCTCCAGGTTGGGACTGGTAAAAGTAAGCCCTCCAGGTTAGGTACTGGTAAAAGTAAGCCCTCCGGTTTGGTCTCCGGTTATTAGAGGCACTCCGGGTTGGTGTCCGGTTATTAGAGGCACTCCGGGTTGGTGTCTGGTTATTAGAGGCACTCCGGGTTGGGTCCCGGTTACAGTTAGCCCCAAGGTCTTGGGACGAGGCCTTGAAAAGAAATTAAAGTTTAGCATTATGCATTCCATCATTATGAAAGTGGTTATTGATTTTGCATGTGATTATTCGATTAGTAGAATATCCATGTGAATAAGTAAATGGAATTATTTCATTTTACTTTTGCCATACTATGTTGAAGTTCAAGTTTAAAAGGCTTTTGTTTTAGTAATGCATTCCCTTAAATGTTTATGCTTATTTTGAATGTTCCTCTATATTGTTATCCGTTCTGGGCATTTGAGCTCACCCCTTTTCTATGTTTTATTTTCCCCAGGATGTGAAGAAATAAGTTATGAATGACCTGTAGGGATATTATGAGGGAATAATAGTGTGGACTGTGGAGACATTAAGTTGTTGTAGTAGTTTTTCATTTTATGATGTGATGTAAAACTTATGAATATATCTAGTGTTTCCAAGGCTACTAAACCAATCGGTCTTTCGAGATTTGATCTTTCTTGTGATCATGCCAATGTTATGTAATAATGCACCGACTCTAGATAACTGGTGTCAGGGCGTTACATGGTTTGTAATGAAAATGCGAATTATCCTAAGCATATCCCCCTAGAGTGTGGTAACCAAGAGTGTAGTAAGGCCCATTTTCGTGCACCAGTTCCAGTTCGAGTTTAGCTCAAAGTGGTGTTTTCGTGTTTTACCCCTAGGTACATCTGTGCCAGAGCCACCTATACCTGCTCATATCCAGACATGGATATTTTTCATGTAAAACTCACAAAATACCTACAATACCAAAATTTTATGAATTTCTTCTATAATAATCATCAATGTCTGTCTTAGGGTAATGTTCTCTAATCAAAGTTTATATAAATCTAGTTTCCAATTATTGTACTAAACATCCACTGATACCTACTGTAATGCCACAACCCTTGTTACCCATAGTAGGTGCCTTACTACATATCATTATAATGATCACAAATGATCAAGTCTCAAAAAATCGATTAGTTTATTAGCCTTCGAATCACTAGATACATTCACAAGTCTTACATTACATGATAAAGTGAAAAAATACAACAATATAGTCTCTATAGTCCACAATCATATCCCCTCAGACAATCCCTATAAGACAGTCATAAAATAATTCTTTACATCCTAGGAAAAATAAAACATAGAAAGGGGTGTGCTCAGATGCTCAGTAAGGATAACAATATAGCAGATAATTTCATAAATAATCATAAACATTTAAGGCAATGTATAACTAAAACAAAATCCTTTTAAACTCGAACTTCATTATAGTATGGAAAAAATAAAATTAAATAATTCTATTTACTTATTCACATGGATATTCCAATAGTTGAATAATCACATGAAATATCAATAACCACTTTCATAATGATGGAATGCATAATTCCATACTCTCATAACCACGTAGTCAAGGCCTTCTTACAAGACTACAAATAATATTTTGTGAAGGCCTTATGCCAAGACACTAGTTTTTCTCATGAGACCTACCGATGCATCGAGGATCTATAGTATGCTCCACCCATCACTTACTAAGTCCAATGCATTCCTCATATTAACAGGTTTAAACATAATATAAACAGTCGTATTAAAACTAGAATATGAAATATAAATAATTTATCCAAAAACCAAGAATGGTATAAGAATAACACATCCATAGTCAAACATATCACAAAACCTTCAATATAATATAGAAGTTTTGAATCATTATAAATCAACTTTAAATAAGCATAAAATCCATCAAAGGAAGTTGACATAGATGAAATCAAAACTATTTGAAGGAAATATCTATTTTTTGAATCATTTAGAAGTCACATTATTGTAAAGAAAAACATTTAATTTGAAAATATTTTTATAATCATTTGAGGGATGTTTCAACAATTTTTTAATGGTGGAAAATAGCAGCACCCGCCGTATATGTTAAGAAAGATATTCTTACCTAAATTTTATAGAAAAGGTGAAAAAGGAACTTGTTTGGAAGACTACAAAAATATTCCTCTATAAACATTTTATAAAAAGTAATGCAAGGGTATAAATGAATTTTACCCATAGTCTATAAAATATTAAAAATGATTTGAAATATATTTTTAAGAAACATGGATTTGGATGATAAAGATGTCACAATAGATTCTTACGTAAAAACAACCCTGGAAAATAAAGTGATTGTAAAAATTAACCCTTACATTGTACTTTTCCTAGGTCGAGGGTAGGATAACCTCATGTATAATGGTGAAATAATTGTTATTAAATTATACATGAATCATATACATTAATATGATATCATTTATAATCATCTATCATCTCTTTGTTAATAATATCTAAGTATTATCGTTGTTTTGGGTGTTTAACGGTTTCTTTTTCCTTTATATTATTTTTTATGCAAGTCATATATGTTATGTATGGGATGTATCATATTAATATCCGGATGAATATCAAATATTTAAACCTTATATTTAACCATCTAATTAAAATTAGTCTTGAATGGATATGATGAAGAATGAATCTCATCGCGTTCGTGGAGGTGGTAATTCCTACGTACGCATGAGTGACAATATCTTTCTTTTGATATTAAAATAATATGTAATTTGTTGGTATATCAAATATACAGAATCATTATCATGTTATATTTATTATTTATATGAATTACAAATCATTTTATACCCATCCAAATAATAATTTATTTAATAACAATTACACCACGACGTGGAGACGGTACGTCATACATACGCACGTATGGTGACATGTCATTCAAAGGATAGATAGAATAATGAATTTGGTTGTACCATTTTTATAATAACATCACATTATATATACGATAACAGAGTTATTATTTTATATTGTAAACAACAACTAAAAAGGAAGTGGAAGAAGAAAGGAACCTGAAAGAGGTGGTGAGATATATTTACCTCTTCTTCGGGCTCTTCCATTTGATTTGATCAAAAGGACTCCTCAGTTTGGATTTCTGACCAGAGGAATGACTATGGGATTAAGGGAGGAAATTTGAATGTGTATTTGGGCAGAGTATCGATGAGAAAAATGGCTTTGAATGTATGAATTAGATATAAGGGGGAGTTCCCTTTTATAAGAGGGGTGAGGGGAACATTAGGAAAAGCTAGATAAATTATTTTATAATAAAATCATTTTCGGTTTCTAATGGCTACAAAATGGTTTATTTATAGGTTAAGGTTGGTATCGGTCTAAAAACATTAAACCAATATATTTTAGATAGGTTTAGGTCACTATATTAACTTTATCTTTTAGATTTTACTCTTAGTTAAATAGTTTGACATTTACAATGTCTCTTTGTATTTTTATATTATATGGTTAAAAAACATACTAAATATTTCTAGGAGAACCCGAAGTGGTTCATTAATAATACACCCATAATTATGGAAGTCCTTTGGCCGATCTATATATTTTTATGAATAGAATAACAATTAATAATATAATATTTGTTTTAAAAACTCTTTTATGTCAATTTTGACACTATTTGGTATCTTGTTTTTTCTAAATTCATAACAGCATTATTACTTAGAATAAAATTCATCTAACCAACAATAATATTTCATATTAACCTATAAAATTATTTTAATTTATAAAAAGTTTCAAATTACATTTAATTTGATATTTATAAGGTCAATTACTTTAATATTTCATTAATTAGGTAATTACTACATCTTCATAGTGTCATAAATAAATTATTTTATTTATTTTCTAATAAATATATATAAAATAAAATTATGTTGGAAATAATTTTATATTTCTAATGAATATTTATAGTCAAATTTATCTCATGTATAGTTATATACTAAAAATGTATTAGTTATTAAACATTGATTTTAACTCTTTTAATTCTTCTTTAAATAAAATAATAATATGTGTCATAATCTAATCCAAGTGGACCAAAAAAGTTCATATATTTTTTGTAAGGTGTTTTTGGTCAAATTATACTTATACAATAGAATTAGGAAATGTTTTAGGGTAATAATAATATCATTTTTCCCTTTAATTACCCTATTTAATTTTAACAGTGGTAAATAAATATAAAAAATTACTATTCACCAAAAATTATTTTTATCTTATTGAAGCACATTTTTCTTACTGATATAAACCGTGTTTCTCAGATTTTTTAAATTCTACTCACAGAAGCGGTAAAATTTATTTTTATGTGAATTTTCAAATTCACCTAGAATGTGGGTAAAAGACCGTGAGAAGAGAAATAAAATATTAATATATCTAAAATTATTATAATCTGATTACAATAAATTACATTGAACATATATTGGAATTTTGTATCTATTTTGATCTAAAATAAATTTAAATAAAATAAATAAATATTTACATAAAAAATTTGTTTTAAATAATAACTTAGTGTTTTTCCCTATTCATCAACAATTGAAAGTTTTTAGAAAAATACGAAAAATTCACCCTCAGCTAATTTTGATATTCCAAATCCAAAAATGAAGTCCATTTTAAAAGATAAAATTTATAAAAATTCAAAAAGTGGGTATTACTATTCATAACGGCTAGTTTGATTGGTTGAGGTGTGTTAGAACTCGATGTAGCGTACAACACATGCTACTATATTATTCCAAGAGAAGCGTACCATGGAAGCTTGGGGTGTTACACGTACGTACGGAATAACTTCTCCACAAATGTGATTTGATTCATTCCCCATCGTAATAATTCAACAAAAATTCTGATTTTATTATTTATAATATTTTTTCATTACATAATATCAATCTAGATATGAATAAAATAGATCGTATCCATAACAAATATGGCTTATGGAACCAAAAATATAAAGGAAAATGAATTACTAAACCCCTTAAATGATGATACTACTGAAATATTATTAACAAAAAAAATATTAGAGGATGATATAAGATATAATATGTATTTATATAGTTCTTGTATACTTTAATAACAATATTTTAACTATTACACATTAATTTAGATGCCATCGTCTAAGGAAAAGTTCAAGGTAAGGGTTAAATTTCACAATCTCTTTATTATTTGTGGTTGTTAATACATCATTATCTACTGGGACCTCATTATCATCTACATTCAATTTTTTTAAAAAGTATTTCAAAACATTTTTACTATTTACTATACTATGGGTTAATGTCAATTATTCACATGGTTTAATATTTATAAAATGTTTTCAAAAAGAATATATTAAGGTTTTAGGGGAGGGTCTATTTTACTAGATCATTATTTGAAATGTTTAAAAAATTTATCTATCTCAATCCATTTAATGAATCCCCTTGTTTTGAAAATTATTTAAAGATTTCTTTATAAGTGAATGATTTATTTGAAATGATAATTGTTTTCAAATGCTTCAAAGTTCTATGGGACACTTTGATTGAAAAATGTCTTTTAAAATACTTCCATTATAAATGTGTGACTTTTAAATGATTTCACAAAAAGGGATATTTCTCTCAAAGAGTTTTACTGATCATTTTCAAGTATCTCAACATAATTTAATAGATTTTATAATTTTTTGAAGTTGATTTATTACGATACAAATCATCCATATTGTATTGATGTTTTTTATATGTTTGAATGTGGATGTGTTATTTTTATATCATTCTTGTTTAATGGTTAAAATATTGACATTTCATTTGCTACTTTTTATATGAATGTTTATGTTATGTTTCAACATTTTTATATGATAAATGTATTGTACATATTAAGTGATGGGGGGAGCCTGCTATAGCCCCTCGATGTATAGGTAGGTATCATGAGACAAACGAGTGTTTTTGAACTAGGCCTTGACAGAATCTTATTTGTAGTCATGGCAGAAGGCCTTGAATATGTGGTTATAAAGTCTGGAATTATGCATTACATAATTATGAAAATGGATATTAATATTACATGTGATTATTGGACTAGTAGAATATCCATGGGAATAAGTAAATAGAATTATTTGATTTATCTTTACCATATTATGATAAAGTTTATGTTTAAAAGACTTGTGTTTTAATCGTATAAATTTCCTTAAATGTTTATTCTTATTTGTTAATGCTTATTTTATATTGTTATCCTTACTGAGCATCTAGGCCCACCCCTTTGTTATGTTTTATTTTTCCTGGATTCCAAGAAGTGTTTCATGACTGATAAGCAGGGTTAATCTAGGGGTTTAATGGAATTCTCAAAGAATCATTTTTGTTGTGTTTTATTTTTTAATGTGTAATGTAACATTCATGTATGTAAAATATTTTCCAAGATTGCTAAACTGGTCAGTCATTCCGGACTTGATTCCTTGTAATCATGCCAACGTATTAAAATAAAGCACAAACTCTAGGCTTCTAAGGTCACGACATTACATAAAACGTTTCTTTGAAATTCTAAAAATCAACATTAAATTATTTTTACATTAATTTAATTAGATAAACAAAATAATAATACTAATAACATGATTATTATTATTATTAAAACATTCGTTTAATAAAACCAAAACCCCCAATTTTTACAATATCATTAATATGATATTAATGATAAAAAAAATAGACACATAACCTCAATATAATAATACATGGCCCCTTAAAATTATAAAACACTTCATTTAATTAAAACAGTTCTTGGATAAACCCAAAATCCACATTAATTTCTTCAACTGTAATTTGATTAATTCTTTATCATTCATTTAACTAAACAACCACAATAATAATAATAATAATAATAGCTTCATAATTATTACTAAAACATTATTTTATGGTATCACAATCTCTAATTTATTCATATTTAATTAAAATAAATAATTTATTAAACATGGTAAACTGCATGGGTGGGACCGCAATAGTGTGATGGCCGTGAAGATCTTTTATAGTGTACTTTTTCGTGATTTGGTTCTCTTGAGACTCATTGGGACACCCGCTAAAAATATCGGACAAATACTAATGTACAAAAACGAGCCCTTTTAGTGTTCCAACACTCGGAATAAAATTCTAGAGCTCGGTTTAAAAATGGACTCGTTGATAAACTGATAAAAAAAGTTCAAAAACCTTTATATTTTATCATGGTTAAAAAACACAGGACTTTAAAATTTACCTACCGTAAAAACATCTCGTCTTCGAGGAGACATCAGGAGCAACAACTAAAACATCCAACCTACCATGGTTATTTAATATCATTAAATCTGATGTGTTGTGTTCCCAAAACCAGATACACCTTTAAGCCTTCACAAGCCTAATAAATATGCCTTTAAAACCAGTTCAATGTGCACTTTATATCATAAAATCAAAATAGAGCTTATAACTGAGGCCATTTTAGAGACCTCATCAACGAAAATGGTTTAATACCAATCAATCATCAAAACGGGTTGCACATGCTTCCCTTAAAAGATATCGCGAACCAAAAACCCACATTCTCTATTTATCTGACAATGTGCCTTTAAAACTATTCCAAAACAATCCGCATATATCATGAAGTCCATACCCAAACTCTTGTGAATTTTACAAGTCAAGGCATCACAAGGCTATATTAAGAGCAACCATACCCCAACACTAATAAAAGAGTATCCCAATGAAACCATGCATCTTACATATTACCGAGATAAAAACCACTCATCATGGCCAACAACATTTAAACTATAGTGTGGCATAAAAACAATTCTCTCTTAGTGTATCCATGATGATGTCATGAAGTGGGATGTGCTCGTTGTATTAAGAAGGGAAAACTAATATAAAAACCTAGGTCATTAAGAAGATCAGTCAATATACTATCAAACAACTCTATTCTAAAATCTTTGTATCTCTTGATGACGCATTTACCAAAAATAATGTGACACTACAAACATTAATATTTTCCATGACGTTGAACAAAATGATCAGCTGCTCATGAGTGGACTATTTTAGAACAAATTAACACATGCATGTGACATTCCTCGAACCACGATAACTACGTCAGGCATTAATCATAAATGACGTAACATAAACATATCAGTGTTACATAAATTTTGAGTCCCAAGAAGACCTCCAGAATAGTTGGATGAACATACATTAATGGATTAGAACATTCTAAGGGTACTACCTACCATGGGTTTTCCCATTACAAAACATAAACTTCGAACCTCTCTACTGGTCACTCAAAACCGAAATCACAAAATTCAAAAGCCACATTTTGTTTTATCTATTTTAATTAGTTCATTTCAACCATTTAACATTTGAATGAATATCAAAAAATAAACATGTAATTTTTAAATTACATGGTACTTAGTTTGCAAAACAACTCCCGATAAAAAAACCATGCAATAAAAAAAATCTTATTTATTAATTTAACGTTCAATGTTATTCAAATTTAAACAGGATATTTAGCATCTAAATTATTTTTACCAAGAAGGCGACCTCAGATGGCCTCCTTTATTCAAACTAGGTTCTTCAAAAATCAACCCAAAACAGTTCATTTCAATCAGAGCTATGCATTTTTACATTTATAACCAATTTCACATGAACTAATGTTTTAAATGATTTAGTCACATGGCTAGACAACAACCAATCGATAAGGAACCCATACATCGTATCATTGGTGTTTGGATTCATTTTATTACAATCTATATTCATTTAAAATTTTAACATTGGAATACCATATAACATATCAAAACATCTCTAGAATTTTATCATAAGTAGTAACACAACATCATGGTTTAACACAGAGGCATGTCACAATTAGAAAACATGCTAATCAAAGAGGAATCATGGGATATAAACACCCAAGTAGGATAAATTTTTCACCTAAGCATGCTATCTAAAAGGTATGTTAAATAAGTACCTAGAATGAAAAATGTTGAAGGCAGAAAATCCATGTTAGCAGGACTCCGAATAATGCAACTACATGACATGGAATATATGCATGGCATATTAATCTCTATGTACCTAATATGATTATTTTAATCCCACTTCCATGACATATCATGCTGAAGAATTATTTTTAAAAAAATTTTATAGTCAAAAAGTGGTGGAAAATACACCAGTCACTCTAGGTGAAATCATATCAACTGTATCAGTGAAGACCATTTACAGAAATCCAAACCCTAGCCACTTTGTCATTTCCTGTACATGGGATGATCAGACCTAATAACGACTATTAACCCAAATGCCAACAAATTCCTAGTATCTTATATAACAACCCCAAAATAGTAATAATAAAGAAAAGAAACCTTTTGAAACCACATTGTAATGTCATATCCTGTTTCACCACTAAACTAGTGGCCACACTGGTTGCCACATTACCTCATTCACGTCTCCTAGTACGCCAGAGGAAGCTATGTAGAAAAGAGGGTCTATGGATAATCTGTGGGGAGACTATGAAATCATATCAGAGTTCAATAATAGAAAGTGAAAATAAAAAAATGGAAGCAGTCTAATAATTGATAAATAAGTGGAAGACAAATAGTACTCATTTTATAAAAATGGAAAACTCTAATTTTATATTGGATGCATGAAGTACATACTAATGATAGAGAAATGAAAAAAAATTGATCCAAATAGCATGGTTTACATTCCAAAACAGATATAAGTAAATAATGACTCAAAGACATGAGGGTGGTCTCCTCAAGAATCTTGAGATTCCTCTCAGTCCTCGGTTCCAATCTCCCAAGAATTTACTAACAACAAGATTTTGCAACCAAATAGAATCTAATCTGGTACCCTGGTGCAATGGTAGCCCATGTTGGGTGTGAGATATAAATCGTAGTAGTCCAGGACAACCTGGGTCAACCCCAAATCTAGACATTCAATAAATAATTTAAACAGTGTGAAAGCATGCGTAATTAATGTAATTAGTATAATGTAACTATATACCCATGTACCTGGTTCAGCACTCGGCTGGTGTTTGAACCTCGATTATACATTTTTCATGTATTCAAAATAGACATGACACATTCATTTCAATTTATCATTTATTAAATCATTGATAAATTACATAATTCTCATAATATGGCCTGATCTCGACATCCCTGTATAAGTCACTCAATATAGATGTCTCTAAAGACCATCTAAGTAATCAAGGCAACGACAGAATCCAAGCTTGTGCTTTGGCTTTGATGACATGTTATATTAAATAAAATATTTCAAATACTATGTCCAATCCAATCCACTAAAAATAATGTTTCAATCTTGGGCCCTTCCACTTACAGTGATTCACCCAATTCAATAATAAGTCTGAACCCTTTCTCATATAAAATTTGCAATCATCATGTCACAATAGTTGTCATTATCCATAAATTACTTTCATGTATGAACAATTAGACCCATAGTCCAATTTCAATTAATAGTCATAGAACATCATGTCTATCAGCTTCATCAATATTTAGAGCCTCAGTCATTGTCTCACAACCCATGGAAATTTAGAGCATCATTACTTGTCCCATAAAAAATATTTTCATACATGATGGGTGTACAATGCCATGTCTATCACCCCGTGATTATTTGGAGCATCAGTATCTGTCTCACAACCCGTTTATCAATAATAAATATACATATCTCATTGGGGTAGAATACCATGTTTAACACCCCAATACCATCCATTAGATAATTCATAAATGAATTGATCCAATCCGTTAATTAATTCAACAACTAATTAACAACTTAAATCTCCCATCAAATAATTCCACAATAAATAAACCATTCCATATCCTAATAGTTAATAATTAATTATCACTTAATTATTCTAAATTAATTATCCCAAATATTAAACAAGTCTGAACATATCCATTGAAACATAGTTTTTTTCCAGGACATTAAGAATTAACGTGCACTTCATAAACATCTCATGTCAAACATATTGATCGAGGACCATATATTTAGCAACCATCTCACATAGAATATCATATTTTTAGACAACAATATTCTAAAAAACATAAGGCATGTAAAATAAAAGTGAATTCAAATGTATTATTGGACAACCGTCATAACAATCAATCAATTCTCACTCATAAATTAATACATGAAACTAATTAATTCAAAAATCGATTAATTAAATCATATATTATTAGCCAGTTCATCAATTAATTAACCATTAACCATTTATCATGCAATATCTAATCCGTCCATTAATTATTACCACATTTTAATTTAAATTTTGAACATGTCAAAATATTTAATATTCCCAATATTCAGTAAGGTCCACCATTTCCAAAATCACATCTCGATAATTAATTCATCGATTAATTATCATATTACTCAGTCATCTCTATTCAAATCAATTAACTATTTTTACATACTACTTAAACAAATTATCAATACATTTATAAAACCAAGAAATGATCAATTTATCATTTATCACACATGGGAGGCATTATTTAATAACATCAAAAGTGTAATGCATTGACAAATCATATATCAGTATGAGCAAGATAATATATGAAAAAGAAAACCACAACAAGCATGATATTACATTACCACCAACCAATATTTTATGTTTAATCAGTATTTCAATAAAACATAATATTTGCATAATCAAGGAAACTCACTTTCTCAATTTATTTATAGAATCTGGTAGGATTTCATAAATAAAGAGATAAATATTTGGAACCCTACCATGAGGTGGAACCAAAACATGCCGCACTTCATCACATGTTAGCAACCAATTACCATAAGTCCGCTATCGTAGCCAAACCACTTTTACATATATAAATATATATATATATATCTACACACAGACAAATATATACGTATCTAAATATATATTTACACGTGTGTGCACCATTCAAAAAAAATCATCAAATCACCAAAACAATTTTAGAAGACCAAAACCAATGCAGCATAGTCTACGCAAAGACCTCTAGATACCAAGGACTCATATAAAATTTTAGACTCCCATTTAGGTGGTGCAAAACCAAATAAAGAAGTAAAAATCTTACCTAAACCAATGACGATGAAGCCAAATGAGGTCATCAGCTTCACCCTTGGCGGATGATGTTGGATTATGTACTAAAGGACCCAGAACCACCATTTTCACACATTAATGAATCATGGAAATCAAAACAAGATATTATCCCAAAACCCCAAATTCTGCAAATAACAAATCTGGCTCAAAAGACACAAAGAAACTCCGAAGAGTTGAAGGAGAGTATTGGAGAAGTTCATACCCTATTGAATCATACAAAAACAGCAAAAAAATGGGTAAAAACATCTGCGGATGAAAAACCTAGAAGGGGTCCTCACACGTCACAGTTCTTCCTAGGGGGGGGGGAGTTTCTCCTACAACATGGAATCTACATGGGGGGTTGCTCGCTACTAGAGGTCACTCCTTAGTGAGGAGGTGGTTTGGCTGAGAGATATCTTGCATTAGAAAAGATCCGCATAAGGGAGGGCATTCGTGTTCCACATCAGGTCTTCTGGGGGGTGTTATATAGTAGAAGCCGCCCCTGGATGTCGCACTGCTGCAGGTGGTTAGTCCATGTAAGAAGATCATATAGCAGTGAAAAGGTCTAGTCATGGAGGAAGAGAGCGGCACGCTATTTCATGCGGTGAGCAGGAGGAATAAGTACATTGATCCTCCTTATGTGTGGGATGAAAAGAGTAGGGAAATATCTTCTATTTTATTGTATTTTTCACCTAAAAACTATATAAAGTCCCCTTAATTAAATTAAGTTAAATTTAATAAAAAAAGTTATGATTGAAATAAAATATATTATGGTTACCACCCATTTTTAAAATTTATTTCATTCCAACAAAAACCCCACCAAATATTTTATTATAATTAGTATTAATTATAAAACAACTTTAATAAGCTAAAAATAATAATAAATATATCCATAATAATATGAATAATAATAATAAGCAACAATAGTTATTATTATTTCCATCAACCTTGATTTATTAAGACCATAAATCACAATTAACTATTTTTAATGGAAAATGATTCAATGAAAAGATCAAAAGCAACATTAAATTATTTTACCATTTTTTAATTTAATAAACATATTAATAATAACAATAATAACTTTGTTATTATTATTATTACAACTTCTATTTAATTAGAACAACCCCCCCATTTGTTAATATATTATTAATATGATATTAATGATAAAACTCTATCCCATAACCTCTATTTAATTATAAATTATCCTTTAATAATTCTGAAAATCATTATTTAATTAAAGCGGTTCTTTGATAAACCCAAAATCCACATTAATTTCTTCAACTGTCATTTCATTAATTCTTTATCATTCATTTAATTAAACAACCACATAAATAATAATAATTATAACATTATTATTATTATTAAAACATTACTTTAATTAATCACAGTCTATTATATAATATTATTTAATTAAATTAAATAATTTATTAAACACGATAAATTGCACGTGTTGGACCGCAATTGTGCGCCACCCATGCAGATCTATTAAAGTGAACATTCATGGATCTGGTGCTCTAGAGACTCATCTAGTTAACCGCTAAATATATTAGATAGAAATACAAGTCCAAAAAACAACACATTTAGGTGTTCTAACACTTGGAAAATATTCTGTAGCTCGGTTTAAAATCTCACCCGTCGATAAAACGATTTTTTTGGAAAACATATATATTTTAAAGTCATTCAAAAACATGAGACTTTAAATAAACCATATCAAAAAATAATATAGATATTAAAAAAGATATAGATTGATATTTTTATATTTATATTTACATAATATAATATAAATTTTATAATAAACGGAATGTGGCATAAAATTTATCTATTTTTTATATTTGGATGAATATGGATGAAACATAATCACTCAGTGAAATAAACATAATTATTGGCATAATTATGAGAACTTATCATAATATATTTAACATTAATTAAATATTTTATATTTAATATGGAAATTAAAATTTAATATGGTTAATAATCAAAATTATAACACCTTGAGAATTTATAAAATAAAAATATTCTAGATGGAATATGAGATATGAAACATTGAACCAAAACGTACCATAAAATAATATTATTTAAATATAAATAATAAAACATGGACAATAAATTGGTGGGTATGAATTGTATTAACAACCATATGAATTATATATATATATATATTATAATCAATATAAATTGATTGAAAAAAAATCATTGTAAATAATCAATAAACTTTATGTAAATTAATTTTATTCTTTAAAAAATGATTGCTTTTAAAAACTAATTGTTATTACATATTATGAGAAAAGCTAATAATTAAATTTATAGAAATTTAAGGAAAATTATATAATAAAATGAACATAATTTCTGAAGTCATTATATCATATTCATTATATGGTGTAGTTTTGGGATTTGGTTAGAAAATAATGTTATTGAAAATAATTGTGAAAAAAAATATTTTTTAAAAAGATAATTATTTTCAATAAATTATTTAATTTGAAATAAATATTATGAAATGAACATTTTTTTATGTAACATAAGTATTAATTAGATTAAAAATTATCTTATTAAATGTATTGGAATCATCTTTTTACTGGATTTCTATTTATGTTTATTTGTGTGTTTGAAAACACATTTTTCAAAAAAAAATGTGCATAATATTTCTCCATTTTTATTAACTAGAAACACCAGTTGAAGAAATAATTAAATTAAAATTATTGATAATATATCTATATATTTTATTTTTAATTAATATAAAGTCTATTTCTTGTCATAGTGTCAATAGAAAGATAACTAATTCTTGAAAATTACATTTCTTGAAACACATCATTTTCAATATTTATATAGCATTATTAATAAAATAAATTATTCAACTTATATAAGATTAATATGTTATAATAGTTAACATATTTAGAAATAGAATAATTTATATTATATAAATGGTGAACTTAATTTAATATTCTAATGGATATGCAAAATAGTAAAAAAATTAAAGTGGTTCAGGATAACATCGGTTTACTAGGGGTAATCTAAAAACACAAGAGTTAATATAACCATAAAAGTTGTAAAAAAATATTTTTTTATAGAATTATTTATACAATATCTCATCTCATTCCTTATAATGGTAAAATATCTATCCTTCTAAAAAGTTTTAAATGAGTTAATAACATTTTCATCTAAAAAATTTCATGTGTGTCATCTCCCTCACAAATAAAAGGCCACCCCACACCTTTATACTTCACACTTAAAAATAATTATTTTTCATAAATTCAATTAAAAACTACATTTCATACACCCATAACCACATCCTATAATACTATATTTATTATTAAAACATCTAATGAAATATTTTGGTGAAAACCAAAAAACATTATCTGAAGGGGAGGTATCGTTAACATCCGAACATTTTTTTATTTATTCTTCAACGTTCATAAAATATTCCTCAACCATACTCATATAATAACATAATTAAATATAATATAATTTTATATTACTTTTATAATGTAATAATTTATATATATCTCATCTTTCATTAATTAGGGAATGAAACCATCATTCATGTGTACAGTAGACTACCACCTCACAAACTGATGTAATTTGTTTTTCATTATCAAATCTTAATGATGTTTATAATGATGAAATTAATTACTATATATTATATTAATTATATATTTATCATTTGTAATGATATTATTTAATTTTGTTTTAATATTTCCATTCACGAAATAATGAATATGTTGATCCTTCATATGTATGGACTACCACCTCTATGAAGTGATCTGACACTATTTTGATCACCAAATATTGGGACTATAAATATAAGTGTATTTAATGAAATAATATGGAATTTATGATATTAATTTTATTTAATGATTATATAATACATAATTAATTTCGAAACATATGTTTTTAAAATTGAAACATTACTCATTCGTATGTATGACTTACCACCTCAATGATTGTTACACATATCTTATTTATTCGCCAAATTTCATGATTGGTATTAAAATTATAATTGATGTATAAATATTATAAATATAAAATATTAGTTATTTCTCATATTATAGAATAGTTTCGTCTTTGAAGATAGTCAACCGAACAATGTCATTTTGGACATATGAGCCAAATATAATCAAAATGCCCAATTTGAACATAATTGATTATGTAATTGAATGAAATAGAAAAAAAAGATTAAAACAAATAAAAAATTTAATGACTCTTAAGATTTCCATTAAGTAACAAAATTCTATTTCTCAGGATAAAAAATAACACTACTGATAATTTAGAATCATGATAAGTGAAACTTTATCTTAAAATTTTTTTTAAATATATTGAATATTGGTTTCAAAAAACATTATATTTTGTGTCAGTTATTTAATAATTATTTTAAGATTACATTTTTATGTTAATGAAAATATATTTTAAATTTTTAGGTTCATTTTAACATGCATCTAATAGATTCCATAAATGATTCTTTTTATTGAATGGTTGAATTTCCAAAAAAAAAGATTAAAAAAAGAGTGTATTATTTTAATGTATATATTGAAAACAACCTTTCCTTTCATTATAACAATTATTTTATGTTTCAAATCATATACAAGATTTCTTATTTTATTAAATGAAATTTCATATTTCCTTTTTTCTAGGAATTTTAAAATTTAAAATGGGTTTCTAAAAAAAATGAATTTTTATATCTGAAACAGTTCTTCATACGAGTATAAAATAGGTTTTGAAGCATTTTATGAAGAAATGGAGCATGATTAATGTGTTTACTACATGATATGGTGCTTGTAAATTTTTTGCAAAAATATGGGATCCTAATGCACCTTATATGATGGTGTGACACCCATTATACCCCATGATTTTATTTTTTTATCATCATTATAGTTTAATATGTGATAGGTTGAGAAATATTATAGATCAAGATATGATGGGTGAGCCTCATGATATTCCTTCAATGTGTTGGGTAATCATTACGTTCTCCATAAACATATATTGGAAGTTATTCATATGATCAATCCAATAAAAAATGATACGATAAGGATTATTCCATAGGGAACCTACATGATGTATCTTAGATTACTAATGAGTTAATATGGAATTTTTTTTATTTTTAAAAAAATAAAGACTATGATCCTTTTAAATAAAAGTTAATTTTCATTTTTGGAAATTGTATTTTTTTATTAAAAAATTCATTTGTTTTAATTTTCTAATCGTACAAATGGTTTTATTTTTTTTATGTACATTAATTATATTTTTTATCAAAAAGAAACATTTCTTAAAAAACATAATGTTTACAGCTGGTTAAAGGAAATGAAATATTTATGTTGAATGTAATGGAGATTGTTTATATAAGGAGAACATTATTTTTTAAAGGTCACATATTGTAGGGAAAATGGATACTGGTAGGAAGTGTACACATGGTAACAATTAAGATTTTTTTTGTCATAGTTATGTCTTAATTGACATAACCTATAAATTTAAACCATGATTTGGAAATGAAAGTGAATAATTATCTAAAGTATTGACCCTGATAGTTGATTTTAGATAAAATTGTTATATAATATTTTAGTTCAGTATTACATTTACGAATATATTCAAAATTCACTATAAACATAACGGTTAGTATAGTCAATATGATGATTATTATTTTGGATTAATATATATATCATTATATGGGATTACACAGTTAATAATATCTTAGTATTTTTCCTCAACATAAGATGGTTTATTATGGTTTATTAGATATACTAATTGTAATGTTTTTTTAGTAAATCGTATGTTCTGGTAGGAATTATGATAACAATGAATGTGAATGAATATGTGGTTTTTGTCAAAATATGAAACCAAATAGAATGGGAGATTTAGTGAAAAATGTTGTGTTTATTATTTACTAGATATCATAAGTTTTTACTAATAACACAAACCTAGGTGTGTTTCCTGACACCCCAAATAATAGATAAATAAATCTCCATGGATGTTCAGTTGGTAATCTTAAATGTAAAAATATTCAATAATTTATGTCCTAATAATGTTGGAAGATGCACTAAGGAAGATGTCTTAAAAATATGTAATTATTTTTATATGTTGTAAAAGATGTCATAAAAGATATTCAATGGACATGTGAAGTGTTCGATAAATTCGTTGAAGAGGAATTAAAATATTCACATCTCTTTAGGTAAATGTCTTAAATGTTGGTAGTAATGGATTTATGAAAATCTATGTCCTATGGTGGATTGTCAATATTGACATTATCAAGATTGTAAAGATTAATGTCTATAATTAACTAATTAAAATAAGTTTTATGTAATATAAACTATAAATAACATTTTAATAGTGATTATTATATCTGGTATTATGTTTTGAAATTATTAATTATTAGGACATGATTCATATTTTTTTAAGAATGATGTATTTTATGATTAAGATGTAAAACCAATATTAATAGGTTATATAAATTATTGATTTATTGAGGTGTGTATATATAGGGACCCAAGAGTTATGACATGGTGTATGATTTAAAAATGTTCATAAGATTACGTACATTAGCAATATATTTTTTCTTTATGTGATGGGAGTAATTTTGGACATATTTATTATGTTTTGATATATTTTTAAGGTATAGGTAACCCAAATTTTAATATGTGAAAATGTTATTTATTGGACAATTCTCATTATTAATTACACATGATTTATTTTTTTGATAAAAATATGGAATTAAATGACCATAGATTATTTCATATAATTTTGTATATTTTGATTAAAGAATGCCTAACAAGTGCCTTAGAAAAACATCATTTTAGTTATATAATTATTGGCTAGTGGTTAACATTGGGTATTCTCCCAAAGAAGATTGAAAATAATATAATATCACTTTTTTGTTTGTTTGATAAAATATATTTCATTTCATTTATAGAACTTAGATACATAAAAAATTAAATAAATAAAATTAAAATTTGTTCAGAAATATGGTGAACAGATTGTGATAGGCTAGACATAGTGAATTGTTATTATTTTTTTTCAATTTATTACCAATTAATATTATTTTTTATTATATGATCGGGATTTATCTATAGATTCCCCTAACACATTTTTCAAACATTCAATATGGTAATAACCCTAATTGAAATATCAAATTTTTCTACACTAATTCCTATTTATGTGTCAATGAAATTTCCACAACGCATCCTCGGGACCTGTTCTGTGAGTACCCCAATCCCGCCTCCCATAGGCCAGGGGCTGGAAACTAGCACCAATGGCGTAAATACCTATAACTAGGAACACATTGCCTTTATGAAATGTAAACACACACACAACCAGAGTACAAGCTGAAGCAAACACTGAGTAAAACAATATAACAAGTGTGCTGAAAGTAGAAGGGGGGCCAGAAATACAAGCCCAACTATAATTTACAAGAAAAAGACAAAACATCATGAAGGTGTCAAGATTCTCCTAGATCGTCCTCTGGACACCCTACCTGAATGGTAGGTATAGATGGACACCTCATCTCTCTACGTTCGTCTGTTAGCTCTGGGTACCGTCTCGTCGTGGATTCCACCTCCCAGTACACTCTCGTCGTCACGTCCACCTCTGGGTACCATCTAGCTCTGCAATACTCAACCTCGATTAGTGATTTATGTCGTCTGCATCCAACACAACATAGTGCGGGCAAAGCCCGTGCAGGGGTGAGTATACAATACTCAATAGGGACCCCGAGACCCCCGAAGGTCTCCCTGAATCCACAAAGGACACACCACAAAGAAAATATACAATCACGAAGCATCACCCAAAACTAGTTAGGTATATTCCCATACATATACCTAAGTCATTAAATCTAGTTCAGCTCCAACTCACGAGATCAAGTACAATCCAGTCCACATAGGATAGTACAACCCAATCCACAAAGGAAAGCACAACTCAATCCACAAAGGAAAGCACAACCAATCCATGTAGAAAACAATTCAATCATATCGAAGATAATGATTGGAAGTCAAGACTCAGCTCACAGTGGTATACAACATTTGTAAATAAAAAAGGGGATGATCCGATGTAGTTACTGATTCATCTAGTTGGGACCCACGAAGGATACTAGACCCGCTAAGCTGTCGGACCCACGTAGGATACTACAATAGAGGTCAATACTGTCGTACCCACATAGGATAAAATTAAAGTAGTCATCACCGCTAAACCCAAGGAGGATTCCAGTATGGTTGTCCTTGTTGTCGAACCCACGGAGGATTTCAGTACTAAAGTATTCACCGTCAAACCCACAGAGGATTTCAGTACGAAAGACTTCACCATCGAAACCATGGAGGATTTCAGTATGGTTGTCATCGTCGTCAAACCCATGGAGGATTCCAGTACGAAAGTCATCACCATCAAACCCACAGAGGATTTTAGTACGGTTGTCGTCGTCGTCGAACCCACGGAGGATTCCAGTATGAAAGTCTTCACCGTCGAACCCACAGAGCATTTCAGTACAGTTGTCATCGTCATCGAAACCATGGAGTATTCCAATATGAAATCCTTCACCATCGAACCCATGGAGGATTTCCCTACGAAAGGCTTCACCGTCGAACCCACGGAGGATTTCAGTACGATTGTCATCGTTGTCGAAGTCGCAGCCAGATCTAGGGTTCTCGCACACAGCATGCTCGTTTCTAGGAGGGTCCGCTTCACGAGACAAGGGGTTGATACACCAACTGAACATAGTCTAGAGTTTACGTATCCCAAAGTTCCGTCTCATTGATAGGAACTGAACACGACAGAGGCGCTTCAATCGGACGCCCGGTCGGAGAGTTATTGGTTTTTTCGTCCTAGGGGCCCGTTTTGTTTTAAGTCAAAACAACCCGACCATACATCAAATGCGTCAAAACCTCGAGCGAAGTAATTTAAAAGGTCTGTATCATTAAGAGGAATCCAACAATGTCGACGGCATGTCAATCGGACATCCGGAGCTGAAGTTATAAGTGTTTCAGCTCTGAGGGCCCGGTTAGTTTTGTGTTCGAACCAATCTGGACATACCGAAAGTTTTCCGAAACCTTGAGTGTAATATAACGAAACACCCATCTCGATACAAGGATTCCAACGCAACTGACAGTGTGTCAACTGGAGGTTCGAAGCCCACGATATGGGCAAATGATTGAAAACAGTCCGAAATGGGGGGTCTGGGTCCGACCCTGCCCGGCCCAACCCCCCATGGGTCGGCCTGAACCGGGTCGACCCGACCCGGGTCTTGGTCTGTCCTGGCCCGGATGGGCGTGTCCTGGCCCGGTGGGGCGCGACCCAGCCTGGTCCGCGCGACCCGCCTCAGTCCGGCCGGGGGGGGGGGGGGAGGGGGGCGCTCTGGCTCGGCCAGCGGGCCGAGCTTGGGTGGGGGGGACGCGGTCCCCCCCCCCCCTTTGCCAGCGGACGCGGCACTGGTCGTCGCATCTTCCTTGGATCCCGCATGGCGGCGGGATCCGGTCTTCCCGCTGCCGCCTCCGGGAGGCCGGCAGTAGTGTCGGCTGCGCCTTCCACAGACCACCCGACGTGCTCCGGTGGTCCGTTTTGCCCACCGTCTGCGGCTGCGGCTCTCCCGGTACCCATAGATTACTGTGAATGGTTCAAAACGCCTTTGTTTCCCGCTTCGTCATTGTCGGTCGATCTGCACACCAGTAAAAAAAATTTCGGAGGGTTGTCGGGCCATGTTTGTTCGGCCCCCACCCTCTACGGTAGGTGTTTTTCAAATGGAAATCTTTAAAAGACATGCTTTAGATGATAGTATAATTTATTCAAGGTAAATTATTCAAACACCCTGAAATTAAAAAAAAGGGATGCATGAGGGGATAAATCACATATACACTTAATACAAAAACCCCCTACTTGGAAGAAGTCATCGAACAAGGAACGTCGTGGAGAAATGGCATTGCGGAAGACAACATCGCGGAAAGAAGCTCTGTACGTCATCAGTGTTCGCCCGATGAAGGATGCGGCATCTCACTTCCTTCGACGCGGGAAAAAGATGCAAAGATGAGACGGCGTTCTTCGTTGAAGCTTAGGTTTTCTTCGCATTCATCAAGAAGGGAGAAGAAAAATATCGAGGGTTCTCTCCTCCACACACCGAATCACCACCAATAAAATAAGACATTGTCTTATTTAATTTACACACACCGAAGCCATCATTAATTTGAAATTCAAAATGAATACATCAAATTAATTAATTCTCTTTATCCAATTAATTTGGTATTTTATTGGCTTGTAATTAATGTGGAAGAAAAACTGCTTCAGTTGACTTGACATTAAATCGGGGGAGGTGTGGGTGTGTTACACAAATTAAATGCACGAGAGGGAGGTTAAATGGAAATGAAGGGGTGGGCTCGTGTGGTTACCACTTCACTAGTATCCTACCTAGTAGAGTTAGGATATAGTGTGTCCCACTCCAACATCCATGCGTAAGTTATATGTACTCAGAATAGAAGTAAAATTTGTAGAACAAATTTTTATTCCACTCAACAATTAACCCATTTATTTAATAACCTCACCCGAGCAAACATAACGCCAGAAAAGGTGTTCCTAAGAAAATATTGGCGCTGTGATTCCATCAGTGCCCTCAGATTTTGATTCCGAGCACCGGTTCAAAAGTTATGAAAACCCGCTCGTTCGTTCAGAGAAGGTATCTGAGCTAAACTTCAGAAAAAGATTCTGGGCACACCGGGCCTCAGAATCAGGTTCCATCAGAAGCCACAGACTCGCATAATTCCAAATAAATTATGAATGAAACATCCATGAAATTTCCGGGTTTTTACATTACTCCCACCACAGGGCTTTACGTCCCCGTAAAGCTATTACACAAACTAGGGAAACAAAAGGGGTACTGAGCACGCATTTAAGCCTCCAGCTCCCATGTGCTCACCTGGAGGTTCTCGTGCTACCAGTGAAAGCGCACCTGAGGAATCGACCATCCATGTAGGACCTTCTCCTGTCGATCCTCGATCTCCACCGGGACCTCCACAAAAGTCGCCACATCATCAATGTTCAGCTTTCCAAGGTCGATGATATGCATTAGTTCGTGCATGTATCTCCTCAGCTGAGATACGTGGAAGACGTCATGCACCCGGTGCAACTGAGGTGGTAGCGCCAAGCAATATGCCACCTCGCCTATCCTTCCAAGAACCTGGAATGGTCTGATGAAGCGCAGAGATAACTTGCCGCCCCGGACATATATCAATAAACCACATCGCGGTGATACCCATAAGAAACGTGGTCACTATCCTCGAACTCTAGTGGTCTCCGCCTCCTATCGGCATAAGACTTCTGTCGGCTATAATCTATCCTCATCCGCTCCTGGATGACTTGCACCATCTCTGGTCCTACAAGATCTACTAAGATTTCTTCTTTTCCGATAAGAGAAATCCTGTCTCATCCCCTGGATGAACCAAATTCTTTGCCTAATAGAGTCAAACTCGTCTTGTATGATACTAATCCATACCAAGGATGACATCATAAGGCCTCGACGCTACTACCAAAAGATCCAACCGTTACTCTCGCCTCCAAGGGTTGAGTCACACTGTCACCATTAGTGTGTGGTCCCTAGGTCTCCTCCAGTAGGTATCTAAAAAGTGAGGGTCATGTCAATAGTTTTAAACCAGAACCTCTTAGTATGAACTACATAAAAAAGACAGGGAAAAAACGTCACAAGAATAGGCGTCTTTTATTACTGCAGCTCATGGCACAAAGACACATAACATCAACAAATCTAGAAGCAACATGAACAAAAGTCCCCATGTCTTGAGCTAGTCCCACTCATGTCCATCTGCTCCCGGAGCTTCATGGTCATAAGCCTCAGCTTCCTGTAGCTGAGCTCTCCCCTGTCCCCCCGTTCGCTGTACTCGGGGTGGTCTTCCTGGTGGTGGTGGTGGTGGGGCATCAAAGTGTCTCCCACCACCCGCTGCTCGGCCAACTCCTCTGCCTCTTCTTCCTGCTCCCTGTGGACTGCCATGGTCGGACCTATTTTTGGGAGGTCTCTCTACTACTTGTTTCTCATCAGCAGGATGAGTCGGGCAGTCTCGAGCCATGTGACCATGCCTTCCGCATGTGTAGGACAGACTTCTCCTCGTGTAGATTTATCTCCTTCGTGTGCCCCACACAACCAAATCTGCATCCTGAGATTGCTCGTCTGACGGTCTGGACCATTTGGACCTCTGCGTCATCTCTTGACCGCCTACTGTGGAAGAATCCATTCTATGCCATCCTGTGGTGGGTCTCGCTGTTGATGGCTACTCGATGAGATAACATTCCACCAGAAGGGCTCTCTCCAACACCCATTCTTGCATCAGAATGTTGAGGGATATCATCGAAGCCTTGATCTCATGCCTTAGTCCCTGCTCGATGGTTTGGGCCTAGAAGAACTAGTCTCATACCATATAAGTGGAGTAGCACGAGAGATCAGCAAACCTCGCCGAGTACTGGGCCACGGTCATGCTGCCCTGCTGCAATGATAGTATCTCCTGAATGCGCACCACACAGAGGGTGGCTGAGACGAACTCCGAGCAGAAGAGGCTCTCAAAATACGTCCAAAGGAGTGATTCCTCATCGTGAACCTGAAGCATTAGGCTCCACCATCTTCCTGCTTCCGCGTGCAGGAGACTCACTGCAAGGATCACCATGAGGTCAGCTGGTGTCCCCACTAACCTGAAAACTCGAACAACAGCCTCCAGCCAATCCTCGGCTGCCTGAGGGCCCGTCTCCCCGTGGAACCTAGGCGGTCTCTGACCCTGGAACTCGTGCAGTGCACTAAGGCGGCGTGCACTCTCAGCCGCTGGGGATGATGGCATTAGTGGCTCGACGGGTAGAAGGTACTGTCGGTGCCTCCACTAAAAAAAGGTCATGCACCGAGTCCTCGTCGCTCTGTGGGTTGTCCTCGTATACAAAGCTCTGAACCATAGTTGGATGCCATCTTGGGGCCATCCTAAAGAGAAACAGGTGTTCCACGGTAAAATAGTATACCTGGTGAGATGACACATAGTAATCACAAAGAAAACTTTTGAGACACACATGAAATCAATGTTTTCGTGCACTGAGTTGGAAATCGAATGTCAGGGTCCTGGTGTATGGATACGTCGGCCACCTCACCAACAGTAGAATCCCTGGACTGATAACCACACTCAATAACCTTAACACTATTTCTTCACATAGAATAAAGATTAGAGTCCTGAGTTCTGCGGCAGAACCGAACTCCTCGGATACCAATTTTTTACGACCCGTCCTCGGGACCCATGCAGTGACTACCCCAAGCCCGCCTTTCATAGGCTAGAGGCTGGCGACTAGCATGAAAGGCGTAAATCCCTATAACTGGGAAGGAATTTCCTTTATGAAATGTAAAAACACACACAACTAGAGTACAAGCTGAAGCAAACACAAAGTAAAGTAATATAACAAGTGTGCTGAAAGTACAAGGTGTCCAGAAATACAAGCCCAATAGTACGGTACAGGAAAAAGAAAAAACAACAGGAAGGTGTCAAGCTGCTCCTGGATCATCCTCCGGTGTCCCTACCTGAAGGGTAGGTACAGATGGCCACCTCATCTCTATACGTCTGTCTGTCAGCTCCGGGTACCGTCTCGTCATGGAGTCCACCGCATGGTACCCTCTCGTCGTCAGGTCCACCTCCGGTTACCGTCTCATTGTGAAGTCCACCTCCAGGTACTATATCATTGTCACACCCACCTCCAGGTACCGTCTAGTTCTACAAGTCTCAACCTCGATCAATGATGTTCGCTATCTACATCCAACACAAAATAGTACGGGCGAAGCCCGTGCAGGGGTGAGTATAAGATACTTAGTAGGGACATCGAGACCCCCAAAGGTCTACATGAATCCACAAAGGATACACCACAGTGAAAATATAAAATCACGAAGCATCACCCAACAATACTTAGGTATATACCCATACATATACCTAAGTCATTAAACACAGTTCAGCTCCAACTCACGAGCTCAAGTACAATCAAGTCCACACAAGATAGTACAACCCAATCCACAAAGGAAAGCACAACTCAATCCACAAAGGAAATCACAACCAATCCATGAAGGAAACAAGTCAATCATATCAAAGATAATAATTGGAAGTCAATACTCAGCTCACACAGGTATACATCATTTGTAAATCAAAAAGGGGATGATCAGATGTAGTTGTTGATTCATCTAGTTGGGACCCATGTAGGATACTAGACCAGCTAAGCTGTCGGACCCACGTATGATACTACAACAGAGGTCAATATTGTCGGACCCACGTAGTATACAAGTAAAATAGTCTTCACCGACGAACCCATGGAGGATTCCAGTACGGTTGTCGTCGTTGTCGAACCCATGGAGGATTCCAGTATGAACGTCTTCCCCATCAAACCCACGGAGGATTTCAGTACGAATGTCTTCACCGTTGAACCCACGGAGGATTTCAATACGGTTGTCATCGTCATCGAACCCACAGAGGATTCTAGTATGATAGTCTTCACCGTAGAACCCACAGATGATTTCAGTACGGTTGTCAACATTGTCGAACCCACAGAGGATTCCAGTACGAAAGTCTTCAACGTCAAACCCATAAGAGGATTTCATTATAGTTTTCATCGTCGTCGAACCCACGGAAGATTCCAGTAATAAAGTATTCACCATCGAACCCACAGAGGATTTTAGTATGAAAGCCTTCACTGTCAAACCCACAGAGGATTTCAGTACGGTTGACATCGTCGTCGAAGTCGCAGCCAGCTCTATGGTTCTCGCACACAGCATGCTCGTTTCTGGGAGGGTCCTCTCTACAATCCAGGGGGTCGATACACCAATTGACACATAGTCCAGAGTTTATGTATCCCAACGTTCTGTATCGTCGATAGGAACTGAACACGACAGACGACGCGTCAATCGGACGCCCGGTCTAATAGTTATTGGCTTTTTCGTCCTAGGGGCCCGGTTGGTTATTAAGTCAAACAAACCCAACCATACTCCAACTACGTCCAAATATTGAGCAGATTAATCCAAAAGGTCTGTCTCACTAATAGTAATCCAAAAAAGTCGACGAAACATCAATAGGACGTCCGGAGATCAAGTTATAAGTGTTTCCGCTCTGAGGGCCCAGTTGGATTCATGTTCGAACAAACCCGGTCTTACCTAAAGTTCTCGAAAACCTTGAGTGTAATATACCAAAATGACCAACTCAATCCAAGGATTCCAATGCAACAGACGGTGTGTCAATCGAAGGTCTGAAGCCCATGATATGGGCAAATGGATGAAAATAGTCCCAAATGGGGGGTCTGGGCCCGGTCCGGCCCGGCCCAACCCCCCTGGGTCAGCCTGAACCGGGTCGACCCGACCTGGGTCAAGGTCTGGCCCGGCCCGGCCAGGCTAGGCGTGACGCGGCCTGGTCAGCACGACCCACCCCACCCCATTCGGGGGGGGGGGGGGGTTGCTGGCTCAGCCAGCGGGACGAGCTTGGGGGAGGACACGGGCCCCCGCTTTGCCAGCGGACGTGGTGATGGTCTCTGCATCTTCCCCGAATCCTATGGGGCCGCGGGATCCACTCTTCCCACCGCCGCCTCCAGGAAACCGGCCGGTGCCTACCGCCGCGCCGGCGTGGCGTGCCGGCAGCGCCTTCCGTGGACCATAGGACGCGCTCCGGTGGTCCGTTTTGCCCGCCATTTGCGCTAGTGGCTCTCCTGGGACCCATAGATTACTGCAAAGGGTTCAAAACACCTTTTCGGCCCGCTTCGTCATCGTTCATCGATCCTCACACTAGTAAACAAACTAAGAAGGGTTGTCGGGCCATGTTTGTTTGGCCCGCACCCTCCGCGTTATGTTTTTTTCAAATGGAAATCTTTAAAAGACATGCTTTAGATGAGAGTATAATTTATTCAAGCTAAATTATTCAAACACTATGAAATTAAAAAAACGGTTGCACGAGTGGATAATTCACATATACACATAATACGAAAACCCCCTACTTGGAATAAGTTGTCGAACGAGGATTGTCGCGGAGAAATGACATCGCGAAAGACGGTGTCGCGGAAAGAGGCTATGTTCGTCATCGGTGTTCTCCCGATGAATGATGCGGCGTCTGGATTCCTTCGACGCGAGAAGAACATGCAAAGATGAGACGGAGTTCTTCATTGAAGCTTCAGTGTTCTTCGCATTCTTCAAGTAAGAAGAAGAAAGTCTTCGAGGGTTCTCTCCTCCACACATTGAATCGCCGCCAATAAAATAAGACATTTTCTTATTTAATTTTCACACACACAAGCCATCATTAATTTGAAATTCAAAATGAATTCATAAAATTAATTAACGTGCGTTATCCATTTAATTTGGCATTTTATTGGCATGTATTTAATGTGGAAGAAAAACTGCTTGAGTTGACATGACATTAAAATGGGGGAGGTGCAGGTGTGTTACACTAATTAAATGCACAAGAGGGAGGTTGAAATGGAAATGAAGGGGTGGGATCATGTGGGCTCCACTTCACTAATATCCTACCTAGTAGAGTAAGGATGTAGTCGGTCCCACTCCAACTTCCATGCGTAAGTTATATGTACTTAGAATAGAAATAAAAGTTGTAGCACAAATTTTTATTTCCCTCAACAGTTAACCCATTTATTTAATTACCTCACCCGAGCAAACGCAACTCCAGAAAAGGTGTTCCTATGCAAATACAGGCACTGTGATTCCATCGGTGCCCTCATATTTTAATTCCGAGCACCGGTTCAAATGTTAGGAAAACCCGCTTGTTCGTTAACTGAATGTACCCGAGCTAAATTTCAGAAAAAGATTCCGTGCACACCGGACCTCGGAATCAGGTTCCATCAGAAGCCACAGACTCACATAATTCCAAAGAAATTAAGAAAAAAATTTCCTTGAAATTTACGGGTCATTACAGAAATTGCTTGTCATGGTTAATTAGGTAAATCATTAATTGGGTATTGTTATTACCTAACTGATTATAGATTCTTCCGCAATCATATGAATCTATTAATAATTACCATATACGCACCACCCAAACCTAATTTTTTCTATCGTATGCATATCAGAATTGGGTTGAGGGAGATTTGGATCACTGAACAAGGAAATTAATTTAAATAAATTTAAAAATATAACAAATCACATTATGTAATTAATAGTGTAATTTATTTAAACTAGAATGCATAAAATAGAATGAATTTTATTCATTATTATAATTAATGTCACGAAAACATCAATGCTCTAGCCTCCCCCATTGTCTCTCACTTATAGAAAATAAACCTCCGTGTATTGGTATAATTAGTTGATTTTGGTGATGTGATACATCATATTAGTAGAATGAAAATAATGAAGGAAAATAAAATATGGGAAACTACATAGAAATAATCCATCATCAATTCATCTTCATCTCCCATCCAATTTCCATATTCTAAGGTGCTCTATTTATATCTATGAAGAGTAACCCAAAGGAATCATAATAAGATCAATTATTGTGTAAAAGCCTTCTCGATAATTCAAGGGGTGGTTAAATTTTTCCCACTATTAATTTCATCGAATGTTCATTTTTTAGGTCCCATATGAAGGGTTTTCATCCTGAATGGAGTTAACATTGTGTAATGTGTGTGATTGGACGTTATATTTCTAAAATATTTCACATCCTGGATAGTGGATTCATGACTTGAAATATGAATTTCTAGCAGAATACAACCATTTTCTGTATAGTTCATCACTTATGATCTTTTACATTAGGTGGTTCCATATACATTACTATATTTTAGCTTCAATATCGCTTAAAAAATGTGTTTCATGTGGAACATATTTTTTGAAAGTCGTGATATGTTTGTGGCTCACTATATTTTTTTATTTTTGTTCATTTTTTATAAAACTCTAATTCATTCAAATGTAAATAAAAATAATAAAACATTGATAAAATTAATAAATTAAATTTCATAAAAAGTTTTTTTATAATATATTAAATGAAAAATAATTCCATTTCATCCATCATATTTTATGGAATATTATAATAATTATGTTATTATAGTTATAGAAAAAGGAAATCATAAAACATCTTGCATGGTTGAAGGGTTTGAACTAACAACTGATGGGTGATAATTTTTCCCTGAGAACCACAAACCTATATGATGTACTAGTTATTATGAAATCAATTATTCCCTTAAAAATTTTGTTTTAAAATAATTTTTTTCATTTTTGTAATATTTTTTTTATAATGTAGATATCAAGGAGACGAAAATTTGATTTCATGATTAGGTTATTAATGTTATTTCATAAGAAGATAAATTTTTTCAAAATCGTATATGATTAAGGTAAAAATAAAATTATATTGTGTTATATAAGGAAAAAATGTTGAATTATATTTTGGAATCATATAAGATTTTACTATAGCTTTATGGTGATTCAGGTTATTTATTATAATGATTAGTATATCTTAGAGATTTAATGATTAGGTCTTGTAATTTTTTATTAGATAGTAATAGTTATTAGTGTTATTTAAAGGTAAATATTAAGTAAATATCATAAAATTTGTGATCCAAACTTTCTTAATTTGTAGGATTCAATAATTTCTAGGAATATTTTTAATAACTTATGTGTACTCCTCGACCCCAGTTACTCAATGTCGGTTCATTATTATATAACATTTGTATGATCACATAAGATCATGTCCCGAAAAAACAATTTGTTTATTAGCCTTGGAAGTACTAGATACATACATAAGTTTTACATGAAACTATAAAATGAAAAACAACAAAAAAAATTGTTTTCATTGACCACATTAATTTCCCTTAGAATCTCCCTAATGTTCAGTCAAAATATAATTCTTCACATATTGGGAAAAATAAAACATTGAAAGTGGTGAGCTCAGATGATCTGTAGAGATAAAAAAAAATTGCAGAAGCATTCACAAATAAGCATAAACATTTAAGGAAATGTATAAAACTATAACATAAGCCTTTTAAACATAAGCATCCACATAATATGGAAAATATAAATTAAATAATTTCATTTACTTATTCACATAGATATTCTACTAGTTGAATAATAAAATTCTATATCAATAGCTAATTCCATAATAATGTATTTCATAATGTCGGGCATCATAACCACATTGTAGGGGCCTCGTGACAAGACAAAAAATATGATTTTGTTAAGGACATGTTCCAATATACTAGTTTTTCTCATGAGACCTACTAATTCATCGAGGAGAAATTGTGGATCCACCCGTCACGTACTATGTCCAATGCATTCCTCATATGAAATGGTTTAAACATCACATAAAAATTCGTATTAAAACTAGAATTTGAAATATCAATACATTATCCATAAAACAAGAATGGTATAAAAATAACACATCCTCAGTCAAACATATCACAATACCATCAATAAAATATAGAAATTTTTATCATAATAAATCAACATCAAACAAGTTTAAATTTCACTAAATGATGTTGACATAGATGAAATCAAAACTATTTGAGAGAAATATCTCTTTTTATTTTTAAATAATTTAAAAATAATGTAATTATAAAATAAAACATTTATTTTTGAAAATATTTTTATAATATTTTAAGGGATGCTTCAATGGTGTTATAATGAAGGAAAATATCCTCACCTGCTGTACAAGTTAAAAAAACATTCTTACCTTAATTTGTCGAAAAGGACATAATGTAACATGTTTGGAAAACAACAGAATGATTACATTCAAAAAATTTATAAAAAGTAGTCCAAGGGTTTAAATGAAATTAACCCATATTTTATTAAATAGTAAAAATGTCTTGAAATATATTTTTGAGAAACACAATTGTGGATGATAAAGAGGTCCCAATAGATTCTTACGTAAAAACAACCTCGGATAATTAAGCGATTATGAAATTAACACATATCTTATACTTTTCCTTATTTTATGGTACGATAACCACTTGTATAATTGTTAAAAAAATTGTTATTAAATTATACAATAACTATATACATAAATATGATATTATATATGATCATGTAATATTGCATTGTTGAAAATATTTCTTGTAGTATCATCGTTTCAGGTGATAACTAATTCATTTTCATTGATATGCTTTGTTTCATAAGACATGTTTGTTGTGGATAGGATATATTTTATTCATATAAATAATTATATTAATTTATTAAGCATCATTTTAATCATAAAATGAAAATTATTCTTGAATGATTACGATGGGGAATGAATCTCATCGCATTAGTGGAGACGGTAATCCATACGAACGCATGAGCGTCAATATCAATATATTGATGGTAAAATTGAATGTAATTGGATGGTATGTAATATATACAGAATAATTAACATGTTATATTTATTATTTACATCAGTTATTCTCATTATTATACCCATCCAAATATCACAGTGTTTGAATAACAAACTATACCACGACATGGAGATGGTAAGTAGTACGTACACCCGTATGGTGACATGTCATTCATAAGATAGGTAGAATAATGAATATTATTTTACCATATTTATAATAACAAAAAATTATGTATAAGGTACTGGATTTATTATTTTTTATGGGAATAACATAGAAAGAGGAAGTGGAAGAAGAAAAGGACATGAAAGAGTGTGGTGAAATTATTAAGTCTTCTTCGGGAGTTGCCTATTGAGTTGTTCAAAAGGGCTCCTTAAGTTGGATTTATGACCACATTAAGGCCTCTAGGTCTAAATTAGGGTAGTTGTTAGGATTTATGATAGGGTTTGGTTGAGCCAATTGTCTTTGGAAAAGGGATTTTGAGAGAAGGTGATGTACCCTTTTATAAGAGAGGTGATGGTCACATTTGGAAAAACCTGAAATATTATTTTATTATACAATCATATTCAGTATATAATTGATGAAAAATTATTTATTTATAATATAAGGTGGGTATGTGTTGAATAAAACTCAACAAATCTGTTTTATACAGGTTCTTCTCACCATATTGATCTTATATTTTAGATTTAACTCTTAGTTAAATTGTTTAACTTTTACCCTGCATTCTTGTTTAATTAATTTATATTGTTATTAATCTTACTATAAATTCCATGGGAACACCTAGGGGTTAATTAATGACATATATATTATAATATAATTTCTTTTTCCAAACCATAGATTTTTAGGACTATTATATCATTTAATTTTTAATATTTGTTTTCAAAGTCAATTAAGTCAATTTGGACACTATTTAGTATTTTGTTTTTCATAAAGTCATAACATCATTATTACATTAAAAAAATTCATTTAATCATAACTAACATGAAATATTACTAAATAAAATTAGTGTATTTCATCTGATGTCTCAATTTACATTTTTTGGGTTTTTATAATATCAATTGTTTTATTTTTTCTTTCATAAGGTAATTACAAAATCATCATTGTTTCATAAATAAATTTAATTATTTAATGTCTAAAAATTATAAATAAAATAGAATTATGTAGGATATATTTTTATATTTCTAATTAATATTTTTAGTCAAATTTATATTATGTGTAACTCTATATTAAAAATTATTTAGGTATAAAACATTGAATTTAAAACTTTTAACACTTCTTTATGTAAAATATTAATAAATTTCCTAATTTAATCCAATTGGACCTAAATGATCATATTTTATTTTTATGGTTGTTTGTTGTCGAAATAAACATATCCAATAGAATTAGAATAGGTTTTATGGTAATAATAATACTATCATTTTTACCTTTAATTACCCTATTTAGTTCAACAGTGGTAAATAAAAGTTAAAAGATATTATTCACGAACAAATATTTTTATCTTACTGAATGAAATTTTTGTCAATGATATTGACAGTGTCTCTCATATTTTTTAAATTAAACTCACAGAAGTAGTAAAATTACATTTTATGCAAATTTCTAAATGCTCCTAGATTATGTGTAAAAGACGGTAAAAAGTACAGTAAAATTTTATATATCTAATATTATTATAAAATGACTCCAATGAATTAAATTGAATATATATAGGTATTAATTATATATTTTTACATAATGTAAATTTAAATAATAAAATTAATTATTTAAAAAAAAATGCAGTTTTATATAATAACGTAGTGTTTTTCAGTATTCATCTAAAATTGAAAGTTTTCTGAATAATACCAAAAAACTACCCTATGCTAAATTCGATATTCCAAATTCAAAAATGAAGTACATTTTGAAAAATAAAATCTATAAAATTTCCAAAAGTGTATATTAATGTTCATAACAGATAGTCTGATTGGTCGTGGTGTTTTAAAACTCCATGTTGCGTACAACACAAGCTACTAAATTATTCAAAGGGAAACGTACTGTAGAAGCTTAGGGTGTCACCTTCTACCATAAATCAAATAATTCTATCCTTGAAATTTCTATAATATCACTGAATAAAAAATTCTGGTGGTTCTTCATCATATGTTCCTTGGGTTCCCACATTTCCCCTTCCATCTTATGTTTTCTCCATAGAACTTTAACCAGAGGAGTCATCCGGTTTCTCAGTACTTGTTCTCTATTATCAAAAATTATGATTGGATATTCACAAAAAGAAAGTTCATGTTCTAGTCATATTTCTTCATAGGCGAGTACATGTGTTGGATCAGGCATGTATTTTATCAACTGTGATACGAGGAACACATCATGAACATTGGAGAGTCATGGTGGCATTTCCAAATGATAATCTACAACTCCAATTCATTCTAGAAATTCAAAAGGTCTGATGTACCTGGGAAATAATTTACCCTTCTTACTGATACATATAACACCCATCTATGAAGAAACCATCAAGAAAACATAATCTCCTTCTTGAGATTCCAAATACTTCCTTCGGTTATCAGCATTTCTCTTTTTCCTACTTGGAGCTTCTTTGATGTGGGTTTTGATAACTTTCACCTTTTCCATTTTTTTCTCAACATGTTCTGGGCCTATGAGTTTTCTTTCACCAATATCATCCCAACAAGTTGGTGTGTGACATATCTTCACATATAATGCTTCATATGGTGCCATATGAATACTAAAATGAAAATTATTTTTATATGAAAATTCTACCAGTTGTAAATACTGATCCCACATAACATAAATGTCATGTGAGAAAGATCTCAAAAATCCTTCTAAGTTTTGAAAAGTACGTTCTGATTTTCCATCAGTTTGAGGGTGGTAGGCAGTGCTCAAACGAAGTTTAGTATCTAGGGAATTCTAAAGACTTTTCTAGAACCTTGCTATAAAATGGGGATCACTATCAGAATCCATCAATATGGGTACTCCATGAAGACTTTTAACTCCATTAATATATAGACTTTATAAATGTTCAAGTGGTAAATCTTATCTTATAGAATAAAAATGGGCTGGCATGGTAAGATGATCAATAATGACCTATATAACTGTGTTCCTTATAAGAGTCTTTGGACGTCTGATGAAAAATCCCTTCCTTATGTCATCCCATTTCCACTCGGGTATGGGAATATGATGCATGACGCTTCTATGATATCGTCTTCTAGTCTTCACCTTCTGAAAAACCATACACCATGATACATATTGAAAAATCTCCCACATGATGTTGTGCCACAAAAACTATACCTTCATATATCTATACGTTTTAGTGCTACCAGGGTGTATAGTAAATTTGGAGCTATGAGAATCTTCCAACAATTAATATTTTAAATCAGGTATGTTAGGAACACAATGTCTCTTCCCAAATTTCAAAAAACCATCTTCATAGAAAAAGTCGATAAATCTCCCATCATTCACAGCTTTAATTATCTTTTTAAACTCCACATCTTCAGTCTGAAAACACTTTATCCTCTCTAGTAAGGATGGTTTGGAAACTATTTGAAAAATTATATATGTTTCACCTTCCATGGTTATTCCCATATCTAAGATTACTATATCCATGAAAATAGGATCCCTTTCAACTCTCATCTTGTTGGAAACTCCATGATCCTTTCTTCTCAAAGCATATTACACCATATTTTCTTTCCCCAACTGGTAGTGTATACTTTAATTATAATCCTTGAGTAGCTCATGCCATCACCTTTGCCTCATGTTGAGTTATTTCTGCGAGAAAAATATACATCAAACTCTTGTGATTGGTATATATCTCACATTTTTTCAGTATATAGATAGTGTCTCAATATCTTCAACGAAAATATTATAACTGCTATCTCAATATAATGAGTGGGATGGTTTTAATAATTGAATTTTAGCTATCGTGATGCATAGGCAATAACTCTATCATTCTGTATAAGTACACAACCATGTCCTTTCTTTGAAACAACAATATAAATAACAAACCCATCATTCCTTGATGGTAGAGTAAATATAAGATAATTGACTAATATTCTCTTCAGTTCTTCAAAACATTTTTCACACTCTTTTTTACAATAAAAAAAATAACCCCTTTATGTGTGAGCTTTGTTAATGGGTTAGCCAATTGGGAAAAATTCTGGACGAAGCACCCATAATAACTTGCTAAACCAATAAAATGGTGTACCTCAGTTATACTCGTCAGTGCTTTTCATTCTCATATTTCCTTGGTATTTAAATGATCAAAAATTATTCCATCCTTAGAGATAATATGGTTGAGAAATGTAATCTCTTTAAGACACAATTCACACATGATAAACATCCCATATAGTTCATTTCTTCTGATGTTTTTTAGAATAGGGCACTGGTTATTTTCATGATCTTCATAACATTTTGGGTATACCAAGATATAATCAATAAATACAACTACAAATTCATCATTATATTCCTTGAAAACACAATTCATTATATCCATAAAAACAGAGGGTGCATTAGTTAGTCCAAAATGCATTACTGTAAATTCATAATGCTCGTACCTAGTTCGAAATGTTATTTTCAGAATCTGTTCCTTCTTCACACGGAACTAATTATATTGAGATTGAAGGTCAATATTTGAAAAATATTGATCTCCATGATGTTGCTCAAATAAATAATCAATGCGAGGTAGGGGATACTTGTTCGTTATTGGTATATCATTGATCTCCCTATAGCCAATGCACAACCTCATAGACCCATCATTATTCTTAAAAAAAGTACATGGGATCCCCATGGAGAAACACGAGGGTGAATAAATCCATTATTACTAAATTCCTATTGTTGTTTCATTATTTCAAATAATTCCATAGTGTCCATTATATTAGGGTTCGCCAATATGGGCCTTGAACAAGGAATTAAATCAATAAAAAACTCAATTTCTCATTCTGAAGGATGTCCAGGTAAATCTTATAAAAACACATACACATATTCCTTCACAATAGGTACGTCATCTATTCATACATTCTTTTCCTCAACCATAGTTATTTCATTCTATTCCTCACCATTAATTGAATTTAGTATAGCTAATGGGGGTGGATATAGATAATAATCAGGTGGCGATGTTTCAATCTAATGATAAGGTACTACATATCATACTCAATACTTTTAATCACTTTATTTTTACCATAGATTTTCACATCATGGTCTGAAATCCAATCCATAATGAGGATTATATCAAATTCAATAATGGTTATGACGATGAGATCTGCGGATATAGAAAATTAATATGCTCTAATAGGGACTAATTCACGAAACATTATAATAATGATACTTCCCTTAAGTGTTATGACTGAAAAAACTATTATTAAATCTAATTGAAAATATCTAATTTTCTTAGAATAATGGGAAGATATGAAATAATGAGGTGATCCAGAATCAAATAAAGCATTGGCTAAAATTGATGAAACCATTAAATTATATTCCATCACATCTTTTGGAGCATCAACCTCAGCAGTAGTGATCTCATATGCTTGGCCTTGATCCATTGTCCTTTGCTGATGTAGGTTTCCCTAATGATTAGGAAATTAATTTGAAGAATGCCCCATTTTTTTTACAACTGTATCATTTATCCTTGACAACCTATTTCTTTCCCTTGCAATCACGTTCTTAGTGGCCATTTTCACCACACTTGTAACAAACTCCCATTCCCTTCAGGCAAGTATCTGGGTGTTTCTTACAACATTTATTTCATGATGAATATTCAACTTTTCTTGTCTTCCCCTTATTTCCTTTGACATAGAATTTAGCATATCTCTTCTTCTGTTTCTTTTCTTTAATGTGGTAAAACTTAGAGAATTCATTTTCTGTCTTGATAGCACATGAGACAATATCTTCATATATTGAGAAGGATTGTGAGACTACTACTAAATGTAGAAACGATTTTAACCCATCAAATAATCGACTGATCTTACTCCGTGGGTTACATATATAATTTTCTGTATGCCTTTATAAACTTGTATAGTTAGCCTCATACATTGCGACATTCTCATCCCCTTTTTTCCGTAGACTTAAGAATTTTCATTCTATATCCACTCGATGGTCCTGAGGAAAGTATTTTTCTAGGAAAATATCTTTAAACTCTCTCCATTCCATCTTTCAAACTTATTCATATTCCGTTGTGTTTTGAATTAATTTCCACCATTGATCTGCATCTCCCATGTGGCGATAAACTACCATGACAAGTTTCTTCCTTTAACTACTCCCCAATGAATGAAATATTTTCTGTAATGAACTTATAGATTCTTCAACTACAAATGGATTTGAATTTCCATTGAATGTCAGTGGTTGTTTACTCATGAAGCAGTCTAGCATTGATCCTCTGCATTGTGGATCCGGGGGCTCTATTCTAGTATGGTTATTATTCATAACCTGAGTGAGTTGTCCCAATATGGTGAACAACTGATCAATAGCAGTTTCACCACTTGCTCAACTATAATTATCCTATTTGGGTGATAAGTCCCTACATACATTAAGTGTGTTGATATGGTTTCCATTCCATCCTCTAAGTTCCATTATTAAGCAATATCACACAATAGATTAGTTAATGAATCAAAATATATAATTTCAAACTTGTAAAACACTTTACATAAATTTAACAATTTATGGATATAATCCATAATCATAAAAAAATTTCTTTGATGAATTTTATACTCATAAATTCTTAATAATGTTTTGTAATGAAAATGTGAATTATTTTAATTATATCCCCTAGGAGTGTCATTACCAATAGTGTAGTAAGGCCCGTTGTCTTGTACCAGGATATCCCGGATCAAGCCTGAAACTCCTTGTCGAACTTTTCACTCCTAGTTCCATCTATGATAGAGCCGCCTCTACCAGATAGTATCCAAACATGGATGTATTTCTTGGAAAACTAAAAAAATATCTACATTACAAAAATTTTAGGAAGTTCTTCTATACTAATCCTCAATGTCTATCTTAGGGTAACGTGCTCTAATCAAATTTTATCGAAAACTTGTTTCTATGGTTTGTACTAAAATTCATCTAATTCCAATTGTAACTTCCCAACTCCAGTTACCCATATTAGGTGCATCATTATATAACAGCGGCATGTCCCAAAAGATCAAGTCCTAAAAGACAAGATACTTTAGTAGCCTTGTAAGTACTAGATAAATACATAGGGTTTACATTACATTATAAAATGAAAAACAACAACAAAATTGTCTGTTTTGACAACATTAATTTCCCTTAGACTATCTCTATAGGTTAGCCATAATAAGTTTCTTCACATCCTAGGAGAAATAAAACATTGAAAGGGGTGAGATCAGCTTCTCAGTATGGATAACTATGTAGGAGAAACTTTCACAAATAAGAATATAAATTTAAGGCAATGTATTAAACTAAAACATAAGCCTTTTATACTTAATATAATGCATAATATAGAAAATTTAAATAAAATTATTCCATTTACTTATTCACATGGATATTCTACTATTCAAATAATCACATGCAATATCAATATCTAATTTTTATAATGATGGAATGCATAATACCAGACATTATAACCACATAGTCAAGGCCTCAGGCCAAGAATAAAAAAAATATTTTGTCAAGGACTTGTGCAAAAACACTATTTTTTTCTCATGAGACCTACCGATGTATTGAGGATCTATAGTAGGATCCACCCGACACTTACTAAGTCCAATTTATTCTTCATATGAAAAGGTTTAAACATAACATAAACATTCATATTAAAACTAGAATAAGAAATTTCAATACTTTATCCATAAACCATGAATGGTATAAAAATAAAACATATACAGTCTAAGATATCTCAAAACCTTAAATAAAAAATGGAAAATTTGTATCATAATAAATCAACTTCAAAAAAGTTTAAAATCCATTAATGGATGTTGACATAGATGAAATAAAAACTATTTGAGAGAAATATCTCTTTCTATTTTGAAATCATTTAAACGTCATGAAATTATAAAAGAAAATATTTATTTTTGTAAATATTTTTATAATGATGGAATGTAGCCACACCCATTGTACATGTTAAAAAACATTCTTACCTTAATTTGTCAAAAAGGTCATAAAGTACCTTGTTTGGAAAATGAGGGAAAGATTTCTATCAAAAATTTATAAAAAGTACTCCAAGGGTATAAATTACTTTACAACCTAGTTTAGTAAATAGTACAAATATCTTGAAATGTATTTTTATGAAACATGTATGTGGATGATAAAGAGGTCCCAATAAATAATTATGTAAAAACAACCTCAGATATTAAAGTGATTGTGAAATTAACCCTTACCTTGTACTTTTCCTTATTCTATGGTATGTTATACTCTTTTATAATTTTTAAAACACTGTTATTAAATTATGCAAGAACTATATACATAAATATGGTTTCATATATGATCCTCTATTATTGCTTTGTCGATAATATTTCAGTAGTATCATCGTTTCGGGTGTTAACTGATTCATTTTCCTTATTAGGATTGGTTACGTAGGAAAGGTTTTTTATGGATAGAATGTATTTGATTCATATCCAGAATGATATTAAGTTCATAAAAATTATTTTTAATTGTAAAATTAAAATTATTCTTGAATGATAATGATGGGGATTGAATCTCATCGCGTTCGTGGAGACGGTAATACATACGTAGACATGAGCAAAAATATGATTATATTGATGGTGAAATCTCATGAAATTGGATGTTATATCATATATACAGAATCAATAACATGTTCTATTTATTATTTACATCAGTTATACTCATTATTATATTCATCCAAATAACGTATTGTTTGAAAAACAAACCACACCACGACGTGAAGATGGTAAGGCGTACGTATTAACGTATAATGACATGTCATTAATAGGATGGATAGAATAATGAATAAGATTGTACCATATTTATAACAACATCACAATTTTTATAAGGTACTGGAGTTATTATTTTGGTATGATAATAACAAAGATAGAGGAATTGGAAGAAAAGGAGAACATGAAAGATGGTGGTGAAATTATTACCACTTTTTTGGGTGTTTACTTTTGAGTTGATCAAAAGGGCTCCTTAGGTTGGATTTCAGATAAAAAGTAAGGCATCTAAGTCAATTTTGGGATTTTTGGGAGGATATTTGAGTAGGTTATGGCCGAGACAATTGGCTTTGGAGGTTTTATTTTTAGAAAAGGGGAAGTTCCCTTTTATAAGAGAGGTGTGGGTCACATTAGAAGAAGCTTGAATTATTAATTTATTATACAAAAATACTCGGTTTATAATGGATCCAAAATAATTTATTTAGAATATAAGGTGGGGATGGGTCCAAAACATTTCAAACAATTGGTTTTATATAGGATTATCTCACAATATTAAACTTATCTTTTAGATTTAACTCATAGTTAAATATTTTACCTTTTACCATGCATTACTGTATTATTATATTATCTGGTTAATATTCTTACATTAAAATGTCAATAGAACCCCAAGTTGTTAATTAATGACTTCTCTAAAATTATATATGTCCTTTGTATTCAACTTATATATTTTGGATTATATATCATTTAATAAGATAGTAATTTTTTTAAAACCCATTTATGTAAATTTTGACACTGTTTATTATTTTGTTTCTGTTAAAGTCATAAAATCATAATTACTTCGACAAAAAATCATCGAATAAACGCTAAAATGTAATATTAACCTATAAAATTAGGGTAATTAATCATATGTCTGAGTTAACATTTATTTGGATTTTTATAATATCAATTATTTTAATTCTTCATTAATAAGGTAATTACTGCATCATCATTGTGTCAAAAATAAATTTAATTATTTAATGTCTAAAAAAATAAAAAAAATACCATTATTTAGGAAATATTTTAACCTTTGTAATGAATATTTATAGTATCATTTCTCTTACGTGTAATCATATATTAAAAATGATTTGTCTATTAAACATTGAATTTATCATTTCAAACTCTTCTTTAAATCATATAATAATAAATGTCCTAATCTAATCCAAGTGGACCTAAAGGATCATATTATTTTTCTAATTTTGTTTTTTTTTCTAAATAAACGTATGCAATTGAATTAAGACATGTGTAAGGGTAATAATAATTTCATTTTTACATTTAATTACAATATTTACTTTTAACACCGGAAAATAATAATTAAAAGTAACTATTTAACAAAAATTATTTTCATCTTATTGAACCACATTTTACATACTATTATAAATTGTGTATCTTGGATTTTTGAATTTCAACTCAATAAAGTGGTAAAATTATTTTTTAATCAAATTTTCAAATTCTCCTAGAATGTGGGTGAAAGACGGTAAAAATTTTAAATAAAATTTTATATATCTAATATTAGTATAAAATGACTCAAATGAATTACATTGAATATATATATGTATTATATATCTATTTTTACCTAAAATAAATTTCAATAGTTTAATTACTTATTCAATAAAAATTCATTTTCCAAAAATAATGTGGTGTTTTTCACAATTCATTCAAAATTAAATGTTGTCAGCAAAATACCAAAAATTTTCCCTAAGCTAAAATCAATATTTCAAATTCAAAAATGAAGTCCATTTCTAAAAATAAGATTTATAAAATTTCAAAATGGGAGTATTACTAATCATAATAGCTAGTTTTATTAGTCGTGGTGTGTTAAAACTCCATGTTTCATACAAGGCATGCTATTACACTATTCAAATGGAAACTCCGTAAAAGCATGGGGTGATACATTATGAACCAATGTGAATAGAATTATGCAAGATAATCATTTGATGTTGAAGAATTGGAAATTATATTTTTAGTTAATCATATGAGTTATTTTTAATATTTGTAATTATAATACATTTTTATAACTAGTTTTTTAATCTATAATGAAATAAGAAGTAGATTTTAATCATTTTCTTAACTTCATAAAAGTTTATTTTAGTGATTCATTCATAAAAAATTATTTTTCAATACACATAATTTGGAGAAAAATATAATATTTTTTTGTGAATTGATTACAGGATAAAATTATATATTTTAATTAATTATATTATCATTATTTATATAGTCTATATGGTTAATTAAATTCTAAAATATCAAAAAAGAATCTTGAAATAAAATGTCTTCTTGTTACAATAATTTCGGATGAAATCAATGTTATTTTTTGATCTGTAGTGGTTTTTGGTTTTGTGGTTATTTACTTTATGATGAACATTTAATTTCTTGTGATAAATGATCTCAATCACCTTCTATCCTTATTAGTGTTATACTCTATTCCCAATGTATAAATTTTCACATCCAATTAATGAATTCATGCATGGAAAATATGTTAGGTATTAGTCTTGGTGTCCTTTATATTTTCTTTTCATTTTTATCAAGATGATGTTTCATTAAGTATTTTTATGTTGTTCCATTTCATGAATGGTATTATAAAATATAAACACTGGTATTATTAAGGGCATGGTCAAATTACAATGATACAATTTAATGAAAGGGATACTATTTACCACAATGGTATTTTGTAAAAAATGATGATGTTAGATAGAATACATGATACGCAAGAACAAACATATGTAAATGAAAAAATATTACTATTTAAATATAACCGTTATAAACTACTCATAAAATTTTTATGTAGTAATATGTACTGAATAATTTATGAAATATATATAAATATCCAACTTTATATTAATGTTTTTTATAAATACCTATAAAAAAATAAATTAACATTTCGTAATCTAACTATATTCTTAAAAAAATATATTTTATTCAAAAAAGGATTTTTATATGTTTTTAGCTATTATTATAATATAATTTAATGAATTTTAAGAAATTGAATTTGATAAAACGTTATGATTTTTGGAAATAATTATATAAAAGTTGTATTAGTGTGAAATTTTATTTTATTAGGAAAATATTGATTTTTCATTAAATAGTACAAAGTATCTAAAATTTAAAAGAAGATGAATTTTTCTTTAAAATGTGTATATTTGGATCCCCATTATGATTTTAAATTTATGTCATTTATAATAATAATTATTTTGTATATTTAAAATAATTAATTGTATTTTAATTTCCTTTTAACAGGATATCACTATAATTTCTTATTTTTCTTAAAAATTAATTTTTTAACTATTTTCAGGCGCATCATGTTTTTAAATATTAATTAATTAAAAAAACGCTATTGAGGATTTATTTTAATGAAAATTGGAAATTAGATATCAATAAATATTAATTGAAATTCATATAATGATTTTTCATATTCATGGAATAAAAATAAAATCATCTTATTTTTTGAAAATATATTTATTGAAAACCATGTTTCATGTGTAATATGTTTTTATAAATTTTTGTTTTCAAAAAGTATATTTTTTCCTCCGCCCACTAGTAAATAGACACCCCATCTTATCCACATCACACATCTATGGATGTTTGATTCAAAAAATAATGAACCAAATCCCTTCCTAATTTTATTATACCTATATTATTACCCTTTTTTATTTTAAAAATAGTATATGAAGTATTTTGGTGAAAACCTAATGTGTTCTCTTGAAGAATATGTATTGTTATTACCTGAGAATTTTTTTAATTTATTCTTCCAACAACTTCATATATTATTTCAACTTGTAGATATGATAAAATAAGTATATTAATTATAATTAGATGTTATTAGGTTAACTTAATACTCTAAATCCATCTGCATTTCCATCAGTGGTCAAATGAGAACATCATTCATGTGTACGACAAAATACCTCTTCACGAACTGATGTAATTTGTTTTCTGTAATTTCATATCAATTATGGTTATAATGATTGAATTATTGGTTCTATATTACATTAATAAAATATTTATCTTTATTAAATGAAAATATATAATTTAATCTTTACCATTCCATTCACTGAAAAATTATTACCTCGTTTTTCTGTACCTTTGGACTACTGCTTCTACGAAGTGATGTGATTCATTTTTCCTCACCAAATTACATTGATGATATATCTGAGTGTATATAAAGAGTTAAAATGGTATTTTTTATATTATTATAATTTTTAAATATAAAATAACAGAAAACTTATTAATATAATTGACATTGAGAAATGGAAATTTTCTTAATGTATATGTATCACCTACCTTCTCAATTATTGAAATGTAGTAAAATTTTCATAAATATATTTCCGAATGGACTTAAATTATTTTAGATTTATAAATATTATTAATAAAATTTTTCAATATATTATAGAATAACTAAATTTTGAATGTATACAACCTTCCAATGTCATTTTTAACATATGACCTAAATATCATCAAAATTCCAGATGTGCAATTAGTTGATTATGTGACGAAATATAACATGATAATAATTAAGATAAAAAAGAAACAATATACTTGAAATAGTTTTTTAATAAATTAAATAATTAATATAAAGTTATTATTTGGTAAAATAAATAAAATATTTCACCATTTTATCACAAGGTAAGATAAGATTTTACATAAAACCTCATTTTAAATGTTTTAATGATACATTTCCTAACTATTTTACTTTTATGTCCATTTTAAAAAAATAAAAATATGAATAAAAATATTATAGATATAATATAATTTTAATTTTAATTTTGATATCTCATTTAAGTATATTTAAATTGAATTAAATAATGAATCTTTTAATGGAATGTTTGGAATTAATTGAAAAATAAAAAAAAAGTAATTTCATTAGGTTCACTGGGTCAAAAACCTTGAGAGGGTTGGCAGTTGAATCAGGGTGTGAAATATTAAAATTTATCCCCCATTGGATCTTATTTCATCCATGAAAAAACAAATTTACTCACCTTCTCATTGAAAATACTGAATGAATTTTAAATCATGGATGAGAAATAAAAAAATGTATTTGGTTCCCCCTCCCTTCGCTACGTCCAAGGATCATAAAATAGTGGTGTTCTGAATTACCAAATTCACTAAGGCTCAATCCGAATAATGACTAAAATGTTCAGGCTAGATCATATATTCCTAGACTCACTACATTTATAAGGTTTAGGGTCTGCTCACTACATTACCAAGGGTTATTCACTATGCCTCTTTCATTGCCTCTGTACCAGTGGAAAGGGTCACTATATTTCTTTTCCTTCTCTTAATTCTCTTAGAAATGAATACAGTCATATTTTATAGACGTTTAGGTCATATATAAGTTATAGACATGTATTACCATTATTTTTTATGAATTTATGCATTCTCAACTATATATAGATTCTCTGCTGAAGTTCCCTTTTCAACCGCACATAAATCCCACCTTCCTAGGAAATATTAGATACCATAAAATACATTCATAAATTGATTTGATGCTTTTTAAGCTTTGTTGTGAAAACCTTTCATCAAAATGTCCCTCCAAAACCTGTGTACCAAGTATGGTATGCAGAACACCTTCTACACGTACCCATACTGATTCCACAAACATCCCTTCATCCGTAAATTCCTCTTTTTTTGTCACGTACTATATTAGTTTACCAACTCCACTAACCTCATATACGAACCACCATCTATCCAATTTTTTTCCTTTTCTAAGACATTATTTTCTTCTGTATACCGAATCTCCCCCTCGAATCCCAAACATCCTTTACTGACTATAACTCTCGGTAAAAAACTTTAGCAGAATTTCTTCTACGTGAACCACTTTAGCCTTGGTAGAATTCTCCATTTCAAACCTCATTTGGACTTAACTGAATTCATCCAGAAAAGAGACATTCTATAATGATATTTCCTATCACTCATAATCGGTTGGATTAGGGATTCATATATAGCCAATGATATCCCCAAAATCAACTAATCCATCTTTTCCCAAATCATTGATTCAGTAACTGCCTCCATCGTATATTGATCCTCCTACTGCGAACCAGACCCATTCCCTGATCCTTTTTTCCAAGGAGGTCTATGTAATACATTTTCTAATTTCTGTATCCCTTCCCTTGTAACATCACATGAACCATCACACCTTCCATATTCCTGACTCCCTTCACTGCGAAACGTCACCGCAAATGATTTTCAGTTCTATGAACCGCTCTCATGTACCGTTCCCATTTCCTAGTTCGCGGTTACGAGCCCTTCCCATGCACTGTATGTGCCCCATGTCATAGGAATAGGGATTCCCTTCCTTTTATGATTTAATTTTTCATTCTTAACACCATTCATTCCAATGATGAATAACATACATTTCTCAACACTAGGAAACCACACCACCTTAAAAATGTGTCTTCAGCAAACACCATCCAAACTCATCTACAATTATCTGGCTGTGAAAAAAACACAATCACACCAAAAACCTAAAGGGGGGAAACATTGAGCTATTTTCTCAAAAAAAAAATGTTCTATTATATCTAATTCATCTGCAAAATTTTTCGCACCCCTGTAAGTATTATTTTTAGTTTGTATTACTTTATGATCGTCCATGTTTTGTTAATTAAAAACCCTATTTTCCATTTTTTTGGTTTCGAGATTTTTTTTTTCAATTAAAGGGTGTATTGACATTTGAAATAGATTTTGATATATGTTTAAAAGATTATTTCAAGGGTTGGATAATGAAGTGATTCCATTATAAAAAGACTTATTAATCATAATGTCCTTGGGCATTATATGTAATAATGGGTGAACCCGATAAATTTTATACAACAGGTTAAGGTCCTTTATTTCTAATGATAATATGTGTAAATACCTAATATAACACAAGAAAAGATGGGTTGAGTCCCATTATTTCTCGTGATATGGACATTGAGCCACATTATAGTTGTCCAATACATTGGTAAATGATTATATACTCTATATAATTATATTAAAATAGGTATATATTGTTACTGAAATATAAAGGTGTTATATGAAAAATATTTCACAATTCACATACAAGATATATACGTTCTTGATAATGATTTTCCTTGTATTAGTTTGTTTTTAATATTTACGACATTGATCATTTTAAAATTTATAATATTCCCTTTGAGGGTAATATGGTATGTATTTAAGAAAAAAAATTCATTGTTTTTAAGGATTCCAATTAGACTAACAATTTTATTATTTTTATATCCCTTATGGTTATTATTATTCTCATACCAAATTTTTTAAATGTTTTTCATATATTTTATGGATAGGAAAAGCAAAATAATTAGTCTTGCTTGAAGTCATGAAGAATTTTTTTTGGAAATGAAACATTGTTTTTTATAAGTAATATATTATAAGAAATATGGATACTTATTATAAGTATCATCATTTTATTATATTGGATAGTAATTTAGGATTTATGAATTAATTCTCCAATACTCAAAACAAAAATTCTCTTTGGGATTATAATGTAAATTCTGCACTAACATCACATGGATGTGTAATGTTTAATGATGAGTCTTTATATTAATGAACATACAAAAAAGACAATTAATTTCCATGTTGTAATATTATTATTATAAAAATGGACACCATTCTTCTTGATTAAATAATTAGAATTGGGAGAAAAAAATTTAACTTAAAAATTACTAATACAACAAGGCACATTTATTTGAAAAATGTTTTATAATACCAAAATGATATTATACCAAAATCATGGACAATGTTGACTTTAAAGTAATTAATTTTATTATATCTAATTAAATAATTCTTGTGGTGGTTTAACATCGTTTTCAAAAAACATCATACTTTTTATTGAAAAGTAATGACATTTTTAAAATACTTAATATTTTTTAGTACTCTATGAAAACCAATCAATTAATAAAAATTAAAAAATTCACTATATGATATTATTGAATTAAGAATTTAAAAATTTATATTGTATTTAAAAAATATGTTTTCTAAAAATAAATTAATATATTTTATAATATTATTTCCCAAAAAAGAAATAAAACCCCTTTTAAATAAACAAATTTTTTTAAAGTAAAAGTACATCATTAAAAATTTAGTTCTTATTTTGTAAAAATTATTCAATACATTTTTATTTATTTTCATTGTAATATATATTTCATAATGTGGTTAATAATATTTTTTTCTATAAAATTTATATTCTAGGTTTAAACCATAGTAATTGTAAATTCATATTTCATGGTTCATTTGTGCTTGGTGTTGCATAATGTATATGTTATAGAATATATTGTTATTCTAAATCATTGAAGTTACATTAATAAAGTTTTTTAAAACTGAAATCTATTTGTTATTATGTCTATGCTTCCCAAATATTCTTTACATGTTATTCTTAGTCCAACAACAAATGCACCTACCTCGAACATGGGATAACTTCATTTCTACTCTTTTTGGGCATATAATACCCTCCCGTATACCCTATTTTTGACTTTGGAGAACCACCTATGAACTATATGAGCTCATAAAACATTGATAATTAACTATTTAATTCTATCAAAAAATAATTAGATACCCACCAATTAAATTTTAAAAATCATTTCATTTATATTCAATTTACATTTTTTGTGTAAAGATAAATGTGCCTCATTTATAAAATAAAAAGATAATTCTATTTAAACAATTTAATAGAATGTAACAAAGGGGTAAAAATTAATTTAAAAAATAATTAGATAATAATAAATACAATGTTCCAATCCTTTTTATAGAAAATATGGACATGTATGAAAAATATTCTCGACTAAATAGTACAACATAATTTTTTTACTTAGAAACATAATTTGGTGTCTTTAATACTTAAATTGCTGAAATTTAAATAAACAATTGTAATACATAGAAATAACTAGAGTGGAATAAATAACATAATATTTTGTTGATAAATTTTATATATTTTCATGATCATTAATTTTTATATAATCAATACTATTAAAATTAGATTTTAACATAAATCACTTACCTCTTTGGTAACATATGTATCATATCCCCAATGAATGAATTAAAATAAAATTAGAAATTAAATTCCATGAAAATAGGTTACATCATGGAAAATTTTAAAGGTGTATTAGATACACATTATAAAATAATATAGGTTTGTAAATTTACTTATTAACCAAATAAAACAATTCGTGATGATAAACCCTTACCTAAAGATAGATTTCCATTAAATGATCAATAGCCTACATTGTAGTAAAAAAAATTTATTATAAATATATAAAAAATATAATATATTCTTATAGTTCCACATTTGATAAACTTACAACGTTTCAACAACAATAAATTAATAATTATTTGTTATAATATTCGGTTTCTAGTGTTAGCTATTTTTCTTTTCAAGATGGTAAATTTTAGAAGATCTAGTATTTTTTATGATCATGATTACATCATCTATATGTTCTAAATTGTGAAATGAATATTATAATTATTCATCATACACAAAACTATAATCATCAATAAAGGATATTGATATACAAGTTAATGACATTGTTAATTGAGATTGTAATTTGTACGAATATAAAAACTCTATATTAAATTTCTAACGAAAATAAAGAGGGATAAATAAATAATATTTTTTCAATAATAATGTATTATTTAATGAAAAATATAATATATATAATATATATTCATCATTATACACATATATGTTATGTGGTAATAGAACATGATGCATATCATTACGTGGAGATGACAATCCACTAATAAGAATAAACAATACTACCACACACTATTTAATTGAAAATAGGTTCATAATTTTGTTTCTATAATTATAATAACATATCATTATATTGATGATATTTTTTTAATATTGTTATAATGGATACAAAAAAGTATACATTAGGTGGAGGAAGAAAATAAAAGTGAAAGTTCTCATTTATGATATATACTTCTTCATTGAGAAACACCATTATCTTACACATTAATCCTTGAAAGCATAATATTATGATCAAAAAATAAAGTATAGGATTTGGTGAATGATTTTAGGAATTTATTTGGGAATTTAAAAAACAATATGAGTATACTTATGTGTATATAAGATAAAACACTGGTTGTATTTTCATTATTGGGGGGATGAGACACTTACAATTGTTATAAAAGATTAAAATATATTGTGGTATTATTATAGAAACATATCTCCAAAATGAATCATCTAAAAATATAATACTATATATGCATAAATTATGTCTAAAAGTGTGGATTAAAACACGTTTATATTTAAGTATCACCGTTATCTCTTAGTTTAACAGCCATGGGAAAACCTGCTACATCATTTACCACGGTGACAAAAGTTTATTGTCTTTACTATTAATTATTACTAAAAAGAATGTGGACTTGTTAAAAAATGGAAGATTGTGATATAAAATATATAATAAATTATAAAAAATTCATTTTCTATAATTGGATTAAATTTCTTTTAAAATAAACTTCTAAATCAAATAAAAATGATTTTCCAGATAAATGCATTTCTTTTTATAAAATTGGTTTTAATCTAAATTTAAGAATACTGGTATTTAAAATGGAATTGATTATATTATTTTATAATTAGTAGTAAATAATTGAAATTGAAATTTAATTCATTGAAAATGGTACTTTTAATTGCATTCATTAAAATGATAGTTTTCTATAAATCAATTTTTTTAACATTAATGAAAATAATAATTTTTTCTGAAATCCAAAATATATTACCTCAAACTATTTCTGGAAGTATAATATATAAAATTATATATTTATTATGAAACAAATTTTTTAATTGTTTTAGAAATTAATTATAATAATCATTAAAATAATGAAATAAGAATAATTTTCATGAAAATTAGTTTTTAACTGTCAAAATAACTTCATTGAAAATTTGGTACTTATTAATAATGAATTAATCAGTATATTTGTATAATATAAAAATCTTATAAATAATTTTCATAATATGGGTATTTTTATTCATAATAATAATCTAATGTTACGATTCTAATGGTACTATGTATCAGATTCTATTTAAACACCAGTTCGAATTAAAACAATCTGTTAAATACATGACATTTATTTCTAATGAAATACTTACAAAAAATTGGTGTATTTAATTTAAAAACAGTTAAAATCAATTCATTCCTCCAAATTACATTAGTTTGATATCAATAAATACGAATATCTATATTTTCTCACATCCTTAGTATCATATATAACTTATTCGAATTTCAGATACCACAAAAGATCATTAACCAGATGAGAAGTATTCTTCCATTCAACGTTATCTCTAGGATCCATAATTTCAAATTGTTGTTTATCATAGTAAATATCATTTTGTAGTTATATATTCATTGTCATTATTTTCTATGAGGGATAAATTATGTAATTTCTTAGGAGAGTTAAATGAATAACTTTATGAACATGAGAGAGATTTGGTGGAATAATCGACAAATAATTTACCATATATACTCAATAATGACAATAGAAAGGGTAAATATAATAGGGATCATCATTCTCTTAATTATGAACCTCATACCATTTTTATGTGCAGAAATACTAAATATAAACTTTTTAAGAATATAGAATTAAATATTTCATCAACTATTTACAACATAACATTTTTGTTAACTCAACGACTCCTTGATGTACTACTAGATGGATCAGAATATCACATCATTTATCCTGATAGATTAGATTCCAATATAGTTCATTCTAAACATCATCCCCACAAATCATATTTTTCCCCTTATTTTAAAAGTGGGATTTATTAGAATCTATCAAAATGCTAGGTAGTGTTCTATTATTGTAAGAAAACATCACTAGGAAGAGTGAATTGTTCCAAATGCCTTTGGAATTTCTTAATTTGATCTAAAAGTATTTTGAAATAATTTAATAGTTATAATATAATGACCATATTTCTTATGATTATAGGTAGTGATGAAACACAACTTCATACCAAGATATTACTAAAGAATTTATCAGAACATAATGGAAAAATAATATCTCAATCAAATACAACAGAATATAGAACCCCAAGAAGCCGTTCAATATTCATGATGAATAATCTCAAAATTCTATCATGATATAAATATTTTGAAAATCCAATGAATTTTAATGAATTTATAAAGTAATAAACAAGAGCCAAAATAGTATTACGTCATTTAGATATTTTGTAGAGTCTAAAGATAGAATACACGGTTATGTATTACCACTTCCATTTCTAATATGGGAAATGTTTTAACATCCCATTATAATTTTATAACATTTCCTATTTTTTTTACATATTTATCAATTATATACAAATTCTGCAACAACCATTTTCATGTTTTCCCATAGAAAATTTCCTTTTAGATTTCTGTACATCATCTTACTTCTGGTATGAATATATTGTAATGATTGATGAGATTTATCCAAAAAATAAAACTTTAAATATCATATTGAAGCGGCATATACATGGTTCTTATACAATATAATTAATTCACAATTGAGATTGAACTCAAGAAAATATTTCACATTCTTTTTAAAATATATATTTTTCATTTACTCCACTATAATATTAATATGGAGAGATGGTTGATTAGTCATTTGTGGAAGATAATATTTCTATAAATTATTCTAGATTATGACTTTAATCCTTGTAAGATCTATAAAAATTGGATATATTTATACACATCATATATAATCATCTTTGATCCTTCCAAATTAAAGAATCATCATCTTCATTCACTTACATATATTCTTAATAATTTAATTTGTTAATATATGTTCTCAAATAAAACTATCTGATCTATAGAATATTCAAATATATCATGGTGAACATATAATTTTAAAATTTATGATTAGTATATATGTCATACCTTTATTTAAAAATATAATACATAAATATCTTTAATGTAAATATCACTAATTCATTCTATGGGTCATGATTTTAGTAAATTTTTAGATAAAAATTTATTTTTTATGAGACATATGAAAAAAATGTATCACTCGACACAATAACACATCCTAGAACTTTCATAAATGAATAATTATTGTTCCAAAATAGTCTCCAATATAGGGTACTATATGTAGAGGTGTGATAAATAACATTTTTTTATGATTCTAAAAATATTCCTCCAATTCATTTTTCAAAAGAAACATGGATCCTTTATGAGTTATTTTGGTGTGTAAATTATATAACCATAAAAAAATATTCACAACCCATCAATAATATCCATAAAACCGATGTATAATTTCAATAATTTACACTATTTTTTATCTAGCCCAATGTTTAATAACATTTTTCATTGATAGATCCACCAATATAACCTTTCTGATTATTTTATAACTGAGAAATGATACATTATATTTCCAAAATAGACACTTGAAAAATTTATCATATATCATCTCATTCTTTAAGTTATTCAATAATACCCTAAATTGATATTTATTACCTTCCTTTCTATTAGAAAATATAATAATATTTTCCTTAAAAACTATCTAATACTTATAAAGTTAATCTATATTTACTCTATTCATTACATTGTTGAAAATTTAAGGAATTATAATGACCAAATATAATCAATATATATTCATATTTTCCATGCCTTGTATGAAGGGATTCCTTTTTATGTTTTCATTTTCGATGTACAATTGATTGTTTCAAGATCAAACATCTATCTAGGTGAAAATTTTCACCGTATACGTGAAAGAAAAATCATCAATACAGGGTATAGGATACAAATTCATGATTATAATATTGTTCTATTCCTGGTAAATATTATGGATATGTGTTGATATTTTTTTCATAAAAAAATGATTATGTGAACACATTAGTGATGGACTATAAGTAATGAATCTATTACCATGGTTCTCTATGAGATTAGTCTCTAATTCAAATAAATGAATTAGGGATATTTTATGTAGGGTGTTTGAAATTGTTGTCATATTATGTATGTGTTCTATAGAAACTATAATTAAAGATTCATGTATATACTATCAAACTCTTATGATAAGTAATTAATAAACTCCCAAAAAATAGGCATATCATTGTTTAATATTTTCTCCCCTATAATATGAGATAAATACCCCATTGGAAATGAATCAATACCCATATAATGGATGAAATTTATATTTTATGTTCGTATTTATCCTCACACAAATAGATAATCATAGGTTGGTTTCTAATATCATTTGTAACTTTCCTCCCATAACAACTAATATAGGAATTATATAATGAACTCCAATCCTTGTAAAAAATAACATCAATTTTTTAATTTCAAATAATAATTACATTTCTAGGAAGCACATTCCAACTACTATCAATTAGATGGGAATCATAGACATGAGATTTGACCATCATACCATTAGTAGCTTATAATGGTAATTCAAAATCTAATCATTGAGTTTATGAATTTTCATTCATTGAAACATTTTCCAATATACAAAAATTATATCACAATGCTCAAATAATGTGTATAAAAATTGGAGTATACCATCAACCACCTTAATTTTACCATTCTATTTTAATTCCCTTACTAAAAAAAATATTATTTTCATGACCATTGATCTCTATTTATTTTCGTAAAATTATTCCACATAATATCATTATTTTAATTAAATTTTATTTGTCCAAATGATGTTTTATTTGATTAATTTATAAATGTTGTTTTTTCATCATTAAATTCATAATGTACATAATTATATGTTTAATATATGTTTTATTGATTAATTATAATTTTTTTAGCATTGATTTTATTATTTTATTTTCAATAATGAATTAAAAATTAAAATTATGTGTTCTCTTAATTATTTTTCAATTAATTTATATATTATTTTCCATAACTTCGGTAATTTATTAGTAAATTAATGTATTTTATTTAATCAATAAATTATTTAAAATAAATATATTTTAATATATATTTTATATTATAGTTTTAAAAAATTAATTTTTTTATATTAAATCATATTTATTATTTCACATTCATTAATATTAATTTACAAAAAGATAGATTTTTATTTATTTTTAACTACTAATTATTGTTTTAAATTAAATTAATTTATTTGCAGTTTTAATTTATTAATAAAAAAATATTGTTTTATTTAAATAATATTAATGTATTTTTTTAGGATGTATGATGTCTGCAGATGATGAATATATTTTTACTTTGTGACATGCACAGATTCTAAATTTATATAAGTGAAATATCTACAATTTTCCACCACCACAAGCAAAAAAAATTATCAATTTTTTGTGTTGATTATTTAATTGGGTGACCTATTGGTTTTTTGGTCTGAAATCATGTGATAAAATTATTCTTGCTAAAGAGATTTATGTTATGTGGAACTATATTTATGTGATAATAAATTTTAATAGAGTTCAATACCCAGTGTAATCTCGCCCATGTCCAATGATGGAGACTCGTTGAGTCTGTTCAATTCTTAAAAAAGGTCATTTCCTCTATGGAAGATCATTCCATTTAGGATATCCGATCCTTGGAATTTATTCTGAAAAGTTTCTATGAAGGGGAAGACATTGAATCACTATCTGAAGATGAAGAACACCCTAGATTGATGAATCAAACACTAAGGAACTAAATCGAGTTCAATGATGTTCTTGATATAGATTTTAGAATCATCAAGATTTTAGTAAAACACAAATTTTTATTAATATAAGATTTTAGAATTTGAGAAACATGATAAGGCTTGAACTCCAATCTAAAAAATATGGTTATTGAAAAGATGCATCAGATCTATATTTTGAAAAAATAAATCATGTTTCTAACAAATCGCAACATGATTATGGTGTCATCACACCTCTAATGTGATAAATTTACATAACAAAAGAACGATCTTATTATCCTCAATGAAGCCAGACATTTTTTAAGTGGATGGGACACATTCGAGGAAGTTCAGGGTCCATGTAAGGTCAGTGATGTGGTATTTTGAATCTATATGAGAATATATTCTATTAAATATTTTCAAAAATAAATGCATTTGGATATTAAGTAATTAATGGGAGTTGATGAATAAAACATCAAAGAAGTAAAAAATAATACAATACTTTTTGATGTTACGAATCTATTAGAAGTTCTATAATAAATGAGGACTCGAGTTTGATGTTGAGGATTTTTTATATCTATTGGGTGTTTTTACAAGATATTTTTATAGACCTAAATAGAAATATATTCTAATTAATGAAACTGAATGTTTAAACATTAATATATGTTTAGACAAATCTCATCACTAATGATGTTATCCTCACAATCAGGGTTTAAGGAGGATGATTAGTGTCCTACTATCTATCATGAGAATCATATGAGCTTCATTAAGAAGAACCTGAGTTGAACCATTGTCATGATGAAATGGTGATGGTACATTATTCCTTATTTTGAATTGACTTAATTAATTTGAGTATGGTTAATGATAATTCATAATCAGTTCGTGAATTTTCCTGGGTGTCAAATTTTTTTGGTAAGATGAAGGATCAATGATTTGAAATTAGGAGGTTTCTAAATTCGATTTTCTGAACAGCCACATTGTTGAACTATATATTTCTATATTTTTATGTTTGGAGAAGATATTTGAAAGTGGATATACTAATTAAAAGAATTTAATTCACTTTTCCTTAATTTCTGATGGATGAGAAGGTGGTCAGTATTCTTTATGCATGTAGACAGTCATATATGGAGATGCTAAGGTTGTATGGGGAACATTAATGGATGTTCAATTTGATTAAAAGATTATTTAAATGTTGAAACATGTAAAACATGTTTCTAGACATTAAAAAAATTAACAACTATAAAATTTGATTATTCTCTGTATATTTTAAGTAATATTGGACAATGCGAGAGTCTGTAGAGAAAAATTGTTTTCTTAAGTGATGGAATTGGTGACTAATGGAAAAAAAATATTATTTCTATTATCAGAGATTCACCAAATAACATGGAAAAACTGTCACCAATTTTTATTTTATATTATTTCAAAAAAAGGGAATTGTGAATTGAATAAAGATAGGTAGATAAAAAGTAACACTGATAGATATTTTCATAAACAATGTGATGGGAGAATAACCATGAGATTTTTTAGAGATCAATTTCTTTTCCTTGAGTTGATGTAGATGACGATTGAAGAAGACTACTTATCCATCAGGATTTCAAATCAAATATCTAGTATCCTTAGCCATTTCAATAATATGGTGATGAATTTTTGAGTTTTCAGTTCTTTAATAATCAAAATATAAATCTCTCTATAATTTTGAAACTCAAAATGTGATTATTTTTAGTATTTATTTTCCTTTATATATGCTAATAATTTTTATTTTTTTGAGAAAATTTCGCTTCTTATTATAGTGGTACGATTTCTTAATATGAATCATTAATTGAAGCTAACGTAGTGCTTAATGATTATATTCACCATTAATATTTCTCATTAATCATTCAAATAATATGATTACACTAACTATTATCTAGTTCATTATTCTCGAGGATTATTCAGATAATAGAAAACATCCTTTAAAAGAGAGTTATGCTTTTGGGTTTTCAGTTTAAGACTCAAATTAATAAAATTAATGAAATGAGAGATAAGTTGTTTATAATTTATAATTACCTTGTATAATTATAAATAGATATTACCTCATTTTCTATAAGCACTTCTTACATTATGCAAATACAGACCTGATGATTAAAAGGTAATAATTCTCATATAAAAATGAAAACACAAACAATTGTTTTATAGGTAATATACATCATCTATAAATATGTTCTTAATAACTATAACCCTTCTTACACATATCATATATAATACATTTCATCATAACCTTCATAAAGGAAACATAAGAATGGGTGACATCATATACTTAGTAAGGATAGATTAGAATGATATATAAGTAGAACATGAACATTAAGGTATTAGAATATTTCATCACATTGGAAAACCATACCATGCATATCAAAGATAATAATATGGACTTACAGAATAAATATTAGAAGTTAATTGGATTGTTATTAGAATAAAATGAATGAACATGAGCCATGTGAGAATAAAATTAGAAATAAAAAAAGATTCTTGGAATATACAAAGTCACTAAAAATCATACACATAGTAGATATGTCTCACTTCAAATAATATTATAGTGGAATGGGTTAACTCCACGAACCAACATAGTAGTAATGGTTTACATCCGTGGCCATTATTTTGGTTGTTAATATCATGATATAAAAATCTATATCCAATTCATTAGATAGAGGTATAGGTCCCACCTGTAAGATAATGAAAAACATAAATATGTTTGTCATACAATCATAAAACATTAATAATATCATAACCCATGATTTCAATTGGGTTTAATAAATATTTAATTCTTTCATAATAAATATTAAATTGTTAGGTATAATAGTTTCAACATCATTACATCCTTGAAAAAACTGTATAGAAAGAAGTATTTCTCAAATAAATTTAATTGTGGAATAACCTGTGGAATTTAAATGTTTTTCATAAACATATTGTCACTATAAAACATTAAAATAATGAAAAAGAATTGTATTATTAGTTCATATCCCAATAAAATCTGATCTAAAATCAATGGATGGAATCCTAGATTAAAATTGATTTTAAAAGTCAAGTTAGTTGAATCATTTCTTGAGTAAGATAACATTTCATAGAAAATAAATTATTAAAAATAATAATTCATAAATTATTATATAAATACATTTATTTGAAAATGATTCTGATGACATATAATTGAAAACATAAAATTTTAAATATTTATGACAGAATTTATCTTTTAAACAATAGAAATAATATCATAAGATGTATTAAATTTTCAAAATACATTTCCTTGAAAATAACCATGAAAATGTATATTGAATTTTTCAAGGAAAATAATGGTCATGAGGGTATAAAATTTAATACATGCCATACATGTTAAAAACAAACATTCCGTTCACTTTTCAAATAAATATAAAGAATTATTTTCTTATATAATTACGTAATGATTACTTTTTATTAATTTTGAACGAATTAAAAGATGTGTAAAAAATTATTTACTAAATCATTGTAATAATATAACAAAAAAATAAAAAAAAGTTTTTTTCAAATCAGTTTTTTTGATGAAAAATTTCTTTCAACAAAATAACGAAAGAGTGGAAATTTTTATAAAAAGTATTCTTCTTAACTATTAAATAAATAAATACATGAAAACTAATAGAAACCATTTATTATCAAGAAATAAATATAGGATAGGAAAATTATTTAATTTTTGTTGACGTATATCATAATATTTAACTATTCAAATAATAATAATAATTAATCCCACCAGACGATGATATTGTAACATAAAACACATACCAAATTGATAACATTAAATTATAAGACTAAGGAAGGGATAAATAAAAATAAAACCTATGATATCCTGAAATTATATTTTATATGTTGTTGCATATACACCACATAAAATAATTTAGGTTCATAACATAACATATATCTCAAGGAATGAAAATTTGGACAAAGATCCCCTATCATATGTATTGATTTCCTTAATACATATTAAAACCTATAATATAATAAATATAAGTAATTTAAATTACAATTATGGAACCATATGCATGTATATCATGAAATATATTTCTTTATTTGGACCTACTAGTATCTCGTTACTAAAAAATCAATGTAAATGTCACTTTTCAAGTAATAAGCTTTGTTTTTATGTATATTTCGAGTCTTTATTTTTTGATGTTATACTTAGATCATTATTCCACAAAATATATAATTATAAAAATAAAAAATATCACATATATTCATTTTATATTAATTGGTATTATTCCATTTAATTTAAAGGTAGAAAATGAAATACCTCAATCATAAAGATGGTAGGACGTACAAAAGAAAGAATTTTGTTTCCATTTTATCAAAAGATTGAAAAAAATCAAGGTAAAAAATAAATTATAATTATAAATTCATTTTTATTCTATATAAATCTAAAATATTCATTAATACAATCCTTATCACCTTCCATGTACAACATTAATGAATCACATCACTTTGTGCGGTGGTAGTCTCCTATAGACATTAGCAAAATGATCATATTCTAACAGAATGATAATTATGAATGTATGAATGATATTATAATTAAATAAGTATTATAATACAAGATATATCATATAAAAAAATTTAATCCATAATTATTAAGATATATGATATGAGGTAATGAAAATACATGACATGGTTTGTGAGGCGGTTGTATACCATTCACATGAATTATGATTTTGTTGCCCATTCTATGGATATGGAGAAGAAAGTATGTAATTACCTTAACATAAAACATATATATTTATGGAACATACTCATTTTATTATATCATCATGTTATAATAATAATTTAAGGAGTTTTAGGAATATTTAAAATAAAAAAAACTCATTGAAAGGCTTACATCTTTTCAGGTAACATCCTTATGTTTCAACCAAAAGCCTTCATTGGATAATTTTTTTTCAAAATTGTTGCCCAATATGAGAGTTTTAAAGTTTTAAATCTATTACTGTTTGTCATTGTTAAACAAAAAGATTTTTACTATGTGAATAAGAGAGGGGATTTTATGGCCATTTATAAGTGAGGTGAGAGGCACAATTGTAATTGTTTCAAAGTTAAAGGAAGTAAAAAGTTATTCTCAATACACTAGGATCAAAATTGGAGTATTATACTTAATAAGATATTAAAGGTTAAGAATGTGGATGTAAAATTAGTTTTATACTCGTTTTTATGTAATTTAACTATTACCATTTTTTGTTTAAACCTTATGTAAAACAATTTTTCCAATAACCATGATAATGATTTTTTATTGCTTTACCAATTCATTGATGTAAAACATTAAGCTTAAAAATTGGATATTATAAATTATTTTGATTTATTATATCAAATGGACATTAAAAAATTCCATTCATATATTAATAAAAATTAAATTTGATATTAATCCCACAGACATGATGTGAAATCCATTTAACAAAGAGAAAAAAGTTTAACATTTTAAAAGGTTTTTAAATTATAATCCAACTTATAAGTGATTAAAATTATCTAAATTGAATTAATATATATATATATATTATTTATTTAATTTTACATTAAATATAAATTAAAATATATTATTAACATTATAAATAATTTATGAAAATGGGTAGTTTTCAACTAAATAACATTATTATTCCATATTCATCAAAAATTTATTCATCTCATAAAATTATCTGAAAATTAACTCAATGATAATTTTGATATGTTGATTTCAAAAATTGATTTTATTTAATCAAATATTTTTTCGAAATAATTTAAAAATTTGTTATATTATTGTTCAAAATTATTTTTAGAAAATACGGTTTTCTAAACATAAAAATATTTTTATAAACAATTAGCATAATTTGTTATTAGGTTTTATTTTTATATAAATCTACAATACATGATATTTAAAAATTAATTATTAATATTAATATTTTTATGTTTAATAGTTAGGTTAAAATATTTTATGTTGGGATAATTTCAAATATATATAGCATTTTTTTTAAACCTCAATGTCATCTATAACACAAGCTATACACAATATTGAAAGAAACACAAGATTAGCTCAGTTTTTCCAACAGTTTAATATATCAAGTAAATTTAATTCATTTAAAAAAAATTCTAAAAACTAGGGGTATAACAATATACCCCCAATAAAATTAAATTCACCGATGACATTTTTCACTCTAATAAAAAATTTAGGATGCTTCTATCTCATTAATTACTTAGGGTTCCATGTAGCTTTCTCAAAATGTTGGTTTTTTAACAAAACATTGACTAGGTTAATTGTCTTATTTTTTTAAATAGTCTTAATATGTTTCAAAATATCCAAAAAATTGTTCCTTAAATGGAATATATTACTCTAGTTGTATGAACTATGAGGTCAACAAATATGAAAAATCATGTATGTAGTCAAATAGAAGAGATGCATGAAACACATCCTGGTATTGATACTAGTTTAGAAAATGAAATAACCTATACACTACCATATAGACATAATAAATGATTAACATTTTTGATATAGCTAGGTTTTAGTTTAATTTTCCTCTAAAATCTTATAAACTTCTAACATGGAGATAATCAAAGAAACATCTTGTCACCATGTTTATCTTCTAGATCACACCTGTGATTGTTATCGTAACTTTTCTACCAAATCTAAGATGGAATGATGTGTTGCTAAATGGATTTAACATTCTCATCTGTTTTAGTATATTTCTAGCATACCAATACCTTTAATTATTCATATTCATTATATAATGTTGGAGGTCTAAATTTTATTTTATACATTGATTTATAAGGATTTATCTGAATTAGTGAGTGAAATCTATTATTAAATGAAAACATGACTTGTGGAAGGTGTTGTTTCCAACCACCTTTGAAATCCAAATAAAAATTTCTTAAGAAAGACTCTAGGGGTTGAATTTTTCTCTCAAATAGACTATATGCCTACGATTGATACATATTTCTAAAACTCAACTCCACATCAATAGAATCTTCATTACATCCAAGTTAATTTTATGTAATCCTTTGATCCTAATTAGGAATGGTGTATTACCTATATTTCATGAAATATAACCACTTCCATAATTTATATCATAGAAATCTTATCCATGTATAATTATTCCATTAAAGCGATGAAGTGTTATGACATTGTTAGGAGATATATTACATCCCATATAGAATTATTCCCTTTAGATTTTTTGGGGAGTCTAACTAAAAAATACATGGTCATGTTTTCCCATTTTTTTTGAAAAGGTTAATGGATATAACAACATCATATATGTTTTTATCTGACACTTATCTTGTTGACAAACAATGAACCTAGATAAAAACCGTCCAATATCTCTATTTCATCCATCCCACTATAATGTTTCCTAAAAAACACTATATATAATTATTCAACCAGAATTAATAGAGAATAAAGAACTATGTGATTTATATAACAAATATTTCATAAAAATTATTGAATATATAATACATACATAGTTCGTGAACCTCACTATTCTATAATGATAAATGATAATGTCATGAATGTTTCTAACCATATTTTATATCTCAACATCTTTGTTATGCACCTCTTAAATCTTCACATTGATAGGTGGTTGAAAATTAAATTGAGAGAGATAATATTTCCCCACTATATTCCAGATTAATAGAATAATCATTTCAAATTCCATAAATATTGTGTAATTTTTATCTGTATCTTGTATATTCAGGCATGATCTCTTCAACTCAAAGAAACAACAACATTGTTTTATTTTCTATGATTGTATCATATTGAGAAATCATAATCATTAATTAGATCTACCCATATTCTTTTGTGATATTCAACTCTTAATATATAAATATATAATTTAAACCTTTTATTTTTGTATATATGGTACACTTATCTCCATTAAGATAATTCCACCATATAATTAAGGAAAAATGACAACAACAATATTTGAATCTTGATTTGTGTAATTTTTCTCATCATCCGTCAATAATCATAGGGCATAATCAATTAACCTGAAATTACATAGGATAACACATCAAAATACATTCTCAATTGATTCAATGTATAATAAAAAAATTATCCAATATAGGTAAATGTTAGAATAGGTGACCTTACTAAATTTCACTTCTATTCCGTGAATATTTCCTTATATATATCTATTTATAGGAACATGGATCCCTTATGATTTAACATGGTGGGTTGATTAGATATGATAATAAATTTTCCAATAACCGTTGATAATATTCAGTTATTACATAATGAAAATAAGTATCAGTCAATGTGGTTGTCTCGGGACAATATTCAATAGCCTTTTTGATTGATGGTTCTAAGGTTAATACATCTCTTTATATTTCATGATACAAAAATGAAACATTTCATTTTCAAAAATCATATTTTTAAAAAATTTCATATATTTTGTATTACATTTTATCACTAGTAAAATGACCATGAAATATATATTATATTACCTTCTCAGTGAAGATGTAATAATATCATCTATAAAAACTACGAGAAACTAAATAATGTATTCTTAAAAGGCTCATTTCATTAATTCCAAGATGATGGTGGGGAAATGTGTATCACTAAATAAAATCACTATATATATTCATATTTTCCATACCCTGTAAAAAATCATGGGTATATCCTCTTTAATAGCCCTCAATTTATGATATCTAAAACAAAGTAAAATCTTTGAAAATAATTGAGATTCATTTAGTGGATCAAAGAGATTATCAATGTGAGCTAGAGGATACATTTTATTGATAGTGATCTTGTTAATTTATTGATAAGGAATATTGAGATGCATTGATCCATTATTATATCTAACAGAAAGAATGGGTGCACCCTAAGGTGACACACTTATTCATGTAAATCCCTTATCATATTTTCTAATAATATAATTTTCAATTCCTCATATAAATTTAGGGAATTCTATAGGCATTGTCATAAATTAGTGTGGCACAGGGTATGGGGTCTATTAAGAAATTAACTTCATCTTTTTGGGGAAAGCTAGAAAAATATTTTATAAAGATATCATGAAACTCGTATATGAATTTCATATAATTGAAGTTAAATTTCTCCCAATACATTGAAGATAAACATTCTAATTTAATATTAATCATAAAACATATAATGGATTTTATTTCCATAATAAGTTTGTATTTATTTTCTCACTAATATAATATCGTCAGTTGGGTTGTAAGATAAAACATAACTTCCCTTCATCAGATATTTATTTGGGATTTATGTAAATAAATCCAATAAATATCTATGAGAAAATAAAATTCAACTATAGTATGAATGAAAATATTTGAATAATGAATAATCCCACCAACATCAATCAAATATGAATCATAGATTTGAGATGTGACTATCATACAATTACGACTATTCTTTTCTAATTAAAAATCTAATAATATCGGTTGAATCTTGAAACACAAAAAAATTATTTATATATGAACAAATGGGTAGATATAGAGTATAATAACACATTTGCAGTTCTAGTGTAGATTCTAAGGGAATTTTTCTCTGGGTGTTTATCACACCCTTCATAAGAAACAATGATTAAATGAGATTTTCCTTTCTCTATCATCTTAAAAGGTAACAAATTTTGATCATCATCATTATCCATATAATTTTTTTATAGTTATTATAGTTCTCAAACTCTTTTTATTTGAAGTACTCGAGTATGGGTAGTTCGTTCTATATATCTTTCTACCTAATTTTATTGTTAGCTAGCTTCTCCCCATCACATTGGAAAATATTTTCTTGATGGAATTATATACCACATATAAATATTTTACATGTCCCCATAAGACTATTTCCTCCATTGTTCTTCCCAAACATTAATCATGAGGGAAATATTATATTCTTCTCTCTATTGTTTTTATATATTCTTTTGAGTTCCATTTTTCTCTTATTATCTATTCCATGAGATCGATATGTAACACTAAACTTCATTTCAACCTTGATAGAAAACCAGATAATATTTTCATATTAAATAATTTTTCTAATCGATGAAGCCCATAACACACATGTTTTTTGATCCATTGATGAGTTGACAAGCCTTACTTATCAGTTGGTGGATAATATAATAAACTTGCCTCACAAGACATGTAATCTTTTTCTTCATAGGTACCAATAGATTTATTACCCTTTTTATTTATCTCAAGTAACTCATTGTCCATGTTGGAACAATGAATATAAGGAAATTACATGTTGAAAAATAACTTATTGAGGTCAACCCAATTCATGGAGTCAATTTTATCAGGTTCCCTCATATTCTTGATAATTTTCCACCCTTGATTCAATTCACCTTCCAAATATTAGATTGCCAAAATTCCATTATCATGTTGCAAAAACAAGAAAAAAGGAAATAAGTGTTCAGTGTTGTTGATCCATTATTCAAGAACAAGTGGATCACAAGACCATATAAATGATGTCAGAAATTTCTTAAGGAAATAAAACAAAAAATCTTGTTCTCTGAAGTTTTTTAGAAGTCCATAATGATTCATAGCTTGATAATGTTGTTTGAGTAGTAGAATTTTAATTTACATTCCATCAACCATAAAATTTGGATTCTCAAGGAAAAACATTTAATATTCTAGGATACTCATCATTAACATGGTTTTATCATGTTCAACAAATTAACTAAAAACTAAAATTATATTTTACGAATCAATAATCATTGTAGGGAACCACATGGTGATAGTAATGTTCATATAGGATGTAAAAAATCATGAATCCTTATTTCTAATCAATGGAACATTAGGTTTATCTTATTTAATTCATGGTTATTGTTAAAATACATCTTAATGGTTTGTAATGTGTCTGAATTTCTGATGCATATCCATTGGGAGTATCAAACTAGGTGTCCAGAAGAGAATTTTGTTGTGAAAAAAGTGACAATAATTTCTATCTGAATTCTTTTTTTGGACCAATTACCACTATGTGACTCTATTATAGATGCACATCAACTTATAATATTATTAAAGGGTTAACATATCTTATAAACATCACAATCAATCATTTACCAAAATTCTGTGGAATTTTCCTATACATTGAAACATCCCTATAAATTTTATTATGGGTCTCACTATAGTTTTTTCATCTTATTTTTAAAAGGATAACTCAAATTATACCCATATACAAACTATAATGACCCTGGATTTTCATACATATATGATACATTGTGTTTTATTAACATTTGAAACATTATATGAGTATAAATCTAAGGATCATAAATTTATAGTGCCTTTGGAATCACGGGAACAAACAAAACTAGTTCATAAGCTAACTACATCATCTAATTCTACATTAGTCATAACTCCCACCCTAGTTAGAAATATCATACGTAAAACATTTCAAAATAACTTGGTGAAAGAAATAATAAGAAATTGTTGTTATAGATTATCAGTAAGAGAAGAAATTAGTATTTATAATTATTTCATGTACATAAGGGTATATGAACAAGAATATAACATTTGAAAACCATAACCCATATAAAAAAGACCATCATATTGATTCATGGAATAATTCATGGAATTTTTAAATACATGAATCCTAAGAGAATATAATATCTTGAGCCATGAGAGAATAATAATTGAATAAGACATAGAGTTTTGTAATATACATAAGAATAGAAAATCATGTTCATAGTAGTAAGGATAATAACAAAGGTTATCATTGTGGACTGGTTTCACTCTCAAAAAATATATAGTTTTCCTCATTCACTCTCAAGACCATTCGAGTGGATAAAGGACCTTATTAAACCATTTCCACACCCCATTAAACACCTCTCCATCTAGTGAGATATAAATATTTACTCAATTCATTCGAAGGATATATAGGTACCACACATCACATAATGAATATAATACAAATGGATTCTAAAATATCATAAAACATTCACCATTTTATAATCCATGAGATGAAATGGGCTTCAAAAAAACATCATATAATATCCTTTTTAAAATATAAAGTTTTCGTGATCATTTCACTATTTATTCTTTTCATAACCCATAGAGAATGTTTAGGATTCCATAAGATTTTTATCATGGTATAACCCATGGAAGACTAAATGGTTTTAAAATACAATTTTCTTAATAAACTATTATACGAAAAAATTAGAGTTTTATCATATGTTCATAACCCCATAAAATCATAAATTATATGAAATGATGAAATATTATATATATAATTATTTTTAATGATAAATAACATGGAACATTCCATGTGGAAGAATTTGTTTTGAAAAATCTCATTTTAAAACATAAAAAACATAAAATTTTTTGAAATTAGTTTCTTAAACAAAATAATTAAAAAAATAAATGATTCTTTATGAAAACATTTTCTTTTAAAATATACTTCCATAAATACCAAATAAGTTTAAAATAAAATAATTTTTAAGATAGAGTAAAATTTCATTCATTTCAAACATGTCAAAAACAAAATTTTCTTTCACAAGTCGGGTAAAAGGAAAATGATAATTGTTTTTAAAATTATATAATGATTCCTTTGTAATAATTTTATAAGAAGTAAAATATGTGTAAAAAATTAATTAATAAATATTTTTAATAATGTCGACATTTTTTTTGAATACAAATTATAAATAAGTTTTTTTAAGAATCATTTTTTCGACCGAAAACGCAATAAAGATGATTTTTCATAAAAACATTATTTTGAACCCATAAGTTCATACAGTGAAAGAAATGATCAGAAAAATGTATTATATTAAAATAAATATTGGATTAACTAATAAATAACATTACTTAGAGAATGATATTGATATTTAATCATTGTAATTATAATAATAAAAATCCTTCAAATGATGAAATTGTGTCATAAAACCCTTATAAATTTGGTATTTGAATAATAATACCCATGAATGAATAACATTTCCTAAAACAAAATATATAATGAAAATAAATAAATTCAAGAAATTCCATGAAAAAATATTCTATATATATTCCTTACAATATAATTTTGGTGCATTAACATAACATATGTCTCAAAAAAGGATATTTTGACAAAGATCACTTACCTTAAGTATTGACTTACATTCAACACATTAAAAACTCTTATAAAATAAATGTAAATTGATTATAATTATAATACAGAACCATACATACATATTTAATAACATATATAACTTTATTTTCACCTTTTATTACCTGTTTATTAAGAATTCCTTGTCAAATCCATGTTTCTGGAAATAACTTCTTTGTTTATCATTTATATTTAAACATTTTCTTTTATGTCCTCTTACATTTATCATGGAACCATCATCTGTAATATTATTATCATGATATAAATTTGGTATATATAATTTATATATTTGTATATTGTAATCCATAATAGTTATTGTAACACCCCGATATTTTATGAAAAATATTCTTATTATTTCGTTGATGTCTTCTATTATACACCACACCAAGTATAGCTTGTACTATGCGCAACACCGTATTAGCTTATAGTATACGCAACGCTAATCATGGATCGTGTTACACACAATTTCAAGTTCGTTTTATAATAGTCAGTCTACGCAACATTGAGTGTGTATATATATATATATATTCAATGTATAAATGATATATGGTTGGATTATGTTATACAAAATAATATAGTATTCCTTCACAACACGCAACCCTGACTTGGTTTGCATTACACAAAATCGTGACCTTCCACGATAGCGTGTGTTGTACGCAATACCGGGTTTTACTAAATAACCATATATTATTATAATATTATTACAAACTAGACATTATAAATAGTATTAACTAAATTTTTAATTTTATAACATTATTATTCATCTTACACATTTTCTAGAACATGGTATATGAACAAAATAAATTTTTTGGGTAAAAAAGTATTTTTCAAAAAATGTAGTTTTGCCACCTTTTGATGGCGCACCAACTTTAAATCACGTTTTTGACATGTCTATAAGTTCAATTTTACAAAATAAAATTAATATTTGGAATTATGGTTAAAAAATATACTTTGGATAAATTTTTGATATTTTTCTGATAAATTTCATATTTTGATGAATAGTAAAAATACGGTAATTTTTTAATTAAAAACAACTTTTTTCATTGAGATAATTTATATGGTTAAATTTTAATTTTTAATGGGTTTAAAGTATAAATAGAATATATTTTTAACATATAATATAATGTATGTCATTAGCATTAATTTCACATTAAACTCATAGGTAAAAACATTTCAATCTTTGGCAATGTTTTAACTTCTAAAACCTGTTTTCTTAACAACGGAATTTATTTTAAATTAATTACTACAACTTATGTGTTTTGAATTTTGAAAAATGGATTCCATATTTGGAATCAGTGGGTCCAAATTATGTTAATAGGCTACTTTTTATTTTTGGGCATTATGAATAGTAACTACGGTAAATTTTATTTACCATAGTTAAAGGTAAATCGGGTAATTAATGGTAAATATAAGATTATAAAATTACCCTAACACCAGCCAAAATCCTAGTGGATGACTAAAAGTCAACCCATATCACCAAAGGGTCGGATTAAATTCATTTAATGGACTTTTGTACATGAAAATAATTTAAACCAAATAATGTAACAACATGTCACTTTCATATATCATATAAGTATAATAATTTTAATTTAGTGTTAAACATAATAACATGAATGGTCTCCATCAAGATAATACAATTATCTACATCATAGAAATTTATTTAGAATTTTTAGGGATTAAATAATTATCATTAATTATGACAGAATAGTGATGTTGAAATTATTTTATTTATTAAAATATCAAATAAATGGTTTTAAAAATATTAAAATAAATATTATATGAACTATTTAATGTGCTCCACTAATTTTCTAGATTCTTATGACATTTTATGAATATATTAAAGCTTTATGTTTGAACATATATTCTGTATATATTTTATTTAAACTCAAATAAATGAATAGTGTCAAAATTGACAATATTGTTATTTTATAAAAATACCATATTATAAAATTGCTTAAAAATCACAAAAATATTTAAAAATTATAAATTAAACTTTATATGGACTAAAATGTCATAAAGTGTCAAATTATGGAAAATTCAAAACACATATGTAATTATTTATAATAATTAAATATTTAGAATATTATTACAACAAATAAAATTAAATTGATAAATAAGGATAAATCAAGTTGATAATGTTTAAAATAAATTCTAACAAGTATAAATTTTATTTTCAAATGATATTACAACCCTATCTAATCAAATATTTGGATATGAGTCATTTTGTAAGTTTTTATGTGGGGTTGGGATTTAATATAAACTAATATTTCTTATATTTCCAAAGGTTCCCCTCTCCTCCCTTATAAAAGGGCACCTCCTCCATCTCCTCCTCACACCAATTTGAGCCTTCATGGTCGGCCAATACCTGTCCATTTCACTTACCCACTTCCCTAGAAACATCCTAGAGCTCCTGGTCTTCTTCAAAGACCAATTGTAGTGCCTTAAGAGGAGGTCTCAAAGAGGCGCTTCAAATAAGAGGTAATGTCCGTTACCGATTCATTCAACTTTATTTCTTCTTCCACTTCTTCTTCATTAGTTGTTTCATTATGAATTAATAACATCAGTATCACTCATATACTGATATGTTATTTTAAGTATGAAAAAAACCCTATTTCACCACCTATCCATCCTACGGAAAACGAAATCACCGCACATGTGTATTTACGGAATACCGTCTCCACGCCGTGGTGTAATATATTTTCCATCACCACCTTATTTGGATGGGTATAATGGTGAAAATAAATTACTATATATCATTATTTTAAAGTGGTATTGATTCTAAAATAGTATACATACACTCCAATACAATTCCACGATCAGGGGAACGATATCATCGCTCGTGCGTACGTACGGAATACCATCTCCACGATGTGATGCGACTCAATATACATGATCTTCATTGCATAATAATTATATAAACGAATTGAATGAATTAATATGATTTATATTATACTAATACCATTCTGGAAATGAGGTATCTATAACCTAAAAAGAAAACTAAGAATTTATTCAACAAAACAAGCATAAGAACAAAAAGTAATAAACACCCATATAACAAGTAGTAATGAAATATTACTAATAAAGAGCTAATAATATGACCATATATGATATCATAAAAATAATTATGAGTCTGGAATAATTCAATGACATTATTTAAATCATTATACAAGAGGTTCAGACACTTACGATGCAAATCTGACCTAAGGTAAGGGAAAATATCACAATCTCATTTTATCTGAGATTGTTTATACGTTGGTATTTTTTGGGGTGTATTTTATCATCCACATCAATGTTCCCTCAATATGTAATATTGTTTCCATCCTCCTACAATGGTTTAAATCCAATTTTACCCTTTGGTGAGTTTTTAGTAAAAGATATGAAAGGAATCTTTTGTCATTTTTCTTACGAGGTACTTTTTGACTTTTTCGACAGATGTACGGGAAGATTGTTTTTTAACTTATACGGCATGAATGGATTTTTAAAACATTATTTCCAAGAAGATTAATTTACAAGTTTTCAAGCTTATTTTTAATCAACTTCTTTTAGATTAAAATTGTAAGACATGTTAAGAAAGGAAAATGTTTTTGAAGTAGAAAGGTTATTTTCTTCAAGAATGGAGTTCAAGTGTTTTATCAAAATTATTTTCCATCTAAGATAATATAGGGTTATGTTTCTATCCCTATTATTACATTGATTTTATTATGTTGTGACAGAATTACTTTTATGAATTCCTTTATCTTATATGAATTGTTTTATGATGTCAAGTAGTTTAAGAATCCCATTTTTTATTATATGGGTTATGCAATGATGTATGATTTATGATTTTGTGGAACACATAAAAATGGTATCATTATGAGATGGGTGGGACCTATATCTCCCTCCAATGCATTGGGTAAATATTTTATATCTCATGAGATAGACATGGCTGGAACGGCAGGTTAAACCGGTTCAGTGAAACAGGACTGAAACGAGGAGTGAACTCGGTTCAGAAATGGACTTTGTCCACTAAGATAGTCTTGGCAATGAGTCTTGACTAATAATAAAAGATTCTATATGATTATGTGTGTATTCCACAAAGTTTCATTTATTTTATGTTATAATTATTGGGATTACATTTCACTATTATGATTTATCCCATGTTATGAAATTATGATCTCTTTTGCGAGTTAAGATTTCCAAAAGTTATGTTCTTATGTATATGATGTGATTGATATTTCATTCGTTTACCCTTACTGAGCATTTGAGCTCACCCTTTTGTATGTTTTATTTCCCCAGGTCAGGAAGAAGTTTATTAAGTAGGATATGCCAAAAGGAATCTATATATGTTGAAATAAATGGGAGACAATGTAAATTCTTTATGAACCAGTTGTTTATATTTCCCAATTTCTAAAGACACTGTACATATACAGTCATTTCATAGTTTTGTTATATGTTGTAATAAGTGTGCTTCAATTCTGAAGTAATAACATTGTATGTAATGTATGGGTCGTTATAGTTGGTATCAAAGAAAAGGTTTAGTCAACCTTTGGAAACTAGGATGCAAAAACGTGAGTTAGATCCCTATAGATATTTCTAAGGTATGTCTAGGGATGTCCCTAAGGATAAGTATACGTATAGGATATAGTTCTAGAAATATGTTAACGATATTATAATATAACTTAAGATGTTAGATATTGACTATACTCCCCCTTAACTATGTTTTTTCCCTAGCATGATTTTTTCCTCTCATACTATTTTTTTTCGGTTTCAGAAAATGGCTGGAAACAGGAAGATTCATGATAATGGAGGATATGACGGACAATGGAATGATATTATTCATGAGAAACCAAATAAAACGGGATTCGGAATTCCAAACATCATTATTATGCCTAATCAGCAATCTCATAATATGATTAATAGTCTGATCTTTGGTAAGTTTCCCGACTCAGATAATAAGAGAAAGATGGAGTTTCAGGATGATCATAGAGGAATGAAAGTTCAATTTCCCCTATGTAAATCATGTGCGAAGAGGCATCAAAGAGAATGTTTCAAAGGAACTGGAAGATTATTTGGGTGTGGAAAAGAAGGAAACAAATCCAGTAAGTGCAAAAGAAAAGGTTCAGTTATCACCATGGATGAGGATAATGGTATTGCTATGACGTCAACAATGGTGAAATGTTTTAAATGTGGAATGTATGGACATTATGAAAACCAATGCCCTAAGGGAAAGTCTCATGAAGAGAATCAGTACGGTCGTATGCGTAGTATTTATGTTGATGATGATGAAGAGACTACAAATGATATGTGAGATGAAAGAATTGTTGAAGCCCGGTCATTGGTTTAAGAAGGTAGTGGAATGATTACATGTTTATCAAGTGTAATGTTGTATAAGTAATCTCATGGTACTATGGAATAAAGAGACATCGAAGGATTGTTACACTATTGTCTTTCCATACGTTTTGAAAGTGTATGATTAATGGTACCAGCAACCATGGAAGGTTTTTCAGATATTTTTGGAATTTAGATGATATGCGCATAATGAAGGGATAAGGAGAAAATTAAATGTTTGATAGTATTCATGAGCTCATGATTGATATGAGGAGAAGGTTATATAATGGTTTGAGTATATAGAATTTTTGGATTTTGGTATATAGAAAGAGTTAACTTTTTATAGCATTCATGTTTTCACTAAGGTTCAATGGGTATTAATTTTTCATGAGAATACATGATCAAGGCCTTAGAATGTTTGGAATGTGACCAAGAAGACATATATTATGATATATGGGGATCAACGATGGAATTAACATGCTTGTTATATAAAATATCTGGTAATCGTTTTCACTATAATATGAGAGTGGACTGCAGTATTATGGATAAGCCTAAAGATTGGAATGGATTATGTTGGACATAAGTTAGTATTGTTTAAGGATATATGTTTTTTTCGATATTATTTATGGGATGTTATAGTAATGTAGTTTTAGAAAAAGGATAACCTACAGGACGTGCGACAGCCCATCGCGTCGGACAAGGCTGTGGGAATTGAACCCACAACCGAAGTGTGACTGGCCTTTATCGCCTACCACTGGCCTATAGGAAGTCCCTATTTAGTAGAAACTAGTTTTATTATATTAAACAGTATGATATATGAAGTATAAGTCCATTTTAGTAACCATATATGATTAATCTCACTATAGATGGACTTATGTATTTTTGATAACTTTTATAAACTTTTGTTTGAGATAGATGGAATGACACATCATTCTATCACATGATCTACTAACACTTCGCAAATGACAAATTCAACTTCATTTCTTTAAGAGATGAAGTTGAAATTGACCAAAGAACGACCAACGGTGAGACTGTACCAAAATCACGAAAGTATATCTTCTAATTCCAATTTAATCAACATTAGGGAAATGATCTTGAAAACCAAAAATGTTACATAGTTCCCTTATATCCGATGAATCAGATGGTACCTTAGATAATCACAAATCTATGGCTTTGTGATTGATGGCTTTATCATAACCATGTTCTCTACCACTCTCCATCAGAACTTGATGGGTAGATTTTTCTTCCATATACATATTTTCACATATGTTCTCCTATATGGAAACCCAGTGATGAGTTTCTTTGGATAATCGTTGCATTTCATACTTTAGTTTTTAAAATTAAGTTTTAGTGTTCCTTTTTACGATGTGGGTTTCTATAAATAGTAAATGATTTATAACCCCAACGAATTTCCAGGGAGAAATTCAATTTAAGGGGGTAGAATGTAACAACCCGAGATTTTATGAAAAATATTCTTTTAATTTCATTGATGTCTTCTATTATACACCACACCAAGTTTAGCTTGTACTATATGCAACACCGTATTAGCATACAGTATACAGAACACTATTCTTGGACCGTGTTACACACAATTTGAAGCTCGTTTTATAATAGTCATTATATGCAACATTGAGTGTGTGTGTGTATATATATACATATTCAATGTATAAATGAAATATGGTTGGATTATGTTATACGAAATAATAAAGGATTCTTGCACAACACGAAACCCTGACTTGGATTACATTACACGCAATCGTGACCTTCCTCGACAGCCCGTGTTGTATGCAATACCGGGTTTTACTAAACAACAATATATTATTATAATATTATTATGAACTAGCTGTTATGAATAGTATTAACTAAATTTTGAATTTTATAACATTATTATTCATCTTAGACATTTTCTAGAACATGGTATAAGAACAAAATAATTTTTTCAGGTAAAATAAGTATTTTTAAAAAAATGCAGTTTTGTTGCCTTTTGAATGTGCACCCACATTAAATCTAATTTTTGACATGTCTATAAGTTCTATTTTACAAAATAGAATTATTATTTGGAATCAGGGTATAAAAATATACTTTGGATAAATTTTTTATATTTTTCTGATAACTTGCACATTTTGATGAATAGTAAAAATACGCTAATTTTTTAATTAAAAACAACTTTTTTCATTGAGATAATTTATATGGTTAAATTATATTATTGAATGGGTTTAAAGTATAAATATAATATATTTTTACCATTTAATATAATGTATGTCATTAGAACTAATTTACATTGAATTCCTAGGTAAAAACATTTCAATCTTTGCCAATGTTTTAACTTCTAAAACCCATTTTCTTAACAACATGATTTATTTTAAATTAATTACTGCAACTTATCTGTTTTGAATTTTGAAAAATGGATTCTATATTTGGAATCAGTGGATCCAAATTATGTAAATAGGCTAATTTTTATTTGTGGGCATTATGAATAGTAACTACGGTAATCTTTATTTACCATAGTTAAAGGTAAATCGGGTTATTAAAGGTAAATATAAGATTATAAAATTACCCTAACACCTGAAAAATCCTATTGGATTACTAAAAGTCGACCAATTTCACCTAATTGTCTGATTAGATTTATTAAATGGACTTTTTTCCATGAAAATAATTTAAACCAAAGAATCTGACAACATGTCACTTTCTTTAATCTTATAAGTATAATAATTTTAATATAGTGGTAAAAATAATAACATGTATTGTCCCCAGAAATCTAATAAAATTATCTAAATCATAGGAATTTATTTATAATTTTTAGGGATTAAATAATTATCACTAATTATGACACGATAGTGATGTTGAAATTATTTTATTAATTAAAATATCAAATAAATGGTTTTAAAAATATTAAAATAAATATTATATGAACTATTTAATGTGATCCACTAATATTCTAGATACATATGACATTTTATGAATCTATTAAAACTTTTAGTTCGAACATATCTTTTGTATATAGTTTATTTAAATTCAAATAAATGAATAGTGTCAAAATTGACAATATTGTTATTTTATAAAAATAACATATTATAAAATTGTTTAAAAATAACAAAAATATTTAAAAATTATAAATTAAAATTTATATGGTCTAGAATTTCATAAAGTGTCAAATTATGGAAAATTCCAAACACATATGTAATTATTTATAATAATTTAAAATTTAGAGTATTATTTCCACAAATAAAATTAAATTGATAAATAAGGATAAATCAAGATGATAATGATTAAAATAAATTTGTAACATGTATAAATTTTATTGGATGATGATATTATAACCCTATCTCATCTAATATTCGGATATGAGTCATTTTGGAAGTATTTAAGTGGGGTTGGGATTTAATATAAACTAATATTTGTTATATTTCCAAAGGTGACCCTCTCCTCCTTTATAAAAGGGCACCTCCTCCCTCTCCTCCTCACACCAATTTGAGCCTTCAAGCTCGGCCAATCCCTGTCCATTTAACTTCCCCAATTCCCTAGAAACATCTTAGAGGTCCTGGTCTTCTTCAAACACCAATTGTAGTGCCCTAAGAGGAGGTCTCAAAGAGGCACTTCAACGAAGAGGTAATTTTCGTTACCGATTATTTTAACTTTATTTATTCTTACACATATTATTCTTTAGTTGTTTAATTATAAATTAATAACATCAGTATCACTCATATACTGATATGTTATTATAAGTGTGAAACAACCCTATTTCACCATCTATCCATCCTACGGAAAATTAAATCACTGCGCGTGCGTACGTACGGAATACCGTCTTCACGCCGTGGTGTAATCTATTTTCCGTCACCACCTTACTTGGATGGGTATAATGATGAAAATAAATAAATATATATCATTATTTTAATGTTTTATTTATTCTGAAATAGTATACATACACTCCAACACAATTCCACGATCATGGGAACGATATCATCGCTCATGCGTACGTACGGAATACTGTCTCCACGATGTGATGCGACTCGTTATACATGATCTTCATTGCATAATAATTATATAAATGAATTTAATGAATGAATATGATATATATTACACTAATACCATTCTTCAAATGTGTTATCTATAACCTAAAAAGAAAACAAAGAATTTATTCGACAAAAGACGCATAAGAACAAAAAGTAATAAACACCTCAATACCAAGTAGTAATGAAATATTACTAATAAAAAGCTATTAATATGACCATATATGATATCATAAAAATAATTATGATTCTGGAATAAGTCAATAACATTATTTAAATCATTATACAGGAGGTTCAGACACTTACGAAGAAAATCAGACCTAAGGTAAGGGAAAATATCACAATCTCATTTTATCCGAGATTGTTTATACGTTGGTATTTAGTGGGGTGTATTTTATCATCCACATCCATGTTTCCACAATATTTAATATTATTTCCATCCACATAAAATTGTTTAAATCCAATTTAACTCTTCGGTGAGTTTTTAGTAAATGATATGAAAGGAATCTTTTTTTTCATTTTTCATACGAGGTACTTTTTGACTTTTCTGACAAAAGTACGAGGAGAATGTTTTTTTAACTTATACGGCATTAATGGATTTTTAAAACATTATTTACAAGAATCTTACTTTACAAGTTTTCAAGTTTATTTTTAATCAATATATTTTAGATTAAAATTGTAAGACATGTTAAGAAAGGAAAATGTTTTTGAAGTAGAAAGGATATTTTCCTCAAGAATGGAGTTCAACTGTTTTATCAAAATTATTTTCCATATAAGATAATATAGGGTTATTTTTCTATCCCTATTATTACATTGATTTTATTATGATGTGATGGAATTATGTTTATTAATTCCTTTATCTTATATGAATTGTTTTATGATGTAATGTTCTTTAAGAATCAAATTTTTTTTACATGGGTTATGTAATGATGTATGATTTATGATTTTGTGGCACACATAAGAATGGTATCATTATGAGATGGGTGGGACCTATATCTCCCTCTAATTAATTGAGTAAAGATTTTATATCTCATGAGATAGACGTGGCTGGAATGACAGGTTAAACCAGTTCAGTGAAATAGGACTGAAACGAGGAGTGAACTCGGTTTAGAAATGGACTTTGTACACTGAGATAGTCTTCGAAATTAGCCTTGACTAATAAGAGACGATTCTCTATGACTATGTGTGTATTCCAAAAAGTTTCATTTTTTTTATGTTATGATTATTAGGATTACATTTAACTACTATGATTTATCCCATGTTATGAAATTATGATCTCTTTTGCAGGTTACGATTTTCAAAAGTTATGTTCTTATGTATATGATGTGATTGATATTTCTTTTGTTTACCCTTACTGAGCATTTGAGCTCACCCTTTTGTATGTTTTATTTCCCTAGGTCATGAAGAAGGTTATTATATAGGATATGCCAAAAGGGACTATGATGAAATTAATGGGAGATAGTGTAGATGCTTTATGAACTAGTTGTTTATGTTTCCCAGTTTCTAAAGACAATATACCTATACTGTCCTTTACGGGTTTTGTTATATGTTGTAGTAAGTGTGATTCAATTATGAAGTAATAACATTTTATGTAATGTATGGGTTGTTATAGTTATATATACAAAATGAAATTAACTTTTCATAGAGACAATACATCGTACGTACGCATGGATGATGCTTCCATTTTATAAAAGGATTGAAAGAAAAAAATTAAAATAACGAATTTATATTTTCGAATCAATTTTAAATTATTTATATATTTTATTTTAATTAGTGATATCTTTATTACCTTCCATGTAAAGTGTGACTGAATAATATCACATCACAAGGTGGTTGTGTGCCGTACACATGAGCAACATAGTCATATTCCAATAAAATGGAATATATAATTGTATGTGTCATATTATAATTATATAAGTATAATGATTTAATATATATATATACAATACTATTATCTAATCCATCATTAAAAAAATTCATCATAGGTGGTAATGGAAAATTGGATGTGATCGGTCCATGAGTTAGTAGTCCTCCATACCGATGAATGATGATTTCATAACAGAATTGATAGAAGTAGATATATATTTAATTAATTAACATAATATAAAATATATAATTATATATATTAAACTTATTTTATTATATCACCACAGATTATAAATTACTTAATGTTTTGGAGGAGGAAATAAAATGAAAACTCTTATCAAATAGTGTTACCTCTTCTTTAGGTAAACTCATTATGATTCGACCAAAATCATTTCAAGGATGGGTTTATACAAAAAATATTGAATATAGGATTATATAATAGATTATGGTAATTTATTTGGGAATTTATTTTCTAGAGTAAATTTGTTTGATAATGTGAAGAAGAGAAGATAGGAGTGAGATTTTATAAATTAGGTGAGTAGAAAATGTTAAATTTGGTTTGTACAAAATGTTTTACAAACGTTTTTCTCATAAAACATTTCTCCAAAATGGATTATAATCAACAATTATACATTATTGGTTATAAATATTGTTATTATATTGGTCTTACAGATGTTTTCATGTCATTTTAATTATTATATTTTTATATTTATCCCAAGTAAACCCATTTTTAACTTTACCTTGGTAATCAATTTTTACTGTTTTCACTAATATTTTTCATCAAAAAATAATTTAAACATATTATATAACAATAAAATTATAATTAATAATATTTAATATAATTTTCCAAATTCAATTCACATGTTTTGAAAATTTTAATTTGAAATTATTCCCACAGATGTGATGAGAAAGGGGGTTTCATGGAGAAAACTTTCAAAAGTTTACAAGGTTTTTATATAAAAATTCAAAATGAAAATGATTGCAATTTTATAAATTTAATTAATAAATATATCATTACATATTAATATAATTATAATTATAATTTTATTAATAATTTAAACAAATTTTTTTCCATTTAAAATTCATTATTTTTCCACTATTTATCAAAAAATTAAACTTTTTGGAAAAAATTTCAAAAAATCACCATAATATATTTATGATATTAATATTTTAAAATTAATTTTATTCTATGAAATATATTTTGTAAATTTTCAAAAAAATTATTTTATTATATTTCATAATAATTTTTATAAAAATTTATTTTCAAAGAATATGATGGAATTATTTCCAAATTAAGTATGTTTTTATCAATATGTTATATTTATATAAAACTGTTATATATAATTTATTAAAATTATTTATTTTTAGTTTTATTATTTAAATTTAATGGATAGTTTAATATGGCCTCATTTGAATAATATTAACAATATATCATGATTTTGTTAAAACATAGTGACGTGTGTATCAAAAACTAAAGTTACTACTGTGTGTAACATAATTTTAACTCGGTGTTTTTTGTAAAGAAAGAATGAAAATAAATTTATTTCATTAGAAATATAACAATTCACTGAAAATAAGGACGTTAGTGTCAAATAATAGAGCGATTTATAGTTGTCAAACTCATTACAAAAGGTTAATAGAGACAACTCCATAGGAATTACCAGTAAGGTTGTTGATTCTTCTTCATATAAATTTTGTTGCTGTTTGTTTTCAATCTTTATGTTGTTGTTTTATATAATATTACAATTGATTATTAATTTGCAATATATAAATATTTTACACATTTTTATTATACTTTTTCAAACTAATTAAATCTAATAAAAATTGGAAATAATAATAATAAATTGCACTCATAACTCTTTAAGGGAGGTCTTGTTGGGAGAAATATTGGTTGATATTGTTCTACAATACATATGTTATAAAATTTGAGTTATGAATTAAATAAAAATAAGTAGAAAACCCTAAAATTAAATTTTATCCATTTCATATGTAAAGGGTACTAAAATAAATTATAATTTTTTTCAAAAATATATAATTTTTATCATAAATAAAATAAAATGAAATAAAATTTTTAAAAAAATTAAAAATATTATGTGTGTCTAATAAAATATAAAATATGGAATCTTAAATTAATATAATATAAAAAATTTATTAATTGAATATCCAACATATAAACAAGTTATATAATTTAAAAAAATTTATGAAATTTAAAATTGACAAAAGGAAATACCAAAATAGATTTTGATAAAACAGAAAAACATTTAAATCATTTAAATCATTTATGTCCAAAGAACATTAATATATTTTTAAATTACAATGGTTGATAACCAATATAACTACATATTTTATTCTAAAAATGATATTATATTAGACCATAGGTCAGGGGTGATTCGTCATTTAGGAAATATTTCAAAGTATTTTGGGTGATAATCCTCATAAACACCTAGAGGAATCCACCTGAAGTATATCACCGTGAAAACCGATGGAGTAAGTGACGATAAAATTATGAAAAGAGAATTATTATTTTCTTTATATGTATTTCCACAAAATTTGTTTTACTATAAACATCCTAACAACATAAAGATTTGGAATCAGATAAATAAAAAATAGATACATTTTTCATAGGTTCTAGGACATCATCATTGAGAACATATATTTTTTGGATAAGGAAGCTCCAAGGTTAACCTATTCATGATTATTGAGAGAGTTTTTAGAGTCATTTTCTATAATAAATTAATACCAAATATATACGTAGATCCTTATAAAATATTTCTATGAAAAATTAGTATTTATCCCCAAAATCATGATAGTTTATACAGCTAGAAGTTCTTTAGATGATATGGTTTTCATTGATGATAAAAAAACTTATTTCAAAAATTTTCCAAAATTCATATAAATTCAGTACTATGATTCTTATCAATTTTAAATAGGATTTTGATGTATCTACATAAAATTCTAGGAATATCAAAATTTATAATACATTAACTATACTTACAAACATAATGAAGTAAATGTTGATTACATCTTCTCCTTCACAATCACAACAAGAACTAGTCAATATAATTTAAATGAAAATGTAATTTGTTTCTTTACTGGTCATTATATTTATCAATGACCTCAACTTCATTAATCTCTTGAAACTTTTTGTTTTATCTTTTTAAGAAAACCATTCAAGATAAACCCAAACAAACACTTTAGAATATAGAATTTCCAATATTGGAATTTCTAAACAAACCAAAATTTAAACCATGGATAGAGAAACCAATAGAATAATAGGATTACACCTTATATAAAACTAAATAATTATTTCATAACATAAACGCATTCATTAATATCCTAGGTTGAACCATGACTAATATTAAAATTAATATGTATTTCTTTTCAAATTTCAAAAATCTTAATATTTAGAAATAATAAATCAATCATAGAAAATATAAGCATAATGATGAAATGGTTAAAAATGAAAACTAAATTTTAAAATAACTAAAAGTATTTCTAAAAACATTTTTACCAAAATAAAGAAAATTGTAATAGAAATTAGTGCTTTAAAAAACAAAACAATGGTAATTTTTCATCACCATCTGATATGAACATGGACGAAAGAGAGACCATATGTGTAAAAGTTCTGAAAAGTGAAATTAGAATTCACAATACATAAGATTAAAAAATTACACAGGAACAATAATAATATTTTCAATCTTTTGAAATCAAATTAAATTCCCATATATAGGATTCAAAATCAATGATTGAATTTCATAAAACACATGCTAAATCCATTTCATCACATTTTGATGAACCATCTAGTGAAACTATTCTAAATCATGTTGAATGAAAATTCCTCATATCAAAATATCATGAAAATTTTAAAAAAACATTGAAATACAACATGAATGGACATATTTGTATTTCAAAGAATTAGTGGGATTTTAAAAAGGGAACTGTAACTTAGTTGATGATCGTAAAATTTATAGAGAGTAACCAAATTAACCTTTGGCCATCCCTCCTATCAATAATATTATTGAAACAGAAATAGAGAAATAAGTACATTAATCTTTTATAAATTTCCTTGAAAATATCCCATTATTATATATTATTAAAAAACATCATTTCTATGAAAAATTTCATATAGACACGTGCACTCACAAAAATATGATTATGAAAATTTGGAATGTTAATTGGGTAAGACATATTTCTTCCATGATCCAAAATTCACTCCATATTAAATAAAATGAACATGGTATTTTTTCTCTACTATGTGTCATTAGAAATACACATTTTGATAATGTAGAATTGGATTTAGTATCCTCTCGAAATGATATACTTTATTCAATAATTTCCTATATGTTTATTAAAGAACTCAAGTAATATTGAATTTATCATCCAGTTAGCTTGGATATCTGGATTTACTATATTTGGGTTGGAATGGGTGAATTATTTACATTTCCATTAACATTTTTAATTTTTATAGATTGAATTTTTTCTATTTGACATGAACCATTAATTTTATGAATACCATTATTCAAAACTACAAAGGTAGAAATAAGTTTTCATAAAGGGACTCTTTCCATGGAGTTTTTATGATATTTAGTTAATTTTTGAATCCTTTCATCGATGAGGAACCTTTTGGAAGAACATTAAGCACAACATGTTAACATGATTCATTGGTTTTCCATAGAAATACATTGTGATTTTATACAAGATAAATTACCTCCAGATTCGTGGGAAAATTAATATTCATCCAAAAATGAATCTTTTGAAACTAATTTTTTTTTTAAATCCACTTTACTGATGATTTTGAAATTTATTCCATTTTTAGAAAAAAAAATTTATTTTATAATTTTTGAATAGAAGATAATGAAACTTTAAATGAAAATGATAGTAAAATAAGTGAGGGTATTTTTTAGGTGTCTGAAACATGTACTTAAACCATAAAATGTGTTTTTTTGTTAAATTGAATCTAAACATATTCTTATTGACAAAAATAATTCTTAAAATTTCATTGATAAGTCACTATAGGTTTGGGAACATGAATGTAAAATTTATTTTTATGATGAAACATTATTACATATTGAATATAATTGTACTCTTAGTATACTTGTTTTAAATTATAATATTATTAAGAATAAATTATAGGTAAAATGATATTAAATTACCCAAATAACCTATTTTTTAAAGAGTATAGAACATTAACATGTAAATTGAGATCATTACATTGAAATTTTAAATATTCTTATATTGAAGAAACACAATAAATCTTTATTATAATTTTATTTGGTCTATATGATGAACAATAAATTCATCATTTATTATTAATTATATTGAATAGAATGGACATAGTTTGGTCTATAGATCATTTTCTGAGAATTATTCATTCGGTGTCCATGTAAATGTTTCTTATAGAGGGAAATTAAAAACCGATCAAATAATTCAAAATGAGAATGAATACCATCCCACATGACAAGGTTAAAAAGATGGCGATTACCTTGTTGGATGTCTCAATAATTTACCCCATTTCTAATATGTCATGATTTATGTCCTGTTCAAATTGTTCATAAAAGGGATCATTTATAGTTTTCATAAATAAATTTTTATAGTTATTTACCTATAGGATTCCAAACAATTTTATTGTATGTATCGATTATAGGATGCTAAATGTAGTGGCTATTAAAGACCACATTCCATTTTCATTTATTTATCAATAAATTAAATGGTTATCTTATCTATTTCATTATTTGATCATAGATAGTTCTCTTGATCACATCTAGAGTCCCATATCACTAATGTAAAGGATAAAAAAAATTAACATGTAATTTTTGTATATTTTCTTCTCATATAATTCCATTTGAATTATATAATGTTCCCACCTACTACATAATATATTTTCCTAGAATCATCTTGGGATTTCTTAAAGATTCATGAAACTATTTAGGTTAAAATTTAAATTGTATGGACTATAATTTTTGGTATTATTGAGTAGTTTATGATTTTATCATTGATTTTATATTGATAAACACATGTTTTAAACTATGAGAAATGGTATTTTAAATGTGAAAGAGAAAATTCTCTTGGTCATGATGTGTCTAAGAGTCAAATTTGTGTGGAAATTCCGTGTTTGAAATTATATATCCACTTATTATTAATAATAAAATGAGGGATATTAGATCATTCCATCAATATTTTTTGTTTTAAAGATGTTCCTAAAATGATAGGTTTGAACTGCTCTGCCATTGAAAGGACTACATCAGAAAGAAATTGCTTTTTAATTTCTTAACAAGTGTAAGGAAGCCTTAAATAAACTCAAATAAAACTCAACGCCTCCACCAAAATCTCAAAAACTAAATTGTTACAATCCTTATCATCTTATTAAAAATGTTTAAATCTTATCTTGGGGGTGTTCTTGGGAAAATAGTTGAAAGGAAATCACATCAAATTGCATATCATTTTAGAACTATATATATTACCTAGTCCAATTACCTTACAATAGAGAATATGTTTTTTGGTACTGTTCTTTCCCTTTATATTTTTAGAATATATATTTTGGGACCCAATGTTTTGGATTTCACTATCAATTATACTATTTAATCTCTCATAAAAAATCAAAATTCTGGAATGTTAGATGGATTTTGTTACTTTTGGAATTTCACTTTGAGATCTAATAAATCTGAGGTGATTTGATAACTCTTTGGATCAATATTTGAGTAGGATACATACTAAATACTTTTAAGAGATTTCATTTATTAAACAGATTAGATATATTTTCACTAGGGAGAATTTATATTCTTCTACTATTTACAAGAGGCCATGGTTTTCAAAAAATTTGAATATTGGATATACTGATATCTATCTATAATGTTTATCCAAAGAACATGTTTATAGATTTATTTTTCTATGAAGGAGATATGTTTGGGATTATAATAAATTTTGGAATTTTTTCAGTAAAAAAATCATAAGATGAATCATGAATTCATATATTTATTGAGTTTTGAAATTTTTCCATTGTCAAGGCTATGGAAACCACTTTAGGCCATAGGGGACTAATAGGAATGTCTTGGATTAAAAACTATTTTTCTATTACATGTTCAGTGGTTTTTATTATTATCCTAATACATGTAAATATTTTATATTCATTGTAAATATTTTAGAAATATAAGATATTACAAGAAAACCATTATTATTTTGAGATGTCTCTAATGTTAGTGGAATTGATTTGGTTGTACATTTTTTCAATTATGTTAGATATTTTTATATCATACTTGTACTAGAATATGTTTTGAAATGTATGAATACCATTCTAACTGGGAAAGATGAAGATACAATGGTATCACATTTTTCCATGATGGTTCTATTTTGATGGTTTTCGATTCAATTATTTATTATTAAAAACTACGGTAATTATTTTTTTTATATGAACTTTGATGATTTATTGAATGGATATAGGGTTAGTAATAATTTTACCACATCCTATCACCCTAAAAGGAATTGTATGGATGAATGATCAAATAGAGAGATTAAGCATATCTTGACAAAATTGTTACCTATAATATGAAAGGTTTTTGATTAAGGATTGATGATACTCTTTGGACTTATTGTATTTACTATTAAACTCTAATATGTATGTAACATTGTATTAATTTTTTTAAAAGAATACAACATGAGCATTGAAGATGAGATAAATTAATCATAGACTATTAAATTTATCAATTTTAATTTTGGTGGTTTTTAATGAGTGGAATATACTTTTGAAAGAGTCAATTGTAATATGATACAAGGAATATAAAAATAAATGATATTTTAAAGATAAAATCATTTCTATAAATGAAAATTAGATTTCAAAAAAAAAAATTAGAACGGAGATAAGGTTTTTTTTCAAAATCAGGGTTGAAATGTTTCTTATGTAAGTTTTTTCCAAAATGGGATTGTCATTTTATTATAACTAATAGTTTCCCTTTTGGTACTATACAATTTTCTGATACTGGGAATGATGTTCCATTTATTATTAATCTACATTGGTTGAAATGTTTTAGATAGATGAATAAGGAATGAAAAAGGGATTTTTTCCTTTTGTAAAAATATGAGTGCCACCGAAAAATATAGGTGTTCCCTTCCTTTTTAGTTATTTACTTGAATAAGTATGTGGGAATATACTAATATTTATTAATATTAGTATTTCCTTTTAGATTCAATTTATTTCATTTCAAAAAAAATATTGATCGGGATTGGGATATAATATTCACACTAAAAATACACAAGAGGGTTTTCTAGTAGATACCTTACACTTTTCGATGACCTACATAATATACATGATGAAAAATTATGTATTAACACCCTTAGAATTTAAAATATATTCAAATATTACATTAGGTTAAATTTCATATATATAATGTAAATATTGTAATATTATATTTAGAGTTTTTTTCCTTACCAGAAAGAAATTATTTCCTTAAATAATGTGAATCATTTTATTGGATCTAAAAGGAAAGAAATTTATTCATGGAATATTATTAATATAATTATGATCATTTTTCATGATTTTATTTAATATTTATATTTATTCCACTTTGAAAATGACTATTCATTTAGAAAACAGAACACAAAATATTATTTACGTGCTAATTTTTTTTATCAAACCTTCTCGTCATTACTATTTGTTTTTATTTTTTTTATTTCCTAGTAGTGATAAAAAAATTGTTATTTTTTAAATTAAATATTCTTTAAACATGTCATAGTGAATATATTATATAGATGAATTTAATTTTTTAACTAGTTACATATATGTAAAATTATGTTCATGATTTAAATTGTTTATATTTATTTTTTTGGAAATGATATACTAATATTTTAAGTAACCATTGAGACGTGGTTTTTAACTATTGAATTTAAAAATAAGTTTTGGAGTAAATATTTAATCCTCACATTTCTTCACATTGGATTAAACATTTAGAACAATGTTGATATTTAGTCTATGGAAGCGTATTTTGATGTCATAAACTGTAAAATAATGTGAACCCATCTAAAATAAATAATTTTTGTTGAATTTGAATATTTCTTTAGTATAAATAAATCATTTTCAGTTATTTATATTTTTCAGGATGTTTGAATTCTATATAGTCACTTTATGGAAGTGGATTCATTACTAACATTTAGATTTAGTCTTTTAATTCATTTTTCAATTCCATCTTAAAAACTGGTTGACATTTTTAATAGATTTCTTCAATGTTTTACAATTTTAATTTCCCTTGAATATCTAAATTTGGATTTAGACTTGTAAGATATTAATTAAAATGAATTATTATGTTATAATTAAAATCATGGTTAAACTAAAAATTTTATTATTTAAGATTATGTATGAGTTATTTATACTACTTTTATGTTATTAATTTTTCTCATCCAAACAGACTGTCCAAATTATTTTATTTTTAATTTATAGGACATGGTTCCACTAAAGGTAAATTTATTATTGGAAATTTAGATAAATGAAATTTAAATTTTTTTTATATTTACTTTAATTTTAAATGGTCACTAAATTTTGGGAAATATAAATAATTTTATTGATTAATATTCTATAAAACTTTCCTGTATATATTTCTACTACATGGTATAATCCATAAGGGAAATTATATTCAAAACCAATTATTCATGGCCATTAATTACATCAACCATAATATATTATTTTTCCATATATAATTTAATTACTTTTTCCTTCATGAAAATTAAATCCTTGTGTGGTAAAGTTGATGATGTGGTATTTTGAAACAATATTTTTAAATGATATTTTATTTTAATTGTATATTATTTTTCTAAATTTTTTTTAATTTAATAAATTATAAATGATACCAATTAGGTTTTAAATTAATAATGTAATTAATTCTATATTTAGTTAATATTTTTAAGATTCATTTATATTTTCTTACCGTTGAATTTATTTTTATATTGATATTAATCATCTAAATAATAAATTTAAGTTGTTATTAAATTAATTTTCTATTAGTGTTTCTTTTTATACCTTGTCTTTGAAATTAAAAAATTAATTTAAGCGGTCTATTTAATCAAGAAAATAATTTTTTTTAATATTTTTAAAATTTATTTTATTATTTTAAAATAATAATTTCATTATATTTTATCTTACTTCAATTTGGAATTTCTTTTTTCAAATAGTAAAAATTTTATTTGGATTTTAATTTTATTACACAAATATCTTCTATTTCCTTATTTATTTTAAATTTAAATAATTTTTTTAGTGGAATAGGTATATTAAAGATAAATATATTATGAATTTGTTGCATGAAAATAACATAATTTTCAGGGGAAGTTTGTAACATGTTTTTTGATAAGTGAATTTATTCGGTTTCCCACCACCGTATGTGTAAAATAATTTAATATTTTATATTTTTCAAATAATTTATGGAGTGACCTGTTGATTTTTTTCTTGAACTCATAAGATTATATTCATCCTATATAATATAATTAAATTATTTTAGTGTATATTGCTGTAAAAACCATTTGGAATGGAGGTTGATCTTAACTATTATCTCACTCGAGGCCAAGGACGGAGACTCGGTAGCTATCTAAACTCACGACTACCATTGAAGTTAATTTTTTTTGGGGATAAAATCTAATTTATTGATAATGATAATACACTTTGAATGACACAATAATAAATCATTTTATTAATTGTATAAACATAGAATATATAAAAATAATAAATTGATAAACTGAAGTGAGTTTGAGGAAGTTCTTTAAATTTATACGTGATTGTTCAAAAATGAAGGAAACCACCAATTATGGTGAACATTGGATTTTGGAAATTGAGATACATGATATGACCTAAACTCAGATCTGAAGTAGTTGGGTTCTGAAGAGATACATCAGATTCATTATTAAATAATTAAATTGAGTCACGACATAATTTTAGTTTGTTCCAAATATCATCACTACCCAATCCTAATGAAATAGATCACTTGAAGATATAATATTTTCATCGATGTAGCCCAAGAGATTTTCATTGAGATTCAAGGATGTATCTGACAAATATAATGGTCTTAGGATGGTTTGTGGCATGGCTATTTTCTTCAACATGAGAATATACCAATTTGAATGCCATCATTAATCAAGTCCTTGGTATCTCAAATCTATCATGGGAGATAATGAGAAACCCATAGTGAATGTCACATACAAAATAATAATTATTGTTTCTATGATTTAGTTAGTAGGAATCTACCAAAGAATAAGGTCTCATCTTTGTGGGTGATGATTTTTTGAGATATATTGGATGATTAGACTAGATCTCATTTGATATCTTGATCAATAATGTTTAATGTGGTTGAAATTAAATGATATGTTTTTAAAAGAATTTCCTATTAATCCAGTCAATGATAATGATATTTTCCATCATCGTTTTAGAATTACGTACAATGGCATCACCATTTATTCTAAGAACCGTCTAATATTGTGTAAGAAAAAATAGATTCAACCCATTTTGAATCTTATTTGACGTTGTGGCATGATTATTGTTTTTGAATTGAAGCTTTGAATGTAGGTTTGGTTGAATATAATATGTGATGAGAGCTAAAATATGTCGTGGAGTTAGAAATGGTTTTTATAATGATGAATTATAGATATGAATTTCATTTATATTTGAATAGAGTGTATTCTGCATTTCCAATGATGAATTCACTAAATCATTATTTTTATATTTAAAGGAGCTAATCATTGGAGTGTATACTAATTCAGATACTTGAATTCATGAATTCCTTGTTTTTTTATGGAGGGGATTGTGGTTGATCGTGTTATTTTTTATAGATTGTTGAGGATGGATATGTCCAGGCTGTAAGGGGGACAAAATATTAGGGTCAATTTATTAACTATCTATGGGAAAGGATGACCTTTTTACAATAAGTTTTTAGATATCAAACAATAATAACAACTTTAAAAACATATTTTTCATTATATCACTAAATATACCATGGATAGTGTCATAGTTTCTGTAGAGAGAGTATTTTCTTATGTGGAAGGTGTATTGAATGAAGTAAATAGTGATATCTTTCTCACAGGATGGTAATTGAATTAGGTAGTATTTTTCTCCCAATTTTTCAGGGAAAATTTTCTAAAAAAATTAATATCCATATAGACAAGATAATATATTGGGAGATAGAAAGAAACATTTACTCTGTTCTTCAAAAGTGCAGAGATGTGAGCATAAATAAGTGAGTTTTTGGAGTGATTCAGTGCCACCCAATGCCAATGAATGTGATGGTCAAATATTCTACTCTATGATGATTTTTTTAATTTATATTTTTTAATACCGGTTAAATCACATGGTTATTTATTTTTGAGTTTCATTTAATTAATTCAGAAATTGCAATTCCTTATAAAATTCAGATCTCTAAATTTGATCATTGTTTGAAGTTTTATTATTCTATCATTATATTTATTAATATTATTCCCTTCGAAAAATGTCATATATAAAAATAGGTTATTAATTTCTTTTAATTAGAAAAATTAATTGATGATATTTGGAGTTCCGAGACAATAATTTCTATTTAATTATCTCAATCATTGATAGAATATCTTGAGTATTGTGTATTTTTTCAATGTCTTTGTTCTCATTCGTTATTGAGATTATTAAATTAATCCATAATAATAGAGTTTTGATTTTAATATATCAATTATATACTCAAATTAATAAACTAAATTAGTTTTTATATTATAAATTTTAGTCACAGAATTGAGATTGTTAACGTTATCATATATATTAACATGATAAAGAGAGACTAATCCAGATGAATTATTAGTTAGGTTGTTTTTTCTTTTTCTAACCCATTTATCTATAGACTATTTTCAATCATTAATAGATTTATATATTTTTTTCAGTTCCATGTGAGGTTTGAATATAGAATAGTATATCTTTTAGCTTTTATTAATCCCTTTAAAATTTTTGAGAAACATTAATTTTGAAATTAATAGTACAACAAATCATGATTGTCAACATTATAAGAAAATCATCATTGGGAAACATCCTTGGTCTCCATTGTACCATAACCATTTCTTTATAAATTTTATGTTTGATGTTAAAGTGAATCAATTGAAAACCATACAATTTAATAATGAAAAATCATTAATCATTGTGATCAATAATGAAAAATAATTCATATTATGTCTAAATAGTTATTCTAATATTTCAATTTACAACACCATTGGTTTAACCTTGACCATATTTTTTCATTATCTGTTCAATTCTATTATAAATTTTCATAATAAAAATATTAATTTTCTTACCCATATTATTTACCAGTGTCTACTCAGGTGTGTAATCTTATTTCTATGCATGGTATATTGGTGATACTCCAGTTAATATGAAATACTCCACATATTTTATTTTTTAACATTTGTTTCATCGATGACACAATTAAACCCACTTAATAATATCACCATAGGTATGTATTAAAATGAAACCATACTCTATTAGTTATCACAATATAGTATATTGCAATATATAAAAGATTACCATAAGGGTTCTCAATAATTTGCAATCATCCATGATATTAAAATAATTAAACCCTAATCTAATACTAACAATATAAACCCATACTCTTCAAACATAAATACTATATATACTTATATTAATACTCATAATATATCATTACAATTAATACTATAACCATAAATATATAGTCTATTTAATAATTTTATACATAATAACTTATAAAAAAAATTTAAAATCATATCTTAATTAGTTCATCAAAACTAGAACCCTTATTATAAATATCCTAATTATCCACATTCTTCATATACTAAAGAAAAGGAAAAATAATAATCAGTGAGCCTATACAATTAGTAATGATGTATAAGGGAGATATCAAGGATCATTTAATTATAACATGAGACTAAGTGTATGATAAAATGATCCTAACATTTGAAAAACAGTAAATAATAAATCCATGATTATAAATATGATTCATGGCATGAACCATGGAGAATCATAAAATCTAAATCATAAAATAATAAATGAACATTATATTTGAGAGCATAAAATTAGTGTATGTTAATTTTATTAAATAATGGCTTGAAATGTATTTTAATCATAATCAAATCAATGTTATTTTAAGGCTACCTTCCAATACATTCATTATATTTTGGGATTTGGATTAAATTCTATGTACCTACATAATTTTTTAGATAACAATCCATGCACCCTTATATTGGATTAGGATAAACCCATGTATAGATTTTTTGGACTTTATATTACCACATGTGCAGCCTATAAGATGATAAATAAATTAATATTAAATTTCTAAATTGTAATGTTGTTTTATTTTATGACCATCCATCATAAGTTCATCATCCATTAAAATGTATTCGACAGCATCATGAAAACCTTGGAAATTATTTATCCCATAGAAATGATATTAGGTTTCGCAAATACTTTTCCATCATTGACATAAATAATTATGATAATTTTCAAGGATTATATCATAATATCATATCCCTAATTAAGATTAAGTAATGTAAAGGTTCGTTATCATAAATGAAATTTTCTTTTAAAAATAACCAAAACAGTTTATGAAGAAAATACTAATTTCAATTAAAAATCACTTATTGAAAATTTAAAAAATAAATATATATGAAGGAAAAGTTTTTATTTTAAATTATCCAAAATACAAGTATGGTAATATTCCATTCCATTAGAATTCATGATTATAGGGAAATTAATATATGAGTTAACAATTAAAACAAATATTCCTTCAATATTTTTTCTACAAAGTAAAAAGTAACTTGTTCGTAATATGACATGAAGATATATTTTACGAATTTTTCTATAAATTAATCCAAGGTAAAAAACTAATATAATATATAATTGGATCATAGTATGAAAAAATTAATGAACATTTACTAAATAAAATATTAACATAGAAAAAAGAGAATCTGGAATGACTAGAATGAAAATGTTGGTTTTCCTTAAAACTGTTCATTTAGAATGATAAGTACTAAAAGGGTTGAAATGGAAATGAAAATATTTAATATTGGGAGACAATAATCAGAGAATAAAATATGTAATATTTTTATAAAAATATATTATTATATCAAATTAAATAATATAACCACAAACAATCCAAATAAAAAAGGAGTAGTAACGTAAAATAGATACCACTTTGGAAGCCATTGAATCATAACCATGAATATAAAAATAACATCAAATTAAACATTAAATTCCAAAAAAATAATATAAATAATGGATCAATATATAAATGGTTTTGTATATTCACCACATAAAATATGATAGGTGTATAACATTTCTTATCTCCAAATTAAGAAAATTAGAGATGAAAAACCCTTACCTAAAATTAATCATTATTCATAAGTGAACTGACCACATATATAATAAAATTAAATTTATTATAAAAATATAATAATGAATTATCATACATATAATATCATTTATTTTTCACTTATTATATTTAATGATTCATTTGATAATAATTCATTGTCAATATCATTGTTTCTATGTGTTAATTTATTTGTTTTACATGGAATATTCATTTTAGTATCTAAAGAAATTATAATTTGATCATGGATTCACTATAACATGAATATTATTAATTATATAATTATACTTTATATTGATTATTTATATATTTATTAACATTCAAAAAATAATGATATATAAAAATGGATTGCATCATTCATGGATATGGTAATTTTTACGCATAGATGATAGTGATTTTCATTTTCAAACAATAATTTGAAAAAAAAATAATACTCTAGGATTCAAAAATAATTATTAAATCAAAAATATCAAATTAATTTTGTAAATCCATCAATATAAATAGCTATACATGGTAGTTACGGGTAATGATTCACATCATTGTGTATAAGCGTTAGTCTATACGTTTGCATGAGCGATATGCTCATTTCCCATTTGTTGGAAAGTGGAGGAGAGAGGTTTATCCACAAGTATAATGATATAGAATTATATTTCTTTTACATTTATCATCATTTTTTATTTATTCAATTATTTTAGAGAAAGGGGGAGCTGAAATAAAATTAATAGAGCACAGTTAGAAGTTATAACTATTCATTGAGATTCATCCATTGGTATACACCTTATGCCTTAAAAATACAATATTTTTATTAACATTACCTATAGTATGTGGGGAATGATGTTAGGATATAATTTTTGTATGTTATATATGATATAAGAAACTATATAGGTGTTGAAAAGATAGGACAAGGGTGTCATTATATAAGTGTGGGAGAGGAAACACTGGGAATTTCAAAAAATATGAAAATATAATAATATATTACATAGTTAAATTATATTCAAAATTTACAATATTTGAATTGTAATGATATTGGGTCAATATATGAAAATAAACATGTATTTAGACATGTTTATGTTGAAATATCACCCTTATCCTTTAAGTTAACCCATAGTGTTAACCCATCATAACAATAACTCTAATAATAATTTTTTTTGTTTTTTCTTTTATCTATAACTAAAATTGAATGATTACTCAATAAAAAAACATAAATTATGATATAAAATAATAAATCCAATTTATCTCATTACATTTCTTAAATTTCAATAAATAACTTTTAAAATAACCCTAAAAAATGCAGGCTAAGGGTTTCCTAAAAAATATATTTTACATTTATAAAAATGTTTTCTATTCCTAAATTAATAATAATGATGATTATAATTCAATTTATTGAATTATGGTTAAAAAAATTAATTAGATACACTATAAAATCAAATAAAACTAAAATGTGACTTTTTAATTATTTAAATAGAAAAGATAGTGTTATCTACAATTTGTAATTTTACAATTAATTTTAAAAATAATATTACCATAAAATTTTAACATTATAACCTTAATATCAATATGTTATAATGAGATAAAAAATTATATCATTTTAAAAATTTATTTTTTTTAAAATTTTTCAATTAATATGTACATAAAATGAAAGAAAATAATTTTAAAAAAAATTTCAAGAATAAAATGACATTATTAATAACTGAGTATTTGTTTATCACCAATAAATAAATACATTTCATAATACAGAAAATTAAAATATATATTCAATTATTTTGTTATTCTTATTTATACATCCAAATTAAAATCTATTTTAGAACGGTTTAGTATGTCATAAATCATTTACACTCGGGGTTGTATGTAAAAAAAGTTATCATATTATTGATCTATATTTTAGAGGAAATACATATAAAATATTAAGGTGTTAATATATAGTGGAATTAAGGGCAGGAAAATATATTATATAAATATTTGTTTCCTTTCCCCCATTAACTTAAAAACGCAATTGGGTAACCCTAAAATTATAGTCCAATAATTATTTTAAAAACATGTCTACATACTACTGGACATAAGATCTATACCAATGGTTTGGGGAAAATCATTGGTATAGTTCACTTATATGGACCTAAACCAATGGTTTGGCCAAAACAGTTGGTATAGGTCACTAATTCGGTATATACCAACGGTTTTGGACAAACCGTTGGTATAGGGGGGACCTAAACCAACAGTTTGGGGAAACCGTTGGTACAGGGTCTCTATTATGGACATATGCAAATGTTTTGGGCTAAACCATTGGTATAGGTCCAAAATAGAGACCCTATACCAATGGTTTTTTCCAAAACTGATGGTATAGGTCCCAACATCAAAGAATCTATACCAATGGTTCTCAAAACCATTGGTACAGGTCTATACCAAGGGTTTTGAGAATCGTTGGTATAGTTACATGTATTTTTTATGGAATATTCCTATAAATAACATTAAATAAATCAAAATTTTATATATTTATGATAATTCATATATATGTTTACGAAATTATGTACACAAAAGTCAAGTTATGTTAGTGGTTAAGTCATACAATCATAAACTAGAGGTACTGGGATAAAAACCAACAAAATGCTTCTTTTTTGAAATACATATACCAATGGTTTTATGGAACCGCTAGTATAGATTTTTCATATTACTTATACCAACGGTTTTGAAACCCGTTTGTATAGGTCTATACAAACGGTTTTGGGAAAATTATTGGTATTGACCTATCCACATGGCTTACTTGGAGACGTTTTGGAGGCCTATACCAACAGTTTCAAATTGTTGCTATAGGGTATTTTTCTACTAGTGGCATCTTTGAAACAACACATCCTACATTTTCCCCAAAAACACTGAATTATAGATTCTATAAAACCTCATACATTCCTCCGAAAACATAATATTCTATATACTAGTGGTGATGGCCTATGGGTTAATGGGATGAAAATACCCATGGTAATAACATCCATACACAAAATATTAATATATATAAAACAATGAATATCATAATAAAATATAAACTCCAAATTACATAGTAATAAATGTTTCCCATCTCCTACATATAGATTGATTCAGGATCCAAATGTGTAAATCCAACACATGTGTGAATAAATTGGTATGTAAATAAAATAAATATAAATTTAATAAAGTATTTCATGATACTATCTCAAACTATATGACTTTATTTCCACGACCCCCAATCACAGGCCCCTTACCGTTCAGTATATACGTGCTCATGAAATCTATAAAAACATTGATATTTTCATATAGGGTGATAGTATAACCTAGTGGGAAAACACCATAAAATCCATAAAAAAAATTCACAAGCATATTGATGTGTATTCATTGATAATAAAATAAATTCACACACAATGTATAATAATTACATGTATAGAAATTGTGTTCTATCAAATACACCATAAATCCCTACCTTAATTACTTTGGCTTTTCACATTAATAACAGAAGTGTAGTTATGTGAAATTATTAGTGGAGTAACCAACCATAAATGTCCTCAATATTAGTATATGTATAAGGCCATATATCTATCCACATATGTCTATAATTCCCCATATCAAGTCGAATGGACATAGGTTAAGAAAAATAATTATATCTTACACAACCATCACTAATTTCTCTTGGTGAGGTCACAAAAGACTATCATTCCTCATGGTCATGCCACACAATTATATCTTTCCCCATCATCAAACATGATCATGTTATCATGTCATAAAAACCTATTAACACACTCCACCTCTAGGTACACTGATATATAATATGTCCATCTTTTAGTTTGGTACTATGGATAGAAAAACCAACATATAATATAACAAAATATCTCATGGAATTAGTGTCATAAAATATGAAACATAAGTCAAGGTTTATAGATAAAAGATCATGTGTCTCACAGATAACAACCCACATAGCCATATCATATAATATTTTCACTCTATGTTATCTATATACATGGACCAACAAGTCTTGTCACAGAAGAGACCAATGGCTCTAAAATTTAATAAACATTTACTAGAAAATCAATTCAAAATCAAGGACATGTTTGGTAAAGACTACAAATAATGATCTCACTGGAATAACTCTTTAGGACCCATCAAGAGTTGATAACTGGTTCATTAATATATGACAACTAGATAAAGCTAATTTCCATATAAACCCTAAAATTGATAATATTACAATCATTAATAGATTTTGTTAAAGAATTTAAGAATATATTATTAAAAAAAATTTACTATACATTAACATACATCTTGAAATTTTTTAATGTGTCAAGATATAAATTGGGTCACAAGAGAGACACCAACACATGATATTTCATATGGATGTAGTAACATTCCATGAATTCATCATTGTGTAATATAAGATTCCATTCATCTAGCCATGAAATTATATATCTATGATCTATTTCAATGGATTAAGTAAATATCCATACGAAACATAAATAAATGATGTTCTTATAGAACAAAAAAATACATTCACAATCACTACCATTCTTGGATCCACAATAGTTTTGATTGCATATGAAATAATTTAAAATGACGGATTATAGAGGCTCCGGGTTTGAGGCACATTATATAGGTGAAATAAATGGGTCAAATAGGGTGGTCTATACTCACTAAACAATATTTAGATCATTAATTTATTCAAAAAAAAATTCTCTCAATTTCCCATAACCTACACTGACCGTGTGAGTTTCACTACATATTCATGGAATCCTCATGGTTTTGTGTAATTTTTTGTCAAATCATGCACCAATCAAAGACATTATAATTTGAACATGTTACACAGTTTAAAAGATATATTACACTTTTTTTAAAATTATTCACCTTAATAATAATTGGTTGAATGGTTACCTAGGAAATGACACATAGTAACAAAACATTGTGCACCCTAATCGTGGCCCATCGGAGTTCCCCTAAAAAATCCCAAATAGTTTTCTTAGGAATAACAAATGGTTTTTCAAAGTACATCTCCCTTAATAATTCCTCAACAAACATCCAAAAACTGCATTATTAACGTATAACTCATGAAAAAAACTATAGCTCAAAAACTATTTATTGGTGGAATAAATTATACAATTATAGTTATAGAAAATAAGATTCCATCACATTATCCTCCTATAATTCCTTCCCATCAATGATTATTAACTCTAAAAAATATCGTGAACCATTTTGGATGAATATATCAAATATCTAATTTCCTCTCCCATGATTCAATCGTAATTTATAAATACTATCACAGGGTAAAAAACTAGCACATTATCCAAAAAATCTATCTAGATCACTACAATTATTTCCACATGCCACACCACAAACAATGTGTTGTTATTGAACATAATATGTTCATTTTATATCTCAGGGGTAGGATCTTTCATTTTCCATTGAATCTATGTCAAATGGAACACTTCATGCATACCTCGATTCTATGGATGTAGATGCAAACTATATTCCACATTAATATCTTAATAGGTGATCATTAAAGGTCTATTAAATACTTCTGCTAAATTTCCTTGCATTCATAGATATTGATACCCTAGTTGAGGAGGCAACTCCATGAATTCCTAGTCTCTCATAGTTGATTCCATGTACATCCACTTACTTTTGACAACCAATCATTTTCAACTAAGAATGATGGACAACTACTCCTTGTTCAAAAAACTCATTTAGAGATCACATGTATGATTCATGGCCCTACCATAACTACCTCACCAGCATCATTCTAACTTAGTAATAGACTAAATTTTTTACCACTGAGATCCAGAAAAAATTCCCATATGAATATTAGAACAAAATATATTTTTTATCAATATTTCACCAAGGAATTGCGATAATCCTAAACTAAAAAAAAATACATGATGTATAGCTAGATCATATCAATGATTATATGTAATATTTTTTCTAATTGAATATCATTCATTAGTTGATATGATGTACTCTTTTATATATGAGTAAAAAATTACTTTAACACTACCTTAAATAAACATTATGTGACCTGTGGGTATCATTTAAATATAATACTTAATAAAACTGTATATAATTATACATTCTCCCATACAAAAAAATATCTAATTTAACCAAAAACCACTCTAGAATTGATAATAAATAGTCCACATTCATTAGTTTATTTACAATCACACTTATAGTATCATGACTCCATAGATTATATGGTAATATTATCACAAAAAAAATCATTAAATTACCTATATTCTATTTCGGTATGAAAATTGTTTAGAGTATGCCACCAGGAAAAACATTCTTGGTCCTTATCCTTAGGAAGGTATGGCATGATGAGAAAAAATATGTGAACCCTCTCTTTATACTTTTCCACCAAAACTAACACAATGTATCTTGGTATATATTCATCCACAATGGATTCATTAACAATTTTGAATACTTAGTGTATCCCATCAGATCCCCCCTTAATAAAACGTGATCAATTACCCTCCCATGTATGGAGATTGTAGAGACCCAGGCATGACATACAAAGATATTAATTTAATTTTTTGGAATACTTAATACATGACCAAAATAGATGCCCAAAGACTATATTAGTTTAGTGTCTTTGGAAACCCGGAACATAATATTCTAATGATGGTGAACGATCTTCAACATCTCCCATAAAGATCTCACCCTTCTGTTTTCTTACGTAAAACATTTATTTATATGTTATCGAGAACAAAACATATAAGGGGGAGCTCAAATGCGCAGTAAGGGTAACCGTAGAGAAAATAAAACAAACCATATACATTTGAATTTAAAAACATAAACATATTGTTTAAACATCCAAATCTTGAGAAATGACATAAAACATGGAAGTACGTAAGACATAGATCATAATGGAATATCATGGGGAATAAAACATTTAATTGTGGAAAACTATTAAGCACATGATATGATTTACATAGTAGCCAAGGCATTGCTTCCAAGACCATCATAGTGGACAATGTCCCTAACTGAATCAAGTTCACTCCTAGTTCCAGTCCTGTATCACTGAACCAGATTAACTTTCCGTTCCAGCCATGTATATCTCGGGAGATATAAATCTTTACCCAATTCCTTGGACGAAGATATAGTTCCCACCATCTCATAATGATATCATTCCTTCTTGTTCCACAAAATAAACATACATCATACATAATAACCTAGAGAATAAAATGGGTTTCATAAACATCACCCTATCATAACATAATCCATATAAAACAATGGATATAATTTCATCATAAACCAAATCAAACCATGTAAATAATAAGAAAATTATACTTGAAACATAACCATATTATATAATGAAATCTTAGAGGGAAAATAGTTTTGAAAAAATGCTTGAAATGAATTCTTGAGGAAAATATCTTTTCTTCTTCAAAATAATTTTCTTTTCAAAAAATGCCATTCAATATTTAAAGAAAAGGATTTTTTGGAAAATAATCATGAAATCTTTTAGAATAAGCTTCATGTAAATTAGTCATTATGAACCCATAAAAATCTGTTCATTCAGTATAAGTTAAAAAAATATTATCCTTCTACTTTTTCCAGAAAAGTCAAAAAGTTCTTCATATGGTAAACAAAATAATGATTTCTTCAATAAGATAATGTAAAAGTTAAAGAGGGGTAAACATGAATTTAAACACACATGGAATAATACTAAACACATTATAAAAAACATTTTTCATGGACATGGATGAAAAATATAACCCCAGTAAATACTTAGGTATAATAAATCTCGAATAAAAATGAGATTTGAAAAATTATCCCTTACCATATGTCGAATTTATTCGGTATGTGTAAGAGACTATTTTATAGTGGGTTTAAACATATTATTAACTTGTAAAATAACTATAAAAATATATATGATATCATACATGATTCACTTACGACTTTACATTACCCGTTGTTTTGTCAATTCCATGTTAAAGCAATGTTTTGGGTAAAATTGTTTCATTTATCGTACATGTTTTGAATTGTAATTCTTCATAAGATTATTTAGATCATGATTAAATATTTCCATAATGTAAATCAGGATTTATATATAATATATATTCATCATATAAATATATAGTAGATGATAAATTGAATGAAATACACCGTTCATGGAGACAGTAGGTCGTACGTACGTATGAACGCTATTTTCGTTTTCTTATTAAATTGAATGGAAGTACGTAAATAACATATACATTAATCTAGTATCATTCATAAGTCATATATTTCCTTATTATTTAATATATACACTTTATAATAATTCTTGAATGGTTAACATTGAAAATGAATCTCATCGCGTCGTGGAGACAGTAATCTATACGTACGCACGAGTGATGATATCATTCCCATAATTATTGAATGGAATTAGAGTGGATGATATAATATCTTAGAATTAGTATCATGTTATAATAACCATATATATTTATTATTTACACCATTATACCCATCCATGTAAGGTGCTGGTGGAAAAACAGATTACACCATGACATGGAGACGATATTTCGTACGTACGCACGCGCGGTGAATTTTTTTCCATAGGATGGATAAAAGGTGAAATAGGTTTACTTAATATTTATAATAACATATTAGTATATTATTGATACTTATGTTATTAATTTATTATGAAACAAAAAAATTAATGGAAGTAGAAGAAGAAATGAACTTGAAAGAATCGCTAAAGGATATTACATCTTCTTCGATGCGCCTCTTCTAAACCTCCTCTTATGGCACTATAGATTGTCATTGAAGAAGACCACAACCTATATAATGTTTATAGAGAAATGTAGAAGATAAATGGGTAGGGTTTTTATGACCATTAAGGCTCAAAGTGGGGTAAGGAGGAGATGGAGGAGGTTCTCTTTTATAAGGGAGGAGAGGAGCACCTTTGGAAACATAAGAAATATTAATTTATAATAAATTCAAACCCTAATTAAAAGTATGAAAAATGACTCAAATTAGAAGATGATATGAGAAAGGGTTGTAATTTATTCAACCAATAAAATTTATACATGTTTGGAATTTATTTTAAACCTTATCAATTTGATTTATCTTTATTTAAACTATTTAAATTTATTTGTGATAATAAATATCTAATTTTTAAATTATTATAAATACATAATTATGTGTTGTTAATTTTCCAAAATTAGATATATTATTAAATTTAAGACCATATAATTTTAAATTTGACATTTTTAAATATTTTTGTGATTTTTAAACAATTTAATAATATGTTATTTTTATAAAATATCAATAGTGTCAATTTTGACACTATTTGATTATTTGAATTTATATAAAATCCACAGAGAAGATATATTAGATAAATAATGTTTAATAGATTAATATAATGTCATATTAATCTATATAATTAGTGGATCACATTAAAGAGTTCATATAATATTTATTATAATATTTTTAAAACCATTAAATTGATATTTCTCTTAATAAATTCATTACTATATCATTTTTGTATAATTATTTAATATACTTATTTGTTGCATAAAAATCAAAACTAAAATACTATGATTAATATTAATCGATTACAGTTCATAATAATACTTTTACTCATATTTATCATCTTAAAATCACAACATTTAAATTGTTATATTTATTAAGTTATTAAGGTGACAACTTTGAGATTATTAAAAATAATATAATATAAATGTCATAATCACTTTTATATGGCTCAAAATAATCCCAAAGTCAAAACTTGTGTTTTCATGGTTGGGATATACTCAGAAAATAGGTTATGGTCATGTTTTTGGGCCTTTTTATGGGTATTATTACGTTAATAAATACTATATTATTTATTTTACACTAAGTAAATAATTTCTGCATAATTAATGTATAAGTTATTAAGGTAATTAAATATCACTTAAAAATTACAAATAAATTACCATAATAAAAAAAATTTATCTTTCAAATGAGTATTTAAAATAGAATTTATATTCTGTATTACCTTATATTAAAAATACTTTAATTATTAAAGTTTTAGTGAGACATATTTCACATTCTTTAAAATAAAATAAATTAAAGTTATTAATCACATCTAAGTGGGTTCTAATGGGTTCAATTTAGAGCCAAATATTCTTTAGGACTAAATATAATCATCCAATTATATTAATACAACTGTTAGGGTAATTTTATAATATTATATTTACCGTTAATTACCCAATATAATTTTAACTGTGGTAAATAAAATTTACCGTAGTTACTATTCATAGTGCCCACAAATAAAAAGTAGCCTATTAAAAAAATTGGACCTACTGATTACAAATATGGAATCCATTTTTCAAAATTCAATTCACAAAAGCTTCAGAAATTGATTTAAAATTAATCCATTTGTTAAGAAAACGAGTTTTAAAAGTTAAAACATTGAAAAAGATTGAAATGATTTTACCAATGAATTTAATGTAAAATAAATGCTAATGACATTAAATATCATAAATTGTATAAATATACTCTATTTTTACATTAAAACCATTCAATTTTATAATTTAACAATATAAATTATTACGATGAAAAAAGCTGTTTTTTATTAAAATATAGCATGTTTTTGCTATTCATTAAAATATAAAAGTTATCAGAATAATATGAAAAGTTTATCCAAATTAAATTTTTATATATTTATTACAAAGAATAATTATATTTGGTCAAATTTAACTTATAAACATGTCAAAAACTATATTTAATGTGGGGGCGCCATCAAAAGGCGGCAAAACTGCATTTTTTTAAAATACTCATTTTACACAAAAAAAAATTATTTTTTTTCTCATAACATGTTATATAAAATATGTAAGATGAATTATAATGTCATAAAATTCAAAATTTAGTTAATACTATTCATAATGTCTAGTTCATAATAATATTATAACAATATATCTTTGTTTAGAGAAACTCGGTTTTACGTACTACACATGCTATCGAGGAAGGTCGCGCTTGCATGTAATGCAAGCCAAGTCAAGGATACGTGTAGTGAAATCTCCCATTAGTGTTGCATATAACATAATCGAAACTTATTTCATTTATACATTAATAAAAATCTATAATTAATGTTGCATATAATAATTTCCAAAAAAAAGAACTTGAAATTGTGTGTAACATTAGCCAAGAATAGTGTTATGTATACTACAAGATAATACGGTATTGCGTATTGTACAATCTAATATAGGTGTAGTGTACAATAGAAGACATCAAATAATTAAAAAAGAATATATCTCATAAAATATCTAGGTGTTACTAAGAATATGTTATTTTTATCTATGGGTCACCCTAGAAGTGAACCATCTCCTGAAAAGAATTCTAGCATCCCTATACACTTAATGTTTACTATTGGATCAATTTCACATGGTCTATCAAAGGAAATGTTATTCCCAAATCCATACATATCACCAAAAAATGATCTTACAATCAAACCCCTCTGCACAATAAAATCTAAGTCATTAGATATTATTCTTCATGTGAAGCCTTCTCTCCATGATCATAAAAATCAATATTTTTCTCACTCAGACAATATAAAATTACATTATAATACCCAATATAATAAGGAATATCAGATTTAATGGTAAATAGATACTACACCCAATATCTCTACATCAGATTGAGATTCTTCTAAGAGAATATATATTACCAAATCATTCATTTCATGAAGAAAAAATCCCTCTCTCCAAAGAGATTATATCTCAAACACTCTAGGGTGTAGAACACGGCTTCTAAACCATAATATTTTTTGATTTTTTTCTTCCCTTGGGGTCACAACTATTGTTGATGATAAGAAACTACATAAACCGTCTATATCAAATAAGAAATGAACCAACCCCATTAGTCAACACATTACATTCCATATCCCATACTTGAAAATATATAGGTAAAAATGGAGTTGTCTTCAATATCCTCTACAACTATATAATGACATATTAAATATAATAAAACCACTCGAACATCAATACATTCTTGGTTAGACCGTTCATTGTTGTTTCCAAATTAGAAAATACCTATAAGAAGTATCGATAGAACCCAACAATCCCACGAAAACCTATGATCTAAAAAAAGTTGAAGGATGTAACTAATATATCACTACCTCATCCTTTTTAGGGTCTATTACATTCCATGTCTCGGAATTTACATGCCTTGGGATCTTCACCTACTAATTCAATAAGTTACACTTAGGCATTTTATCATAATGATAATTCACTAAAATTTTAGTCAGTATAATCTCAGGGGTTCATAGAATGATTCTATGATGTCCAAAAATATTAAAATATATCATTCATATATATTAAAATAAATTAATCAATATATGGATAAAAATTACTATTCATTATATCAATGAACATAAATGGAGAGTTATTTTATAAAAAAAAGGAAAGGAAAGGAACTATAATATTCATTATCTACTCTGAAACACATTCTAGTCAATTTAAACATCTTTTTAAAAAAATATAATGGAATTTCGGATGGAGATCAATCTTAGAGAATCATTGGTCTCCTGATAGTTAATCAAATAGATCATCAATCCTATGAAATGGGAGCCTGTTATTCACCCTTTCATGTTATAAATTCCTATACACTATAGAGATCAAATGACTACCGTATTAACTTTAGTAAAAAAACTATCAGTTTAATTCCATTTTAGTGTTCTGATGGAGTCCTTCGCAACCAATTCATCTTAATGCACCATAAGTACTATAAAATAGGATAGGTCCATATTATTAGGATATAGGGATATTATATATATTTTTCTATAATATTAATCACCATCACAATTTCCCATTGTAAAGGAAGATCTGATATGTATTCTAAAAAAATAATAATATATATCCTCAACCCTGGGAATGATAGAGGAATCTACTATTAATTCTTCTCTAAGATATATTATTGTTACTTATGATGTGATCTACCCAACCTGTCATGGGTCTTGTCCCATCATACCCACTTTCATATCCCACTCTTTGATTAATTTAATTATTTATCCTTTATTTGTGGTGAATAATACATTTCATAGACTATAATTTATGTGAAATGATATCAAATAAGTTGGTCCATCCTCAATTTCACATCAAATAGAGTCATCTCTGGATTATGAAATCCCATATATATCTGTATATGAAATATGTAGTTTACACTTGAGTATTCTCTATAGATTATCAAGGTTAATTCCCATGGGTGAGTAAATAGAAAAAATGTAGGGTAATTAAATTGGTATGACTTGGAAAACCATAACATGAGTATAAATAAATGTATTGGAAGAACCATAATCAAATAAAGTAGTAGAAAAATTAGTGTTATTCTAGACTATACCTCAAATAGTATATAGTAACTCTCCACAATTATCTATAATGTAGTACAATACATTTATAGTAAATCTCCCAAATCCATTCACATGTCCCTAATATGTATTAATATCATGATTCATCATCATATAAGTGATTTGAACCTACTACTAAAGATGAAAAAGTCATATGGATCAATGACATTATCTTAATTAAACCTCTAAGATACCATATATATTATTCCTTCACAGAGAAATGATATAAATTTTATTTCATTCTAAATAAATAGAAATTTCATTGTGCATCTGGGAAATCATTGTAGTTATATCAATGATTCTAATAGCTATAGAACTGGAAATCACTACCTCCCCCATGCAGAATCGAAATAGTCCGTACACATTCTGTATGACTACAATATTTCTATTAAATCTCCTCTACCCTTGTTTTCTAATGAAGATAAATAATCATTGAATTAATTGGTACTACACCTAGAAATTCACTGGTAAGTAGAAGAATACCTACTATAGAGTCCTCCTTCTTCCCCTTCTCAGTGCTGAGAGCCATCCAAAAAAACCTCAGGGTATGTCCTCATGTAATGGTTCATGACCTAGAATCTTTGCTCTTAATGAGTTCGTCTCTCAAAAATCATTATCTTTTATAGTTCATTCCCTTCTATGATATGATTATAATAGAGTAAATATATGAAATATGATGAAAATTAAGATACTCACATCACCCTCTATTGATGGTTCATAAAATCTTTCACTCGCCATAAATTCATTATGTTCGTAATTAACTCATCAAAGAATATAACATTAAAGGTAGTCTATATGATACACTCATGTATATCGATCTAGTTCTTGATCCTATAACATTTCATAGAATATTTTGGAAACATAATGGTATCCACCAAAACCACTTGTCAATTGAAGCCTCTATAATGTAAAATATTCCCCCAATGATGTAAATTTAGTCCTTGATATCCCATGGACCAAATTTTCTCTAGATATTTAGTGGATTATAGAGTTGTAAACACCTAGAATAATCAACAGTGACCATCTAAGTTCCCCTTCCATGAATAGGATAATTATGAAAATCATCTTGACGTATTTTCTCTATTTATTTTATAATATGATCATGTGTAAGTGCATGATTGAATATATAATACTGTATATATAGTTTTGGTAAATTGGAATTATAGAACCCTAGGTTTGAGGTATTTGAACCTTTTTTATTACTTTTTATGAATATGATGTGGTTTGGAAAGGATTTGGAGATTTTGGGGGAGTTTGGAATGTTTTTGGAAAAGCTTGTTGAAATTTTTAAGGGTGCACAGTTATAGCACGATTAGGGGAATATGTACAATAATCCTATGTAACCCGAAGATATTCCACTATTCAAATAGTATAATTTCTATGGTTATCACACGATTTGAGAAACCATGCGTGTTAACTGTGTGGCCCATTAAAATGAATTTTTTAACAGGTTTAGTTGAGATTTTCCCTAACAAACATATTTCTTCTCCCATATAAACCCTACATATGATTTCTTACTCCCAAGATAAAGGGGTTCTCTCCCTCTCATTTTGAATTATATTTAATGTTTTTTCATGTGGTTTGAAGGAGGTTCATCTCAGGTAAGTCTTCTCTCTTAGTTTTATAGCGATTTCCTCTATATTTTTTCTCTTCTCTCTTGGGGTTTTCTAGATCTAAAATGGATTACTAATTATGTAGTGTTATTTTTTCACTAGGTGATGATATTATGGCTTATGATGATATGTAAGGATATCATAAGTGGTTTTGGTGGGGAGTTTTTCTGGATTTTTTGTGTGGTTGTTGTGGTTCGATTTCACGGGAACCCTATGGCTAGTAACTTCTCTATCAACTACAATTTACTGTAACATGAGACCTTGAATGCAATTAATTTATTTTGCTTCAAATTAATTGTGATTATGATATGATAATATTTGTATAAAACCATTAGTTGTTGATTTTTGGATTTTGGGTAAAATGGTATATTACTCCAAAAGGTGTTTTTTGTGTCATTTTAATTTGTTGATTTTAAAATCAATAATGGTTTTAAATATGGGAAAATTCTATGAAAGATAAATTTCAAAAAATATTTTGTTTTATTGGAATGTGATATGACATAGATAAATCTTTAAGGTATTATTTGATTAGTAAATTGTTATTGGAATGTTGTTATGAAATTGGAGTGTTATATGCTTGGTTACTGGATTCTGTGTGTAATGTTTTTGATTGGAATGATGTGTAGTGGGAATGAAGTACCAATATTAAAAGCGTATAGGGAGTGGATTGAAGGGAAACCATAATGGAAAATTGGACGAGAATTAACACTTTATTTGGATGTTATTAAATGATTTTTTACGGGAAGTTCGACTATGATAGTTTTCTTTTCTATGTGTTTTTATGAAAGATAAAAATATTTGTGCTAATGTGGAATAGTGAAATAGTGAAATGGCATAGTTTCTTTTACTTTCTCTAATTTTGTGTGGATATAGTATGTGTGGCTTGAAAAGGTTTTCTTTTTCTTGCGGTAATTGTTTCAATATTGGTTGTTTCATAATTTTTTTTATATAATTGTTCTCAGGGTTTTATCCTAGTGGTAAGTGTATGGAATTTTTTGGGGAAATCTACTTAGTATTTGCAATCACCCCTTTTTTGAACTTGGGTGATTTTGTAGATTTAATTCCCCAAGACACAGGTAAGGCTAATCCGTCTTATTTTGCATATGGTTCATCATGATGCATGGATGGTATGGTGGTGCTTGGATGATGGATATTGGTGTAGATTCATGGAGTGTGTCATGGATTCATTTGGGTGTTGTTATTGAGTAATCTTCATGGTACTCTTACTAAGGATATTGTCATTATTTTAATGGTCTTTTGGTTTTGTTGAGTTATAATAAAATTTTGACATGCATCATGTACTGTTGAAAGGTTATGACTTATTTAGTTAATTGGTTTTATTCTAGGGGAAAATTTGTAACCCAATCATTCATGAAGACTTCATAATTTATTTCCAGCCTTTAGCTCCAAGGGAAAATTGCAATTGTCATTGTTGGACCTCACCTCCTTCTCCAGCCAATGAGGTAGGGGTGTTATTTTACAAGTGGAATGCATTTGTTCATTTCTTGGCTTTTAATAGAGAGTAGTTGTTTCGTCCTTTGGTTTTCATTATTGGTTTTAGTGTTGAAATTCGTTCTTCGAATATTCATGGAGTCAGAATAGTATCAAGGAATAGGATTTATGGAACATGAAATTTATAGTATAATAGCACATAGCTAACCCTTTTATACTAATCTTCAAGTTACTAGGGGGATGGGTACAAAAGTGTTTTGGAGGCACAAAAAGGAAATGAAAATCTAACTGTTGTGGGTCTATCCAATGAGATGAACATGACATCCATGGTAGAAATGAATTCCCTTTAGGAATCATATTTCAATGGGTTATAATGATTTCCGGTGTGACAGAATTATGTGGCTTTTAAAAAATCTGAATTGTGTTTCTAAAGGAATTGGTTTGGAACATAGAAACATGTGGTATTTTTTAAATGAGTCGATTTTAAAATAATAGTAGATTTTTCGGGATAGTGTAACATGAGAAATGTGAAATTTTGTGAGGCCTAGTTGTGATAGTTGTTATGTAAATGAATTTGAAAATTCTATGCCTTTTCCTGTCAAGGGAGTATGACTTATTGTTGGGTTTTCATTAATATAAATGGCACCAGGAAGGCGTTATAGAAAAAAACAAGAGGAATATGATAAAATGTGGTTTCACCTGAGCCCCAAGTGAACCAACATCTAGTTTAGAATATATTGAACGATTTATAGGCTATGGACTGTGGGAATAAAGTTGATAAATCAAAGCGTATGGATCATGAGGTTCAGTTTAAACAGAATAATACACCCATCTTTAAAAGGAGATTCAGATCCAGAAAGGGTATCAGCATGGTTGAATAGAATGAACAAGATATTGTAATTCTTAGTAGCACATAAAGATATAAAAGTGATGTTAGAAACATATATTTTGTAAGATCATTCCATTCAAGGGTCTGAGATGATAGTCCAAGCTGGGATGGACCATGGTGTGACCTGTGAGGGTTTTTATAAATTGTTTAATAAAAAATTATACCATTATACATTCTGAAATCAGTGTATAATGGATTACATCTATTGGAAGCTTGAGAAAATTTCCGTAGTGGAATATGTGGTTATGTTTAATAACGTGGTGCAGTTTTTACAAGATGTGATGGGTAGTACATCATTGAAGGCATGAATTTCTTAATGTGGTTTGAGGAGGGAAATTCATTCCAAGATAGCAGTGTGGTGTACATATGACTACACCAAATAGGGAATAAAACTAGTGTAGTTGAGCTTGATATTTTGGGTCCTACAGGTGGAGAAAGTATGTTGGTACCCATGGGGGATTATGGGAACTCGAATGTTGGCTTCAAACGGAATAGGGGAACTTATTTCCAGGGAGGGATTGCGAATCATAATATAATAGTAGGATCGATGAATATTCCTTTGAAGCCTTAGTGTAAATGGGATGTTTTCAGTCTGGATCTACGGGACACATCATGTGGGATTGTATGGAACATCCTTCTGCATTTCATTGTAGAAAACATATCATGGGCCTAATAAGACTTTGAAATATTTCTAAGAATATTTCGAGAGTTGGGGGCTGAGACGGCGTGCAATTCCGAGGCTTGGTGTGCCCAGAATTAAATTTTATGAAAATGATAAGGGTTTTTATATTACATATGTGAAGTTAACTAAAGAAAATGGTATATCTATTAAAAGGTTGATCGGATAAGAAATCATAGACCACAGTTGGTTCTGGAGCGTAGTTTTTCCCCTATTAGTAATATAAAATAAGTGGGCGCGGGAGGTTCAGACCCCTCGCTCGTTGGTGGTGAATTAAATGGATAAATTCAATATATAATTTATTCAATTAATAGCTCAAACCCAAATATCACTAGAATCGGGAATCATATGAAAAATATGAGGTCATTGATGAGCTCGGAACGTAGGTTTTACCGTAAGAAAGGTATAACTTTTGTCTACATCGGGTGTTTGGCATATGCGCCATCACGAGAGAAAAATTAAATAATTAAATATTTGTTTATTTAGTCATTTTATTTTTTTCATTTAACATATCGAGAGGTTATAAATTCTTTTTTTAGAGGGGGTTGGCCTCATAATTCATTTTGGCCAATGACGGTAAACCCTCCCTTCCTCTCCTCTCCTCCCCTCCTCGTTGTGAAAGTGCGGTCCTTGTCAACAGCAAACGGATCATGATGAACGCGATCTTCACCAACGATCGATCCAATCTTGAGGTAGGATTTATATTTTTGGATTCCTTACCTCGATTTAATTTCTCATGATGAAGGAGAATTAAATAAATTAATTCAAGGATTGATAAACAACTGATTGAATTAATTATCTTATTGTTTATCCTGAATTTTAGATTCTTGAAGCATGATAAATATTTAATTTTTAATCCCCCCTCTTGATGATCCTAAAAAAACAGTTTCCAAACTAACACGGCTATTGATCCGCACTTAATTCGAGATCCTTTCTTATTCATTTTCTACGCATTCTTCGCGTGTTCTTCATCCCCAAATAATTATGCATACTGGAAACGCAATGTTATGTTGAGCGCAACATACATACGTGAAGGTCTAGACCCAAGGATCGTGAATCCACTTTCATCTCTTTTTCTGAGTTAAGTTGATCCTGAAATGGCGTGTAGAAGGATCCCAGGGCGCGGGTCTGATGATGGTTTCGGCTGGTGTGGGTTAGGCAAGGTGGCCAGCAGTGGTGTGGGTGGTTGGCCCGGCGGTGCATGGTTTGGGAAGGGCAAGCCAAGGTGGCATCCGACGGTGCGGCTGGTGCATCGCGAGCAGGCAGCGCCATGGAAGAAGGCCGTATATGAGGCGGAGGCGCAGTGGTTCCGGGATAGTGAGGTCCGTGTGAAATTTGGAGGAGAATGAAAGGTGAAATTGGGGGAGGAGAATTAGATTGGAGAGAGATGATATTTGAGATATAAAAATTAAAAGAAAATGAATATAATAAGTGGGAGGTTCTATGTGGAATCTTGTGTGCAGAAAAAGCCATACCATTGCGTGAATCTCAAATGAGATTGGAGAGAAGAAGGTATTATAATATAATAATGAGAATAAATAAATAAATATAAAGGAAGTGTGATTTTTGGCTTGGAGCTTTGCACATAAATGTATCTCATGCATGGAATGAGTTTGGGGATATGAAGTATAAATAAATAAACAATTATAAATATTAATAATATAATATTGCCATTATTAATTTTGTTGATAAAACACTTTTGTGTCCACAACTCCTTCGTGCGACCTCGGTTTCATGAATCATCTACGCAATGCGACCCAGATTACGAGACTAACATTCCAAGTCCTATATTGGATTTCTTTTTCAGGGTTTTGGAGCAGGTACCTGAAGTGGTCAGAAAATAATAGATTTAATATTATTATTAAATATTCGACTCGCCATAACTCCTGCATGCAACGTCCGATTGACTGGCCGTCAGCAGCGACGTGACACTGTCATTAGGACGATTGAATAAAGTCTAATTTCGGATAAAAAATTATGGTTCATGGCTCGGGTCTACAAAACACCCAATAATAATAATGTTATTATTATAACAGGATCTTGTATATGACATATCTCTCTAATGCGGTATGAGAATAACGAACGGTTTGTGTCTTTGCGACCATAAAATTAAGATGAATGTTTCAAGAACAGTTTTAGAGATTTAAGTCAAGGTCGAGGCGTGGGCCCCACGAGGATGGTTCACGCGTGTTTCAGTTAAATGCAACTTTTTCACCAGCCGTATGTTCATAATTCCTTGAGTTCAGGTGTTCCTGACTCTCCTCAGGGGTCGTAGGCGTCCTATTCTTCAATGGGATGGTGCTGGATTCATACTCCCCATCAAAAGAGTTGAGTTGGACATGGTGATTCTAAAAATTCCATAACACCTCAACATGGAAATAACGAATAGATTGTGGCGGGAAAGTAGATTTTAATATATGAACATGTTATGATGGGTGACCAGTCATGACCACCCATGGTGCGAGGTACAATTATTTTCCATTCAACATTTATGAAAGGATCATTTTATATAGGTTCATCCCATTCTTTTTTTTTCTTATTGTGCTATTACTTTTATAGGTTTAACTATGTCAGTGATGCCTAAAATTTTAAAACATCAAACACTTCTAGATCAAAAAGAGTGTTGAGCCTTCTTAGGTAGAGCATGTTTTGTATTTGTGGACAACATTGAATTGATGTGGGATTTCTCAATACATGAGATGGATTATTATGATATAATCCTATGAATTGATTTTTTTAGAGATGTTTAAGGCCCATATCACTTTCTATGAACAAACAGTTACTTTTAATATGGAGGATGTCATTGAAAACTACTTTAGAGGGTAGAATGTTGAAACGATTGGAGCTAAAATTATGTTTGAACCGGATTTTTCCATGAACTCATATCCGTTAAAATCATTTTTTTGGATTAAGTGGAATATATTTAGCATAGTGTTCTCCCAGAAGTTTTGGACTTGTTTATAGAATTCTATCGTGAAAAATTCTCAAGGATTCTACCAGTGAGGGATGTGATGTTTTCAATTGATCTCATTCTATATATAGGTCATATCTCGCATCCATATTACTATATAAAACCATTAAAATTTTTGTAATTAAAAGTGCATTTGGAAGAGAAAGATAACAAAGTGTTATTTTTACCTATCATGTCTGAATGGGAAGCACCGATTTTGTTTGATAAGAAGGAGGATGGAACTCTGCAACTCTATTTTGTTTATCGTTGACATAATTAGGATACGATAAAGAATGGATATCCTCATCCCTAAATTGATGATCTATTTGATCACTTTAGGGGATCTCACTGGTTCTCCATGTCTGAATTGAGGTCATGATATTATCAATTGTTGGTGAGGAAAGAAGATATTCTCAAAATAGCTTTCAGAAGTAGATATGGCCATTAAGAAAATGCGGTTATTCCCTTTGGTCTAATGAATTCACCAAAACATTTTATGGAATTAATGAATCAGATATTTCAAGAATATATATATATTTTTGGTATTTTTGATGATATATTGGTGTATTCAAAGACATGTTTTGAGTATGAGCAGCAATTGGAAACAATTCTTGGGGTCATGATGGATCATCAGTTGAATGAAAAAATTTAAATGTGTGACTTTTGGATATATGAGGTTCATTTCCTCGGTCTTGTTGTTTTGAAGAAGTTTGTTTTCGTTGATCCCAAAGACAAAGAGGTAGTTATATCTAGGAAACTGCCAAAGAATGTATTTGAGATACATAGATTCATTGGTCTAGCTGTGTATTATCGGCATTTTGTATGTGATTTCTCCCAATTGGCTCACTGATAATATCATTGACGAGGAAAAATATCCCATTTAAATGGGATGATCATTTTCATAAATGTTTGGAAGATTTAAAGTGTATCCTCACATCAATATCAATATTTTTGTTTCTCGAACTAGGGAATGGGTATGTGTTGTACTATGATGCATCATTGTCATTTTGGGGGTTAGTTCTCAAGCATGGAGATCATGTCGTTTTATATGTATCATGATAGTTGAGTTTCATTAGAAGAACTACCCAACACATGATTTGGAATTGGCTGTAGTGGTTCTTGATTTGATAACATGTCGTCATTATATATTCAGTGAGAAATTTATGGTGGTTACACTAATGTCATGGGATTTCCATATAATATTTTTTAATTATATGGAATAATTTCGAGACCGAAAAATTTGAGGGCACGTGATTTTGAGGCCCAGAGTGACCATAATTATCCATGGAAGATTTTTTATGATTTATTTAGCACACATATGCAGTTTTCTTGAAAAAGTGGCATAACTCTTGAACGGGTTCTCAGATTAGAAATCTAGGGGCACTGTTGCATTCAGGATGGAAAATTCACCCTAGGCACGACTTATGTTTAGTAGGTGTAGGCCTCCTGTGAGAAACCCCAAAAATTTCATTACCGTAAATAATGTTATTAAATAATGTTTTTTTATTTTTCAAATGGTTATAACTCACGAACAGTGACTCAGATTAAAAAACTGAGACCACTACTGAACTCATGATGGTATGCCCTCTTTAGGAAGATACTAACATTGGCCAGCGTGGTCCACTAGTGAATGTTAGTTTTTGGATGTAAATACAATAATTAAGTTAAAATTATTTTATTGTAAAATCCATAACTTCTGAATGCTAACTAGGAATGGAAATTATAGAGTGTTGTTGAGTTCATTGGGGCATTTTTTCTTTAGGTTAAGCCTAACCTCGACTGGCTCGGGTTGTGGGTGAACATAATTAATCTATTGAACCAAATATAAGGTACGTTCTGTAAACTCTTGAGAAGAATTTTCTAACATTTTATCCATTGCTCGGATTAAAAATTTGAGGGAACTATTGAATCCATAGCATCAAGATTCTTTTAAGGGAGAATTTACATTAACCGCAGTAGATCTGGGGAAAATTAATGTTATTTATCTTTTTAATAGAAATGAAATAAAATAATTATTATATTTTATCTTTCTTTAATAACCTCCAAAAGACAAGAAATGTGTGGGGCCATCGATGTGCCAAGACAATAAATGGATTGATCTACCAATCCTATGTGACGAAATTTTTTGGGAATTTGAAAGTTTCCTAATTTATGATCCCCTATTAATTCCCCACATCGTTACATACCCTCCCCCTCTCGTAAATATATAGAGCTTGGGAAGGGGTGTCGACACAGCATCTCCAAGAAACGAAGTGTTGAGGGAGCACCACGATGTTGGACCCTTAGATGATGGAGTCGAACCCTGCGAGAGGTGGCGGAAGAAACCGAACCATGAACCGAAGTACAACTTATGGGTGGCGTTATTTGGAACCAATTGTATACACAAATAACATGATCCACATTCATGCGAAGATGCTCTCCAACAGGTTCTCGAGGTAGGGGGATTATTCGTTTATGTTTTTAAAGGATTCCCCTCTTCCCCAATCATGAATAATACGAAGAATGCTGGTCAACCCACTAACGGGTTGACCTGTGATTCATTCGTCTTTATGGGAGGTTGTTACAGGGTATCATTGTGGGATTTATCATGTTTATTAATTTAATTGATTATTCAACACCTTTAAATTCCTCCCCCTTGTTTATGATCTTACGCGGGGGGGAACGGGCCTAATGAACATGGCTCAAACCCACCGCCACTTCCCTAATCATATTCCCACCATGGAAGACTGAGAACATGGAGATACCGACAATATATGTTTGGGATAGTGCGTTGATGCACGCCGCAAGAGGATGTCATGGTAGGAAGCCGTGGCATTCATCGAAAGAACTAGCACCCACCTACCACAGAGGAGGTGTGGTGCACCGTCGTGTGCTGCTAGCAAGTAAAGATGGTCACGGCTCATTCACCGCGGCGACCGGTGGAAGGCAGCCGTCCCCGGGTGGTGGAGCAGCGCACCATCGCACGCCACATGAGAAGTCGTCCAGTATGGCGGTCGGCCGTGACAGAGTCTGCAGGACCCACTCCAGCGTGTCTCACATGCCATCAGGTGGCTCCATGTGGCTTCGCTGTTATGAGAAGACCGAATGGCCCTCAACCATTCTGGAAAACTGGGGGGTCGCTCTCCCAGTGGCGGCTAGTGCGTACCCCCTTGCAGGCCGCGGCTCATGCATCCGGGCTATCGCACCACCGGGCCACTGCCCTACCAGGCCGTCCTTTACGGTCAGGGCCGCCCTTACAGGCCGTGTCGGACCAGACTCAGGCACAACTGGTCCCCAAAACACTTAAATGACCATATCATGAGAACCAGATGTCTTTTTTGTGAACCATATTTCTCATTTGGATCATTGGAGTGAGACGATCGTCTTCAATTACTCCACGATAATTTTGGAGAAATATCGAGTACAGTCGGGTTGGATCGCATCCTAATCCAACTGCGCCCTCAGAACTAAAATTCAAATAACACACAGACTAGGTGTCCAATTTATGTGTCTTTTATTGCATTAGAACCCTTATGATGAGGTAAATCATTGGTTTACTCCTTTGTGAGACTTCATTAAGGTTTTAATATGACCAATGGTTTGAGGAGCTATTTTGCCAAACACACTTCGTACGGAACCATGCGACTGGCGGAGACATGACGATTCCAGACCTGATGGATTTATGTGACTCGGTGACCCATTGGGGAGTTCCTCTGTGTGATGTGGCAGACCCACAATACTCAATAGAAGGAGTACCTCAATCGACCATAGTGGGAAGCGCCTCTGCGTGATGCGACAGACCCACGATTACCTCAGCAAGCCATAGTGGGGAGTGCCTCTGTGTAACGTGGAAAACCCATGATACTCGACAGGAGGAGTACCTCAACAGTTCATGGTTAGTGAGAAGTGCCTCTGTATAATGCGTCAGGCCCACTGTACTTGTTAGAGGATGAGTTCTCCAATAGCCGAGGTGTTTGAATTTGTGACTCAGGATGTTACTTGTTACTATACATATCGAGTCTCATGGATGGATATCGGAATTAATAGTGATCCTATGTGTTTGAATATCATAGTCATATTTCGTTGTGTTGTATACCTTGTTTGAGATGGTCTAGCTTGTGTGGTGCTTTACCATTGTATATTTTTTCTTTTTTAGATCTCTAGGAGACCTACATGGGACTCGGGGTCCCTAATGAGTATCGTTATACTCACACCTTCATGGCCTAGTCCAAAATCATGTTTTCTATTATGTAGACGACAAGAAACTAGGCTATGGTTTGAGGGAGCCAGGACAAGGCAGTACGCGGAGGAGACATGCAGACGTGGAGTGATGAGGAGGCGATCTATACCTACCCTTCAGGTTAGATCCTTGGGGGACAACTCAATGGTTGTTTTCCCATTTTCAATTGTATTGTTCCTTTCATATGTATTTTTACTTTCCAGTTTTATTTTTACGTAAAATTGGGATTGTATTCCAGCCCCTTTTACTTTTATCACTACTATTACTATAGCAGTTTACTTCACAGTTTTTATTGTTGTGTTCTCAGGCCAAGTTTTTGTACATGTTTAAAGATAATTACTTCTCATTTTAGGGAAAATGCTTTTTAGTGCCAGTCTCTAGTCCCTGACCTATGGAATGCAGTCTGGGGGTAGTCATGGCATGGGCCCTAGTGGATGGGTCATGACACACATGTATCATAGGAGATCGTTGATGTTGAAGAACTATTACTCTGATATTTTCTGTGTGGCAATAGTGTTATGTGTTATGTGTTCGGTTTTTAGTATGGGGAATCTATTGTTGGTGTGTCATCCGAAGTACCCTCCACCAGGACCCCGAATTCCGATTTCTGACTCAATACACAGAAACACTGATTGTGTGTGTTTTTTAAGAGTATTTCTTGTGATTTCATTAGAGTCATCTCACTAGGTATAACGTAATGATTGTGGCACACCTGTTCCTTATTTGGTTGCTTCCAGATAGGCACCTTGCTAGGATTCCCGAGAGAGTACATGATGACGGCCCACCGAGCGACGAGGCTCTGGTGCAGGGCCTTCATTCTATGTTGGATCATTCGGGTTGTGTACTAGTAGCACCACCACCTGTTGGGAAACTGTTACCACCAGAAGCACAGGCGGACAGTTCACACCGACTGAGCGTGTTGCATGAGATCCAATGGTAGAGGCCTCTAAGGATTATAGGGGAGACGGATTCCCAAGATGTAGAGGACTGGCTGAAGGCAGTGGCTAGATTTTTCCACCTACTTGGGACACCAGTTGAGTAGATGGGGATTATAGTTGCTAGTATTTTCTATTACATGACCACGAGGATGACCTATAGGTTATTGAGGCTTTGGTACATGGATCACTTCCTGATTTGGTACATTCTGGTAGTGTCGCAGTGATATCAATACTCGTTGGTCAGCAGTTACAACCAGCGGTACCGATAGAGGTCACATTTAGGCTTAGTGACTTACATGGGTTTCAGCATCAAATACCCCTCAGATTCTGAGTTAATTCCAACACAAAGGCCGCTAAGGACTGGCTTGAGGTGGTGACCAAGATTCCCTCTACTCAGGGAACCAATTGTTCAGATGGCGGTCCTAGTTGAGAGACTTTTTTGTGGCTCAGAATGACGATGAAAGGGTTTAGATTACCCAAATCTTGCGAATATGTGACTCTCTTATGGAAAAGATTGAGATCCTTCCTCAGAGAAGGGGGTCTCTTTCCATAATGATCTAATGGTTGAGTATTTCCTAGTTCTTTTACAGCTTCAGCAGGATGACATGTCTGTAGATGAGTATTCATTGAGGCGTACCGACCATCTCAGGTACTCGATGAATATAATAAGGTTAGTGCATCAGGGCTCGGTCCACCTTGTGAGGTGTGTTTAGGGACATCCAAACCCGAACGAATCCTCTATTCACTCAAACTTATGTTACGATGATATAGATAACCTTTGTGGTTGAATGTTTTTTGGTTGAGCGGATACATCTAGGAAATGTTAGCAGTGGGAAAAGCAGGAAACTGACGCAAGTCTCAGAGACTTAGGTGTGTAAAATTCATGGTGAAGATGAAATGATAGGGACAGATGAATCAGCAGGGCAGCAGTCATGGAAGTGGAGATAGAAGAGAAGCATAAGGTGCTATAGATTTTTACATGTTACAACCACGACCCTAATGTGGTCCCCACAAGGCTTAGTGTGCTCGTGGATAAGGTAAGGGATTAGCTACATGCGTTCAAGGAATGTGACCTAAGGGATCTAGGAATGATTTCAGTTACATTCTATGTCAACTACTAGCTGCCATATTAATAGATATAGGTACCAATTATTCCTTCTTACTTTGAATCTTGTTCAAGTCCTCGAGTTTTTAGTTAAACCGAAGACATGACACTAACATCTAGAGATACCTTTGGAATGGTACTTGATAATCATGATTATGCCACTTGTGTGATCCGACCCTTGGGCGAGAGTTTCGGTTGGAACCTCTTGGTGGCAGTGTCGAGGACTTACAACGTTAGTTAACGTATGTATTCTTCATCCACAGTTCATACATAGATTGACTGTATTAGGGGGAATGTTTTGTGGTTTATCTGCAACATTGGAATGGGATTTTCCTTGGTTAGAAAAAAAAGGAAAACCATGTAGCACAAGATAAAATCATGCATATGAGGGTGAAATAGATCACACTAGAGTATCCCATGCTTACCCTCATGGTAGTTAGAGTTTTTGGTTTTCAGTTCCGAAAAGGAGTTGTTGAGTATGGGGACATCTTTTCAAATTATGTTTCTAGAATTACCTCCCTGGTGAGAGAGGGACTTCTACTTTGGCTAGGTACTACCAGAGTATTGAACCAGATTTCTCCAGAATAAAGGAACCCTTTTCAGCATTGAGGATGAAGGGGGATCCATTCCTATGGATAGAGAAGTGTCAGAATGGCTTCTAGAAGGACCTGAACATGAGACAACGAATATTTATAGAGTTCTTCAAAAACTATGACTTTGAGATAGTCTATACTCTTGGGAAGAGGATCGTGGTAGCAGACGAAGTCAGCAAAAGGTATGTTCTACAGCAGCTGAGTGAGGAATCAAAGCAGCTAGTCACACTTTGGATATCCTTCATGGATAATTATGGAGCAGTTTACCTCCAATATATGACTGTCTCTCACCAAATTATTTAGAAAATTGGGGGGTGGGGAACAACATGAGACATTTACTATGAGCCCTGACATGTTCAGATATCCTCAGATTGGTCCCTTGAAATATTTTCTAAAGGTGGGGAGCATGTCATCCTCTTAAAACTATGCACCATCGTACCAGCGACGCTTCAAGAGAAGGTGTTGATGAAGATCCATTCATCCCCTTTAACTATACATCATAGAGTGGAAAAGATGTACTAGGACCTCTGGTGTCATTACTGATGGCCATGGATAAAGAAAGTAGTGGAAGATTTTGAATAGTCATGCCTCACTTGTTAGGAAGTGAAAACTTATCAGAGCCAGAATAAGACTTTTTCTGATATGAGGAGGGAGACCATGTCTTATTACGAGTATCACCTCAATGTGGTTTGTATAGATTTGGCTGGGGTGGAATGTTATCTTAGAGGTTCATTTAACCTTTTTATATTCTTATGAGAGTGGGTGAGGTGGCGTATCATCTATCCCTTTCCCCCCAGATGCACTGGATGCATAATGTTTTCCATGTGTTTCATCTTAGGAGATGCATACATCATCCATCAAACATTATCAACTAGGGAGATTGGAACTTTGAAAATGGGGTGAATTTTATGGAGTTCCTAGTGGAGATAAAGGATCAACAGGGGTGAGTCCTTTGTGGATGGACTACACCTCTACTGCAATTTCGGTTGTAGTATGAGGACCACTAGGAGAGCACATGGGAGAGGGAGGCTCAGATTCGTGCCCAGTAGCCTCATTTGTTTGATTTTCCTTTATTTTGGCTTTATAGGATGTAAGGCCCTAAGGTAGGGAGAAAGTAGTGTCCTAGGATTTCTATATAATTTTCTTAATTATAAGTAATTATTTTGAGACCGTGAAATCCGACGTCATGTGATTATGAGGCCCAGAGTTCCTGGAATGATCCGTCAATGTTTTTTTATGCTTTATTTAGCTTGCGTATATAGATTTCCTGAAAAATTGGAATAACTCTTGAATGGTTCCCAGATCAGAAATCTGACCGCACTGTTCAATTAAGGATTGTGTGTTTATCCTAGGCACGACTTATGTTTAGTGGGCCTTGGAATCCTTTGAGAAAAAATGAAAGTGTCATAACCATAAATAAAATAATTAAATAAAGTTATTTCATTTTTCACACAATTATAACACACAAACGGTGACTCGGATTTAAAATATGATACCACCACTGAAATTATGAGGGTATGCTCTCTTTCGTTAGGTAATAACATTGGCCAGCCTAGGCCACCAGTGAATGTTTTTTTGGCCATAAATAAAATAATTAAGTGAAAATTATTTTATTGTAAAATCTATAACATCTAAATGGTTAATAGGATTCGAAATCTGAGACTGTTATTATGTTTATTGGGGTGTTTTCTCTTTAGAAAGAGCCTAACCTTAACTATCGTTGGTCGATAGTGAACATAATTAATTTATTGATCTTTTTAAGGTGAATTCAATAAACCTATGAGAAGCTCTTTCTAACACTTGAATCGGTGCTCAGATTAAAAATATGAGGGCACCGCTGAATCCACAGTACCGAGATTCTCTTATGGGAGATATCTTTTTGACCGTAGTAGGTTTGGAGAAAAAGATATGTTTTGTGACTTCATAAAAGAAAAGAAATGAAATAATTTAATTAATTTATCTTAATTTTATAACCTCCAACAGACAAGAAATGTGTGGGGCCAGTGATGTGTCAAGCCAATAAATAGCATGAACTTCCAATCATTAGTAATGACTTCCTTGGAGAATTAAGAAGGTTCCTAATTTATGAGCCCCCATTAATTTCCCAAGTCATTACTTACTCTCCCCCTCTCTTATATATATGAATCTTGGGAAAGGGTATTGACATAGCTTCTCCATGTAACAATGTACTGAAAGAGAACCACGACGCTAGAACCTTAGAGAACAAATCCAAACCCAATGGGTGGTGACAGAAGACATCGAATCCCGAACCGAAGGATGACGTATGAGTGGAATTGTGGGGAACCAATTGTGGGAATGATGAACATGATCCACCTTCAAGCACGGACGCTCTCCAACGGGTTCTCGAGTTATGGGGCTTTATTAGTCTATGCTTTTTAAATGATTCTCATCTTCTACATTTTTGAATAATACGAAGAACGTGGGTCAACCTACTAACGGGTTAACCCAAAATTCATTCATCTTTTTGGGAGTTTTTTTCCGGGTACCTTCATGGTGTTTATCTTTTTGTTTAATTCAATTGATAATTCAACACCTTAAAATCCCCCCCCCCACTTTTTTTACGAGCTAACGCAGATGGAACAGGCCTAATGAACATGTCCCAAACCCTCCGCCACTTTTCTAATCATACGTCCTCCATGGATGTACAACAACACGAAAATACTGCTCAGCTATGTTGGGGATAGCGTGTTGACACACGCCGTAAGAGGAAGTCGTGACAGGAAGTCCCGACGGTCATCAGAGCGACCGAAACTAGTCGGCCTCAGAGGAGGCACAGTGCGCCATCGTGCGCTACCAGTGGGAAAAGAGGGTCATGGGTCGTTAGACACAGATATTAGAGAATGGTGCCCAGCACCCTAGCTTGCCATGGGTGGCGGAACGACATGCCATCACGCACCACTGGAGAAGTCGGTTGGAACATCGGATGGCCATGACAGAGTCGGAAGGACCTACTCCAATGGGTCATGTGCTCCACCTGGTAGTGCCATGTCACACCTCTACTGCGAGAAGAATGAACAACCCTCGACTGTTCTGAAAAAACGTGGGTCACTCCCCTATTGGTGGTATGGGCAGACCCACTTACGGGTCCCGCCTCATGTGGTCGGGCTGCCGACCAACCGGGCCGCCGCCCAACCGGGCCACCTCCCTAGAGGGCCACCGCCCATCCGGGCCACCCTATATTGGCCGGGATGCCCATTTTGTAGGTTGGGCCATGTCCACCGTGGCTCATCCCAGACCGGGTCAGGCTGTGTCATTATAGATGGGCCGGACCGGACCAGGGCCCAAATGGGCCGAGAAACACATAAAGCACCATATCTTGAGAATCGAATGTCCGTTTGACAAACCGTCTGCAGAATTGGGATCTTTGGAGTGACACGGTTTTTTTACTTACTCCCGGAGAGCATTGGGGAAAATAAGAGTATAACTTGGTTGGATCACATTTTGAATCAAACCAAACCCTTGTCACTAAGATGCCAATAACGCACAGACCAGGAATTTGATTTATGTGATGTCTATTTTGTTAGAACCCTTATGATGAGGTGAATAATCAGGTTACTCCTTTTTGAGACGTTAATCAAGTTGTATGGAGACCAAAGGTTTGAGTAGTGGTACTCTCAAGAGCACTGTGTACGAAACCCTACGGCTAGCTGAGACTTGACGACTTCTGATATTTCAGCTTTGTGTGACTCGATGGCCTAGTGGGGAGCACCTCTATGTGATGCGTTAGACCCATGGTGGGGAGCTCCTCTACGTGATGTGGAATAACCATGAGTACCCCAGTACGCCACGGTGGGGAGCGACTGTGTATAATGTGGAAAACACACAGTACTCAACCGGAGGAGTACCTCAACAGTCCAAGGTTAGTGGGAAGCACCCTTGTGTGACATGGAAGACCCACTGTACTCATTAGAGGATGAGTTCTCCAGCAAGTGAGTTTTTCTACATTGTGTTTGGGGATGTTACTTGTTATTATCCCTAGAGAATCTTGTGGCTAGTTGTCATCATTCATAGTGATCCTGTCTGGGTCAGCATCATAATCCTATTTCTATATGTTGCATTCCTAGTTTGAGCTGAGTCATACATGTGTGGTACTTTACCATTGTGGGTTTTTCTTTTGTGGAACACAATATGACCGACGGGGGTCTTGGGGTCCCTACTAAGTATCATTATACTCACCGCTACATGGTCGATGCCCACACATTTTTGTGTCTTGTGTATACAATGAGAACCTAGGATGAGGTTTGAGGGAGCCAGAACTAGGTGGTACCCAGAGGAGAAAGGCGGACTCAGAGTGATGAGATGGTGATCTATACCTATTCTTCATGTAGGATACTTGGAGGGTGACTCAGCAGTTGTTTTCCCTTTTTCAGTTGTATTGTTCTTGTCTTCTGTATTTTTACTTTTCAGTATTATTTTTTCTTTCAGTTGGGCTTGTATTCCGAACCCTTTTACTTTTATCACTCATTTTACTACAAAATTTTACTTCACAATTGCTTCTTTTGGTGTTCTCAAACCATGTGATTGTACATGTTTAATGGAAATTCCTTCCCATTTTAGGGAACACGCCTTTCAGTGCTAGTCCCCAACCCCTGGCCTATAGAAGGCTTTCTTGGGGTAGTCACAACACGAGCCTCGGGGGGACTGTTCGTGACATCTACTGATCACAAGATTTTAAAGCATATTTTTTCAAAAATACACTTAAACATGAGGAAAAGATGATTTATGGAATACGTCTTGTTTTTTTAAATTTGGACATAATTTACACACTTGGTAAGAGAAATTTAGTGGCATATTCATGAAGTAAAAATCATATGCTCGTGTGTTGAAAAAAGCATTAGATCAGTGCTAGTTGAAGACGGGCATAACCGACATGCGGATAGACTTTTGGGATCGGGGTGATAGAGATATCTTCATTACAATTTCATTATTTATTGACCTAAAAGGTTTGGTTATAGAAAAACATGCTTCTAATTGTATGTGTATGTTGATGAGATAAAAATTCTATGGTAGGGAGACCATTGAGGGATAAGAATTGAATGAAAATTCATTTTTTTGTTTTCTGAATCGGATGGTGGTACCAGTGGATTTTCAGGAGGCACTTATCCAGGCTTGTCATCATTCCAGAAGGGTTTTCGATCATATAATTAAAAATATGTATAAGGTGTTGAAAGCATTGATTCAGTGGGATGGTGTGAAAATCTATGTGGCTGAGTTTTTTTCAGGATTCTTGACTTGTTAGCAAGTTAAGGTAGAGCATCAAAGGCCAGCATGAATGTTTCAATATATGCCTATTCCATTGTCGAAATGGGAATAGATAATGATAGATTTTTTCACTGGACTTCTGAAAATGGTTTGGAAAAATGATTCCATATGGGTGATTCTAGATTGGCTCACAAAGACAGACCATTTCATCCTAATTTTTTAATCTCTTACGGTGGAGGATCTATATAAAATCCCTATTCGGGATGTTTTAAAAACTCATGGTGTACCAAATTTGATTGAATCAAATTGAGATATGATGTATAAATCTCATTTCTAGAAATCCTTGGAGTAATCTATTGGTACATGCGTGATGATGAGCATGGAGTATCATCCTCAGATGGATGGTCAGTCAGAGAGGATGATAAAAACTATGGAGGATATTATAAGGGATCATGTGATAGATTTTGGTGGTTATTGGGATGATCACATAACATTGGTAGAGTTCTCCTATAATAATTCTTATCATGTTTCAATAAAAATGACTCTGTTTGAGGAATTTTATGGGCATATATGTCGTTATCCACTATTTTTATGGAAATTTGTGACAGATAGATGATTGGACAGAACCATGTATAAGAGACTATGGAAAATATATTGTTGATCAAAATGAGGATGGAGATGGCTCAAAGTCATCTGGAATTTTATGTAGACAATCTTTAATGACTGTTTTCCTTCAAGGTTGGTGATCATGTGTTTTTGACAATCTCTCCATGGTTGGGACATCATCAGTTTGGAAGGTAGGATAAGTTATCTCTGAGGAATTTTGTGACATTGGGGATACTTCATCGGATTATAGAGGTGGATTATTAGTTTTCTTTTCTTCCATGGTTTATTATGGTGCACAATGTGCATCGTGTGTCATAGTTGAAAATGTATCAACCAGATAATGATAATGTGATTAGTTGTGATCATGTTTATTTGGATACAGATTCTTCTTTGGTGTATGTTCCAGTATATATTTCGGATAGTATAGAGAATGGTTTTTCTGGTAAAATCATCAGTTTTGTTTTGGTTTTTTGGTAGCACGGTCAGATATAAGATGAGACTTTGGAACGTGAGAAAGAGATGTTCGAGGAGTGGTCTGAGCTATTTCTATAGACTGTTTTCTCTCTACCTTTCGAGGAAGAAAAGACCAATGTTGGGGGGAATGTTTCACCCTACGTTTCAGGTATGTGACCCTTGTTTAAACTTTTTAATGCATGTGAAGTGGTTATGAATGGATTGGGAGAGTTTGGGGAGTATTAAATGGTTTTGGAAAAGTGTGTATTCATTTTTAAAGGGGCATAGCTTGAGCATGGTTTGGGGAAAATGTTCGATAATACTAGTTAACCGTGTAATATACCAATATTCGGATAGTGGAATCTGTCTGGTTAGCACCCAATTTTCAAAATCTTGAAATCTAACCATATGGACAATTAAAAATGGTTTTTTCTATTGAGGTTAGTCATGATTTTCCCTAATTTCCCCATTTTTTCTCTCATACAAACCCTTTATGGGATTTCATCAGCACATGTGGAAGGGGTTCTCTCCAACACATTTTGGAGTGGATTTGAAGGGATTTTTTGGGGCTTGAAGACATTTCATCTTGGGAAAGTCTTCTCTCTTGGATTTATTGTGGTTTCATCTACATATCCACTCTTCCCTCTCTCGGTTTTCAAGATATAAATTTTTTTATGTAGATCTAGGTTTGATACATCCATAGGTAAATATTCTAATGTTTTTTTATGATAGGGAAGGAGATCTGGAGTGGTTTTGGTGGAATGTTTTCCAAGATTTGTGTTGTGGTTTCTTGTGGGTCGATTTCACTAGAACCTTAAGGTCGATGGCTTTTCTCCCGACTAAAATTTACTAAAACAAGAGACTTTGTTGTAAATTAATTTATTTTGATTTAAATTAATTGTTAGTATGATGGGAAAATCTTGTAGAAACCCCATTTTGTGCTGATTTTGTGATTTTGGGTAAAATAGAATATTGCTGCAAAAGGGGTTTTGTTGTGCAGTTTTTAAATGATGATTTAAAAATTGATAATGGTTTGAATTATGAAAAATGTTTATTGAAATAATAATTTCAATAAAGTTGTAGTTGTATTGAAATGTTATATTTCTTGAATTATTATTTAAGGGATTGTTTGATTCTGAAATGGTTATTGTCTTGTTTTTGTATCCATGGTGTTTTATATGCCTGGTTATTGGATTAATCATGTTATGTTTGTTATTGGAATGATGTGAACTGGGTGGGAAGTGCCAATATAAAAATAGGATAGAGAGTGGATGGAAGGTAATCCACCATGAATAAGTGGACAAGATGTATCACATGGTTGGGAAGGTAGTAAACATGTTTGGATGGGAAGTTCCACTATGAATGATTTCATTGTTGTGTGTTTCTATGAAAGATACAAATGGTTGTGATAATGTGGAATGGTGAAATGGTTTATAGGATGGTTGTTTAGCTTTCACTTATTTTCTGTTGATTTGGTAAGGGTGGCTTATCAAGGGTGTGTTTGGCTTGTGTTAATGTTTGTACTATTGGTTGTTTCATATAAATTATTTTATATAATTATCATAAAAATTTATCCTAGTGGAATGTGTAGGGAAGTCATTTGGGGAAATCTTATTGTGTATTTATACTCACCCCATTCTTGGGAACATGGGTAGTTTTTCATATATAGTTTTACGGGACAAATGAAAGGGTAAAGCGTCTCATTTTTCTAGTGGTTCATCATGAAACTTGGATGGTATAGTGGTTCATTGATCATGGATCTTGGTTTAGCGCAATGGAGCGTGTCCTGGTTTCATTTGGGTGTGGTTATTGAGCCTTCTACTTGGTAATATGATTATGGATATTGTGGTTGTTGTATTGGTCTTTTGGTTTGGTGGATTTGTAAGACATTTTTGACATGCATCAAATATTTTTGGATGGTTAATACTTTATTAGATTATTGGTATTATTATAAGGTAAAATAGTTTAAAATTATAAATTAATTTCTTTACATTTATTTCCGGGCAATGGAACCCGGAAAAAATTACTTAAGTCCTAGTAGAACCTCACCTCATTCTCAAACTATTTATGTAGGGGCATGATGTTACATTAATTTCCTCTTACATAGTAATACCCATGAATATTTTTGTACCATCATGTTTCTCTAGTGTGACATTATCAAAATTTTCAAACAAAAATTGATAATCCCATTACAAAATAGTATTATAAAAACATGTGAAACATATGGTATATGCATCAATTCTATAAGAAGATATATCATAGGGGGTATAAAAATAAATAATGTATAACCGTCAAAAATCCACCCAATGTTTATGAATATGAATCAATATATTCACATTTTTCACAAAAAAAATAAACAATACAAAACAACAAGCTTCATTTTAACTAATTATTTCCATAAATAGATTTCACAACAACAGAGAACACAAATATATCACTCAACATTTCACTTAGATCATGGAATTAGATTATAAATGTACCATGATTCACTAAGAAGGTATATATATAGATTTTGATCCTAATTTCCTATACGTGGTAATGATTTCCCAAAAATCCCATAAAACTATAAGAGTAAGACCATCACTAATTACACATAGTTATGTTGCAAATGGACTAGCTAGGCACATGGAAACTCCCTTACCTAAGTTCAACATAGCCTATCTCATTTATACAAAATCTAGCAAATAAAATAAATAGGGGAACTAATGAGCCTATGATATCAATATGTAATTTCCCACCCAATATTTTTTCTGAATATAAAATTAGCGGATACACTATTGTACCTCATGTGGAAATCCTCATATAAAAGAGTTTACCAACTAATAGTGAGGGATTAATAGATTAATGGGGAGACTATACCCTCGGTAATCATACCCATCTATTACAGTCACAAATATATTTTACAACCCATAATTAATCGTGTAAGATAATGTAGTCATAGTGTAGTGACAAATTTTTACCATGATATAAATGTAAAATAGATTGGGATCCTAATGTGGAAAAAACATTCATGAATCTAGAAATGAAAAGGTATATAAATATAGTTTCAATGGTCCAGCTTATATTCTAGCATCACCTACGACTCCATGCCTCTATCTCCATAGATACCACTCATAGGAACCGTTCAATTAATATGATCCCTAGTCATTGAGTCTATATACGCATCGAGATGCCCATATAGGGTTTCAGTATAACCTAGTAAAAACAGACCAATGATTATTAAAATGTGTGGGAACATATATATTTTATTGTATACCATGATGATAAAATAAATACAAAAAATATAAAAAGACATACAATGATTATCTATTTTCTAAAAAAGCTTCAACGAACCTCAGCCTTACCCACTTCAGCTTCATGTTGGAATAATATTTTTCAATCCATTGGAAAATCGTAAGTGGTGGAGAAATAGAATGTGATTGTTAGTAATAGTATATTCCCAATTACATAGGAAAATCCACATATTGATATTGTTAACTGTCTATGTGCCCAAGGCCACTGGTCAAAACATATAAGTATATGATGCTCTATCTTAACGAACCCCTCTTAGGTCAGGTCACCAAAGTCCAACGTTCACCTAATTTGGAGACAAAACTTTGTCATATCACATTTTAAAACTTGGTCATATAATCAAGTCAAATGATCATAAGAAAATGCTCCACCTTTAGGGCCACAAATCCACCAATTCACCACTTGAAACTATACAAAAAATAATAAAACTAAACAATTTTTCATATAGAAAAATACATTACATCGATTTAGTGACATCATATCAGTAATATAAATAAGTATGTATAGAAAAAAATAATGGGACTCTTGTGTTGGACACACACACACTAACATGCCATATCACACAATGGTTCTCTATACTATGTATACACATGAATGAACATTTCATGTCTCAAAAGGGACCTATGGATATTCTTGAACACAAAAGAGAATATGGAAACCACATAAAGATCAATACCCTATATAATTACATATTTTTAAATTTATATTGTTGGGGAAATAATCAGACCAGTGACAAGAGATTATTCCCAAGTCACACTTGTTATTAAATAAGATCAACCCCTCATAATAATGACCCCTAGTATTGATCCAAACAAGATCATATTAGCATTTATAAAATTTAATTGAAGAATATTTCTTTCAATGGGGTTGATTATTTGATAGAATACTAATAAGGATATGCCAACATCACAGGATCATAATTAGATCAATATAGAGCCACCAAAACACAATTTATTTCATCAATCTAGTAATTATCCATTATTACCTTACAGATTATGTTGGAATACATATATTTATATTGTATATGATGGATCTGTGATTCATTTCAAGGGAATAAGGGTTGATATAGAAGATACAATAATCATAGAGGTTTTGTATTACATTCCAAAAATTTCAAGATAACCACTATACATGGACCCTTTATAATCCATCCTGAAGGGGATAGAATTGTCTAAGAAAGTATTGTGGATTATATATGTTAGAGGTAATGGATAAAATACAAAATTAATTTGAAAAATATATTGGATAATAGTCATTGAAAAGGATTTTTTGATCAATAAATTACACACATAAATTTTACATTCCATGTTCCCACCAAGTAAAGATCACAAACTATTTAGGGCACCCCCATGGTTTAGTCAGTTGATATTTGAATCCATGTTCCATCAATTATTTTTTCACTAGAACTAGTTACACAGTTTCATTGAGAGGAAAAAAAATTTAAAACATACTTCTTAACCTTGTTTCGTTGCATGGTCACCTAAGAAAGGCTGCAGAGTTAGACAAAACAATGTACCATAATAATGATCTCTGAATAATTCCTCAGAAAACTGTGTGGTTTTGAGGATATTAAGCATTGTTTATGGAATTGTACCTCCCTTAAAAAGGACTTTGATGTAAATAGAAAAACCCTAGTCTCCCTTAGTTGTGCCTTAGATTATAAAATTGGCATAGATACAAGACCTCATTCCAACATTCATGAAATGAAAATTGATTAAATTGGAATAAATACTTACAAATCAGTTTAGTTGTTTTAGAAAATATATTAAACAAATGAAATTCTATTTACAACATTAAATTAAATACAACATTTCAACTAAATTTTAATCTTCCATAGCTCTTATATTATCCCTGAAAGTTATTCAATATATAAATAATCACTTCCTATTGAAAATATAACATAAGTATTGGGTGAGCTCAAATGATTAGGGAGGTTAAACAATACAACGGAGGATATTATAAACATAATCAATAATGAAAGGTCAATAAGTGAAATAAATGCCAATAAAACATATTCTTGAGCATAATATGAAATGAATAAAATCTGAATAAATAATTCCATATAAATAATCAAATGAAACATAAACATTGATATTACATCAGTTCAATAATAAAATGATTTATCAATTAATAATGTCATAAGGAGGGAATCCAAAATTCCATTCATCATAAACATATCATCAAGGCCTATTCCAAGAAGTCTAGATAAATGGGTAATGCCCCGACCAACACTAGGTTTTGTTATTCTAATTAGACAAACCGATGTATCGAGGTGCTACTATGGGTCGGAACTGTTACATAATATATATAATACATTCCTCATATGTCTAAAAAAATATATTATTATTTTATGTTTTACCAAACCACTCTAATATATTTTAATCATAGTCATATTTTATAATACTCTAATAAAATCACTGATAAATTCTTGTGGAAAATAATCATTAAACATTTCAATGTGTCCTATACCACTTTGATCGATTTAAATATTAATCCCTATGAAGGATAAAAATTAAATGAAATTTATAATATAATATTATAAATAATAATTATTATTTTATATCCCAAATCGATATAAATACATCAGATACATGTAATAATTGGTCAACAAGACAAATATCTAACAGAAGTAAAAGTGAGATGATAAAAATCTTTTTTTACTTTGGAAAGAATATTTGTTTTTAAAATAATTTATATTTTACATAATATATGATTTTAAACTAGAATATCCAAACAAATTTGGACATTGAAATTATTTTTGTGGCATAAATTATTTCTATCTTATATGAAATCATGTATAAATAGTATTTATGAATTTTTGTAAATGATCCTTGTTATTATGGTTTAAGGGAAAATATAAAACAATATTTAAAACAATCAAAGGATATTTTTTTTGAATAAAACATAAAATGAAATATTTTATTTTTCCATGATACTAATTGTTCATTTATAAAAATATTGTTGGCTTAAAATAGATTATGTAGTGTACCTAAAAATTGTTATGAAATTGGAATGATCTATTAAATTAGATATGATTATCATGAGGAATTGAAAATATAACCTTATAAAACATTTTTTATCCCATCAAAGAATGACGAAATAATTTGGATATAGGATTTTGAAATATATGAAGATTATTTTGAAAAATTATATAAAAATAATAATGAATTTTGTTTGGGTAAAGGGATTAATAGTGTAACCTATATGAAAAATGCGGGTTCGGTAAGAATATCTTATCACATTGCATTCATTCAAACCATATAGTCCATAAAATTAATGATAATAAAATAAAAAATTGTATACCACATAAATAAATATATTCATGAAAAAACCCTTACCTTATCTCTGAAAGTTTTTGGTGCTTGTGATTAACATCCTAAGTAATCAAATTAAATATATTAATTACATAATTAAAAACCATTTATACATATATTTTATTTAATATAATTTTATTATGTTCATTTATGGCCTTTTTGATTTATTATAAGATTATATTGTATCATTCGGATGTAATTTTTCTGTGGTTTTCATGATTGGTTCACTTGTATAAATGTTCAAAAGATCATATGATACAGAAATATATATCTGAACTTGAAGTTCATTTTTATTAACAATCTTCCAAAATATTAAATGTTTATATAGTTTATTTGGTTATTTGGGGAGAGGATGAATCATTGGGTAAGATTTTAGCAAAAATCGTTTACATTTGTTTTCATTTTCTCCATCGTCAAAAACGTATTTTTCCTTATTAAATAATACCATGTATATATACGTGTTATAGAACACTAATTAATGAATAATTTGTATAGTATAATATTTCTTAACCATATTAATTTTTTATGACCATAATTCATGGTGGTAATGGAATATGAAGTTGCATCATCAATTATTTCAGTAAGTTGGCACATTAGGGATGATGTTTTCATTTTTAGAATAAAAAAGAGAGGATAAGGGGTTTGATTATGTATCACCCATTAAAAGAATAAAATTATGGTATATTAAATATATTGTTTTTACAATTCATGCATGGATAGAATACAAAAAGAAAGAATAATAATAAAAGGAATTTTAAAAATGAAAGAGAATGAACGCAAATTTACCTCTTGAATTATTCTCCTTGAGAACATCCTTAAGGGAATTTGAAGTTGCATTTTGGTGAAATAGAAAATAATAGACTGTTTAGAGAGGTTTTAGAAAGGAAGAATGTATAATATATGAAAGATTCCAAGATTTGGAAGTGTATGAAGAAGGGGTGGTGAGGGGTGGCATTTAATGTGGAGAAGAGGGGGTTTTTTTAATATTTTTTTTCATTTGTTTATTATATTGTATAATGGTTATTTACAGTTTGATCATTATTCAAAATAAATTAAAATAAATATGGACAGTTTGAGATTTTTCCCTCTTACATCTGTGATCACTAATGGAATAGTCTATTTTTACCTATAATGTATATATACTGTAAATTACCATATATCACTATTCACAAAAATTCAACTATTCTAGAAAAATCTAAAAATTTACATTAACATTTTTGGACATTTATAATTCATAAATGGAATCCATTTTTTGAAACTAGTTATCTAAATTTGATAACTTTAGTTTTTAAATAATATCATCATTTACTAGAAAAATATATATTATAATTTTATAACTAGTTTAATGCCACATTAAAAAATTAATTAAGGTCTCATTAAAAACTTATAATAATAAGATAAAAAATTATTAATTTAAGACTCTATTATATTAAAATAAATATTATTTTTATTAAAATATTTTAATTATAAAATTATTAATTCCCATTTATGTTTCATTAAAATACCAAAAATTAATTTATCATTTTTAGAAAAATTATTTACATATTACATGATATAAATACATCATATTTTCATTTATAACATACTTTCATTTCATAAATTCATTAATAGGTTATTTTATTGTTCTATTAGACATATTAATATTCCCAACGGTCAGATTACTATTCTAATGGTCACATTAATATTCATAAAAAATAAATCTTCAGAAAATAAACAAAAGTAAATTTTCGTGTTATGATTTAAAAAGTTAATTATTTCAAAAAAAAATTCTTAATGTGTCAAAATTTAGATTTAAAAAAAATCTCCATTAAAAGGCTATAAAACTGTGATTAGAAAAAAAATATCCTTTTTATGTGTAAAATTGAATTTATTATTATCTTATAGAACTAAAAATATTATTGATGAATGTTAAATTTTTAAATAAATATATAATATAGAAATTTCATTATTTTATTTCAATAACTGTGATTAAAATATAAGTATTGGGCATTAAAATATTTTTTATTAAAATACATTCTTTATGTTCAGTTGGTTTTCATTTCTTTTTAATTTATAACCAATGAATTAATGTTATAAACTTATCTAGTCTTCATTTTCATAATTTTTATAATCACTTTCATTTCAACCATTCCTAAAATACATGATATTACTATAATAATTAAATAATAATAGATAATAATTGTTTAGCATTTAAGATATCCAATATTTTAATTTTAAAATGTGGCATACTATAAAATATTGGGGTTTTATATTTTTCCTCCATCAAAAAATTACATCCTCTCAGTTTGAAATTTCACATTATAAATGGGAGTTTGATTCCTTAAAATTATTTTTTGAGGAAACCCACATTTAAAATAGGGTTAATAAAACATCCTCTAAATTATATGGAAAGGGGAATGTGAATTTCAAAAAAATGTTGGCATTCGAATAAGATAACAATATTATGAAGTTAAAACTTGGATATGGAAGAAAAATAATTCTATAACGTTCCAATTGAGGCTTGTGTAAAACATGTTCATTATAAATTCATCTTTCTTAAACCCTAATTATTGTGATCTGGTAAAATACTATTTACTTCCCATACGAAAAGTAAATTTATAACATTTTTATACCAAAATATTTTTCCTATAGTTAAATAATAAATTTACATTCGAGATTACAAACATATGGAAACACACTTAAATTACAAATGCAAATTCATCATTTAATCAATTTCTTATACAAAATCATCTTTTTCTCCAAACGATGAGTATTCAAGATGATTTTTTCATGCGTGAAAAATCTGAATCAACTTCTAATGATCAGAAAATCCAATAGATTATAACTATATATATTATTTATGTATTTATACTAAAACAAAAATGGTTGAGATATGATAATATAATAAACCAACAATAAAAAACAGTTATTTGATTAAAAATATCTTAAATCTAAAAAATTGAAACGTGTAATCACTGTTAAACAATAATCATTTAGAAAATTACTATCATTCTAGGAAAATATTTAATGTTATGACCCAAAATTAAAATGGATTTTTTGGTAAATTCATCTTAATAACATTAATCACTCATATTGTCTTCTACCAAAAATTTAATTTCCCCTATGACATAATCAACAACATATTATATTCATCAATAAAACAATCTTAATCACCAAATGATCACAATAAAATAATAATTTACTACAAAATACAATTTAAAATTTATTTCCCAAAATATTCTATTTAATATAATCTTATAGGATTAGAAAAATAGTGAATTTCTTACGAAATAACATTAACTACTTAATCACCAAATCATTTTCCAATCCGAATGTTGTCTATTTGATAAAAAATGTCTCAAAAATAAATATAACTATTATCTATTTGATATTTTAACTACAAATGTCATGATAAGTTGGACTTAATGTATGATATTGTTAGGTGATACATCCTTGATGGCCCTTGGTATTGGGTTCAATCCTCTTAACCATTCTGGACTCAACAAGTTGTCATTCGGCCTTTGGTTTTTCATATTTCTAAAACAGTATTAATATACCATCTAAAATAAATATAACATACATCATTGAAATAGGGTTAATCACTATATATCCTTTTAACAATGGTATTATATACTACCCTAATATATAAATAAAAATTCTAATTATTTCTACATGGGTTCTATTATGGCCTAGAGTATCCATACTAAAGACTTCATTGACTTCGGTAATTCCTATGTTCTGCATATTTAATCTAATAGAGTGTAAATGGATTGTTAGGATGAGTAATATTTCCTTCTATCATAGACTTCATTTTTTACAAACAATTTTTTGAGGATATACTTCTCTCCCACACGAAAAAAACATGTGTTAGTTCTGTTGAAACACTTTCATGGGTGTATCCTTCAACATTTATTTCTTGATGGAAATTGATCCTTATTTTTTCCATTGCCTCCACCACCAGAGCTCTTTGAAAACTCCATCCTTCTCTTCTATGGTGGGTTTGGGAGTTGGTTAAGGTATATGTTATTAATAATATTTTTTTTAAAGTTGGTTATGCATTCACAAGATATATTCCACACCTATCAAAGTCTAATTTGGTTCCTCATTATCACCAAATTTTCCATCATATTTAATGTTAACATGCCTCCTTCTGGTTCAGTCCATTGACTAAACCCTAAAACAATAGTTTGAGTAACAATATTCATAGTGAGAGAAATGTATATTCTAGTATATAATACCATGAAACCTTATTTTAAATCTAAAACACCCTAGGTTATTTATTTTCACTATATATTAAAATACATTATAACAGTACATAAAAAAATGTGAAATATCATAAACATATCCCCTGGGAGAGTCAAACATGGGGTGCAGTAAGGCCCATTATCGTATACTAGGATACACTGAGTGGGTCCTGATGCACAGTGTTGGATATATTACCCCTAGGTATATTTATTCTATAATGGGATGTGATTAGCCACTAAATGAGGCTAATATTCATTGTTAATATACTTAATTTTCATGTTATTTGTTATTCATAAACACCATTTTAGTGCATTTTACACTTTGAACACCATTTCACATTATGATTGTAATACCTTCTTAAAATGCACTATTATGTGGTACATTTTTGAACATCATTTAAAGTACCCAATGATTCATCTGATTTTAAGGAATTTAATTTTACATATTTTAATTTGATATTTTTGTAAATTGATCTAAACTTAAATATGAACATGTTTGATTCAGGGATCAATGGAGAATTCATGGAGGATGATGGAGATATTTGGCAATGAAAGGAAGCAATTCTGGAGAAGGCAGATTGGACACCAGCCCACTGATGAGACTGTGGGGCCCATCATACAGGCCCAATTAATCCCAAATTTCGTGGGATGATAGAAGACATGTACAGGAACAAATCACTCTTCAGTAGTTAATTCTAATTCGGCCTCAATGTTGGTCATTTAGGCGGCCCAAGTTAGAGATAAAATTCTGGGCCAGATTCTGAGGCCCAGAAAAACAGTCCACCATTTTGATCATATATCGGAATACACAACTCCAAATGGGCCCAAATTTTACAGACGGTTAGAAGACATCCGGACATACATTTTCTTCTTCTATGGCCCACCCTGATTCTGCCATCTAGAAGGCCATCCAAACGCGTCTGTTCGGTGGATGAAATCTGGCTGCCACCTCGGGTCAAATGTGGAAAATTCCAAATTCCACAAACTTTCCACCACCCTAGGCCTACCATACTCAAGTGGGATGACTTGTACTGTTGAAGGCTCGACCCAAGGCTCCAAAAATGCCTATTTAAGGCAGTGGTGGTGAAGGAGTTGAGGATCTTGGATGCTTTGTTTAATTGTAATGTTATGCTGCATTTTTGTCGCCTAAATTTTGTCTTTCACATGTAAGTTGTTCAATTCACTTTAGTTTCTTAATAAAAGTTCTTCTTCTACTCTTATTCTGTTGTTCTTAATATCACTTTGATACAGTTGGATCAAGGTGTGAATTTATTCACACCAACCCTTGTGAAATTATTCACACAACGGTGGAGTGATCATTTTATTTTTGTTGTTTTCTTTACTTCTCCATTTCCATCCTTATGAGTCTACTTTCCGCTTCCATTGAAACCATGGGATCAATGGAGGGCTAACCCACTTATGGGTTGATCCAAGGGAGTAGAAAGGGGCTGGATTGGATGTTATTTATCACCTAATTAATGCATAATAACTTCTTTAATTGGGATTTTTATTTGATGGTTTTTAAACTCCATCGTCCTTGTTGAATTTAAGGCCACACACTTCAAGTACTAATACGATCCTTTACCTTGAAGTGCTCAAAACTTTGATCCTTCAAGTGTATAGGTGATTAGTATTAGAGGGTGTAGGCATTAAAACAGTAAGTGATGATGTTGTTTTATCTCCTTAAATGAACCCATCTCAAATTTAAGAAATTGAAATCATTAAAAAGAAAATACGTCCAATCCACCCCGAGTGATAACCTAGGATCAACCCATTCTTTTAAATTGAATCCACTTAAATCTTTTAGATATCTTTAAAACCCATCCAAAATCAATCCAAGTTGGCCACTTCATAGCCAAAAATCCATCCCTTAGGTTGTGTATCTTAGGTATCTTCTTAGGTCTCTGTGGAATCGACAACCCAAGCTACACTACAAGGACCGTTCTACCCTTCTTCTCTTGGGTAAATTTGGGCGTGAACCAAATTTTGGCGCCGTTGCCGGGGACCAAGTAAGTACCTTAGATCCAAAAAAAAACCTTCTTTCCTCACCACCATTCTTCTATTCTCACCCAAGATCTCTTATCTTGTCCCTTTCTCGCTTTTTTTTGGCGCATGACCGCCTACACCCGTGATTTCTCAAACAGACTAGTTAGGGTGGAAAGTCCTAGGATCGGGGAGTCAAGTGAACCTAAGGGATTGTTTAAATCAGATTCAAATATTCTTGAAACCCCAAAGTCAGAACTTGAAACAAGTCCAATGGAGGGTCATCCACAAAATCAAATTGTAAACCCTGGGGGGAATCAAATGGGAAACCAAAACCAATAAGCTCCAAACCTAGGGAATGTAGTTGATCAAACCATGAACGACTACCTCACTCCAGCTTGGACCAATGCCCCCTCATGCATTAGACACAATTCCATAGGAGACACCAACTACATATTCAAACCCCATGTCCTAAACCACCTTCCAACCTTTCATGGGATGGAGTCAGAAATGCCATACCTTCATGTCAAAGAGTTCAACGACATTGTTGAAACCATGTGTCCCCCACATCAACTAGAATCCGCTAAGATGAGGCTATTTCCTTTTTCATTAAAGGATCGAGCTAAAAATTGGCTAAACAACTTGAGACCTGCATCAATCCACTCTTGGGACCAACTGCAAAGAGAATTCTACAAAAAATACTTCCCTCATCACAAAACAATTGCACTTAAAAAGAGCATCCAAAACTTTTTTGAAAAAGAGGGAGAGTCATTTTATGAAACATGGGAGAGGTTCAAAGACACCCTAAACATGGTTCCACACCATGGGTTTTCCATACCTGAACAAGTGAGAATTTTCTATGAAGGGTTGGGTCCGGGTAATAAACAATTCATTGACATGATGTGTAATGGAACCTTTAAAAACAAGGCCCCAAATGATGCTTACGAGTATCTCGAAAGTCTGGCTGAACAAAACCAAACTTGGGGAACTTCACCTTATTCTGAAAAGACACAAAGAACCACTGGAATTCATACACTTAGAGAAGAGGAAAGCCTTAGGGCTAAACTCGCAGCACTCTCTAGGAAGGTTGAAGAGATAGACCTTAGGAAAGTCCATGAAATCCAAAATGTAGACCTTGTTTGCACAATTTGTGACAAACATGACCATAAAACAGACAACTGCCCAACCATCCCATCCATCAAGGATGTTCTTCTAGGAGGACCCCCAGCGGAAGTCAATGCCCTAAACTTTCAAAAGCCCCAATACCAAAACACCTTCAATCCAAGGTACAATGACCACCCAGGCTTCCGCTGGAAAGATAACCAACAACCTAGCCAACCACAGGGACAAAATCCTTACCCCCATCAGAACTACCAAAACCATAACCAGTTCCAAACCCAACCTATCCAATACCAACAACCACCGGTCCATTTTCAACAAACCATACCACCTCCAAAATATCCCCCTGGGATAAACCAACCTACTCAAGCACCCACCCAAACTGTTCCACAAAGCCTACTAGAACAACTGTGCAAACAAATGGAGAGGATGAACTCGGAGGTATCTTCCCTAAAACAAGAACTTCAAACCATCAAAACAGGAAAGGCACCCATGCCTACTCAGGCGGTGCCATCCTCAACTTCAAGGGGAGAGTCAAGTTGTGCTCAAACAACTCATGAACAACTAAAGGTTGTGACTGTTTTAAGAAGTGGGAAATCAATTGAGAAACCTGAACAACTAATTCAGAACCCACCTGAAGATTCAAACTTGGATGAGAATTCAAGTGAGCCACAAGATCAAACTGAGGAAACTGATAACAATGTGAAAGAAACAACTCTTCAACAAACAACCCCACAACCTGCACCATTTCCCCAACGCATGAGGGGGAAATCCAAGCCTGAACTGAGTGAAACATTGAGGAAAATCTTCTCACAAGTCAAGTTGAACATTCCTCTTCTCGATGCAATCCAAACCATACCTTCCTACTCAAAGTACCTTAAGGACTTGTGCACTTTTAAAAGAAAATTTTCACATAAAAACCAAGTCCTTTTGGCTGCTAATGTGAGTACCACCATTCAAGGGACCATTCCTCCTAAGTTGAAAGACCCAGGTTGCCCTTACATTAATGTTGAACTAGGAGAAAGCAAATTTTTCAAGGCCTTGTGTGACCTAGGTGCTAGTGTCAATCTCATCCCATATGCTGTGTACTGCCAGTTAGGCCTAGAAGAGCTCCAACCCACTTCTGTCACACTTCAGCTTGCTGATCGTAGCATTAGGGTTCCCAAGGGGATTTTAAAGGACGTTCTGGTAAAGGTTGAAAACTTCATCTACCCTGCTGATTTCATTGTACTTGACAACCATCCAAATTTAGGAAATAAGGAACAAACCCCAATCATCCTTGGTCGTCCTTTCCTTGCAACAATCAACTCTGTTATCCGAGTCCGAAATGGGAACATGACCATCACCTTTGGGAACATGAGTCTAGACTTGAACATCTATAATGCAAGCTCACAAATAGGGGATGACGAGGATATTCATGAAGTAAACATGATAGGAAGCATTGATAATGAATCCATGGAACATCAATGAATATTTGATGAATGTTTAAGTCAGAATGAGATTGATTTCCTTTGTTCACATGAAGGAAGTTTATCTCCTTGGCTCGAATCATTTTCAAATTGCTCCTATAATGATGTCTTAAGACCAACAATCAGTGAAACCTTTCAGGAAAACACATTCATGGAGACAACTCAAACTCCCTTCCCTAACCCAGGTCAATACAATCTTGTGGCTGAAACTTCTACACATGGGGAATCAATTCAATCTGAAAATCTAGGAAACAAATTTGATCTTGATCCAATGCCCCAATATTCTGCTGAAATTCTGAACCAACCAGATCTTGAATTGAAGGAACTTCCTACTTCCCTAAAGTATGCCTTCCTAGGGGAAAATCAAACACATCCTATAGTCATATCTTCTTCTCTTGAAGCCAATCAGGAGGGGATGCTTCTAGATGTCCTTAAGAAACACAAGAAATCCATTGGTTGGACCCTGTCTGATATTCCTGGGATTAGCCCACTTATTGGAACTCATAGGATTACTCTTGAATCTGAATCCAAACCATGTCGTCAACCTCAGAGGAGACTCAATCCAAATCTTATGGATGTGGTAAGGAAAGAACTTCTTAAGTTGTTGAAAGCTGGTATCATCTACCCCATAGCTGAGAGTGAGTGGGTAAGCCCAATTCAAGTTGTCCCAAAGAAAGCTGGAATCACTGTGATCACTAATAAGGATGGGGAAATTCTTCCAACTAGGGTGAGTAGTGGCTGGAGAGTCTGTATTGACTATAGGAAGCTCAACTCTTGTACCAAGAAGGACCATTTTCCCTTGCCCTTTATTGATCAAGTCCTCGAGCGAGTGGCGGGTCATCAATTCTATTGCTTCCTAGATGGGTACTCAGGTTACAATCAAATTGAGGTCTCCCTAGAGGATCAAGGGAAGACTACATTCACATGTCCTTTCGGTACCTTTGCCTTTAAACGCATGCCGTTCGGGTTATGCAATGCCCCTGGAACCTTCCAGCGGTGCATGATGGGAATCTTCTCAGACATGGTAGGGGATTTTCTTGAGGTCATCATGGATGACTTCTCTGTGTTTGGGGATACCTTTGAGGGATGTCTGCAGAATGTGGAGAGAGTCTTGTCAAGATGTGAAGAAAAAAATCTGGTCCTAAACTGGGAAAAATGCCATTTCATGGTTAAAGAGGGACTTGTTCTAGGCCATCTGGTCTCGAGTAGGGGGATTGAAGTTGATAAAGCAAAGGTTGACATCATTCGTCACCTTCCATCACCCAGAACTGTTAAGGAAGTGAGGTCCTTCTTAGGACATGCTGGTTTCTATAGAAGATTCATTAAGGACTTTAGTTCAATCTCTCGCCCCCTTTGTGCTCTCCTAGTAAAGGATGCTCCATTTGTTTGGACAGAAAGCTGTGAGGGTTCATTTTCAACCCTTAAATCCGCTCTCACCTCTCCTCCCATTATGAAATCTCCAAACTGGGACCTTCCTTTCGAACTCATGTGTGATGCCAGTGACTTTGCTGTAGGAGCTGTGTTAGGACAACGGTGTGATAAAACTCCATATGTCATTTCTTATGCAAGCAAATCCTTAAATGATGCCCAAATCAATTACACCACCACTGAAAAGGAGTTACTTGCTGTTGTGTTTGCCTTAGAGAAATTCAGGTCCTACCTCTTAGGATCACCCATCATTGTATTCACCGACCATTCAGCTCTAAAATATCTCTTCCAAAAACAAGATGCAAAGGCTAGATTGATTAGGTGGGTCCTTCTTCTTCAAGAGTTCGATTTAACCATTAAGGATAAAAAAGGTGTCGAGAATGTTGTAACTGATCACCTCTCTAGGTTGGAATTCAAGGACAAATCACATCACCTTTCTGTGTCTGATTCATTTCCTGATGAGAACCTCTATTCTGTGAGTGATTGCCCTTGGTATGCTGACATAGCCAACTTCTTAGTTTCAGGGGTCATTCCAAAATTCTTAGGGACCCAAGCTAGAAGAAAATTTCTTTCTGATGTCAAGAATTATGTGTTTGATGATCCATACCTATATAAGTTCTGTCCTGACCAAGTTATTAGGAGGTGTGTGCCAGAATCCGAACAAGATTCCATCCTAATGTTCTGTCATAGTGAGGCTTGTGGAGGTCACTTTTCCTCTAAGAAAACTTCTGCCAAGGTTCTTCAATGTGGTCTCTTTTGGCCCACCCTCTCAAGGGACTCCTACACATTTTGTCAAAGCTGTACTAGGTGTCAACAAGAAGGGTCCATCACAAAAAGGAATCAAATGCCTCTCACTCCAATATTAGTGGTTGAAATCTTTGACTGTTGGGGAATTGATTTCATGGGTCCCTTCCCAAACTCTAGGGGATATCTTTACATTCTCTTGGCTGTCGATTATGTCTCAAAATGGGTTGAGGCCATTCCTACAAAATCCAATGACCATCAAACTGTGATTAGATTCCTTAAAGAAAACATCTTCTCTAGATTTGGGATTCCTAGGGCTATCATTAGTGATCGTGGAACTCATTTCTGCAATCGCCCATTCTCATCGCTCATGGAGAAGTATGGAATTTCTCACAAAGTGTCCACCACTTACCACCCACAAACCAATGGTCAAGCTGAGTTATCCAATCGAGAAATCAAACAAATTCTTGAGAAAACTGTTAATCCATCTAGGAAAGATTGGTCGAGCAAACTCTTAGATGCTCTTTGGGCATATCGAACAGCATTTAAAACTATCCTAGGAATGTCCCCATATAGGTTGGTTTATGGTAAAGCATGCCATTTGCCAGTGGAGATTGAGCATAAGGCCTTTTGGGCAATCAAAAACATGAACTTTGACATTTCTTTGGCCGGAATAAAGAGGAAATTGGATCTAAACGAGCTTGAGGAACTTAGGATGGAGGCTTATGAAAATTCAAGGATCAATAAAGCTAGAGTTCAAGCCTACCAGTCTAGGAATCTAAAAACTAAACACATTGAACCAGGGAAACCTGTGCTTTTGTATAGTTCTAAACTTCATTTGCACCCAGGAAAGTTGAGGTCTAGATGGTCTGGTCCATACATAGTGCATAAGGTGTACCCCCATGGGGCTGTTGAAATTCAAGATCCCACCAATGGTCAAATATTTAAAGTTAATGGTCATAGAGTCAAACCATTCATAGAACCATTCCAAAAACATGAAGTTGATGAAGACCTGAGTGAACCTACCTTTGATGAAAAAAAAACAACAATTAATCAATAAGGGGTTTAAGTCGAGCTAACGACGTTAAACAAAGCGCTGCACGGGAGGCAACCCGTGGTTTTTATGTTTCTAATATTTCTGAATCATCTTTATTTTTCAAATAAGATTACTTAATCATTTTTATATTTAAAAATTAAAAAAAAGACTTTTGACCTGTTCTTCTATTATGAGTATGGATGGGTACGAAAGAGGAGCACCATATTCATCCGTGTCACGTGGTGTGATCCTTGAGTAATACCTTACCTAGAAATTTAAAAAGAAGACAATGTATCATCAGTTTATTTTGTTTTTATTATTCAATGGGTTAAAAAAAATATAATAATACAAAAAAAAAGTCCACGCCATAGGCCGTGGGGCAAACCCCGTCACAACCGGCGAAGCCGCGGGGACTCGAACCCGGGACCGAAGGGAGACAGGGGCGCGCGCTTACCACTGACCTGCGGCTTCTTGTGCTACCTTATTCTATAATTTTTATATATATTCTTATATTTTACTTCCTTTATTATATAAATATATATATATTGTTTGTTTTGTTTGTTTTGTTTTTTTTCCTTTTTCCACTAGGGAACTTTGCAAGCGACATGGATATCAAAGGAACAAATTCAAGCTGCAAGAACATCCAACTTCAACCACCAGGTGACTTCATTCCATAACCCTCATTTTCAATTTCATTTTTGAACTTTAATTCTCTACATATACCCCCTTCTAAATTTTCTTTTTTTTAAACACTGGGGACAGTGTTGTTTTAAGTTGGGGGGGAGATAAAATAAAAAAAATGCTTTTGTGTCAAAAAACAAAAATTGAATGATTTGAAAAAAAAGTAAATGGAAGGAAAAATTCCTTTAACTTCGAACATGGTAATACACATTGCACACTTTGAAACTGAATATCAAATAATTTAGCATGCCCTGATTCTGATTTTAATCCTTGTATAATTTCATGAGCATAGATTTTGGAAAGTGTGGCTGTCCAATGTGATATGTCATCATTTATATTTTCATCCAAATAAAAAAAATGCCACAATGCACGTCCTCTAGACTGTGGGGTACTAATTTGAATTTTTGGGGACCCATAATAAATAGCATAGGATGGTTTTATTTTTATGAATAATATGAGTACTCAAAAAAAAATAAAAATATATATATATATTAAAAAATAAAAATTTGCGTGTAGAGCAATGGATTGATAAAATGCGAGGCTTTCGGCACTTGGGGATCGTGACTCCAGAGTTGTCTAGCCCTGAGTTTTTCAATCTATCTCTATTTATGGTAATATGACTTTGTTTTTTATTAAGTTAACTCGAGATGATGCCCGAGTATGTGGGCTTCACTTGGTGCCCTAAGGCCTTTGAGTCTGGGAGTCATCGGCAAAGTCTTGCTACATGGGTTAATTTGATTAATTGCAATCTCAATTACTATAGCAATATTGCAAAAAAAAATCAAAAAAAAGAGGGATTAAAAATACTCATATTAGGATTAAATGTGATTCCACCTAGCGCTTCCATGATTTCCCCCTTGAATGAAAATGAACCCCCATATCTATTGTGATTCACAACACATCATTACACCTAATTGAGTTGGATGAAGTATGATGATGGATTTGATCAAAAGAATGGGCTTGGGATTGGGATCTGCTTATGAAAATATCTTGTATTAAAATATTTTGATGGGTTTCATGATTGTTTGGTATAAGTTTTTTTTGGCGATCATTTTGTATTAAAATGTTTTTGGAAAAGGGAATTCGAATTTCATTTTTGATGAGATATATTTTGCTCGGGACTAGCAAAACTCAAGTTGGGGGGTGTGATTAGCCACTAAATGAGGCTAATATTCATTGTTAATATACTTAATTTTCATTATATTTGTTATTCATAAACACCATTTTAGTGCATTTTACACTTTGAACACCATTTCACATTATGATTGTAATACCTTCTTAAAATGCACTATTATGTGGTACATTTTTGAACATCATTTAAAGTACCCAATGATTCATCTGATTTTAAGGAATTTAATTTTACATATTTTAATTTGATATTTTTGGAAATTGATCTACACTTAAATATGAACATGTTTGATTCAGGGATCAATGGAGAATTCATGGATGATGATGGAGATATTTGGCAATGAAAGGAAGCAATTCTGGAGAAGGCAGATTGGACACCAGCCCACTGATGAGACTGTGGGGCCCAACATACAGGCCCAAATAATCCCTAATTTCGCGGGATGATAGAAGACCTGTACATGAACAAATCACTTTTCAGTAGTTAATTCTAATTCGGCCTCAATGTTGGTCATTTATGCGGCCCAAGTTAGAGATAAAATTCTGGGCCAGATTCTGCGGCCTAGAAAAACAGTCCACCATTTTGATCATATCTCGGAATACACAACTCCAAATGGGCCCAAATTTTACAGACGGTTAGAAGACATCCGGAGCTCCATGTTCTTTATCTATAGCCCACCCTGATTCGGCCATCTAGAAGGTCATCCAAACGCGTCTGTTCGGTGGATGAAATCTGGCTGCCACCTCGGGTCAAATGTGGAAAATTCCAAATTCCACAAACTTTCCACCACCCTAGGCCTACCATACTCAAGTGGGATGACTTGTACTGTTGAAGGCTCGACCCAAGGCTCCAAAAATGCCTATTTAAGGCAGTGGTGGTGAAGGAGTTGAGGATCTTGGATGCTTTGTTTAATTGTAATGTTATGCTGCATTTTTGTCGCCTAAATTTTGTCTTTCACATGTAAGTTGTTCAATTCACTTTAGTTTCTTAATAAAAGTTCTTCTTCTACTCTTATTCTGTTGTTCTTAATATCAATTTGATACCGTTGGATCAAGGTGTGAATTTATTCACACCAACCCTTGTGAAATTATTCACACAACGGTGGAGTGATCATTTTATTTTTGTTGTTTTCATTACTTCTCCATTTCCTTCCTTATGAGTCTACTTTCCGCTTCCATTGAAACCATGGGATCAATGGAGGGCTAACCCACTTATGGGTTGATCCAAGGGAGTAGCAAGGGGCTGGATTGGATGTTATTTATCACCTAATTAATGCATAATAACTTCTTTAATTGGGATTTTTATTTGATGGTTTTTAAACTCCATCGTCCTTGTTGAATTTAAGGCCACACACTTCAAGTACTAATACGATCCTTTACCTTGAAGTGCTCAAAAATTTAATCCTTCAAGTGTATAGGTGATTAGTATTAGAGGGTGTAGGCATTAAAACAGTAAGTGATGATGTTGTTTTATCTCCTTAAATGAACCCATCTCAAATTTAAGAAATTGAAATCATTAAAAAGAAAATATGTACAATCCACCCCGAGTGATAACCTAGGATCAACCCATTTTTTTAAATTGAATCCACTTAAATCTTTTAGATATCTTTAAAACCCATCCAAAATCAATCCAAGTTGGCCACTTCATAGCCAAAAATCCATCCCCTTAGGTTGTGTATCATAGGTATCTTCTTAGGTCTCTGTGGAATCGACAACCCAAGCTACACTACAAGGACCGTTCTACCCTTCTTCTCTTGGGTAAATTTGGGCGTGAACCAGGATGCGTTTTTAATAAGTCCCACATAATATATACATTACTAAAACTATATAATGCTATTCAATTCTTATCCTTAAAGTGTATCTTATGGATATCTTCCCTATTATATGTTTTCTAAATATAATTTATAACTTATCTAATAAATATTAATTTATTATCACAATGAAAATCCCAGCCTCAGTAACCCATAGCTAGTGCCTTAATTAATTACACTAGAATATATACAAGCCATGAAACCAAAATAACCAATAAAATTAGCATTTATGGAAACTATATTATTTAAATGAACTTTTCATTAGAACTATAAATGAAATACAACATAGAAAATACATGGGAAACATCAATAAGTCCTATATTATCCTTGATCATCATTCAATATATACGTCTTTCCATCATGTGGAAAAATAAAATATAATAAAGTGGTGAGTTCCTATTATTATTAAGGGTAAACAATACAACAAAAGTTATTATAAACTTAAATAATAAAGCAAGGTGTAGAACTAAAACTCGTTCCAATAAAACATAATATTGAGCATAATATGGTAGGAATAATATCTTAATAAAAAATGGCACATATATATTCACTTTAAAATTAATCATGCATATTACAATAGTATAATAATCTCACGATTTATCATTTAGAAATGTCATAATGGGGGAATGCATAATTTCATAAATAAAAAAAACCATAAAGGTCGTGACCATTAATTATAAATATATGGGTAATTCCATGCCCAAAACATTTTCTAAATTCTATCATGAGACATATCGATGCATCGAGGGGCTATAACGATCACATCCAATCACAAACTAAGTCCAATTCATTCTCATAATATCTAACTAGAAAAATATTTAGAAAAATGTACCCATACCAAATTAAAATAATTGAATCATAATAATATTTGATAATACTTTAATAAAATCAATGATAAATTCATGAGGATAATAAGATTTTATCATTCTATAGTGTCTTGTACAACTTTTAAACTTTCAAATCTTAATCCCTATTATGTAATAACATTAAATGAAATATAGAATATAAATAGAATAATAATACTCGTTATTTTATTTATAATTGGATATAAATACCCAACATATATGGAATAAATTTTGAACCCTACATATGTCTCATAAAAGTTAATATGTGATGAAAACCCAACTTTATTCTTTGGAAACATGTTTTTTTTGAAATTAATTTTTGTTTTTTCTTAAAATTAGATTGTAAACATTAATATTTCAAAAAAATATATCGAAAATGAAATTATTTTTGTGGCATAAATTATGTCCAAATGGAGTGATAATATGTAAAAAGTTATTTTTAGTATCATTAGAAATGAGTCTCTTTAGTGAGATTTAAGGGAAAATATTAAATAGTATTTAAAATTAAAAAGGATTAATTGATTTTATAAAACATGAAATGAAATATGATATTTTATACCCATAAAAGTGGGATATTTAAGTTAAAATTGGTCTCTTAAAACATATTATTGAGTTTACATGAAAATATTTATGTAATTAAAAGGTTCTCTCAAAATGGGCTTTCTTATATAGAGGAATTTGAAATGGGAAAATTATAAAACAATTATTCTCCCATAAAAGAAAGAATAAGTGATCTAGATTTATGGTTTTTGAACATATAAAATAATTTAGAATAATTATATAAAAATAATGAATAATTTCATTAGGGTAAAGAGAGAGATATTTTAAGATTAATGAAAAATGGAGGATCGGGAAGAAAAACTTTCCACAATGAAAATAGTCAAACGATTTCCCCTTATAAAATTAATTATCATAAAATGAGGCATTAAATACATTTTAAATAAATATAATCAGGATATGATTCCAAAAGGGTGTGTATACCTACAACACGCAAGAGAAATAGTTGTAATTAATTGATATCAAATAGAAATAAAAGTTAGACGAGAAAACCCCTACCATATGTATGAAAGTGATTTACACTTAATCTTAACATAATTTTTAATAAAATTAAATACATTAAGTAATTAATTACTAAAATTTTATACATTTACTTTATTTTTTAAAATTTAATTAAGTGCATATATATCTATTATTTATGAGTTATAATATTAAATTTATTATTTCTGAAGTGTTCATTTCCTTGGATTTCATGACTGGATCACTTGTATACATGTATAAAAGATCATACAAAATAGAAGTAAATATTCATAGTTGAAGTTATATATTATTTTTCAAAAAAATATTATTTAATGTTTATATGTGTTATTTGGTTATTTAGTGTGATTATTAATCATTAGATAAGTCTTAATAGATAATGATTCATATTATTTTTGGTAGGTTTTCAATCTCCAGGAACTTGTTTTTTCTTATTAGTTAATATCATGCATATATAGTGGTTAATAAATAATAAATAACATATAATTTGTATATATATATATTCGTCCACTATGAAGGTAAATTGGCACATCACGGGCGATGTGTCAATTTTTAGTGTAAAAACAAGAGAAGATAGGTTCTGGTAGTGTAAATTTAAATGAACTAACAACATTATATTATATATAAGGTAATTTATTTACCAATAAATTTTTTATAGAATACATAAGGATATGGTAAGAAAAAAATAAATTTAAAAAAATTGAAAGAGATTTAAAAACGATTACCTCTTGAATTATTATCCTTGAGAAGCTCTTTAAGGGACTTTGAGATGGCCTTTTTGTGAGTCCTAAAAGACTATAATGTGGGGTACTGGCTTAGTAGAATAAATGGGATGAATATAAGAAATCATCAATAATTTGTAAGAGTGAGTATAATGGGTGGAAATTGATGGTATATACAGTAGAGGAGTGGAGTGTTTTTAGAATATTTTAATTATTTGTTTATTATTTAGGATAAGGACTACGAATAGTCTAAGAATTATCACAAAATATATTAAAATAATAAGGTATAGTTTGAAATTATGGTTCTTACATCAGCGATTATTCGGGGACTAGTGTATATAACATATAATTTATATATAATGTAGATTATCATATTTACAATTCAAAAGAAATTAGAATATTTTAGAAAAATATTAAAAATTCATCATATCCCTTTCTTGACATGTTGAATTAAAGAAATGACTCCATTTTATGAAAATAATATTCTAAATTGGATAAATTTAATTTTTAAAGATAATCAACATTTATTCAAAAAATACAAATTATAATTTTACAACTGATTTAATGATGCATTCTAAAAATACTAATGGTCTCATAAACTATATTATAATCATAATACAAAAAATATTAATTTATACATCCATTTTATGATAAAAAATATTCTTTTAAATAATTATTTTAATTATAATGTTGTAATTGATCATTTATGTCTCATAAAAATACCTACACTAAATTTATCATTTTTGAAACATGTATTTATCTATTAAATGATATAAATAGACCATATATTCATTTATAAGGCACCAAAATATGAATTATACATTATAGGTGTATTTACTAATCTATTGGTCATATTAATATTTCCAAAGGCCACATTACTATTCCAATGGTTACGAAACTGTTAAAAAAGTAAACTTGTTAGAGAAATACTATACATTTAACCAATTTAAATTTTTTATATTATGTGCTAAAAATTATGTTTATTGTCTCAATAATAATTAATTAATGTGTAAAAATTTATATTTAAAACAATTTTTCCATTAACAGGTGGAAAAACTGCTCTTAGAAAAGAATATACATTTATGTGAAAATTAAATTTTTTTCTTATCTCATGCCTCAAAAAATATTTTTAATGAAGAAAAAAATGTATGATTTAATTTATAATATATAAATTTCATTAATATCATCCACAAATATTGATTAAAATGTAATTTCTGTTAATAAATTTGTTTTTATAAAAAAATATCATTTATGGTCAATTGGTTTTCATTTATAATTAATTGATAACTAATGAATTAATTTTATAAACATGTGTTCTGTATATTTTAATAATTTAATTAATCTAATTAAATAATATCATTCAAAAAATCTAAGAGAAAACTATAATATTTAAAAATAATATTTATTCATTTGTTAATATCATAACCTATCAAATATATTAATTTTAAAAAGAGCCATACCATAAAATAATGCGGTGTCACATTATACCCTCCTTCAATAAATTTAATCACATATATTTTTTGATTTCACTTTGAAAAACATATATTTATTCTTGAAAAATCATTTTTGGGAAAACCACATCAAATGTAATGTTAATAACACATCATCATAATAAAAGGGAATGTCATAAAAAATTAGACTTTTGAATATGATAATATTAATATGAAAACACAACATGGACATGGAAGAAAAATATAACTATCAAATACTAAATAAGAGTGCTAATTAAAATGGTCATTATAATGTTGACCCTAAAAAACTATATATATTTTAATCAGTTAAAATAAAATTGATTTCATAGTATGAAATGTAAATATATAATGTATTTGTTCCAAAAAAAATTATTATTTTAGTGGAATTCATTTAACTCCTAAACAAAGAACATAATGAAACAATATTACTTGTCAATTTTTGTTTTATTAAATTATCAATTTCCTCTATAAAACAATATTTTTCTCTAAATGATGAGTGTTTAAGATGAATATTTATGTCTTAAAAAATTTGAATCAACAACTACAAATCAAAAAATTCAAAAAATTATAACTATATAGTCTATATAAATTTACAACAAAAAAAAATTAGGATAAGAAAATATAATTCCCCAAAAACAATAAACCCTTATATGTCGATAAAAAACATTAATATCTAAAATTCACATGTATAAATCAATTTTGAACATAGATCATTTAGAAACATACTATCATTCAATGAAAATATTTTAGAGAATGAGCAATAAATAAGAAGGATTTCCTCATAATGTATTCACAATAGCGTTGATCACTCTTAATGTATTATACCAAAAATATATTTTTCTTTATCACATAATCTCCAAGGTATTTTAGTCATAAAAATAAATAACCATAATCTCTATTTCTCTCAAATAAATTTAATTGGACTCTGAAATATAATTAAAAGTTTATTCCACATAATATTCAATTTACCATTATCTTATAATATAGAAAAAATAGTGAATATATACTAAAATAATATTAATTTCCAAATCACTAAATAATTTTAAATTATTAAATTTATCTATTTGATAAATTTTTTTACCTAAAATCAAAACAAACATTATCAATTATTAATTTTAACTAAAAATACCCTGATAACTTGGACTTCACATAAGTTATTGGTAGGTTTTTCACACTTGACGCCCTTCAGTTGTGGGTTTAAACCTCATGACCTTTCCAGATGCGTTGGTTTTTCACCCATCTTGTCGATTATCATTTTTCTAAAACTATGTTAATATAACATAAAAATTAAATATAATTTTCATCCTTGAAATAAAGTTAATCACTATATTTTCTTTTTACTATTTTTTCCAAATAACCCCAATATGTAAATACTTGAACTATTTATTTCTACATAAGACCTTCCATGGACTATATATTTCCATATAGAAGAGAGTATTATGTCAGGTAATTCCATTATTTCCCACATTTTTGTAAATAGACTACAAATGGATTCTTTAGATTTCATTTATTTCCTTCCATCATACTCTTCATTTTTTTCTCATAAATTATTTTATATATATATATATATTTTCAAACAGATGAAGCATTTCTCTATTCCATTGAAACAATTCCATGGGGTTTTCCCATCTATATATATTGTGTTATAGAAATCCATAATTCATTTATCCATCATCTATACCACTAGAGATCTTAGTAAACTCCATATTTATCTTCATTGTTGCGTTCACGATTTGGTTAAAGTATATTTTGTAAAAATTATTTCGGGAAAACTGATTAGGCATGGATACAATATCATTCACTAAAATTAACGTCCTATTTGGTTGGTCATCACCACAATCTTGTCCATGGTGTTAAATTCTAACATGAATCCTTTGATTTCAATCCATTAAGTAAAACCTAAATGCATATTCTTCGTAACAGTAGTCATAGTGAGAGAAAATTATATTAATGTATATAATATCATGACCCCTTATATTAAATCTAAAATTACCATGTTTATTTATTTTCTTCATATAATCAAATAATTCACAATGTTTTATAATGAACAATTGAAAAATAATAAGTATATCCCCTGAGAGTTCAAACAATGGTGCAAAGTAAGTCTCTTTTCATGTACAAGGTTACTCTAAGAGAGGCATGTGCACCTTGTTGGAGTTGTTTCCCCTTGGTATATCTTTTATAATTCTAAATCCACTTGTAGTACCTATATTTATATATATTTATTAGGGAAAAAATAATATCTACCTTAATATAATTATAGGATGTTATTCTATTCTTATCCATAAAGATTGTCATAGGGTTTTTTTTTACCTATTTATTATTTTCAAAATATAGTTTCTAAAGATTCCATTAATCATGATATGATACAGACTATAAATACCCCAAAAAAGTATCCTATAGTTGGTACCTTAATTTACAACAATGGAATAAATAAAATACATGAATCTCAAAGAACCGATCAGTTTATTAGTTTTGGAAACTAAATTACATACATGGACTTTTTCTGACAACATTAAATTAAATACAATATTTCATAGCCATCTGAATCATCCATAATACCTAAATTATCCTTATAAGACATTCAATATATACATCTTCGCATTGAATGGGAAAATTAAACATAGTAAAGGGGTGAGTAAATATTCTTAGTAAGGGATTGCAATACTTATAATGTTATCCTAAAAATATACAATAATGAAAGTTGAATAACAGAATCACATGCCAATAGAACATAATTTTGAGCATAATATGGTTAGAAAAAAAGCTACATAAATAATTTCATATAAATAATAAAACAAAAAAAACATTATATAATATATTAGTAGAATAATCACACTATTAATTAATTATAAATTTTTTAATTATGGAATTTATGATAATATCAATCATAATCATAACATCAAGTAATTTTCCAAGAAGTGTACATTAATGGGTAATGCATCGTCCAAATCCCATTCTAGTTTTTCTAATGATACCTATGGATGCATCTATGAGATAAATTGAGTCTAACCGATGAGTACTAAGACCATTGAATTCCTAGTATATATAATAAAAAGATATACATAAATCAAAGTGTTCAATAGCACATAAAAATATTTTAATCATACTCATAGATGATAGTACTCTTATAAAATCATTGATAAATTCTTGTAGAAAAAAAAATTTAAAAAAATACAAAGTGTCCAATGCCACATTGATATATTTGAATCTTAATACATAAGAAGGAAAAAAACATTATATTAAACATAGAATATCATAAGAATAATTAATACTCGTGATTTAATATATCAAAGGGAATTACATACAACACGTTCAAGGAATTAGTGATATATAAGGAATATATCGTACAAAAGTATATATGAGAATAGAAAACCCTTTTTGTTTTGGGAATAATATTTATCTTAGATAATCTTGAGTATTTATCATAAAATAATATTTTAAACATGAATATCTCAAATAAATATTTAACTTAAAATTATATTTTGGGATTAAATGATTTCCAACTATAGTGAGAAAATGTAAAAAGTTTATTTAAGAGATATTAGAAATTAGCATATTGAGTGGAGTTTAAGGGAAAATATTAAAGTGTATTCAAATCTGAAAAATTCATAATATATTTCATAACAAGATATATGAAATAATATATATTTTTTATTAAAATTTTAATTTTATAAAAATATTGGTGGCTTGAAAAAATATTATGATCTGTACTTGAAAAGGTTGATGAAATTGGAATTTTCCCTTAAATTGTGGTTTTTTCCAAGGTTAATTTAAAATGAAACCTTATAATAATTTCTATCCAATAATAGAAAGATAAAATGATCTATATATATTCTATTGGAACATATAAAAATAATTTATAATTACTGTGTAAAAATAATAAATAACATCATTTGTTGTAAAGGGAGAGCTAGTGTAACCCGAAAAAAAGGTTGTTTTGTAAGTAAACCTTACCTCTTTATAAACATTCAAACCATATGCCCCATAAAATTAATGATCATATAATAAGACAATTATTATAATGAAAAAATAGGTGTATCATTTGATTCATCAATGGGGATTGTACATACCCCGCACAAAATAAGTAGTGGTGAATATGGAATATCACATGGAAATAAAAATGAGATTATAAAACCTTAACCTTATGTCTACAAATGTTCTACACTTGTTCCTAATATCCTATGTAATAAATTTAAACCCATCACATAATTTATTCATAAATATTTATATATTTTTTTGTATAATTTGATTATATTCATTTAAGGAATTTTTTATGTGTTTTAGTATTCAATTTTTTCATTCACAAGTGTTCGTTACCTTGGTTTTAATGATTGGTTCAATTGTATACATTTATGAAAGATCATGTGAAAGGGGAAAAAATATCCAAAATAAAATTTATATTTAATTAATGAAAATAAAAAATTTTAAGTGTTTATATATATATTTCTTTTGGGGGTGAGGATGAATCATTAGATAAGATGTTAGTGATAATCATTTAGATTATTTTGGTTGTTTTTTTCGATCGTCACAAACTTATTTTTTTATTGGGTAACATTGTATGTATATATATATTGTCACAATTACAATAAATAAAAATTAATATTTATAATAAAATATTTATTAATCATAATAGTGGTTTTATAACTAGCCGTGAAGGTGGTGATGGAAAATGAAGTGTAATCCACCATGATGGTGGAAAATCATCACATCACGGACAATGTCTTCATTTTTTAAATAAAAGGGAGTGAAGAAGGGGTTTGATGATGGACATTCCATTTCTATAGTAAATTTATATTATATATATGATATTTTATTCATAATTATTTTTTGATACAATATTTATGGATTTAATAAGAAAAAAAATTTAAAATAAATTAAAATATAATGAAAAAGGATTTACCTCTGCAATTCTTCTCCTTGTGAACATCCTTAAGGGACTTGGAAATTGTATTTTTCTGAGACCAAAAATACTATAAACCGAGGGATAGGTTTGGGAGATTAAATTTGTATAATATAAAAAGGATTGATGCCTTTCTATGTCTGATCATACGGGTTGGTGATAGGTGGTAATTATAGTGGAGGAGATTAGTGTTTTGAGAGTATTTTATTCATTTGTAAATTATTTTGGAGAAATACTATGATCATTTTGATAACTATCACAAATAATATTAAAATAATTTAGGATTGTTCTAGAATTTTATTATTACATCAATGATAACTAAATAAATAATTTATTTAACCTATATTTTATATATATTATAAATTTTTTTTTCATTCACTATTGACAAAAAATTAAACAATTTTAAAAATATTTCAAAAAACCGAATAATTATTTACATGTATCAATAAAAAAATTATTCAATTTTATTTAAATAAGTTTCCAAATATCATTAATTAATTATTTAAATAAATTCACCATTAACACAAAAATACATATTTTAATTTTATAACTGATTTAATGAAAATTTCAAAAATTAAATAATGTCTCTTAAAACAATCTTAAAATCATAATCAACAAAATATTAATTTATGAATCAATTTTATAATAATAAATATAATTTTAATTATTATTTTAATTATTAAATTTTATATGAATATTTAAATTATATAAAAATACCAACACATAATTTATCATTTGTAAAACATTTATTTACCAATTCTGTGATATAAAATGATAATATTTTCATTTATAATTTACCAAATTTTTATTTATAATTTCATAGGTGAATTTACTATTATATTCTTTATATTTTTGTTCCTAATTATCACAATACTATTGTAATGACCGTATTACCATTCATCAAAAAACTTATCCAAAAAATAAAAAATATTTAACCAAATTAAATTTTCATATTACAATTTCTAAAAAATTATATTTTTCGAGCATAATTTAAAAAACTATCAAAACATATATATGTAAATCATGTTCTCTATCAAAATGAAAAAAATGTTTCTAAAAATATATCCTTTTATGTGTAAAATTTGATTTATTCTTATCTTACACCTCTAAAAATCTTTTAGAAGAATGTAAAAATATTTTATTAAATATATAATTTATATATTTCATTATGATATATGAAAAACTTGGATTACAATTTCACTTGTGGGAAAATATGTTTTTATAAAAATATATCCTTTATGTTCATTTAGTTTTTTCATATTTAATTAATTCGTAAGAAATGTATCTATTTATTACCATGTTTAATTAATATTTTTATAATTTGCATAATCTAATTCGGTCCCTATATTCCCAAAATTATAGGAGAAAATTATAATCATTTAATAATAATATATTAATCATTTGTTTGGATCATAATCAATAGAATATGTTAATTTTAAAATGATTCATAACATAAAATCTTGGGGATTTACATTCTCCCCTCCTAAAATAAATTGTTTCCTCACAATTATCAATTTGACAATGAAAAAGAGAGGTTGATTCTATGAAATTTCGCTATAGAAAACCCACATCAAAAATTGGGTCAATAAGACATCCTCTTAATGAGTAGGAAACATGAATGAAAATGTCATAACAAAATTTGGATTTTGAAGAGAATGACATTGGTTTGAAGTGAAAACATGGACATAGAAGAAAATTCTAACAATTAATTTCAAATTTATTTTTTTAAGAAACATGTTCATTATAAAGGTAACCATCACAACACCATAAATTGTATGCCCATTTTAAAGTCCCCAAATTACAAATAAAAAATCTAAATTGATAATGTTTTTGTTCCAAAATTATTTTCGAAAAGTTAAGAAATTAATTTTATTCCAATACTAAGAACATAAGTAAAGCATCCTACATTCCAATTATAGTTTTATTATTTAATAAATTTACAACAAAACATCATAATTTTCTCCACAAAGATATTATATAAGCTGAATTTTTCATTCCTAAAATTTTTGAATCAACTCTTTAATGTTATAAAATCCACAAAACTATGAATGTATATTCCTCTTATATTTACAAAAAATGTAAAATTTTTATGATTGGATAAGTTAATTTTCTAAAGATAATACACCTATATATGATGAAAAACAACCTTAATCCCCAAAATTTAAATTTAAAACTCGATGTTCAACATATCTATTTCAGAAATTTATTGTCACTAAATGAAAATATTATAAATTTTGACCCCAAAATCAGTAGGATTTGTTCATATAGTCTTCCTATAAACATCAATCGCTCTTAATGTCTTATACCATAAATTTAATTACCCTTATCACGTAATCTCTATGATATTTCAGAAATTTACATAAATACCATGAATAACCATAATTAAAAAATAATATCAAATTTTTTTTCCAAACTATAATTAAATTTATATTCTTCAAAATAGTTTATTTACCATAATCAGATTGAATTCGCCAAAAAGAAAAATTCATCCGAATAAACATTAATTACATAATCACTAAATCATTTTCTAATTTCAAAGTTATGTATTAATTAAAAATTTCTATAAAATCAAAATAACATTTATCAATTATATATTTTTACAAAAAATGTCTTGAAAAATGTTGCTTCACATAGTCTATTGGTAGGTGTGAGACTCTTAACGCCCTTTGGTTGTGGTTTCCAACCTCATGGCCTTGTCAGATGTGATATGTTCTCTCTTCTTATAGGTTTTCCTTTTTTTTAAAAGTATGTTAAAATTATAAAAACTTATTCATTACAAAAATAAAAATTATATCAATATTAAATAATACTCATTAAAAAAATAACTAATCAACACCATGATTATATAGTTTTAATGTCTTTATAAATTTGGATACATAAACAGATGGTTTAAAAGATATATGCATAGTCTCATTCCTATTCCTTCATAACTGTACCCATTTTTACCATATCTAACATAATACCCTTATTCATAACATGAATATGAGAATGCTACGAAAGGATGAGAATATATAATCAATAAGTGTAAATAATAAAGATATTAGTCATAACATAATCATAAGATATAAGAATATGAAATTTGAAAAATGTATCTTGCCAATAAAATATAATGATATAATTCCATGAGATAAAACATAAATGCTCCAAAAAATTCAAAAAATATATTCCCAAAATTTATAATATAAGAAATGGAGTTTTTTCCATACACATAAGAATATAAAATTCTTTCATATTAGTCAAGGCTCATTTTCAATACCATCATATTAGACAATTTCAATTAATAACCCAAGATCATTCCTTGTCCCATCCCTTTATTACGAAATCGGTTATACATCTTGTACCATCCCAGCATTATTGAACCCATAACATTTCCCATTCAATATATATCTCTCTCATGGGATATAAATCATTACCCAATGTGTTGGAGGGATATATATGTCCCACCCATCTCCTAATGAAATCATTCTTAACTTTTCCATAAAAACCTAAATCCTTCATCATAGAAAAACTCAAGGAATACAATGTGTTTCTTGAACATCATTCCATCATTACATTATACTTGTCAAAAAATGGATTTTATAAATATAATTTTATAATAAACACAATCAGACCATAGGTACAATTGGAATAGTATGCTTGAAATATATGTATATCAAATATTTCCATCATATATGGAAATAATTTTAATATAATAGTTGAAACTAATTCTTGAAGAACATATGCTTTATTCCTTGAAAAAAATTATTTTTCTAAAAATTACACAAAAATATAAAAAAATTAATTTAATTAAAAATAAAATTGAAATAATTTAAATTAATCTTCATGGAAATAATCTGTTATGAAATTTTGAAAATATATCCATTATTTATAAGTCAAAAGAACCATTCTTCTTGTTTTTTTCAAATAAGGCAAAAATTACCTTGTGTCGAGAACAAACATAGATTCTATATATAAAATTAATTAAATATTCACCAATGGGTAATATTTACTTAAGAAAAATTAGAATAATGCAAATAACATTTTGGAAAACATATTTTGGAAACATAGGCAAGGATGATAAAAATATCCTAGAAAATTATTACATGTAAACAATCTCAGATAATAATGCTTCATTTTCTTGTGGAAGTTTTGTCAAATAATATTTAGTTATCCTTCATAGGTTATAGTTATGTCGGTCTTAAAATTATATTTATACAATATATATTATATTTATTATCTTTATACATTTATAAAATTGCGACTTTATGTCTGTTTTTTATAATTAATCACATCGCATCATGGAGATTGTAAGTTGTACCTATGCGCGATCAACCATATCAATCTCAAAATTGTGAAAATGTATGGAATTTGATGGTATATTTTCTCAGAATAAATATCATGTTATAATATTCATATATAGTTGTTATTTCCATAGTTATACCCATCCACGTTCGATGGTGGTGAAAACATATTACATCACGGTGTGGAGATGGTAAGATGTATGTACAAATGTGTAGTGATTTATTTATTAGTAGGACAGATACAAGGTGAAACATGGATGTTCCTTAATAAGAATAATAAAATATCATTATATAAGTTATAATGGAAAAATTAATTTGTAATAGAAACAACTCATGAAGAGTATGTTAAAGAATAAATAAGTTTAAAATAATAGGTTGAAGAGATTACCACTTCTTCAAAAATCTCCATCTAGTTCTGCTCTTACATAAATAGAGTTGGTATTTGGTGAAAACTATACCCTCTTGAATGTGAATAAGGATGTTTATAATTGAAATGGGAAGGGAATGGCCGAGCAGGAAGGCTCAAAGTGATGTTTAGAAGAGAAGGAGGATGTTCTTTATTATAATTGATGTGATGGGAACTTTTGGAATCTCCAAAAAAATTAATTTATAATAGAATAATACCACATACAAAAACATAACAAAATATATATTTTATAAGATGATATAATATTAGTCTTTTTTCTTATCAGAAAATAAATTTTAGACAATTTTTTTATTAATTTAAACATTATTGGTCAAATTGACCCTTAGTTATATTATTTCAATTTTCTCTAAGGTAAAAAAATTATTGCACATTAAAAGACTGAAATAATTAATTTTTTATGTCATTTAGACAATAAATGGAAATTTTAGTACATTTTAAACCATTGAATAATTATTATATTTTTATGTAAAATAATTATGAATTTTAAATAATTTAATAGAACATTAATTTGATAAAAATTCATTACTTTCATTTTTGGAACTATTCAGTTCATTGATTTCTAAACACAATAATATAACAAGTTAACTTGAAACTGAATATATTATTATTATAATAAGAATAAAAATTAATATATAAAATTCATTTTGTATTTTAACTATCCCAAATTATATTTTATTTAATATTTTTAATATCATTGATTTGTTAGATCCATTATTAAAATAAATCTTGCATCGGTTTTGTGTAATAATTTAACATAAAAATTTATTAAATTGTCTTAAATTGAAATAATATGATGAATATAAATTATATATATTTTAGAATAATAATTATAGTTTAATATACTAGTTATAAAATCCTAAATTAAAAATTTTATATTTACTAAGACATTAAGTGAAAACTTTATCATCACTTTAAATAAAGTATTTTTAGTGTTATGATATTTTCTATACAGGTTGAAAATTGGCAATTACTAGACCCATGGATTATTATGGTAGAGATATACACGAAAAATAATATTTTGTCATGTTTTTATTCTTTTAATGGTTGTTATCATTTTAATAAAAAAACTTATTTAACGTATTTTCGTCTATTAAATTATTTCTACATAATAAATGTATGATTTTATATGATAATAGTTTATTTACAAAAAATTATAAGTAAATTAACACAATAATTAAAATAATATGATATTTCAAATCAGAATTTATAGTGAAATTTACATTTTGTAAAAATTTATATTAAAATGATGTATTTATTGTAATCTAAGAAAGACATATTTAATATTTCATTAATTAAAATAAATTAAATTCCCAAATCAAATTCAAGTGGCTTCCAATGTATTGATTTTCCACCCATTTATGATTTATATTGAGGAACACTTATACAATGATATTAGTATACATTTTTGGGTAATATTAGTTTTATGATAAATTATTGATTTACCCTTTTTCTGTATTAATATAAATTACCATAGTTATAATTCAATGTGACCAAAAAACAAAATAATAAAATTTAAATAATTTGGACCTAATGATTCCAAATATGGAATACATTTATTAAATTATATAACATATATGTTTCAACAATTAATTTAAAATCTATCTTATTTTTGGAATGAGAAAACAATTTTTATATGATAAAAAATTATAAAATGTAGAAATGTTTTTACATCTAAATTCAATGTAAATTTACTGAAATTGAAATATATTATATTAAATGATAATAATATATTATATTTATACATTAAATGCATTCAAAAATATAATTTATTCTTATAAATTATTTCTGGGAAAAATATGATTCCAATTAATATTTTGTATATTTTTTTCCATCAAAATGACAAAGTTATCATAAAAATATCAATAATTCATAAAAAGTGATTTTATATATCTTTATAACAAGGACGAAGTTTATGTTATCATATAAAAATTATTAATGTGTGAAAATTTTATTTCCAATTTGGTTCCCCATTAAAAGGTAGTAAAATTTACTTTTAAACGTCTATGTTTTGAAACATAAAATTGAATGTAATCATATCTTATGACTAAAATATGTATTATATGAATATGAAAAATATTTTATTAAACATATAACATATATATTTCGTTAATTTTATTTAATAATTGTAATTTACAAGACATATTAATACAAAACCAAAAACATTTAACTTATATTTAATTGGTTTATATTTTTCATAGATATTTTCTTGTCGAATAACTTTATATATGTTTTCAAAATGTAATATTATTTATTCCGGCTAACATAAAAAATAAGTTATAAGGGTCATTTTATTCTAATGGAATCATAATGTTCATTTAAACTCATAATTGTGTATAATGAATGTTGTTGAAGAATTTTAATTATGAAAATAAAATGTTTCAACAAAACATCAGGGTGTTACGTTCTTCCCCCCTTAAACTAATATTTTACCTCTAAATTCCAAAAATTTATATAAATAAATAGGATACCTCTACCTCATTCCACTGACAAGTTCCCATGTAGCTTCCTTAAATTGGTGGTCCCATGATAAAACATGAACCAAATGAGTTTTTTTGTGTCGTGGAATTTTTCTCTATGATCTAGAATCTCTATCAGTTGATCTTCATAACAAACATATTACTCTCGTGGTACGACATCCGACTTTAGTATATGTGAAGGATCATGTTTGTACATTATCAGGATAAATACATAGTCCCCATCGTGAAATTGATATAGATTAGAAGGAAGTTCCAATCTATAATCTACCTTCCCATCATGATCAAGAAGTTCAAAACAACCAATATGCATATGGCTCAGCATTCCCTTATTTCTGAATCACATTACGCCCTTCTAAGGAGATATTCAGTGAAACACTTTTTCACCCACTTCAAACCCTTGGTCTTTTCATCGGGTTTCAACATAATGTTTTTGATGAATCTAAGATGAACATAAGTGTTGTTGAATATATTTGATCTTCTATTCCATTTTCTTCACAACATCAAGTCATAATGGAGTTATTTTCCGAAATTCAACGCATCTAGTTTTAGTTTTCCACTTATTTCCATATAGGGATTTATATGGAATGACATAAATACTAGAGTGAAATATATTTTTATAATAATATTCAACCTCATTTAGTTTTTATCCCATCCACATTTGAAATCCATAGAGAAATCTCTGAACATGTATTCTAGATTCTTAATAGTACTCCCAGAATAACAAACTCTTTGAGGATTATAAAAAGTAATGAATCTTAACTATGTATCCATATCCATCTAAAATCATCACCATAACATTGAGGTATTCCTTGGGCCCTCATCATATATAATGGAAAGTGGTACTCCATACAGTATTACCACTTCTTTACATATATACTTGCATGCCAATCAAGAGATAAATCCTAACTAAGAGAAATAAATAGTTGTTACTTCATAAGGATTTAAAATATAACCCATATAGAATTATGGCTTTTATAAGTTTTTGGAATTCCAATGAAAAAGTCCATCATCATGATTTGAATATTCAATTGTTTTATAAGTAATAGTTTAAGCATAGACATATCCATATATCTATCATTCTTTAACTCCAAGATAGACCAACAACCAAGTGACATATTCAACAACAACTATTTTCATGCCATCCCACTAGAAATACTCATTCATGTCCATATACATCTTCTTTATTCTAGTATGAATAGAGAAAGAGGTATTATGATCCTCATCCAACATCTCTTCCTTTAATCCTGTCCTAGTATGAATATAGAATTGTTCCCTGAACCTTAATATTCAATAACAATCACCGTTGAATTCCGGAATATTTCTCACTGTCTTTTGTAGCTCTACATCTTCCTTTTGTTCCTCTATAATCATTACTTGGATTGATGGTATAAAATTCATTTGAGAAGATAATATTTACCACTTACATTAAAAGTTCATGATCCATCCATAAAAAATACCTAAAATGGTTTTTTTATAATCGGCTTGGATAGGCTAGCATTGGCCTTTTTACACAAAAAATATTCCAACATGTTCTCCATTCTTGGGTGGTAATGTGTATAGAATTCTAAATCTATAATCAACTAAAACAAACTTCTTTGGAGCCTATCATGCTTTTTATGTGAAATTATTCTTCAAACCATTATGATCAGTATTAATATCACACCTCTTACTATAAAGATAAAAACTCCATATCCATAAAGTGATGATTATCGCAAATAACTCCCAATAATGAGATGGGTAATTTTTCTCATTGACATTCAATTGTCATGTGGTATAAGAAATCACATAATCATTTTTCATGATTACTTATTCCAAACAATTCTTGTATGCATCATTGTGGATCACAATCATTTCTCCACTAAAACTCAGCGTGAGTATAGGTGAACCAAATAACCAAGATTTTAGATCATTGAAATTCTTATCACATTCCTCCATCCATATGAACTAAATTCCATTCCGTTTAAACTTAGTGAGTTTATTATATTCTCATCAAAAAACAATCATAAAATTTCGTTAATATCTAGGAACATAAATATATTCACACATCTAATTTACCTTTTTTCCTCTAGGACAACGTTCAATATATTCCCTTTTTCTTGATCCATATATATCCCCTCCCTTTATATTATATGACACAAAAATAAATCCTTCTCATGCCACAATTCAGACTATTTAAAATTTTCATAAATCGTCTCCTTTTTTAGGGTATTCATTACTATTATGAAGTAATCATCATGATGTTCAATTATCATCAAATATGCAAGAATATCATCGATAATTAATACCAAAAACTGATCATGATTCCCTCTAAAGACACTATTCATTAGAAACATGAAGATTATAGGCGAATTTGTAAGACCAAAAGGAGTCAATATAAATTCGTAGTGACCATACATTGTACAGAATTACATCTTTGGTATATCCTCTTTCCTGAAACTTAATTGATGATATAGTGAACTAAGATCAATTTTTTATAAGTATTTACCTCCGCATAGTTGGATGAATATGTAACCATTAAAAGGAATAAGATATTCATCCTTCATAATGTTATTGTTACGTTTCCAATAATCAATTCAGAGTCTCATTGATCAATATATTTTCTAAAAAATATGAATAGGTTCACCCCAAGGTGAATAACTACGGATTATGAATCCCTTTACTATATTTAGATAGAGCTTCTTATTCAATTCATGCAACTCAATTAGGGACATTATTTATGGTTCATTGTATATATTAATATTACTTAATATTATGTTTAATTAAAATACAACATAATATCAGAATGGAAAAAATATAAAATATTCGATAAATACATCAACAAACTATAGTACAGTAGGAGAATTCATAATGATTAATTTATTCACAAACATTTGATATAGATAACATTAATTTATAAGAACAAAGACACACAATATGGTAGGAATTTCTATTGTATGGTCTTATTCATCCTTGCATCGATTGTAGACCATAGATTGATCTGGAATATGAAATGTTTTTTTTCATCCATGGAAATATATATATGATCCATAGAGATAAATATAATCTATACCAATAAAAATCTAAAATTTTTATGAAATAAATTATTGGGTGGATCCAAAATCGAATAAAACATTTTATACTTTATATATTATGTTATGGGTATCTTTTATCACTTCATTATCGTACTCCACATCACCGAATGTTAGGGAATGTGAATTGACTTTATATTTGGCCATAACAATTTGATATCATTGATCTTCATTTATACCCCTTAAATTAGGCTACTAGTTAGAATAATTCCACAATTCCTTGCACTTGTTGCATTGTTGTTTGGGAGGGTTATTCTGTGTATCTTTTTCACTACATACATCATTAGATATTTTTATTCCATCACATCGGCATTCAACTACCCTATGACCTTCTCTCCCAAAGGTAAAACATTCTGTTGTCCAGTTAATAATGTCTCCTCAACGTCTCATTCCACACATTGATAATAAGGAAAAAACCATCTTCCATTCAGTGTAGTCCTTATGTTTTCATTTAAATTCTATTTGTTCCTTTCATTTCAAACCTATATGACTGATGGGTTACTCCAATATTAATCTCAAATATGAGAGCACGCCGAAGGATTTCCACATAGCTATTAAAGACCCTAATGGATAATGACTTTTAGAGACTTGGTTTTATGTCACTAGTGTATTGATTAATGTTACTCTCATGTTGGATAATAAAATCCAGAAGCATAACTTGAATGTCTTTTCAAATTTTATTCATAAGTACCAATAGATTCATTGACCATTTAATTAATCTCTAAGAACTCATTCCCCAATTTTTTTATGAAGAATATTGGTAATTTACTTATTAGAAAATAAATCCCTAAACTCTTCCCATCCCATAGAGTTAATTTCAACTCTTTTCTTCATATTATTGATAAGACTCCACTATTGATCAGTTTAACCTTCCAAATAATATGATTTCATGATGAATTTATCATGATCTAAATATTGGATAATTAAAAATATATTTTATTTGGTACTATTGAATTGTTCATCTATTAGTAGACATGAAGACCCACTAAAGGAAAATTAAAGATGCCTAATGAAACACTCAATGTATTTTTCATCCATCGTTTTTTCATTTGGAAGCCCAAAATAATGAATTTCTTGAGAAGCATGTGTGAGAATAGTGAGGTAATTTTACATTCCATGTCCCATAACATTTCGTTTCTCATGAGGAAAGTCATTGTATTTCTCATCCCATTTAGTATTAACTAAGTTCCTTCATGTTCAAGCTATTGAAAAGAACCCAGAATCATTATGTGAACTGCAATAATCATAATGGGAAAACCACATGATCATGAATAAAATATCAATTTTGGACACATTGGGTTTTATCATAGGCTATTCATGATCATTTATAAAATACTAGGATTGTAGACTATAGAAAAACATATCCTTTAATTTCTTACTATGGTTTTCTCATCATATTTTCCCAGGGCTAACTATACCTTTTCTCGGATACCAATAATAAAAGACCATAATTTATATATAAAAATATTACATAAAAACTGAATAATAATAATTAACAAACATAAAAAATCTATGTCAAGAATTTTCAGGTTTGGTGTCTTTATAAATTCGGAAACATAAAAAAATGTTGCATAAGACATATACATTATATCCCACCTATTACTTGAAAACTAGACCCCTTTTGACATATATTACTCAATACACTTCATCATGACATGGATAAAATAAGCTTATGAAATGGTGAGCTTAGATGCTCATTAAGGGAAAACATGTAAGATAAAAATCATATAAAAATAATTAGACATAAGAACAAAACATTTGAAGACATATTTATTCATATGAAAGATTGTGATATCATGTCATGGGATAAATCCAAAATGTTTATAATGAATCAACAAATATATTCACAAAAGTAACAACATAACATTTGAAATTTTTGGAATACACATATTCATAGAAAATAATATCTTATTAGTCATGGATCATTGACAAGACCATCATAGTGGAAAACATCAATTATTTAACTAAGTTCACCCTGCCTTTTAGCCCTATATTACTAAACCATTTTTATATCTCATTCATGACCTGAAATACTAAACTGAGATCATTTGTTGTTCCAAATATGACTATATCATGAGATATAAATAATTAAACATTTAATTTTAATGAGATATATTTCTAAATTGTAGTTTAATAATATCATAATTACATCTTCCATAAAAACATAAATCATTCATCACAGTATAACCAATGGAATAAAATGGGTTTCTTCAACATCATTCCCTCATTAGATAATATATTTAAAAATTGGATTCCCTAAATAAAACACCATTATAAACACAATAAACAGAGTTGAATAATATGGATAGTATACCTGAATCATTACCCTATTAAATAATTTTGTCTCATATAGAAATAATTTTTATAGAACACCATAAATTAATTCTTGAGGAAAATATCCTTTATTGTACAAAAAATATTTTATTTTCACGAAATTCCCCAAAAATCTAAATGAAAATAATTTAATTAATAAAATGAAATATTATAATGAAATATTCATATAAATAAGGAATTACGAAAATTTAAATATTTTTTCATGTTATATAAGATAAAAAACATCTTCTTTTTCATTTGTTGAATAACTAAAAATGTACCTTATATTAAAAATAAATAATGATTCCTTTCATGCCATTTAATAAAAATTTCATAATGGAAAAATTTTATGATAAAAAATTGTATAAGAACAAATATAATAATTTATAATAATATTTAGGAAACATGGACGTGGATGATAAATATACCCCATTAAATAATTATTTATAAATAATCATGGAATGAAACGAGATTATTAAATTATCTGAAGTGCCCAGATCAGTGTGAATCACTGAGAGGGGGAGGGGGTGAATCAGTGATCCCTTAAAACTTTTTACTAATTGATTCTTATCAATTAAACCTCTATGGCTGGTTAAAGCCTCGATCTACTCTTCTTGTATCTCTCAACCTTTCCCGGATAATGCAGTAATGAAAAGGCACAGGACACAAGGATTTACAAGGTTCGGCATCAAAGGCCTACATCCTTGCCATGCTCTCTCAGCATGGATTCTCCCATTATAACTTGTTAGAATTACAATGGTCGATACAGCTTCCCACCGTATCTCTCCTGAGTCCCACAGGAGGGTCTTTATACTACGTCCCACAGTGTTACCAGAGTCCCACTGGCCTGCTCCAGAATCCCACTGAAGACTTCTTCTCCCTGAGTCCCACAGGGTCTTCTCTTGGCTCCTCGAGTCGCACGAGTAGCTCTTCTTCAATTTAAGGTCTTCAAGTATCTTCAGCAGTCTGGGATAAAGACTGCTGGCCTTGCTCTGTACTTCTGATCACTTGTGATGATCAGGGTCTTCTCAATCTACTGAAAACTCAGACAACCAATCTCTTTATCTTCAGTCTGGCTCAGTCTCACAACTGGTCTTGGACAACTCAAATGCACACCACTGATTTAGCACTGTTCACGTGTGCACGTGCATGCATGCATGCATGCACTCCCCTGTCCTTCTCTTGGTGCAATAAACCCACAAAGGGTATAGTCAATTTTAAGCACACACCTTCACTGAACTTCACACACTTTATCCAATTTTTTTACACACTTAGAGTGTGTTCTACTTTTGTGTGGGTCACCCCTTCTTCTTCTTCTAATGCGTATACACTTTTAGTGCACACACCTAGGTTCGGCCACTTCTTTAATTTGCACACAATTGTTTCACTTTAGCACACACATGAGTTGGCCTCCTCCTCTTCTTGTTGCACACACACACTTTAGTGTTCTTTTAGTTTGTTCTTCAAGGTATGCACACACAAGGTCACAACCCTCGGCCTCTTCAAATGCACACACTTAAATTCTTACACACACACAAAGTGTGGTCTTCCACTTCACTTGGCACACACCACTTGATGTTGTTCTTTGTGCACACACATGGCCTCGGGTTCTTCTTCTCCACTTGGCACACACTTGGCCCGTAGGTGATCTTGTCCACTTTTCACACACACAAATAGTGTGGTCTTCCTCCTTATGCACACACTAGGGCCATGGCCTTCTCTTGTTCTTTTTGCACACAAAACTTCTTCACTTTGGCACACACTTTGAGCTTGGCCTTCACACTTCTTGTTGCACACCCTTAAATGGCCGTAGGGTGTTCCTCTTCAATTTGCACACACACACACTCAAATGAGGTGTGGTCTTCAATTCACCCACACAAGGCTACGGCCTATTCAATTCTAACACACACACAAAGTGTGGTCTTCCCTTGGTGCACACAAGGCACTAAGGCCTTGGCCTTCTATTCTTTTGCACACACACAAATGTGGTGGCCTTCCTCCTTATGCACACACACGGCCACGGCCTTCCTTCTCACTTTGCACACACAAGGCATGCAAGCCTCGAGTCCCCTTCTTGTTTAGCACAAGGCAATGCCTTGGCCTTCCACTGCCTTTGCACACACTGCCCGAACTCCACCTTCAAAATAGTCGTGCAAGTGGTGCGGCCTTCTACTCACTTAAAACACCACGTTGGGTGTGGGTGTCACTGGCCGCGCAAGTGCACAAGGGGCACAGGGCAGCACACCTCACTGCCTTCTTCAAAAGCACAAGCACAAGGTGCAAGGGCCACTGCTGCGCAAACACCTCCTGCCACGCAAGTCCGCGGACAGAGAGGGATGCAACCTCAGGCGCGCAAGAATGCGGCCTCGGGTTCTTCCTGTCGCGCAAGGGAGTAGGCGCGCAGGGAACTCCTCCTCCTCCTTCACCTCTTTCGCGCAAGAGATGCGCGAAAGGAACCTCACGAAGCAAGAGTTGCTCCGGGATTCACTGCCGCGCAGGGGGAGCGCAAAGCTTCGACTTCGCGAGGCAGAGCACTCGCGGGTCTTCCATGTTTTTCAGCAGCGTTTCGGCAAGCAAAATGAGAGCACGGGCTCTCCTTATATAGGCTATGAGAGCCTCATCCATCCGCGTGAGATATTTTTAATCTCCCGAAGATTTCAGGATTTCAAGATTTCCTTAAATCTTGTTTTCTTTCTGTTTCCACGCGGGTTCACTTCCATTTTCTTTCCTCCTCGTGCATGCGATTTAGAACGCATGCACGACCTCCTTTTTGGCCATCCCATGCAAAACATGAATACCCTGATGCCTCGGCAACTCCGTTTGCCTCGGCCTCATTCGAAATTCTCCATACATTGCATGCACACCATTTTTTATGCATGGCCGTGTTCGGTGTGGAGAGACGAGCTCAATGGAGCCTTCGGCTTCGAGAGAGATGGCCGGAATCTCAAAAACATCACTCGGGAGGCGCCTGGTTTGAAGGAGGCTGCGGGTGGCTTCGGGTGGCCTTCGGCTGAGCTCGAGGAAGGAGACGAGCTCTCGGCCGTCGGATGCGGTGATCAAAAAAGGCTTCGACGGCTTGGATCAGATCGGGGGCGCGGCGGATTAGATGAGCGGTCCAGATCGAGCGCGCGATGAATCGTGCGGCTGGGATTCGTTCCCGGTGAAAATCCCGCGTCCCACATCGAAACGGCGAGAGGAATTGCCGCGGTTTATTACCCTGGCGCTGCCGCAACCCGCCAGTTGAATCCTCTCCCTCCACGGTGCCGCCCCGCACCGTGTTCTCCCTGCGGGCGCGCTCTGCGCCCACTCTTGCTCCAGCGGGCGCGCTTGTAGCGCCCACCATGCTCCTCCGGTGCGCGGATTTCACCACCGCGTGCCCTCGGGGGCTTACACACGGCCCCCTATCGCGCTCCTCCAGGCGTGCCCCAGCGCCTCTGTGGTGTTTGCGGGTGCGCCCCTGCCGCCCTGAGCTCGCCCCACGGGTTCCCCCTTGGGCGTGGCGCCTTAGGCCCACATGAGCCTTGGGGTTGAACCCACAAGGTGCTCACGGGCTGGCCATATTTTTTGGCAAAGTATAGAATAAGACTTTGTCAAAAACAAAGTCCTCCATGAGTATAAGCCAAATGCCAAGCCACTCCGAGCCTTCTTCCTCTCTTCTTCTTCATTTGAAATTCCTCCATTACTCTTAAACATTTAATCTTCACTTAGGAGTGAAATTCCTGAAGGGTCTTCCTTCAACCGAGCTCTTGAATCAACATGAATTCTCCAATGTGCTTCATTGATCTAATCAGAGATCATATTGGAACTTCTTCAAATTCACATGCACTAAGTGTTAGTGCATGGATTTCATTAAACCACTTCATCCACTTAGAAGTAGTGAATGGATCATCTTGTTTCTTCAACTCCTCATGCATTGTCACTACAATGCATGGTCTTCTAACTTTGTTGTGACTTTGTATCCAGTTGATACAAGTTCTTGGAACTTTAAGAACAGCTCAACAATCGTCAGATGTTATAGAGAATGTTTCAACCACAATTTCCAATACCACTTAGTGAATCTCCTAAGTGACATGCATCTTAGTACCATGGTCATTCTCCTTCACCACCATCACCATCACATCCTTTGACATTCACATCTTGACTCCTTGACATCCATTCATTCCAAGAAAACTTCATGCCTCATTGACAACAAATGCAACACAATGCACTTCAATCTCCCCCTTTGTATTTGTTGTCAATACACCATTTCAGCACATATGAATGGGTCAATATGTGTGCCAATATTTTCTCCCCCTTATTGGCAATCAAATGCAAAGGTGTGGTGTGGTTCACTTTCAAAAATCTCTTCCTCCCTTATAAAAGCATCTTCTTGAAAAACACTAGGAGAGGGATGATGTCACATGTTCTCTTTAGCAAAGAACCTTTAGTAAATCAGCTCTAAGTCTACTTGGGCTAACCCGGTGTAGAAAACAAGAGTGATATGACCAAGGAATTCAAAGCTGTCCAAAATTCACTGTACATGTGAGATCATGCTTAGGGGTTTGAAATTTTTCAGATATAACAATAAATTTGCTAAATCCTGCACAACATCACAAAACTCATTAGAAAGTTCAAGTGCAAAGATAAAGCTCCCCCTTTCATCCATTTGACTTCAATCAATACTCCCCCTTAATTGTCATGATGAATACAATTAAGAAACAAGGGATGAAAGTATGATTGGAATACCTTCACTTTTCTCAAGATGGTATTAATCTTAGAATCCCATCTTCTTCAGATTGGCTCCCCCTCAAGGGGTGCACTCCATTCTGTCCAAACCATCCTCCAGCTGAGAATGATCATCATCTTCAATTCCCTGCAATGTTAGCACATGTATATACCAAGAGTATAAGGGAATAAGATGGAACCTCCTTGGTTCATCAATGTGAACAACAAGGTTGAGAAGATTCTCTCAACCGAGATGTCCCATTTTCACCAGTCTTCACACTTGCACATTTGATCTTCATTGATGATTGTGCTGGTGTGGTTCTCAAAACATCTTCATGTGAAACCTTCTTCTTCCCTTTTGCTTTAGCAATTGCCAGAGCTTCATCTTCAACTCTTTGTAGTTCTCTGGCAAGTTGCAACTGATGTGGCCATATAACAAGTAAATCATTTGGAAGAGTGGCCTCAGTTTTGGAAGTTCCACATGGTTCTTTGGATGCTGCTAAGCTACCTCTCTTAGGCAACTTATTTTCAATCAATCCCTTCTTGTTCTGGATTGATTGTCGTTTGGAGTTCAGTCTGCTTCTATTTAGTTTCATGGCTTCTTTACAAAGGTCCATGATGTGTCCTTTCTTTCCACAGTAGAAGCATGTTTTCTTGGTGGTCCTACTGGATGCATCACCCTTCTTGGACTTAGACTCCAAGGTCTTCTCTTCCTTTTTCATAATCTTCTTCGGAGCATCTTCCACTTTCTTATGCTTGCTTCCCAAGGAATCTTTCTGAGACAGGTTCTGTGATCTTTTCTTCTTTCTAGCTCTGGATACAGTTGGAGATTGACATGTATCTTTTTGACCACTTTTGCAATCATCCCAGATGTTGTCAAGTAATCCAAATCTATTTGCAGTAAACAGATGTCTCTGGACCTGTGGATGTTGCTTCTTTTCTTCTGGCTTGCTCCCCCTAGGCATGGGCTTCCTTTGTGCTTTGACATTCAGTGGATTGTACCAACAATCCTTTGCACAGTGCCCATACTTATTACAACACCAACATTGACCCACAAATCTTGACTTCTTCTGTCCTTCTGATTTTTGGGTACTTTTCTTGAATTGTTGTGCTGCTTTAGGAGAGCCCTGCTTCTTCATTTTCTTCATCCATACTTGTTTGGATTCATTCTTCCATCCTGCACTTTTAGTAGAAACACTTTTAGAAGCATGAGTACAAGATGGTATGGATGGTACCTTCTTTTTAGAAGATGTTGCACTATCATTAGAGGATGTCTTTCTCTTAGAATCATCCTGCTCAATGCATACTTGAGTAGCAACATTTTTCCTTTCAGCTGACTGGGAGGCTTCAGCTTTGGGTGATTGCAGATTTTTCAATATCACCTCTAGTTCTAAACACTTCATGTTGAGGGAGTTCTTCTCATCCTCAACCGTTCTTAGCCTTCCTTCCCAATTTTCTTCCAGCTGTTTCATCTAGTCTTCATGCACCTTCTTCATTTCTTGCAATGAATTGTCAAGCTCCTTCACCATTTTGACTTTGTCTTCTAGTTGAGCATCTCTGACAACCATTGACACTTTGTGCCTCTTTTCCAGTGCATGGAAAACATCTTTGATCATTATCATAAAGATGTCTTTCTCAGAAAGGCTTCTTTGCAATTCTTCAGCAGTGTCTTCATATCTTTCATTGCAAAGAGATACTGTTTCATCTTTGGCATTTACCAGCATTCTGAGAGTGTTGGTTATGCCAACCCTTTTTGCCAATTGGACTTCCAGAGAATTGGATTCATCTTCTAGCTGTAATTTTTCTTCTTGAAGATCAAGGAGGCCTGTAGCTACACACATTGCAACTTCCTTGGGGACTCTCTTCTGAAGATATTTGATTGCATTTATAAGATCATTGTTTCTTCCATCTTCATCAAAGCTAGAGCAGGCTTCATCAGAAGAATGATAAAAGGAGTTTTCATCTGATGTGACATTCACATTTCTTTCCATAGAAGGAGTTTCTCTGATTGCAACAACCTTCTTCCTCATCTTCTTTGCCTATTTCTTCTTTCTATTTTTCTGAGTCTTGGCAGATATCTCCATTTGAGGCTGGTCACTCATTTCCTCAAATCTGCACTCCATAAAGACTCTCTTGGATCTTTTAGAGGTAACCTCCCTCTGATACCAATTGAAGTGCCCAGATCAGTGTGAATCACTGAGAGGGGGAGGGGGTGAATCAGTGATCCCTTAAAACTTTTTACTAATTGATTCTTATCAATTAAACCTCTATGGCTGGTTAAAGCCTCGATCCACTCTTCTTGTATCTCTCAACCTTTCCCGGATAATGCAGTAACGAAAAGGCACAGGACACAAGGATATACAAGGTTCGGCATCAAAGGCCTACATCCTTGCCATGCTCTCTCAGCATGGATTCTCCCATTATAACTTGTTAGAATTACAATGGTCGATACAGCTTCCCACCGTATCTCTCCTGAGTCCCACAGGAGGGTCTTTATACTGCGTCCCACAGTGTTACCAGAGTCCCACTGGCCTGCTCCAGAATCCCACTGAAGACTTCTTCTCCCTGAGTCCCACAGGGTCTTCTCTTGGCTCCTCGAGTCGCACGAGTAGCTCTTCTTCACTTTAAGGTCTTCAAGTATCTTCAGCAGTCTGGGATAAAGACTGCTGGCCTTGCTCTGTACCTCTGATCACTTGTGATGATCAGGGTCTTCTCAATCTACTGAAAACTCAGACAACCAATCTCTTTATCTTCAGTCTGGCTCAGTCTCACACCTGGTCTTGGACAACTCAAATTCACACCACTGATTTAGCACTGTTCACGTGTGCACGTGCATGCATGCATGCATGCACTCCCCTGTCCTTCTCTTGGTGCAATAAACCCACAAAGGGTATAGTCAATTGTAAGCACACACCTTCACTGAACTTCACACACTTTATCCAATTTGTTTACACACTTAGAGTGTGTTCTACTTTTGTGTGGGTCACCCCTTCTTCTTCTTCTAATGCGTATACACTTTTAGTGCACACACCTAGGTTCGGCCACTTCTTTAATTTGCACACAATTGTTTCACTTTAGCATACACATGAGTTGGCCTCCTCCTCTTCTTGTTGCACACACACACTTTAGTGTTCTTTTAGTTTGTTCTTCAAGGTATGCACACACAAGGTCACAACCCTCGGCCTCTTCAAATGCACACACTTAAATTCTTACACACACACAAAGTGTGGTCTTCCACTTCACTTGGCACACACCACTTGATGTTGTTCTTTGTGCACACACATGGCCTCGGGTTCTTCTTCTCCACTTGGCACACACTTGGCCCGTAGGTGATCTTGTCCACTTTGCACACACACAAATAGTGTGGTCTTCCTCCTTATGCACACACTAGGGCCACGGCCTTCTCTTGTTCTTTTTGCACACAAAACTTCTTCACTTTGGCACACACTTTGAGCTTGGCCTTCACACTTCTTGTTGCACACCCTTAAATGGCCGTAGGGTGTTCCTCTTCAATTTTCACACACACACACTCAAATGAGGTGTGGTCTTCAATTCACCCACACAAGGCTACGGCCTATTCAATTCTAACACACACACAAAGTGTGGTCTTCCCTTGGTGCACACAAGGCACTAAGGCCTTGGCCTTCTATTCTTTTGCACACACACAAATGTGGTGGCCTTCCTCCTTATGCACACACACGGCCACGGCCTTCCTTCTCACTTTGCACACACAAGGCATGCAAGCCTCGGGTCCCCTTCTTGTTTAGCACAAGGCAATGCCTTGGCCTTCCACTGCCTTTGCACACACTGCCCGAACTCCACCTTCAAAATAGTCGCGCAAGTGGTGCGGCCTTCTACTCACTTAAAACACCACGTTGGGTGTGGGTGTCACTGGCCGCGCAAGTTCACAAGGGGCACAGGGCAGCACACCTCACTGCCTTCTTCAAAAGCACAAGAACAAGGTGCAAGGGCCACTTCCGCGCAAACACCTCCTGCCACGCATGTCCGCGGACAGAGAGGGATGCAACCTCGGGCGCGCAAGAATGCGGCCTCGGGTTCTTCCTGTCGCGCAAGGGAGTAGGCGCGCAGGGAACTCCTCCTCCTCCTCCACCTCTTTCGCGCAAGAGATGCGCGAAAGGAACCTCACGAAGCAAGAGTTGCTCCGGGCTTCACTGCCGCGCAGGGGGCGCGCAAAGCTTCGACTTCGCGAGGCAGAGCACTCGCGGGTCTTCCAAGTTTTTCAGCAGCGTTTCGGCAAGCAAAATGAGAGCACAGGCTCTCCTTATATAGGCGATGAGAGCCTCTTCCATCCGCGTGAGATATTTTTAATCTCCCGAAGATTTCGGGATTTCAAGATTTCCTTAAATCTTGTTTTATTTCTGTTTCCACGCGGGTTCACTTCCATTTTCATTCCTCCTCGTGCATGCGATTTAGAATGCATGCACGGCCTCCTTTTTGGCCATCCCATGCAAAACATGAATACCCCGATGCCTCGGCAACTCCGTTTTCCTCGGCCTCTTTCGAAATTCACCATACATTTCATGCACACCATTTTTTATGCATGGCCGTGTTCGGTGTGGAGAGACGAGCTCAATGGAGCCTTCGGCTTCGAGAGAGATGGCAGGAATCTCAAAAACATCACTCGGGAGGCGCCTGGTTTGAAGGAGGCTGCGGGTGGCTTCGGGTGGCCTTCGGCTGAGCTCGAGGAAGGAGACGAGCTCTCGGCCGTCGGATGCGGTGATCAAAAAAGGCTTCGACGGCTTGGATCAGATCGGGGGCGCGGCGGATTAGATGAGCGGTCCAGATCGAGCGCGTGATGAATCGTGCGGCTGGGATTCGTTCCCGGTGAAAATCCCGCGTCCCACATCGAAACGGCGAGAGGAATTGCCGCGGTTTATTACCCTGGCGCTGCCGCAACCCGCCAGTTGAATCCTCTCCCTCCACGGTGCCGCCCCGCACCGTGTTCTCCCTGCGGGCGCGCTCTGCGCCCACTCTTGCTCCTGCGGGCGCGCTTGTAGCGCCCACCATGCTCCTCCGGTGCGCGGATTTCACCACCGCGTGCCCTCGGGGGCTTACACACGGCCCCCTATCGCGCTCCTCCAGGCGTGCCCCAGCGCCTCTGTGGTGTTTGCGGGTGCGCCCCTGCCGCCCTGAGCTCGCCCCACGGGTTCCCCCTTGGGCGTGGCACCTTAGGCCCACATGAGCCTTGGGGTTGAACCCACAAGGTGCTCACGGGCTGGCCATATTTTTTGGCAAAGTATAGAATAAGACTTTGTCAAAAACAAAGTCCTCCATGAGTATAAGCCAAATGCCAAGCCACTCCAAGCCTTCTTCCTCTCTTCTTCTTCATTTGAAATTCCTCCATTACTCTTAAACATTTAATCTTCACTTAGGAGTGAAATTCCTGAAGGGTCTTCCTTCAACCGAGCTCTTGAATCAACATGAATTCTCCAATGTGCTTCATTGATCTAATCAGAGATCATATTGGAACTTCTTCAAATTCACATGCACTAAGTGTTAGTGCATGGATTTCATTAAACCACTTCATCCACTTAGAAGTAGTGAATGGATCATCTTGTTTCTTCAACTCCTCATGCATTGTCACTACAATGCATGGTCTTCTAACTTTGTTGTGACTTTGTATCCAGTTGATACAAGTTCTTGGAACTTTAAGAACAGCTCAACAATCGTCAGATGTTATAGAGAATGTTTCAACCACAATTTCCAATACCACTTATTGAATCTCCTAAGTGACATGCATCTTAGTACCATGGTCATTCTCCTTCACCACCATCACCATCACATCCTTTGACATTCACATCTTGACTCCTTGACATCCATTCATTCCAAGACAACTTCATGCCTCATTGACAACAAATGCAACACAATGCACTTCATTATCCCTCACATTAGGTATGATATCTTTTATATATATTTGAACAACTGGTATTATGATTTAAATAATATCATTTCATATTAATGAAACATAATAATTTTTATAAAATCATACATGATCATATTATCATCCATTGGTATATAGAATTTCATTATTACTTTTTATTCGGGTATTAACTACTTCATTTTCTTATTCATGTTTCGTTAAATATGTTGTGGTTCACCATATTAGAATATAGTTGTTTAATTTAAAAAAATATATAAATATAATAAATATAATATTTATTAATTATAAAAATTTATATGATCATGATTTAATGGATATCATGTAGAATGAATCACATCGCATCATCGAGATGGTAGGTCGTACAAATGCAAGAGCAGTGATATCATTCCCACAATTTTGAAAAGGTATTGACGTGGAAGGAAAATATTTTTTCGAGAATAAAAATAATGTTATAATAATCATTTATAGTTATTCTTTCCATCATTGTATTCATCCATGTATTTTACATATTTCCCCATGATGTGGATACGGTAAGCCGTATATACACACATGTGCTGATTTCATTTTTCATGGGATGCATAGAATGTGGCATATTTTTATTCCATATTCATAATAGAATCTCTGTATATATGTGATATTGGATTAATTACATTAGGTTTTAAACATCTTCAAAAATCACCCTATAGATCTCCGCATAAAACATGAGAGTTGGTCTTTGGGGAATAAAAAAATCTATATAATTTCAAAATGGATTTTTATAATGGAAATTTTCATCTAATGGTCAGTCGTTATGAATAAAAGTGAAATGAATAATAGAGGGACGATGTGCCCTTTTATAATTGAGGTGAGAGGCACTTTGGGAATCTCCAAAAATATTAATTAATAATAAAATAAATCCATATCCAAAAACCTCAAAAATATCCGAAATAGTTGATAAAATTAGATTAGTTAGTAATATCATAAACCTATATATTGTAGAAAATATTTTCAAAAAAATTAAACCTTTCCATTTTAATCTACCCTTAGTTATTCTATTTTAATTTTATCTTATGTCACGGGATACTAAATATTAAAAAACTGAAATAATAATATATTTAATGTAAATTAGATCATAAATTGTAAATATAGAACATCTTAAACCATATCATAATAATTTTATATTTTCAAAAATATATTATTATCTTAAATAATTTAATAATATATTTTAATGATAAAAAATCCATAGTTTTAATTTTAGAACTATAAAATTCATTTACTTTTCGAAATATTAAGATTACAAATTAACATAAAAAAAAATTAGTATATTACAAAGAGTTCATAGTCATATATATTTTTTTGATAAATTATCTAAATAGAATTATATTTATTTTAATATATTTAATTACATTTATTTGTTATCCCAATTAATAAAATTATTATCACATGAGTTTTGTGTAATAATTTAATATAATAATATTTTAAATAAAAATATAAAATGAAATATTACGATAATTATAAATCCTATGAATTTAATAATAATACTTAAATTCAAATTTATCTTCTATTAATTCTATTATTAAAAATATATTATTTGTAGAAACATGAATGTGACCACATTTTCATCACTTTAAATAAAATATTATAGGTATCACAATCATTTACATATATATCCAAATGTTGATTAACTATACCCCTGGATTATTATAGTCGAGTTGTACTCAACCAATAAGACTCTCACCAGTGTTTCTGTCTTGTAAATGTTATTATCATTTTAATAAAAATATTTTATGGAGTTTTCATTAATTAAATAATTTTTAAAATATCAATGTATAATCCTATAAGGTAATTATATATATCCTAAAAATTAAAAATAAATTACCATGATAAATAAAAACATTTTATCTTGAAAATGAACATTTATAGTCAGATTTATCTTATATATTACCTAATATTAAAAATTATGTAATTATTAAAATTTGAGTACGACATATATAACTATTCATTTAATAAAATAAATTAAATGTCCTAATCTCATCCAAGTTACTTATAAAGGATACCATTTGAACGTAATAATGATTTAAGTCAAAAAAACTCATCAAATTATATTACGACTAGTGTTAGGGTAATGTTATTTTTACACTTAATTTCTCGACTTACGCTTTTACACTATTAATGAAAATTTATGAAGTTCATATTAATAATTCCAAAGGATAAAAAAACTATTCAAATGTTATGTACCTACCAATTCTACATAAGGTATACATTTTTCAAAAATAAAACAGATACATTTCAGTAATAAATATAAATTTACTCATGTTTTTGGAATGAGAAAACGTGTTTCAAATTTGAAAACATTGAAAAATAATGAAATGTTTTTACCTATTATTCAATGTAAAATTAATTATAATGAACTAAATTATATTAAATTGTATAAATATAGTATATTTATTATAAGGCCCCAGCCTTAAACCTTACATAATCTGGAGTTATTATAATATTACACATTGAGGATCTTTTCAGGCTTAGAGTTTTAGGGAACTATATCATAAAACTCGCATTACATTCCACATTTAAACAAAGTGGTTAAATAAAAGACAGTATTCTTTTCTCCAATCAACAGAAACATATTCAAAATAAAACATGGATTCTTTCTTTACACTTCCTCGACACTATCATCATATCATGTACCATTCCCTTGACCTGTGAAAAACATTTCAAAAACATGGGATGAGCATAAAAAGCTCAGTAAGGGTTATAAAAAGTATGTAAAGGAAACATGAGTGCATATATACATAGGAATGAAATCATACTTTACCCATAAAACATAAGCACTTTAACATACCTCATAAAATAATGAATAAATCATAGAAATCATAAGACATAAAGGAAAGTTGAGGCATTCATAACATTATTACGTAGGGAGTAACCCTCTTGGTTATGTTTTGAATACCCATCACAGTATATTCCCTAAATCTATTCAGAGAAACCTTAACGTTTAACCCCTTCGTGTTACCCAATGAATTGGAGAGCTATATCGGGTTCACTCGCCCTTAGTTTATCACGGAACCACCCATCTTCATAATAATTCCAAGAACCATAAGATAATCGTATCACATAAAACATGAATAAATGAAACATAACATTTCCACATTTCAATCACAAGATATCAATACAACACATTGATATAATATAAAAATTATTAAAACAATTTTCAATACCAAAATAAAAGAAATGTAAAAAATGGTATTTATTTTTCATTTAAAAAAAATTATGGCCTATAGAGGAATCTGAAACTCAAATAATGGTCACGGTGGCGGAGAAGTCATTGTCACCGCATACGTACGACAAAAACAAAACATTACCTTTTGTCGTTTAGTAAATGCTTCGTATAAAAAGATTCTTTTTGAGTAAATGTAAATGTCAAAGGGGTTTATACACCGTATAAAATAAAGTTTTGTATAAAACATAATATGCCTCAATGAAAGGAGATTGAGACGAAATCCCATACAAAGACGGTATCCTTGGATTAAGGATAAATCAATTACATAATTATGTGTGACAAACGAATACACAAAATATCAGTGGATATTAAGTTTAAAACAATCATATTTTATTCACACATATTCAGAGAACGATATATTCATGGAGTACAAGTTTATCCCAAATAATCAAAATTGGGATAAGAAGTTCCCTTGCAAAAATTCGACAGCCTAACAGCGTCACTTCAAAATTCAGAAAAAAGAGTTGATGAGAGATAAAAAGGGTATATCATCACTTGGACATTAAATTTACATCAATAAAGATATAGAAGAATATATACCAACATAATAGTATGTGAATTGAAAGACATAACAAAATAAGTCTTTTAAAAAGAGGAGGGTGAAAGGTTCCCTTACCGATTTGGGTTACTTTCGAAACGTACACCCCATTGAAGTAGGGTCATACAATGAATATATAAATACTAATAAATGAAATTATATTACACAAATAGTAGAATAATTCTAAGTATATACACCACTCATAGTAAATGGTGTTAAATGTAGCATAAATCTCACAGGACGAAAAGTGAGATGAAAAATCCCTCACGAAAACTCGGAAGCCTAACGACGCCACTTAAAACATCCAAAATGGATTGATGAGATCAAATAGGGTCTCTCATCATATTACAATAAAATATAAAGAAAGATGAATATAAAATAACATCCCACATCATAACAAATAGGATCTTAAAAGAAGTGACATAAAAGAGAGTACTTAAAAAGGAAGAGAGAGGTTAGATCTCTTATGGACATTCGGCAGCCTAACGGCGCCACTCAAAACTTCCAAAATGGACTGATTAGAGAAAATAGGGTCTCTCATCATATGAACATAAAACTTCTAGTAGGAATAATATAAAAGAACATTCTAATCATAAGAAATATGAGCTTAAATGCAATGACATAAAAAACTGTTCTTAAAAAGAAAGAGATGGGTAGGATCCCTTACCTCAGGTCCGACTTGACTCGATCGTTCTTTAACCTCCTGAATAATAAACTTGAGTTAATTTATACTTGATTAAGAACCTTTTCAAGTTCATTATTACTTTTATATCACTTACTACCATGCTATGAACACTATGTAATTATTTAAGTTAATAATGGTCGTTTTGTAGATCATTGCTACTTGAGTCAAAAATAAGCTCGTTATAATTACAAGTTGTTCATGTGGTAAAATATAGATATTATATCTAGATTTATATTCATTTTGTAGATATCATATATATCATATATATCCATTATTTATATGCATTTATAATATTACATAACATATAGAGGGAAGAATTGAAATGCACCGTTCATGGAGACGGTAAGCCGTACGTACGCACGATCGCTACATCCATTTTGATTTCTTATTTAATGAAATTAAAACATAATTATACATAATAGTATTATAATTCCAGTATGGTATCATATATAATATTAAATAGTTCCACATATGGTATTGGCAAATCAAATCACTTTGAGGGGGCGGTAGTCCGCACTTCCTAAAATGAAGATATCGCGTTTAACCATAATGGAACCCATAAAGGTAGCCATAAATGAAAAATATAGAATCATAAGTAAAACATAAACATATTATATATCATATATAAATATAGTGACATATTAATGTCCACCTTTGAGGGTGTTAAAATAATATTGAACAATCATCGTTTCGTGAGGTAGAAATTGACCATCCACATAAACAATATTTTCTTTGACCATTAGATGAATGTGTGTGTAAGTGTAACTCGAATCCTTCTTATAAAAAAATCCTAGTATATTTAAGATACTGGAGTTGTTACAAAAGAAATGAATAAAAAGATTTTGTGGGGTTGGACGAGAAAAATAAAACAAAAGAACACAAGTGAAGACATTTCCTTAAAATCAGGTATCTCTCTTTGATTTGAGCTCAAAGGCTTCCTTAGGAAGAACTATTCCCAAAGTGAGGATTCTAGGAGAAATAGAGGGATGTGGAGAGACACAATTATCAGGGTTTGGCCGAGCCAAAGTCTTGATAGGTGTGGGTAAGGTGGTAGAGGTGGGGGCCTTTTATAAGAGGAGAGGAGGGGCACTCTTGGAAAGTTACAAAATGTTACTTTATTTTCAAATGTGTTTCGGATTTTAAAGGTCCCACATTTATGTATTTCAAGGATAAGGTGGTAAGGGTTTGATATATACTCATCCAATAGTTCTCTGACAAGTGTATGTTATAGTTTTAACATTATCTTTTAATTTTATTTAATTCTTTTATTAATGAGGTAATCACTGCATCATCATGATTTCATAAATAATTTAATTAATTTAATGTATAAAAATTATAAAAAAATATCATGATGTATAAAATCTTTTTAGATTTCTAATGAATATTTATAGTAAAATATATGAATTTTATAACCCCATTGAAAAACTGTTTTTGTAAAACAACTCATGCTTGTGAAATTTTTATTTTAACTTTAAATAAAAAGTTATTCATGTCATTTTCCTACCAAAGTGGCTCAATGGGGTCTCCAAGTTAACCCATGGATTTTCTTGGTCGTAAATGAAACATCCAATGAAAATAGGACATGTTTCTAGGTCATTTCATATTATTAAACCATTATTTTTACCTTAAATTACAATAATTACCTCTAATCGCGATTAAAAACATAAAAGTTACTATTCACCAAAAAAATTATTTTAATCTCATTGAACAAAATTTTACATCCTAATAAAAACCATGTATGTATGATTTTTTAAATTCATATCATATAAGTGGTAAAGTTTCATTTAAATGAAAAATCAGTTTTCAAACTACCACTTAGTGGTTTCACTATTCATAAAAAACTGACGTTTTTCAGAAAAATACCAAAAATTCACCCTAAGATATATTTGATATTCCAAATTAAAAAATGATGTCTATATTATGAAATTAAAAAAATATACGTTACATTAATTTAATAATTAATTCCCTCTGTCAGAGCAAATAGCGTGTTTTTATGAAACAATAAGATTCAAAAGATTGTCAGTAGTTTAAGTCCAATTTCAAGATGAAATTAATTCCGATTACCACTATTGAATTAAATGGTAAAAATATATTATAATTTCACTTTAATACCAATTCAAAAGATAATCTAATAATATAAATAAATTACAATAAAAGAGGTTTTGAATTAAAATACAACATTTTTCACTACTCATTAAAAATTGAACTTTATCGGAAAAATACCAAACATTTACACAAAGTAAATTTTGATGTCCCGATTATAAAGAAGAATTTTATTTTGTCAAATATAACACATAATATTTTCAAAATGTTTATTTAAAATGGGTTCTCTATCAAAAGGCGGTTAATCGACCTTTTAAAGAATATTAGAATGTTTACGCTTAAAATTGGATTCATTCACATTTTTCATCCTCTAAAATTTATTGTAAAAATTAAAAATATTTGACAAACATATATAATAATTTTGTAGTTAGTTTTCTTCATTCCTACCATTACAACAACTAGGCGTTAACTACCATTTAAAATAATTTTATCTTATTATTAGAGTGCAACTTAAGATTCCCAAGAAACTCATTGTTGCGTATTGGGTACGCCATCGAGCATAGTGTCCCCATTAAAGTAATATTAATATTTTATTCAAAAATATGGATAAATGGGAAAATGTAATATTCTTTATTTACCTGGGGTGTTACATATTTCCCCCATTTTGGGAATTGCGTCCGCGCAATTTTAAAATTGGGCTTGGAAACTTCATTGAAAATCCCACATCGGAATAAGAGTCGGTAAAAAATCACTTTAAAATAAACAAATAGATGTACAAAGGTCACCCTAGTTAACCCATACTAGGATTCCAAGTATAAAAATATGGACATGGAGGAAAAAAACAAAGGGTCATGTTCTGATGGAGAGTGATAGTAAACATTTCTAGGAGAAAGTTAACCATAAGAAAATCACAAACTTGTGGTGGGTTAAACAGTATTTGATTCCCCAGTAGGAAAAGTTAATAGAAAACATTTTTGTTTTAGGTTAATTTTCATTGAGGAATTTATTTTTGATCTTAAGGAAACATACTTACTTTTCATGTTTACTTTCAACTTTTACTAGATTTCTTACACAAACTCATAATATCCCCAAAATGATGAGTATTTAGGAAGACTTGTTTACATTAAGAGAGCTATAATCAACTTCTAGAGAATCACCTAATCCACAAAAGAGAACTATATATTTCCCATGACTTTAGAAAAAATCCAAAACCAAAATTGTTAGTATGAGATCAGATAATCCACAAAATTATTATCCTTTATATAATGAAAAGTTATTCTTAATCTCCAAAATTTTCCCAAAAAAACCCAAAGTTCAACGAAGACCATTCGATAATAAATTGTACATAAAATTCTTCAAAGTAAACCAAACTAATATTGAAGCCCAAATATTTTAAGGATTTAATCACATAGTCTTCCAAGGTACAAATTAACTTTTATCTCCAATTAACATCAGTTGCGCTTAAATTATTATATTGAAAAGTAATTAACCTAATCACATGTCCTCCATGATAGGTTAATCATTTCCATATATAACCCAAAATAAACGTACTATTGATTACTAAAATCATCTAACTAAAAATAATTTGTCAAAATAACTATGGACTTCACGTAGTCCAGTGGTAGGTGATAAATACCAGTCGCACTTTGGTTGTGGGTTCGATTCCCGCAGCTTTGTTCGACGCGACGAGTTGTCACACGGTCTGCGTGTTGTCCTTTTTCCAAAACTATATAATTCTTAAAAAATTTCCCAAAAAGAGATAAAATCTTCAAAAATAATCCTAACATGTTTTAACCTCAATTTTATCTCATGCCTTTCATTTTCCATCATAATATATAATAACCCGTAATTACCTCAAAAGTAATGATCAAATAAACCCTAATGGTTACCTTTATAATTATTACTTGAACATCCACATCAATTGGTCATCTCGTACATGATGCATTACAGAACATACCAAGGTACAAGTGGTTGATCATGAATCGTTCATAGTTGGTTTAGAACAACCATGAGTTTCCTCATTGAATCCCCCATTTCATCCAGTCTCTTAATCAGAGAACCACCATAGTTTCCTTCAAACCTATTTTCACTTTGGTGCCTGCTAGATCCATCCATTCACTAAAAACAGAAATTTCAGTGTGAGTACATCAAAAAAACCATCATGTTCTAATGATGATGATATTCACTAAGATATATTTACTCATTAACTTTATCTAAAACTATGACTCTTTCTGAAATCCTAACGATTATAGTAATGTCACTTATGCCTAGAGAATACCCTAACCTCTAAAGTTATCTAAACTGACCTCTCATACCAACTATACGGCCCTGGCCTTAAACGTTACTTAATCATGATTTATTACAAGATTACACATTGAGGATCTTTTCAGGTATAGAGTTTTAGAGAATTATATCATAAAACTTGCATTATATTCCACATTTAAACAAAGTGGTTACATAAAAGATAGTATTCATTTCTCCCATCAATAGAAACATAATCAAAATAAAACATGGATTATTTCTTGACAATTCCTTGACACTATCATCATACCATGTACCATTCCCTTGACATGTGAAAAACATTTCAAAACTTGGGATGAGCATAAAAAGCTCAGTAAGGGTTATAAAAAGTATGTAAGGGACACATGAGTGCATATATACATAGGAATGAAATCATACTTTACCCATAAAACATAAGCACTTTAACATACCTCATAAAATTATGAATAAATCATATAAATCATAAGACATAAAGGTAACTCAAGGCATTCATAACATTCTTACGTAGGGAGTAACCCTCTTGGTTACGTTTGGAATACCCATCACAGTATATTCCCTGAATCTCTTCGGAGAAACTTTGACGTTTAACCCCTTTGCGTTACCCAATGCATTGGAGAGCTATATCAGGCTCACTCGCCCTTAGTTTATCACGGAACCACATGTCTTCATAATGATGCCCAAGAACCATAACATAATCGTATCGCATAAAACATGCATAAAGGAAACATAACATTTCCACATTTCAATCACAAGATATCAATACCACACATTGATATAATAAAAAAATTATGAAAACAATTTTCAATTCCAAAATAAAAGAAATGTAAAACATGGTATTTAGTTTTCATTTAAAAAAAATTATGTCTTGTATAAGAAGTCAAAACTCAAATAATGGTCATGGCGGCGAAGAAGTCGTTGTCACTGCATACGTATGACAAAAACAAAACATTCCCTTTTGTCGTTTAGTAAATTCTTCATATAAAATGATTCCTTTTGTGTAAACATAAAAGTCAAAGGGGTTTATACACCGTATAAAATAAAGTTGTGTATAAAAAATAATATTCCTCAATGAAAGGAGATTGAGACGAAGTCCCATACAAAAACCGTATCCTCGGATTAAGGATAAATAAATTACATATTTATGTGTGACAAATGAATACACCAAATATAAGTGGATATTAAGTGTACAACAATCAGAGTTTATTCACACATATTCATAGAACGATATATTCCAGGAGTACAAGTTTATCCAAAAGAATCAAAATTGGATTAAGAAGTTACCTTGCAAAAATTCGACAGCCTAACGACGTCACTTAAAAATTCAGAAAAAAGAGTTGATGAGAGATAAAAGGGAATCTCATCACTTGGACATAAAATTTACATCAATAAGGATATATAAGAACATATAACAACATAATAGTATGTGAATTAAAAGACATAACAAAATAAGTCTTTTAAAAAGAGGAGGGTGAAAGGTTCCCTTACCGACATGGGTTACTTTCGAAACGTACACCCCATTGAAGAAGGGTCATACAATGAATATGTAAAAACCCATAAATGAAATTATATTACACAATGAGTATAATAATGGGAAGTACATACACCACTCAAAGGAAATGGTGGAAAATGTAGCATAAATCTCACGGGACTAAAAGTGAGATGAAAAATCCCTTACGAAAACTCGGCAGCCTAACGATGCCACTTGAAACATCCAAAAATGGATTGATGAGATCAAATATGGTCTCTCATCATTTTACAATAAAATTTACAGAAATAGGAATATAAAAGAACATCCCTCATCATAACAAAGAGGAGCTTAAAAGAAGTGACATAAAGGAGAGTACTTAAAAAGGAAGAGAGAGGTTAGATCTTGTATGAAAATTCGGCAGCCAAACGACACCACTCAAAACTTCCAAAATTGATTTATGAGAGAAAGTAGTGTCTCTAATAATATGAACATAAAAAGTACAGTAGTAGTAATATAAAAGAACATCCCAATCATAAGAAATATGAGCTTAAGAGGAATGACATAAAGGATTGTACTTAAAAAGAAAGAGAGGGGTAGGATCCCTTACCTCGGGTCCAACTTGACTCAATCGTTCTTTAACCTCCTGAATAATAAACTTGAGTTAATTTATACTTTCTTAAGAACCTTTTCATGTTCATTATTCCTTTTAAATCACTTACTACCATGCTATGAACACTATGTAATTATTTATGTTAATAATGGTCGTTTTGTAGATCATTGCTACTTGAGTCAAAAATAAACTCATTATAATTACAAGTTATTCATGTGGTAAAATATATATATTATATCCAGAATTATATTCATTATGTAGATATCATATATATCATATATATCCATTATTTACATGCATTTATAATATTACATAACATTTCGATGTAAGAAATTAAATGCACCGTTCATGGAGACGGTAAGCCGTACGTACGCACTAACACTACTTCCATTTCTATTTTTTATTTAATGGAATTAAAACATATTGATACATAATAGTATTATAATTATAGTATAGTATCATATATAATATTAAATCATACCACATATGTTATTAACGAATCAAATCACTTTGAGGGGGCTGTAGTCCACACTTCCTAAAATGAATATATCGTGTTTAACCATAATAGAAACCATAAAGGTATGCCATAAATGAAAAATACAAAAGCATAAGTAAAACATAAACATATTATATATCATATATAAATATAGTTACATCTTAATGTCCACCTTTGAAGTTGTTAAAAAAATATTGAACAATCATCGTTTCGTGAGGCAGAAATTCACCATCCAGAGAAACAGTATGTTCTTTAACCATTAGATGTAGGTGTGTGTAAGTGTATCTCGAATAATTCTTATAAAAATATCATAGTATATTAAATATACTGGATTTGTTACAAAATAAATGAATAAAAAGAGTTTAGGGGGTTGGAGAAGCAAAATAAAACAAAAGAACACAAGTGAAGACATTACCTTAAAATCATGTATCTCTCCTTGATTTGAGCTCAAAGGCTTCCTTGGGAAGACTTCTACCCAAATTAAGGATTAAAGGATAAGAGAGGGATTTGGAGAGACAAAATGAGAAGGGGTGGACGATCCAAAGGCTTTAGAGGTGTGGGTAAGGTGGTAGAGCTGGGGGCCTTTTATAAGAGGAGAGGAGGGGTACTCTTGGAAAGTTACAAAATGTTACTTTATTTTCAATTGAGTTTCAGATTTTGAAGGTCCCACATTGATTTATATCGAGTATATGGTGGTAAGGGTTCGAAATATACTAATCCAATAAGTCTCTGACAATTGTATGTTATAGTTTTAACATTATCTTTTAATTTTATTTAAATCCTTTATTAATGAGGTAATCGATGCATCATCATGATTTCATTTATAATTTAATTTATTTATTGTATAAAAATTATAAAAAAATGTCATGATGTAGAAAATCGTTTTAGCTTTCTAATAAATATTTATAGTCAAAAATACGACTTGTATAACCCCATTTAAAAATTGTTTTAGTAAAACAATTCAAGCTTGTGATATTTTTATTTTAACTTTAAATAAAAAGTTATTCATATCATTTTCCTACCAAAGTGGCTCCATGGGGTTCCCAAGTTGACCCATGGATTTTCTTGGTCGGCAATGACAAATCCAATGAGGGTATGACATGTGTCTAGGTCATTTCATATTATTAAAACATTATGTTTACCTTAAATTACACTAATTACCTCTAATCACGATTAAAAACTTAAAAGTTACTATTCACCAAAAAATTATTTTAATCCCATTGAACAACATTTTACATCCTAATGACAACCATGAATGTTGGATTTTTGAAATTTAAATCACATAAGTGGTAAAGTTTCATTTAAACGTAAAATTAGTTTTTAAACTACCACTTAGTAGTTTCACTATTCATCAAAAATTGAAGTTTTTCAGAAAAATCCCAACAATTCACCCTAAGCTATATTTGATATGCCGAATTAAAAAATGATTTCTATTTTACAAAATTAAATTCATATAAGTTACATTAATTAATTTAATAGTTAATTCCTGATGTCATAGCAAATAGCGTGTTTTTATGAAACAATAAGTATCAAAAGATTGATACTAGTTTAAGTCCAATTTCAAGATGATATTAATTCCAACAACCCCTATTGGATTAAATAGTGAAAATATATTATAATTTAACTTTAACACCAATTCAAAAGATAATATAATCATATAAATAAATTAGATTAAAAAGATGGTTTGGATTAAAATACAACATTTTTCACTACTCATTAAAAAACGAACTTTATCAGAAAATCACCAAAAATTTACACAAAGTAAATTTTCATGTCCCGATTCTAAAGAATAATTTTATTTTGTCAAATATAACACATATAATTGTAAAAAAGTTAATTTAAAAGAGGTTCACCATCAAAAGGCGGTTAATTGACATTTTAAATAATATTAGAATGTTTACGCTTAAAATTGGATTCATTCGCATTTTTAATTTTCTAACATTTATTGTAAAAAGTAAAAATATTTGAAAAACATATATAATCATATTGTAGTTAGTTCTGTTCATTCTCGACATTACAACAGCTTGGAATTAACTACCATTTAAAATAATATTATTTTATTATTAGAGTGAAACGTAAGATTCCCAATAAACTCGTTGTTGCGTATTGGGTACGCCATCGAGCATAGTGTCCCCTTTAAAGTAATATTAATATTTTTTTCACAAATATGGATAAATGTGAAAATTTCATATTCTTTAATTACCTGGGGTGTTACATTTATACTTAAAAATCATTTAATAATATCATTTAACCATATAAATAATTTTAATGAAAAATTTATTTCAATTAAAATTTTGTATTATCATTGTATTCATCAAAACATTAAAATTATCAGAAAAATTTCAAACAATCATCTAATGTAAATTTTTATTTCCCGATTCCATATAAAATTTTTATTTTGTCACTTAAAATTTATTAATATGTCAACATTTTAATTTAAAATGGGTTTCAATTAAATGTTGGTAAAATTACCTTTTAAAAAATATTTGTTTTTATACATAAAATAGGGTTTATTCATATTCTATGAAGAAAATATCAATTGGATGAATATAAAAAGTATTTTACAAAATATATAATATATAAATATTTAATTAATATCATTTATTAATTGTAATTAACATAATTTATTTCCAAAAAATACAATTATTTCCATCAAATTTAATTCGTTTATATTCTTTATAAATAATCAGTAGGCTACAGATTCAATATACATTTTCCAATTATAATTATATTTATTCCCACTAACATAATGTCTATATTATGATGGTAATTTTATACAAATCATTTCCCATAGTTCTTATAAACTCACGATTTCATGATATGAAAGCTATTATAGAATAAGACATATTTGAATAAAATACTTCAAAAAACCATATGGTTATTACAAATACAACATCCAAAATAAATATAATGAGAATCCTTTAAATAATTTTAATCACTAAAAAACATTTTAACTAGGTTTTTCAATAAAACCCCATCACATAAATACATCACACACTTATATCTGCATAGGTCCATTATTTGTCTATTTTGTCTCTAAGAAGAGATCATTGACTCGGGTATTTCACTAGTTCCACACATTTAATAAAATAGACTAGAAATATATTCTTATAACATGTTTCATCTCCTTCCATCATACTATTAATTTATACTTAGTAATTATCAGATTTATTTCCTTCTTTCCCATGCATAAAACATTTCATTGTTCTGTTGAGGAACATTCCTGGTTGTATCCTTACCTATTTCATGCAAGATTGAAATATAATTTATTTATGGTCTCTTCACCTGGAGATCTTACAAAAGGACACCCTTATCTTATATGGTGGATTTGTAAGATGGTTATGATATATTTGTTTAATAATATTTTGTTAAAATTTATTAGGAATGAACAAGATATATTTCACTCCTATAAAAATCTCATTTTTTATCATCACCTCCAGCTTGTCAACCATGTTCAGTTTTAACATGACTCGCTCTTGTTCTAGAAACGGAATAAAACTAGAAGTCATAGTGGCTGTAATAATAGTCATAGTGTGTGAAATTTATTTTCTTGTAATAAATATTAGGACATCTAATATTTAATATAACACACCCTAGATTATTTATTTATCTTATTTTTGTTTACATCGTAATGATTTTTAATGTATATTTGAGTCATCCAAAGAATATCCATCGAGAGTGTCAAACTCGGTGAATAGTAAGGCCCAATATCATGTACTAGGTTACGATAAGTTAGGTATAGTTCCCCTTTTCATAAATGTTAACCCTGGGTGCATCATTTTGAGAACCAAATCCACATGTATTATACATATATAGATATATTTATAGGAACAACCAAAAAATATAATCCGTACAAAAATTATATATTTTTGTTCTATGATTCTCCTTAGATTATATCTTAGGATTATGTTATGTATTATATGTTTTCAAAATCTAGTTTCAATTTTTTTAACTAAAATATCTCTAATATAAACTGTAAAGACCCTGAACCCTGTAGCCTGGAGCCCGTTATATATACTATTACATTGACATAGATTAAATACTAAACTCTCAAAGGATAAATTAGTTTAATAGTTTTGGAAACCATATTACATAAAAAAACATTTCATTATAGCATGAAATCATATGCAACATATCTACTCCATTAAAAACATCCATAAATAATATATTATCCCCAAAAGACATTCAATATATACACCATCTCATCCAGGGTAAATATAAAACATAAGAAACGGGTGTCCTCATATGCTCAGTTTTGGTAAACAATATAGTGGAAGCTATTATAAACATAAACATTAATTCATTTCAAACAATGGAAATATTGGAAAATAAAACATAATCATGAGCATAATATGATAGGAATAAATTCCGAATAAATAAATTTGCATGAATAATCAAATGAATCTTAATTATAGATATTCTACAAGTCTTATAATCACATGATTTATTAATAATAATTTCACAATGAGTAAATTCATAATTATGGACATGATAAACATACCATCAAGGCCTTTTAAAAAAATTATAACTAAATGGGTAAATCATCATCTATAACCCAGTCTAGTTTGTCTCATGAGACCTATGGATGCATTGAATGGCCATAGAGAGTATTTCACATCAAATAAAACGTCTAATGAGTTTTTAATATGTCTAATGAAAAGATATATTTAAATCAAGGTGTCTCATAACACATAGAAATATTTTAATCATAATATTATATGATAACACTCTGATAATTACACTGACCAATTCTTGAGGAATATAATCTTTATACATTCTAAGGTGTCATATACCACATTAAAACATTAAAATCATAATACCTTTGAAGTAATGACATCAAATTTAATATATAATATCATTAGAATGAGAAGAATCTTTATTATATATATATATATATATATCTGTGGGTTGTACATACAATAGGTATATTTAATAAGTGATGAACAATGCATATAATTAATAGAAGTAATTGTGAAATGAGAAATGCCCTTACTTTGGAAATAAAATTTATTTTAGGAAAACATTTCTATTTGTCATAAATTCATATTGTCAACTTCAGTATCGAAAACAATAAGAACAATTGAATTATGTTTGAGCTATAAATAATTAAAAAATTAATTGAAAATATGTAAAAATAGTTTTTAATAAACTATATAATTGAGCATCATTAGTGTAGTTTAAGGGAATCAATTAAAGATACATTAAAACAAAAAAAGACTAATTGTTTTTATCAATATAAAAATTCAATAATATAGTTTTCTGTGTAAAAAGGATTATTTTAGAAAAATATTAATTTCATAAAAAATTATTGATTTTAATTGAAATGGGTATAAAATTGGAATGTTCCCTTAAATCGTGATAGATTATCCAAGGAAATAAGAAAGGGAACCTTATAAAATATTTATTCTCCCATAAAAGAAAGTAAACTTAATATTCATATATTATTTAGGAGTAAATAAGAAAATTAGAATATTTAAATAATATTAATGAAGAATAATATTTGGGTATATAAGTATATAGAAAAACCCGAATGAAAAATGAATGTTAAGAAGAAACCCTGACCACCTTGCACACTGTCAAACCATATTCCATATAAAATTAACGATTATCATATAATACATTTAATACCTTGAAAATAAATAGATTCATGATATGAACCATAAATTTTAATTATACATACACCAAACCTGATAAATAGTTATGAAGAATACATTTCTTCGTAAAATAAAAATGATAAGAGAATACCCTTACCTTATGTCTAAAAACATTAGTAAATTTTCTTAATGTATTATTTACTATAAATAGATCCATTAATAAATTCATTTTGAACCTTTTATACATGTATTTATTTTTTATAATTTTATTTTGTAAATTTATTTCTTATTTATGAGTTGTAGTGTTTAATTATGTAATTTTTATGTGTTTGTTTCATTGGTTTTAAAAAATGGGTCACTTGTATATATATACAAAAGATCATAAAAAATAGAATTAAATATCTAGAGTTGAAGTGATATATTATTAAATAAATTCAAAAATATTATATTTTCAATTATTTCATTTGGTTATGTTTATTTTGGTTGAATCGTTAGATAAGACGTCAATGATAATCGTTTAGATTATTTTTTGTATTTTTTATATCGTCATGAAATAGTTTTGTCTTATTTGTAAATATCATGAATAAATATTTATTATAGAATATTAAATAACATATAATATGTATAATACAAAAATTTTAACTGTAATAATGGTTTTATAAAAAGACATGTTGTGGTAATTGAAGATTATGTCAAATTGCACATGATTGTTGTAAATCGGCACATCAAATATGATGTATTTATTTGTAGAATTCAAGGTGTGGGAGAAGGGGGTTGATGATGGTTCATAAAATAAAATAATAAATTTTATGTATATATGAAATAATTTAATTATCATTCATATTTGGATATAATATATATATATATAGATGAAATAAAATTAATAGAAATTGAAAGAGAACTAAAAATGATTTACCTCTGGAATTCATCGCATCGAGAACCTCCTTAAGGGACATGGAAATTGCCATTTTGTGAGACCCAAAAAGATAGGAAATGATGGATGGTTTTGGGAGAGAAATTTTTTAAAATATAATAATGTTTACAGAATTTCAAAATGTGAGGATAAAGGGTGATGAGGGTGGTATTTATAGTGAGTCAGAGGAGTGTTTTTTGAATATTTTATTCATTTTATTACTATTCTGGATAAAGACTATACATAGTTTGAGAAATTTCACCCAATATATTAAAATAATGATTTATATTTTGATATTATGGATGTTACATTAGTGAGGAATCAAGGAATAGTATATTTATCTTATAATGTATATATACCGAAAAATTTACTATATTACTATTCAAAAAAAATTATATTATTTAAGAACAATATAAGAAATTCCTAGGAACTATTTTTCAATGTATAGAATTTCAAAATGAAATCCATTTTATGAAAAAAAAATTATAACTATATTTATTAAATAATATAATCATTTACTCGAAAAAAACATATTTTAGTTTTTAACTGATTTAATGACACTTTAAAAAATTATGGTCTCATAAAACAATTTAATAATCAATTGACAAAAAAATATTAATTTATCAATATCTATTCTAAAAATAATCAACATTTTAAATGATTATTATATTAATAAAATTGTAAATGGCCATTTTTATTTCATAAATATACCAACACAAAATTTATCGTTTTTAAAAATTTTATATACATTTTCCATGTCTTAAAAATATGATATTTTCATTTATAAGAATCCCATATATTATTTATATGCTCATAGGTGAAGATACTATTTTATTGATCAAATTGCATTTCCCAATGGTCACATTACTATTCAAATGCTTGAATTACTATTCATTAAAAATTAAACATATAAAAAATACTAAAAATTTATCCAATTTAAATTTTGATATTACGATTTCAAAAATAATGTTTATTTGTTCAAAAATAATTTGTAATTGTCAAATTTTATATTTAAAAAATATTTATTAAAAGGCATTCAAATTTTGATTAGAAAAATATAGCCTTTAATATATATAATTGTATTTACTCTTATCTTATGACTCCAAAAGTATTTTGGATGATAATAAAAAATATTTATTGGAATATATAATATATAAATTTCATTAATATTTTTCAATATTAGTGAATAAAATTTAATTTTTTGGGAATAATCATATTTCATATAAAATTGTATCATTTATATTCTTTTGGTTTCCATTTTAATTAATTAATAACGAGTTAATTTATTTTATAAACCTTTGTAATCAATATTTTCATTACATACTTAATCTCATTCATTCACGACATTCCCAACATATGGGACAAGACTATTGCAATTAAATAACAATGTTTTATAACTTCTTAAGTTCATATATAGTCGAAGAATTAATTTTAAAAAGAGGCAGATCATAAAATTTTGGTGGTGATATATTGAAATCCCCTTATAACCAATAATAAACCCCTAGAACTCATCCTAAAAACCCATAGTTCAAAAAAAATCATACAGGATGAAATTAACTCATAACACAACAGAATAATCCAAATCCAATATAACATTGTAAACATCACATCCATGTTGGTTGCGGCATTACCATCCCTTGGGGAGATTGATTTACATCCCTAAAAATATAAATGGTAGTGTGACCCTTATACAATGTAGTGTGATTATTTATTATAGTGGGATTGACCCTTAGAAAAATTCTACCACTGAAATACCATTATAGTCTGTTTCACAAAAAATATTCATAATAAAAATTGGATAAAAAACCCATAGTGTGTCTCAACCAATTCCGTAAGATTCTATTTCATAGCTTGAAAAACACTAATTGGAAGTAAAATTTCAGAAGGGATTTTCCTTAACCCAAATCCACCCAAATACCCCTCATTACTAGAATCCCTTAGTCATGTCATGATGTATCCCCACTCCATACCATACATGGTGAAACACGCACCAATCATGTCAAGATAGTATTCTATAAAAAACATGTTGGTTACCTAGAACACACTCTAATTTTATCATGAGAACAAAAACATTACATGAGAAACAATTTACATCCAAAAACACATCCTAAATAAGTTCATAAAATTTTAATATTTTTCGAAATATAAATTATCAACAAATAATTTGATCAAGAATTGAAAATTAAGATTCCTTCAAAATTTACTGACTCCTAAAAACATATGACTTTATCACCGCCCAACTATAGAACTTCCCATCCCAAATAAGCCTCATTAGTCTTACAACCACTACTAATAATCCATATCTTTCAGGAATTCACTACTAAGTCAAAATATACTATATTTGAATGTTGAAAAAACTCTGGTTATGAAATTCCTAAAACATGATTTATATCCTCCAACATTAAATATCTATTCTCATTACCATAAAAATAATAATAGGGAACCTAACTATATCCATATATTCCAAGACTCTAAATATTAATTGACAAATTTATTCCCATGATTATGTTTCTATCCAATATAAATTCATTCTTACGAACAAAAATGATGAACCGTGGTACTACCTAAATATAAATCACCTACAAAAACTGAATCTCTTGTGGTATACAAACATTTCTAATGAATTTCCCATATCAATTCATCAAATATCACTTATAAAACTATTTGATCCTCTTTGTTCCATTTTTTCATTGAATGGTTGGATTATAGCCATCGGTGTATCATCACATCACCTGATTATTATACATTATTCCATATAGTCAATATGAAAACATCCAAATGAAAAAAGTAAAATAATTAACCCAATACTTGATGTATTTCTATGGTATGATCCTAACCAACCCAAACATCCGTCATGGACTCACGTTGAGTTCCGGAAAACTTCAAATATGACTCTCCCTTATATCACATGAAGTTTCATCCAAAATGTGATGTGAACACATATATATATCTGATACCATTATGGAAGTCAACCACTGTATTCTCCATAGAACCTTACTATATAAAACATTTCTAGTTCTATATCATCCCAATGCTATAAAACCATTTATATTACACTCTAATGTTCCTATAACAAATCCAACATGAGGTTCATACTTCTTCTGCTGGTAATACACTCCCTATGTAGGGTATCCTAATTATATATCTTTAAAATTAATCATTTGTGTCCACATACCATGTTTCATCTATTATAATATCTAATTATTGGATACAACAACATATTACTTACATAATAACTAACAAGAAACCTATATTGAAACACATTCCAAGATTTCCCAGAATTTCATCTGTAACATATTCTAATATTCCATACACAACGATGGTCACATACCCTATAACTAATGGTTAACTATTTATAATATAAATTCCATCATGCCTATCCTCATGTGTAACTAGAACAATTCCATTATAATTTATGTATTTTACTTATTTATTATGTATTATATCACCATTTGAACCCCTATCAATGAAATAAATATAATCAATCCATATTTCACCACCAATATTAGAGAAGCCATTACCCCATCACTTCGAATTCCAATTTCATTATACTCCCATACTATCAAGTCTTATAGCTCTAATGATTCTTCCATTTTTCACTATCATCAATCCTAGTATCCTATACCTAAATATATAGACACTCTTCACTATATACCTATTTCATTTAGAAGAATGCATCCTTAATTATTGTTATAATAATTTTAACATATATCATATGTTCAAAAAAATTTAATGATCACCCAGTAGTCATGTGTTATGAAAAATTAATAAGTTTCTTCCATTTATATATGTAATCTAGATCCAACCATTTGTGATATCATTTAATAATACATAATGATTCCATATACCCACACTATACAACTAACATAACATTCCTTGTTATTAATTTCCAATGAAATGAATATAATAATTCTTATCATCTCTAAAAGAACCCAATATTATATTCTGACCCCCCTCTCATGTTACATCTTCATATTATAACACACCTAAAAATATAAATAAATGTATCCTTCTTCTCAACCATAGAACTTAGATAAAAAATATCAGAATCCCAATAACAAATACACTATTCTCCCCCCACATGTCCAATTGAAGACTTATGACATAATTTAAAACTCATTGGAAATATCTCTATTCTCATTTGAAATATAAAACGGACAATCTTGTGTTTAACACATACACTTTGAGGTGACCACATATGAATATCAGGAATAACATGCTTAGTCCATTTCCCACTCTTGGGAATCAATCCTTATTGGGTATTTACATTTTAACACCCATATATTTGATAAATTTTTATTTATATTAATTTAAATATATTTTATATTTTCTGTTAAATACAACACTGATTTTAGTTTTTGTTACACAAAAAAACAAGTTTCAACAAACCGTGATATATAATTATTATTTTTATTTAAACACTGTTATTATAACATATACAATAAAAGTAGTGGGAGTAATAAAAATTTTAAAATTTTTTTATATTTTTTAAATAAAAATACATATTTACAAAAAGTCTTAATTTACAAAAAAAATATGTTATATGTTTGAAAATACTAATTTTTTAAAAGAAATGATTTCCATAATTTTTTGAAAAAATAATAAATTTTTATTTCCCAAATTTTATAATATTTATATTAAAATATTAAGTTTATTTTCGAAATATACATTTCAAAATTATCTTGGGGTTTAATTTTTTGATGTTTTATAAAAACAAAATAAGTATTCAATTGTGAAAATTATTTGTTTTATTAAAAAGTTGAATTTTCATTGAAAGAATTTTCAATATATAATTTATTAAAATGTTTTGTACTGGTAATATACGTTCAATTATATAACTAGTAATCCAATTTGTTTCATTGTTATAAATTTTATAATGTATTTTTATATAAAAACATTTCATGATTTTGATTCATTTATTTTTTTATGATTTTGTTTTCATCACGACTATAAAATTACATTGAAATTTAATAATTCAACTTATTTTAATTTTCATTTTTAAATATAGGTTATATATTTTGGGTAACCATAATTTATACTATCTAATAAGGTAAACTTATCTATTTTACAATACAGAATTGTAAAAAATGAAATTTTAACTATTATAGTTATGGATAAAACAAATTACTAGGGGATTAAACTAAAATGATTTGGGGAAAATGACCTATGAACATGTCCAATACAAATTAATTGGAAACATCTAGTTCATATAGCCTCTAGGATAATAGATTATCTTTTTTATTTCCTTGTTTCAAGTGAAGGGGTGGGTACCCTTACATCGTTTCAGAAATTACAAGTTCACCACTCAAATAATTTATAAAGGGTCATTGCCTCTCTTATCCTATTTAAACCTCCAAAAAACATTGGTCATTAAAAAATATAAAAATATAGATACCTTAACAATATACTCTCTTAATTAAATACTTCAATTAATCATAAATTCAACCTGTTATATTTTTTGGTTAAAACCCTTAGGGATTACCCAAAGAAGAGTTAATATTCTTCAACAAACATTTTTATTTTAATTATTCTCCCACATCATTATAATCATTTTAAAACGTGATAACATAATAAATTATGTATCATATATATATTAAGAATTTTTTATACTATGTTATTGAACTTAATCCATATCCTTTTCCCAGAAATGGGAAACGATGGAATCAATCGTGTTTACGAAGGAAAACCACCTCATGAATTAAGGTAATATGTTTCCCCTAAAACAAACTCTAGGTTGCGTATGATAATTCATAAAAAGTATATAATATTTATTTATAAATTAAATAAAAAAATTTCAATTATTATATCAGATAAACCATCCTACTTTACATTCTTCAGGGGATACATTAATGTCATTCATATATACAATGGACTACCACCTCAGAGAGCGATATGATTAGTTTTTCCCTAATAAATTTATTGGAATTTAATTTGGATAAATTTATTTAATATATGTGACATATATGGATTAAAAAATTATTTTTTGATGGTAATATATTATTTAACTTTCATTTATTTCATCCATCGTGAAATAGGAAACAACGTTCAAGTGTACATATGACTTACCCTCTCCATGTGAAGTGTATTTCATTTTATATCGTCAAAGTTTATAGATTATGATAAATACATAAATGATGAATATATATTATATTTATATAATGATTAAAATTATGTTGATTATGTAACGGTCATCATGTTTTAAGTAATGAAAATACCAAACAAAGGAAAACAAGTAAAAAATCAGTTGTTTCCCAAAACATTACATTATTATGGAATTGTTAATAAATGGATAATTAATGGATATAAGTAAATAATAAAATATATTTTGTATATAATTATGTTTAAATAATATATTTAAAGTAATTAGATATATATTATACAATAATTTCGAATATGTACAAATGAATTTGATACTTAAGGTAATTGATTTACTGTCAACTTTTATTTATGGGATATTTATATAAAATTTATCACTACTTTTTCTATTTTGTGCTTATACTATGAAATAACATTTTATATCATTAATATCATTATTTTAAGGACATTTAAAGTCTAAATTGATGTTTTTATTTCATAGGAATTATGATTCATTGGTTACCTAATTTTTAAGGAGTTTTTTCTCAATTTTTCTTCTTGGAGACATCTGTCATTTATGAACCTATATTATTTTATGATCCGTATGTACATCCTCTTTGAATGTAATATCATGAAATAAAATTATCATAATATGTGATGTTTTATTTAATGTTATTCTTTCATACGTATTAGTATTTGATGTTAACAAATTGGAAATGGTTTTACGATACAATCGCTTCAATTATCAAGATTAATTATATTTATACATCCAATGACAAATTGTTATGATCAACATGTTAATAAAAACATGAGTCTTCCTCTATTGTTGTTATTTGTTAAGAATAAATTTTTTCCATTCATTATCCACTCATTATGTACTCCAGATTTAAAAATATTGTTTTTCACAAATATCATCCTTAATTATCTCTTTGGATAAAAATAATTTTTTTCTTCCAAATCCATATTTTAGAAAAAAGAAAAATAAATAAATAACTCTATAAGTTATATATTAAAGACATTGTTATATAGGTTTTAATTTTTATAATAATTTAAAAATTTTATTTTATTTCATATTCCAATGATGTACCATTTTGATTTTATAGAAAATTTCAGATAAATTTTTATTTTAACATATATGTAATGAATGGAATTTCCATCAATTGTGGCCACTATATTCATAAAATATTCCTTTATGATTGTCAATGTTTATTTTTATAAATAATGATTTCCTAAATATTGAATTATGTTTTAGTAATTTTAAAAAAGAAAAGGATATCTTTCTTAGGAAATTCATTAAATTATTTTTAAATCAATTTTTATATGTTTCAATGTATTTTTAATTCAATGAAATTTAGTTTGTAATTTTCCTTTATTTAAAAATAGTTTTTCATACTTAAAAGGATATTTTTTCTAATGAAATGTTCCTAGTGAATTTTATAAATCAATTTCCATGTAATTTGAAACCATTTGATGTTTTTTAATCTTAATTGTCTATATGATTAAATGATACCATCCTTATTATTTCTCTTTATTGTTAATATGTATTATTATGAAATTTTTTTGAAACCAATTTATTTTTCATTGGTTCAGCTATGATGCATTTATGAGATGTTTTGAAACTTGTTTCATGTATAGAGGATATCATGTGCTGATATAATGAATCTTTTGTGAAATTATAAAACACGTAAATATGGTTTTTTATTCTGTTGGTGATATCTCTATCTCCCTCAAATTATTTTGGTAATTATTTATATCTCATGAGATATAAATTTGAATCAATTCGATGGGCTTGATCCACTATGGAAAATATGTGAGTCCTAATCCACTATGGGATAAATTTGTATCCTAATCCACAATGTGAAATAGTGATAAGTGTAAATCCACTATTTTTATGGTCTTGGTAGTTAACACTAACATATTAAATAGTTTTCTATATTTATTATAGTGTAACATTTTATGAAATGGTCTTATCGTTTGTTATTAATTTATTGTAATTTGTCACTCTTATGGACCATGTTTATTGAAATAACAATTTTTTAGTCCATTACTCATATATATGATCTATTGTAGGTTGTCTTTAAACATTTTAGGTTTTATCCATGATCATATACCTTTATTCTTATCTTTTTCTTTCATATGATCATGGATTGATGTCACCTATATTTACCTTTTCTGAGCTTCTGTGCTCACTCTTTCATATGATTATTTACATTAGTTATGAAGTAATGTTTTGGTATGGTATTCCTAAGAGGGTTAATATTAGAGAAGTTATTTTTGGGTGATGTTGATGATCATCATTAAATAAAAATATTTTCATTCTAGTCCCAAATATCACTAAATTTTTATGATCCTCATGAGTGTGTTTATGAAATGAATTTATTATTCATAAAAAATATTTTATTTTTATGTATTAAAATAATATGTTACTGTATGAATAACATAATACGTCCTTGGGGACTTTGATCCCATAAATTTGTATAAAATTCACCTATATATGGAAATTTTTTCGTGTTATCTGTTGTCATATAATTTACTTTCGAAAAATTTAAACATGCAAATATCTGGGGAAACACCGTATTAGATTTTGTTGAAACAATTTACAATATAACCAAATTATCAATCAACCATAATGGTTATATTATATGGGAATAAAATGCAGGTACTAAACCACTATGTGTTACTATATATTGGTTATAAAGAGGAACTGTATTGTCATCATCATAGATAAACTATATAAAAGATCTATAATAGCAATCATCATAATAATATAATGTTATTTATCTAAGTAAACATCCACTAGAATATTATATTGTAAAAAATATATAAGTATCTTTCTTAAACTTGAACTGAAAAACCCTTTGTCATCTTTGATATCAATCACACACATGTTAATGAATGTGGGGAAAATTTTATATCAAAAAATTAATGCAAGTACAGAAAAATCTTGAAAATTGGACATGATCTAAATTTGTAATAAATTAATAAAAAAATAGTCATATTTAAATAAAAAAATCAATCATATAAATAAAAAAGTGGGAAAAAATAAAATATCAAAGGTAAAATGGATAACCCATAATAAAAATTTAGTTACTCAATGTCCATATATCTATTACAAGCTCAGAAACATTAATATTACCTATTTGTCATACCTCAACATTATATATATAAAATACGATATGAAACCTCTTTGTAACACCCCTTTGTCCCATGAACACTCCCAAGTGATCAATCTAGGTTTTCTTCTGGACATCAATTGTTCTTTATTGTACGCTATAGGTTGAAAACATACAGTAAGGGTTGAATATGTTACCATTTTGATTTTCTAAACTCATATTAAAATAAAATAATAATAAATAACACAAAATTATCCACAATAATAATTATAGTACGTGTAACAAATAAACCTGACAATGTTATTTCCAGTAAAAATTGAAGTAGAAGAGGACATGTCTCAATTGATCACCCATTAAAAATCATTTAAATAAAATAAACATAAGAAATAAAATATAAATATTCTCTAAAACAACCCTTAGACCTCATATTATCCATATCCTACCTATATTAAAAGTTATCCAATCGATTGATGAAATTATGAGCCTCTACCGAACCTAAAAATTAAACTATGATAGATATTTAATAATATATTTTCCAAGACCACCTGAGTAAGGTGTGATTTAAACCTATAAGGGAATTAAGAATAGTTTCTATAACAAAACCAATACAATATTATAGGAACATGTTAAATAATTAGTATAAAAATGAAAAATAAAAAATATAATACAATAAATAATATCTAATGTTGGGCTCACAGGTTTCAGTCAAGATTTTCCTTACATTCTTTTCCCAGTATTGAATGTCTCTAAGCCTCTCATGTGATCATCATATGGACATATATCATTCTCCAAAACTCATGAATAAATAAATAATATTCATTGATCATTTGTGGGGATAGGTGGCCTCTATGGATCATCTCATATATATACAAAACATAAGGTGTAGAAGATCCCCACTTTGAATCTCATGTATCATGATTGACAGAAAATTGACCATCTAGGAAGTATATCATATCACATATTGAGTGAAATTTTCCTCACCATGAATTTCATAAATCTCACATAAGGGAAAACAAATCCCCATGATAATATATTATATAATGTATTATGTGGAATAGCATCCCCACAATGAAATTAATCTATCACACTTTTGAGGGAAATCCTCATACCTATAAATATCTCACATCACATAGAGGTAGAAATATGGAAACATAAAGAATCTAATATATTCTACAATGTGGAAATGTATCCCATCCATAAATTCATCACATATCATAGTTGGGGGAAATATAAAAGGGGTATGGACTAAACCCTTATATTTATATGACATATATAAGATATATTCTATTCTATGAATATTTTTATTTTCTTGCATAATCGGTACACAGTTTCAATCTAATTTTATTGTTTCATAATTATAAATATATATCCAATGTGTCATTGTTCCACATATTTATAAATTTAGGATGTGTTTCATAAGGTTATTTGTTTTCAAGAAATATAATTCATGTTTATGATACATGAATTGTAAAAAGTAGAATTTACTCAAGTGTTTATAACACAAGAGAAAATTCAACACCTCAAGAAGTAACCTTGAGGCTTATAAATAATACATATATATGATTTATGTGGGGGATGATGACCATGTAAAGCTACGATGAAACTATACATCACAAGACGCTCGAATTAACTTTATCCTTTACATTAGAGGCTCTATGTCACGCCCTATCCCTCGAGTACCCAGAGCCGTAGCCATATAGAGGATCGAATTCGGTTCGTGCTCTGAGAAACCAGCTGCTACTGAAATGTTTTCATCTTCTAAAAGTTGATACCTGAAATTTTTTAAAAAAAATGTAGGGTGAGCTGAAAAATTCCCAGTGGAGGGATTAAAAATAACATACTATGCTGAAAATAACTTTTGAAATCATTCATTAAAATTTCCATAAAACATTTCCTTTAAAATGTTGTAACACATTAAACATACTAAGACTAGTGTCTGTGGGATATAAGTGCACAATATGTAACATAAAATCATCATCATAATTCAATTATGGAACTTCTCATTCAGTATCATAAGTAAAAGACATTTCATGTTAAAATGGAAGTATAGAATTAATAACTAATTGTAATGCATGATCAGGGTTGCGGTCAATAAAATAACATCAATTTCATATTTTACTCTGGTGAAAAAACAATGGCCATAAAATATCTGAATATTACATAAATAATATGCCATACTTATACTCTTTGAAATCACATAATCAAATGTTATTTATCTTGGAATATTCTATTAGTCAAATATTCCTATGGTTAATTAATTTTCATAGTCATAATGAAGATAGTGCATACGTTGGACTATGTCAAGGCCTCATTCCATGACGCCTAATGATTGATGCCTCATCCAAAATCCTTAACTCATAAATAGTAAATGCGTTGGTCAAATCTACTACTAGCTATCTCATGAGACCTACCGATGCATCGAGGGGTTATAGAAGGCCACACCAGTCATATAATAAGTCTCATGCATTCCTCATACTTCTTTAATCAAAGTGCACACACCACTTTGATTTATTAAATCACTTATCATTTCAAATACTCATTATTACTTGGTTTCTCATTTCAATTTATTCATAGTTTCCCCTACTACATTTAATCATAAAATTCATATCTCACATATTATCATGAAAAACGAGTTGCTTGGTTATTACATAAAATAAAAACTTCACAATTGCTCCATAGTAACAAAATTTTACTGCATCCCAATACATGTTCATTATTCATGATCAATTCATGCACTGATAAAAGGAATTTGAAAAACACATAACCATAATATAATAGTTATTTTTTAAATGAGAATGTTTCTAATAACATACATAAAATATTGAACATTCTTTGCGCATGTGATATTAATTTAAAACACGGAATTAATGAATGGATGGTGTTACCACATAAAATAATAGTTCCTTAGTTTTAAAAATCCATGATTTATAGAAATGAATATTTATAATATAAAATGTCCAATTTTAAATTAAGATAGATTTCATTTTAAACATGCATGAATCATTGAGTACTACAATAAATAAAATGGGCAATGAAACCATTTAATCCAAATATACATAATATAATAGATTACATTGGAAATGTATCCGTTTCAGTTTATCAAAGGTATTCATGTTTTATTACACATTCATTGTACATGAGGATATTACTATAGCATATCAAATAATGGATAAAAAGGGTTTGAGATATAAAATTATAATAAGGCTAGTATCATTAAAGGTTCTTTAAATAAAATGAGTTTGACATTGGACATGCATATTGAAAAACTAATGATTTTCTTAACATTATAAATCCACTTGAACCGAAAACTATATTCTCGTCCATGATATTATTTAATAGTTGTAAATCATCTTTAGTAGAATAAAACAAATATATATTGAATTATGTGTACATGTCCAAATATGTACTCGGTGTTTATCCGTTTTTTTTATAATTAATAATTCATACTAAACACACCCAAATAAAATTTTTGACCTTAGAAAATATTTACACATACCACATTTAGCCTTTGAAAATCCTAAATTCACTTATAAATGATATATATAGGTATAAACCACATATATATATATATAGAATTAAGTATGTGAAATTTTCATTTCACAACCAAAATGAGTACTTCTTCGTTGGTTAAACATTGAAAAACACTTTCAGAAAACCAGAATAGGGTTAGGATGGAAAACAATATGCAAAAATATATATGTTTCTATGAAAATATTCATGTTCATATATTTCAAATATATATATATATATATATATATATGTGTGTGTGTTTTTTCTCTCATGGAGTACTAAATATAGAAGTAGACCTTAACAATTAACGATTAAGTTTTTAGCATTGTTTAATCACCAAGACTCAAAAATATGAAATCTTGTTTCAGATTATTATAAAAAACCTATAAGAACAAACATAAACATATATATATATATAAACTCATACAACTTTAAACCAATGGAATGGAAAACGAAATCCCTTACCATAACTTGAGGTAGAGGAGGATGAGGAGCTCGGGAAGGCACTGGAAATCCCGGAGGAAACATGTTGGGGTATGCTAGAAGCTGAGAGTGAAAGACCGAGAGGTTTTTGGATTCCCAAGGTATTTTTTTAATAGACCATACCAAATAATTTAATTCAACTGTATGTAATCCAAGGCCCAAGCAGCCTTAAAAAACTAAAATTCAGTCCTTGTTGAAACCGCGTCAAGGAGGGAGGCCAACGGCTGTCATGGGAGAGTAAAAAATGGTAAAAAATATGGTATATGGTGAATGGTTTGGGGCACGACACGGTGAAGCAGACAACGATTTGAGTAGAAAACATGGATGGATTTAAATGGCCAAGATAGTATCTAGCTTGGGATCACGGGCTCAGGTGCGTCTGTGCTTTATAAAAGTAAGGACGGCTCGGATTAAATCCGAGTCTGATCGGATGGCACAAGACTGATGCACCATTTTAAAAAACATCGAATAGCCACGATTAGATCATGCTAGATTGAACGGACCACAGAAACCCAGTGATGTGCCAGAGTTGTTGAAGATAGAAAGAGGGGTTGGGATTAATAGCCTAGATCACACGCTTCGTGATCCAACGACCATGATCACATTTCGCCTGAAAAAACGCTTCCCACATCAAATTATTGAGTTGTTTTCGCCTCCCTTATAAGACTGAGCCTCCTATAATCTTCTCAAAAAACACAAAACACACATGAAGTGGGTCTTATACCTGGGCTCTTGCCTTTCCCCTGCAAACCTCGGCCTACCCATGCTCACCATAGCCTTACGCATGCACTGCACACTCTCAAGAGCTCTTGCGGCGCTCCAATGCTTCTGTGCACCCCTCGGGGGACCTATGCCCAAGCATGGGCTGGCCCAAGCTTGGGCGGAGGTCTAGGCTTAGCCACCAAGTGTGAGCTACCTCCCATGGCCTCTCCATAATGGGCTATCCCAAGCAGGCCCAAATTTTTACAAAAATATAACCTTAAGAGAATATATATATATATAAAGACTTTAGGTAAATAATACAATATAGAAATTTTCGTTGTCAAACATGATTTTTTATTTAAGCTTGAGGAAGGATTAATGAACACCTAACTATACCTTGTATGATAATATTTCTAGAGCTATTTATAGCATCATAGCTTTAACATGAATTGATATTGCATATAACCACATAAAATATTTTGTACTAACAGTAGTCAAAACTATGTTAATCAACAATATATATTTATTAAAAGAAATTAGACATAACATAAACAAACTTAATGAAAAAATTTATAATATATTTTAGTTAATTTATATAAGTTTTGAATTCCTTATTACATTTCCAAACACCAACGTATAATTCAACACATTCATCTATGCCCATTTAAATTTATTAGTTAGGAGTAGTTTTATAATTTTTCAATTTACAACCTAATTACAATGGGGACTAGAATATACATATAAGTTTTTAATTAATTTTACAATGAGGCCAACAACTATATTTATAGCCGTTAGATTTCCATGGTTTCCCAAGGCAATAGTCACATTAGTGACTTATAAATCCAAGACATTGGGTGTCCTAACACTCAATTTGATTGAAGAAGATTGTTCATTTCATAAATTTGGTGCTTAATGAGTTCACAGTGGGTTCAACCATTATTATGTTCATTATGACAAATTATAAGGACTCGTATTATTCTCTCGGGGTTCTCATTATTTTATGTTGTCTCCCTGTAATTCTGATAGGGTTCTTAATAAGTATTTTTTGTAATCATGATTACTCTTTTGATCTCAGTGTATTGTAGATGCTATGGTGTCTTTATTTAAATTAAAAGTCATGTATCCACATGTGTGTTTTACTCAGTTGCATTCTAATATAAATTAAAACCATATAATTACCTTCTCATGAGAAACTAGTTTTCTTCAGATATTCATCCAAAAGGGAAAATAACATATCAATACATGAGGTTCGAGTTTTGGGGTGTTACAATATAGAAGTTCACAGAGGTAGGATAGATCCCATCCTAATGATGGGTGATACATGTGAAACCTAATGATTCACTATAAAAAGAGTATTCCTTTTTTTCTAGGTAATTATTTCATACCTAAGGGATGGTGATTTAATACATCAAAGGTACTCTTCTGTGTAAGGTACATCCTTAATTGTATATTTAAATATCCATTTTCTGGTAGGATTCATATATCGTGCATGAGAGATTCTATAATAGGGATTTTAATTTCTTCTTATTCTTCCCATAATAATTATTAGTTTCATTAAAAGTCCTTCAGGGGTATAAAATAGAACCAATGATTTTAATTTATTAAATCCTTATTTTATTTGAAGATATATTAAAAATATGGGATCAAAGTTAATATGTTCATGAAATTTGATTTAAAACATATTATATTTATATAATGGGATATGTAAAGTTCATAACCTAACTACTTATATGTATATATCCTAAAATGATATATACCTTTTTGAATAAATCTGTCCTAGACATTAATTTTATACATAGTGGTTTGTGTAAGGGTTATATCGCTATACCATTATATAAATTGTTCCATGCAATGGCCATCAAGACGAGCCACTACATGAATTATGGGCCTTTTAAGGTTGTTTTATATTATAAAATAGTGAGGTAAAGAAAATAGGCACCACATAATTACATGAAAGGTTTCTCTTAAGGGTAGTTGAGTTCATGTGAGTGTTTTATAAAGGTATTGTGGATCATAACTTGATATAAATAATTTTTCAAAACATATAGATATGTTCTCTCTATGTTCATAATGGTAACTATGGTTTTTCCTTGACATAGTTGAGCTACTGTGTTATGATGCATTAAAATAACATTTTTCACCCTAACACGAGTGTTCCAGAAGATCTACAGGTGCATAAATATATACATACCATTTTTTAAGAGTTCTCATAAATACAATTTTTAGCCTTACAAAATGTTTCATATAGAGGGGTTAGGATATATACCCATATGTATATTTTTTAAGTATGTTTAGTGGGAGTATACCCTTACAAATTATATTCATTATGCATAAGGAAAAATTGAAATGTTTTAGAAAAATGATTAAAAATTTTATTTGGACTTTATGATTTATATAATATTTATAAAAACATATTGAAGGGTATTTTGTGAATAGTTACAATATAGAGAATTAATAGAATCATTAATTAATTAAACGTGGGTAATATTTTATAACTTATATTTTTTCAAAACATTTATATTTCAAATACTTAATTGTTAATATTGAATATACATATTAATAGACTATCCATATTTTCTAATGATATGGAAATTCAAAGACTTATTTACATATCATAATAAATAATTAATAATGGGTTATAATTTAAAAAAATAAAATAAAATTATCATTTAATTTACATTAAAATTGTAAACTATTTATAATAATTACATTGAATTATTAAAAAAAGTTCACCTTATTTGGATATTATATAAGATCTATAAAAAGTGCTTCAATGACATATATGGTTCATGTCCAAATTATAATTAATTATATGATATTTCTATTATATAAAATGGTTTCATAATATAAAATTGGATTCTTAAATTGTTTATAATTTTGATAATTAATATGTATATTTAAAAAAATATTCAATATGTTGATAAATTTGAAATTTTAATATTAAAATGAATATAAAATATTTTAGTTAATCTTATTGAAATTTACATAATATGAAAACTATAATTATAAAATTTACATAATTAGAATTTTTACAAATTGTTCCTAAATTTATATCTCATTTTAAAAGTTGTTGAGTTGATTGTTTTTTATTTTATTCCCCACTTTGTTCATATATATAAATCCTCTTTCGTAATGCCCTGACCCATGTTACCCAGAGTTGGTGAATTACTAAAAAACATTGGCATGATCACAAGAGATCATGTCTTGAAATAATTATTTGTTTTTTAACACCTCAAGATTCCATGGTATACTTCTCTTTGAATAATACATTAGCATGTGTTGTACGCAACATCGAGTTCTAACACACCAAATCCAATCAAACTAGCCATTATGAATAGTAATACCCACATTTTAACATTTTATGAATTTTATCATTCAAATTGGACTACATTTTTGTATTCATAATATCGAAATTAGCTTAGGGTGAATTTTTGGTATTTTTCTGCAGACATTCAATTTTAGATGAATATTGAAAAAACATTGAGTAATTATTTAAAACCAAATTTTTATTTAAATAATTATTTATTTTATTTAAATTTATTTTATTTAAAAATAGATACATAATACCTATATAATTTCAATGTAACTCATTGGAGTCAGTTTATAATAATTTTAAATATATTAAAAGATTATTGAACTTTTCACCATCTTTTACCCATCTCATAGGTGAATTTAAAAATTCAAAAAAAACATAATTTTACCACTTCTGGGATTGTAATTTAAAAAATCCATGAGACACGGTTGATATTATTAAGAAAAATTTGGTTTAATAAGATGAAAATAATTTTGGGTGAAGAGTAACTTTTTTACTTTTATTTACCAGGGTTAAAAGTAAATAGGGTAATTAAGGGTAAAATGATATTATTATTACCCTAAAACATGTCCTAATTCTATTTGATAAGTATAAATAGAACAAAAACAAACTTATGAATAAAATATGATCCTCTTTGGTCCACATGGATTAGATTATGACACTTATTATTATTCTATTTAAAGAAGAGTTAAAAGAGATAAAATCAAAGTGTAATAACTACATCTTTTTTAATATAGGGTTGTAAATGAGATAAATTTGACTATAAATATTAATTATAAAGATAAAAACATTTCTTACATAATGGTATTTTATTTATATTTTTTAGACATTAAATAATATAATATATTTATGACACAATGATGATGCAGTAATTACCTAATTAGTTAAATATTAACATAAGTGACATTATAAATATCCAAATAATTTTAATTTTTGACTTATAATGAATTACGATAATTTTATAGGATAATATGAAATATTAGGGTTGGTTATAAGAATTTTATTCTAAGTAATAATACTGTTATAAATTTATAAAAAACAAAATACAAAATAGTTTCAAAATTGACATAAAAGTGTTTTCAAAACAAATATTATATTATTAATTGATATTCTATTTCTAAAAATCAATGGTTTGGAAAAAAGAACTTATATAATTAGGGGTTTATAATTATTTAACCACCTGGGTTTATCTTGGATGTATATACTATGTTTATTAACCATATAATATAAAAATACAAAGAGAAAAGGTAAATGTCAAACTATGTAACTAAGAGTTAAATCTAAAAGATAAAGTTAATATAGTGACCCAAACCAATCTAAAACATATTGGTTTAGGGTTTTTCGACCCATAATCACAATATACTTTAAATTATTAATTTTTTGAGCCATTATAAACCGAGAATAATTTTATTATAAAATAATATTTCTAGCTTTTCTAAGGTACCCCTCACCCCTCTGATAAAAGGGCACTCCATATTCTCTCTAATTCACACCATCAAAGCCATTTGGATCGTCCAAACACTGCCCAAATACCCTCTAAATTGTCCTACATTCAGCCTAGATGCTTTAATTTGGTCATAAATCCAACCTACTGAGTATTTTCAATAAAATCATATTGAAGAACTCGAAGAAGAGATAAATATCTCACCACCTCTTTCAAGTTCTTTTCTTCTTCCACTTCCTTTTCCTTTGTTATTTACATTCTAAATTAATAACATTAGAATCTTAAATATAATTTTATGTTATTATAAAAATTTTAAAACCAAATTAATTATTCTATATATCCTTTTAATTACATGTCTCCATATGTGCATACGTACGGCTTACCGTCTCCACGTCGTGGTGTAATTGTTATTCAATACATTATTATTTGGATGGGTATAATAATGATGTATAATTGATATATATAATAAATATAACATGATAATGATTCTGTATATATGATATACCGTTCAATTATATATATTTTTAATATCAAAAGAATGATATTGCCGCTCGTGTGTACGTACGGATTACCGTCTCCATGAATGCGATAAGATTCATTCCCCATCGTATCAATTAAAAACTAATTTTCATTATATGATTAAAAATAATATTTTAATACATGATATCATTCTGAATATTAATATGATACATACCATCCATAAACAATATGACTCACATAACAATGAATATAAAAGAAAATGAATCTGTTAAACACTCAAATCAACGATAATTCTAAGATATTATTAACAAAGAAATGTTAAAAGATCACATATGATATCATATTAATGTATATGATTCTTTTATAATTTAATAACAATTATTTCACTATTATACAAGAGTTTAAACAAACCTCAACCATGGAAGAGTACAAGTTAAGGGTTAATATCATAATTTCATTATTATCTAAGGTTGTTTTTATATAGGTGTCTACTCAAACCTCTTTATCATCCACATCCAGGTTTCTTAAAAATATATTTCAAAACATTCTTACTATTTTATAGACTATTGATTAAAGTCATTTATACCGTTTTTTCGCTTTTTATAAGATGTTTATAAAGAATCTTTATATCATTTTCCAAAAAAAAGGTCTTTTTTAACCTTTTCAATAAAATTAAGGTATGAATGTCTTCTTTAACTTATACGGCAGGTGCAGCTATTTTCCACCATTATAAAATCATCGAAGCTTCCCTTACAATCTTAAAAGATGATTTTCAAATAAAATGTTTTCTTTTACAATTATGTGATTTTTAAATGATTTCAAATAAGACATATTTCTCTCAAATAGTTTTGATTTCATCTATGTCAACATTAATTGATGGATTTTAAGCTTATTTAATGTTTATTTATTATGATACAAAACTTCTATATTTTCATGAAGGTTTTGTGATATGTTCCACTGTGGATGTGTTATTTTTATACTATTCATGGTATATGGAGAATGTATTGACATTTCATATTCTAGTTTTAATATAGATTATTATATTATGTTTAAACATGTTTATATGAATAATTCATTGGACATAGTAAGTGACGGGTGGAGCCCGCTATATCTCCTCGATGCATCAGTAGGTCTCATGAGATAAACTAGTGTCTTCGAACAAGGCTTTGATAAAATTGTATTTTCCGTCTTGGAACAAGGCCTTCACTATGAGATTAAGATATTCTGGAATTATGCATTCCATCATTATGAAAGTGGTTATTGATATTGCATGTGATTATTCGACTAGTAGAATATCCATGAGAATATGTAAATGGAACTATTTAATTTTATTTTTTCCATATTATGCTAAATTTCAAGTTTAAAATGATTTTTTAGTTATAAATTTCCTTAAATTTTTATGATTATTTATTAATGCTTCCACTATATTGTTATCCTTAGTGAGCATCTAAGCTCACCCCTTACTATGTTTAATTTTCCAAGGATGTGAAGAAATATTTTATGACTGATATGCAGTGATAGTCTGAGGGGATATGAGTGTGGACTATAGAGACTGTTTTATTATAGTTTTTCACTTTATCATTTAATGATAGACCTAGGAATGTATATAGTGTTTCCAAGGAAACTAAAATAATCGGTCTTTCGAGACTTGATCTTTTGTGATCTTGGAAATGTTATGTAATAATGCACCGACTCTGGGTAACTATTGTTGGGTATTAATGCTGGTATCAGAGGAAGTTTAGTACAAACCTTGCAAACAAGATTTAGATAAACTCTTATTATACCACATTATACTAAGATAGACTTTGAGGATTAGTATAGAAGAAATTTCTAGAATTTTGGTATTATAGTGATTTTGTGAGTTTTCCAAGCAATACATCCCTATCTGGATACAAGCTGGTAGAGGTAGCTCTAACACAGATGTACCTAGGGGTAACACCCAAAAACACTTTTTTGAGCTAGACTTGAATGAGAACTAGTGCACAAAAATGGGATTTGCTTCACTCTTGGTTACGACACTCCCGGGGGGATATCATTCGGATAATTCTCATTTTATTTACAAACCATTATGAACAGTTTATGAGTATATACATCCTCAAAGAATTTTTTTTATGATTATGGAATAAATCCATAAACTGTTCAGTTTATGTTATGTTTTTTACAAGTTTGGAATTACGTATTTCAATTCATAAACTAATATTATTTATTCCATTATTTAGAAATGGATCCTAGTGGAATTAATGGAAACCGTATCAATGCACACACTCCATGTAGGTATTTTCCTCCTGCTCAAGATAATTATAGTGGAGCTGGTGATACAACTAGTGCTGATCAGCTTATCACTATATTGGGACAACTCACTCAGGTTATGACTAATAACCTTACCCATATAGGGTAGCCTGATACACAACATGGGGGATCAATTTTAGACCGCTCTAGGATGAAAAAAACCACTAACATTAAATGGGAGTACAAATATATTAGTGGCTGAGCAATGGATAAATTCCTTAGAGAGAATACTCCATGCCTTGGGAAGTAGTTAAGGGGAAAAAGTTATCATTTTTGTGTACCGCCTCATTGGAGATGTTGATCAATGGTGGTCATTGATTCAAAACACAAAGGAAGATTATTATATATCAAATATATAATCGATGAAGTTTAAAGATATTTTCATAGAAAAATACTTTCCTCGTGACCATCGAATAGATACAGAAAGGAAATTTCTGAGTCTGAGGCAAAAAGTGGATGATAATGTCGCAAAGTATGAAGCTAACATTACAAGGTTAGCTCTAAATTCAACAAATTAGATACGTAACCCAAGAAGTAAGATAAACCATTTATTTTATGGGTTAATACCATTTCTCTATCAATCATTAGTCTCTCAATCCTTCTCGTTGTATAAAGACATTGTATCATGTGATATCATGAATGAAAAATAATTATCTAGGTCTTACGAATTTAACGAAGTGTAAGAGAAGAAGAGATCTTCCGAACACTCTAGAAACAAATATAAGGGGAATAAGGGAAAATTTTAATATCCATCCTTCAGTAAATGTGGGAAGAAACACCCTGGTACATTCATGAAGGGAATGGGGGTCTGTTACAAGTGTGGTGAAAAAGGCCACCAAGCTCGTTATTGAAAGGGGAACAAAAAGGATTTCGATGTTTAATGCTACAATTTTAGATAATGGGGGAATTATGAAAATGAATTTCCAAAGCTTTTGGGGAACATAACTTAGAAAAGGACAAGGGATCAAGGACAAGCTTATGCTATCACTATTGTAGAGGTTGATGCTCCAAAAGATGTGGTGGAAGGTAATTTAATGTTTTCCTAAAGTTTAGATAATGTTTTATTTGATTCTGGATCATTAAATTATTTAATATATTCCCAGTTTGATAAGAAAATTAGATATTTCCAATTTGATTTAACAAGGTTTTTTCAGTCAAAACTCATAAGGGAAGTATCATTGCAACAACATTTTTTGAATCAGTTCCCATTGGATTATATAAATTTTATTTATCTACTGATCTCATCGTCATACCCATGACTGAATTTGATATAATTCTCGGTATCTATTGGTTTTCAGACCATGATGGAAACATTTATAGTAAGAAGAATGAGGTTACAATTTTTTATGATGATGATAAAGAACACCTTATCATTAGAGAAGAAACGTCACCACCTAATACTTATCTAGATCCACCCCTAGTAGCTCAAATAAATTCAATTATTGGGGGGGAAGAGAATAAAATAACTATGGGTGAGGAAAAGAATGTTCAAATATAGGATGTACCTATTGTGAAGGAATATGTTGATGTGTTTCTAGAAGATTTACCTGGACATCCTCCAGAATGAGAAATTAAGTTTTCCATTGATTTAATTCATGGTTCAAGGCCCATATCGAAGTCCCCTTATAGAATGGACACTGTGGAATTAGTAGAACTAATGAAAAAACTAGAGGAATTGAGTAATAATAGATTTATTCACCCTATTGTTTCTTTATGGGCAGCCCATGTCCATTTTGTTGAGAAGAAAGATGGATCTATGAGGTTGTGCATCGACTATAGGGAGATCAATGCTATAACAATAAATAACAAGTATCCCCTACCTCGCATTGATGATTTATTTGACCAATTGCATGGGGCTCAATACTATTCAATGATTGAACTTCGATCTGGATACCATCAGTTTTTTTAAAGAAGGAAGACATTCTAAAGAATACATTTCGAACCAGGTATGACATTACAAGTTTATAGTAATTCCTTTTGGGTTGACTAATGCACCCTCTGTCTTCATGGATCTAATGAATACAGTTTTAAAGGAATATATTGATGAATTTTTAGTAGTATTTATCGATGATATCTTGGTATATTCCAAAAGCTATGAAGATCATGAAAATAACTTGTGTATTATCCCGAATACTCTTAGAAGACATGAATTATATGGGAAGTTTAGTATGTGTGATTTTTGTTTCAGACGATTTATTTTCTTGGCCATATTGTCTCTAAGGATGTAATCTATGTTGATCTTTCTAAAACCATGGAAATCTAGGAATGGCCATCACCGACAAATATAACCTAGGTATACAGTTTTATTGGTTCATCCGGTTATTAACGGCGTTTCGTCTAGAATTTTTCAAGGTTGTCTAACCCATTAACAAAGCTCACACGAAAAGGGGTGAAAATTGTCTGGACCAATGATTGGAAAGAATGTTTTGAATAATTGAATATAATATTAGTCAATGCTTCTATTTTGACTCTATCATTGGGGAATGATGGGTTTTTCATTTATAGTTATGCTTTAAAGAAGGGAATTGGTTGTGTCCTTCTTGAGAATGATAAGGTTATTACCTATGCATCATGACAGCTAAAAATTCTTGGGAAAAACAATCCTACCCATGATCTTGAGTTAGAAGCTGTAATATTTTCTTTGAATATTTGGAGACACTAACTTTATGGTGAAAAATGTGAGATATATACAGATCACAAGAGTGTGAAGTATATTTACTTACAAAAGGAACTCAACATGAGGCAAAGGTGATGGATTGAACTAATATAGGATTATGATTTCACTATACACTACCACCCAGGGAAGGCCAATAAGGTGGAAAATGCTATGAGTAGAATGGATCATGGAATTTCGAATAAGATGAGAGTTGAAAAGGATTCTATGTTAATGGATCTAGTAAATATAGATATGAGAATCACTATGTAAGGTGAAACATCTGTACTTTTTCTAATGGTTTCCAAACCAACTTTACTAGAAAGGATAAAGATTTCTCAGACTAGTGATGAAGTGTTTCAAAAGAATATTAAAGCTATGAATGATGGGATATTGAGTGACTTTGTGTATGAAAATGGAATTTTAAAATTTGGGAAGATAATTTATGTTCCCGATATACCTGATCTAAAAAGGGAATTGTTGGATGATGCTCATAGTTCCAATTTCTCTATACACCCTGGGAGAACCAAAATGTATAGATATTTGAAGGAACTTTTTTGTGGGACAAAAGGAAGAGGGAGATTTCTGATTTTGTTTCAAGAAGTATGGATTTTCAGCAACTGAAAGCTGGAATGAAACATCCTAGACGAGTCTTGCAACCTGTTCCTATACTTGAGTGGAAATGGGATAATATTACAATGGAATTTGTCATGGGACTACCAAATACACCTAGAAGGAAAAAGGCAATAGGGTCATTGTTTATCGTCTTACCAAGTAAGCGCATTTTCATGCTATAAGATAAGATTTACCACTTGAACGTCTAGAAAGACTATATATTAATAAAGTTCTGAGACTTCATGGAGTACCCCTTTCCACTGTTTTTGATCGTGATCCTAGTTTTACATCATGATTCTGGAAAAGTCTTCTGAAAGCCTTGGACACTGATCTTTGTTTGAGCACTACCTACCACCCTCAAACTGATGGACAATTAGAACAGACTATTCAAACCTTAGAAGACTTGTTGAGATCATGGTGACTCGACTTTCAAGGTATGTGGGATAAATATTTACATATGGTAGAATTTTCCTATTACAATATCTTCTATTCAAGTATTCATATGGCACCAAATGAAGCGTTATATAGAAATAGATGTCATACACCAACATGTTGGGATGATGATTGTGAAATAAAACTCGTATGCCTAGAACTTTTGGAGGAAATGACGGAAAAAGTGAGGGTAATCCAACCCCACATCATAACATATTAATGTAGGCTGACGATCTATGCTGATAATCAAAGGAAGGATACAGAATTTCAGGTAGGAGATCATTTTTTCATGAAGGTATCTCCATGTAAGGGTGTTATATGCTTTAGTAAAAGGGAAAATTGTGTCCCAGGTACATTGGACCTTTTGAAATTCTAGAATGAATTGGGGATATAGATTACCTGTTGGCAATGCCACTAAGTCTCTCCAAAGGTCAAGATGTGTTCCACGTATCACTGTTGAGAAAATACATGCCTTACCCAATGCATGTACTCACCTATGAAGAATTGGAACTAGAACTAGACCACTCTTATTGTGAAGAGCATGTCAATATTCTCGATACAAGAGAACAGGTGATGAGAAATTGGATGAATCGTCCGGTAAAAGTAATATGGAGAATCCATAAGATGGAAGAGGAAACGTGGGAACCTGAGGAACTTGTGATGAAGAACCACCTGAGTATTATTATGAAGTAATATTCTAGAAATTGTGAGGACGAAATTATTTGAAGGAGGGGAGAATGTAACACCCCAAGATTCCACAGTATGCTTCTCTTTGAATAATACAATAGCATGTGTTGTGTGAAACTTCATGTTCTAACACACCACAACCAATCAAACTAGCCATTATGAATAGTAATACCCACTTTCTGAAATTTTAAAATATTATCATTCAAAATGGACTTCATTTTTGGATTCGGAATATTGAAATTAGCTTAGGGTGAATTTTTTGTATTTTTCAAAACACTTTCAATTTTTGATGAATAGTGAACAACATTGAGTTATTGTTTAAACCCAAATTTTAATTTAAATTATTATTTATTTTATTTAAATTTATTTTACGTCAAAATAGATACATAATACCTATATATGTTTGATGTAATTCATTGGAGTATGTTTATAAAAATTTTATATCTTTAACAATTTTATTGAACTTTCACCGTCTTTTACCCACCTGCTTGGTGAATTTACAAATTCAAATAAAACTTAATTTTACCACTTCTATGAGTGAAATTTCAAAATTTATAGAGACATGGTTGATATAATTATGAAAAATGTGGTTCAATTAGATGAATTTTTTTTTGGAGAATAGTACATTTTTACTTTTATTTACCACAGTTATAAGTAAATAGGGTATTTAAGGGTAAAAATGATATTATTATTACCATAACACATGTCCTAATTCTCTTAAATAAGTATAATTGGACGACAAAAACATTAGGACTAATATATGAACTACTTTGGTCTACTTGTATTAGAATAGGACAGTTATTATTGTTTTATTTAAAGAAGAGTTAAAAGAGTTAAAATCAAAGATTAATAACTAAAACATTTTTAATAAAGGGGTATACATAAGATAAATTTGAATATAAATATTAATTCGAAATATGAAAAGAATTCCGACATAATGGTATTTTAATTTTATTTTTTTGACATTATATAATATAATTTATTTATGACACAATGATGATTTGGTAATTACCTAATTAATGAAAAATTAAAATAATTGGCATTATAAATATCGAAATAAATGTAATTTTAGACTTTTTATTAATTCCAATAATTTTTTATCATAATATGACATATTAGGGTTGGTTAGAGGAATTTTTTTCGAAGTAATAATAGGGTTATAAATTTAGAAACAACCAAAAACCAAATAATTTCAAAATTGACATAAAAGAGTTTTTAAAACAAATATTATATTATTAACTGATATTCTATTTTGAAAAATCTATGTTTTTGCCAAAGGACTTATATAATGATGGGTTTATCATTAATTAACCACTAGGGGGTTCTTGTGGAAGAATATATTATGTTTATAAACCATATAATATAAAAATACAAAGAGACATGGTAAATGTCAAACTATATAACTAAGAGTTAAATCTAAAATATAATGTTAATATTGTAACCCAATCCTTTATAAAACCTATTGGTTGAGTGGTTTTCAACCCATAACAACAATATGCTTTAAATAATCCATTTTTGAGCCATTAAAAACCGAAAATGGTTATATTATAGAATAATATTTCTAGTTTTTCCTAAGGTGCCCCTCACCCCTCTTTTAAAAGGGCACTCCCCCTTCTGTCTAATTCACACCTTAGAAGCCATTTGGATCGGCCAATATCTACCCAAATACCATATCAATTGTCCTCCCTTTATCCTAGAGTACTTCCCTTGGCCATAAATCCAACCTAAGGACTCATTTTGATCAAATCAAAAGGACGGACCTGAAGTAGAGGTAAATATCTCACCACCTCTTTTAAGTTCTATTCTTCTTCAACTTCCTTTTTCTTTGTTGTTTCCATTCTAAAATAATAAATCCAATATCTTCTATATAATGTGATGTTATTATAAACAAGTTACAACCAAATCTATTATTGTATCCATCCTTTTAATGACATGTCCACATACGTGTGTACGTACGACTTACCGTCTCCACGTCGTGGTGTAATTGTTATTAAATACATTATTATTTGGATGGGTATAATAATGTTGTTTAATTTATATAAATAACAAATATAACATGATAATGATTCTTTATTTATGATATAACATTCAATTATATATTATTTTAATATCAAATGAATGATATTGTCGCTCGTGCGTACATATGGATTACCGTCTCCACAAACGCAATAAGATTCATTCCCCATCGTATCATTCAAGACTAATTTACATTAGATGATTAAAAATAGTTTTTAAAGACTTGATATCATTCTAGATATTAATATTATACATCCCATCCATAAAAAATATGACTCACATAATGAAGAATATAAAGGAAAACGAACCTGTTAAACACAAGAAACAACAATAATACTAAGATATTATTAACAAAGAAATGTTAAAAGATCATATATGATATCATAATAATGTATATGATTCTTTTATATTTTAATAAAAATTATTTCAACCTTATACAAGAGGTTTTCCTACCCTAGACCAAGGAAATTTACATGGTAAGGGTTAATTTCACAATCTCTTCATTATCTGGGGTTGTTTTTATGTACATATCTATTGGGACCTCTTTATCCTCCACATCCATGTTTCTTAAAAATATATTTCAAAAAATTATTAATATTTAATATACTATGTGTTAATGTCATTTATACACTTGTTTGAATTTTTATAATATTTTTATAAGGGAATCATTCATTCATTTTCCAAACAACGTCCTTTTTAACCTTTTCGACAAAATTAAAGTAATAATGTCCTTTATAACTTATTCAGCAGGTGAGGCTATTTTCCACCATTATAAAATCTTCGAAGCTTCCCTTAAATGTTTATAAGAATATTTTCAATGTAAATGTTCTATCTTAAAATTATGTGACTTTTAAATAATTTTAAAACATAGATATTTTTTTCAAATAGTTTTGATTTCATCTATGTCAACATTCTTTTTATGGATGTTATGTTTTTTTGATGTTGATTTATTATGATACAAAGCTTTCATATTGTATTGAAAAGTTTGTGATATGTTTGACTTTGGATGTGTTATTTTTATACCATTCATGTATTATGGAGAAATTATTGACATTTCATATGCTAGTTTTAATACGAATGTTTATATTATGTTTGAACCTGTTCATATGAAGAATTCATTGGGCATAGTAACTGACGGTTGGAGCCCGATATAGCACATCGATTAATCGGTAGGTCTCATGTGAAAAACTAGTGTCTTGGCAGAAGGCCTTGACAAAATATTATTTTAGTCTTTGCACAAGGCGTTGACTATGTGGTTATGATAGTCTAGCATTATTCATTCCATCCTTATGAAAGTGGTTATTGATATTGCATGTGACTATTCGACTAGTAGAATATTCATGTGAAAAAGTAAATGGAATTATTTTATTTTATTTTTTCCATATTATGTTGAAGTTCAAGTTTAAAAGGCTTTTGTTTTAGTTAAACATTTCTTTAAATGTTTATGACTATTTAAGAAAGTTTCCACTATATTGTTATCCTTTTTGAGTATCTGAGCCCCCCCTTTCAATGTTTTATTTTTTCCAGTATGTGAAGAAGTGTTTTATGACTGACCTTCATGGATAGTCTGAGGGGAAATTACTGTGGACTATGGAGACTGTGTTGTTTAGTTTTTCACTTTATCATGTAATTTAAGGCTTATGAATGTATCTAGTGTTTAAAAGGCTACTAAAATAATTGGACTTTCAAGACATTGTATTTTGTGATCATGCCAATGTTATGTAATAATGAACCGACTCTAGGTAACTAGGGTCAAGGCATTACAAATTTTGTCTCCTTGGATGTACTTGATACATACATAAGTTTTACATTACATTTTGAAATAAAAACAAAAACTACATTTTGTCTCCTTTGAACACACTTATATCCCTTTCCCTATCCCAGTAAGTCATCCATAAAATAATTCTTCACATCCCAATAAAAATAAAATATAGATAGGGGTGAGACCAAATTCTTGGTATTGATAACAATATACCAGAAACTTTCATAGATAAGAATAAAAATTTAAGGCAACATATATGACTAAAAAATGCATTTTAAACTTAAAATTTATCATAATATCGAAATTGTAAATCAAATAATTCCATTACATTATTCACATGGTTATTCTACTAGTCGAATAATCACATGAAATATCCATTACCAGTTTCATAATGATGGAATGCATAATGTTGGACACCCTAACCACATAGTAAAAGACACTTTCCAAGACTAAAAATAAGATTATGTCAAGGCCTTGTTCCAAGAAACTATTTTGTTTAATGAGACCTTCTGATGCAATGAGGAGCTATAGAGGGCTCCACCCATCAGTTTCTGAGACCAATTCATTCCTAATATGAAAATTTTGAAACATAATATGAACATTCTTGTTTAAAATATCTTACAAAATATCAATATTTTAACCAAAAACAATGAATGGTATAAAAATTGCATATCCAGAGTCAAATATAATTCATTCAATACAATATGGTATATTTTATTATAATAAATCAACCTCAATAAATAATAATGAAGGATATTGAAATAGATGAAAATAATAAGTAAAAATATTTGATATAAATATCTTTTTTCTCCTCAAAACATTTAAAACTATCACTATTTATCAATAAGTCATTTAAAAGATATTTTTAAATCGAAGTTTCCCATAGCACTATGAAACCTTTAAAAGAAATTTTAATTTTAAAACGTTGATGTACATATAAATAAATCCTTAAAACAATTTTTAATACATGGACATTAATGAGAAATATTTACAAGAATAAATCTTTAAAACATTTAAAATGATAATTTAGATAGAGTTCCTAACCAAATGAAAGATTCTTGAATACAAATAATCTTAGATAATAAAAAAATTATATTATCATGAGAAATAAGGTATTCATTATAAACGATGTCAATGAATATTATATGGACCTTATAAAAGTGAATTGGTGCATAACAACAAAAAAGCCTCAATGGAATGTAAATTGAGATGAAATACCTTATAAAGATCATATCCTCAGATTAATGATAAATCAATGACAAAATAATATATGTCAAATATAAATAAACTCAATCTTATTGGATTTTCAGTTTAAATCAGTCAGAGGATATTCATACATATTATTGTAAAAAAACAAAACCAACGACATGGATGTTTAACTCAATGAATGGAAATTGAGTTATGATTTCCCCTAAAATGTTCATATCAATTGAATGGGACTTTAAATATGGTATCATTATGTGTATAAAATATATATCCACAAAATTGGGCCCAGAAATTACTACATAAATAAAAAATAGTGATTCCACACACAATCATTTAGAAAAATAATCAATGATGTATGCGTAAAGCCCAATAAGTGGAAGTTGAAATTTGAAATTCCCTTACTTATTTGGTAACTTATAAAACATACTCCCCATGAAATAATGATCATAAATTGAAGATTTAAATACCTAGAAATTAAATTATATTACACCAAAAATACAATCATGGACAGTATATATTCCACACAAATGGAAACGGTGGCCAATATAGGATGAATCTCACGGGAATAAAAAGTGAGATGAAAACCCCTTACCACATTGTAATCAATCGTTTCGTATGACCAAAATTTAATAACCTCAATATGAATCATATAATACCATGAATATAAAGAGAATCATGATAATATACATCAAATTTCAGTACACAATACACAATATGCAATAAATAAGTGTCGAACAATTGAAATCTCATGGAATTCAAAGTGAGATATGAAACCCCTACTATTTACTTTTCCTTGGCCATGGGTAAGTTAACCTCATGTATACTAGTTGAATAATTTTTATTAAATTATAAAATAACAACATACATAAATATGATATCATATATGATCTTCTAATATTTCTTTGTTAATTATATTTTAGTAGTATCATTGTTTCGGGTGTTAACTGATTCGTTTTCCTTTATATGTTTTATTATGTAAGACATGTTTTTTATGAATATGATTTATTTTATTCACATATAGAATGATATTATATTATTAAATATTATTTTTAATAATCAAATTAAAAATATTCTTGAATGGTTACGATGGGGAATGAATCTCATCACGTTTATGGAGATGGTAATCATTACGTACGCATGAATGATACTTCCATTTAAATTTTCATATTTTAAAAGGAATGAAAACCAAATGATACATAGGAATATTATTATTACACTATTATATAATATTTTATATTTTTTAATTATGTTCATTAACACAATCATTTATATGTTCCATTTATGGTATGAACGAGTCATATCACTTTGAGGGGGCGGTAGTCCGCACTTTCTCAAATGAAATTATCGTGTATATATATAACATGAAAATAATATGAGAATGTTATAAAATAGAATTAAATAATCTTAGAGATAAAATAAATATCATAAATATCATATGTAATTATAGTGCCCTTATAATGGCCACCATAAGAAGTGGTAGTAGAAGATTGCATAATCATCATTTCGTGAGGCGGTAGTTCTCCATCCACAGAAATTGTATGTTCTATACCTATTAGATGGAGGTTTGTGTATGTTAATTAAAATAAATCTCAAAAAACAACCTATTATATTGATAATACAATTTATGTTATAAAATAATGTTATAAAATGAGTTTAGGGGTTGTATTAGTAAAATAAAAGAAATGAACTTAAGAGGAGATGTTTCATTTATATCAGGTGACTCCCATTGGATTGAACCAAAAGGCTTCCTTGAAGTGCCTTCTTCCTACATTAAGGCTTATAGGTGTAATATAGGGACATAAGAAGATTAATTGGGTAGAGGATGGATGATCCAATGGTCTTGAGAGGTGTGTGTAATGGGATAGAAGTTATGGATTTTTATGAGGGGGAGGAGGGGGTCTTTAGGAATGTTTGAAAATATTATTTTTTTTATATAATGATTTTTGGTATCTAAAGGACCAGAATTTATTACAATAGAATATAATATGACTATTTTTAGATATAATATCATTCAATAAGAATTGGATAGGTTTTTGATATTGTTTTATTCTTTATAATCTTACTTATTTAAATCATTCAATAATGAGGTAAAAACGACATCATCATTGTGTAATAAATAAATATACATATTAAATGTATATAAATTATAAATTAAATAAATTGATATTGTAAATTTTTTTAGCTTTAAAATTAATATTTATATTCAAATAAGACACTTATATAACCCCTATTAAATTGTTTTACTAAAATATATATGTTTATGTGACATTTTCATCAACATTATATTAATTAAATTAAAGATTCATTATCACTCCCATGTGGCTCCATAGGGTCCTAAAATATACCCATGTATGGACATGGTTGGACATGTATCAAATAATAGTATTATGACACATTATAGTGTAATTTAATATTATTATTATAATATTTATCTGCCCTTATTTACCAGATTTACCTTTTTACCATGGTAAAATAAATATTTACTGAAATAAATATTCATAATGTCTAAAAAAAGTTACATATTTACACAATTTGGACCTCCTTATTCCAAATATATAATCCATTTTTTCAAATTTAAAATAGATAATTGTTATAAATTAATATGAAACTAATTCTTGTATTCAAAACAAAATGTGTGTTTTTAATAAATAATAACTACCAATGTATTGACACTTTTTTTATTCAATTTCCAATTGAAATTACTTATAATGAACAAAAATATATTAAATGGTAATAATATAATCTAATTAAACTTTACAAAAAATTAAAAAGATAATCTAACTATATAAATAAATTCGATTAAAATGCAGTATTGAATTAAAATACAGTTTTTCTCACAATTCATTTAGAAAATTAACATTACAAAAAAAATACCAAAATTTCGTCCAAAGTAAATTTTGATATCCCTATTCTAAAGAATAATTTTATTTTGTCAAATTGAATTTATAAAATTTAAAAATATTAGATTTTAAAAGAGTTCACCATTAAATGGCGTTAATATTGCATTTTTTGAAAAAAACTTATTTTACCTGAAAAATTGAATTTGTTCTTATAATATTTCTAAGAAACACATAATTTGTAAGTTAAAATTATATGGAGTCTATAAATTTAAAATTTCTGTTAATACAATTCATAATCGATTTTTGAACGGCTAGATTGCCATGTCGCCATGCGCGCGAACTCGATTTGTGTGTGCACAAGATATAGAATTATTCTAAAGAGATAACATACTATGAAATCTTCAGGTGTAATATTATCCCTTCATTAAATAAATTGTGTTCTCCCAATTTAAGATTAGGACTGAGAACATGGGTTTGACATTTCCAAATATCTAATTTGAAATCGTGCGTCGACAAATTGATTAATGAGGAATCTATTTTAAAATAAAGAAAGGTGAGTATGAAGTTTACCAAAAAAACACATACTAGGGTTCCATATATGAAATCATGTATAGATAAGAGAACGATAACCATCATGTTCTAAGGGAGATTGATCGATAATATTATTAGGAGAAGGTTAGCGATATAAAATCCATAACCTTGTTATGGGTTGAATGGTCTTTGATTACCCTGTAGGAAAAGTTAACAGATAACGTTTTTGTTTTAAGATCCTTTTCATAATGTTGAGTAATTTATTTATGAGATTTAGTAATTTCCTAAGGATATATACGTAATTTATAAGTATAGTTTATTACATTAATAAATTTCTTCTAAGAACTCATCGTTTCTCCAAAAAACGATTATTCAAGATGAATTAGTTACACCTGAAGCGCTAGAATAAACTTATATAAAATCACATAATCCACAAAAGATGAACTATATATTTCCATTTTCTTTAGACATTAACTAATAAATAAATTATTATTACATGATTATATGATCCCCAAAAGGGATAATCCTTTATAGACATAAATACTAATCTTAATATCCAAAATTTAAACAAACAATACCCAAAGTTCAACAAAGACCCCTCAATAAAAAATTATCCTTATTGTTATTCTAAATAATCCAAAATATGTTTGAAACAGAAAAATCATAAGGATTTGGTCACATAGTCTTCCATGATAATATTGACATTAATTTCCAAATAACATCGACTATTATTAAATTGTGTAAAAGTAATTAACCTAATCATGTATTCTCTATGATAGGTTGATAATTTCCATAAATAACTCAAATTACTATAAGTCCATAATTAAAAAATTGATTCTTCAAAAATAAAAAAAATCCATCATTACTCCTCAAATGAAATCCTATAGTATTCTATTTTCCTTAGGTATATAGTGTTCCCAAAAGAGTGAACATCTTCCAAAATATCATTTATCACTTAATCACCAAATCAGTTTCCTATAATGAGGAATTCCATTGGATAAATAATAAGTTCCAAAAATAATCATATTATTGATCAAAAAATCATTTAACTGACATCTATTAGTCATACTAACTTGGGAATTCACGTAGTCTAGTGGTAAGCGATAAATCCCAGTTACACTTTGGTTGTCGGTTCGATTCCCGTATCTTTTTCCAACATGAAGGGTTATTAAATGGTCTACATGTTGTCCTATTTCAAAAACTATATAATTTTATATCATTACCAAAAATGTGATAAATTCCTCAAAATAAACATATCATATTTTAACCACAAATGTTATCTCATCCCTCAAATTTTCATTGCAAAAAGTAATAAAATGTAACTAACTCAAATTCAAGGATCATAGTATCCCAAATGGTTCTTGATAACTATATCCACAAAAGAAAAGGTACCTCTTCCTCGAAAAGAATTATAACATACCAAACTACAGGGTTACACATACAGATGAAAAGTCTTCCAATTTAATCCCACCAACAAAGATCATTAATACATTTAAACATTTTTACAACCATTTATTTCCATATATGTTCTTACTTTATGTAGAGGTTAACCTATAGAATAGTGAATTGACTTAGGTAATGCCTCGGTCCCCGATATTTAGGGAAAATGACTATAAATGGATTCTTAGGATCATTTTTATTCTCTTTCATAGGACTCTTCATTTTTCCTCAACAATTCATTACATTATGTCCTTATTTCCTACACATAATGGATTTCTTTTTTCCATTGAGACACTTTCCTAGGTTTCTCCTTCCACATTTCTTGCATGATGGAAATTGAGCTTTCTTTTCACCATGGTTTCCACTATGGGATCTCTTATTATTCTCATCATTTCTATTCTTTGTTGAGTTCTATAGTTGGTTAATTTATATTTTATTAATCATATTTTTGGAAAACCGATTCATCATGAACATGATATCTTTTATGCCAATCAATGTTAATTTTTTTTTCTCATTTACAAAATCTTTCCAACATTGTACAACAAGTTCTATGTTACTATGACTTCCTTGGAATCCAACCATTCACTAAAACTAGAAAGCATAGCGTGATTAAGAATAATCATAAAATCATATATAGAATATCATGACTATGTTTTTTGAATCTAAACCATCTTAATATTATCCAAGGTTATTTATTCACATCTTATATTAAAATTGTTCAAATCATTTTTTAATGAAAATTTGAATTATCATTTGAATATAACTCAAGATCTTTGTAACCAATAGTGCGGTATGACCCGTTTTCATGTACATGGATACCCCAGGTCACACCTGAATGTCCTTGTTATAGTTTTCACTCCTAGGTACATCTGTGCCAGAGCTGCCTCTACCTTCTAGTATCCAAACAAGGATATATTTCTTGGAAAATACACAAAATCACTACATTACCAAAATTATAATATGTTCATCATATCTAATCTTCAAAAAATATATAATTATATAAAATTCTTAAAAATGAAATAAATTCCTCCAAAATAATAATAACATGTTTTAACCAAAAATCTTATGTCATCCCTCATATTTTTATCCCAAAAAGTAATAACATGTAATTGACTCAAAATCAAGAATCATATAAACAGAAATGGTTCTTTAAAGCTATATCGACTAAAGAAAATAAAACTCTTCCCCAAATAGCATTATTACATAACAAGCTATAGGGTTACACATACAATAGAAAAGTATACCAACTTAATCCCACCAAAAAGATAATTAATACTTTTAAACATTTATCCATCCATTTACTTCCACATAGGTTTATCTTTGACTTCGAGTTTATCATATAGAATAGGGCATTGACTTGAGTAATGCACTGGTCTCCTACATTTAGGGAAAATGGTAGTAAATTGATTCATAAGATTATTTTTATTCTCTTTTATAGTACACTTCATTTTTTTCTAGGAATTCATTACTTTATATCTATCTTTCCTACAAAATATCATTTCTTTATTCCATTAAGACACTTTCATGGGTGTCTCCATCCACATTTCTTGCATGATGGAAACTGAGCTTTATTTTTTCTATGGTCTCCACTACTGGAGATCATTTAATTATATTCCTTTCTCTTATTTGGTGAGTTAAGGAGTTCATTAATGTATATGTTGTTTATCATAATTTTGGAAAACTGATTCATCATGAAAACAATATCTTGTACACCTATCAACATCCAACATTGTTGGTCATTTCCAATAATGTTCCCACCTTTTACATATTATTTTATGTTACTATGACTTACCAAGAATCCATCCATTGACTAAAACCAGAAATCATAGTGTAAGTAATAATAGTCAAAAAATATTTTATAGAATATCAATACACATTATTTTAAATCTAAAACAACTTTGGATTAATAAAGGTTATTTATTCATATATTATATTAAAAATTTTCAAATTGGATTGTAAATAAAATGTGAATTATCCTATTCATATCTCTCAGGAGAATCGTAACCAAGAGTGCAACATGGCCCATTGTCGTGTACTAGGATACCCCAGTTCAAGACCGAATTCCTTATCGATGTTTTCACTCCTAGGTATATTTGTGCCAGAGCCTCCTCTACCTGCTCATATCTATACAGGGATGTATTTCTTGGAAAATACACAAAATACCTACTTTACAAAAATTCTTGTTTTTTCTAAAATATTAATCCCCAAAGACCATCTTAGGGTAATGTTCTCTAATTAGAGTTTTTCAAAATCTTGTCTACAAGGTTAGTACAAGACTTCCAATGATACCATCTGTAACAACCCGACCCTTGTTATATAGAGATGGTGCATTATTACATAACATTTTCATGATCATAGGAGATCAAGCCTCAAAATATTGATTATATTTGTAGCATTGAATGTACCAGATACATATATACATTTTAAATTACATTATGAAATAAAAACAACAAAAACATTTTTCCCCATTGAACAAACTTATATCCCTTAGCCTATCCCTGTAGGTCAACCATAAAATACATCTTCACTTCCTGGGAAAAATAAAATATAGAAATAGGTGATCTTAGATACTCATTAATGATATCAATATATAGGAAACCTTCATAAATAAGAAAAAAATTTCAGGTAATGTATAAGACTAAAAGAAAAAACATTTAAACATAATCATCAGCCTAATATGGAAAATATAAATAAAATAATTCCATTTACATATTCACATTGATATTCTAATGGTCAAATAATCACATACAATATTAATAACCAATTTCATAATGATGGAATGCATAATTCCAAACATCATAACACATAGTCAAGGCCTCATGCAAAGACTACAAATAAGAATTTTTAAAGGCCTTGTGACAAAGAACTATTTTGTTTCATGATACATACTGATGCATCGAGAAGAAATAGTTGTCTCCACCTGTCAATTTCTAAGTACAATGCATTCCTCATATGAAAAGGGTGAATCGTAATGTAAACATTCATATTAAAACTAGCATATGAAATGTTAATATTTTAACCACAAACCGTTAATAGTATAAAAATTTCACATCCACAGTCAAACGTAAGTCATTCAACAAAAAATAGATGATTGTATTCTAATAAATAAACCACAATAAATAATAATGAATGCTATTGACATATATGAAAGGAATCACAAAATTTTTTTGAGAGAAATATCTCTTTTTTCTTGAAAACATTTATAAGATTTATTGTTTATCAGTAATCCATTTAAAATACATTTTTGAATCCAAGTGTACCGTACCACTTTAAAAAATTTAAATGATATTTTAGTTTTAAAACATTAATGTACATATAAATAAATCATTAAAACCATTTTTAATACATATACATTAATAAGAATGATTTTGTAGAATAAATCATAAAAACATTTAAAATGATATTTTTGTTAGGGATCCTAACCAAATGAGATATGATTAAATATAAATAAATTGAGGTAATGAAAAAATGATAATATCATTAGAATAATGGGATTCATGATATACTATGTCAATCTATAGTATATAACCCATATAAAAGTGAATTGGCGGATAACAACAAAGAAGACTCAATTGAATGTAAATTGAGACGAAATCACTTAAAAATATCATATCCTTAGATTAAGGATAAATAAATTAAATAATTATGTGTCAAAAATTTAAAAAAACTCAATATTATTAAACATTTATTGTAAATATATTATAGGATATTCACATATATACTTGTAAAAAACAAAATCAATGACTTGGATGTTTAACTCAATGAATGGAAATTGAGTTAAGATTACCCTTATCAAGTTCATATCAATGGTACGAGAATTTTACAATGAAGTTATTATGTGTATAAATAGTATATAAACAAAAATGAGAGTTGAAATTACTATATAAATAAGAAATAGTGATTCCACACATAATCTTGGAGTAAAATAATCAATGAAGTATGTGTAAACCTAGTGAGTAGAATTTTAAATTTAAAATTCCCTTTTAAAATTTGGTAACTTACAAAACATACACCTCATAAAATAAGGATCATATAATAAAGATGTTAATAACCATAAATTAAATTATAATGCATCAAGAAAACAATAATGTGCAGTACATATGCCGTACAAAAGGATATAGTGGACAATATAGCTGGAATCTCATGGGAATAAACTTTAAGATAAAACCCCTTACATCGTTGTAACCAATTGAGCTGTATGACCAAAAGTTAATAAACACCAAATTAATCACATAATACCATGATTATAAAGAGAATAATGATAATATATATCATATGGTAGTACACAATACACCATATTCAACAAATATGTGGCAAACAATGGAAATGTCATTAAATTAAAAGTGAGATAAGAAACCCCTAACATTGTACTTTTCCATGGTTGAGGGTACGTTAACATGCTGTATAATAGTAAAATAATTTTTATTAAATTATAAAACATCCACTTACAGAAATATTATATCACATATTATCTTCTAATATTTCATTGTTAGTAATATTTTATTAGTATCATTGTTTCGAGTGTTAACTGATTCGTTTTCATTTATATGTTTTTTTCATAAGTCATGTTTTTTTATGGATAGGATGTATTTGATTCATATCCAGAATTATATTATTTTCATTAAACATTATTTTTAATAATAAAAATAAAATTATTCTTCACTGGTTACTATGTGGAATGAATCTCATCGCGTTCATGGAGACGGTAATCCGTACGTATGCACGAATGCTACTACCATTTCATTTTTTTATTTCAAAAGGAATAGAAACAAATTGATGAAAATTTATATTATTATTATTCCAGTATAATATATTATTTTATATATATTATTTTTTTAATTAACATCATCTTTTAAACGTTCCATGTATGGTATGAAAGAGTCATATCACTTCGACGGGGCGGTAGTCTGCACTTCCTCAATTTAAATTATCATATATATACAACATGAAAAGAATAAATATATGTTATAAAATAGAATCACAGAAAATTATAAATATAATAAATATCATTAATGTCATATATAAATACAATTCTATCATAATGGCCACCATAAGATGTGGTAGTGCAAGATTGAACAATCATAGTTTCGTGAGGTAGTAGTTCGCCGTCCACAGAATCATTACGTTCTATACCCATTAGATGGAGGTGTGTGTAGGTGTAGTTTAAATCCTTATCATAATAACGACCTAGTATATTTAGAATACTATTTTTGTTATAAAACAATGAAATATATAGTGTTTAGGGGTTGGAGAAGAAAAATAAAAGAAAAGAACTTAAGAGGAGATGTTACCTTTAAATCGGGTAACTCCCTTTGTTTTGAACCAAAAAGCTTCCTTGAAGTAGATTCTACCTATGTTAAGGCTTCTTGTAAGAAGAAATCGATTTAGGGAGTATAATTGGGTATAGTTTGGATAAGAAAATATGATTTATAGGTGTGGGTAATGGGTTTGAGTTGATTGATATTTATAAGTGGGAGGAGTGGCTCTTTAAGTAATTTTGAAAAAATTATTTTATTATATAATTATATTTGGTTTGTAAAAGTCCAAAACATATTAAAGTATCAGATAAGATGACACATGTTCTAAATAATATCATCCAATAATAATTTTATTGGTTTCAGATCTCTTTTTAATCTTTATAATCTTATTTATTAAAATCATTCATCAAATCGATAAACATTGCATCATCATTTAGTCATAATGAAATTTATTTATATAATGTATAGAGATTATAAAATAAATTAAATGACTTATGAAATATTTTTATTTTCAAATTAATCTTTATAGTTGAAGATATCACTTATATGACCCCTTATAAAATTGCTTCACTAAAAGATATATATTTTAGTTACATTTTCCTTAACATTAAATTAATTAAAATAAAGTCTCATTATCACTTCCAAGTGGCTACATGGGGTCAAAAAATAGACCCATGTATTCCCATGGTCATACATTTATCAAAAAATAGTATTAGGTCACATGTTATGGTAATTTAATATTATTATAATAAATTTATTTACCCTTATTTACCATATTTACCCTTTAACCACGGTAAATAAAATATTTACTGAAGTAAATAGTCATAATGTATAAAAATAAAAGATACATGTTTAAACTATTTTAAAATATTCCTTCCCAATATGGAATCCATTTTTCTCAATTAAAAACTCAAAACTGTAAGAAAATAATTAAAAATTAATTCTCGTTGTCAAAACAAAAATTGTGTTTTTAAAAAAATAACTAACAAAGGATTAACACTTGTTTATATTCAATTTTCAAGTAAATATGATTCCAATTAAGAAATCTATATTAAAAGGTAAAATTATAAACTAATTACACTTTTAAAAAAATTAAAAAGATAATATTACTATATGAATAAATTATATTAAAATTCAATTTTGAATTAAAATACAGTATTTCTCAGTATTCATTTAAAAAATAAACATTATCAAAAAAATACCAAAATGCCATCCATAAGTAAATTTTGATTCTCTGATTCTAAATAATAATTTTATTTTGTCAAATTGAATATATTAATGTTTCAAATATCATATTTAAAAAAGCATTCTCTCTTAAAAGATGGTAAAACTGCATTTTTTTTATAAATATTTTTTTATATGAGAAAATGAACTTGTTCTTATAATATGTATAAGAAACAAATAATACTGAAGTTAAAATTACATGGAGTATATAAAATTCAGAATGAAGTTAATACAATTCATAACCACTTTTTGAACAGCTAGACTGGAAAGTCCACGTGCGCTTGAACACAGTGTTGTGTGTGGTTCAAGATATTGAATTACTCTAAAGAGATAATGTACTATGAAATCATGGGGTGTTATATTCTCAACACCATCAATAAATTGTGTTCATTAAATTTATTACCGAGATTGAAAACCTGGGGTTTGAAAATTCAAAAAATCTTACTTGAAACCCCACATCGAAAAGTGGATTAATGAGGCCTCAATTTTAAAATAATGAAAGGTGAGTATGATGGTTATAAAAAATAAGACATACTAGGGTTCCAGGTATGAAAACATGGATATCGATTAGAAAACTAGCCATGATGTCCTGATGGAGGGTGATCAATATTACTATTAGGCAAAGTTGACAATCTGAAAGCCATAAACATGTGATGGGTTTAATGGACTTGGATTACCGAGTAGGAAAAGTAAATGGGCAACATTTTTTTAATTTTCTTCTTCATATTGTTGATTAATTTATTTATGATATTTACTAAGAGCATAAGGAGATATAATTACATTAAAAGTAGAGTTTTTTCCATTAATCAATTTCTACCACATACTCATCTTTCTCCGAACGATGAGTATTCAAGATAACTTGGTTACACATGAAGTGCCTGAATCAACTTATAGAGAATAACATAATCCCCCATGGATGAAAAATATATTTCCCTTTTCATTAGACATTAACCAATACCAAATGTTATTACATGATTAGATGATCCCAAAAAGGATATTATTTTATTGAAATAAATTTCTACTCTTAATCTCAAAAATTTAAACATACAATACCTAATGTTCAAAAAAGATGCTTAAATAAACAATTGTCTTCAAAATTCTTCAAAATAATCCAATATATGTTTTAAACCCAAAATTTATAAGGATTTAATCACATAGACTTATAGAATAAATATTAGCATTTATTTCCAAATAATATCAATTACTTTTAATGTCACATACTTAAAAGTAATTAACCAAATAACATATTCTCTATGATAGGTTAATCATTTCAATAAATAAACAAATATGCTATAAGTCCACAATAATAACATAGATTCTTCCAAAATCAAAAAATCCATCAATTCTCCTTAAATAAAATCCCATAGTATTCGATTTTACTTTGGCATATAGTGTTCCCAAAAGCGTGAATGTCTTCTAAAATAACATTTATCACTTAATTGCCAAATCTGTTTCTTATACTATGTATATCCATTTGATAAATCATAATTTCCCAAATTCAACATATTTATGATCCATAAAATTATTTAACTATAAAAAATTAGTCATACTAATCAGAAACATCATGTAGTCCAGTGGTAGGTGATAAATCCCAGTCACACATTGGTTATGGGTTCGATTCCCACTTCATTGTTTAACATGAAGGGTTTTTAGACAGTCTATGTGTTGTCCTTTTTGAAAAAATATATAATTTTATCACATTTCCAAAAATGAGATAAATTCCACAAAATAATCATAACATATTTTAACCACAAATTTTATATGATCTTTTGTATTTTCATCCCAAAATGTAATAACATATAATTAACTCAAATTCAAGGATCATATAAACCCAAATGGTACTTTATAACTATATCCATAAAAGTGAAGGAACCTCTTCCTCAAATAGAATTATGACATAACAAACTAAAATATTACAATTACAAGTGAAAAGTATTCCAAAGTAATCCCACCAACATATATCATTAGTACTTTTAAACATTTCTCCATCCATTTACTTCCACATATGTTCTTCCTTGACGTAGAGGTTATCCTATAAAATAGGGAATTGACTCGGGTAATGCCCAGGCCCCCTAAATTTATGGAAAATGATTGTAAATGGATTATTAGGATCATTTTTATTATCTTCCATAGTACTATTTATTTTTTCTTGGAAATTCATTACTTTGTGTCCTTATTTCCCACACATAAAGGATTTATTTTTTCATCGAGATTCTTTATTTTGGTGTCACCTTCAACATTTTTTCATGATGGAAATTGTCCTTTATTTTCTCCATGGTATCCACTATTGGTGCTCTTATCATTCTATGAATTTTTATTCTTTATAGAGTTCAGCAGTTGGTTAATAAATATTTTCTTGATCGTTTTTTTTTTGAAAACTGATTCTGCATGAACTAGATATCTTTTACGCCTATCAAAGTTCCATTTCGTTGCTCGTATCTACCACCTTTCCCACCTTGTACAACGTGTTCAATGTTACTAGGACTTCCTTGGAACCCATCCATTCATTAAAACAAGAATGCATAGTGTGAGTAAAAATAGTCATAAAATCATTTATAGTATATCATGACACCTTATATTCAATATAAAAAATAGTAGTATTATCCAAGGTTATTTATTCACATCTCATATTAAAATATTTTAAATAGTTCTGTAATGAAAATGTGAATTATCCGAAGCATATCCCTCGGGAGTTTCATAACCAAGAGTGCCATAAGACCTGTTGTCTTGTACGAAGATACCCGAGGTGAAGCCCAAAACTCATTGTTGGAGTTTTCACTCCTAGGTACATATGTGTCAGATCCACCTCTACCTTATTGTATCCAGATAGGTGTGTGTTTATTGAAAAATACATAAAATCTATAATTTAATGAAATTCTAAAAAGCTATTCAGTACTAATCCCTAATGTCTATCTTAGGTTAATGTTCTCTAATCAATGTTTCTCTAAATATTTTTTACAAGTATAGTACTAAACATTAACTGATACAAACTATAACACCCCCAACCCTAGTTACCTAGAGTCGGTGTGTAATTACATAACATTTTAATGATCACAAGAGATAAAGTCAGGAAATACATATTAGTTTAGTAGCCTTCAAAGTACTAGATACACACTTAATTTTTACAATACATTATGAAAAAAACAACAAATACATTTTTCCCCTTTGAACACACTTATATCCCTTAGCTTATCCCCACAGGACAACCATAAAATACTTCTTTATATTCTAGAAAAAATAAAACCAAGAAATGGGTGTGCTCATATGCTTAGTAAGGAGAACAATCACTACTGGAAAATAAGCCTATACCCACGGTTCAAAACCGTGGGTATAGCCCCCAAAACCGTGGGTATAGGCTATATAAACGGTTTTGGGAACCGTGGGCTAGAACGACATCGTTATAGGTCCCCAACCTATACCCACGGTTTTCTAAAACTGTGGTTATAGGTGTTCTGCCACCGTGTCAATGAATCATACCCATGTGGCATGGTGTCAAAGGCTTTTCCCCACGGTTTCAAAACTGTGGGTATAGGTTGTAAAATAATGCAGCTGGCAGGATTCGAACTGCAACCTCCCCGCTGCAGACGAAGAATCTAACCACTACCCCAACACCACTTTTATGTATATATATTTATATTTAGTTAAATAGAGTTATATTAACCATGGGTATAGAGGGAAGAACCATGGGTATAGGACTCCCGCCAAAACAAAATTCCTTCCCGCGGAAAAAAAAATTACTACGCACACACAGGAACCTTATACCCACGGTTTTTCATAACCACGCGGATAGAAACCCCTATACCCACGGTTTTGGAAAACCGTGGGTATAGGTGAATTTTCAGTACCTATCCCCACAGTTTTGGAAAACTGTGGGGATAGACCCCCCCTATACCCATGGGTTTTCAAAACCAGGCGTATAGGTCTTGAATATTTACCTATAACCACGTTTTTTCAAAACCGTGGGTATAGGGGTACCTATCCCCGCAGTTTTGGGGAAAACCGTGGGGATAGGTCCAATTTTCAGTAGTGAATATAGCGGAAATATTCATATTAAGCATAAACATTTAAGGCAATGTATAAGACAAAAACAAAAGTCTTTAAAACATAAACTTCGGCATGTTATGGAAAATATAAACCACATAATTCCATTTACATGTTCACATGGATATTATAAAAGTCGAATAATAACATGAAATATCAATATCAATTTCATAATAATGGAATGCGTAATATCGGACATCATAACCTCAAATTCAAGGCCTCGTGCCAAGACTACTAATTATATTTTGTCATGGCCTTATGCCAACACACTAGATTGTCTAATGAGACCTACTGATGCATCGACAAGCTATAACAGGCTCCACATGTCCCTTACAATTTCCAATGCATTACTCATTTAAAAAAGGTGAAACATAATCTAAACATTCGTATTAAAACTAGCATACGAAATGTCAATATTTTAACCACAAACCATGAATGGTATAAAAATTTCACATACACAGTCAAACATAACTCATTAGAAACAATATAGACAATTTTATTATAATAAATGAACCTCATTCCATAATAATGAAGGATATTGACATAGATGGAAATAATCAGTAGAAATATTTGAGAGAAATAAACTTTTTTTCTTGAAAACATTTAAAAGTATCACTATTTATCAAGAATCAGTTTAAAAGAGATTTTTGAATAAAAGTGTCCCATACCACTTTCAAACTTTTATAATAAATTTTAATTTTAAATCATTCATGTCTGTATAAATTATTCTATAAATCCAATTTTAAATCATGGAAATTAATGAGAAATATTTAGAGGAATATATATTTAAAACATTTAAAATGATATTTCAGTAAGAGTTCCTAACCAAATGAGATATGGTTGAATAAAGATAATTTGAGGTAATAAAAACATTTTAATAAAATGAGAATAAATGGATTCATGATATACTATGTCAATGTATAATATATACACCATGTAAAAGTGAATTGGTGCATAACAGCAATGAAGTCTCAGTAGAATGTAAATTGAGATGAAATCCCATATAATGATTGTATCCTTAGATTATGGATAAATAAATTACATAATTATGGGTGAAAAATAAAAATAAAAACAATATGATTGTATATTCATTGTAAACCAATCAGAGGATATTCACAAATATTCATGTATAAAACCAAACCAACAACATGGATGTTTATCTCAATGAATAAAAATAGAGGTAAGATTACCCTTAGCAAGTTCATATAAATGTAATGAGAATTTAACAATGGATTGATTATGTTTATCAAAATTATATCCAAAAAAGGGTATTTTAAGTTACCAAATAAAAAATAAATATTGATTACACTCATAATCTTTGAGTAAAATAATCAATGAAGTATGCGTAAAGCCCAATGAGTGGAATTTAAAATTTGAAATTCCCTTACTGATTTGGTAACATAAGAAACGTACAACCCATAAAAAAGATCATATAATGAATATTTGAATACCCATTAATTAAATTATATTTCACCAAGAATAAAATAATGGGCATTACATGTGCTACACAAAAGGAAATAGTGACAAGTATGGCATGAATATCACTAGAATTAAAAGTGAGAAGAAAACATCTTACCACACTATAATGAATCGAGTTGTATGACCAAAAGAGAATAACCACATAAATAATCCAATAATACCATTAATAAAAATATAATCATTATAATATATATCAAATGAATGTACACAATACACCACATGCAATAATGAAGTGGGGAATAATGGAAATCTCACAGAATTAAAAGTGAGATATAAAACAACTTACCTTGTACTTTTCATTTGTCAAGGGTATTTTAACCTCATTTATAATAGTTAAATCATTGATATTAACTTTTTCAACCACCTAATAAATAAATATTATATCATATATGATCTTTTAATATTTATTGTTTAATAATAGTTCAGTAGTATCATTGTTTCAAGTGTTAAGTGATTCATTTTCGTTTATATGTTTTGTTACGTAAGTCATGTTTCTTATGGATAAGATGTTTTTGATCCATATCCATAATGATATTATGTTCCAAAATAATATTATTAATTATGAAATTATAATTATTCTTGAATGGTTATTATGGTAAATTAAATTAATCACATTCGTGGAGATGGTAATCTGTACGTAAGCACAGACGCTACTCCCACTTCATTTTTTTATTTTAAAAGGAAGGAAAATCAAGTGATACCTAGGTATATTATTAATAAAGTAGAATATAATATTTTTTATATGATACATAATTTCATTGAAACAGTTATTTATACATTCCAATTATGGTATGAACGAGTTATAGCACTTTGAGAGGTGATAGTCTGCACTTCCTCAAATTAAATTATCGTATATATACAACATGATAAGTATAATGGTATGTTGAAAAATTTAAATAAAAAATATTATAGATTAAATAAATATCATAAATATCGTATATAATTATAGTGCTATCATAATGGCCACCATAAGAGGTGGTAGTTGAAGATTGAACAATCATCGTTTTATGAGGCAGTAGTTCACTGTCCACCTAAACAATATGTTCTGTATCTATTAGATTGAGGTGTGCTTAAGTGTAGTTCAAATAAATCTCATAGAAACAACCTAATATATTTAATATATGGGTTTGTTTATAAAAGATATGGATAAATAGAGTTTAGGGGTTGGATTAGTAAAATAAAAGAAAAGAACTTAAGAGGATATGTTACCTTTAAATCGGGTAGCTAACATTAGTTTGAACAAAAAGGCTTCCTTGAAGTGCCTAATGTATAATGTACGTATTATAGGAGGCCAAGAGGGATGTAGGGAACGTAATTGTGAAGAGGTTGGATTATCCAAGGGGCATGAAAGGTGTGAGTAATGGGTTAGAGGTGATGACATTTTTATGGGGGAGGAGGGGATCTTCGGGATATTTTGAAAATATTATTTTATTATATAATGATATTCAGTTTCTAAAGGTCCAAAACATAATACATTCGAAGATAAGATGAATTTTGTTATAAATAATCTCATCCAATAAAAATTAGACTGGTTTTGGATTTTTTTTATTTATAATCTTATTTATTTAAATCATTCATTAATGAGGTAAACTCTGCATCATTATGTCATAAATAAATTATTTTATTTAATTTCTAAATATTTTAAATTAGATTCCATGACTTAGAAAATCTTTCTATATTTTAAAATTAATATTTATAGTTTAATATATCACTTATATAACCCCCTGAAAAATAGTTTTACTAAAAGTTATATGTTTATGTTACATTTTTCTTAACTTTATATTAATTAGAATAAAGTTTCATTATAACTCCCATGTGGCTCCATGGGGTCCCCAAATCTGTCCATGTATTCCCATATTTGGAAATTTATCAACAAATCGAATTAGGATACATGTTAGGGTAAATTAATATTATTATAATAATATGTTTTTACCCTTATTTACTAGATTTACCCTTTAACCATGGTAAGTAAAATATTTACTGAAGTACATATTTATAATGGCTAAAAATAAAAGTAACATATTTAAACAACTTGGACATATTGATTCCATATATGGAATCTATTTTTCCAAATTCAAAATACAAAATTGGAATAAATTAATTTATAATTAATTTTCATTGTCAAAACAAAAAATGTTTTTTAAGAAATAATAACTTCCAAAGGATTTACACATGTTTATATTAAATTTCCAAGTGAAATTACATACAATGACCAAAAATATATTAAATGGTAAAAATATAATCTAATTATATTTTAAAAACAATTAATAAGATAATCTATCCAAATAAATAAATTAGATTAAAATGCAGTTTTGAATTAAAATACAGTATTTCTCACTATTAATTAAAAAACACTATAAAAAACCAAAATATCATCCAAAATAAATCTTGATGTCCCTATTCTAGATAATAATTTTATTTTTTCAAATGGAAAATATAAAAGTTTCAAATATTGGATTTAAAAAGGGTTCACCATTAAATTGTGGTAAAATTTCACTTTTAAAAAAATTCTTCTATTATCTGAAAAATTGTATTTGTTCTTATAATATGTTTAATAAACACATATTATAGAAGTTAAAATTATACATAGTATATAAAATTCAAATTTCAGTTAATATTATTCGTAAATTATTTTTAACGGATATATTGGTAAGTCGTCATGTGCTCTAACTCGGTGTTGTGTGTAGCGCAAGCTATTGAATTACTCTAAAGAGAAAACATACTTTGAAAGCATGGGGTGTTATATTTATATTATTATTTTTTAATCCAATATTTTTTTGATAATGTTTTTCAAGTATAGAGACATGCATTACAAGTTACTTAGTATTAATGAAATTATTAATCAATCTTGGTCTTAGTTTGTATTTAGGCTGATTACCATTAATACAATCATTGGGAATGGTTTTCCAATATTAGGTGTTAGAATAATTATGAATTCAATTCTTTATTTAGTAATTTATCCCATGGTACTGGGATGTGGGGTAGGATTACATACATACCTAGAGGCCCATGCATTTCTTATGAAATTAAATGGTTGTGTCAATCCAATATTTTGGGATTACACATGTAGAAAGACCTGGCCATAAACATTACATAATCATGGGTTTAGTCAGGAATTCACAATAATGATCTTTTTAGTTTTAGAGTTTTGGAGAATGAGGCCATAACTATTAAATTACATCTCAAATATTATAAAGTAGACACTTCTACTATGTATACATTTTTTCATAAAATATAAAATCTTAAAAGAAAAATAGAATTATTTTCATGATATAAATATTCGTTAATTATTCCATTCTCTTACCCTACTTTGTACTGTATAAAAACATTTCAAAAACATTCGATGAGCATAAAAAGCCTAGTAAGGGTTATAAAATAAAGAAATAAATCATTATCCCATCAATACATACAAATCATAAGCTCTTTACCCACCTCATTAAATCATAAGATTTATGAAAAACACATTGAAATCATAAATAATAAAGGCATCTTGTGGAATCCATGACATACTTATGTTGTTTCATTGATAGATATGTAGGGAGTTACTTTTGGAACACCCATCACAATATATTCCCTAAATATTTTAGGAGAAACATTAATTTTTACCACTGTCATGTTACCGAATGTATTGGAGATCTATCTTGCGCTCACCTGCATTATGTTCATTAGGGAATGACCCGTATATTTATACAATGCACAAGAACCATAAAAAATCAAAAAATATAAAACAGTCATAAAAGAAATATAAAATTGACACATTTCAATAACAATATATCATTTCAAGATGTTGACATAATAATTTCTTTAAAAACCCATTTTCAATACCAAAATACATGAAAAGGCTATATGTTATTTATTTTCCTTTAAAAACATTATGTATTGTTTAGAAGCTAAATATCAAATAATGCTCGTGGCGGCCGAAAGGTCGTTGTCATAATGTAGTTTAAAAATTAATATTCTTTTTAGAATTATGTAAAATGATACATAGAAAAAATATTCCATTTGATTGAAATTAAAATTAAAAGGGGTTTATGCACAATATAAATGAAGGTCATCTATATATCATATTAGACCTCAACGAAAAGTGATTGATACGATGTCCCTTACCTATTGTCTAGCTTGACCTGTTCAATCATTAATCCCATGAACAATAAATTAATGTTAATTTATACATGGTTCATAACCCTTTTAACATTTAATATTGATTTTATATCACTTATTACCATGTTATAAACATTAAATAAACATTATAGTTAATAACGATGGTTTTTTCGATATTTGTTACTTGAGTCAAAAATGATCATCTTATAATTACAAGTTGTCCATGTGGTCAAAAGTACATATGGTCAAAATTAAATTATCATTTTAAATACATTCATGATTTAGATATCATATATATCTTATATATCATGTATATATATGTATTTATAATAATACATAACATTTGGAGAAAATAAATGAAATGCACCGTTCAAAGAGAGGGTAAGCCGTACATACGCATGACGCTACTTTCATTTCTACTTCATCATTAAAGGAATTAAAACATAATGATACATCGTTATATTTTAATCATTGTATAATATAATATATAATTTCATTCACTACGTCCTTTATACGTTCCACATATGGCTTTAATGAGTCATATCCCTTTGAGGGGACGGTAGTCCGCACTTCCTCAAATAAAATTATCGTATTTACCCATTATAGAAACCATAATGGTATCCTATTAATAAATAATACAGAATCATAGAGATAATATAAAAATTTATATATATCACATATAAATATAGCTCCATCAAAATTGAATTCATGAGAGGTGGTATCAAATAATTGAACAATCATCATTTCGTGAGGCAGTAGTTCAGCATCCACAGAAATAGTATGTTAGTATCCATTAGGTGGAGGTGTATGTAAGTTTAGATTGAATAATTCTCATAACATAATCCTATTATATTTATGAAACTATTTTTGTTATAAAATAATTTAATAAAGAGAGTTTATGTGGTTGGATAAGGAAAATAAAATAAAATAACTTGAGAGAAGACATTACCTTTAAATTGGGTAACTCTATTCGGTTCGAATCAAAATGATTTATTTAATGTCCTTCTGCCAAATGTAAGGATTATAGGAGGAGTATAAAGATTTTTTGAGATTATTGTAGTAGTGGTTGGATGATCCATGACTCTTGATAGGTGTGAGTATTGGGATAGATGTGGTGGCCTTTTATAAGAGGGAGGAGGGGCTCTTTAGTAAAGTTTGACAGTATTATTTTATTATAAAATTATTTTTCAGTTAAAATGGTCCAAAACATATTTATATATAAGATAAGGTGTAAATAATTCAAAACAAAATCATCCAATAAGAATAATATAGGTTTACTATATTTTGTAATCCTTATCTTTTTTATTTATCCATTTTTTACTCTTATCGTTTTATCATGTATTAAACACTTTGAGAATCAAAATTATTATCAAACAAGGAAAATATCCAATTGAAGATTGAATAATAAAATTTCAGACTTATGATAACTATTTGGACTAAGATTATATTTCTATAACTTTAAATATTTAATAACATATTTTATATTTTAAATATGAATTATATCAATTTTGACACTATACATATCATGACTTTTTTAAAATACAATCCAACTTGATTCATTTGAAAACCCATAAGTAATTCAATGATAACAAGTCATAATAATATATAAAATTATTTTATGGCATAAAAGGTTTAAAATAAATTTATTTAAATTTTTATAATATCGTTCATTTGAATCCATTATTAAGGAATCAATTACTGCATCACCAATGTGCCATAATTAAATTTATTTATCTAAATGTATAAAATTTATAAATAAAATATGATTATTTATGAAATATTTTTTTTATTTATAATTACTATTTATAGTCTAAAATATGGCTTATATAATCCCATATTAAATTTTTTAATATAAATATATTTTTATGTTATATTTATCTTTAACGTTATACTAAAAATAATTAAATGTCATTTTCCCACACAAGTTGCTCCATGGCATCAAAAAATCAACCCAAGGATTCCCAAGGATGAAGATTTGTTATGAAATAGGTTTAAGACACGTGTTAGGATAATTTAGTATTATTATAATATTATTTGTTACCCTTATTTACTATATTAATCTTTAACCATGGGAAATAAAATATTTACTCTAGTTACTATTTAAAATGTTTAAAATAAAAGTTACCTATTTATAAACTGTTGAACTCCTGATCCAAATATGGAATCCATTTTTCCCAATTCACAACACAGATATTGTAGAAATTAATTTCAAATTAATTGTCATTGTCAAAACAAAAAAGCATGTTTTTAAGAAATAATAACTATCAAAAGATTGACACTTTTTTATGTCCAATTTCTATGGGGAATTACTTAAAATGACCAAAATTGGATTAAATTGAGAAACATAATCTAATTACACTTTAAAAAAAATTAAAAATATAATTTAACCATATAAATAAATTATATTAAAATGCAGTTTTGAATTAAAATACACTATTTTCCACTATTCACTAAAAATGAACATTATCCGAAAAATACCAAAACATTACCCAAAGTAAATTTTGAGTTCCCTATTCTAAATTAAAATTTTATTTTCTCAAATATAATATATAATAGTGACAAAAACTATTTTAAAAAAAGGGTATCCATTAATAGGTAGTAAAACGAACTTTTCAAGAATATTATAGTATTTATGCTTAAAATTGAATTTATTAACATTATAAACCTATAAATTTTTTTGGATAAGTATAAAAAACATTTGACAAACATTTGTAACCATATTTTTGTTAGTTATATACATTCCTACATTTAAAATGTCAACAAGTTTACTTTAATTTAAAATAGTATTATTATAATATTGTTTTTCTGTATAACTAAACGTTGTGTGAAACATAAGAATTCAAAGAAAATCATTGTTTCAATGCGGGTACTCCATCAAACATAACATATCCTTTAAAGTAAAATTAATATTTAATTAAAAATTATTAAAAAATATGAAAATTACATATTATTTATTTAGCTGGGATGTTACATCCTTCCCCCCATTTGGTAATTGCATCCCTGAAATTTTATTCACTTATCAAATAAGTGGGGGTATTTATCCCTCATTGAATTTTTAGATTCCCATGTTGCCTCTTAAATCATATGGTGTTTTCAAATAAACCTTTACCTGATGAATTATGTTATTTTGCAACACGTTATCTCTTCCGTCAAAAATCTAGACTTGTTGTTACATATAAGAAAAATTCCCTTCCAACTGACGTACCCTAGGACTCAAAACATGATATGGATCTGGAATATACTTTCTCAACCTTGACACATGAAAATAATTCTGTACCAGTGAAACACATGGAGGTAAAGCTACTATTTATGTAACTAATCCAACTTTCTCTTGGATTTCATAGGGTCCAATGAACCTTAGACTCAGCTTTCCCTTCTTAGAAAAACACATCACACTTTTCCATGGACAAACTTTGAAGAAGACATGATCATTTACCATGAAGGAAATATCCTTCCTCCGGTTATCCACATTACTTTTCTACGTACTCAGAGCTATACTCATGTGCTTCTGAATCAACTAAACATTCAGTTACATCTCTTCTACCAATTTTGGTCCAATCAAATTCCATTCACCTACATCATAAAAACAAATTTGTAGCTAAACACCTATTTCCATATAATGCATCAAATGGATCCATCTGTATAATGGAATGTAAGCTATTATTATAATAAAATTCAACCAATGAATGGTGTTGGTCCTGACATCCCTGGTAATCCCTTGAGCAAGCAGTAGCATATCTTCTATGGCCGGAATTGTTCATTCTGCCTGCCCATCTGATTTTGGATGCAATGTTGTACTAAAATTTAATTCTGTACCCAACAAATTTTGAAGGCCTTTAAAAAAGATTGATGTAAACCTGGGATGACGGTCATATACAATGGAGAGGGGAAATCTATGTAACTTAACTTTCACTTTAACATACAACCAATATAGCTGATCTCGAGATAGAGTATCTTGAATAGGAAGGAAATGAGTATATTTAGACAATCGATCGATAATATCCCAGATTACATTTTTACCTCGAGATGTCTTTTGTACTCCCACAATGATGTTCATGTATATATTTTCTCATTTCAAATTTAAACAATTAAGGATGAATAATCCATCTCAGTAACTACTGCTCGGCTTTAACCTATTGAAAAGTCAAGCACATTACAGTAATGTCAGAAAAATCTCTTTTTATTCCATCCCACTATTAATAATCACTAAGATCTATGTATATCTTAGTACTGATGGGATGAACTGAAAACAGGGAACTATGAACTACACATAACAACTAATTATTCAACTTTGAATCACAAGGCACACATAATCTCTTAATAAATCTCAAAATGCAACCATTATAAATATTAAAATCATAAAACATACCTTTCTGAACCAACTCTAACTTTTTCTGCAACTCACAGTCTTCAATATGCACTTTCTAAACACTCTGTGATAGAAATTATTTCACTAACACCTGAAACAAAAAAGAGTTATCTCCTTCACCAAAATATTCTATTCCAAATTTCATTAAATCATTAATAAATTTATATTGTTACAAAAGGAACATAGTTAATGAAGATTTACTTTTTTGACTCCAAGAATCAACCACATTATTTTCCTTTCCAAGATGGTAATGGATCGTGAAATAATAATCCTGTATTAATTCTATCCATCTACTCTATCTCATGATTAATTCATTCTAAGTGAATATATACTTCAAATATTTCTGATCAGCATATATTTCAAACATTAATCAATAAAAATGGTGCCTCCAAATTTATAAATCAAAAACAACAACAGCTAATTCTAAATCATGTGTAGTGTAATTTAACTCATGAGGCTTCAACTGATGTGAAGTAGGAGATAATAACTGATTATTCTACATAAAGTCACAACCAATTTTATTCAATAAAACATCATTGTAGATAATAAATTAACCATTTTTTGAAGGGAATTTCAAATTGGAATCATTCACCAATTTTCTTTTCAATTCTTGAAAACAATCATCAAATTATTTTATCCAAATGAACAAAACACATTTTTGAGTTTACTTAATCATTGGGCTAGATAACGGTGAAAAATTATCAATAATCCTCTGGTAATAACCTTATGAAACAAGAAAACTATGGATATTGATAATATTTACGGGTCCTGGCCATTCTTAAAAAACTTTTATTTTAGAAATATCAATAGTTATGTCTTTTTTTTGAAACAATAGGACCATGAAATGAAATTTTTTGTTACAAAAACACAAACATGATAAATTTCAAATACAGTTGCTTTTATTTTTTAAGCTGGAAACACAACCCTTAAATGACTTTCATTTTCCATTTTACTTTTGGAATAAGCGAAAATATAATCAATAAACACAACCAAAAACTTCTCTAAGAACTCACAAATAATTACATTCATATTATCCATGAATAGAGTGGGTGCATTGGTTAACACAAAAGGCATAACTACAAATTCATAATGGCCAGATCTCGTATGAAATATGGTCTTTAGAATGTATCCTTCCCTTACATTCAATTGATGGTTCCCTAAGAACAAATCAATATTCAAAAAATACTGAGCTCTCTAATGCTGGTCAAACAAATCATTGTTATGAGGAAAATGATACTTGTTCTTAATAGTGATATTATTGAAGGCTCTATATTCAATTCCTAGTCTCATTAAAAATCATTCTTTTTTACAAACAAGACAAGAGCACCCCATGGTGATGTTCGTGGTTGACTAAAACCTTTACCTAATAACTCCTTCAATAGGTTCATTAACTCCAAATTTTCAATTTGAGCCACTCGATAAGGAGTTTTTCAAATTAGATTATCATTAGGAACTATGTAAACAATAAATTCAACTTAAAGATCAGGTATTATTCCAGAAAACTCATTAGGAAAAACATCCATGTAATCCTTCACCACTGGAAAATACTTAATCTGAATAGTTTATTTTTTTCAACAAAATTATCACGGTAACATTCATTTCTATATTTTACTAGTTATTAGCTTTTTAATATATTATCAGAATTAAGGGTTCATTATTGTACAAAAAATAAAATTTGTTATGAATAGAAACCTCTTTATATTTAAAGGTAATCTTTGATTGATAAAAAATCCAATCCATATCCAAAATAACATCAAACTCTACTAGTTGAAAAACAATAATGTTTTCATGTGTATTTTTACACACACAAGGATACGAAGGATCTTATAATTTCTTCTGGACAAAATTTTTCTCCTTATGTTTTTACTATAAGTTCATTGTTCATATATTGAGATGTAATTCCAAATTTTATATAAATATTCTCAGAAATGAAGGAATATGTAGAACTATAATCAAAAAACACTTTTTGATAATCTATATAAACAAACAGTGAGCCTAATACTACTTCATTCAATGGACTAACATCTTCTGAAGTTATTGAAATGGATTTCACCAAACCTTTTTAATTGTAGGCTAGATGTTATCCCTTAGTTGAGTTCTTCATTGGACACTCTTTTGTATAATGACCTTTTCATTGCACTGAAAACATTTAACTGCCTGTAAATCAGATTTTGTCTTATAGTTACCTTGATCTTTTTCAGTGAAATTATGAGCCTTATGTCCCATTTTACAAAATAGTTAACACTTACTATAATTCAAAAGGCATACACAGCTTTCTTTTTACCACAATTTTCACAAATTGTAAACTTAATATTCATTCTATTATACTTTTTTGAAGAGTTATCCCCTTTCATCTTCCACCTCGACCACTTATTTTGTTGTTTGTCAAGGAACAAATGATCATCGAGAAACTCTATTTCCACCTTCTTCACACGTCAAACAATATTCTCATTATTTTTTAATTCATGACAAGCTAAAGACCATTGATACTATGGATTTAATAAATTGTAGTAATGATTTATTTCACTATCAAGATCTCATTAGAAATATGAAGCATAACATGAAACTTGACTGAATTTTGCTTCATAAGAAGACATTGAGTCATCCCCCTACAACAATTAACAGAATTTTTTCCATTATAAGATGAACCACCAAAGGAAAATATTTCTCATGAAATACACAATTGAATTCATCCAAAACAAGAGCATCAATCTCCTCACTAACCCTGTTATTTCATCCATTTACCACCACTGATCGACTTCACCTTCAATAAAGTAAATTGAAAGACTACAATATTGATGTTCAGAACACCCCATGACATCAAAAATATTCTCCAATGCTTTAGTCCACCCTTCAGCTACCATTGGTTTAGATTATTCTCTGAATGATGGGGGATGTTTCTGCATGAAATGCTCCATTATTAATATGCTACCCTTTGGTAGATCTCATTGGTCTCATGAATGGATACCACCACCATTTTTAGCATGAGTCAAATGTTTCATCACTGCAACAAACTATTTAGTTCTGATTTGGACCACCATTGGTTTTTGATTGAGAAGGTTGTCTTCCTCATTATGTCGTCCCTTCATAGAAGTCCTATTTTCTCTGTGGAAAACCATTATGAATACAAAAATATCTTAGATGAGGGAACATGGAAATTTATAAATGCTATATCATATCAATCATACTGTAAATTAATTTATGGTTATTAATGTGTTAATATCCAAACTATTAAAGTTATTTAAACCAACCTATGATACCAACTATATGGACCCCTCCTTGAACATTAAATAATCTACATTTATGTCAAGAATTCACATGGTGGATATTTTCAGGTTTAGTGTTTTAGAGAAATCGTCCATAAATGTTACATTACATATCAGATATTACATAGTATAAAATTCTACTCATTATCCATTTATTCATAAAATAAAAACATATAAAAGAAAATATGAATTATTTTCTTGATATAAATATTCTTGAATTATTCCTTTATCTAACCTTACCTTATACCATGTGAAAAACATTTAAAAAACATGGGATAAGCATAAAACCTCCATAAGGGTTATAAAATAAGGAAATAATCATTAGTCCATTAATTCATACAAAACCTATTCTCATTAACCACACTCATAAAATCCTAATATTTATTAATAAAAAATAGAAATCATAAATCATAAGGGTATCTAGTGGCATGCATAACATACTTACATTGTAGCTTTCACAGATACATATAGAGTTTTGTTTTTAATACCCATGACATTATATTCCTTAAATATGGTAATAGAAACATTACTTTTTATGTCCTTAACGTTACTCAATGCTTGGGAGATATTTCTTGGGCTCACCCACCCTAGGTTTATCATGGAACAACCTGTATACTTAAACAATTTCTAATAACTGTAACATAATCAAAACACATAAAACAAGGAACAAAGAAAGACAACATATCCCAATTACAATAAAAAATATAACATTTCAAGATATTAACATTATAAATTCATTTTAAAAAACATTTTCAATTCAAAAATACCAGAAAAGTGTATATTTTATTTATTTTCCACTAAAAACATTATAGTGGTTATAGAAACCAAATATAAAATAATGCTTGTGGTGGTGGAAAGGTCTTTGTCACCACGTATGTTAATAAGAAACATTATTTTTTCCATTTATTACACCTCTGTGTAGATAAAAGATTCCATTTGAATGTAATTAAAATTAAAAGGCATTTATAAACCACATAAAAGAAGGTTGTGTATAAATCTATGTATGCCTCAATGAAAGGAGAATGATACGAAGTCTCTTACCTCATGTCCAACTTGACTTGTTTGTTCTTTAATATCCTGAATAATAAAATAATGATAATTTATAATTTCATTAAAACTGTTTTCAAGTTTATTCTTCCTTTTATATCTCTTATTACCACTTTATAAATATTACACAATCATTTATGTTAATCATGGTTTTTAGTCGATATTTGGTACTTGATTCAAAAATGACCATCTTATAACTACAAGTTGTCCATGTGGTAAAAATTCCAATATCTCGAGAGTTATATTCATTATTTAGATATCATATATATAAAATTTATCTAGTATATATATGTATTTATAATAGTACATAACATTTGGAGATAATAAATGAAATGCATCTTTCATGGAGATGGTAAGTCGTACGTACGCATGAATGCTACTTTCATTTATATTTTGTATTTAATGGAATAAAAAAGTAATGATACATAGGTATATTATAATTCCATATTAATATCATATATTATTTCATCAACTACATCCCCTATATGTTCTATGTATGGCATGAACGAATCATATCTCATTGAGGGGGCGGTAGTCCGCACTTCCTTAAATAACATTATCATATTTACGCATTATGTAAACCATAAAGGTATGATATAAATAAAACATACTTATGTATATAGGAAATATAAATATAATATAAATCACATATAATAAAATACCATCATAATTACCACCATGAGAGGCGGTAGGACAGAATTGAACCATCATCATTTCTTGAGGCAGTAGTTCATCGTCCACTGTAAGAGTATGTTTGTATACATTAGATGGCGGTGTGTGTAAGTGTAGTTTGAATATTTCTCAAAAAAATCCTATTATATTTAATATGATGGTGTGGTTATAAAATAATAAAATAAAGATAGTTTAGGGTTTTGGAAAAAGAAAGGAAAAAAATAACTTGAGAGAAAACGTTACCTTTAAATTGGGTAACTCTTTTTTGTTTGAACCAAATGCTATATTGAATTGACTTATTCCTAAATTAAGGTTTATAAGTAGAAAATAGGGATGTTCGGAGCTTATTGTATTATATTTTGGATGTGCCAAGTGGCTGGAGAGGTGTGATTAGTGGGTTAGATGTGGTTTTTATTTATAATAGGGAAGAGGGGAGCTTTAAGAAAGTTTGAAATTATTATTTTATTATAGAATGATTTTTGTTTTTTGAATGTCCAGAAAATAATTAATTAGAATATAAGGTGCACATAAGTCTAAATAAAATCAACCAATAATAATTATATAGGTTATGGAAATTTTTTAATCCTTGTCTTTTTTATTTAACCCTTTTTACTCTTACCGTTTTATCAAGTATTTAACACTTTGATATTAAAAATAGTGACCAAAACAAGAATAATATCCAAATAAAGAGTTAATAAAAACAATTAGACTCATAATAACTATTTTTCTGAATCATTAACATTTTGGAATTTTATAATATATAATAAAATATCTTTTATCTTAAAATATGAATTATGTCAATTTTGACACCATTCATATCATGACTTTTAAAAAAATTCAAAATGACTTGATTATTTCTAAAAACCATCATTAATTCAAATATAACAAGTCATAAAAGTACATAAAATTCTTGGATGGCATAAAAAGTTTCAAAATAAATTTATTTTAAAATTTATAATATCATTTATTTGTATCCTTTATTAATGAACAAATTATTGAATTACCATTGTTTCATAATTAAATTTATTTATTTAACGTATAAAAATTATAAAAAAAATTCCATGATTTATGAAATATTATTATCTTTCTAATTATTATTTATAGTTGAAAATATGAATTATATAACCCCATATATAATTTGTTTTACTGAAATATATATGTTTATGTTATATTTTCCTTAACTTTAAATTAAATTTAATTAAATGTCATTTTCACACACATGTGGCCTAATGGGGTCCCAAAATCAACCTAAGGACACCCATGGTCGGACATATATCATCCAATAGGGTTAATACATGGGTTAGGGCAATATAATATTATTATAATATTATTATCTTCCCTTATTTACCATATTTACCCTTTAACAATGGTAAATTAAATATTTAATTAAGTTATAATTCATAATGTATAAAAATTAAGGTTACCTATTTACAAAATCTAGACTTCCTGATTCCAAATATGGAATTTATTTTTCCACATGAAAAACAAAGATGTTTCAGACATTAATTTTAAAATAATTCTCGTTGTCAAAACAAAAGTGTGTTATTAAGAAATAATAATTATCAACAGATTGACACTTGTCTATCTCCAATTACAATATTGAAATTACTTAAAATGACCAACATTGGATTAAGTGGAAAAAAATAATTTAATTAAATTTTAAAACTAATTAATAATATATTATAACCATATAAATAAATGTTACTAAAAGGCAGTTTTGAATTAAAATGCATAATTTTTCACTATTCATTAATAAGTGAAATTTATCATAAAAATACCAAAATTTTACCCAAAGTAAACGTTGATGTCCTGATTCTAAACAACAAGTTTATTATTTCAAATTTATCATATATAACTGACAAGAAGATGATTTAAAAAGGGTTCTCCATTAAAAGGTGGTAAAAAGACATTTTAAATAATATTAGAGTATTTATGCTTAAAATTGGATACATTCAAATTTTAAGCCTCAACATTTTATTAGATAAATGTAAAAACATTTAAAAAATGTGTAGTCATACTATATTTTGTTATGTTAATTCCCTCTAATTCAACGACTATGTGTTAACTATCATTTTAAATAGTAACATTATTATATTATTTTTCGGTATAACTAAATGTTGTGTGAAACGTAAGATTTCAATGAAACCCTTTATTGTGAATTGGGAACCCTATAGAACATATAATACCCTCAAAAGTAATATTAAAATTTAATTCATAAATATTATTATATATACGAAAATTACAAATTATTTATTTACCTAGGATGTTACATCATGTATGGATTCCCAAACTCATTTAAATATAAAACGTTTAATTAATTTTTCAAATACATTATGGATAAGATGCATTTGGATTTATATTTAGATGTTCGTATTATATTTTTTGGTCAATTAAATAATAATGTGGTTTGTGTAAAGAGTTTCAAAATAACATGTTTTGATAGTATTGGTTTTTTAGAGGTAATATGATTCCAAAAAATTAACTATAAGTAAGAATATATAAAGTGAAATAAAATAAGCTCATATAGTGAGAATAAAATCCCCATTAAATAATATTTGTGAGATTCCTTCCAAATTAGTACATTTCAATACGTTGATCATTCTACATGGTATTTTGGAGCTCAAGATGACCACCCATCTACTATAATCTATATTGAAAATTTTTTGGAAGTGATAATGGATTATCTTGTCCATATTATTGATGATAACATGATTATCTCTTGATTGTTATTTTTTTCTTATACTTGGAATTTTCTTTGAGTTACCTTGTCTTGAAATACACAAGGACTAGGAAAAAATATGAATATTTTTGAGTGTATCCATATGATGGATTTGGTAATGATTTTTCCTCACAATTATCCAATACAGATGATTGATATTATTGGAATATTTTTTCTACAATAAATACTCATGGCTTTTTTACATGATAAAGGGTGTAATTAATAGGAAAATATATTTCATGGACCTATATTGGATATGATCTATATTTAGAAAGGGGCATCGTTTTAGTGGAATATTATTTAAGAAATATTATTATGGAATGGTTACAATACCTGATAATAATAATAAAAATATTATAATGTAGACCATATCATAGTCATCATCTTGATAAACACTGATATCAATAATTTATAGGATATATATAATTTAAGCATTTCTTAAAACTTATAATATAATATTTTATTTAAATTTCGGTTATTTAAGAAATGTTTTAAAGAAATTTTAAGGTGTTTTAATAGATCCTTCATATTTAACCAAGTGAGAATATTATACAATAAGTGAATCATGGTTATTATGGATTCATAGAGTGATTCATTAAATATTTAAAAGTAATTATATGAATAATGACTAATTGAATATTAGTCTCCAATCATGTACTCAATATGATTGGGTACATTGATGACTTAAGGAATTCAAGTCTCAACCAGTTGATATGAGGGGGCATGTCAAATAATATAAAATTTTATTTAATCCGTTGACATGTCAATTAGACTATAGGTTTTCATATATCATAATTTGTTATATAAATTAATTCTATTTCTCAAATAGATATATTATATAATCTACATGATTTAAAATGTTATAGAAATATATACAGGGTCATAAATCTTATGATTTGAAGTGTTATGTATTATTTAATATAATAGATAAAAAGAGTTGTTACATTTATAAGATGAATTATTCATGAATGGATAAAAATTTCATAATATGTGTATTTTAACTCATGTATATCTTGGGAGGAAAAAGAAAACTGATGGTGTTTAAAGTAAATTATAAGGGTGACTATAAGAAACATGGTTTTCGATTTGAAAAATTCTATAACATGTATTATGATGACACTAAAAATGGATTTTTCTAATTAGGTAATTTATATTAACTTAATATATGGACATATTTTGAAACTAAAATTGAATTCAAATTATGTTTAACTAATATTCTCAATGTGAAATAATTATATGATGTACATGTTATAATGCTCTGTATAAATACTAAAAGTATGATAAAGTTAAAATTGGAATAAGTAATGTTTATTAAGTAGTTAAAAAAATTAATAACATATTTGATGTAATTGAAACCTAGGGTTTTTATGAATGGAAAATAGAAATTCCAAATGATTTGACTATACATTGTATACCTGAATGAGTTCTTGAAACTCCATAGAAAATCCATTTTTGGAATGGATTTTATATAAAATTATTATTTTATTTTAAAAGGTATGTGATATGGAATGTATATTTTACAAAAAAAATAAATATAAATGTGTTTAAAATTATAATGTGAATTGTTAAACCTTGTAATTAACACTTTTGAATAAAATAGTTTCTACGTCAAAATATTCCATATAAAGGATTGTGTAATGTTCATATGAATCTTAAAAAAGAGTCCAAATTTTAATATTATTTACCATGTATGGAATGATTAGTTTTTCAAGACCAATTTTTTGATGGGAACATGTATTACATTATTAAATTTATATATGTGGATTACGATACATTAATAACCGTAAAATGGTTTGACATGAAGCTATGGATGAATAAAATTATAATATTAAATTTCCATCAAAATATTTGTCAAAATATGATGGAATGTGTTTTTACCACCTATCAATGGTATATTTTACTTAAATGGTCGTTGAAAATGAAAATTTTCCAATCAAAAAAATTCTAAAAATTAAATGGAGACAACCGATTATTTCATAAAAATTCCATTAAACAAGAATAATAGGTTTTTCTAAAATGCAAAATGGTTGGGTATCATATATTGATATCATTAAACAAATATTTTGTATAAGAGTCTAGTTTAAGTGTTTTGGTACATAATAGAATATTTAATTTATATGATTTCACTAATCTACTTTTGAAGAAAATTTTACTTCATATACAAAGAGAGATTATGAGTTATTGTTAAAAAATAATTTTTTAAGTTAAATTATTTTAAGGAAAATGATTTACGGAAAATAGTTCCACAATTGATGATGATGATAAAACTAAATTTTTCTCTGTAGAGATTAAATTTTTTTTTCATAATGTCTGATGTTGTGATGTTAATTGCCTTAAATATATTAATGGAATTGAAAAATTAAAAATATAATTCAAATGTATCAAACATTATTCAAACATGATTTCTTCATAGATGATTCTACCAAAAAAATTTACTAGAAGAATTTTATTATATGTTCACAGAGATATGTTTCATTAATTATATATAATATAATTATTTAACAAAACATAAAATCATAGAAAAAATAAGGATGGTATAGTATTTTATCATATACAATATGATAATCGAATTATTATATTTGTATTTTTAATTATTATTAATGAGATTAAGAATATTAAAATGTATCATATTAATGGTTACATTAATGCAACCATTTGTTCTTGTTGGTGACATAAATATATATATATATATTTCATAAATTTTAATAATAATTGTCCTTTTAATGTATGACATTGATTTTTTCCCAAATTGATATTCATCAAATAGTTTTATTGGTTATGATGAAATGTTAAGCATAACATAGATAAGATTCATGTATAGAGATACAAAATATGATGATAAAGTTCAAAAGGGTGATTAATATTCTATGTGTGTGTTGGAAGGCCTAATAAGTAAACAAAATGGACTGTTACACAGATTTATTTCGTATTGTAGGGATGCATCGTTCAAATTTAACTACCCATTACATGTGGGTGGTGAGATACCATGAATAATAACCAGCATACAATGAGTATCTTGTTGATCAATTCATGGGTTAGAGTTCAAAAAATATGGGATTTTCCTCTTATAATATTATTATAAATTATTGTCCCTCTATAAAGATAGAATGTGTGAGTGTTTATCCACACCAATATATGGTATATCTATTTTGAAATGGGATATGTTGTGTGCATATCCATAATGATAAATGTAACTTGATATATTCATCAATCAGATCAATCTACACTATGTGAATCATGAACATATATGTTGAATATATAGGATTGACATGATCATTTACCCATTGTCATTTTATGTCTTGGAAACAGGAAAAATATTTGAATTAACATTTTTTATGATGAATAATGGTTTTCATTGATTTAGCATTACATGGGTTTTATACTGACCAAACTCATTAGGTCCCTCCTAGCCTGTGGTAGTTTAGGTCTCTAAAACCCCAATCCCACTTCCAATTGGCTAGTTTTATCGACATCCATTGAAATATAAAAATATAAATGGGAGTATATTCACTATTTTTATTATATACATGTGCCCACATGACTTAATGAAATAGTATGGTGGAATAATATAAAGTGTTGTAACATCTAGAGTAAAACCAATCATGAAAAAACCTATGGGAAATACCATGGGGTACAACTAAATGAAACTAAAGTGTAAAAGGGTTAAAATAAACACAAAACTAGGAGTTAAATACCAACCTAAAACTACTAGAAAGAAATAATGATAAAAGATTTTGATCTCCATGATTGAACAACATAAATAGTCCATTCTCCTGAGTATCCCTTTGATCCACTGAAATAATCACCAATTTTATCATCTTCAACATAAAACATGTAACATCCAAGAAGATCCCATGCATGGAGGAGTATATACAAACCTATTAGGACACCCTAACTTCCAAAGGGGGAGAAATAGAAGATATAATAGAAGTATTCTTCTCAATAGAATGAAACTAGGAATTAAATATAAAAATATATATATCATAAATAAACTAATAAGAGAGAAAATGGTATATCCTTCCAACATCATATCCTTAGATGTTGATTTTTAAAACTGCTCGAAATTTCTATCAGTGATGCCCAATATATCTCATGTCAACCTAAGAAGATTAGGCGTAGTACTCAAAACATGACACTACTACATAGATTCAGGGTGTGAAATGTAATGACCATTAAATTTCAAGGGAATTTTTTTAAATTTTATTTAGGATTTTATGAGTACGCAGTTTATGACGGCACCTGATTCTGAGGCCCGGTGTGCCCGGAATCAATTTCTGAATTTTATCTCGGGTACATTCAGTGAACGAACGAGCGGGATTTTTTAACTTTTGAATTAGTGCTCGGAATCAAAATCTAAGGGCACCGATTAAACCGCAGCGCCAGTTTTTTATTAAGGAGACATTAACTGGAGTTGCATTTGCTCGGGAGGTGATGTTAAATAAATGAAGTGGTTTAATTAAATAGTGAAATAAAATACGTGCGGAAATTTTATTTCTACTCTGTGTAATTTTAACCTACATGTGGAAGTTGAGGTGGGACCCACTAAATCCTTACCTCTCTTGATAGGATATTAGTGAGTTGGTCCCCACACGAGCGCCACCTTTTCAATTTTCTCTAACCTCTCTTAAAGTTTGCAAACCCCCCATTATATTGTAACTCGCCCACTCTCCATCTTTAATACATGTCAAACCCTAATGTTTATGAGGAACCTTCCCTCCCTCTCTTTAATTTAATGCCAACATGTTTAATTAATAAGGATCCTTCCTCCTTTTTAATGTTCCACCGCAACGGATTAATTGGGTGGGGCCCTATGTCACAAATCCCCCATTTATGACTTGCATGCCAACGACGAACCCACCACTCCTATTTGAAGGAGACTAGGGGGAGGAGTTCTAGAAGGCTTCTTCAAGCGGCATAATGCTAGCAGCGAATCACGACACCCAGAACATGGTGATTTTTCCTCTTACTCTAACGAATAATGCAGAACGTCGATGCCAGCCTCGGCTTCATCCTTTCTGACGTTGACGGAATGACGCCCATCTACCACAATGTCGTCTTCAGTGACACAAACGAATGCCTTCTTCCATGTAGGGGTTTTTAAGTTCAATTTTAATGGATTAAATTTTTTCTTGCCTTTTCAGAGTTGTTTTATGTTAATTTAGCCGCATGTTATCAAATTAATGGGAGGAGGTTGGACCGCACAAAAACGGATAATCCTCTTCACCTTGTTGTTGATCATCAAAATGGTTTCGAACAGAGGTGGCACGGTGCAACAGCATAATTTGTGTATGACGATTAACGTTGCGAAAGTGCGCGGCACTGTCGCGCCGGGCCGGAGCATCATGAAGTGCCGCGGCCGGGGCAGGCCGCGGCGGAGGGGCACGACACCGTCACGCTGCGCAGGTCGAAGAATGTCGCAGCTTAAGGTCGCGATGATGCAGGGAGGGGTGGCTAGAATAGCCGGTCGCCGGCTCAAGGAAGGTGGTACCCATGGGGGGGTCCCGCGTCGGCACACCGTCTTTCCGTTTTCGGAAGAACCGGGGGTCGTAACCACCGGCTGACAAAGAGGCGGGCCCCCATGCAGGGGTTGTTTCTTCAATCAAGGGGGGCGGGGCAGTGCCCCCTCCGCATCCCGCTCGGCCGAACGGCCGATCCGCTGGCCACGCAGGCCACGCCTGGGCTAAGCCGTGCCGTAGTGTGCTGGACTCGGACCAGGTTCGGGTCAACCCAGTTCGGGCCGACCCAAGGGTTATTGGGCCGTGTAGGACCTGGCCCAAACCCTCTGTTTTCGGATAGATTCGTTCAAAATCCCATAACATGGGTTATAGACCTCCGATCGATGCACCGTCAATTGCGTAGAGATCCATGGATCAACACCGTTGTTTCAGTATATTACACTCAAGGTTTTAGAGGAATTTGTGTATGGATGGGTTGTTTTGAAAACGAAACCAACCAGGCCCTTAGAGGGGAAACGCTTATAACAAGAGCCCCGGACGTCAGTTTGACGTGCTGTAGACTTTTTCGGTTTCCTCTTAGTGAGAAAGAACTCTTGGCTTACTTCGATCGAGGTTTGGACACATTTGGAGAATGGTCGGGTTCGTTTTGACTTAAAAACCAATCAGGCCCCTGGAACAAAAAAGCAAATACCTCTCAGACTGGGTGTCTGATTGACGCGTTGTCTATCGTGTTCAGTTCCTATCGACGAGATGGAACTTTGGGGTACTTAAACTCCAGACTGTATGTCATTTGATGTATCGACCCCTTGGGTCGTGGAGCTGAACCTCTTGGAAACGAGCATGCTGTTTGTAGGAACCCTAGAGATTGATGCTACTACGACGACGATGATGACTGTACTCGGATCCTCCGTTGGTTCGGCAGCGACGACGACCGTACTGTAATCCTTCGTGGGTTCGACGGTGATGAATTCTGTTCTTGTATCCTTTGTGGGTCTGATAGTACGTGACTACTGTTCATGTATCCTACGAGGGTCTGGTAGTGTTTGACTCTGTACTTGTATCCTACGTCTGTCCGACAGAGTAGCTGGTCTTGTATCCTTTGTGGGTCCAACAGCTTAGCTGGTCTTGTATCCTACGTTGGTCTGACACCGTAGATGAATTAGTGGCTACATCTAATCTTCTCTATCATTTTATGAAGAATTATACTTGTTTGAGATGAGTCTTGACTTTCAATCAACATCTTTGATATGATTTACTTGATTTCCTAAGTGGATTGGATTGTGTTATCCTGTATGGATTTGGTTGTGAAATCTTGTGTGGACTAGATAGAACATGGTCTTGGATATTGGATCCGAACTGGAATTGATGACTTAGGTATATGGATGGGCATATACCAAAGTAGAGGTGGTTGTTACTTTGTGATTTCTTCTTTCCTTTGTGGATTATCCTTTGTGGATTCTAGGAGACCTTTGGGGGTCTTGGGGTCCATATTGAGTAGTGTATACTCACCCCTGCACGGGCTATTCCCGCACTACGTTGTGTTGGATTCAGACGACGGACAACGCTGATTGTGGTTGAGGCTTATGGAGAATGTCAGTACCTGGAGGTGGACCACTGGGCGGTACATACATGGAGCAGATGAATGGACCCGAGGAGCTGAGGATGCAATCTGTACCCACCCTTCAGGTGGGATTTCCAGTGGACGGCTCGGCGTTGCTGCTTTACATTTCAGTTGCTGTACTTTCTATTCAGTTGTAATTTACTTTAGTTGGGTTTGTATTCCGGAACATTTACTTTCCAGCATATACAGTTGTACCCAGTTTACTTTGTGTTTACTTCTACTTGCTATCTCTGTGGTGTTTGTTTTCTTTTATAAAGGCAATTCCTTCCCTCCTTTCGGGAATTACGCCTTTGGTGCTAGTCGCCAGCCCCTGGCCTATGGATGGCGGGCTTGGGGTAGTCACAGCACGGGTCCCATGGATGGATCGTGACAAATTGGTATCAGAGGAGTTCGGTTCTACCATAGAACTCAGGACTCTGATCTTTCTTCTATGTGAAGCAATAGTGATAAGGGTATTGAGTGTGGTTATCAGTCCAGGGAGTCCAGCGTTGGTGCGGCAGCTGACGTATCCATACACCGGGACCGTGAATTCCAATTTCTAACTCAGTGCATGAAAACACTAATTGCATGTGTGTTTCAAAATTTTTCTTTGTAATTACTTTGTGTCAGCTCACCAGGGGTACTGTTTTGACCGTGGCGCACCTGTTTCTTTTCAGGATGGCCCCACGATGGAAGCCAGCTATATAGCGAACCATACTTTATATACAATGTTAGTACTTCAAAATTAAATTACACTTATTACATCATTTAACAAAACCACTAAAGGACCCTATAGGTATAGTGTCTTTAGAAACATGGAAACATAAACAACTGGTTCATAAAGCATCTACACTATCTCCCATTTATTTCATCATATCTATAGTCTCTTTTTGGCATATATTACTTAATATCATTCTTCCTGACCTGGGGAAAGAAAACATACAAAAGGATGAGCTCAAATGCTCAGTAAGGGTAAACAAAAGAAATATCAATCAAATCATACTCATAAGAACATAACATTTTAGAAATCTTAACCTACAAAAGAGATCATAATTTCATAACATGGGATAAATCATAGTAGTGAAATGTAATCCCAATAATCATAAATTAATACATGAAACTTTATGGAATACACACATATTCATTGAGAATAATTTCATAGTAGTCAAGACTCATTGCCAAGACTATCTTAGTGGACAAAGTCCATTTCTGTACCGTGTTCACTCCACGTTTCAGTCCTATTTCACAGAACCGGTTTAACCTGTCGTTCCGGCCATGTCTATCTCATGAGATATAAACTCTTTACCCAATGCATTTGAGGGAGATATAGGTCCCACCCATCTCATAATTATACCATTCTTATGTGTTCCACAAAATCATAAATCATACATCATTGCATAACCCATGTAATAAAAAATGGGATTCTTAACAACATGACATCATAAAACAATTCATATAAGATAAAGGAATTCATAAAAATAATTCCATCACAACATAATCAAATAAATGTAATAATAGGTATAGAAAAATAACCATATATTATCTTAGATGGAAAATAATATTGATAAAACACTTGAACTCTATTCTTGAGGAAAATATCATTTTTACTTCAAAATCATTTTCCTTTCTTAACATGTCTTACAATTTTAAACTAAATGAAGTTGATTGAAAATAAACTGGAAAACTTGTAAAAGAAGCTTCTTGGAAATAATGTTTCAAAAATACATTCATCCCGTATAAGTTAAAAAAACATTCATCTCGTACTTTTGTCAGAAAAGTCAAAAATTACCTCGTATGAAAAACGACAAAAGATTCCTTTCATATCTTTTACTAAAAAATCACTGAAGGGTAAAATTGGATTTAAAAAATTGTAGGTGGATGGAAAAAATATTACATATTGAGGAAACATGGATGGGGATGATAAAATACACCCTAGTAAATACCAACGTATAAACAATCTCAGATAAAATGAGATTGTGTTATTTTCCCTTACCTTAGGTCCGATCTGCTTCGTAAGTGTCTGAACCTCCTGTATAATGATTTAAATAATGTTATTGACTTATTCCAGAATCATAATTATTTTTATGGTATCATATATGGTCATATTCTTAGCTTCTTATTAGTAATATTTCATTACTACTTGTTATTCGGTTGTTTGTTACTTTTTGTTCTTATGTGTGTTTTGTCGAATAAATTCTTAGTTTTCTTTTTAGGTTATAGATACCTCATTTACAGAATTGTAGTAGTGTAATATATATCATATTAATTCATTCAATTAATATATATAATTATTATGCAATTAATATCATGTATAACGCGTGACATCACATCGTGGAGACGGTATTTCGTACGTACGCACGAGTGATGATATCGTTCCCATGATCGTGGAATTGTATTGAAGTGTATGTATATTAACTCAGAATCAATATCACTTTAAAATAATGATATATATTTATTTATTTGCACCATTATACCCATATATGTAAGTTGGTGATGGAAAATAGATTACACCACAGCGTGGAGACGGTATTCCGTACGTACGCACGCGCGGTGATTTCATTTTCCGTAGGATGGATAGATGGTGAAATGGGGTTGTTTCATACATATAACAACATATCAGTATATGAGTGATACTGATGTTAATAATTCATAATGAAACAACTAAATAAGAATAAGTGGATGAAGAAATAAAGTTGAAATAATCGGTAACATACATTACCTCTTCTTTGAAGCGCCTCTTTGAGACCTCCTCTTAGGGCACTACAATTGGTCGTTGAAGAAGACCAGGACCTCTAGGATGTTTCTAGGGAAGTGGGGAAGTGAAATGGGCAGGTATTGGCCGAGCATGAAGGCTCAAATTGGTGTGAGGAGGAGAGGTATGAGGTTCCCTTTTATAACGGAGGAGAGGGGCACATTTGGAAATATAAGAAATATTAGTTTATATTAAATCCCAACCCCACATAAAAACTTCCAAAATGACTCATATCCTAATATTAGATGAGATAGGGTTGTAATCTCATCATCCAATAAAATTTAGACATGTTATGAATTTATTTTAAACATTATCAACTTGATTTATCCTTATTTATCAATTTAATTTTATTTGTTGTAATAATATTCAAAATATTAAATTATTATAAATAATTACATATGTGTTTGGAGTTTTCCATAATTTGACACATTATGACATTTTCGACAATATATTTTTTAATTTATAATTTTTAAATATTTTTGTGATTTTTAAACAATTTTATAATATGTTATTTTTATAAAATAACAATATTGTCAATTTTGACACTATTCATTTATTTGAATTTAAATAAAATATATACAGAAGATATGTTCAAACTAAAAGATTTAATAGATTCATAAAATGTCATATGTATATATAAAATTAGTGTATCACATTAAATAGTTCATATATTATTTATTTTAATATTTTTAAAAAAAATTATTTGATATTTTAATTAATAAAATAATTTCAACATCACAATTGTGTCATAATTAATGATAATTATTTAATCCCTAAAAATTCTAAATAAATTCCTATGATGTATATAATTGTATTAGGTTTCTTTATACTATTCATGTTATTAATTTTATCACTAAATTAAAATTATTATACTTATAAGATTTAAAAAAGTTACATGTTGTCACATTCTTTGGTTTTAATGATAATTAAATTATTTTCATGGACAAAAGTCCATTAAATGAATCTAATCCAACACTTAGGTGATATGGGACGACTTTTAGTCATCAAATAGGATTTTGGAAGGTGTTAGGGTAATTTTATAATCTTATATTTTCCCCTAATTACTCGATTTATCTTTAACTATGGTAAATAAAATTTACCGTAGTTACTATTCATAATACCAAAAAATGAAAAGTAGCCTATTAACAAAATTTGGACCCACTGATTCCAAATATGAAATCAATTTTTCAAGATTCAAAACATATAAGTTGTAGTAATTGATTTAAAATAAATCCCGTTGTTATGAAAACGGGTTTTAGAAGTTAAAACATTGCCAAAGATTGAAATGGTTTTACCAATGAATTCAATGTGAAATTAATGCTAATGACATACATTATATTAAATGGTAAAAATATATTCTACTTATAATTTAAACCTATTAAATATTATAATTTAACCATATAAATTATCTCAATGAAAAAAGTAGTTTTTAATTAAAAAATTAGCATATTTTTACTATTCATCAAAATATGAAAGTTATCAGAAAAATATAAAAAATTTATCCAAAGTAAATTTTTATAACCTGATTCAAAATAGGAGTTTTATTTTGTTAAATTGAACTTATAAAGATGTCAAAAACGAGATTTAATATGGGTGCGCCATCAAAAGGCGGCAAAACTGTATTTTTTGAAAAATACTTAATTTACCCGAAACATTTATTTAGTTCTCTCACCATGTTCTAGAAAATGTGTAAGATGAATAATAATGTTATAAAATTCAAAATGTAGTTAATACTATTTATAATGGCTAGTCCATAATAATATATCGTTGTTTAGTGAAACCCGGTATTGCGTACTACACACGCTATCGAGGAAGGTCGTGATTGCGTGTATTGCAAGCCATGTCCGTATTGTGTGCTGTGAAAGATTCCTTTGGTGTTGCGTATAACATAAGACATAAAAAAAATTCTCATAAAATCTCAGGGTGTTACATTCTACCCCCCCCCCTAAAATGAATTTCACCCTCGAAATTCGTCACTTCATTACAAACAAATGAGGATACCTCTCCCTCATCATATCCTCAAGTTCCCATGTAGCTTCTTCTAATTGGTGGTTCCTCCATAAAACATTCACCAAGTGAGTGGTCTTGTTCCGTAGGACTTTTTCTCTACGATCTAGAATCTCTATCGGCTATTCTTCATAAGAAAGATCTTGTTCCAGCGGTACAACTTCTGAGCTTAGTACATGTGAAGGATCAGGTATCTACTTTCTCAGGAGAGATACATGGAACACATCATGAACTTGAGAGAGATTCGGTGGAAGCGCCAATCGGTAAGCTACCTTCCCAACACAATCCAGAATTTCAAAAGGAATGATATATCTAGGGCTCAACTTTCCCTTCTTTTCAAATCTCATGACCCTCTTCCAGGGAGATATTCGTAAGAACACTTTATCACCCACTTCAAACTCTAGGCCTCTTCTTCGGTTGTCAGCATAACTTTTTTGTCGACTCTGAGATGCTCTTATGTGTTGTTGAATAGATCTGACCTTTTCTACCATTTCAATAACAAGATAAGGTCTTAATTGCTTTCTTTCCCCAACTTCGTCCCTGCAAGTTTGAGTCCTTCATTTCTTTCCATAGAGAGCTTCATAAGGAGCCATCTAAATACTGGAGTGAAAGCTATTATTATAAGAAAATTCCACCAAGGGTAGGTGTTGATCGCAACCACCTTTGAAATCCATAGAGCAAGCTCTCAACATATCTTCTAGAGTTTGAATTGTTCTCTCAGACTGACCATCTGTCTGAGGGTGATAAGCAGTGCTGAAACTCAACTATGTATCCAGAGTATACTGAAGACTTTGCCAGATCATCGAGGTAAATCTCGGATCCCGATCAGATATAATAGAAAGTGGTACTCCATGCAATCTTACCACTTCCTTTACATATATCATGGCAAGCTGATCTAGAGAGAAATCCTCTCTTATAAAAATGAATTGTGCAGACTTTGTAAGACGATCAACTATGACCCAAATAGCATTATTGCCATTGGATGTTTTTGGAAGTCCTGTGACAAAGTCCATAGTGATTTTTTCCCATTTCCATTCGAGTATGGGTAATGGTTGTAACATCCCCTTAGACTTCTGTCTCTCAGCTTTAACTTGCTAACAAACCAAGCATCGAGAGACAAATTCAGCACATCTCTTTTCATGCCATCCCACCAGAAGTACTCTTTCAGGTCCTTATACATATTTTTGCTTCTAGGATTAATAGATAATGAAGAACTATGAGCCTCATCCAGCACCACCATCTTTAATTCTGGGATGGGAGGTACACAAACCCGATTCTAGAACTTTATTATCCCATCACAATTAAGGTTGAATTCAGGAACATTTCTCACCTTCTTTTGTAACTCGACATCTTCATTCTGTGCCTCTTGAATCTTCACATGTATATATGGTTTAACATTCATTTGATAAAGATATGATTTCTCCCCTTCCATTAAAATTTCAAGATCCATCGTTTGTAAATCCAAAAATATTGGATCTTTTGTGATCCTCATCATGGATAAGCTAGCATGGTCTTGTCGACTTAATGCGTCTGCGACATTGTTTTCTTTCCCAGGGTGGTAATGAATTGAGCAGTCGTAATCCTTAATCAGCTCTAACCATCTTCTTTGATGCATACTCATCTCCTTTTGTGTGAAAATATACTTTAAAATTTTATGATCAGTATAAATATCACACCTTTCACCATAAAGGTAATGCCTCCAAATCTTTAATGCAAAGACTACGACAGCTAACTCCAAATCATGAGTTGGGTAATTTTACTCATGGATTTTCAACTGTCGTGAGGCATAAGCTATCACCATGTCATTTTTCATGAGAACACATCCCAGTCCCTTCTTGGATGTGTCACTGTAGATCACAAACCTTTCTCCACTGCAAGGTAGTGTGAGCACAGGTGCACTGGCTAACCTTCATTTTAGCTCTTTGAAATTTTCTTCACATTATTCCGTCCAAACAAACTTAACTCCTTTTTGAGTCAACTTGGTGTGTGGAATAGATAATCATGAAACATCTTTCACAAAACGTCGATAATATCCAGCCAAACCAAGAAAAATTCAGATCTCGGTTACTGTTGTTGGTCTCGACCATCGTTTAATAACCTATTTTTTGCTGGATCCACAGATATCCCCTCTTTTGAGATTATGTGACCCCAAAATGCATCCTTTTGAAGCCAAAATTCACACTTGGTAAATTTGGCATAAATCTTCTCCTTTCTTAGTGTCTTTAATACAATTCTCATGTGATCTTCATGTTCTTCCTTGCTCTTTGAATAGACAAGAATATAATCTATAAAGACTACCAAAAACTGATCAAGATAGTTTCTAAAGTCTCTATTCATCAGATCCATGAAGATGGCAAGGGCATAGTAAGACCAAATGGCATCACTATAAATTCATAGTGTCCATACCTTGTACGGAAATCCATTTTGGTACATCCTCCCTTTTGACCATTAATTGATGATACCCAGAATGAAGATCAATCTTGGAAAAGTATTGATCTCCGCGTAGTTGGTCAAATAGGTCATCAATGCGTGGGAGAGGATATTTGTTCTTGATAGTGATCTTGTTAAGTTCTCGATAATCAATGCAGTGTCTCATTGATCCATCTTTCTTCTTAATAAACAGAACAGGTGCTCCCCAAGGTGACGCACTAGGGCATATGTATCCTTTATCAAGATTCTCTTGGAGTTTCTTCTTCAATTCATGTAACTCAATTGGGGCCATTCTATAAGGTGTCCTTGAAATAGTCAAAGCACCTGGTACGAGTTCTATTGAAAACTCAACTTCACTATTTGGTGGAAGACCTGGCAATTCCTCCGGAAAGACATTATCAAATTCCAGTACAATGGGTATATTATTAATCGTGAGTTTCTCTCCAACCATTTGAGATAAATAACCTTCATTTAGTGGAATCAAGACCCATAAGATAGAAGAAATTTCCACTGGAAGGTTATGTTCATCCTTGCATAGATAGACGATCATAGATTGATATGGATTATGAAATATGATTTCCCTTATTTGGCAATTGATATGAGCTCCATATAAAGAAAGCCAATCCATGCCAAGAATCACATCAAATTCCACTATAGGAAGGATCACAAGATATGCAGGAAGCACATTCCCTCAGACTTAAATCGGAGAAGAATTGTAAACTTTTGATGCGACTGTTGTGCCATTAGGAGTTGTCACAGCCAACTCAACGTCTAATTGTTGAGGTAATATGGTGATACCATTAGAAAATTCTTCAGAAATAAAAGAGTGGGTGGAACTAGAATCAAATAAAACATTTGCTACTTTAGAGTGGATAGTAAGTGTACCTCTCACCACTTCATAGTCGTACTCTACATCGCCGATAGTAATTGCATGTGACTTTCCTTTGCCTTTGGCCTTAAGAGTTTGTTGACGTCGATCATCATCAGAAACCCTTGGATTTGGGCATTGATCGGCATAATTCCCCATCTCCTTTCACTTGAAACATTGAAGTGTAGTAGGTTCATTCTGTGTATCCCTTCCTTCGTTTGCATCATTAGACATCTTCTTCCCATTATATCTACATTCAATTGCCCTATGACCTTCTTTTCCACACTTATAACATTTTATTGTCCCCTTAAGAAAATTTCCTCCATGTTTCTTTCCACATTTTGTGCATAAGGGAAAACTCATCATATTTTCAGTGTGGTGTTTAGATTTTCCTTTGAATTCCATTTTCATCTTCTTATCAAACCCATGTGACTGATGGGTTACACCAATATCCATCTTGACCTCAAGAGAACATCGAACAATTTCCTCATAGCTATTGAAGTCTCTTATGGCTAACGCCCTTCGAAGACTTTGTTTTAAGACACTAAAGAATCGATTGATCTTACTCTCAGGTTGGATAATAATTCTAGAAGGGTACCTTGCAAGTCTTGTAAAATTTACTTGGTAGGTACCAACGGATTCATCATCCTTTTGCTTCAGTTCAAGAAACTCTTTCTCCATCATTGTTTGAAGAATAGGAGGGAAATACTTATTGAAAAATAAGTTCTTGTACTCGTCCCATTCCATGGACTCAATTTCATCACATTGCCTCGTATTCTTAATAAGATTCCACCATTGATCAACATCACCTTCCAAACGATACACTGCTAGGATGACTTTATCATGTTCAGAACATTGAAGAACTAAAAATATCATTTCAGTGGTACTGATCCATTTTTTATCCACAAATGGATCAGAAGACCCACTGAATGAAGGTGGACGTTGCCTCATGAAGGATTCGACAGAATTTTGCTCCTTCCTTTGCTCATTTGGAAGTCCTGCATGATTCGTAGCTTGAGAAAGATGTGTGAGCATGCCTACAATATTTTTCATTCCATCTCTCATAACGTTTGGTTGATCAGGGGGACAATCATTGCATTGCCCGTCGCATTCCGCATTAGCACAGTTTCTTTGGGTTCCAGCAATTGACTAAAACCAAGAAGAATAGTTTGAGCAACACTAATTATAATAGGAAAATCACATAATCATGAATAAAATTTTTCACATAAGGTCTTATAATAGGTTGTTCATGGCCATTTCTAAAACACTAATATTGTGTTCTATTCTTAGACATATCCTTAGGTTTCTTACTAAGGCTTTCACATCCTAGTTTCCAAAGGTTGATTATACCTTTCCTCTGATACCAACTATAGCGACCCATACTTTACATACAGTGTTATTACTTCAAAATTGAAGTACTCTTATTACAACATTTAACAATACCATGAAAGGACCGTATAGGTATACTGTCTTTAGAAACTGGGAAACATAAACAACTGATTCATAAAGCATCTACATTGTCTCCCATTTATTTCATTATATCTATAATCCCTTTTTGGAATATCTTACTTAATATCCTTCTTCCTGACCTGGGGAAGAAAACATACAAAAGGGTGAGCTCAAATGCTCAGTAAGGGTAAAAAAAAATATCAATCACATCATATTCATAAGAACATAACATTTTTGATATCTTAACCTGCAAAAGAGATCATAATTTCATAACATGGGATAAATCATAGTAGTGAAATGTAATCCCAATAATCATAACATAAAACATGAAACTTTGTGGAATACACACATAATCATAGAGAATAGTTTCTTAGTAGTCAAGACTCATTGCCAAGACTATCTTAGCAGACAAAGTCCATTTATGAACCGAGTTCACTCCTCATTTCAGTCCTATTTCACTGAACCGGTTTAACCTGCTGTTCCAGCCATATCTATCTCATGAGATATAAAATCTTACCCAATGCATTTGAGGGAGATATAGGTCCCACCCATTTCATAATGATACCATTCTTATGTGTTCCAAAAAATCATAAATCATACATCATTGCATAACCCATGTAATAAAAAATGGGATTCTTAAACAACATGACATCATCAAACAATTCATATAAGATAAAGGATTTCATAAAAATAATTCCATCACAACATAATCAAATCAATGTAATAATAGGGATATAAATAGAACCCTATATTATCTTAGATGGAAAATAATTTTGATAAAACACTTGAACTCCATTTTTTAGGAAAATATCCTTCCTACTTCAAAAACATTTTCCTTTCTCAACATGTCTTACAATTTTAAACTAAAAGAATTTGATTAAAAATAAACATGAAAACAGGTAAAGTAAGCTTCTTGGAAATAATGTTTTAAAAATCCATTCATGCCGTATAAGTTAAAAAAACATTCTTCTCGTACTTTTGTCAGAAAAGTCAAAAAGTACCTCGTATGAAAAACGACAAAAGATTCATTTCATATAATTTAATAAAAACTCACTGAAGGGTAAAATTGTATTTAAACAATTTTAGGTGTATGGAAACAATATTACATATTGAGGAAACATGGATTTGGATGATAAAATACACCCTAGTAAATACCAACGTATAAACAATCTCGGATAAAATGAGATTGTGATATTTTCCCTTACCTTAGGTCCGATCTACTTCCTAAGTGTCTGAACCTCCTATATAATGATTTAAATAATGTTATTGACTTATTCCAGAATAATAATCATTTTTATGATATCATATATGGTCATATTCTTAGCTTCTTATTAGTAATATTTTGTTACTACTTGTTATTCGGGTGTTTATTACTTTTTGTTCTTATGCGTGTTTTGTCGAATAAATTCTTAGTTTTCTTTTTAGGTTATAGATACCTCATTTCCAGAATGGTATTAGTGTAATATATATCATATTAATTCATTCAATTCATTTATATAAATATTATTAAGTGAATATAATTTATAACGAGTCGCATCACATCGTGGAGACGGTATTCCGTACGTACGCACGAGCGATGATATCATTCCCAAGATCGTGGAATTGTATTCGAGTGTATTTATACTAATTCAGAATCAATATCACATTAAAATAATTATATATAGGTATTTATTTTCACCATTATACCCATCCAAGTAAGGTGGTGATGGAAAATTTATTACACCACGGCGTGGAGACGGTATTCCGTACGTATGCACGTGCGGTGATTTCGTTTTCCGTATGATGGATAGATGGTGAAATAGGGTTGTTTCATACTTATAATAACATATAAGTATATGAGTGATACTGATGTTATTAATTCATAATGAAACAACTAAAGAAGAAGATGTTAAAGAAGAAATAAAGTTGAAATAATCGGTAACAGACATTACCTCTTCTTTGAAGCACCTCTTTGAGACCTCCTCTTAGGGCACTACAATTGGTCTTTGAATAAGACTAGGACCTCTAGGATGTATCTAGGGAAGTGAGGAAGTTAAATGGGCAGGTATTGGACGAGCTTGAAGGCTCAAATTGGTGTGATGAGGAGAGGGAGGAGGTGCCCTTTTATAAGGGAGGAGAGGGGCACCTTTGGAAATATAAGAAATATTAGTTTATATTAAACCCCAACCCCACTTAAAAACCTCCAAAATGACTCATATCTGAAGATTACATGAGATAGGGTTGTAATCTCATCATCCAATAAAATTTTTACATTTTAGGAATTTATTTTAAACATTATCAAATTGATTTATCCTTATTTATCAATTTAATTTTATTTGTGGTAATAATATTCGAAATTTTAAACTATTATAAATAATTACATATGTGTTTTTAATTTTCCATAATTTGACACTATATGACATTTTCGACCATATAAATTTTAATTTATAATTTTTAAATATTTTTGTGATTTTTAAACAATTTTATAATATGTTATTTTTATAAAATAACAATATTGTCAATTTTGACACAATTCATTTATATGAATTTAAATAAAATATATACAGAAGATATGTTCGAACAAAAAGCTTTAATAGATTTATAAAATGTCATATGTATCTATAAAATTAGTGGAGAATATTAAATAGTTCATATAATATTTATTTTAATATTTTTAAAACCATTTATTTGATATTTTAATTAATAAAATAATTTCAACATCACTATTGTGTCATAATTAATGATAATTATTTAATCCCTAAAAATTCTAAATAAATTTCTATGATGTAGACAATTGTATTATATTTCTGGAGTCTATTCATGTTATTCTTTTTATCACTAAATTAAAATTATTATACTTATAAGATTTAAGAAAGTGACATGTTGTCACATTCTTTGGTTTTAATAATAATAAAATTATTTTAATGGAATAAAGTCCATTAAATTAATCTATTCAGACCCTTAGGTGAGATGGGTCAACTTTCAGTCATCCAATAGGATTTTGGCAGGTGTTAGGGTAATTTTATAATCTTATATTTACCCTGAATAACTGATTTACCTTTAACTATATTAAATAAAATTTACCATAGTTACTATTCATATTGCCCAAAAATAAAATGTATCCTATTAACATAATTTGGACCAACTAATTCGAAATATGGAATCCATTTTTCACGATTTAAAACATATAAGTTGTAGTAATTAATTTAAAATAAATCTCATTGTTAAGAAAACGGGTTTTAGAAGTTAAAACATTGCAACAAATTGAAATGTTTTTACCTTTGAATTCAATGTGAAATTAATGTTAATGACATAAATTATATTAAATGGGAAAAATATATTCTATTTACACTTTAAACACATTCAATATTATAATTTAACCATATAAATTATCTCAATGAAAAAAAGATGTTTATAATTAAAAAATTAGTGTACTTTTACAAATCATCAAAATATGAATGTTATTAGAAAAATATCAAAAATTTATCCAAAGTAACTTTTTATAACCTGATTCAAAAGAATAATTTTATTTTTTCAAATTGAACTTATAAACATGTCAAAAACTAGATTTAATGTGGGTGCGCCATCAAAAGGCGACAAAACTGCATTTTTTGAAAAATACTTATTTTACCTGAAAAATTTATCTTGTTCTCTTACCATGTTCTAGAAAATATGTAAGATGAATAATAATGTTATAAAATTAAAAATGTAGTTAATACTATTCATAATAGCTTGTCCATAAGAATATATCGTTGTTTAGTGAAACCCGGTATTGTGTACTACACACGCTATCGAGGAAGGTCATGATTGTGTGTGATGCAAGCCAAGTCTGTATTGTGTGCTGTGAAAGATTCCTTTGGTGTTGCGTATAACATAAAACATAAAAAAATTCTCATAAAATCTCAGGGTGTTACAAGCTAGGGTTCTATGATTTGGGCGAGACGACAGCCCACCGAGTGACGAGGCCTCGGTGCAGGGCCCTTTTATAGCAGAGGCACCGGCAGCACCTCTCCCCACCGAGCCACCAATGCCAACATCGCGAACTGCTGAGAGTGAACGTCGCCTTAGTGCACTGTATGAGTTTTAGTGGTAGAGACCGCCCATGTTCCATGGGGAGACGGACCCTCTGGTAGCCGAGGATTGGCTGGAGGCTGTAGTAGAGTTTTCAGGTAATTAGGGACACCAGCTGACCTCATGGCGATCCTTGCAATGAGTCTCCTGCACGCGGCCGCAGGCAGATGGTGGAGCCTGATGCTCTAGGTGCACGATGAGGCATCTCTCCTCTGGATAGACCTTGAGAGCCTCTTCCGCTCAAAGTTCGTCCCAGCCACCCTCTGTGTAGTGCACATTCTGGAGCTACTACAGCTGCGCAGGACAGCATGACGGTAGCCTAGTACTCGGTGAGATTTACCGATCTCTTGTGCTATTCGACGAACATGGTATAAGACCCATTCTTCTAGGCCCGGACCTTTGAGCAGGTACAGAGTCATGAGATCAGGACATCGATGATCTCCCTCAGCATTCTGACGCAGTAAGGAGTACTGGAGCGAGCCCTTCTCATATAGAGCTCTCTTGCTGAGCCTACACCAGCAGTGAGACCTACCGTAGGGTGGCACGCAGCCGAGTCTTCTGTAGCTGGTAGTCGACAGATGTCACAGGGGTCCAGGCATACTAGACCATTAGCCGGACGACCTCAGGACACTGGCTCAGAGGTGCAGGGCACACGTTGCATAGCCAGCCTTCCGAGGAGTGGATAGTGATACGCGTGAGGCGGTCAGAGCCACATGGCTCGTGACTGCCCGACCCGCCGTGCAGAGGTACAGTAGACGGTTGAGGGACCACCCAGGCAAAGGCAGAGGGTCGACCATAGTGGTCCGCAGAGAGTAGGCGGACGAGGCAGAGGAGCTGGCCGAGCAGTAGGTGGTGGGAGACGCTATGAGGCTTTACCACCACCACCACCAGGAGGTCCACCCCGACCACAGAGAGATGGAGGGCAGAGGCAGGCTCATCTTCATGTAGAAGAGGCCTACAACCGCGGCGCACCAGAGATGATTCAACGTACTATATGTGTCTAATCCACCCTTTTTTGCAGTTCTTATAGACACATGAGAAAGCCATTCGTTCATTTCCACTTCCCTTGTTCGGAGCTCGGAGATTCCGACGGAGCTGTTGGCTCGATCCTTATGGCTAGAGACTCTTACGGGTGCAGACTCGACGATTACGCACCAGTGATGGCAGTGTGAGCTTACTCTAGGAGGCGAGAGATTTGGTTGGGATCTTCTTGTATTGGAGTCGAGGCCTTAAGACGTCATCTTGTGCATGGATTGGTTATCTACAGTCCATGCTCAGATCGACTGTATTAGGAGCAAGGCGCAGTGTGTTCGCACCGATGGGAGCAGGTTCACCTTCACCGGCGAGAAGGGAGCCTTTATAGTGTAGGATAGACTCATGCATAAGAGAGGACAGCCGATCACTCATGAGTTGGCTAGCCTCATCCAAGGAGCATTTGATGTGCGGAGCTCGAGTTTTCCTGTAGTGGTGGATCAGTATTCATACGTCTTACCTGACGACGTTCCGGGACTACCTCCTCCTAGAGTCGTAGACTATTATATTGACATGTACCCCAGGACATCCCCGATATCCACCCCAGCATATCTGATGGCTCCCACTGAGCTTCGAGAGCTACAGGTACAGCTGGAGGACTTATAGGGCAAGGGATTCATCAGACCCAGTGTTTCACCATGGGCTTCCCAGATTTTGTTTGCCAAGAAGGAGGAAGGGAGCTTGCGATTGTGTGTTGACTATCATCTCCTGAACCAGGTGACCATGAGGAACAAGTATCTGCTACTGAGGATTGACGACCTCTTCGATCAGCTCAAGGGAGCACGGTGGTTCTCAAAGATAGACCTCATGTCAGGCTATCATCACCTCAGAGTTCAGGACAAGGACGTGTAGAAGATGGCCTTCAGATGTCTGTATGGCCACTATGAGTTATTGGTTATGCCTTTCGGCGTAACCAACTCTCCAGTAGTGTTCATGAGTGTCATGAACATGATCTTCCAGCCTTACCTCGATCGATTTGTCGTGGTATTCATCAAAGAAATATTTATATACTCGATCACTGAGGAGGAGCATGCCTACCACTTGCGGGTTGTACTGGACACACTCCGAGAGTACCAGATTTATGGTAACCTCTCGAAGTGTCAGTTCTGGAAACCTGAGGTCCACTTCTTGGGACACGTCATCTCTGAGGCGGGAGTTGTAGTGGATCCGGTGAAGATCGAGGTAGTTCTGTCTTGGGAGCCACACAGGAGCCTGATGGAGGTGCGGAGTTTCCTAGGTCTGGTTGGATACTACTGGAGGTTTGTTCCAGACTTCTCCAGAGATGCGGCACCACTTTCAGCTTTTACAAAGAAGTTGAAACCCTTCGTGTGGTCAAATAGATGTCAGTAGAACATCCAGGAGATGAGATAGAGATTGACCAGCGCACCCATCTTGAGGCTACCATAGGAGGGAGTAGGGTATGTAGTCTACTGCGATGCATCGGGGACCGGACTCGGATGTGTCCTGATTCAGGAGTAGGTAGTGATCACCTATGGATAACGACAATTGAGACAGCATGAGAAGAACTACGCTACCCATGACCTGGAGTTAGCAGTAGTGTTCTTCGATCTGAAGATGTGGTGACACTATCTGATGGGAGAGCGCTTTACAATCTACTCTGAACATAAGAGTCTAAGGTAAATCTTCTCGCAGAATGACCTGAACCTGAGACATCGCGGATGGCTTGAGTTCCTCCAGGACTATGAATTTGAGATAGTCTATACTCCTGGAAAGGGGAACATAGTAGTCTATTCTCTCACCAGGAGGACATGCATTCAAATATTTGGTGAGGCGACAGTGCAGCTTTCCGCTTTGCAGATATCCTTCATGGATAGAGATGGAGCAGCCTTCCTACAGTCACTCATAGTCACTCATCCACTTCTTCAGCAGGTCAAATATGCATATCATGGGGACGTGGACTATGAGATGCGGCGTGCACAGATATCCACAGGACATGCACCTGATGGATTCTCTATGGGAGGAGTGCACATCGTCCTTTTTATAAGACGTACTATGGTACTAGATGCTTTATAGGAGGAGGTGTTGAGAGATTTTCACACTTCCCCTTTAGCGGTATATCCTGGGGTAGCGAAGATGTACCAGGATCTCAGACGACATCACTAGTGTCTTGGTAAGAAGAAGGCTTTGGAAAAGTTTGTTTCTCGATGCCTTACCTGTCAGCAGGTGAAGGTGGAGCACCAGGTACCAGCAGGCTTGGTATAGCCCTTGGAGGTCTTGGAGTGGAAGTGGGACGAGATATCTATGGATTTCGTTATTGGACGACCACATACTTTCAGAGGTCATGACACTATTTGGGTGATTGTCGACCGACTCACCAAGTCGGCCTACTTCTTACCCATCAGAGAGCAGGGCTCAGTGGAGAGCATGGGAAGCCTCTACGTTCAAATGATTGTACGACTTCATGGTGTGGCATAATCTATCGTCTTCAATCGAGATGCTCACTGTACTTCCCAGCTTTGGAAGGGGCTACATGAGGCATTTGGGACACAGCTACGTCTGAGCACCGCCTTTCACCCTTAGACGGATGGTCAGACAGAGAGAACCATTCAGGCTCTCGGGGACATGCTCGGTGCATGTGTCCTCGACTTTGGTCGCAGCTGGGAGGATCACCTACACATGATGGATTTTGCATACAATAGCAGCTACCACTCCACCATTGGGATGGCACCATATGAGGCATTGTACGACCGACCATGCAAGTCACCTCTGTGCTGGAAAAACCCTGGGGAGTTAGTACTTATGGGACCAGAGATGGTCTAGGCTAGGACAGAGAAGGTCCAGGTCGTCTAGGAGCGGATGAGGACAGCTCAGAGCTGACAAAAGTCTTATACTGACAGGAGGCGGAGACCAGTGGAGTTCGAGGATGGTGACCACGTTTTCTTACGGGTCTCACCTCGACGTGGATTATAGAGATTTGGCTGGGGCATAAAGTTATCTTCATGCTTCATCAGACCATTCCGGGTTCTCAACAGGATAGGCGAGGTGGCTTATCGTCTGGCTCTACCACCTCAGTTGCACAGGGTGCACGACGTCTTCCACGTATCTCAGCTGAGGTGGTACGTGCATGACCCGAAGCATAACATCGACCATGGGGAGGTGGACATTGATGACGGGTTGTCTTTTGTGGAGGTCTCGGTGGAGATCGAGGATCGACATGAGTGGGTCCTACGTGGGTGGTCGATTCCTCTAGTGCGCATCAGGTGGCAGCACGAGAACCTCTATGAGAGCACTTGGGAGCGGGAGGCACAGATGCGTGCTCATTACCCTCATTTGTTTCCATAGTTTGTGATGTATCATTACGGGGACGTAAAGCATAGAGGTGGGAGTAATTTAAAGACCCGTAAATTTCAAGGGAAATTACTTTTAATTTTCTTTGGTATTTTACAATTATGTAGTTTTTTACGGCACATGATTCTGAGGCCCGATGTGGCCGGAATCAATTTCCGAACTTTAGCTCGGGTACGTTCAGTGAACGATCGAGCGGGTTTTTCTAACCTTTGAGCCGGTGCTCGGAATCGAAATCTGAGGGCACCGATAAAACCACAATGCTAGTTTTTTCATAAGGAGACTTTCACTGGAGTTGCGTTTGATCGGGAGGTGATGTTAAAAAAATGAAGTGGTTTAATTAAAGAGTGAAATAAAATATGTGCTACAATTTTACTTCTACTATGTGTAATTATAACCTACTTGTGGAAGTTGAGGTGGGACCCACTATATCCTAACTCCTATTGATATGATATTAGGGAGGTGGTCCCCACACGAGCCCCACCTTTTCAATTTCCTCTAACCTCTCTTAAAGTTGGAAAACCCCCACTGATTTTGTAACTCACCCACTCTCCCTCTTTAATACATGTCAGCCCCTCAAGTTTATGGGGAACCTTCCCTCCCTCTCTTAATTAAATTCCAATGTGTTTAATTAATGAGGATCCTTCCTCCTTTTTAATGTTCCACTACAGCGGATTAATTGGGTGGTACGCTATGTCATAAATCCCCCATTTATGACTTGGGTGCCAATGACGAACCCACCACACCTATTTAAAAAGTGGCTAGGGGGAGGAGTTCTGGACGGCTTCTTCAAGCGGTGGAACGCTAGAAGCGAAGCACAACGCCCAGAACATAGAGAGTTTTCCTCTTACTCTAAAGAAGAATGAATAACTCGGATGCCACCCTCGGCTTGATCTTTTACGACGTTGAAGGAATGGCACCCATCTACCGCGACACCATCTACCGCGACACTGACGAACGCCTTATTCGAGGTAGGGGTTTTTAAGTTCAAATTTAATGGATTAAATTTGTGCTTACCTTGTCAGAGTTGTTTTATGTTAATTTAGTCGCCTGTTATCAAATTAACGGGAGGAGGTTGGACCGCACAAACACGGCCGATCCTCCTCCCCTTGTTGTTGATCATCGACGTGGTTTGGAACGTAGGCAGCGCGGTTCAGCGACACCACACAGGAAAGAGGACTAACGCGGTGATAGTGCATAGCACCGTCGTGCCGTGCCGGAGCATTACGAAGGGCCGCAGCCAAGGGGGGCCGCTGAGGAGGGGTGCAGTGCCGTCGCGCCATGTCGGTCGGACAAGGCCATGGCTTAAGGCCGCAGCGGTGTAGGGAGGGGCGGCCGAAACCGCTAGCCGCCGGCGTATGGAAGGCGGGACCTACGGGGGTCTCACGAAGGAACACCGGTCGGCCGACTCAGATGGCCGTTTTTGGAAGAACCAGGGGTCGTAACCCCCGGTTGGAAAAGAGACGGTCCCCATGTGGGGGACGTTTCTTCAGTGAAGGGAGGGGGGGGGGGTTGCGCCCCCTCCGCATCCTGCTCGGCCGAACGGCCGAGCTGCTGGCCACGCGGGCCGCGCCCGCGCCCAGCCAACCGACCACACCGGCTGGGCCGGGCCGCGCCCTAGTGGGCCGGACCCAGAACCGGTCCGGGTCGACCCGTTGTGGGCCGACCCAGGGGGTATTGGGTCGGGTCGGACAGGGCCCAAACCCCTTGTTTTCGGAAAGATCCATTCAAAAGCCCATAACATGGGCTATGGTCCTCTGATCGACGTACCGTCAGTTGTGTAGTAATTCTTGGATCTAGACGATCGTTCTGATATATTACTCTCAAGTATTCGTAGGTCTTTGAGTACAGCCGGGTTGGTTCGAACATGAAATGAACAGGGCCCTTATAGGGGAAACACTTATAACATGAGTTCCGGACATTAGTTTACGTGCTATCGACTTTTTTGGTTTCCTCTTTGTGAGACGGACCTTTTGGCTTACTCCGCTCGAGGTTTGGACACAGTTGGAGTACGGTCATGTTGGTTTTGACTTAAAACCCAACCGGGCCCCTGGGATGAAAAATCCAATAACTCTCTGACCGGGTGTCCGATTGACGCACTGTCTATCGTGTTGAGTTCCTATCGACGATATAGAACATTGGGATACATAAACTCTGGACTATGTGTCAGTTGATGTATCGACACCTTGGCTCATTGAGCGGACCCTCCCGGAAACACGCATGCTGTGTGTGGGAACCCTAGATATGGCTGCGACTGTGACGACGATGACGACTGTACGGGGATCCTCCGTGGTTCGGCAGCGACAACGACCGTACTGATATCCTCTGTGGGTTCGACTGCGATGACTACTGTTCTTGTATCCTTTGTGGGTCCAACAGTACGTGACTACTGTTCTTGTACCCTATATGTGTCCGACAGTATATGACTCTGTACTTGTATCCTACGTGGGTCCGGCAGAGTAGCTAGTCTTGCATCCTTTGTGGGTCCGACAGCTTTGCTGGTATTGTATCCTACGTGGGTCTGATAGCTTACAAGAATCAGTGGCTACATCTGATCATCTCTATCATCTTACGAAGAATTATACTTGTGTGAGATGAGTCTTGACTTTCAATCAATATCTTTTATATGATTGTCTTACTTTTCTATCTGGATTGGGTTATGTTATCCTGGGTGGATTTGGTTGTGCTATCCTGTGTGGATTAGATTGAACTTGGGCTCAGATGTTGGAGATGAACTAGAATTGATGACTTATGTATATGTATGGGCATATACCTATTTAAGGGTGGTTGTTACTTCGTGATTGTATCTTTCCTTTGTGGATTATCCTTTGTGGATTCTGGGAGACCTTCGGGGGTCTCGTGGTCCCTACTGAGTAGCATATACTCACCCATGCACAGGCTATACCTGCACTGTGTTGTGTTGGATGCAGACGATGGACAACGCTGATCGTGGTTGAGGCTTGTGGACCATGTCGGTACCTAGAGGTGGACCACTGGGTGGGACGTACACGGAGTGGACGGCTGGACATGAGGTGGTGAGCAGGATATCTGTACCCACCCTTCAGGTGGGATTTCTAGTGGACGGCTAGACATTGCTGCTTTACTTTTTAGTTTCTATACTTTCTTTTCAGTTGTACTTTACATCGCTTGGGTTTGTATTCTAGAACATTTACATTCCAGCACTTATAGTTGTACTCAGTTTACTTAGTGTTTACTTCTTCTTGCTTTCTCTGTGGTGTTTTTTTTCTTCTATAAAAGAAAAGGTCTTCCCTCTTTTTGGGAATTACGCCTTTGGTGCTAGTCGCCAGCCCCTGGCCTATGAAAGGCGGTCTTGGGGAAGTCACGACATGGGTCCCAAGGACGGGTTGTGACATGAAATATCTAATTGAATGATTTCCCACACCCTGGTACATAAGGGGTATTGCACTAAGTTGATAGTTTTAGTAGTCAAGAAAAACTACATCAGGGGGATGCCACTCAAAACATGGAGTAACATTACCCTTGTATGATCGGGGGTGTCCCTTAGTAGGTATCGATTGAGGACCAGCACCAGAGTGTTTTAGGGGGTGACACTCTATTGCCTTATCACATGCACACTAGTATGTCTGGGGGGTTCCACATGGAGGATATATGCTGATAGATGACCCACTCACTAGTGCATCTTGTGGTTCCACTCAATGTACCATGAACCAATGCGATAGTGTTCCACGGGTTTCACCTCAATGTATGTTGGACCAATGACTTGGTGCATTAATGTGGCTCTACTCAATGTATATTAATGATTATGGGGTAAATGCACCATATTATGATAGGGGGTTACCATCCTCGGCCTCTCTCACTGATGATCATACCTAATCACTTCTATCATTATGTGTCTCCTAAAGATGAGTCACACTCATAAAATTCCATGGCATACCTCAAAAGATGATAAGAACGCCACCATCAAATTTTGTGTGAAAAAAATTCTCTGGATATGCTTCTCTAGGGGGAAAAATATGTGTCTAAATGAAGGATATTTTCAAGATGGATGTTTCTTATATGAGTATATATCATGTACGGGGTCCAACCGTTTCTGGTCCCACTCTAAATATTGGCCATGTTCTCCTCTTGAAATTGTTCAATGTCTATTCCACTATAAATAGAAGGTATGGGTACCCCACGTTGTGTCTCATCCAACCATGGTCTTCATGTGTGCTCCATGTTATACCCACATTTGTTCGACCTTTCTTATATAACTTATCATGTTCCTAGTCTGGCCCAAATACCAGCTCATAGAAATGTACTCATAAAATACATTTGATGTCCTCTCACAAATTTTAATTTCCAAGTGAATCATTCATGAAGCTTAGCCACTAGGGGAGGGTCACACAATTTGTGGCCTAATCCACAGAGTGTATGATATTTCAATTTCCCAAATACTTGGAACTACAACCATGGTCACTAGATAATGTTTATTCATCCCAGTACACATTGTGTATTCATATATACAAAAGAAACACTAGATTCTAATGATTTCAATAGATCTGGTATCCACATCACTGATCAATCACATTAAATGTTATAAATTGGAGGGAACCACCTTTAACTGTATATTTTTATCCTTATATGGTCGGAAATCGGATTTTAGTTTCCCCTCGATGCATGAATATCATAAGTCCCACCTATAACAACATACTTACTTATCTCATTAGCCTTATAGTTCTTATATCTTGAGATTATAACAAGAATCATATTTTGTTCTGTCATCTTTCCTCAAACCGTCGACCTATGTGTCATTCATGCTACCATAATAAATTTTAGGGTTTAGTCATGCTTGAAATCAACCAATAATTGTTGAATGAGGACCTCATAGGCCAATAGTATATAAGAAAATTAACAGATGGTGTAAATTACAACAGAACAATTTAATAATTATCCCATAATTATAGTCTATTTATCATAAATCTGGGATTACAAGGGTTGATAAAAATTTAAACAAGGGAAGAATCATACATGATCTAGATAAAAAATAAATTTCGGAAATCCTAAGAAGAACCATTTAACAATAATCATATGATGAAAAAATACATGATCAATATTTTTATAAAGGGTGGAAACCATAATTTATGACCCCCCATTGATTACTAATGGATCATTGGTGATGACTGGACTCATTAGTGACAACGAACACCAACTCCATTCATTGCCTCTCAATCCACCTTGATCTTATTATAATTCGTCATCCAATTCTAATTCCCTGGTCAAGAATGCCCAAATATCCATTAAAGGTTGCTGGGGTAATGTGACTAACCCTTGAAAATTTCTATAGAATCAATTATATAAAATTAATTATTTTATGTGTATTAAATCAATTAATTGATTAAACTAATAAATATACCCTACAATGGCTTCCAAATTTGGTCATCCAATTCCAACTGACATTAGGTCACACCTAGGGTAAAACACACATTCTTTATTCAACTATGGATTCAAATTACAAATATGAGTGACCATTCAATAGTAATCATTTTAAAAAACAATATAATGTTGATATTAATATAATTTATATATCTATAATATCATTATTAGGAACAGTAGGTCTTTGAATCTCTCTCTATCTCAACACCTACCTCAAAAATTATTCTATAATATATTTCAATGTCACACATGAAAAAAATTGGATCACTGCATTATTAACCCTTCAATGATTAACAACCCAAAAACTAACAAGACAAATATAAATGTGCAGATACAGAGCTCACATATATCTCTTCCACTCCTAGTTGCTCTCGGTTATGCTCTTATACTTCCAAAACACATGAACCATGTGAATGGTCTATACTAGAATGATCCTATTATATTGATTCTTGATCACCACCATAAAATATGTTAATGTGGGTCCATCCCCAGTGTTTATATCACCCTTAGTCAATGAAATTATTAGGATTATGTGTTTCTATTCTTAGCTAAGACCCAACGAAGACATCATGAACCCCCACTAACTATGGTGGTGAGAATATGTAGCAAGAAAACATTCCTACCGTCTATGATATCTCAAACTGCCTGATAAACTTCAGAGATAACGATTCTTCCTAAAAACCTCTAAAATACACATTGTCGGTAGACTCTCAAGAAAACATGGTCTCCGTACATAAACTACAATGGTATATGACATTGATCATCATAATATTTCTACTTGTTTTGGCCAGCATGGATCACCAAATCATTATCTATCATTTCTTGAACCAATTATATCCTATTAAGTGGTGTCCCCACGATATCATTACAAAAAAGGGAATCCTTTAAGGTCTCCCATATATTACATAAAAATATACAATGAAGATCAAAGTGTGATGGTTATTAATATAAGTGTACTCTACTAATGAAAAGTGATCCTCCAAGCGTTGAGGAAAGACAAAAACATAAGAACCACATCTATCCCCTAAAACATGGAATGTGTACTTGGTCTCACAATCCACTTTAGGGTGAAACATCATACTCATCCATAACTAGGTCGAAAATTCCTCCTAAAGACCACTATGTAACCATGATGTAAAGCACAAATCACATTCAAAAAAAAATCATCATGGGTAAAACATGGATTTGAAAGAAGTCCCCCAAATTAAACAATCAGAGACTCTCCATCGATCATTACTCCCTAATGGTAAGTAAATATGTTTACATTGTAATTCAATTATCACCGAGATAGAATTGTGGAATCTTGATATCTGCAAATGTCCATTCACCTGGCCTATATAAATTTAACCCATTTCCACTCCAATATATAAAGTGTATTTTCTAAACCATTTGGATCATGGTTCTCAGCCTTTTACTATAAATATGTGTGACACCAATAGATACACTCATTGAAACTCATATTCATTATATACCCATAAAATTTACAACCTTTTACATATTTTACACACCATGATGTACAACCAATAGGGATATGTAAAAATACATTATCACCACCTTTCACATCCAGACCTAAACCACCATCTATCCATGTAAATGGAATACATGTTCCACTCCTTCAGAAATTTCATCTGTGGAATTTATTAAATATATCTCATCATAGAGAACCTAATAGTTGATGTCTCCTAACTTAAACTCCCTCACATGCTATAGAGGTGGAGGATTCAACACCATCGACCAAATATAATTTTCACCCCTATCCTCCACCAATGTTATCTATAAGGTATCTAACTTCTCATTTTTGGAATCCACAAAATGAAAATGGGACTTACTTCTAATTGTGTCATCCTCTATATTTATCATCCAAGGATATTTGATGATATTGATATAATAATCCTGATAGAACTCCAAATATATCCTCTATCATAGGTGAATATCCCTTTAATTTAAATATATACTTTATAATTAGATGGTGTGAGTATAAAATAATGAACTGTAATATAAGATAGTATATCTGCATCCTCAATGTGATGAACCTCAATTATAACTCTTGGAAATGAGTCAGAATGTTATTCTCATGGTGTCTCAACTGTCTCAAAAAATATGTGATTATTTCTTCATGCTACACTAACACACATTTTAGACCATCTCTAGAATAATTTCAGTACCCTACATACTCCACAACATCTTCTTGAAGTTGCATCATATGAGAATTGGTCAACCTAAACACCTCAAAGGATCTTAGACACTAATTATCCTTCGTAAAAGGCATCCTATTCCACGTTAGTTTCACCAAAGTTGAATAAATAATGAATAAGTTCTCCATGAACCTCTTGTAATACCCAACCAGCATACAAAAACTCTACACTACTAACATTTTCTTGGTTGGATAATAAGAAAGAAATGCATCAAATTTTTACTAAATCCAAAGATACAACATTTATATGAATTATAATTCCCAAAAAGATATATTTGAAGATCTAAAATTTTCACTTTTAAAACATACCATAATTATAGTGCTCCCAAAGGAAGTCTATGACCATTCTATTGTGATCTCTATAATCTTCCTATGAAACAGAGTAGATAAGTATGTCATCAACGAAGAAAAACACCAATATTTCCTTTTTTGGATGGAAGATCTTGTCATCAAAGGAATATACCATTCCATAGCATTCATCACACTCAAATTAATCACCTAGAATTCATAGTTCCATAACAACATCAAAATTCCATCATTTGATTACTATCCTTATGAAACCTCAACTTGTCGTAGCTGGAAAAAATAAAAATATTTCAAAACCCATTTTCACCACATATAATATAAAATAGGTCATGAATTAATCTAAATTGGTAAATTTTCATTATCATTACCTTGTTCAGGAAGTGATATTAAACAAAAATATGCAATATATGGTCTATAGTTTTCACAAAAAAACTAGGGCTACCAAAGAGCACGCACTGGGTCTTACACACCACTCTTATCAATTGTCATCCATCTATAACCTTAACTCCACAAGAATAGTATGGGACATAAGATATGCCACAAGAGATATTGGTATGGTAACTGGGTGAATTTCAATGTACAAATCTATCTCACACCTCCGATATAGTCCCATAATATCCTTTGGGAAGATGTATATAAAATCATCCACTACTAAAGAAATGATGATGTCGAAAGGGACTATTATTCCAAGATAGAAACTCGTCAACTAATGATTTATGGGATGAACACTCCTTATAGCAAGTCCCATTCAATCAGAATTGATATCTCTCTTTCCCATATAGGATAATGTCATCGCATATGTCTAAAGGCATCTGACCAACCTGTGATGCCAGACTATTTGGGATTGAACCGTGAAAAACAATTCCATAAAAAGGATAACATAATACTGAATAATAATTATGACTAAATGGTCCCATGTGAAACTATATACACCAATATATAGCTCACACAATAGGTACATTAGTGATATCAATGAATCACACCCATTTGAAACCTAAATGAAATTCTATTCTGATAATGTGACAATGTGGAGATCTTGATCACATTCAAGTGATATGGAAATGTTGTAGTCAATTTTATCTATTTAGAAAATTACTGGGCAATGTTTTGAATATAAATAAAACATACACTATGTCATCTTAGGGGATGTTGGGTAATAATATTCCATGGCCTACATATTTTAGTGGCCCCTATCTGGAAGATCTATAAGCCTAGCGTGTAGCACCTAGTGGTTGTGTTGGTAAAAGTTAATCATAGAATATCCATCCATAAGAAGCTACTCCTCCTGAATCCCCTATTACTCCTCTTCCATCTTAGCCTCCATGGAACCCACCCAAGCCACACTTGGCAGTACTATAGTATTAAAATTTCTCCATTCTTGGTGGTGTATCAACTATAGGCCTTCCCTCATAAATAAATTGGGTAGGTAAATGATGTTATATATTTCCAACCCCATCATAGGCATAACATATCCCCTCTTATAGATAAATATGTTTTTACTCGAACCTGGTGCTTCATGTCTATGTGACTGAGACTTTCCATGTTTAGGTCTCCTAGGAAGATGTCATGTCAATTGGAACTTGTGATCTACTATAAACAACTTAGCCCCATGAATCCCATTACCAGTTCTATTTTCATGGGGTCCCACATATTGGTATACATATATATAATGTGACTTATCTAGTACTACATCAGAGGTTTGAATACAATGGGGAACAACATTATCATTGATGTCTTTACAAATGCACTTCTTAATCTTGTACACCAAGAAGTATCAATCTTGTACTATGGAGAGGAAGTATCGTATAATTTTAGTGAACCTTATATTGTACTCAAAATCTATAACACTCACTTATCAAAGCTCCAGAAGCCCTAGAATCTATAATATGTTCATGAATGAGGGGAAGTACTCCTCAAAAAATATTTATTAGAAGTCGGACCATGAGGGATTTCTCTAATGACAGTTCTTCATAGCTAGACTCCAATAAATAATACCTATTATATTGAAATTACTAGACTCAATTAAATCCATATTGTTCGTATCTGTCTATAAAATCATAAATACATAGATAAATATGTCGAGGAAATCCTTCATTAGTTTGGGATATATCTCACCATAGAACATTAATAGGATCTGGTGTTGGAATTCATAGATCACACTAAATTTTTCTACACCTTACCCTATCCTACTTGTACAATCTAATACTCAATGTGAGGTGGTGTTAATACTTGCTGACTAGAAGGAATAACTCATGACATGACCCTAAACAGTGGCATTATCCCTCATCTGATAATCATCACATTCCTCAACTGATAACCTAGTTTATTTTCTTCATGATATCATTCTAAAATATACGAACATAAGCCACAGTTATATGAGAATATAAATATATATATATATGTATGGGGAGATGACTCATAAATGATCATAAAATGACTCAATCCTATATGAATCATGTATAATTTTCCCCTACAAAAAATTTCTCAATATGATTTGTTGACGATAAGGTAATCAATGTCCTAGTGAATTGATATGTCATTCGTCTTACCAACACTGTGTTCCCTAGATTGAAATTCACTCTTGAGACTTTTTGACACTATTTCCGTAATTCCCAACCAAATCCTCATTGTGGGTCTAAATATAACTCCAACATGAGGATTAACCACCTTTAATATCACTCTATAATGACCTAACCCACATTCCCACCTGGATGGTGGATGGCTGGGCCACTATAACACCAACCCCACTTCCAAAAATCCATAGTATAGTGATTAACACTAAAAAGGCATCATATAAATTAATTTAATTTTCCTAATGTACCTGTCTTCATGAACCTAACCATCTCCATGAAAAATTTCATACAAATAATTAAAATGTATATTACATCTACATTATAATAATGCAAGAAATAAACTCGAAAGAATACATTAATGTTAGACTGAATAAAGCAAAAATTTTAATGTGGAAAAAAAATTCACCACTAGAAATGAAGTCCCAACCTAACAATAGTTGGGATAATGGAAAGGGGATAAATATAATGACTCATCAAATCCTTTATCAACCACTATATGTGGTCGATAATTCCAAATTATCCCTAAGAACCACCAAAATTAGTACTGATCTATCATACTTTTCATAATAGGGAATGATTGTAGTTATAACCCATAGAGGGGTCAGTATAAACACACCCCTGTTGGATGCCTCAAAAATTTAAGGGCCATAAAAAGAATATGTGCTTGAAGTATTCATATCAACTTCAAGAAATAGGGAATTAAGAATAACAATATATACATATATATCTCTGGAAGTATCCTAGGAAAAGGAATAAGGGGGTCTACATCACACAACGTATCCTAGGATGATGAGTCTTACTACATCTCGAAAATTGCATCATCAATTCCCAATATCTCATGTGTATTTTCATTGAAGATCAGGCGGAGGACCCACACCTCACTACTGCTTTGTAATATATGGGGGCACAATACACATTAGAAATCAGACATGTGTGAAATAACCTTAATAGTATTCCACTATATTGATGGACGGAGGACCTGCATCGTGGTTAAAAATAGGGATTCCAGACATTGAATGGTTGAACCAAACCCTAGTATAAACAAGCGTGCCAATTGTTACGCATCAGTAGAAGACCCCAACCCAAGTTCATCAATGTTTCAGGTTCATGAGGTAGAGGACCCACTCTCTTGTATGTTAGTGGGTTCCACTCAAAGGTTATATATCGATAAATAATCCATGACCTAGTGTATCATGGTGTGTCACTCAAATAATGGAGGACCAAACCCCTTATGTGTTAGGGTGTGCTGCTCAATATATGGAGGACCCAAACACAACTGAATTAGGGGGGTTCCACTTAAATAAATGTAAAGTCTATGGGGGACCCCCAACGATCTAATAAAGAAGGATTTCCAACCCTATCCTCTATCCCTGATGATCCCTCCTAAAATATTATGTCTTTAAGCATCTTATAATGAATCATCACACCCAAGAACATTCCACATCATACCTTAGAAGACACAATAAAGACAGAAATCACATTTTAAATAAGAAAATTCTATTTGTATGATACCCAGGGTCCAAAATTTGTGTCTATGTGAATGTTATATACAAGATGGAAGTTTCACAAATGCATACACAACATGTATTATGTTTACACGGTGTGTGGTACCACTATGATTCCTTGTTGTGTTCTAATATATGCATATATCAGATGCCATGGGACCATAATCCTCGTTTTAGGGGATAACGTGTTGTCTCTAATCCACCAAGGGCCTTAACATATTCTTTTGGGCATGATCATCCTCATCTAGTCATGGTCATATACCTAACCATAATATTTTCCATGCTCGAGTATTATCTTGTGCCCATGTACACTCATAGAATATAGTGTGTTCTACAACATCGGGCCATGAATGATTACATAAGGCGCCCATCATAGCATTATAAGGATATTCAAATTACATGTGGGCCTAGCCACAAGACATGTCACCATTATCTCTTTGAAACATTAGTTTCATATCCATGGGGACAACACGGTGTGTGTTTATCCCATTAAATACCCTATAATTATGTTTCCCATAGAATCCCATAATTGTTGATGTGTTTTATAGATCATGATTCCCCTCCATGAATCAAAACAACTACCCACCAGAATTCCACGAATCCCACCTCTGAAAATCAATTCATTTCATGCAAATGATGAAAATTGGATTATGAAGACCCCCTTGAAACCTAAAACTCTATGTGTTACACCTCCAAATGCCTACTACAAAATCTAGTCACTCCACTGCATCTTAGAAACACATAGTATCATCCATATCCCAAATTGTTCCGTAATTCATACTCAAGCCATCAATATATGTGGCATTCATCCATCTTTAATGAATCTGGGGGTCTGATTTCGAATGATCCGGCCCAATAAATGTGAATCTATGACCCCGTATGTAAAAGGTGACGAACATGATGAATGTAGTATAAAAAATCAACAAAAAAGTGAATTTAACATTTTCCACGATTTATTTTCTAATGATCATAAATCAAGGAATCTATAGGGTGATAAAATTCATAATAAGGTTATAATTAAATCTATATCAACATAAAAAATAAATTATTGGGCTCATGTGAGGAAAAAGTTTACAAATATAATTATCTGATAAAATTCGTAATCAATATTTATTCAATCAAGAAAATAATAATTTATGATCCATGCCTTGATTAAGGATAAATTTATGGTTATAGATTAATTTAAAATTAATGGACAAGACCCCCTTTGTTTGCTGCCTCTCAATCTACCTCAATATGATCATAGTTCATCATCTGATTCTAAGCAACCCATGATGGATGGCCAATTATCCTCTTAATGCTACTAGGGTTATTTGGATAAAAATAAAGAATTTATATATATGATATTATGTAGAGTAAATTATTTTATGGTTTTTCATTGCACTAATATAATAATTTAACTAATTAATCTACATAACATACTATCTAATGACTGCCTAATACAGATGTCCAAGACTCATAGTCTTTAGGTTGTACCAATGGTATAACCCACGTTAACAGATCAACCATTGTCTCATATTTATTATCTATGGAATTGAACATGAGTTAACTAATGAGTGTTTAAAAACAAAATGATCTTGATATTAATATAATTATTTTTTTTATAATTTCAATTTTGGACTCATCATGCCTCAGAATCTCACGTCCTTTCAGTTCAAGGAACTGAAAAGTATCTAAAATATATTTCAAAGTCTTATAAAGAAAAATTGGAGTCACTAAATATTTATTTTAGATTTTTTAAAATCCCAATATTTCTTTAATTCCAAATAATTTTATCAGTATACTACTCTTTCAATTCATATATGAATTAATATATTTATATTTTTTATCAGTGTCATAATGGGAAAATTGAGTTATTCCTTGTTGTTCCCTAAATGGTGATTGAGTTTAACTAGATATCTACTCTAAAAAATATATTAGAGTTAATAAAAATATTTTTTGTATAGTTTATTTAAAATTTATTTCATATGATTCATAGGATTTAATGAAAATACATTATTTCAATATAGTGTTGTGGATGATATCAAAAAATGTTTTGGAAGTGATTTAACATTTTTTTAATATGATATATTATATTGTGAAGTATAACATAGTCTATTAAGATTTAGAGAAAGTATAAGATAAAATGATATATTCTGTAAATACTTATTGTATTTGATATATACCATTTTTATCTCATATTGTATGAAAATTATGATTTTCATACATAATGGGGATATTGTACCATAATATTTGGTTTTGCATCTAAATGTTAAAAAATTATTAATTGACTCATTAATCATTTTAGATATAATTAAATGAAAAGTTCCATGATATAAACCATTGAGGTTAAATGTAAATCAGGTATATGATACATTAATTTCCTACAACAGCACTTCCCAATGAATTTATAACAAATGCATAAGTTCAATAGCTTAAGGAGTGTCCTTGACCATAATAAATAATATGTCCATCTGATGGTGTTGTGGTTGAATAATCATATAACTTTTGGTTAAAACTATGCATCATGATAATATATTTTTATCTTTATCCATTTTTTTGTGTATCTTTCATTCCATGATGGATGAATTGATCTCATCTATAAGATGACTGATTTAGAAAAAACTGATTATTTAAAAATCGATATTGGATAACTTTTGGCTAGCTTCATTGAACCGATGGAAACCCATCAGATGATGTTTGAAGATATTTTAGATTAGCGTCACTATAATTTTCATCATTCATAGTATATCATCATATAGTTTTTCATGTAGGTTTCATATAACATGCATGGGGGATCATATAAACAGTGTTTTAAATATATTTATCATCTTTTGATAATAATTTTTTAGATTTTTTAAAAACCTATTAATGCACCGCACATAGAATCTAATATATCTCCCTTAGGAAAAATGCATCATGTATAGTAATATATCATAACATGCATAAGGATGATGGAAACCCAACTCAAATATCATATATCGTGCTTACGGGAAAAGTATCACACCTAAAAATATGTCACATCACATATCTCAGGGAATAGATTCAACACTACAATATAACATTGAGAAGAATAATAAATGACTCATGATATACCATATATAATATACAAAAGAATAATTCCTACTACATAACATCACATCAAGGGGAATAGTGTATTCCCTGTAAATTCTCAAAACACAATTTTGGGGAATAGAATCCCACATATCCAAATCATATTACAGCCCTCACAGGGGTAATACATATGTTAAAATATATCACACATATCATGTTTTAATATCATGATTAAAACCTATATTGGTCACCATATATATAATGGGTTATCTCATACGAACCTATAAACACTAAATCTATGAGGGATCATTATATGGATGGTGAACTGAGCGACATCCCCTAGGGAATTTTATATTCTATGATCCCCACATAGGCTTCTCATTATCATTGAAAATCATAGGTCCAGAGCCCCTCACTAAGATGGGGATCTGTCTGTCAAGAGCACCATGATCATATTACATCTTTATAGGAATAATAAGAAAAGAATCACTAGAATTTCTCTAAAGAGATGTAATAATTCTAATACCTCATCACATGCCATATATCAGTCCCCTCACATGATACACACACATGACACCTCTTTGGGTATATGTATCAAAGTACTCGCATACCAATGGGGGATGAATACATTCCCCTTCTCTTATTAACTATCAAAATCATATATGTAATCTGTATAGTTTCTAGATAGAATATCCTTATTTAACCATCATCATTCCATCAAAACTTCTAAAATATAAGGATTCCAAATAAACAATTCGTATGTTCACCATATTCATCTATTCCATTAATTTTTAACCATTATGAGATCTATATGTCTCATCAAACACTTTTATATACAACAAATCTCAAATTCATGGATGATGAATCACTAAAAGTCAAAGGTATATCCTGGCCCTTAACACCCTGTTAATTTTTGGAAATTTATTTATGAAAATTAATTCCAAATAAAAATATCAACCAAACAATATTGTATATTCCACATATTATACTAAACATAACAAAATTCATACAACATAGATATATTTTCATGTACAACCTACCTCGTACCTAGAGTTCTCATCCTCCGAAATCTTATCCCATCCTTGGACAAGCCCAACCATGTTCATTCCACCTCATAACCCCCTATCTAAAGCCACAATATTAGAATAAATTAATAATAATAAATAGTAATTAATTATTATAAATTATTCTTCTAAAAACTCTCCATTGCAATCTCACTAACACCAAAACTAGGACTACCCCCACCTAAAAGGTATACGGAATGTTCTTGACACCATCCATAACAAAAAAATCCGATTGTTTTCAATACATTGATACATGACCCCATAGAATGTTTCAAAAAAATCACATACTAATTCATAGAAAAATCAATTTCTATGATGGTAAGGAATAATATAATAATATAATAGAGTAATATAGATATAACATCCATGGTAAATTCAAATACATAATCCATCAATAAGAGAGGTCAATTGGGTGGGAATAGAATGGGATTTCTTGATAAAATTTCCCTTTCCTGAACCTTGTTCATTCGGTTAATTCAGATGGAAAACACAAAAATATTATTTTTATACCTTTTAAAAAAAGGATTGTAATATGATCATGGTGTTCCTATGGGGTTCATGGAATTATCATGAATAAGTAAAATGGCTCATTATTCCTACCTATCTATATTACTAAATGCCACATATAGGTTAAGACATTATCTCTCATGGTACTTATCTCAAAACAAATTGATGTAGCATTAAAGAACATCTTCTATAGTTCATAGAGTGACCAATATTCCCCATGGAAATCAGTTAAAAATATTAAGGGCCCTGGAATAATTATATTAGATTCATTTTCATGGTGAGACAATCCTTTAGCAGTGTAACCATGTTGTAATGTATTTCCATTCACCAAAATCCATTAAAATTCCTTTAATGATATGAATCCCTTAGTCGTAGGGATCCTATTTCGTCACTCATCACTCATCGTGGTATGACATTCACCTATAACAACACGATGATATTTCGACAACAAAAATATAAAAGGATCCATGGGGACAATTCACTGAATTTAACATTAGTTGGTCTGTTGGTGTTGAGTATGGTGATTGGGTTGTCTTCCTATTTCAAATTGATAGCGTATAATATACCAGTGAAGGGAATGGTGTCGGGTGTGGGATTTTTTGGAGACAACATATACAAAATGGGGTTCCAGATCTTGTAATGTCTTAGTCCTATGTAAGGATAATTCATTAAACTATTTTATGTTATGTCATAGTGGTTGGTCATAGAATGCATTGAACTACCCAAAATAGCATTGACCATATTGTAGTCTAAGTTATAGTGATAGTTAATGTGTTTTTTAGCACACTGTATAAAGGTATAAATAATCATCATATATTTCAATATTATTTGGTCGAGGGATTCTACGGAATATAGGGCTATCTTGACACTGTGGTGTGGCCATTCTAGATTACTCTATAAATAGAAGTCCTAAAATCCGTCATCACTGTTCCATCACTTCACAATTGATATTTCGATTAGTCAAAACCCCAATGGAAAAAATTTATTTTCCATTTTGATGGTTCTAACTTCTTTTATCATGGGGAATAAAATTCCATTCAATCAATATTTTAGTGGGTTTCCCTTTGAGTGTAGAGATTCTTAATCCTCAAATTCTTCTATTGTATAGTTGTTCTCCATTAAGCGATAATTGAGGTTGGGGATTCGAGTTCTTAATTATTATTTTTTGAAAGATTGATATTAGAATATTTTTTCCCTTTCATGTGGAGGGTAATATTTTTTATAATGAAGATAATTTAGTAAGAATAATGAAATAATCGGAAAGGGGATATATCACATGTGTTTTCGTTGATTTAATAATATTTTCTTTCCCTGATTGTGTTTTTTATATTATTTTCTATGAAATGATTTTCATGATAGAAGTATGTTATTGTTTTCAGAAATATTATTTTGGAAATAATATCACATGGAAATGGTTAATTCCATGAAAATGCTAATTGAACCATCTACGTTGAAATGATGAATTATTGGGGTTATCTGATTGATTTGATGAGGTGAATTGTGTTTTTTATGGTATTATGGGAATGATTTCCTATTGAGTAAGACTTATGGGGTTTTGGTGGTGACATGGTATGTTATTTTGTTGTGATTGGGGTTGTGGATATTATGTCTGATATAGAATCATTATATTAATATTGGAATAACTTATGTTTTTTTCTTTGGAATGGTAGTAACCTAGTAGTTATTGAAAGATTGAAATGTGGTATGTTCTATTTAAAAGAACATTGGTTGGACTAAATTGTTTAAGGAATAAAAAATGTAATATATTATTTTAATTGTCGAAATTATTCATTATTTAAATACAGAAATATGGTAAAAGAATATGTAAGAGTTATGTAATAAATATGGTTAAATGGGAATAATGAAATTGAAATAGATGTCTGTTTGGAATGTGGAACTGGTTGGGAGTACATTATTATGGATGGGAGGAAGATGTACGATAGTGGTGATATAGATGTTCTGGTGGTTTTACCATTGCGGTTATCTAAACTCAAATGTTTGTTTTTCGTGTAACTAAAATATATTGAAATTTCATTTGGATTTCTATATGCTCCCATAATATGTTAGGTGTTTAATCTATTTTCCCGTTCTTCAGGATATTAGAATCCCCCCCCCAATTAATTTTTTTGGTGATGAGGGAGGAATAACTACCAACTCTTCTTCATTCTCTCTTATAGGTAGAGTTTTTATGATTGGGTAGTTCTGGAATTCTGATACAGCTCACTGGAGGTGATGAATGGTGATGGAATATAGTTATTCGTGGTGGGGTCATACTTGTTAGGAGGAAGGAATGATGTATATTCCCATTATATAAAAAATACTATAAAATCCTAGATTATAGTATTACTTAATTTTTGATAAGGTTGTTATGTTTTATTCCATTTATAGTAGGCATGGGGCTTTGACAGATTTATTCACATAGGTTGAGAGGTGAGGATTTCCCATCGTGATGAGGTTTGTGATGATATGACATTGATGGATATTAAAGGTATGGGAGTTCCATGATATGTGAAACTGGTGTGTGAGAGTTGAAAATTTGTAGGTAATTGGTATGAGGAATATTATTACGTTGTTTTCTTTATTATATAATTGTACATGGATTAATTTTTTAGTGATTTATCCTCAATGAGTCCAGGAACTAGTAGATTAATATGTGATAATTGATTTGGTTGATTTTACACTAGGGTTTTATTATCCACTTAAACAATTTTCATGATATTACCCATGTATGATTCTAAAGAGTATTCATGTCCATTTTACTCTATATAAATATAGGAATTTTTTCTGTTATTGTGAAGGAACTAGAGAATGAACTCTAATTTTTTCATTGGATCATTGATATGTTGAGATTATTACATATAATTTTCTCTTTGTGCTTTTTTAGAGATTTTAATTGTATTTGTGTGACATTAAATGTATTATACTATTAATTATTCTTTTTTTCTCATAATGTTAGTTGGTGATTGGCATCTTATCTTCCAATTCTACATTTACTATTGAGTTTAATTCCTCCAATATGGGTGATTTTATATACACCCTTGGTACTAGTTTCTATCTTGGGTCTTACTAATGGCTATACTAAAGGTTCTTTATCACTATTCCAATGATTTCATCTCTAAAGGATTACATTTTGAGGGAGTGGTTCTTTAATGATTTGTATCAGTGGATTATTTTGAGAGATATTATGGAGTGTTGGGTGAGGAACGTATAAGAATTTCATGGGTTTGGTGGATATAAAATTTCATCAAACCTTGTTTGTAACCAAGGAAAGAGAGATTGTCTTGGACATAGGATGATAGGGGCCCATATGTTCTAATAAAATGACCTCGAGATTAAATAATATTATAATCGACTTGATGATTCATTTTGTCTAGTGGCCTATAAAAGGTACCTTAATCATTATTTTTATATTTCTGAATGAGTGGGGGTGAATTTAGGTATTTAAAATTAATTTAGTTATCTAATTATAATATTCTTAATTACCTTGTTTAAAAAATCCTTAATTATCCATTTTGTTATGGATCCTAGAAATCTTCTATGTTGATCCATATTGTGTGTTTTGGCAAGAGGACATGTTTGACTGTCGAATGGTATCCATGATTGAGGATGATAAGAAGTTTTAGAATTAATTATTTTCCTTCAAGTACAAATCTCTAGGTAGGTTTAATGATAAAATATGATCTTGATATAGAGTACTGGTTATAGTAGTTAGAGAACACATTCACTTTGATTTGGTCTCATGAGGTGTACTAGGATCCTCTAGATATTTGTCAAATGAGGGTAACAACATGCTGGTGGTGGATATTTTATTATAGGGAGAAAAAATTGGATGGTATTCATGGGAATATTTCTAAAATCATCTCTATAAGTAATCCCTATCATTTATTACGATGGAATAAATGATGCATGATATTCATTCGCTTTATCTAATAATAATGAATATGTGAAATCTTGGGATCATGTTTAGGGAAAATATTCATCTCTCCCCATTGATTTTCTAAAAAAGGAATCCCATTCACAATGCCTCAATAGAGCGATTCATTCACAAATCTTGTATGTAGTGGCTGCAATTTTATTTCTATTGTATATTGAGCTGTAGAACAATGTTGAGGTATCTGATCAAATATAATCACATGGTTGGATGTACAAATTGGAGATCCTTTATGGTTCCTGGGAGAGTTTTTTTGGGTGGCTGACCAAATATGTTAGGGACGTCAAGGATTCATCTAGTACAGTGTCAGCCTTTGTATTTTACATCCCATTTTTTTTAGGATAATAGATACAATGTTTTTTGTACTGGCTTCTAACTAGTGTTGTTTTTAAGGGGTGTGTTCATCACCAGTATCAGTTCTTTGTGGATTATGAATCTTAGTATAGTTTTTTTAGTCAGGTTCAACATCATCATCAATAGTTGTGAAATATGATTTATGCTTCACCAAATTATAAGGGGCATGTAGGGGATGATCATGTGTTGTTCCTCATCTTTAATTACCATATCTTGATCATGGTAAAATAGGTGGTAATGAACAATATGGAAATTGAAATGGGAAGAGATTGTATCATGTCATGAGGATGGAAATACTATATGGTATAATGTTCTTTTAAGGTATAATTAGGTTTTCATTTACTCTCATATATTATTTTTTTATTCTAGATCTACAAGATCATTTTTTACTATTGGGTTCTATGATTTGGGATTTGATATAGATGTTATTTATGTTCCCTTGGTGTTAAATATTCTATTTAGAGTCCAAAACAATGTATTTTAGGTGTGTCAGGTGGGTGGAATTATGATGGAAAAGCTCGTGCCATATGTCAATATCCACTCACTATAGATACAAACATATATTTTAAACCACATAATTTATTGGTTGTAATATATATGTAAAACTTTATATTTATTTAAAAAAATTCATGTTATATAATGTGGATAGTTAGCATGAGGTTTTTAACAACGAGTGGGTATAATGACCTATACATTACATACATTAATTTTAAATCAACATTGAAGAATTCTAGTTACAAAATATAACAAATAGATGATTGGATTTTATAGTTATATTGTTCTTATAAACTTGGAAACATAAAAACTATTTCATATGACAACTTCATTATCTCACACATATTTCATCATAACTAGACCCCTTTTTAATATATCTTGCTTAATACCCTTCACCATGATCTGTAGAAAAGAATCATATGAAAGGGTGAACAAAAATGATTAGTAATGGTCAAAAATAGAGATATGTATCATATCCTAATCATAATACATATTAATATGTCATTTGAATAATATTATCTTTCATATGAATGATCGTGATATCATGCCACTGGATAAATCATAAAATTTATAAGATTCAATGAATGTAATCCCAAAAGTGATAATATAAGGCACAGTGTTTTTTTCACACACATAATAATTTAAAACCATTTAATTTTAGTCAGGGATCATTTACAATACCATCCTAGGGGAAAAATTCAATTACTGAATTGAGTTCACTCCTCGTTCTAGCCATTTAGCACTAAAACGATATCATTACCCAATTTATCTATGTCTATGTCTTGATTGAAAAATAATTACACCATGAATTGGATGGAGATATATGTCCCACCCATCTCATAATTAAATCATTCTTACTTGTGTAACAATAACATAAATCATTCATCATAACCGATGGAATACAATGGGTTTCTTTTAACATCATTCCACTATAACATAATCCATGTAAAAGAAATGAATTTCATAAATATCATTCCATTATAAAAATAATCAAACAACAGGAACAATAAGAATATTATATGCGAAAAATAACCATATTAATTAATTCCATCTTAGATTGAAACTTAATTTGATATAACAGTTGAAATTAATTCTTGGGTAAAATATCATTTCTTCTTTAAAAATGTTCTCTTTTCTCAAAATGTTGTTTAATTGAAAAATAAAATAATTTATTAGAAAATAAATATGAAATAATGTTGTGTAATATTCATGTAAATTAGGAATTATGAAAGTGTAAAAATCTTTTCATGTTATATATGTCAAAAAACACCATCCTCGTACTTTTGTTAGAAAAGTCTAAAAGTAACTTTTATCAAAAACGACAGAAGATTCAATCAGTATAATTTAATAAAACATATCCAATGGGTAAAACAGATTCAACTTTTTTTAGAAGAATAGAAAGACTATTTTTCAATAAATAGTTAGGAAACATGGTCAAGGATGATAAATATACCCCAGTAAACACTTATGTATGAACAATCTTGGATAATAATGATATTGAAAACTGATCCCTTTCCATTTGTCTAATTTGCATTATATGTATCTGAACCTCTTTTATAATGATTTAAGTAATTTCAATTAGTTATTTCATAATAATATTCATTCTTATGGTATAATATATGATCATCTTCTCGCCTATTTGTTAGTAACATTATTACTCATCCATCGGGTGTTAAGTTCATTATTTCCTTACGTATATTTTGTCAGATAATTTATTATTCCACTTATTAAGATATATTTATATCATTAAAATAATTATATTAGTATAATATATATCATATTTATTTATTACATTCGTTTTTAATCATTCTTTAATTAAAATCACATTAAATGAATCGTATCGCATTTTGGAGACGGTAAGCCTTATGTATGCATGAGTGATGAAATAATTCCCATAATTGTTGAATGGTATTGAAGTGGATGGTTTATAATATATAAAAAGAAATATAATCTTATAATAATCATATATGGTTATTATTTCCATTATTTTTCCCATCCATGCAGGATAGTGGTGAAAATAAATAGATTACATCATGGTGTGGAGACAGTAAGTCGTATATATGAACATGTAGTGAATTCATTTCTTGTAGGATAGATAAAATATGGAATATGGTTGATTCATAATAATAATAATATCTTAGTATAGATTTGATACTGTAATTATTACATTATATTGAATCAAATGATAAATAGGAAGTAGAATTTAAAAAAAGTTTGAATGAATAGGTAGAGGATATTACCTCTACATTGACGTGCTCCATCTAATTATCTACTTAAAGCACGAGAGTGGGTATTTGAAGAATACAAGAATATATATAATGTTACTAAGGAATTTTAGATAGTTAATTTAAGGTTATTTTTGATATTGAAGGATCAATGTTAAGTTAATAGGTGGGGCAGGAGGTTCCCTTTTATAATTGAGGTGAGGGGTATTGTTGGGATCTCCAGAAATATTAATTTACAATAAAATAAAACACCTTAAAAAAATCTCCAAAATTTCCGAATTTAAATGATTAAATGAGATGAGGTTTTCATATCATCATCCAAAAAAAATTAGATTAGTTTTCTAACAATGTAAAACATATCATTTTAATTAACTCTTAATTATCAGATTTAATTTTCAACAAGCATAAAAAAATTTCTATATTAAAAGGGTTAAATATTAACATATTTGACGTCAATTAGACCATAAATAAATACCTTAGAACATTTTATACCATATCACAATTATTGACTATTTTTTAAGAAAATGTTTTGATTTTTAAATAATTTAATTAAATATTATTTTGATAAACAATCAATAGTCTCAATTCTGAAACTATAGAATTATTTGATTTTTAAAAATATTAATATAAAAATTTAACATCGATCCAATTATATTGGTATATTCTTAGGAGGACAATATCATATATAAAATTCATTGGACAAATTATTTAGCAAAAATTATAATAATTTAAAAAAACATTCCAAAAAATTATTTGATGTTTCCCATAATAAAATAATTAATATCACTATTTTCGGTAATTATTGAATATGTTTTTTGAATAAAATTTGATAAAAAATTAATATTAAAAATAAAAATCCTCTATATTTCAGTATAATACATATAATCATATAAATTATTTGTAGAATCCAACATTAAAAAAGTTATACTTATTAAATCATGAATTTGTCATATTTACCATCACATTAAATAAAACTAATATAAGTGTCATAATCTCCTCAATAAGTATCAAAATGTTCAATAAATCTACCCTTTTATGGTTATGATTGAGATATTCTCGGAAAATATGAGTTGGTCAAGTGTTTGGGTCTTTTCATAGTCATTATCACTTTAATAGAAATTATTTTATTGATTTCTAATCAATTAAATAATTTATGCATCAATAAAGTATATTTCCATAAGGTAATAACCTGATTCCCAAAAATATAAAATAAATTATATTGATAAGTAAAAAAATTATCTTATAAATGAGTGTTTATAATCGCATTTTTCTTTGGTATAACCTTATATTTAAAATGACATAATTTTTCAAATTTGAGTAAGATTTATTTTAATTTTCATTAAATAAAATAAATTAAATATCTTAATCTAAACTATGTGTCTTACAAAGGACATTATTTTTTACCCAAAGATGAATTAGGTCAAAAAACATCCTATTATATTATGAAAAGTGTTAGGGTTTCTTAAAATATTATTCGTATCCTTAATTTAACTGATTTATCTTTTAATGTATAAATAAAAATTAAGGAATTTACTAATCGTAATACCCAATAATAAAAGTATGATATTTACCAAATTTGGACTTAATGAGTCTAAATATAGAATCAATTTTTTAAAATTAAATTAATAGAAGTTCTAGTAAATAATTTAAAATTAATCTCCTTGTTGTAAAGAGAGAGCATGTTTTAAATGATAAAATATTTCAAAATATTGAAATATTTGTACATCTGAATTTAATGTAAAATAAATGATAATGACACACATTATATTGAAAGATTAGAACATATTTTATAAACAAATTCAAAGCATTAAATTTTATAATTTATTCAAATGAATTATTTTAATGAAAAATGTTGTTTTCAATTACAATTCTGTGTATTTTTTCTATTCATCAAAACATAAAAGATATCATAAAAATTTTAAAAATTAATCTAAAGTAGATTTTTATATCACACGTCCAACAACCATTTTTTTTATATAAAAATTGATAATTTTTCAAAATACTAATTTAAAAATGTTTCACCATGAAAAGGTTTAAAATTAAAATTCTAAAAAATTATCTATTTTTATACATAAAATATGGTTTATTCTTAACTTTTACCAATATATTGGATGAATATTAAAAATACCTCGATACATACATAAAATATATATTTCAGTCATTTAATTTTATAATAGTAATTCACTACATTAATTAATTCAAAAATTTAAATATAATATTTACTAATATTTTTCATAAATAATTGGTACCAATGAATTCACCACCTATTTTCAAAAGATAGTTTTATTTATTCCTGATAACCTAATAGCTAAGATAAAATACTAATTTTATACTAAATGTATCTCACATTTCTCATAAACTCATTATTGTGTGTCGTGCTAGATATTGAATAAGTATAGTTATTTAAATAAAATACATCATAAAAACAACATTTTGATATATTTTACCACCTTCAACTGAATACCACACTCAAAATTCAACATTTTTAGAAAAACATATGTGGATAAGTTTACCTCATCATATCATCAAGTTACCATGTAGCTTCTTAAAGTTGGTGGTTCCACTATAAAACATTAAACAAGTGAGTGGTCATGTTTCATAAAACATTTTTTCTAAGATCCAAATTCTCTATCGGTTGTTCTACATATGAATGATCTTGGTCCTATTGTACAAATTCTAAAATTAGTGCATGTGAAGGATTGGGTATGTACATTATTAGAAAATATACATGGAATAGATCATGAACATGATAGAGATTTTATAGAAGCTCCAATTAATAACGTACCATAAAAACATTGTCTATAATTTCCAAAGGACTGTTATACCAACGGCGCAACTTTCCCTACTATCCAAATATCATTACTCTCTTCCGTATACATATTCATAGAAACATCGTGTCACCCACTTCAAACTCAAGGTTTTTTCTTAGGTTGTGTGTACAATGTTTTGTCAACTCTTAGATACTCTTCATTATTGCTCAAGAGAAATTCCCTTTCCATCCATTTCATTGACAGAATTAAGTCCAAATAGCTTTGTTTCCCAAAATTCATCATAGCACATTGTAGTTATTCATTTAATTCCTTATCAGTATTTATAAAGATTCATATGAATACTAGAGTGAAAGATATTGTTGTATGATAATTTCACAAAAGGTGGGTGTTGATCCAATCCACCTTTGGAATCCATAGATCATGTTCTCAAGAGGACTTATAGAGTCTGAGGTGTCCTATCATACTTACTGGATGTCTATGGATGATATAAAGTGCTGAAAATTAAATCTATATCCATATACAAATGAAGAGTTCTCCAGAACATCATGGTAAACCTAAAATCTCAGTTAGGTATAATAGAATTGGCACTCCATTTAATCTTACAGTATCTTATACATATACCATAGAGATTATATCAAGAGGTAAATCCACTCTCATAGAAATTAAGTGTTCCGACTTTGTATGAAGATCAATTATAACCCATATAGCATTATGTACTTTAGATATTTTTGGATGCCCAATGACCAAGTCGATAGTGATTTTTTCTCATTTCCATTCAAGTATAGGAAATTGTTGTAAAATCCCCTTATACTTCTATCTATTATCCTTAACTTTCTGAAAGCATAAGCACCAAGAGACATATCGGACACAAATATCTTTTCATTCCATCGCACTATAAGAACTCTTTAATGTCCCTAGATATCATTGTGAATCAATGAAGAACATAGAATGAAAAGCTCTGATACCTAGGTAAGAGATCCTTATTTACTTTTAGTATATGAGGAATACAAATATATTTCAAGAAATTTATCATTCCATCATAATCAAGGTTGAATTTACAAACATTTATCACCTCCTATTGTATCTCCACATCTACCATAAATTCATCTATAATATTCACTTTTATATCCCATTGAACATTTAATTGTTAAAAATAATATTTCCCCCCTTTCATTAAAATTTCATGATCTATCCATAAAAAATCCATAAATATTAGATCTTTTGTGATCCTCGTTCTGGATAGGATATCATGGTAATTTTGACTCAAAGCATCTACCATCTTGTTCTCTTTCCCAGGGTTGTAATGTATTGAGCTGTCATAATCTTTAATCTACTCCAACAATCCTCATTGCTTCATCATCAAGTCCTATTGTGTAAAAATATATTTTAAACCATTATGATCTATATTAATATCACACCTTTCACCACAAAGTGAATTCCTCTATACCATTGGGGAAAATGATACTGCATCTAACTCCAAATCATGAGTCGAGAAATTTTTCTTGTGCATTTTCAATTTTCAAGGGTCATAATATATCACCATATTATTTATCATGAGAACACAACCTCGACCCATCTTTGATGCATCACTATAGATGCCAAACCATTAACCACTACATGTTAGAGTGAGCACAATTGCACTAGTTAACCTAATTTTTAACTATTTGAAATTATTTTCACATTCCTCCATACACATGAACATAACACCAATCCGAGTTAGCATAGTGAGTGGATTATATAATCATGAAAAAATTACAAAATGTTGATAATATCTATACAAAAAAACAAAATGTCAGATCATAGTTTCCATTTTTGGTCTCAAATAACTTTTAGTAACATCTATTTTGGTGGATCCATAGATATCCCCTATCTTGAAATTATTTGACCAAAAACTGATACTTTCTAAAGATAAAATTTATGCTACGTTAATTTTGAGTAATGGTTCTTTTTTCTCATAGTCTTTAGTAAAATTTTTAATTGAGCACCATGATCTTCTTTTTCTCATTGAATAAACAAGAATATTTCTAGTAAAGAGTACCACACACTGACCAAGATAGTCTCTAAAGACATTGTTTCATAGATCCTTGAATATATCAGGGTAATTAGTAATAACAAAAGGAATCACTAAAAATTCAATTTGTGAATACCTTTTAGAGAATGTCACTTTTTGTATATAATCCTCATTAACCCTTAATTGATGATATAATGAATTATCATCAATATTTGAAAATTATTGAGCTATGTTTCATTGGTCGAGTATGTCATCAATGTGAGGAAGATTATTTTTTTTATAGTGATCTTGTAAAGATCCTGATAATCAATATAGAGTCTCATTGATACATCATTATTCTTAACAAATAGAACTAGTGCTCCCCAAGATCATGCACTATGACATATAAATCCCTTTTAAAAAATCTTTTTGTGTGGATTCATCAATTTATACAGCTCAATTGTGCCTAGTCTATAAGGTTTCACTAAAATAGTCATTGCACCTGGTATGACTTCTATTGAAAAATCAACATCACGATTGGTGGAAGGGTAGGTAATTCTTCTAGAAATACATCATCAAACTCACATAAAATGGGTTTTTTCTTAATTATGATTTTTTACCCATCCATTTGAGATTGATAAAATTCATTTATAGGAATAAAGACCCATATGTTCAAATAAAGTTCTACTGGAAGGTCATATTTCTCCTTGCATTAACAAATGATCATAGATTGATCCGAAATATGAAATGTGACTTCCCTTCCTAGGAAATTGATAAGAGCTCCATATAGAGATAGCAAATCTTGGAAATTAATCACATAAAATTCTATAATAAGAAGGATCACATGATTTGTAGGAATCTATTTCACAAAAAACATCAACCATAGAATAATTTTCAACTTTTGATGCCACCATTGTTCCATTAAGAGTTTTGATAGCTAACTCAACATATAATTTCTATGGTAATATGGAGATACCATTACAAAATAAATTATAAAAAATAGTGGGTGGATATATAATAAAATAAAATAGTTTCTACTTTATAGTGGATGCTAAGTGTGACTTTCAACACTTCATTATCATACTCCACATTGCCGATAGTGATCTCATGTGACTTGGATTGGTCTTTAGCATTTAGAGTTTGATGAAATTGGTCAACACTAATAACCCTTGGATCAAAACATTGATTGGAACAATTCCACATTTCCTTGCACTAGTAACATTGAAGTGTATGAGGTGCATTATTTATAACCTTTTCTTTATTCAGATTATTAGACATAATTTTTATAGAACTATGGAAATATACTATCTGATGACATTATCTCCATCACTAATAACATTTTATAGTCCATTTCATACAGTTTACTCCATATTTCATTCGACACATTAAGCATAAGTGAAAACTCATCTTTGTTTCAGTGTGGTGTTAACATTTTCCCTTGAATTCCACTATTATCTTCTTATCAAACCCATAGACCAGATGGGTTTCTCCAATCTCCACCTCAACCTTGAGAGCACACTGAAATATTCCCCATAGCAATTGAAGTCCCTTTTGGCTAATGACCTTTAGACACTTGGTTTTAAACCACTAAAGAATTGATTAATTTTACACTCAAGATGGATAATATTTCCATAGCGGTTCCTTACATGTACTTTAAAATTTTCAGCATAGGTTCCAACAGATTCATCGATCATTTTATTAATCTCATGGAACTCAATATCAATCATTTTTCTATGAGTATGGGGAAATTAATTATGGGAAAATATGTTGTTGAACTCGTCTAATTCAATGGATTCAATCTCATCTTTTTCCCTCATATTCTTGAAAAGGTTCCACCATTTATCAACTTCACCTTTCAAATGACATAATACTAAGAATAATTTATCTTGTTCTGAACATTCGATAGGTGAAAATATATTTTCAATGGTACTGATACATTTTTCAGCCAATAATGGATTATAAGGCCCACTAAAAGAAGGTGGGAACTTCCTCGTGAAAGACATAAGAGAAGTTTCTTCCATAATTTTCTCATTTTGAATTTTTCATGATTCGTAGCTTATGAAAATTGTGTTACCATTGATATATGATTTTTCATTCTATATCCCATAAAATTTGTAAACTAAGGATGAAAATAATTTCATTTCCCACCGCATTCACCATTAATGTAGTTCCTCTTGGTTCCTATCATTATTTAAAACTAAGAAGCATAGTGTGAGCAACACTAATAATAATGGTAAACCCACATAACCAAAAATAAAATTAGAATTTTGGACACTATAGGTTATATGATAAGTTATTCATGATGATTTTTAAAACACTAGGATTCTAACATATACTATGCCATATCCTTTGGGTTTATACTATGGTTTTATCATCATATTTTTTAAGGATAACTAATTCATTCCTCTGATACTAACTACAATGACCCATATTTTCCATAATTTGATATTAATTCAAAATTGAATAATATTTATTAAAAAATATAACAAATAAATGACATGACTGTATAGGTATGGTTTCTTTAGAAACCGAGAAACATAAACAACAAGTTCTTCTGACATTTTCATTTTCTCCCACATATTTTATCATACCTAACCCCCTTGGAAATATCTTTCTTAATACCCTTCCCCATGAATTGGGGAAAGGAAACATAAGATAGGGTAATATTAGAAGACCAGTATGGGTAAAAAATGGATATATCAGTCATATCAAAATCATTTGTCAAAAGAGCATGGAATTTTAAAATCTTTTCCTGCATTTGAATGTTCCTGATATCATACCATAGGATAAATCATAAAAGTTCATAAGAATAAATCAATTAAATCCCAAAAGATATAACATAACACAAGAAATTTTATGTGATACACATAATCATATAATGCAACTTCATATTAGTCAAGGATCATTTCTAAGACCATCTTAGTGGACAAGTCCATTACTAAACCGAATTCACTCTTCATTCCTTCCCAGTACTAATAAATTGAGATCATTTCCCATTATAGTCATTTCAGTCTCATGAGATATAAGTCATTACCCAATGCATTGGGGGATATATTGGTCCCACCCGTATAATAACTACATCATTCTTACATGTTCCACAATAATATAAATCATTCATCATAACAGAAGGAATAAAATGTGTTTATTTTAAAATCATTTCGCCATAACATAATCTATGTAAAACAGATGGATTTCATAAATATAAATTCTTCATAAAAACAATAAAACCCTAGAAAAAATGGGGATATTATACTAGAAAAGATACCCCATTAAATAATTACACCTTACATGGAAAATAATTTTCAAATCACACATGAAATTATTTATTGAGGGAAATTTGATTTCTCATTCAAACACATTTTATTTTCTCAAATTGCCACAAAAATTTAAAAGAAGAGAATTTATTTGAAAATAAAGTTTATATAATGTAGATGAAGCTTCTTATAAATAAGGAATTATGAAAACACGACAAACCATTCATTTTGTATATGATAAAAATATTTTCCTCATACTTTTGCCTAGAGAAGTGCACATGTACCACGAATCAAATATTAAAAAATATTTCGTTAATACCTTTTAATAAAATTTCACCAATGATTAATTTTTTCTGAAAACAATTTTATAAGAATAGTATTAATTTTTTTCATTGCATAATTGGGAAAAAAGGACATATATGATATATAAACCCCAGTAAATACTTACGTATAAATAATCTCAAATAATAATGGGATTTTAAAATTGTCCCTTATCTTTTATACGATTTCAATTGTATATATAAAACCTATTTAATAATGATTTAAATAATTTAATTGACTTAATTAAGATTCATATTCCTTTTTATGATATCTTATATGATCATATTATAATATTTTTAATATTAACATTATTACTCATCCATCAGTTGTTAACTTCATTATTTTATTATACAGGTTCTGTTCGATAGGTTCTTGTTCCTGTTATTAGGATAAATGTATATCTTTTAACGAATTATATTTGTATAATATATATCATATTTAATCATTACATTTGTTTGTGTAATCATTCTTTAATTAATATCATGTTGAATGAATCGCATCACATCATGGATATGGTAGCCCATACATATGCATGATTGATGACATCATTACCATAATTGTTGAATGGTATTAAAATATGATTGGTTATAACATTTCGGAATAAATATAATTTTATAATAATCATATATAGTTAATGTTTTTATCATTTTACCCATTTGAGTAAGATATTGGTAATAGAATGGATTACACCACAACGTTGGTATGGTAAGTCGTACGTAGGCACGCGTCGTGATTTTGGTTTTCATAGGATGGATAGAAGATGAAATATTGTTATTTCATAATCATATAAAAATATCTATATATATGTGATGCCAGTATTATTAATTTTTAATGTAATAAATCATGAATATGATGTGAAATAAGTAAGAAGATTCAAATAATTGGTATAGGATATTACATCTTGTTCGATGTGATCCCTATAAATTTCCTCTTAATGCACTATAGATGGACTTTGAAGAATACTAGAAACTATATAATGTATATAATGATGTTTACAATCGATATTATGAGGTAATTTTCTTTCTTTAAGGCTAAAAGTGAAGTGAATAGGTGGGAGAGGAGGAGCCAATTTATTATTGTGGTGAGGGGCACTTTTGGGATATCCAAAAATATTACTTTATAAAAAATTAATATCCCATAAGAACCTCTAGAGTGTTCCAATTTCAAATCTGAGATGATATTGAGTTTTAATATAACAATTCAAGAAATTTTAGATAAGTATTTCTATTATGTGAAACCTTTTCATTTTAAATAACACTTAGTTTTTCTATATAAATTATAATCTAGGTTAACAAATATTTCAATATAAAACGGGTGCATAATATAATTATTTGATATCAATTGGACCATTAATTAAAACCAGGGAACATTTAATACCATATCATAATTATTCTATATTTTTAAAAATAATTTTCTATTTTTGAATAAATTAATAATACATTATTTTGAAAAACAATTTATAGTGTCAGTTTTTATACTATTCAACTAATTGATTTTTAAAAATATTACGATAATACGCTAACATCAACGAATTTATATTATTTTATTCTTATGAGATATATGTAATCTAGAAAATTAATTGTACGTATTAATTATACCATGTTTTATTTATTTTAATCTTTTTAATAAAATTTATTTGATATCTCCCTTAATAAAATAATTACAACAAAACTTTTGTGTAATTATTTAATATTAATTTTGTTGAAAAAATATAAAAATTAAATTACTATGACAAATATAAATCTTTTATATATCATAATAATTCTTATAATTGAATAAAAATAATATAGACTGATCATCAAAAATGTTATACATATTAAAACATGAATGTGAAAATTTAGTCATCACTTTAAATAAACTAATATAAGTTTCATAATCACTTCTATAAAGATCCAAATGGTCTATAACTCAATAATGGGGTGGTTATTGTCTAGATATACATGAAAAATATGATTTTACCTTGTTTTAAGTCTTTTATGTTATTATAAATATAATAATAATTATTTTATTGATATCTCGTCAATTATATAGTTTTTTTATCATTGAAGTACATGTCATTAAGGTAGCTATTTATTTACTTAAAATTACAAATAAATTATCAGGATAATGGAAATGAAAATTTTATTTCAATTGATTATTTATAATATTTTTTTCTTCTATATAACCATATATTAAAAAATACATAATTACTAAAATTTGTGTAAGGCATATTTGTCTTTTCTTTAAATAAAATAAATTAAATATCCAAATATCATCCAACTAGCTTCCAAAAGACACCATTTCAACCCAAGGATGATTTAGCTATTTATTTCTTTAAAATTACAAATAAATTATCAGGATAATGGAAAAGAAAATTTTATTTCAATTGATTATTTTTAATATTTTTTTCTTCTGTATAACCATATATTAAAAAATACATAATTACTAAAATTTGTGTAAGGCATATTTGTCTTTTCTTTAAATAAAATAAATTAAATGTCCTAATATCATCCAACTAGCTTCCAAAAGACACCATTTCAACCCAAGGAGGATTTAGGTCGAAGAACACTAATAAAATGTTATTAGTACAAGTGTTAGGGTAATTTCATCCTTTAGATTTACCCTTAATTACATGATTTACCATTTTACCACATTGCTATAAATTACCAAAGTTACTATTCATAATGCCAATTAATAAAAGTAATTTTTTACATGGTTTGGACTTTCTCATTGAAAATATTTAATCCCATTTCTAATATTCAATGTACTGCAGTTTGAGTAATTAATTATAAATTAATCTCATTTTTGGAATTAGTGAATGCTTTTTAAAAGTGAAAACTTTTCAAAAGAATCAAATGTTTTTGAATTTGAATTAAATTTAAAATTAATGCTAATGACATACATTATATTGAATGATAAAAATATATTATATTTATACTTTAAAACGATTCAAAAATATAATCTAATAATATAAATTATTTTGATGATATGTTATTTTTCAGAGAAAATTATGTGTGTTTTTACTATTCAACTAAACTTCAATGTTATCAAAAAAATATCAAATTTTAATAGAAGATAAATTTTAATACCCCCATTCTAAAAAAATGATTATATTATCATACAAAAATTATTAATGTGTAAAAGAATTAATTTAAAATTTGTTCTCTATTAAAAGTCTAAAAATAACCCTTTTAAAAATAAATAGGTTTTTATACAAACAATAGGGTTTATTGATACCATTGGACAAAAATATCTATTAGTTGAATATTAAATTTTTTTTATTAATTATATAAAATATAAATGTCTTTAATTTTATTTAATAATTCTAATTCACTAAATTTGGTAATTAAAAAATTCACATATAATTTTGATTTATATTTTTCAAATATAATTGGTAACGAATGAATTCACCCTACATTTAAATAAGTTAGTTATATTATTTCATGGTAACCTAATATCTAGGATAAATTTTTCATTTTATAATAAGGGTTTACCATAGTTTGTTTAAACTCAGAATTACATGCAATGAAAGCTATTGAAGAATTAATATTATTTAAAGAAAATATTTCCAAAAACATTTGGCTGTTATAGTGGGATTATCATACGGGTAGTATACATATTGAGGAACATATTTCTATAAAGGTATAACTGTAAGTGAATTAAATGGGTTTTGATATGTTGGAAGATCCCAAAGTAATCAATATATATATATATATAAATATATATATATGCTTTTTCTTGAGAGGGTTGTAACACTAAACCCCAGACGTGACATTGAGTTAACGATTCCCTTATAGTCATGTTTATATTTTATGTTTAGGGATCATTTTATAATGAAACCTTTTTTTGTTATGGTAGAGTAAAACTTATATACAATATATGATGTAGAAGGGTTTCATTCAACCTAGTGAGTCACTATGGGGAGCTCATGTTTTTTTCATTGAGATGTAAAATGGTAGTTGGAGGGAATCTCTAATCTGTGTAAAGTTGAATGAACTGATGATGAACAATAGAAACTATAGAGACCCATGATTTTTATATATGGATATTACATAATTTTAAATAATTGTAAATATAATAAAAAAATGTGTCTGAGTACCATATTAATTTAGTGTCTTTAGAATCATGGAACCTAATATTCCAACTTGGTGAAAGATCTTCAATGTTCCCCAAAAATATCAACCCATTTAGTACTATTAGATAATTTATTTCATTATAACTAGTGTAAGTGAAACATAATAAAGGATTACCTTTGATTATCTGTAAGAATAAATAAAGTAGATACGTAATAATACCAATTACACATGGTTATGATATCATGAGTATATCCTTTGAAGATTATACCTAGAAAAAAAAAGATTGTAAACATGAGTCCTGGCATAAAGACTAGTGTATCATAAGACAAGAATCCTAAATAAATCAAAGAGAATAATTCATGTAATCATTACATTGGTATAATAAATAGAATTTTGGAAGACACATAAACATGTACAATGATTTCCATAGTTGTCAAGGATCATTTCCAAGGAAATATTAATGGAATGGGTTCACAACCTAAACAATCGTAGTAGTCAATGTTCATTCCCAAGGTCATCTTAGAAGAAAAATTACCCTATGAAAATGGTTTCACTCCACATTCCAACCTTTTCTATCTGATGAGATACAAATTAGTACCCAATACATTGGCATGACATCTAAGGGAACCCATCATGTAAGATATAACAGGATCACTACGTGCTAGATGGGCATCTAAATCATATAAGTAGTAACGGGTTAACCTAGCACTATTTTTCCACCCCAATTTAGAAGAAATAATGTTCTTACCAATTTCAATCTTGGATTCCCCATAATATAATATACAACTAGATTACGTGGATTTATATGGGTCACCCCATCATATAAGATGTAATGAAATTTTTTGAAACTATTTGGTGAACCCCATCTTATAATCTATAAAGGGATTACCCATCAATCTCTATGACACCTTTTCATATAAGAAATGTAAATTAACCAAAGCATGATTAAATTAAAAATAGATTTTATATCATTATAAAGACACGTTTTAAAAAAAAAATTATTCTGTAATAACATGATTAACCCATTGAAAAGAAATTTGATTCATGTAATTCTCTTTGAAAAAATATTCGCTCGTGGAAAGGAAATGGGTTTCATGAAAACATATTTGATTTATTTTTGATGTTTGTAAATGAAATCAGTTTGGAGAAAATCATACCCAAAAATCATAAACATTTCAGAGAAATAATATGAATTTAATCGATAGATCATATCCCTCATAAGGTATATGGAACACCAATATATTCCATCTTAGATTGAAAATAATATTGAATTGGTTATTTAAAACATTTAATGAGGAAAATACCCTTTACTTTTGAAAATTTATTTTTTTAAATAGAAGAGCATTTTGATTTCCTTTTTCATTGAAAATTAAATTGAAAATATATAAATAAATATGTGAAAATAATTTAAAATTATTTTTTAAAAAAAAATATTAAAATTATTTTCAATAAAAAGTATATTAAAATATTATTTAAAAATTCTAAAAATATTTTCATAAAAGATCGTTTTAAATGATAAAAATTTCCACCAAAGAAGGGAATAATTTTGCGTTTTCATAAATCAAATTATAAATTATATTAAGAATCAAAGAGTTAAAAAATGGTACCATTACACATGATATCATTAATCACTATATGATAATATAATTACTTAAAAATCATTGATATTTATCACAATATTTCATCAATAGAATCATAATAAAAATAATCCTTATAACCGGTGAGAATGGAAAAATAAACTCTTTATACATTAGTAACATTGAATCATAATCCCCATGATGGAAGAAAATCAAAAAAAATATGAAAATATCATGAATATAAATATGTTAGTTGTATAAAATTTCAAATCAGTAGTATATATACCTTGTAAAAGAGTGTTTCTTCAAAATATAACATGGGTCTCAAAGAAAGAAAATTGACACAAAATTTTGTCACTACATAGGTAATGTTTTAATCGTAATCCTTGTGAAATAAAGATATTAACATGGATATGTAAACCCAAATAATAATTATTATACAAATTGTAAAATATATCCATGGTATGTGTACACATTATATATAATAAAAACATGGTGAACGTAGATTCTGTCTAACAGAAAATAAATGTTAAACGGAAATCCCTTACCTTGATCCTTGAAATTCTTCATACCCATTAAAAAATCCTATTAAATTAATATATCATTCTTATAATAATAAAATAGAAGTATATTAATATATATCATAAAATATGTTATTTTTTATGTCATTATTATACCTTATTAGTAACAATTCCTTGTTAAAGATATGTTTCGGGTAATGATCAATTTGTTTTCACATATATTTTGACGCGTTATTTTTTTCCTCCTACTTTCATAATGATTTACTCATTTATATAATTTAAACCATGAAATGGATATCATATATATTCATTATATATTTATTTTTAAAAATATATAAATGATAGAAATAGAAAATGTTATACACTGTTCTCGGGGATGGAAGGTCATACGTATAAGTGAACGTTGTTTCCATTTTATTATCATATTAAAAGAATGAAAAATAAATTATATATGTATTATCAATAGATTATAATTATTATTTGACATTTATTACAAATTAAATTTAATCCCATGCATAATAAATTCTATGTAAATTTTGATTAAACCACATCTCTTTTCAAAGAGGAAATTTTTGGTACAAACTAACGACGTTTTCAAATTCTCACAAAATTGATATCATAAAGGTTTGTGTTAAATAATAATTAAAAAATCATGAATTATTAATAAATATCATATATTTCTTATAAAAACATAATTTCTATCACTATTTCCATCCATAATATTTAGTAATCGACAAATGAATGACATTGGTTCAAGAGATGGTATTCGTTGTATACATGAAAGATGATTTTTTATCACGTTTTATATATGTGTATAATTTTAGGTAATATATTTATAAAAAAAGTATCACTATATTTAATATTCTGAGGTTATAGGTAATCATTATATAAAAATAATTTAACATGCTTGAGAAATAGATAAAACAAAAAAATCTGATGAATGCTCCCTCTCCTTTGGGTACCTCCTTTGGGTTTTCTCCAAATAACATACTTGTTTGGATTTATTCCAAATTTAAGCCTTCCATAATTAGAGGATAGAGTTTTTGAAGTAATTTGGTAAGGTTTTTCATTAGAAAAATCCTTGGTATGTTTCAAGTAGTCGGTAGAGTGAATTCTCTTTTAAAATGGATGAGGAGTGGCATTCTGGTAAATAACCAAAATTATTCACTGTTTGGCGGTCTCACTTAAATCATGTGCCTCAAAAAGTGAATAATAATTGATTTTATGGGTTAATGTTTAGTGAAAATGATCCAAACCACCAAATAAATACATTTTTATCATGTTATTCTTCATTCATTATGTTTACTCTATTTGATCATTATAGTGTTTTTCAAGGTTACTTGTATCTTTTTTAACATAGTTAATTTATTATCTATGAAAATAATTAAAAATAGATTTATTAAATAATGAATAATTACTTAATATTAATATTAAATATATTTTATTGAATAATAATATTATGTGTGTGAAATTAATTTAAAAAAAACATATGTAAGACGTGAAACACTTTTAAAACGTTAATCACGTGCATTAATTTTAACAATATTCACTCATTATTATGGTCAAAACTATGTTAAACTTATTAAATAATATAAATAATTATTATACAAAAAATGTTATCAATTTTTACAATTTACATTCATAGAAATGGTTAAATTAAATTTTAAATAAATTATTCAGAAATAATGAACAGATTTTTTTTATAGTTAACATGTTCAAGTGATTTTAAATTTTTTATATTAATTTAAAATTAAAAATTATTAAAATAAAAAATTTTTGACTAATATATAAATAATTGATCTATATATAAATTGAACCCTAATTGAAAATACATTTTAACTATATATAAATTGAAACAAAAATGTAATTTAAAATTAAAATTCAATATTTTTCACTATTCATCAAAATAACAATATTTTTAAAAAAATCCTAAAAATTAACCCATACATAATTTCGACATGAATAATTCAAATAAAATTTAGTTTACCAAAAATTAAAAATTAGTTTAAAAACATGATATCCATTAAAATAAAATAAAACTTCATTTAGAGAAATACATATTTTTTTGTATAAAATATTATTTCTTCTTACCTATTATCCAGAAAACACATAAGATGAATAGAAAATATTTTAATTAATATGTAATTTATAAATTTCAATAAAATAAATCATTACTACTGGTTTGATTAATTTAATAAGATAAACAATATTTTTTTCATAGAAATTATTTTTAGTAAAGGAATTTTCCTATTTTCAAATAGTTATTACTGTCATTTTTAACTAATTGGTTACCATGGAATTAATTTAACAAAAAACCATAAGCCATATGTTTTTAATTATGTTAATCAATTTTATACCCACCATTCCAATAGCTCGGTGATAACTATAAAAATATTATTATAATAATTAATGTTTCTATTAAATGTAGTGTTGCGTGTAACAAATGATAATCCTTGTGTTTTCTATAGTGAATGAATAAATTGGTGTAACATATTGAGAAATAATAACATTGAATATATTTCAATTAAAGCAATAAAATAGTTTTATGCAATTCAAAAAATAATAATTCATAAAAAATTTTGGTTGTTACATTCTACCTGGCCTAAAATAAATTTCACCCTAAAAATTAATATGGGTAATCAATGATTTATGATTTTAAAATTAATTTGTATAACCCCACATAATATACAAATTTATAATAAATCATCATTTAAAAAATAATTTCTGAATCACACTGGTTACCCAATGTAATTCATGAATAGGTTTCGACATTATAGTGCACCGGTGGAAAGTAAAGAATTGGACATGCAAGAAATTCGTTAATAATTATAGGGAGTTAAAAAGATCACTGATCATAAGAAAGTGAGGGATCCAAAGAATATTAGTGAAAATAAAACCATAAACCAATTAGGCATGAAGAGTTCATTTATATCATAAAATGATTATAAGAGGACAATATTTTATTTCTATATCCTTTTTTAAAGTTGAATAATTTTTACAACGAGGTATAATTACATGATTCAATTAAATTTCATATACATAATCTCACCCTTTATGTGTTTTGACACATTTTTAATTTATCTCTCACTAAAAATATTAATGTGAATTTTTTATCTCTAAAAAATAATGGATAATATGTTCTATAAATAAAAAGATAATTCATTTAGTCCAACATTCATTGTCATTAATTAATGATGGTTGGAATAGTTTATCAATATAAATAATCCTTTATATAGGAAAATATTTCATTAATATCTATAACCACATTCATTGTTAAAAAACCATTTCATAAATGGATTCCCTTGTTAGCCATTCAATTGAATAAATAGCCAAAAAATGAGATAGAAGTGATTAAATTTCTCAATATTAGGTAAACATTGTTCCCCCATATATCATAAAGTGTCTTTTCATTGTCATATATCAAAGAAATGAATACCATTATCATATATTATCTTGAAATATGGTACAAACATTTATTAAAATAAAACATTATTAAAATCATACATTCTTAATTATTCCTTAAATAAATTCTTATATGAATATATTTCATTAATATAATAATGTTCAAATCTCCATAAATGATAAAATAAAATAAATTTGTATCAATCCATCAATAGGTTCAAATGAAATCATTAGTATCCAATTTACTAAATTGTTTCCAACATCGGTTATCTATGAATAAATCTCTCATCATCCAGAACATATTAATGGTTATCATTCATTAATAACCATTCAATTAAATTAATTTTTTCAGTTCATCAAGAACATTTAACACATTTTTTCAAAAAACATGTTGAACAAAAAAAATGGAATAATCCTTATATATTATTTGATTAATGTCGCATAATTCATGATTTCCAAAACTAACAAACATTAATTATTAAAACACATATTTAATACTTTAACTATGATTCGACCTAATATTCATTATATAATCTATTTTCTTATCAAAAATAATTTCACTTAGAATAATTGGATGATTATTTTATTGATATAATTTCATATTTCATTTAATTAATATAGAATTAATGTATAGAAGGATAATCACATAGAATGACACTAAAGGATAAACAACAAGATTCTAATAGGGATCATTCATAAAAATAAAACAAGAAATATCACTCCAAGGCGTTGATTATAGTGACCTAGGATTAACATACATGGATACTACATCCTGTTAGATAAATATTAAGTACCTTTGAAAACTATATTCCTGAGGACTTTAATATATTTGTGTCATTGGAAACAATGAAAACAAATCCTCTATCTTGTTTAAATATCTTCAATATATCCCATAAATATTTCCAACTTTGGAACTTCTACCTAAATCCCTTATTCATTAGCTAGGGAATGGAAACATAAGAAATGGGTGAGCATAGATGCTCAGTAATGGTAAATAAAGGAAACATGTATGCATAATAAGAAAAAAGTGTATATAACATGAGAATAACATTTAAAAATCATTCCTTTCCTATTTGAGATCATAATATTCATTAGATGTTCATAAGACTCAGATCATACTGTATTTAAGATCAATAGTCATGAAATTGTTACGCAGAAATAATATGGGGAATATTTCCCATGAACATTGGTTTATAACATTATGAATATGTATATGTTGAAACAGGTTCACTCATTAAGATAAGGACATGAAATTTGGCCCCTGTATCAACTTTTGGACATGAAACCATGTCCATGCATAAAATTGTGACAATGTAATTAGGTTCACCCATAACCTTATGGACATGAAGAAGGGTCCATTCATCACATTTTGAACATGTAATTAGGTTCATGCATAACATTTTAAACATATAATCATGTTCACACATAAACTTATGGACATGCAACAAGGTCAATGCAAAATTTTGTGAACATGTTATAGGGTTCACTCTTAACATTTTGAACATGTAATCAGGTTCAAACATAACAATATTGACATGAAATTTGGTTTACAAAAACCATATATACTCATGATTCCTCCATCGTTATCCAATTCATTGGAGATAGATATAGGTCCAACATATCTCATGATATCATCATTCAAACATATTCCACAAAATAAGTCATTCATCATATCATTACCCATAAAAAGACATAGGTCATATAAACATAAAATTATAACCCATGCACATAAATTGGTAGCATTAACATTTCATCTCATCATAATCTATTTAAAATATATGTGTTTCATATCCAGTTAATCGAATCATAACTCGTAAAAATATGTGGTCTACCAAGGAGTATAACCCATGGAAGAGAAACATATGTCATAATAATTAAACCATTAAAACATTAACCAATATTTTGATAATATTAATGGAACCATTGGATAATTTCTTAGAAGGTATTAAGTAACTTAATTAGAGGTTACCTTATCTTGATAATAACATGTAATGATATATTGAAAACATTTCTTGTGGAAACTATTCTTCTTTAAATTTCTCTTTTAAAAATATATTATTTTGAAAACTATTTTATTTTAATATAATAAAAAAACATATAATTAATGATTGAAACAATTTGGAAAACATTTTCCATTGAAAACTTATAAAATAATTATGTAGACATTTCATAAATAAATTTTATTGAAATCTTATAAAAGAAGCTTCAAAATATTTTAAAAACAATTTTCTTTGATAATATCATTAATAAGTAATAATGGGAACATTGAAAACACTTAAATTTATTAAAATCAATTATAATTGAAAATGATCTTCAAGGAACATTATAAGACACTTTTTAAGACTTTTATTAAAACATGGTTTTGTTAATAAAATAGGTTTCCGATCGAAGATAAAGATATTGTTATATTTTCATAGAAAATTATAAATTATATTAAGCATGAAAGAATGTAAAATTGTACTAATACATTCATATTTCATGAATAAATAGTGGGTATGGAAACCCATGATTGTTCTTCAGATATAGATCATTTAATTTTATCAATGATAGTAAAAACATAAGAAATCTTGAACTGTAATGAGATTGATTCAATAAATCATTTTTAAAATGGTAACAAGGGATCATTGTATCCATGTAAGAAATTTAAATTAAATAAATAAATAAATATCATTAAAATAATTGTATTCATTATATAATATTTAAAATCAATGTATATACACCTTAAAAAATAATTTATGTGCATAACCAAACAACAGTCTCAAATAAGGAAAATTGCGGCAAAACTATTTTACCGATTTGGTATCTTTTTAAACATAAAAAATATGAAATAAATAGAATATAATAAATATTTAAATAAAAATAAATTTAATTATAATAATCACATAATACATTTTTGGTCAGTATGCATGCCATAAAAAAGTAATGTGTGGTGAATAAAGCTTCTATCTCATGAAAATAAAAAGTGAGATTAAATTTCCTTACCTTGTGTCATCACTAAAATTGTACTCATTCAAAAACGATATAGTAAATATAAATTTATTATATATATTTTATAGAACCATATTATTATATTTAATACCATATATTGTTTTACTATGACCTTTTATTACCCACTAAAAAACAATCCAATGTTAAGGTTTAACATCATGTAAAATTTGATTTCTTATTTTCATGTGTCTTAATTTGTTATATAATTGTTACTTATACTTATTTAATGATTACATAATGTAAAAAATTATATAAATTTAGTTTATATTCAGTATATTATTATTATATATATAATATATAATTATGAAATGGAAATCATTGTTCATGGTGATTTTATGCTATACGTAGGGATGAATGCAGTTTCTATTTTTTATTCATATTAAAAGAAAGAAAAAAATTGCATATATGTACATAAATATATTGATTAATAATAGTAAAATTAAATCTATATATATATATATAATTTCACTAAACCTGTCCTGAATTCATTCCATCTAGTGTTTTGACATATCACATTGTTTTTAGGGGGCAGTAGTCCACACATCCCCAGACAAAATTATTGTATTTACACCAAATAGGAAATAAAAAATATATGTTTTGTAAAAGGATTAAACAATGATAAAAAATAAATGTAATATAAGAATTATATAAATTTATTTTCCATCATAATTTATACCATGATAAGAAGTAAATAAAAAATGAACAACCATCAATTTTAGATGTGGTAGTTCATCGTACACATACACAGTATGTTAGATACCTAGTAGATAGAGATGTGTTTAATTGTAGGTTGAATCCTTGGAATAAAAACATCATATTCTATTGAGATTACCATTTTTATACAATTATGGAATAAATAGTGTATGGGTGGTTAACGAAAATAAAATAAATGAACTTCAAATAAGAAGTTACCTCTTAATTAGGTTAATTATTTTAGTTTCTCCCTAAATGATTCCATGGATTATTTTATAACCAAAGTGAGGTATTAATGAGTAAGAAAGAGATACTTATATTTTTATGGATTATTAAGTCGTTGAACCTAAGTGTTTTTAGTGTTTTAATGAATATGGAGATTTGGTGGCCTTTCATATGGATAATAAAGGAAACACTTTGTATTTTTTTTAAAAGTTAGGTGTACCCATATTTTTACATAAAAAAAGAAAAATAAATCAATAAAACTCAATAATGAAAGATATAAAAACTACAAATAGCTAAAAATGGGTTATAGAAAACATTCTAGGTCATTATTATCTTAAATGTATTTTTTACTCCTTAGTTATGTGTAATTTTTCCTTAATAAATGTAAATAATGTTTTTAACTTTCACTAATGTTTTAGATAAAAACAATGTTGAACATATTATAAATCATAAACTATTATGATTAAAAATATGGAATCTATTATTGCATATTCCAATCTCATAAGTGTTGGAAATTAGTTTAAAATTAATCTCGGTGATGGGATGACCTAGTGGGTTTCTTTAAAGTATAAATAATCAAAAGGTTGATATGTTTTCATATCCAATTTCAGTGCGAAATTCATTAAAATGGGCTAAATTGAAATAATTATTGATATTATTATCTAATTATTCGTTTAAACAAAAATATATAATTTTTTTTGTAAATTATATATTTTAAAATATAGTATTGAATTAAACTCTAGTAAGTTTAAGTATTTATCAAAAAATTAAATCATACATAATAATAGCAAAAAAATATATCCTATCCAAAATTTTATGTTTCAATTCCTAATTTGGAGTTTAGTATTACATATTAAACCTATTAAATTACAATTTTTTTTTAAAATTCGGTTCTCCAGTAAATTATTGTAAAACTTCCTTTATAAAAATATATATGTTGTTACGCATAAAAGAGGGTTTGTTTATTTCTAATGTCTATAGAATTTTTTTGAAAAAAACAAAAAAAATATTTCATTGAATATTTTAAACTAATAACACTTAATATTTTTAATAAATTTAATTTATTATGGTAAAAAATATTTTTGACTAAAAAAATAACAATATATTCATTTATATTCAATCAGTTTTCGTATTCATTTCTAATTAATTTGTATCCTATAAATTAAAATTATATTGGTGTAAAACAAATATTTTCATAAATTTTGTAACACTATTTATTAACTCTAATTTAAGGGACATGTTAAATTTAAAATATAAAATAATAACTTTTTCATGATATACTATTATTCTCTAAAACTCGGTCATTCATGTTACGTATTCAATTGAGGAATGTCGTTGTTTCATGTAAATAATTCTAACCTCAATGTTTCGTATATAAAATTAGAAAATTTATTTTTCATTTGGTGCATGATTAACTTTGTCTTGCAAATAAAGAAATCCTAATATGGTGCTTTCATAAAAAATAAACTATTTTTATTGTCACATGAAATGAAAAAAATCAAAAATATTAAATTAATTTGAAGAAAAATATATCACAAAATCACAGGGTGTTACATTATACCATCCTTAAAATGAATTTCACCCTTGATTTTTTTGTTTTATCATTGGTTTAATACTTGAAAGTTTCATTCATAGAAACCCTAATCATAAAAATAAATACTAAAACATACCTTAAAATGGGGATGTTCGAACCATAATATTAACCCAACATAGCTCATCATGTGACTCTAACAAAGGATAACATAGGTGGGAAGGGAAATATAGACATGGAAGAAAAATCTTAGCATGATGTTCTAATGGATATTTATAGATAACAAGGTTAGGATAATGTTAACAAGAAATAATAAATAAATCATTGATGACATGAGGGACCTTATGATTAATTAAGAATGGTGGTATTAAGACAACATTTTTTGTTTCAACATATTTTTCTAGAAGTTTATTTATTTTCATGAAAATATATAATTTCATGATTTTATGACAACATCACCCTTTTTCATTGTTCCACTTCACCTATTTCTCTTAAATGAAGGTGAACTTTTATTTCTTTATGTTCAAATAGGTCTATGATATTTCATCCCCTTAATTATCTATTTCATCAACATAATGTAATATGAACAATATACACAATATGAAAGAAATATCATATGAATATATGATACTTTAATCCTACTAAAATTATCTGATGTTTTGCATAAGCATTCCATAACTGGTTAATCATATATCCCTTCTAAAAGAAAAAAAATTAACTCTGTAGAAAGAATGTCATGAAATAAGATTAACCTTGGTCCCCCCATATAATAAAAAGTACCACTTGGTTGTCAAATTTCAAACAATTGAATACTATGATCGTATATTCCCTTGAATCATGGTAACAACCTTAATTACCATAAATCCTTTCTGAAAACATGCATACTTTCTTATTACAAAGACTACTGAATACAATCCTCAAATCCAAGAAGTTGAAAACATCATCCTTGGTGACATAGAACATTTTTTCTATAATCACTTACAGTGTAATTTGTACCATTGAATTTACATATTCATATCTAACATATTATTAACCGAATATAATTATGTCATTTTCAGTTACTAATTAAGGGTTCACTTTCCTTAATCAAACAATCAACTTTCCATGTAATCTCTTTTATATATCTTCATCACTATTCAACATGTCCTTTTCAATCCTTAATGAAATTTTATACAAAAAATACATATACATTTCATGATTCATATAACATAATACATGAATTCCAAAACATAAATACTTTATTAATCCAACCTTATTCTGAACCCATTATGCATGCTTCATCAACTAATTACATAATACCTCATTCCTAGAATATGATATAGGAATCATGTATTACGGTTCATCAACCAAAATATAATCATTATTTTCAAGATTAATATAAAAAATATTGGAAACACATTTCATACCTTTCAAATGTCTTTTGTGGTCTCTTCATCTTCAAATGTATAACCAATACACTTACCACATTCCTGAATCTCTTTAAAATATTTCCAAATGGGATATATATTCACTTAATTCCCATTATTTCAAAATTGGAAACATTAAATGTTTACTATGTTCCTTCTAGTTCTATATATTGAAAAAAAATTAAAGCATCGCTTGAGAAAAATTCACCATATTGGTATACCATAAAATGCTGAAAAATTACTTATATGGTGCCTAAATCGGGACACATACTTCATTAATCTATGATACCTTAGGATTATACATGGTTATTCATATTAATATTCTATTTAATTCACACATTATTTTACATGAAGAATTTTTAAATTCCCAGAGCATATCCCCTGGGATTTTAAAACCAAGTGTGCAGAAAGGCAAATTTTCATGTACGATATTACCCCAAGTCCAGCCCAGAACATAATGTCATAGTATTTACCTTTAGGTAAGTCCATTACAAAGCCACGTCGAATTATAATATATAGATAAGTATGTATTTAATGAAAACCAGTCACTCTATAATTGACCTAAATTCCAAGACATTTTCCCAAACATTAACTCATACTTATACTTATCCTTAGAGATATCCCTAGACATATCATTAGAAATATACCTAGGGGTCTAACTATTGTTTTCCCATAGTAATTTCTAATGGATTACTAAATGTTTCATTTGATACTGTATATTACAACACATTCTTAATGTACATGGATATTACATCATTTTTTATGAATGATTAGTACATTAAAAAATAAATTAATAAGTACCATAATAGTTTAGTGTCTTTGGAAAATTCTGTAAAAATATTCTATCCCAGTGAAAGATATTCAACATCTCATGTATATATAAACACCTTTATTACTTCTACCTAAAACTGTTCTTTACAGCCTGGGAAATGGAAACTGATGAAAGGGGTGAGATTAGATACATAGTTAGGGTAAATAATGAAATGTGTAAGCATAACATGATCAAAAATGTATGAAAATTGAGAATAACATTTTATGATTATAAACTGTATATTAGAGATTATAATATGTATTAGATGTTCATAAGATAAATATCATAATAGAATTAATATTTTAATTAATGAAAACAAAACATGTGAATAATACGTGGAATTTTTTGCATTCACATTGGTATATACGATTGAAAAAATGTATTAGTATAAATAGTATCACTCATTAAGTTATGAATATGAAATCATTCCACTTTATGAACTTGTGAACATGCAACCAGGTCTCTACATAACATTGTGAACATGTAATTAGGTTCACACACAACATTTTGAACATGTAATCCGTTTCATGCATAAACATATGTAAAATAAACCAGGTCTATGCATAATATTGCGAAAACATAATAATGTTCACTTATAACATTGTGAACATGTAATAAAGTTCAAAAATTACATTTTAAACATGAAATAAAGTTCACACATAACATATATACTCGTGTTTTCTCTATCATTAGCAAATATATTGGATGGATATATATGTACCACCCACCTCATAATAACATCATACATATATGTTCCTCAAAACAAAACATTCATCATATCATGACCCATAAAAAGGTATAAGTTTTATAAAATTCAAATAATGACCCATGAAATAAAATTTGTAAAGTGAACATTTCATAACATCACAACATATGGAAAATATATAGGTTTCATAACCATTTCATCGAATAATAGCCCATGAAAAGAAGTCGTCTTTAATTTCCTATAACCTATGGAAGATAAATATGTGTCATAAGACTTATTCCTTCAAAACATTAACCCTTAAAAAATAATATTAATGGAAAAATTGATTAGTTTTCTAGAAAATATTGAGTAACATAAAAAAAATCCATCTTATATTTTATGGATAATAATTTGGAAAGTTATTTTGAAAACATTTTCTGAAGAAAATATATTTTCTTCATTAAAAAAATCAATTTAAAACATAACTTTTTAAAATCATTTTCCTTTGAGAATAATTTGAAAACACTGAACGATGTCATCAAAATATTTTAAAAAAAATCCTTTTAAACTTAAAAAATAATCTTGAAAACATTTCGACATGCATTCTCCATTAATACTGATAAAAGAAGCTTCAATTCATTTTAAAAAAAACATTTTTATTGAAAAAATATTTGAAAAATTATAAAGGGAGACATGAAAACAAAAATACATTTTTATATCCTATTTCTATAGAAATAATATTAATGGATAATTTCTATACATTTTTGAAAATTTTTATTTTGAAAATAAGTTTTTCTTAACAATGAACTTTTACGACAAAAGTGAAAAATACAATCATATTTTCCTGAAAACATTTTCCTAATTATCATATGTACAAAAAAGTGGAAGATTGTAATAATACATGGATATATCATGAATAAATAGTGTATAATGAAACACATCAGTTTTCTTAATATATTTATCACAATAATTCATTAGAGAATTCATAAAAATAATCAATCTTGACAAGCGATGAAATTGTTTTGATAAATACATAACACATGGAAAAATGGGATAATACTATCCATGTAATATTGTTAAATTAAATGAAGCTTAATATATAATTAAAAAATTATATTGATGATATAACATGTAAAATGTATTTATATAGACCTCAAAAAGTAATTAAATTTCTTAACCAAAAATGAGTCTCAACGATGGAAAATTGTGACGAAATGATTTTACCAATTTGGTAACTTTTGAAACATAAACACCATGAAATAAAGATAATATAATAGATATGTAAACACCAGTAAATTTATCTTTAGTAATCATATAATAAATACATGTAAATTATACACACAAAAAAACGAATGGATGTTAAATAAAGCACGTATCTCACAAAAATAAAAAGTGACATGAAATCTCTTTACCGTGTGTCTTGACTCTCTTCGTAATCATTAAAAAAACATATATAATAAATATAAATTTATTATAAAAATAATTAATAACAATATAATTATTATTATACCATATATCGTTTTATTATAACTATATATTACCCTCTTGTTAGAAATCTTGTGTTAAGGTTTCACATTGGGTAAAATATACTTTGTTCTATGAATTTTTCTTAATTAGTTATATATTAAGTCTTTATACTTATATCATGATTACAAAAATATAAACCACGATATAAATGTAATTAATGGAACGTCTATTTATAATATTACAATCAATATAATAAATAATTATGAAATGGAATACACCATTCATGGAGATGGTATGTTGTACATATGCATAAACCTTCTTTCCGTTTTTGTTGTCATATTGAATGAAAGATAGAAAATGAAATATATGTATATATGTATATAATATAATAAAATTTTAATTAAAACTTTATATATCATATAAGTAAAAAACCAATACTTAATACATTCTTTGAAGTGCGTGATCTAATCGCATCGCATTGAGGGGGTGGTAGACCACAATTATTCAAACGAAATTATCCTAATTACAGCAACTGTAAAATAAAAATATATTTGTTTTTAAAGGATTATATTAGATTAAATAAATAATAAATATAATATATAAAATATTAAAATATTTTCTTCACCATAAGGTCCACCATGAGAGGTGGTAATGGAAAAATGAACAATCATCATTCAGTTAGGCATTAGTTCACCATACACGTAAACAATATGTTCATTACCCATTAGATATTGGTGTGTATAAGTGTATGTAGAACCATTATCATAAAAGAAATCATAGTTTAATAAGGATACAGGTGAAATTTTATAAAAATGTAGGATAGAAAATGGGGTTTTATATAAAGAAAATAATATTAAGGTGATTGAGAGAAGGTGATACTTCTTAATCGGGCAAGTACTTTTGGTTTGTTCCTAAAGGATTATTGGAATTTATTTGAGGAAAAATATGTCAAGGAAGAATTTAGGAGTTTTTTATGTGTATTGGGTCAATATTTTCTCAACCTAATTGGTATTAGATGTGTGAATAAGTGGGAGAGATGGAGGCCTTTATAGGGAAGGGAAAGGACACAATTGCCATTTTTTAAAACAAGTCAGTTGTAACCGATTTTTTACCTAACAAAAGTCATAAAAACCTAACTAAATCTATACTTTTCGGTTAATGGAAGAATAAATTTTATATAATGGTTTATGGAAAAGTTTCTAGGTTGTTATGTGTCTTAAAAATAAGGTTTTTCCCTTAGATACGCTTAATTTTACCCTAATCGATGTAATTAATTTTATTCAAATTCACTAAAAATTTTTGTCAAAAACTATTTTGAATATTTTAGAAATTATAAATTAATATTATTTCCATTAAAAATACATTTTTTAAAATTCAGAATTCATAATTCTAAATATTAATTTAAAAGTCATCCCACTAATAGGATGACACAACTAGTTTTTCAATTAAAGATGATCTATTATTTGAAATGTTTTTATATCCAATTTCAATAATAAATTGGTTACAATGAAATAAATTGAATTCATTGATACAATTATTATCTAATTAAACTTTTAAACCAATTTAAAATATTAGTTTTCCTTATAAATTAAATAAATGAATAAAAGGTTTCGAATTAAAATCCAATGTTTTTATTATAAACAAAAATATAAAACCATACCAAAAAATACCAAAAAAATTATACTAAAAAAATTAATATGTTTTCAATAAAAAGTTGATGGTCATTTCGAAATGTTAAATTTATAATAGTGACAATAGTTAGATTTAAAATTGGATCTCTATTAAAAGGCAGTAAGACTACCTTTGTAACAGATAATATTTTATAAACATAAAATTGGATTTGTTCTTATCTTATGAATTTAATATATATTGGATGAATATAAAAAATATTTTACTGAATATATAAAATTAATATCCCCAAATAACTATAATTAATTTAATTTATTAGGGTAAAACATATTTCATACTATAAAAAGAGTTATATTATCATTTATATTCGATATATTTTCATATTAATTTATAATTAATTAGAAAACTATTAATTGATATTATATTTTTTTAAATAATATATTTTTATAAATTATTTAGTACTATTAATAACTATAAATTTAATAGAAATGATAAATCTTATTACATTAAATAATATGTTTTTCATGACACACAATTATTCTGTAAAACCCAGTATTGCATGTCACACAAACCCTCAAGGAATGTCATTGTTGCATGTAACAAATGATTACCTCGTTGTTATCTATAGAGAGGCCAGAATTAGTGTTATTTTTAGTGAATGATTAACTTTGTTTTTTTATAAAATAATATAATCAAGGATATTTAATATAAAATTTACTATTATAAGTGTATCCTGAAATAAGAATTATCAAAAAGATTATATTAATTGAAAAATTATTAATTCACAAAATCTCAAGTTGTTTTAAGTATGATATGTGTGATCTAAATATCATGATTATGTTAATTTAGTATTATTCCTTAATATTATAATTTATCATTTGTTTTTAGAGGTTTTATGTCTTATAATTTATATTATCACTCGGATTAGGACGTTAATTTTCATAATTCCCAAACTCATTTAACATGGAACACAAGAGTGTGAGTGGTGTATTAGTTAGCATCCTATTCTATACCATTTTAATAACTATATAATTTTTCATATTTTTAAATTCATTTAATATATGACCAAACATTCAACATTTAAGGAACCATATAGTTCCATTCATGAAATTCCATTGATTCTTCTTTCCACATTTATTGCATAATTTTTCTCAGAATTTTATTCCACTACATGATTTACCATGATATGAAATCTTCATTATATTATCCAAAATAGGGAAATTGTGGAACTATCAAATAATGAGTTTTACCTTCATCTCACATGTAATGACTTGTTTTTTTTTTCTACTAATGTATACTCTATCCAAGGGATTTTTCCGACTTGGTTTGAGTCCAACAATGAATTGATCATTTTTTCATCCATGGATTAATATTAAACCATATGTCTACCACTATAGTCTTGTAAATTTATCTTCATAGGTATAACTGGATTCACCCACCTTTTTCTTAAGCTCAAGTAATTCTTTCCCCTTATTTCCTTATATAATATTAAGGATGTATGTATTGAAAATTATCCAAATAAACTAATTGTATTTCATATATTCAATTTCTTCTAGTCCCCTAATGTTCTTAAAAATAATCCCCCACTAATATTATACAAAAGTTAAAGAGCTAAAATAACATTTCTATGCTCTGAACACTAAATAATAAATAATATATTTTTAGTTTTATTGGCCCATTAAATAGAAAGTATTGGATCATTGGAACCAATAAACGGTGTTTGATATTTCCTCATGAAGGACTCAATATAACATTATTATTTAGATCATTTGAAATTTCAACATGATTCATTGTTTGTGAATGTTTTTTTTTCAATATCAAATAGTTTTTCTCATTCAAACTTCTATTTGAATTTGTTACTTTGGTGAAAAATAATTACTTTTTCCATTGTAATAATCATTATCACAATTTCATTGGGATCATAGATTTCACTAAAACCAAAATGTATTGTATCAGAAATACTAATACAGGTGAAAATAGAGAAATCAGGATAAATAACTTATAGGATGTCTAATTCCCGACTCATTCATTTCAATATATGACATCGTAGTCTTATGATATGACATTAATTGTAATACTATATTTAAATCATTCATGATGGTTTGTAAGGAGTTTATGAGCTTACATAGCATATCCTTCGAGAGTTTCAAATTCATTGTTCAACGATGCTCGTTTTCATTCACTGGTTCCCAATAGATTAAACCTCAATTCTGTGTTTTGTGGGGTTTTATCATTATGTAAGATATCTTCATAGTTGCATCAAATTATATTATCCAAAAAGTGATATATATCGAATAAACTTCTTTCTCTATTCTTTAAACAAAATCCCAAGATATTTTCTTAACATTGAATCATCCTTAGACTTATCTTAAGAGACATAACAATATATATCCTCAGCAATTACCATAGGATTTCCCTATATTCTTCTCATTCTAGTTTCCTCAGGATAAATAAACATTTATTTTCATACCAACTATAGAAAACTCGGACATTGATACATAGATATTACATAGTTTTTTATTAATATTCATTATATTACATTCCACACACTATTGATGATTGTAATAGTTTTGATTATTTGGAAATGTGGAAAATATTAGACTAACATTGTGAAAAATATTCAATGATTCTCAAAATTAACATCCTATTTTTTAATCTTACACAAAACCATTATTCATAACCTCAGGAAAGGAAAAAAATGAAAGGATGATCTTAGAATCTTAGTAATGTTAATGAACGGATGTATGTAAGTATGTCATGGACATAAGGGGTTGAGAAAAAGATAATAACAATTGAAGATCATACACAATATATAACAAGTCATATACCTGATTCACAGAATAAACATGGGAATTCCATAAGACATGCATAATAATGGAATCAAATAGACTAATTAATGTGAGCATAACATAGGTATAATACATGGAATATTGGAAAACACGTAAGTATATAAAATACTTTCTATAGAAGTAAAGAATCACTACAGATGATATCTTATTCCAATGCTTTCACTCTCGAAACCATCATACTATGTATAGTTTCCACCCATCATTTAGGTTATAATTCTCTCACATGGTGATATCTAGGCTGCCATATCATATATGTTGTAATGTGATTAACAAAATCTATCTAGTCTTTCACCTCATATAACCTATAGCTGGATTACCCATGTTCTATCTATGATGCCCCACAATATAATATGTAACAGGATAAACCAACACAATCTAGACCACCAAATAGTATAAGTTATAACATGAATAGTTGACACTATTTTGTATTCTTCATAGTATAAACTCTAATAGGATTACTCCCCACTATCTTCCCCCCCCCCCATTATATAACAATTTTACACGTACCAAAAAATTAATAATATATAAATATAATTTTTATCACTAAAAAAACATATATAATCATTCATTATTTTTTCATAACATTGAGAGAAATTTGAAAAGAAATTTGTATCAAGTCAATATATTTGAGACATTGTAAAAACATGTAGTAGAAATTGGATTCATAACAATCTCATTGCAACATGATTGACCACTGGAATCGAAAAATGTTCAATAAACATTCTTCCATCAAAACATAAACCACTCGGTGAAAAAATATAAATTGTATCCATAGTTTATAACCCCAATAAGCAATAGGTAACAAAAAAGTATGTGATCATAGATGAAAAAATGACTTCTAATGGATTGTTTAAAAAATTTCATGGTAAAAATATATATTTTCCTCTTTGAAAATTATTCTTATAAAATAAATAAATTTTTAATAAATTTTTTTTAGAAAAAATAGTGAAAACATATAAATACATATTTGAAAATCAATTGAAGAAAATTTTAAAGAATAAAAAAAATTAAAATAAATATCAATGAAAATGGTATAAAAATATCCTTTAAAATCATTTTTTGAAAACATTTTTATAAATAATTTGTTTGAAATAAATTATATTTCCAATGAATAGATAAATAATTACAAATTTTCATTAAAACATTTTATTATATATATTAAATACCAATTAGTGGAAAAATTGTACCACTACAGTATGATATAATTAATGACCATAGAATAAGATATTTCATGGGTATTATTCAGATATAGATCATAATACTTCATCATTAGAAGCATAATCATAAATAATCCCAACAAATGATGATATTGTAGAAATAAACTCTTACCACTTGGTTAACATTAAATCCCAATCCCCATGAAAGAAAAAAATCACATGAAGCCTTAAATATTATGAAGTTAAAGATATTCATGGTATAAAATTTCATTGGAGTAATATATAAAAACCATAAAAGAGTGTAGTTGCATAACATAACATTTTTCTCAAAGAAATAAAAATGTGACATAATTCCACTTCCAATTTGGTAATGTTTTAACCCTAATCCAAATGAAAGTCAGATCCTAAAATTTACATGTAAATAAAAATTATTCTGATTATAAAATTTATAAAATACATCCATGGTAATTATACCCACCACATTCATGAAATATATGGTGGATAAGGAATGTGTCTCAAATAAAGTAACAATGAGATAGAAATCATTTACAATAAGTCACAGATTTCATCATACACATTAAAAAATCGCGTATAATAAACATAAGAATATTTTACATCTTAAAAAAGAACATTATTCATATATATAATAATATATATGATTTTATAATGACTATATATTACCCGTTTCTTAATAATTCAATGTTAATGTTACATTTTGGGTAATAACTACTTTATTTATCATATAATTTTTGACTTGTTAATATTGATCCAATTATTTTTTCATGATTTAATCATTTGCAGAATCTAAAACATGATATGAATATAATATATATTCAGAATATATTTATTTATATTATTTTATAATGAAGGACCCTAGAACACCCTGAATGCTGGATGGGTGAATCAAGGTGTCAACTTTTTTTTATATGGTGTAACATCCGGTTACCATGTTGGTAGAAAACTATTTATCACATCGGAAGGATATGTAATGAAAACCAACAATAACATGGAAAGATAATAAATATAAATTTTACTACGATCACCCCTAATGGATATTCAAAGGACCATACATGAAAAGTGATTCATTTATACCCAAATCCACTAATATTCTCTTGTTGTGGAATATAGAATATGAGACACAATCACTTTATTCAAGGTACACTGATATTAAAATATTTTAGGGATAATAAATTGCATCGAATAGAACCCTTCTACTGACTCCCCCAAGATCATCGCATGGGGTGAAGTCTCACTCAGTTAATCGACAAGATGATTGCTTCATTATATGGAAATTTCAGTCTTTCTCCCCAAATAACAAGATAATCGTCTAATACAAAAGACCTGAATTGATGCATTTCGAAACTACCATTCACAAAAACCTTCTATCCAATACTATTGTTTCCAAATCTCATTCACAAATCTCACTACCTCCATGAAGAAAACTGCCTTCATAGAGCTTACAATGACCTCGCAGAATTCCAAGACATCAAGAATCACTCATTACTCAGAATCATTAGCATCATTCAAGAAATAAAAATTATCTCATGATGCTCCACCTCTTTTTGAATCACAGATTCATGGAGATCACAGCCTTCATTAAACCAGAGATATTTTGGATTTTATCTGATTAATTTTGTGTGGAATGACATGTAGGTATCATCGTATATATATATGTTCATCCCTTCATGATGCTCCACTAGCTCCAAATATTTTTCAGATTGTTCGAAAACAACTTCTCTAAACTCCACCATTCACCATATTCTGGTGGTATTTTCCCTAATCAGAGAGATCAGTATCAATCCAGCATGCATTTATGATGCTCCACTTCACGTAGTCACGAAGAATATCGTAAAACCATCATGAACTCTCAAAACTCACCTTTGAGAAACCTATTATTCACAGAACCCATACCATTATAATATTTATGATGATTTGATTCTAGAAATAAACAATCACATGTATATCCTATTCCTCTAAATTTTGAGATAAAAAATTTGGAAAAACTAGGATAAACTCCAACATCAACACAATTTTCAGATTATACTACATGTTCAGTTGTCCTAAAAACTCATTGATTATCCCAATTTGGATTGACAATAAACACAAACTATAATCCCTTACTAGTAAATAACATCACTGTTTACATAAATCTCTCCCTTCGTATTTGTAGTAAATCTATAGATAAATTCAAAAAGTCACCAACCTCGATCAAAACCTGACACACATGAAACAACTAATCCGACACTCTAAGTCTATGTTAGTAATTATCAATGTATTAAACTAGTGGGGATCATAATTGGGATCCCATGTTTTGGAATTATAATATATGATCATGATAATATCTGAATCTTTAAACATAATAACAAATTTTTTTCTTCATTCTCATCCATCCCTTTATAAAATTGAATTTATCCATTTTCCACCTTTGAAAATTAACCCAAAGAATATAATTTTTGTACTTATAAAACTCAAAACAAATTCCCCCCAGATATTCTTTACCACATATACTTGCATCACTAACACAAAAAATTAAAATAGATACCACAACATGTGAAAGGGGACTACTTGTAACATCTGCATACACTAGGAGGTGGATGAACACTAAGGTTCATTCATAGTTTCTTGAACACATTTGCTTCAAATGGCATTGTCCTAATGTAATCCACTAGGTCATTTATTCCAGCATGAACCATTTTAGTCATGGGTTGTTCAAATATTTCCATGATTAAGTGGTATCTAATTTCAATATGTTTTGTATGAGATTTTGTGCTAAGATTCTTCACAAATCTATTTCACTCTAGTTATAAATGTGAATCACCATTGGCTATTTCAACTCTTCAAAAATATTATCTAGTTATTTCATCATCCACAATAGGTCTGTTTATGACTTTGTTGTAGATATATACACTACATAAGATGTACTGAGAGAAGATTATTCTTGTTTCTTACTCAACCAACCCACAAATTTTTTTCATAAATAATTCTTCACCACTAGTGGACTTTCTATCCACCACCTATATATCCATTTCAGCATCATCAAATATTGATAGTTCATTATCAAATCATAGAAAAAAGTCTTTTCCATAATTGTGAGTACCATTAATGTACCTCATGATTCTTTTAATTTCCACCATCTGTTCTTCCTTCAGATTAATTTGGAGTACAACCACTAATAATGTAGAAAATACAATATTTTTTTATGTCTATGTAATGTATAAAAATATTCTGATGATTCTTATATACATTTTGGGATCCATAGATATCACATACTCAAGTATTCCATGTTTATTCCAAGAAAAAACGAATTCAACAATGTTGTGGAGTCTTTCATGTTGAATTTTATCAAGAGATATCTTGCATAATAAGCCTGATAAATGAAGGTTTAATCATTATTATAAGTCTTCTAAAACCCCATGAATTATGTGATCTCACCAATAAAAAACATTTCAAATTCAGATTTCATGTGATTGGAATGTTATTTAACTGATTTCTTCATTTTTCTACCAGATATAAAATCATATATGTATTCCATCACTATTAATTTATCTTCCACTTAATCTGTTACATATAGATTATGGTCAATACCACCACTTTTAAATTTGAGCTTCTTCGGATAATATTCAAGATGAGAATACCATGCATGGTGTTCCATCTTTAGTCCATATAGATACTTTTTAATCTAAAACCTTTACTTAATAATTTAAAAACAAAAATACCAAAGTATTTTCAATGTTTACTGCCTCTGCAAGGAATCCATTTAATAATACTGTTTTGAAATCTATCTAATAAACTTTGTATCCTCATTGGATTTCCATAGAATTTTTTTTATCAACTCCACTCTTTCTATGGGATAAAATGTTACTTCAACATCAATTCATTCAATATGTGCATATCATTTGCACAGAAAGTGTTCCTTCTTTTTGATCACATTTCCATGTGCATAAAATTTGTTCTTAAATATTCTTTTTTTTCAAATCACACTGAAATTTCTAGATCCTGTAATTTGACCTTAGGAATTTTTCTTTTCAATTTGATCTAATTTTTCATCCATGGATTCCACCCATGATTCAACCTTTGTGGATTCTTCAGACAATATTGGTTCCACAATTGATAGGAATCCAAAATTTTAATCATTCATCATACTCCTTCTCTATGTTTATCTGGTCTATTCCCCAATGATATTTTCCTGATTAGATTCTGCTCTTCGGTTTCTCTTATAATGTTATGATGATGTTTTTTCAAACATAATTTTTCCTTATAATTCTTCTTTTGAATCATCATCTTTTTATGAGCAATAATGTTTTCACATATTTCTCTACTTATTCATTTAAATCTATTTCATGTACACTAACTTATTCATCTTCTATCATATATTCTTATGATATCCTCAAAGAATTTGTGGTCTTATATTTAATGAGCTTTACATCACTCCATTATACAATTCCTCCACAATTTTTGTTGAAACATTTGTATTCCTTGATCTTCACTAAATATACAAATAATATTCTTTCATCTATAACATTACCATTCTTTCCTTTATTTACTTTGCTATTTTGGATTAAAAATTTACTTTTGAAAATATCAAAAAAATTTAAAAGAGGGATTCAATCAATGGAACAAATAATATTGTGTCTTTATTTCTCCAATATAAATAACTATCAAATTTTGAGTATACATTGATTTTTGAACATCCTATTTCCAGTAATACTGAGAGGTACAAGTCTCAATTAGAATAGTTCTAGACATATTATCCATCTGTCAGCTTCTATGCTCAAAAACTACATTATCTTGTAGGGTTCACACAATAGACATGTCATTATTTCATCTACTATTCTCCATGTAATTTTAAAATTTTATGGATGTGTATTCCCATCCATTGTTAGATATTAGAACATTGATTGTTTGGAATTTATCATTCTCATATATTCATTTATAACTTTTCTTGCAATCAAGAACCTGTTTTTCCGATGTATAATCATTACATAACAAATTATACTATAATAAGAACAAAAAATTGAATAAACTACCTCTCTCTTTATGTTATATCCACATTAATCATACCACATACATCTGTGGGGATGAGATCAATAATATTTCATTCCTTTGTCTATTTTTTCTAATATGAAATGCATACCAACATTCCTTATATGACAAAATCACATGTATTTTCCCATTCATACATACAATTGAGTATATACCTTAAAATCATCTTCTAATATATCATTTTAATGTATTTTTTCATTAATTTTACCTAGTATATGCTTCCAAAACTTTTTTTATGCTTCAAATAAAATGTATCAAATGTTTTCTTTATTATCCACATGGTATACATTTTCGTTTGTTATGAATCCTTTCATGATATAATTCCATGTTGTTCTATTAATAGATTCAAATTCTGATTGAATGTTACTATCAGTTATGAGTCACATATTTTACTCTCACATAGTTGATTGTGTTGAAAACCATCCACGTAAAGAACATCAATTTTCCTCAGATATTTTTTTCCAATTCTATACATCCACATCTTATTAACTTCATAGAACCATCCTTAAAAACCCATAATATTGTTTACATCCATTTATTAACATTATTCAATAATTATACATTTCCATCCTCTTCGGATGAGCACCCACTATCAATAATTTGGGTGTGACTATTTTTCATAGCATAGAGAGCAATTTTCTTAATGTTGGATTTATCGATTATCTTATTTTACTTCCATGAAATAAATGATCGATTTGAAGATAATGATGGTATTCCAAATATATTTTCTAGGTAAATAGGTTCATTATAATAAAATTTTACTTCCATAGGAGAATACCTTTTTCAGGATCAACTATGTCTGGTTGGGGGGTATTGAATTTTGGTTGGGTTTTGTAGGTAATACTCCTCCCATTCCTCTACATGAAATCAATAGATTTATGACCATAGTTATAGTACAAAAAACAATATCCATAAAATATATTTGTTCTATAAGATGTATGATATTAATTCATTAACCTTTGTTGACTTCCGAGATCTTTCACGTTCAAATATCTCATTTCATAATCATAGTAAGACATGGTATTGCCCAGATAGCCACATAATTGACACTTCATAAGTGGAAATGTCTTCTCACTTCTATTCCTCATCAAGTACTATTAGATAGTAAATTGTTTGACTATAGATAATTTTTTGATATTCTTGGATTGGTTTTACTTATCCTTTTAGCTTGAATTAATGGTTTGTTTTTTAGGACTTCAGGTGACTTCGTGATGTGTCAAACCTCCAATTTCCCTTTATTTTCTATAATTTCAATTATACACATTGATGTTTCATCGTCATAACCAATTCAAATGTTTCCCATGAATGTGGACCTTTGATCATTCAAAACCTTCTATAATCCCTCATATCCAAACTTATCTATCTCAAAAATATCATCAACTATGACTATGAAAAAAATTATATTATTCATTATTTATATTGATTTTGAATTATTTTCAAGTCTACTCCTTAGTGTAACAACTTATTCTTTAAAAGTATTAACTATCATGGAGATCTCATCTAGTTAAGATGTATGGTCACTGATGACCATTTCCTTTTCATAAATATTGAGATTCAATTATACTATATCTTATGAGCATTCAAAAGATGTTGAATATTGGTTTACTACTTCTTGCAATTGATCAATTACAACATCAAGATAATCAAAAATATTCTGATGACTCTTCTAGTACCTTTTCCCTCTTTTTTATTTCTATTTAATTGAATTTATAGCTTATCAAGATCATCATCAAATAAAATATTGATATTAGCATATAAAAAACTGATTATCTCTATCTTTATCATTTGATGGTTCTAAATTTTCATCTATAGACATCATTGAAACTAATCTTCCGGAAATTAACACTGGTTATTCACCCTCCAGATAATTATCATCTCCATTTTCATCATCATAGATGAAACTATTTAACTAAAATTGCAATCCTAATTTTAATTACCCCTTTGAGAGAAACCGTTAATATGGATTCTCAATTTTTCCACCTTCATTTTACTCATCATAAAACATATTTCAGCACTGAAATAATATGTTCCCAACCTTAACACATTGCAAAAAGGCTAGTGGAATATTTCCATCCAATATACCTATTCTATTTTGAATTTATTTTAAAAAAGAAAAATAATTTCATCTTTCTCATTATCTTCATCCACTATATCGTTAGAAACCTGATTTCTATCATGTATTTGAATTTCATTTCCTTATTTACATGATTTGTGTCATCATTTGGTTTGACTATCATTTCATAATCTTTCATACTTCTCATTATGTCATGCATATAAATTTTATATAGATCACTTTCTTCATGGTCTAACTATTTTTGATTATAAAGAGGTCGAATCCTTCTAAAAAAATTCAAAATATAAATGTATTTTATTTATTCACAAATAAATCATATTTCTCCAATAACTTCTATAAGTGAGTTAAAAATGATATCTTAATTTTCATCATAATTCATTTTCATATCATGAAACATATTTTAAAAAACATGTAGTTCTTACTCTTACATTTATTTGTCAAAATTATTGATATTTTGTCAGGATTTTCTCATATAGTTTTTCTTAAAGTGAAACTATTTGATTTTTTTTATTTGATAAGTTAAATCTTCATTAAGGGAATTATATTATTTAGAATCTGAATCAATATTTCTCTTGTCTATTTCGGTCATAAAGAGTACTATTACATCAGTAACCTATATTCCCTATGTAGTGGAAAAGAGAACATCTATTTCAATATATATAATAGGATATCTCTCCATGTTTATTGAAATATTGAAGTTTCTTCCACCAAATAGGGGGAATCCTCTTATATTTATTTAATTCTTCTTAAATTAATAGGGTTGATTTGACTCTTGAAAAATTTAGGCTCCGATACCACTTGAAGGACCCTGATACATGATGAGAGGGATGGGGTGAATTAGGGTGTCAAATTTTCTTCTTAATTGGATGATTTTATTCCCATATTAGTATAAACTTTTAAAACCTGTGTAATGGGAATACATAGAAAACAAAAAAATCACATGACATAGAAAACACAACAATATTACATGGATCGCCATTAAGGGCTAGTATAGAAAGCATATGACGACAGTTTTCTGGTCATAGCTAAATCTACTAATATTCACTTGTCAGGGAATAGATATTCTCAGACACAGATAATATGTTCTAGTCACACCGCCTTTACATGATTTTAGGGATTACACATTTTGTCCCTCAGAACACTTTCATTGACTCCCCCTACCTAACTAATTCATGTGATCTCTCAATCATTTCATCGATATGAATATCTCTTCATCATATTGTTATTTAATTATTTTTTCCATGATATAATGAGAATCTAGTCACACTGAACACTTGATTTAATGAATTTTGAAATGAATGTACACTGATTCTAGATGTCCAAAACTACCATTCGTGGATCTCTTTCCTGAATCTCACTACCTACATGAAGAAAAATACCATCGTAGAGCTAATATAGTCCTCATATATTTCTCATTCATTATGAATTTACCATTAGTAAAAATTATTTGAATCATTCAACACATATCAAGTATTTTTGTTATTTCAGTGATCACATAGAAACCCAGAATCAAAGAGCTCCCATCCTATAAGAAATCACAATGATTTTGTATTTTCGATGATTATTTTCGTGGGGAATAATGTTGGGAATGCCTCATATATATAGGCTTATCCCTTCATAATTCTCCACTTTCTATAGAATAATTTGCAGATTTTTTAAAAAATATATTCTCAAACACACCCATTTCACGATGATCCTATGATATTTTTCATAGTCGTTGAGATCACTATCAATGCATCATGCATTCACTAGGCTCCACTTGTCGTAGTCATGGAGAACAGCGTCAACCCATTATGTACTTGTGAACATAACCTTTGTAAAACCTACTCTTCACGAATTCCAGGGAATCCTAATATTTTTAAGAGGTGATTCTTAAAAATAACCTTTCAATATTGTATCCTCTTCCACTGAATTTTGTGCCCAAAATATTGTATAACACAGTGAAATGACTCTCCTTTCAGCAATGTTTTAATCTTATATAATAAGATTACATGTCTTAAAAACTACCTTATCAGCCTAGTGTGGATTCAAAATTAAAAAAAAACATCAATCCATTAATGAACAGACTTCATTCTAACACATAAAAGATATAAATAGGAAATAAAATAAATTGTTCCTGGAGACGATACTATATTTGTACGCATAATCACTGTTTCTATTTCCATTAACATTGAATGAAAGAAAATTAAATGATATATATATATATATATTATCATTAAATTAGAATTATTACCTCATATATATCACATATTTTTATTAATACCATTTTTAAAACATTCCATCTAATGGTTGGACAAATGAAATCAGTTCCCATTGCGATAGTTTATCATACATAGCAAATGTGTTATTATATTCTTGAAAAATGGAATACATGGAGGTAAAATATATATAAAAATTCTTAAAGAAAATATAAATCATCAATAACAAATATATTATATATAATTCTTAACTCCATCATTATTCTCAGTCGTAAGAGATGGTAATGAAGAAATAAACAACATCAATCCACGAGGTGGTATTATTCCATAAAAAATTGATGATTTTATAAAACCTTTATTGGATTTATGGGATATTTGAGGTTTTACCATTAATATACCAACATATTAATATATTGAATATACTTGTAAATTATATAATCTTGTTATAGAAATAATTGAATGCGTAAGAAGAGTATCCAAAACAAAAATGTTTGTTCATGAAAGTAACCTATTATTCAAGTATCTCCTTCTGTATTTCACTAAAGAAATTCATTAGTTGGATTTCATCCCAACATAAGGATTATAGGATAATATTATAGAATTTTGGAAGTGAATTTGTCAGTTTTTGATTGAGCCAAATGACTTTAGAGGTGTGAAAACATTAGGGGTGTTAATTACCTATGATAATGGAGGGGGAGTCCCATTCTTGTAAATATCCAAAAGTATTCACTTTTTTTTAGGTATCCCTTACTAAATGCAAGTCCATTATTGAAAATTAATGGTCTTAATGGATGACATTATTGATATATACCTCAGACAAAAAAAATAAATACATTTTTTATCGGTTTATCCATTACTCATTATGTTTAATCTATTTTATCTTTATAGGTTTTTACTCAGTTAACTCGTGTATTTTGGTTTATTGAGGTTATTTACCCTTTAATACTATAAATAAAAATATCTTTATTAGATAATTTATCTGAAATTATTATAAATATTATTCTTCAATCAATAAAAAATATGAGTATGTAAAATTAATTTTATTACAAAGCAATGTAATGTAGAAAACCCTATTTTAACATTAATCACATTGATTTATTTTAATAGTTTTCACTGGTAATTATGGTTAAAATTTATTTAACTTTATTAGAAAATATAATTTATTCATATTCTATAAATGGATTCAATATTTCTAAATTCTATAACGACCCAATGTTTTATCAATTTAAATTGATTTCATACAATGATGTTATATAATCACATAAAATCACAACACAATGAACTACTAAGTACTATATGACCATTAAAAAAACACTGTCATGCCTTTGATTCGAATTTCAAAAATTTGAAATACATGGTTGTGATCTGTAAGATGTTTGGAGTCTGATAAGACAAAATTAATATTTTACTGAATAGTAACATACCCTTATGAATATTAACCATCCCTTATTAGTAATAATATTACCTTTATGAATATTTAATCATCGAAAATTATATTATCCTCACTTATGAATTATTGAATAAAATTTAGGCATCTAATAATAGATAATCTGACGAGAGTAAGAGTATTGGTATTTTTGTATGTCATTAATGATAATTAATTATTCAATTTAAAAGAAAATATATTTTCATAAAATATTTTCCTAAATATTAAATTTTATGTAATATCATTTTAAGATAATTTTATAAGACCTTATGTAACTTTTTAAGGAATTATAAAATCAGTTGTAGTTTTAAAATCTTCAATTTTCATGAAAATTAGGATTTTAATTTAAAATTAAATTAGTCTTATTTAGAAAATTATTTTTGAAAAATTGGAATCATTTTTCGATTCTAAATGTAGAAAAGTGGTTAGGGTTAATTTTTTGTATTTTTCTAAAATAGTTGAATTTTTTATTAATAGTAAAATATGATACTTTATTATAAATACTAAAACATGAATTTATGCATCATGCATGATTCATGTATGAGGTAAATGGACATTGGTTCGAAATAAGATAAACATATTCCTATTTTTTGTAATAAGAATCATTACTATTTCTTGTGTTGTGGAAAAATAATAAACTAATGATTAAAATATTAAGAAAACCCTCCACTCCACCCCTATAAAAACCACCCACACTTCCCTCTTCACTTACTCCTCTCAAGACTTCTTCCTTCAATAAATTCTTCCAAAATAACTCCCCAATATCATCCCTCATGTTTAGGATCCCTTGGTCTCCTCAATAGGCCAAATACTCTCCCCCAAAGAGGATCTCAATGGAGATAAAATAAAGAGTTAAATTCCTCATTCCAATTCTTTTATTTTCATTCAAGTTCCTCTATTTTATTTTTTATTTCCATGCCTATATTTACCCAAATTGTATGATAAATTGAGTAACATACATGTACTGGAATGTTATTACGCTAATGGTATAATCAATTATCATCTCTAATTTCCCCTTATTTTATAATAAGGGGATTAAAACACCATCTGATATGTGTTAATTTATCACATTCATGAACGTCAGTTTATCATTTTCTATTAACATATTCTATTATATTCATGAAATAATTTTTTTTTGTGGTTGAACCACAGTATAAAATATTTGTTTTATCTTATTTTTTTAAATAATTTCTTATTTATGATATAAAATAATAATACAAAACAAGTTAATTTTGAGAAAAATAGCCAAATTAATCCAAGTGTTTACAGTAATGTTTTTTATAATAATTCACCTTCAATAGAAATAACCAAATGAATTTTAAAAAATGTAATATTATTTATTATCACTATTTTTTTATAACATCAATTCTAGACAACCAATCTCATCATACATATGTGTCTGAACATGAATATAAGTGAACCCATCATTAAAACCCAAGAAAATAAATGGACCCAAACAATGAATTTTAAACTCATACCAATAGAAAAGGTTATTAATGAACTAAAAAAGTTGATAATAAATCATTTAAATGTGAAATTGGTTCTGAATTTATTAATTAATTAACCTAATTTGATAATTCATGTCACTAATAACAAGTGTAGAACACCATCATTTTTAAGATAAGAGATCCTCTCTCGGATTTATTCTAGAATCTCCTCTATGGTATGCCCTATTATGTATAATTACTACTTATGGGGTATTATTTTTCACCTCTTTAATACTGCCACCATGATTCATAAATTATGAAAAATACTTTCCCTCTCATTAATACCTACTAAGTACACCTGATACCATATTGATATTTCGTAAGGGATTCTACCCAGACCGACTTTATTCCTTCTGGTTGCTCAATATTTATTTTTACACAAATCAAGTTGTATTTTCTCATTTTGTGTATAACTTATACAAAATATGTATATGCTCAAAATACAAGAGTCAAGATATATCCATCATTCTCTTCCTGGGATATACATTCTTTTATGGCATTCCCTCCTCGATACTTCCCAACAATCCAACTCATTTTAAGGGAACTTCCAAAAATTTTACCAAATTTTAAGCGCACTCTACCATTTCTATTAAGACACCATTTTTTTATATAATAATTATTTTTGTTATGAAATATTTCTTATATCCCATATGATTTAATATAAAATATTATTCCCTTATAAATTTTAAATTCTATTTAGTATTTTCCTTAAAACCGCACTAAAAAGTTTTAATAATATGAATTTCCTAAATACTCTTCTTACATGTTGTCACTTATATTTGACATCACTAACCATGATATATGTCTATTTTAACTTATTAATTTCCATGATTGTTTTTATTCTTTTATATCATAGACACTTTTATAATATGAATATTCTCCATGCTTTATGACATTAATTTGATAGCCATTTCTTTCTATGGGTTCCCATGTTTTTATATATGATCAATTATGTATGATTATTTATGTGGAAAGAATATTAATGGACATGTTAATATGGGGGAACCCAGATAGAACTCCAATGCATTGGGTAAAGTTTATTGTCATGAGAATGTATGTGCAACAGTCTTGGTGATTAGCGTTGACTCGTGCTACCATGTGCAATAGTTATGGTGGTTAACCTTGACTTGTGATCCTCTATATTAAATGATCCTTGACTCATTATAAAGTCATAATTTATGTATTCACCACATTTCTATGAAATCATGTATATATGATCCCATGTTTATATGTTATGATTTTATATTCCACTTTATTTTATAATGTTTAGATCTCTAACCCTGGTTTTAAAAGCCTTATTCTAATGTTGAATCCCTTACTCATCTTTTAGCTCATCCCATTGTTCTTGTAATCCACAAGGAAACCTATGAATGTTTAAGGGAACAAAATAAGTTATAATATCTTTTTGAAAATTAACTAATGAATTTTTTTAGACCTGTGATCATTGTTTTGTGTACATAGTCTTCAAATATATTAGAATTCATGATCCATGACTTGTACTCTGATGGTCATTTATTCTTAAAATCAGGTAATGTTTTGTGTAAATGGTTACGTTCTCTATAGTCGGTATCAATATATGGTTTATTTATTTTTGAGGATTCAGAATAGATAACATTAATAAGAACCTTATAGATGAGACTAAGTTTAAGAAAACACCCTTAAATTATGGAAAGTGTATATTAAGTGTATTATCAATCATGTACATATCTTTTTGGATAAAACTTGGTAGTGGTGGATCTGGCATTGATTTAACTATGTCTAAAACCCAAAAACAGCACTTTGATTTAGACTCGAATGGTAACTGGTGGATAAAAACTAGCATTGATTCACTCTTTATTTGAAACTCCCTGGAGATATTCATTGTTAAATTCATAAACATCGTACTAACCATTATCAAGGGGATGGAAAAAATAAACCATAAGAATGTAAGATAAGAAATAGATCAAGGATAAACTAGATTTTTACATAGAGAATCACATGTTAGGATATACCTCCCCTTTACAATTTTATCCTCTTATGTTCAAAGTTTTTATTTTATGCTCATAATCTAAGTGTTCATGAGTCTAATTGTATGTTCTTTTCCATAGTTAATGGTGAGAAATAGAATAAAACGTTCCAACAATCAATGTGATAGGGAATGTGATTATTTATCTAATTAAACATCAGATATAATGGGAACGAGTGCCCAAAACATCATGATAATACTAGCTCAGCAAGCTCAAGTTATGAAAAATAACAAGAATCATATAGAACACCTTCCTCTTCCAATGAAAGAACATGTTTCCTTTGAATAATTAATGTGTAAAAGGATTCCCATGTTTAGTGTATAATTTTATCCCCTCGTAGAAGAAAACTAGATTAACTGAATTGAAAAGATAATATATGTCCTCTAGTGCTTTGAAGAAGAGAAATTCATACTGGCAGCCTATCATTTTGAATGGAAACTCATTAGTGGTGGACACTAATCAAGAATATGAAGCCCCGTGAGGAAATGGATTCTGTGGGATGAGAGGAACTCAAAAGAATGTATTTCAATTAATTTATTCCCCCAAGACCTTCTTCTCAATATTGAAAGAGAGTTCCTCATACTCAAGAAGAAGGAGGATGTGTCAATCCGGGAGTATGAAGAAAAACATAAAAGGCCTTCATGGTTTTCCTCTGTTTTTTTCATGAACATTGAAAGCAATGTCGATAGCTTCTTTTTTGGAAAAATTCCGAGTCTACGAAAAGAATTTTAAATTCGAGACATTGATAGTTATGAGGAGATTGTGAATTGTTTCTTTATGGTTGAAATGGATATTTGAGACTCTCAATGGTATCATGGGCCCGATGAAAAAAGTGGAAAATATAATATAATATCGATGGTCCTTCAAATAAATTCCATGGTGTAATGAAGCCCGACCATCCCACTTGTATAAATTGTGGTAAAAAGAATCTTGGGAATAGCCTAAAGGAAACCATGAATTTCTTCAAATGTATTATGTTGGGTCATCTGGCTACAAAAAGCCAATAGGATATGATGAATCCTGATAAATTTGAAGAATAATGAAATTTTAAGATCAAAACATAGCCTATAGGGCAGTTTTACACCCTCAATGATCATAGTAATTATTCTAACAATTTCCCAAATATGAATGTTGTCAGAGGAAATCAACAACAACCTCCAAAGGAATGTGGAAGGGGTTACGCTATCACTACTGCTGTGGTGGAGTCAGATAATGATGTGTTGATAGGTACACTAGTTATTCATTCAATAAAAAAGAATGTAATATTTTATTCTCATTCTACACATTCCTTCATATCTTTCATGTTTTGTAGAAATATTCAAACAACACCTCACAATTTGGAGGATGATTTTCTAGTGGGCACAGTGAATAGTGAAATTATTTCCACCATGGTGTATAACTCCTCTTATTCAATGTTTGTGGACTAAACCTCCCAGAAAATCTCATAATACTTCATTTAGTGGATTTCGTCGCTACATTTGGCTTGGATTGACTATCTTTATACAAAGACAACATCAACTATCGGGAAAGGTAGAACACTCTTCACATATTAAAGAATACTCAAATTGTTTACATGTTTTTGGAGGAAGATAAATCTCCTTTAGAATCATAGTCTCCATTGCGGATATTAATTTTTTATGATCATTCATTTCTAGATCAAATGATTGAGAAAAAGGAGATAATAATTCGTAATGACATGCCCATCATGAGGGATTACATTGATGTATTTAAGAAATAGTTTAGTAGTCTTCCTCCTGACCAAGAGGTTGAGTTTGAAATTGAAATTATTCCCAAATATCATTTTATTTCTGTGACACCTTATAGAATCTTCACTATAGAGCTAGAAGAGTTGATGAAGCGGTTACAGAAGAATCTAGAGAAGGGTTTTATATGCCTGAGTGCTTCACCATGGGGTGTGCCAGTCCTCTATGTAAAGATGAAGGATGGATTAATTAACCTCTTCATTGATTAATGTGATCTCAATAAAATCATGATAATGAACAAGTATCCTCTGCCACAGGTAAATGACTTGTTCGATCAGCTTCATTGGGCCAGTTATTTCTCTAAGATTGACCTTCATTCGGTATATCACCAATTAAAGGTTAAAAAGGAAAATGTTCTCATGAATACCTTTGGAACAAGGTATGAAAACTCTGATTCCATAATCTGACTGAAAATAAACTTTTTATTGAATGATCAGAGAACAACAATCACAACTGAAGCAACAAAATCATGGTGGCCTAGAATGGTGAAGGTAGAGGGCGTCTTTGATAATAACCGGGTTGCATCTCTTTGTAATAGAACACATCTGCTTGTAGATAATGATGTCCTCATAAGATCTACCTTTATAGGCCACCTTATCTGCTGCAAAATTTCCTTCACGCCAAATATGCTTGACAGAACATCCTTGATAGATAAAGGTCCTACAAAGTCTCACCAGATATCATATATCCCACGAAGGTTCGGCCCTACCTTGGAGGAATAAGATGTACGCATCTGAGTCTGATTTGATACTGTTCACCTAATGTTGAGGAAATTTCACCATGAGAGACCCGTGTGCAAGTACCTAACCTCCACACACAAGGATGTGCCCGACCCATAGAAGGCACTAAATCCAAAGAAAACTGAGTTGTTTTCATTCCTAACTAGTCCACTTCCCCTCATCTCACCATCAATGAAGGAACCATCGACATTGAGATTTAATCTGTTGTAAAGTGGTTATAACGACCAATAAATTACATATATTGTTATTACATCATAATTAATGCATACTTGTTACAACATATAACAAATTCATGAAATGGCATTATAGGTATAGTGTCTTTAGAAACTGGGAAACATAAACAACTGGTTCATAAATCATCTACACTATCTCTCATTTATTTCATCATATATATAGTCCCTTTTGGAATATCCTACTTAATACCTTTCTTCCTGACCTGGGGAAAAGAAAACATACAAAAGGGTGAGCTCAAATGCTCAGTATGGGCAAACAAATGATATATCAATCATATCATATTCATAATAACATAACATTTGAAAATATTAACCTGAAAAAGAGATTATAATATCATGACATGGGATAAATTATAGTAGTGAAATGTAATCCAAATAATCATATCATAAATAATGAAACTTTGTGTCATAAACACCTAATCATAGAAAATCATTTCATATTAGTAAAGACTAATTTCCAAGACTATAATAGCGGAAAAGTCTATTTCTGAACCAAGTTCAATCCTCATTCCAGTCCTATATAACTAAACCGGATTAACTTTATATTTCAGCCATGTCTATCTCATGAGATATAAATCTTTACCCAATGCATTGGAGGGAGATATAAGTCCCACCCATCTTATAATTAAACCATTATTATGTGTTCCAAAAAAGCATAAATCATACATTATAACATTACCCATGTAATAAAAATGGGATTCATAAACATCATGAAATCATAAAACAATTCATATAAGATAAAGGGATTCATAAAAATAATTTCATCACAACATTATCAAATAAATTTAATAATAGGGATATAATCAAAACCCTATATTATCTTTGATGGAAAATATTTTTGATAAAACACTTGAACTCCATTCATGTGGAAAATAACCTTTCTACTTCAAAAACATTTTTCCTTTCATAATCCGGTTATAACAATTTAAACTAAAAAAATTAATTAAAAATAAACTTAAAAACATGTAAGGGAAGCTTCATGGAAATAATTTTCTATGGAATCATAAAAATCCATTCATGACTAATATGTTAAAAAAACATTCTTCTCGTACTTTGGCCGGAGAAGTCAAAAAGTATCTCGTACTAACAATGACAAAAGATTTATTTCATATACTTTACTAAAAAATCACCAATATGTAAAATTGGATTTAAAAAATTCTAGGATAATAGAAATAATATTACATATTGAGGAAACATGGATGTGTATGATAAATATTCCATAGTAAATACCGAAGTATAAACAATCTCAGATAAAATTTGAGATTTTGAGATTTTCCCTTACCTTCGGTCTGATATGCTTCGTACGTATCCAAACCTCCTATATAATGATTTAAATAATGTCATTAACTTATGAAAGAATCATATTAATTGTTATGATATCATACATGGTCATATTATTATCTTCTTATTAGTAATATTTCATTTTTACTTGTTATTCGGGTGTTCATTGCTTTATGTTCTTATGCATGTTTTGTCGAATAAATTATTATTCCTCTTTTTAGGTAATAAATACCTTATTTAAATAATTTATTAGTGTAATATATATCATAATTATTCATGTAATTCATTTATATCATCATTATTCAATGAAGATCATATAGAACGAGTCACATCACATCATGGAGATGGTAGGTTGTACGTACGCACGAGCAATGATATCATTCCCATAACTATTGAATAGTATTGGAGTGTAAGATGGAATGTCTCAGAATTAGAATCATGTTATAATAGTAATATATAGGTATTCTTTACACCATTATACCTATCCAAATAAGGTTTTGGTGGAAAACAGATTACACCACGTCGTGGAGACGGTATTTCGTACGTACGCACGCGCAGTGATTTCATTTTTTGTAGGATCGATAGAATGTGAAATAGTGTTGTTTCATATTTATAACAACATATCAGTATATGATTTATACTTATGTCATTAATTTTTGATAAAACAAATAAATAAGAATAAGTATAAGGAGAAATAAATTGGAAAGAATTGGTAAAAGATATTACCTCTTCTTTGACGTGCCTCTTCATAACCACCTCTTAGGGCACTAAAGTTATTCTTTGAAGATAACCATGACCTCTAGTATGTTTCTAGGTAAGTGTAGAGGAGAAATTAACAGGGTTTTACTGGGCATGAAGTCTCAATATGGTGTGACGAGGAGAGGGAGGAGGTGCCCTTTTATATGGGAGGAGAGGGGTACCTTCCGAATTATAAGAAATAATAATTTATAATAAATTCCAAAACCACATAAAACCCTCCAAAAATTACTCAATTAGAAGATTATTTGACATAGGGTCGTAATATCATCAACCAATAAAATTTATAAATTTTGTGAATTTATTTTAAACCTTATCAAATTGGTTTATCTTTATTTAATCTATTTAATTTTATTCGTGGTAATAATATTCAAAATTTTAAATTGATATAAAGAATTACTTATGTGCTGTTAATTATACATAATTAAATAAATAATGAAATTTTAGACCATATAAATTTAAATTAATAATTTTTAATTATTTTTGTGATTTGTAAACAATTTTATAATTTTCTATTTTTATAAAATAACAATAGTGTCAATTTTGACACTATTTATTTATTTGAATTTAAATAAAATTCAAATAGAAGATATATTCAAAATAAAAGCTTAATAAGATTCATAAAATGTCATATTTATCTTGAAAATTATTTTATCACATTATATAGTTCATATAATATATATTTTAATATTTTTAAAACTATTTATTCGATATGTCAATCAATAAAATAATTTCAATATCACTATTGTGTCACCTTTAATGATAACTAATTTATCCCTAAAAATTAAAAATAAATTCACATGATGTAGATAATTTTATTTTATTTCATTAGACCATTCATTTTCTTAGTTTCATGAGGTTTATCACTAAATTAAAATTGTTATACTTATAAGATTTAAGAGAGTGACATGTTGTCACTTTCTTTGGTTATAATAATAATTAAATTATTTTCATTGTCCAAAAGTCAATAAAATGACTTTATTTCGACCCTTAGGTGATATGGGTCTACTATTAGTCATCCAATAGAATTTTTTAAGTTGTTAGGGTAATTTTATAATCTACTTTTTACCCTTAATTAACAGATTTACCTTTAACTGGAGTAAATAAAAATTATCGTAGTTAGTATTCATAATATCAAAAAAATACAAGTAACATATTAACATAATTTGGAACCACTTAATTAAAATATGAAATCCATTTTTCAAAATTCAAAACACATAGGTTGCAGTAATTAATTTAAAATTAATCTCGTTGTTAAAAAAATAGGTTTTAAAATATAAATCATTTCCAAAGATGAAATGTTTTTACCTATGAATTCAATGTAAAATTAATGGTAATGAAATAATTTATATTAAATGGTAAAAATATATTCTTGTTATACTATAAAACCATTAAATATAATAATTTAACCATATAAATTATTGTGATGAAAAAAATTTGATTTTAATTAAAATATAGCGTGTTTTTACTATTCATTAAAATATGAATGTTATCAGAATATTATAAATAATTTATCCAAAGTAAATTTTTATATCCTGATTAAAAAAGAGTTCTATTTTTTCAAATTGATCTTATAAAAATGTGAAAACTATATTTAAAGTGGGTGCGCCATCAAAAGGTGGCAAAATTGCATTTTTTTTAAATACTTATATTACCCGAAATATTTATTTTGTTCATATACCACGTTTCAGAAAATGTGTAAGATGAATAATAATGTTCAAAATGTAGTTAATACTATTCATAATGGCTATTCCATAATAATATTATAACAATATATCATTTTTTAGTGAAACTCAGTATTGCGTACTACACACGCTATCGAGGAAGGTCATGATTGCGTGTAACAAAAGCCAAGCCAGTGTTGTTTGTAGTGAAATTTATGTTTGGTGTGGTGTATAACATAATAAATAATAAATATATATATATATTTCTCATAAAATCAAATGATGTTACATTCTACCCCCTTAAAAATAATTTCGCCCTTGAAATTTGTCACTTCGTAATAGACAGATGAGGATACCTCTCCCTCATCATATCCACAAGTTCCCATTTAGCTTCTTCTAATTGGTGGTTCCTCCATAAAACGTTATCCAACGGAGTGGGCTTGTTTCGTAGGACTTTCTTGCTACGATCCATAATCTCTATTGGTTGTTCTTCATAAGAATGTTCTTGCTCCAGTGGTACAACTTCTGAGCTTAGTACATGCAAAGGATCAGGTATGTACTTTCTCAGGAGAGATACCTAGAACACATCATGAACTTGAGAGAGGTTCGGTGGAAGCACCAATCGGTAAGATACCTTCCCAACACAATCTAGTATTTCAAAGGGACCAATATACCTAGGGCTCAACTTTCCTTTCTTTCCAAATCTCATTACTCTCTTCCAGGGAGATATTCGTAAGAACACTTTATCACCCACTTCAAACTCTATGTCTTTTCATCGGTTATCGACATAAATATTTTGTCGACTGTGGGCTGCTCTTATGCGTTTTTGAATAGATCAGACCTTTTCTGCAATCTCATCAACAAGATCAGGTCCTAATAGCTTTCTTTCCCCAACTTCATCCCAACAAGTTGGAGTTCGGTATTTCATTCCAAAGATAGCTTCATAAGGAGCCATCTGAATATTGGAGTGAAAGATATTATTATAAGAAAATTTCACCAAAGGTAGGTTTTGATCCCAACCACCTTTTAAATTCATAGAGCAAGCTCTCAAAATTTATTCTAGAGTATGAATTGTCCTCTCAGACAGACCGTCTGTCTAAGGATTATAAGCAGTGCTGAAACTCAACTTTGTATCCAGAGTATGCTAAAGAATTCGCCAAAACATCGAGGTAAACCTCAGTTCCCAATCTGATATAATGGAAAGTGGTACTCCATGAAATCTTACAACTTCCTTCTCATATATCCTGGCTAGAAGATCAAGAGAGAAATATTCTCTAATAGTAATCAAGTGTGCCAACTTCGTAAGACGATCAAATATAACCCAGATAGCATTATTTCCTTTTGATGTTTTAAGAAGTCCAGTGACAATGTCCATAGAGATGTTTTCCCATTTCTATTCTGGTATTGGTAATTGTTTTAACATCCCCTTAGACTTTTGTCACTCATATTTAACATGATGACCTACTAAGCTTCAAGAAACATATTCAGCAACATCTCTTTTCATGCCATCCCACCAAAAGTACTCATTCAGACCCCTATACATCTTCGTGATTCCATGGTGAATAGAGAATGAAGAACTATGAGCTTCATCCAATATTTCATTATTTAATTATTGTATGGGAGGAACACAAACTCAATTCCTGAACCATTTTATTTCTTCACAATAAATGTGGAATTAAGAAACATATCTCACTTTCTTTTACAACTCTACAACTTCTTTCTATTCCTCTATAATCTTCACCTGTATAGATGGTTGAACATTCATTTGAGAAAGATAAGATTTTCCCCCTTCTATAATAATTCCAAGATCCATACTTTTTAAATCCATAAATATTGGATCTTTTTTAATCCTCCTCATGGATATGCAAGCATGGTCTTGTCGACTTAATGCATTTATCACCTTGATTGCTTTTCCAAGGTGGTAATGAATTGAGAAGCCGTAATCCTTAATCAGCTCCAACAATCTTCTTTGGCTCATATTCAGCTCCTTTTGTGTGAAAATATATTTTAAAATTTCATGATCCGTATAAATATCACACCTTTCACCGTAAAGATAAAGCCTCCAAATATTTAATGCAAATATTACCGTAGCAAACTCCAAATCATGAGTTGGGTAATTTTGCTCATGGATTTTCAACTGTCGTGAGGCAGAAGCTATCACCATATCATTTTTCAAGAGAACACACCCCATCCCCTTCTTGGATGAATCACTGTAGATCACAAACCTTTCTCCACTACAATGAAGGGTGAGCATAGGTGCACTAACTAACCTTATTTTTAGCCCTTTGATATTCCCTTCACATCCCTTCATCCAAACAAACTTAAATCCTTTTCGAGTCAACCTGGTGAGTGGGTTAGATAATCTTGAAAAATATTTCAAAAAACATCTATAGTACCCACCTAAACAAAGATATCTTCGGATCTCAGTTACTTTTGTTGGTCTTGACCATCTTTCGATAACCTCTATTTTTGCTGGATGCACATATATCCCATATTTTGAGATTATGTGACCAAATAATGAAACTTTTTGAAGCCAAAATTCACACTTTGTGAATTTGGCATAATGCTTTATCTTTCTCAATGTTTTCAATTCAATTATTCAGTGATCTTCTTGTTCTTCCTCTCTCATTGAATAGACAAGAATATCATCTATAAAGACTACAACAAACTAATCAAGATAGTCTCTAAAGACTATATTCATTAGATCCATGAAGATAGCAGGGAATTAGTTAGACCAAATGGCATCACTATAAATTCATAGTGTCCATACCTTGTATGGAAAGTCGTCTTTAGTATATCCTCCTTTTTGACCCTTAATTGATGATACCCTGAATGAAGTTCAATCTTGGAAAAGTATTGAGCTCCGTTTAGTTTGTCAAATAAGTCATCAATGTGTGGGAGAGGATATTTTTTCGTGATATTGATCTTGTTAAGTTCTTGATAATCAATGCAGAGTCTCATTGATCTATCTTTCTTCTTAACAAACAAAACAGGTTCTCCCTTATGTGATTCACTAGGGAGTATGAATACCTTATCAAGATTCTCTTGGAGTTGTTTCTTCAATTCCTGCAACTCAATTGGGGCTATTATATAATGTGTTTTTGAAATGTTCATAGCACTCAGTACGAGTTCTATTGAAAACCCAACTTTACAATCTAGTGGAAGACCTGTGAATTCCTATGTAAAGACATCATCAATCTCCCGTACAATGGGCATATTCTTAATCATGATTTTTTCTCCAACCATTTGAGATAAATAACCTTCATTTATTGCAATCAAGACCCATAAGATGGATTAATTTTCCACTAGAATGTTATATTCATCATTTCATTGATAGATGATCATAGATTGATCAGGAATATGAAATGTGACTTCCCTTCTTTGGCAGTCGATATGATCTCCATATAAGGAAAGCCAATCCATGCCAAGAATCAAATAAAATTCCACTATAGTAAGGATCACAATATTTTCATGAATCACTTTCCCACAAACGTCAATTAGAGAATAATTATAAACTTTTGATGCAACTGTTGTGCCATTACGAGTTGTCACAGCTAACTAAACATCTAATTGTTGATGTAGAATGATGATACCCTTAGAAAATTATTCAGAAACAAATGAGTGGGTGGATCCAAAATAAAATAAACCATTTTCTACTTTAGATTGGATGGTAAGTGTACCTTTCACCACTTAGTTATCGTACTCCACATCACTGATAGAAATTGCATGTGACATTCCTTTTTATTTGGCTTTAAGATTTTGTTGACATCGATCATCATCAACAACCCTTGGATTAGGGAATTTATTAGAATAATTCCACATTTCCTTTCACTTGTAACATTGAATTTTAGGAGGTCTATTTTGTGTAGCATTTTCTTTGTTCGCATCACTAGACATCTTTTTCCCACCATTGCCTCATTCAAATGTCTGATGACCTTCTTTTCCACATTTGAAACATTTACTTATCCCTTTAAGACAATTCCCTCCATGTTTCATTCCACACTTTGAGAATAAGGGAAAACTCATCTTCTTTTCAGTGTGGTCTTTAGATTTCCCTTTGAATTCCTTTTTCATCTTCTAATCAAACCCATATGACTGATGGCTTACTCCAATATCAATCTCAACCTTGAGAGCACGTTGAACAATTTCCTCATACCTATTGAAGTCCATTATGGCTCATGCCCTTCGGAGACTTGGTTTTAAGACACTAAAGAATTGATCAACATTACTCTTAGGTTGGATAATAATCCTAGAAGTGTACATTGCAAGTGTTGTAAAATTTTCTTCATAGATACCAACCGATTCAACATCCTTTTTCTTCAGTTCAAGAAACTCATTCTCCTTCTTTGTTCGTAGAATACGAGGGAAGTACTTATTGAAAAATAATTTATTGAACTCATCCCATTCCATGGACTTAATTTCGTCTCTTTTCTGTGTATTCTTGATAAGATTCCACCATTGATCAACTTCGCCACCAAAATGATATACTGATAAGATGACTATATATTGTTCAGAACATTGCAGGACTGAAAATATATTTTCAGTGGTACTAATCCATTGTTCAGCCACTAATGGATTAGAAGACCTGCTGAATGAAGGTGGACTCTGCCTCATGAAGGATTCAATAGAATTTTGCTCCTTACTTTTCTCGTTTGGAAGTCTGGCATGATTCATAGCTTGAAAAAGTTGTGTGAGAAAGGATACAAGATTTTTCATTCCAACTCCCTTAACATTTGGTTGCTCCGGGGGACAATCATTGCATTTCCCATCACATTCAGCATTAACACGGTTCTTTTGGGTTCCATCCATTGACTAAAAGCAAGATGTATAGTGTGAGAAAAATTAATCATACTAGGAAAACCACATAATCAAGAATAAATTTTCAAACTTTAGGTTTTATCATAGGTTATTCATGGCCATTTCTAAACCACTAATAATGTGTTCTATGCTTAGACATATCCTTAGGTATCTTACTAAGGATTTCACATTCTAGTTTCAAAAGGTTGACTATACCTTTCCTCTGATACCAAATATAACAACCCATACTTTACATACAATGTTATTACTTTTGAATTTAAGCATACTTATTACAACATATAACAAAATCATGAAAGGACCGTATATGTATAGTGTCGATATAAACTGAGAAACATAATCAACTGGTTCATAAATCTTCTACATTGTCTCCTATTTATTTCATCATATCTGGAGTCCCTTTGGGCATATCCTACTTAATACCCTTAATCCTGACCTGGGGGAAATTCAACATAAAAAAGGGTGATCTCAAATGCTTAGTAAGGGTAAAAAAAGGATATATCAATCATATCATATTCATAAGAACATAACATTTTGAAAATATCAACCAGCAAAAGAGATTATAATATCATGAAATGGGATACATCATAGTACAGAAATGTAATCCCAATAATCATATCATTAAACATGAAACTTTGTGTCATACACACATAATCAAAGAAAATAATTTCTTATTAGTCAACACTCATTACCAAGACTATCATAGCAGAAAAAGTCTATTTCTGAACTGATTTCACTCCTTGTTCGAGTCATGTATCACTGAACCGTATTAACATTCCATTCCAGCCATGTCTAACTCATGAGATATAAATCATTACCCAATGCATTGGAGGGAGATATAGGACCCACCCATCTTATAATTAAAACATTCTTATGTGTTCCACAAAATCATAAATCATACATCATATCATAACCCATGTAATAAAAATGTGATTCTTAAACATCGCGACATCATAAAACAATTCATATAAGATAAAGGACTTCATAAAAATAATTCCATCACATCATAATCAAATCAATGTAATAATAAGGATATAAATAGAACCCTATATTATGATATATGGAAAATAATTTTGATAAAACAATTAAACTCCATTCTTGAGGAAAATATCCTTTCTACATCAAAAACATTATTCCTTTCATAATCATGTCATAAAATTTTAAACTAAAAGAAGTTAATTAAAAAAAACATGAAAACTTTTAAAGTAAGATTAATATAAATATTTTTCTATGGAATCATAAAAATCCATTCATGCTGTGTACGTTAAAAAAGCATTCTTCTCGTACTTTGGACGGAAAACTCAAAAAGTATCTCATACTTGAAATGACAAAAGATTTCTTTCATATCTTTTACTAAAAATTCACCAATAGGTAAAATTTTATTTAAATAATTGTATGAGGATAGAAATAATATTACATATTTAGGAAACATAGATGTGGATGACAAATATGCCCCGATAAATACCGAAGTATAAACAATCTCGGATAAAAATTGAGATTTCAAGATTCTCCCTTACCTTAGGTCTGATATGATTCGTATGTATCCAAACCTCTTGTATAATTATTTAGATAATTTTATTGACTTATTACAGAATCATATGTAATGTTATGATATCATACATCGTCATATTCTTATCTTCTTATTAGTAATATTTCATTTTACTTGTTAATCGGGTGTTTATTACTTTATGATTTTATGCATGTCTCGTCGAATAAATTCTTATTCCTATTTTTAGATTATAGATACCTTATTTACAGAATGTTATTAGTGTAATATATATCATATTTATTCATTTAATTCATTTATATAATCATTATACAATGAATATCCTGTAGAACGAGTCGCATCACATCGTGGAGAGGGTAGGCCGTACGTACGCATGAGGAAAGATATTGTTCCCATAACTATTGAATTGTATTGGAGTGGAAGATGGAATGTATAAGAATTAGAAACTTGTTATATTAATCATATATAGTTATTATTTACACCATTATACCCATCCAAGTAAGGAGGTGGTGGAAAACAGATTACACCATGGCGCGGAGATGGTAATCCGTACATATGCACGCGTGGTGATTTCATTTTCCTTAGGATGTATAGAAGGTGAAATAGGATTGTTTCATATTTATAATAACATATAAGTATATTATTAATACTTATGTTATTAATTTTTCATGAATAAAATAAATAATAATAAGTATAAGAAGAAATAAATTGGAAAGAATTGGTACATGATATTACCTCTTCTTTGATGCGCCTCTTCCTAACCTCCTCTTAGGGCACTATATTTGGTCTTTGAAGAAGACCAGGACCAATAGAATGTTTCTAGGGAATTGTAGAAGAGAAATTGGCAGGGTTTTTCTGACCTTTAGGGCTCAATGTGGTGTGAGGAGCATAGGGAGGAGGTTCCCTTTTATAAGGGAGGAGAGGGGCACCTTCGAAATTATAAGAAATATTAATTTATAATAAATTCCAAACCCACATAAAAACCACCAAAAAATGACTCAATTCGAAAATGAGATGATATAAGGTAATAATAGAATCAAAAAATAGAATTTAGACACGTTTTGAATTTATTTTAAACCCTATCAAATTGATTTATCCATATTTTATCTTTTTTATTTTATTTGTGGTAATAATATTATACATTTTAAATTGATATAAATAATTACTTATGAGCTGTTAATTATCCTTAATTATCTACTTTATGAATTTTTAGACCATAAAAATTTAAATTTATAATTTTTATAATTTTTTTTATTTTTAAACAATTTTATAATATGTTATTTTTATAAAATAACAATAATGTCAATTTTGATACTATTCATTTATTTGAATTTAAATAAAATCTACATAGAGGATATATTCAAAATAAAAGCTTTAATAGATTCATAACATGTCAAATTTATCTATAAAATTAGTGGAGAACATTAAATAGTTCATATATATTTATTTTAATATTTTTAAATCCATTTATTTGATATTTCAGTCAATAAAATAATTTCAACGTCACTATTGTGTCACCTTTAATGATAATTATTTAATACCTAAAATTTATAAATAAATTCACGTGAAGTAGATAATTTTAGTATATTTATTGATACTATTCATGTTTTAAGTTTCATGATGTCTATCAATAAATTAAAATTATTATACTTATAATATTTAAGAGAGTGACATGTTGTCACATTCTTTGGTTTTAATAATAATTAAATTATTTTCATGGGCCAGAAGTCCATAAAATGAATATATTTCGACCCTTATGCGATATGGGTCGTATTTTAGTCATCCAATAGAATTTTGGCACGTGTTAGGGTAATTTTATAATCTTATTTTTACCCTTAATTACCCGATTTACCTTTAACTGCAGTTAATAAGAATTACCATAGTAACTATTCATAATATCAAAAAAATAAAAGTAACATAATAACATAATTTGGACCCACTAAATTAAAATATGGAATCCATTTTTCAAAATTCAAAACATAGAAGTTTCTGTAATTAATTTAAAATTAATCCCGTTGTTAAGAAAACGGGTTTTAAAAGTTAAAACATTGACAAAGATTGAAATGTTATTACCTATGAATTCAATGTAAAATTAATGGTAATGACATACATTATATTAAATTGTAAAAATATATTCTATTTATACTTTAAAAACATTAAATATTATAATTTAACCATATAAATTATTGTGTTGAAAAAAGATGTTTTTAAATATAGTGTGTTTTTACTATTTATTAAAATATGAAAGTTATCAGAATAATATGAAAAATTAATCCGAAGTAAATTTTTATATCCTAATTCAAAAAATAATTTTATTTTGTCAAATTTAACTTATAAACATGTTAAAAACTATATTTAAAGTGGGTTTTCCATCAAAAGGTGGCAAAACTGCATTTTTTTAAAAATACTAATTTTACCCGAATAATTTATTTTGTTCACATACCATTTTTTATAAAATGTCTAAGATGAATAGTAATGTACAAAATTTAGTTAATACTGTTCATAATGGCTAGTCCATAATAATATTATAACAATATATCATTGTTTAGTGGAACCCTGTATTGCGTACAACACACGCTATCGAGGAAAGTCGCGATTACGTGTAACGCAAGCCATGCTAGTGGTGTATGTAGTGAAATATTCGTTCGGTGTTGCGTATAACATAAGAAATAAAAAAAATATATTTCTCATAAAATCCAAGGGTGTTACACTGGTAACCACCAAACCCACTTTTCGGTGTTTGAACATGTGCTTGTATTGGAAGTCAATCTGTGGAGGACCCTTTTGAATGAGGGTGAATCCTAGCAACCATGAAGAAGCTTGCCCATCTCAGCCACCATTGCTCGGGTTATCATGTGCATTGCTATATTGGAAGCCTTTACACCTTCTCTGGATTTGTTCCTTTCCTCCCAGATATTCCGACATGAAATCGCCACAACAGTTTCACAAATTCTCCTTTCAATGTCCCACGAGCCGAAGTCTCGAAACCAGCTTATACAATGCTCTTAAAAGGTATCATCATTTCTCTCAATGGACAGAATAAATCCCATGTAATGAAACAAGGACTTTTTCAATTCACCGTGCACAAACAGATGTTTCGTTTACTCCGTTCAAGGGTTGGTGCAGCAATAGCAGCGGGACACCATGGTCACTCCTCTGCGCTGGATGTTCTCATCCATAATGAGGGCCCTGTGATGAATTCACCAGGCCAGATAATTTAATTTTGGGGGGATTCCTTTGCACTAGAGGTTCAAGGCTAGACTGTCAGTATCCCTCTGCCTATGGATGGAATTTCTGAAACCGCTGCTGGAGAATTTTTCAGAAGCCGATCCAGTGAAGCAGTAGCGGTCTAGCTCTTGCATGACGCGGATGTTTTTGAAAATTTCCTTTTGTTCAGAATTGAGAAATTAGTCCATCAGACCCTGATGAGTGATAGCCTCCTTGAAGGTGATAGACGGCACAGAAAATCTTGATAAATAGAAGATATTTCCAGCCCAATTGTGATTCTAGAGAATTATATCACCTCATCCAATCAACCAGCGGGATTGATCTTGTAGACCAGGCAGGTGAGAGAGCATTCAGTTGGAATGATTAGAGAGGATCCTCGGGTTCTTTGGCCATTCCTCCCATTTCTCCCCGTACCTATTCCTAATGAACGTTTCCCATAACGAGGTCCCCTAAATTATTTCCCATGCTAGGCATGCCTGCATAGTGTTCATGGAATCAACCACACTACGTAAGCCGACACCTCCTTCTTTAACTGGATTTTCCATCTAACTCCATGAAGCCTAGTGGAAACTACCCAACTGATTAGCATCTCATAAATAAAAAAGCCGTCATGATTCTTTTGATCATAACTATAGTGACCTTCGGTGGAGTGATGATTGAAAGCATGCGCATGGGGATTGACGTGAGCACATAGTTGATGAGGGTGACTCTACCTCATAATGATAGGAACTTATTCTTCCAATTACATATTATAGTAGTCATACAAGGTATAACGTCATCAAAGAGGACCTTTTTGATTCTCCCATATGAGATGGGATCTCCGAGGTTGGTCATTGGTAGGAGGCCCTGATGTATTCCCATGATATCCCGAATCATCTTGCATCGCCTCCTAGAGCATTTGTTGGGAATATAAACCTTTCTCTTCTGCGGATTGATGATTTGGACACATTCCATTTAATATACCTCTATGGTACTCATGAGATTTTAAAGGGACCGACACCCATCATTAGTTAAAATAAGAATATCATTAGTGAACATCAGGTGGGTGATTGAGTTTTCCCCAAATTTGGCGACAAAAGACTTGATCCTTCCATCTTCCAGGATTAAGTTCAATTTGTAGGAGAGGGCCTCTTGAGATATGATGAAAAGTTATGGTGACATGGGGTCTTCATGTGCACCCCTCTGACATTTTTAATGAATCCAAACTTAATTCCCATGAGCAATACTGAGAGCCACAGGGCATGAGAAACACTTGAATCATAGGTCACATAACCACTCTTGAAAGCCAAATTTCCCCATCACTCGTAGAATTAAATACCATTGTATTCTGTCAAAGGCCTTGTCCATCTCGACTAGAATATTCACATTAGACCCCACCGTCCATTTGTTAATTTCTTCAACTATCTCCTTCAAAATTCCGATCACCACTGGATGCTTTTTACTTTAACAAACCCATGATGCTCGGCAGAGATAAGCCTCGATATTATATTTGTCAATCTTCGGGAAAGGAGGCTAGATTAAATTTTCTAAGTGAAATTGCAAAGAAATATAGGTTTCTACTAAGAAATGCTATTCGGGTCCTTACACTTGAAGATGACTATGAGCCCATAGTGATTCTATTTAGATTCACTATTTCTCCAGTAATATTTATGGAAATAATGAATAGAGTATTTATTGATTACCTTAGTAAATTTGTAGTAGTCTTTATCGATGATATTATGATATACTCCTGAAGAAAAGAGGAACATGAGGATCGTTTGAGTACTGTGTTGAGGACATTGCGATGAGAGAAGTACTATGCAATGTATAGTAAATGTCAGTTCTGGGTGTAGAAAGTTTCATTCTTGGGGAATGTTATTACTATTAAAGGGATATTCGTGGACACTTCCAAGAAAAATTCAATTGAAGAGTGGCTAAGGCCAATATCTAAACGGTGATCTCCAACATTCTAGGTCTATCCCAGGTATTATTGATGATTTTTGAATAAAATTTCAGGATTTTAAAAATCAGTGACCATGTTGAAATGGAAGGGAGTAATTTTTTTCTAGACTTAGGAATGTGAATACTATTTTAAATAGATGAAAATAGGCTTATCACTGTTCAAGTAATCACACTCCCAACAAGTGGATAACAATTTATTGTGTACAATGATACTTGAATTAAGGTCTTAGGATCTTTTCCGATGAAAAATGTGTAATTTATCCCCTATACCACAAGGAAGTTGAAAATCGATGAGAAAAACTATCCTATGCATGATTTGTAGTTGGTGGTTGTGATCCTTTTGTTAAAAATCTGGTGGAATTATCTATATGGGAAGAAGAGTGAGATATATATTTTAACCTATGTTTCAAATATATATTCACTCAAAAATATTATAATATTAACCATCGAAGATTATTAGAGCTCATAAATTATTATTACAGCTCAATCCACAACCATCCTGGTAAGCCAAATAAGGTAGAAAATGCTCTAAATAAGAAAGTATCTTGAATCATTAACAATGATTATAATTTAAAATGATCCAATATTATTATATTTTTAGAGGATAGACATCAGAATCATTAAGGGAAGAACATCAAAAATCCTTTCTCAAATGATTTCTCAACCATCCCTCATTAGGAATATAATTGGATGCTCAAAGAAAAATATGGAAATTCAAATAATGGTAGATGCCAATAAAAATGGGAAATCCTTAGAGTTCATGATTGATAATGAATGATTTATAATATTTGGGTCACAAATATGTGTACTATCCAATACCAATTTAAATAAGGAGTTTCTGAATTTCGTACAAAGCTCAACCTTTTATATTCACCCTGGAAGTGGAAAGATGTATGAATATCTCCGAGAGAATTTTTGGAGGGACAATATGAAGATTGAAATTTTTGAGTATTCATCGATGTGCCTTGTAATTCAACAGGTGAATACATAATGATTTAATTATAAGGGGATGATGAAACCATTACCGATAATAACACCAATGTTGGATAATATCACCTTAGACTTTATCACTAGGATTCCAAGGACATCTATAGGTAACAATTCTATATGGATCATTATAGATCATATTACAAAAACAACTCAGTATATCTCAATTCGAGAGGACTTATCATTATCCAAATTTCATGGATATATACCAAAGAGGAAGTAAGGATACTTGGAGTACCACTATCTATTGTATATGATCGACATCCAAGATTCACCTCGATGTTCTGAAAAAGTCACTAACATGGTCTGATCAATGAACTGATCTTTAATACGGCCTGTCTTCCTCAAAATTATTTCCATTCCAAGTGAAATATTCAAAAACTAGATGATATGTTGAGATTATGACCTATGGAATTCAAAGGAGGATGGTACTAACATCTTCCACTGGTTGAATTCTCCCACAACAACAGTTTCCACTCGGTCATCCTAATTGCACCATACCAAACCATTTTTGGTAAAAGGTGAATAACACCAATGTGTTGGGATGAAGTCGGTGAGAATAAGCTAGTAGGACTGGAAGTGGTCAATGAAATGTTAGAAAAGGTGAAAACCATTCAGTACCACATCATTGAATCCCAAAGTCAATATAATAGTTAAGTAGTCAATCGTTGAAGAGACCTTGAGTTCAAAGTTGGTTATAATGTATTTCTATGCATATCTCCAAGGAATAAGGTCATGAGATTTGGGAAGAAAGGAATCCAAATCCTAGGGTACATCAAAATGTTTGAGATTCTTGATCATGTTGAAGATGTGGCCTATCAACTCATACTTCCACCTACCATGGCCAATGTATAGAATGCCTTCTATGTATCCCTCTTAGGGAATTACATCTAGACACTTGACATGTTCTCACTTTAGAGATGGTATAGTTGGAGAATGATATTTCTTATGAGGATCATCCAGTGAATATCTTGGATCACTGAAATAATTTTCTACATAAAAAGACTGCTCTCCTTCTTAAATTATTATGGAAGAACCTTATGTACTAAGAAGCCACATCGGATCTAGAGGAGGAAATGAAGGAAAAGTACCTACACCTGTTTATGTCTTAGAATGTAAAAGAGAATTTCAAGGGTGAAATTTCATAAGGGGGGAATAATATAATAACCCAATATTTTATCAATGGAAATTCCATCCTTATAATTATGTAATATAATCACATGGAATCAAAACACAATGAACTACTAGGTACTATTTGACCTTTGAAAATAATATTTTCACATCTATGATTTGGATTTCAAAAATCTGACATACAATGTTTCGATCAGAAAGAAGGTTATAGTCTGATAAGACAAAATTAATGTTTTGGTGAATAATAACATACCCTTATAAACAGTAACCCACCCTTATGAATAATAATATGACCCTTATGAATAGTAGATTTTTCAAAAGAATAGCAACCTCACCCATGAATGTATAAATAAAATTTTGGCATTTCTATATGTTATAATAGTACCACTGTAAAAGTATTGGAATTTTTATAAGACATTAATTATAATTAATTATTTAATTTATAAGAAAAAATATTTTCCTCAAATGTGTTCATAAATTTAAAAAAAAGTGTCTTCTAGTTTTAAGATAAAATTATATGACCTTATGTAACTTTTGAAATCATTATAAAATCAATTACTGTTTTAAAATATGTATTATTCATATAAATTGTGATTTTAATTAGAAATTAAATTTACAATATTTTGAAAATTATTTTTTAAAAATAGGGTTCATTTTTGGATTCTACTTGTCAAAAATTGGTAACATTGAATTTTTCAGATTTTTCTAAAATACATTAATTTTTATGAATAATAAATTATGATAATCCACTATAGATGATAAAAACTGAAATTAGGCATCATGATTGAGTTATGGATGATGTAAATGGAAACTGGTTCAAACTCACATGCACATTTTACTATTTTTTGTAACAGAAATCTTTACTATTTATTCTCTTAAGGAAAAATAATAATCTAATTATTAAAATATTATGAACCCCTCCCCCCCATCAACTATAAATACCACCCACACTAACCTCTTTTCTTCTCTCCTCTCAAGCTTTCTTGCATACCTAAATTCATACAAAATGTCTTCACAATCTCCACCCCCAATAAAAAATATTTTGGTCTCTTCAAAAGACTGAATCTTATCCCTTTAAGAATATCTCAAAGTAGATAAAATCAAGAGGTAAATTCCTCATTCCGTAACATTTATTTTCTTTCAAGTTATTTTCTTTTCCTTCTTCATTCCTCACCTCACAAAACACAAATGGTATGATAACTCTAGTAAAAAACATGTACTGTAGTGTTGTTATTCCTATGGAATAAACAATTATTATCTATCTTTTCCCATTATTTTATAATAAAGAAATTAAAATGTCGTTCGAGATGTGTTAATTTATGACATTCAAGGACGACGATTTATCAATTTCAATTACCATTATCTGTTTTGATCATGAAACCATTTTTGGGAAGAACTAGAATATTAAAAATTTATTCTATCTTATGTTTTCTTCTTGAATAATTTTATAATAATAATCTAAACAAATAATATAAAACAATTTAATTATTAGAAAAATTTCCAAATTAATTCAAGCGTTTATCATTAATTTTTAATATATTGATTCACCTTCACCCCAAATAACCAAGTAAATTTTATTACCATGCAATCTTATGTATTTTTATTACTATAATAAAACTTCAATTCTGTACCACCACACTCATCTTAAATGGGTGTTCTAACATGAATATAAGTGAACCAATCATTAAAAACCAAGAAAACAAACGAACCCGAACTATGAAATTAAACCTTATACCAACAGAAAAGGTAATGAATGAACTCAAAAAGGGTTTTATAAAACATTTACATATAAAATAGGTTATATAATTATAAGTTAATGAACCTTATTATATTATTCAAGTCATTAATATCATGTAAAAAACACCACCAGACTTAAGGGAATAGATGATCTCTTAATCATATTTATTCTAGAATCTCCTCTATGTTATGTCCTTTTAAGTATAATTCCTATTGATGGGGTAGAATTTCTCACCATCTATATTATTTCCTAATGTTTTATAAATGTTGAAAAATACATCTCTCTATCATTAAGACCTATTAAGTACACCTGATACCATACTAGTATTCTATAATGGATTCTACTTAAACTGCCTTCATTCCTTTAGGTTGCTCTAACTTTTTTTTACCCAAATGATGTTCTCTTTTCCATTTTTACGTAAAAATTATAAATATTTTTTATATTCCCCAAATTCATGTTTTTATATCCATACATCATTCTCTTTCAGTGATATACATTCTTTTAAGTGACTCCCTCCTCAATACTTCTCAATAAGCAAACTCGTTTTAATGGAACTTCTGAAATTTTACCCAATTTCAAATTAACTCTACCATATATTTTAAGCGACCAATGTTTTTTAAAATAATTCTTTGTATAATGAAAACCATATTTCTTCACATTTGGTTTTATATAAAAGATCTATTTTAAATTATCTTCAGTATTTTCATTAGAACCACACTTAAATGTTTTAATGCTAAGATTTTCTGAAATACTCTTATTACATATTGTCACTTCTTTTTGACATAACCTACCAGGATATGAGCCTATTTTACTTTATTAATGCCCCTATATGTTTTTATTCTTTTCTCTCATGGACTCTTTTATGATATGCCCATTCATTAGGCTTTTTGACAAGAATATGATACCCATTTACTTCCACGGGTTCCCATATGTTTATGTATGATTGACTAGGTCTGATTAATTATGTAGAAATAATATTCAGGAACACGTTATGATGAGTTCGCCTAGACATTTCTCTAATGCATTGAGTAAATATTAGTCTCATGAGATGTTATGTGCAACAGTCTTGGAGTGTAGCCTTGACTCGTGATGCCATGTGCAATGGTCTTGGTGGTTAACCTTGACTTGTGATCCTCTATGTGAACTGATCCTTGACTAATTATAAAGTCATGATTTACGTTTCTTCCACATTTTTATGAATTCATTTTTATATGATCACATAATTATATGTTATGATTCTATATTTCATCTTTTATCATTATGTCATGATCTATGACCCTCGTGCTAAGGCCTTATTCTTATGTTTAATAACTTACTAAGCTTTTAGCTCATCCCTTTGTTCATGTGATCCCTAGGGTACCCTATTTATATGTAAGGGATCAATAGATTTTGGAATCACTTTATGAATATTAAATAAAGAAGGGTTTTTTTAGTCCCATGTTTTATGTATTCTCTAACTAGTTATGAAAGACACTAGACTTCATGATCCTTTTCTTGTACTCTGATGTATATTAATTAATAAAATCATGTAATGTTTTCTGTAAAAGCCTAGGGTCACTAAAAATTCCAGTCAAATTTTTTTCACAAATTAATTTAAAATTAATCCTGTAGATACGACAAGATTGTGAGTTTTTAAATTCCTACTGTTCAGTGATTTATAATGTTTTTATATCCAATTTCAATAATTAATTTATTAAAATTACATAAAATTGATTAATATGTTATATAGTTTATCTAATTATATTTTTATACCAATTTAAAATATAATTTAAATATATTAATTGTTCAAAAAAGGAATATTTAATTTTAAATTCATTATTTTTCTCAATTCATAAAAAATTGATTTTTTTGAAGAATTCTCAAAATTCACACTAAGATAATTTTGAAATTTCTCTTTCAAAAATTTTATTTTATTTTTCAAATATAAATTTTAAAACATTCACAATTATTTTTGAAATACGTATGCTGTCAAAAGGCTGTAAAACTACCTTTGAGAAAAATAACATCTTTTTCTGTGTAAAATATTATTTATTTGTTGATATTCTATTTAAAACACATAAGATAAATGTCAAATATTTTATTGAATATATATTATATACAAATTACATTAAAATAATTCATAAAAAGAGGATTGTTTGATTTATTGAGATAAAACATGTTTGTGTCTAGAAAATAGTTTTTCAAAGAATGAATTTCCTTATCTTCAAATAGTTATTACATTAATTTTTAAAAAATTGGTAAATAAATAATTCATTTCATAAAAATTAATAAACCATATTATTTTATTTTTTTAATCCTTTTCAATCCTTCCATTCCCCTCAGAAGGTGAAAACTATAATAATATTTTAATTGTATGTCATGTTACATTAAAACTCAGTGTATCATGTAACACAATCTAAAATCAGTCTTTAGTAACTTACAATCATAAATAGGTGTTTCATTTAATGAATTCTTAATGTGGTTTACAATTCAATTAAATCCATCAATGAATTATAATTTCTTCAAAAATAATAATTCATTAAAACTCTTGGTGTAACATTTAACCGCTTGAAAGGATTAATGATCTTTGTGACCGGTTAAGTGGATAAAGATAGATTTATATGATAAATCTATTGTCAATATACTATTAATTTAGGGTTAATGATTAATAAGTCTTTAATATTCCTTCTACTGAAATTAAGGACACATTGAGTTATTATTTATGTCATTTGTTGTCATGAATGAAATGATAATGTTTATTGATCTAGTTAACCATCTATTTCATGAGTTTATGTTCTACATTTTACTCATGTAAGTTGAAAAAATTCATTATAACTCACATTATGGGGTGGATAATTATTATAATATTATGATAATTTTAAATACAAGATGATAACACCAATTGTATGGAATGTTTTCTAAGCGAATTATTTGAACAGATTAGGTGAATTTTCATAGATTTGTGGTGTAAAAAATGTGAGTACCAGTTGATCCTTTTATTTATGAGGTTTTTGTTCCATGGGTGGAACCCAAGAATGTTCTCGTGGTTTGTATCTTTAATGTACTTATAAAATATTTTGGTAGTTCTGTTTTTGATTTATCTTGGATTGTGTCTCCTTTCATAGCCATAACCTTGAGGGACTAGTATTTTATCGAACTAATAAATTTGAAGCATCCATTTTTCATAAAAAGGGATATCGGTCAACACCATAGTTCATTGGTTTTTAAAGGAGTGGATGATGTTTTTAATTTTCAATAATTCGTTCTGTTTAGTTTTGGGATGAATCTTGATACATCGATGTGAGGAGAACTTCTCTTAGTCTAGACAACTATTCCCCTATGGTCATAACTACTCTACCCATGGTATATAATTTGATACATGAGTTATTTCCCTATTATTTTTAATAAATTTCTACATTATACTACATCTTGGTATTCTTTGATTACAAGGGTTTGAGGTACAAATTTTATCAATGTGACTTGAATTTTTGAAAATGGGGGTCATTGTAGTTTCTCCAAGACCAGTACTTTGATATCTCATATACCTCATGGGAAAAGTAATTTCATGGATGAATAATTGATTTTTAATCATTGATGGATGATTTTTTGGAGTTTTGGGATGCATAGAGAGAGATACGGGATTGGTTCCTATGAACCAAGATGTTTTGTTGATTAATGGTGGATGTTTCATATTCTATATGATAGTGTGGTCTTTTATGATGGAATAAGTTTAATATTATCTATGTAGAGATAAATAATTTTGATGATTAGGGATTGCCCTTTTCTTGGTTAATCCCCTAAAGGATTATCATTGGATGAACAATATCATTAATTATTTAAGAAGTTGATGTTATTCACATCGGTGGTGTATAGGATAGTCATTTATGAGTTTCACAAATTATATTTAACATTAAAACCAAGAGTATCCAAAATGTATTGTGGTTTTATGAATCAATTTTTTTGTGGCCCGATATGAAATGGTAAATGGAATATTTCATGGAATGGTGATTGGTTTTCCTACATCTGAAGGGAGAGCAACATTTCCCTCATGGAATATTTTAGCATTTTGATTTCCTATAGTATAATTGGGATGAAATATTAATCTAATTTTATACATTATTATATTTTTATAAGGTAGGATATGAATATATCAATGTAATAATAGATTGGAATATCAAATTAACTCACTTCTTACTAATCATGATGTCGAGCATCGGGGATGTTTTTGCAAATAAGTATGATTTTTAATTGTGTAGAAACATGTATTTCTATGGTCCAACATCATAGGACAAGATGAATGTTTTACCTTACCATTCTAGAAACGTTTATTTTATGATTTTTGTAATCAGTTATCCCATAGAGATGATTTTTACCCTCATAAAAATGTATAGATAGAGGGAACCATATATTGACTAGGGGCTATTTTTTATCTATATACAATTGGTTCCAATTGATCCATGGTGAAGAACATTCTTTTGGATTAGTTCACATATCACAATAGATACAAATAATCTATATACATGGATTTTTTTGAGGTATGTAATCGCATTTATTATTAATAGACATTTTATAAAACTAAGGTTCGAATTTCAACTACTCTTATACCAGATGTGGTGTAAAATATGAGCATGATGATCTATATGTTTTAAGATTGGATATTGTGTTTCCATGGATAATATATGCCGTATGATGGTATGTGGAAGTGGTACATGGTATTCAAGTATAGAGACCATGTGTTCCTAAAATAATACCTTCATCATGGGTAGTGTAGGATTGGTTAGAGATGAAATATGTCACTGTGGGTTTTCAGACCATATTAGGAGCCAAAACAAGTTAGTGAGGTGGTTTATCAGTTGGTAATTACTATATAGATTTTCTTGATATAATATGTATTCCCTATATTTTAACTTCTTATATACCTTTATTATGACTAACTTTACATTTAATATGTATATTTAAAAATAAATTATGATTTAATGTTTAGGAAATATCCCATTGAGCTTTAAGATTGATAGGATAATGTGTTTTTTGGGAATTTCATTCCTTTGTAACATGTGTTGTGATGGCATAGAGGCTTGAAAGAAAGTACCATAGAATGTGAGACATAAGAACATTCCTATTATCCTAAATGGTTTGGTGTTTTTTATTTAATTTGTTGATTTAATGATTGGGTTGTGACTGGTTATTGAAATCTTAATTTTTTCCCCTTGTTGGTCATGCTTAGTTGATGGTTTCATTTAAGATATAACGATATCGTAAATATGTATGTTTGGGATTTTTTGAACCTATACAGTTATTTTAATTATATTTTATTTCTAGTTTTATTCTAATATATTAAAAATTTTTGGTAGGTATCATCTGTAAGGGCCAGGAACCAAAGAATTATCCCGTTATTTTATTCTATTGCTTGGTGGTGTTGAGATGATGTTTCGAAGTGTTTCAATGTATATAAAAGTTTTATGGATCCTTTGTGGTTATCCACAATATGTTTTATGGTGTTTATATATTTTATTTAGCCTTATATTCTTGTAGGTTGGTCATTGGGTTGGTCGTGAGGTGTTGGGATGTACCACAATAAAAAAACTATTTGGTTTTTCGTGGTGTTTGGTGGGAAACTTGGGTGTTATGCCTGTGTGATACATATAACATGGAAATTACCAGCGAAGAATGTTGAACTAACTTTGGTATTTTGGGATAACACAATGTAAAAAAAGGGATTTTTATTTCACAACTTCATGGACCAAGTAATAGTGAGGAGTAAACAGAGATTCTTTTTACATTGTGTCATAGTGGATGGTCAGAGAGGGCCATATAGAGGAAAAATTAGAATAGACCAAAACATGTTCGAGGTTATCATAATAGTGAAATTGTAATTTAAAAAAATAATAAATTTATATACTTCCCTTGGATATTCAAATATCCTTTGACTAAGGGTCATCATGGAAGAGCGATTAGTCTACAGGAATTGGAGAGGCTATTTTGAATTCCAATATAAATAGAGTTCGTATCCTCACTCTTAATAGTTTCTTTACTTTTAAACATATATTACACTAAATACATACCAAATTTTAGAGAAATTCAAACCATCATAGGGGTCCAAGACTTTTAATCAATGATACTTTAATGCTCTTGAATTAAGATTACATTGGTTATCACATTAAACATTGGATAATTAAAACCACTGATTCTTTTTTTGTTAACATGGATCAATTTATTTTGATGATCATGGGATGTGATTGAGCTGCTCCCATATTTTTCATCAATATATGATATTATAATTTCATCTCCAATTGTTTTGGAGGTAATATTTGGATTGAAAAATTAAATTAATCAGAAATAATGAATTACATGGAAAGGTGGGATATCACATGTGTTTTAATTGATTTCATTATATTTCCATCCATTGATTGTGTATTAGGAATTATTACTTTTAAATGGGATTTATAATATGAATAATATTTTTTCCTCTGAAATATAATGGTGAAAATCGCCAAACATAAAAATATTAAAACCTTTAAAGAAGGCTATTGATACTTATATGTGAAAATAATTATTTTTAGGGTTGAGGATTTTGATTTTATTTGAGTTTTTACCTTATTTATCATATTATGAATATGGTCTCTTACATAGTATATCCTATGGATATGTGGTGATTTTGAGGGAAGTTGTTGTGTGGATAGTGTGTATTTTTTTCTGAAGTGTGATATTGGAGAATTGTGTATATGTAAGAATAGTTTATGGTGTTATTATTTATCATTTTAGTCACCCAAAAATTATAGAATGATTGAAACGTTGTGTGGTAATCATTGTTTTCACTAGATGGTTTGGTTTAGAAAAAATTTATGGAATAAAAAATGGTATAGTGATTCACAATTTAAATATGGAAACATGGTAATAGAATTTTTTATGGGATAGTAAATGATGCAGTCATATTAGAACTTTGAAATTTATGTGTTCTCGTGAACATTGTAAGTGGGAGTGCATGGGGTGATAGTATTATGGTAGCATTGTTTTTTTATAATGGTGATGCTAAGGTTTTGGTGGTTGGTATGGTTAATTTTTCTTATTCCATTGGTTTTGATTGTGTGTAATTATTAAATATTTAATTTTACTTTAAATTTATATATTAATTCAACTGTAGTTGTATGTTTACACTCATTCACTATGGTTTTTGGTTCTAAGTAATTTCCCAAAACATCCATGTTGATTAGGATGAATAGATATTTACTGCCTCATCCCCACTCTCTCTTCATAGTTAGTATGATGTATAGTGATTGTAAGTGAATGTAGATATAGTGAACTAGATGAGACGATTGGTGAGAGGATAGTTTGGTTCGTGGTGGGGGACATTTATGGTTGGATGAGGGTAATATGTTGATGACATTCATGTTCATTGTACAATTCTATTATAGTTTATGGTTGTGCGTAAGGAATGATTTGAATGTGATGGTTATTTTATATGGTGTGGTTATGATGAAGATGTGTTACGGTGATTCTAATAGGTTTAGAGCATGATATTTCCCATTATAACGGGGTCTTTAGTGATATTATATTAATGTATATGAAGGGAATATGGTAATAAAAATGTATGAAATTGGGGTGTGGTATTTGAAATTAGAGGGGAATTAATATGGAGTGCGCTTTTTTTATATACCCTTTGTTATATTATTATACCTAGATACATTATTTAGTTATAGATCCTTTGTGAGTTTGGGATCTACTTTACTAATATGTGAATGTGTATTATACTATTTTTTTCACTAAGGAATTATCAAACTCTAAGCACATTTTCCCTAGATTCGTGATGTCTGATCCTTTTGAATACACATGTTACTCTCACCTAGTGTACATATAATTTATTTTTAGATTATTTGGAGTGATCCATGGATATAACTTGAATTTCATGCTTGGAATATTGATCTATTGAGTTTCTCCATTTTAATTTTCTTCTGGTACTTTATATGGTGACTTTTATTTTCATTAAATTACATATATTGTGTAATGGGTTTTTCGTTTTTAATTATGTTGTGGAGTTGGTTGGGGGTTGATATCCAATATATGATCATGCTTTCCCTATTGATTGTTATGACTCCCATATATGTGGTAATCATTATACCCATGAATCAGGATGTTGACATTTGGATTACTAGATGTGGAATTTTGGGGTCATTATCTCTCTTCCATTATTTTCATCTGGGGAGGGGCACTTATGGAGGGAGAGTAACGAAATTATACATATTTTGAGTAGATTTATGTATATAAAAGATAAAAATATTATATTCATGATTGATTTATTCTTGAAATGGTTGAAATTATATGCAATATTAAATTATCTTGAATCAACATGTTCACTTTTTGACTATATCAACAGTCTCCACTAAATTGAGGTTATCCTTATAGAAAATAGAATCAAGATTTGTCAATTGATATTCTTTGACTTGTTTAAGCATGTCTAAAATAATTTTATGGAAATAAAAATGTGACATTATTTCTCCTATTACCATCCAAATGAATGTTAGAGATTACTCTTATTACTCCAATAAATCATGTTGTGAGTACTTATCCATAGTGAGAATATCTTGGGATAATTTTTTGGAGGTTATAGAATATATTGATACAATAAATACATATCAAATTCCCGAAAATGAATCATTCCAGTTATTTTTTAACTCATCATATTTTTTTGGTGGATCTATATCTCTTATGGTTTATTGGGTAAACCCAGGACTCATTAAATTAACATGTCTATTGTCAAACTATATATAAATTTATTAATCCCATAAATATTATTCATAGAAACATTAATCGACTAAAAATTAAATATTCCCCAAGGATATTTTCAATGATCTTCTAGTAATCACTTCTTGTCTTATATCCCATGCATTTAGAGATAAAATATTGGAAATATGAGGCTATAGGGTTTGTTCATTAATTGTATTATTCTATAAATTCACCAACACCAATTCCATAGATTCCTTCCTCACTACTAATATATCTAATGATGAGGTAATTAATTTTTTACTTAAATTATTGTTCCAAATTTTAGAACTACTTTGATAAATTATGATGAACCCCTTCATTACTTCCAATATTATTTTTACATAACCCATGTTTTTTTGTGGATGGATTCACTTCCCTATTTTTGAATTTGAATTAGAATAAACATTGGAAGAAATGAAATTGGAAATTGATGACACAAAATTATGTTCATAATTTATATCCCCCTATATTCCTTATTCCCATATTTATTGGATCATATGTTTAATGAACCAACTATTTTTGAATGAATTTGAACATGTTCGACCCTCCAAATTTGTGATATGGTTATACAAATGATGAGTGGAACCCTATCAATATGTGGTTTGATGATAAATAATGTGTTCATGTCTTATAGATGTTATGGATGGATCAAAAAGATGATATGGATATATAATTGAATGTGAAACTTTTTTAATATTAGTATTGGGACTTCTGGAAGTCCAAATATCATAGTTCCCAAACACGGGTGACCGAAAATAGATTTCTGGTGAGGGGATAGAACTAGTTAGAATTGTAATGACCCAAAGTTTAGTCAATGGAAATTGTCATCTTATTTTCATACAGTGTAATCGCATGAAATCAAAAAAGAATGAACTACTTAGAAATGTGTGGCATTTAATCCTAATATTTTCACTTTTGGGATTTGAATTTTGAAAATCTGAAATACACAGTTATGATCAGTAATATATTTGGTGTTTGATAAGACAAACTTAATTTTTTGTGAATCGTAACTGACCCATATGAGTAGTAATGCTACCTTTATAAATAGTAATATGACCATTACAAATATTAAATTATCTATGTTAATATGTAACCTTACCAAATGAATGTATAAATAAAATTTATCCATCATAGGAAGATAAATATGATTAGTTCACAGTGTTGGTATTTTTTTGAGTCAGGTATATTTAATTAAAATGTTATGATTAATTTATTAATATAAAATAAAATTTATTTTCACAAATCATATTCATAAAATAAAATTTTTACAACTTATGATTAAAGGATGATTTTAAGAGACTTTAAATAATTTATCAAAGGGTCAAAAAAGCAGTGTTGATTTTAAAATTTGTATTTTTCAAGTAAATTATGATTTAAAATAAAATTAAAATACACATATTTTGAAATAAAAACATAAAATTCAGTTCATTTTAGAATTATACATGTCAATAAATGAATAGGTTGAATATTTGGAAATTTTATGAAATACATGAATTTTTTTGTCAATAGTAAAATATGGTATTTTGTAGTATATAAAAATTATATGCTAAATAAAATATATATTGAGTCATGGATGATGTAATCACCATAGGCTGAAACGAAAATGAACATATAACTATTTTTCATTGTATGGATCAATACTATTCCATGTCTTGTGTATAATAATAAAATATTTAGTTAAATATTGGGAAACCGCTTCTCCCCTCTACTATAAAAACCACCCTCTCCCCTCTTCTCTTCACTCTACTCCAGGCATGTTCCTTGTCTAAATTCTCATAAAATCTCTCTCTAGTCCACACTCTAATATCCATAAGCCCTTGGTCTCTTAAAAATACCAAATCCCTTTAAATATGTTCTCAATTTATATATATTCAAGCAGTAAATTCCTCTTTTCATTTCATTTATTTTTTTCCAAGTTCCATTCTTTAACTCTTCTTTCCTCTCCTCCTTTCATAAAAATTTTATGATAACTCTAGAACCATAAATATATTTTGATTTTGTTATGATAATGTAATAATTCATCATTATCCCTAGTCTTCCCTTCTTTTTTAATAGAAATTAAAACACCATCTGAGCTGTGTAAATTTATCGCACTCAAGGAATATGGGTTTTCAGTTTCAATTAAGAACATCCATTCTAGTCATGAATCCATTTTTATGGTGGATTCAGACTATAATATAATTATTATGTATAATTTATGGGTTTAAAATATTTTTTACACAAGATATTAATTTATAAAGAACAGTGTATTCGCCATGATCCAAAAACGGCCTATTAACCAAAATAGTTATCATTGAAGATTCATCTTCACTCCAAATAACCAAATGAATTTTATGACCACGTAATCTTCTATATGATCAATAATAAAATTAATATAAAATTCAAGACAATTCTTCTCATATTACATGCTTACCCTTACATGTATATAAGTAAACCTACAATGAAATCCAAGGAAACAAATGATCCCAAATAAGGAAATTTAACCTCTTAACCCGTCAAAAAGGTTGTGAATGAACTTAATTAGGATATAATTAATAAAATAAAATAAAATTAGAGGTTCTGGAAATATTAATTAATGAATGAAATTTTTTAATACAGGACATTAATTTCAAGGTACGAACACCTTCATACTTAAGGTACGAGATTCTACCCAAACCTCTTTTATTCATTCAGGTTGCTCTGTCATTATTTTTTACCCAAAACAAGTTATATGTTATATTTATTTAAATGTTATAAAGGATTTTTACATTATCTAAAATCATTTACCAATATCCATTCATCATTCTCTTTCGGAAATATATATTTTTTTACATGGTTCCCTCTTCAATACTTCCTTATAAGAAAATGTGGTTTATAGGAACTTCCAAAATTAATATTCTATTTAAAGAGAAAAATATAATCTCTTTACCGATTCCATTATTTTTATAAAACCATTATTTTTATTATTAAATACTTCTTGGTTCACTTCTATTTTTATATAAAGGATTAATCCCTTTTCTATTTTAAATGTTTTTTATTTTTTTCCTTAAAATCATGGTAAAACATTTTAGTGATAAAATTTCATAAATTCTCTTCTTACATGATGTTAATTATGTTTGAAATCACTTTCCATTAAATATGACTATTTTTCATTATGAATGTACATGTATGTTTTAATTCCTTTCGTTTATGGACACTTGTATGATATAACCATTCATTATACATTTTGACCTGATTATGATACCCATTTTGTTCTAACAGTACCCTTATGTTTTTGTATTATTGATTATGTATGATTTTATATGTGGAACTAATATTCAAGAACATTTTATGATGGGTTCACCCGGATATCACTCTAATGAATTTGATAAATTTAAGTATCATGATACATTATGGCCAATGGTCTTGGTGGTTAGCCTTGACATGTGTTACCATGTGCAACGGTCTTGATGGTTAACCTTGAATTGTGATACTCTATTTGAAACGAGCCTTGACACATGATAAAGTTGTATTTTTGTTTTCATCCAAATTAATATGACTCCATTTTTATATGATACCATGTTTATATGTTATGATTCCATATGTTTTGTGACTTTTTATATCATTATTTCAGGCTTTCTATCCCATGTGCTCAAGATTTATACTTATGTTTATTCCCTTACTGGGATTTTGGATCATAACATTGTTCATGTTTTCTCCAAGTTATCCAATTAAGATGTATGAGCACAATGGGATTTACAAAATCTTTAGGAAGAATAACTAACAAAATGTTTTATTTAGTCCCATGTTTTTCGTTCTATGTACCAAGCCTTCCAATACACGATACTTTATGATCCTTGGCATATAATAGGATTGTTTACTATGCTAAAAATCATTTAATGATTTTTGAATAAGGCTAGGGTCACTATAGTTTGTATCTTTGGATGGTCTAGTTATTTTTAAAGATTAGGAATTGATCACTTTAGTAAGAACATTAGGGATGTGACTAAGTATAATAAAACATCCCTAAATATATAGTTAGTATTGAGTAAGTGTTTTATCAAGAAAATACATCCCCATTTAGATATGAATAGTAGATGTGGCTCTTGAACAGATGTATATATGGGTAAAATCTAAAAACACCAATTTGTGATAGACTCGAAGGAGAAGTGGTGAACAAAAATGAGCCTTTCATAACTCCTTGTTTGAAACTCCTAGGGTGTATGATTTGGTAAATTCATAAGCTTAGTATGAATCATTATTATTGGAAATAAGAGCCCATAAGAATATCAGTTAAGAAGCATATCAATGATAACATGTTTTTAAACCTAGGGAATCACAAGTTAGGATAAACATTTCCTTAAAAAGTTAATCTTTTTAGGTATAATGCTTAATTTTTATACTTATTATCTATGGACTCAAGCCCCCCTAATTGCATGTTCTTTGCCTTAGTTAATGGCGGGAAATAGAAGAACACATTCCAACAATCAATATGATAGGTAATGTAAATATTTCACTAATTATATTTCAAATATAATGGGAATGGGTGCTCAAAACATCATGACAGTACTTCCTTAGTTCGATCAGTCCATGAATAATAACATGAAGATTGTGGAATGTCAAACTCATACACGGAAAGATCAAGTTATTGTCGAATCATTCATGTGGAAAAGGATGACCATGTTTAGTGTAACTTTGAATCCCCTCCTCTCGTAACTATAGATTATCTCTAGTGAAAATATATTCTTTGTCCTAATGTTCTTAGATGAAGTGTGTGTCATAGTGGTTGTCTATCATTTTGATGGGAATCTGATCAGTGGTGGACATTGATCACAATTACCAAGTCCCAAGAATAAATTGATTCCATGGATTAGAATTAATTCATGAAAATGTTTTTAAATAAATATTTTCCCTGAACCCTTATGCCTCAAGATGGAAAGATATTTCCTCAGATTCAAGAATAAGGACAATGAGTCCATCAGGGAGTATGATGAAAACATCACATTGTTTGCGATATGTGCCTCCTAAATATTTATGAACACTAAAAGTAAATAAGATCGCTTATTTAGAAGACTAATGTCAAGTATATGAAATGTGTTGGAGATTTTTGACTTTGACAGTTATGAGGAGATTGTTTATTGTGCCCTCATGGTTGAAATGAACATTAGAGACACTCAATCGTCTTGTGGTCTCATAGAAAAAAGTGGAAAATGGGTCTTATATGAGTGGTTTGGTGAATAAATTCCATGATGGAAAGAATATCGAACATCCCACATGTCAAAATTATGGAAAGAAGCATTCTTGAAACTGTCTAAAGGGAAATTTTAATTTCATAAATTTTGGGAGAATGGGACATCTGGCTAATAACTGCCATCGGGATATGAAAAATCCCACTAATGTGGACGAAGATTGCAAGGTTTATATCAACACTCAGCTTGTAGTGATGTATTACAGCTACAGGGAGAACATGCATTAGGGGAACAATTTCCCTCAGATAAGTGTTGTCAAAGGATGTCGACAACAACCTCCCAGGCACCAGGGAAGGACTTATACAATCACTACTGCTGAGGTGCAGCTGAAAAAACTTGTGGTGAGAGGTACCCCAGTTATTAATTTGAGAATAATAAATGTACTATTTGATTCTATTTCTACACATTAATTCATCTGTTGACTGTTTAATAGAACTATTCAAACACCACATTAATATTTGGGGGTTGATTTATCAATGAGAACAAAAAATGTGGAAATTACTGCATCCAAAGTACGTAACTACTCCCCGATTAACAATTGTGGACTGAACCTCCTATAAAATCTCTTCATACTTCCTTTAGTAGAGTTTGATGTTGTCATGAGTTTAGAGTGGTTATATTTATAGAAAGAAAAAATCATCAGTTGGGAAAGGTATATCACTCTTCACATCTCAATGCACCCTCTAATTATTTACAAGTGTAATGAGGAAGATTAATCTCATTAATAATAATTGTCTTAGGTGTGGATATTTATTCCATATAATAATCCATTTCAAGCTCAAATGATTGTGACAATGGAGATGATACTTCTCCATGATATTCATGTCGTGTAGGATTACACTAATGTTATCGCAAAATAATTTCATGGTCTTCCTCCGAACCAAGATGTTGAGTTCTCAATTGTAATTATTAATGGATCTCTGCCTATATAAAAGACACCTTAATGAATGGTCAATGTAGATCTAAGAGAGTTGAAAAGGTAGTTATTGAAGAATATAATGATGGGTTTTATACTTTCGAGCTCCTCACTAGGGTGTGCGCCAGTAATCTTTGCCAGGATGAAGGGTGGATAAATTTGTGTCTGCATTGATTATCGTGTGCTCAATAAAATCATGATGAAGAACAAGTATCCCCAACCATGGATAAATGACTTGTTAAATCAGCTTCACGGTGCCAGTTATTTCTCTAAGGTGTACCTGAGTTATGGATATCACCAATTAAATGTTAGGAAGGAAGATATTACCAGAATAAATTTATAATAAAGTATAGACACAATGAGTTCGTAGTGATTCCATGAGGACTCAATAATTATTTATTAATATACATGCATTTAATAACTATACTCTTTAGATATTTGCATGAAAATTTTTGGTAATATTTATTAACAATATTATGAAATACTCTAATATCAAAGAGGAACATGAAGTGTATTTGAATATTGTGAAAAATAATTTTCGAATGGAAAAACATTACTAAAATTACAGTTAATGTGTGTTTTGGAGAGAGGATGTATCATTCTTCGGGCCTATTATCACATTAAAGGTAATATCTGTGGACCCATCAATGACAGAGGCAATTAAAGAGTGGCCCAAGACAACATCTACAATGGTGATCCGTAACATTCTAGGTCTAGATGAGTATTATTGACGATTTTTGGGAAACTTCTTGTGATCATAATCCCCAATGACCATGTTGACATGGAATGGAGTGAAGTATGTCTATACTCAAGAATGTGAGGAAAAACATTATGGAGCTCAAAAGAGACTTCATGGTGTGCTATTACTCACACTCCCAACAAGTGGAAAACTCATTGTGGTGTACAACAATGATTTGATGAACATATTACCATGTTTACTAAGAAAAAATGATAAATTGACACCATATGCCTCAATGCTACAGAAAATAAGTGGTAAAAACTATCACACGCATGATTTGGAGTTTGTAGTTGTGATCCTTGCATTGAAAATTTTAAAACATTATATTTATGGGGAGAAGTTAGAGATATATAATGAAAACAATTGTCTAAAATATATATTCCCACAGAAGGTTCCTAATAAGCACAAGAGAATATGGTTATATCTCATCATGTTTTAGGACTGCTTAATCCACTACCATCTTGGTAAGGCATATAAGATGGAAGATGCTCTAAGTAGAAACGATCTTGCATCTTTATCAATGATGAGGGTTGAGATGTATAATATCATCTAAGATTATTGGAGGATAGACATGGTAATAATTAAGGGAGTAACAACATCAATACTTTATCAAAAGGTTTCTCAACCATTCCTCTTATAGAAAATAAATCATGATAAAATAAAATATAGTGAAATTATGAAAATGGTGGAAGCTATTAGAAATGGGAAGTCCTATGATCTCATGATTTATTAAGAAGGTGTTGTAAAATTTGGTTCAAGACTATGTGTACCATCCAATATAGATAAAAAAGGTTATTTTTAATGATGAAGATAGCTCAATATTCTCTATTCACCCAGGGATCACAAAAATGTATCAAGAACTCTGATATATCTTTTGGTGGGACAATATAGAGAAGAAGATTGATGAATATACATCAAAGTGCATGGTATGACTAGAAGTGAAGGATGAATGACAGAAGTATAAGGGGATGATGCGACCACTAACCATACCAATATGGATGTGGGTGAACATCAACATGAACTTTTTCATTATACTTACAAGGAAATCGAGGTGAAACAATGTTATATTGGTATTTTTAGATCATCTTACCAAGACAACTCACTTTATTTCTATTTGAGAGAAATTTTTATCATATTAACATTCCATGATATATATCAAATAGTTGGTAAGGATTCATTGAGTAACTATATCTATTGTATCTGGTAGAGATCCTAAATTCACCTCAATGTTCTGAAAGAGTCTCCAACATGGTATAAACAGTAAACTGAACTTCAGTACGGACTATAATCATCAAACTGATGGTCAATCTTAGAAAACTATTCATTCACATGAAGACATGTTGAAATTGTGTTATAGTTAATTCAAATGATATTGAGACCATATTCTTCCATGGGTCAAATTCTCTTACAGTAATAGTTTCCACTCCATCATCCTAGTGGCACCATATGAATCCCATTATGGGAAAAGGTGTAAAACACCGAAATGTTGGTATGAGGTCAGTGAGCATATGGTGCTAGGACCAAAAATTGGTGAATAAATGGTAGAGAAGTTAAAAACAATTCACCATCACATCAAGGAAGGCCAAAGTTGAAAAAAGATCAATGTAGAGAATCGTTAATGAGACATTGAGTGTAATGTTTAGGACATGGTATTCCACTAGAAATCTTCATTGAAGAAGGAGATGAGGTCTGGGAAGAAAAGGAAAGATAAGTCTCATGTAAATTGGCCCCTTTGAGATCCTTTATTGTGTTTGAGCAGTGGCATATCCACTAGCACTTCCACCTACCTTGTCTAAAGTACATGATGTATTCAATGTATCCCTCTTAAAAAGTACATACCACACCCTTCAAATGTACTCTCTCCAGAGGTGGTACATTTTGAGAATGATAATTATTACGAGAGAATCCAGTGAAGATATTGGATTATAGAGATAATGTTCTATGCAACAAGGCTACTTGCCCTGTCAAAGTATTTTGGTTGAACCATAAGTATGAAGACACAACATGGTAATTGGAATAGGTAGTGATGGAATGGTACCCACACCTATTTATATCTTAGAATGTATAATGATACTTCAATGGAAAAAAATTCATAAGGGGGGAAGAATGTAAAATCCCAATGATTAATCAGTGGAAATTCCCTTCTTATTGTCGTATAGTATAATCACAGTAAATAATAACCCAATGAAATACTAAGTGCTTTGTTACCTTTAAAAATAATCATGTCACTTATTCAATTTGGATTTTTAAAATCTAATATACGTGGATGTGATCATTAAGATGTTTGAAGTTTGATAAGAAAAACGTAATTTTTTATAAATAGTAACTACCCCTTATGAATAGTAAATTAACCCATGTGAATGGTAATACAACCCTTAAGAATAGTAAATCTTTCAAGTGAATAATTAAACCTTTCCAATAAAATTATAAATAAAATTTATCCATCTTATGAGTGAAAATATGATTATATCATAGTGTTGGTATTTTTGTGAGTCATGTGTATTTAAATACAATTTTATGATTAATTCAATATTTTAATAGTAAATTAATTTTCATATAATGTATTCATAAATAATTATTTTGATGAATTATTATTATATGAAAATTTTAAGTGAATTTAAATAATTTTTCTAATTGTTAGAAAATTAGTTTAATTTTATAATTTGTATTTTTAATGTGCATAATGATTTTAATTAAAAATTAAATTACCCATATTTAGAGAATAATTTACATAAAATGTAGTTAATTTTTGAATTCAACATGTCAAAAAAAATTGGGTTGCTTTTTTTGGATTTTTATGAGATAATTAAATTTTTGTTAAATTGTAAAATATGATGATTTTATATATATATACTTTATATGTTAAATACACTATTTATTGAGCCATGGATGATGTAATCACCTTAGGTTTGAATTCACATGCATATATTTCTGTTTTGAGTCACAATAATGAGTATTATCCTTGAATTGACCAATTAATAAAATAATAAATAAAATATTTTGAAAACCATCCTCTCCGCCATTATAAAATCCACCCTCACCCCAGTCTTTTTTTACTCCGCTAAAGCCTTGTGGCTTGTCTAAAATCTACTAAATCCCTCCCTAATCCCCCCCTCCCAAATCCAAAATCCCTTGGTATCTTGAAAATACCAAATCCACTCCCATAAAGAGGATCTCAAGGATGATATATTCAAGAGGTAAATTCATCTCTTTATTTGTTTTATTTCCTTCAAGTTCTATTATTTTACTTTTCATTACTCAACTCCATTCATCCAAATGATATAATAACTATGATAACATACATGTATTGGAATTTTGTTATGATAATGGAATAATTCAACATCATCACTCTATTCCCCTTATTTTCTACTTGAAACGAAAACACCATCCAAAATGTCTTAATTTATCACATTCAAGGAAGGCGATTTTTCAATTTCTATTACCATCATAAATTTTGTCCACGACACCATTTATATTGTTGAACCAGAATATAATATATTTTTTATTTATTTTGTTTTCTTTTTTAATCTTTTTTAAACATGATATTAATTTATAAATAAAATATTGTTCGTTATGATCCAAAAAACTCTAATTAACCAAACCAATTGTAATTAACGATTCCTCTTCACTCCAAATAACCAAATTGAATTTTATAATCACATATTCATAAGAAGGTTTAATAATATAATACAACTGAAATTGTGGACAAATATCCTTATCAAAAAATTTAATCCTAACATGTATATATGAAAAGTTGTCATGAATCCCAAGGAAACAAATCTCCTAAACAATGAAATTGAACCTGTTAGCCCATCTAAAAGGTCATGAATGAACCTAATAAGGATAAAATAAATAGATTTCATGGTTTAGTTCTTATATAAATACTTATTAATGAATCTAATTTGTTTATACTTGAAATTAAGATCAAGGGAAGTACACCTTTAGACTTATGGTAAGGGATTCTACTCAAACCTTTTTTATTCCATTGGGTTTCCCTATATTTCTTTTTACCCATATTAATTTATATAAAATTTTTATCTAAATATTATAAATGATGTTTAAAATATCCAAAATAATGTTTCCTAATCAATTCAATATTCTTTTTCAAGGATATACATCTTTTTATGTGGATCCCTCTTTGATACTTCCTGATTAGAAATCTAGTTTTAAGGGAACATCCTCAATTATTACTCAATTTAATGAGAAAAATATAATCAATTTTAATACAAATTTATTTTTGAAAACCCAATATTTTTATTATAAAAATATTTTTTCATCACTTCTAGCATTATATAAAATATTATTCTCTTTTCTATTATAAATTCTCATTAGTATTTTCGTTAAAACCGTGCAAAAATTGTTTAATGCTAATTTATTTAAATACTTTTCTTAAATGTTTCACTTTTTTTTTACATCTTGTACCAAAATATATGACTATTTTACCTTATTAATGTCAATTTATTTTTTAATTCCATCCTTTCATGGACATTTGTATGATATGCCCATTCATTTTTCTTTTTAACATGATTATGAAACCCATTTCATTCCATGGGTACCCTTATGTTTTTGTATGATTAATTATATATGATTCCATATGTTAAAATCATATTAATTAACATATTATGATGGGTGAACACATATAGATCTACAATTCATTAGATAATGATTCGTCTCATTATACGTTATGTACAAGGGTCTTGGAGGTTAGCATTGACTTGTGCTACCATATGCAATAGCCATGGTGGTTAACCTTGACTTGTGATCCTCTATGTGAAAAGAGCCTTGAATCATGATAAATTCATGATTTATGTTTCTTCAACATTACTATGACTCCATTTTTATATGACCCCATGTTTATATGTCATGATTCCATATGTTACATGCCTTTTTATATCATTATGTCATTCCATGTAAACCATGTTCTAATGCTTTATTATTATGTACAATTCCTTTCTTTTATTTTATTTCACCCCTTGGTTCATGTTATCCCTACTTTATCCTATCAATATGTATAATAATAATGGTTTTTAGGAGAAATTTATTAAGAACAAATAAAAAATGTCTTATTTAGCCCCATGTTTTTTATTTTATGTACCTAGTCTTCCGATACACTAGACATTATGATCCATGGCCTATAATATGATTATTTAATATGCTTAAAAAAATGTAATGTAATGTTATAATGGATATAGCCACTATTGGAATTCCTTGAGTGGATATTTTTAGAGATAACATTTAATATAATGACAGAATCCTAGACTGGTGGAACACAAGTTACTAGAGGTGACATTCATAATGAAATACTGTTGTAGTCATTATGGATGTTTGGGAAAAATTCATTGCATATATTTAACCCATGAAATGAACCATGGCATCCAAAAAATTGTATGTGTACACTCATGAAATTATCTTTTGGACCAAACATGGACATATAGTTGTCTTATTGGGAATAATTACATTTTAATTCCTTTATATAGGTCAAATGATGTGCATTGGGATAGATCAACAGAGTGACACTAGGGGTGGTACACCCCTACATGTTGGGGATTCCATTGTGTGGTTCCTCAATATAGAATACAATATAATACCTGATTCTCCCCAAAATTATAGGGGTGTGGTTCCACTATCTAAAAATTTGGTACTCTATGTCATTGAGTTTTGGTGGGAGGTGGGTACTCAGTTGTATTTGGAACACCATCCGTTTTGTAATTTAGCTATGAGTTTTTGTCCATTCATTATATCATAGTGAGGATTACATTTTAACTCAAGTAGGATAACAAAAATAACTCTGTGAGCTTTAGAATACTCATATTTCATAGATTTTTTGGGGATTGATATTCTACTCTCTTATATTAGGGTTTCTCTGGAACTTTATTTTGGGTTTTGTTCATTTCCCCTCCTTGACTTTTGGGTTGAACTAATGATTATATTTTATTGATTCTCCCTTAGTTCTTTGGGGAATCCTATGGAGTATGTTTGTAAACACCCATACATGGTATTTTATAGTATGTGTGGTTTCTTATATAGATGATATACATATTATAATTGTCTTAGGTGGACCTATTATTAGTAGATCATATAAATACATATAGGTGATGACTACTTTTGATGGTCAAACTGAAGGATTTTGAACCTAGTTATCTTCTAAATTTACCTTTTTAATTATTTCTAGGTTGGTACATTTTCCTTATTCTTAGTTGGTAATTTATTCTTTCATATTATATTTTTTCCATATTTATCTTTCATTGTGATTATATTCTTTGAGGTGGTTGCAAGCATTGATTTCACTCCAGTGGTTTTATTTTATCTTTAATCATTATTGTTGTTTAGAGTTTTGTGTATGGGTTGTTGTGTATAGGAACATTATGATAAGGTATCCCATTATATTTATGTTTGAAGAAATTGATATTATCCATACTTTTCATAATGAATTTGGGATTATCCAGTCACTATATGCTTACTTCCAGCCTAGGCAGTGGCCCGATGGGTCGATTGGTGACTAAGTTGTATCATAGTAGGTCTAACCTAGGGATGTTTTTTTTGAGATATATGTGTTGTGAGTAATTTTTTTTGGAACTTTGGTAAACTAATTAATTTTGTATCAATTTCATCTCTTAGACCTAGGAACCATGTGATGGTGTGATGACTAATGTATCTATAACTCAGACCATGTCCTCTTACGTACCATTTTAAAATATTGGTTCACCAGTTATATAGAAATAAATAAAGAAAGTATCATAAATGTTTCATAACGTCAAATACATTTCCTTCTTGATATAACTACCATAATATTCTTATCTATTCGTGGCATGTCTTGTATACATTTTGGAACCCCTTGTGATGATAACCAACAAAGATACCAAGGTAGGTTTGTGAGGATGGAAAGATGAGTGATGAGTCATTGGTATTTGTACTTATCCACGAAGAGTTCCCTCTAAGAGAGATGAGAGTTATTCTTAAAAGTTATGAGTGGGGTTTTGACCAACTTCCAATAGTTCGGTTTGGTTTCCGACTACATGTTCAATAGCCAATTCTCCCAGTAGTGTAATGCGATGGTGCATTCAATCTATGTGAATTGTGTGGGTTTTATTGAAATATTGAACTTAGTTTTGATAGTTAGTCATACAATCAAGTTGTAGAGTATTAGATTCATTTACTAGATTGATATTTCAAGAACATCTGTACCCCATTAGATTCAATGGATATGCTCAAAAACAATCATTAACTATGGAGTAGTGTGGAGTTGGTTGTTTCTCGTCACTCAAACCCATGATGAGGTTAAACTCTCATTGGTATAATTTTAGATCTTTTTCATTGAAGAGTATTATCCTTAAAATTTTCACTCTATAAAAATTTATTTCTTTTAGAGGTGTAATATAGTGAGATGTCAGTTTTAGAGTACCCATTGAAGCCTACCAACCTCACGCACTACACTCATGACATGGTGAGAGATGGATAATTCCAAGCATAATGATTGATCAGGGTGGTTATATGGATCTCAAATTTGTTTTTATATCTCCATGAATTCCCAGTAATGTATGGGTTCTAAATAAGTACTTGGTGAAGAAAGGATTATTGACAAAGAATCCTCAGGAAACCGGTGCTCATTGTACAAATTGTGGAGAAAATACATCGTCTTCAACTATAAGTCACCACACTCAATTATCTCAATCAAAGTTGCATACCCAATCATATAAATATATGAATAAATAGATTTTACTTGTATTGGGTAAAGTATAATGTTATTATAAAGGTGGATTGTTATTTTTGCTGATGGGAGGGGCTACATGGATCCTGATTACATGACATGAAACACTATAGATGGTGTTCAAACTATAGATGAACTGACATTTTATAGGTAGAGTCTCGAATAGAAATTTACTAAAGTGGTTAGGGTGGCCCCTAGGAATGCGGTACTAAGATATTGGTTAGTGGGGACCCAAGAATAGAATCCATAGATGTGTAAGAAACAATTTCCGACCACCAACACAACCCCAAGGGGATCCACATATGTCCCAAATATCAAGAAACATAGTGAATGAAATTTTGTTGGTTGTGGATGGGTTAATTAGTGTACACATGAGATGATTAAAGGTATTATTAGGGTATCCAAAACATTATATTAAAAACATGTAGGCATAGGTACTAATCATTCCTTAATTTATTTAAATCTGGTGTGAAAGATAGAGATTCATATATATTATTTATTCCTTCTGTTTTCTTTGGATATTCCAATAAGTATCCATTCAAATATTTCACACGTATATTAGTTGTACAAGTTGGTTCTCGGTGATTAAATTCTTACATGGGATGGCATTGTTGTTCTAATGTATGATACCATTTTGGGTATATACAGGCCATCCAAGGTACGTACCCAGATGTTTTATCACCGCAGTAGAGTAAGATTATTGTGGTATTAGAGGATGATATTCTCCTTTAATGAATATATATACCTTATAGGTAAAATAAATGTTCATGATATTAGGAAGTTCAAAACTATCTATAATCAGTTTTTATATCCACCTCATGGTCTAACAATCCCTTCATACATCTTCCATATTATGGTAATGGATGATTATGTGGATGTTTTCACTACGACGTTTTTTAATACCTCTAATATTGGAAACTAGATTTTGTATAAATATTTACCCTAGGACAACACAAATAAATTTTATAATATATAAAATATTCTCAAATGATGTTTATGTATTGTGGGTGAAGTAAAATGAAATTTTTATAAATAGATTCATTAGACCCAGTGTGACCCCATTAGTGGATTTTTTGTTACTCATTGAGAAGTTGAATAGGTTATTAATGATACACATCGATTACTGTCACCTAAATTGGGTGATGATAAATAACAAAAACCCAATTCCAAGGATTCATGACAACATTGATTAGTTGAAAGGTGTTATATAGTTATAGATGATTGACATTAGGATCATATAGAAAAATTTGAGTGTCCAAGAGCAAGATATTCTTAACACAGCATTCCAATGTTGATAATAAACTTATGAGTAGATGTTGATTCCCTTTGGTGGGATGAATTACGCCATTATATTTATGTAACTGATAAATTGCATCTTTTATAACTTCTTGAACTGGTTCATAGTTTTTATTATTGACAATATTTTAATTCCTATTTGTTGAAGGAGGTCACAAAGAGATTATAATAATGGTTTAGGAATTACTCTATGAGGACTAGTTATCTGGTATTCTCTCAATGTGACAATTTTGAATTCTAGAGTTTAACTATTTATGGAATGTAAACTCTAAATATTGTGTAGTGGTGAACCGAGTACTGATTGAGTGGGTGCTCGCTAGGTATCCACACAAGAGTGTATTGATTTTGAGTAGTTAACATAAATTGGTATGTTACTATAGGAGGTTATGTGTAGATATTTATAGGATTATACATTTATTGACATGTTTGACATGGAAAATCACAACAGTTATACAATACAAATAATTGTCTCAAATCCTTCATGGAGTTAAAGAATATGTTGAAAAGTACTCCAATATAGAGATTTCAAGAGGTGGGTGTTGAGTAAATGGGGTTTTTTTGATGCCTCTAGATTTGGGTTCAAATGTTGGTTGAAATAGAGGTATGTAGTGAATTCATATCGGCCATACAGTTGAGACCACACATGAAGAACAATGGAACCCATAACATGGAATTAGAATACGTTTAGTTTTTCATGAACATGTGTAGGCATTATCATCTGGGAGAGTGATTTATAGTTTCCCATGTAGCCAGAATCTAATTTATATATTTATTAAAAGAGAACTCAATATGAAACAAATTCATTGGTTGGAATTGTTGTTGGAATATTAATTCAAGATAGCCCATACTCCTAGAAAGGGAAATGTGGTTGATGATTCCCAAAGAAGTAAATCCCATTCTCAGCTGGTAGAGGACGTTTCTAGATAGTTTTCATCATAACTATAGACCATGGTAGAGAAAAATGAATGAATTTTATGGAGTTTATGGTGGCGAAATGGATGATTTTATATTGTTTGAGAGAGTACATTTATAGATACATAAATTGTGATGTTGTATGTGAGAAGATATCCATATTAGGTATAAAATATAGACATTTGGATGGTTGGATCATTATAAAAAAATTAAAGGTTATATGGTAATACTGACCACAATGCATAATGAGGGGTTAAGTTATTTTAGAACCCCTCCCATGGAAGTACATGAAATGGGAGGATGTACTAGGACCAATGGTGGTAGTTTAATTTGTCTCCATTGACATGAAATGTTTTCATGTTTTCTCCTAAAGCCTTTAATTCCAGTCGGTGAAGTCAAAAAAACATGTTTTGACTGAGTAAAAAAATCATGTTTTATACGGTATCATGAGATAAATTTTGATATAATTTCATTAGAGTTTAAGGAATCACATAAAATTTCTCTGGTTCCCTTATAATAACATTTTTAACATCATTATCATCATGGAGCCAATCATGGATTTGTACGAGAGACACAAATGTTAACCAATATCTTGGGCTAAGATTGGGAAAACATATCTTTTGGAACTAGGGATCCTATAGGCAATGGTGGAGAAAATTTAAGTAACCCATTGAAGGATAAAGGATTATTATAACTTTTAGAAATATTATATAGATCAATGTCATAGTCTATTGGATTTTGATTATGAAGACAATGACTCTTCTATTATTTCTACGTGACGAGGTTTATAGATTATTGTTTGTTAACATGTTATCATTGAGTTTTATCAAGTTTTATCCATAAAAAGTACTGGCTTGGAGAGGATATATACAATATGGCCTTGACCCCACTATTATACAATGTTTATGATTTCTTTAACATGTTCTAGATAAGGATTTGTGCTCCAGACCCATTTCAAGTTATCAAATAGGGAAACAAAGACATCAATCATGGATCCACCTTACTAGAGTACCCGGTGGTGATAAAGAATCAGACTGATATAATACTTCAATGGAGGACCATTCAACTATTTTTTGTTATTTGGTTCCATATATAAAGATCATAGATATATCATGGATGACTGAAATCACAATGTGGGAATAGTACCCTCACATTTTTACTAGAATATTTCTCTTTAGGTCATAAATCCATGAAGGTGTGGAGAATGAAATGACTCTAGTTTTTTAGTGGACCCATTTGAAATTTCATGATGGTGACGTCACATTTTTCTCAACCCAGAACATTACCCACATATTGCCTAATTTGTTTGGGGCTTTGATGAGGAGAAATAGCATATTTCTTGAATTTTTCAACTACATATTATAAATCATAATGTAAATACATATTCAAACCACAATTATTTGGGGAAAAATTTCATAAGGATCCAGCATTGAAGTATACATGAAAAGAATATTTAATTAATGATATTTATTTTTTTATATATTGTGGGAATAGAGAATAGTTAACTAAAGGATATAAACAAGGTGTGATTCATGGATTTATCAAGGGATTCAAACAATGCATTGGCATATTCCTAGTATGTATATAACTTTTAAGAGTCTTAATATTGTCATAAAATGATAATTATCCATTAAAAAATATAGGCATCTCTAGGGTGATTTTCAGATCACTTCTGGCCATCGATACGTGGAATTTATTTCTATCATCCAAATATCAAATTATAAAAAGATGAGGTTGTAAGAATTCAACAGAATTGGTAGAATTCTCAAAAAAAATAAAATGGTAATTTTTTGGTTTTGTTCAGTTCTAATGATCAATCCAATACTGAGGAAATGATTTTATATTTGTGATTTATTTCCCTATTATTACATATTAAATCACGGATTGTTTTACCTATTAATAATACCCTATTTATATTTCAGTATTGTTTTTCATATACCATGATTTGTTTATGTTATCCTTTCACCATTATTTGTTTTCAGTGATGATGATCATTTTATAAACACACATCGACCAATGATGACACTTAGTATAGTGATTAATAAGTTTATCTCCAGGTTATTCAAATTCTTCATCGTCGGGTCATGTGGTCTGATATTCGATAATTATTTGATGGCTTTAAGAATGATCGTATCTTTGGATATTTCGAATGATTATGTAAAAAATGGTAATAATACAATAGATATGTTATTCCACAATCATAGTGGATTTCATGGCTCTGTGCATAGATGGATGGCTCTATTATGATGAAATTGAAGGATTCAAGGATGTGAAATCAATTTTAGATTAAAATTTTCCTATGTTTATTATCAAAGTCAATTTTCACCAAAAATATATGACTGGAAAAGGATGACTATTAATGAAGCAAGACGGGTTGACTTTTCATGAATGGATCGCAGTAGATATCATAGCTGGCTCAATGGGTGCATCATAAACCGGTGGTAATCATGTTACTGGAGGTGACAATATTATTATGTACCACTATGACATGACATAAATCTTTATGATATATTAAGGGTGTAGATTCCTCATAGTCATTGAACCAAGGTTTTTTGGTTGTTTAACCTTAATATATGATCCTTTGGGAAAGAATCAATAATATTCTTGGAATAAAAAAATTAATTTCTAATACTCTATATAGGCCGATGTAAAGGATAATGCATGATAATTTGAGTGGTGTTCAGGTCGGTACTTCACATGTTGTTTGGTTCTCATGAAAGTAGGTCCCTCATATCGAATGCCCTAGTATAGTTTGTACTCCCTCTATAATATATGGTAATGGGTATGCTATATGTGATGTTGATAATCCATTTTTACCTGGCTTCGGTAGGGGTGGTTCTTCTATTGGACATGAAAATCCCTCTACTAAGGAATATAGCAGTTGGCCATAGGTCCTCCACAATATCCTGATAATGTTTACAGTGGACATAATTCATTGTGAAAATACTAATTCTTTGAGATATGGTAGATATATATTTATTAACTGGATATATATTTTGATAATCTTCTCTAATTGACTAAGGTTTCTAAAAGATAATATCTATTGTTGGGTTTCTTTTCCCCAATTGTAATTTTTTATTACATTATCAATTTAATTTTATTTCTTTACTTTGGTTCATGGACATATTTTAATGATAATTTTTTCACTCACCCATGCATAGGAGTTCCTCACATATGTTATGTTTTATGATGAAAATTGATTGATTTTTTTGGTCTTTAGTGGACCTTATATTGATGTGTTATAATATCACCAATAGGTTTTGAATATATTTAGTTTCCAGAATCATGAATAATGAGTTGGAATCTCCTCTAAATCATCATTTTTCTATTGATTTTAGGTTAGGACTTAATATATCTTCTTATGTGAGAATTCATTTTACACTTTTATATTCAAGGATATATATATATATCACACTTCTTTACATTCATGTGGTTTTCAAATGAATATTTTAAATTGTGGATCTTTCAGATTATCACAGCTCTATATTGTTTCATAGTCTTTGGTCTACATGTGTGGGAATAGGTTTAATTGGATGAGACCTCACATTTTAGTGATATTTTTACATTTTTATGGTTTCTATTTTGAATCCTGTTAGATTTAAGATTAGGGTGTCACCCTTAGATTACTACTAGCCAAAGAAGGGCCCATGTGCATCAGATTCTGAAAAAGTGGTATTATATTACTTTATTCTTCATGATGGTGTTAGGAGATTGATGTGTTTTATTGATTTTTCTTCACATAAGAAAATTGTGAAAAGGATTAATAGGATTGTAACATAGACTAAGGATCTCGGTGATGGTGCAACGACCAATATATCTACACACCCAAACCCTAACCACAAATTTATTGACTTGGATATATTATACACTAATTTTAGGGAAATAAACAACTCAGGCATCGTATAAGAATGGTTCTTTTACTTCCATGTACATCTTAAGTAATCTCCCCTATTATGTTCATCTATCAAGGGTATGTCTTTTTAACTATTATGAAGCATCCACAATGGAATCCCTCTAATTTACTAATACATGGTTATGATGACAAATAGTTTATTGAGGATGCATCATTACATGGACCTATACCTGTGGTCATATATTGAAATGAGTATAGATATGTTCTTCCACTTGATAAGATGCATGTCGACCCACCTCTAGTATTTAATACTAGTGTTTACCAACAAGGTGAGCATTTGGTTGTTCCTATCCAGAAATACAATGATTCACATAGTCTATTTTGACTATATGAGTTTCATTGGTTGAGATTACTCAAGTTTTATGGTGTTACAAACTCTCATGCAGTAATGGATTAACATGATTTAGTAGTTTGATATTTATATCTCTTTTTTACCTTATCCAATCAGATGGTTATGATCGCATCCTTCCATCTCCATAAGTAAACAAGGTGTTTGTGGTGTCTGATTACTCATACCTATGACAAGGTTATCATATCAATGAAAGAGATTATGAACTTATTCTTTAATGGAAATTATTTTATGAGCATTCACATTGTGTGGATTGATGTGCTTTTGGTGTTTTCGTAGGGCTATAAATTAGTTTTTGAGTTCACATCATGGTTTACCAACTTCACATTACACTATCTCTATATATTGAGAGATGATTACTTTTAGGATTAGAAGTTTAAGGAGGGACTCTATAGAAATATATATGAAATATTAGTCTATTTATGAATACCAACTTATATTAGGGTTCATGAACAGGCCTGACTAATAAATTTATTACAATAATATGAGCATCAAGATTCCATATTTGGTTGTATAAATTGTGGAGCTAGGCCATCTGTTGTTTCTATCACACATCTGAATTCAGGATCTTGAAGGTAGTGGGATACTTATTTCTAGACCAATTGGTTGGAATATCCAAAATATGTGTAAAAAATATAATTTATTCATCCGAGAGAAACGTGATGTTATTCTTGTAAGGTATGTGGTAACATGGCTTATTATTTTCCAACATGACATGATTGATATATTAGTCAACCCATAGATGGACCACCATAGTAGAGGCTATGATTAAAAAAATGATATTACAGGGGTGTCCATGGTGTCCCCAAAGGAGGTTGTGCTGATAGAGGGGATTACAGAACCTCGGTAGAGGGAGATGCATCTAGGGGATGATGTTATAACCATACACCACTATCATCCCAAATTGGTCCATATAAGTCCTAGATAGATAAAAATAGAGGTTCGGTAATTTTTTTCTATAGATGGATACACTCATGATACAAATAAAAAGATTTGACTTATAGTAAATGTTTTTTCAACATTAGCATTAGTACTTACACACACTAAAATGAGTCATTAATTTATTTATAAATCTCATGCATGAGAGGCAGTGATTCTTGGAGATAACTAATCCCTCCAGTTATGGTTGGAGGTTTCTATTGGGATATATTTAACAATTTTTAATGCCTTTTTATAGTGTTAATCGGTTCTTAGTGAAGAGTGTTTCACATTGGACATCTTGGTTTTGTAAATTAAAATGTATAACATCATTCTAATATGGACTCTCAATCCATACTTTATTCCCAATGTGTCCCCCTAGTTGGATCTGATTTTTTTAGTCAATAATGTGTTGGGATCTTGAGGATATTTGTTTATTATGATAACCTAAATTTGTTTATTACTTTGAAAATTAAAAATTGATAAGGATCCTATGAAATCATTGACTAGTTAAAAGTTTAAAGATTGTTATTAATGATTTATCTATGGTTCCTCAATAACTAGTTGATATTTCACATGGAATATATTCTATATATGGTTTTATAATACCACTACTAGAATTTTTATTTCCTATTATTTCCTTTTGGGGTGATGAATACCCCTATAGTTTTCATGTCATTGATTAAGAGGATCATTCCTCCTATCATGGATTGATTTATAGTTGTCTATATTTATGATATTCTCATTTACTCTATAACTGAGGAGGATTAAAAATATCATTTGAGGGAAGTCTTAAACATTCCTTATGATCCTAAATTATATGGTAATCTATCATTGTGTTATTTTTTTATTTATTAGGTTCACCCAAGGGAATGTGATCAATGAACATTGTTTAGCAGTTGACCCTAAAATGATTGGGGCATCTCTCACATAGGGTCCACCCATCAACGTGTCAGAGGTACGAAGTCTATAAATATTAGAAGGAATATATTAGAGGATTATGGAATAAATTTCCTATATTTTGGAAACTTTTTCTAATATAACACACAAAGGGTGACTGGAAAGATAATTTTTCGAAATCCATTGTGTATATGAGGTGGTGGTTGACCAGTTCTCTTCTTTAAGACTACTAGGGGAGGGTGTCAATTATGTGGTGTTTTTCTATACTTATGTAGTTGGGGAGTATTTTTTATGTAGGGGATGAAATTTATTTCTTCTTGTGTATGGTAATGGAGAACTCATGAGAATAACTATGGGACCGATGACATGTGATTGGTAGAATTTGTCTTTACCATGAATATGTTGAGGCATTATCTTATAGGTGAGCACTTTGTAGTGTTTTCTAATCACCAGAGTCTTAGGTATATCAAAACACAAAGTATCATCAACCTAAGATATAGTCACTTGATGTAATTCCAATAATACTATGACATTGTGATTGTCTATTCTCCATAAAATGGAAACATGTGAGAAATTTACATTATAAGGAAATATTATTCGCACTTTCTGGAGGTGGAATTACAGTAGTCTGCCTCTCCATATGTGACCTTAGTATTTGATTAATGAATTTATTATATATAGCATATTATGGTTTCCCCACCACTTTTATAGTCTGTGATAGAGTCCCAGTTGGGAGAAATCAATTTAAACGTTCTTCGTGACTATATATCCTTAATAGAAGCACCGTATATATTCTCTTAGGTTGGGGAGAACGTCATCCTTTTTCATGTGTGGATGGTAATATTAGATGTGTTTTGTGAGGAGGGATTATTGGAGTTTTAATCATCCCCGATTACATTACATCTTGAAGTGGTGATGATAAAACATGATCTTTTGAATAATATCCTAAGTGATTTTCTCAATGCCTCACATGTAAGACGGTGAACGATGAACACTATGTTCCATCGAGTTTTTATCAACCTCTTGAGATCTATAATCAAAGTTGGATGAAAAATAGATTTAATATTTTTGGTACATAAATTCATACTGATAAGCCATGATTTTATCTATTTTAATTTTTATTTATTTATCATGTCAGTAGACATCCTTTCCCTCTGAGAGTAGTGGTTATTCTGGATTTTGTGACACTTATGTGTGTAGGAGGTTTTTCATCTTCATGGGGTACCTAAAATGATTTTCTATGACCATGATTCTTGTTAAACATCATTATTAAGGATGGTTATGTATGATTACTTTCATGCTATTTATGGATAATCATGGCATTTCACCCTCGTACAGTTGGCCAAAATTAGTGAACCATTCATGTTATAGTAGAATTTTTGGAAATGTTATTATTGAAAATATGTAATATTTGGGAGTAACAATTTCAATTAATGGAGTCCTAATCTAGTAATAGATATAATTGTATTATCACTGAGGAACCATTTGAGGCTCTGTATGGGAGACCCTGTACATAACCTAGGTTCTTGGTTAATATTACGGAGACATCTTTTCCTTGATAGGATATGGTGCAGAAAAAAATATAAAAAATAAAGTTTTGAATTAACATATAAATTAAAATCATATTTGGAAGAAATATTATTCTAAATAACATTATAGACCCTTCGATTATGTTAGAGGAAACAATGTGTTCTTTTAGGTGTTTAGAAGATGCGTTATATTGTGGGTTCGTCGGGGAATCATGTTATTCCCAATGTTTAAAGAGACTATCCAGACATTGTGTATGGTTAGAGATGTTTCATACCACATGGTCAATCCAAGATAGTTGGACTACATGCATGAATTCATCAATTTGTCACATTTTATGAGGTACATTCATGTCCCATCACACGTTATCTACTACAGTGAGCTAGACATTGGGAATGAAGCCACCTTTTCATAGTATCTAGAGTTAGATGAAGAATAGAATGATAGGATAACTACTGGGAAGACAATTACAATATTTTAGGTTATTTTGGGGAATGATAACATCCATGATATCTATTGAGTGAGTGATATTGTGATTTTTATATAGTATCATCACCTCTTTAAATGGAATATTTCTTCAGTGTGGGGGAATAATTGAAGTTGGGTAGAATGGAATGAAACTTGTTTTTTATAGACCCCATTTGATATTTAAATATGGATAATTACTTTTTATATCATTTTGGAATCTTCTTATTCCATTACCAAATGTGTGTTGGGTGGTAGAGGTCATCATAGAGAGATTGGGGAGCGTAATGATTGAGCTGGCCTGAGTTCCCGGCAATATGTTTCAAAGCGCAACATGAATGCATAAATATAGAATGAATATATCTAGATATATTTAAGGAGTGTCTATATTGTAAATATTCATTACGTGAATATTTATTTCATATTTTTCTATTCGTATAGTTATTTTCGACCTAGAAATGGGTTTTTAGAAGGATGTAACCTGCGTTTGGTTCAATGGTGTGAACCAATAATTTGTACACAGAATGGGTATCTTCCAAGCATACCTATAAAATTCATGACACCTTTTATTTTCATCCTATGATCAATATTCATCTCAACCTCTAGGATACCCCAAGTTTATTTTCATATATATTTATTCTCTCAATTCAATGTTTTTATTCCTATAATATGGAGGTTAAATTTTGCTAATCATAGGTTTTGGGGATTTAAAATAAATGGGATAATTCTTAGAATATACCATTAGAAATTTTTTAGTTACCTTCCTCACAATTAATTGATCTAATGATAAGGAAGGTATTTTTTATTGGGTAATTATTTTCATTTTTTATGATTTCTGGAAAAATGTGTTTATCATAGAAAACACTGATTACATTCCCCTGTTTATTTTCATACATGAATATTTACTTATTAATGGTATATGTTATCTATTCTATAGTTTCTATAAAGAATTTCATTGGTCGATCATGAAATTTCCAATGATCATTCTTACATTATTTATTAACAAATCTCAACCTTCATTCTTCATGATCATCAGCGTAATCCCATGTGGTCATATATAGGATTAATTTAATAAGGGTTTGATCATGATCGGCCCTCCATATTCACTATATGGTTTTATGAATAATGATAAAGTCCTTATAAACCTAGGATTTCATGATCTGTGAAACATTCATGGATCGTGGGCCCATATAGAGATTTATGTGGTTGAGATGGATGGATTCATTGAGTTAATCAAAGGGGGGATGATGATTCGGCCATATAGTTTCCATAGATCTTTGTTCCCAAATCCTGGTGACCTCAAATAGATGTTTGGTAAAGGGATATATAGTTATCACATCTTGAAAGGATTTCATTAGAGATCACTACTAATGTGATATTTGTATCCTACAAAGTTAGAGCTTAAGTTTATTTTGTGATGACCAAAATGTGAACCTATATTTTATGTCATGGATTTTTGGGATAGATTAATGACCTAGAATCTAGACACAATGTTGGATATTCATACTAGTGATGTTTTTTAAATTAAGAATCGCAAAATGAAATGTAAGTCTAACATAAACCATCTTCCGAGATTGATTAGAAACTTTTCATTTCTTGGACTTCATGTTGGATGATTGAATGAATCAACATGATCATTGGAGTTATTTTAGGGTCAGTAATCCCATAATAGATAATTTATCTTGGGTATGCATTGCCCGTATCAAATATACATGTAGATTCAGTACAAGTCCATATTTAAAGGTCGTGGTTCCTCTATCAATGAAGTTAGAACTCCCTTAAAATGATATCTAGAAGAAGTGGGTCCTCCATAATAATTTTAACTCCCTTGATTGATGCACTTAACCATGAGGAGAAACTCCACTACAATTTTATTGTGAATTTTATATTATACATCAAAAATAAAGACAACATTTACTCTTGGATATGTGGAAGACTCAACTTTTATTGCTGAAAATGGTTATTTAGTTTTTCCTCTCATCGAATAGAGTCTATTTATGATTGTATCATTTTTTTGGTATATTTTCCCTTATTTTTCTTTTTTCCTTAAGTTGAATTTTTTTATATTTATTCCCTATTGGCTCATCTGTTAATCCTAATGAGTATTTTTGTACTAACTAATGCATTTTTCCATAATATTCATTTTTTTGTATTATAAAGATAAATTTGTAATGAATAATGTACACATGGTTTCAGTGGATTATTTAAGTACATAGAGTTTCCGACGGTGTCTAGAGTTTGGAATTAGGAATCATGAATTAGTCAATCACATTCATTTCCCTTTTTCATATTTTTCATGGTTTTTAATATTTTCATTCCTATTGGTTGAGTGATTATTTTTCACTTTTATATTATTGGATTTCTATGTTTAATTTTTATGAATTTCAACATGATTGTCACGTGAATTTATTATAATTTAGATGATTAAATTTGTCATTAATTTGAATAGTTTCATGGATTGGGGTATTCTTATGAGTGCTAGTAAATTATATCATCATCTCTAATTTCATTGATATATCTAGTATGCACTAGTCTTTATCCCCATTCTTATTGGAGGTGGGCTTGGGGTGCCTCTCTCAGCTTACTTCCGGTCTAGGAGGGGCCCCCGTGTGTTGGATGGTGAAATTAAGGTTATATTATCTTTTTTGAAAATATATAATTTATGACTTTAATATCATTGAACAATACATTGTCTTTACCACAAATATAGGGAAGTAATGTTTTTAATATATGGTCCATCATAGGTAATTGTTGATCATGCCTTGGATTTTTCATTTCATATGAATACAAATTTCACGTGCTATATGAAATGAAAATTTCTACATAAATGATTCTAGGAATAATTCCAAATCTTTATGTGTCATAATCGGAAATTTTTCATCACATGGTTTCGAAACAATAAGCATAGGCGATGAATTATATAGGCCTTAACCTTCTTAAATATTTTATGAAAATTACTTCTCTAATATAATGGAACATCCATCTATATATAGTCATTTTGGAATATATGTATTGGAAATTATATAAAATTTATGATAATAACATGATAATATAAGATATATTCAATACAAAATTATAATCATTTGTATCTCCTAGGAGAGAATGAAAAATCATTATTTGATCAACAGATATACCATTATAAATAAAAAATTCCAATGAATTGAATTTTTTGTATCTTGAATTCATTCATAGAAAAAATTACATATATAAAGTATCCTTTTAATATACGTAATAAATTTTCCATTTTACTTTCATGATCATACTTAGTGAGAGAGTACGAAAATATTTTATTATAAAACAAAATAAAAGAAGATTCAATGAATAAAATAAAGATATGGTTCAATAATGAAATATATATTTCCACTAATTTTATAAGTCCAATGAGAAGAGTCATGTTTTTAAAATTTTAATTAGAGATTATAAAAACCACATTTCAATGTCCTCTTTTGGAATCGAAGTTGGTCATGCCAGGATTAAAGATCAATTCTGGAGAACCACTTAGAGAACATAAATTTATAAAACAGGTCAACAATTAAAAGAATTGTATATAAAATTATTATTTTAAATTAATTTAGTTTATTATAATCATCATAAATTTAATTATTAGGGTATTCCATTTTCTATAAATACTAGATCCTCTATAGTTGTGTACATTTTCAAATAAAGGCCTCATTTTCCAACTCTTATAACTAGACATTAAATTCACACAATTTTATAGGTTCCATTAAATATTATAGAAATGGAATAGGACTCATTCCATAGAATATATATATAATAAAACATCCTTTTCAGGTGGTATTCTAGACAAAGTATCAAGAGATATATTGAGACAATGATCTATTATGTCTTGAAGATACTGACATTCAGTTACATCAATATTCTATAAGGTCATTGTATATAACTATTAAGATATGGATCCAAATTTCATTAATAAAGATCCTACCCTTATATCACTAATTTTATATTCCCATTTAAATTAAATCCTTTCAAACATGATTTTTAAATGTAACTCAGTGACAATAGTATTCAATATCATACTTGAATTGTTCAAACTAGTCCATTGGATAAATTAGATAAAACATTTATTCCTCTAGGATAGATATGTCTAATCGAAACATGTTTGTGCCAATGGTAATTTTACATTTATAGGACATAAATCCCAAAAAACTCCAATTTCTAAAGAGGTGTCTTCAAATTTAATACATAAGGTGTCATTTCAAAATGAAACCCCAATTGATTTTCCACCTAAGAGTAAATTAAAAAGTGGGAGGTTCTATTGTTTAATAATACACTGACTAAAGTTCTATCAATATTAATGGTACCGTCGACAAATATGGAGGCTATTTATTCATTTTGTATGGTCTTCTTGTCCCCAAAAATTCATTAGTCAACCCGGTTTGATTATTTCCCCCTATATTAAGGCGGTTCGAGCTAGAATGGAAGGGACTTCCTAGATTCTCTATCACTACATATTTGTTGAGGATAGTAATCATTCTTTAAATATCAACATAGATGTTAAATTAATAACTTGGTTATATTAAAAATATTTTAGGAATTTGGACTTTGAATATCATCATAATAAGTTTTCAGATTCCCCCACATGCCATAGCTATGACACCCCTATGATAGTGTCACACATTACCCATTATAGTGGACCAAAGAGAAACCTAAAAAAGCATATCTATTTCTGTACACATATATATAATGAAATAAAATCCATTTATTTTTTTCATCCCATCATCTATGGGTGAAATTTTACATTCTATATTTTTTTCAGAACATCAGTGTAATTATATGATTATGTAGTCCAGGGTTCTATACAAAAAATCATTATTTGTAATATCCTTTACTAAGAGTAGTATATTATTTTACAAATTAATGTAATTTCCAATGTAGAACATAAAAACTCTTGAGAAAGTGTTTGATCATAGAATAGACTCAATAAGCTGTTAATTTATAAATTCACTAGCTAGATATTCTTGTGAAAATGATCATGGTAATTAAAATAAACTCCATAAATGATAACTAAAATATAACTTCTTGATGATAAAATAAATATATTTTCCATTCTACTAAATAAGAGTGTGGATTTTATTGTATATTAAACATTTTTTGAAATCCATCTAAAGTAATGATTTGATCAGTATGTTATTAGATTTATAAATCGAAGCACAATCATTCCATGTCCCATAGAAGTTATACATATAACATCATATTTATCATTATTATAGTTCAATGGTAATTAAAAATAAAATTCATCCTTCCAAGCCATGCCTCTTCAAGTTCAGGTCCTGAATCTCCCTATAAAATTTGTGGGTTATTCATTTTTAATTATAATGTGTAATAAACCTATGGTGGTTCAACTATTTTTATAATAACCCTGTCTAAAAGTACATATAAATTAAATAGATTTGTGGAATACTTAAAATATTCTAAAAATAGACACCCAAAGACCATATTATTTTAGTCCCTTTGGAGAAATGGAAACTTAAAAACCGGTATATAAGTGAGTTTTATTGTCTCCCACTAGGTTCTCCAAGACTAAAACCTATTTTATACGTATCATACATTAAATATATATTCATAAAATTGGGAAGGAATCATAAAAAATGGGTTATATTAGAAACTATTTATGGGTAATCAAGGGATACATGTAATCATAAACCTGACCATAAAGGTATGATAACATGATCATAACCTTATGATATTATACAAATCATATCAATGAATATAAACATGAATAATGAAATAAATCATAGTAGTTCAAAAGACATGGATAATAATTTAATAAGGAACATAATACATGAAATCAAAACATTGTAATAAGACACAATATATGAGGAAAAACATGTAATCATATAATATGATTTCCACAGTAGTCAATGCATCGCTACCAAGTAAATCATAGTACTATGGGTTCACTCCCCGGACCATCTTGGTATTCCTGGTTCACAACCATTACCATATTAGTTGATTTTGTTCACTCATCCTATCATTGTAGTCATCGTTCACTCTCTTGTCCTTTTTAGTTGTCAAGGTTTGTTTCAACGACCATATAATTCTATATCATGAGATATAAATATTTACCCAGTGCATTAGAGGGAGATATAGGTCTCACCCATTTTATAATCAAATCATACATATATGTGCCAAAAAATTATGAACAATTATATCATAACCCATTATATGAAATGGGAATCATAAACATGTAATCATATCATAAGCTATATTAAAATATACATGATTCATAAATATATAATCATAATCATAACCCTTGAAAAGAAGAATGTTCTTAAAGAATATAATCAGTTAAATAGAATTGGCTTTCATAATAATAATTCCATAAATAAATAATAGATTAAATGATTGAATATGAATGTATACATTGAATAATTTCTCTATAATGGTGTGAATAACACCAACAGATTTCGTCTTATATAAGAAATATATTTTTAATGCATTTTAAAAAAATTCCTTGAGGAAAATAACATTTCTTCATTGAAAAATTGTTTTGAAGACATAAATCCTTTTAAACCCCATTTTCATTAAATAAATCCTTGAAAACTCATCATAGATTCTTAAATAAATTTTGAAACAAAATTTCCTCTAAAAATTATAAAATAAGATTAGAATCATCTTGAAACCCGTTTTTCCTGAAAACTAATAAATTATTATAGAAAACATTTTGAAAACCATTTTCCTTGAAAATATATAATAGTAGATTGAAAACTTTTTGAAATAAATTTTCCTTAAAAACATATGAATGATCATTGATAACATTTTTTAGCCCATTTTTAAAGAAAACATAAAAAAGACTCTTGAAAACATTTCAAAACCCATTTTAATTGAAAATTTATAACATTTTCTTTTAAAAAAATTAATTTAAAACATATTAATGAAGCTTAAAAGAATTTTAAAAACCATTTCCTATGAAAAAATATAAAGGAATCATGATGACCTTTTAGAAAATCTTTTTCCTTGAAAACATACAAATGAATCTTGAAAACATTTTTCAAAAACCTTTTTCTTGGAAAACATTTTTAAGATGATTCAAAAAGAATTTCAAAATCCTTTTTCATTGAAAACCTATTTAATACTATGAATTTAAAGAATATTATGAAAATATTATATTTAAAAACAATTTATAATTTTTTAAAGGAAACTTCAATGGAATAATGATGGGTAAATCTAAACATTCCAATGATTTTTTTTTCACTATAAACAATTTTGAAAAGTTCCTCGACTAGAAAAGGACAATAATATTTAATTTTTATAAACACACATTTTTTTTAAACAAAAACAAGTTTAAAATTATTTTTAATGATAAATAAACTATTTTATAATATTTTTTGAAACTTTTTTAGGAAATATTGGTTTGAAGGAATATCGATTTCTAACCAAAGAATGTAGTAAATTTGGGTTTTCATAAAACAAATTTAATGATTATCTTTTGTAAAAAAGAGTGAAAAAATGGACCAATATATGAATATATCTAAAATAAAAATAGATAATAAAATTCATGAGTTCTAATAAGGGATGTATCATAAAGTGTTATTAAAGGGAGAATAATTATTAAAAATATCGAAAAGCATTGAGATTATTTCAATAAACACTTTCCACTTGGTAACATAGAAACATACACCCCATGTAAGAAAAAAAGAAATTACAAAGACATTGAAATATACTTAAAATAAAGTGATGCATGATATAACATTTCAATAGTAGTATATAAACCTCATCGAAATTTATAGATGCATAACACGACATGTGTCTCAAAGAAGGAAAATTCAGAGAAAATTACTTTTCTGATTTGGTATCTTTTGAAATATATTCCCCATGAAGGAAAGGTCATAAAATCAATTATTAAATACCCATATATTAATTTATAATAATAATATAATATATCTATAAGAAATATACCTACAAAAAAAATTAATGGGTGGTGGATAAAGGATATATCTCAATGAAATAAAAAGTGAGACTAAATTCCATTACCTTTTGCATTGACTCTCCTCATTGTCATTCAAACATCAAGTATAATAAGTATAAGAATATTATAAATCGATCACAAAACTATATTCTTATATATAATACAACATATGGTTTTATTATGTATATATATTACCCTCTTATTAACAATTTTTTGTTATGGATATGCTTCGGGTAAAATTCTATGTTTTTAATGCATGTGTCTTTATTTTTTTATATTTCATCCTTATACATATATAATGATTTAAAGAACATAAAACTATATATAAATATCACTTATATTTGGTATATATGTATTAAAACCATATATATAATATTAACGTATGAAATGGAAGACACCATTCATAGGGACGATAGGTTATACGTACCCATGAATGATATTTTCATTTTGATTATTAAAATTTAAAGTAAAAAATGTAAATGAAATATATGTATATGTATATAATCATTTCATTATAATTATTATATCATTAAAACCATATATATTTCACTAAAATCATCCTTAATTCATTTATATAGTGTGTGAATGATTCAAATCTCTTTGAGGAGAAGGTAGTCCAGACATCCTCAAACGAAATTATTGTATTTACACAAGATGGAATGTATAAAGGTTTGTATTGTAGTATAATTAAATTTTCATGTTTTCGATTTTCTATGTATTCTTTTTAAAGAATATATGGAATTATTACATGACCAAGCGCAGAGACACAATGTCATTCCATGGCCCGATGAGCCCAAAATAGTGGTTTGAACTTTTTTAAGCTATGTAAGTTGGTGGGTGTGCGCAGTTGTGGCAGTTTATAAAAAGATGCCTAGATTAAAAATATAAGGGAATTGTAGCTTCTTGGATGATGACTTTACATAATAACGGGTCTAACCTCGACCAGCACAGGTCAAGGGAAAATTTTAATTTTCAGACATTTTTAGTAAAATAAATTATAGTAAATTAAATTAATTCGCAAAGTTTATTTATTTTATTTGGAAACATTTTCTACTGAACAATGATGGGGAAGCAGTTTCAATAATTAATGGCTTGCTATAATCACTCTGTAATAGCAATGCTGACTAATTAATGACGCAACATAATGACCACGACTCAGTGTAACATAATGCTGAATCATTTTCCCTCATTTCTATACATTAATTGAATGTTTCTTACTGGAAGAAGGTGGAGAGAAACTCCGAATAATTCTTAGCACTTTCAAGAAACCTCTCAGTGATGTATGATGATGAATAAAAGATATGAATCATGGTGCCAATGAAGTTGAAGGATCTCGACGACGACAGCAGCTCGACCCCTTCTTCAGCGATCAATCCCTCTTTGTGGTAGGGGTTGGTTATTTTGATTTAGTTCTTCCTCATTCTCTAATTAAATGACAAACACGGATCAACCCTATAAAATTTTTATCCACGGATCGTGCATTCTAAAAGGATGGTTTTGGGGGATTTTTTTTGGGATTAATCTATGATGATAAAATCCATATTCTGGTTACTTCTGTTTAATCCTTTTAATGGTAGAGGATCAATGTCGTGACGAATGATGGAGTATGTCTGTTCCTCTTTTGTGGTTTGGATTTATTCCCCCTCTTCTTACCAATTTTTAATCATGTTGTTTTCGGGGTGACGAACAATGGATCTTGGCATGTTTTTTTGGAAATTCAATGATCTGAAACTGGAGACCCCACATCGCAATGACTCAAAAGAGGTGAGACGACAAAGGCAGATGACGAATCGGCTCGGATCGGTAGATACCATTCATCGATCATTCTTCGTACGGGAGGATCGATGCACAATTTTAGGGCCAATCGATGGCCTAAAAACAATAGAGACGACATCAGGATGTTGGGGAGACCAAGAATCTAGAGTTTTGTGGAAAAAATTTCGTCAAAACAAATATCGGAGTTTCATGGGAGGCGCGCCAGCGAGAAGCATCATTTTTGGAAAATTTCGCAATACACGGTGTGTATCTTGATGAACAGGCCGTGTGGTATCAGTGGCTGAGGCTAGGCTTTCGGGTTTCAAACAGGTATCACATGGTGTGTGACCCCGGTCACACAGCATATTGGACCTTCCCCAAATCTCAGCGTGTATTCTGGGATGTACACGGACATGGGATGAACTACAGGACATAAGAACACGGTGTGTATACCAAACGCGATATGACATAGGTGACTACGCGAGACTCGGCATGTTTATAGATGATACATGAACACGAGGTGGAGTTCACGGCTGTTTACTCTACCACACATCCTGGTGAAGCCAGTAACGTGGGTCACCCCGTGTTCCGATTACCCGGGATGGCATACATGGGTTAAAGCTGTGTAAGGGTACAAGACCGCGTAAACAAAGCAGACCCCAGATACTTTGACACAGCATGTGATCATTTCTACACATCATGTAGTTGCGTTTCACATGACAATCATTATAAAACTGGTTTTGGTACACGCATAGTACATGATATTAGAGGACATAGCATGAGACCTATCTACACGCTATGTACATTTCACTAAATGGCTTGATCTTCTTGTCCATCGTATCATGGACATGTTTTTTAGGTTACTTACCCTTTCTCCTCATTACCCTAAACATCAGGTATCATTTCCTACTACAGTTTTATGATCCCTTCAGTAGGACTTTCCGAGATAGAGTCAGGTATCCCTCCAAGAGGCCCGGAGGGAGATCCTCTATCCATTATTGACCCTTGGTAGAGTTAGGTATCGACATGACCACTTCTACAGGTCACTGATCCTCTACCTAGAAGGTGAATTTTGGAAGAGTCTTAGTATCTGCAAAGGTCATATTAGTGATCCTCATCTATGTATCATGATCTTTTCCAACTCAGGAGTGTGTTCTCCCGGAACGTGTGTATCAATCTCTTGTGAACATTTCCGATGGAATGTTCTTCTCAGACGGACGTCATCGGATCTATCAAACTCACGCAGTGAGTTCTCCCAGATGAGTGCTTCGGGAAATATTTGAATGGATACCCTAGGGGGGGTATGTTGTTCCATGACTTGACTCTAGAATGCCGGAATGGGTTTTGAGTATATCTAGATTGTTTTCTCCTATTATATGTTTAATAGACATACAATGTGTAGAGATGACTATGCCTTTTCTTTGTGTATTGGTTTGTGGTTTTTGGGGACCTATAATATGTATTGTTATACTCACCCATGCACAGGCCTTGACCGCACGTGTCGTGTCTTGTTCAGATGAGAAGCCTTTCGACAGAGTCTAGGGTGGACTAGGACAGGACTAATCCTTCTGATTTCCCTAGAGACCGGGGTGTTCTTGTGGCTAAAAGTAGAAGCCCCAGTACCTCATTTTTTTACATGTTGGAAATTGTAGTTTTCATACTCTTATTTTTGGTGGACTTGTTTTCTGGCCTAGTTTACTTTTAGCACGTTACTTATCATTATACTCTATTGGTTGGATTTGGTTGTATGCATGCATTTTGTTCCATAGTAGTTTTTTTAAATTTTAGAACTGGGGGATATGAGATGGGTGTGTGTGTGTAGGTACATAGGAAATTCCTCCCATGTTAGTAATATGCCTACTCGATGATAGTCACCAGCCCCTAGACTATTGCAGGCGGGCTTGGGGAGTCAGGACACTGGCCCCACTGGGACGGGTTCTGACAGACTGGTATCAGAGGTGGTCGGTTCTACGTTAGGTCCAAGATTCTATGAGATTAGTTTGGGGAAATAGTGTTATGTGTTTCGAGCATGGATTTCAGGCCAGAGACTCCAGTGTTGGTGCGGGCGGCTGACGTATCCATACACCATAACTCTAATAACCTACTTTTTGACTCGTTACATGAAAACAGTAGTTGATGGAAAATAAAAGGATGGTACATGCATCATATAAAAATGGGTTGTGTTTTTCATGTCCTTTGTGTCAGAAATCCAGATATACTCCTTAACCATAGTACATATTGTTTTCTTTATAGGAGGCCTATGTGACACATATAATCTAGGATTCAGCAGCGCGATCACAATGATGACCCCCTCACTAAATAGGCGTCGATATAGGGATCATTTCCCTAGGAGTTTCCACCAGGTGGTTCACCTACCATACCACCACGAGTGGAGTAGCCTGTGGTACCTGCAGTACGGATCGAAGAGGAGCACAGGCTGAGTGTGCTCCATGAGTTTTAGAGATAGATACCACTCACGTTTTGAGGCAATCCTAACCCCCAGGAGGCTGAGGACTGGCTTGAGGTGGTGAAAAGAGTTTTCCATCTAGTGGGGACACCAGCAGACCAGATGGTGATCCTAGGAGCGAGCCTTCTTCAAGGTTTAGCGGGAAAATGGTGGAGTCTGACTAAACATACTAACGACGAAGAGACTATTTCATGGACAGAGTCTAAGAAACACTTTAGGGAGGAGTTCTCTCCGGTTATGCTTAGATCAGTGCACATCCATAGGCTTCTTCAGCTCTAGCACCGATGTTTGACGGTAGCTGACTATTCATCGAGGTTCACTAACCTCGCCCAGTACTCGGTAGATATAGTCAAGGATTATTACTTCAGATCTCGGTCCTTTGAGTGAGGTCTATGACGATACATACAAGCTAGTGTCATGCCTCTATGCATTCCAACTTATTCTGGTGTGATCGAGGGGGCCTTGGTGTTTGAGAACTTCTTTGCGGAGTAGAGAAAGCCGATGGCAGTTAGTATCAAGAAGACATGCGCAGAGACCTTGGAAGTAGGGAGCCGACATCATGCACTTGGATCAGGATGTGGGAGATATCATAGGAGGACCTAGGAAAGGTGATCAATATTACAAGGCCCTTAGGCTGGATCAATTTATCCCAGGGGGGAGCGGTGCTACTCATGCGATGGTAGGGGACATCTCTCTAGAGATTGTCCAACCCATCGAGCTGCTGATAGGGAGGCAGTGGATGGACCACCGACACAGAGGAAAAGAGTGGAGCAAACATACCCTCTAGGCGGTGGACGAGGAAGATGATCTGCGAGAGATGCAGGTGGTGGCTGACTCTTCGATTTACTTCCACCACCACCCACAAGTGGTCCGCACTAGGCTCAGGGAGCTGGGGGGATAGGGGCGGGGATAGCTGCATGCGGTCGAGGCGTACATAGGACACTCAGGATGATTCAAGGTATGATCCATTTCTTCACTACCTTAACTTCAATACTTATAGACACATGTTCCTGTCACTCTTTCATCACCACATGTCTTGTGAAAAACCTTGAGATTCAGGTAGAGTCATTGAATCAATCCTTACACATGGAGACACCTATGGGAGGAGACTCGACGATCACACACCTTTTTATATAGTGTGATATTTCCCTTGGAGGCAGTATTTTCGGTTGGAACCTCTTTGTGGTAGTTTCGAGGCCTTAAGAAGTCATTCTCGGTATGGATTGGTTATCTTCGGTCCATGCCCACATTGATTATTTTAGGAGAAGAGTGTGGTGTGTCCAAATTGATGGGACGAGGTTTTCTTTTTTTAATGAAATGGAGATCCATGTTGCGAAAAATAGGCTCATTCATAGGAGGTTGCATCTGATGACTTAAGAGTTTTCTAGCATTTCCCTTTGAGTAGTAGATGTTATGAGGTAAAAGTTCTCAGTAGTAGTGGTGGAGTAGGAGGGCGTATTTCCCAAAGATGTTCCTGGACTACCTCTATGTCGGAAAATCAACTTCTACATCGACTTACACCCCGGGACGACACCAATTTCTTCATCAGCATATCATATGGATATTGGAAAGCATCACGAGCTGAGGGTGTAGTTAGAGGATTTGCAGAGGAAGGGTTTCATAAGACCCAGTGTTTCACCATGGGTGGGTCCAGTCTTGTTTTCCAAGAAGGCAGATGAGAGTTTGAGGTTATGTGTGGATTACTGGCACCTGAACTAGGTAATGGTGAAGATCAAGCATTAACTATTGAGAATTTATGACCTCTTCGATCATCTAAGAGGAGAACAGTGGTTATAGAAGGTTGACCTTTGATCAAGTTACCTCCAGTTATGAGTACAGGACGAGGATATACCAAAGAAAGCTTTCAGATGCTGCTATAGTCACTATGAGTACCTAGTGATTCCTTCCATAAATAAGAATTCCCCTATAGTTTTTATGGGACTGATGAACCAGATCTTCCATCCGTACATAGATCGGTTCATAGTGTTCTTCATTGACGAAATACTTGTGTACTCAGCGTCAGAGGAAGACCATGTGAGACACCTGTGGATGCTCTTAGACGTACTCTGAGAGCACCAACTTTATGGGAAGCTCTCGAATTTCTGGTTCTAGATTTAGGAGGTCCAATTTCTGGGACATTTCATCTCAACTGATGGTGTAGCTTTGGACCGAGACAAGGTGGATGAAATGTTAGGATGGGATCCACCTCAAAGATTTATAGAGGTGCAGAGCTTCCTTGGGTTGTCAGGATACTACAAGAGATTCATTGATGATTTCTCCAGAATATCAACACCGATGATAGCCTTGACCAGGAAGGGAAAACCCTAAATTTAGATAGAGAAGTGCCAATAGGCTTTCTAGTAGTTGAGATAGAGTTTGACGAGTGCCCCAATCATGAGATTGTAGGAGGAGGGTGTAGAGTTTGTAGTTTTCTACGATGCATCAGGAACCTGGTTTGGCTATGTCTTGATGCAGAGATAGGTAGTGATTTCTTATGGTTCACAACAACTTAGGCCACATGAGTTGAACTATGCATCCCATGATCTCATGTAGGAACCATTGGTCTTCACGTTGAATATGTGGAGACAATACATTATGGGATATAATTTTATTATCTACTCTGACCATAAGAGCCTCAAGTACATCTTCTCACATAAGGATCTGAATCTGAGTTAAAAGTGTTTTCTAGAGTTCCTCCAGGACTATGATTTTGAGATCATCTATACTCTTGGGAAGGGGAACAAGGTGGCAGATGATATTATCAGAAGTTCCATCTCGTAGCTGTTGTTTGTGGTGATAGAGAAGTTAGTCGTGTTGTATATATCCTTCATGGATAGAGAGGATGCTGCTTACCTTCAATTGATGGCTATCACCCCTCTACTCTTACAAAGAGTTAGGAAGGCACAGCTCTTGGATGTCAGTTGGGAGGTTTTACATTCTTAGTTATCCACAAGACATGATCCTATTTTATATTCTCTAGTAGAGGAGCACGTACTTATTTTCATAGGACACATGGTTATAACGGCGACATTGTGATAAGAGGTCCTAAGGGAGTTTGATACATCTCCCTTAGTGGTACATCCTGGAGTGTCAATGATGTACCAGGATCCCCAAAGAATGTTTTGGTTGTTTGGCATGAAGAAATCAATAGTAGAGTTTGTTTCTCGATGCCTTATATGCTATAAGGTGAAGGCTGAGCACCAGGTTTCTGCTGGATTAGCTCACCCCTGGATGTTCTAGAGTGGAAGTGGGATGGAATATCGATGGAAATTGTGATGGAATTACCACATACATCCATGGGTCATGATTCCATCTGGTTGATCATTTACTGGATAACCAAGTTGGCCCACTTCTTATCTATCGGGGAGTAGAGTTATGTAGAGAGCTTGGGACACCTCTATGCAAATAAGACAGTTCGGCTTCATGGTTTCCCTTCGACGATAGTCTCGCATCGAGACTCCCATTTCACATCCCAATTGTAGAAAGAATTATAGGTGGATTTTGGGACTCAGCTACACCTAATCACAGAATTCCATCCACAGACTGTTTGTTAGACGAAGAGGACCTTTCAGGTTTTGGAGGATATGTTGCAGGAATGTATCATGGACTTTGGTTGTTGTTGGGAGGACCATCTACCACTGGGGGAGTTTGTGTAGAACAACATCTACCACCCCACCATTGGTATGGAGCCTTATGAAGTTTTATATCGGAGACCCTATCGGTCTCTGCTTTGCAGGACCGACCCTGGATATTCAGCACTCATGGGTCTAGAGTTGGTACGATCTACCACTGAGAAGTTGAAGATCATCCGAGAGAATTTGAAGACTCAACATATCCGGTAGAATACTTATGTTGAAAGACGATGGAGACCTCTGGAGTTCGGGGAGGGGGACCACGTCTTACTTAGGACCAACCTCTGTGAGGGTTTCAAATATTTGGTTGGGGTGGTGAGCTATCTCTGAGGTTTAATCGGACCATTCTAGATACTATGTAGAGTTAGTGAGGTGACATACCACCAAGCTCTACCACCACTGATATATCGGGTACATGTTGTCTTCCACGTGTCATAGGTGGGAAGGTATGTGCAGGACCCTATGCACGTCATCGACTGGGCCGAGCTGGACATCACGGATGGAAAGACCATTGCTGAGTACCCAGTGGAGATCAATGATTGGCAGGAGAGGATCCTTTGTGGGATACTGATTCCCTTAGTGCGTGTTCGGTGCCAGCACGAGAGTCTTAAGGAGATCTTGTTGGATCAAGAGGCTCAGATATGTGCCTTGAACCCGCATATTTTTTAGTCACCTTTGTTTTGGATTTTTGGGGATGCAAAGCCCCAAGGAGGGGAGTATGTAATGTCTCATATTTTCTATGTAGTATTTATAAATATTACAGGAAATTATTATGAGACAAAGCACGTAGAAGGAAATTCATTCCGAGGCCCGATGTGCCTAGAATGGTGGTTTCCACTTTTTAATTCTATGTAAGTTGGGGTGTGTGTGCGGTAGTTACAGTTTCTAAATGGATGCCCATATTGAAACACTGAGGGCATTGTATCATTCGGGGAGACGATATTAACTATGAACGGGTCTAGCCTCAACAGGCACAGATCGAGGGATAAATATTTGTTCGGACATTTTTATTAAAATAAAATTAAATTAAATTAACTCAAAATGATTATTTATTTTATTTGGAATCATCTGTTGTAACCCAATGATTGGGTATTTGTTTCAACAATTAATGCCATTCCATAATCACTCTAAAACTAAAAAACTGACTCATTATTTCTGCAGCATAACAACAAAAACTCAGTGTAAGAGAACGCTAAAACATTTTCACTCATTTTATGGGTTAATCGAATGTTTTTTGCCGGAAGAAGATGGAGAGAAACTCTAAAGTATTCTTAGAGAATTGTATAAAACTCTCAACAATTAATGACGATGAATCGATGATGTGAATCATTGCACCAATGAAGTTGAAGGATCTCAGTGATGATGGAAGCATGATCCCTTAATCAGTGATAGATCCCTCCATGTGGTAGGGGTTTGTTATTTTGATTTAGTTCTTGATCGTTATCTGATTAAACGACGAACTCGGATCAACCCATGAACAAGTTGATTCGCGGATCATGCATTCATAAGGTAGGGTTTTTGTTGGAATGATTTTGGGGATTATTTCATGATGTTAAAGTCCATGTTCTGGTTACTTCTATTTAATCCTTCTAACTAGAGTGGATCAACCCCGTGGAGAACGACGAAAGACATTTGTTCATCCTTTATGGTTTGGATTTATAACCCCTCTTCATGCCCCACGTTCTTCATGTTCTTCACTAGATGATGAATAATGGATCATTGTGTGTCAGTTTGGCAACTTAATGATCTGAAACTAGATACCTGACATCGCAACAACTCAACGGAGGTGCAACATCAAAGGAAGACAATGAATGTTCTCAGATCCGGAGAGACAGTTCTTTGAAAGTTCTTTACGCGGATGGATAGATGTGCGTTTTTGGGACCAATCAGATGCTCAAAAACAATGGAGATGACTTTGGTATAACAGGTTGACCTAGAATCTGGATTTTCTTGGCAAACGGATCGTCGGAACAAAGATCGAAGCTTCATGGGAGGCGCGCCAATGAGATGCATCATTTCTGGAAAAATCCACAATACACGGCAGGCATCTCGATGAACACTCCGTGTGGTATTGGCAGTGGAGGAATGATTTTCAGGTGTGATACAGGTATCACACGGCATGTGACCTCAGTCACACGGTGTGTTGGACGTTCCCCACAGCTTGGCATGTATTCTGGGAAGTACACAGACACAGTATGAACTACATGGCTTCAGCACATAATGTGTAGACCCTACAAGGAATGGAAGAGCTGACTACATGGGACTTGGCATATACCTAGAGGATACATGGACACGAGGTGGAGTACATGAACATCTACTCCACCACACGGCCTGATGGGGCCAGTAACATGGGTCACCCCGTGTGTGGGTTACACGTGTTGTCGTACATGGGTTAAATCCATGTATGAGCACACGACCGCGTACATGGAGATGACCCCAGATACATTGACAGGATGTGTGATCCTGTCTACACATCGTGTAGGTGCGTTTCACATGAAAAGCCTTACAACACCGGTCGTGGTACACGAATAGTACCTGGGGTCAGAAGACACGACCTGTGACCTATCTACATGCCATGTACTTTTCATTACATGGCTTGATCTTCTTTTCCAACGTATCATGGACATGTTTCATTTGGGTTAGTTTCCCTTTTTCCTCATTCCTCTAAATCTTAGGTATAGTTTCATACTATAGAAGTCTGATCCGTTCAGCAGAACTTTCTGAGATAGAGTCAGGTATCCCTCTGAGAGGCCCAGAGCGAGATATTTTATCCATTATTGACCCTATATAGAGTCATGTATAGATGTGACCATATCCACAGGGTTCCGATACTCTACCTAGTAGGTTAATTCTGGATAAGTCATGGTATACTCCAAGGCCCTTGTAGTGATCCTCATCTGTGTATCGTGATCTTATCCCTACTCAGAAGTGTGTTATCCTGGAATGAGTGTATCTATCTCTCGTGACCTTTCCTGATGGACAATACTTCTTGGATGGATGTCCTCAGAGCTAGAAAACTCTTGGATTGAGTTATCCCCAATGAGTGCTTCATGGAAAATTCGAACTGAATCCCTGGGAGGGTATGCTGTTACGTGACTAGATTCTAGACTACGGGACTTGGTTTTGAGTATATCTGGATTGTGTTCTACTATTATATGTTCAGTAGACATGCACTGTGTAGAAATTATTGTGAATTTCTATTGTGTATTGAATTGTGGTTTTCTGGGTCCTCTACTGAGTATTATTATAATCACCCCTGCATAGGCTATAACTGCATGTGTCTTGTCTTGTGCAGACAAACACCCTTTTGACAGAGTTCATGATGGACTAGTAAAGGACCGAGATTTTTGAGTTGTCTACAGGCCGGGGTGTTCTTACAGCCACGATAAGTAGTCCTAGTACTTCTTTGTGTTTACTGGATGGACTTTTTAGTTTTCATAATGTTGTTTCTGGTGGGCTTGTATTCGGGCCTAGTTTACATTCAGTACTTTACTTTCTGTCATACTCAGTTGGTTGGGTTTAGTTGTATGCATTCATTCTGTTCCCTAGTGGTATTTTTACATTTCATAATTGTGGGATTGGAGATGTGTGTGTATGTATAGGTATATAGGAAATGCCTCCCATGTTTGTAATATTCTTACTTGGAGCTAGTCACCAGCCCTGGTCTATTTGAGGCGAGCTTTGGGAGTCCTTGCGTGGGCCCCACTAAGATTGGTCTTCACATAAATAATAATAAATAAATTATAAATATCATATATATTATATATAAATACATTTTCCACCATAATTCAAACCATTATAGTTGTTAATGGAAGAAGGAACAATCATCATTTTGTGAGGCGGTGGTTCGTCGCACACACAAACTGTTTGTTCATTACCCATCATATATAAGTGTGTGTAAGAGTGGTTATGACAGTTAAATAACATATTATTGTGTCGAGGATACGTTTAATGTTATATATAATTTAATAAGAACATTTCAAGGGGTTTAAAATGAATATCAGATAAAGGATATTGAGGAAGAATGTTAACTTTACATTGTGAAACTTTTTTTGGTTTTCACCAAAGGGATTCCCTGGAATGATTTCATCCCCAAATGGAGACCTAAATGAATAAAATAGTTATTTTGGCAATTTAATTCGGTAGATCGTGGCAGAAAAAAGTTTTTTTATATGAATGAAGAAAAGGATGAAGTGATATCCATTTAAAGGGCATAGAAAGGACTCACTTCATAGTTTCTAAAACAAGTTAGGTGTACCAACGTTTTTAGCTAAAGAAGATAATAATAACGAACCAAAAACTTTAATTTAAGGTTAATGGCCTAATTATTTAAATAAAATGGTTTTTTAACAAGTTGATAGGTCATTTTTTCCTTTATGTTTAAGGTTTATTCCTTTGCAAAGCTTAATTTCTCTTAAGTCTTTGTAAATAATTTTATTTCCTTCAGTAATATTTTTTTGTTACAAAAAAATTTGACCTTATTATAAATTATAAATTTTTATGATGAAAAATAATGAATCCCTTTTTCCAAATTCCAATCATAGAAGTGGAAGAATTAATTTTAAATCTAATCCCATAAATGGGACGACAATGTGGGTTTATTAAGAAAAAACATTCATAAGTTTTCTATAATTTTATATTAAATTACAATGTGAAATAGATTTCAATGACCGAAATAATATTCACTACCAAATAATATATATACATTGAATTTAAAATTTAATTAAAATATAATTTAACACTATGAACAATATATACAAAAAATGAAGTTTTTCATTCAAAAAACTTCACAGAAAAATACAAATAAAAACATTACATTAATCTAATTTTTATTTTCTCCTGAAAATATATAGTTTCTTTGAAATAGATTATTTATAAATTTTAAAAAAAAATTATTTAAATTAAGTTTTCTATAAAAGGATGTAAAATTTACCTTATAAAAATACTAGATTTTTATTTGTAATATTGGTTTTATTCTTATATTATTCTTATCAAATCTATTAGATGAACATAAAAATATTTGATTCAAAATATAACATATATATTTCATTAATATAATTATCTTAATTTAGTTAATTTAATTTATTATTAAAAACAACTTTTTTAGTATAAAAATATTTTTCTATATGAATACTTCCTTTTTATTTAATTAGTTCATATATATATATTTCTAATCATTTTTTAATCAAAAAATTAATTTCAAATTTTTAGTAAAAAAAATATATCCATAAGTAAGTTATTAATAATCAAAACCTATAGGTTATATCATATTATGTTAAATAATAAAAATTTAATAATATATTGTTGTTAAGTATAACATGGAAATGTGTATATTGTAATCAAAGTTGGTGATGCGTATAGTATATGCTTACCTGGTGTAGCATGTAGAGAAACATAACCGTTATGTTTCATGTACTGTATGATTAACATGATATTGGTTATAATGCAATCCATACATAGTTCTTTACTATAAAAGGATAACAATTTTGAATGTTGAGTGAAAAGAAAAATATCCAAAATATTAAATTAATTAAGAAAAAATATTTCACAGAATATCAAGGTGTTACATTATAACCCCCTTATAAGTAATTTCTACCTCAAAATTCATGCAGGTTATCATAGGTTTAATACTTGAAGCTTTATTTCATAAAAACTCACATCGTAAAAATAAATAGTAAAACATCTTTTAAAAATTGAATGTTTGAAATATTATATTTATGCAAACTAACTCATTACTATGTTTCCACAATGGGGAACATAGGTGGGATTTGAAAACATGGACATTGAAAAGACATATATCTATCATGTTCTAATTTAAAGTGATGTATAACTAGTCTGGAAAATTTAATAATCACAAATCCATAAATCTGTGATGATCTAGGGGACATTTCATTCATCAATAAATAATTTACTACTATTACCATTTCTGTTTCATGATTAATTTCCTAGGCTGGAAGAATTTTTATGAGAAGATATAACGACATAATTTAGTAAATTATCAATCTTTGGTGTTCTTTAATCGATTAACACTTCACCTATTTATCTAAAAAAGAAGGGGATTTTTTTATTCATGAAGCACTAACTCATCATGAATCTAGGATAATCTTTCACATATGCCATTTTTATCGTTAAATTAATTTGCTAGAACTAGTTATCCAGGATGCATAAATCCTTAGGTGGTGAGAAAATAATTTAATCTCACAAACATTATATAAAGATTAACATATTACCTTCCATAAATTTTTATCCTTGTAACTATTCCATAACATTAAAATCAAAAAAATTAGAAAGCAGTTCTCTATATAAGCATAAAATTGATCCTCCATATCGAAAACCAGGTCTTAGTCATTAAATTCCTATCATGGGAATACCCAGATAGCCTATTCTCCTAAAACATGGTATTAAGATGAATTACAACAAATCCTTACTTTAAACATGAATTTTTTCTTATTCTAATATATATTGGATGTTTTTCTTGATTCCAATGATTTTTTAAACTGCATTAATGATATAAAATAATTTTTAAAATCATTAATTAGTTTTAAGGTATTCAGTACAATCCAATTTACATATTCACATCCAACATATCTTTATCCAAACACACATTATCTTACCATAAGTACCATATTAAGGTATATTTTTACCAAAATCATGTTCTTATAATGGTTATGACCTTACAATTAAATCAATTTTTTATTCGATTAGAACCATTTTATGCGGTCTTGTAATTCCATTGATTAAAAACATAAACTGAAAAATCCATATATATTTTACAATTCATATAACATATTTCATGAATCAATCTTCCTAAAAAATTATATTATAACACTTCATCCTTAATCCATTTACAATACTACCTCATTTTATTATATAATACATCTTTCCTTTCACATTTCATCTATAATCTCATCATCATTTTCAATGTAACCAGTACTCACACAAGCTTTCTAATTCACTTCGGAAACATTCCATTTTATGAATTTATATGAATAATGACCATTCATTACACAAATAAAACATTTATGCAAAAAATAAAGAGGTAGGGTGTAAAATATTCATATCAACATCATTAACAAAATTCTTCATTTTTCCCCTGTCGTCACTTATTTTTTGTCCTTTTCCACATTTAAAACATCTTTTTTTTCTAAGACATTAACTTAGGTGATTCATTACACCTTATTTACACAAAGGAAACCTAATTTTCTTTCCTCTATGGTCTTTATTACCCACAATATCAACATAATCCTTCTTTTTCACCCTGGTGAGTCCAAGAGTTGGTTAAGGTACACATTATTAATCATGTTCCATGAAAACTTAATAGGCATGATCACAACATCCTTTACTCAAGTAAGCATTCCACTTGACTAATCATCAAATTATTCCTTGTCACTTTTAATATTAATAATGTTACTTATAGTTCCATATATTAACTAAAACCATAAATAATTGATTAAGACACGATTATCCTAGTGAGGAATCACATAATCATTAATAGTCACTCATAAGATGTAATAATTATGACACATTTTCTAAAATATGTCCCCTAATGATTATGCTATATAATTCATATCTAACTTCTACTTGAATAATTCATGATGGTTCTTGATGATTTTTAGATTTTCCAAGGAATATCTTATGGGAGTATCAAACCAGGTGCATAGGTAAAGCCCATTGTCATGTACCAAGTAATACTAAGTCTATCCAGACACGCCTTTTCAGATACATGACTCCTATGTATATCAATTCTATGGAAAACACAACTAATAGTAACTAAATAGGGATGTATTTCTGGGAAACCACTCATTATATCCTTTAAAAAAATTCCAGGACATTTTCCTAAACATTAAATTATATTTATACATATCCTTATAGACATCCCTAGACATATATTCAGACACATACCTAGGTATCTCAGTAAATATTTCTTATCCCAGTTTCCAAAGATCAACTAAAACATCACTAGGATACCGCCTATGAAAACCTAGTCTTAACATATATAAACATTACTTATCCTTTGTGGAATTCATCAAAATTTATAAAAATATAAATATAATGACCATATTAGTTTATTTCCTTTGGAAACATGGAATCCTAAACATTGGTACATAACTAATCTATATTATCTCCCACTGAGTTCTCCAGGACTAGCACCCATTTTAGGAATATATTACATGAAATATAAATTTATATTGTAAGGAAACAGCCATAAAAAGTAGTGATATTTATTTCTTAGTAAGGGTATGAAATGGGGATATATATTCATAAACATGAGAATAAGGGTATGAGAATGTGATTGTAACATTAAAGGATCATACCATGCATATCAAAGTAATGAACATGAGTCGTGGAATAAATCATGGAAGTTCATAATACATGATCATATGGAATTAAAAACATAATACAGGAAAACATAACTTATGAATAAGGCATGGTATTTGTGGCCAACAAATAAGTATATAATATGATTTCTGTAATAGTCAAGGAATCTCTTCTATGGAAATATTAGTAGTTTGGGTTCACTCAACACACCATCAGGGTAGTCTAGTTTCACTCAAATGTCTATATAAGTAGCATAATTTTAGTACTCATACAATCATGGTAGTATTGGTTCACTCTCATGTCCATCTAATTAGACAAGGTTCACTCCCAATACCATCTTAGTCTATTTTATTAAATATAAATATTTACCTATTTCATTGGAGGGAGATAAAGGTCCCAGCCATATCCTTATGAAATCATACAAACATGTTCCACAAAATTATAAACAATCATATCATAACCCATGAAACTAAATTGGTAGGGTTAATATATTATCATATAATAATAAGTAGAAAAATATAGAGGTCTAATACTTTTTTAATCATAAGCGTAACACTTGAGAAGAGGTGGTTTTCAAAATAATATAACTTGTGTATGAGAAAAGGGTTTCTTAAACATCATTCCAATATAAAAAAATCCATTGAAGAAAAATAATATTAATTTAAACATTGAATAATTTCCCCATAAAAGAATGAGTAACAATAACCGATTCTATCTTAGATGGGAAATAATTTTGATAGATCATTCAAAAATATTTTTTGAGGAAAATATCCTTTCTTATTTGAAATATAAATTTTAAAACATAAATCCTTTTGAAAACAATTTAATTAAAATAAATTCTTGAAAACTCTTTATGAAGTCTTTCAAAAAAATTAAAACCTTTTTTCCTTGAGAACCTAAAAATTATCATGAAAACAACTTCAAACACATTTTATTTGAAAAATTATAAAATAATCACCAAAAATTTCTGAATATAATTTTTCATACTAACATGTAAATGAATATTAAAATAATTTTGAAAACAATTTTCCTTGAAAACTTATGAAATAATCTTGAAATCATTTTGAAAAAATAAATTTCTTTAAAAATCTATAAAAGAAAATAAAAAAAATTTAAATCCATTTTACATTAATATAAGCATGAAAATGATTTGAAAACATTTATCCGTGAAATAATATAATTCAAGTTTTAAAAAAATTAAACACATTTAACTTCAAAACATATAAAATAATATTTTAAAAAAAATGAAGAGATTTTTCCTTAAAACCGTATAAAATAAACATGAAAAAATCTAAAACCTTTCTCCATGAAAAAACACTAAAAATTTAATTTAAAGAATATTTGTAAAAAAAAAATTTTAAATTGTTTTTAAATTTTCAAAAGAAGATTCAAGGGAATGATTGTGGATAAATCCATACATATTGATCATTCCTTTTATACCATAAAAAGTATAGAAATTTTACTTCACCGGAAATGGACAAGAATATTCCTTTTTAAAAACTAATTTTATTTAAATCATAAAAATGTGTAATTTTTTCTTTTAATTATATATGGATAATATTATCATATTTTTGGAAACTTTTTTTTATTAAAACATGGTTTTAAAAGAAAAAAAAATTTCGATCTAAGAATAGCTCTATTCCGGATTTCTTAAAAACATTTTTTGACCACCTTTTGTACCAATGAGTGGAAAAATGTATTAAATACGTGAATATATAATTAATAATCATAGGGGAATAAAATTTGAAAGTTATATTGATATTGGATCATAATATTTCATTAATGGAAGAATAATTGTAAAAAATCTCAAAAAGAAATGATATTGTTTTTTAATAAACTCTTACAACATGGTTACTTTAAACAATAATCCCCATGTATGGAAATTGAAATAAATGAATCTTAAAATATTATGAAAATAAATAGATTCATGATACAAAATTTAAAAATTATTATATATACATAATAGAAAAATATATGTTTGTAACATGGCATGAGTATCAAAGAAAGATATTTGAGACAAAATTACATTACCAAATCGGTAACATTGGAAAAATAAAACCAATGAAATAAATCTCATAAAATTTATATATAAATACCCATAAATTTAATTAATAGAATAATTTAAAATACCAATGAGTATTCTACATGGTTTTAATAAAGGAATGGGTGGATAATAAATCATGTATCTGACATAAATGAAAAGTGAGATGAAATTCTGTTACCTTGTGTCTTCACTATGGTCTTACACATTCAAAGATCCCTTATTATAAATACATGTATATTATAAAACTATCACAGCATAATAGTTTTATATATAATTCCATATATGGTTTTATGATGATTTTATATTACCCTATTGTTTATATTTTCATGTCATGGTTAATCTTCGAGTAATATTCACTTTGTTTCCCGCATGTGGCTTAATTTTTTAGAACATTGATTCTTATACATATATAATGATTTATATAAATTAATCCCTTATATAAATATAATTTATATTCATTATATATGTATATAATAGTAAATAAATATTTAATTATGTAAAATAATAGGCCATTCATGGTGAAGGTAGGTCATACGATCACATGAACGTTGATTCGGTTTTTATTTGTAATGTTGAAAGTAAAAACATGTACATGAAAAATATGTGTATATATAAAATTTTAATATTTTATTTATTATTTAATATATATCTTATAATTTCACCGAACCCATCCTTAATACTTTACATATAGTGAGTGAACGAATCACATCACTTTGAGGAGGCAATAGTCTACACTTCTTGAAACGAAATTACTATATTTACATTAGATGGAATGAATAAATGTTTGTGATAAAAAAGAATTAAAAAATCATAAATAAATCATAAATATAATATATATATATATATATTTCCTCATAATTCCCACTTTTAGAGGCGGTAAAGGAAGAATGACTAACCATCGTTTCGTGAGGCGATGGTTCGTCGTACTCATAAACGATTTGTCTGTAACCCATTATATAAAAGAATGTAAGTGTAATAACAATACATATAAAAACATCTCTTTATGTTGACAATACCATTTTTTGTACAATAATGGAATAAAGAGATTTTAGGAGGTGGAGAATTAAAATATGAAAACGGATCTTGAGGAAGGATGTTACATCTTTTTTAGGTGACATATTTTTGTTTTCACAAAAGGGAACCATTTGATTTCATTCAGCACAAAGGGGGATAATTAGAGTAAAGTAGGGTTTTTTTAATTTTATTGGTTATTTAATGGCTATAACTGAGTGGTTTGAGTTGTGTGAAGAAGGGGGATGTGTTGTGGCCATTTATGGGGGAGCGAAATGACTCACTAGGTATTTTGTAGTGAAAATTTGGTGTACCAACGTTTATACCTAAAAAATTGTATCAAAACAAAAAAAAATCTATAATGGAAGTTTAATTTCATAATTAGTTCTATAAAATGAGTATTTTACAAATTTATTTGTGATTTTCTCTAATAAATATTAATGTATAGTCATTCGTTAAGATTGATTTTTTTCTTAATCCTTATAGTTATTTTTGAATACATTCACAAATATTTTTGGTAAAGAAATAAGATAAACATATTATAAATTATAAACCATGAAAATTCCATATATACAAACCATTTTCCATGTTCTAATCACAATTTTGGTAGAAATTTATTTAAATATTATCATACAGACTAGACAGAAATGTGAGGTCTTAATGTAAAAATATTTTAAAGATTACTATGTTTTCAAATTCATTTACAATGTGAAATAGATTAAAATGACCAAAATTGTATTAATTTATAAATAGAATATATATTTTTACATTAATATTGAATTATAATATAATTTAACTATATAAATAAATTATTAAAAAATAATTTTTGACCTAAAATTTATTATTTTAACTATTCATAAAAAAATGAAACTACACATGAAAATACATAAAATCACTCTAAGATAATATTTTTGTCTATATTTAAAATATGAATTTTTTAACAAAAAATATTTATGAAATTTCAAAATTTTTGTTTTAAAATTGGTTCCCCATTTAATGGTTATTAAATTAATTTATAAATTTATTTGACATTTATGTGAAATATTGGATTTTTTATATTTATATACGTATACAATCTATTAGATAAAAATAGAAAATATTTTATTGAAAATAAAACATATATATTACAATAATATAATTCAATAATTTTAAGTAATTTAATTTGTTAGTATAAAACATATTTGTGAGTATAAAAATAGTTTTATACAAAAAAATACATTTCCTTTCAATTGATTTTTATATACATTTCTAATAAATTTGTAATCCGGGAATTCAATTTATATTTTTTATAAAAAAAATAATTTATTTTATACTACTCATAGACTCTAGTTAATTATTTATTATATTAAATAATAATATTTTATTAATATCTTGTTGTTCAGTAGAACTTGGTAATGCGTGTATCATAAGCTATTTTAGTGTTTTGTGGAGCATAAGATTACCTTGGTATAGCATGTGGAGAGAGATAAAATATATTTTTCAAACAGTGTATGGTAAACATATTATTTCATATAACTCAATCCAAATGTAGTGAATTAATATATAAATATATATATAAGCAGTTTTTCATATTTCATGAAATGTAAAATATCAAAAATATTAAATTAATTAAAAAATATTCACAAAATATTAGGTTGTTAAAATTTTATTTATTTTTCCCATAAATTTAAAATATTTAAACATTACACTAACTATCAACTTTTTTTATTATTCTTATTGAGGAACCCCATTCTTATTGGCACCCTATTTTTAATTTCTAGGTCTCATAACTGGGGGAATTTTTCTATACCCATATAAAAAAGAACCACTCGTTGGACAAACCACTATAAATGTTTATTATAAAAATGTTCAAAAATTATGTTCCATTAAATATAATATGAAATAGAAGGTATTAGTGAGAGGTGAAATTAATAATTCATGGAGACCAAATCTAATTGTATAAACTGATGAGGATGAGGTAGTAACTCATATTGAAGTGTATACTGATATATTTTACTTTTAGAATGTAAAGACCCGTAAAATTCAAGGGAAATTTTTTCTTAATTTTCTTTAGAATTTTACAAGAGCGCGGTTTCTGACGGAACCTGATTCCGAGGCCCGGTGTGCCTGGAATCAATTTCCGAAGATTGGCTCGGGTACGTTCAGCGAACGAACGAGTGGGAATTTCTAACTTTTGATCCGGTGCTCGGAATTGAAATCCGAGGACACCAACGAACTCGCAGCGCCGATTTTCGCTTAAGGGGACCTTTTCCGAGGTTGCGTTTTATGCGGGTTGAGAGTTAGTTTTGGGGGAAATTAAATGCAGTTAAATAAATCATGGAAACACAATTTATTTTTATCCATGTTGGTTATATCCTCCCAAAGGGAGTTAGAGGTGGGACCCACATCCACTTAACCTCCCATGAGAGGATTAAGTGTGGTGGGGCCCACACGAACCCTAACTCTTCAACTCCCCTTTAAACTCCCAATAACTCTTCTTCTTTTTAATTTTGACAACTTGAGTTATTAATGGAGATGAGTTACTCTTTTTCAAACTTTTGAAATTCAAAGTGGTTTAGTTGTGTAAATAAAATAATCCTTAGGCTTATTTTAATTTGGTTAGTTCCTTTTGCCACCTTGTGAAGTTTGGGAAGCTTTATTCTTCTTCTTCAACCACGATGAAGAACTCGAAGAACACTTAGGCTCCGACGAATAACGCCGTCACCATAAGAATAGAAAGCCTTATCGTCTCTTCTCTTCTTCATATCTGGTGTGTTTCTGAAGATCGACGATGCCGCTTCTATCGATCTTCTTCCCGTGTCAACGAAAGGAGACACCGCTTCCTCCTCGGGCTTTCTCCATCACCTTACGAAGCTTCTCCAGTGACAATACCTCTTCGGACGCACCTCGACGTCAACGGAATCGACGTACGATTCCCGCGACGCCCAACCTCCGCGACGCTTGTCTTCCGCGGCTTGTTGGCGTGCTCCGCTCTTGAAACCGAGGTAGGAGAATTTTGTTATTTATTTATTTATTCCGTTCTTGATTCTAGCATGTCGAACTTTAAGGATATCGACTAAATGTTATCATTTAACGAGAGGGGGCCGGACCGCACAAACACGGTCGAACCCCCTACTTTGTTCATGATTGTTTCTTGCGGATGGAACGAGATGGCGTGGTGCCGCCACACCACGCGGGTATCTTTCGCCAAGTAGTGCGCGGCGCCGTCGCGCCGTGCCGTGGAAAGAAATCCAAGAACGCGACGCTGTCGCGTCGCGTCGAAGGAAGTCGAAGGCACCGCGGCTGGAGCGGGGCCACGGCGGATCAAGATGACCGGCGGCCAGCCGGGCCGCCGGTGTCGGAAGCCGGAAGGGGACCGGCCTTTGCTGGTCCCGTTGTGAGGGAGCCGACCGGCCAGGTCGAGCCGGCCGGAAGGGAGAAACCCGGGGGAATTAAATTCCCCCGACCTGTTGAACGGCCCCCCATAATGAGGGGGGGGGGGGGCGGTTTCACAAAGGGGGGCAGGCGCCCCCCGTTTTTTTCAATCAGCTCGGCTGAAGCCGAGCTGGCAGCGCGCCCAGCACGCTGTGCTGAGCCGGACCGGCGCCTGGTCGGTCTGCCAGGCCGGGCCGCGCCCAGCCGGGCCGGGCCACGCCGCGTCGGGCCGCGCCGTGCCGGGCCGGGCCGTGCCGGGCCAGGCCGACCCTGTCCGGGGCGGGTCGACCCGGTTCGGGCCAGCCAGGGGGATCTCGGGCTGGGTCGGCCCGAGCCCGAAACCCCCGATACCGAACTGTTTGGATTCAAATGCCCATAACTCGGGCTTCGGAGCTCCAAACGACGTGCCGTCAGCGGCGATGCGATCCTTGGATCGAGACGGCCGTTTCGGTATATCGCACTCAAGGTTTCGGAATACTTTGAGTTCAGCCGGTTTGGTTCGTACATGAAACCAACCGGGCCTTCGGAGCGGGAACGCTCATATCTTGAGCTACGGACGTTCGATTGACGTGCTGTCAGCTTTGCTGAGTTCCTCTTAGTGAGACGGATCTTTTGGCATACTCCGACTGAGGTTTGGACACAGGTGGATAACGGTGGGGTTGGTTTTGCCTTAAAAACCAACCGGGCCCCTGGAACGAAAAAGCCAATAACTCTGAGACCGAGCGTCCGATTGATGCGCCGTCTATTTCGTTGAGTTCCTGTTGACGATAGAGAACTTTTGGATACATCAACTCTAGACTTTGTGACATTTGATGTATCATCCTCTCGGATCGTGGAGCGGACCCTCCCGAACGAGCTTGTTGTGTGCGGGAACCCTAGACCTGGCTGCGACTGCTACTGTTAATGCGACGACGACTGTGCAGAGATCCTCATTGGATTCGACGACGACAACTACAACACTCAGCGATCTTGTGTGGATCATTTCTACCGATCTTGTGTGGATCAGTGCTACCGATCCTATGTGGGTCAGCACTCAGCGGTCCTGTGTGAACCAGCGCCTACAGATCCTGTGTGGGTCCGATCCTGTGTGGGTCTTTGCGGGGGTTAGTACCTATCGATCCTTTGTGGGTTCGACGACTTAGATGAATCAGTGATCATCTCTATCATCTTTCGAAGAAGTATACCTGTGTGAGCTGAATCCTGTTTTCTTTCCTGTGTGGATTGTGTTATACTATCCTGTGTGGATTACGTTTTGCTTTCTTGTGTGGAATACGTATACATTCTGGTGTTGACTGAGTTGTACTTGGGCTCGGAGGTTGGAGCGTATTGGAATTGATGACTTAGGTATATGTATGGGCATATACCTAAGCAGTGTCGGTTGTTACTTCGTGTTTGTATCTTTCCTTTGAGGTTTATCCTTTATGGATTTTGGGAGACCTTCGGGGGTCTCGGGGTCCCTACTGAGTAGCTTATACTCACCCCTGCACGGGCTATGCCCGCACTACGTTGTGTTGGTTGCAGACGACGGACAGCGTTGATCGTGGTTGAAGCTTGCAGAGCAGGACAGTACCTGGAGGTGGACCACTGGGCGGGACGTGCTCGGAGCGGATGGCGGGACTCGAGGAGCAGTGGAGCTATCTGTACCCACCCTTCATGTGGTATTTCCAGTGGACAACTCGGTGTAGCAGCTTTTACTTTACAGTTGTTGTTTTCCCTTTTGAGTTGTACTTTACTTTCAATTTGGGTTTGTATACTGGCCAATTTACTTTTCCGCACTTTCAGTTGTACTCTGTTTTTACTTAGTGTTTACTTTTCCGCTTTCTTACTCTGTGGTGCTTGTTTACTTTACAAAGGAAATGCCTTCCCTTTTTACCGGGATTTAGACCTTTGTGCTAGTCTCCATCCCCTAGCCTATGGAAGGCGGGCTTGGGGTAGTCACGACATAGGCCCTGAGGACGGGTCGTGACAAATTGGTATCAGAGTAGCTCGGTTCTACCGCGAACTCTGATCTTTTCTATGTGAAAAAATAATGTTTAGCGTATTGAGTGTGGTTATCAGTCCAGGGAGTCCAGTGTTGGTGTGGCGGCCGACGTATCCATACACCCGGACCCTGACTTCTGATTCCCGACTTAATGCACGAAAACATTGATTACGTGTGTGTTTCAAGTTTTCATTGTGATTACTTTGTATCTGCTCACCAGGTATACTGTTTTGACCGTGGCGCACCTGTTTCCTTTCAGGATGGCCCCACGACGGCAGCCAGCTAGGGTTCCGAGAGTCGAGCATGATGACATCCCACCGAGCGACGAGGCCTCGGTGCAGGGCCCTTTGTCAGCAGTGGCACCGGCGGTAGCACTACCCGCCGAGCCACTGATACTTCCAGCACCAGCCGCTGACGATGCACGTCGCTTCAACGCACTGCATGAGTTTCAGCGCTAGTGACCGCCTAGGTTTCATGGGGAGACGGACCCTGAGGCAGCCGAGGACTGGCTGGAGGCAGTCGTACGAGTTTTCAGGCTAGTGAGGACACCAGCAGACCTCATGGTGATCCTCACTGCGAGCCTACTGCACGTAGTAGCAGGCCGATGGGGGTGCTTGATGGTCCAGGTGCACGATGAGGCATCTCTACTTTGGACGGACTTTGAGAGCCTCTTCCGCTCGAATTTCGTCCCGGCCACCCTCCGTGCGGTGCGCATTCAGGAACTTCTTCAGCTGCGGCAGGGCAACATGACGGTCGCTCAGTACTCATAGAGATTTACAGATCTCTCTCCCTACTCGACCGACATGGTACGAGACCCATTCTTCCGGGCCCGGACCTTTGAGCAGCATTTGAGACACGAGACCAGGGCATCACTGATCTCACTCAGCATTCCGACTTAGACAGGAGTACTGGAGAGGGCCCTTTTGATCGAGAGCTTTCTTGCTGAGTCTACACCAGCGCCGAGACCCACCGCAGGGCAGCACGTAGCAGAGTCTTCTGTAGCAGGTAGTCGACAGATGACTCAGGGGTCCAGGAAGATCAGACCCTCAGGAAGACGACCTCAGGACACTGGCTCAGTAGTGTAGGGCACACAGCGGGGAGCCAGTCTTTCGAGAGGCAGACAATGCTACTCGTGCGGCGGGTAGGGCCACATGGCTCGTGACTGCCCGACCCGCCGTGCTGAGGAGCAACAGACGGTTGAGGGACCACCGAGGGTGAGGCAAAGGGTCGACTGCGGCGGTCCGCAGGGAGGAGGCGGACGAGGCAGAGGAGCTAGCCGAGCAGCAGGTGGTGGGCGACGCTTTGAGGCTCTACCACCACCACCACCAGGAGGTCCACCCCGACCACAGGGAGCTGGCGGGATGAGACAGGCACAGCTCCAGGTAGCAGAGGCCTACGACTACGGTGCGCTCGAGATGATTCGAGGTACTATCTGTGTCTATTCCACCCTTGAGGCAGTACATATAGACACAAGAGTGAGTCACTCTTTCATAGACACTGCCCTTGTTCGGAGCTCGAAGATTCCGACAGAGCCGTTGGCTCGATCCTTATGGCTAGAGACTCCAACGGGAGCAGACTCGACGATTACGCACTGGTGCCGGAAGTGTGATCTTACTCTAAGAGGCGAGAGCTTCGGCTGGTATCTTCTTGTATCAGTTTCGAGGCCTTATGATGTCATCCTGGGTATGGATTGGTTATCTACGATCCATGCAGAGATTGACTGTTTTAGGCGCAAGGTGCGATGTATACGCACCGACGGGAGTAGGTTCACCTTCACCGGTGAGAAGGGAGCCTTTGCATCACAGGATGGACTTCCGCGGAGGAGAGGACAGCCCATCACTCATCAGTTGGCTAGCCTCATCCTAGGAGCAGTTGACGTGCGGTGTCCTGGTTTTCCTGCAGTGGTGGATCAGTTTGCGGACGTCTTCCCCGACGACATTCCAGGGCTACCTCCTCGCAGAGAGGTAGACTTTTATATTGACCTGTACCTCGAGACAACTTTGATATTGACTCCAGCATATCGGATGGCCCTCGCTGAGCTTCGAGAGATACAGGTACAGTTGGAGGACTTGCAGGACAAAGCGTTCAACTGACCCAGTGTTTCACCCTGTGCTTCCCCGATTTTGATCGCCAAAAAGGCGGACGGGAGCTTGCAGCTTTGTGTTGATTGTCGTCGCCTGAACCAGGTGACAACGAGGAACAATTATCCGCTACCGAGGATTGATGACCTCTTTGATCAGCTCAAGGGAGCACGGTGGTTCTCGAAGATATACCTCAGGTTAGGCTATCACCAGCTCAGAGTTTGGGACGAGGACATACAGAAGACGGCCTTCAGATATCGGTATGACCACTATGAGTTCTTGGTTATGACCTTCGGTGTAACCAATGATCCAGAAGTGTTCTTGGCCCTCATGAACAGGATCTTTCAGCCATACCTCGATGGATTTTTCATGGAATTCATCGATGACATTTTGATTTACTCGACGACTGAGGAGGGGCACGCCTACCACTTACGGGTTGTACTAGACACACTTCGAGAGTACCAGCTTTATGGTATGCTCTCGAAGTGCTAGTTCTGGATACGTGAGGTCTACTTCTTGGGACACATCATCTATGAGGCGGGAGTTGAAGTGGATCCTGCGAAGATCGAGGTAGTGTTAGCTTGGGAGCCACCCAAGAGCGTGATGGAGGTGTGGAGTTTCTTGGGACTAGCTGGATACTACCGGAGATTCGTGCCTGACTTCTCTAGAGTTTCGGCACCACTCTCAGCTTTGACGAAGAAGGGGAAACCCTTCGTGTGGTCAGACAGATGTCAGCAGAGCTTCCAGGAGCTGAGACAGAGATTCACCAGCGCCCCTATCTTGAGGTTGCCTGAGGAGGGAGTAGGGTACGTAGTCTACTGAGATGCATCGGGGACCGGACTTGGATGTGTCCTGATGCAGGAGCGGGCAGTGATCGCCTATGTATCATGTCAGTTGGGGCCGCATGAGCAGAACTACGCTACCCATGACCTAGAGTTAGCAGCAGTGGTCTTCGCTCTGAAGACATGGTGACACTATCTGATGGGCGAGCACTTTATAGTCTTTTCTGATCATCAGAGTCTCAGGTATATCTTCTCACAGAAGGACCTGAACCTGAGACAGTGGTGATGGCTTGAGTTCCTCCAGGACTATGACTTTGAGATAGTCTATACTCCTGGGAAGGGGAACGTTGTAGTCGATGCCCTCAGCAGGAGGACAGGCATTCAGCTACTCGAGGAGGCGACGGAGCAGCTAGCCTCTTTGCAGATATCCTTCGTGGATAGAGATGGAGAAGCCTTCCTTCAGTCACTCACAGTCACTCCTCCACTTCTACAGCGGGTCAGAGAAGGTCCAGGTCATCCAGGAGAGGATGAGGACAGCTCAGAGCCGTCATAAGTCATACAATGACAGGAGGCGGATGCCACTAGAGTTCAAGTATGGAGACCACTTCTTCTTGCGGGTCTCATCTTGACGTGGTATACTGAGATTTGGATGAGGCGGCAAGTTATCTCTGCGCTTCATCGGACCCTTCCAGGTCCTCAGTAGGATTGGCGAAGTGCCTTATCGCCTGGCTCTACCACCTCAGTTGCACAGGGTGCACGACGTCTTCCACGTATCTCAGCTGACGACATACGTGCACGACCCGACGCACATCATTGACCATGGGGAGCTTGACGTTGATGATGGGGAGACTTTTACGGAGGTCCCAGTGGAGATCGAGGATCGACAGGAGTGGGTCCTATGTGGATGGTCGATTCCTCTAGTGCGCATCAGATGGCAGCATGAGAATCTCCAGGAGTGCAGTTGGGAGCGGGAGGCTCAGATGCGTGCTCAGTACCCTCTTTTGTTTCCCTAGTTTTGATGTATCTTTACGGGGACGTAAATCCCTGAGGTGGTAGTAATGTAAAGACCCGTTAAATTCAAGGGAAATTTTTTCTTAATTTTTTTTAGAATTTTACAAGAGCGCGGTTTCTGACGGCACCTGATTCCGAGGCCCGGTGTGCCCGGAATCAATTTCCGAAGTTTGGCTCGGCTACGTTCAGTGAACGAACGAGCGGGAATTTCTAACTTTTGATCCGGTGCTCGGAATTGATATCCGAGGGCACCAATGAACTCACAGCGCCAATTTTCGCTTAAGGAGACCTTTTCCGAGGTTGCGTTTTATGCGGGTTGAGAGTTAGTTTTTGGGGAAATTAAATGAAGTTAAATAAATTGTGGAAACACAATTTATTTTTATCCATGTTGGTTATATCCTCCCAAAGGGAGTTAGAGGTGGGACCCACATCCACTTAACCTCCCTTGAGAGGATTAAGTGTGGTGGGGCCCACACGAACCCTGACTCTTCAACTCCCCTTTAGACTCCCAATAACTCCTCTTCCTTTTAATTTTGACAACTTGAGTTATTAATGGAGATGAGTTACTCTTTTTCAAACTTTTGAAATTCAAAGTGGTTTAGTTGTGTAAATAAAATAATCCTTAGAATTATTTTATTTTGGTTAGTTCCTTTTGCCACCTTGTAATGTTTGGGAAGCTTTCTTCTTCTTCTTCAACCACGACGAAGAACTCGAAGAACACTTAGGCTCTGACGAAGAACGCCGTCACCATAAGAAGAGAAAGACGTACCATCTCTTCTCTTCTTCGCAGCCGGTGTGTTTCCAAAGATCGAAGATGCCGCTTCAATCGATCTTTTTCCCGTGTCAACGAAAGGAAACGCCGCTTCCTCCTCGGGCTTTCTCCATCACCTTACGAAGCATCTCTAGCGACGATACCTCTTCGGACGCACCTCGACGTCAACAGAATCGACGTACGATTCCCGCGACGCCCGACCTCCGCGACGCTTGTCTTCCGAGGCTTGTTGGCGTGCTCCACTCTTGAAACCGAGGTAGGAGAATTTTTTTATTTATTTATTTATTCCGTTCTTGAATCTAGCATGTCGAACTTTGAGGATATCGACTAAATGTTATCATTTAACGAGAGGGGGCCGGACCGCACAAACACGGCTGAACCCCCTCCTTTGTTCATGATTGTTTCTTACGGATGGAACGAGATGGCATGGTTCCGTCACACCACGCGGGTATCTTTCGGCAAGTATTGTGTGGCGCCGTCGCACCGTGCCGTGGAAATAAATCCAAGAATGCGGCGCCGTCGCGTCGCGTCGAAGGAAGTCGAAGGCGCTGCGGCCGGAGCGGGGCCGCGGCGGAGTGGCGCGGTGTCGTCGCACTGCGTCGGACGGCAAAGGTCGCGGTCGGTTCCGGGCCGCAGCGGATCAAGATGACCAGCGGCCAGTCGGGCCGCCGGTGTCGGATGCCGGAAGGGGACCGGCCTTTGCCGGTCCCGTTGGGAGAGTGTCGGTCGGCCAGGTCGGGCCGGCCGGAAGGGAGCAACCCAGGGGAATTAAATTCCCACGGCCTGTTGAACGGCCCCCCATAAGGAGGGGGGGGGGGGGGCGGTTTCACAAAGGGGGGAATGCGCCCCCCGTTTTTTTCAATCAGTTCGGCCGAAGCCGAGCTGGCAGCGCGCCCAGCGTGTTGTGCTGTGCCGGACCGACGCTTGGCCGGTCTGCCAGGCCGGGTCGCGCCCAGCCGGGCCGCGCCGCGCCGCGCCGGGCCGGGCCGCGCCGCGCCGGGCCGGGCCGTGTTGGGCAGGGCCGACCCTGTCCGGGGTGGGTCGACCCGGTTCGGGCCAGCCGGGGGCGTCTCGGGCCGGGTCGGCCCGGGCCCGAAACCCCCGATACCGAACGGTTTGGATTCAAATGCCCATAACTCGGGATTCAGACTTCTAAACGACGCGCCGTCAGCGCTGATGCGATCTTTGGATCGAGACGGTCATTTCGGTATATCGCACTCAAGGTTTCGGAATACTTTGAGTTCGGCCGGGTTGGTTCGTACACGAAACAAACCGGGCCTTCGGAGCGGAAACACTCATATCTTAAGCTACGGACGTCCGATTGACGTGCCATCAGCTTTGCTGAGTTCCTCTTAGTGAGATAGATATTTTGGCATACTCTGCCCGAGGTTTGGATGCAGGTAGAGTGCGGTCGGGTTGGTTTTTCCTTAAAAACCAACCGGGCCCCTAGAACGAAAAAGCCAATAACTCTCAGACCGGGCGTCCGATTGACACGCCGTCTGTTGCGTTGAGTTCCTATTGACGATACAGAACTTTTGGATATATCAACTCTAGACATTGTGACATTTGATGTATCAGCCTCTCGGCTCGTGGAGCGGACCCTCCTGAACGAGCTTACTGTGTGCGGGAACCCTAGAGCTGGTTGCGACTGCTACTGTTACTGCGACGACGACTGTGCAGATATTCTCAGTGGATTCGACGACGACAACTACAGCACTCAGTGATCCTGTGTGGATCAGTGCTACCGATCATGTGTGGATCAGTGCTACCGATCCTGTGTGGTTCAGCGCTCAGCGGTCCTGTGTGAACCAGCGCCAACAAGTCCTGTTTGGGTCCGATCCAGTGTGGGTCTTTGCGGGGGTTACTACCTATCGATCCTTTGTGGGTCCAACGACTTAGATGGATCAGTGATCATCTCTATCGTCTTTTGAAGAAGTATACCTGTGTCAGCTGAATCCTGTTTGCTTTCCTGTGTGGATTGTGTTATACTATCCTGTGTGGATTACGTTTTTCTTTCCTGTGTCAAATACGTATACTTTCCTGTGGTGACTGAGTTGTACTTGGGCTCGGAGGTTGGAGCGTATTGGAATTGATGACTTAGGTATATGTATGGGCATATACCTAAGCAGTGTCGGTTGTTACTTCGTGTTTGTATCTTTCCTTTTTGGTTTATCCAATTTGGATTTTGGGAGACCTTCGGGGGTCTCGGGGTCCCTACTGAGTAGCTTATACTCACCCATGCACGGGCTATGCTTGCACTACGTTGTGTTGGTTACAGATAACGGACAACGTTGATCGTGGTTGAAGCTTGCAGAGCAGGACGGTACCTGGAGGTGGACCACTGGGCGGGACGTGCTCGGAGCGGACGGCGGGACCCGAGGAGTAGTGGAGCTATCTGTACCCACCCTTCATGTGGGATTTCCCGTGGACAGCTCGGTGTAGCGGCTTTTACTTTACAGTTGCTATTTTCCCTTTCGAGTTGCACTTTACTTTCATTTTGGGTTTGTATACTGGCCCATTTACTTTTCCGCACTTTCAGTTGTACTTTTTTTTTACTTAGTGTTTACTTTTCTGCTTGCTTACTCTGTGGTGCTTGTTTACTTTACCAAGGCAATGCCTTCCCTTTTTACTTGGATTTACGCCTTGGTGCTAGTCGCCATCCCCTGGTCTATGGAAGGCGGGCTTGGGTTAGTCACAGCACATGCCCTGAGGATGGGTCGTGACATAGAACTCCTGGGTAACATGATGTTATGAAAAGAATATTTATTTGTACATTTTCATAAACTACATTTCATGTCATGAAAAACCCTATATCCATTCAATCAATCTATACTAAAATACCATAAAAAATATTTGCATAAGTAACAACATGAGCTTGGACCATCTCTTTGGATGGGATCAGAATTCAACTAACCATTAGTGCATCAAATAGAATTAAAATGCAAGAAATTAATTCCTATATATTCACCGAAACATTATAGAAAAATATTCTCCTTCATAAAAATAAACCAAAATTTGAAAATATTTATTGGATAAATATAAATATGACATGTGATAGACCATAAAAAAATAAATTTTATATGATATAATAAAAATCAGAGTCATAGAACCAAATTAAAATTCTCTAAGATTGTGTATGACCACAAATAATTGGGGGTGACTTAGTAGTTCTCTAATTAATAATTATTTATCACTAACACTAACCTATGGGACATGTTATGTTCCAATTTAATTAATTTAAATATCATAGACTTAAAAACTATTACTAGTAATCAAATAATAGAGGGAACATATAATTTCTAAAATGTACACCTTTATGTGGGTACCTACTCCTTTCAATGATCGGTAATTAACTTTGTGTCACAAATTTTCCACTATAAACACATGTTGGTACCATTACTATCCTTTCATACTCATAGTGAATCTTGAAAAATCATAGCATCCAATATTTTTACCCATCATATCACTAAAATAACATCCTCTCACAACTAGATACAAGTATTTCAAATCATTGTAATAGATATCACAAGTATATTTTTTTAGAAGATGGTAATGATATTACACCACATCCGATTAATATGATTATAATTTAATGTTCTTACATATTCCAAATAATCAATCATATATATAAAAATATTAATTCTATTCATAATAAATCCATTATATTATCATCAATTAACTCACATGCCCTGAAATTGATGAATAAAACGTGAATAAACCCGTATCAATCAAATATTATTTCTCTTTCTACGATATACAAATTATCTATATTAATTTATTATAATGTTATCTATTTTAAAAAAAATATTCTATTTCTTCATTATATTCTTTTATATTTATATAAGAAATGAACTAATATTTTCATAATGAACAATTAAAACTCCCCTTGATTTATAGTAGTACAAGTTTCTCATTAAAAAATAGTTTACCAATTTAAAAAATATATTTATATTAATATTATTATATTATTTTTGTATTATAAATAATAATAATTATTTAAATATCTATGAATCACAAAAAAAATATACTCCTTCAAAATTTTTATATAACCTATGGGTATTTTAAATATTTTTCACCCATGCATGTATATATATTTTCCCATATCAATACTACACAAGGCACAATATCCTATCACTAACTAGAAACATATTCAATATGAATCGTCATTTTCATATTTAATCACAACTTTAGAATATTCTTGAGATGTTTATATGGTATTATAATAGACTAGGAATCAGTGGTTTGATTTTATCATATCATTTGTTTTGATGTTCTAATATTGTATTCTATTATTCCCATTTTATAAAAATTATGTATAGTGTTGGACCACAAAAATTAAGTGACCCATAATAAGTACCAAATTAACCATATAATGTTCATACTTCCTACAATAAAATTAAAAATATATTCCTAAACGAGAACCATATTTAGTTCCAATTAGACCTTAAAATGTTCGTTTTCTGTCCACTTTCTTAGATTTTAAAACAAAATCATCCTTACAAACTATAAATTTGACCTTATGAAGTTAAAAATAAACCTTATAAAGATTGAAAAAAAACCATATATAGTTTTTCAATGAATTTTTCTCTCAAAATAATAATCCTTATAATATATCCATAATCATTCATATAAAGTTTTACATTTACATTTTTACTCAAAATTTGGACATACATATCCTTATGAAGATTGTTGTATCAAATTTATTAAGTTTATAATCTAAAAAATTCACCAAAACCATATATTATATAATTAATCATACATTTTTCAAATAATACAACAAAAATATCATACAAAACAAATATAATATTTATCATAACATATTTGTTTACAAATAATCAAAAATATAGACTTGGGATCCAATAAAATCATCAATAATTCCATTGAGTACATCAATCTCCCCCTTTGGATTTATGGTCAACCTCACTCAAGTCTTCCCAAAACACAATAACTCATACAAGAATCATTAAATCTCAAAATTTCTAATGTTTGAAGATCATTAACACTACAGAACAATGCATTTTAGTGTTTTTTATGGAATCCCAAATATTTGTGACAATAAACATATCATCTAATGACCTTGATGCACTACACCTCAGTCCTAAAACTCTATCAAATTTTTACCACCTTTAAGAAAATGATATATTTATATTTATAGTTTTTATAATGTTGACTTTTTCCAATTTTATAGCTTTTAAAATACATTCAAAGAATATGTTGGGTTTTCCTTAATGTCCCTCAATTGGGAAGGATACGTTAAACCATATTATCTAGCCTTAATGGCTAAAATCTATTCCTTGTAATTTCCCTGGTTAATATATTTTAAATTTCATCTATTATTGTAACAAATTTTTCATTTATCTTCCAATTATATACACTATATTTGATAAAGTGAGACATAATATCAATGTTTATAGATTGAGGGTGTTTCACTATAATTATATTGAGGCTAATTTCCTTTTTATTATCACATTCTACTTTTAGATGTTGCCTAATAACAATTAAAAATTATTAATATTATTCTTTCATCTAAATCATATGGTTATGGGAAATTTTTTTAGCCATATATTTATCGCCAATGATGAATAATGTCACAGAATTTTGTTTCATACAAATCCATCATACCCAAATTTCACCTAATAGTGAAATTACACCTTAATTAAACCTTTTATAATCAACATATCTTTCCCAATTTTAATCAATTATACTTGATTACTTCATGTTCTTCCTTATCTTATAAAATGTTCTATAATTTATAGTACAATTTATGTATCTCAAAATTCTCTTTGAAAATTTTAAATTTGATCATATGGATTATACTAGAACATTTCACAAAAGTATACTAAATGTAAAATATCATATCTTAGCGTTATAAGATATAGAAAATTAAAACATGATCTTCAAAAACTATAATATATTAAAAAATATTCATTTATCATCCTTCCATGAATTTAATTAGATAAATTTTGGTATGTAAACTTGTTTGGAATCATTCATATCAAAATAATTCATCCATTCCCATACATAATATTTTTGGTAAAGAAAACTAAAATCATCCTTTTACTGCAATTGGAACTTTAAAAGTTTCCTTCTTTCTCCCACCATAGACATCTCAGTATAGTTAATAATTTTATAGAAATTTATTCTTAATAACTCCCTTTATAATCTATAATTATATATCTATCAATAATGAAAATGAAAATGAGAGTACCTATATCCCCTTTATTTCTAAAAACTTGTTAATATATATTATAATTAAATAATATCATTTTTTCCGTGAACCAATGTATCATTGAGTATTATTCTATTGAGGATATTTGATACTATATAGATCATATTTTACTTAATAAAACATTATTTAATTATGATATAGAATAAATCCTTTATTCTGATCAATGTAGAATTCTACTTCAAGGTCACCAAAAAAGAAGGTATATTTCATATCTGTTTGATATATTTAATTACTACCATTGAGCTGAAATTTAACAGAGTATTCTTATAGATTATAAAATTAAAAATCATGTAAAATTTTCTTCATAGTCAAATACTTCAACTAGTAAATATCCTTTTTAAAATATTCTATACTTTTCCGACGATACATTTATATTATAGTTCAATTAATTCTTTAATACTCACATGGTAAAAATAATATTATTTTTTTGGTATATATATAAGATTTCAAAATTAATTTTACTAAGTCTGGCCTACTTTTTAATATATTTCATTAATCCATTACATATATTCGACTATTATTTCTACATTTTATGTTTCGAACATAGATATGAGAGAATCTTGTTTTTAAATATTAATATATCTTCTTCAGTTTCCTATATCTCCTTTTCTATTTATTATTTTTTTCTACTTTAACATTTTTCTTCACTCTCAAGTATTTTGACATTTATTTTAGAGAATCTTCATTTTTTTCATTAGATTAATGAGACTCAACATAAATTAAATTATTCTCTCTTAATTATTCTACTTCATTATAATTTTTTAAGTACATTTTGTTAGCATCAAAATTTTCTCAAAACTCTTCATTCATCCCAATTTATGTTAATTGAATCTGAATAATATTAACAAAACATTAATAAAAAACATTATGTAACCTCTTATTTTAGAATACATTTTCTATTTTGTTCGATATATATTCAATAATGATCTGTACTTATACTTATTTTTCAATATTTCACAAATTTGAGTTATTTATAATTATTTAACAATAGATACAAAAATCCGTAGTTTAAATTGATATTTGATTTATTTTGTACCATATATCATAGGATTTAATGTTTTCATATGGTCTTGAAAAAAAACTATTTTCTACATGAATTTTTTTATGCTCTACATATATATAAATGAACATTGAGATTTAATAAATAGATAGAATTATAGTAATCATATAAAATAACTTAAAGTTTTTACAAATGGATATTCAATTATGTTGATGTATATAGGGTGAACTATATTGATTTTTGATTTAATACCATTCATGTTATATTTTAAAATAGGCACATTTATATCCATCAACATTATGAGAACTAATTTTTTTAAAAATAATCTCTCAAATACATTTTAACCCTCCTTCTAAACAATTTAAAAAGTAAAATTGATTGATGAATTATTATTCATAAATAAGAAACTAGTCATTCAAGTGATTTCACCAATGAATTTAATAAAATATAATACACCAATGGTATATTTTTGTCATATATCCCATAATTATTTAGTGTAAATTTTTTCTAGTGTCCAATTGGATTTTATATAAACTTTTTTATATGTTAGTTGAATAATTTTCTCTTTCTATCATTCCTAAGAAGTAAAATATTTCCCACATTTAATTTGGGTGGATCTATCACTAAATCATGCTTTAAAACATTACTTATTTTTCCATAGACAATAATTTCAAATCATTTTTTCTATATTTTTTCACCTTATCCACTCAAATAATTTGAATTAATGGGATCAATATTTTGAAATAAATTACAAAATTTTCTTCTTCATTGAGTTATTTTGCTTTATCCATTTTAATTTTAAAGTTACATCAGCATTTTGGGAAAGTAAATTCACGTTGATCAACCTATAATTGACTAACACTCAACAAATTTTTCCTCAAACAATCAATATTTAAGAACAATTTATATTTTATAATTTTATCTTCTGTCTTAGCAATGGTAACTAATCATATTTTTATAGATAAATCATTTAAAAAAATCCTTTCAATTCATTTATGATTTATAATAATCTTTGAAATTTTTCTATCACTATATATGGGTGAGGAATAACTACTATCAGAATTTGAAGAGAGGATTCCATTATTTGCCTTCAGTGAAATGTAATTAAAACATGAATATTCTTCCGTCACATTCTAAATCTTCTTTTATTCATCATAATAATAATTTTTTCAAAAATTTCGTTTCATATAATTCCCACAATAGTGACCCTATTGACCACATATATGGAAATCATTTTTTCATGAAAAAAATTCATATTGTGTTGCTTTACATGACGAATTTTTTATCATGGAATTTATCAATTGTGTTTTAATTTTTATTATCATCCTTGAATCATAACTCAATTATAGTAGTTATATATTTATCAAGAATGTATAAAATATGTGTACAAACACTACATAACCCAAGTATTGTCTTTTGATCCTTGGTATTTGATATTCATAAATATTTTATCAATATTAGTTTTATTTTCTACCCAAAACACACTATGGTGGAATTCACCATTGGAAAAATGAACATCATGATATGTAAATATCATGTATTTACTGTAATATGGATTCCACATTCGTATTTTCATCCCAAATATTAAAAAAATTCGTTTTAGAACATGAATTATTTGAGAAAACTTGTTTATATTTTCATTTAGGTGATGTAGAATTAATCATCCTCATAAGACTCATCTTTTCTCTATCTTAATATTTTAGATTTCAGTTTTTCTCCCTCATTGAAGTGTTACCCGATCTTATTTACTATTATATGCTTCAAGAATATATGATTACATCTTACATAACTCTTCTTATATCAATGTATGTATTTATTCATGATCCATTACCATATTATCATATTTAGTAACATCGATCTTGAATATTTTTTTCATCAATATAAGGCACTTACAATTAAAAAAATTCTCTCTTCCTTATAACTTTTTAATTACCATCATCAAAATCTAGTTCTAGTCCATGCTTTTTATATATTTATCATGATATATAATGTGATTTAAAATAAAAATTATGCCACAAAATTGTTTCCTAACCTAATTTTTCATCACTAAAATAGTTATAATCACATTTTTCATCATAAGATGTGGTTAATAAATTATAAACATATTAACCTTTTGATTGACATCTTGTGGAATATTCATATTCTTCTTACTTACGAAACGAAATTTTTATTTTTCATCACTGAAATTAATTATTTTCCTCACTATACTAGTTTAGTAATATAGATATTTTTTACCACTTATTTGCATCATCTTTCTCATCTTGTGCATCCACATCATATAATGAATTCTTATTCATTATAAAATTCACAAAAAAAAATATAATCTCTAAACTTTTTTAAAATATTAGTGGCCGGTAGCTTTTTATAATTACCATTGCATTTCAATATTATGTAAATAAATCCATTTTAGCATTGATACTCTCCCTCATCATCATATTAACTTGAGTTTTTATCGAATTTATCTCTAATTTTAGGTTCTTAATTCCCTAAAAATCCATTTCTTTATTGGCGTTGTTTTTTATTGATGGGAAATTTCACATTTCCTACGTAATGGTAATGTTCTAAAATATTTCAAGGGTAATATATACGATATTATATAGTTTTAGAATATTTTAACCAATCCTATTGTGAAAGTTTCTGAGAATGTTTTTTAAAGAAATTGAATCATAAAACATTTCTTCATTACATTGAATATTTTTGACAATCTTATTGAATATTATTAAGTAATCATATAGGTTTTCTTCTGTAACCCTAATTATATCTTGAGAATTAATTTTCTTTATTTTAAAAATTTATTTACAAATATTCACATTTCCTTTATAAATACATTATAATATATCGTATATTTTGATAGTTATCTGAATCACAACTAAATCTCTAGAAAATATTTTCGATAGATATATGAGTATACCATTTGAAATACTTTCCATAAACATTTAAATTCAATTTATTTAAAAATTACATTCGTGTATTTCATTCAATCGTTGGAAAACCCACTATTGTGGTAATGTTTACTTCTAATCCATCTGATATAATTAAAGGCACTATTATGTTCATCCTGTTGTGATTATTCATAACATCAAAAGTGAGGACACAAAAGTTTTTGAAAATAATTAAACAATGTATATCAATAATGATTTGGATCTAAAAGATATAATATAGAGGCTCTGATACCACTTTAAGTGCCTCAAAAATGGTTTCCACCCTTAATAAGGGGTGGGGATTAATAAATGGTTTTATCTTTTAAATTTTATTTCTTTGAAAATAAACTCTTCAAACTATTCAGATCTAATAAACTAAAAATAAATACCACAAACTTGTGTAAATATTATAGGAATCATAATAAAATTTACAACAAATAATTTTTTCAATTATCGACCCCAGTTTGGGTTCATAATATAGGATATGATTGGTTATTCACCTCGAGTCATTGATTTTATACTATATACAAAATCAGTTTCATTGGGTATCATCTTGAACCTATAGTACACCTCATACAAGCACATCCTTGCATCGAACTTCCTAGATTAGCACTATAATCATAGACTACTACTAATTGGTTTAATTATTTAAATCATTTTTATGAAATTTCATAAGTTGGTTTGCTTTTATGAAGAAGATGATGATGATATTATTATACGTTCCTTCAGGAAAATACAAAAAAAATATATTCTCAATTCTTCCCAATAATCTACAATTTATTCAAAAATATTCTTCCTCCTAAAAACATATTTACCATATGATAAATAATTTAACTCCTTGATATCTTATTAATTACCTTTGTTTGATACATTATTTTCCTCTCTTATTATTGAGGCAGTTTCTCAACTCATCAACACTTTCTCCTTTTTTAAACTAACAAATAATATTTTATAATATGTTAATTATATAATAAATAATCTTCGTTTTATTAATTACTAAGTGATATTATTATTAAATTTTGGAAAATATATTCTAAAAATATCGCCCATTTTATCAAAATTGTAATTTATTCAAATCCCTTTCATAGTCTATATTTAAATCACCACAACACACGATATATTTATAAATACAAAAACACTACAAAATTGGTGGGTATTTTATATTTACTAAATACTAAAAAAATTAGTGAATAATGTTATATAAATTATCCTTATTGTAACATCCCATTATTTTGAAGAAAATAATTGTGTTCAATGGTGTATCCAATACACAACACCATGCTTAAATATCATGTTAAATATATAACGATCATAACATATACTTTTAATTAGATGTTATAAATAGTTTTAAATACTTTGTGATATATATATATATATGTATATGTGTGTGTGTTTGTGGGTGAGTGTGTGTGTGTGTCCCAAACAAATAAATTATTGATAAACTCTCACTAGGTAATCAATCAATTTTTTATAAATTAATTTTATGCTTAAAGAATATGTACTCTTCAATAGATAATTTATAGATTTTTTTAGAAAATATTATAATTAATTTTATGGACATTAAAAATTATTATTTTATAAAATTAAATTAATTATTTTAATTATCATATAAAATGTAACTTAGTGTAAATTTTTGTGATATTTTGGAAAATATTTATTTTTCATTGAAGAGTGAAACATACCAATTTTTTGTAAAACTATCATTTATTTTTACTTAATTAATTAATTTAAATGTACCATTATGTTTTTAATTTATTTTGAATTATATAAAATATTAATTATTTATTTTTAATAAATTTTAATAAATTTTAATTTTCATTCTTTAAGATTTTTTATAAGTTTATTTTTTGGGCTCAAAATGCTTTTTTTGAAAACTTTTTAATATTAAATAATCTTTCTCTAATTTAATTAATTAAAAAATCCCAACTGAGGAATGATTTAAATTCAAATTAAAGATTATATATTAATAAATTTAAATCTTTATTCATAATGTGATTATTATTAGTAATATAATTAGTATAAATACAATTTTTCTCAAAAAATACACTTCTTGAAAACCTGCATTTTCAACATGTATACAAGTTTAATTTGAAATTATATTCATCGAATTAAATGTATTTATTTTCTAAAATTGATTAAATATTTTTATAATCCTAATATATATAATATAATATCGTTAACATAATTTGTTACAATAATTAATAGTGAAAATAGAAAAAATTAATAACCACGTTTAATGTAAAAACAGTTTTATCGGAGGTTAAACTAAATAACATAATGGATAAAATAAACTATAAACAATTATAAAATAAATTTCCATCTAATATAATTACCTTATCATGTTTTAGTGTCTATAATGGTATATTTTAGAGTCTTTTTTGATGTAAAAATTATGGGTACACCGTTTTATTTTTCAAAATTATAATTGTGTCATTCACCTCAACTATAAAAGGAAACCTCCTTCCCTCTCTCCTACACACCATAAGAGCCATTTTTAGGAAAATAAATACCCATATATTTTCCTAAAATCCATAAATACGCACTATATCACATATATTTATCATAAAATCCATCCCACTAATTCTATTGTGCTTACCTAAAAAGGTCTTCTAAAGAAGATGTATAGTATTTAACCATACATTTTTATTTATTTATCCTTCCATATCCTTCAAATATTCGTAAAATTAATATAATATAATAGCAAAATAATATGACATATAATGATATTTTATTATTATAATTTAATGACCTTAATATATATCCATTTGTATCAAATGGGATATGAAATCATCATTTTTGTGTACGCCATACAACCACCTCACGAACCAATGTCATTTGTTTCCCATCAATTCCTATAAAGACATAAAATTACGTTTTATGTAAAGTATATATATGATATATTAAAAATATTTATACTTATGGATTTATTATATCACATATTACTTCTTATACTCCAATTCTTTGGGGATACGTTTACATCTTTCCTGGGTAACGCGGACTACCGCCTTGTGAAGTAATGTGACTCATTTTTCACAAATTCTATACATGGAGGTAATAAGGATAATTTAATAAACATATGTTATATAAATTAAATAAAAATTATATTAATTACATATTTTTTATCCCTAAATTAAAATATATCATTTAATTTCTTACACAGGAAAATAATATTTTCATTCCTTGGTATGTGAGGCTACCCGCTACATGAAGGGATGTGAACCTTTTTTCAACATCAAAAAAATGAATGATAAATATAAGTATATTTAGTAAATCAGTACTTTATTTATTATATTTTTATAATTATGGAAATATAAAATATTAATTACTTTCCTTCCATAGTGAACATTGAAAAATGGAAATGTTACTCAAGCGTACATATGATCTACCATCACCACAATTGTAACGTAGTTTATGGGCCATAAACTTATATCATGATTTGTTTTATATGTATAAATAATTTATAAATATGATAAAAATTTAATTCTTATTAGTTTATATATTTAAAAATTATGTCCTCTTTGTAAACCATAGACACACCAAAGCCGTTTTAGAACAATTTACTAAATGTCATCAAAACACCTGATGGGGACTTAACTAATTACGTATTAAAATATTTAATTAAGAATAAATTAAACAATTTATTTAATTATATAGTATTAATATTAAAAAATTATATTAGGAAATCAAATTTTCAATATAATTTTACAATACATGTGTTAAATGACACATTTTGAAAGTCAGAAGTCGTGGTAAGGGTTTGTTCTTCTCATTTTTTATTTGTATGTGTCAGAATCCATATTCGTCACTTATTTTTTTTATCTATTGTGTATACTTCATATTTAGATTAAATAACATGAATCATTCATACATGATGGTTTTTTATGTTTCTATTTTAATTATTTAATTCAAGGGGAAATGACTTAGAATTTATGATGTGTTAAATAATTTCATATCTCAATAACTTTTCATTAGTAAATATTACTTCTTCATTGAAATTAATATGTCATTATTATGACTTTAATTAATATGTATTCTATTATAGGGAATTTAAACTTTTTTTACATTTGGTATGCATAATTTATACATTGAATAATTATCAAATTCAATGGAATGATTTTTTAAATGTTTATTCATCTCAATTTATCTTTCTATAGGACATTCATTTATTATAAGCACAAACATTAATTTTTGAGATGTATATACTAAATATTGAAATTTTAAATCATTAAAATATATATTATAATTATATTTAAAGTATCATTTTTATTTATTGTATCATGTGGATTAATATTTAATAGTTTCCAAAGTGGAAATAGATTTATGTTACAATTTACCTTCTTTTGAGATTATTTATGTTTATGGATACATTGTACGAAATAATATAATATTATTTAATTGAACCAAATTTAATTATTATAAAAATTTTATGAATGTGGTTACCATTTTTTATTCAAATTTCTTCATATATTGATTAATTAAATATCAAGAAAGTAATTTTTAAGTGATACCAATTCTGGATTCTCATTTCATATGGATGTTTTATCTCCCATATCAATGTCCTCTAAAACGTTTTCCAAAATTTTATTTTTCCAATCATAAATTATTCCCTTAATCTATTATACACAGAAATTTCCATTATTTAAAATTATATTAATTTTAAATTTACAAATTATTTCCCAATTGATCACTTTTGACTCCCATTTATGTAATGTTATAAAAAGAGTGTTTATTTTTAACATTTATAACATAACCATATTTTCCCTCCATCAAGAATATTTTTCATTTGAACATTAATTTATATGTTTATAAGATTATTTAGAAAATAATTTTTACAATATTTTCTAAATTTATAGGTCTTAAAAAGTTTTTTTTAATGTAAATTTTTTTTTCCTCAAAGAATGTATTCATGATACTTTAATGGTATTTACATTCATCAACTTCAACAACATTTTATATTACATATTATCCAACAGGTATAATTTCTAATTATACCATCATAATTATTTCTCTTAATAGATTATGTTTTATTCAATGATATTTTAAAGGAACCCATTTTTTTCTAAAGGTTTGTCTTGTTTCAAGGAGACTATCAATGGATCCGTTTATTTTTTTAAGGGAAAATAATGTTTCAAAGACATTTTCAGGTACCCCATTACTTTTCAATTCATCAAAAAACAATAAATGAACATTTATTATTATTATGATTCAATGGAGAATTTGTTTATATGGTTTATTCACGAATGGTACTTGGAGATTATTGATGATCATGGGTAAACCCAACACTGCATATATAATGGGTGGGCCCAAACAACACTAGGTATGCATGATATTGATTATAATATGAGTGCACCAAGACAGAACTAGGTGGGAACTGCATATCTTATATTATGGGTGTGACAATAATGTCCTCCAAAGCATTGGGTAATGTTTTTTCTCTTTAAGGTGAATAATTAGTGATTTACAAGAGGGTTTTTATATAAATTTAACTTGGATCTTCTTATTTCCAAACTAGGATTAACATTAGTTACAAATAAGATATTCCAATATACCAAGAGTTATTTATGCTTGTTATGCATTATAAACTTTTCAATTGATCAATATTGATATCATCTTACTTAAGATAATTGATTATATCGAATCTTTCATATGTTATTTATTTATATCTCTCCATATGTTTATTTACATAAGTTGATGGGTGTGATTTCTCTTATTTTATACTCATTCATGATTATTATGTCATCATACCATTATGATCATATTATTCACTCTTATGAAATTTAATTGGTAATTCGTATGTTTACCCTGAATGGTCATTTGATCTCTCCCTTATTGTGTTTCCTTTTCCTCAGGTTAACAAGAATGATGTTAAATTAATTATATCTAGAATTTTTTCACATGGATGACGATGATGTTGTGCTGTTGTGGAATATGATAAGTTGGGTATATTTGGAAATTATGGTCATCGTTATGAAATAGTTTTTCATGAATCCAGGTGTTAAGATATTTAATTACATATCTAAAAATATAAATATAAAATTTCTTTTAGAATGTAATATATCTGATATTTTATTTCAATATTGAATGGTTTGGTTTAGTAAAATTGGTTCACATTCAATTCTATCACATCCAAATATATAAAGATTATTATTTTAGCACTAGATCCGAGAGTTTTGGTTCATGCCTTATGTAATATTCGAATAACTTCTCCTCACTTAATCGTATTAGGTTATATTTTATTTATTATTATTATCACGAATCAAAAATCTTATAACTATTTCTGATGTTTAATAGATTATTGAATAGATTAATCATTTTCTGATTTCTTTCATTAGGTCATGATTTTCAATATATGGATATCATATTATATGATTACAATTTTTCCAATAATTTATAAAGTGTTGATCCTTATGAAATTATTTAACCATATAAAGTGATAAAAAAATCTTGTGATGTTAATATTTCATAAGACTAATTGACCTTTATTTCCTTCAAAGTGAACCATAATATGTTCTCAAATAACATAAATAAGTACAATTTGGTTCGATTATCATATATCATTTAATAGAATGTTTATAATAAAGCACATGGTGAACCATACTATGTTGAAAAAACAACATTATTAATTTTTAAATGAACTCTATATATTTTTTCTCTATTGTTTTAGTCAAAAAAATTAAATCATGCTTTATTTTGTTTCTAAGATCAGTATTCTAAATTTTTTATTTAACCATAGAAATTTTTCCATTTTGAAATATATATATATTTTTGATCAAATTTAACCATTCAAGTTTTGATGATAAACAATTAGATATTGGGAATGAATGTTATAGATTTTAATCATTATCTAATTCATGATAACTCAATATTCTATAATTGATCCATGATTTTTCAATTTATATCAAAAAATTATCTAACGCATGAAATAATCTATCATTGATAAAAAAAATTAAATTTTAATGATTCAAACTTGAAATGTTGAAAACAAATATAATATTTAATAATTTCATTAGGTACTTCAAAAAAAATATTCTTAGTAAGTCCGAATGACCCAAAATATAAAAGATATAGTGTGGTTAAAAATATTTAACTGCACCAAAATTTACCCCATGACCTCCTATAAGATTCATCCTTCCTCAAATATAGCCACATCATCAATGTTCTCCACTAGAGAAGTGTTATCCTTACCTATTACTTGTATCATGATGAACTATATCTCTATATGCCTCATGTCTCATATGTATGTGGTGAGTATAGAAACCCATAGAAGATCTGCAAATTATATCTTACTCATGAAATTAAGGAAAGAAAAACCCAAATCACAATTTAAATAAATTGGAGAGAAGCATAAAAACTAATGAACAAGATATATATTTATAAATTAGTGTAAAAACTCATGATATAATGGATTCCCAAACCACAGATGAACACACCCATATAATGCACTAAATCCTCACCTCTAAGAGCCCTATCATAAACCTAACGAATATATCCTCAAATAGGATATCCCTGATTTAAACCCAACTCATGTGAAAAAAAAGAGTTTTCACAAATCATATCAATCACTTTCATATGTAATCCTATGATTCCAATCATAGAACGATGTCCAAGTCCAAACAAACAAGGTCTTTTAAAAGATCCATAATGAATACACCTAAACTATGTCTAAATAAAAATATCAATTTCCATATAGATCATGAAAACATATATACCGATTCTAATTCCAAGTTACCCACACTTTAATACATTATTTTTGTCCAAAATCACCACTTAGGCTTCTCAAAGGACATGTTGTTGGTGTTACCCATAACATATTATTTCCAAAACCCAAAAACCAATAAGACAATACTTCAATGATATTTTAAGAAGGATTTTCCACAAATAAAAATAATAATTTATCTTTAGAATAAAAAATCCTTCATGTTACTTATATATTTAGAGTAATAAAGAATAAACCAACTGAAAATAATTTCATCTCAAAGAACTATACGAAAATCATTTTAATATATGATTTTATTACCTTGTAATACAGAATTAAAAAATGAATTTCAAAAAATACCCTAATAAATAATCCCATTAGAGAAGACACATATTATATTTAGACCAAGAGAAAATAAAAATATAATAGTGGTAGTGGAGAGATAGGAGCATAAACATATATCCCTAGACCAAACACTCCACGAATCTAAGAGAGGGTGCTCTAGAAAGAATATAATTTCATTAAACCCATTATTAGGCCCCCATTAATGAGATACCAAGACTAGAAAGGATAAATGAGTGTATTAAAGAAGGGTTTGGGTTAAAAATATAATTACCAAGACATTTTGGAATCATGTGGGGTTTTTTTGTATGGTTTGGTAAATAAAGCACCAATTATACCGATTAGACTTCTCAAATGACAAAGGGTTTCATGTTTTAGCTGCTGGATTGACCAAACCATTCAACCCAACCACGCTCCAACCCCATTTATGAATGAGAGGTTTCATAGTTTACCACACAATTTACTAAAATATTGAACCTACCACAAGACCCCAATATAACTCCTAATAATTAACTGGAATCTTGTATGGTTTCCCCTGACCATTTTCCATCTGTGTTCTCTTTATAAAATCATCAAATATTTTGAAAACCATATAAACCCTCCTAAATAACACATTACACTCAATGAATGGAAATAAAAAATAATATAATAAAATAAATCAAACCAGGGGTGTTTAAACAACCCTATCCAAACTCTCATTATGGTTTGGAAGGCGCAAGATTAGAAGATATACCATAAGGCCTATATTGGATCCTTTCCTATGAAACCTAATATATTACTAAGGGTTACCCACTAATGTTTTATCTAAATAAAATTAATAAATTATTTACAAAATACATTTCCCTGAATTACATAATAAACTAATTCCCATTAATCATTATAAATTATAATCTAAAATAAACGTAACTAGAAAATAAAAAAATATTCACTCAATATTTTTAAAACATATCAAAGAACATGAAATACTCTTTTTATTAAATTAAATAAATCATTTTTGACCACTGACTGGTGTGAAGGAAAAAATTTAGTATTCTATTTTAATTTCACATTGAGTTTACCAAACACTCCCTAGATCAATTATATCTTTTATAAAATCTTTTTAGTAATTTAATATAAAGCATAATATATCATTTAATAATATTCATTTTAAATTTATTCATGAAAACTAAATTTTCTAATTTTATCAAACATCATATATGTATCAAAATTAAAATATAGATTCCTAGATGTGATTGATATAAAATCTACTTTGACATAATATTAATATCATAAATTAATAATAAAAAACTATTAAAAATAAATGATATTAAATATATATAATAATTTTATAGAATATAAAACAATTTACAACACCTAATAATTTTTTTTATATATAAATGTATTGAATCACATAACTGGATATAGTTAAACCTCATGTCCTTAAATATGAAAACATGAACTTTGTTTATCAAAGTTGTCAATTCTTAATAATACAATATGAGTATTAATTAACATAATGAAACATGTTATTTCTACAAAAAATACATGAATTTCTAGTGGAATATTGTGAAACATATGGAAGGATATAAAAGAAAATAAAATATAAATAATAACTAAGTTATATAGATGAAAATTCTTGATGGAGAGAAATATAGGATGTGACAATAAGAGTAGAGGTTTTCTCCCCCATCCCCTTATACATGTTTCCTACAACAACCTAAATTGTAACATGTGTAAATTACTAATGAAAATTTAAATTTTTTACTTTTTGGAGACTTGGTTTCTCAGAATATATTTCTGGTTATTTCTAGGCATTTTATAGAATTTTGGAATTCTTTTTAAAGACTAAATGATTTGATAATTGTTAGAGAAAATCACGTGGTTTCAGAAGGGTAAAAGTGAATCCTTTGGAAGTAGCCTCTTTTTTGGTTCACATTTTGTATCATGGTATGAAAACCATGAATAATATCCTCAATACTCACGAACTAAAAAATGGTTCTAAAGAAACAATAATCAACTAGTTTAAAAATCCATGTCACCAAACCGTATGGGTGCTCAGTTATAGATGTAGATTGCACATGGTCAGTTCAGAGTTTGTCTAACCACATGAAAAAACCATGTGTATGTTTTTTAATGATCTTAGACTCCATTAATCTTTCCTTAACCCTATAAATTGAATGGATATTTTTTTGCGTTCCACTAAAATTCAATATTCAATGTAAACTAAAGGACTAATAATTTAATTATTCCACATTCCAAGGGAATTGTTCTGGATCTAGAGAGATCATATATTAGGATTTCAAAATATTTTATTGTTTTTAACATAATTAATTTTATTTCATTTTAGATCATTTTTTCATACTTGGAATGGATCCTCAGATCATGTTTTTTATGGTAAGATATATAGTATTAGGATTGATTATATGTGGTGTTCCGGGTTCGGTTATAGATCATAGTTAGGTTTAAGATGTTTGATGTTCTCTCTTTACACAATTTTCAAATCATGAATCTTTGGTGTATGTTGGGAGAAATAATTACAATAATAAATATTTTCCATGGATGTATACGTGCAATATGATTCCCATCAATTCTTGGATAAATTTCTCGATGTATTGATGATTTTGATTTTCTTACTTGAGGTGGATGACCCCATTGATACTCAAGAATACGTGTATCTATGGATAGAATATATTGTATGATTACATTTTTCTTGTAATTTTCATTTATTATAAATGCCTCTATATTTATTATGGATAAAATTTATGACTTCATTGGTTTAGGTATTACAATGATGGATCGAGAGACCCTCATACTAAACAATGATGTGACAGTGATGCTTTAAACATGTGACCAATTGACTTATGCTTATAGGGAGTGCTTTTATCAATTTTAAATGAGGTGTTCTTGAAGAAATTATGTCAATTCACCTGATTATAGTCTTTAGTACGTATTTCAGTGAGTAATGAGTTTTGGATATCCTAGTTAGGGTTTCTCATATTAGAATGGATTATTTAGGATATAGTACCAAATATGAAGAATAAAATCCCATGTATAGTTTGAGTAGTCTTATTAATGAGACATGTGAGGTACATAACTATGGGTTATGCGATATGATATTAGATTTATTAGACCTATAATTCTTAGGAATTATTTCTAGTGTTACATCATACCATTAGTTGGTCTTTGTTGTTGTTTTGGGTTGAGACCTTGGTGTATGTATTGAGCGATTCTATATGATCTCCCCTCTAGAATAAAGTTGGACTAGGTTTGGATTTAACTTTTCCATTTAGGGTTCCATGGTTAGGATGATCCTTCGGGCTATGAAATCACTATTAATTGATGTTGGGTGTTAGTAACACTAACCATTGACCTAGAAGGAATAGGAATATTTTTTTCTTTTACATTAGGTGGTATGTGTAGCATCGCAGATAAATATAAAATATAAAATTTTCATATTTATTAGAATTATAATTAAAAATTAACTATTCCTTAAAGATGATGCCATTTTTGGTGGTGTACCTAATACAAAATAACGTGTTTCTTTGAAATCTTATGTTGCACACAATGCTGAGTCATACTGAAAAATAATAATATAATATTATTTTAAATGGTAGTTAACGCCTAGACATTGTATTGGTAGGAATGGGTAGAACTAGCTAAAATATTAATATAAATATTTTTTAAATGTTTTGACATTTATCCACTAAATTTTAGAGGCTTAAAATAAGAAAGAATCCAATTTTAAGGATAATTACTCTAATATTCCTTAAAAGGCCGATTTACCTCCTTTTGATAGTCAACCCTCTTAAAATCTAGTTTTGGTCACTAATATATGTTCTATTTGAAAAAATAAAATTCTTATTTAGAATCAAGACATCAAAATTTACATTTGGTAAATTATTTGTATTTTTTTTATAAAATTCATGTTTTAATAAATAGTGAAAAATACTATATTTTAATTCAAAACTGCCTTTTAATATAATTTATTTATAAGGTTATATTTTCTTTTAAACTGGTTTTAAAGTGTAATTATATTTCATTACTATTTAAACTATATTTTGTCTTTGGAAATAATTTCACTTCAAAATTGGTCAAAAATAACTGTCAATCTTTTCGTAGTCATTATTTCGTAAAAACACACTTTTTGTATTGACAGCGGAAATTAATTTTATATTAATTTCTTCCACTTCAGTGTTTTCAATTTTCAAAAATGGATTCCATGTTTGGGATCAAGAGTTACAAATTGTTTAAATAGGTAACATTTATTTTTAGACTTTTTAAATATTTACATCAGTAAATATTTTATTTATCATTGGTAAAGGGTAAATCTGGTAAATAAGGGTTAAAAAATAATATTATAACAATATTAAATTACCATAACATGTGTTGTAATCCTATTTTTTGATACATTTTCGACCATTGGAATCCTTGGGTAGATTTGGAGAGCCCATGGAGCCACTTGGGAGTGATAATGACACTTTATATTAATTATTTTTAAGTAAAGAAAAAAATGTCTTAAACATATATCTTTTTATAAATATATTCTTACATTAAGTTATAAAAGTTATATATTAGGCTATAAATATTAATATTAATGATATAAATATTTAATATATCATGATATTTTTTTTAAAATTTTTAGACATCAAATAAATAAAAATATTTATGACACAACAATGATGCAGTGTTTACCTCATTAATGAATGATTTAAATAAATATGATTATAAAGATTAAAATAATATCCAAAACCAATCAAATTATTATTGGATGATTTTATTCATAAAATTAGTCATCTTAAATTCTGATTTAATGTTTTTTGGACCTTTATAAACTGAAATACCATTATATAATAAAATAATATTATTAAACATTCCTAAAGAGCCTCCCACCTTATAAAAAGCTCTAACATATAACCCATTACTAACACCTACCAAGCCCCATGGATCACCCAAAATATTCCCAATTAATCTCCCCAAATACCACTACTTATTTTAAAAGTATTCCCCTAGGCATAAAGAAATTCAATTAATCTTTTTGGTTCATACAAAAAGAAGAATCCTGATTTATAGGTAACACCTTCTCTTAAGTGTTTTTGTTTTATTTTACTTCTCTAACAACCAAAACTCTTTTTATTATTTTCTTCTATAAAAAACCATAATCCTTAGTATACTAGGTTGTTTTTATGAGATTTATTCTAACTACACTTACTCACACCTCCATATAATGGGTATAGAACATATTGTTTCTGTGGACGGAAAACTACTACCTCACGAAACGATGATTGTTCGATTTTCCCCTACCACCTCTTATGGTGGAAATTATGATGAAAATATATTTATATATGATATATATTTTGTTTTGTTATATATTCTTTTGTAATTTTTATTTACAATCACTCCTTTATTCTTTCCAATATGTTTAAACACGATACATTCTTCTGAGGAAGTGTGGACCACCGCCCCCTCAAAGTGATATAACTCATTCATGCCATATGTGAGACATATAAAGGATAGAGTTAATGAAATTATATATTATATTATACTTTAATTATAATATACCTAGCTATAATTATGTTTTCATTCCATTAAAAAATTTATAAATGAAAGTACTGTTCATGTGTACGTAAGGCTTACCAAATCCATGAACAGTGGATTTCATTTCTTATCTCCAAATGTAGTGTAGTATTATAAATACATATATAAACTAGATATATATGATATATATGATATCTAAATCATTAATATAATTCTAGAGATAATGTAATTTTGATCACATGGACAATTTATAATTATAACAAGTTCATTTTTAACTCAAGTTACAAACATCGACAAAATGTCCGACATGAACTAAAATAATTATCTAATTGTCATAATAAGGTAATAATTGATATCAAAAGAATAATAAACATGAGAACGTTTCTTATGAAAGTATAAATTAACTTTATTTTATTATTCATGATATTAAATGACGATCGAGTCATGGAGGACACGAGGTAAGGGGATTCTTATCTCACATTTAATTTCGTGATAGTTTCATTGTTCGCCACTTATTTTTTGCAAGCGGTGTATTGTGTACTGAAATTTGATATATATTATCATGCTTATCTTCAAATTCATGGTATTATATGATTCATTAATATTTTATTATCTTTTTTCATAAAATCGATTGATTACAATGTGGTAAGGGGTTTTATCTCACTTTTTATTACCATGACATTCATGCTATATTTTCCACTATTTACTTTTGTGTGGTGTGTGTACTGCCCAGGATTATATTATTTTTATAATATAATTTATTTTATGGGTATTTACATATTTATTGTATGATCTATTTTTCATGAGGTGTATGTTTCGTATGTTACCAACTAGGTAAGGGAACATTTCACCCTCTTATTTTTAAAAGACTTTTTTTTTGTTATGTCTTTAATTTAAATCATCATATGTTAGGATATGTTCTTCCATATCCTTATTGATGTAAATTTTATGTCAAAGTGATGAGATACAATTTTCTCTCTCATTAACTCATTTTTTTAGTTTTAATGTGACGTTGTTAGGTTGCCGAATTTCTGTAAGGGAACTTCTTAACCCAATTTCAATTCTTTGGGTTAAACTTATACTAATAGATTATGTCATGCTACGAATATGTGTGAAATTACTATGATTGTTTTCCATTTAATATACAATTTTATTTAGGGTATTTATATTTTTCTCACATAATTATTCAATTGATTTATCCTTAATCTAAGGATACCATCTTTATAAGATATTTCGTCTCAATTTACATTCCATTTAGACTTCATTGTTATTACGTTCCAATTCACCTTTATATGGCATATATACTGTCCTTTGGAATATTATATCATGAATAAATGTATTCTCATGATATTATAATTTTTTTATTATATTTTATTCCTCAATTATTTTTATCCAAGCATCTCTCATTTGGTTAAAAACTCTTTAACTAAAATATAATTTTAAATGTTTTAAAGATTTATTATTCTAAATAGTTAACAATAGTGTCCATGTTTTAAAAATGGTTTTTAGGATTTATTTATATGGGCATGAATGTTATGAAATTAAATTTCCATTAAAATTTTCAAATTGTTATGGGAAACTTTGATTCAAAAATCTCTTTATTAAATGTTTTCAATGTTTTTGAAAATGGTTTTGACAAAGCATTGATGATGTCAATATCTTGAAATGATATATTTTGATTGAAATGTGGAAATGTTATCTTTACTTTATTCTTGTGTTATGTGTTATTATTATTTAATTTTCTTGGGAATTGTTTATGTATATGAGTGGTTCCGTGATAAACCTAGGGTGGATGAGCCCAAGATAGGTCTCCAATGCATTGGGCAAAGGGACAGAGGTAAACGTGAATTATTATACTAAGAGATTTAAGGAATATACTATGATGTGTATTCCAATGTAACTCCATATATAGATATGATAGCTACAATGTAAGAATATTTTGTATTCCATAAGTTAACATTATGATTTATGATTTATGTGTGTTATTTATAAATCATATGATTTTATAAGGTATGTTATGATTAAAAAGTATGGTATCATTAATTTGTATTTTTTGATGGGATAATTTTTATATTCCTTATTTTTTAACCCTAACTGAGCTTTTTATACTCATCCCATGTTTTTTAAAAAAAAATTCATGGGGCTTATAGATGAATAGGGTCAAGGATAGGATCAAGGGAAAGTCATGTTGTCTAAAACATGGAACTAGACATGTTTCTTTTTAGGAGTTTTTATTTTATAAAAAAATAGTTACTGTGTTGTAGTTTCAACGTGTAATTTTCAAGTGATATGTAATAGTTATGTCCTAATTCTATAAAACTCTAAACCTGAAAATATCCTCAAGGTGATGTATACATTTCATTCAATATTATGTAATGTTTGATGTCCCGGTCCTTATAGTTGGTATCATAGGTCGGTTTAGACAACTATAGGGATGAGGAGTTTTTATTAAACATATTGCTTGTCCCTATGTCTATAATTTTAGTTGAATCCTTATTTTATAACTATTTAAGATTAATGAAAATCGGTTACAAATTGATGAAGGAGGATCTCAAACAACATTCCTATCTCTTCCTGCTGTCATGCTTGCAATAATTTTTGCAAAGTCATGTTCAGATGATTGTGAAACTTTTTATAGCATAAAAATCACTAGCATGTAGTTGTTTAAGATATCAAACACCTCTACTATAACTATATATAATCGTGGATCATGGGTTGTATTTAATAAAACCCTATTTTCACAATATTCTTATATTTTCATGAAAGGTAAATATTATCAAGGAATTTTCAAATATTTTACCTAATCTCAAGATTTTGAATCATATTATGATTTTGAAAAAGGTGCCGAATAAGGAGACCCTTGCACAACCTATTTATATTTTATTTTATAATATAGTCTCTCAGAAAATTCTAATTGAATTTTAAAACAACCATTGATTGAATGTTTCAACTCAATTTTGGCCTGACTGTTTTATAAAAATCATGTTTTATCAGATGTTTTGAAATTATATGTCATACATGATTATTTTCCGAAACTGTTTTACTGGGAACACCCATATGACCAATGTTCCATAAGGTGTATTTGGATGAAGGAATCAAATGATTCTGAAGCATCTATAAATCAATATTGCAATGCAGGACCTTATATCTACATGATAAAGATGACAATGAAACCATATGGACACCATGATGAAAGTATGTTGTTATTTCTATTATGAATACTTTTATTTTATCATATGGAGGTGAAATAAGAAAAACAGAACAATATAAAGAATGGATTCACGAATTTAGATATTGAGGTTATAATATATTGTGATGAAAATGAATCTTATAATAAAACTTTTGGGATAAAACTTGTTTGGTTTATTTTTTGAGTTTTATAAAAACGACAACCGGTAATATGGGTGAAAACCTATCGTATCTAACAGGGCTTCCGGAATCAAACCCACAACTGAAGGGAAATAAGGGCTCATCGCCAACCACTATCCTACATGAAGTCTATGGTTTGTATGACTTGTTATTTTTTGTTAAATGATTTTTTGGATCAAGAATAAGATGATTTTGGGAAATTATATATTATCAAATGAATATCCTTAAAATAGGAAAATGTTTTGGTGATTAAGTTTTAATGGTTATTTTACAAGACGTCTCCTCTTTTGGAAACATTATATGCTTAAAAAAATAGAATACCATGGGATATCATTTGTGGAGTAATGGTTAAAATTTTATTTTTGAAGAATATATTTTTATTATTATAGAAATATGATGATTTGGTTTATTTATCGAGATTATTAACCTATCCTTGAGAATATGTGATTAGGTTAATTTCTTTTCATTATGATTCTTTAAGAGTAACTAATGTTATTTGAAGATAAATGTTAAGATTTATCTTGGAAGACTATGTGATTAAATCCTTCTGAGATTCGTGTTTCAATATTAGTTTGGATTCCATTAAAGAATTTTATGGAAATTTTTTTATTGAATGGTATTTGTTGAACATTGGGTATTATTTGAAAAAATATGGAGATTTAGAGTAGTTAATCTTTATGTAAAAGATTATACTTTTTGGGGATTATCTGATCATGTACTAACCATTTTTGTTTTCATTAATGTCTAAAGACGTGGGAAAAATATAGTTAATCATTTGTGCATTATGTGATTCTATATAATTTGATTATATCACTTTCAATGTGAAAAAGTCATCTTGATTACTCATCATTTGGGGAGAAGATGATTTTGTGGTAGAAATCGAGTATAGTATGAAAGTACACATGGATATTATGTTTCCTCATGATCCTATTCAAGCTCTTAAATAAATTTTTTCAACTTGATGAAAAGTTGATTAAAAAAAACATTTTACATTATCTTTTCTTACTGGCGAATCAAAGACCATTTAACCCATAACATGTTTCTGATTTTCTAGTTCTTAACATTCTCCTAATCATGTTTTCCACCACTCTCCATCAAACCATGATTTTTGGTTTCTCTTCAATATCCATTTTTTCTTACATGGAATCCTAGAATGTGACATATCGATTGACCATTTTATTTCTCTTTATTTCTTTTAATGTGATATTTTTATTGACTCATTTTCCAATTTGGGAATTTCAATTAAGTTTTCAAGCCTAATTTTAAAATTACGAGGGCGCAATTACTAAAAAGGGGGAAGGTTGTAACATCCCAGGTAAATAAAGAATATAACATTTTCATATTTATTAATATTGTTGAATTAAATATTAAATATTCTTTATTGGGGATTCTATGTTCGATGGTGTAACCGATATGCAACAATGAGTTTCTTTGAAATTTTATGTTGCACACAATGCGGACTCATACTGAAAAAAAATAATATAATATTATTTTAAATAGTAGTTAATGCCTAGTTGTTGTATGGGAGAGAATGGAAATAACTAACTAAAATAATAATATACATGTTTGGTAAATGTTTTTACATTTTTCTAATAAATTTTATAGGCTTAAAATAAGATAAAATCCAATTTTAAGCATAAATACTCTAATATTCATTAAAACGATGATTTATTTTCTTTTGATGGAGAACTCTCATAAAATCTTGTTTTGGTAACATTTATATATTCTATTTGAAAAAAATTAAATTCTTATTTATAATCGGGACATCAAAAGATTTTTGGGTAAATTTTTGGTATTTTTCTGATAAAATTTATTTTTTAATGAATAGTGATAAATACTATATTTTTATTCAAATTTTCCATTTAATAAAATTTATTTATATGGTTAGATTATCTTTTTAATTGGTTTTAAAGTATAATTATATTAAGTTTATACTATTCAACCCTATTTTTGTCATTTGATGAAATTTCACATTAAAATTTGACATGAATATGCGTCAATCTTTTGATAGTTAGTATTTCTTAAAAACACGCTTTTTGTTTTCAAAGCAGGAATTAATTTTAAATTGATTTCTAACACTTCATTGTTTTTAATTTTGAAAAATGGATTCCACATTTTGAATAAGTTTGTAAAAATACTATAAAAAGGTAATTTTATTTTGATACATTTTAAATATTTAGTTCAGTAAATATTTTATTTAGTATGGTTAACGGGTAAATCTGGAAAATAATTGTAATAAAATAATATTATTATAATATTAAATTACACTAACATGTGTCCTAATCCTATGGGTGGATATATTTTCGACCATGGGCAACATTATGCCGATTTAGGGGACCCGTGGAGCCATTTGGGAGTGATAATGACACTTTATGTTAATTAATATAAAGTAAAGACAAAAAGGACTTAAACAAATAACTTTTAGTAAATCAATTCATACATGGGGTTATATAAATTATCAATTCGACTATAAATATTAATTTTAAAGATAAATATATTTCCTACATCATTATATATTTTTATGATTTTTATATATCAAATAAATAAAAATATTTATGACACAATAATGATGTAGTGTTTACCTCATTAATTAATGATTTAAATAAATAAGATTATAAAGATTAAAATAATATCCAAAACCTTTCAAATTATTATTGAATTATTATATTTCGAATATTAATAATCTTATATTATACTTTAATTAGTTTTTGACATTTAGAAACCGAAAAATAAATATTTAATAAAATAACATTTTTAAACATTCCTAAAGAGCCCCTCCTCCCCCTTATAAAAAGCCTCCACATTTAACTCATTCCTCAAACTTCTCAAGCCCGTTTTTTCATCAATCCATTTCTGAATTAAGTTCATCATATCCATATACTCTTCATAGAAGCCTTCCCCTAGGCATAAAAAAAATTCAATTAAACCTTTCGGTTCAATCCAAAGGTAGATATCTGATTTAAAGGCAACATCTTCTCTTAAGTTATTTTGTTTTATTTTACTTCTCCAACCCCCTAAAATATTTTTATTAATTTAATTTATAACAACACCACTATAATAAATATACTAGGTTGTTTTTATGATATTTATTATAACTACACTTACACACACCATTATCTAATGGGTAAAGAACATACTGTTTTTGTGGGCGGCGAACTACTGCCTCACGAAACAATGATTGTTCAATATTCTTATACCACCTCTTATGGTGGCCATTATGATTGAACTGTATTTATATATTTTATATAATATGTTTATGTTTTCTATATTCTTCTACAATTTTTAATTACCATCATACCTTTATTCATTCCAATATGTGTAAACATGATTATTTCATTTGAGGAAGTGTAGACTATCTCCCCATGAAAGTGATATGACTCGTTCATGCCATATGAAGGATGTATAAAAGATAGAGTTAATGAAATTAAAAATGATATTACACTTTAATTATAATATAACTATGTATAATTAAGTATAAATTCCATTAAAATATGAAATATAAATGAAAGTAGCATTCATTCGTACGTACGGGTTACAGTCTCCATGAATGGTGCATTTCATTTCTTATCTCAAAATGTTATATACTATAAAAAATAAATATATATACTGGATATATATGATATATATGATATCTAAATCGTGAAAATAATTTTAAATATAATGTAATTTTTACAACATGGACAATTTATAATTATAACAAATTCATTTTTAACTCAAGTCCCGAACATCGACAAAATCTTTGATATAAACTCAAATAATTAACTAATATTCATAGAAAGGTAATAATTTATATTAAAGGAATAATAAATATTAAAATGGTTCTTAATAAATTATAAATTAAATTTATCTTATTATTCATTAGATTAAAGAATGATCGAGTCAAGTCTGACACGAGGTAAGGGATTTCTTATCTCACTTTTCATTTCGTGAGATTTTCAATGTTCACTAATTATTTATTTTATGTGGTGTATTTTGTAGTTAAATTGTATATATATTATCATTATTATCTTTATATTCATGGTATTTTATGATTTAGTTGGTTTTATTAACTTTTGGTCATAGGACTCGATTGATTGCAATGTGGTAAAGGGTTTTATTTCACTTTTTATTCTCGTGAGATCCATGTAATATGAATCACTATTTACTTTTGTGTGGTGTATGTACTAACCAAGATTGTATTATATGTGTAATATAATTTAATGTATGGGTATTTATGTCTTTCTTGTATGATACTTCTTTCAAGGGTTGTATGTTTTATATGTTACCCAATCGGAAAGGGAGTCTTTCACCCTCCTCTTTTTAAAAGACCTTTCTTGTTATGTATTTAATTTGAATATTATTATGTTGGGATATGTTCTTCCATTAAATTATTGCAATAAATTTTATTTCTAAGTGATGAGATACCCTTTTCTCTCTCATAAACACATTTTTTAGTTTTAAAGTGACGCTATTTGGTTGTCGAATTTCTGTAAGGGAATTTCTTAACCCAATTTCAATTCTATGGGTTAAACTTCTACCAATTGAATATTTCATTCTATGAATATGCATGAATGACCTCGTATTTTTTGTTTTTATGCTCCAATTCACCTTTCTATGGTGTATATACTGTCCTTTACCTTATTATATCTTGAATACCATTATTCTCACGATATTATTATGTTTTGATTAAATGTTGTTCCTCAATTAATTGTATTCAAGCATCCATCATTTTCATAGGAACACTTTAATCAAAATATCATTTTCAATGTTTTAATGATTTATTATTATAAATATTTCTCATTAATGTCCAAGTTTTAAAAATGGTTTTAAGGATTTATTTATATAGAAGTTAATGTTTTGAAATATAAATTCTTTTAAAAGGTTCAAATTGATATGGGACACATTGATTCGAAAATATCTATATAATATGTATTAAATTATTTTAAAAATGGTTTTGACAAAGCATTGATTTTGTCGATATCATGAAATGATATATTGTGAATGGAATGTGGAAATCTATCTTTCCTTTATTCTTGTGTTATTTGTTATGGTTAGGCTATCTTTCATGGGCATTGTTTACGTATGTAGGTGGTTCCGTGATAAACCTATAGATGCTGAGCCCGAGATTGCTATCCAATGCATTGGGTAACGCGATGGAGGTAAATGTGAATGTTTCTACTAAGAGATTAATTTCATATACTATGATTGGTTTTCCAACATAACACCCTATGTAGCTGTGATAGCTAAAATGTAAGTATTTTTTGTATGCCACAAGTTACCTTTATGTTTTCTATGTGTTATTCGTAAATCTTATGATTTCATAAGGTATGTTATTATTGAGAAGTATGGTTTCATGGTTTTGTATTTATTCATGGGTTAATGTTTTCATTCCATGTATTATAACCCTTACTGGGAATTTTATGCTCATCCCATGTTTTTTAAATGCTTTCCAAAATGCTTAAAGATGAATAGGGTTAAAGATGGGACCACAAAAAAGTCATGAGGTCCTATACTTTGAACTAGACATGTATCTTTTTAAGAGTTTTTATTTTATAAAAAAATGGATACTGAGTAGTAGTGTCTAAATGTAATTTTCAAGTTGATATGTAATAGTTATGGCCTAAATCTCTAAAACTCTAAACCTGAAAAGATCCCTATTGTGAATTATAAATTTAATTCAATATTATGTAATGTTTTAAGGTCGAGTCCTTATAGTATTATTAATTATACATCTGTAATATTCATTAGAGTGAAAAAATAAGATATATGACAAGGTGATATGTGTGTAAAGTTAAGACCATGTTGTGTGATGAAATTCTAGTGATAGTTGTGGTATTCTAATATGCTAATGGGGGCCTTCCTTCGAAAAATGTGGATATTTTATGAACAACTGTTTATGATATTCCCTTATACCGTTTTAGGGTTTCATTTTGACCATTTTTGATCTTCCCTGCAGTAGTATGAATTAGATTATCATAGAACGTGAAAAATACTACCTTATACATTTTGGTTGGGGCATAACCTATACACATGTTTTCAATTGATTCCTTTTGTGGATGTGACACATATGGTCATCTGTGTTTTTTCATTGTGACTATTATTGTTATGATATTCATAGGGTTTTATGTCTCTGGGAATGGGACCCTTTTTATGATATGGTATTCTTGGTTTCAAAGTGTGTGTATCCCATTATACCATATATGATTCTTGATTCCATGAATATGAAATCATATCTAGTTAGACTATGTTTTTTGTTGACCATATATGTATATATGTTTCTACTAATCCTCAGGATGATATATTGTTCTTCATATATATATCATTTTTACCCTATTATATTTGACTATCAAACATTTTAGGTACATCTACTGGTATTTAGAACATGTCGATCATCTTAAAATAGTTACACTTTAGTGGGATGTGTGCATGACAATTGATTATTTTGACATTGGACCTAACCATATGATAAGAAGATGATGGTCTTGACACCAGAACCAATACAGAATTTGTTGGGGAATGAAATGATTTTCAATAGACACATTTCATGGGTGGGGAATGATGGACATGAGGATCGTCTTTTGAGAGATGTGAAATGAAATTACATTTTCGGTCCATCCAAATTGATTCTTTTTTTCTAATGTGAGATGTGTTCATTGTATTAGAGAATGATGTCCTTGTGAACAAACATGATACCTAATATGAGATTTGGAATTAAATTTAATAGACATAGGTGGATTAACCAAGGATATGATGTCCTTGTCTGTGATCAACCACAATATTTCCCTAAGGCCAATTCTAGGAATTCTGAAAACTAATACTGTACTTAAAGGATTCCTTCCATCATGATTTATAAAAAGGTACGGTTGGTGATTATGGTGTCTTATTCAACATGTGACAACATAGTATATTAATGGTTATTTTGACCATTAAATTTTGTGTATATGAAAATATATTTTATCTATGATTATGGGGACTTGGTGGGACCTATTTAGTTTATATGCTCACACCGTGCATGGGCACTTTTTTGGGTGTGCAGGACCTGTATCTGTTTTTCAGTTTGAGCATAGGGATAGGGAGTGGTTCAAGATGAGTTCTCTCAGTGTGTATTTAGTGATTCAGACTATATCATACTGAACTTTTTCAATGAGTCTCCTATATAATTTAATTTATATCTTATATATATTTTTGATCAAACCTCTCGATGATATGTGTTATGTCATGCTTGACAGTATAATTTTTACATAATTATGTTTAATGATATTTTTTAAATCCCAATTACAATGAATTTGTAATTGGATTTGGTTATTTGAAATATTATTTTTCTCATATTAGGTTTTATTCTGCCAAATAATTACTATTGATCCTCACTGTTATTTGGTAACATTTGACATCTTGGGAGGTGCGTTAGGGGTCTTCTGAAACTCAATATCGAACCTAGTGGTTGGGGTTAGGGTTTTAAATAATTGTATCGTTGGTGAGTTTTCTTGTTATTTAATTTCAATATTTTTGATAGGGTTTCTAGAAGTGTTCATAATCTTTTTATGGGCCACATACTTGGTATTCATTGTTACTTTTAATGTGGGAAGTATGGGACACCATGGTTATGAATTGATGTTCTTGTTGGGTTCTCTTATAATCCAGTGATATTCAAAATGAAATGATGTGTTATATAATTTTTTATTTATAATTTTTGGTTATTATACCCTTGGATATATATATATATATATATATGATCACTCATCATAATAGCCATGTGAGACTCTACAAACATGTAATTTCTTGTGAAGGTTGTACCTGAGAACTTTTCTTGAAGGTAGGTCATGACAAACCTGTAGTAGTTGAAAAATCAGGTGGTGAAGACAGTCTATTCATTAGGGGATGTATATGTAAAATATATGTAAATAGATTGGGAACTCAAAACCGTATAAATAACATTATCTTGTAAGACATGACTGAGAGGTGATCTAGGGATGGTCATATGTTACCCTATGATCAAGGAAACCCTTTAGGGTTGAATAATGAATTTATTGTTATGCCTTGAAAATTTCTTAATGAGCATGTTATGTGTCTAGATAAATAAGTGTGGTGATTTTTAAGGATCATAATTCTTCTAGGTTTTATTTTTTTCCATGAATTTATTTGGTTGTTTTGTATTAAGAATGATCCTCACTGATAAAAGTGGCATTGATTAAACTCTTTTCACATGAAATGTTATTGTGGACCTTATTTTTCATTTTATGAATATAAACCATAGACTCGATGAGATGTGTTATTTGGGATAGTGATCTTGTTTCATGATATTGTGAGATAATTAGACTCCTGTGAAACCTGTTGGTTTTTTGGAAAGGGGATCTACAAAATTTTCTCTAGGAAATATTATATAAAAATTCTATAATACATTTCCCATAATCTATATAAGAACACTTTGATGAAATAATTATTGGTCATGAATTTTGTGCACATGTATTGGTGAACTACCTATTGGTGTTTATTCAGGTGTTTCAAGTGAATATGAATTTTTTAATTATAGTTGAATGTATGTGTTTTTGGGTTTGAGATAAACCTTGAGGTAGATGATCAGCACACTTGGATGGTTTCTTAGAGAATGTATATACCATTTATGGATGTAAATATAAGTATAGATCTCATTAAAATTGGGTGGTTTACTATTATGTAAACCATTCTAGTGCATTGGTATATTATGTGGAGGAATATAATGGTTTGAGAGAGTGATGTGCACTCAGTGTTAAACCATTTGGGTTTTGATCTTCAGGATCAGTTTTATGGAAGACATGTGGTGGGAAGAACACCGTATTATTGAGTTGGTAAAAATCTACACTTCAGGTGTATATTGGACATAGAGTATTTCATTAAAATTGTGGCTCAGGAGTAATGGTGATTGATGTTTGTTTGTTAGTCGGACACAAGAAGATGGTCACACATGTTCATTATGACTGGTTCTAAAATTTGATTGGAGTTGATGATGATAAGTATAATCTTATGGTGGGAGTATAAGAAATATTTAATGAGAATAAAATTAATTATTTTGAATTTTATAGTTGTTTAGTTCTTCCAATAAATGGTCAAAGTATCATTAAGAAGTTGGTGTTTTGGTGAATTTCAGTGGATCTAGTTTTAATTTGTATTACTATTATATAAATCACTTTTTCTCTTAAGAAGTCTTATATTGTAAAAAATAAACCCATTATTTGGTGGAATTTATTAAAAATCATTTTATTTGGAATTAATAATGTTTGGAATGTAATAACGACTTTTCATGTAGATGGTATGTGATCTAGTAGAGTATTTTGAGCCACAATGTGTGATCGAGTTTCAATGGTGCTGGTGGGTTAATGATACACAGATAACTCTATGTGTTAATGAATCATGTAAATGTGGTTTAGTGGAATAAATACAGTAAATATGAGTATTTTTATATAGGATACTGTAAATGAATTTCGATGTTTGAGTTTTATAGTGTTGGATTGATGGGTTTTTTTGGAATGTTAAAATTGCATCTTAATAATTTTGTGGGGTTTTATATGGATTAGTGTATATGGTTCATGAGGATGAGATTCATTATAGTGGGGACGGTGTTATATAATATTTTTTAACATTTAGATATTATTGGAGAAATTTGACCTTCTTCACCTTTTTCGGTTTCGTTGGAATCATGGAATAATTTTAAAGAAAAATATAGTTGTTTTAGATAATTTTTGAGGCCTTTTGAATGACATCATTACTTATTAAGGACTATGGGAAATGGTGAGGTTTTCTAGGTGTAACACTGGTACAAGGTTTGAAATACCATGCGACCTTTACCAATCACGGAATTTACATGACACATAAACAAAAACACAATTATTTTGTGCTTAGGAAACTATTGAGGTTTCCCAAAGAAAGAAGTAGACCATAAAAGGCATGTGCATTGTTTTACTATGTATTTTACCAATCTATATTTGCATGTTTTTAATGATCTAAGTCATTATCCATTGGTCATTAAAACTATAATGTCAATTTTTCATTTTCTAATTCTCAAGGCCACATGAAAATATAAACTACGAATGCCTACCATATTAATTAATGAACCTTCCAAATTTTTTTTATGCGTCTAGAGAGACCATATCATGAAAATTCATGTTTTTTGCCAGTTTTTCCTCATTTCATTAAGTTCATGAAAATTCATAGCTTCTTCCCTAGAATATTGTCTTATATTTGGCCTATGATAATCATTTCTATATTTGTGGGATTGATTTGATGGGTTTTCTTAGTTGTTATATAGAATAAACATGGATCAATCATGAAGTAGGTTATCCCTTTCGTAAAGATTCATCTCTTTTTTCTGTAGAGGAAGACATAATAAATCATTGGCATGATTGAGCATAGATGAGGATTCATGTATCTTCTATATGGCTTTTTAAAACAAATTAAAGTATTTCAAATGCTTAATGATTATGGTTTCTATTCATCGAGTTGTGTAGCCCCTTCGATACTCAATCATATGTGTCTATTTGGATTTAATTTCATATACTCTTCCATATTTCATGTACTTTCTATATTTTTTATACCTATATATATTATTTGTTTTCGTTTGTGACTGATTAGGTTCGGGTAGTATAGGGATGGACCAATATTACCTTAAACTATGAAATAATCTAACTGTGAGGATCTAGATTTGTGACAAGTAAAATATTCAAAGTATGGTGTTCTAGTATCATTTGGAAACTAGGTCACCATCAGTATACAATTATGGTTTACTTTATGATAGTATTTGGTGGTTCCTTGAGTGAGTAATTATATTCAGATAGTCTAGTTGGAGTGCCTTATATAGAAAAGGGGGTTATTGGACATGGTTACCATAATAGAGACGTGTAACCCCTTGTATCATTTGAGTGGTATTCCTTTTATTTTTTTGAGGTAACCATTGATTATTTTTATGGTCACCCAAGACATTTCAGATAATATTACATGAATATTGAACATAAATATCAATTAGTACAACATAATGATCATAAGGACCAAGTTTCTATGGTTATCTAGTTTCATATTACACCAAAAAAACTTAAAATAAGGAATCGTTATATTATTTTACATATTGAGATCCTAAAATCCATTTCATATTAAAAACATAATCCGATAACATGGGTAAAACATAAATATAGGGGAATATAAAATCCCAATAAGGAAGTTAACATAATAAAGAAGCATAAAATCTGAATCAAACGTATAACATGACATCATAAAAGATAATGTACTTCATTAATTAAGTGGAAGAATAAAATAATGATAGTGGTATCATAATATAATGAATACATAGTATATATGGGAACTATATATAACCTGATATAAAAATGAGTCTAATATAACTTCCAATACACTATCACATGGTGGAAAATGTCCCATAATGAATTAGGCTAACTCCCAAATTATATACATGATAACAAAAAAGAATAAATATTTACCCATTGCATTAGAGAGTTATCCAATCCCACAAATCATATCATTTTGATTATACATGCATACCACATAAATGAAATCAATCATAAGGTGTAACATAAGAATTTATCAATGAATGAAAATAGGTTGCCTAATTTTTTTCATATCATAATCAATGGGAATTTTACAAAAATGAATTTGAAAAATGGTTGAATGTAATGTATTATCCCATAAAATAGAGGTATAAGAAAATATGTACATATGTAATATATATATATATATATATAATTAAGAATCTTTCCATTTCATTAAAGATATATAAAGTGAGTTATATTGAGAATGTTCATAACCTAAAGAAACATGTTGCTCAGAGAGATCCCTTAACCTGAGCATGATTTGTATCATGTCTTATTCATCTCATTGAATAATGGAAAATAATTATTATTTACTTTCTCAATAAATTTATTAAAATATAATTATTCATTTTATTTTATTCATTATAATGACATGTGCAAATATTTAACGATTTAATTTCATGTTTGATGTTTCAATGATAAACTGATCATATATCCAAAATAACTTATGTAAGCTAAATTAGGTTAAATATACTTTTAATTAATCATATAATGAATGGTAGAAAAGAAAAACATATAATTTTTTATACATATATGATAAATTTCAAACCATCCATGAAATATGATTTTGAAAAAATGACTGTGTTACAATCATGGAGATGCTAGGTCATACATACGCACGAGTAAAGTTCCATTTTGAAAAGACAATGATGTAAATGAGGAAAAAATTATTTTATTATTATATCATAAATACCATATTGTTTCTTTAAATACCCTTAAAAATAAAATTAATGTGATGTGGTAACAAAAATGAATCACATCACTTCAGGACATGGTATTTTGTCATACAAACGAATGGCATTATCATTTATTAAATCAATGATAAGGTGATAAATTATATGATATATTTATATATATTAATAGAAAATATTTCATTATTATACTACATAATAATCAAATTTATCATTCCTAAATTCCATTTAATGAGTAAGTGGAGGAAAAATCACATCACTTAATGAGGTAGTAGTCTACTATTCCCATGAGCGATGTTATCATATTCAATGTTGAATGAAAAGTAAAAAAGGTATATATTATACTATAATTACGAAATTATAAATATATAATTAATATAATACATAAATATCAGATACTTATACATATATTTTTGTTATAATAATTGAAGGAAAACGAATTTTGTTGGCTCATGAGGAGATTGTCCACCGTACACACAATCAACAATTTTATTCCCAATTTGAGGAAAGAGGAGGTGGTTGTAGGTAATTACTTTAACATAATTAAATATCAGTATATAAATAATAATTAGGTTATTATATAGTAATGGTTTAAACGTATTTGAATGTTACTTATGATGAAATAAATTAAATTTATTGGTTAAGCACAATATCAATTCTTTAGAGAACGTTTTTTGATGGAACAAAAATCTATCCAAGGATGTATTTAAAAACAAAAAAGTATTATAGTATAAGTTTTTATATTTAAGGAAGGTTTTGAGTTTTTTACAGGTTGAAATAATGGGTTTTTAAAGTGTGTAAAGGTTATTAGATTGGGTGGCCTTTTAAAATCGGGGGAGAGGACACACATACAATTTTCGAAAAGAAAGAATTTGGTCGAAGTTTTTCTAAAGATGAAAGGATCCAATAAAAATAATTTTAAGAAATTATATTATATAAGGTCCAACTTTTACAATAAAAAATTAATAATATATGTATTGGGTTATTTTTAAACTTTATCATTTCTAGTTTAACCCCCATTTAAACACATATTTACCTTCACTATTATAAAAGATTTTTATTATTTTCTCTTTTTAAACATTGTCAAAAATAATAATTAAAATATAATGTAAAATAAAATATTCAAACTAAAAATATGGAATCAATTTTCCCAATTTCATCTAAGATAGTTCATATACATGGATTTAATGTTTTATTAGAAGATGAATCAAAAAAAATTCAAAAAAATTGAAAATGTTTTTATAGCAAAATTCAATATGATGATGAATAATATGACTTAATTTGGTTTATTACTATAAAATTGAACATATGTTACATTTATTAACCAAAAAATTATTGGTATTATAATGATTTCAATGAAATGGTAGTTTTTATTAAAAACTTATAATTTTAAATATTCATCAAAAATTAAAACATTTCAATCAAATTACAAAAAAGATTAACACAAGATAGTTTTGATATTTTGATCAAAAAAATCAGTATAATTTTTAAAATAATTTCTCTAAAGGATATGAAAGTTAATTTTAAATTATGTTCACATGGGTAACTAATCCTCTTTTCTGAAAAATAATTATTATCAAATAAAATCTCATTAAAATGTTTCTTATATTATTTATAATAAATAAATAACCAATAAATTTATTTCATAATCATTTTAAACATATTTTTGATAATATATCTATTATTTTTTATACCATCCAATTTAATGGTGATGTTTTAATGGATATTATAAATAATTATATTTTAATATAGTATCATGTTTTAATTAAATCAGGTCTTACATGTATCACATGATATCAAGAATATTGAATTTATATAAAAATAATTATATGATAAATTCTCTATGAATTACATTATTCCCCCCAAAAATAATTTTACCCATGAAATTTCATATTTAAATTGTGTACATCTACTTTATCTCCTCTTATGGTACCCATGTTGATTCCTCAAACATTTCGTTTCTCCATAACATTCAAACCAAGTGAGTTATCTTGGTTTAGAAAAAAATTTCTTTATGATCCAATACCTTCATCGGATACTCCTCATATGAAAGGTCTATCTCCAATGGTAACTCCACTGGATTCATTAAATATGATGGTTCTGGTATGTACATCCTCAAGAGGGAAACGTGGAACAATTTCTATACTTTTGATAGGTTGAGAAGGAGTTCTAGTTGGTATGAAACCACTATGATGTGAAAAAGTATCTCAAAGGGTTGATTTTTATAGGACTAAGATTTCCCTTCTTCTTAAACCTTGAGAATTTATTCCATGGGAAATTAGGAAGAAACACCACATGTCTGACCTCAAACTCTTGGTCTCATTTACGATTGTATATATATATATTTTATATCAAATTTTCATGTATTTCATGTTATGTTTAATGGTATAGACCTTCCCAGTCATCTCTAGAGAATGAGAAAGTCCCACCATCTATCACTCTCTAAAATTATCTCATCCTTTCAGTGTCCAATATCACATCTCAATATAGAGTTTCATAAGATTCTATTTAATTTAAATAATGGAATTTTTTTTATTTGATAAATATACTAAGTGGAAGTTTTATCGCAATATTATTTGAAACCAGATAAGAAGGATCTTAGAATATCCTTTATTGTTTGGATTGTTCTTACTGACCAAAAAATTATTTTAGGTTGATACTAATTTATAAAATTGATTTTTGTATCCAATTCTTTAGTAAGGATTCTAAAAAACCTAGTGGTCAACCTAAAATCTTGATTAGATACAAGATAGTGTGGAAATATATTAAATCTTACCACTACCCTTCTTTATATCCTAAGGATTTGGTCATAAGAGAAATCATCACTTGTAGCATTGAAATGTGGTTACTTTGTAAAGTGATCAACTACCACTTAGATGTTGTTGTAATCATTTGGTTTCTTAAGGAGTCCTTTGATGAAACAAATGGTTTTGGTTTTTCCATTCCCATACTAGTATGGGAAACGGTTTCATTATACCCTTAGACTTATATCATTCAGCCTTGAATTTTGGGCATACCAAATATCGAGATAAAAAATCCCAAAACCTATATCTTTATGTTACCCACCAAATTTTTTCTTTAGATATCAATACTTATTAGTTCCTCCCAAATGAATATATAAAGATAAGATATACACATAATCTACATGTTCCCTCTTTTGATCTGGTTTTAATGGTACACATATCTTGGATCTGATCCTTAAAACACCATCTCATCAATGTTGAACCCCAAAAAAATCACTAATTTTTTCTAATGCACCATAAAATCATTTTGTGCCCCCTTGATCCTCTAAATAATGGATGGTTGAGACATTATTTTATAAAGGTATGATGAGGATTCTGTTATCATTCCCATATTCATCTGTTATTACACTTTAACTAAGGCCCACATATGTATTAATGTATTATGGTTTCTTGTTACCCCGCATTCCCACATTTAAAAGGTGGTGATATTCATCAATTTCTTTGGAAATCACTACTTGAAGAAAATGGTATATTCAAATGTTGTTTCCTACTACAATGGATTTCCCCTAGGATTTTTTTAATGATTTCTAGTCTCCCTCATACATTTAAGTCATGTCAATGGAACTCAATATGGGTTCAATCACCTTTTGGACGCTAGATAATTACACTAAATATTTCTTGAGATACTTATTTTTTATTGATGTGGAAGAATCTTTAGTATAGTATAGTAGTCATATCTTACATCGTTGGCCATTTCAGGACGTTTGTTAGATTGTTCATAGGTAGTCTCCCTATTGGTAGCTCATATCAGGTGATTCATCTTAATGAACACATACCAAGGAATCATGTGTTGGTCAAAAGGTAATTAATGGAAGAAGAATAAGTGTTCCAAGGCTTATTACTTTATTCATCCCATACTTTTACATAATGTGTGTATTATGGGTTAGAACAAAAGTTCTACATCTAATGGAGATAGATCGGTACATTTGGTTAAGATAGATCAAGGAATTATTTTAATGTCTTTTGCAGATGGGAATATGGTAAATGTCATGTGGGGATAGGATAGGTTGATCAGTACCCCATTTGGAGGAATATATGAGAGGATGATCAGAACACCCCTTGAAGAAAATCAAAAAATTTGTCCCTAACTGAGAATATGTCACAACTTGATAGTTTAATGATGAATCCAAATACTCCAGAGATGTGGATCTAGATGGTTTATCACAATAACCACTGACCTGTATCAAGAAGGAGAGTCCCTAGGAGCGAAGTTATCACACTAGGATAGTTTACCGATGCATCAGAATGCATTATGGGGGTGGATTTTGGATGTTGATTAGAAACACTATTAAGGTATATCATGGAAGTTTATCTGTATGTGGTTGGATGTCACTCAAGAATATTTTTTATATAGAGCATAACACTAATTGTAGGAAGATCTAGGAGGACAATCAGAATTTCTATTGATGTGGATCAATGAGTTTTGTACCAAAAATAAAATATTTCACACATGAGTAGTGTGAATATGGATCACAATGACCTATGGAGGAAAATCTAAGAGGTTGTTAAAATAAAACCTTGTGGTATATAAGGAGGTTTGTCCCTAGGAAGCCGGACATCACACCTAGATAGTTTCCCAATGGATAAGAACATCCAATTGATGTGGATCTATGACGTTGATTAGAACACCCCTTCAGGTGGATCAAGGAGGGTTTTCCCTTGGATGGAAGGTGCCTAACCTGGAATGTTTACCGATGGATCATAACTACCTATAGAGGTAGATCCAAGTTATTGATCCCACCACCACTTGAGGTATATTTTTTTGGTTCATCCTAATGTGGGACCACATATGTTTAGCATTGGAAGGGATTGATCATATGGGAGGCACCATAAGTTCCTTGTTTAGAACACATGGATGAAATATCATGTAGTTAGATGCCACAATTTAAGGTCATATGATATGACTGATGCATGAATTTTAGTGTCATGAAATATAGACCCTTATTTAAAAAAGGATTTGATGAGAGATATTGTGGGGATTATTCATTGAATCTTACCCTGGGAGTTGGAATTAGGGTGAATATTTTATATAAATGTGTGTAGTGTACTCTCATGATTGTAGTACATTTTTCATCATGTTCTCATCGCAGGAGTTGTTATGATAGTTTTACATTTTTTTAAAGGAAATTATCATGAAGTTTAATATAATATGACTAGTACATAAAGAAACGTATTTTTTCATAATGCATCTTTGATTTTGAGGACCACATTTCAGCCCTTAGGCTAACGTTCCCACTGCTCACGTATCCTTTGGTGGGGAATAGAGTTTTCATTTCCATTGTGGAGTGTTCAATCATGATTTCCTTGATTGATTCAATAGAATTAGAAGGAAAGGGGATTAAATTACCCATGATAAGAGGCACTATGTAAGTGGGGGCTAGAGAAGCACATGGATTGGAGTGTGCAGACATGGGATTTGGTGGAGCTAATCACATAGCTAATCAAGGTGTTGTTGAACCCATCTTGGATTGGTGTGGTGGCCCCAAGAAGTCAAAAATCATGAAATAGAGTTAGAATAATGGATCCCCCATAAAGGGGACCATGAGAGGTACTTCATGAATATTGGTGGTTTATGACGAAATGTATTTCAAGGATTGGTTTCCTTGAGGAGGTTAAGGTATTTGTGTTAGAGTATGCTTTTGGATTCATGGTGACCCTACCTCGAAGGTCAATCCTAATTTATTGGGTGATTACTTCCAGAAGGATGAATCATTATTAAATCTTCATGATATATTATAGTGGATTCTTTTCATCATGAAGGGTATATTCCTTCATGTAATTTACTTCCACTTGGGTTGGAGACTTTCAAGACCACATGAGATGAGGTTTCAAGATGCTTGGATACCATATGTGATCTAATTTTACTATGGTTCTCATAGATTAGAAGGTTTTTAAAAATAGATAGATTCCAGAAGTCTAAATATCTATATGTGTCCATAAAATGAAAAAATAAAATGTTTATTTATAGGGAATGGGTTTCCCAAATAAATATTCATTCGTGAGAAATGATGGGATTTGAAAATTGGCATTAATCTTTGAATCTAAATTTTAGATTCGCATATATACGATCAACATTTCCCGGAATTGTGATGTGAACTATGGATATGAATTTTGTTTCTTGGATGTACCATCAGGCCTTTAAACCATTATGTAGGAATATTATATTCATGGGAGATTCACACACTACATTATTTCAGGATGCTGTTGAGGTTCCCAAAAAAGACCTTTTAGAGAGATTTTAGGACAATTTGGTCCAGATTCCCTCCAAGAAAGTCGTGCCTTTCATTACTATTCTGAATGTATGAATATGTAAGATCCAAAAAAATGTAACTCTTAATAATGGGATATAGGGGGAAAATATTTTCAGATTATGAGGGAGAGTAGATAAAAATGGTAAATCATCTATGTTACATGAAGTTCACTCATGATGATCACTCATGAGGTCAGTTTGAGATTTTAACTCCATGAAGATGATCGTGAATCATGGTTCTAGTCATAAACCTATAAATAATGATGGTTACCACTATATGGATAACCAAACTCTCATAATGAAAAAAAATACAATTCCTTATTTTCACCAAGCTCATGTCTTTCATGAGGGCCTTACAGTATTGATCCCCATCACACGTGAAGATCCTTGTCTCTACGAACCCAATTCTAATCACTTTTTAGTGAACTAGACTTTGTAAACTCAATCTATAAAAATAGACCTCCGCAAAAATGATCTCCATGAATGACCTCTAGAAGACCTCTATGAATGATCATTGCAAAATACACTAAAAAATAACTCTTTCTTGAATCAAATTGCTTCTCAGAGAGTTAAGGTCACTATTCCTAGTAGGGATAAAATTTATTGGAAAATCAGGATTTATGAGATCATTCAAAGAACCTCAAAAAATAAATTACATATCACAAAACTAACTAAGGCTCAATTGGAGTATCTATAATGATGCAAACTATTATAAATAAAATTCCCTTCTAGATTCAATTAAATGCCTTACTGAATTTTATGATTCTAGAAAACACATAATCTGGATTTGTTTTATTATGTCCAAATGAATTTTAAATAATTATATGTACCATTACCACTGATGATATAATCGTTCAGTATTTATCAAATGATTATTTTAAATATATAGTTTAAACAAATCCAATTATCATAGATAAAGGTATTAGTGGCCTCTACCAGTAATTGCATACCCTATAAAATTAATTAATCATAGATTCCAATAGAGGTAGAATTTATGGAATTTTCCCTAGAAAAATCTCGACCAGATATCCAAAAAACGTAACCATGTGCGAAACCATTTAAGGGATAAGTTCAGAATCATCGAGATGATAACAGAAACAATGTCTGTTGAATGGACCCATGAGAGCCCCACCATCATGCACCATATGCTTAGGGTGTATGCTAGTGTATTAAATTAATATGTATCAATACCCTATAATTAAAAAAATTACATATTTTATAGAATATTGAATATATTTTCACCCCATTTTTTACTTTGTAAAAGGATTTTGAGTTTGAAGTAATAAATCACAAATTGTATTTTTGATTTATTTTCAAATTCAATTAATTAATTTATTAATTAATTTAATTTTAAGATAAATTATATTTTAATAAAAAATTATTATTCTTAAATAATTTTTATCATATATAAATGATCATATAATTTTTGATGAAGTGAAATGTTTGGCCTTTTTAGGGATTAAAAACTATAATTACCAAAAATACATCATTATTAAAAAAATTAATGTAAACTATTTTAAAATGGAAAATTCAAAAATTTAGAAGAAAATATGATAAAATTAATATTATTTTTGAAATCATAATTTTTAAATTAACCAATGGTGAATTTTTCATAATTTCACGACACAATCAAATGTTCATGTAAAAACTACATTATTGTATAAATATATATTTTGTATTATGACCTCATAATGACACAAAAGAGATATAATAAGTAATTAAAATGGAATTAAGGAAAACATATATGTTTTAGCATTAAAATAATGTTTTTTATGTTTATTTTATTTATTTTTTAAAACTATAATGAATCCTCCATGATGTATAATATATTTTATGATTCTAAAAGCATATCATTAGAAGTGTGACTCAACTCCACATCAACCATGGAAATATTTTAATATGTTTTGCCCTATAAATTATTATATAATTTATTCCACTCCCATTGGGAAGAAAAATTTCAAAAAAATCAGGGTATTGTTTTTTGTTTTGATATTTTTTATGTAGTGTCCAAAACCAAAAAAATATAAAAAAATCCACATATTTCCCTATAAACAACCAAAAAAGATCCCATTTATCTTCCCTAAAACATTTTGGAGAACATAAAATAACTTCCCTTATTTCTCTAGATTCATCCTAAGTCATCCATGAGCTTTCAAGCAGCCCATTCCAATCCATTGGAGTCAGACATTTATATAAGGGATCCTCACCATCCTCTCTTATTTTCGAAGTCTAGAACCTACTTTGAAATAAGTTCTTTTCAATTTAAATTTGTTATGATTTAATTCATTTATAATCATATATATACAATCCAATTGATTTTATTTAAATGATGTATCAGTGAACCTTCCTCATTTCGAACCTTACCTAATTCGTTACTAAGCCAAAATTCTAGAAGGGGTCATCACCTTCATCTCCCTATTTCAAATTAAAGAACCTTATTTGAAATTTGATCTTTTAATTTCAATTGGTTATAATTTACTTCACATATACCATTAAATTACTATCAATTTTATTTTATTATATTAAGTACCATTTAACATCCATCATTTGGCCCCATAACTAAGGTGTTACTGAGCTAAAATTTTATAAGAGAACCTCCACTTTTAACAAGTGCTCATTTGATGTTATGTCTATTACCTTAAATTTTCATATGATGGGTTATGATATTAAAAATTCCACTAAACTGAAATTTTATGTATAATTTTTGAAATTTTTCTTCCACTATCATTTATCCTCCCATATATGTTTTATGTACACCTATTACTATGCCAAAATTTCATAAGGCTTATTTTATCTATTCAAGATTATTGATAATATTATACCTTCTATCTCTAAATTTGTAATGTTGGAATATTATTTTCTATATCCCTATTACTACACATTATATTTCCAAATAACTTTACAACCGTTTCCCTCTCATCAACAAATTTTTTTAATTTGTTTTGTAAAGTCATTATGTTGTAGAAATTTCACCATGATTTTCAATGCCCAAATAATTGTGTACTGAATAGCTTACCCATTTTTATATCAAGGGTATTAAATTATAGGAACATATACTTATTGATTCGGAACATACATGTATATATTCCACATTCCTTGATCATGGAAAAATAATGATGTTGAATGAATCCATGATGTATGATCTCTATGGCGCACTTAAGAATAAGAATGAAAGGATTATGATTGGTGCACCCATATAGCACTGTAATTCATTGAGTAATTTTTAGTATCACTATACATCATGATGGAATAGGGTTTTACCTGATTCCTTTATAAAAAAATTTCCTCCATGAAGTCATGGTGGTTTTAATTAACTGTTGTTTATGATTTGATGTTTTAATTGGTCTCAACATTTCCATGTTAGGATTATCATGATATAAATTACATAATTATTAATGTTCTTTTTATTCCTTGTTGATATGTCAATTGTCTAACTTGTATCTCTTGTGAGATATTTATTCCCTTACTAGGATTTATAGCTCACCAATTTCTTATTTATGTTCCAATTCAATTCCACAATGTTTTATGTCTGATGGAGAATTTTGATCATGTTAAATAAATTTTAAATAAATAATGTTATGAACATTTTTTATAATGTTGTTTAATCCCATGTCCAAGATGTTATTTTATGTATCTAATTCCCAATAAATCTATAATTACCAATCTTATGGGTTTTATTATGTGTAATTTTATTTAATCAATCAAGTATTAATGTATATTAAACGTAAGGGTTGTTATATTTGTTATTAGAAAAAGAGTTTAGTTATTATTGGGATTATGATTAGAAAAATTGATCAAGATACTTTAGGATAATACTAAATATAAAAAATCCCTAATTTTGGTAATAATTGAGTAATTGGATTAGAAAAAATACATATATGTCTGGATTCTACAAGTGTACATGGATCTAGAACAGATGTAACTAGGGGTAACATCCCAAAAATAATGTTATGTCCCTTACTCTAGGTAACCTAGAACAATAAAAAAGGCTTTAGTGTGCACCATGTTTGACACTCTAGAGAGATATTCATTGGAAAATTCAAAATTTCATTATGAAAAATTTTAAAGGGAATGAAAAAGTGACCATAAAAATATATATTTGGAAATATATCATTGATAACATAGATTGGAGCATGGAAATTCATATGTAAATGAAATAAACGTAATTTATAAGATATCCTTTTATTGTGTTTTTATTTCCTATTATGTGTTTAATTTTTTAAAATGATCATCTCTGGTTTTCTTTTTCCTCAAGAAAATAGCCAAAAAATGAGAAATTAGGTAAACAATCAAAGTGATGGGAAATGAAATGAATTCCTTAACAAGATCCCCAATCTGATGGGAGAAGCAATCATAAAATATGTCATGATACTCTCTTAGTTGGCTTTGGTTTTGAATATAATCCTAGATCAAGAGGGTCACCCAAACCCCGACAAGAGAAGATTTGTAATAGATATCTTCAAGTTCAAGGGCCTTCCACTTTTTGTAAATCAACTGCTCCCTTAATTACAGAATAATGGTTTATCTCCATTGAAATGATCTTACCAATATTTTAATGTTACGAACAATATAAGTTTCTTTTGTATTTTTATTGTATGGGGGAGAATCTGGTTAGAGGTGGACATTGATAAAAAATATTAATCTTGAAGAAGATATTGAAGTGATGGAGTTAATGGAATTCCAAAAAATATTTTTTGATAATTATTTTCCCCACACTCTCCCTCTTAAAATGAGAAGGTATTTCCCTTCACTCATGAAAAATAAAGATGAAGAATATATTGTGGTATTCAAGAAAAACATCATAAGACTTTCTCAATGAACTTCTTGTTTTGTCGTCACCCCAGATTGAAAGGTATACTACTTCATTGGTGGACTAAAACCTACTCTATGATAATCTGTAAAGATCCAAGACGTTTATTGTTTTGAGGAAATTATATTATGTGCCCCCAATGGTTAAATGGAGATCATTGAATCTCAGGGGCATCATGGAGATAATAAGCAGATAATGGATTTTAATTTTGTCCATCAGATATATATATCTAACAGTTCTATGAAATTATAACATCCCACTTCTCAAAGGTGAGGGAAGAAGCACCCAAAAAATATCATAAGGGGGAAGAAGAAATTATTTTGGTGGAGGAAGGAATGACACCTAGATAATAATTTTTGATAGAATAAACCCAATAATATGATGGAGGAAAGGAATTCCCCAGTGAAACCTCAGTGCTTTGTTCATTTCTACAACTACATGGCACCAAAGAACTATTCAATCCAATTCCCTAATAAAATGGTTTTAGGAGGAAATAAATAATATCCAAGGTATCAAAGGAGATTTTTTTCCATCACTGCCACTGATACAAATCCTAAAAATAATGTGGTGACATGTACACTAGTTATTCCTTCCAGAATAGTGAATGTAATTTTTTTATTCTAGTTCTACATATTCCTTCATATAATGAAAATTTAGTAGATCTATTCAAAAATAGCCACAAAGTAGGAGGTAGAGATGTAAGTGAAAATAGAAAATGGAGAAATTATTTTATCTCAACTATATAACTCCTTCCCTATCAAAATATGTCTGTTAAACTTCCCAAAAAACCTTGACATACATCCCTAGGTTAAAATTTATGTAATTCCAGGAATGGATTGTCTTCCCTGTATAAAGAGAATATAAATTACTCTTAGAAGATAATAAATAATTTTATGGAGAATCAATCTCTGATTCTATACAAGCACAACGATTATGATGATTCTTCTTTAACACAATCATGTTAATAATGGATTTTATTTCCCTAAGATAAATCTTATCTCGATCATATGATTGAGTCTATAGAAAGGATTATCCTTGAAGACATTCATATTTTAGGGGAATATGTTGATGTGTTTCCCAAGACATTTTCTTGACCTCATCATGGATGAGTGGTCAAATTATAACTCAATCATATACCTGGGGAATTTCCAATATCCAAACACTATAAAGGATATTTTTTGTGGAACATGATGTTCTAATGAATCAACTACAATATAATCAGGATAAAGGGATGATTTTCCCTTGTTATATACAATAGGGTTCACTAGAACTATACATCAATTTTAAGGATGGTTCTATGCGCATTTGCATTGATTATCATGAGCTCAACAAGGTCACTATAAATAACAAGTATCATCTTCCATGAATTGATGACTTGTTCCATCAGCTACATGGGGAACAATACATCACCATGGTGGATCCTCGGTCAGGATATTATCATGTAATCAAGAAGAATGAAGATTTTCCTAATAACTCTTTTCATATAATGAATGGAAATAATGATTTTTCATTGATACCATTCGAACACACTAATTCTCTAGCAACCATCATAGACTTTTATAATATTTTATTTAGATATTACCTTGAATTTTTTGTAAGTCTTTGTAGATTATATTATAATATCTTCCAGAACCAAAGAGGATAGTGAAGAGAAACCGAGAAATATGCAAAAGACCTTGTAATGGGAGAATCATTTTGAAAAGTACAGATAGTGTGAGTTACAGCTGATGGAATTCACATTCAAGGGGAATATCATCACAGTTAATGGGAAATATGTGGATCCATTAGAGAAAAAAGCAATTAATGGATGGCCTAGTCCAACATCAGTGAAAAATATCATTAGTGTCTTTATCTTAGCTGGATATTATAGCCATTTTATTACAAATTTCTCATGATTTTTGAACCCTCTTAACAATATATAATTTATGGGAGTCATGTCTTCTTAGAATGATGAATGTGAAAAAATATTCAAGCAGTTGAATATAATGATTATCACTCTCCCTATGCTCACACTGCCAACATGTGGAGAAAATTACATACTATTCAGTGATTCCTTGAATAAGGGAGTGGGATGTGTGTTAATGATAAATTACAATGTCACTGTATAAAACTCAAGGAAATTGAAAATTAATTAGGAAAACTATCCCACGCATGATCTAGAGTTTCCAACATTGTAATTTTCCTTTATAAAATGGAGGCATTCTCTCTATTGGAAGAAGTTTCATTTATATACCGATCATAAGAGACTCAAATATATATTCACACATAAATAGCTTTATATTCCCCAGTTAACATGGTCAGAGATAACATTTGATTCAAAATGCTCAATCTACATCAATATTCGAAAAAAAAATTATTTGGTGGAAGATGTATGTTGAAAGGACCCAACAATTCAAACATTTATCTGAATTGGGGATTATCTAAACAGCATGGATTATGATAGGATTTCCATTGGAATCATAAATAAATTGACATTATCAATACTTCTACATATCATTTCCCAACTGAAAAATTTGGAAAGGATACAGGATTCTCAAAAATTTGATGTGGGAATTCAAAAGATAGTGGATACTATAAGAAAAGGGAAATCCTCAGAGTTCAATGATAATATAGAAGGAATTCATATATTTGTGTCAATACTGTGTGTTACATATAATCCTGAGCTAAGGAAGAAACTATTGGTTGATCCAAGTAGTTAGTCTTTCTCTATTCACACATGTGATAGAATGATGAATCAATATCTCAGAGAGAACTATTTTTGGGATAACATGAAGAATGAGATCACAGAATATACATCAAAGTGCCTGGTATGTCTGCAAGTGAAGCATATAAGGTAGAAGTATAAGGGGATGATGCTACCATTACCCATACCAACATGGATATGGTAAAAATCACCATGTAATTTTTCAGAGTAATATTGAAGACATCGAAAGAATACAACAATATTTGGGTTGTTGTGGATCACCTTACAAAGATTACATAGTTCATTGTGATTGGAGATAATTTCTCCCAAGATCAAATTCAATAGATATACATCAGAGATGTGGTAAGGCTGCATGGATGCCACTATCAATTGGGTCTAATTGATATCCAACATTCACCTCCACGTTCTGGAAAAGTCATTTGCATGCTCTAAACACTAAGTTGAAATTCATTATATATTATCGTCCTCAAACTACTAGCTAATATAATAAGACTATTCATACCCTGAAAGGCATGTTGTGAGCATGTCCTATAGACCTAAATGGAGAAAGGGACCAACATCTTCCCCTTATTTAGCAGTCTTGTAGCAATAGTTTCCACTCATGATTTTAGATGGATCCCTATTGGGCAATTCACGGGAACAGGTGTAGAACACTAGCATGTTGGGATGAATATGGGGAATGAAAACCTCAAGGTCTTTTAGTGGTTGAAGAAATGGTAGCGAAGGATTAGACCACTCAACAACACTTCAAGGTTGATTAGAGTTGAAAAACGTTCTATCAATGAGTCATATTATAGATTTTTGGAGACATGGTATTCCAACACATACCTCCATGGATGAAAGTGAAGAGATTTAGGAAGAAAGGAAATATTAGTCCATGTCAATCAACACTTTTGGGATCCTTGATTACATTTTAGTGAGGGAAAATAGAATAGAACTACCACCAATACTATCTCAAGTACATTATGTATTCCTTGTATCCCTCTTGAGAAAGTACATAGAAAACACCTAAAAAGTACTCAATGCAGTGGTGGTAACATTGGAGAATGATATTTCCTATGAGGAGTAGTGGGTGATGATATTAGATTGTATTGAAAAATTTCTACAAAATAAGATAATTCCCTGAGTCAAAGTGTTATGGAGAGGATATAATATTGAAGATGTAATGTGAGAACTAGAGGAAGTGATGAAGAAGTCTTACCCTCATCTGTTTTAGTGCTAGAAAAAAAAATTTGTGGGTGAAATTTTTAAAGGGGGAAGATTGTAACAACTCGAAATATAATAAATAAATAACCCATTTTGATTATATTAAATTTCTTATAATATAATATGGTTATATAAAACAGATGAACTATTTATTTTTTATTACATAAAATTGGGTTTTAATGACTATAACTTATCTTTACCATTGATAATATATCAATTCAACAGTATTCACGTGATAATTATAAATATAAGGTTTTAAATTATCTAATTGTCACAGAAAAAGGATGTGATGGCCTCAACCAGAAGTATAGTACCCTATGAAGCCTATTTATCAATGATTTTATAGGAGATATAATTTCTTGGATTTTCCCTAGACCAATACCAAGACAACATCAAACAACATAAACATGAAAAAAAATAGTTTATTGGAGAAGTATTATATCATCGAGATCATGACCCAAACCGTATTCATCGAATGGACCCATGAATGCCCCCATCATCGTTCCCCATACTCATATAGTGTATGTTGGTGTATTAAAGGAATCTGTATGAAGACCCTATAATTATGAATATGTACACTATTTTTTATATGAAAATTAATATATTTTTATCCTAATATTGTTAATTAGAAATATAATATTTACTTTGTTACAATAAAGTAGAAATTTTATTTTTGATTAATATTTAAATTCTGATAATGAATTTTTCAATTTATGGATTTCTAATAGAAATAATACTATAACAAAATATTATTATTAATTAATTTTTATAGAATATATATGATCTTAAAATATTTATGAAATGAAATGTATCAAATTTTTACGGATAAAAAATTGTCACTTCCAAAAACCTTCAATTTTTAAAAAATAAATGTTATTATTTTAAAATTAAAAATTCACATGTTTAGAACAGAAAATTGATATAATTAATATCATTATTGTAATTAGAATGTTAGAATTATCCAAAAAGGAATTTTTTATATATTTATGAAAAAGTCAATTTTTCAAGTACAAATAAAATAATCGTATAAATATATTATATTAATTATAACCTCATAAAGAGCCAAAATTAATGTACTAAGTAATATAAATGTGATAAAAGACAAAATATATATATTACCATTAAAATTATGATATTTTATGTTTATTTTATTTATTTTGTAAAGCCATTATTAATCCTCCAATAATTATAATATATTTTAATATTCTAAAATCATTTCACTAAGAGTGTGACTTGCCTCCACTAGTCAATGGTAATATTTTAATAGGTTCATAAATTTCCCATATTAAATAATTTTGACCACACCCATTTGGTAGAAACCATGGAAAAAACGAATGGCATGGTTTATAGTTTTGGATATTTTATTATCTAGTGTCCAAAGCCAAATTAATTAACAAATCCCCATATTTTCTTATGTAGACCCAACCAAACTCCTATTTATCTTCAATAAAACCCATTGTGTCACAAACAAATGCTTCCCACCTCTACCTAGAATCCTCCAAAGGCACACCACCCTTTCCATAAGCCCATCCCAAGCAATTGGAGTCACACATTCAAGTAAGGTATCATAACATTCCCCTCATATTTCCAAATTCAAGTACCTTATTAGATGTTAGTACTTTCAATTTCTATTTATTGTAAAACCCTTTAATTTATAATAATTAATTTATTATAAAATTTTGTTTATTTTAAGGAGGAATCAATTAATCTCCCAAATTTTTACACTAACCTAATATATTAATATGTTGAAATTTCAAAATGGATCATCACCATCCTCTCACCAATTCAAATTCAAACACCTTCTTTGAAATTAGTTATTTTAATTTAAATTGATTATAATTTAATTAATCTATAATAATTACCATAGAATCCAATTAATTTTATTTGAATGTCATATCATTTAAACTCACTCATTTAAAAACTTACCTGAACTGTTACTATGCCAAAATTTTGTAAGGGAGCCTCAACTTGTATCAAGAACCTCTTTTACATTATGTATTTTAATATACATTTGATTATTATAGGGTATGATATTCCATAATTACCATACCTTCCATTTTTTGTATAAATTATTATGGATTTCGTAGACTCTCATTAATCGACCATGGTCCTTTATGTACACCTATTATCAGGCCATAATTTTGTAAGTATTCATTTCCCTATTCCTGTTTCATCATTACCATATGACTTATACATTCAAATTTATAATTTATGGATATGATTTTAATTTTCCCTATTACTTCCAATTTTATTTCAAAATAATGATAGACCCCTTTATCTCTCATCAACCATTATTATGAATTTTTATGTAACATTGTTATGCTACTGAAATTTCACTGTGATTTTCCATGCCAATATAATTATATATTGAATACCGTACCCATTTTTCTATTAAGGGTAATGAAAATTATTCACATATAATTGATTATTTTGGAATTACAAGTATGTATTCCACATTCCTTGATCATTTAATAATTTATTACATTGAAAGAATCCTCCTACAATACATTTTTTTAATTTATTAAAATCTACTTTTTGGAAAAGTGGGAAATATACAATAAAAACCACCATATCATAACCCCATTCACAAGAAAATCATTGAAAAAATAAGAATACTTCATTGAAATTTCAAAAAATAATAAAAAACCTACCAAAACCACTTCGAACCACAATCTACCCACATCGATCTGCATCATGAGAGACCACGAACCACACTACATCGCCATCATCATGTTGTCATCCTGACATCACATCGGTCAATGTCATCATGTATACACGCCATCAAATTCAACATTCTCGTTAGCATAAAATATTCAGCTATGTCACTAATGTCCACCTCTAGAACGTTGAAACCTATTACTCAGCATCACCAGGACAGAACACAACCTCGCCATCGATGGTGAAAAACGATATCACCATCAACCTCTTGAATCGATTCTCAGACTCACATCCCAATGACTACTGAATACCTCTATACAGCTCCACCTGGGGTAGAATGGTGGAATCATGGATCTTGAGTAGAGATAAAGAGGTCTTATGATGTACGAAACAATGGTAAGAACCTTCGAGAACCGTCGATGCCACTGAATGTCAATATCGTCACCGCTGACACAAACAACATTGAAACGTAGTCTGATAAACAACCAACACAGCCTTAACAATGACTCCAACACCAGAATAGAACAAATTGCCACAAAATCACTTGAACAACCCCAACGTGAAACACTCCTAAAAATGACTGAACATGACATTGAATAAAGAACCATGGTGGAAACAAAACTTGGGATTAAACACAAATTAATGCGGGAATAAGAAAAATAACAAGGGAAAACATTAAAAGAATCTAGCCAAACATACTAAAATAAAAAACAAATAGGAAAGGGGTGTTAAAATCCCTATAAGTAGATGTTATTTGATCAATGTCCGCCAAACTGAAAATCCAAAAGAACTAATTGAATTAAATTCTCTCAATCTGAACTATAAGGGAGAGGCTAACCGCATGTTCAGAGCGTAGAAGTTGTTGTGGGAGGACCATCACTCCAACACCAATGAAGAAAAGAAAATAACCCATTAGTAGACCAGAGAGGACCAATCAAGAGAGAGAATGAGGGGATAAAACCTTATTAAAACCATGCTATAGAAAAGAGAGGAGGCTGGGGGAAAGTAGAATGGGATGAAGGAACCCAAGAAGAGTGAGAAATTGGGAGTGATATGAGAGTAAGGGGATTGTTGATCCATCAATATATTGAATGAATCCATGTTTAATGATATTTGTGGCACAATTAAACGTAATAATGAAATGATTGTGATTGTTGAGCCCAAAGATAACTCCAATGCATGAGTTATTATTTAGTATCATGATACTTCATGTTTGGATAGGGGTGTAAATTATGATTTTATGGGACATTGTCCACCATAATGTCTTCGTGGGTCAACCAGGACATATTTTTATGATTCATTTTTTTATTTTGTTGCAATATTTCCGATGTTATGGTTATCATTATATATCATGTCTTATTTTTCATGTTCCTTTTATTAATATTTTATATTCCAATTATATAATGTGTATCACTTATTATATTTTTATTCCCTTACTAAAATTTATAGATCACCCCCTTTATTATGTATGACCTTATGTTATCCCATTTATTTTTATGTTCAATAGAGCATTATAAGCATGCCAATGATGTTTTAAATAAATAATGTTAATGAAATTTTTACTAATGTTGTCATATCCCATGTTCAAGAAGTTATTTTATATACCTAATTCCCAAAGGACAGTATACATATTGATCTCTAGGGTAGTATCAAGTGAAATTTTATAGAATAAATCATTGATTAATATGTAATAAAGAGTAGGATTGTTATTGAATTTTTTATATATAAGTCTTCCAAATTATGGATACAAAATAATGGATGATTTTTTTACCCCTCCACTGAGTAATGAGGAACTAGCCTACAGGTTCATTGGCATAACAAAGCAGTATATTCCCTTATATATTATGGAGGCTAGATCTAGAAGGACCACCAGCCAATTATAGATGATATTCTCTAAAAACACATCAAGAATGTTGATGAGGAAAATATTTATGATGACGAATCCATGTTGTAGTATGATATGACCCAAAAGTTATGTTTTGCAAATCATCTTAATGCATTTATTGAAATATGGGATCTCTGCCAGGGTAGAAATTTTACAATTGAGTTGGCATAGTCCTACTAGTAATGTGAATCATGCGCTGAGTTGAAGTTACAATTGAATCATGTAGGAAATTACAAGGTGTCATGGGCTTCATAGTTTCATGTTTACCACCGAGTAAAATCATTATTGAGTTTTTGAGCATGTGGTCTTCAGGAAGCAATACGTTGCATTTTCATAATGGGGAAGTTGGCGTCATCCTATATGACTTTCACCAGATTTTCGGGATCCCAGTCCTAGGGTGATGTATGATATGTTCCTCCCATCAAAGAATATGTTGTTGGACCCACATTATTTTTTAGGAATAGTAATGTAATTATTGGATATTCTAGAGGGAACAGACGAAGAGAAGTCATGGATTAGGGATATCACATTCAAGAAATGGTTTGGAAATTTCCTTATAGAACCAACAAAAAACCTACTAAGAGTATATTCACATTCCTAGAGTAATACATGTGGGGATAATAGAATACCTACTAGATAATTTTATACGATAGTCAATGGAAGATGTCGGGCTACAACATCAATCCTAGAGATACTCCAGCATTTAGGATGGTGGATTTCATTGTCGCACTCATCTGTAGATGGATTGTCCATATGATGAAAGAACATATGGGAGTTCATATAATATCATTCATAATGTTATCCATTCTGGAAAGGGGGAATCAAATAAATATGATTGTTCTAGTTTCAGTGGTGCAATATAAACTGCATCGCCACACCAGTAATGGTAATACCACACTTTGAGTGTGTGGTCCACTAAACTTATTTTATAGTCGGGTAGTCACACACATGGATAGATATGAGTACCCAAACCATATTTATAATCCAACCAAAAGATCTCAACTTGTGGTTTAGAATATCACGTGGAGTTTCTGACACATTTTGGGTTTGGTGGGCATTATGGAGATGTTCAGGCTAGGAAATTACTTCATATTTCACATGTCCCCCTTCCAATGGGGAAGATGACTGATGACGGAATTGGGACCTCCCTGAATAAATCACAACTCCTTGTATTCCATGTCAGGATAATAGGGTAAAGGGTGGACTATTATTTTACATATGAATCAAACAATATATTCCAATTCACTAGGAAGTTCAAATTTCATTAATATCTAACACTAAAGGTTTTCATGAAGGTGCATGATGAGTGCCACCGTTAAGATATTAGGAAGATTTGGCGCATGTTCACATGTGGTGAGAGAATGATGTGAAATGGTTTTTTATCACCAACAATGATATATTATCTCATCCAATAATATGCACTATGTTGGAATGGTTCATATCCAATTGACATGTTAAGGTGGCGGGCCACCTGATCCATTGAAGTAGCTTCCCTTCAACTGTAGGACTGGGGATGAGTGGAGGTTGGTGCACACCATGGGGATAGAGGTATCCTAGTGGGAGTTGACAAGAACCGATGGGAGAAACACTCTATTTTGAGGGAATTTAATAATATCAAATTTCATGGGCATCCCATGTTTGATCTAAGGGGTATGGTTTGTTGACCATCTCATTATTATTGTATGAGAAATGGAGACATAAAATTAGGTAAAGATCATCTCATATTATTTGGTATCCCAATTTTCTATGGGGTATAATTTTATCTTAACATCATGTTAGGAGGGCATCATTACTTGCATTTTAATTTCATACAACTCATACTATATGGGATATAAATAGTTTAATTAAATAATTATTGGACACATTGAAAACCATTTATGGTTGTCTCATATGGATCAATGAGATTTATATTATTTTAGGGCCTTAATGTTTCAACCATTGGATCTTAGTTTAAGGAAATTAATTTTGGAACATGGTGGTTGACTATCACAAATGGATATGTGTTGTGTAGTGGAGAGAGAATCCAAATGTGAATGAGGGCCTATGAGGCCCAGTGCTAAACTTCATATCTATTGGTGTACCCACACAATGTTTAAATTCATTATTCTTGGACTCATATTCGACTCCTAGTTTAACATCATAGAGTTTGGACCACACATTGGGATCTTATAAGGATATATGTAGCGTAGCGGAGTGATAATTGGAATTTAATGAGGACCTATATGTCCCATTGTAACACCACATATCTCTAAGAAGTGTCATATATAGTTTATCATAATGATTCCTAGTCTAAAGTATCAAATATCAAGGTCATAGAGTTTGTACTCATTGCATATTTTAATGTTTTTTGATCATAAATGTTCCAATACTACTATATCAAGTATCTCTTAAGAATCTTGGTGTAGTTTGGAAGTGTGATAAAATCTATTTCCATGGTGATCATATATTATAAACCGTTGGAATAGACCTTATCAGTGATATAGGGTCCTTCCATGTTGGGATCCAACTTTGGCGGCATAATATTGGGTACCATTGGCATTCTGAGAGCCAAGAATATGTCACCCTAGAGAAAGGAGTCAATAGGAAGCTATATGTTGAATTCTATCACAATCCTATTTGGTTGACTCTCTAGACTATGAAAGGCATGGATTCATTTATATTAATGGAAGTATATCTCAACATGATAGACTTCTGGAATTTTTTATTATGTATGGTGGTCGTAGACAGTGGTTAAGAGTGATGGAAATTGAACCTCCTTGGGAAGAACAACAATTGTTCCATCCACCAGAAAGTATGGAGACACTTGGGTGGAATTCCAAGTAATTGTATGATAGACCTAGATGGTGTTTGAGATCTTGATCAACTAACTTTTCCTATTCAAAAACATAATGTTCTGCATAATTTCATAGAGGGTCATTTTAAATTCCCCAATTTATCTATTTTTCTGCATATTAAAATTGGAGGTATGGTTTGAATCAATATTATACCTTGCATAAAAATCCACCATCTCAGCATCTCATAAGTTGGATTATTTCCTCTGAGAATGGAATAGGAACTGTGAATCGAGGAATGAATTGGAAGCTCATGAATTCAATTACAGAATAGGATAGGACTTCTTTGAGAGGAATATATTCATTCCACTTTATGAATAAATATTTAATTTTCAGAATGAAAATGAAAAAAAATAACTTTTCTAGTATGTATAGACCCACAAAATCGTTACCGCATACTATAAGAGAAATGAATACTTTGTGTTGTATGGGAGCTTTCTCGATCAATTCACATTGTTTGAGTGGATCTCAAACACATGAATCCTATTTTAATACTTGAAGCATTCATAGACCATAGCTTCCAAGAAGTTTCTCAACCGATGAATTTAGTGGGAATGAATCAATCTAGCCTGATGATATTAAAAGGACCCAGCATTATCTTCATTTATAACCAAAAGAACCTAATATCCATTGTTAAAATTGAGGACAATTTCATTGAACCCACATACGTAGAGGGTTGATTCAAGGTTAGGAATACTCTACAAGGTAAACTTCCATGCACAACGATGGATTATCTCATGCTTGGATTTATCTATTGAAATAATAATGCACTAAAGATACTCAATTAAAGGAGTCATTCAATGAGGTATTTCCTCTACTATGGGGGAATATGGGGGTCCATACATGGAATCATAGGTAGTCAGCTAGTTTACCTACTTCCTATGATCAGCATCCAAAATTGTTAGAGAGATGAACCTACAGTGCGCCACATGAATTATCAACTCATCCTAGTCAAGATCTGCAAGAGAGATGTCTAAACTATCTCTGGTGTTGGATTATCCATTCTATGGTTGAAGGACATGAGTCTCCATGTGTAGAAAAGGAAACTGGGACATCAGGTGATGATTACACTGCAGTAGGGGCATAATATTTTCTGGATTTCTATGTAAGGATTTACCACCAATTTGTTTGGTGAATATCTCATATTATCCCTTCACATGAAAGTGGGGGAAATCAATCTCATTATCAATATCTAGACTAGTAATGCGATCTAGATATTATGCCTCATTGTTGGTCCAAACGTCTTACATCATGAACAATAATGGAAGGACGGTTTTTATAGGGGTGATGGAGATGATTTCCAATACTACTCTATTGAGATTGGGATTATCTTTCCTCCTACTATTCTGAATTTTTTAGGGACTATTAATATCTAGATGTTATCATTTAAAAGACTAATATAATGAGAGGATTTCTATTTTTGGAAGATAACCATATAGTGTTAGTTCATTAAGGGCTATATGGGATTCTATGAAGTCTTCCAAAGCCTTCCCATTGATGGATTTTTGTATACTGAACCTTACGATGAATTTTTGAAGGATCACTTCCCAACATTCCAAACATCCCTTAAACATTGGGTGATTGAGGATATACTTCAGTAGGTCTACTCAGGATGCAAGTTGTATATCATGATGTTAGAGATAATGGCGCGATTTTTTCACTGCAAAAATAGTGTGATACATCTCTTCTCAATATGGGAGTCTCTGGTCTCTTTATTGTGTATCATTCGACTGAAATAGTGTAAAATATTTTCTATGCCTTTATTGTTCTTATTGGAGATAAGAAATTCAAGGGATCAATCATGGGAGGTCACATAAAGGATATTGGTCTCCATAGAGAAGTATATGTCTTGAACCTATGTTGTAGAACATACAACATGATCACCTTGAAAATGTTCTGTAATTCCTCACCCCACTAATAGATGATTACTTTCTTTCTTGTCCTTAGTATGACCTTACAATTTCCCAAAATATTCAAAATAAATCATTGTATGTAGTCTAATTATCCTTGGAGGCCTTGAAGCTCCAAAAGGTTTCATATGGTTTAATTTGTCTTGTCACCATGATATTCTCTTGGATGATCATGATTCCTCTTTATCTGATGAAAACACAATGGATCTTACCTCATGTTACCTTGAACTCACAATTCATGAGGTTCATTTTCAAATTTTGGGAACATAGAAAGTCAAACACTTTCTCACAGTCTTTACGTTGGTCCTAAATCTAGATGGATTTTAAAAAAAGTTCATCCACATAAAATTACACCATCATTCCAAGAATGATTTTGAAAATTTGGTTCATGTCTCTCATATAAGTGGCTTCTACATTCCTCGAGGTGAATTTAATTACCTGATAAGAAAATGTCACTAGTGGATCACTAATGTTGGTAGATTACTCTCCCTCTAGTTCCATAAATATATGATTGTACCCATAGGTTCCATCCATGAAAGAGATAGTATAGAACACATCTGTATAATTGTCTAAAATATCTATCTTGGTCAGAAAAGAATCATCCAATAGACAATTTCGATTGAGGTCATTGTAGATGATACATACTCAAATCATCTAGTTCTTATTCCAAACTGAGACAATGTTGGCTAGAAATGGTGGGTACTGCACTTCCCTCTTGAATTGTTATTTGACCATCATATAATTTATGGACATGTAAATAGCACCATATGTGTGGTGATATTTCCTGGGAGGCTCCTTGAACCAGTGATGACTCAATGGGAGGCCTAAATGGTTGACGCTGACTATAAGGTCAAGTCCTAGAATTTCATTATAGCTCCTAGTAAACACATCACGATACTTCTTAATGAAAGACACATACAATCAAATCTCTTATGGGGGAATGGTTATACTAACCAACACCATCCATGTATCTACCTTGGTAATGAGGTGCATATACCCCATATCATCACCGGTGGTGGATACACCCTCTTCAAATAAAGGTGGGATGTTTTCTAAATATACATATTCATCTTAGGGGGGATTATCTATAGGAGAAGGTGGTTCAACTGTTATATCTTACATGGAGAAGTATTGTTGTATGTTTATGATGACATTGAGTCTCCATTTATAGATTACGGCTCAACCTAAACCATCCTGATAAAAGCTGTAGATCCCATTTCTTCAATCCTTTGATTGCAGGTCCCATTCTTGATGTCAAAGAAATGGTGATGGTAAGATTCTATTGATTCACCCCTACCCTATGATACAAGAATATGTTTCATACAACGGTGTCAATAGTACAATCCTCTCGGTACCTTATAATTTTGGGTGATTCTCATATCACCTAGGCTTGTCATGTGTAATGGTAAGTGGTAATTTTCATACACCCCTCCTTCTGGGCGATGCCACATCCCTTTTTAATGGAAATGAAAATGAAAATTCCCAATTTATGTGTTGTTACCTCTATACAATGAATCCATAAAATGAAAGAATCCTGAATGTCTATGATCAGATTAGGTAATGTCAGTGTCAAATCATGGTCCTTCTCTACATCATTTTTCTGAACCAGCATCCCCTCTCTCTAGAAGTATTCAGCATCTATATAGTGGGCTTTATAGGTGATTATGGGACATGAATCACCTTAGATGTCCCCTAATTAAATATTGAGGAATTATTTATGGAACATGTGATATGAGGAGGGAACTATCATATATCGATGAATCCATATCGACATAGTAGTGTGTTGTTGGTGTTATCTTGATGGTATCCTACAAGACTACCATGAACTCTGAGCCTACTATCAATTCACTAAACTGGGTATTCAGCTGGATAATTCGACATGATTTTTACAGGGTTCTTTAATAACCATTGATAGTCATGTCATAGGGAGATACATCTACATCTAACAATCCCCACTTATGGAGCACCCCGGTTGGGATATGATTTGTCCATGATATAATGTCTACTAGGTATTAGTGGACCTATATTTCATTGAACATTCTTGCATTGTAAATAGGTTGTATTCACCCCTGCTAAAGGGAACCATCATCCTCTTTGGATTATGAGATGATTTTTTAGAATTATAGTTTCTCATCTTCCTCTGTGTAATAGACCACTATAGTAGATAGATCTGTTTCAAACTAGAGGGGTATTTTCAATGCTTCTATGTTGGTATCCTGGATTTCTTTTTAAAAATAGAGGGCCTAAAGGATTTATAAAATCAAAGATATAATAGTGACTTACATCAATGAATTGTATATTCTAATAAAAGGAGTGTTTCCTTTTATAAAGTTTATATCATTCGCTAAAAGCATAATAGTTGTTGTTTGATGAACTATTGGCTCATAGATAGTGACTAAAATATATTTCAAATGACTGTATAACCCACTATGAACTACAATTGGATGACTATTGTTTAGTTGATTCTTGTATTTGGGTGTACATATCCATTCATAGTGTGGCCAGGGTAGATCTTCCTAGTCAATTTTCATGGTTTGTTGTGGTGGTGTGTCTGGATGAGCTATATGAGAGGATAGTTCCTGAAAATATATGCAAAAAAACATAATGAATAGTATTTTTAGCAAGAAAAAAATTGTTTGAGGCACGTTCCTGATCATTCTGGAAGATAACATGTCCTTGACCTCTCCTCTGACTGTGTTGGAAAGAGGCATTCTAGTGATTTGCAGAGCAATCCTCATCAAGGGGAATCACGGAGTGGTCTACTAACTTGATCGAATTCATGTACGCATATTCTTTCTCATCATTATGGGGTCATCTGGTGTTGGTAAGAACCTAGGATCTTTTCCCAACTAAGGAGGCATGAAATTACTGAGCATTCATGATGACTTTCACACTGTCGGGGGACTCTGATTTACCTTGAACCATTAGAGGCTTGTCATATATGATCTTCAGGGATGTGATATAGATGTTGATGTAGAAATTGGATATGTTGTTGCGTCATGAGGTGGTTTTCCCATCTAAGGTGGGAATAGATGGCTCCCTGGGCATGAGAAACTAATCTGTGAGCCAACCAATAATCATTATTATTCATTCCAAGGCTGGAAGTCCTCTTCCATTCAACTAAATCCTCACTATCACTACTAGGATCTATATATATCTATGTTACATATTTCTTAATGTCACCTAATTTGACCGAATAGTGATCCACTTGGTATTGGATAATATCCTTAACCATATAGCATTCATTGATGGTATTTCTAGAAATATTATGGTATAGAAAATGGTTAGGGTGGTCAGTGCCTCTAAATTCCAAGAGCCTCCTACACTCCAAAAACATAAAACATACTTCTTACAATGAGTTGAGTAAATAAACTAGGAAGTATTGATATATAAAAGGGTATTTTTAATTTACTCAATCTCGAAAGGGTATTGAGGGAAACTATCCTTGAAGAAGGGCTGAAGGTACATTTTCTCATCTATGAGGATGTACCTTGTGAGAGGTGCCAGACATTTTTTCACTAGTCATGTCTAATCAGTTAAGTGTTGTTTTACTCTTTGTGTTTCTTCAGGTAATGGGTCTAACCACTCTAGTGACATGGGTTCCTCAACATATACCATTGATGTAGTCTCTTCTTTGACTGACCTTCTCATAGGATATGGAAGAAGTAAGAGGAATGACTATTTAGCTTGATGTAAGGCCTCTTCATGATGTTGTGCCTTATTAAAAAATCCTTGAACCTTATTAAAATGTTCTTTGTAATTAGGGAAGGTACCAAATCAGATTTTTCATTCCCCGATAACATCATTAGACACTACTATTGAGTTTCCACAAAGGGTATCAAAAAATCTTGGCAATGTTCCCTGTGTTGATGATGATTCCAAGTCACTAATGTGTTTTCAGGCTCTTCAAAATTGTATGTATGCTCATCCACATATTTATGATCACATCCAAGATCTTTAGTAGGATAATTGTATTACTCAAGAGGTTTTTGAAACTCATACCTTAGTCCCATGCCATATAGTCACAAATTTTCCCTATCTAGATGTGTGGGGTCACCATGCTCAAATTTCAACAACTGGCTAAGGAGGACTTTCTATATTGATGGAGGGGAAATGGGGACTCCTCAGTCATCTCCATAATCTGGGAGAAAATCATCATGAATATATTCAATGATCTATCTTTGATCTTCGAGTTGCTGGACCAAGGTGGGTATTATCGGCTCTGCCTTTGGCATTAGTGAAAATTAATATATATCAAAGGTTCTAAAAATATCCTTAAACATTTTGATGTTTTGATGGGAATAAAATGATGCCACATTTGATGGATCCCCAAGCCCAAGGTCATTCCATTATTGGGGAGTAAGGACACCTATCAGAGGGTCTATCTAGTACTACAATGCCCCATGGGTGATTTTTCACTATCAAATCCTTCATTATAGTCTTTATTCCTGAGATACATTGGAATAACAATATTCACCAAAACCAAACCTAGAGGGGATCCTTGATCATAAATTAGTATTTTATGTCTTTATATGATAGTTCTGAAGTGGAGAGTAACATACGATCCCCATCCCCTGATCTCCACATGTGGATATTCCACTTCCATAATCATTCACAACACTATGAGAATCACGTAGAATATCTGCTGGAGGGTATTTGGTAACTGAATAATGTAGGGTGATAAGACCCTGGGATCCCTACCAATTCAATCAATAAGAATTGATGATAGATGTCCTCAAGGTTCCCTTGTCTCATTGGATATGTCAAATGATGACCAATGAGGTGGTGAAGCATCTCCCAGATGATCTAGAAGAATGTATGGCATGTCCCTCGATGAGGGACTCCCAGATGTTGAAGTTGGGAGCTTCATGTTAGGAAGATTACCCCTGAAAACTGATCACTTGCTAGAACCTCCCATGGACCCCCTTGCTCATAATATTTTACAAATACATGGTAATCCTAAAATCCAATTGGTTCTTGTCAAAAGTTAAGATATGACACAAATATAGATTGGTTTGGTTAGTGGTTGACTGGTATAGGAGAAATTCATTGAGTAAACTCTTCACTACACATTGGGATGCCATCATGGGGGGTATCAACTGCATCATCACCTCCCTAAAGGATAGATTGTTTACCACTACCTCATGTTCAAGGGATGTATTTCTCATATTTGTCTCAAAAGATCTAAAACCATTTATAGGATTCATCCTAGTCCAAAACAAATCTCTAATGCCTTGGGTATATGTAGAGGTGAGGGAAACTATTAGAAAAAGGGATTGATATATTTTAAACTCTTATAAGGGGCCAGAACTTACTCCACCTACATTTACTAATGGTCGGATCTTGGGATCTGGTATATTTCTACATCTGAGTTAGAGAACCATAACTATCATGATCCTTCCCCAGAATTTGGAATTTGGGTTAGAAACACCATTACTGATTTCTCATTTCCTTTGAATTAGATAGGTCAATGAGTTCGATTACTAAATGGAATTTTCTAGTATTTTATCTTTATTTGTGAGTGTTTTCACTTCATCCCTTGAATAGTTCTTCAAGATAGGAAATTTTCTTGGTATGTAGAGGACCACCAAACCGTTAGATAGGAGAATGTGTAAGACATTAATGTTGGTTGAAATAGAGTGGAGGACAACCATGTTGGTTTATGACACAGTAGGGAGGACCATTTCACTAAAAATAATCATTATCGGTCTATCCATAATAGATGCTGATGGTTCCTTTGATTGATAGAGTCAACTGAGCCTACCATTGAGATGGTTGGGGTCTCAATCCGAATTGGGTGAAGATGGATCCCAGTTCTCAGGGTATATGATTCTGGCAGGATGTGTCTGTGGTTGAAATGGCCACTTGATCTATAAAATATGATTCCCCTTATAGATAATTCTCCAAATACATCCACCAATGTTTGTGTCAGGTGCTTTGGTCTGGGGCCGGTATAGTAGGGAGAATGTTATTCTATTCCTTGTCCTAAGGTATGGGTCATTTATGGTATACATGTGGCTTTGTAGAAGTCCTCCTTGGTGTCTCTTGAGTAGTAATCATATCCAAAAAGACTCAAACATCATCCAACTCCTTATAATAGGAAAGAGATTCATAATATCACATTGCAGTGAAAATAATGAACCGATATTTTTTTGAAGGGTGGGTTGTTAACATTTGTACATCCCTCGTGGGTGGTTAGGTCGGTGATGTGTAAAAGCCACCATTTCCTTATGGTCCATGCCCCTCCATAGAATTTAACAATCTTTATAATACAAGAATTTTAGTTTTTGTAACCACCCTCCTCTTGATGATCATTGATTTTGAGACGGGGCATGGGATCTCAATAGCCAATCTTGGGGAAGATGATGTGGTATAGGTGGAGTTATACAGGATTTACTCAATAACATTTCCCCTCTTGAATGCCTAGGAGGGATAAGGTTTCATATTTTATATTATATTATTCATTTAAAGAATGTTTATTTATCCATCAGTGCAGGTACAAGTAAATAAATTCCCAATTCCCCAATAAGAACCAATATTCCAAATACATAGAGGTATCCATGCTAAAAATTCCACTGACTGAGTATGCCTAGTGGATAGATTTTCCAATTTATATTTACTTCTATTATTGGCCCACCATTACCTTAGTGGAACATAGTATGAGATGTTTGAATTTGGTAAATTGTTACTATTTTAATTCCCAATGACTACTAGCCCGCATTTTGAGGATAATAGTTTGGCATTTGGTTCACCATTTTTTATTCTAATTATTTAACCATGGCCCACATTCCTATTAATGTACTCTGGAATCTTGTTTCCAAGAATTCACACATTCCAACGGTGGTAATATTTCATAAATTCCACCAATGATGTCCACTCCTTTATCAAAATAGGTTGATGGGATGTTTATTTCACCTTCCATGGATTCCTCCTTGGAACTCATTACCTTGTCCATGTATTCCTTATAGTTTTAATTAATGTTCAGGAAACTCATTCATGGTTTCATATTTTTTATGAAGATAATTAATTACACTGCCTATATCCTAACAAAAAAAATTATTGAAAGAGAATCAATATTCGTTCAATAAATTATTAATTTTGTGAATTTATGGACATGTTTGGATGTTTGGTGCATTGGTAACCATTATACTCAATAATGGGAGGGAATATCATGTGGGGTATCATAAAAAATTGAACCCAAAGAACCATGTGTCAATAATTAGGTAATTAATCGTCGGTGTGTAATTCATCAATTCATTTTTACCTCAGGAATCCCATGCATATAAAGGATTATGTATTATGGGTCATGACACAAGTTCTATGTCTTGTGGACATGGATCAGAACATCTTGTTGTGGCTGATCGGTTAATGACATTAACATCTTGTGGAATGGTCATATGCTTAATGTATTTTAGGGATATTATGGGAGGATCATGATTCCCTATGTAGTTTTATCTAGAATGTTGGTAATAGTTCCCCTTGAGACTGATCAAAGGGGTGGGTCCCCAGGAGGAATGATTTTACAACTAGATAGATTACTCATGGATCAAAAAACACCCTAGAGATGAATCTGGTAGGATTAAAAAATTACCCTTGACGGGGATTAAGGAGGAGTGTCCATAGATTGGATGATGTAAACATAGATAGTTTATTAATGAATTACAATGCACCATATGGGGAAATCCATGAGGTTGATCAGAACTCCCATTAAGGCAGATAAAGGAGGTGTGTCACTAGGAGGGAATATCTGACACCTAGATAGTTTAACGGTAGGTTTGAATTCCCCATGGAGGTGGATATACGAGGTTGATCACACTACCCCTTGAGGATGTTCAAGAAGGTGTGTCCCTAAGAGGGAATATTTCACACTTATCTATTTTACCAATGGATTAGAATGCCCTGTGGAGGTGGATTCGAGAGGTTGATCCAAATTCCCCTTGTGATAGATCAATGACTTCTGTCCCTATTAGGGAATATTTATCACATAGATAGTTTATTGATGGATCATAATTCCTTGTGGTATTATTTTTGGGAGATTGATTAGAAAACCCCTTGCGGAAGATCAAGCATATGTGAACCTGAGATAGAAGATTTTACACATAGATGGATTACTGATGGATTAGAATTCCCCTTGGAGGTAGACCTGAGAGGTGGATTAGAATTACACTTGAGGATGATATTGGAGGTTCATCCTTAGTATGTACCATCTATGTTTACCATTGTTTAAAATTAAACATCAATGAGGTATCATAAGTACTCTATTAAGAAGAAATAAATTAGAACCCATGTTGCTCGATTCCATATATTAATGTTATGTGGCATGAATTATCCATGTAGTTTACCATCATATGGTGAATACACTAATTTCATTATAGGATCATTGATGAGGGATCGTGTTTATACTGTGCACATACGATGTTGTATCATGATGGAATTCTGGTTACATCACATGGAAGGGGAGGATTATCATTGCATGATGTTCCTACATGGAGACTAATATTCACATCGCATGAGGTAATATTGTAGTTTTACATTGCGTGATGAGAAGGCTGTCATGTAGTTTAACATCATACGTCTATTTCATGGAGGTATGTATATTTATTCCGTGCATATCAGATGTGGGGGACCCAGTCATCACACCCCGGATATATGTGACAAATCAGACACCTTTGGGCGGGGCATGGGGTTAGAACTACTATGGAGGAGAATTCAATCATGACTTCCATGTTAGAGTCCCCTTACGTATATGAAAACAGGATTATAGTACCCATTCTCAAAATCCATAGGTAGGTGGGAGATTCAAATCACAATTGTAGTAAAGTTGGAAGACATAGAAGTGGGGTTACTAGTCACATAGGGGCTCCTTATGCATCTTAATTGGTTATATATTTGTGCATAATCCTTGAGAACTCAACCTTAATGAAAGAGATTCAGAAGAAGGGATTCACCATGATGAGGACCGGGAGAGGTTTTTTCATTAATATTTTGGGTTCTCAATAGAGTCTATCTCATGGATTGGGTCTTTTTAGAGGTCATGGTCTTCAAGAAGGAATATTCTTTGTGAAATATGTTTACCCTACCTCAAAGAGAAGCCTTGATTCCTGGGGTGAGTGCTTCAGGAAGGCTGAATTATTTATGAATCCTTAATTTTAACATAGGTCCTCCACCCTTGAAAAATATCACAGGTCATTCTTAACGACATCTCTATTAGGGCTGGAGTATTTCAATAATTTATAATTTTTTTTATTTTGAATCATTTATACCTTGTGTGATCCATTTTAACTTTGGTTCAATATGCATAAGATATTTGTGAAATGGGATACATTTCAGATGTTGAAATATCATCATTTATCCCAAAAATTTCTTATTTAACATAATATTTATAGTTCATAGGTTTCATGATGAAATTTGGAATTATTAAGGAGTGATGGGGTTCATGAATTGGTTTGGCTCAATGAGCCCGGATGCTATATTCAAGAAGATACTGTCAAAAGTTTGCAGATATTTTATTTGATTAATGGCTATGATTTTCATTTCATTGAATTAATGTCATGTATTCATGACATTATAGAGCAATATCCTTATCCAAAGAGCTTCATAGGCTTTAACTATTCGTGAATGAGCTATGATTCTCAAAACAGAACCCTTAGAGGAATTTGGGGACATTTTGGTTTTAATTCGCTGTGTATATGTCTTTTATTCATCGACCATTCCCACGATACATTTATTTTGTCTCCAACACCATTATTTTCAAATCTAAGAGGATTTGATCATTTTAAATTATCATAATTGATAGAATTTTTAGATCATTTATTCTTATTGCATCTGAAACCTTTTTTTATTATCCATGATGGTTGTAGATTGACTAGTTATACTCAATGATTAACTCTAATTATCTTCTCTAGTGCCCATTGGGATCCTTCTATGTTATTAGATATTTTATTCTCTTGGTATCGATATAAATTTTACACTTTTTCATATATAGATAATGTATACATATATATTGAAAAAAAGTAACTACCACTAACCCCAGGTCATGTGTTACACAGTTCCGCTCATGAAAATTCAACTACCTTGAGGTGTATAAAATAAATATATATTTTTGAATTAATACACATCATATACCATTCGTAAAATCCTATCTCTAAATAATAAACAGCTCACCACTTGAGGTAAGGGTAATTATTGGTGTAGTGATAAGCATCGTTTACAACAACTTAAAGCTCTCTTCACATTCACTGGTCCACATAAATTTTACTTCGTTATTTTTTATATTAGATAATGAATTTTAAAAATTCATAAAAATTCAAAAAACATCAAAACTTCATAATAATACATAGAAATAGGGGTCCTCTATTGAAGATTCTAGTTAAGGCCAGCCCTCAATTACAGCTTTCATAAAAGGGTCCACAAATATCCCTTTGGTACTGATAATATCCTCTAATAAAGATACTTCTTTCATCAAGAACACACATTTACTATACATTTCACATAGCTAATTCTTAAAAAATCCATTACTAGAGTATAAAAATTATCATCATGTTCCTCCTATATATTGGAGTATATCATAATATAATATATAAAGACAGCCATATATTTTTCATGGTAATCCCTAAAGACTCATTAATTAATTCCTTAAATATTAATATATCATTGTCGAGTCTAAATGCATCACAAATGAAAATGTAGTGTCCATAACTTATTCAAAATTTAGTTTTTATAATTTCTTTCTTATTGATAATTAATTGGTGGTATCCTAGACAATGTTCTACCTTATAGAAGTACCACTCTTCATGTAGTGGATTAAAACATTCATCGATCTATGGTAGGGAATATTTTCTCTTCATCGTGTTTTTTGTGTTTATGATAATAAATATAGTGGCTTATTAACCCATCCATATTTTTGATTAAGAGGATCGGCACACCCCATGGGGAATCACTCATTCATATAGAACCATTTTCTTTGTTTCAATTGTAATGGTTTCTTCATTTATTATATCTCAATACTGTTCATTCTATAAAAGTTTTGGGATATGGGTATGTTTCATGTATAAGTAATATTATGAACTCAACCTCTCAATTTTAAGGAAGAATAAGGAACACTTGATGGAATACATCTATATAAACCATCACAATGGGTAGGTCTTCATGAATGATTATATTTCTTGTCTCAATCATTTGGTCAATATGTTCTTACCCATATGTAAATAATATCCATTCGTAAATAGAATATTCAAGGGTAGATTCATCATCCTCATTACAATTGTACAAAATTGGATGATGAAATAGGATGTGAAACTAATATCTATATATCAGTAGTTGATGTTTTAATTTTAGAAGGATAATGAAAACACAACAAAAGTAGTACCAACCACAACTAATGTAATTATTGTTGTATTTTAAATAATATTATCTCCTAAAATATTGACTTAGGATGAGTAATACACATGGGATTAATCCTCACTCCATTTTCAATTCTCACAAATAGCTCAACCCCTATGTTTTAAGGTGGTGTTTGAATAGTTCAACTAAATGTTCATGATAATAATGAATGCATAGAACTATAATAAAAATAATATTCTTTATTCTTGAATGAATAACTTAAATACCTATCACCAAGTCATTTTGGGTATCCACCACATCTTTAGTGATATCATTCACCCTTTTTTATTCCTTAGAGGTTGTGTTTCATGATTATCTCTAACAATCCCTGTTTTTTCGAATGTTATTTTGTAATTTTTATTTCTCTTATGATATATTCAAATAAAAAGAATTTTATGGAATTATAATATGAAATTTTCATGAACCTTATAGTTAAAACATTGTATGGTAGTCATAGTTTTAAACTAATCTTGTTCATCCTCTTCCTCATTAGTGGGATTAGTCATTTTCATATGACACTAATTAGCATGATGCCACTATTTTCTAAACATAAATTATCTTTTAGTAACGCTTAGATAGTTTCCAATATTCTTAATCCCTCATTTTTTACAAGTGGAATATTTGGTTTTCATCCCTCTATGGGATTTAACTACTGAGGGTCCCGAAAGAAAGTCAATTTTTTTTGTCTCCAGTCACAAGAGACAACTAAGAGTCAGCGATCATCATATCATATTTTGGGCTCAAAAAATAAAATATTAAGAACTATAAATGTCACAAATCTCCAAATATTTAAATATATTCATATTCAACCCACTATTGAAATGGTCGTTCAAAATTTTAATGTTGATAAGAAAGAATGAGGGTTGCCATGCATTCCTTGTTGAGTTGTCCTCATATTCCTAGAAAAAAAATTCATCCTTTTTCATCAACATATGAAATCCCTCTTAATTTTAACATCGAGAGTTCAAGGATATTATTTATTGAAAAATATTTTTATTAATACTTCCTATTCCATAGAATCAATATTCTTTTTTTTATTTTTTATTTTGTGCATCAATGTCTATAACTGATCAGATTCTCCCAAAATTTGATGAACGACCTGAACAAAAATCTCTTTCTACGTGAAATAGAGTATATACATTATCTTATCAATTCATTAATACATTATTTAGTGATGAGTGGATCAGATGTTCCAATAATGTTAGTGTTATTTTATATAGTAAATGATTATACTATAGATTTCTCTATATTATGAGGATAATGGAATTCTACATGATTCATTTTTTCATTCCTTACTTGAGCTATTTCGGATAGTATTATAATGATGTTATCCTCTCCTTCCCCCATAAGTTTATTAATAGCATTGGGAAAATCATCACATTGCCTATCATGTTAGTGGCATGCATTGTATTTCCTACTTTCCAAAATTAAATAAAATAAATAAAAACATAGGATGTGAATACATTAACATAATAAATGAAAACATATAAACAAAAAACGACAAACATATCAATGATATGTATGTCATGACTTTTTGGAACATAGGTTTCAATATAACTAAACTATTTTTTAATGTCCTTCAAAAAAATTTGTAAGGTTTTTTTGAATTTCAAAAGTATATAAGCTGAGGATTTAAAAATATGTGTCCAATATGTCTCATTATCATGAATTAGGATATGATCAAGTACATTTAACTTCACCTTTTTGGGTTATCACCCCAGGAAAGGTATGTTATGGAGCCTTGTCAACATGTAAAATCTTCACGGGGATGTACTTTTCCAAAAATCACTCATTATATACATCACCAAAATTCTTGGATATTTTTATATACAATTAATTACACTTATAGTGTCACATCCATGACTTATTTTAAAGTTATTTTTCATTTAATTTCAATACATACTATGTTTTTGGGGATTCCCATACATTTTTATAGGAAAGGGATAGTTTTCATGTTTTTCCCAAACCATGAGCTCATTTACATATTTAAAAACCAATCTTGTTTCTTATATTTTTCCTTCATTTTTCGACATTATTCACCAATTACACTTCCAAGAATTCCTACCATAACATATCAAAACCATCATATCAATTTAGACACTCTAGGAATCCATAATCATGGCGGATTTTGGTTTTTATTTAAGGAATTGGGCTAGCCCATAAGCACATTCCATGTTTTTTTAATTGTTCATTTATTATCTTATTAATTTTTTAAATAATTTTTTGTTATTCCAAATTCCACTAGAACCCAAATCCCTAAGTGTTCCCCCATATTCGTATATCCCTCTTTGGAGTTTATTTCCGTCACAGATTAGGTCGAAACTTCTCAAGATTTCTCAAATCCTCTAAATTTGAATAGGTAATCTATTTCCTTCATTACTCCTTCATGTTTCACACTTTTCCCCCATTACAATTCCTAAATGACTTCATAAGCCTTTTTAGAACATCAATTTTATATTTGGATATTTGTATGTTTAGTTACTGGTGTAGTTGGGGCATTTTATTCAAGATATCTCAAGTAAGTGGGTTTCCTCTAATGTTCCAACCATTTTATTGGGGTTTCTTCCACATTTCATGAGGTTGTAAATTGTCCAGTGGATAGGGTTATTACCTAGGGTTTGATTTTTTTTTCTTTTTTTAAATCTTGTGGATTAAATGTTCATTTAACTTCCTTATGGTGCAGCGGTTCTGTGATTGAAATTCCACACAATGGTTTGGAGTTTTTGGCACAAATGGTAGGTGATTCAATGTGTAAGAATTATTTGATGAGTTGTTTTTGATTGATTTATATTTTTAGCAGGACTATTTTCCATTTTTTGTGTAAAAATTAAATTTGGTAGAATTTGTTAAGGTGTTGGTTTTTAAGTGTCATTTTTATGAAAAATTGAATATTTTTTGTGTTTATTCCATGTTTTCTTCATTGGGGTTGTTTTATAATTCATGGAACTGCTTTATTAAATGATATCATGGATTCCAATTCTATTTTGATGTGATATTGATATTATATTTGACATCTTAGAGAGGGTTTTAGATGTATTTTGGGTGAACAACTTGGTTACACTCTTTTGAATTGTTTTGTGAAAGATTTAAATGGTTTCATGATTACTGTAATAGGTGAAACTATATTGACATACTATTTTGTGTAGGAGTTTACATTTGAAATGGTATATTTAAATGTGAAATGACTATTATGTGATGTTTACTATCTTTGAAAGGTTTTATAAAATTTCTCCATGGTTTTGTTGAAATTTGAAATAGACGTGAAGCATGTTGTGGGTTGTTTTGGTGTGAGTATCTATTCCAAAATGAATTTGAATGAAAATGGGGTTCAAGTGACATGTGTGTGGTATGTTTCGTGTGTGTGTGACTTGGAAGTGGTATTTCTGTGTGAAAATTGTATTTTATGTCTTGTGAAACTTGTTTGAGCATAAGATGGAAAACCCGAAAATCAATGTGGTTGGACGTGTACAAGTATTCTAGTGATACCGCGAGGTTTTGTCCCTATTTCACGTAATAGGTTTGAAGATGACAGAACTAAATAAAATATAATGATGAATATGACGATGAATATGATGATGATGTTTATGATGGAGGTCCACTAGGTTATGGGTATGATCCCTACTAGTGGCTTGTGTGTATGAGAATGGATATTTGTATGGTTAATTTCACTGAGATATGAGGTACCTGGGACCCACAATGAGCTAGTTCCTTCGGTTGATTCCTGTTGCCAGTGATCATTGGATATCTTATTCTCACCATTGGCATACGGTATGTTTGGCTGCAAAAATTAAGTACCTTTTCATTATATTTAAAACTGTTGATTTTTTTATAGTATCCCACTTGAATGTTGTTTTTATTTAAAGTTTCATATTTTAGAAAATATATCTAGCATATCTTGTTTAAAAAACATGTAAGGTTTTTGTATTATAATGATTATCACATGAAATATTTTAGTGGTGGAATCATGATGGGCTTTGGATCACACCCTACTTACACATTTTGCTGTAAGTAGACTTATTTTTTCAAATGTTTGCGAAAAGTTTTTAGTGCCAATGGTTCTGGTTTCTAGCGGTGCATCTTGGTGTGGTGTTGTGGAGATTACTTGAGGGTGTTTCCTCATTCCATGAGGATGTTCTTGGGATTTACTTTTTATGTTTTTTTTTTCATTTTTAAGAGTATTTTAACACTGTTTTAAATTGTGTAATTCAATTCTGAAATTTTGTAAAAGATGGTTTTTTTAAACATCCATATTTGTTTTATTTGAATCGTTGGTTTTTTATGTATATAAACTCTGGTAAATCATTTTAAAATATTATTTTATGATACTTGAGTAGTTTTTCATGCCCATGGGGATTGGTAATGCCCTTTGGGTCTTCCCATAGGATGGTTTTGGTGCAGGTTTGGATGGAGACCAAGTTCAGTTCGTGGAAAAATGGTATCATAGGAGGATAGGTTCACTCATTGGGTCATGTTATTTGGGGAAAAGTTTGGATAGTTTGGAGCTTGGATTGTCATGGATTGAAATTCTGATTAAGATTAGGGTGCCTGGATAGCACACCTCATGACATGATTCACATCTCCATGGGAAGTCAGATTTATATGAGTCCTTTGGTATTATTGGTTTAATGATGGTTTGTGAAAAAGAAAACAGAGTTGGGCCAATGGTCACAGTGAGATCGTAGGTTCTGGAAAGCTATGTGGAGACGGGGATATTTCTCTATAACACACTTTGTGATAGTGAATTGATTGGTGTATGTCCACCAACCATATTTCTAAGTCACCCACCAAAACAATTTTTCTCTCTTATTGTCTTGTGTCTCTTCATGTTGGAATCTCGGAACACGGTGTTACAGATAAAAATGACTTGAATTTATAAATGTTAACAATTGTGAAATGATTTTCTATGGAAGGGGATGTGGCTTAATTTTTGAAATTGTAGGACTGAATTTTCAGAATTGTTTTAAAATGGAAAATGGTGTATTTACAACTCTTTTTAATGTAATAACTATGTTAATGATGGTTTTGAAAAAGTGTTTACAATAGAGTTGCCTAAAATATTGAAAGGTTTTTTTAATGGGATGTAATGTTTTGTATGTCATGTGTGGAGTTTGTAAATGGATTTTTATTCGGTATATAGTGATCATTTGAAAAGATTTATGAAAATTTAGAATCTTTTAATAGTGATTTATAAAATACTGTTTTTCAGGAAATTTGAAGTGTTTTGAAATGGGCTGGAATGTTTTTCAAATAGTGGTTATGAATTGAAATTAAGATTTTATTTAATTTTTTGTGACCTTTTGATAAGTTTCATAAGACATAAATTGGATTTTGATTTTGTGGTTAGTGGTATAGATAAAAAGGAAGTGTTGATTGATTGTTTTGGTTTCGAAAAGTGGAAGGAAGTTTTGTTATATACTTCGGTATTTCCTTGAGAAACCACATTAATGGGGTTGTGTGGGATGATGGATGGTTTATGACATTACTTGATGAGTGTGGGATAGATATTAGGAGGGTGCTCAATGTGGCATAGAAACATGCATGTGTGAGGCCCATGGGGTATCATTGGTGGATACACTAACCATTGAACCATTTACATTCTAAGAGATGATTATAATGGAAAACATGATGTCTGGATTACTTGTTTGGGAAGCTTTGCCTTATGTGATATTGTTTTGAAATGTTTTTGGGGGGGTTTTGAGTCCAAAAACCCCATATTCTTGAATGGTGTGTTGGGTTTGTGTGGGGTCAGAATGTTGGGCTGAATGGCTGGTTAGAGGTCTCCTTATAAGAAATCATTCTGGAAGCCATTATGGTGGTTCCCCTCAAGTGTTTGTTTCTTGTTTGATTCATGTTTTATACAATTGGACATCAAGGTTGGTTTATTGGGTTTTAATATTAGATAAAGTACAACCCCATTAATAGTTACTACATGACAGAAGTGAATCCTAGATTGTTCCTCTATTAGAAGATCCCCATTTTGTTCAGTATTAAGAATCCTTATCTCAAGATTTATAGATTGAGTCTACACCATTTCCTCTCTTGGTTTTTTGGATCATCTTGTAGACTCATATTGGTCACTATATGTTGAAAGAGACCTTAGTTTATTGAGATACATTTTTCATCAAAGATGATAGGAGTTTGAGGATGTTAGTGTTGGATGTTCATTAAGAGGGGATCTTGGTATTTCATCAGTCTCTTCAAAGAGAGGGCTGATTTTAAACCACTTATGTCGAAAATCTGGTCATGAGAGTATATTGTGTATATTTCTAGAATTTTTTACTATTTGGGACTTGGAATAAGATCATATTCCTTTCCTTGTTTCTATCATTCGCAACGGTCATTTTCAGTGATGCCTTGAGATGATGTGTTCTTATTTGAATAAAAAGGTGTAGTTTGTTCAATCCTCTAAGAATATCTTATTTTTTGGGAGTGTTTCTTCGATAACAAAATCTCAACATCCATTGCTTAGAGGTAGGTGTTTCCATATGTCCTTTCCTCTTGCCATTTCTATTATGAAGAAACAAGGGGTGATGTGTGTGCATCTAATAATCCATTGTTTCGGTAATATATTGGGCTATATTAAAGGGACATTGGAGTGTATTATATCTTGTTAAACCCATTTGGTATGTTGGTGTAGTTGTTTGTGGAACTGGAAAATGAAATTCCATTCTAAATTTTCAAAATCCTAACTATGAGGTCGAATCTGCTTCAAATATTTGAGCTCTAGCCATAGGTCCTAGAGTGAAGCTGATGCGTAGTTAGGGGAAATCCCTAGGTCATTCAAAACCTTGTACAATGTCTTGTACTTCGTATAAAAGATGGTAATAGTTTAAAACTCTAGTTTCATCATCTCACTTTTGTTGTTCCCATTCTATATAAAGAGGTTGGAGGACCTCGTGTCCATGTTATCACCCAATGTAATTCATTCCCCATTTGGTTTAGATTGAGTTTTTTGAGAAAGGATGGAAATTTGTCTAGACAGGTTGAGGACACAGTTAAAGTAACCATGCCCTAGAAAATCAGGCAGATTCAGGGATTTACATGGTTAGCACACAATTTACCAAACAGTGCGGACTAACTATGATGCCATCCCAACTCTTTAAATTTCGGGGTCTTTTGTGTTGGATCATATTGGTCGGTTAAGATAGTTGGTTCTTATGGTGGGGAGAATCAATATGAGTCTCATGTAAGTTATTTTGGAAAATGATAATTAAATTCTACCCCTTGTACCATGGAGTCTATTTGGGCCTCCCACTATTACTGTCCTGATTTTGTCGCAGGAAAATTTATGGTGTCTCTTATGGTGGAGAGCTTATTTGTGTCTCCCCATACTAGTAACTGAGATTTGTATGTGGTATTTTCTCAGTGATAGTTAGACTCTCTTGGATATATCTAAATAAAAACATCTTCCATGGGTAATATTTTGGATTAGTGATCACAAAACTATTTAATTAAAGTAAGGTAGAGGTAAACTTGTTCGATGTTGTTGCTCGTTCGGGTAAATTGCTCGAGTCTTGTTTAGATATAGTTTGAGGATTTTTCTTTTGGGATTAAGTTTTAATATGCATGATCGTTATAATATATGCTGTATGTTTTGGTTGGTGAGATTATTTATTCCATGATTCATAAATTTAAGGTATTTTGGCATTTTTTTGGCTAGAGAAACGTGGCAATGAAGTCCATTTTGGCCTTTCATTAGGGTTTGGTTTATACTTTTACCGTTGTTGTGGCCTTCTGAGGGTAGAATTTTTTTTATGCGGATAATTGTAACATAAATGAATTCTTTTAAATGAATTTTATATTTAATTTTCATTATTTCTTAGTTTTGGGGGTTTCCCATACATTTTTGGAGGAAATGGTGAGTTTTCATGATTTGGGAAAAAATGTGGGCTCATTTCTATATTAATAAAAAATTTATTCATATATAAATCATTAATTTTCTAAAAGTTTTCATCTATTATACATTAAAAATGGCCTCCCAAAACCTATCAACACCACCAAATCAATTTGGAATCTCTAGGAATCCATAATTATGGTGTATTTGAGGTTTTATTTAAGGAATTGGGCCAGCCCATAAACCCATTTCCCGTTTCAATCAAAATTGTATATTTAATATCCTATTCATTTTTTAATCATTTTTGTTGATTCTACCTACCACTAGATGTAAAAAACATAGGTATCATCCCCATAATTGTTTCTCCCTATTTGGAGCTCACTTCCATTGGTGATTAGGGAAAAACAACTCAAGATTTCTAGAATCATCAAGATTTGATGAGGTAATTTGTTTCCTTCATTACACCTTAATTTTTCACTTGTTTTCCCCCATTATAGTGCTTACATAGAATAGTTACCCTTATTAGAACCTAACTTTCACTTTTTTATTTTTTTACATTCACCTATTGGTGTATTTGAGTCATTTTATTCAAGCTATCTAAAGTAAGTGGGTTTCCTCTCCTGTTCCTCCCATTTTCGTAGTGTTTATTCCACTTTTCTTGAGGATAAAAATTTCCAGCATCTATGGTTCATACCTGGTGTTTGATTTTGTGTATTTGGTTGAAATATTGGGAATTAGGGCTTGATTTCTCATCCTTTTGGTGGGTTGGTGGTGTGATTGATGTTTTTCACAATAGTTTGGTGTTTTTGTCACAAATGGTAGCCGATTCCATGAGTAATCATTATATGAGGAGTCGGTTTTTCTTGATTTATATTTTTAGCATGACTATTTTCCATTTTTTGTTTGAAAATTTTATTCAGTATCATTTGCTATGTGGTTAATTTTTAAGTGGATTTTGTTTTGGAAAATTTATTATTGTTTGTGTGTATTTCTTGTTGTGTACATTGGGGTTGTTTTATGATTCATGGAATAGCCTTTTTAATGATTTTATGCGAGAACATTTTGGTTTGATGTGACATTGGTATGATTTTGTTCTTCCAAGTTGTTTTTGAGAAGTATTTTATATGAAAAACTTGGTTACACACCATGGAATTGTTTTGTGCTGGTTTTAAATAGTTTCTTGATTTATGTAAGAGGTTGAAATATGTTTCCAAACGGTTTTGGTTGGAGTGTACTATTGTAATGGCCTATATAAATTTTAAAGTCTCTTATGTTATGTGTACTATCTTTCAATCGTTTTATAAAATTGTATAACAGTTTTGATGAAATGTGAAAGAGAGGTGAAACATCTTGTGGGATATTTTGGTGTGATTATGATTTCCAAAATGACTTTGAATGAAAAAGTGGACCATGTGACATGTGTGTGAGATGTTTTGTGTGTGTGACTTCTAACTATTATTTTCATGTGAATATTTCATTTTCAGGCTTGTAGTATGTTTTTCAGAACAAGAGGGAAAACCCATGTATCGCGGTTGGTGGAAGTGTACTAGTATGCTAGTGATCCCGTGGAGTTTAGCACTTTCTTCACATCGAAATTTTGATGATGAAAATACTAACTAAACTATGATTATGAGGATGATGATGATGTTGGGGGTACTAGGTTATTCATATGATCCCTACTAGTGTTTTACGTTCATGATAATGGATATTTGTATGGTTAATATCATTTAGGTAGGAGGTACCTGTGACCTACATTGAGTTAGTGCCTAGAGTTTTTTCCCATAGCTAGTTCTCATTAGATATCTTATGCATACTATCAGAATATGGTATGTTTGGATGGAAAAATTCAGTATCTTTTTCATTATATTATAAAGTATTGATTTCTTTTAGAGTATCCCACTTGAAATCTTATTTTATTTAATGTTTCATCTTTTAGAAATTGTTTCTAGTATTTCTTGTTTACAAAACATTCAAGATTTTTGTATAATAATGATTTTCCCATGGAATATTGTAGTGGTGGGCTCTTATAGGGATTATTCTAACACCCTAAATACACCTTTTGGTGTAAGTATACTTGGTTATTATGTCATAGGTTTGGGTAAATTGTTTAGTGCTGATGGTTTGGGTTTCTAGCAGTCCATCTTGGAGCGGTGTTGTGGAGATGGGGTTAGGGAAAGCCTCTTTCCATGAGGAGGTTCTTGGGATTTATTTTTTTTGTTTTTTTCCTTTTTAATAGTCTTTAAAAATTGTTTTAAATTGTTTTATTCAATTCTGATGTTTTTTAAAACCATGGTTTTTTTTAAAAATCTAGATTTCTTTTATTTGAATTGTTGGCTGTTTTATGTTAACAAACTCGACTAAATTGTTCCCCAATTTTATTTTATGATACCCAAGAATGTGTGACATCCCATGGGGATCGGGAATTACCTTCAGGTCTTTCCCTAGGCCCGGTTTGGTTCTGGTTTTGATGGTGATCAGATTCTATTTGTGACATATAATTACCCTTATACATATATTTAGGGTTATAACTAAGATTTTCATTTTCTAGTTCCAAAGGGTAACTAAAATATTCCATTGATACCAACCATGTTTACCTAATCGATTTAAATATGTTTTTACGTGATTATTTAACATAAATATCTACTAATACATGACCATAATCATAAATAACAAATTTCATTAGAAAAATAATTTCATACTATGTCAAAATGAACATAAAACATGAAAAAAATTATTTAATTATCTCTATTGATCCCCTAAACCGATTTTATCTTCAAAAATATAATGGTATGACATAGTTAATACACAATGAAATGGGTGAGATAAAAATTTCAATAAGTAAACAATCATGAAAAGGAACTGTAACAAGTGATTCAAATGATTATCATCATATCATAATGGAGAACCGACATGAGAAATAAAGTGGATGTATAACATTAATTTGATAGTATCATAAGATTAATGAAATATAGTAAATATTGAAACAAAATATGACATGACATAGAAATTATTTATGGCTAACATCCTAGACACTATCAAATGGTGGAAAAAGTACAATAATTGATTCTATTACTCATTAATCCCATACATGACACGTCATGAGACTAAAGATTTACTCAATTCATTGGAGTGTTATAAGGGAATAAAAAATGTAATATGTTCATTATAAATGTTTTCCATATAAATTAAATCATTAATAGGTTATAAAATAATAATTACCCATTGAAATAAAATGGTTTTCATATAATTACTTCATAAAACAATAAAGGAATATTTCATAATGAAGTAATTTCAAAAATGATCAAAAGATAAATATTACTCTATAAAAGGAAGGAAGAATAAAATAGGTATATATTTAATAGATATTTATAAATAACTTATAATCATTCGATAACATTAAATAGAGAGAAAAATTGTCTTATAGATATAATATTCATTACTCAATAGAAAGGGTTGTTTCAGGAGATATGTTAACATGTGCCAGGTTCGAAACATGTGTTAATTATCTATTTGAATAGTAAACATCTGTTAATAATTTTATTTTATAATAACATTATTTAATTGTATTATTCTTTTTTTATACATTACCAACTGATATAAAATTACTTAACCTATTAATTTCAGGATGAGTGTTTTAATAGTAAATGACTCACGCCTCAAAAAATCACATTTTTAATTTCACTAAGGTCAAATAGTATATTAATTCATTATATAAAAAAATTAATCTATTAAAAAACAAAATTTCTATATAATAATATTACACATTTTAACCCATCCTTGAAATATGGTTACTAAAAATGAATGATGTTATAATCTCTAATAGGGTATATCGTATGTATGCATGGGTAAAGAATCAACTTTTCGAAGATCAGAATGGAAAGAGGGAAATTTTTATTTAATCATTATAGTATGATCGTTATAACATAAATATAAAAATATTTATTTTTATACCCATATACCTACAATTATTTTGATGTGGTAAAAAATGTATCACATCATTTTGTGAGGAGGTGCTCAGTTGTACACATGAATGATGTTATCATTTATTCAATTATTGATAATTTAATATAATATTTGATAAATTTCGTTTCCATAATGTTTAATTTTTCATTCATATCATATGGAAACCTAAAATTAATCCTTATTACCTTCCATTTAAAACGTAAGTGAAAAACAAATCACATCGCTTTGTGAGATGGTAGTCCACCATACACACTAGCGCTGTTATTATATTATATACACAATGGAAAGCTAAAAAATAATATAAGATACTATATTTACATAATAATAATTATATCATGAAGATAATTTATATAGTTCATTATATTGTATTATTATAATTAGTGATATAATATGAATTACATCGGTTCGTGAGGCGTAGTCTATCGTACACATGATCAACGGTATTGTTTTCCATTTGATGGAGGAGGATATGCTTCTAATTCATTCCATTAACATGAAAAAGTTTTTATATATTCCATAATATGTGGTTATTATATTTTCATGTATTAATAATATCTGAATCTAGTGGATAAATATTTAAAATAAAACACTCAGTTAAGAACATTACATCTTCTCAGACAACTTCTTTTGATTTTCCCCAAAATCATTCCTAAGTTAGATTTCAGACCAAAACATTGATTTTAGTAAGCCTGTACGGAATTGGGGAATCATTTTGTGTATATATATTTTCTAACCAATGGGTTATAGATGTGTGTAATACAGATGATATGGTGAAGCCTTTTATAAGTGGGAGAGAGGACACACTTTGAATTTTTCAAAATAAAAAATTCCACTTGTGTTTTTTCATCTTATGGAGATTATAAAAATAATATTTTTTCATATAAGATATAATTTCAAAATATTACCATTAAATAGTAATTAGAAATGTTTTTTTTAATTTTTTACACTTATATTTAGTATATCCCCCATCAGAACTATTTTTCTCATAACAGAAGTAAATAACTTTTAGAGTTTTCGCTATTAATCACGGTGAAAATTTATTTTTACTTAATATGATAAATTAAATTATTTTAAATTAAAATTTGGAATCTATTTGTATATATTAAACACTTATTATTGTAATATTTTAAATTTAAATTAAATCTATAGATGTGTAAAAAATAGATTTCCAAAATAAAAACATTCAAAAGTTGAAATAGTTTTTTATATAAAAAATCATTAAGAAATTGATTCCAATGAAATATAAAAAATTAATTACTATATTATTGATATAATATTACTTTATGAAAACATTTAAATAAAAATTTTCTAGTAAATCCATTAAATGAAAAATATGGTTTTTAATAAAAAATGATGATTTTTACTATTCATAAAAAAGGAACCTTTTCAAAATATTCCCAAAAAAATACCAAAATCTAATTATAATATTCCCATTTCAAAAATGAAGTTAATTTTTTTAATATAAATTCCTTAAATGTGGTAAAATTTAATTTTAATTTATGTGTTAAAAGTGTAACAAATCCATCTTTCATAAGAATATAGTTTCTAATAAAACATTTTTTTCATTCAAATGGTTGTTATTTTAATTTCAATCAATATATATACATTTGATAAATTTTATAAATAAATAAATGAAAGATTCTATATTTATTTAATCATATTCATACCAACCCATTTAGGGATAAGAAGATAATGATCCTTTTAAAATTATTATATTTTAATGGAATGTCATGTTTTGTTCCAACCCATTGTTTCATACATAAGAATCTATAAAATATAATGAATTTATTAAACAAAGGAATATATCATAAATTCTCGTGGTTTTACAAATATTGTGATATGCTCTTGACTAGACAATCCCTATAGTTGTTAGTGCATCATTAGTGTGTTATAACTAAACATTGATCAGTTTTCCATGAAGATGTGAGATGAAACCATGGTATAATTCTTGGGAGATTCCGTTGAAAAATTAATTGGGAACTAAGTAGGTATTTTTCATTTGTAAGCTGAGGGAAAGGATGGTCCTTCAGGTTTTAAGATTATCATCAGGTCATGTTGGGATTTAGTTATGGTTAGCATGGACAAATGATGATTCAGAATACTGTGTAGTTTTATGTCATGTGGAATGTGTTATTCTATTACTTGATTCATTTGTGGAGATATATACTAAGATAAGGTAGTTTATGACCTATTTTTTGAGTTACGACCATGTTTTCTGATGTCCTTGTAGTGATAAGTGTTGTTTGATGATATGGTAGGAGAATATTACTATAGAACTCCATTGATGTTCAATACACTAATATTCTAGAGAACCCCTTAAAACATGGTAAAAATGGAATTGTACATTAGTGTATATGTAATGAACTACTATGCATGATATTCACAAAGAATATGACGGAGATATCGTTTGACTATGTAGGTGTGACATTCAGTGTATAAATGTATTTTCCTTGATACCATTTTTGGATTTAAACATATTGACATGCATATATTCCCTATTCGACCTTTGTTGTTATGATATGAATAGGTTTTTGTGTGTTTGAGGCCTTGAGATCCTTTGAATTATATAGTATGATCAGTTTCCATGTATATACCATTATACCATATTTTATTCTTAGTTTAATGATAATACCTTTGTATTTCGTTAGACCATGTTTTATTTGGATCACATGTGTATGTTTGTTTCTCCTAACTCTCAGGATGATATGTTGTTCTAACTACATATATATTCACTACAAAACCACATTTGATTATATAACCTTTAGAGTTATAGATACTGGTATTTATAATATGTGGACTTGATGAAATGGTAGTTCCTTAGAGGGGGGTTGGGCATGGGATATGATGAAGATGATGATATAACATACAAGATGATAGAAAAATGGTGGTCTTAATTCTTGACTCAATATAGTAGATTTATGGGTATGAAAAAACTATGTATTCACTCAGGGAAAATATTTGACATGACGGCCTTGAGGCTTGACTCGTGAGATATTCTAATGTAATTTTATTTTTTATAGTGACCTGTAATTTTCCATTAAAATTCTTACCACATTATTGGAATTATTCTAAGTCCACGGGCTTTAACAGCACGAGATTCTGCGGCCCGGTGGTTTTTCGAACGTTTTTGGTATGTTTAGGTAAATGTGAGAGAGGGTTTTTCTATCTTTTTAACAAGTGAATGGATTATAAATCCTAGGGCACTATTGAATTCAAAATGTCTGGATTAACCTAAAAAGAAATTAAGTTTGGCTAGAAATGGAAGAATGGAAATTCTTATTTTTAGGCTACTCAGAAATTAATAAAATCACATTAAATAGTTATTTTACATTATTTTTTCAACTGTTGAGTGGAGGACAGCAACACAGTAGTGTTGTGATGAGGCGGTGACAAGTCACATTAATGAGTCTCATTAATGACTCGTTAACTCACAATGTAACGACAATTTGATGACAAGTAACAATGATGTTGTTTTGTAAATGAAACACTGTGGTGATGTTATTTTTTTGTTAACGCATTATGGAGGGGGAGATTTATCGGTGGGTAGTCCCTAATGAATTTCCAAAAAAATTACTCTCCAATGAAGAACAAGACTATTGGATGAAGAATGATGGAGAATCATATCCATAAAATGAAGTGGGGTGATGAACACCATCGATCGTGGATCGATGATGACCTAGAAATCTTCCTTCACCCCAATGGATCCAACGTATCTATGTTGGGTTTTACTTTGTGTTTAATTTCCCTATTTTTCATTCTAATACAATTGGTGCATATCAACCAATGAACAGGTTGATCCATGAATATGATGTTCTTCCGGTAGGGAGTTCTGTTTGCGTTTTGTGCGGGACTTTTTGATTGGATGATGATTACTCAATCCTTGATCTTCCCCCTTGATTTTAACCCTCTAACACAGATGGATCAGGCCGACACGAATAGAGCTCGAGCACCCCCACCCATGCATTCTTGGTGGTCATATTTTCAATGTAACGACAGGGAAGTTTTAAAGAATTCAAGATGAATAAAGAGATCCCTATGGACTATAGGCATAGGTGGCCAAAAGAACAAACCACCAGAACGCGTCTAGTTTTCCATTGTGCAAGCTTCCAGCACGCCAATAACTGCCAGTAGCCCATGGAGGTAGTTGTGGGTGGCAGAGATGGGTGCTCTCATCGGTGTGCCATGGTGGTGTAGCCCTCATCGGCATCGTGTGGCAGAGCTGCCACATTAGGTCGCTCAGGCATGCCTAAGGCATGCGGTTAGTCGACCGCGTGCGGAGGAATTGGTCGGCAGCGTGGTTGGTTCTGCTAGAAAAATGGACAGCGCCAGCTCCCATCATTGGTTGGAGAACCGGACACAATCGAGCCATGTCTGGGATTGAGGTGCGTCTTGCTTTACTGGAGGGGCTTTTTGTAGGTGGGTCGTGCCCCACCAAGCTAGTCGGGCAAACAACAAGACGAACCTATTCCAACCGGGACGAACTCGCAGTCCCAACAAGACTATTGTTCCTAACCCTTAACAGACCCATATCAAACCCACATTGTACCCTTACTAGACCCATGTTGGTCACTCGGGTCAGGTTGGGTTGGTCTGACCGGGTTGGAATGGACCAGGACCCAACCGACTCCCATTCACTAAAATGCCAATAACAATCTGATTGGGGTGTTCGATTGATGAAACCTCTATGTAAAGGGATCCCCTATGATGAGGTGGTCCTTTTGAGATAATCTACTTGAATTTTGGAAGGATTTGGACTGCGTCTGGATTGGATCAGGCTCGAATCCAACCTGGCCTTATTTACCTTTTTAAAAATATCTTACAATCCAGATGTTTGATTAATGAGTTGTCTATCGTGTTGGAACCCTTATGAGAAGATAGCCATTTGGGTTACTTCTAAATGATTCTTAGTAGAATTTGTGATATTACCGATGGCTTGAGGAGCGGATCCTCCAGAAATCAAGCGTGCTTGGTGAGAGAATATAGTGGCTGGATGTGACAAGAAGAATGAAGATCGGCCCTTTTGGATTAGCATAAAAGTGACCTTTTATGGATCAACATAAAAGTGACCCTTTGTGGGTCAGCATGGGAGAGACCCTTCATGGATCAAAATGATAGTGACCCTTCATTGATCAGATGTAGTGTGACCCAACGTGGATCATTCGTAGAGCAAACCGTCGTGGATCAGAAGCTGAGTGACCCTTTTTAGATCATCCGTAGAGAAGCCATTTTAGGATCAATAACAAAGGGAAACATTTTGGATCAGTACTACGTAGTCACATCATGGATCTGCAGTAGAACCTCTGAACAGAATAAGATGGTCTAGCTTTAATAATCTTTATCCTTACCTCTATACTTTATGTTATACCTTGTGTGAGATGAGTCTTAACATTGTGCTATGTGTTTGAGATATTTATTCGTGGTATTCTACATTGTGGTATTTTTCAATTGAGGATTCCTGAGAGATCATCGGGGGACTCGGGGTCCCTAATGAGTATTGTTATACTCACCCTTGTGTGGGCATCTCCCACACCTATTGTGTCTTGTACAGATGAAGGACATTCATTACTGGGGCTGTGGGTAAGTAGGATCGGATGATGCGTAGCGGTTGACCATTAGATGTGGTGTGATACAGTGACATCTAACCGTGAGCTATACCCACCGTTGAGGTAGGATCCTTGGAGGATGAATTCTGGAGTATCTACTTTCATCATTGTACTATCTTTCTAGTTGATGTTTTATTCTAGCCCTTTTTTCCTTTCAGTGTACCCTTTTCACATTTTGGGGGTTGTATTTCCCTATCTGTGTGTATATAGGTTTAAAGGAAATGACTTTCCTTTTGGTGTATGCATTTCTGTTGCTAGTCACCAGCCTAGATTCTTTGAGAGGTGGGAGTGAGGTAGTCATGAAATGGGCCCTGAGGGATAGGTCCTTATAATTTTGTATCAAAGTTCGGTCGGTTCTTCGCAATGAACTAAGAGTCTATAATTTTACCAATAGTGTTAAGTGTCTAGAGTTCGGCTTTTAGTTCAGAGAGTCTAGTGTTGTTGTGGTGACTAACATATACACATTCCAAGTCCTTGAATTCTGTTTTCCATCATAGTACATGAAAACACGGGTTGCATTTGTTGTGAAAATGTTATACTCTTAATCTCTTTTGAGTCAGCTCATCAAATATAACTCTTTGACTGTGTCCATCTATATCCTTACAGGATTCCTCCATATAGATAGCGAGCCAGGATTGTAGTGAAATATCACGACGAAGGCCCAATGAGCGATGAGTCATCGGTGTAGAGCCCCCTTACAATGATGGAACCTTTGGGGGGTGTACCAGCAACACCACTAATCGTAGGGAAGTAGTTTCCACCAGCCCCCACCAGCATAGAATGCACGTCGGCTAAAAATGGTGCAAGAGTTTCTGAGACAGAGGCCACTGAGGTTTCGAGGAGAGAAGGATTTTCATGTAGCTGAGGACAAGCTGGAGGTTGTGCCTTGAGATTTCCTCTTGGTTGAGACACCAACAATCTAGATGGTGATTCTAAATACATGTCTCTTTTAGGGTACAATTGGGAAATGGTGGAGCCTTATGTTCCATAAACACGAGGGGATGGCTCTTTCCTGTTTAGACATCGAGCGCCTCTTCTAGGCGGAGTTCATACCAGCAACACTATGCTTAGTGTGTATTCAAGAGAGAATACACCTACAGTAGTGTAGTATGACTATGTCCCAGTACACATTGATGTTTACCGAGGTCTACCGCTACTCCACCGACAATGTACATGACCCTTTCGTCCAGGTCTGATCCTTCATGAAGGGGCTCTGAAGGGAGATCATGGAATCTATAATCTCACTCAAAATCCCGACGTGGGATGGATTGAATGAGAGATCTCTACTAGTGGAGAGCTTCTTAATGGACAAGTAACTGATGATGAGAGCCACCACCAGAGGACATGTGGCCGAGTCATCTCCTACAGGCAGTAGGTAGATGATGCAGAGGCCTAAATGGGCCTGACCTTCCAGGGGAAGATCCTAAAATGAAAATTCAGATTTGAGGAGATCGTGAGGTAGAGGAGGTCAATAGCGGGACAAAGTTTGTAACTCTTTTAGAGGACATGGGATCATATCTTGAAACTATCCAACTCCCTTCACTGATGATCGGTAGACGGTTGAGGTACTGCCAATACAATGGCAGAGGGATTAGTAAGATGGGAAAGCAGGTGGAATTAGTGGTAGGGGAGTGGGGTGAGTGGAGGGAGGTGGATGAAGTTATAAGGCCCTACCACCACCATCCCAAGGTAGTCCACGAGGGTCTCTAGTAACATGTCGAAGGAGAAAAACATAGCTCTATCTAGTAGAGGCCTACGACCCATATGTTCCTAAAATGATATGATTTATGGATATGTGTCTTCTCTACTTTATCTGTAGTTCTTATATACATGGATTCTTGTAACTCCTTCCTTCCCGCAGATCTTGTGCAGAGCTCAGAAATATCTATCGAGCCTTTGGACTGATTTTTGCTACTAGAGAACCCCACTGAAAATGATTCAATAGTCACACGTTGGTGCTGATAGTGTGACCTTACTCTCAGTGGAGAGGGTTTCAGTTGAGATATCCTCATAGTGACATTTAAGCCCTACGATGTCATACTTGGCATAGACTGGCTCTCAGAAAATCATGATTAGACCGAGTGCTTGAGACATATGATGTGATGTACACACAAAGATGGAGGTCATTTTTCCTTTGTGTGTTATAAGGAATAGAGAGAAGAGTGAGATGGACTTGCACTTAGGAGGGTGCATCCAATCACTCATTGATTGGATAGAATGACCTCAGATACGGTGGATGGGGAGAGTCCACAGTTTCTTGTGGTAGTTGATGAGTATGTAGACATTTTTATAGAACATGTCCCAAGATTAGCTCATCACATAGAAGTATACTTCTACATTAGCTTGTACCCATGTAAAACACCGATATCTACACATGCGTATCTGATGGGTCCTATAGAGCTCCGAGAGATTATGTTATAGTTGGAGGACCAACAGAGGAAGGTGTTAATAAGGCCCAGTGTTTATTTATGGTCAGTCTCAGTGTTATTTTCCAAGAAGGAAGACTGGAGCATAAGAATATGCATGAACATATGGTGCCTAAGCCAAGTGATAGTGAAAAACAACTATCCACTTGCCGAGGATAGATGACCTCATTGATCATCTAAAGGGAGAAAAGATGTTCTCAAATATAGACCTCAGATCAGGCTGTCACTATCTTCATGTACCAGATGATTACATTCCGAAGATGAACTTCATATGTCGATACAGACATTACAAGTACATAGTGATGCCTTTCATCATGATGAATACCCCATCCATGTTCATGGGACTCATGAATCAGATATTCTAGACAAAATTGGACATGTTTGTGGTAAAATTAATTAATGATATCATAGTGTAATCAATGTCAGAGGAGGAGTATGTTGTACACCTAAGGATCGTTTTGGACAGGCTCTGGGAGTTCTAGAATTATGGAAAGCTTTCGATGTTTGAGTTCATGATACGAAAGGTCCATTTCTTGGGGCTTGTCATCTCAGGGGCCAAAGATGTGGTGGATCCAATGAAGATTGAGGTGGTTCTTTCGTGGGATCCTCCTAGGAGTGTTACTGAGGTACGAAGCTTCCATGGGTTGGCAGGATACTATCATATATTTGTATGGATGGACAGGTCCCAGCAGAGCTTCCAACATGTGAGGTTGATCTTGACCAGTGCTACCATCATGACATTTCCAGAAGAAGCCATCGACTACGTGGTATACTATGATGCATGTGGAACCATTCTAGGGTGTTTCATTTTGAAGGTTGTTGTACGGTTTTATTATGACTGATGACAATTGATACCTCATCAGAAGAACTATGAGAATCATTATATAGAGTTAGCAGCAGTGGTCGTCGCAATAAGGATGAAGTGACACCACTTGATGGGAAAGCGATTCATTGTCTACATGGACCACAAGAGCTCCAGGTTTATCTTTTTCAGAAGGATCTGAATATGATACAATAGAATTTGCTAGAATTCCTCTAGAACAATGACTTTGAGATAAACTATACTCATGGGAAGGGAAACATGGTGGAAGATTCTCTCAGCCGGTGATTGAGATTGTAGATAAAGAATGAGGTCTAAAATCAGTTTTCCTCACTTCAAATATCCATCACTAATAAAGATGAGACAGATTTCCATCAGTCGATAGTAGATTACCCTCTACTCTTACAGCGAGTCGGGGAGGTGCATCTCGAAGATAGCAGTTGTGAGACTACATGTGCTCAGATATACATAGGATATGCACCTGATGGATATTCAGGGGGTTGGGAGAATATAATTCTTTTAAGAGGGTGCACTATTGTACTAGTGGCATTGAAAGAGGAGATACCGAGGTAGTTTTATACATCCCCCATGGAAGTACATCTAGGAGTACTAATAATTTACCAGGACCTCTGATTCCAATACTAGTATTTAGGCATGACGAATGTGGTGGTTGAGTTTGTTTTTAGGTGCCTCACTAGCCAGCAGGTGAAGGCTGAGCATCATGTACAAATTGTTTTGACCCAGCCCCATGAGATAATAGAATAGAATTGGGATGGTATATCGATGTAATTCATGATAGGCATATCACATATTTCTAGAGGACACGATATCATTTGAGTGATTATTGACCGAATTACCATGTTGTCCAACTTCCTCTCTATTCGAGTTAAGGGGTTAGTAGAGAGCTTATGACACCTCTATGTTTAGGATATCATGAAACTTCATGGGATTCCTTCAACTGTAGTCTTAGATCAGGACACACACTTTACATCTCGGTTGTGGAAGGTATTATAGGAGGCATTCAGAACTCAGATGTGCTTGAGAATAGGCTTCCACCCACAGACGAATGGTCAGACAGAGCGGACCATTCATACCTTGGAGGAAATTCGTTGTGCTTGTGTATGGGAGATTGGTTATAGTTCGGAGGACCACCTACCATTGTTGGAGTGTGTGTAAAACAACATTTACCAATCCACTATTAGTATGGAACCTCTTAATCCATTGTGCAGATGACTATGCAGATCACCTCTCTGCTGGATAGACCTAGGGAATCATTCTCGTCGGTCCAAAGATAGTACAGATGTAACACCCCGACCCCAATTACCCAGAGTCAATGCATTATTTTAATACATTGGCATGATTACAAGGAATCGAGTCCCGAGGGACCGATCAGTTTAGCAGTTTTGGAAAAATAGATCACATACATGAATGTTACATTTTCACTTTAAGACGTACAAAACAACATAAATAATCTTTATGAACGCCATTATTCCTTTGTCTTAACCCTACATATCAATCACATTACACTTCTTGTAATCCTGGGAAAAATAAAACATAGAAAGGGGTGAGCTCAAATGCTTAGTAAGGGTAAGAAATACAGCGGAAACTTTCAAAAATAAGCATAATCATTTAAGGAAATGTATAAAACTAAAACAAAAGCCTTTAAAACTTGAACTTTAGAATAATATGGCAGAAATAAAATGAAATAATACCATTTAAATATTCACATGGATATTCTACTAATTGAATAATCATATGCAATATCACTAACCAATTTCATAATGATGGAATTCATGATGTCGAACTTTAATTTCTGTTTCAAGGCCTCGTGCCAAGACCTAAGGGATAAATGTAACCTGAACCCAAACCGGAATGTCTATATAACCGGACTCCATCCCGGAGTGCCTCTAATAACCGGACACCAACCCGGAGTGCCTCTAAGAACCGGAAACCAACCTGGAGTGCCTCTAATAACCGGACACCAACCCGGAGTGCCTCTAATAACCGGACACCAACCCGGAGGGCTTACTTTTACCTGTCCCCAACCCGGAACATACTAGTCCAACACATTCATCTTAAGAAGAGGATGAAATATAACATAAACATTTGTATTAAAACTAACATACAAAATGTCAAAACATTAATCATAAACCATTAATGGCATAAAAATAACTCATCCATAGTCAAAAATATCACAAAACCTTAAATAAAATATGGATGATTTGTATCATAATAAATCAACTTTAAACAAGTGTAAAATTTATCAAAGGATGTTGACATATATGAAATCAATAGTATTTGAGAGAAATTTCTCTTTTTTTGAAATCATTTAAAAGTCGCATAATTATAGAGAAAACCTTTTTTTTTTTGAAAATATCTTTATAAGCTTGTGAAGGAAGCTTCAAAGGTGTAATAATGGCGGAGAATAACTGCACCCTCCGTATAATTTAAAAAAAACATTCTTACCTTAATTTTGTCAAAAAGGTTAATAAGTAACTTGTTTCGAAAACGTTGGAAAGATTCCTTTAAAACCATATAAATTCAAATAAGGGTATAAATGAATTTAACCCATTGTCTATTAAATAGTAAAAAAGTTTTGAAATACATCTTTAAGAAACATGGATGTGGATGATAAAGAGGTCCCAGAAGATAATTACGTATAAACAACCTCGGATAATAAAAAGATTGTGAAATAAACCCTTACCAATTTGGTATCTTACGAAACATACAACCCATGAAAGAGGTATCATACAATGAATATGTAAATACACATAAATTAAAGAGTATTACACAAAGAATATAATTATGGGAAGTACATACACCACACAAAAGTTAATGGTGGCAATATGGCATGAATCTCACGAGAATAAAGAGTGAGATGAAAACCCCTTACCTTGCAGTTTCCTTTAGTCGGGGGTACGTTTAACCTCCTGTACGAAGATAGTTGTATGTTATTAAATTATACCAGAACCATATTAATATTTATGATATCATACATGATTCATTTATTACTTTTTATTACCCATTTAATAATAATTTCTATGTTAAGTTAACATTTCGGGTAATAATCACTTTCTTTACCGTTTATGGAGATGGTAGTCTGTACGTATGCATAAACACTGTTTCTGTTTTCATATAGTATTGAACGGAAGAAGGTGAATAAGATATATGTAAGTACATAATTCCTTATATATATATATATATATATCTCCAGTAGCATTATTATGTCATATATTACATACTTATTAGTAATATATATTTTTATAATCGTAGATGAATGGTGAACTTGGAAATTAATCTCATTGCGTCGTGGAGATGGTAATCCGTACATACGCATGAGCGGAAATATCATTATTTTGATATTAAAATAATATATAATTGGATGTTATATCATATATACAGAATCATTATCATGTTATATTTATTATTTACATGAATTAAAAATCGTTATTATAACCACCCAAATAATAATATATTGAATAACAATTACACCACGACGTAGAGACGGTAAGTCGTACATACGCACGTATGCTGAGATGTCATTCAAAGGATGGATAGAATACTGAATATGGTTGTACCATTTTTATAATAATATTAATGTATACAGGAGATACTGGATTCATTATTTTAGAATGGTAATAACAAAGAAATAAGAAGTGGAAGAAGAATGGAACTTGAAAAAGGGTGGTGAAATCATTACCTCTTCTTCGGGTTCTTCCTTTTGATTTGATCAAAAGGACCTCATAGGATGGCTTTATGACTAAAGGAATGCCTATTGGATGAATTGAAGGAAGTTGAGAGAGTAATTTGGAAGGTTTTGGCCGAACCAAAATGCTTTTATGGTGTGAAATAATGAGAAGAGGGAGTGTCCTTTTATAAGAGGGGTGAGGGGCTCTTTAGGAAATACTTAAAGTATTAACTTATAATAAATTCATATTCGGTTTCTAATGGCTCCAAAGTGGTTTATTTAAAGGTTAAGGTGGGGATGGGTCGAACACCACTCAACCAATAGAATTTAGATAGGATTGGGTTATTATATTAACCTTATCTTTAAGTATTAACTCTGTTAATTAGTTTCACTTTTACAATGTCTCTTTGTATTTTTATATTATATGGTTAATAAACATACTATATACATCCAAGAGACCCCCAAGTGGTCCATTAATGATATACCCTTCATGATATAAGTCTCTTGGCCGATCCTTAGATTTTTAGGAATTTAATATCAATTAATAATATAATATTTTTTTAAAAACTATTTTTTGTCAATTTTGACACTATTCAATAATTGATTTTCTAAAAAATCATAACAGAAATATTACTTCGAAAAAAGTTAATTAAATAAATCCTAATATGTCATATTATCTTATAAAATTATTTTAATTCATTTAAAGTCTCAAATTATATTTATTTGGGTATTTATAATATCAATTATATTAATTTTTCACTGTTATGGAAATTACTACCTCACCATTGCATCATAAATAAATTAAATTATTTAATGTATAAAAATTATAAATAAAATACTATTATCTATTAAATCGTCTTATCTTTCTAATGAATATTTATAGTCGAAAATCCAACATATATAACCTTATGTAAAAATTGTTTTTCTAAAAGATATATGCTTGTGTCATTTTTGTATTCATTTTAACTTAATTTAAATAAAGTGTCCCTATCACTTACAAGTGGAACCATGGGGTCCCAAAATCGACCCAAAAATGACCATGGTCGGACATGTATCCACAAATATGGTTAGAACACGTTTTAGGGAAATTTAGTATTATTATAATATTATTTTTTAACCCTTATTTACCAGATTTACCCTTTAACCATTGTAAATAAAATATTTACCGAAGTAATTATTCAAAATGTCTAAAACTAAAAGTTAACTATTTACAAAATTTGGAAATCCTGATTCCAAATATGGAATCAATTTTTCCAAATTCAAAACACAGAAGTGGTAGAAATTAATTTAAAATTAATTCTCGTTGTCAAAACAAAAAACGTGTTTTTAAGATATAATAACTAACAAAAGATTGATACTTGTTTATGTTCGGTTTAATTGTGAAATTATGAACAATGACCAAAATTGTATTAAATGGTAAAAATATATTCTAAATATAATTTAAAACCACTCAAATTCATAATTTATCACTATTAATTATTTTGATTAAAAAATATGTTTTTAATAAAAATTTACTAATTTTCACTATTCATCAAAATATTAAAGTTTTCCGAAAAGTACCAAAATTTTACCTTGGGATAAATTCGATACTCTGAATCCAAAAATGAAGTCCATTTTGAGAGATAAAATTTATAAAATTTCAAAAAGTAGGTATTACTATTCATAACGGCTAGTTTGATTGGTTGTGGTGTGTTAGAAATCGAAGTTGCGTACAACACACGCAACTATATTCTTCAAAGAGAAGCGTACCATGGAAGCTCGAGGTATTACAACATACTACCCCAGAAAAGGTGCAGGTCATCCATGATCGAATGAATACTGCACAGAGCCTGCATAATTCCTATGCAGATAGGTGGTACACACCATTGGAGTTCGATTTGGGGGACCACATATTCCTATGGGTCTCCACTCGATGAGGAATATTGAGATTTGGCTGAGGCGATAAGCTATAACTGAGGTTCATTGATCCTTTTTTGATTCATCGGAGAGTGTGTGATGTGGCATACCATTTAGCTCTACCACCATAGTTGTAGAATGTGCATGATGTATTCCTTATATCCAAGCTGAGTAGGAATGTGCATGATTCTTCACACTTCATCGACCATATGGAACATGAGATTGATGATGTGGAAACTTTTTCAAAGTACCCATGGGAGATAGGGTACCGACAGAAGAGGTACCTCTACAGATGATCGATTCATCTTGTATGTGTTCGGTGGCAGCGCAGAAATCATCAGGAGAACACATGGGAGATGGAGGCCCAAATTTTGAGCAGTACCCCCATTTGTTTGTTCACCCTTGGTTGGATTTTGGGTATGTAATGCCTTAAGGGGGGGTGAATGTAGTTACTCGGAATTTTCAATGTAAATTTTTTTCACTCTAATGGAATTATTTTAATTCAAAAGGCTTTGAAGGCATGTTATTCCGTGGCCTGATGACCCCAAAAGTGATTTTTGAACTTCTTCTCGTATGTTTAAGTAAATGTGTGAGAACGTTTTTTTATCTATTGGACCGGTGCATAGATTAAAAAAATGAGGGAACTGTTGAACTCATAACACTGGGATTCACTGAGAAATGAATTATGTTCATATAAAAAGGTCTGAATGGAATAATTTTACTTCCAGGCATTTCAGAAATAAATTAAATAACATTTAAAAGTTATTTTATTTTATTTTGTTAACCGACGAGTAGTGATCGGTGACTGTATAGTGTAGTGAAGTGGTGGTGATATTAATGATACTCATCAATGGCTCATTAACTCATAATTTAATGACACGTTAATGAGAAGTTACAGTGAAAATATTTCATAAATGAAATAGTGTGGCAACGTAGTTCTTTTTCTTTTGTGTTAAATTTTATGGGAGAGGACGATTAATCAATGGGCGGTCTCTGATGAATTGCCAGAAAAATTCCTCTCCAACAAAGAATAGGACCCTGGGACAACAAACATTAGAGAATCCAATCTAGAGATCGATGAGCGGCAACAATTGCCAATGATTATGGATCAATGAAGATTCTGAAATATTCCTTCTCCCTCAACAGATCCAACGTATCCATGTAGTGTTTTACTCTGTAAATAATTTCGGCGTTCTTTGTTTTAAAACAGTTGTTGTGGATGTACCAATAGACGGGTTGAACTCGGGATCAGATGTTCTTGTAGGATGGTGTTACATTTGGTGTTTGGGTGGGATTTGTTGATAGTATGATGATAACCAAATCCTTGAACCTCCCCCTTAATTTTAACATTCTAATGTTGAGGGCTTGGACCGACCTAAAAACGCCCGAGAAACTCTAGCCTTATATTATTTGTGGTTTTATTCTCAGATTAATGGAAAGGAAAATTTGAATCCCTTGTGGTGAAATGGTAGATACCTAAGGACCATAGGCACAGGTGACACAAAGAACAAACCACTAGAGTGCTTCTGATAGTCCACCGAGCAACCTTCGGGCATGTCTGCGGCAGTGTCTGCGGCATCTTACAGCATCCCATAGTGGTTGCAATGGCAGTGAGGTGGTGTGGAACCCGTCTGAATAGCATGGAAGAGTGGTCACGTCCAGCCGTATGGAGGCGTCGAAGGCACGTGGTATGCTGACCGTGTGCGGAGGAATCCATCAGTCGATCGGCTAGCTGTGCTGAAAATCATGCCGTTCTAGGTGGCGCTGATGGCTGGAGAACCAAACATGGCTGAGTTTCGTCGGGGCATAAAGACTAGCCCACTCAATGGGATGGGTTTCTACAACTGGGTTGTGCCCCAGTATATAGTTTGGGCCACCAACGTGTTAGACCCGCGCTAGTCAGGCTACCCATGTACTGAAGCCACGCCAGCCAGCCGGACCCACTAGCCCAATAAGGTGGTTGGGTGATACCCTTACCGGACCCGTGATAGACCCTTACTAGACCCATGTCGAACCCTCTGGTCCGGTCAGGTCAGACCGGAACTGGACCCAACTGGCCCCGTTTCACTAAAACGCCAATATCTATCAGATCAGGCATCTGATTGACGCATCGTCTGCAGTAAGAGGACCCATGTGATGATGTAGTTATTTTCAGGTACTCCACATGTGTTTTGGTGGGAGTTGGGGTATGTCCAGGTTGTATCGGACTTGATTACATCCATGCCCTATTTATATATTCCAATATCTTACAAACCAGATGTACAGTTGATGCGTCGTCTGTCATGTTGGAACCCTTAAGTCAAGATAGTCCTTTGGGTTAATTCTATATTGGAATTCATGGAAGTTGAGATACTACTGTCAACATTAGGAGAAGATCCTCATGAAATCAAGCGTCGAAAATGGGGGAATCCATTGGCTGAATGTGACGTGAATAATAAAGAGATACCATTCATGGATCGGTATAAAAGATATACTTCATGGATCAGCATAATTGTGACTCTTTGTGGATCATCGAGAGAGAGGCCCTTTGTGGACCAGCATTAGCGTGACTCGGTATGGATCATCTATAGAGATACTCTTCGTGGATCAACAATTGAGTGACCCTTTGGGGATCAGCAGTGGAGTGACACATTGTGGATCAGCAGCAGATCGACCCATTTTTTTCATTAGTACAACAACCCTTATTGGATCAACTAGAGATCCTCTACATAGTATAAAATGATCTAGATTAATAACTAATAATCCTTTAATTTTTACACCATGTTATACCTAGTATGATCTTATTATTTACCTTGTGCTCTGTGTCTGATATCCTGATTTGCAGTATTCGACTTTGAGGTATTTCTCCTCTGATGATTCCTAGGAGACCTTTAGGGGTCCTGGGGTCCCTACAATGTATTGTTATACTCACCCATGCACGAGCTTCGCCCAAACCTGTTGTGTCTTCTGCAGAGGACAGACAACGTTTACTAGTACTATTGGCAGCTAGAACTGGATGGTTCTTGGAGGTGGATTATTAGATGTGGTCTACTATAGTGACATATGATTGTGAGCTATACATACCTTTCAGGTAGGATCCTTGGTGGATGACTTCTGGAGCTTGTACTTTCTTCATTGTACATTCTTTCTAGTTGGTCATGTATTATGGCCCATTTTTCTTTCAGTGTAACCTTTTTACATTATGGTGGTTGTATTTCCCTATCTATGTGTTTATAGGTTTAGAGGAAATTATTTCACTTTTACGGTATGTCTTTCAACTACTAGTCATCATCCCCTGGCCTATAGGAGGAGGGATTGGGGTAGTCACGAAACAGGCCCCAATAGATGAGTTGTCACAATTTTGGCTATATTTGATATGATTCCCTTTTCATGTTGTCATACTTCTTTGATGTACTGGGTCATTATGGAATTATCACCACAGAAGAGAAATGGATCTATATAAGGTGAAGGAAAATGATATCCTTAGGCATATTTAACCGAGATATGATGGCATATGGCCTGTTCAAGCATATAATATCCTAGAGGCATGTTCTGATACTTCTGATGACTACTACTACACTTCATACATTCTTCCATGAGTTATGCTGAATAAGGTGAAATAAGTAATATTATTGACTTGTCTTTATATGATATCAAAACATATGATTATAACTTTTCTCGTTTTGTTTCATTGTATACACACATATAAGATTTAATTAATTAGTGTAACATAGTGATACCCTAGTTATTTTATATCATTAGACACCTTAGGTTCACCTTGGTTCATATGAAGACATTATATATTAACTCCATATCGAACATAGGGATGTGCAGTGATTCAACCAAAGGTAGCTCAATAAGTACGAAGAGGTCAAGATGGCTTTTTAAATATATATTTTTTTCAGTCTCTTAAATGTATTACCATCAGTTATATTATATTGATTTAAATTTTTCCCCTTTTCATGATCATCATTATTTTTTATTTGAAAACAGAAATTGTAATAGGTTTATAATTATTGATATTTTAATAACCTAATGGTTATTCATTTGTAATTTTATTTGGTTATTCATACTTGTATTTAGTCATATATGGGGCTATAGTCTCCCCATTACTTATTATAGACCCTCTCTACTGATTAGAAATCTTTGGCATATGGGGACCCATGATGGAGGCCATTTGAAACTGTAGACGAAACCAAATGATTTGAGTGGGGTCATTACATTTCCCTATAATGATATATAGATGTGTGTCTACCCATGTTTTATCATATTATGTGTTATTCAAATAAAATTATTAATATAAATTTCTAAATAAAAATTGTATGTATGATCCAAACCATTAAAGATAAGTATACATTAAAACACACCAACAAATTTATTAGTTTTCTCTCCTCTAATTTTTAATATTTTATTTTATATTAAAAATCAATATACTTTTGAAAACAAATGATACTAAAAAACAATAGTAAATTTAACAATATAAATAATTATTTTTATTATAATACATTATGTTACCCATAAATTTTGTCATTAAAATTTTTAATTAATGAAAAAAATACAAAAACCTTGTAACATTAATAATTAATAAAGTAATATAGTTATCATATTACACAATTCAGTTTTGAATTGTTTTAGAATTTTCTGAGATAAATTTAGAAACATCAAAATTCTCTGAGGCAATTATTTTTAAAAAACTAGTTTATTTATTTAAAATAACATGGTTGAGGATATGATATATATTTTAGAACATGTATTTTATTGACACTAGTATCCGATAAAAATTAATCAAGTAAAAAAGAATTTATATAATAATCAAATTATAATGATTATAATTTCACTTCTTGAGTACACATCTCATTCAAAGATTACACTATGTTAAAATGCACGTCCTCCCTATAAACAGACTCAAAATTCTAATTGTAGTGTATGTTATAGTCTATAAAAAGACTTATTTCTTAGTTGATCATATTATTTTACATCATTAAAATATGGTGTTTTATTCCGCATACTCCAACTAAAATTTTTACCCCATAAGACACATATATTGTTGATTTCTGTTCAATTTTTCTATAAATTTTGAGCTTCATTGATATTTATCTCAAAATTTAGAAATATCAATAAAAACTCATCCAATCATATCAAATTTATCTATTTGATAGTTTATTTGGAGAACTCTATTATAAATTCAATATATGAGTTATCCAAACATAATTACTTTAAAACCCTAAACCTTTTTGGGTCTCCAGGAAATTTTTTTTCCAAAAGGTTAAAATTGAATATTGTCACATTATTATATTATAATAACTATTACATATCATACCATATACAATATAATTAATGGGTACCCATAATTGATCTTACCATCTCATTTACATGATCTTGGTCTTGACATGTGTTGACATTTGACGGAATCAAAAAATTCATATTTGTGAAAGTTTTCATAGTCTCACAATTCAAAAATACCTCTCATCTATATAATTCCATGTCATGTACACCCTATATATGCATTATTGTTGCGGTATAATTTTATATCTTAAAACATCAGATAAATTAATATGATTAGAAGATATTTATCTATAACATAGTATACAAATTATTTTTTATATTAATTATAAAAAATAATATTTAATTATTTTCATACATATCTTAGTGTGCCTCCTACAGAACATATCTAAAATGCATTCAATTAAAGTAAAATAATCATATAAAACCTAAATCATACTTATAATAATGTCTTGTGCATTAGATAGTAAGATAATAACCTTTCAAATCAAACTCCAATCCTCAAACATATATAGCCCAACCCAATACCTCATTATCCAAATAAACATGATTCAAATATATCATGATTTTAATATAATATTAACACCTAATATGTATATGAAAAAAATATAAATAATGATAAATAAATCTATAACTAAAAATAAATCATATTCATAATTAAAAGAAACAAAATAATATGTCATACCTAACATGAAACTCCATAAAGGCTTGTCATTATATGTATTCAATTTAAAATAATAATGTTAATTTAAAATTCCCAAAATAAAAAAATAAATTCTATTTTTTACATGAATATTAGTTAAAGATTTTAATAAATTAATAATTAATTCACGAATTTATCACAAGATTTAGTTATATCAAACAATCATAATTTCTATCAAAACAACATTCAATAAATTTTAATGTTAATGCACTCATCAATGAATTATATATATATATATATATATTCAAAACATAATGTGGCTATAATAAGGCACCTAATGATGTTTTTGATATATTAAAAAATTATATCATATTGAAATGTGATCATAGGTTCAATTTCTAAAATATATAACATTTCTATATTTATATCTTAGGCTAGCTTTATCCCTTACAATTTTCCCACCTAAAATCGGTAGTGAAAAAACCAACATCTGGTAGTGTAATAATGATGTACTTTAGAAATTTTTTTAATGATTTATGATTTTATGAATGCTAGAATTATCTCATAATTTTTCCAGTATTTTTTAAAAAAAATACTATAATAACATTTTCACAGATAACATTGGGCCAAAACATTGTGTGTTCATCATATTGCGAGTAGTAAATGGCTATATCATTGTTTGGGATGGAATATTCATAAAATGTTTTTTAAAAAATCGAATTTTTAATTTTTAGAATTTTATAAATGAAAGTAATTATGATACCACTAATATTTTTAATGGCATTTCCCACTCGTTTAAATAATTAATGCATACTCCTAACATATATATATTTATTATTGAAGTAATAATATGAAAAAGAGTAACATAAATTAATTCATTCTTGCCTCACTAGACATGTTTGATATTTATAGATTTGTAATATTCATTAATAAATCATGACTATTACTAATAATACATGATAGTACATACATCTAAAATATTTTATAGACACCAAAAAAATTATTATAACCAAATTAAATATATAATATCAAACAAGCACCGCCATTTGGATAAAGATACAAAGGGTGTAGATAGATCTTTGTCTTTTATCAGTAAGATCCATTATCTCTAATGAGATATGTAACATTTTTATTTATATTTTTCAATATATAAATAATGAAACATGACTTTTTTAATATTTATCCAACACTTGGATTTTCATATATTATAGTTTTTTCATATAAAAGGTTTATATACGTAACCATTGAACACTTCAGTTACAATGTTGGAATCATTTGATCATCGAATGATGAGTTATTATCTCAAATTATATGAAAATCAATGTAAAATTAATTTAAAAACCCTAATGATACCCCATATGACCACTATAATGTGATCATATATATATTTAAATTACTAGGCATGTTATAAATTTAGTTCATCTATATTCAATACCTTCTCTAATAATTGAGAGTAAATGTTCCTTTTTACCTCATTTTAAAAAAAAATTAATGAAATTGGTTCTTAATATATAATAAGTGATGATTTATATAGATCTTTTGAACACAATTATTTACTTTGTAGGTTTTTTATGAATAAATAATGATTCATGTACAAGGGAAAACTGAATTTTATTGATTATTGGTCAGTTTAGCATAAGAATTCTCTCTAATTACCCATTTTATAGAATCATTATTTGGGTCTATAATTTATAGGATTGTCTTCGTTTTTTATAACATTTAATGGGATTTTAAATGAATGGTATAGGTTTTTTATAGCCAACTATGTCTTTAAATTTATTAATGGATGAAAAATATTTCTAAAGAAATGTATGAACTGTTTAATTGAGTTTGGTTACATAAATAATTATTAATAACACAAATAAGTTTGGAATAAATCTCAAATGATTATATCCTTGTATCACCAAACAAAAAAAATGTTATAATGGTTATTTTTAAAATATTATAATGGTATGATCACTTTTTCTTATACATTTATTGATACTATGTTAAAATAGTATATTTTATATTAAACTATAATATAAAATGATTGTAGGAAATATGGAGATTAATTTTTTTTAATTTAAACCCAATATCTACACATTTTTTTGTGAATAATTGACATCTCTATAAGGAAAATAAATTAATATATTGTTTATATAACATTAAATATGTATGATCAATGATAATTAGTGAATATAAACTAAGAAACCTATTATAAACATGTTGTAATTGGATACCTATAATCATTAGATATTTTAATATATATATATATATATATATATATATATTTAAGACAATATATATAATTTACATATATTATAAAGTAAAAATATCATCATTAGAGGTTTATATGGTTATAAAAATGATAATATCATTTATTAAATTTATTGAATGATTCAAGGAAACTCCCAAATATCTTGGATTTTAATATTCAGAATACACAATTTGAGTGTATCCCTAAATATAATTTAGAGATACATGAATCTGAAAAAATTATAAAATTAAATCCCTCAACCTCATAAATTCATGGAAATTGTTGAAATAAGTATAGTAATGAAGAATTATAATATTATAGTGATTTAATTTTTTTAATTCAATTTTGACTTAGTTCATTCCACTTCTTAAATACTATGTTGTAACTATCATGTAGGGTACCATGTTTGATTATATTGATTTTAAAGTAAGATTCTTTATTTGAATAAACTCATATTAATAGAAACATTGAAGATACATAATATTTTTTGTGTCACTTAATTAATTAATATAATGGACGAATAAAATTTATAAATTAAAAAATTATAGAATTATTCATTTATAAAGAATAAAATCTTACTTTTAAACATATTATTGTAACTATAAATAATGAAGGACTATAAAATATGTAATTTCTCACTCATTGGAAACATTAACTTAATCATGATGAAATATTAAAGGGTGTTCATTTATTTTAAAAAATATTTTTAACATGAAATAAATAGTTTCACATTAGGGGGAAGTTGTTCTTAAAATATTAAGAGTGTCACAAATATTTTTTGTAATTATGTATTATCACATAACACAGAATCTCTTCCCTTTGTGAGTTTCAGGTGTTGGATACGTGTAGAAGAAGGTACCGCTGGTTGGAGTTTTTTTAAAGAGTTTTGGGGGATCCACTATGAAAAATGGAAAGCCTATAGTGTGTGGGGATATTTTGTGTCCTATTATTTGTGGATATGATATAGTGGATCCATTTTTTAGAATATAGGATCTCAAGAGGAAAAATGAGCCAACTACCAATTTGGGGGTAGCAGTGATATAGTTTGGGGATATAATATGGTCCCTTCCTTGGTAGCAGGTGTCTTACTGCAAGGTTATTATGGATGCATTGTAACTCCAAGATCATATGTTATAGGATATTTATAACATTATAAAAATATCCCTTGAATGGGTGTGGTTGTATCAGGATCCCTTAGGTTGTATTTTACAATTCCATGTGTGAGACAGTGATATGGCATGGTCCATTACATTGTGTTGTGGTATTAAATTTTTCAATGTTATTATAAATACACTAATACCACCTGACAACATTCTTTTATACTAGTTTCACTTGAACCCTAAGAAGCCTAGGTAGGATATTATAAGGATTTGAACCCCCTTTCTATAGGGAATGATCTCGAGCTCCTAGAGATCAATGTTTGTTGATCCAAACATAGTTATACATATTATATCTAGTGAATCTCACTATTTAGTTTCGTTTTCCCTCTCATTTATTATTTCCATGTTATGATTCTTGATCTTTTATACTGATATAGGATTCCTTATATAATTTTCTAGGGTGTTTGTGACATGAATGCTTTATGATATCACAGTTCCTTACAAGAGAGGTGATCATAAATCTGAAACTTTAGTCCATTCTCATGTGATGAATATTGATTCTTTAGAGGCATGAAATTCATTTTTTCTCCTATTTGTTTATATTAATTCATAAAGTTAGAATGTTTTACCCACATTTTATAGAAATTGAATTAACAAAAAAATTCAATTTGATTAGTGAATAATTATATAGTGATCACATATTGTCATTTTTTAATGTCATTATAATTTTTTTCAACTTAATTTTATAGATAGTGTTATATATATATTGTTTTTAGAATGAGTGGTTATTCTATAAATTATCATGTGGTTCATGATACAAAATGGTAAATAAGACATAAAAATTAATGAATAGGTGTGTTTGTAATTTGGTGTCCCTATTTGATTTTAATCAAATAGATACTTATTTCATGTTTAATTGATAGTGTTTATTACATAAAATAATATTATTGGTTAAATAAAATTAATCATATTAATGATTTAAATTGATGAATAAATAATAAAGAATTTAATTGGGATTTGTTTTCTTCAGAGTTTGTTGAAAATAGTTTATGTTAGAGACCATGTTTAAACAAGTAATATTTTGACATAGCTTATTCTTTTATTTTCCAATGGTTGGAATGAGTTAATAATGAATCATCTAATTCAAGATGAAATAAGAACTATTTTTTCACAATGATAAATATTTGGGGTCATAAATGCATATCTTCTTATAAAAAATAAATGACTAATGTTGGGTTCAGTAGATCCTATTTGTGTGTAATTATTCATTTCCTTGTTTTAGGGAAAGGTTTTCGTATTAATTTTTCTTTATCTATTACTAAATTTTGATGTGGTTTGGATGTGATACTTTCATTATGATGTGATATGATACTAGGATGTATGATCATGGGATAGTAGATGAGATATGGTTCTAGAGGCCCATGTGATGTAGTAAGATATGATTTTGATGATATAATGTTATATCTAGATAAGCATGTGGGTTTCAAGGATGGTACATAAGATAATTGAACAGGATGAAGCTGGTCTTACTCGTTGTTTTAATAAAAATTTACTTTTTTCATGGATATGAATTTGGTTAATGTTCAATGGTCGGGTTGATTTTTTTATCTTCATTCCATTCCCACTTGTTGAGCTATATGTATGTTTTTGGTTTCATTGTTCTTATTTTTGGTATCTTAGGATGGTTTTAAATGGGTACTTGGGTTAGGAACAATTATAATGTTTAATAAATTTTTAACCTATGTGGTTATTTCTTGTTGGAAATAAATAATTGGTTACTCTTTTGAAATGGTGGACGCAATCTAGATTCTTCCTCGAGGGTTTAGACTTGGATGATGGATAATAGTGTTTATGTGAATAATGTTAATGGTTTGTTAATGGATAATGAATTAATTTAGATAAAATAGTTAACAAAAATGAAATAAGTTATTTAATTATTTTCTATAAAATTATTATGTTATTATTGGATATCCAGTCCCTAGTAAGAGTAGTAGAGTGTTCAGGTTTTGATAGTTTTAGTTGATAGTAGGTCTAGGTTAATATCATAGTGTGGTTTTGAGCTATATTATATCCCTTATATTCAATTATTTAATACTCTACCCCACCCTTTTCTGTTAGTGTGACTAATGCAAAGTAGATTTTGGGTGGGTGTTTTTTCCAACATCCTAGGGGGGATGGATGGACTACTACTACATATGGCCACACTCTCTTTTGTTGGTGTTTTCATGTTCTTGTATACATAGAGTTTAGTTTACATATGTATATGTGTGTAGAGGGATGTAAAATATTGTGTTTATTTCACACACGTTATTTTTTGAATATAGTATCCAAAGGATTATTATAGGTATGGTGTGTCTGGCTTGGGATGGCTTGAGGTAACTTACCCATTTTATGGCTTATTATGGATTTATGTATAATACAAGATATATGACACATGTAATACGGACTATGGTTTCTCCCAAAGACTATTTGGTTACAATATTCATATATGATATGGAATGATGAGGTGTATGAGTTCCATGTTGTAATATATATCCCTAGTATGGTGACCTACTCATTTTAAACATATTATTGCATTATTCATGAAAAATAAATATCGATTAATAAAACACAAGTACTGAAAAACACTAGTAACTTTGGACAACTAGGTTCATATTACATCTAAAAGAACGTAATACACTGAATAATTATTTCATTATCTATATCATGATCTTAAAATCAATTTATGTTCCTAAAAATACATGATATTTTCTAGGGAATAAAACATTAAATGAGTGAGATGAAAATTCCGATAATTGAATAAACATGATAATCAAACATAACATGATATTCAATGATAAAACATGATATCATAAAATATAAGACTCATAAGTGAATGCAAGAAATATTACCATAAGGAAAAATGTATCAAAAGATCATGTAATAATATAAAATGTTGAAAAATTTTATAACAAGACATAAATAGAGTACAAGAATACTACCTTTGATAATATAACATGGTGGAAAAATTCCCATAATGGATTTGGTTTACCCCCTAATCTTATACATGATGCCTCATGAGACTACATTTTTACTCAATAAATTAGTGGGAAATTTGGGTGAATTCATCATATAATGTTTATAAATAATGTGTGACACATAATGTAAACAATCGTAAGACATAGAATATTAATTACCCCTGGATATAAAATAGATTGAATAATCATTCCTTATATCATAAATAAAATAAATTTCAAAATGAAGGAATCCATGAGATGATTATAAGGAATGTATTTCCCAGTAAAATAAACGGGGTATAGTAACTGTATATATGTGAGAGACATATTAATATAATCAGAATCATTCTAAAAAATTAAGAGAGAGATAAATTTAGTTAGATAGAGAATGTTCACAACCTAAAACAAAGGGTGGTTTAGATAGATGACTTTCTATGAGCATGATTTGTCACGTTAATTTTTTAAATCGGTGAATAATTAACTTAAGATAGTTATTTATATCATTTAGAAATATTTTCAGCTTTATTATTCATTTTATTTATTTCTTACCATGTAATATTCAATTACTGTGCTTATTAATTTCATGTTGGATATTTTATCCATAAACATCTCATATGTCAAAAATCACTTTTGTAACTTGAATGAGTTGAATGCGATTATTAATTAATTTTATATATAATGATAACCATACAATAATTATAATTTATATATATAAATTATAATTTTTAAACTAACCATTAAATATGGTTGTTAAAAATGAAATGCATTACAATCAGGGAGGTGATAGGTTGTACATACGCATGAATAACATTTCCATTTTGTAATAATCATGATGGAAGGAAAGTAAGTTTTATTTTATCATTTTTATTACATAAATTTTATCATAAATTTTAATTTATTTCACTATATATCTTTAATCATATCATCTAATTTATGTGATAATAAAAATGAATCAAATCACGTCGTAAGGTGGTAGACTATTATACACACGAACAACATTATCATTTATTCAATGAATGATAATTCTGGAAGTTATATGATATATTAATTATATATAATGGTTAATATATCATTATTATCATATATAAACATATAATTATTCCTTTTATCCTTCCATGTAAAGTATATTTGAAAATAGGAATCACATTGCTTCGCGGTGCAGTAGTCCCTCATACACACAAGTAATGTTATCATATTCTCCATGGAATGATATGTAAGAAGTTATATATGATATTATAATTATAGGAGTATAATTATATCATTAATATCACATATATAATTATTATATAATTCATTTTATCCATCTATGAGAAGTATTGATGTTAAACGAATTTTGTCAGCTCATGAGGTGGTTGATCGTCATAGCCATGATCATAGGTTTTGATTCCCATTTGAGCAAGGGTGATATGGTTTTAATTCACTACCATAATATAAAAACATAAATTATATGTTTTATACATATTTAATTATATCATATTTATTTAATATGATTTTAATGAGGTGTAATAATAAAAAAAACTCTTGGTTAAGGACATTACTTCTTCTTCACACAGCTTCTTTTGGTTTAAAAAAAATCTAACCAAGGGTCCTTTTGTAACCAAAATATACATCAAGTATTATTGAAGGGATTAATAAGGGTTATTCAGTATTTTACTTTCAAAACCAATGGAATTTTTTATGTGTGAAAATGATAGAAGAGGATGTGGCCTTTTATGGGGAGAGTTGAGTGGCACACAGTTATTTTTTGAAAAGAAAATGTTGTACCTACATTTTCACTTGACATAAGGATCCAAAATGGGAAATTATCAATTATTCGAGGTTATATGGTTTTAATAAGGTCATATAATTGGTTTTTTAAAATTTTCAAATTCATTTTACACCTTATCTTTTTAGTTAAGCCTCTTTGTTGAACTATTTCTACAATAACCGTAGTAATTAATATTTACTCTTGTACTATTCATTATGGTAAAAAAACAAGATGAATTTATTATATAATAAAAATTATGATGATTCAAATTATGGAACCCATTTTTTTAAATTATATTCATTTAACTAGTAAAATTTAAATAAAAATTAATCTAGTATACATGATGAAAAGTTGTTTTATAATGAGAAATGTTCCAAATGATTAAATTTTTTTAAACAAATTGGGTATGAAATTTGCTAAAATGAAAAAATATGATTAATAGATATATAATTGATCTAATTTTACATTTAGAAATCATATTAGAATAATATTAAGGTTTTTAATTTCTTTACATGAAATCACAATTCAAAATAAAACTAGTATTTTTAATTATTCATTAGTAAAATGTACATTATTAGAAAATTATCAACAAATCAAACTAATATAATTTTTTCTACATAATTTCAAAAAATAAATTTTATTTTTTAAAAAAAATTATAAAAAAAGTTATTTTAATTTTCAAATAATTGTACAAAAGGTGACATAAATTATATTTTGAAAAACATGGTTAGTCAACATAAATTTGGATTTATTCATATATATTTTCTATAAAAAATGAAATGAATGTTATTAATTTTTTTGATAATATACAAAATTTATTAAAATAAATCATAAAAATGGATTTGTTTAATTTATTCATGTAAAATACGTTTTTCCACATTAAATTGTTTTTTAGAAATATATATCCTTTGATTTCAAGTGGTTTTTATTCTCATTTTTGATTACCTGGTCACCAATAAATTCATTATATACATATTTGTAATCCATATATTATTATGATTTAGTTAATCATATTCATTCCCGCTATTTCTATGTCATGGTGATAATAATCATATTAACTAATAGTATTTTAATAATATGTTTCATTTCATTTAAACACATTATTTCATTTAAAGCATGCTAAAATAAGAGTTGTCTACAAATCTATCTAAAAAAGTTATTTTGTGTAACCCAAGATAAAATTAAAGCACCTTATAATTAAAAATATCAATAACAATAAATTTATTTGACAAAATTATAATTAAAAAATCTTTCTATGTTACGTTCCACCCCCATAAATAAATTTGATCATCACAATTTGATATTTTTTTCTTAGTAAAAAATGATTAAAATATTAAGATATATTTTTCAGAAACCCACATAAAAAGGGATAACAAAAGTTCCACATGAAAATAGAAAAAATGATATGTGAAGTATATCAATAATAACACATACTAGTTTTCTAATTATGGGAACATAGGTGGGAAGTCATAATATATTGATAGATTATGTGAAAATAAAAAACTAAAAACCAATAAAATGAATAGGTTTAAAAATATAATTTATATATTCATAAATGATAGAGATATGACCACACTTAATTTCAAAATCCTTTTACTAAACTAGATGAATTTTCGTGGGAATATACACTGTTGGAATGAGAAAATTTGTCCAATTGTTTTTTAAAAGCATATATACATTATTCAAGAGAGGATCCCATTTCGTGAGCTTCGATTTGATAGGTTGTAGAGTCCTAACGAAGTTACAGATCATCAGTTATAGACATTTGATGTTGGGATGGAAAACTGGTTTATGGAGCCCATTCGTGAAGCACCCTCTGCGATCACGGAGCAAATGAAGTTGACTGAAGCCTCAGCGAGCACCAAAAAAGACGTAAAGGTAGGATCCAAAACTATGATAAAATTTAGGGAACTTGACGGGAGCCTCTGTGAGAACTGTGAAGGTTGATGACGGTCGACTCCGTGGTTACGACAAACATGAGGGAAATCCCTTCGGTTCGGGAGCGTGATTTTCTTAGCAGCGTCATTTTTAATTCGCGGAACGAATTTGTACTTCGCATTGCGCTCCACCGACCTCCACCACCTATAAATATCTGTCTCACCCCCCTTCAAATGTATGGTAATGCTGCCCCTTGGGTGGAAGATCTCCCATTTCATGAAGCTCCCGAGCTCTGCGAAGTGATGTTCTCCGGAAGGGCTCCGCCCATTACGAAAGAGGGAGATCCTTCGGGTTTCTTTAGGTTCTGTGAAGCCTCCTTGCTTCGTGAGACCCATTGCTCCATGATAAACTATACTCTGTGAGGCCCCATGTGTGGAGAGACCCCATACTATGCGAGTATCTTTCCTTCGCAAAGCTGCTTCGTGAGACCCTATTCTCTGCGAGTAACTTTCCTCTACAAAGCTACATTGAAAAGACCTATCCTTTGTGAGGCTCCTACCTTCACACCCAACGGGACATACCACAGTGGCTATTCCCTCACACCACTTCTTGGGATCACTACTAGGGTTGTGGTCCTACCCCTCCGAGCGGGTTCCATTGCTACCGTCACTGACCCCCATGAAAATGGAGAGTCACACCACGAACTTTTCGCGTCGAGACTTCAACATTTTCCACTACGCCGTTATGCGCAGAAAACATCCTCCTATGGGATACCATGATTCAGGATACTCCTACAAACACCATGAAATACCTTGAGTCGACATATTCCTCTTGGTCCCATTCATATGTCGTGAGTTGAGATTCTCATCATCAATTCCCCGAGTACCTTGAGTTGAACCATTCCTCAACTAACTTGTCCAAACCCTCTCACCTGGCTCCTAGGCCATGTTAAACCAAAATGGGCTGCTCTTGTGTAAGTCCCAACACCCTTCATTTTTAGGCGCCTCATGCCTAAGAGTCCTCTCTACATGACTATAAACTGTAGTATGCTCTATATGAAAAATATTGGATGCATCTTGCTCAAAACAAGAGATTCATTTTTCACCAAGCATAAGATCTGAATAGTCTAATATATATTTATATAAACTATAGTACTCTCTATGTGAAAAATACAAGATACCTCTTTCCCCAAAAAATATATAACTTATGCACCAAGCATAAGATTCCAAGATTCCTCTCTATATGAGTATAAGTTGTAGTATTACCAATCATTCAACAATAGGATTCCTCTTGCTCCAAAAAATATATGCCTTATACACTAAGCATAAAAAAAATATTCCTCTCAACATGGAAATAAACTATAACACACCTTGTGTTGCAAACATTGGATACCTCTTTCTCTAAACAATAGATGTTGCATGTGCCAAGAATAAGATGCCAATAGTCCTCACTACATGACTATAAAATGTAGAATGCCCTGTCATTCAATAACATGATTCCTTGTGTTCCAAATATTATATTCCTTATGTGACAAGAATAACATCACTCATTCCTTGATTATAGTAGAGTAATTTCTAGAAAGTTTTAATCGATTCTAACATTCCATCACTCCACCCCTTGATTTGCATGTCCATCATTATGATCATCATCCTCTTTCATGTCTAAAGGGACCCCATAACAGCCTGGTCTCATACCACCTTAGCTCACCGACCATCATGGGCCAACGAATCGGAAGACTTTGGATGACACTTCGAGTCAGGTCCTGTGTTTCGAACACGGTTTGTAGTCAACCCTCAATTATTTTTCCCTATTTCAGGATAACGGAGTAAGGATTTAGTGATTCGAACACTGGTAACAAGTATCCTCTATTTTCATGCCACCCTCACCAGGTTCTGACTGTTGGTCTTGTGATTCACACTTTTTATCTCCCTTTTTTCGAATTGATTCCAACTCCCATGGTGTTATCCAGCCTATTCACTATCATATAGGTGCGGGCCTCAATTATATGACTCTACCATCCAGTGAGTTGAGATTCCCTCTAGGACAGACATGATGTTGACATCTGGGATGTTTCCTTGTGTAATCCCCATTCATCTTTATCGCTCCTTAGCGGCACCTGGACAGCTTCAATGCATAAGCCTCATCCACCATTGTAGCTCCATAGTGGAACCTAGGTAGCTTCCCTATGTATGCCCCATCCACCATTGTCGGTCAATTTAAGAACTTGGGAAGCTTCCATGCATAATACCCATCCACCATTTCCGCTCGTTAGTGGCCCCTGTGAATCTTCCATGTGTAAGCCCCATTCACCGTTGCTGCTCTATAGCAGCACCTAGGCAGTATCCTTGCATAAGCCCCTTTCCCTGTTTCCGCTCCATAGAAGCACATGGGAAGCTTCCTTGTGTAAGCCCCATCCACCATTGTCGCTCCATAGCAGCACCCAATAACCTTCCTTGCATAATCCCCATTCACAATTTCCTCTCCTTAGCAGCACTCGGGTAGCTTCCATTTGTATTCCCCATCCACCATTGTGTCTCTTTAGTGGCACTTGAGCAGATTCCATGTTTAATCCCCATTCACCACCATTCATGGCCGCACCTTTACACCATTATTTCTAGGTCTGTTGTTGCCTCTTGATTCTCACATCGAGCATGACTCATGTGATATTAGATTAAACAATGACTGTTGAATCCTCCATGGTCCACCATAGAGTGTTTTCCCCAATCCACCATTTTGAACTACGTGGACTTTGATTCTTTCCACAATAAGTTACTCAGGAAGCCTCCATAAGGTTCAATCCTAAAACCTACTTGATCTGACCCCCTTCACATCGGTTCAAACTATTATAAACTATGTGGAATTTGATCCTTTCCAAAGTAAGGTACATAGAAAGCCTACATATGGTTCAAGACCAACAACCATCGGTTCTAACTACTTCACGTCGGTTCGCCCCAATCCAGCATTATGTTAAACTGTACCCCCTTTCTCATCATGTTCGAACTATATAGGATTTGATCCCTATTTCCTAGACTTGGTAAGTAGAAAGCCTCCATACGGTTCAACCCCATCCACTGATAAGTTATTGTATTCCCCAATTGATGGTAAGTCATTGTGTTCCCGATCAATGGAAAGTTGTTGTCTTCCCCCATAGATTTGATGCTGTTGTATCCCCTAATCAGTAGTAATTCATTGATGCCCTCTTTCTCAGGACTCACATCTCTGGTCTATCCCAGTGGTGTCAGACCCACACATGGGCTACTAATCATGCCTAAACCCCATCATGTTATCGGGTGGTTTTCCTCTACGCACACCCCAATTCTATGCTATTCTCAGTAACTATGTGCACTTTGATTCCCTACAATGGGGGATTTTTAAGAAGACAACCTAAGTTTCAAGTCAATCACACATGTACCATAGTGGTCTTTCCCTTTAGTTTATGTGTTTTGGGAGGCCATGCCCCAACATGGATGTTCTACTTCTTCTTGGTCCCATCCATGCATCCATTCTCATGAGCCACCTACTCAAGTGTCCCATCACTCAACTGAACTATGCATACTTTGATTTCCTTCCATAGGTATACATAAGAAGTCTACTTGAGGTTCAAGACCAAAACTACCATCACCTTTATGACAGTTCCATCTCATTCCCCCTCAACTTCATTCAACTCTCAATTATCCATCTTGATTCTTACCCGTGCCTCCACATCCTGGTGGATCACACCATTTCCTCAGGCTACAATCCATGTGTAATCCACATCATGTCACTGGGTCATTGTCCTTTACATATAGCGAACTTCATCACCCCTCGAACTATGTGGTTTTTAAACCTTGTTGTATGCACATGGTACGTAGAAAACCTCCGTGAGGTTCAATCCCAGACAACGTTAAACCATCGTGTCCCCCATTCTAGGGTGCACTCTCCCTGATCTTCCCTCAGTGGTGTCCAGATCAGCCTTCATGGTGTCACATCATCCCTTTAAGGAACACATCACCCAAAATCCTCCCTAATTGAGAGTTTTGATCCATCCATTTGATTTTACCCTTCTGGGGGAAAACTCTTCCTGATCCACCATCAATGGTGTCTGGATTAAACTTTGTAGTGGGATATATTCCGCTTTACGGGAGAGGGCACCCTAGGTCCGAACTTATTGAGTGTTCTAATCCATCCACCTGGTAAACACTCATAGTTCTCCCTCGTAGTGGTGTACCAATATGATCAACCTCCATGGGGAATTTTGATCATTCTTATTCCATCTCTGAAAGACGTTAAACTCATGGACTACCTCATGTTAAACATGATCTTCCTGAGGAAAACCTTAGAAGACATACCTTTTTCATAATCGTCTCTCCAAGACATTAAATTCATGAAATTACCCATTTCAAACATGGGAAGCTGATGAAAAACTCATATACATGCCCAAGGATTATAATTCCCTACAACTGACGTGGGGTGCCTTGAGTTATGTGCCCTTGAGATGCCCTCTTATGAGGAATAATATAAGTTCCTCGAGGTCCACACATCCTGTGATGCCCCGACATGCTTGATGTTACCATATACTCCGAATGAGGGTTACTTCCCTATTAAGACCCCTTGGAATGTCTAGACATAAGCACTATAATTAACTAGAATCTATGAAGATGTGTAACTAGGAATGAGATTCACAAACAACAACTCAAATCCAAGAGGGAGACTCGGAAGAGGTAATGATCTCTATGGAGGAATCCACAGAAGGAGGAATCGACATCCCATCATCCCCTTTCGATCAAGGAACAAATGTCCCTGAATAAGCGACGGATGTCACCTTCCTTTTGAAAGCCAAAATGAGGGGCAACGATTGATGCGTCATCCTCTAAAGAATGATGTGCTCCCCAATGAAATCATCGGAAACCTACACTTACATGATTTCATTCAATTTCTAAAGAATAATATCATCCTTCAATTGTGATTAGATCAATTTACCCATCATTTCGTACTATATGAAAAGAATATGTATGTATTGACTTGTGTATTCTTATTACATCTCTCTCTCTATTATTCATGTTTCACATAAATGGTAATGCATCACATATGTATTCTTATCATACACTGGGTGCTATTCCCAAACATGGGGCCTACTATACATCATAATCAGGTAGTCTATATCTCTCCTCTCTCATTCCAATCCCATGAGGGGTACCCTTTCAGGGGGTGGTAATGAAAAATAAAAACCAATTAATTACCAGTTCTTCCCCTTGACTAATTAATCACTAATAATATATATGTTTTCTAGGATAGATATACCTACAACTAAGTGATTTGACAAAATTTCTAAGATTATGTTCATAACAAGTAGTATTATGTTTTATTGGAAACCTATATTTTTTTAGGGGAAGATGTAATTTTTAATTAGTTTTTTTTATAATGAAGTAACATTAGGATACATAGTGTTACATTCTATGTAATTTTTTGATTCTTTTATATTAAATTTGTATTCAATTCAACAAAAATTCATAGGGAAATTTTTTATCACATAATTTATATATAGATCAATAGTTCAAAATATTAAAATGAAAATTTCTAGTATGTATTTTTTAAAAAAAAGTAATTTTTTTCAAATATTTGGAGGGAATACAATGGTTTTTGGGTGTTCATCATATGAATGATGGTAGTTGAAGAAAACCAATATATACAATATCTATGTTTGATTTAATAAATATTCTTTGAAATAAAGAATTTTTTACATGTATTTTATTATAACTTTACTCTATATTGAAGTATAAGGTTTGATGAGGATCACCAGAACACAAAAAAATGGCTTCTTTCCTCTAATGGATTACACCGTCTAGAATATCCACAACCATGTATTGAATAATTCTATACAGAAGGATGGGTGATTGAACCTTCACTGTTTTTTATTACTGATTGTATGGGATGTTTAGGATATTTAGAAATATATTCATGAAACATATGATAATTATCACCAGTGGGATTGAAACATTTATAACACAATCCTTGAAACAATTCATTAAATGAAAAAAACATCATCCATATACAACATATGCAGTTTTATATCATGGGAATTTTGTATTACATCCCATTGGAGAATCCAATGAACTTTTTTAGTGTGTATGAGTTCCATATTTGATCCATTCGTAGTTTATTACTCAAATAAGGATCCCTAATGGGTGTATTTTGGTAGATCCATTGACTCATTATGTAGGATGGAACATAATCTCAAGTTGAATAGCTTGCAGAACACCCTATATTGACAAAAATAAATTTTTTGATTCTGGAATAAGGATATATTGGAAACAATATACACTTATTTCATATTCATCATAAGAATATTATATTATGTATAAATCCAATAACATCCATCATTCACTAAAATACCTATGTACTTTTTTTAAAATAGCATATCTCTTTATGAATCTATTCAAAAACTTTTCAATATGATCTTTTGATATATTTTCATTTTGAATAAAAACATTCTATAAAACATAATCCTTATCAAAATAAATAATTTTTTGACCATGTATAATTATTAGTATTTATTATATAATTGAAATTATTATTTCATATATTTAATAAAATTTTTCCCTCTAGAAAAGAATCTATTCTACTAAAGATTCTAAGGTTTATGACTTCATCTCCATAAAACATATTAATTTATCTCTATGAAAATTTACACAATAAGATGTATCAAATAATTCAAATGAATATCTATATAATAAATTTTATCCATGACATTTAATTAAAATTGACATATGATAATATCCATAGAGTATATTCCATATCAATTATTCATGATTCTAAAAAAAGAATGACCATTTTTATAAGTCAATTATACATAGCCATGAATTTCTTTAATCTAAATCATGGAAGGTATAAATGTTATTAAATGTCATAAAATTGAAAAAAACCAATCTTGCTTGTGATCCAACTAAATTAATTATAAAAAACATACCAAACACCATTAATTATCCTAGTTATAAGGACTTTAGTATGAAAGGTATCAAATTTAGAAGTTTCTATTGCTTTTTATCTCTCCAACATTAGGTAAGAAGGATTGATAGTAGGCATAGACCCCTCGGTATATCGTTGATTGTATGAAAGTTTACAAGACATAGTAGGTAGGTCAATCCTTATAATAGTTCCATACTTATTACCCATGAATTTATTTTTTGGTCTCTTATAGAGCCTTTTGTTATGATTATAATATTTAATTAATTATAATCATTAAATAACACCATAACCCATAATATTTTTTTATGTTAATCAATTTTCCTAAATCTTAAAATCATACATTGATGGGATGTTACCATTCAACCATTTATGTGAAACAAATTGTATTACACATTAATAAATGAAAAATCATGGTTTCTTTTCTTATTATAACATGAAATATTTTTTAACCATTACATTAATATATTATTTTTCATATTCAAAGAGACTTTGAATGACAGTATTTGTTTTAATATGATAATAGTTTCTGTAATGGATATGCTAAATTTATATCTATAGAAACAATTTAATCCTAATATCACCACCCTCAATGATCTCTCATATCATATCGTATTTTCAGTTGATTTTTTTTATTTTTCTAATAATAATGTTACATATCCCATGAAAAATCTCAGTTTTTATCACAGTAAATATAGTTTTCTCTAACGATTATTGGAACCCCTTTTAGTTCAGATATGGCGTTATGAATTCAAATATCATTCTTCAGAGCACTTAATATAGGGATGTACATTTCCTCTTTTATCGTGTCTAATATGGTGGCGTTTCTAAACACTATGAACTGATATCACCACTATTTAGGAAAAACCTGAAGCATAATTTTTATTTGATATCATCTCAACAAAATTTAAATCATCAACTTGTGTATACCATTACATATAGCTCGTTTTCTCCTAAAAAGATCAAGAAAATATAATTATTTATACTTATATACTTATGTATATCCTTAATATAAGTCCAATGATTCTCACCAGGTTTCTTATGATATCTAGAAGTTATTCTAGGATTATAGGTTATATTCTGCCATGTAAATAATAAAGAATACATGATAGAACTTATAGTGCATGAATAGTTAATTATATTGTTCATTTTTAACTCTTTAATTGATCATCAGTACTCTTAATTATTTTTTCCACCTTACAATAGTAATGACACTTTTTGGAGTTATCTATGGTAAATTATTTTTCACTATACCTATGTATGTTCCATAAAAATTTATTATTTTCCTCATATATCTATCACTATAAATAATCACAACAACTATGTAGGTTTCTTAACCCCCATATTTTATTATGAAGAATTTACTTATACACATATACCATTAATAAATATATGGGATATAAAGTTTTTTATATGTATTAGGTTATCAACATAATATATTTAAAATATTAAATTACTCCCTCTAATATTCTCTACCACAATTGAACCTTCCCTTCTTTTTATGAAACCAAACTCTTTATTGATTCATAAAATCAAATATTCCCCCTCCATGAAGCCTATATCAATACAAATATTGGCTCTTATACCAATCATAAAATAGAAATCCCTTTTATCACCTCTGAGACTTTGGGATATATTATATACAATTACTCGACCTACTTTCCCTTTATAGAAATAGTTATTTACTGCAATTTTATATATTTTTCAATTAATGTAATCATATATGGTAAAAAAATATTTTAGTGGACAATATCATCACTACAGTTGTAAATTATACATCATATTCAATAAAATGAATTACAACTTAATTTATTTCACAAAAAATTCATTATAGGTAGACAATCTACCAACAATGCTTGTTTTCTTATAAAAATTCCACTCTCACCCTATTATTTCCAACACATCAATTGTATCTACCTAACTCCCCACATGATTATTTTATATGGTTTCCATTTCATATTACATTCCCATTAACCATCACATGGAATCATAAGTATTTATTTCCTCCTAGTTAGTTGTATGTTCAACTCTAAGGAAAATTTACTATTCATTATTAGATTTGAGAAATCGATATCTCATGAGATATTTATAAACCCTAACAGACCATCCATTTTCATTCATGGATTGTGTCACATATTCTTCTAAAATACATTGTTGAACTGACACATCCTCAATGTCATGAAAAATTCTTGTTTGTTTGTCTTGAACATCACTAAGCTCAAGTTCCCCCTACGAAAACCATGATCAATTAACTCATCCATTAGGAATTTATAAAATTGGGCTACAAACAATTTTCTCTAAGTATGATTGTTGAAATAATATTCCTTAGTTTCATTTGATTAAATAATATGAAAACATGTATTATATTTGGATTCAATATAATAAGAATCCAAATGAAGTATAGATTCCTCACATCCTAAATTATTTTTAAAATAAAAAATGGTGCATTTCTTATTCTATAAAATAAAGTGTCTTAATTAATTATTTACATGGAATGAGTTTTAGAATAAATAAAACAACATTTAGATAATTAACTAAAAAGGAAATAAAATTTTATAGTGACTCATCCTTTATCAGAAAATGACTATCAATGCTCAATTTCCCCTCTTAAATGTCTCATTCTACTTATGTGTTTCAAGAGGAGTGAGTTGTGAAAAAATCCATTATCTATTAAATTGTTATTGAATTTGATTGATGCCTAAAATAATTCATTAGTTAAAATGTGATTACCAAAATTATCAATTTATGCATAACCCAAATTGAATAAAATTATTAACCAAATTATTATAGTACTTGGAAATCTAAACTATTAAACCCATAAGGATAGTTGATAATAATAATGGAAATTATAAAAGAACGAAAATAGGGATGGATTTTTGAAATCAATTTGAAATGGAATTACATGTATATTATCTCCAGGTTCATGTGTTAGTGGAATAAAAAAATCATATAAATTAGCCATATTGCTTCCAGAGTTAAATCTATGAGGACTCTTGATCTTGGTTTCTTTTTCCAACACGCCAGTTCCCTAATTTATATGGTCATTAACTAAGGCCCATTGTTGATTTATATGATTTAATATTATTTCAATAATAATCATTACCACCCATAAAAGTTTCATGAATGGGTTTATGTGACTAGTATTTTATTTAATGTTTACTACCTAATTCAGATAGTTATTATCACAATATAAAAAATTTTGTGTGAATTAAATTATGAAATACACGGCCAAAATCTCAACCAAAAATAGAAAAAATATCTTATAACTCAATCATCCTTAATTAAATAACATTACATTATGATACATATGACCTTATATTATTCATGGGAATGGAATAAAAATAAAAAAGTAACCTAATAGTTATAAGGAACAGTAGTTTGAGAAGTCTCTGGGAACAGAACTTTAGTTCCTTTGAGAGATTATTGACCGGTCCCATCCATTAAAAACCCTTATTTAATATTTATAAAAAAATAACTGGGATTAAAATCTCTATAAACATTCTCTAAAATACCATTTATCTATATTTTCAAACACATTTGAATTATTCACGTAAATCGTAGTCAATACACATTCGATGATTGCCTTCTCTTATCTGAGATTGAACATTCAAAATAATAACACATATAAAATGATTTCAGGATTACTTATATCACTAATCAATATCCTCATTATTTTTGTTCATTTTCATTACCATTTTCTATATATCATCACTCTTTCCTCTTTATAAACTAAGCCCAATGACTATCCCACTATAGAAGAAATTGTTTTTCTTTCTCCTTCTCCCTATGATCTATGGGTTCATCAACTACATGAATTTTCATCATCATTTTAGTCATCATCGAACTCAATTAGAAACCCCAACCATTGAATTATGTGTTTTTTCAAACCATGTTGATCATAGTTTTTCTTATTCCACAATCACTTATGTGTTATAACATGACCATGTCCGACACTATAGTTTATAATGGACTTTTGGAAACTATTTTCTCATTAAACCTTAATATACACCACCCCTAATCTCTTTGTGGAATAGAAAAATAGTTAAAGAAATTTAATTCACTCAATGGACTTCCCTATAACTATTTGACTATTTCAGTGTATATTTTCCCCCAATACATCTATGTGTACCGTGTATAAAAACAAAACATCATCATAGGCCATTTCCATCAACTTAGTATGTAGAGATCATAATTTTAAAAATGGGTTTTTGTGGCTATTCCAAGTCTCCAAAGTATATATATGGAGATTTTTGACCTCACAATGGTATACATGGCTCAACTAGAGATTCCGAATTTTTAGAAATTGAGGTTTTCAGAACTGGTTGAGGTGGTATAGTTCTTGTGAGAAGAAGAGTGGTGGTGACGTTCTTCTTGATATTTTATTGATGATATATGACAATAACAACACAGTCCACCTTAATATAATTATTTCCCAACAAAGATTAATTTCTTGTATCAAAGTCTTCTTGGGTTAATCAACCCTTTATCACACATGATGTATAAAAAGTTCACAAATCATGTTAAGGCACTACCCCATCCTTCAACTTCCTTGACAACATTCGAACCCACATGGAATCACCTCTTCCTTATATCAAGACTTACCCCCCCCCCCCCATATTCTCACAAATCACGCTCACACAAGTTCTCTTGATTTATCCATGTCTCCGATCTCCATGGTCATCTATTAAAAGGGAAAAAATTCCTAAATAAAAAATTCAAATGGATGAATATTTTCTAACACTAAATTCATAATTTAAAGATTATCTCTACAATTAATTTTGTTTTCTTATATAAATCATTACAAAATGTAAGTAAATTCTAATTTTCTCAAAATCACATTCAAAATATAAATACCCACAACATAGTATGTCAACGTATAAGTTGTACCTAATTAATTAATGATTAATAAAATTATAAACATAATTTTAAAAACTACCACATAAATAATGATGATATCTAATAACCCTAAACATAAGCTCATACTTGTCATCAAATACGACATATCAAAAAAAATTATAATGTAGTAACATTTCAAAATTATTTACATCCCAATTACTAGAAAACCAATTGTAACACCCTGGGTAAAAAAAGAATATTACATCTTTATATTTATCCATAGTTGAGAATCAAATATTAATATTACTTTAAAGGGGTTGATATGCTCGATGGCGTACCCAATACGCAACAACGAGTTTCTTGGGGATCTTACGTTGCACTCTAATAATAAAATAATATTATTTTAAATGGTAGTTAACATGTAGCCGTTGTATTGTTGGGAATGGATAGAAATAACTAAAATATGATTATATATGTTTTTTAAATGTTTTTACATTTATCAAAAGGCTTAAAATACGTAAAGAATTCAATTTTAGGCTTTTATACCCTAATTTTCACTAAAGGTTCACTTATCGCCTTTTGAAGTTGAACCATCATTAAATATAGTTTTGTTCACTCTTAAACATTATTTTGGACCAAATAATACTCTTATTAAGAATCGGGACATCAAAATTTACTTTGTGTAAATTTTTGGTATCTTTCCGATAAAGTTCTTTTTTTCAATGAATAGTGTAAAATGTTGTAATTTAATTCAAAACCACTTTTTAATATAATTTATTTATATGATTAGATTATCTTTTGAATTGGTTTTAAAGTTAAATTAGAAAATATTTTTACCATTAAATCCAATAGTGGTCTTTGGAATTAATTTCACTTGGAAATCGGACTTCAACTAGTGTCAATCTTTTGATACTTATTGTTTCATAAAAACACGCTATTTGGTCTGACAGCGGGAATTAATTATTAAATTAATTAATTTGACTTATATGTTTTTAATTTTTTAAAATATACTTCATTTTTGAATTCAAAATATCATATATAGCTTAGGGTGAATTTTTGGGATTTTTCTGAAAAACACCAATTTTTGATGAATAGTGAAACCACTAAGTGGTACTTATAAAAACTGATTTTTTCATTTAAATGAAATTTTACCACTTCTGTGTTTTGAATTTCAAAAATCTGACATACATGGTTGTCATTAAGAAGTAAAATGTTGTTCAATGGTATAAAAATATTTTTTTTGGGTGAATAGTAAATTATTAAGTTTTTAATCGCGATTAGTGGTAATTAGTGTAGTTTAGGGTAAAAGTAATGTTTTAATAATATGAGATGAGCTTCAAACATGTCCTACACTCATTTTATGTGTCCCCATGAAGCCACTTTGGTTGGAAAATGACATTAATATCTTTTTATTTAAAGTTAAAGTAAAAATGACTCAAACATCATATGTTTTACGAAAACAATTTTTACATGGGGTTATAAAGATCAGATTTTTGATTATAAATAGTCAATGGAAATATAAAAAGATTTCCTACATCATAGTAATTTTTTTATAGTTTTTAGACACTAAATAAATTAAATTATTTATGACATCATGATGATGCAGTGATGACCTCATTATTTAACGATTTAAATAAAATGGAAAGATAATGTAAAATATATGAACTAAACATGTCCAAAACTTATTGTATGGGTGGATTTCGAACCCTTAACACCTTATCCACGAATTATATCAATGTGGGACTTTTTAAACCGAAACACATTTTCAAATAAAGTAATATTTCTTTACTTTCCAAAAGTGCCCCTCCGCTCCCCTTATAAAAACCCCCCCACCTCTACCTCATTTAACACACTCCTCAAGCATTTGGCTCGGCCAACCCCTGACCATTTACTCTCTCCTCATCCCTCTCCTCATCCTAGAGGATTCCCTTTGGGCAGACTCTTTTCAAAGGAAGACTTTAGGCTCAAATCAAAAGGAGTTACACTTTTAAAGGTAATTCATTCTCACATGTTCATTTGTTTTATTTTTCTTCTCCACCCCCTAAACTCTTTTTATTTACTTTTTTTTGTAAAAACACCAATATCTTCAATATACTAGGATGTTGTTATAAGATTTATTCGAGCTACACTCTCACACAACTACATCAAATGGTTAATGAACAGACGGTTTCTGTGGATGGCGAAATTCTGCCTCCCGAAACGATGATTGTTCAATACTCATTTAACTCCTTCAAAGGTGGCCATTGTGATGTCACTATTTTTATATATGATATATAATATGTTTATGTTTTACTTATTCTTCTGTATTTTTCATTTATGTCTTACCTTTATGGCTTCCATTATGGGTATACATGATATCTTCATTTTAGGAAGTGCGGACTACCGCCCCCTCAAAGTGATGTGATTCGTTAATGCCATACGTGGGACGTATAAAGGAGGGATTTAATGTTATTATATATGATTTTATACTGGAACTATTATATACCTCTATATCATTATTATTTTTTTCCATTAAAGTATGAGATAGAAATGAAAGTAGCGTTCATGCGTACGTACGGCTTACCGTCTCCATAAACGGTGCATTTCATTTCTTACCCCCAAATGTAATGTACTATTATAAGTACATGTATATAATGGATATATATGATGAATGATACATCTAAATGATAAATATAATTATGTAATTAAAATATACATACCTCTCATTTAGTTTTAATTCCATTAATATGACAAAGAAATGAAAGTAGCGTTCATGCGTACGTACGGCTTACCGTCTCCATGAACGGTGCATTTCATTTCTTACCTCTAAATGATTATGTAATATTATAAATACATGTATATGATGGATATATATGATATATATGATATCCAAATCAGGAATTTCATTCTGGATATAAAGAACCTTTGACCACGCGAACAACATGTAAATTGTAAGAAGTCCACTTTCGACTTAAGGAACCAAATATCGACAAAACAAACATTATTAACTTAAATGATTACATAATGTTTATAAAATGGAAATAAGTGATATAAAAGGAATAATTAACTTGAAAAAGTTTTTTAAGGAAGTATAAATTAACTCAATTTTATTATTCAGGAGATTAAAGAACGATCGAGTCAAGTCAGACCCGAGGTAAGGGATCTTACTCCTCTCTTTCTTTTTTGAGTACACTCTTTTATGTCATTCCCTCTAAAGATAATCTTTCTTGTTATTGGGATGTTATTATATATTACACTTACTGTAATTTTTATGTTCATGTGATGAGATACCCTATTCTCTCTCATCAATCCATTTTGGATGTTTTGAGTGGCGCCGTTAGGCTGCCGAATTTTTGTAAGAGATATAACCTCTCTCTTTATTTTTTAAGTACTCCCCTTTATGTCACTTATTTTAAGCTCCTATTTGTTATGATGGGAGATGTTATTTAATATTCCTCTTGCGGTAAATTTTGTTTTATTGTGATGAGATACCCTATTTGATCTCATCAATCCATTTTTGGAAGATTTAAGTGGCGCCGTTAGGCTGCCGAGTTTTCGTAAGTGACTTTTCATCTCACTTTTATTCCCATGAGATTTATGCTACATTTGCCACAATTTCCATTGATTGGTGTATTTACTGACCATTATTTTACTCATTGTGTAATATTCCTTCACTTATGAGTATTTACATCAATGATGTATTGCCCTTCTTTCACGGGTCGTATGTTTCGAAAGATACCCAAGTCGGTAAGGGAACCTTTCACCCTCCTTTTTTTAAAAGACTTCTTTTGTTGGGTCTTTTAATTTACATATTATTATGTTGGGATTTGTTCTCATATATCCTTATTGATGTAAATTTTATGTCCAAGTGATGAGATACACTGTTTATCTCTCATCAACTCATTTTGATGTGATGTCGTTAGGCTGTCAAGGGAACTTCTTAACCCAATTTCAATTTCTTTGGGTTCGACACGTAGTTATTGAATATGTCATCCTTTGAATATGTGTGAATGAACTTTGATTATTTTACACTTAATATCCACTTATATTTGGTGTATTCATTTGTCACACATAATTATGTAATTGATTTATCCTTAAACCAAGGATATCGTCTTTGTAGGGGACTTCGTCTCAATCTCCTTTCATTGAGGCATATTTCATTTTATACACAACTTTATTTTATGTGGTGTATATACCCCTTTGACTTTTACTTTTATACAAAAGGAATCTTTTTCTATGAAGCGTTTTACAAAACAACAAAAAGGAATGTTTCTTTTAACGTACGCGGTGACAACAACCTTTTCTGCCGCCGTGAGTATTATTTGGTCTTTGGCTTCCTCAACAAGCCGTAATGTTTTTAAAGTAAAATAAATACCATATACTCTTTTATGTATTTTGGTATTGAAAATGGTTTTGATAAAGGATTCTATTATTATTTAAATGTGGAAATGTTATCATTCCTTTATATTGGTTTTATGTTTTATGATTTTATTATGGTACATGGACATTTTAACGGGTGGTTACGTTATAAACCATATAACGGGTGGTGTCGTGAATACCAGGACGGTTGGTTACGTTATAACCTCCAATGCATTGGGTATGGAAGTCGGCCGTATAGCTATTACATTTAGTATGTATGGAAATTGGCTGTATGGCTATTCCATTAAGTGATATGTGTGGGAGTCGACTGTATGGTTATTCCACTTAAGTATGTTTATGTCCCAAGTTACCTTTATATATGTTATGTGTTCTTTATATGGGTTTTATGGTAATCCTTTGGTTACAAAAAGGTAAGTAAAGATATTTTATTCCGTGAAGAGTTTTTACCACTTCATAAAGGTGAAAATTATTACCTTGATAAAGTATACATGGTTTACTTTTGGTTTTGATAAACTAACAGTTTTTTGTGTATCCCTTACTGAGTTTTTATGCTCATCCCAAGTTTTTGAAATGTTTTTCACAGGACTTAGCGTAGAATAGGGTCAAGGATGGGATCAAGGGAACGTCATGCTACCTAAAACATGAAACTAGACATGTTTCTTTTTAAGAGTTTTTATTTTATGGAAATTTAGTAGAAGAGACTACTTTGTAATCTTTTGAGATGTAACAGTTATGTCCTAATTCTCTAATACTCTAAACATGAAAAGATCCTCAATGTGAATTATTAATTTAATTCAATTTTATGTAAGGTTTAAGGCTGGGGCCTTATAGTTGGTATCAAAGGTCGGTTTAGATAACTTTAGAGGTTAGGGTATTCTCCAAGCATAAGTGAGATTACCATAATGGTTAGGATTTTAGAAAGAGTCCTAGTTTTAGATAAAGTGAATGAGTAAGTATATCTTAGTGTTTATCTTCCTCATTAGTACATGATGGTTATGTTGATATACTCACACTGACCTTTTTGGTTTTATTAAATGGCTGGATCTAGCAGGCACCAATGTGACAATGGGTTTGAAGGAAACTGTGGTGGTTCTCTAATTAAGAGACTGGATGAGATGGGGGATTCAATGAGGAATATCATGGTTGTTCTAAACCAACTATCAAGGAGTCATGATCAACCACTTCAACCTTAGTGAGTTCTCTAATGCATCATGTACGAGGTGGCCAGCTCGATGTGGAAATTCAGGTAATTATTATTAAGGTAACCATTAGGGTTTATATGATCCTTAATTTTTAGGTAATTATGGGTTACTCTATGATATGATGTAAAATGAAAGGAATGAGGTAAACTTGAGGTTAAAATATGTTATGATCATTTTTTAATATTTTATCTCATTTTGGGGGATGTTTTATGAATTATATAGTTTTGGAAAAAGGACAACACGCAGACCGTGTAACAACCCGTCGCGTCAGACAAAGCTGCGGGAATTGAACCCACAACCAAAGTGCGACTGGTATTTATCACCTACCACTGGACTACGTGAATTCCCTGGTTAGTTTGACTGATTCTTTCTAGTTATATTATTTTATGAATTAAGAGTAAGTTGATTTTGGGTTATTTATGAAAATGATTAACCTATCATGGATGATATTTGATTAGGTTAATACGAGACATTAGGAGCAACTAATGTTGTTTGGAGATAAATGTTACGATTTAACTTGGAAGACTATGTGACTAAATCCTTCAAATATTTGGGTTTCAATCTTAGTTTGGTTTACTTTGAAGAATTTTATGGACAAATTTTTTATCGGATGGTCCTCGTTGAACTTTGGGTTTTCTTGGACAAATTTTGGAGATTAAGAATAGATTTTCTTTTTATAAAGGGTTATCCTTTTCTGGATTATCTGACCTTGTACTAACCTTTCTAGTTTTGGTTTTGGTTAAAGCCTAAAGACATGGGATGTATATAGTTCTCTTTGGTGGATTAGGTGATTCTCTAGAAGTTTATTATAGTACTCTTAATGTGAACAAGTCTCCCTAAATACTCGTCTTTTGTAAACAAATATGAGTTTGATTAAGGAATCTAGTAAAAGTTGTAAGTCAACATGATAAGTGATTATGATTCCTTATGAATAAATTCCTCAATAAAAAGTAACTTAAAACAAAAATGTTGTCTATTAACATTTCCTACTGGGGAATCGAATATCGTTTAACCCATCACAAGTTTGTGATTTTCTCGTCGTTAACTTTCTCCTAAACATGTTTTCTATCACTGTCCATCAGAACATGACCCTTTGTTTTTTCCTCCATGTCCATATTTTCATACATGGAATCCTAGTATGGGTTAACTCGGGTGACCTTTGTACTTATCTTTCTTTATTTTAATGTGATTGTTTTACCGACTCTTGTTCCGATGTGGGACTTTCAAGGATGTTTCCAAGCTCAATTTTAAAATTGCGAGGACGCAATTCCCAAAAGGGGGGAAGGATGTAACACCCCGGGTAAATAAAGAATATGAGATCTTTATATTTATACATATTTTTGAATCAAATATTAATATTACTTTAAAGGGGATTCTATGCTCGATGGCGTACCCAATACGCAACAACAAGTTTCTTGGGAATCTTACATTGCACTCTAATAATAAAATAATATTATTTTAAATGGTAGTTAACATGTAGTCGTTTCATTGGCGGGAATGGATAGAAATAACTAAAATATGATTATATATGTTTATTAAATGTTTTTACATTTATCAAAAGGCTTAAAATACAGAAAGAATTCAATTTTAGGCTTTTATACCCTAATTTTCACTAAAGGTTCACTTATCGCCTTTTGATGTTGATCCATCATTAAATATAGTTTTATTCAATCTTAAACATTATTTTGGACCAAATAAAACTCTTATTAAGAATCGGGACATCAAAATTTACTTTGTGTAAATTTTTGGTATCTTTCCGATAAAGTTCTTTTTTTTCAATGAATAGTGTAAAATGTTGTAATTTAATTCAAAACCTCTTTTTAATCTAATTTATTTATATGATTATATTATATTTTGAATTGGTTTTAAAGTTAAATTAGAAAATATTTTTACCATTAAATCCAATAGTGGTCGTTGGAATTAATTTCACTTGGAAATCGGACTTCAACTAGTGTCAATCTTTTGATACTTATTGTTTCATAAAAACCCGCTATTTGGTCTGGCAGCGGGAATTAATTATTAAATTAATTAATGTGACTTATATGTTTTTAATTTTTTAAAGTAGACTTCATTTTTGAATTCGGAATATCAAATATAGCTTAGGGTGAATTTTTGGGATTTTTCTGAAAAACTTCAATTTTTGATGAATAGTGAAACCACTAAGTGGTACTTATAAAAACTGATTTTTTTGTTTAAATGAAATATTACGAATTCGGTGTTTTGAATTTCAAAAATCCGACATACATGGTTGTAATTAAGAAGTAAAATGTGGTTCAATGGGATAAAAATAATTTTTTGGTGAATTGTAACTTATTAAGTTTTTAATCGCGATTAGTGGTAATTAGTGTAGTTTAGGGTAAAAATAATGGTTTAATAATATGAGATGAGCATGACACATGTCCTAAACTCATTGGATGTGTCATGGCCGACCACGACAACCCATGGGTCAACTTGGGGACCCCATGAAGCCACTTTGGTTGGAAAATGACATTAATATATTTTTATTTAAAGTTAAAGTAAAAAATGACAGAAACATCATATGTTTTACGAAAAAAAATTTTACATGGTGTTATAAATATCATATTTTTTATTATAAATATTCATTGGAAAGATAAAAAGATTTCCTACATCATAGTATTTTTTTATAATTTTTAGACACTAAATAAATTAAATTATTTATGACATCATGATGATGCAGCGATGAACTCATTATTTAACGATTTAAATAAAATGGAAAGATAATGTAAAATATATAAACTACACATGTCCAAAACATATTGGATGGGTGGATTTAGAACCCTTAACACCTTATCCACGAATTATATCAATGTGGGACCTTTTAAATCCGAAACACATTTTCAAATAAAGTAATATTTCTTTACTTTCCAAAAGTGCCCCTCCTCTCCCCTTATAAAAGGCCCCCCACCTCTACCTCATTTCACACACTCCTAAAGCCTTTGGCTCGGCCAACCCCTGCCCATTTACTCTCTCCACATCCCTCTCCTCATCCTAGAGGATTCCCTTTGGGAAGAATCCTTTCAAATGAAGCCTTTAGGCTCAAATCAAAAGGAGTTACAATTTTAAAGGTAATTCATTCTCACATGTTCATTTGTTTTATTTTGCTTCTCCACCCCCCTAAACTATTTTTATTTACTTATTTTGTAAAAACACCAGTATATTCAATATACTAGGATGTTGTTATAAGATTTATTCGAGCTAAAATCTCACACAACTACATCAAATGGTTAAAGAACATACGGTTTCCGTGGATGGCGAAATTTTGCCTCCCGAAACGATGATTGTTCAATACTCATTTAACACATTCAAAGGTGGCCATTATGATGTCACTATTTTTATATATGATATATAATATGTTTATGTTTTACTTATGCTTCTGTATTTTTCATTTGTGTCTTAACTTTATGTCTTCCATTATGGGTATACACGATATCTTCATTTTAGGAAGTGCGGACTACCGCCCCCTCAAAGTGATGTGATTCGTTAATGCCATACGTGGGACGTATAAAGGATGGATTTAATGTTATTATATATTATGTTATAATGGAAATATTATATACTTCTATATCATTATTATTTATTTCCATTAAAGTATGAGATAGAAATGAAAGTAGCGTTCATGCGTACGTAAGGCTTACCGTCTCCATGAACGGTGCATTTCATTTCTTATCCCCAAATGTAATGTACTATTATAAGTACATGTATATAATGGATATATATGATGAATAATACATCTAAATGATGAATATAATTCTGTAATTAAAATATACATACCTCTCATTTAGTTTTAATTCCATTAATATGACAAAGAAATGGAAGTAGAGTTCATGCGTACCTACGGCTTACTGTCTCCATGAACGGTGCATTTCATTTCTTACCTCTAAATGATTATGCAATATTATAAATACATGTATATGCTGGATATATATGATATATATGATATCCAAATCAGTAATGTCATTCTGGATATAAAGAACCTTTGACCACACGAACAACATGTAAATTGTAGAAGTCCACTTTCGACTTAAGGAACCAAATATCGACAAAACAAACATTATTAACTTAAATGATTACATAATGTTTATAAAATAGAAATAAGTGATATAAAAGGAATAATGAACTTGAAAAAGGTTCTTAAGGAAGTAGAAATTAAATCAATTTTATTATTCATGAGATTAAAGAACGATCAAGTCAAGTCGGACCCGAGGTAAGGGATCTTACTCCTCTCTTTCTTTTTTGAGTACACTCTTTTATGTCATTCCCTCTAAAGATCATCTTTCTTTTTATTGGGATGTTATTATATATTAATCTTACTGTAATTTTTATGTTCATGTGATGAGAGACCATATTCTCTCTCATCAATCCATTTTGGATGATTTGAGTGGCGCCGTTAGGCTGCCGAATTTTCGTAAGAGATCCAACCTCTCTCTTTCTTTTTAAGTACTCCCCTTTATGTCACTTCTTTTTAGCTCCTATTTGTTATGATGGGGGATGTTATTTCATATTCCTCTTGCTGTAAATTTTGTTTTAATGTGATGAGATACCCTATTTGATCTCATCAATCCATTTTTGGAAGTTTTAAGTGGCGTCGTTAGGCTGCCGAGTTTTCGTAAGTGATTTTTCATCTCACTTTTATTCCCGTGAGATTTATGCTACATTTGCCACAATTTCCTTTGAGTGGTGTATGTACTGACCATTATTTTACTCATTGTGTAATATTCCTTCACTTATGAGTATTTACATCAATGATGTATTGTCCTTCTTTCACGGGTCGTATGTTTCGAAAGATACCCAAGTCGGTAAGGGAACCTTTCACCCTCCTTTTTTTAAAAGACTTCTTTTGTTGGGTCTTTTAATTTACATATTATTATGTTGGGATTTGTTCTCATATATCCTTATTGATGTAAATTTTATGTCCAAGTGATGAGATACACTTTTTATCTCTCATAAACTCATTTTGATGTGACGCTGTTAGGCTGTCAAGGGAACTTCTTAACCCAATTTCAATTTCTTTGGGTTCGACACGTAGTTATTGAATATGTCATCCTTTGAATATTTTTGAATGACCTTTGATTATTTTACACTTAATATCCACTTATATTTGGTGTATTCGTTTGTCACACATAATTATGTAATTGATTTATCCTTAAACCAAGGATTCCGTCATTGTAAGGGACTTCGTCTCAATCTCCTTTCATTGAGGCATATTTCGTTTTATACACAACTTTCTTTTATGCAGTGTATAAACACCTTTGACTTTTACTTTTATACAAGAGTAATCTTTTTCTACGATTAGTTTTACAAAACGAAAAAAAGGAATGTTTCTTTTAATGTACGCGGTGACAACGACCTTTTCCGCCGCCGCGAGTATTATTTGGTCTTTGGCTTCCTCAACAAGCCGTAATGTTTTTAGAATAAAATAAATACCATATACTCTTTTATATATTTTGGTATTGAAAATGATATTGATAAAGGATTCTATTATGATTGAAATGTGGAAATGTTATCATTCCTTTATATTGGTTTTATTTTTTATGATTTTATTATGGTACTTGGAAATTTTAACGGGTGGTTACGTTATAAACCATATGACGGGTGGTGCCGTGAATACCAGGACGGGTGGTTATGTTATAACCTCCAATGCATTGGGTATGGAAGTCAGCCGTATGGCTAATCCATTTAGTATGTATGGAAATTGGTCGTATGGCTATTCCATTAAGTGATATGTGTGGGAGTCGACCGTATGGTTATTCCACTTAAGTATGTTTATGTCCCAATTTACCTTTATATATGTTATGTGTTCTTTATATGGGTTTTATGGTAATCTTTTTGTTACAAAAAGGTAAGTAATGATATCTTATTCCGTGAAGAGTTTTTACTACTTCAAAAAGGTGAAAAGTATTACCTTGATAAAGTATACATGGTTTACTTTTTGTTTTGATAAACTAACAGTTTTTTGTGTATCCCTTACTGAGTTTTTATGCTCATCCCAAGTTTTTGAAATGTTTTTCACATGACTTAGCATGGAATAGGGTCAAGGATGGGATCAAGGGAAAGTCATGCTACCTAAAACATGAAACTAGACATGTTTCTTTTTAAGAGTTTTTATTTTATAGAAATTTAGTAGAAGAGACTACTTTATAATCTTTTGAGATGTAATAGTTATGTCCTAATTCTCTAAAACACTAAACCTGAAAAGATCCTCAATGTGAATTACTCATTTAATTCAATTTTAAGTAAGGTTTCAGGCTGGGGCCTTATACCAATTGATTCAATGGGTAATTTAAATTTTCAATATACACTGAGAGAATTTCATCAACTCATCATTTTTTAGTGAAACATGACAGCACCATTTTTACCTTTTTCTTCTAGAAAATGAAATTTATTCATTATTAATCCACTAATATATATTATTTCATTTAAAATTTTCATTCCGCTTGTATCAACCCTACTAGAATTATTTTCTCTCATCATTCAAATTATAATTATAATTTTGATTTTTCCAAACCTAAATTTCATCAATCATATAATATTCTTTCAAAACACCGTGAATATTCAATAAATGGAGACATAAAACACAATAAATCACGGTGGAATCGAAATTTTGATATAATTATTTTGATCCTTTGGGTTGTATGGTGATTTGTGTTAATACATGATGGCCCAAAAAAAAGTATTAAATTATAAATATATTTCTTAATAATAATTTTACTACTATAGGATCCCTTCCCAAGTTCCACTTCATGGTTCCCTGAGGTGGTTGGGCATCTGACCTCAATTGAATCTCCCAATATGCTAAAGGCTTCTGACTAGTGGGGAGGTATTTTTCTTTGTCAATTGGGAGACTATTCCCACCATTATTAGAGTATACCTTAGTAATATATTTATAATAAATGGATGAATAAATAGTAATATCATGATTGTAGTGGAAAAAAACATAGACATAAAAGGTAATAAAATAAAGAGTGGAATCAAGATAAATTAGCACAATCAACTGATGATGATATTATGTCATGTTTGAACAAAATTACTAAGCAGGGGAATGGGATACAATATTATAAAACATGCTGAAAAAATTAAAATAATCCCAAAACTACAACATCTACCATACTAAATATAGGTTTTCTCCTATACTCCCAAATCCATACTAGAAAGGTAAATAAATAATTTGAAGTTAGATTTTCCCCTCTATATGAACCTATGATCATAAAAACTACTTGGGTACCAAATTTTCTTGAGTAGGGTGGGAGAAAAAATATTATTATTCCCGAAACCATGGTGTCAACGCATTTACAATTAATGTATTATATATATAAATAATGAGCCATAATAGTTTAAATAAAATGAAAAATTAGAAAACAAAAAACATTAGATGGGGTTCAACTTGGACACTTTCCCCACTACATTCTTCATCCAAAGATAGTGTGTCTAAACCAATAGGACCTACAATGGTAAAGAGAGATGTAATGTGTTCCATTGGCTGGAATATCCACAATCATGTTCTTAGGATTAGAGGAAATGTCCATATATTTTCTAAAGCAACTATCCATTTCTCATTTGAATGCATTTATTTCTTTGAAAAAAAAATTTATCACCTCATTATAAAACATTTTGATACTCCTTGAGCCCATATTTGTTAATCATAAGAGACATTCCATGTATAGGTCAAAGTGCTCCATCAAAGTCGAATCCCAAGAGTTCATCTAAGGTGACCCAAATATGAAGTCCTTGGATTCACTCTATAATTATGTAAAAATAATATTAACTAAATTTTATCTCCATACATATAATCGCACATAGGGTCCTATGTCCCTCTCACGGCATGGTACAATGAGCCATGACATCAAGAATATCTAAGGGGTATCCACAAGGTAACTAGATTCACTTGTATTGAGGAAATGATAGGTTACATATTATAACCCATTATTAGGCACAAATTATGTTTCCACTACATATTTAACAACCATCTTCAGAAATATTAGAAAAAGCTTTAGAGTCTCTCCAAGGATTCCTTATATCTTAATCCCCATGGTTCACCATAATCTCTATGGAAATGATACCTAACCAAGCATCACATACATAAAATTTATAACAAAAGGGCCAAATTTTTTAGTTTTGAATTTATATTATAAGACTCATAGGTCTAGGAAATCCACTTATCAATCTCATTTAAGTCGCATGGACTAAAGAATAATAACTTTACCAACACATACAACCAAATGTATGTGACATGCGTAAAGGTCCAACCACTAGGATCAAACCCTTATCATTTTAAAACATAAATAAATTGAAGGTTATTTACACAATATATTAGATAATGGATCATATTGGGATTAATTATGTATGACATGTCATTCGGAATATTTCATTAAATTAAAAAGGAACAAGTCAGATTCATTTTAACAATTCAATTTTAGTCCTACCAAACTCAAATGGAAAAGAGAAAAGGATTTCCACTAGGTTCATTACTATAACCAATTCAATTTACAACCAAAATCATTGGTCAAATGAGAACACACTTCAAGTGGGTGTAAAATAATTTTGAAAAAAGGACAATAAGGGACTCTAAAGGATAGATCACCCAATGGGGTAGAATAATCAAAGATGACTATAGACTAAGATGAGATGACACTAGGTAGAGTCACAACACACATGATAAACAACATGGAATTATTAAATTCACTTTTTAAGCTTCATCAGTATATCTTATTGAGTGGTACAACTTCCTAATATATTAAATTCCACACAATGGTGAAAAAATGGAATGACCAAAAACCTTATCCTCATCGAGCAAATCTCATCTAGTATAAACATCTTATTCGAGCATGGTGGGAAGACGTCAAAAAAAGCAATAAAATTCCTAAAAATGAGAAAATTACATTGTCACTAAATGTATAAATATTTTGTAAAAAGAACTTTAGTAGTATTATAATGGATTGTAGATCGTACCACTGGTGTTCCACTGGATCTAATGATATTTAATTGGGAGATCGTTTGGAGGTGTTGAAACAAAACCTACAAAAGGAGGATGAGGAGGTTCATGCATGGGTGAGGGAGTTTCCACCACAAAAGGAAGCGGGAAAAGATAGAAGAAATAAATGAATAAAATTGATTTAAATCATTTTTTAGGGTAAAATAGGTAATTTCCCCCCCATTTTTTCACTGTGCATGGTTTTTCTGCATGGTTTTGAGGAACCATGCACCAACTGTGTGCCATTCATTTATTCTAAGAGAACCTTACATATTTAGTCACATGGTTTGACTAACTGTGTGAAAACTATGAAAACGTGATTTTTCTAGGATTTCATATGGATTTCATAGCCATGTTCCGCAGGTCGAATAAATTTTGACACACTATGCTTCCCCTGCTGTTTTCCTGAATTTAGGTATCATGGATTTGAATGAGCCCTGGACACTCTATGTCTCTCCATGACTTCATTAGGAATCATATATAGTGTCGTTTAAAATAATTAAAACAATAAACTAATAGTTTATTCCCTTATAAAAAGTAGGGATGATACAACCTCTCCTACTTAAAAAAACTCTCCCTAGACGTTCCCCTTCCATGCTAGCAGAACATCATCTAAGAAGAGTTCTAACAGCTGAGAAAATATATTGAATTCATGATCCTAGGTCGCATCATGTATGTGGTTCTTCTACAAAATCACCATGACCAAAGGAACTGACATTCGTCAAATAAACATCAGGATATAATCAATTACACATATCAGGCACTCCTCAAAGGATGCATCCACATCCATCTCAATATCACCATGATAAAACAAATGATAAGGGTCCACATGATACCTACAAAGCTAATATATGTGGATGTCATCATGCATGGAATGATACCATTGTGGTAAAAGCAACTGATAAGAAATCGGACCAACCCTCTAAGCTTCCTCTAAATGCCTGATATATCTCGAATATAACATCCATTGTCTCCTAATTTGTCAGCGACCCAACCTAGGTGATACATGAAGAAAGTCTTGATGTCCATATTGAACTCAATAAGTGTTTGAGGACGATCAATATATGAATTTTTTCATGACTATTCTATATCCATATGCCTCATAATAATGTATATTTTCTCTAATGTCTTAAACGAGACAAGGACCCATTAGAGCGACCCCACCTACCTCCATCTAGCACATAGTTGAATGGAATGGTATACCATAGAGAGATTCATATAGATCCACATGAATGGTTTCCTAAAATCTATTATTATTCGTGAACTCATATAGTGGAATGTTATTTTCCCTATATCCTCAAAAATAAAGGATATAGTACTATATAATATCCTACAACACAAGTATGGTTCATTAAGACTTCCCTGTAGTCTGAGAGTGATATGCAGTATTAAATAGAACCTATGAACTTGGATCCTGTTTCAATCCTTTCGAGATCTTTGAAGTAAATATAGTGTCTCGATCTTATATGAAAGTATTGGGAAAACCATGAATCCATAAAATCTCTTGAATGTATTGAATTCTTAACTTATTAATAGATAAGGTCTCCTAGATTTGTAGGAAGTGCAGAACATTGGTCATCCTATCAATAATTTCCCATACTACATCGTTGACACAATGTGATATCAGAAAACCTGTCATGAAATCTATTGTAACTTTATTCCATTTCCAATCATAATGGAATAGGGATATATAAGTATTACAGGTTTATGGTGCATTGTATTCACCTACAGATAGGTGGAGAAACGAGTGATGAAACTTGTTACCATCCTCTTCATAAAAATCCCCCAGTTGTAATAATGCATATCATGGTACATATTTTTAATCCATGTATGAAGTGTTCATACTGAGGCATGTGATTCCATCATAAGGTCTTCCGGTATATATTATGGTCCCCATAAATGTCCATATAAGAGTAATGTATTACTATTATCAATTACATAACCAGGGTGTGGGTTCAATCCAGTGAAAATATATCTTAATATTAGGCACTCAGAATCCAATAATTTCCTCATTCGTACCCTTTCTAGAAGAGAGTATGTCACTACTAGAGATTCTATAACTGAATTCACATTATATTCTTGAACCTATAAATGCATATCAATAAATAGGGCGATCAAATACCACTAACTACTGTCCTATAATATTGTTGTGTCCGAGCCTTGATGTTCCAAGCATCAACTATAAAATTTCCCTTTCATAAGTACGAGCACCCTCAATGTTGAACAATTGCAGGTATTCCACAGACCTACACTACCACAGATTAATGTCCCGCTGAGTGGGGATGTATTTTAGACAATTATGGTAATTGTAAATAAAAAAACACTCACCTAAAAAGTAGTACATGCAATAGTAAATAGCATGATTCACATATTCTAGCTTGAGGTTTCCCGTAGGTTAGTTCTTATCATGAAACCTCAAATCGAAGGATCTATATTAAATGACTTGAACTCCATGAATCATAATGTTTCCTATCCCAATACTAGAGCCAATATAGTAAATAGTATAATTTTATCATGGATCTGGTAGAAACAAATAAGCATTGGGTCATTCTTCACTTTTAGCTACTAGAAATTTGTATCACAACCATCAATCTAGTCTACATTCCCTCTCTTCTTGGTGAATCCCATAAGAGGCAATTTCAGGCATGAGAAGTATGGACGAATCTCCTATAATACCAAGACATCCCCAACCAATTACAAATTCTAAACACATTATTAGGACTACCAAGAGACCATGTATCTTACCTTATATGGGTTATTTGATAGTTCTGACTCAGATATTATACGACCAAAGAGGTGAATCTTACAGATTCAAAAGTTGAAATTTCTAAAATTATCATATAGATGGTGCTCTATCTGTGTACTCAACATCATCTCAATATGATTTACATGATCATTTTTTAAACGTGAGAACTCAAAAATGTTTTCTATAAAGACAACCATTATGGAATCAAGATATAGGTGAAAACACAATTCATCATATCCAAGAAGACAACCATCATGTTTGTTAGACCAAACAATATAATTAGATACGCGTATAGAGTATACTTGCTTCAGAATGTTGTATGTGTTATATCTAATTTCCTTACATTAACTTGATGGTATACCAACATAAAATAGATATTAGAGAAAATAGGTTCTCCTTAGATCGGTTTCAATAGGACATCTATATGAGGAAAATTATAACATTTATTCACTTTTATCTAAATAAATTGCTTGTAATCAACACAAAATCTGAGAGTACCATCCAAATTATTTGAGGAAATTATGGGTGATCCCCACAAAAAATGTGATGAGTCATATGAAACCTTTAGGCTCTAAGTATTTTAGAAACTTCTTGAGTTTCTAGAGCACTGTTAGTGTCATCTTATAAGATGTAACAGACATTGTTGCCACACATGGTACAAACTTGGTGTTGAACATGATTTTACTATCAGAAGGTAATCTAGATAAATCTTCAAGTAATACATCCTTAAAGTGATCCAACGCATGAGTTAATTCCTCTAACTGAATACCCTAGTAGCTCATAATGAGGCTAGCCATTTAGGCTATCATCCCACCCAGACCAGTTTTCTTGAGTCCACCTCAATTGGCCTGAGAATCCATCTTGACCTTATGGATATATGTGTTTCCCTCTGGTGATATGAATGACACTTGGTAGTGTCAACATTATGCCTGGTCTTGATATAATACAAGCCATTCCATAGATATAATTAGGTCACAACCCTTAATTTCAATTGTGTAGAAACCCTATAGAAAACAGTACCCACCTATCACAAGGTGCATTCCTTGAATTTGTTTAAACCCACTAAACGAACTCCTAAGGCATGTAAGGGTTCCTATCAGCATATAAGTACTCAATTACTAATCACAGTCATCACATTGTTTTATTAGATAAAAAAGAGTTTGATTCACCCGTATCAAATAAAGAAAATACTATTGTACGGGCTACAAGAGTGGAAAATAAAACTATAGATGGCCCTGGACACTACTCCACATGCCTATGACGAAAAAAATAGTTATTCCCTAAAACATTTTCATGAGATACTACATGAGTGGTCTGAGCCGGTCCACTAAGATGATGATGAAACTCTTAATCCTAGTCACCTCGGCCTTAGACACCTCCTCAGCATGAATGGCTAGTAAAAGACCATTTATCTTCCTAACGATGTGTCACTTACCCTTCAACTGAAAGTGGTTCTTGTGTATAACCTACCTCACTTGGAACTAATATAACATTCTAGCAGAAACACTGGAGGTTAACCAAACTACTTCAATCCCAACACTCAATCGGCTTCCTCATATGCTGGGGCATTTTGTGAATTGTACTTCAACACTTTCATCACAGTGTAGGATTGTTAAATCATCCCACCTAGCTCATACTTCCCCCAAATGTAAACTCCTGGTGTCACTTCTTGTAACTGGAAAAAAAATTCTAGTGTGCCTTGAATCCAAACTACCATGTTTGACATCTTCGGATATCCCTAGGTTTTATTTAGTGATAAGGGTCAGATTGACTATCTTATACATAGTGGTGAGATGAAATAAGTTCACATATAAGTGCGTGGCATGAAATCTCATCCTCAATGAACCTCACAGTATTCCTCTCATCAACAGTCAATTTCAATGGAATGTTTCATAATTTGGTGAAGTGAGATGAGTTTTCCATCAGTGACATGTCACCTTTCTCAAGGTTAATGAACTCAAAAACCTGATATTTACTTAGAGTATGAGGTAATAAATAGTAGAATAAGCCTATCTATATGTCTACTTAGACCATACCCCAGTGTCATATATGCTCCTTCAAATCATCCCCCATCGCTTGGAAGATTCACGGAACATATAGGTCCCAAGATTGGCCTAGAACAATGGAGGCGTATTAACATGATCGAATATCTACACCATACACTATAATAATTATTTTGTTACCTTAGTTCTTCCATCTATTAGATGGTGAGAGGATTGTGCTACTGGAATTCCTTTGTCTGCTCTACCATAGAAGGTGCAGGTCAATGAGCACCTTGCAATATTTCCATGAGGCATAGAAAACTATCTGATAACTGGGGATCATCACCCAGTGGAAGGTCTGTAAGAGGTTCCTTAGGTGGCACTACAAGAGGTATCATGTGTGGCTCAAATCCCACCACCTCCAAATGATTCTCATATACTCTTTCCTATCATTAAACCTTAGTGTTTCAGGGTGGAATAGATTTATAATTTCCAAATTCATGCCTCATTCAAGATTTATAATAGATTGGGAAATCAGTAATGATAGGATTGGTACAAACCAACCTGTAATTCAACATGACCCCTATCAGGCTCTGATATCTAGGTCTAGGTAAGAATAGGATAAAATGGAAAGGAAAAAATATACATGGCCTATAAATCACTACTAAGGCTGGGACAGGCTGAGGCATCTTTCCAAATACATATGAATCCAATTTTAATTTATGAACAAGTTTGATTTCAATTTATTTGGATTCATTCTTATTTTATTTTTTATAAAAATTTTGGTCCAATTAATTTCATCATCAATTTCAATTCATAAAGACCAATCCACCTGTTAAATTGAAACTAGGGTGTAAACTAACTACTTCTTGGACATTACATTAGAAAACGGTCTAACAAGCCACAATTATGGTTTTACTGGATGAGCTCCCATTCACACTCAAAAATTAAACCAATGAATGTGGTTTTATTGGTCAATTGAACCAATTATGCCATTATTAAAAACTATATCAAACTATAAGTAAAAAACTAACAATGCACATGAAACTATCACAAGAAATACATTAAATGCACACTGATAAGTAGATTTGGTATGGAAAGATGCATGGAAATTTAGTACTATTGTTCCTAGTTATATGCATGATTTCAATGATCCCTTATATAATTAAGATATGGATTAGAAACCCAATCTAGTGAGTCCAATATTAGTAATTTCATAAGTAAAATAATTCACCCAATGGTGAAATCCAATGAACCCATAAAAGGATAATAGAATTAACCCATCCCTAGTAATTTGAGTTTTACCAATACGTCAGGTAGCTACAGCTAGGAATAAGATTACAATAAAATAATCATGTCCTAATCTCTTGTATAAACCCAAAAGTATGGAAAAAATAAAAATTTCTTTAATATAACATTGAAGAGACCCTCCCTGAGTGCCACTTGATGGTGACTGAATGTGGTTGGAAAAAACCTCAAGAAAATCTCCCCAAATGCCAAAGGATTCCGACTAGTAGTGAAGGACATGGGTAAGTCCATGGGGATACTATTCCCTCCATGATCAGAGCAGAACATAGTAATAGATTTGTGATAAATAAAGAGGACAAAATAATATCCAGATAGTATAAGAAACCAAATACATAAACATTTAAAGTAATGAAATAGAGTGTGTAAGTAAGGAAAATTAGAAGAAGAATGAAATAGTGATAATATATCATGTTTGTACAAAATGACTTTGTATTCGCTTGGTATACATTAATATACAACATTATGAAAAAATAAAAAGAACCTAAAAACATATATTTCTATCATCTTGAGAATATTTTTGATCCTCATCTCCATCCACGTATTATAAATGTAAATCAATCATTGGAAGATAGATTTTTACAACTATCTAAACCTAATTTCATAAATTCTACTAAGGTACCAAAGGTGAATAGGCAGGGTATGACACAAAATCTCAGTAGTTTAAAAACTAGGGCTCTAACGGCATTCCATTTCAGTCAATATAAATATGTACAGTGTGTCTAAGTAGTTTAAATGAAAGAAAAAATTAATAACTAAAATAATTGGATTGGGTTCAACTTGGACACCCACCCAACTACTTACTCCAACCTAAGCCAATATTTATGAACTGATAGCACCTATAAAGGTAATGTGAGATTAAATAAGTGACATGGGATGTACTTTCTAAAATCTTGTGATTAGGAATGCATGACACATCCCTAATTTCTCTAAACCAACTAACCATTTCTTATTTGGAAACATATATTTCTTTTCAAACATTTTAATCAACTCTTTTTAAAACATGTCAATATTACATGATCCTATCCTCTGTAATCTAGGGAGGATTTCTACGTATCGTTCGAAGGGATCAGTCAAGGTCCAATACCAAGAGACATTTAATGGTGACCCACATATGATTTCCCATGAATCACTCTTGAATGAGATACAAATAGTGTGAACTGACCTCCAGGTCCGTACCTAGTACCACACATAAGGGCTCGAGTCTCCCTCATGGCATGGTAAAACCAATCATGCCATCAAGACTATCTAAGGGGTATACCCTATGGATTTGGTGTCAATCATATGGAGTAAAGGACTGATAACATATGAAATGCATATATCAGGAATAGGTGATCTCTGCGCTAACATATTTAATAACCATTGACAAAAAATAAAAAAATCAAGAGATTCCATCCAATGGGTTCTAATGTCGGAACCCCATTTTTTCAGCCTCAACACTATAAAAATTAAACATAACCAAGCATAAAATAAATAACATGTATAAAAAATTCCATTTATTTTATTTACTAATTCATATTATGAGGCTCATTGGTCTGAGAGAACAATGTATCGATCACATTTATGTCACATGGACCAAGGAATAAGCACTTGACCAATACATCCCAACCTACCAACCATAAGTGGTATGGGGAAAGATATTTTCCCTATGATCAAACCCATATCATTTCAAGACATAACTAAATTTAAGGTATTTTAAAATCTATTAAATATGATGGATCATATCAAGATTAATTATTTAAGTCCTGACATTGGGAATATTTAATTCAATCAAAAATGCACAAGCAATAATCATTTTATCATCTCAATTTAAGTCCAATCATCCTAAAGGGGGAATGGGGAAATATATTATCACTATGTTCATTACCTTATGTAATTTAAATTATAACCTAAATCATTATTTATATGAAAACAAACTTAAAGGGTTTTTAAATAATTTTAGAACAAAGGGGAAACCAAGGGCCTCTAATGGATTTCTCACCCAAAGGGGTAGTATAAACCAAGGAAACTGAAAAATAAGGTGTTTCATTATTATCTAGGGTTATAAAACAAGGTAAAAATAACTTGTAATAATTAAATTAATATTTTTCAGGCTTCACCAGAATATCTTGATAAGATTCATGGAAAATTAATTTATTTAATGCAGCTAAATGATTAAAAAAATGCATAACCACCTACCTTAGCCTCATCAAGATTCCCTGGTCTAGTATCAATGTTTAAATCAAGCTAGGTTTGATGATATCGAAGAAGCTATCATAAAACCTTAAATGGGGAAAATGGTATTGCACCCAAATAGAAAAATGGATGGAAAAAGGAACACGAAGATTATTTAGATAGGATTGCTGATCATTCCTCTATCTAGCAGAATTTGATTCATTTATCTTTTGAGGGAGTTGTATCATAACCCACTGAAGGATGAAAAGGAGGATCATACATAGGAGATAAATTAACTATCACTATAGTAAGATATAAAATAAATAATAATGAAATAAAAATGGCTTTAAATCATTTAAGAGGGAAAATGGGTAATTTCACCCGTTTTATCCCTATGTGTTGTTTGGCAGTATGGTTTGGCAAAACGATGCACCAACCATGCTCTAATAACTGCTACTAGGGAAACATCACATGGTTAGGTGAATGGTTTGACTAACCATGTATAAATAATGAAAAATTTCTTTATCAATGATTTCATGTGGCTCGTATGGTCCTGTTCCCTGGGTCACACAATTTCATACAACTGTAAGACCCCTACTATTTTACCAATTTTATGGATATGAGTTCTGAATGGGCCCAGGAAACTCATGTGACATCATTTAATTGATTATAAAACTTATTTATTGTTGTCGAGATGAACTATAACCAAATAACTAATGCTTCATAACTTTATGAAATGTTGGGATGTTATAAGAACAATGGAAATATCGTCTCAATGATGACCTCTCCCCTCATCCTAAAACACAATGTTTGCTCATGAATACATAGAAGAAAAAATTATGAATAACATATATTTAATTTTTTTTCTTTTTTCACACAATTTTTTCAATTAAATTGTTTTTATAGTTATATTCTTAATAACAGACTCATATCCACAACCAAACTTAATATAAAAATTATCATTAGTCAAGAAGGGTTATTTATAACCCCCCAAATACATAAAAATATGATTTTTATTTGTTTTATTTTTTTAGAGAGATCATAAAAACATAAAATATAAAAAATCAAGATCTACTCACATTATCCCATTAAATCACCCAAGTAGTTTATCAACTCAATGAAACACCTCCCCTTTTCAACACAAACACCCACTCCCCCCACACATATTCATTTTAATATCATGAAAAACACTAAGACAATGGTAAAAATTGTTGTTATTTTCATTTAATGTGTATATTTTCCTATTAAATATATTAATGTGTTCTAAGGGACTAAAAAAGGATAAATATTATTGTGGGTATTTTAGATAAAGGCGTTGTTTTTAAATTCCTCAATCATGTAAATGGAAAAAATTTCAATCTTATCCTTTATGAGATTAAATTCAATTTATATAAGAGTATATTCTCAAGGTTCTCTCATGAAATATTATATAGATATTTTGGGGGATATTAGGTTAGAAATATATCCAAAATGGTAAATTTTGATTAAGAAAATCATTCCTTGAAATTCAAACTAAAATAATAAATAAAAATAAATTTTTTTAATTTAAGGCGTGGAAAATTTATCGTACCATGATTCACTGTGTAATTTTCACCTTTAAACCACTATACTAAACATGTTTTATATTTCAAATTATAAAAATAAAGACAAGTTGCATTCCAAGTTTGAATAATTTATTTTTTTCACTATTAAAAAGAGAAATTTTACTTGTTTTGATGATTCTATTCTAGGAAGAGGTGATTTGGAGGGCCAATTATGATGTCCATGAAAAATGGGCCAAACTGTGCAGGATCCAAGCCCACCAGTGGGTTAATCCACACACTTATACTAGACGGTGTTTCCAATTGGGCTGAACATTTTTGGCCTGGTCCAAATTTAATTGAGCTACATTTCATATTAAGGAACCAAAGACTCATTCGGCTCTCTGGTGGCCCAACCAACCTGATTTTTACAGCACACCAAATTTGCACAAATTCAAAAGTGTTGTGTAGTGATCTGTTCATATCTCATGTTACAAGTGTCAAAATTATTCCGAATATTTAGTGGAGACATCCAAGAGGTGGGGATACTACTTATATATTTTCTAAAAATCTAGATATGTCTATCTAGAGGTCGAAACACCTATGAGAAGTGGTTTTATGAATTCTGTGTGCTCAAAACCTCCTTTGCATTTTTCTATAAAATAGAACCTATGGCTCCTTATTTTCAAGTACGGCCAGGTGGAAAATCATTGGTATTTTGGAGACCCAAAGAAGTCCTCTCATCATCCAAGGATTCTTAGAGGCCCCAATCCTCATATGGGAATCAAGTATGAAGAGGGTGTTCTATAAGAGCCTCATTCTCCTCTCGATGGCGAGCTTAACCGTGGACAGTCATTTCGAGGGAGTTACACAAACATGGGAGGGAGTTCTATCACATTTTCTTCTACTAGTTTTGTATAATTTGTGTGTTCAATATTTTACTTATTTTTTTTCTTAACATGCTTCCCCCCAATTACATTTCATTTGATATAATTAAGGGGAACCCTTTTTTATTTCAACACTGATTGGGTTAAGATTTCAAGTGGGAATATTGGGTTGATCCGATTGGACAACACAATAATCCTATTTATCTCCCACATAAAAAAAATTTAAGTATGACTTGGTTGAACTCTTATTATATGTTTGATAACCAAATCATGGGAACACTATTTTGTGCCAATGTGTGGTTCTTTAAGAATCATTAGAAGAGGCAAGAGGGGAGTCAAGATCTTGACAACCTTAAACCAAAGAATTAAACAAAAAACTATTAAATTTTTAGAACAATGAACTATTTAAGATGTGTAGTGAAAATGAAATGATCTTCTTCTCTCATAATTATTAATACACCACCTTTATTTATCAACTATTTAACTCTTTAATTGAGTAATTTTCTTAAATCTGTTTTCAAAACCTCCCCCCTCTTTTAGTAATTCTAATTAAAAATACATACTCAAAATCTGTCAATGCTCCTTGAGAGAAGACCTAGGGTCTTACCTAGACTATAAATCAATCTTAAATTCACAATCTGTTTGAAACGTCATGACAGTGGGGTCAAATTTTGGCGTTGTTTCCAGGGATTGTTTTGGTTTTAGTGTGTGTTTTTGATAAGTATTTTTATAATATATGTGAATATTTATTTGATTTATCTTTTACCTCTACCTATATTTTTTTATTCTGATCTATTTAGTGTGTACGTTTGGTTCATGATGCGTTCTACTCTGGGCGACTTACAACATTTCAAACCCGAACTGGGGAGGTTCCTACATCAGCTTCCCCGAGATACACAAGAGGAACCTTTGAATGAGGACACAAAAAACATCAACACTCATCTTGATCCTTCTTCTTCTTCTTCGAGAACCCATATTAAAACTGAAATTAATGTGAATAACATGGATAAAAACAATATAAAACTAAAAGAACTAACCTCACATGATGTTGATATTCAGCCAACATACATTCAATTACAAGGCGAGGCACCCAAATTTGAACTAAAATATGCTTTATTTATTCTGTTACCAAGATTCCATGGATATGCTAGAGAAGATCCCCATAGGAACTTAAAATAATTTCATAATATTTGTTCAACATTAAAACCCGCTAATGTGGATTAGGAATAATTAAAGGTTACAGAATTCCCATTTTCTTTAGAATACACGGCAAAAGATTGGACATATTACGTTAATTCCCCAATAAGTGGCCGGGCGGACATGAAACACCTTTTTTCCTGAAAATTATTTCCCAGCCTCTCAGAATGCAATAATATGGGAAGAAATTTGTGGGATAAGACAATCTCAAGGGGAAACATTACCTGAATATTGGGAATACTTTTAAAGTTTATGAAAAAATTTCCCACACCACCAAATTAGTGATCAATTTTTAATTAAATATTTTTATAAAGGTTTAATCATTATTGATCAAAATATGATTGATGTTTTTATAGGTGGTGCGCTAGTTGATAAGACCCCAATTGCTGTAAGAACCCTAATTGAGATCATGGCACAAAACACACAACAATTTGGTTCAATGTCCAATGTACCGATTCGAGGAGTCCATGACGTATAAAGTACTAAATTCGAGAAGAAGGTGGAAACAAAGTTTGAAGAGGTACGTACCCATTCTTGAAAAATTTCTATTTCCAAAGGGAAATCCCAATATCCGCCTCCCATCCATTGTGGTATATGTTCTTATGGCACCCACTACACTGACCAATGTCCTCAATTGAGGAAAACATATGAGAGTTGTGAGGAAATATTTCTAGGAAACCCCTATAACCAACCCTTTAGGAATGAACCTGACTATCCATCAAACCATGGGTGGAAGGAGAACCAAGACTATAGGGAAGGGGGTATTCAAACCAACTTCAAAAACAATGGAACCAATCAGGGCAGAGTAGTCATCCACCACCACCACCCAAAAATCCTACACCACCCCAAAAGCCTTTCCAACAAACCCCTCCAAAACCTGAGCCTTGCCTAGAAGATATGATGAAAAAAATTGCTTCCAACAATATTCAATTCCAACAAACCACTCAGACAGTTATACAAGACCTCAAAACCCAATTTGGCCAACTATCTAACTATGTTGGGGAAATTAAAAGTCATGGATCAGGTAAATGCCCCTCTCAACTAGTAGTTAATACTAGGGATAAAATAAATGTTTGTTCCATCACCCTTAGGATTGGAAAACAACTAGAAAGTAAAATTAATCCTCCATTAGAGTCATCCCATCCTGAGGAAACCTCCATCCCAACCATTAGGAATGTTCCAAATGTTTAAGAAGCTTGTCCTGAGAGAAGCCCTTTTAAAGGAAAGAGTGTGTATATTGATGATTCACCTAGCCCAACCATTCCTCTTCCACATCCTCAAAGGGCCACCCAACCAAGAAAACAAAATGAAACTAAACATGATAATGAAATATTGGAAATTTTCAAGAAAGTTCCGGTTAACATCCCATTGATTGATGCTGGGAAGAAAATTCCTCGGTACACCAAGTTTGTAAAGGAGATGCATACACACTGAAGGTGACTTTGTGGAGATGAAATGGTGATCTTGGGGATGAATGTTTCAGTAGTGATAGAGCCATCACATCCCACCATGAGCAATGATCCTGGAACATTTTCAATTCCATGCACCATAGGGGGGTATTCTTTTTCTAAAGCTATGCTTGATTTAGGTTCTTCTATAAATGTGATAGATCTCTATATTTACTCTATATTGAAGGTTGGGGAACTAAATACCACTAAAATTATTGTTCAACTAGCTAACTAGAGTACCGCACACCCCTCTGGTGTGTTAGAGGATGTTCTTGTGAGGGATTAAAAAAAATTTCCTGCTGACTTTTATGTGCTTAAAATTGAGGATGATAGGATTAATGGACATTCCCCGATTATATTGGGGCGACCATTCTTAAAAACCTCCAAATCCATAAGTAATGACTATAATGGTACATTATCTATGGAATGTTTAGGTGACATAGTCCATTTCTGCATCCTTGATTCCATGAAACTCCCCTTAGAAGAACATTCCTATTTCTCTATTAATTCAATTGATGTACTCCCTAGCCCAGAAAAAACAACCTTTATTTCCCCAAATCTCCTTTTTGTTTTTTCTTAATTGATAGAAATGATAGTAAATTATTCATACATTGATTTTTGTAGTGGTCTAGAAATGTTTCATGGTTGTTCATTGATTGATTATTTTCTGAACAATGAGGATCCACTTACCATCAATGATACTTCTATGCACGTAAAAGCTCATTCCTCATTCGAGGATGACACCATTGAGCAGTCAGATGTGATTAGTGATCTCTCACATTCACAAACACTCCCCTAATTTCAAAATCCACTTAAATTAGAACTTAAACAATTGCATAAATTTTTATAATATTCATATCTTGAGAATGGAATGAAATTTCAAGTCATGATTGCTAGTTTACTCCCTCCTAAGCATGAATTGCGACTCCTTGAACTTTTCAAGGTGTATAAACAAGCTTCGTGATGGACACTTGCTGACATTCTTGGTATTATCCCATCAATTGGTACACATCTTATTATGTTAAATGATGAGGATAAACTAGTGAGGTAGCCACAATGTCGACTAAACCCAAACCTCCTAGAAGTTGTGAAAAATGAGGTAACAAAATTATTGGCTGCTGGAATCACTTACCCAATCTAGAACATCCAATGGGTTTGTCCCATTAAATTAGTTCCTAAAAATACTGGCCTTAATGTAATCAAAAAATAAAACAATGAATTGATTCCAACTCGTGTTTAGAATAGTGGGCGAGTCTGTACAGACTATCGCCGACTAAACCAACACACTAGGATAGACCGTTTCCCTTTTCCATTCATTGACCAAATTCTGGAGAGGCTAGCAGGTAAGTCCCAATACTATTTCCATGATGGGTATTATGTATACTTTAAGATCCATATTTCCCCCAGGGATCAGGATAAGACAAACTTCACTTTCCCCTTTGTCACATTTTCTTATAGAAGGATGCCATTTGGTCTGTGCAATGCTCTGAGTGGTTTCCAAAAATGCATGGTTAGTATTTTTTCATATTACCTAGAGAATTGCATGGAAGTATTCATGGATGATTTCACTATTTATGGATCTTGTTCTGATGAATGTTTGAGTAGTCTTGGTCTAGTCTTATGTCGCTATATTGAAAAGAATCTTGTAATAAATTATGAGAAATTCCATTTCATGGGGCGACAAGGTACAGTTTTGGGGAATGTAAATTTGGGGGATGGAATCCAAGTAGATAAATCAAAAGTGTATGTCATTTATTCCCTACCATTCCCCAAAAAGTATTATATGTGCGTTATTTTCTTGTACATGCTGGATTTTACCGTCATTTCACTCGTGACTTTAAAAAAATTTCACTTCCCCTCTCCCGATTACTCAAAAAATGGACTTTGTTTTTGAAAAAGAATTTGAAGAAGCTATTAAAAAGTTAAAATGGAGTCTCACATCGCCCCCAATAATCCAACCACCTCTGTGGGATTTATCATTTGAGCTCATGTGTGATGCCTCTAACGATGCAGTTGGGTAAGGCTTGTCACAAAGGGTTGATAGTGCTCCACAAGTCATTTTCGATGCATCACGTACTTTGGACCCTTCCACAGAAAACTACACCAGAACTGAAAAAAATTCCTTTCCATTGTATTTTAATTGTAAAAATTCTGGCCATACCTTTTGGGGACCAATGTTTTTGTGTTCTCAAACCATGCAGTCCTCCAGTATCTCCTTTTGAAAATAGAAGCCATTCCATGTCTCATTCACTAGATGCTCATCCTTTAAGAATTTAATCTATAAATTTGAGATAAAAAAGGTGCAGAGATTGTGGTGGCTGACCATATAATTAGGATTCCCCCATCCTTGAAAATTGACTCAACCATTGTATTCTCATTAATGACATGCTTCGTGATGAGCAATTTCACCGAGTGTAAGATGTTATTCCTTGGTATATTGAAATTGTAAATTATTTGGTAGCATATTTCATTCCAACTAATTTTAATAAAATCCAATACAGTCGTCTAAAACATGAGTCTCATTGTTAAATTTTGGATGACCCCTACCTCTGGCGCACATGTAGTGATCTATTACTTAGGCGTTGTGTTCTCGATAGTGAGTTTCAGTCTGTCCTTAGATTCTATCACACTCTTGGTTGTGGAGGCCACATTGGTCTCCAACTGACTGCTCGCAAATTCATTGATTCTGGCATTTTATGGACAACACTTTTTTGGGATGCCAAAGTTTTTTTTCCAATCTTGTCCTTATTGTCAAAGAATAATGAATGTATCTAAAAGAAATGAAATTCAACAACAACCATTGCTCTTTCATGACATTTTCTATATATGGGGCATTGAATTTATTGGTCCATTTCCCAATTCCTTTGGAAAATTGTACATTCATCTGCCAGTTGATTATGTGTCAAAATGGGTAGAGGCGTGAGATACAAGGAATGATGATTATAAGGTAGTTGTAGAATTTTTGGGAACCCAAATCTTCTGTAGGTTGGGCATACCTAGGTTCATCATTAGTGACTAGGGTTCTCATTTCTACAATCGAACAATGCAATCACTTTTGCATCGGTATGGGGTTGGTCATAGGGTGTCTACAGCATATCACCCACATACCAATGTTAAAGCAGAGTTGTAAAATATAGAGGTAAACCAGATTCTTAAAAAATGGTTCAACCTGATATAAAATATTGGAGTCTTCGACTTGATGATTCATTAGGGTTCTACCATACTGCTTTCAAAACTCCCATTGGAATGTCACCATATTGTCTTGTGTTTGGAAAGGGTTTTCACCTGCCTGCTGTGATTCAACATCAGGCCTACTGGGCCATCAAACAATGCAATTATAATCATTATGGTGCATGTTCTCAAATGAAGTTATAGATTTAGGTGTTTGATGAAATGAGAATATATGCATATGAGAACTCCATGATTTATAAAGAGCGAACCAAGGCTGCACACGACCATCTTATACTTTATCGTTAGTTCCATATTGGAAAAAATGTCCTCCATTATAATGAAAGGCTGATGTTGCATCCAGGTAAGCTTTTTTTTCACTGGTTTGGCCCATACATTGTTATAAATATATCCCCATTTGGTGTTGTTCGTGTTCAAAATGAAGAAACCAGGTAAACCTTCACTGTCAATGGGTAGAGGCTGAATTACTTCCACAAAGCCCTTTCGGAGTTCCCAATGGAGGAACTCCATGTTCAAGAAGCAACATACCAGTGAAACACACCATGTTTTATCCTTCCTTCCCATCTTCTCAATTATTACATTGAAGACACTACATATTCTAGGTGTGGGGGATGGGTACATTCTTGGGTTAGATAAGAATTTTCATCATTTCATGCTTTCTTTCTTCTTTTTTCGCCTTTTTAATGATATATTCAATTTTTCCCCCATCATAAATTTCAACAATCCCTGATTCGGTGACCATAAAGGGGGGTAAGTAAAAATACCATAAAGAATGGTGAAAACGAATATTTGTATGAATTTAGCATCAGAGAGTGGTTTTGGTGAATTGGTTTATTTTCAATTATATAAATGGTTGTATCACTGTGAAACATTCGAGATGATTGATGCCCCTTGTGTGGGTAGTTTTTGGGAAAAATGTGTCTCTAATATCTCCATACATTTTTTCACCAAACCACAAAGTGTGAATATTTCTTTATTAATATAATGTAAATATATGTTAGGTTAATATTTTTTATCTTTAAATGATATTTTCATACGTTCTTTCCTTATCAAATCATTTTCATTACTGTACCTAATTGACCTATGTGTGTGTACCTAATGTCCGACTATTGTACGCCCTCCAAAAAATGTTTGTATCTTGGGCAGGTAAAAAACGTCTCCTCCTTAACCTTTGATCTTGTTATAACTATTTCAATTAGTGTGGTGAGGAGATCAAACAGGGGTTGAAAGATGAGTGTGAGATTTTTTCCAAATTAAAATTATATAAAAACATAAATAATAAATGATTGGAGTGATCAAATGTATAACATATGGGTATATCTTGGTCGGGAGCTTATGGTTTGACTTCTGGGAATGCTTATGTGAGTGGGTCTTCAAATATTATTGCAAATGATGTAAGGTTGGTTTGGTAAAAATTCATTTAATACTGAATAATATTAAAATAACCTATATTTATTGGATTGAAACTGGAAACAATAAAATTGAAGGGTTTCGACACACACACATGGAGAGTTAGTGGAATGGTTTACTTTTTAATTCCTTTCTCATATTTGGGTCTTAAATCTCTTTGAATTTCATTGTGATATGATTTATGCGACATCTTTTTCCATTTTCACTAGGAAGAACTCCTTTGTGTGTTTTTTTCATTGATTATATTACTTTTTTGAATTAAATATTCCTTTAAATGTTAAATCTTCATGATGTTGGGAATATATAAATGCCTCATATTATTTGGACTTGTGAATTTTCCCCAGAGTGAAAATTTTTAGGTGTGGGGGTGTGATCGTACCATGATTCTCTGTGTAATATTCACCTTTACACCACTGTGCTAAACTTGATTTATATTGAAAATTATAAAAAAATTGACAAGTTTAATTCCATGTTTGAATCATTTATTTTGTTTTTATCACAGTTAAAAAGGGAAATGTTACTTTATTTGATGATTTGATTGTAGAAAGAAGTGATTTGGAGGGCCCATGATGACATCCAAGAAAAATGGGCCAAACTGCGCAGGATCCAAGAACACCAGTGGATTAATCCGCACACACCTACTAGACCGTTCATCCAATTGGGCTGAAATTTTGTGGGCATGTCCAATATTCAATGGGATACATTTCATATGAAGGAACCAAAGACAAATCCGGAAATCTTTTGTCCCAATCTACCTGACCTGTCCAGAACACCAAATTTGCATGAAGCCAAAAGTGGTGTGTTGTGATCTGTCCATATCTCATGATATAGTTGTCTATATTATGCCAAAAATTCATTGGAGACATCCAAGAAGTGGGGATTCAACTTTTTTATTTTTTCCAAATCTAGATAAGGTTGTATGGAGGTCAAAACACCTGTGACAAATGGTTCTAAGAATTATTTGTGCTCAAAACCACCATCCCATTTTCCTATAAAATGGCATCTTTGGCTCCCCATTTGCAGGTTCGGAAAGGAGGCAACGATCTGGTATTTTGGACACCGAAATAAATCCTCTCATCATCCAAGTAGTTCTGGAGGCCCCTATCCCCATAGGATAATCGTGTATAAAGAGGGAGTTCCACCCGAGCCTCCTCCTCCTCTCGATGGCGAGCTAAACGGTGGTCGGTCATTTCGAGGTAGCTACACAAACTTGGGAGGGAGTTCCATCACATGTTAATCTACTGATTTTATATAATTTGTGTGATGAATATTTCACTTATTTTTTTCTTGACATGCTTCCCCCTGATTACATTTCATTTGATATAATTAACTAGAACACTTTTTATTTCAACATAGACTGGGTTGAGATTTCAAGTGGGAATATTGGGTTCATTCGATTGGACAGCATAATAATCCTACTTATCTCACACATAAATAAGATTTAAGTATGCTTTTTTAGACCTCTTTTTATATTTCTGATAACCAAATCATGGAAACATGATTGTTGTTCCAAGGGGTCGTTCCTCAAGCATCATTTGAAGAGGCAAGAGGGGAGTCAAGATCTTGACAACCTTCAACCAAAGAATTATACAAAACCATGTTAAAATTTCATAACAATGAACTATACAAGATGTGTAGTGAACATGAAATGATCTTATTTTCTCATAATTATTAATACATCACCTTTATTTATCAACTATTTGACTCTTTAATTGAGTAATTTACTTAAATATGTTTTAAAGACCTCCCCACTCTTTTAGTAATTCTTATAATAAATTCATACTCAAAAGCTATCAATTATCCTTGAGAGATGACCTAGGGTCTTCCCTAGACTATAAATCAATATTATATTCATAATCAATTTTCCACGTCACAAAATCATTGTGAAAAATCAGAGAACAATTCAAAATAAAAAAACAAATATCCCATCAAATAATGATAGTGCAAGCTGGGAGATCACATGTCCTTGATCTCTCCTCTGAGAGTGTTGGCTAGAGGCATTCTGGTGATTTGTAGAGAAATACTCATCAAAGAAAATCATGGAGTGGTCCACTACCTTGATCAAATTCATGTACGCATATTCCTTATCATCATTAGGGGGTCATCCAGTGTTGGGAATAACCTAGGAACTTTTCCCATCTTAGGAGGCACGAAATTACTGAGTGTTCATGATGACTTTCACACTGTTAGGGGAATCTGATTTACCTTGAACCATTGGAGGCCTGTCATATATGATCATGAGGGATATGGTGCAGATGTAGATGTTATAATTTGATAAGGTGTGGTGACATGAGGTGGTTTTTTTCTTCCAAGGTGTGAATAGATGGATCCCTCGGCATGAGAAACTAATCTATGAGCCAACCAATCATCATTATTGTTCATTCCAAGGGAGGATGTATTCCTCCCTTCATCTAAATCCTCACTATCACTACAATGCTCAGTATATATCTATGTTACATATCTCTTCATGTCACCTAATTTGACCAAATAGTGATCCACTTCATATTGGAGAATATCCTTAACCATATAGCATTCTTTGATGGTATTTCTAAAAATCGTATGCTATAAAAAATGGTTAGGGCAGTTAGTGCGTCCAAATTACTACAGCCTCCGACACTCCAAAAACATAAAAATTACTTCTTACAAATATTTGAGGAAATAAACTAGGATGTATCGATATATAAAAGGGTATTTTTAATTTAACCAATTTGGAACGTTTACTATGGGAAACTAGCCCTGAAGAAAGGTTGAAGGCACATTTTCTCATCTTAGAGGATGTACCTGGTAAAGAGGTGCATGAAATTTTTTCAGTAGTCATGTCTAATTGTGTATGGGTTGTTTAACTTTGTGTGTTTCTTCATGTAATGGGTCTAACCACTCTTGTGACATGGGGTCTTCAACATATACCATGGATGTAGTCTATTCTTTGACTGACCTTCTCATAGGATATGGAAGAAGCAAGGGGAATGATTGTTTAGCTTAATGTAAGGACTCTTCATGATATTCTACCTTATTAAAAATCATTGAACCCTATTGGAATATTCTATTAAATGAGGGAAGGTACCAACTCAGTTTTTTTCATTCGCTGAAAGGATCATTAGAAGCTCCTATTGAGTTTCCATAAAGGATATCAAAACATCTTGGCAAGGTTTCCTATGTTGATGAGGATTCCAGGCCACCAATGTGTTTTCAAGCTCATCAAAATTGTATGTGTGCTTATCCACATGTTTATCATCACATCCAAGATCCTAAGGGGGATAATGAAATTACTCAAGAGGTTTTGGAAACTCATACCATGGTCCCACGCCATATAGTCACACATTTTCTCTATCTAGATGTGTGGGGTCACCATGCTCTAATTTCGACAACTGGAAGCTGGACTTTCTATATTGAAGGAGGGGAAATGGGGAATCCTCAGCCATTTTTATAATTTGGGAGAAAATCATCAAGGAGATTTTCAATGATCTATTTTTGATCTTCAAGTTGCTGGACCAAGGTGGGCATTATTAGCTCTACCTTTGGCATTAGTGAAAATTCATATATATCAAAGTTTCAAAAAGTCTCTTTACATATTTTCATGTTCTGATGAGAATGAAATGATGCCACATTTGATAGATCCCCAAGGACAAGGTCCTGCCTTATTTGGGGAGTAAGGACACCTATCAGAGGGTCTATCTATTACTACAATTCCCCGAGGGTGATTTTTTAGTATCAAATCTTATGTTAGAGTCTTTATTCCCAAGATACTTTAGAATAACAATATTCACCAAAAAAATCCTAGAGGGGAACCTTGATCATAAATTAGTATTTGATGATTTCATAGGACAGGCCTGATGTGGAGAGTAGCATACTATCCTCATCCCCTGATCTCCACATGTGAATATTCCACTTCCATTATCATTCACAACACTATGAGAATCTCTAAGAATCTCTGCTGGAGGGTATGTGGAAATTGAATAATCTAGGGTGATAAGCCACTGAGATCCCTACCAATTCAATCAATCAGAATAGATGATCGATGTCCTCAAGGATCCCTGGCTCCTTGGATATGTCAAATGATGTCCAATGTGGCGATGAAACATCTCCCAGATGATCTGGAAGAAATGCATGGAATGTCCCTCGGCGAGGGACTCCCTGATGTCAAAGTTGGGAGTTTCATGTTAGGAATATTACCCCTAAAAACGGATCACTTGCAGGAACCTCCCATGGTACCTCTTTCTCATAAGATTTTACAAATTCTTGGTAATTTTAAACTCCGATTGGTTCTTTTCAAAAGATAAGATACAAACCTAATATGGATTGGTTTAGTAGCTGGTAGACCGTAATAGGGAAAATTGTTTGATTAAACTCTTCACTACACATTGGGATGTCATCATGGGGGGGTATCAACTGCATCATCACAACCATATAGGATGGATTATTTACAACTACCACATGTTCAAGGGATGTGTTTCTCATCTATGGATCAAAAGATATAAAACCATTTATAGGATTCATCATAGTCCAAAACAACACTCTAATATCTTGGGTATATGTACAGTTGATGGAAACTGGTGGTGAAGGGGATTGATATATTGTAAACTCTTATAAGGGGCCAGAACTTACTCTACCTAAATTTACTTATGGTCGGATCTTGGGATCTGGTTTGTTTCTACATCTCTGTTAGAGAACTTCAATTATCATTATTCTTCCCCAAAATTTGGAATTTGGGTTAGAAACATCATTTTTTTCACTTTTCCTCTAAATTAGATAGGTCAATGAGTTCGATTACTACATGTAATTTCCTAGGATTTTAGCTTCATTTGTGGGTGTTTTCACTTCTTCCTCTAAATAGTTCTTCAAGATAGGTAATGTTCTTGGTATGTAGAGGTCCTCCAAACTGGTATATAGGAGAATGTGGAGGACATTAATGTTCGTTGAAATAGAATGGAGGGAAACCATGTTCGTTGATGACACTGCAGTGAGGACAATTTCACTAAAAATAATTATATGGGTGTATCCATAATAGATGTTGATGGTCCCTTTGATTTATAGAGTCAACTCGGCCTACCATTGAGGTGGCTGGGGTCTCAATCTGAGTTGGGTGAAGATGGATCCCAGTTCTCAGGGTATTGGAATCTGGAAGGACATGCCTGTTATGGAAAGGGCACTTGATCCATTGGATATGATTAGCCTTATAGAGATTTCTCCAATGCCTTCCCACAATGTTTGTGTCAGGTGATTTGGGTTGGGGTCGGCACTGCAGGGATAATGTTATTCTATTCCTTGTCCTAATGGATGGGTTGTTTATGGTATTTATGTGGCTTTGTAGAATACCTCCTTGGTGTCTCTTGAGTGGTAATCAAATCCAAAGAGACTCAAACATCCCCCAACTACTCAAATTAGGAAATATATTCATAATATCACTTTGTAGAGAAAATAATGAACTGATTTTTTTTGGAAGGGTGGGTGGTTAACCATTGTACGTCCCACATGGGTGGTTATGTCAGTGAGGTGTTAAAGCCACCATTTCCTTGTGGTCTATTTCCCTCCATAGAATTCCACCATCATTTTCAAACTAGAATTTGAGTTTTTGTAATCACCCTCCTCTAGATGATCATGGAGTTTGAGATGGGGCATGGGATCTCGATAGCCAATCATGTGGTGGATGTTGGGGTATATGTAGAGTTATACGTGATTTACGCATCAAAATTTCCCCTCCTGAATGCCTACGGGGTTAAGGTTTCAGATTTTATATTTTGTGATTCATTTAAAGAATGTGTATTTATCCATCATTTCAGGTACAAGTAAATAAATTCCCAATTACCCAATGGAAACCAATATTCAGATTACATAAAGGTATCCATGATAAAACTATCACTGACTGAGTATGCCCGGTAGCTAGATTCTCTAATTTATATTTACATATATGATTGGCCCACCATTACCATAGTGGAACCTAGTACTGGATGTTTGAATTTGGTAACATGTTAATCTTATAAATCTCAATAGATACTAGCCCCCATGTTGAGGAGTATAGTATCACATTAGGTTCACCATTTCTATTTATTATTATTTAATCATGTCCCGCATGCCTTTTAATGTTTTCTGGCATCATGTTTCCATGCATTCCCACATTCCAAAGGTGGGAATATTTCATAAATTTCACCAATGATGTCCACTCCTTGATCAAAATAGGTGGATGGGATGTTTATTCCACCATCTAGGGATTCTTCCTTGGACCTCATTACCTTTTCCATGTATTCTTTATAAATTTAATTCATGTTCATGAAACCCATTAATGGTGTCATATTGTTATAGAAGATAGTTAATTACACTGCTAATATCCCAACATACAATTTTATTATAGATAGGGAACCAATATTCGTTCAATAAAGTAGTCATGTTGGGAATTTATGGGCATGTTTGGATGTTCTGTACATTGGTAACCTTTATTCTCTACAATGAGAGGGAATATCATGAGGGGTACCATAAAGAGTGGATCCCAAAGAACCATGTGTCAATAATTAGGTAATTAATCCTTGGTGTGTAAGTTATCAAATCATTTTTACCTTAGTCATCCCATGAATATATAGGATTTTGTATTATGGGTCATGTCACTTGTTCTATGTCTTGTGGACATGGTTCAGAACATCTGGTTGAGACTGATCCAGATATTAAATTAACATCATGTGGAAATGGTCATATGATTAATGTATTTGGGGGATATGATGGGAGGATCATGATTTCCTATGTAGTTTTATCTTGAATGTTGGTAATAATTCCCCTTGAGATAGATCAAGGAGGTGGGTCCCTAGGAGGAAAGATTTCACACCAATATAGTTTACTAATGGATTAGAAAACACCCTAGAGATGAATCCAGGAGGTTTCACAAAACACCCCTTGAGGTGGATTAAGGTGGAGTGTCCACAGGTTAGAAGAAGTAAACATAGATATCTTATTGAGTAATTACAATGAACAATATGGGGCTACCCATGAGGTTGATCAGAACTCCCATTAGGGCATATAAAGGTGGTGTGTCACTAGAAGGGAAGATCTCACACCTGGAATGTTTATCGATAGATTAGATTTCCTCATGGAGGTGGATGTATGAGGTTGATCACAACACCTATTGAGGATGTTCAAGGGGGTGTGTTTTTTGGAGGGAATATTTCACACCAATCTATTTTACCAATGGATTATAATGACCTATAGAGGTGGATTCGAGAGGTTGATCAAAATTCCCCTTATGATAGATAAATGAATTATTTCCCCATTATGGAATATTTCACCCATAGACAGTTTATTGATGGTTCCTAATTCCTTGTGGTATCATATTTGGGAGTTTTATTAGAACACCCCTTGAGGAAGTTCAAGGATATGTGAGCCTAGGATTAAATATTTTACATGTATATGGACTACTAATGGATTAGAATCCCCTTGAGGATGATCATAGAGGATCATACTTAAGAGGTACCACCAATGTTTACCATTGTTTAGGATTGAAACTCAATGAGGTATCATAAGTACTCTATTTAGAAGAAATAAATCAGATCCCTTGTTGCTCGTTTCCATATATTAATGTTATGGGACATGAATTATCCATGTAGTTTAACATCATGTGATGAATACACTCATGTCATGAAAGGAGTGTTGATGAGGGATCATGTGTATACTATGCACATACGATGTTTTAGCATGATGGAATTTGGGTTACATCACATGGAAGGGGAGGAGTATCATTGCATGATGTTCCTACTTAGATACTACGACTCACATCGCATTAGGTAATATTGGAGTTTTACATTGTGTGATGAGAAGGTTTTCGTGCAGTTTAACATCATAGGACTATTTCATGGTGCTATGTATATTAATTCCACACATCTTAGATGTGGGGGGTCCCAGTCATCACACCTCATATTTATGTGACAACTAAAACACCCTTGGGCAGGGCATGGCGTCAGAACTATTGTGGGGGAGGAGTCAATCGGGACTTCCATGTTAAAGTCCCCATATTTATATGGAAAAGGGATTATATTACCCAATCTCAAAATCCATAGGTAGGTGGGAGATTCAAATCATAATTGGAGTAATGTGGGAAGACATAGTAGTGGGGGTGCATGTCACATAGGGACTCCTTATGCATATAAATTGGCCCTGGATTGGTGTGGCTACCTTGGGAACTCAACCTTCATGAAAGTTGTTCAGAAGAATGGATGCACCATGAAGAGACCCAGGAGAGGTTTTTTCAATGAATATCTGGGGTTCCCAATAGATTTTATGTCATGTATTTGGGTCATTTTAGAGGTCATAGTCTTCAAGAATGAGTATTCTTTGTAAAATAGGGTGACCGTACATCAAAGATAAGTCCTAGTTCCTAGGGTGAGTGCTTTGTGAAGGATGAATTCTTTATGAAGCCTTATGTTTAACATAGTTCCTCCACCCTTGAAAAATATCACGTTTCATTCTTAAAGACATCTTGATTAGGGCTGGAGTATTTCAATAATATATTAAATGTTATTTTTTGAATCATTTATACCTTGTGTGATCCATTTATCCATTAGTTGACAATGTATAAGTGATTTGTGAAAAGAGATACATTTTGGAAGATTAAAGATAGCCATTTTTTCCAAAAAAAATCTTATTTAATGGAATATTTATAGTTCATAGGTTTCATGGCGAATGGTGGAATTCTTGAGGAGTGATGGGGTTCATGAATTAGTTTGGCTCAGTGAGTCCGAATGTTATATTCAAGAAGATACTATGAAAAGTTTGCAGAGTTGTGATGTGATTAATGGCTATTATTATCATTTCATGGAAGTAATGTCATCTATTCATGAGATTATAGAGGAATATCCTCATCTAAATAGATTCATAGGCTTTAACTATTCGTGAATGAGATATGATTCTCAAACAAAACCCTTTAAAGGAATTTGCGGACATTTTGTCTTTAATTCACTCTGAATATGTCGTTCATCCCTTGACCATTACCGCAATATATGTATTTTGTCTCAGACACCATTATTTTCAAATCAATGAATATTGGATCATTTTAAATTATCATCATTGATAAAATTTCAAGATCATTTCTTCTTATTGCTTCTGAAACCTTGTTTAATTTACCATGATAGTTGTAGACTGAGTAGTTATAGTCCATCATTTTCTCTAGATATCTTCTCTCATTCCTATTAGGATCCTTCTATGTTATTGGATATTTTATTCTATTATCATATGTATGAATTTCACATTTTTTAATATATTGAAAATTTCTACATATATATTGAAAAAATGTAACTACCACTAACCCCAGGTCATGTGTTACACAGTTCTGCTCCTGAAAATTCAACTACATTGAGGTGTAGAATATAAATTTATATTTTTGAAATATTACACATTATATACCATTAGTTAAATCATATCTCTAAATAATAAAAATTTCACCACTTCCGGGAAGGGTAATTATTGATGCAGTGGTAAGAATCGTTTACAACATCTTAAAGATCTCTTCATTTCCACTGGTCCATAAGAATTTTACTTTTTTATTTTTTAGATTGGTTACTGTGCTTGAAAAGTTCATAAAAAATTCAAAAACCATCAACAATGCCTAATAATACAGGTATAGTGTTGTCCTCTACTACAGATTCTAGTCAACACCATCCCTCAATTGTAGATTTCATAAAAGGGTCCACAAATATCCCTTCGGTACTGATAATATCCCACAATAAAGAAAATTATTTCATTAGGAACACACATTTACTATACGTTTCACATAGCTAATCTTTAATAAAATCCATTACTAGAGTATAAAAGTTTTCATCATGTTCCTCATATATCTTGGAGTATATCATAAAATCATCTATAAAGACTACCATATATTTCTCAAGGTAATCCATAAAGACTCGTTAATTTATTTCATAAATATTTCTATATCATTGTTGAGTCTAAAGGCATAAAAATGAACATGTTGTTCCCATAACTTGTTCAATAGGTTGTTTTTAGAATATATTTCTTTTTGAACATTAATTGGTGGTATACTAGACTATGTTCTACCTTATAGAAGTACCACTCTCCATGTTGTTGATTAAAAAATTCATCTATCAATGGTAGGGTATATTTTTTCTTTATCATGTTTTTTTGAGTTTATGATAATCAATATAGAGGCCCATTAACCCATTTGTATTCTTGATTAACAGGACTGACGCACCCCATGGGGAATCACTCATTCATATAGAACCATTTTCTATATTATATTGTAATTGTTTCTTCAGTTATTATAACTTTATGGTGTCCATTGTATAAAAATTATTGGATATGGGTATGTTTCATGTATAAGTTCTACTAGGAACTCAGCCTCTCAATTTAAATGAAGAACATGGAACTCTTCATGGAATACATCTATATAATCCATCACAATGGGTATGTATTCATGAATGATTATCTCCTTTTTCTCAATCATTTGGTCAAGATGTTCTTAATCATATGTAAATAATATCCATGCTTAAACGGAATATTCAAGGGGAGATTCATCTTCCTCCTTACACTTGTACAAAATTGGATGATGACATAGGATGTGAAACTAATATCTATATATCAGTATTAGATGTTTTAATTATAGAAGGATAATTAAATCACAACAAAAATAGTACCTACCTCCACTAAAGTAATTATTTTGTTATTTTATAGAATATTATGTCTTCAAAAATTGACAATGGAGGAGTAATACACATGGGATGAAACCTCACTCCATTTTCAATTCTCACAAATTGCTCAACCATTATGTTTTAAGGTGGTGTGTGAATAGTTCAACTAAATGATCATGATAAGAAAAAATGCATAGAACTATAATAAAAAATAATATTCTTTATTCTTGAATGAATAACTAGAATGCCTATCACCGCATCATTTTGGGTATCCACCACATCTTTAGTGAATCATATAGAATTTTTTCCTCCTTGGAGGGTGCATTAATGATTATCTCTAACAATCCTTGTTTTTGGAATTTTATTATGTAATTTCCATTTCTCTTATTATTTTCTAAAACAATCCTAATTTTATATAATGGTATTATGAAATTTCTATGTCCCTTATAGTTAAAACATTGTATGGTAGTCATAGTTTTAAACGAATATTTCTAATCTTGTTCTTCATTAGTGGGCTTATTCATTTCCATATGATGCTGATTAGTATGATGCCACTATTTTATTAACATAAATTATCTTTAGTTACCCTTATATAGTTTCCAATACACATTATCCCACATTTCTTACAATTGGAATATTGGTTTTTCATCCCTCCATGGGATTTAACTACTGATGGTCCCGAAAGAAAGCAATTTTCTTTGTCTCCAGCCACAAGAGATAACTGAGAGTCAGCAATCTCCATATCATCTTTTGGGGCACAAAAAACTTATTATTATGAACTATATAACTCCCAAATCTAAAAATATTTAAATATAGTCATATTAAACCCACTATTGAAATGGTCATTCAAAATTTTCATGTTGATAAGAATGTAGGATGGTTGTCATGCAATCCTTGTTGAGTTGTCCTCATATTCCTAGAAATAATCATCCTTATTTTTTTGCAAGAGAGGAAATCCTTCTTCATTTTAACATCAAGATTTCAGGGAAATTATTTATCGATAAATATTTTCAAGAATAATTTTTATTCCATGGAATCAATATTCATTTTTTATTTTTTATTTTGATGATCAATATCCATAACTGATCAAATTATCTCAAAATTTGATAAATGACCAGAACAAAATTCTCTTTCTACATGAATCGGAGTATATAGACTATCTTATTAATTCATTAATCCATTATTTATTGATGAGTGGATCAGATGTTCCAATAATGGTAGTGGTATTTTATATAGTAAATGATTATATTATAGATTCCTCCTAATTAAGAGGAGAATGGAATTATGCATTATTCATTTTTTTCATTCACTACTTGAGCTATTTTCTGTAGTATTATCATGATGTTCTCATCTCCTTCCCCCATAAGTTTAGGAATAGCATTGGGAAAATGATCACATTGCCTATCATGTTTGTTGCATGCATTGTTTTTCCTATTTTCCAATATTGTATAAAAGAAATAAAAACATATGATGAGAATACATTAATATAATAAATCGAAACATATAAACAAAAAGGAACCAAAATATAAATGATAAGAATGTATTGACTTGTTGGCACGTTGTTTTCAATCTAACCAAACAATTTTTTAATGTACTTCAAAAAAAATTGTAATGTTTTTTTTGAATTTCTAAAGTATATACCCTGATCATTTCAAAACTTGTGTCCAATATATCTCATTATCATGAATTGGGATATGATCGAGTATATTTAACTTCACCTTTTTGGGTTATCACCCTAAGGATCCTATATTATGGAGCCTCATCAGCATGTAAAATCTTCGTAGTGATGTGTTTTTCCAAAAATCACTCATTATATACATCACCACGATTCTGGGATATTTTTCTATACAATTAATTATCCTTACAGTGTCACATCCATGGATTATTTTAAAGGCATTTTTCATTTAATTTCCATGATTACATTGTTTTAGGGGTTTCCCATACATTTTCGCAGGAAAGGGTGAGTTTTCATGATTTGCCCAAACTGTGAGCTCATTTCCAAATTTAAAAAACAATTTTTTTCTTGTATAACTTTTTAATTTTTCATCATTATTCACTCATTACACTACCAAGAAGGCCCCAGCTAACATATCAACATCTCCATGTTAATTTAGAACCTCTAGGAATCCATAATCATGGTGTATTTAGGTTTTTATTTTTGGAATTGGGCCATCCCATAAGCCCATTCCATGTTTTTTTCATTTTTCATTTATTATCTTATTCGTTTTTTAAATATATTATAGTGATTTACATCCCACTATAACCGACATCCCTAAAAGTTCCCCCATATTCATATATCCCTCTTTGGAGTTCATTTCCATCACGGATTAAGTCGAAACTTCTCATGATTTCTAAAATCTTTTAGATTTAAAGAGGTAATTTGTATCCTTCATTACTCATTCATTTTTCACACTTTTCCCCCATTATAGTTCCTAAAATATCTCCTAATACTTTTTAGAACATTAATTTCATTTTTGACTATTTGGATGGTAAGTTATTGGTGTAGTTGGGGAATTTTATTCAAGATATCTCAAGTAAGTGGGTTTTCTCTAATGTTCAACCCATTTGCTTAGGGTTTCTTCCAGATTTCTTAAGGTTCTAAATTTTCCAGTGGTTAGAGTTATTTCCTAGGGTTTGATTTTGTTTTTTTTAATGTTGTGTAATATGTATTTATTTAACATCCTTATGGGGCGGCAGTATTTTGATTGAAATTCTGCACGGCGGTTTGGAGTTTCTGGCACAAATGGTAGGTGATTCCATGTGTAATAATTATTGGATGAGTTATTTTTGCTTGATTTATATTTTTAGCAGGACTATTTTCAATTTTTTTGTCGTAAAAATTAAATCTGGTAGAATTTATTAAGGGGTTGGTTTTTAAGTGGCATTTTGGTGAAAAAACTGAATATTTTTTGTTTTCATTCCATGTTTTGTCATTGGTGTTGTATTATAATTCGATGAATAGATTTATTAAATGATTTTATGGATTCCAATTTTAGTTTGATGTGATATTAGTTTGATTTTGGACTTCTTAGATGGTTTTTAGAAGGATTTTGGGTGAAAAACGTTTTTACACTCTTTTGAATTGTTTTGTGAAGGATATAAATTGTTTCAAGATAAATATAATAGGTTAAAATATGATTACATACTATTTTTGTAGGATTTCACTTTTGAAATGGTATATTTAAATGTGAAAGGACAGTTATGTGATGTGTACTATCTTGGAATGGTTTTATAAAATTGTTTTAAGGTATTTTTGAAATGTGAAATAGAGGTGAAGCATGTCGTGGGTTGTGTTGGAGTGAGTATCATTTCCAAAATGAATTTGAATGAAATGGGGGTCATGTGGCATTTGTGTGGGATGATTCGTGTGTGTGTGACTTGGAAGTGGTATTTTTGTTGAAAATTGTATTTTATGTCTTGTGGAACTTATTTGAGCACAAGTGGGAAAACCTGAATATCTAGGTGGTTGGACGTGTACAAGTATTCTAGTGATGTAGTGGGGTTTTGTCCATATTTCACATAACAGGTTTGAAGATGAGAAAACAAACTAAACTATAATGATGATTATGATTATGATTATGATTATGGGGTACCACTAGGTTATGGGTATGATCCCTAATAGTGTCTCGTGTGCATGAGAATGGATATATGTATGGTTAATTTAACTGAGATAAGAGGTACCTCGGAGCCACGATGAACTAGTTCATTGGGTTGTTTCCTATTTCTAGTTCTCATTGGATATATTGTTCTAGCCATTGGAATATGGTATGTTTGGCTGAAAAAATTCTGTAGCTTTTTCATTACATTTAAAACTGTTGATTTTTTTAGAGTACCCCACTTGAAAGTTGTTTTTATTTAATGTTGCATCTTTTAAAAAATGTTAATAGCATATCTTGTTTACATAACATGTACAATTTTTTTCTTATAATGATTATCACATGAAATATTTTAGTGGTGGAATCCTAATGGTATTTGGATCATGACCTACTTACACCTTTGGATGTAAGTATACTTTCTTATTTTGTCGCAGGTTTGGGTAATGTTTTTAGTGTCGACAGTTCAGGTTTCTAGTGGTCCATCTTGGTGTCGTGTCGTGGAGATTACTAGAGGGTCTTTCCTCCTTCCATTATAAGGTTCTTGGGATTTACTTTTTGGTTTTTTCCTTTATAATAGTATTTAAACATTGTTTTAAATTGCGTAATTTATTCCTTCAATTTTGTCAAAGATGTTTTTTTTGAAACATCCATATTTTTTTATTGGAATCGTTGGTTTTTTATGTTTATAAAATCTGGTAAATCATTTTAAAATATTATTTTATGATACTTGGGAACTTTTTCGAACCCATGGGGATTGGTAATGCCCATTAGTTTTTTCCATAGGATGGTTTTGGTGCAGGTTTGGATGGATACCAAAGTCGGTTCGTGGAAAAATGGTATCAAAGGAGGTTTGGTTCACTCTTTGGGTCATTTAATATGGGGAAGAGTTTGGATAGTCTAGAGCTAGGATTGTTGGGGGCCTGAAATTCCTATTACAATTAGGGTGCCTTTCTAGCACACCTCATGAGATGAATCACATCTACCGGAGAAGTCATGATTTCTCTGAGTCCTTTTGTTTTATTGGTTTGATAATGATTTGGGGAAAAGAAAACAGAGTTAGGCCAATGGTCTCAGTGGGATAATAGGGTCTGGAAAACCATGTGGAGACAAGGATATTTCCCTATAACACTCTCTTGGATTGTAAATTGATTTGCGTATGGCCACCTACCATATGTACAAGTCGCCCACCTAAACTATTTTCCTCCCTTATTGTCTTGTGTCTCTTCATGTTGGAATATTGGAACCTTGTTTTAAGGATAACCATGACATGAATTTATAATTATTAACAATTATGAATGGATTTTCTAGTAAAGAGTATGTGTCTTGATTTTTGAAATTTTAGAACTGAATATTCATAATTTTTTTGAAATGAAAAATGGTATGTTTACAAGTATTTTGAGAGTAATATATATGTTGATGTTGGCTTTGAAAAAGTGTTTACATTAGTGTTTTCTAAAAAAAATTAATGGTTTTAATGGGATTTAATGTTTTTTAGGTCATGTGTGGAGTTAGGAAATGGATCTTGATTCGGTATATAGATATCATTTGAAAAGTTTTATGAAAATTTGGAATCTTTTAATAGTGATTTATGAAATATAATTTTTTAGGAAATTAGAAGTGTTTTGAAATGGGATGGAATGTTTTGCAACTAATGTTCATAAATTGAAATTATGATTTTATTTAATTATTGGTGACCTTTTGAAAATCTTCATAATTCCTTAATTTGGATTTGATTTCATGGTTAGTGGTCTAGAGAAAAAGGAAGTGTTGATTGAATGTTTTGGTTTTGAAAAGTGGAAGGAGTTTTTGTTTTATCCTTTGGTATTTGCTTGAGAGACCATATTCATGGGGTTATATGGGATGATGGATGGTTGATGACAAGACTGGATGAGTGTTAGGATGGATATTTAGAGGGTCCTCAGTGTGGCACAGAAACATGCATGTGTGAGGCCCATGGGGTACAATTGGTGGATACACTGACCACTGAACCGATTATTTTCAAAGAGATGATTATAATGGAAAACATGATGTCTAGATGTCTAGTTTGGAATGTTGTTCCTTATGCGATATTTTTTTGAAATGTTTCTGTTGTGGGTTTTTTGAGTCTTAGAACCCCTCTTCTTGAATGGTGTGTTGGGTTTGTGTTGGGTCGGAAAGTTGAGCTGAATGGCTAGTTAGAGGTCTCCTTACGAAAAATATTTCCGGAATCCATTACGATGGTTCCCATTAACTGTTTGGTTCTTGTTTGAGGAACGTTGTTTTTCAATGGAACATCATGGTTGGGTCCTTGTGTTCTAATGTAGGATAAGGTACACCCCCATTAATAGTTAATGCGTGACTGATGTGCAGCCCAGATTGTTTCACCATTGGAAGATCCCCTTTTTGATCAATATTAAGATTCTTTATCTCAAGATTTATAGATTGAGTCTACACCATTTCCTCTCCTGGTTTTGTAGATCCTATTGTAGTGTCTTATTGGTCGCTATAAGTTGAAAGAGGTCTTATTTTCTTATGTTACCTAAGTCATCAAAGAAGATAGTAATTTGAGTTTGTCAGTGCCGGATGTTCTCTAAGAGGGCCTCTTGGTCTTTAATCAGTCTCCTTAAATAGAGGGATGATTTTAAGAAACCTATGTTGAAAATCTGGTCATGAGAGGATATTTTGTCCATTTTATAGAATTTTTTTCTATTTGGGACTTGGAATAAGATCCCTTTTTTGTATTGTTTCTATCATTTGCAATGGTCATATTTGGTGATTCCTTGAGATGATATGTACTTATTTGACAAAAATTTGTAGTTTGTCCAATCATGTGAGAGTATATTCTTTTTTGGGGTGTATCTTCCCGAAAAAAATCTTAACATCTACAATTTAGAGGAATTTGTTTCTATATGTCCTTTCCACTTTCCATTTCTAATCTGAAGAAACAAGGGGTGATGTGTGTGCATCTTATAATCCCTTGTTTTTAAAAAATGTTGGGCTATCGTAAAGTGAAATTGGTGTGTGTTATGTCTCGTTAAACCCATTTTTTATGTTGGTGTAGTTGTTTTTAGAACCGGAAGATGAAATTTCATTCAAGGTTTTCAAAATCCAAACTATGAGGTCGAAGATGATTTAAATATTTGAGCTCCAACCATAGGTCCCAGAGTGAAGCTGGTGCAAAGTAAGGGGAAATACCTAGGTTGTTCAAACCCTTGTACAATGTCTTGTCCTTAGTATAAAATATGGTAATAGTTTAAATCTCTGGTTTCATCATCTTACTTTTGTTTTTTCCATTATGTGGAAAGAGGTGGGAGGACCTGGTGTCCATGTTATCGCCCAATGTAATTATTTCCCCGTTTGGTTTCCACTGAGTTTTTGTATAATGGATGGAAATTTGTCTAGACTGGTTGAGAACACAGTTAATGTAACCATTCCCCATAGAACCATGCAGATTGAGGGATCCACACGGTTAGCACATCGTTTCCCAAACAGTGCAGACTAATTGTGTTGTCATCCCAACTCTTTAAAATTCGAGGTCTTTTGTGTTTGATCATGCTGGTCTGTTAAGATAGTTGGATATTATGGTGGGGAGACCCAATATGAGTCTCATGTATGTTATTTTGGAAAATTATAATGGAATTCTACCCATTTTAAAAAGGAGTCCGTTCGGGCCTCCCTCTGTTACTCTCCTGGTTTTGTCTCAGGAAACTTTATGTTGTCTCTTATCATGGAGAGCCTATTTGTGTCTCCCAATACTAGTAACTCAGATTTGTTTGTGGTCCTTTATCAGTGATAGGTATAATCTATCAGAGATATCTAACTAGAAACATCTTCCTTGGGTAATCTTTTGGATTGGTGAGCACCAAACTGTTTAATTAAAATAAGGTAGTGGTAAACGTGTTCAATGTTGTTGCTCGTTTGGGTAAATTTCTTGAGTCTAGTTTAGATAGCATTTGAGGAGTTTTATGGGGGATTAGGTTTGAATATGCATGACTGTTTCAGGATATGATGTATGTTTTGTATGGTGATATTATTTATTTGTTGATTGATCAATTAGTTGTGTTTTGGCCTTTTGGGGGTGGGAGAAACATGGAAAAAAAGTCTATTTTGGCCTTTCGGTTAGGTTTGGTTTTTTCATTTGGTCTTATTGTATATTTCTGAGGGTAGAATATTTTTTTGGGGGGAGAATTGTATCATACATGAATTATTTTAAAGGAATTTTTCATTTAATTTATATTCTTTCTTTTTTGTGGGATTTTCCTATACATTGTTTGGAGGAAATGGAGAGTTTTCGTGATTTTGGAAAAACTGTGAGCTCATTTCCATATTTAAGAACTAATTTTTTTTTCTTTTATAACACATTATTTTTCTAAAAAATTTCACCTATTTGATTTTAAAAATTTCCTCCCATTACATATCAACACCACCATATCAATTTGAACCCTCTAGGAATACATAATCATAGTGTATTTGTGCTTCTATTTAGGGAACTAGGCCAGCTCCTAAGCCCATTTCCCATTTTAAACAAAAAAATTTATTTAATATCTTTTTCATTGTGTAGTAATTGTAGATTATTCCACCTCCCAATAGAATTAAACATCCCTATGAGCATACCAATATTCGTTTCACCCAATTTGGAACTCAGTTCCATCGCATATTAGGGCAAAACTTCTCGAGCATTCTCAAATTACCCAAATTTGATGAGGTAATTTGTTTCCATCATTACTCCTTCATTTTTCACTTGTTTTCAGACATTATAGTTCATACTTTTCCTAGTCATCCTTATTAAAACCTAACTTTTATTTTGTGATTTTTTTACATTCATCTATTGGTGTATTTGGGTCGTTTTATTCAAGCTATCTCAAGTAAGTGGGTTTCCTCTCATGTTCCTTCCATTTTCGTAGTGTTTATTCCACTTTTCTTGATTTTATAAAATTTCCAACATCTAGGTTTCATTCCTAGGGTTTTATTTTGTGTATTTGGGTGAAATATCGGGGATTAGGGCTTGATTTCACTTTATTTTGGGGTGGTGGTGATGCGATTAATTTTTCGCACAATTGTTTGGAGTTTTGGCACAAATGGTAGGAAATTCCATGAGTAGGCATCATAGGATGAGTCATTTTTTCATGATTTATATTTTTAGCATGAATATTTTCCATTTTTTTGTTGTGAAAATTGTATTCAGTATCATTTGTTAATTGGTTGATTTTTAAGTCGCATTTTTTTGAAAAAAAAAACTATTGTTTGTGTGTATTTATTGTTGTGTTAATTGGGGTTGTTTTATGAGTCATGGAATAGCTTTATTAAAGATGTTATGGCGGAAAATTTTGGTTTGATGTGATATTGGAATTATTTTGGTCATCAAATACTTTTTTGAGTTGGATTTTTTGTGAAAAACATGGTTACACAGCTTGGAATTGTTTTGTACTGGTTTTAAATAGTTTCTTCATTTATATAAGTGGTTAAAATATGTTTTCAAATGGTTTAGGTTGGAGTGTACTATTGAAATGGAATATATAAATTTTAATGGAAGTTATGTTAGGAGTACTATCTTTTAATGGTTTTATAAAATTGTTTAATGGTTTTGATGAAATTTGAAAGAGATGTGAAACATCTTGTGGGTTATTTTGGTGTGATTATGATTTCCAAAATGAATTTGAATGAAAAAGTGGATCATGTGACATGTCCATGAAATGTTTGGTGTGTGTGAATTGTAACTATTATTTTCATGTGAAAATTGTATTTTCGGGCTTGTAGAACGTTTTTAGCACAAGAAGGAAAACCCGGGTATCTATGTGGGTGGAAGTGTACTAGTATGCTAGTGATCCCATGGGGTTTAGCCCCTAATTCATGTATAAAGTTTGATGTTGAAAATAATAACTAAAATATGATGATGATGATGATGATGATTATGAGGATTCGGGGGGAATATGTTATGAGTATGATCCCAACTAGTGGCTCACGTTCATGATAATGGATATTTTTATGGTTACTTTCATTGAGATACAAGGTACATGTGACCCACATTGAGCTAGTTCCTTGGGTTGTTTCCCATAGCTAGTGCTCATTGTATATCTTATTATTACTGTCAGCATATGGTATTTGTGGATGGAAAATTCATTTTCTTTTGCATTCTATTTAAAAGTGTTGATTTCTTTTATAGTATCCCACTTGAAATCTTATTTTATTTAATGTTTCATCTTTTATAAATTGTTTCTAGCATTTCTTGTTTACAAAACATTCAATATTTTAGTATTATAATGATTTTCACATGGAATACTTTAGTTTTGTACTCTTATGGGGATTTTTATCACACCCTACATACACCTTTGGGTGTATGTACACATGGTTAATGTGTCACGGGTTTGGGTAAAAATTTTAGTGCCAACGGTTCAGGTTTCTAGTGGTCCTTCTTGGAGCGGTGTTGTGGAGATGGGTTGACGGCAAGACTCTTGCCATGTGGAGATTCTTGGGATTTAATTTTTGGTTTTGTTCCTTTTTAATAGTCTTTAAACATTTTTTTAAATTGTTTAATTCAATTCTGAAATTTTTTAGAACATGGGTTTTTTTTTGAGATATCCATATTTTTTTATTGGAATAGTTGGTTATTTTAGGTATATAAACTAGAGTAATTTGTTCCCTAATTTTATTTTATGATACCCGAGAATGTGTGACATCACATGGGGATCAGTAATTCCCTTCAGGACGTTCCATGGGCCAGGTTTGGTTCTGGTTTGGATGGTGACCAGATTCTGTTCAAGACATATAATTATCCTTATTCTTATACCTAGGGTTATAACTAACATTTTCTTTTTATGTGTCCAAAGTGTAACTAAAATATTCCATTGATACTATCTATTTTTACTTAATCTATTTACATATATTATTATATTATTATTTAACATAAATATCTACTAATACATTACCATATTTATAAATAACTAATTTCATTAGAAAAATAGTTTCATATTAAGTCAAAATGATCTTAAAACCTGAAAAAATTATTTCATTCTCTATATTTATCCTCTAAACCTATTTTATCTTAAAAAATATAATGGGATGAATTAGGGAATATAGAATGAAATGGGTGAGATAAAAATTTCAATAAGTAAAAAATCTGGACAAGGAACCGTAACAAGTGAGTCAAAAGATTATTATAATATCATAAAGGAGAACCGATATAAGTAATAAAGTGGATGTATAACATAAATATGATAGTATCATAAGATTATAGAAATATAGGAAATATAGAAACAACATATGACATGACATAGACAGTATTTAAGGCTAACATCCTAGACAATATCAAATGGTGAAAAAATTTCAATAATGGATTCAGTTACTCCCTAATCCCATACAAGACACCTCAGGGGAATAAAGATTTAGTCAATTCATTGGATAGATATATGGGAAGAAAAACGTAAAATGTTCATGATCAATGTTTTCCCTATAAATTAAATCATTAATAGGTTATAAAATAATAATTACCCCTCGAAATAAAACATTTTTCAAATTATTACTTGATAGAAAAATCAAAGAAAATTTCATAATGAAGGCATTTCAAAAACGATAAAAAGGAAAATATTACCCTATAAAAAGAAGGAATAATAATATATGTATACATTTAATATCTATTTATAAATAATTTAGAATCATTCAATAACTTAAAGAGAGATAAAAATTTCCTTATATATATAATATTCTTTACTCAACAGAAAGGGTTATTTCATGAGATCTCTTAACATGTTCCCGGTTTGAAACATGTTTTCATTATATATTTGAATCATAAACATATATTAATAATTTTATATTATAAGAACAGTATTTAATCATATTATTCATTTTGTTTTATACATTACCATCTCATATAAAATTTCTTAACCTATTAATTTCAGGAGGGTGTTTTAATACTAAATGACTCACATCTCAAAAAATCACATTTTTAAGTTGACTGTGGTAAAATAGTTAGTTAATTCATTATATAACAAAATTTATCCATTAAAAAATATAATTTCTATATAATAATATTACACATTTTAATCCATCCTTGAAATATGGTTATTAAAAATGAATGATGTCATAATATCTGAGACGGTATGTCATATGCATGCATGGGTAAAGAATTAAATTTTCAATGATCAGAATGAAAAAAAAGTAAATTTTATTTAATCATTAGAGTATGATCATTATAACATAAATATAACATCATTTATTTTAATACCCTTATACCTACAATTCATTTGATGTGGTAAAAAAGTTATCACAACATTTCATGAGGAGGTGGTCTGTTGTACACATGAATGATGTTATCATTTATTCAATTATTGATAATTTAATATAATATATGATAAATTTCGTTTCTAAAATGTTTAATATTTCATTAGTATAATATAAAAACATAAAATTAATCCTTATTACCTTCCATTTAAAAAGTAAGTGAAAAATGAATCACATCGCTTTGTGAGGCAGTAGTCCACTATACATGCTAGCACTATTATTATATTCTATACACAATGGAAATAAAAAACGTCATATAAGATACTATATTTACCTAATAATAATTATATCATGAATATAATATATATATTTTATTATATTTTATTATTATAAGTGGTGATCGAAGATGAATTACATCGGTTCGTGAGGCATAGTCTGTCGTACACACTGTCAATGGTATTGTTTTCCATTTGAAGGAGGAGGAGATGCTTGTAATGAATTCAATTAACATGAACATTTTTTGGTATATTCCATATTATGTGGATATTAAATTTTTCATGTATTAATAATATATTAATCAAGTTGATAAATATTTAAATTAAAACTCTCAGTTAACAACATTACATCTTCTCGGACAACTTCTTTTGATTTCCCCCAAAATCATTCCAAAGTTTGATTTTAGACCAAAACCTAGATTTTAAGAAGCCTATATGGAATTGGGGAATCTGTTTGTGTATATATTTTCCTAACCAATGGGATATAAATTTTTGTAATACAGATGATTTGGTGAAGCCTTTTATAAGTGGGAGAGAAGACACACTTTGAATTTTTGAAAAGAAATAATTCCACTTGATTTTTTTCATCTTATGAAGATTATAAATGGACTATTTCTAATATAAGATATAATATCATAATATTACAATAAAATCTTAATTAGACCTGTTCTTTTAAATTTTTAACACTTATATTTAGTATATCCCCAATCAGGACTATTTTTTCCATAACAGAAGTAAATAACTTCCATTGTTTTTACTATTAATCATGGTGAATATTTATTTTTACTTAATATGATAAATTAAATTATTTTAAATTAAAATATGGAATTCATTTCCACATATTAAACATTGATTATTAGAATATTTTAATTCAAAATTAAATCGTTAGATGTGTAAAAAATAGATTTCTAAAAGAAAAACATTCAAAAGTTGAAATAGTTTTTTACATAAAAAATTATTAAGATATTGATTCCAATAAAATATAATAGATTAATTAATATATTATTGATATAATATTACATTATGAAAACATTTAAATAAAATTGTTCTTGTAAATTCATTAAATGAAAACGTGGTTTTTAATAAAAAAAATAATTTTCACTATTCATCAAAAAAAGAAACTTTTCAAAATATTCCCAAAACAAATACCACAAGCCAATTATAATATTCTAATTTCAAAAATGAAGTTAATTTTTTTAATATAAATTCTCTAAATGTGGTAAAATATAATTTTAATTTATGTGTGCAATGTGTAACTAATCCATCTTTTAGAATAATATAGTTTCTAATAAAACATTTATTTTCTTTCAAATGGTTCTTATTTTAATTTGAATAAATATATATACATTGGATTAATATTATAAATAAATAAATAAAAGATTCAATATTTTGTTAATCCTATTCATACCAACCCATTTAATGATAATATTATAATGTTCCTTTTTAAATTATAATATTTTAATGGAATGTCATGTTTTGTTCAAACCCATTGTTGCATACATAAGAAGCTATAAAATATTATGAATTTATTTAAAAAGTAATATATCATAAATTATAATGGTTTTACAAATACTGTGATATTATCTTGACTAGGAAATCCCTAGACCTATTCGTTTATCATGAGAGTGTTATAACTAAACATTGATCAGTTTTCCATGAAGATGTGAGATGAAACCGTGGTATAATTCCTGAGATATTCCATTGAACAATTACATGGGAACTAAGTATGTATTTTTCTTTAGGGAGTTTAGGGAATGAACGATCCTTCAAGTTTTAGAATCATCATCATGTCATGTTGGGAGTTAGTTATGGTGAGAATGGACCAATGATGATTCAGAATACTATGTAGTTTTATGACATGTGGTATGTTTTATTCAATGAATTAAGTCATTAGTAGAGATATAGACTAAGATATGTTATTTTATGACCTATGTTTTGAGTTATGACCATGTTTTGTGATGTCCTTAAAGTGAAAAGTGTTGTATGCTAATACGGTAGCAGAATATTACCATAGGACTCAGTTGATGTTCAACACACTAATATTCTAGATATTCCCTTAAAACTATAAACACATTAATGTACATTGGTGTATATGTAATGAACCAGTATGCATGAGATTCACAAAGAATATTATGGAGATACCATTTGACCATGTATTTATGAAATTCCATGTATAAATGTATTTTACTTCATACAATTTTTGGATTTAAAACATATTGACATGAATATATTTCTTATTTGACCTTTGTTGTTAGGATATGAATAAGTTTTTATGTGTTTGAGGCCCTGATATCCTTTGAATGATATGTTATTCTTGGTGTTCATGTATATACCACGATACCGTATTTTATTCTGAGTTTCATGATAATACCTTTGTATTTTGTTAGACCATGTTTGAATTGGGTCACATGTGTATGTGTGTTTCTCTTAACTCTCATAATGATATGTTGTTATAACTACATATATATTCACTACCAACCCACATTTGATTATATAACCTTTAGAGTTATAGATACTAGAATTTTGAATAGGTGGACTGTCCTGAAATAGTAGTCCGTGAGAGGGGGATTCCACATGGAATATGATGAACATGATGATATAACATAGAAGAGTTTAGAGGAATGGGGTTCTTAATGCCTAAATCAATATAGTAGATTTAGGGTAATTAAAACACTATGTATTGACTCATGGAAAATGTTTTATACGAAGTCCTTGAGGCTTGACTCGTGAGAGAGGCTAATGTGACTTTCTTATTTATAGTGACCTGTAATATTCCATGTAAATTTTTAACACATTAATTGAATTATTCTGACTCCATGGGATTTGAAGACACATGATTCTGAGGCCTGGTGAGTTCGAAAGTGGTTTTTTGAACTTTTTTTGGTACATTTAGGTAAACATGCATGCAGGTTTTTCTAAAATTTTTACAAATGCATGGAATAAAAATCCTAGGGCACCATTGAACTCAAAATGTTGGGATTCACCTACAAAGGAAATAAGTTTGGCTAGAAAGGGACAAATTGAAATTTTTATTTTTATGCTTCATGGAAATTAATAAAATTTATTTAAAAATTTATTTTACATTCTTTTTTCTGTAGTTGCGTAGAGGACAACAACACATCATTGCAGTGATAAGGTGGTGACGAGGCACATTAATGAGTCTCATTAATGGCTCGTTAGCTCGCAAAGTAATGACACATTGATGACATGTAACGACGATGTTGTTTTGTAAATGAAACAGTGTGGTGACATAATTTTTTTTGTTAAGGTGTTTGGGGGGAGATTAATTGATGGGAGGACTGTAAAAAATTTACAGAAAAATTCCTCTCTAATGAAGAATATGACTGTGGGATGATGAATGTTGGAGAATCTGATCATGAGATAAATGTGGGGTGATGAACACCAATGATCGTGGATCGATGATGACCTGAAAATCTTCATTCACTTCCAATGGATCCAATGTATCCATGCTGGGTTTTACATAGTGTTTAATTTCCCTATTTTTCATTCTAAAACAATGGGTGCATATCAATTAATGAATAGGTTGATCCATGGATCTGATGTTCTTGCGGGAGGGAGTTTCATTTGCATTTTTAGAGGGATTTATTGATATCATGATGATTAATCAATCCCTGATCCTCCCCCTTGATTTTAACCCTCTAACGTAGAGGGCTTGGGATGACACTAACAGGACTCGAGCACCCCCACCCGTATATTCTTGGTGGTCGTATTCTCAATGTAATGATAGGGCAGATTTGAAGCCTTCACGATGAAGAAGGATATCCCTATGGACTATTGGAATATGTGGAGAAAAGAACAGACCACCAGAGTGCGCCTAGTGGTCCGTTGTGCAACCAGCCAGTGCGCCAATGACGAGCAGTATCCCATGGCAGTAGCTGTGGGTGGCGGACAGGGCCTCTCCCGTCGGTGTGTTGTGGCAGTGAGGCGGTGCAGTCCTCTTCCACATCGTGTGGTGGAGCGGCCGCATTTAGCTACTCAAGCATGAGAAAGGAACGTGTTTAGTCGACCACGTGCGGATGAATTGGTTGACCGCATGGTCGGTTGTGCTAGAAAAAAGGGCGGAGCTAGCTACCATCTTTGGCCGGAGAACCAGACATGGTCGAGCCAGGTCTGGAATTGTGGTCCGGCCCACTCCGCTGGAGGAGTTTTCTATAGGTGGGTTGTTCCCCAACACGCTAGTCGGGCCACCAATAGGACGAACCCATTCCAGCTGGGACGAACTCGAAGTCCCATTGGTCCTGTTGGTTTGGACCCTTATCAAACCCACACTGGACCCTTACTAGACCCATGTCGGTCACTTGGGTTAGGTCGAGTCGGTCTGACCGGGTCGGACCATACCCAACCAACTGCCTTTCACTAAAATTCCAATAACAATCTGATTAGGGTGTTTGATTGAAGAAACCACTATGGAAAGGGGACCATTTTGATGAGGTTGTCCTTTTGAGATACTCCACTTGAATTTTGGAAGGATTTAGACTATGTCTGGACTGGATCGGGCTCGAATCCAATCGGGCCCTATTTACCTTTTTGAAAATATCTCTCATTCCGAATGTATGATTAATGTGTTGTCTGTCGCGTTGGAACCCATATGAGAATATGGCCATTTGGGTTACTTCTAAATTATAATTAGTCGTCGTTGTGATATGAATAATGGCTTGAGGAGAGGATCCTTTATAAATCAAGCGTGTATGGTGAGAGAATCTAGTGGCTGGTTGTGACGAGATGAATGAAGATCGACCCTTCATGAATTAGAATAAAAGTGACCCTTTGTGGATCATCATAAAAGTGAACCTTTGTGGGTCATCATGGGAGAGACACTTCATGTATCATAATTAGAGAGACCCTTCGTGGATCAAAAGTAGCATGACCCGAAGTGGATCAGTTGTAGAGGGACCTATCATGGATCAGCAGCTGAGCGACCCTTTGTAGATCATTAGCAGAGCGATTATTTGTGGATCAAAAACAAAGATAACCTTTTGGATTTGTAGTACAAAGACAGTTTTTGGATCAGGAGTTGAACCTATCAACAGAATAAGATGATCTATATTTACAGATCTTCATCATTACATCTATACATTAAGTTATACCTTGTGTGAGATGAGTCTTTTCATTATGCTATGTGTCTGAGATCTTGTTTTGTGGTATTCTATGTTGTGGTATTTCTTCCATTGAGGATTCTTGAGAGATATTCAGGGGTATCGGGGTCCCTAATGAGTATTGTTATACTCACCCTTGTGTGGGATTCACCCGCACCTATTGTGCCGTCTTCAAACAAATGATATTATTGACTGGGACTGTGGGTTTCTAGGATCGGATGGTGCGTAGAGGTGGATCATTAGATGTGGTGTGATACAGTGACATCCGACTATGAGCTATACCCACCCTTGAGGTAGGTTCCTTGGAAGATGACTTCTAGTGTTTCTACTTTCATCATTGTACTTTCTTTCCAGTTGGGGTTCTATTCTAGCCCCTTTTTCTTTCGATGTATCCTTTCCACATTTTGGTTGTTGTATTTCCATGCCTATGTGTTTATAGGTTTAAAAGAACTGACTTTCCTTTTCGGGTTAGCCTTTCTGGTGCTAGTCATCAGCACTTGGCATATGAGAGGTGGGATTGAGGTAGACATGAAATGGGCCCCGGGGGATAGGTCCTTATAATGTGTTATCAATGGTTGGTTGGTTCTTACCAAAGAACTAAGAGTCTATACATTTCCCAATACTATTAAGTGTCTAGAGTTCGGCTTTTAGTCTAGAGTGTCCAGTGTTGGTGTGCTGACTAATATATCCATACTCCAAGACCCTTAATTCTGTTTTCCACCTTAGTACATGAAATTATTGGTTGAATTTGTTTTGAAGCTGGTTTACTCTTAATCTCAATTGATTCAGCTCATTAGGTATAACTCATCTACTGTGGTCCATCTATTTCCCTACGGGATGCCTCCACATAGATAGCGAGCCAGAATTCCCGTGCAAGGTCATGACGGCGGCCCACTGAGTGATGAGGAATTGGTGTAGGTCCCTCTTAAAATGATGGAACCTTCGGGTGGTGTACTAGAAACACCACCACTCATAGGGAAGAAGTTTCTCCCAGCCCCACCAACACACAGTGCTCACCGACTAAAATGTTGCAGGAGTTCCAAAGACAGATGCCATAGAGGTTTCGAGGAGAGAAGGATCTGCAGGCCACTGAGGACTAGATGGAGGCTATGGCCTGAGTTTTTCTTCTTGGTTTAGACACCAACAGAATAGATTGTGATCCTAAATACTAGTCTTTTTCAGGGTATAGTAGAGAGATGGTGGAGCCTTAATCTCCAAACACATGAAGATACGACTCTTTCCTGGTTGGAATTCGTGTGCCTATTCAGGGTGTAGTTTATACCAGCAACACTACGCTCAGTGTGTATTCAAGAGCTACTATCCCTATAGTAGGGAAATATGACTATGACCCAGTACTCAGAGAGGTTTACCGAAATTTACCGCTACCTCACCGACATAGTATGTGACCCTTTCATCTAGGCACAAACCTTCAAGAAGGGGCTCCAACGGGAGATCATGAAATCTATAATCTCACTCAACATTTCGACATGGGATGGATAGAATAAGAGAGCTCTAGTGGTGGAGATCTTATTAATAGATAAGGAACTAATGATGAGAGCCACCACCATATGACAAGTGGCCGAGTCATCTGCAGTAGGCAGTAGGCAGATGACGTAGAGTCCTAAATGGGAACAACCTTCAAGAGGAAGATCCTAAGATTAAAATTCATATTTGAGGAGATTGTGTGGTAGGGGAGGTCATTAGAGGTCCATAGTTTTTAACTCTTGCAGTGGACATGGGAATATAGCTCATGACTATCTGACTCGCTGCATGGATGATCAGTAGGCGGTTGAGGTTCCGCCAATACAATGGCAGAGGCAGTAGTAGGATGGCCATGCAGGTGGAAGTCATGGTAGGGGAGAGGGGTGAGTGGAGGGAAGTGGACGTAAATATGTGGCCTTACCACCACCACCCTCAGGAGGTCCACCAGGGTCTCTAGGAACATGTGGAAGGAGAAAAACCCAGCTATTGCCAATAGAGGCCTATGAACCAGATGTTTCTAAGATGATATGAGGTATGATATGTGTCTTTAATAATTTAGTTATAGTTCTTATTGACATGGATTCCAGTAAATCCTCCCTTGCCATAGATCTTGTGCAGAGCTCAGAAATCTCAATCGTGCCTTTGGAAAGATTTTTGCGATTAGAGAACCCCACCTGAGAAGATTCAATGGTCACTCGTCGGTACTGATAGTGTGACCTTACACTCGGTGGAGAGGGTTTCAGATGGTATATCCTCATAGTGACATTGAATCCATATGATGTCATACTTGGCACAGACTAGCTCTCAAAAGTTTACACTTAGAATGACTTCTTGAGACGTACGGTGTGATGTACAGACAATGATGGAGGCCAGTTTTCCTTTGTGTGTTAGAAGTAAGAGAGAGAATAACGATATGGACTTTCACTTAGGAGGGTGCGTCTAATCAGTCATCGATTGGATAGAATGACCTTCGATATGGTGGATGGGGCGAGTCCAGAGTTTCATGTGGTAGTTGATGAGTATGTTGACGTTTTTACCAAACATGCCCCAGGACTAGCTCCCCACAAAGAGCTATAATTACACATTAACTTGTACCCAAGGACAACAATGATATCTACACCTGCATATCTGATGGCTCCTACAGAGCTCCGAGAGATTAGGTTATAGTTGGAGGACCTGCAGAGGAAGGGGTTCATAAGGCCCAGTGTTTCTTTATGGGCAGTACTGGTGTTGTTTTCCAGGAAGGAAGAATGGAGCTTAAGGATATGCATGGACATATGGTGCCTAAACCTAGTGACAGTAAAGAACAAATATCGACTATCGAGGATAGATGACCTCTTTGATCAGCTGAAGGGAGCAATGTTGTTCTAAAATATAGACCTCACATCAGGTTGTCACTAGCTTCACGTCCCAGATGAGGACATTCTAAAGACAAACTTCATAAGTTGATATAGACATTACGAGTACATAGTCATGCCTTTTGGCATGATGAATACCTCATCCATGTTTATGGGACTCATGAACCGGATCTTCCAGACATAATTGGACCGGTTTGTGGTAATATTCATTATTGATAGTTTACTGTAATCAAAGTCAGAGGAGAATCACGTTGTACACTTGAGGATAGTTTTGGACATGCTCTGGGAGTGCCAGAATTATGGAAAGCTTTTGAAGTGAGAGTTCTGGATACGAAAGGCCCATTTCTTGGGACTTGTCATCTCAGAGGCTAGAGATGAGGTTGATCAAGTGACGATCCGGGTAGTGAATTCTTGGGATCCACCTAGGAGTGTTACAGAGGTACTAAGTATCCATGGGTTGGCATGATACTATCATAGATTTTTATGGACGGATAGGTCCCAGCAGAGCATTCAACAGCTGAGGCAGATCTTGGAAAGTGCTACTATCTTGACGTTACCAGAAGAATCCATCAACTATGTGGTATGCTATGATGCATCAGGAATCGGTCTAGGGTCCTTCATGTTGAAGGGTGTTGTAGGGATTTATTATGAATCATGAAATTTGAGACCTCATGAGAAGAACTATGTGAATCATGATACAGAATTAGCAACTGTGGTCTTCGCACTAAGTATGAAGCGATACTACCTGATCGGTGAGCGGTTCATCGAATACATGGACCACAAGAGACCTAGGTATATATTTTCCAAAAGGATATGAATATGAGACAATATAATTGGCTGGAATTACTCTAGGAATATGACTTTGAGATAGTCTAAACTCCTGGGAAAGGGAACTTGTTGGAACATTCTCTCATCCGGTGATTTAGTTCGTAGATACAGAACGAGGTCTTAAAGTATTTGGCCTCACTTAAAATATCCTTCACTAACAGAGATGAGAAAGGTTTCTATCCATTGATGGTATATTACCCTCTACTCATACTATGAGTTAGGGAGGTGCATCTCAAAGATATAATTTGTGAGACTACATTTGCTCAGATATACACAGGACATGCACCCGATGAATTTTCAGGAGGTTGGGAGCACATCATTCTTTTCAGAGGGTGAACTATTGTACTAGTGGCATTGCGAGAGGAGATACTGAGGGAGTTTTACACCTCTCCATGTCAGAACATCCAGGAGTAGTGATGATATACCCGGACCTCTGATGCCAATACTAATAGTTAGGCATGAAGAATGTAGTGGAATAGTTTCTTTAGGTGACTCACTTTCCAGTAGGTGAAGGTTGAGCATCAAGTACAAACGGTTTTGACCCATCCCCTCGAGATAACAGAATGGAAGTGGGATGGTATATATATGGGCTTCGTAATAGGATTACCACGTACGTCTAGAATACATGATACCATTTTGGTGATTATTGATCGAATTACCAAGTCTTCTAACTTCCTCTCTATTCTAAAGAAGGGGTTAGTAGAGAGATTAGGACACCTCTATGTTTAAGAGATCGTGCGAATTCATGGGGTACCTTCAACTGTAGTCTTAGATCATGACACACACATTACATCTCAGTTGTGGAAGGTATTATAGGTGGCATTCAGAACACAGATGTGCTTGACCATAGGGTTCCACCCACAGACTGCTGGCCAGACAGAGCAGACCATTCAGACCCTGGAGGACATGCTTCATTCTTGTGTCTAAGACTTTAGTCATAGTTGGGAGGACCACCTACCATTGCGGGAGTGTGTGTACAACAACAGTTACCACTCCACAATTAGTATGAAGCCTTTTAATCCATTGTACAGATGACCGTGTAGATCACCTATGTGCTGGATTGACCTAGGGGAGTCTTACTCATTGGTCCATAGATAGTATAGACTACCCCAGAGACGGTGCAGGTCATCCATGATTGAATGAAGAATGAACAGAGCCTGCAGAAGTCCTATGTAGATATTTGACAGAGACCATTGGAGTTCGATTAGAGGGACCACATATTCCTATGGGTCTCCACTCGATGAGTAACAAGGAGATTTGGCTGAGGTGGCAAGCAATCACTGAGGTTCATTGGACCTTTTTTGATTCATCAGAGAGTGGGTGAGGTGGAGTACCGCTTATCTCTACCACCATTGTTGGAGAATGTGCATGATGTCTTCCTCATATCCATGCTGACTTTGTAAGTTCATGATTCTTCTCACTTCATCAACCATAGGGAACTTGAGATTGATGATGTGGAAACTTTTTTGAAGTACATGGGGGAGATAGGGGACCAACAGAAGATAGACCTCTATAAACGATCGATTCCACTAGTATTCATTTGGGGACAATGAGGAAAACATATAGAGATCACATGGGATATGGAGGCCCAAATTCATGCATAGTACCCCCATTTTTTTGTTTACCCTTGGTTGGATTTTGGGGATGTAAATCCTTAAGGGGGGGTGAATGTAGTGACCCAAAAATTTTCTATGTAAATGTTTTTCACTCTAATAAATGTTTTTTGAGTTAAGAGGCTTTGATGGCACATGATTCCGAGGCCCAATGACCCGAAAAGTGATTTTTGAACTTCTTCTGGTACATTTATGTAAATGTGCGAGTATGTTTTCTATCTATTAGACTGGTTCTCAGATTAAAAATATAAGGGACTGTTGAAATCAGAACACTTGGATTCTCTTTGAATGGACTTAAGCTCGGATAAAATGGCTTAATGGAAGAAGTTTATTTTCAGGAATTTTAGAAATAAATAATATGACATTAAAATGTTATTTTATTTTATTTTCTCAACTGACAAGTAGTGGATGGTGACGGTATAGTGCAGTGAAGAGGTGGTGACATTAATGAGACTTGTCAATGGCTCGTTAACTCGTAAAGTAATGAAGCGTTAAAGACAAGTTACAACGAAACTATTTCATAAATTAAATAGTGTGGTGATGTAATTATTTTTCTTTTCTGTTAATGCATTTGGGAGAGGTGGATTAATCAATGGGAGGTCTCTGATGAATCACTACCAAAATTCCTCTCCAACAAAGAACAAGACCGTGGGACAACGAACGTTGGAGAATCAGATCCATAGATCGATCAGTGGCGATGAATTCCAATGATCTTGGATCAATGACGACACTGATATCTTTCTTCTCCCTCAAAGGATCCAAAATATCCAAGTAGTGTTTTACTTTGTATTTAATTTCCCCGTTCACTGTATTAAAACAAAAGTCACGGATCTACCGAAGAACGATTTTATCTACAAATCAGATGTTCTTTTCGGAGGGTGTTTCAGTTGGGGTTTGTGTGGGATTTTTTGATAGCATGATGATTTCAAAATCCTTGAACCACCCCCTTGATTTTAACATTATAATGCTGAGGGATCGGGCCGACATGAAATATGTCCTAGAAACTCTGCCCATACAATCTTTGTGGTCTTATTCTCAGGTTAACAACAAGGTAGTTTTGAATCCTTTGTGGTGAAAAGGGTGATCCCTAAGGACCATAGCCATAGGTGACGCAAAGAACAGACCACTAGAGCACTTCTGATGGTCATCTGAGCAACCTTCTGGAATGTTTTTTGTAGCGTCTGCAGTGCCTTGGAGTAGCATGAAGTGGCTCCCGTAGCAGAGAGGTGGTGCGACGCCCGTCGGTGTAGCATGGAAGAGCCGTCATGTCCGACTTCTTGGAGGAATAGAAGGCACGTGGTATGTCGACCAGGTGCAGAGTAATCCATCCGCCTCTTGGCTAGCCATTCTAGAAAAACAAGCGGTTCCAGGTGGAACTGATGGCTGGAGAACCGAATGTGTCTGAGCCACATTTGGTCTTGAAGATGAGCCCACTCAATGGGTTGGGTTTCTATAGGTGGGTTGTGCCCCACCAGGTAGGCTGGGCCACCAACAGGTCGGACCCACACCAGCCGGGCTACCCACATACTAGACCCACGCCAGCCAGGCCAGACCCGCGGGCCCAATGGGGTGGTTGGATCATACCCTTACCAGACCCATGCTAGACCCTTACCGGATCCACATCAGACCCTCTGGTCCAGTCGGGTCAGACCAGACCTAGACCGAACCGGCCCAATTTCACTAAAACGCCAATAACTATCAGATTATACATCTGATTGATAGACCATCTATGCAGAGATGACCCTTGTGAGGAGGAAGTTATTTTTAGGTACTCCACCTGAGTTTTGGAAAGAGTTTCAGTACGACCACATTGGATCAAACTCGAATCCAACCAGGACCTATTTACATTTTCCAATATCTTACAAACCAGATGTACAATTGACACGTCGTCTGTCATGTTGGAACCCTTAAAACAAGATGTTACTTTGGGTTAATTCTATATGGGAATTTATGACAGTTGAGATACTCATGAAAACATGATGAGAAGATCCTCTAGGAATCAAGCATGGTAAATGAGCGCATCCAGTGGACTACTGCGACGTGAAGAATAAAGAGAGACCCTTCATGGATCATTATAAAAGTGACCCTCTATGGATTAGCATAACAGTGACCCTATTTCGATCATCATAAGAGAGTACCTTCATGGATCAGCATTAGCACGACATGGTATGGATCAGCTGTAGAGAGATCCTTCATGGATAAACAGTTGAGAGACCCTTTGTGGATCAGAAGTAGTGTGACCCATTGTGGACCGATAGTAGATCGACCCATTTTTTATCAATAGTACAACAACCCTTCGTGGATCAAATACAGATCCTCTGAATAGAATAAGATGATATACCTAGATAACTAATTATCCTTACCTCTGTATTGTATGTTATACCTGGTGTGAGCTTATTATTTACTTTGTGCTCTGTGTCTGATATTTTGATTTGTATTATTCGACTTTGTGGTATTTTTACTTTGAGGATTCCTAGGAGACCTTCGGGCTCCCTACTGAGTATTGTTATACTCACCACTGCATGGGCTTCGCCTGCACCTTTTGTGTCTTCTACAGAGGATAGAAAACATATACTATGACTATTTAGAGCTTGGACTGGATGGTGCTTGGAAGTGGATTATCATATGTGGTCTGCAATAGTGACATCTGACTCTGAGAAATACCTACCATTCAGGTATGATCCTTGGGGGATGACTTCTGGAGCTTGTAAATTCTTCACTATACATTCTTCCTAGTTGGTCATGTATTATGGCTCATTTTTCATTCATTGTACCCTTTTTTCATTTTGGTGGTTGAATTTCTATATCTATGTGTTTATAGGTTTAGAGGAAAGTCCTTCAATTTTGGGGTATGTCGTTCTGGGGCTAGTCAGTAGCCCTAGGCCTATGGGAGGAGGGATTGGGGTAGTCATGAAACGGGCCTCGAGAGATGGGTCGTCGCACTTTTGGCTATATTTGATATGATTCCATATTCTTGTTGTCATACTTCATTAATGTATTGGGTAATTATGGAATTATCACCACACATGAGAAATAAATCTATATATGGTGAAGGAAAATGATATCGTTAGGCATCTTTAAATGAGATATGATTTCCTTTCACCTGTTCAAGCATAGAATAGCCTAGAGTCATGTTTTGATACTTCTGATGACTACTACTACACTTCATACATTTTTCCATGAGTTATGCTGAAGAAGGTAAAATAAAAAATATTATTGAATTGTCTTTGTATGATATCCAAACATATGATTATTAATTTTATCATTTAGTTTATTTGTATACACACATATTACATTTAATTAATTTGTGGAACATAGTGATACACTAGTGATTTTATGTCATTAGAACCCTCATGTTCACCATGGTTCATATGAAGACATTATATATTATCTTCATATCGAACATAGGAATGTGCAGTGGTTCGACCAAAGGTAGCTAAATATGTACGTAGAGATCATGATGGTTTTGTAAATATATATTTCGTTGAGTATCTTAAATGTTTTACCATCAGTTATATGATATTGATTTATATTTATTTAGATATTACTTCACCTTTTGAGGATCACCATTATTTTCTGTATGAAAACAGAAATTGTAATAGGATTATAATTATTGATATTTTTTATAACATAATAGTTATTCATTTGTAATATTATTTGGTTATTCCAATATTTATTTAGTCATATATGAGGCTATAGTATCCCCATGACTTATTATAGACCCTCTCTACTGATTTGAAACCTTTGGCATATGGGGAGCCATGATGGAGGCCATTTGGAACTCTAGACGAGACCAAATGTTTTGAGTGGAGTCATTACATTTCCATATAATGATATATAGATGTGTGTCTATACATTTTTTATCGAATTATGTGTTATTAAAATAAAATTATTAATATAAATTTCTAAATAAAAAATTTATGTCTGATCCCCCCCTTCAAGATAAATATACATTTAAAGACACCATCTAATTTATTAGTTTTTTCTCCCTTAATTTTTAATATTTCAAATAATATTGAAAATATATATAATTTTGAAAACAATTGATACTAAAATACAATAGTAAATATACCAATATAAATAATAATAATAATTATAATACATTATGTTACCCATAATATTTGTGAATAATTAATTAAATTATTGAAATAAAATACAAAAACCTTGTAAAATTACTAATTAATAAAGTAATATAGTTATCATACTAAATATTTCAGTTTTGAATTGTTTTAGAATTTTTTGATATAAATTTAGAAACATCAAAATTCTCTCATGCTTTTATTTGAAAAATAGATTATTTATTTAAAATAACATGGTTGAGGATTTGATATATATGTTATCACATATGTTTTATAGACCCCAGTATCTGATAAAAATTAATCAAGTTAAGAAAAATAATTATAATAATAATCAAATTATAATGATTATAATTTCACTTCTTGAGTACACATCTCATGTATAGATTAAAATATTTTGAAATGAACATCCCCCCTATGAAGAGACTCAAAATTATATTTTCACTGTATGCTATAATCTATAATAGGACTTATTTCTTGGGTGATCATGTTATTTTACAACATTAAGATATGTTGTTTTATTCAACATACTCCAACTAAAATTTTTACCCCATACGACACATATATTGTCGATCCATGTTCAATGTTTCTATAAATTTTGAGTTTCATTGATATTTAACTAAAAATTTATAAATATCAATAAAAAATCATCCCAATCATATCTTTTTTGTAACACCCCGACCCCAGTTTTCCAGAGTCAGTGCATTATTTTAATACATTGGCATGATTGCAAGGAATCAAGTCCTGAAGGACCGATCGGTTTAGCAGTCTTGGAAAATAGATTACATACATGAATGTTACATTAAACTTTATAACAAAACAACATAAATAATCCTTTAATAATGCCATTATTCACTTGGCTTAACCCTGCATAACAATCACAATACACTTCTTGTAATCCTGGGAAAAATAAAACATAGAAAGGGGTGAGATCAGATTCTCAGTAAGGATAACAATATTTCAGAAACTTTCATAAATAAGCATAAACATTTAAGGGAATGTAAAACTAAAATAAAAGCCTTTTAAACTTGAAATTCAGCATAATATGGAAAAAATAAAAAGAAATAATTCCATTTACTTATTAACATGGATATTCTACTAGTCAAATAATCACATGCAATATCAATAACCACTTTCATAATGATGGAATGCATAATACAAAACATTAATTTATGTGTCAAGGCCTCGTGCCCACACCTAAGGGACAACTGTAACCGGAACCCAAATTGGAGAGCCTCTATACCCTGACTCCAACCCAGAGTGCCTCTGATAACCGGACACCAACCCGGAGTGCCTCTGATAACCAGACACCAACCAGGAGTTCCTCTAATAACCGGGCACCAAACCGGAGTGCCTCTAACAACCAGACACTAATCTGGAGTGCCTCTAATAATCGGACACCAACCCAGAGGGTCTTCTATAACCGAACCCCAACCCAGAGGCCTTACATTTACCGGTCTCCAACATGAAACATACTAGTCTAACACATTCATCTTAATAAGAGGATGAAATATAACATAAAAATTCGTATTAAAACTATCATAAAAAATGCCATAACATTAATCATAAACCATTAATGGCATAAAAATAACTCATCCATAGTCAAACATATCACATAACCTTAAATAAAATATGGAAGATTTGTATCATAATAAATCAACTTCAAACAAGTGAAAAATTTATCAAAGGATGTTGGCATAGATGAAATCAAAACTATTTGAGGGAAATATCTCTTTTTTTAAATCATATAAAAGTCACATAATTATAAAAGAAAACATTTAAAGAAATTTTTGAATCAAAATGTCTTATACAAATTTGAAACTTTTGAAAGGAATTAACATTTTAAAAACATTCATGTCCATATAAGTAAATCCTTAAAAACCATTTTGAAGACATGGACATTAATGAGAAAGATTTAGAAGAATAAATATTTAAAACATTTGAAATGATGTTTTAGTAAAAAGTCCCATAAAACAATCCCTTTAAAAACTCTTCCATAAAACATGGTCATTTATAATAAATATGTCCCAGTAGATACTTACATAAAAACAACCTCAGATAATAAAGATATTGTGAAATTAACCTTTACCAATTTGGTAACTTTTGAAACATACACCCCGTGAAAGAGGTATCACACAATGAATATGGAAATACACATAAATTAAAGTGTATTACACAAAGAATACAATTATTGGCATTAAATACACCACACAAAAGGTAATATAGTAAATATTCCATGAATATCACGGGAATAAGGAGTGAGATGAAAACCCCTTACCTTGCATTTTCCTTTAGTCGAGGTTACGTTTAGCCTCCTCTTCTTCGGGTTCTTCCTTTAGATTTGATCAAAAGGGTTCCTTAGGTTGGCTTTCTGATCAAAATAAGGTCTCTAGGTTAAAGGGAGGATAGTTGAGAGGGTATTTGGGCAGGGTTTGGGCGATCCAAATTGCTTAGAAGGTGTGAATTAGAGAGAAGGGGGAGTTCCCTTTTATAAGAGGGGTGAGGGGTACCTTAGGAAAAACATAAAATATTATTTTATAATAAATTCTTATTCGGTTTCTAATGGCTCCAAAGTTGATTATCTAAACTCTAAGGTAGATATTGGTCGAAAACAACTCAAAAAAGAGGGTTTAGACAAGTTTAGGTTACCATTTTACCAATATCATATAGATTTAACCCTAAGTTAAATAATTTAACTTTTACTGTGTCTTCTTGTATTCTTACACTATATGGTTATTAAACGTAATATATACTATGAATCGAACCCCAATTGGTTCATTAATGTCATAAATATTATTATATAAGTCTTTTTGCAGAACCATAGATTTTTAGGACCATTATATCAATTAATAATATAATATTTTTTTTAAAAACTATTTTATGTCAATTTTGACACTATTTGGTATTTGAATTTTGTTAAAATAATAAAAAAATCATTACTTCAAAAAAATGAATTGAATCAATCCTAACATGTCATATTCACCTAGAAAATGCGTTTATGTCATAAAAACTTTGAAATTATATATATTTTAATATTTATAATACCATTTATTTTATTCTTTCATGAAAAAAGTAATTACTGCATCATCATTGTTTCATAAATAAATGTTTTTATTTAATGTCTAAAAATTATAAATAAAATTCCATGATTTATAAAATAGTTTTATCTTTCTAATTAATATTTATAATCTAATTTATCTTATGTAAAACACTATATTAAAAATGTTTTAGTCATTAAACTTTGATTTTAACTCTTTTAACTCTTCTTGGAATTAAATAATAATAAATGTCCTAATCTAATCTAAGTGGACCTAAATTATAATATTTTATTCCTAAGGTTGTTTTTGGTTGAGATAAACTTGTCCAATAGAATTAGGACATGTGTGAGGGTAATATTAATATCATTTTTACCCTTAATTACCCTATTTATTTTTAACCATGGTAAATAAAAGTAAAAATTTACTATTGACAAAAAAATTATTTTCCTCTAATTAAACCACAATTTACTCATTGATATTAACCGTATTTCTCGGATTTTTGAAATTCAACTCACAGAAGCGGTAAAATTATGTTTTATCGGAATTTTCAAATTCTCCTAGGAGATGGGAAAAAGACAGTGAAAAGTTCAATAAAATTTTTATATATCTAAAATTATTCTAAAGTAACTCTAATTAATTACATTGAGCTTATATAGATATTATGTATCTATTTTGACCTTAATTAAATTTAAATAAAAAAATTAATTATTTAAATAAAAAATTCGATTTTAAACTATAACTCTGTGTTTTTTTCACTATTCATAAAAAATTGAATGTTTTTAGAAAAATACCAAAAATTAGGCCTAATCTATATTTGATATTATGAATTAAAAAATGATGTTATTTTACCAAATTCAAAACATATAAGTTGCATTAATTAATTTATATTAATTCCCATTGTCAAAACAAATAGCGTGTTTTTAGGAAATTATAACTATCAAAAGATTGACAATTACTTATGTCCAGTTTAAATGTGAAATTATGTCCAATGACCAACATTGTGTTAAATGGTAAAAATATATTCTAAATATACATTAAAACCTATCAAATTCATAACTTATCAATATTAATTATTTCGATTAAAAAAGTAGTTTTTAATTAAAATTTTGTAATTTTCAATATTTATCAAAATATGAAAGTTATTCGAAAAGTACCAAAATTTCACCCTAAGCTAATTTTGATATTCTGAATCCAAAAATGAAGTTCATTTTGAAAGATAAAATGTATAAAATTTCAAAAAGTGGGTATTACAATTCTTAACGGCTAGTATGATTTGTTGTGATGTGTTTGAACTCGAAGTTGTGTATGACACACGCTATTGTATTATTCAAAGAGAAGCGTACAGTGAAAGCTTGGGGTGTTACATTCTCCCATCCTTCAATAAATTGTGTCCTCGCAATATATGCTCGGTATTAGAAACATGGGGTTGACATTTGAAAATATCATAGTTGAAATCCTACATCGAAAAATGGATTAATGAGGCCTCTATTTAAAATAAAGAGTGGTAAGTATGAAGGTTACCGAAAATAACACATAATAGGGTTCCATGTAGGAAAATATGGATATATAAGAGAAATATAAACATCAATATCTGATGGAGAGTTTTAGAGAACATGTCTATGAAAAGGCCTACAATCCCAAAGACATAAATTTGTGATGATCTAAGGTACCATCTAGGACAACATTTTTGTTCTATGTTCCTTTTCTTAATGATGAGGAATTTATTTATGATATTGGATAAGATCATGAGGAGATATATTTACATTATAATTAGTGTTTTATCTAATAATAAATTTCTACCGCAAACTTATCTTTCGCCCCAAAACATAATACATCTCAAAATACTCTATTTATCCTAATTGTATTGGGTTCCAAATATAATGAATTTATAATTCACATATTAGACCCTTTAAAAAATACATTTTACCATCTAGAAACTTCACATAGTCCAATGGTAAGCGATAAATCTCAATTGCACTATGGTTGTGTGTTCGATTCCCGTAGCTTTGTCCGACGCGACGGGTCGTCACACGGTCTGCGTGTTGTCCTTTTATAAAAATCCAAAAATAACCTTTGAAACATAATCCATTACAACCTTTAGACTTATCCAAAATACATCTATAAACTCTCAGTCCAAAATTTATATGAAAGGTAAACATAATGTAGATCCTTTTTACCCCATAAACGCATGTGAATACCTTGACCATGTATTCTTTTAAAACACTGAAACATCCTCAATTACCGTAAAACCTTATTGATTACATTCATGATCCCTTATTCCTTTTAGAATACTGGATATACTTCATCCATCCAAAACTGTTGTAAACTCCCACAATTATGGAATATACAAATCTTTAATCAATTTTAAGGCCGTCATGAATATCCAATATAATTTTCCCAAATCAACCATATCTTATTCCAAAATTAGTACCTCAATATTTGGACCATATTAAGGTTTATCTTTCCTTCAACCATGTAATTTCCAAAAGGATTAAATCGATGTAGAGTCAATTTTATTAGTACCATAAAATCTAAAATCCTGAATGAAATAGTACTGCAGTACAATCCTTATTTATTTCCAGTACATCATTGGCACAACACTTCAATGAAATATTTCCAAAATAACAACATAAGAACACTAGTCATTACTCTTCATCTATGGTAGTATCATAACTTGATTATTATCCTATAGCATCATTTGGGGAACACTGAGATGATTTGAACACTATTTTTTGTAGTGTCCCAACTTCTTACAGATGAAGAATTGTACATTTGAAACCTTTTTCTTACCCTTGCAGTCACGTACTTGGTGTCGTTTTTCTCCACACTTATAAAAAACTCACATTCCCTTCAGGCAAGTTCCAGGGTGTTTCTTCCCACTGTTATCACATATGGGAAAATTCTTCTTTTCCCTCTTCCCTTTATCCATCTTTCTCTCTTCCATCCTTTTCTTCTCTTGCTTCCCTTCAAAGCCATAAGACTCATAGAATTATTTACTTATCTTATTAACAAATGATAAAATTTCTTCATATGATGAGAAAACATGAGAGAATATTTCCCTTCTAAATGTTGGCTTAATAACATGGAAGATATGATCCTTCTTACTCTTTGAATCATATGTATTGCCGGAGTTCACATTCCTTCTACTGGGTGTCATTTCTATACAATGGCATACACTAGGCCAGTTTATGAATTGCAATGAATAATTCCAAACTTGTAAAATACCTATCATAAATTGAACAGTTTAAGGATATAATCCATAATCATAAAAATGTTTTCTTTGAGTAAGTACATACATATAATCCCTTCATAATGGTTTGTAAAGAAAATGAGAATTATCCTAATCATATCCCCCCAAAAGTGTCGTAACAAAGAGTGCAACAAAGCCCGTTTTCGTGAACTAGTTCCCATTTGAGTCTAGCTCAAGGCGGTGTTTTCAGGTTTTACCCCTAGGTACATCTATGCCAGAGCCGCATATACCTACTCGTATCCAGACAGAGATGTATTTCTCAGAAAACTCACAAAATCTCTACAATACCAAAAATCTAGGAAGTTTTTCTATACTAATCCTCAAAGTCTATCTTAGAGCTATGTGCTCTAATCAGAGTTTCTCTAAATATAGTTTCCAAGGTTATTTCTAAAATTCCCCTAATACCAACTGTAACACCCCAACCCAAGTTACGTTGAGTCGATGCATTATTTTAATACATTGGCATTATTACAAGGAATCAAGTCCTGAAGGACCGATTGGTTTAGCAGTCTTGGAAAATAGATTACATACATGAATGTTACATTACACTTTATAACGAAACAACATAAATAATCCTTTATGAATGACATTATTCCCTTGTCTTAACCCTGAATATCAATCATAATACACTTCTTGGAATCCTGGGAAAAATAAAACATAGAAATGGGTGAGCTCAGATACTCGGTAAGGATAAAAATATAGCTGAAACCTTCTTAAATAAGCATAAATATTTAAGTCAATGTATAATTAAAATAAAAGCCTTTTAAACTTGAACTTTAGCATAATATGGAAAAAATAAAATGAAATAATTACATTTACTTATTCACATGGATATTATACTAGTTTAATAATCACATGCAATATCAATAACCACTTTAATAATGATGGAATGCATAATGCCAAACTTTCATTTATGTGTCAAGGCCTCATGCCAAGACCTAAGGGATAACTGTATTCGAAACCCAACCTGGAGAGCCTCTATATCCAGACTCCAACCAGGAGTGCCTCTAATAACCGGACACCAACCCAGAGTGCCTCTAATAACCAGAAACCAACCCGGAGTTCCTCTAATAACCGGACACCAACCCGGAGTGCCTCTAATAACCGGACTCCAACTCGGAGTGCATCTAATAACCGGACACCAACCCAGAGGGTCTGCTGTAACCAGACCCCAACCTGGAAGGCTTACTATTACTTGTCCCCAACCTGGAACATACTAGTATAACATGATCATATTAAGAAGAGGATGAAATATAACATAAACATTTGTATTAAAACTAGCATATGAAATGCCAAAACATTAATCATAAACCATTAATGGCATAAAAATAACTCCTCCATAGTCAAACATATAAAAAAACCTTAAATACAATATGGAAGATTTGTATCATAATAAATCAACTTCAAACAAGTTTAAAATTTATCAAATGATGTTTACATAGATGAAATCAAAACTATTTGAGAGAAATATCTCTTTTTTTAAATCATTTAAAAGTCACATAATTATAAAAGAAAACATTTAAATGCATTTTTGAATCAAAGTGTCCTATACTACTTTGAAACTTTTCAAAGGAATTAAAATTTTATAAACATTCCTGTCCATATAAATAAATCCTTAAAAACCATTTTGAATACATGGACATTAATGAGAAAGATTTAGAAGAATAAATATTTAGAACATTTGAAATGATGTTTTAGTAAAAAGTCCCTTAAAATAATCCATTTGAAATCTTTTTCATAAAACATGGTCGTGGATAATAAATATTTCCTATTAGATACTTACATAAAAACAACCTCTGATAATAAAGAGATTGTGAAATTAACCCTTACCTATTTGGTAACTTACGAAACATACACCCCATGAAAGAGGTATCATACAATAAATATGTAAATACACATAAATTAAAGTGTATTACATAAAAAATACAATTATGGGCAGTACATACAACAAAAAAGTTAGTAGTGTAAATATGGCATGAATCTCATGGGAATAAGGAGTGAGATGAAAACCCCTTACCTTGCACTTTCCTTTAGTCGAGGGTACGTTTAGCCTCCTCTTCTTCGGGTTCTTCCTTTTGATTTGATCAAAACGGATCCTTAGGTTGGCTTTATGATCAAACTAGGGCCTATAGGTTGAAGGGAGAATAGTTGAGAGGATATTTGGGTAGGGTTTGGCCGTGCCAAATGGCTTAGAAGGTTTGAATTAGAGAGAAGGGGAAGTGCCCTTTTATAAGAGCGGTGAGGGGCACCTTATGAAAAACTTAAAATATTATTTTATATTAAATTTATATTTGGTTTATAATGGCTCCAAAGTTGATTATTTAAAGTATAATGTGGGGATAGGTAGAAAAAAACTCAACCAATAGGTTTTAGACACTTTATGTTACCATTTTAAACTTATCATTTAGATTTAACTCTATGTTTAATTATTTAACTTTTACCATGTCTTCCTGTATTCTTAAACAATATGGATAATAAACATACTATATACTGAAAATAGAACCCCAATTGGTTCATTAATGTCATATATATTATTATATAAGTCTTTTGGTAGAACCTTATATTTTTAGGACCAATATATCAATTAATAATATAATATTTGTTTTAAAAACTATTTTATGTCAATTTTGAAACTATTTGGTATTTGTTTTTTGTTAAAATAAAAACAACATGATTAATTCAAAACAAATACATTAAATCTATCCTAACATGTCATATTCACCTAGAAAATTCGTGGACGTCATAAAAACTTTGAAATTATATTTATTTTAATATTTATAATACCATTTATTTGATTCTTTCATGAATAAGGTAATTACTGCATCATCATTGTGTCATAAATAAATTTATGTATTTAATTTTTAAAAATTATAAATATAATACCATGACGTTGAAAATATTTTTATCTTTCTAATGAATTTTTCTAATCTAATTTATCTTATGTAAAACACTATATTAAAAATGTTTTAGTAATTAAACTCTGATTTTAACTCTTTTAACTTTTCTTTGAATTAAATAATAATAAATGTCCTAATCTAATCCAAGTGTACCTAATTGATATTATTTTATTCCTAAGGTTGTTTTTTGTCGATATAAACTTTTCCAATAGAATTAGGACATGTGTGAGGGTAATATTAATATCATTTTTACCCTTAATTACGCTATTTACTTTTAACCATGGTAAATAAAAGTAAACAATTACTATTCATAAAAAAATTATTTTCATCTCATTGAACCTCATTTTACTCTTTGATATTAACCGTTTCTCTCGGATTTTCAAAATTCAACTCACAAAAGTGGTAAAATTATGTTTTATGAGAATTTTCAAATTCTCCTAAGAGATGGGTAAAAGACAGTAAAAGGTTCAATAAAATTTTTATATATATAAAATTATTCTAAAATAACTTTAATGAATTACATTGAGCTTATATAGATATTATGTATCTATTTTGACCTTAATTAAATTTAAAAAAAATAATTATTTCAATGAAAATTCGATTTTAAACTATAACTCAGTGTTTTTTCACTATTCATCAAAAATTGAATGTTTTCAGAAAAATACAAAAAATTTGGCCTAAGCTATATTTGATATTATGAATTCAAAAATGATATATATTTTACCAAATTTCAAACATATAAGTTTCATTAGTTAATTTAAATTCATTCCCGTTGTCTAAACAAATAGCATGTTTTTAATAAATAATAATTATCAAAAGATTGGCACTTACTTATGTCCAGTTTAAATGTAAAATTATGTCCAATGACCAACATTGTGTTAAATGGTGAAAATTTATTCTAAATATACTTTAAAACCACTCAAATACATAATTTATCACTATTAGTTATTTCGAATAAAAAAGTTGTTTTTAATTAATATTTTTTAATTTTCACTATTCATCAAACTATGAAAGCTATTTGAAAAGTACCAAAATTTCACCCTAAGCTAATTTTGAAATTCCAAATCCAAAAATGAAGTTCATTTTGACAGTTAAAATGTATAAAATTTCAAAAAAAAAGTGGGTATTACTACTCTTAAAGGCTAGTATGATTAGATGTGGTGTGTTAGAACTCGAAGTTGCGTATAACACACGCTATTGTATTATTCAAAGAGAAGTGTACCGTGAAAGATTGGGGTGTTACATAATTTTTCTCATTGATAGTTTTTTGGAGAACTCCCTTATAAATACAATATGTGAATTATCCAAACACAATTCTATTAAGAACCTAAACCTTATTGGGTCTCTACGCAATTTTTTACCCAAAGGTTAAAATTAAAATTTGTCAATTAATTATATTATAATAAATATTACATATCATAACTATATCAAGATTATTCATGGGTAACCATCATTGAACTTACCATACCATTTACATGATCTTGGTTTTGACATGTGTTTACATTTGAAGGAATCAAAGAATTCATATTTTGGAATGTTTTCATCGTCTCACCATTCAAAAATACCTCTAATCTATATCATTCCATATCATGTATGCCCTATATATGCATGATTCATGTGGTATAATTTTATATCTTAAAACATCAGCTAATTTAATATGATTAGAATATATTTATCTATAACATAGTATACAAATTATTTTTTATATTAATTATCAAAATTAATGTTTGATTATTTTCATACATATCCAATTGTGCCTCCTACATGACATATCTAAAACAAATTAAATTAAAGACATGTAATCATATAAAACCTCAATTATAATCATAATAATGTCTGGTGATTTAGATAGTAAGATAATCAACTTTCAAATACAACTCCAATCCTCATGCATATATAGCCCAACCCAATACGTCATTTTCCAAATAACAATGCTTCAAAAGGTTCTTGATTTTAATATAATATTAACACATAATATGTATATGAAAAAATATAAATATTGATCAATAAATACATAACTAAAAATAAATCATAGTCATAATTAAAATAAACAAAATAATATGTAATACCTAACATAAAACTCTATAAAGGCATGAAATTATTTTTATTCGATTCAAAATATTAATGTAAATTTCAAATATACAAAATAAAAAAATATAATCTATTTTTTTACATGAATGTTTGTTAAGGATTTTAATAAATTAATATTTAATTCATGAATTTATTTTAAGATTTAATTACTTCAAACAATCATAATTTAAATCAAAATAGCATTCAATAAATTTTAATGTTTATGACATCATCAATGAATTATTTTAATATATATATATATATATTGAAAACATAATGGGGCTATAATTAGAAACCTAATGATATCTATGATATATTAAAATATTATATCATAGTGAAATGTGATCATTGAGTCAATTTCTAAAATATAGAACATTTATATTTTTATATCTAGGGCTAGGTTTATCCCAAACAACTTTCCTGCCTAACATTGGTAGTGAAAAAACCAAAATTTTGTACTGTTATTGTGAGGTATTTTTGATACAATTTTAATGATTTTTGATTTTATGAATTCTAGAATTATTTCATAATTTTTTCAATATTTTTAAACAGAAAAACTAAAATATGATTTTCACAGATAACATTGGGCCAAAACATTGTGTGTGCATCATATTGAAAGTAGTGAATGGATATATCTTTTTTTGGGATGGAATATTCTTAAAATGTTTTTAAAAAAATTTAATTTATAATTTTTACAATTTTAAAAATGAATGTTATTATGATACAACTGATGGTTTTAATGGCATTTTCTAATCATTTAAATAGTAAATGAATACTCATAACATATATATATTTATTGGTGAAGTAATATTATGAAAAAGAATAACATAAATTTATTCATTCATACCTCGCTAGAATTGTTTGATATTTATAGATTTGTAATATTCATTAATAAATCATAACTATTACTATCAACACAAGATAGTATATACATCCAAAATATATTATTGGCACCAAAAAAATTATAATAACCATATTAAATATATAATAAAAAACAAGAACTTCCATTTGGATTAAGAGACAATGGGTGTATATATTTTTGTCTTATATCATTAAGATCCATTGTCTCTAACTAGATATGTAACATTTTTATTTATTGTTTTCAATTACTAAATAAAGAAACAAGAGTTTTTTTTAAATATTTATACAATGCTTGGATTTTCATATATTATAATTTATTTCATATAAAATTTTTATATAAGTAACAATTGAACACTTCAGTTGCAATGTTGGCATCATTTGATCATCAAATGATGAGTTATTATCTAAAATTATATGAAAATAATTGTAAAATGAATGTAAAAAATCCTAATGATACCCCATATAAATACTATAATCTGATCATTAATATATTCATATTAATAGGCATGTTATAAAATTAGTTCATTTATGTTCAATACCTTATCCAATCATAGAGAGTAAATGTTCCTTTTTACAAAATTTTATAAAACAATTTTAATGAAAATGGGTCTTATTATATAATAAGCAATTAATTATAAAGATCTATTGAACAAACTTATTTTTTTGTAGCTTTTTAATAATAAATAATTATATGTGTACAAGGAAAAACTGAATTTTATTGATTACTTTTCAGTTTAGCAAAATAATTATCTCTAGTTACATATTTTATAGAATCATTACTTGGGTATATAATTTATAGGGTTGTTTTGGTTTTTATAACATTTAATAAGATTTTCAATGAAATTTATAGGTTTTTTATAGCCCACTAAGTATATAAATTTATTAATTAATTTCAAATATTTCCGAAGAAATGTTTGAATTGTTTAATTGAGTTTGGTTACATCATGAACTATTGATAACACAAATAAATTTCGAATAAATCACAAATGATTATATTCTTGTATCACCAAACTAAAAAAAATTATAATGGTTATTTTTAAAATATTTTAAAGGTATGGTAACATTTTCTTATAAAATAATTAATACTATGTTAAAATAGTAAATTTCATATTAATCTGTAAAATAAAATGATTGTAGGAAATATGGAGATCAATTTTTATTAATTTAAACCCAGTATCTAGACATTTGTTTGAGAATAATTTATGTCGCTATAACGAACATAAATTAATATATTGTCGATATACCATTAAATATGGATGATCAATGGTATGTATTGAATATAAACTAGGAAACCTGTCATAAACATGTTGTAATTGGATAACTAAAATCTTTGGATATTTTAATATATATATTTAAGACAATATATATAATTTACATATACTATAAAGTAAAAAATATCAACATTAGAGGTTTTTATGGTCATAAAAACTATAATATCCGGTATTAAATTTATCGAATGATTCAAGGAAACTCCTTAATATCTTTGATTTTACTATTCGGAATACAGAATTTGAGTGTGTATCCCTGACTATTATTTATAGATACATGGCTCTAAAAAATTATAATATTAAATCCCTCAACCTTATAAATTCATGGAAATCATTGAAATAATCATTGTAATGAAGTGTCATAATATTATAGTGATTTTATTTTTTTTAATTGAATGTCGACTCAGTTCATTCAACTTCTTAATGTACTATGTTGTAACTATCTTGTAGGGTACCATGTTTGATTATATTGATTTTAAAATATGATTATTTTTTTGAATAAACTCGTATTAATATAAAAATTGAAGATACATACTATTTTTCATATCACTTAATTATTGAATATAACGGATGAATAAAATTTATAAATAGAAAAATTGAATAATTGTCCATTTATGATGAAGAAAATATTACTTTTAAACATATTATTGTATCCATAAATAATGATGGACTATAATATAAGTAATTTCTCACTCATTGGAAACATTAACTTAATCATGATGAAATATTAAAGGGTGTTCATTTATTTAAAAATATATATTTTTAACATGAAATAAATAGTTTTACATTAGGGGGAAGTTGTGTTTAGAAATATTAAGAGTTTCACAATTTTTTTATAATTATGTATAATCACAAAACCCAAAATCTCTTACCTTTGTGAGTTTTGGGTGTTGGATACGGGTAGAGGAAGTTATCAATGGTTTGTAGTATATTTAATGAGTTTTGGGGGATCCACTACCAAAAATAAAAATTATATAGTGTGTAGGGATATTATGTGCCCTAGTATTGGTGGATAGGATTTACTGGATCAATTTTTTAGAATATTGTATACTAGGAGGGAAATGAGGCTACTACCAATTTGGGGAGAATGATGATATAGGTTGTGGGATACAATATGGTCCCTTCCTTGGTAGCGGGGGTCTTACTGCATGGTTCTTATGAGTGCATTGTAACTCCAAGATCATCTGTTATTGGATATTTATAAGATTATAAAATATCCCTTGACTGGGTGTGGATGTATCATGATCACTTAGGTTGTATTTTATAATTCCATGTGCTAGACAATGATATGGCATGGTCCATTACTTTGAATTGTGGCGATAAATTTTTCAATGGTATTATAAATACCCTAATACCACCTAACCACATTCTTTCCTACTCATTTAACTTGATCCCTTGGAAACATAGGTAGGTTATACTAAGGATTTGAACTCCCTTTCGATAGGTAATGATCTCCAGCTCCTAGAGATCAATATCTGGTGATCCAAAATTAGTTATACATATTATAACTAGTGAATCTCACTATTTTGTTTTGTTTTCCATCACATTTATTATTTCCATGATATGATTCTTGATCTATCCTATTGATATAGGATTACTTATATAATTTTCCATGGTGTTTGTGGCATGAAATCATCAAGAGATCACAGTTCCTCGCAAGAGAGGTGATAGGAAATCTGCAACATTAGTCTATTTTTAGGTGAAGAATATTGATTCTTTAGAGGCATGAAATTAATTGTTTCTCCTATTTATTTATATGAATTCATAAAGTTAGAATGTTTTACCCACAATTTATGGAAAATTTATTAACACAAAAAATTAATTTCATTAGTTAATAATTAGATAGTGATCATATGTTGTCATTTTTTAATGTCATGATAATGGTTTTACACTTAATTTTCTAGATAATGTTCTAACTATATTATATTATTTAGATTGACTAGTTATTCTAAAAATTTTCATGATTCTCATGATACAAAATGGTAAAGAATACATTAAAATTAATTAATAGGCATGTTTGTAATTTGGTGTCCTAATTTGATTGTAATCAAATAGATACTCATTTCATGTTTAATTGATAGTGTTGAATCCATGAAATAATATTATTGGTTAAAGAACATGAATCATATTAATGATTTAAATTGATGAATAAATAATAAGGAATTTGATTGGGACTTGTTTTCCTCAGTGTTTGTTTAAAATAGTTAATGTTAAAGACCATGTTTAGACATGTAATAGCTTGACTTATCTTATTCTTTTGTTTTCCCATCGTTGGAATGTGTTAATAATGAATCTAATAATTCAAGATGGAATAAGAACTATTTTTTGATAATGATAAATATTTGGGGTCATGAGTGTATATATGCTTATAAAAAATAGATGCCATGTTTTGTGTTCAGTAGATCCTATTTGTGTGTAATGGTTGATTTCCTTTTTTTAGAGAAAAGATTCTGTATTAATTATTCTTAATTTCTTAATAAATTCTGATGTGGTTTGGATGTGATACTTTCATTATGATTTGATATGATACTAGGATGTATGGTCAGGGGATATCAGGTGAGATACGGTTAAGGAGGCCCATGAGATGTAGTAAGAGATAATTTTGAAGATAAAAAGTTGTATCCAGATATGCATGTGGGTTTCCAGGATGGTATAGAAAATTATGTAACAGGATGAAGCAGGTCTTACTTGTTGTTTTAATGAAAATTTTCGTTTTTCCTAGATATGAATGTTTTTAATGTTAAATGATCGAGTTGCTTTTTTTATCTTCATTCCATTCCCCACTACTTGAGGTATATATATGTTCTTGGTTTCATAGTTCTTCTTTGTGGTATCTTAGGATGGTTTTAAAGAAGTACTTGGTTTAGGTACGTTTATGATGTTTAATAAATTTTTATCCTATGTTGTAGTCTATTGATGGAAATAAAATATTTTGTTACTCTTTTGAAACTGTGGACTTAATTTGGATTCTTCCTGGAGGCTTTAGACTTAAATGATTGATAATAGCGTTTATGTGGAATATTGTTAATGGTTAATTAATGTATAATGATTTAATTTAGATAAAATAGTTAATAAAAAGGAAATAAGTTATTTAATTTTTCCTATAAAATTATTATGTGATTATTGGATATCAAGTCCCTAGTAGGAGCATTAGGGTGTTTGAGGGTTGATAGTTTTATTTGATATTAGGTCTATGTTAATATCATAGTGTGGTTTTTAGATATATTATATCCTTTATATTCAGTTATTTAATACACTACCCCGCTATTTTCAGTTAGTGTGACTAAAAAAAGGTGGATTTTGGGTGGGTGTATTTTTCCAACATCCTAGTGGGAGGATAGATGGATGACTACTACCTATGACCACACTCTCTTCTATTGGTAGATTCATGTTTTTTATGCATAGAGTTTAGTTTACATATGTATATGTGTGTATAGGGATGTAAAATATTGTGTGTATTTCACACACATGATTTTTTGAATATAGTATCCCAAGGATAATTATAGTTATGGTGTGTATGGCTTGGGATGGATTGAGTTAACTTACCCATTTTATGGGTTATTATGGATTTATGTATAATACAAGATATATGATACATGTAATACAGACTATAGTTTCTCCCAAAGAATATTTGGTTACAATATTCATATATGATATGGGATTATGGGATGCATGACTTCCATGATGTAATACATATCCCTAGTATGTTGACCTAATCATTTTAAACATATTATTGCATTATTAATGAAAATAAATATCGATTTATAAAACATATGGATTAAAAAGACTAGTATCTTGGAAAAAATGGGTTCATATTACATCTAAAGGAAATTAAAACAATGAATCATTATTTCATTATCTATGTCAATATCTTTAAATCAATTTATGTTCCTAAAACTACATGATATTTCCTGTGGAATAAAAAATTAAAAGAGTGAGCCGAAAATTCTAATAATTTAATAAACATTATAAGGAAACATAACATGATATTCAAAGATAAAACAAGATATCATAAAAGATAAGACTCATAACTGAATGCAAAGAATATTACCTTAAATAACTAGGCATCAAAAGATCATGGAATCATAGAAACTGTTGAAATGTTTTATAACATGACATATATAGAGTCCAAGAATACTACCTTGATAATATTACATGGTGGAAAAATTTCCATAATGGATTTGGTTTACCCCCTAACCCCATACCTGACACCTCATGAGACTATATTATTACTCAATGAATTAGTGGGAAATTTGGGTGAATCCTTCATATCATGTTTATAGATAATGTGTGACACATAATGTAAACAATCATATTCCATTGAATATTAATTACCCCAGGAAATAAAATAGGTTGAATAATCATTCATTATATCATAAACAAATGAAATTTCAAAATGAAGGAATCTGAGAAATGATTATAAGGAATGTATTTCACAATAAAATAAAGGGTTTATAGTATAGGTATATATGTGAGAGACATATAAATATTATCAAAATCATTCTACAACATTAATATGGAGATAAATTTAGTTAAAGAGAGAGTGTTCAAAACTTGAATGAAAGGGTGGTTTAGATATATCCCTTTCCATGAGCCTGATTTGTCATGTGAATTATTTAGATCAGTGAATAATTAACATAAGATAATTATCTACCTAATTTAGAAAAAAAATAAACTTTATTAATTCTTTGAATTAATTTTTAGCATGTAATATTCAATTACTCTTCTTATTAATTACATGTTAGATGTTTTATCCATAAACATCTCATATGTCCAAAATCACTTTTGTAACATGAATGAGTTGAATGATATTATTAATTAATTGTCTATATAATGATAAAATTGAAATAATTATAATTTCTATTTATAAATTATACTTTTTAAACAAACCATTAAATATAGTTGTGAAAAAATAAATGCATTTCAATTAGGGAGGTGATAGGTTGTACATATGCAAGAATAACGTTTCCATTTTGTAAAGACCATGATGGAAGGAAAGTAGGTATTATTTTATATTTTTTATTAAGTAAATTTTATCATAAATTTCAATATTGTTCTCTATATATCCTTAATCATATCATTCATCTGATGTTTTAATAAAAATGATTCACATCATGCTGCAAGGCCGTAGACTATTATACACACGAACGACATTATCATTTATTCAATGGATGATAATGTTAGAAGGTATATGATATATTAAATATACATAATGGTTAATATTTCATTATTATCATTTATAAACATAAATTTTTTTCTTTTTTACCTTCCATGTAATGCATATTCAAAAAAAGAAATCACATTGCTTCGTGATGCAGTAGTCCCTCGTACACACGAGTAAGGTTATCCTATTCTCCAAGGAATAAAATGTAAGAAGTTATATATGATATTATAATTATATAAGTGTAATTATATCATTAATATCATATATGAATATTATATAATTCATTATATCCATCTATGAGAAGTAGTGAAGTTAAACGAATTATGTCCGTTCATGAGGTGGTTGATCGTTATAGTCATGATCATAGGTTTTGATTCCCATTTGAGCAATGGTGAAATAGTTTTAATTAATTATAATAATATAAAAACATAAAGTATATGTGTTATACATATATAATTATATCATATTTATTTAACATGATTTTAATGAGGTGTAATAATAAAAAAAATAAAACTCTTGATTAAGGACATTACTTCTTCTTCACACTACTTCTTTTGGTTTAAACAAAATTCTTACCAAGGTTTCTTTTCTAACCAATATATACATCATTGATTATTGAAGGGATTAATTGGGGTTATTAAGTATTATATTTTCAAAACCAATGTGATTTTTTATGTGTGAAAATGATAGAAGAGGGGGTGGCCTTTTATAGGTGAGGTGAGTGGGATGCTTTTAATTTTTGAAAAGAAAATGTCGTACCTACATTTTCACTTGACATAAGGATCAAAAATGGAAAATTATCAAACATTAAAGGTTATATGGTTTAAATAATGTCATATAATTTGTTTTTTAAATTTTTTATGGTCATTTTACACCTTATCTTTTTAGTTAAGCCCCATTGTAGACCTATTTTTACAACAACCATATTAATTATTATTTAATCACTTACTATTAATTATGTTAAAAAATCAAGTTGATTTTATTATATAATATAAATTATGATGATTCAATATATGGAACCAATTTTTTGAATTTATATTCATTTAAATGGTAAAATTTAATTATAAAGTAATCTAGTTGACGTGATGAAAATGTTTTTTTCTGATGAGAAATGTTTCAGATGATTAAAATGTTTTTTAAACATTAGTATGAAATTTGTTAAAATGAAAAAAATATTATTAATAGTTATATAATTGAACTAATTATACATTTAAAAATAATATCAGAATAATTTTAATGTTTATAATTTCTTTAAATCAAATGATAATAAAAAATAAAATCCAGTACATTAAATTATTCATCAGTAAAAGGTACATTATTAGAAAATTATCAACAAATCAAACTAATATAAAATTTTCTATATATTTTTAGAAAATAAATTTTATTCATAAAAATTAAATTTATAAAAAAAATATTTTAATTTTAAAATAATTGACAAAATTTGAAAGAAATTATATTTAGAAAAACAATGTTAGTAAACATAAATTTGGATTTATTCATTTATCTTGTTTATAAAAAATTCAATGAATGTTAATAAATATTTTTTGTTAACAATATATAAAATTCATTAAAATAATTCATAAAAAGTGATTTTTTAAATTTATTCAGGTAAAATACTTTTGTGCACGTTAAATTGTTTTTTAAAATAGATATCCTTTGATTTCAAGTGTTTTTTATTTTCATTTATGACTACCTAGCCTCCAATAAATTCATTATATACAAATTTGTAAACAATATATATTTATGATTTAGTTAATTATATTCATACCCACTATTTCAATGTCATGGTGATAATAATCACATTAACTAATAATATTTTAATAATATGTTTCATTTAATTTAAACTCATTATTTTATATAATGCATGGTAAAAAATGTATTGTGTACAAATATAGCTAAAATAATTATTTTGTGTAACCCAAGATAAAATTTGAACACCTTATAATTAAAAATATCAATAATATTAAATTTATTTATCAAAATTATAAATCAAAAATTCATACTATGTTACCTTCCACCCCATTAAAAAAATTTGATCATCAAAAATTGATATTTGTTTCTTAGTAGAAAATGATTAAAATTTTAAAATAGATTTGTGGGAAACCCACATATAAAATGGATAACAAAAATTCCACTTGAAAATAGAAAAAATGATATTTGTTGTAAATTAATAAAAACACATACTAGTTTTCCAATTATGGGAATATAGGTTGGAAGTTATAATATATAGACTGATTATGTGAAAATAAACCACTACAAACCATAAACTAAATAGTTTTAAAAAAGGTCATTTATATATTCATAAATGATAGAAATATGACCACACTTAATTTCAAAATCCTTTTACTAAACTGGATGCATTTTCATGGGAATATAAACTGTTGGAACCAGAAAACGTGTCCAATTTTTTTTAAAATTCTTCTATACAAGATTAATGAGCATAGCCCATTTTATGAGTTTTGAATTGATAGGTCATAGAGTCCAAAAAGAGTTACGGATCAAGATTTTTATACATTTGAAGTTGGGATGGATAACTAGTTTGCGGAGCCCATTGGCGAAGCTCCCCCTACGGTCACGGTGCAAAATAAGTTGACTGAAGCCTCTGTGAGCACCATGGAGGTCGAAAAGGTTGGATCCACAAATACAAGAAACAAGAGGGAACTTGACAAGAACCTCCGCCAACACTGTGAAGATGGATGAAGGTTGAGTCCGCGGTTACGACGAACAATGAAGGAAATGCCTCCGGTTGCAGAGCGTGATTTCCTTAGCAGCATAATTTTCTATTCGCAGCATGCATTTGGGCTTCATGTCGCACTCCACCAACCATCATCGCCTATAAATATCTTTATCTCCCCCCTTCATATGGATGGTTATTCTGCAACTTGGGTGGATGATCTCCCATTTCACGGAGCTCCCAAGTTTCGCGAAGTGATGCTTTTCGGAAAGGGATCCACCCATTGAAAAAGATGGAGATCCCTCAAGTTTCTAGAGGCTCTGAGAAGCCTCTTTGCACCACAAGACCCTTTTCTCTATGATAAACTAAACTCTGTGACGCCCCATGTGTGGCGAGACCACATGATTTGTGAGTCTCTTTCCTTCACAAAGTTGCTTCGTGAGACCCCATGCTCTGCGAGTACCTTTCCTCTACGAAGCTACATTGCAATGACCTATCCTTTGCGAGGCTCCTACGTTCGCGCCCATATGGCCATACCACAAGGGCTTATCCATTACACAACTGCTCTGGATCACTACGGGGGTTGTGGTCTTATCCCTCTGAGCCTTTCCCTTCCCTACCATCACTGACCCCCATGAAAATGGAGAGTCACACCGTGAACTTTTCACGTCGGGACTTCTGCATTTTCCACTACACCCTTATGTGCAGAAAACTTCCTCATCTAGAATACCATGATTCAAGATACTCCTCCAAACACCATGAAATACCCTGAGTAGACATATTCCTCTTGGTCCCTTTAATATGTCATGAGTTGAGATTCTCATCATCAATTCCCCGATTACCTTGAGTCGAACAATTCCTCAACTAACTCATCCAAACCCTATCACATGGCTCTTATGCTAGGATAAACCAAAATGGTCCGCTCTTGCGTAAGTCCCAACAACCTCCATTTCTAGGCACCTTATGTCTAAAAGTCCTCTCTACATGACTATAAACTGTAGTATGCCCTATACAAAAAATATGGATGCCTCTTGCTCCAAACAAGTGATTCCTTTTTCACCAAGAATAAGATCCCAATAGTCCTATCTATATGTCTATAAACTGTATTACTCCCTAAGTCAAATATATTAGATGCATCTTTCCCCAAACAAGATATACCTTATGCGTTAAGCATATGATGCCAAGAGTCCTCTCTACATGAGTATAATTTGTAGTATTCCCTATCATTCAATAATAGGATGCCTCTTGCTGCAAAAAAGAGATGCCTTATGCACTAAGCATAAGATTCCAATATTCCACTAAACATGGCAATAAACTGTACTACACCCTATGTTCCAAACATAGGATGTCTCTTACTCTAAACAAGTGATGTTTCATGAACCAAGAATAAGATGCCAATAGTCCCCACTACATGACAATTAACTATAGCACGCCCTAACATTCAATAATAGGATTATTTGTGTTCCATATAATAGATGCATTATGTGACAAGCATAACATCTCCCTTGCCCTGATTACAGTGGAGTAATTTCTAGATCATTGAAATCAATTATAACATTCCATCACTCCACCCCATGATTTTCATGTCCTTCATTAGGATCATCATCCTCTTTTGTGTCTAAAGGGATCCCTTAGTGACCTAGTCCCATACTGCCTCAACTCACCAAACATCCTGGGTCAATGACCTGGAAGACTTTGGATGTCACTTCGAGTCAGGTCCTATGTTTTGAACACAGTTTGCATTCAACCCTCAATTCTTTTTTCCCCATTTCAGGCTAACGCGGTAAGGATACAGTGTTTTGAACATGGTCATCAGTTATCCTCTATTGTCACCACACCCTCATTGTGTTCCTGATATTGGGCTTTTGATTCCAACATTTAATCTCCAATTGTTCAAACTAATTCCAAATCCCATGGTGTTATCCTGCCTATGCACTAGCACATAGGTGTGGGCTTCAATTATATAACTCAACCAACCAGTGAGTTGGGATTTCCTCCAACCCAAACATGAGGATGACATCTGGGAAGTTTCCTTCCATAATCCCCATCCACCATTGTCTCTCATTACCAGCATCTGGACAACTTCAACTCATAAGACTCATCCACCATTGCAGCTCCATAGTGTCACCTAGGCAGCTTCCCTACGTAAGCCCCATCCACCATTGTCACTCCTTAGAATAAACCTAGGAAGCTTCCATTCATAATCCCCATCCACCATTTCCTCTCTTTAGTGGCCCCTATGAAGAATCCTTGTGTAAACCCCATTCAACGTTGATGCTCCATAGCAGCACCTAGGTGAAATCCTTGCGTAAGCCCCATTCCATGTTTCCGCTCCACAGTGGCACCTAGGTAGCTTCCTTGCGTAAGCCCCATTCACCATTTCTTCTCCATAAGGGCACCCAGGGAGCTTCCTTGGATAATCCCCATTCACCATTGCCTCTGCTTAGCAGCACCCGGGTAGCTTCCATGTTTAATCCACATCCACCATTGTGTCTCCTTAGTGGCACTCGTGCATCTTCAATGTGCAAGCCCCATTCACCACCATTCATGGCCACAACTTTACGCCAATATTTCTAGTTATCTTGTTGCCTTTTTTTCTAACATCGAACATGAATCATGTGATCTTAGATTAAACAATGATTGTGGAATCCTCCTTGGGCCTCCCTAGAGTGTATGCCCCAATCCACCATTCTGAACTACGTGGAATTTGATCCTTCCCATGATATGTTACCAAGGAAGCCTCCCTAAGGTTCAAGACCAACACATACTTGATCTGGCCCCATTGAAATTGGTTCAAACCAGTCTAAACTACGTGTACATTGATCATTGCCAATGTAAGGTATATAAGAATCCAACCTGAGGTTCAAGCCCAACACCCATCGGTTCAGACCACTTCACATCGATTCGCCCTCGTCCTACATAATGCTAAAATGTACCCCCTTTTCTCTTCTTGTTTGAACCACATAGGCTTTGATCCATGAATCCTAGATAGGGTACATGAAAAGCCTTCATAAGGTTAAACCCCATCCAGCAGTAAGTTGTTGTATTCCCCAATCGATGGTAATTCATTGTGTTCCCTATCTAAGGTAAGCCGTTGTGTTCCCCAATCGATGGAAATTAGTTGTATCCCCCAATCAGAAGTAATTGGATGAAGTCCCCATTATCGGGACTCAGATCTCTAATACGTCCCAGTCGCATCAGACCAACACATGGGCTACTAACTATGCCTAACCCCATCATGTTATCGGGTCATTTTCTTCTACACACACCCTGATTCTATGCCCTCTTCATGAACTATGTTGACTTTTAATCCCTTCAACTGGGGATATGTAGGAACCCTCCTTAAGTTTCACATCGATCACACATGTCCTATTGTGGTCTATCCCTTGAGTTTATGTGTTTTGGGAGGCCATGCCACAACTCGTATTTTCTACTTCATCTTGGTATCATCCATGCATCCATTCTCACGGGCTGCCTCCTCAAGTGTCCCATCACTCCACCGAACTACGTAGACTTTGATTCCATGCTATAGTGATATGTAAGAAGTCTATTTGAGGTTCAAAACCAACACTACCTTCACCTTCACGACAATTCCATCTCATATTCATTATACTTTATTCAATTCTCAATTATCCCTCTTGATTCTTACATGTGCATCCATATCCTGGTGGTATAACTCCATTTATTTAGGCTGCAATCCATGTGTAATCCCCATCATGTCTCCAGGTTGTTGTCCTTTATGTATACCCCCATTCATTACCTCTTCAAACTATGTGGGTTTTGATCCCTGTTGTATGCACATGGTACGTAGGAAACCTCCATGAGTTTTAATCCCAGCCAATGGTAAACCATGGTGTCCCCCATTATAGGGTACACTCCCCTTGATCATCCCTCAGTGGTGTCCAGATCATCCTTCATGGTGTCACATCATCCCTTTATAGAACACGCAACCCTAGGTCCTCCCAAATTCAGCGTTCAGATCCATCCATTTGGTTCTACCCTTATAGGGGAAAACTCTCCATGATCCACCATCAATGGTGTCTGGATTAGACTTCACGGTGGTATATCTTTCGCTTTACGGTAGAGGGAATCCTGGGTATGCACTTATTGAGAATTCTAATCCATCCACTTGGTAAACACTCTTAGTTCTCCCTCTTAGGGATGTACCAATATGATGTGCCTCCATGGGGCATTCTGATCATTCTCATTCTATCTCTGCACGACGTAAAACAAGTGGCCTACCTCGTGTTAAACATGAGCTGCTTGAAGAAAACCTCAGAAGACATACCATTGGAATAATCGTCTTTCTAAGACATTAAATTCATCTAATTACCCACGTCAAACATGATAATCTTAGGAAACCCTCATATACATTCCCATGGCTTATAATTCCCCACACTCGACATGGGGTAACTTGGGTTTCACACCCTTGAGATTCCCTCTTATAAGGAATAATATACTTTCCTCGAGGTCCACACATTTAGTGATGCCCTCACATGACTGATGTTACCATATACTCCGACTGTGGTTTACTTCCCTATCATGACCCCTTGAATTGTCTAGACATAAGTTGTGTAATTAACTCGAATCCATGACGTCATGGAACCAATATTGAAATTCACGAACGATGACTCAAATCCGTGAGGGAGACCCCAACAAGGTAATGATCTCCGAGGTGGAATCCACAAAATGAAAAATCGACATCCCATCATCCTGTTTCGATCAAGAAACAAAAGTCCTAGAATAAGTGAATGATATCACCCACATTTTGAAAGACGGAATGTTGTGCAATGATCGGTGTGTTGTCCTCAAAAGACAGATGTGCACCCCAACAAAAGCGTCAAAAACCAACACTTATATGGTTTCATTATATTTCTAATGAAAAATATCATCCTTTAATTGTGATTTTATAAATTTACCCATCATCTATTACTATATGAAAAGAATATATATATGTATTGATTGCTGTATTCGTCTTACATCTCCTTCTCTTATGCATGTTTCACATAAAGGGTAATGCATCCCATATGTATGCTTATTGTACACTGGGTGCTAGTCTCAAACATGGGGCCTACTAGACATCATAATCTGGTAGTATATATCTCTCCTCTCTCATTACAATCACATGAGGGGAAGTCTTTCAGGGGGTGTTCATGAAAAATACCAACCAAATAATTACAAGTTCTTCTGCTTGACTAATTAATCACTAATAATATTTTTTTTCTAAGATAGATATACCTATAACTATGTGATGTGACAACCTTTCTATGATCATGTTCCTAACAAGGAGTATTATGTAATATTTGAAACCAATATTTTTTTAGGCGAGGATGTAATTTTTAATTAGTTTTGTTATAATGAAGTAACCTTAGGATACATGATGTTACCTTCTATGTAATTTTTTTATTCTTTTATATTAAATTTTTATTCAATTCGATAAAAATCCACAGAGAAATTTTTTATCACATAATTTATATATAGATCAATAGTTCATAATCTTAAAATGAAAATATATATTATGATTTTTTTAAACAAATTATTTTGTTTCAAATTTTTGGAAGGAATACAATGGGTTTTTGTTGTTCATCATGTGAATGATGGTAGTATAAGAAAAACCATATATACAATATCTATGTTTGATTTAATAAATATTCCTAGAAATGATGAATGTTTAACCTCCATTGTATTATATATTTACTGTATCTTGAATTATAAGGTTTGATAAGGATAACCAGAGAAAAAAATGTCTTCTTTTCCCTAATGGATTACACCATCTAGAATATCCACAACCACATATTGAATAATCATGTTCACCAGGATAGGGGATTGAACCTTCAATATTTTTGATTACTGATTTTATGGGTTGTTTAGGATATTTAGAAATATATTCATGAATCATAAAATAATTATCACAAGTTGGATTGCATCATTTATAACAAAATCCTTGAAATTGTTCATTAAATGAATAAAACATCATCCATATACAACATATCAGGTTTTATATCATGGGAATTTTCTATTACACCCCACTGAAGAATCCATTGAACTTTTTTAGTGTGTTTGAGTTATATATTTGATCCATTAATATTTTATTACTAAAATAAGGGTCCCTAATATGAGTATTTTGGTGTATCCATTCACTCATTATGTAGGGTGGAACACAGTCTCAAGCTGCATCACTTACAGACCACCCTATATTGACAAAAATAAAATTTTTGATTCGGGAATAAGGATATATTGAAACCAAAATACACTTAATTCATATTCTTCATAAAAATATTATATTATGTTTAAATCCAATAATATCCACCATTCCCTAAAATACCTATGTACATTATGTAAAACATTATATCTCTTTATGAATCTATTCAAATACCTTTCAATGTGATCATTTGAGATACTTTCTTTTTGAATAAAACCTTTTTATAAAACATAATCCTTATCAAAATAACTAATTGTTTGGCCATGTAGAATTATTAGTATTTATTATATATTTGAAATAATTGTTTCATATTTATAATAAAAGTTTTCACTCTAGAAAATAATATATGCTACTCGAGACTCTAAGGGTTATGATTTGATCTCCATAAAACATATTAATTTATCTCTATGAAAGTTTACACAATAATATGTATCAAATAATTCAAATAAATAACTCTATAATCCATTTTATCCATGACATTTAATGACCACTATATATATAATAATATCCATACAGTATATTCCATATCAACTATTCATGATTCTCTAAAAAATAATTACCATATTTATAATTCAGTTATACATAGCCATGAATTTCTTTAATCTAAATCATGCAAGGTATATATGTTTTAAATTGTCATAAAAGTAGAAAAAAACAATTTTGGTTGTGATCCAACTAAATTAATTATAAAAAACATACCCAACACCCCTAATTAACTTAGTTATAAGAACATTAGTATGAAAGGTATCAAATTTAGAAGTTTCTAAAGCTTTTTATCTCTCCAACATTTGGTGATAAGGATTGATAGTAGGCATAGACCCCTAGGTATATCGTTGACTGTATGAAAGTTTACAAGACATAGTAGGTAGGCTAATCCTTATAATAATTCCATACTTATTACCCCATGAATCTATTTTTTGATCTCATATAGAGCCATTTTTTTGAGTACAAGATTCAATTAGTTATAATCATAAAATAACACCACACCTCATAATAATTCTTAATGTTCATCAATATTCAGAAATCATAAAATCATACATTTATGGGATATTACCATTCTACCATTTGTGTAAAATAAATTGTATCACACATTAATAAATGAAAAATCATGGTTTCCAGTTTTATTATTACATGAAATATTTTTTAATAATTATATTAATATATTATTTTTCATATTTAAAGAGACTCTGAATGACAGTAATTGTTTTAATATGTTAACAGTTTGTGTAATGGATATGCTACATTGAAATATTTAGAAACCATATAATCCAAATATCACCACCCATAATGATCTCTAAAATAATAATGTATTTTCAGTTGATTTTTTTCGGATTTCTCTCACAATAATGTTATATAGCATATGAAATATCTCAATTTTTATCATAGTAAATAAAGTTTTCTCTAATGATTCTAGGAACAAATTTTTGATCATAGATGGTGTTATGAATTCAAATATCATTCATCAGAGCACATAATGCTAGGATGTACACTTCCCCTTTTATCATGTCTAATATGGTGGCTTTTCCGAACACTATGAACTGATAGCGCCACTAATTAGAAAAAACATGAAGCATCATTATTATTTGATATCATCTAAATAAAATTTAAATCATTTATCTGTGTATACCTTAATATATAGCTCATCATATCCTAAAAATATCAAGAAAATATCATTATTTATACTTATATACTTATGTATATCCTTCATATAAATCTAATGATTCCCACCAGGTTTCTTATGATATCCAGACATAATTCTTGGATCATAGGTGATATAGTGTAATGTAAATAACATGGAATACATGATATAACTTATGGTGCATGAATATGGAATTATATTGATCATTTTTAACTCTTTAAATGATCATAAATATTCTTAATAATTTTTTCCATATAAAAATAGTAATGAAACCTTTTGGAGTTATCTATGGTAAAAGTTTTTATCACTATAACAATGTAAGTTCCATAAAAATTTCTAATTTTCCTCATATATCTATCACTATAAATAATCATAACAACTACGTAGGTTTTTTAACCCTAGTATTTTATTAAGAATAATTTACTTACACACATATTCCATGATTTAATACAAGGGATATAATTTTTTTTACATGTATTAGGTTATCAACATAAAATATTTTAAATATTATAGTACTCCATCTAATATTCTCCAGCACACATGAACCTTACCTTCTTTTTATGAATCCAAACTCTTTGTTGAATCATAAAATCAGATATTCCAACTCCATAAAGCCTATATGAATCAAAATATCGGCTCCTATACCAATCGTAAAATTGAAATCCCCTTTATCACCTCAAATCCATTGGGATATATTATATACACCTACTCAACCTACATTCCCTTTATAGAAATAGTTTTTTATAACAATTTGATATATTTTTCAATAAATGTAATCCTATATGGTATAAAATATTTGAGTGGACTATATCATCACTACAGTTGAAAATTATACATCATAGTCAATACAAGGAGTTATAATTAACTTTTTTCACCAAAAATATATTATAGGTTGACAATCTACCATATATGTTAGTTTTCTTATAAAAATTACACTTTCAGCCAATTTTTACCAACACATAAAGTGTATCTACCTAATTCCCAACATGGTTGGTGTATATGGTGTCCATTTCATATTACATTCCCATTAACCATTTCATGGAATCATAAGTATTTATTTTCTCCAAGTCATTGGTATGTTCAACTCTACTGAAAATTTACAATTCATTATTAGATATGAGAAATCGATATCTCAACAGATATTTATGAACCCTAAGAGACAATCCATTTTCATTCATGGATTGTGTCACATAATCTTATACAAGAAATTATTGAACTGGTGCATCCTCAATGGCATGAAAAATTCTTTTTTTAGTCTTGAACATCACTAAGCTCAAATAGCCCCCACGACAACCATGATCAATAAACTCATTAATTAAGAATTTATAAAATTTGGCTACAAACAATTTTCCATAAGTATGATTATAGAAATAATATTCCATAGTTTCATTTGATTAAATAATATGAAAACATGTATTATATTTGGATTCTATATTATAAGAATCCAAATGAAGTATATATTCTTCACATCCTAAAATTTTTATAAAATAAAATGTGGTTAATTTCTTATTCTATAACATATCGTGTCTTACTGAATTATTTAAATGGAATGTGTTTTTGAATACATAAAACTACTTTTAGATAATGACCCCAAATAGAAATAGGATTTTATAGTGACTCATCCTTGATCAAACAATGACAATCAATGCTCAATTTCTCCTCTGAAATGTATCATTCCACTATGGTGTTTCAAGGGGAGTGAGTTGCAAAAAAATTCCATGATATCTTAAATTATTATTGAATTTGATTGATGCCCAAAGTCAAACAATAGTTAAAATAATATTACCAAAATTATCAATTTATGAAAAACTCAAATTGAATAAAATTATTAACCAAATTATTGTAGTATTTTGAAATCTCAAGTGTTGAACCCATAAAGATAGTTGATAATAATGAAGGAAATTATAAAATTATTAAAATAGGGATGGAGTTTTGAAATCAATTTGAAATGGAATAACAAGTATAATATCACCATGTTCATGTGTTATTGGAATAAAAAATCATATAAATTATCCATGTTTCTTCCATAGTTGAATCAATGAGGACTCTTGATCTTGGTATCTTTTTCCAACATGCCAACTCCCTAATTTATGTGGTCAATAACTAAGGCCCATTATTGATTTAGATCATTTAATATTATTTCAATAGTAATAATTACCACCAATAAAATGTTCATGAATTTTTTTATGTGACTATTATTTTATTTAATGTTTACTACCTAATTCAGAAAGTAATTATAACAATATAAAAAATTTGGTATGAATTAAATTATGAAAGACATGACCAAAAGGTAAACCATAAATAGAAAAAATATCTTCTAACTCAATAAACCTATATTAAATAACATTACATAATGATAATTATGCCCTTATATTATTCATATGAATGGAATAAAAATAAAAAAATTAACCTAATAGTTATAAGGAACTATTGGTTGAGAAGTCTCTGGAAACATAACCTTAGTTCCTTTGAGAGACTATTGACCGGTCCCCTCCATTAAAAACCCTTATTTAATATTTATAGAAAATATGTGGTATTAAGGTATCCAAATACATTCTCAAAAATTCTATTTATCCATATTTTCAAACACATTTGAATTATTCCCCTAAATCGTAGTCAATCCACATTTGATGATAGCCTTATCTTATATGATATTAAAAATTCAAAACAGTAACACATATTAAATGTTTTCATTATTACTTCTATCACTAATCAATATCTTCATTATTTTTATTAATTTTCTTTACCATTTTCTATATATCATCACTCCTTCCTCTTTATTAACTAACCCCAACCACTAGCCCACTATATAAGAAATTGTTTTTCTTTCTTTTTCTCCCTATGATCTATGGGTTCATCAACAACATGAATTTTCTTTATAATTTTAGTCATCATTGAACTCTTTTAGAAACCTCAACCATTGAATTATGTGTTTCTACAAACCATATTTAACATAGTTTTTCTTTTTCAGCAATCCCATATGTGTTATAACATGACCATGATCGACACTATAGTTTATAATAGATTTTTGTAAATATTTACTCATTAAACCTTAATATACACCATCCCTAAACTCATTATTGAATAGAAAAATATTTAATGAAATTTAATACACTCCATGGAATTATCCATGATTATTTGACTATTTCAGTGGATATTTTCCCCTAATACATCTATGTGTACAATGTATACAAACAACACATCATTATGGGCCATTTCCAGCTACTTAGTATGTAAAGATCATAATTTTCAAAATGGGTTTTGGTGGTTATTCCAAGTATCCAAAGTGTATCTATGGAGATTTGTGACCACACAGTGGTATACATGGCTCAACTAATGCTTTCTAATTTTAAGAAATAGAGGTTTTCAAAACTGGTTGTAGTGATCTAGTAACTCTGAGAAGAAGAGTGGAGGTGACATTCTTCTTGATATGATATTGATGATATATTACCCTGACAACACAGTCCCCCTTAAGATAATTTTTTATCCAGAAAGATTAATTTCCTGTATCAATGTCTTCTTGGGATAATCAACCCTTTATCATACATAATGTTAAAAAAATAAAAAATCTTGTTAAGGCACTACCACATCCTTCAGCTTCCTCTAGAACATTCTAACCAACATGGTGTCACCTCTTCCTTTCGTTGAGACTTACCCCCTATATTCTCACTAATCACACTCACACTGGTTCTCTTGATTTGTCCTTATCTCTGATCTCCATGTTCATCTATTAAAAGGGAATAAAGTTCCTAAATAAATTATTCAAATGGCTAAATATTTTCAAACACTAAATTCATAATTTAAAAACCGTCTCTATAATTCATTTAGTTTTCCTCTATAAATCATTTTAAAAGGTAAGTATATTTTAATTTTCTCAAAATCACTTTCCAAATATAAATACCCACAACATAGTATGTCAACGCATAAGTTGTACCTAATTATTTAATGATTAATAAAATTATAAAATTACTTTTAGAAAATTACCACGTAAAGAATATGGATATCTAATACCCCTACACATAAGCTCACACTTGTCCTCAAATATGATATATCAAAAAAATTACAATGTAGTAACATTTCAGAATGATTTACATGACAATTCCATGAAAACCAAGCGATTCAATTGGTAATTTTAATTTTCAATATACACTGAGATAATTTCGTAATCTAATCATTTTTTAGTGAAACAAGAAAACAATGTTTTTACCTTTTTCTCCTAGAAAATGAAATTTATTCATTATTCATCCACTAATATATATCATTTCATTAAAAATGTTCATTCCACTTGTATCTACACTACTATAACTATTTTCTATAATCATTAAAAGTATAATTATAATTGTGATATTCCCATAACTTGATTTCATCTATCTTATAATATTGTTTCAAAAAACCTTAAATATTTAAAATACGGAGACATAAAACACAATAAATCACTATGGAATGTAATTTTTGATTTAATTATTTTGAGCCTTTGGGTGGATGGTGATTTATGTTAAAACATGATGGCCCAAAAATAATTCTTCAATTATAAATATATTTCCTAATAATAATTTTACTACTATAGAAACCCTCCCCAAGTTCCATTACATGGTTCCATGAGGTGGTTTGCTATAAGACCTCGATTGAATGTCCCAAAATGACAAAGGATGCCGACCAGTGGTGAGGTATTTGGTTATGTATATTGGGAGACTATTTCCACCATTATTAGAGTAGACTATAGTAATATATTTATAAGAAATGGAAGAATAAATAGTAATATCAATATTTCTGTGAAAAAAAACATAAACATAAAAGAAAATTAAATAAACGGTGGAATTAAGATAAATTAACATAATCAACTGATGATGATAGTATGGCATGTTTGAACAAAATTACTAAGCAGGGAAATGGGATACAATATTATAAAACATGATGAAAAAACTAAAATCATCCCAAAACTTCTACATCTACCATACTAAGTATGGTTTTTCACTTATACTCCCTACTCCATAATAGAAAGGTAAATAATGCTTTTGAGGTTAGATTTATACCTCTATATGAACCTATGATCATAAACACTACCTGGGTACCAAATTTTCTTGTGTAGGGTGTAAGACAAAATCACATTATGCCAAAAACCACGCTGTAAATGAATTTCCAATTAATTTATTATATATATAAACAATGTGCCGTAATATTTTAAATAGAAGAAAAATTTAGAAAACAAAAATCATTAGATGGGGTTCAACGTGGACATCTTCCCAACTACCTACTTCAGCCTATGTTAGTGTGTCTAAACCAATAGTACCTACAATGGTAAAGAGAGATGTAATGTGTTCTATAGGTTGGAATATCCACCATCATGTTCTTGGGATTAGAGTAAATGTCCCAATATTTTCTAAAGCAACTAACCATTTCAAATTTGAATGCATTTATTTCCTTTGAAAAAAATTAATCACCTCAATATAAAAAATGTTGATAGTCTTTGAGCCCATATTTGGTAATCATAAAACACATTCCATGTGTAGGTCGAAGTGCTCCATCAAAGTCGAATTCAAAGAGTTCTTCTAAGGTGACCCAATTATGAAGTCTCTTATTTCACTCTATCATTATTTAAAAATAGTATGAACTAACTTCCATCTCCAAACATAGAATCACACATAGGGTCTTAAGTCTCTCACATGGCATAGTATAATGAGTCATGCCATCAAAATTGTCTAAAGGGTATCCCCTGGGTAACTAGATTCACTAGTATTGAGGAAATGATAGGTTACATATTATAACCCATTATTAGGCATAGATGATGTTTCCACTACATATTTAACAACCATCTACAAAAATCTAACAAAAAGCATGAAAGTTCATCCATGGATTCCTTATATCTGAATCCCCACAGTTCACCTTAATCATTATGGCAATGATACCTAACCAAGCATCACATACATAAAATTTATAACAAAAGGTACATATCCTTTAGTTATGAATTTTTATTATAATACTCAATTTTCAAGTAAAACCATTTATCAATCTCATATAAGTCACATGGACTAAAGAATAAGAACTTTACCAACACATAAAACCAACCGTATGTGACATGGGGAAAGGTCTATTCACTAGAATCACACCCTTATCATTTTAGAGCATAGCTACATTGAATGTCCTTTAGAAAGTATTAAAGATAATGGATCATATTAGTATTAATTATTTAAGGAATGTCATTGGGAATATTTCATTCGATAAAAATGGAACAGGTCATATTAATTTTTAAAAATTCTATTTAAGTCCAACCAAACTAAAGTGGAAAGGAGAAAAGGATTTTCACTAGGTTTATTACCATAACACATAAAATTTACAACCCAAATCATTGGTCAAAAGAGAACACACTTCAAGTGGGTGTAAAATAATTTTGAAAAAAGGTACAATAAGGGACTCTAAAGGATAGATCACCCAATGGGGTAGAATAATCCAAGATGACCATAGACTAAGATGAGTTAACACTAGGTAGAGTCACAACACACATGATAAAAAACTGGGAATTATTAAATTCACTTTTTAGGATTTTCCGGTATAGGCTTTTGAGTTGTAAAACATCCTAATATATGAAACTAAACAAAATGGTGAAAAAAAGGAATGACCAAAAACATTATCCTCGTCGAGCATCTCTCATCTAGTATAAACGTATGATTCGAGCTAGGTGGGAAGACATCAAAAAAACAATAAAATTCTCTAAAAATGCAAAAATGATCTTGTAAATAAATATATAAATATTTGGAAAAAGAACATGAATATAATTATAAAGGATTGTAGACTGTACCTCTTATTTTTCACCATATCTAATGATATTTAATTTGGAGATCGTTTGGAGGAGTTTTAACAAAACCTATTAAAGGAGGAATAGTTTGTTCATACATGGGTAAAGAAGGCTCCACCACTGGAGGAAGAGGGTCAATTTTGAATAATGAAATGAAAAAATCGATTTAAATCATTTAAGGGGTAAAAGGGGTAATTTCTCCCATTTTTTCACTGTGCATGGTTTGTCAGCATGGTCTGGAGAAAGTATGCACCAACTGTGTGCCATTCAATTCGACTAAGGGAACCCCGCACAATTAGTCGCATGGTTTGAATAACTATGTGAAAACTTTGAAGATGTGATTTTTCAAAGATTTTAGATGGATTTCACAACCATGTTCCCCAGGTTGCATAATTTTTGACACACTATGCAGTCCCGACTGTTTTCCTGAATTCATGTCTCTATGATTTTTATGAGCCCTAGAAACACTATGTCCCTCATTGACTTGATTAAGAATCATATTTAGTGTCGTTTAAAATAATTAGAACAAAAAATTAATAGTTCATACCTTTAAAAAAATTTGGGATGTTACAACCTCTCATACATAAGAAAACTAGCCCCCGATTTCCCCTTTCCATGCTAGCATAAAATCATCTAAGAAGAGTTCCAACCATTGAGAAAATACATTGAATTCATGATCCTATGTCACATAATGTATGTGGTTGTTATACCAAAGCACCATGACCAAAGGAACTGAACTTCCTCGAATAAAAATCCGGATACAATCAATTACACATATCTTCCACTCCTCAAAGAATGAATCCACATTTATCTCAATATCGTCATGATCAAACAAATGAGAAGGTCATCATGATGTCCACCATGAACTCAACAGGTCTATGAAGACGATAAATATATGAATTTTTCAAAGACTATGCTATTTCCATATGCTTTATAATACTCTATATTTTTTCAAATGTCCTGAATGAGACAAGGACCCAGAAAAGCTACCCCACCTACCTTTATCTAGCACAGAGGTGAATGGAATGGTCTACCATAGAGAGATTCATATTTAGCCATATGAATGGTTTTCTAAAATATATTATTATTGGTGAACTCAAACAGTGGAATTTTATTTTCCAAAGATCCTCCAAAATAAAGGTTATAGTACTATATAATATCCTACAACACATGTATGGTCTACTAATACTTCCCTTCAGTCTGAGAGTGATATGTAGTATTAAAGAGAACCTATGAATTTGGACCCTTTTTCCACCCTTTCGAGAACTGTGAAGTAAATCTAGTGTCTCGATCTTATATGAAATATTTGGTAAAACCATGAATCCATACTATCTCTCGAATGTATTAAATTCGTAACTTATTAATAGATAAGGTCTCTTAGATTGGTTGGAAGTGTACAACCTCACTCATCCTATCGATAATCACCCACACTACTTCGTTGACCCAATGTGATATCAGAAAACCTATCATGAAATCTACTATAACTTCATTCCATTTCCACTCATAATGGAAAATGGATATAGAAGTATTACAGGTTTTCGGTGCATTCCCATCAACTACTGATAGGTGGAGGAATGAGTGATGAATCCTATTATCATACTCTTCATAAAAATCCCCCAGTACTAATGATGTATATTTGGGTACATATTTTTAATCCCTGTATAAACTATTCAAACTATGGCATCTGATTCCATCATAAGATCTTTGTGTATATATTAATGTCCCTATAACTGGCTAAATAAGATTAAGGTATTACTATAATCAATTACATAACCAGGATGTGGGTTCAATTTGGTGAAAATATCTATTAATATACGGCACTCATAATCCAATAATTGCTTCATTTTTACCCTTTATATAAGAGAGAATGTCACTACTAAAGATGATATAACTGAATTCCCATTATATTCATGAACCTCTAAATGTATCTCAGTAAATATGGCCATCAACTACCACTCACAACTGACCTATTATATTGTTGTGTCTGAGTCTTTTGGCTCTATGCATCTGCTATAACATTTCCCTTTTTTGTTGTATAAGCATGCTCATTGTTGAACAATTACAGGTATTCCACCAGCCTACACTACGATATATTCATGTCCCACTGAGTGGAGATGTATTTGAGACATTTATGTTATGTGTAAATAAAAAACCCCTCACCCAAAAAGTAGTACATCTAATAGTGAAGAGCATGATCCCCATATTCTAGCATGAGGTTGTCTATAGGATTGTTCATATCATTAAACCTCGAATCGAAGGATCTATATTCCATGACTTGATCTCCATGAATCATAACATTTCCTAGCCCAATACTAGAGGAAATATAGTAAATAGTGTAGTTTTGTCTTGGCTCTGGTAGAAAAAAATCATACATGGGTGATTCTTCACTTTTAACTCCAATAAATCTATCTCACAACCTTCAATACAGTCTAATTTCCCTACCTTCGTGGAGAATCCCATAAGAGGCAATGTCAGGCATGAGAAGTATGGATGAATCTACTATAATTCCATGATATCCCTAACCAATTACAAATTCCAAACACATTATTAGGGCTACTAAGAGCCCATATTTCTTACCTTTTATGGGTTATTGGATATGTCTGCCTCAGATATTATAAGACCTAAGTGGTGAATCTTACTGATCTGAATGTGGAATTTTCTAATATATTCATATAGATGGTTCTCTATCGGTGTACTCAGCATCATATCAAGATGATTGAAGTGGTCATTTTTTAAACGCGAGTTCTCAAAGATGTATTCTATAAAGAAACCCATTGAGGAATCACGATACATGTGAAAACACAATTCATCAAATCCAAGAATACTACCAACTTGTTCGCTATACCAAACAACATAACGAGATACGCATATAGTGTGTACCTGTTCTAGAATTTTGTATGTGGTATATCTAATTTCCTAACATTAACTTGATGGTATCACAAAATAAAACAGATATTAGAGAAAATAGTTTCTCTTCACATCGGTTTCAATAGGTCATCTTTACGAGGGAAATTATAACATTTATTAACTTTTATCTAAATAAATTGCTTGGAATCAACACAAATTCCGAGAGTACCATCAAAATTATTATAGAAAATAATGGGTGAATCCCACAGCAATGTGATGATTCATATAAAACCCTTAGCCTCAACGTATTATAGATACTCATGGAGTTTTTGGAGCACTGTATGTGTCATCCTATAATATGTAATCGATAGTAGTGCCACACTTGGTACAAACTCGGTGTTGAACATGATTTTCCTATCAGAAGGTAAGCTAGATTAATCTTCATGTAAGAATTCCATAAAGTGATCAACCACATGAGGGAATTACTCTAACTGAATCCCCTAGTAGCTCATAAAGTGGCTAGCCATTTAGGCTATCATCCCACCCAGCCCAGTTCTCTTGAGTCCACCTCGATTGGCCTGATGATCCCACATAACCTTATGGATATATGTGTTTCGCTTAGGTGATGTGAATGACACTTGGTAGTGTCAACATTACGCCTGGTCTTGATACAATACAATCCAGTCCATACTTAGAATTAGGCCCCAAACCTTAATCTCCATGATGTAGAAACCCTATAGAAAACAGTACCCACCTATCCCAAGGTGCATTCCTTGAACTGGTGTAAACCCTCTAAATGAACTCCTAAGGCATGTAAGGGTTCCTATCACCATAGAAGTACTCAATTACTAATCCCAGATATCCCATGGTTTTAGTAAATTAGAAGGAGTGTGATTCACCCATGTCGAATAAAGAAAATACTATTGTACGGTGTAAAAGAATAGTAAATATAACTATAGATGGAACTTGACACTACTCCTCAGGCCTGTGATTAAAAAAATATTTATGCCCTGAACTATTGTCATGAGATACTACCTGAGTGGTCTGAGCCGGGCTACTATGATGATGATGAAATTATTAATCCTAGTTGCCTCGGCCTTAGCCACCTACTCAGCATGAATGGCATATAAAATAACATTTTTCTTCCTAACGATGTGTCACTTACCCTTCATCTAAAGGTGGTTCTTGTGTATATCCTACCTCACTTTGAACTGATGGATAATACTTGCAGAAACACTATAGGTTAACCAAACTTCTACAATCCCAACACTCGATCGGGTTCTTTGTATGTTGGGGCTTTTGGTGAATTGGCCTTCTACACTTTTGGCACATTATAGGATTTTTAAAATCATCCCACCTCGCTCATACTTCCCTGACATGTAAACTCTTTATGTCACTTCTTGTAACTGGATGAGAAAATTTGATTCTACCTAGAATCCAAACTGCCATGTTTGACATTGTCAGATACCCTTATGTTTGATTTAGTGATAAGGGCCAAATTGATTATCTTATACATAGTGGTGAGATTAAATTTGTTTACCTATAAGCAGGTGGAATGAAATATCATACTCAATGAACCTCACAGTATTCATCTCATCACCAGTCAATTTCAATAGAAATTTCAATAATTTGGTGAAGTGAAATGAGTATTCCATTATTGACATGTCACCTTTTTCAAGGTTTATGAACTCCTAAACATGATATTTTACTAGAGTAAGAGGTAATAAATAGTTGAATAAATCTATATAAAAATCTACCTATATCATACCCTAGTGTCATCTAGCCTCTTTAAAATCATCCCCCATCGCATGGAAGATTCACGCAACATATAGGTCCCAAGACTGTCCCTCCACTATAGAGGCATATTGAGGTGGTCGAATATCAACACCATAACCTATAATAATGATTTAGTTACCTTAGGTATTCCATCTATTAGAAGGTGAGAGGATTCTGCTACTGGAATTCCTTTATCAGCTTTACTATGGAAGGTGCATGTCAATGAGCACCTTGCAATATTCCCATGAGGAATAGAAAACAATCTGTGAACTAGGGATCAACACCCAGTGGAGGGTCTGTAAGAGGTTCCTTAGGTGGCACTAAAAGTGGTATCATGGGTGGATAAAATCCCACCACCTCTATAGTATTATCATCTACTCTTTCCTGTCGTAAAACCCGAGGGTTTCATGGTGTAATAGTTCTACAGTTTCCAAATTTTTGCATCATTCGATATTTAAAATATATTGGGAAATAAGTAATGAAAGGATAGGTACAATCCAACATGTAATCTGACATGACCCCTATCATGCTCTGATATCTAGTTCTAGGTAAAAAGAGGGAGAAAAAGAAAGGTTAAAAATCTACATGGCCTATAAACCACTACTAAGGTTGGCGCAGGCTATGGTCTCTTTCCACAAACATATAAATCAAATTTAAATTTATGAACAATTTTGATTTCAATTTATTTTGATTCATTATTATTTTATTTTTTATAAAAATTATGGTCCAATTAATTTTATCATTAATTTCAATTCATAAAGGATAATCCACCAGTTAAATTGAAACTAGGATGTAAACTAACTACATCTTGCACATTACATGAGAAAATGTTCTAACAAGCTATAGTTCTGGTCTGACTGGATGAGATCCCATTCTCACTCAACAATTAAACCAACTAATGTGGTTGTATTGGTTAATTGAACCAATTATTCCATCTTTAAAAACTATATCATACTATAAGTAAATACTAATAATGCACATGAAGCTATCACAAGCAATACAAGAAATCCACATTGATAAGTAGATTTGGTATGGAAAGATGCATGGAAATTTAGTACTATTGTTCCCAGTAAGATGCATGATGTCAGTGTTGTCTCATATAATTAGTCTAGTGATAAACATATCAATCTAGTGAATCCAATATTAGTAATGTCATAGGTCAAATAATTCACCCAATGTTGAAGTCTATTGAACCCATAAAAGGCTAACAACACTTACCCATCCCCGGTAATTTGAGTTTCTCCATTAAGTTGGGTTGCTACTCCTAGGAACAGGATGGAAATCAAATAATCACGTCTTAATCTCTTGTCTAACCCCAAAATTAAGGAAAAAATGAAAGAAATATTAACACCACATTGAAGAGACCCTCCCTGAGTTCCACTCAATGGTGACCCAATGTGGTTGGAAATAAACCTCAAGAGCATCCCCCCAAATCCCAAGGGATACCGACTAGTAGTGAGGGACTTGGGTAAGTCCATGGGGAGACTATTTCCTCCATGATCATAGTAAAACATAGTAACATATTTAGGATAAATAAAGAGGAACAAATAATATCCAGATAGTACAGGAAACCAAAATCATAAACATTTAAAGTAATGAAATAAAGTGTGGAAGTAGGAGAAATTAGTTAAAGAAACAAATAGTGATAATATGTCATGTTTGGAGAAAATGACTATGTATTGGATTGGGATACATGAAGATACAACATTATGAAAGAAAAAAAAAGAATCTAAAAACATATACTGTTATCAACTTGGGCATATTTTTTATCCTCATCTCCAACCCCATCCTATAAATGTAAATAAACTATTGGAAGATAGATTTTCCCCACTATCTAACCATATTATCATAATGTCTATAAAGAAACCAAAGGCACTAGGGAGGGTATGACACATAATATCAGTAGTTTAAAAACTAGGGCTCCAATGCCATTTCATTTCAGTCAATATAAATATGGATAGTGTGTATAAATAATTTAAATGAAAGAAAGTATTAATAACTAAAATAATTGGATTGGGTTCAAATTGGACACCCACCCAACATCCTACTCTGACCTAAGCCAATATTTATGAACTGATATCACCAACAAAGGTAATGTGATATGAAATAAGTGACCTTGACTGGACGATCCAAAATCATATGATTGGGAATTCATGACACATCCCTAATTTATATAAACCATCTAACCATTTCTCATTTGTAAACATTTATTTCCTTCCAAAAAAATTAATCAACTCTTTCTAAAACCAGTCAATATTTCATGAGCCTATCCTCAATAATCTAGAGAGGATTTCTATATATCAGTCGGAGGGATCAGTCAAGGTCCAATACCAAGAGTCCTTTAATGGTGACCCACATATGATTTACCGTATTTCACTCTTGAATGAGATACAAATAGTGTGAACTGACATCCAGGTCCATACCTAGTACCGCACATAAGGGATCGAGTCTCTGTCATGGCATGGTATAACCAATCATGCCACCAAGTCTATCTAAGGGGTCTAACCTAGGGATTTGTTGTCACTCATCTAGAGTAAAAGACTGATAACATATGGACTGCCAGTCTCAGGCATAGTTGATGTCTCCCCTAACATATTTAATAACCATTTACAAAAAACAACCAAAATCAAGAGATTACATCCAATGGGTTCTAATGTCAGAACCCCCTTTGTTAATCCACGACACTATAAAAAATGAACACAACCAACCATAAAAAAAATAACATGTATAAAAAATTTTATGTACATTGTTTACTAATTCATATTGTAAGTCTCGTTGGTCATAGAGAACAATGTACTTATATCATTTCAATCACATGGACCAAGGCATAAGCACTTGACCAATACATTTCAACCTAACCACCATAAGTGGTATGGGGAAATGGCTATTCACTATGATCAATCCCATATCATTTCAAAACATAACTCAATTTAAGGGATTTTACAATCTATTCAAGCTAATGGATCATATTAGGATTAATTGTTCAAGGACTAAAATTGGGAAGATTACATTCAATAAAAAATTCATAAGCCATAATCATTTTCTCAACTCAATTTACATCCAGTCATCCTAAAGGGGAATGGGAAAATATATTATCACTATGTTTATTACCTTAAATAATTCAAATTACAACTGAAATCATTATTCATATGATAAAAAACATCATGAGGTGTAAAATAATTTTAGAACAAAGGGGGAAACAAGGGCCTCTAATGGATTACTCACCCAAAGGGGTAGCATAAACCAAGGAAACTGAAAAAGAAGGTGTTTCAAAATTAGTTAGGGTCATAGAACAACGGAAAAATAACTTTTAATAATTAAATTCACATTTTTCAGGCGTCACCAGTATATCTTGATAAGATTCATGAAAAAATAATATATTTAATGCAGTAAAATCATTAAAAAAATTCATAACCACCTACCTTAACCTCATCGAGATTCCCTGTTCTAGTATAAAAATTTGATTCAAGCTGGGTTTGATGATATCGAAGAAACTGTCATAAATCCTGAAATGGGGAAAACGGTATTGCACCAAAATAGAAAAACATGATGTAAAAAAGAACATGGAGATGATTTAGATAGGATTGCAGATCATACCTCTATCGAACCAGTGGATCTGACATAATTTGATTCATATATTATTTGTGGGAGTTGTATCATAACCTACTGAAGGATGAGTAGGAGGATCATACGTGGGAGAAAAATGATCTAGAACTAGATTAATATATAAAATAAATTATAATGAAAGGAATATGGTATAAATAATTTAAGAGGGGTAATGGGTAATTTCACTCACTTATGTGTTGTTTAGCAACATGGTTTGGCCAAACTATGCACCAACCATGCTCTAATAACTTCTACTAGGGAAACATTACATGGTTATGTGCACAGTTTGACTAACCATGTATAAATAATGAAAATTTTCTATATAAAGGATTTCAAGAAGCTCACATGGTCATGTGCATCGGGTTAAAAAATTTCATACAGCTGTAAGACCCCTAATATTTTCCCAATTTAAGTAATATGAGTTCCAAACGAGCCCAGGAAACTCATATTCCATCGTTTAATTGATTATAAAACATATTTAGGGTTATTGAGAGGAATTATAACCAAATAACTAATGCTTCATTCCCTTATGAAAATTTGGGACATTACAGGCACAATGAAAATATCCTCTCAATGATGACCCCTTCCCTCATCCTAAAACATAATGTTGGCTGATGAATACATAAAAGAATAAATAATTAATTCCCTATTTTTCACAAAAATTTTTCAATTCATTTGTTTTTACAGTTATATTCTTAATAAGAGACTCATATCCACAACCCAACTTAAAATAAAAATGATCATTATTCAAGAAGGGTTATTTCTAACCCTCCAAATACATAAAAATATAATTTTTTATTTGTTTTATTTTTTAGAGGGATCATAAAAACATAAAATATAAAAAATCAATATCTACTCCCATTATCTCATTAAATCACCTAATAAGTTTATCAACTCAATGAAACACATCCCTTTTTCAACAAAATCACCCTCTCTCCCAAAAATATTCATTTTAATATCATAAAAAACACTAAGACTATGGTAAAAATGGTTGTTATTTTCATTGAATGTGTAGATTTTCCTATAAAATATATTAATGTGTTATAAGGGACTAAAAAAGGATAAATATTTTTGTGGGTCTTAGGATAAAGGGATTGTTTAGAAATTTTTTAATCATGAAAAATGGTAATTTTTTCAATCATGTCCTTCATGATATAAAATTCATTTTATATAAGAGTAAATTCTCAAGGTTCTCTCAAGAAATATTATCTATATATTTTGGGGGATATTAGGTTATAAATCTATCAATAATGGGAAAATGTTATTAGGAAAATCATTCATTGAAAATAAACCAAAAAACAATAAAAATAAATTTTAATAATTTAAGGCATGGAAAATTGATAGAACCACGATTTACTGTGTAATTTTAACCTTTACACCACTATGCTAAACTTGTTTTCTATATAAAATCATAAAAATAATGACAAGTTTAGTTCCATGTTTGAATAATTTATTTTTTGTTTATCACTATTAAAAAGGTCAATGTTACTTTTTTTGATGATTTTATTGTAGGAGGACGTGATTCAGAGGGCCCATGATGATGTCCAAGAAAAATATACCAAACTGTGCATGATCCAATCAAACTAGTGGATTAATATGCACAATTATACTAGAATATGAATACTGATGGTCTGAAAATTTGTGGTATGGTCCAAACATCATTTTTCTACATTTCATATGAAGGAACCAATGACTCATTCTGCCATTTTTTGGCCCAATCGTCCTAATCTGTCTACCACACCAAATATGCATGAAGTCAAAAGTGGTGTGCTATGATCTATCTATATATCATGCCATATGTGTCAATATTATTCCAAACATTTGGTGGAGATATCCAAGAGGTGGAGATATAACTTTGTTATTTTTTCCAAATTGAGATAAGGAAGTCTGGATGTTGAAACACCTGTGAGAATTGATTTTATAAATTTAGTGTGCTCAAAACCACCTTCGCATTTTTCTATAAAATGAAAACATGGGCTCATCATTTTCACGTTCAGCCAGGAGGCAATGCTCAGGTATTTTGGAGAACCAAATAAGTCCTCTCATCATCCAAGGGGTTCGGGAGGCCCCTATCCTTATAGGAAAGTCAAGTATGTAGAGGGAGTTCCACCGGAGCCTCCTCCTCTCTTGATGGCGAGCTAAACGGTGGACAGTCATTTCAAGGGAGCTACACAAACCTGGGAGGGAGTTCAATAACATGTTCTTCTACTAGTTTTTCTTAATTTGTCTGTTTAATATTTTACTTTATTTTCCTTCACATGCTTCCCCCTAATTACATTTCATTTGATATAATTAAGTGGAACACTTTTTATTTCAACACCGATTGGGTTGAGATTTCAAGTGGGAATATAGGGTTGATTTGATTGGACAACACAATAATCCTATTTATCACACACATAAATAATATTTAAGTATACTTTGGTAGACCTATTATTATATGTTTGAATAGAAAATCATGGAAACACGATTTTTGTGCCAAGGGGTGGTTCTTTAAGCATCATTTGAAGAGACAAGAGGAGAGTCAAGATCTTGTCAACCTTCAACCAAAGAATTAAACAATATCATATTAAATTTTCAGAACAATTAACTATCAAAGATTTTTATTGAACTTGAAATGATATTTTTCTCTCAAAATTATCAATTCACCACCTTTATTTATCAACTATTTTACTCTTTAATTGATTTATTTACTTAAATATATTTTCAAAACCTCCCCCCTATTTTAGTAATTGTAATTAAAAATACATACTCAAAACCTATAATTGCTCCTTGAGAGATTACCTAGGGTCTTCCATATACTATAAATCAATCTTAAATTCATAATCAGTTTTCCACTTCATGACAGCGCAATCAAATTTTGGCGCCATTTCTGGGGAGCGTTTTGATTTTAGTGCATGTTTTTTATTAGTATTTTTCGTAATATTTGTGAATATTTATTTGATTTAGCTTATTCCTCTAGCTCTATTTTTGTATTTTGATATATTTTTATGTAGGTTTGGTGTATGATTCCTTCTAATCCAGAATACTTACAAACTTTAAAACCTGAAACGCATATAATCCTACATCAGTAACCCCAATATATATAAGAGGAACCTTTGAAGGAGGACACACAAAACAACAACACTCATCATGATCCTTCTTCTTCTTATTCTAGAACCCACATTAAAACTGAAATTAATGGGAATAAAATGGATGAAAATAATAGAACACTAAAATAACTAACCTCACCTGATGTTGATATTAAGCCAACATACATTCAATTACAATGTGAGGCAACCAATTTTGAACTAAAATCTGGTTTAATTCATCTATTACCAAGATTCCATGGACTTCTTGGAGAAGATCCACACAATCACATAGAAGAATTTCATACTATTTATTCAAAACTAAAACCTTCTAATGTGGATTAGGAGAGGTAAATCTTAGATAATTCCCATTTTCATTAAAAGACACCACAAAATATTGGTTATATTATATTAATTCCCCAATAAGAGGCTGGGCGGACATGAAATGCCTTTTTCTTGAAAAAAATTTACCAGCCTCTCGAACTATAACAATAAGGAGATATATTTGTTGGATAATACAATGGTAAGGGAAAACATTACATGAATATTGGGAACTCTTTAAAAGGTTATGTTCTAGTTGCCCACACGACCAAATAAGTGATCAAATTTTAATTCAATATTTTTATGAAGGTTTAATCCCTATTGATAGAAATATGATTGATGATGTAATAGGTGGTGTGCTAGTTGATAATACCCCAATTGTTGTAAGAATCCTAATTGAGAACATGGTGCAAAAGACACAACAATTTGGTTCAAGGTCCAATGTACCGATTCGAGGTGTCCATCAGGTACAAAGTACTGAATTCGAGAAGGTGGACACCAAGTTCAAAGAGGTATGTACCCTTCTTCAACAACTTGCTGTTTCCCAAGTGAAATCCCAATGTCCTCCTCCCATATATTGTGGTATATATTCTTCTGACACCCACTACTCTCACCAATGACCTCAATTGAGGGAAACATCTATGATTTGTGAGGCAATATTTCTAGTCCGCCCCTATAACTAACCCTTTAGGCAAGAACCTTACTATCCATCCAACCTTGGGTGGAAGGAGAACCAAGACTATGGGAAAGGGGGTATTCAAACCAACCTCATAAACAATGGAACCAACCAGGGCAGAGTAGTTGTCCATCACCACCACCCAAAAATCCCCAACCACCCCAAAGGCCTTTCCAACAAACCCCTTCAAAACCTAAGCCTAGCCTCGAATATATGATGAAACAAATGGCTTCCAATAATATTAAATTCTAACAAACCACTCAGGAATCTATACAAGACCTCAAAACCAAATTAGGCCAACTAGCTAACTCAGTTGGTGAAATTAAAATTCACAGATCATGTAAACTTCCCTCTCAACCAGCAGTTAACCCTAGGGATAAAGGAAATGTTAGTTCTATAACCCTTAGGAGTGGGAAAAAACTAGAAAGTAAAATTAATCCTCCATTAGAGTCATCCCCTCTTGAAGAAACCTCAATCCCAACCATTAAAAATGTTCCAAATGTTGAAGAACCTTGTCCTAAGAGAATCCCTTCCAAAGGAAAGAGTGTGTATATTGATGAGTCACCTATCCCAACCATTCCTCTTCCATTTCATCAAAGGGACACCTAACCAATAAAACAAAAGTAAACTGAACTTGATAAGGAAATATTGGAAATTTTCAAGAAAGTGTAGGTTAACATCCCATTGATTGATGTTGTGAAGCAAATTTCATGGTACACCATGTTTTTAAAGGAGATGTGTACAGACCGAAGGTGGCTACATGGAGATGAGAAGGTGAGATTAGGAAGGATTTTTTCAACATTGATATATCCATCACTTCCCACCAAGTGCAATGATCCTCGATCATTTTGAATTCAGTGCACCATCAGGGAGTATTCTTTTTCTAATGATATGATTGATTTAGGTGCTTCAATAAATGTGATGTGTCACTCTATTTACTATACATTGAAGTTCAGGGAACTAAATCCCACTGAAATTATTGTTCAACTAGCTAACCGGAGTAATGCACACCCCTCTGATGTGTTAGAGTATGTTCCTGTGGGGGTTGAAATTTTATTTTTTCCGACTGACTTTTTTGTGCGTAAAATGGAGGAAGATAGAAAAAATGGCCAAGCCCCGATTATATTAGGGAGACCCTTCTTGAAAACTGCCAAAACCATAATTATTGTCTATAGTGGTACATTATCTATTGAATTTGGTGGTTACATATTTCATTTCAACATCCTTGATACCATGAAGCACCCCTCAGAATAACATTCTTATTTATCTGTTAATTCAATTGATGTACTCCCTAACCTTGAAAAAACAACCTTCATTTCCCCCAATCCCCTTTTTGAGTTTTTATCATTGATATAAATGATAGGAAATGATTCATTCATTTATTGATGTAGTGGTCAAGAAAAGTGTCATGCTTGTTCATTGATTGATGATTTCTTGAAAACTGAGGATCCACTGACCATCAATGATACTGTTAAGCTTGTAAAATCTCATTCCTCATTCAAGGATGATACCATTGAGCAGTTATACGAGATTAGTGATATCTCACATTCACACACACTCCCATCAATCCAAACTCCATTTAAATTGGAACTTAAACAACTTCCTCAAGATTTAAAATATTCATATCTTGAAAATGGAAACAAGTTGTCTATCATCATTGCATGTTCACTCCCTCTTGAGCATGAATTACAACTGCTTGAACTTTTGAGGGAGTATAAACCTTATTTAGGATAGAAACTTGCTGAAATTCCAAGTATTATCCCATAAATTTGTAAAAATTATATTTTGTAAAATGATGAGGCTAAACCAGTGAGGCAGCCACAACGTCCATTGAACCCAAACCTCCTAGAAGTTGTAAAAAAATAGGTAACAATATTATCGGATGCTGGAATCATTTACCCCATCTCTGACAGCCAATGGGTCAGTCCAATTCAAGTAGTTCCTAAAAAGACTATCCTTACAGAAATCAAAAATGAAATTAATGAATTGGTTCCAACTCGTTTGTAGAATTGTTGGCATGTCTGTATAGACTATCACCGACGAGACCAACACACTAGGAAAGACCGTTTAGCTTTTCTATTCATTGACCAAATGCTAGAGAGGCTAGCAGGTAAGTCCCACTAAGATTTCCTTTATGGGTATTCTAGATACTTTCAGATCCATATTTCCCCCAAGGATTAGAAAAAGAAAACCTTCACTTTCCCCTTCGGCCTGTTTTCCTATAAAAGGATTTCATTTGGTCTATGCAATACTCTGGGTACTTTCCAACGATGCATGGTTAGTATTTTTTATGATTACACGGAGAATTGCATGGAATATTCATGGATGATTTCACTATTTATGGATTTTGTTTTGATGAAAGTTTGAGTAGTCTTGGTCTAGTCCTACATCGCTGTATTGAAAAGAATCAGTTATTAAATTATGAGAAAATCCATTTCATGGTACAACAAGGTATAGTTTTGTGGAATGTCATTTCGGGGGATGGAATCCAAGTATATAAATCAAAGGTGGATGTCATTTCTTCCCTATCATTCCAAAAAAAATGTATGAGATGTGCGGTCTTTCCTAGGTCAGGCTAGATATTACTATCGTTTCATTCGTGACTTTAGTAAAATTGCACTTCCCCTCTCCCAATTACTCCAAAAATATAAGGAATGTGTTTTTTATAAAGAATGTGAGGAAGCTTTTAATATATTAAAATGGCGTCTCACGTCACCCATGGTAATCCAACTAACTCAGTGGGATTTACCGTTTGAGTTCATGTGTGATGCCTCTAACTATGCAGTTGGAGCAATCTTGTCCCAAAGGGTCAATTAATCTCCACATGTCATTGCGTATACCTCACGGACTATGAACCCTACCCAAGTAAACTACACCACAAATAAAAAATAATTTTGTTCCATTGTATTTTCCTTGGAAAAATTCATTTCATACCTTTTGGGGTCCAAAGTCATTGTGTTCTCAGACCATGCAGCCCTCCGGTATCGCCTTAAGAAACTGAAAGCCAAGACATGTCTCATTTTATAAATACACCTCCTTCAAGAATTTAATCTTGAAATTAGAGATAAAAAAGGATCAGAGAATGTGGTGGCAGACCATATCAGCAGGATTACCCCATCCTCAAAAATTTACTCAAACCACTATATTCCCATTAATGACACGTTTCCTGATAACCATTGTACCGAGTGAAAGATGTTATTCCTTGGTATGCTAGAATTGTAAATTATATGGTATCATCTTGAATTCCTACTGATTTCAATATAAACCATGAAATTCATCTGAAACATGAGTCTCATTGGTTCATTTGTGATGACCCCTACCTCTGGCACACATATAGTGATAATGTTTTAAGGTGATGTGTTCCCGATAGTGAGTTTCAGTCTGTCCTTACATTTTTTCACACTCTTGCTTGTGGAAGCCACTTTGGTCCCCAATGGAATGCTCGCAAGGTCCTTGATTCTAGCTTTTTTAGCCAACACTTTTTCGGTATGCCAATGATTTTTTCAAATATTTTCCTCATTGTCAAAGAATGGGGATTTTATCTAAATGAAATGAAATTTCACAACAACCATTGCTCTTCCATGACATTTTTTATGTTTGGGGAATTTACATTATGGGTCCATTTCCCAATTTCTTTGGAAACTTGTCTATTCTTCAAGAAATTGATTATGTGTCAAAATGGGTAGAGGTGTGAGCTACATGGACTGATGATTTAAATGTAGTTGTAGAATTTTTGAGAACCCAAATATTTTATAGGTTTGGATTCCCTAGTTCATCATCAGTGACCAGGGTTCTCATTTCTGGAAGTGAACAATGCAATCACTTTTACATCGGTATGGGGTTGGTCATAGAGTGTCTATTTCATATCACCCATATAACAATAGTCAAGATGAGGTGTCAAATAGAGAGGTAAAATAGATTTTTTAAAAAATGGTTCAACCAAATAGAAAATATTGGAGTCTTTGACTTGATGATTCATTATGGGCCTACCATACTGCTTTCAAAACTCCCATGGGAATGTCCCCATATTTTCTTGTGTTTGGAAAGAGTTGTCACCTGCCTGTTGAGAATGAGCATTGGGCCTACTGGGCCATGAAAAAATTCAATTCTAATATTTATGGTGCAGGTTCTCAAAAGATGTTTTACATTCAGGAGTTAGAGGAAATGAGAAGAGATGTATGTGAGAACTCCACGATTTATAAGGAGTGTACAAAGGCTTCCCATGATGGTCTTATACTTCATTGTATATTCCATATTGGGTAGAAGGTACTCCTTTATAATTCAATGATGAAGTTGCATCTAGGTAAGCTTTGTTCCCGCTGGTTTGTCCCATACACTGTTATTAATGTATCCCCATTTGGTGTTTTTTAAGTTCAAAATGAAGAAACCAAGAAAACCATCATTGTCAATTGGCAGCGGCTGAAGCACTTCAACAAAGCCCTTTTGGAGTTCCCAATATAGGAACTCCATGTTCAAGAAGCAACATACCAGTGAAAGTCACCAGGATTTATCCTTCCTTCTCACCTTCTTAATTATTACAATGAAGACACTGCACATTCTACGAGTGGGGGGATGGGTACATTATTAGGTTAGATAAGAATTTTCATCATTTTTTCTTTCTTTTTTCTTTTATTAACCTTCTTTATGGTATTTTCATTTTTTCACCCATCAAAAATTTCAAAGTTCCAGGATTCAGTGACTATAAAGGGGGGGGGGAAGTAAAACTACCATAAAGAATAGAGAAAAATAATATTTGTATAAAGTTAACATCAAGGAGTGGTTTTAGTTAATTGGTTTTTTATCAGTGATATAAATGGTTTTATCACTGTGAAACATTTGAGATGATTGATGCCCCTTGTGTGAGTAGTTTTTTGGAATAATAACTCACTAATATCTCCATAAATTTTTACATCAAACCAGGAAGTGTAAATATTTATTACTTAATATAAGGTAATTATATGTTAGGTTAATATTTTTCAGCTTTAAATGATATATTCATACGTTCATTCCTTATTCAATCTATTTCATTTTTGTACCAGATTGTCCTATGAATGTGTACCTAATGTCTAACTGTTTTACACCCTCTAAAAAACGTTTGTGTCGTGGTAACATCAAAAACTCCTCCTCCCCAACCTTTTATCTTGTTATTACTTTTGCAATTAGTGTCGTGAGGAGATCAAACAAGGGTTGAGAGATGAATGTGAGATTTGTTCCAAATTCAACTTCTAAAAAACAAAAATAATAAATGATGGGAGTGATGAAATGTACAACATATGGGTATATCTAGGTCAGGAGATTATGGTTTGACTTCTGGAAATTCTTCTGTGAGTGGGTCTTGAAATATGATTGCAAATGATGTAGGGTAGGTTTGGTGAAAATTCATTTAAAGATGAATAATTTTAAAATAAACTATATTTATTTTATTGAAAGAGGAAAGAATAAAATGGAATGGTTTTCACACACACGCATGGAGAGTTAGTGGAATGGTTGAATTTTTAATTCCATTCTCATATTGGTGTCATGAATCTCTTTGAATTTCATTGTGATAAAATATATGCAAATTTTTTTTCCAATTTCACTAGGAAGAACTCCTTTGTGCGGTTCGTGCATTGATCACATTACTTTAGTGAATTAAAAATTTTCATTAATGTTAAAACTTTAGGATGTTGGGAATATATATATGCCTCATTTTATTTGGTTATTTGACTTTTCCCAGGAGTGAAAATGTTTAGGTGTGGAGGTGTGATCGTATCACGATTCACTAGGTTATTTTCACCTTTACCCCATTGTGATAAACTTGATTTATATTAAAAATTATAAAAATAGTGACAAGATTCATTCCATGTTTGAATAATTTATTTTTTTATCACTGTTAAAATGTTAAATGTTACTTTTTTTTATTATTCCATTGTAGGAGGAGTTGATTTGGAGGGCCCATGATGATGTCCAAGAAAAAGGGGCAAAACTGTGCAGGATCCAAGCACACTAGTGGATTAATCCACACATTTCTACTAGACCGTGAATCCAATGGGGCTGTAATTTTGTGGCCGGATCCAATTTTCATTGGGATACATTTCAAATGAAGGAACCAAAGGCTCATTTGGCCATATGGTGGCCCAATCTACTTGACCTATCCAGAACACCAAATCTTCATGAACTCAAAAGTGATGTGTTGTGATCTTTCCATATCTCGTGCTATAGGTGTCCATATTATGCCAAACATTCAGTGGAGACATCCAAGAGCTGGGGCTACAACTTTTTTATTTTTTTAAAATCAATATAAGGCTATCTAGAGGTCAAAACACCTATGACAATTGGTTTTAAGAATTCTATGTGCTCAAAACCACCTTCCCGTTTTCTTATAAAATGGAACCTTTGGATCCTCATTTTCAATTTTGGCTAGGAGAAAATGCTCTAGTATTTTGGAGACCCAAATATGTCCTCTCATAATCCATGTATTCATGGGGGGACCTATCCTCATAGGATAATCATGTATGAAGAGGGAGTTCCACCAGAGCCTCCTCCTCCTCTCGATGGCGAGCTAAACGGTGGTTGATCATTTTGAGGGAGCTACACGAACATGGGAGGGAGTTCCATCACATGTTATTCTATTGGTTTATTATAATTAGTGTGTTGAATATTTCAGTTATTTTGTTTCTTGACATGCTTCTCGCTGATTACATTTCATTTGATATAATTAAGTGGAACGCTTTTTATTTCAACACCGATTGGGTTGAGATTTCAAGTTGGAATATCGGATTCATTTGATTAGTAAACACAATAATCCTATTTATCTCACACGTACATAATATTTAATTATGATTTGGTAGATGTATTATTATATATATGATAAAGAAATCTTGGGAACACAATTATTGTTCCAAGGGGTCGTTCTTTAAGCATCATTTGAAGAGGCAAGTGGGGAGTCAAGATACTGATAGCCTTCAACCAAATAATTAAACAAAACCATGTTAAAATTTCAAAACAATGAACTATCCAAGATGTGTAGTGAACTTGAAATGATCTTCTTCTCTATTAATTATTAGTACACCACCTTTATTTATCATCTATATAACTCATTAATTGAGTAATTTACTTAAATTTGTTTTCAAAACCTCCCCCATCATTTAGTAATTATTATTAAAAACATACTAAAAACCTATAAATTCTCTTTGAGAGATGACCTATGGTCTTCCCAAGACTATAAGTAAATATTAAATTCATAATCAATTTTACACTTCATGACAGCACGGTCAAAAATCAGAGATAAATTTAACATAAAAAACAAATTTCCCCTCAAATAATGATTTATAAAATCCATTATCCCAAGATTCTCAATAATTATTTCATACCCACCATACTCATTCAAATATATTGATCAAGAAATATAAAATCCTGGAATAATTAGTATCTTATGTTTCCATTTTCTCCCAGATAAAATAGTTTCACATGATACGTGTGGGTCATGAAATTTCTCAATTAATACATTCAAACCCAAATTGGAAACAAAAAAAATATGGGAGTAAAATGTTAATAAATTTTAATTGAAAACTCAAATTTTAAACTTTTAACTCATTAATTTTTCCGTTTAATGATCTTATACCTCATTCCCTTTATTCCTTATAATATGGACCAAAAATAAAAAAAACATTGTTGAATGCATAGGAATTTGTGTGAATTAATTTAAAAAAAGATAAGGGAGAGTGAATCATATCTCTTAAATCCTATAAAAAGTAAAAAACATTGATTTCATATCAAAATTTAATTTAATAATGTTTTTTTGAACAACCCTACCTCCTATTCAATCAATGGATATTGGATTTGTATTATTATACCCAATCCAGAATAAAAAGTGGTGTTAGTGGATATCTATCTATATTTAAGGTCCATCATACTTCATGTGAAAATAAATTTATTCTTATTTATAGTAATAAAATTTCCACTAACATCAGGCTAATCCCCCAATTATTTTATTAATTATAAAAACCAGAATTTTGTATATGAACTATCTAAACATGATGTCCTTCTTTTAACTGATGTGTTACAACAATTACTTTATCATCAATGATCGTTTCTCCTAATTTTATTTGTTTCCTTTCATCTTTTTTTTACTTTTTCTCAATCCTATGTTGAACATATCTCTAAATTTTATTTAATAATAGTAGTTATGTATTTTTTTCTTGATATAAATTTAATCATAAACATTTTTTTTTCTTATCCATCTTATACTCATTTTCAATATAATTTATCATTTATTGGAAACTGTAAAACATTTCTTTATTATCAAAAAATCATAATCTCAAATCACCACATTCCAGTTCAATTAATTCTCCTATAATTTCTTGGATTGGACTTCCCAAAATTATGGCGCTCTTCTCCTAATATTTTTCCATCATAAATAATAAACAATGATATAAAATTTTCAACTATGAATATGAAATCTTCATGAAACCATCATGGATACATGACTATTGTGATATGTAGCTAAAAAATGAATTCATCTTGACTCATCACATATAATACCTTACGATTAAATGTTGAGTATGAAATGATGTTCACACTAACTATTAGATCACACAATGATTTTCCAAATCTGTTAGACCAAAACATTTCTATAATAAACAAACAACAATGTTTTCTTTTCTCTTTAGTATACTCTTCTACACCATAACCCATCATTCCTCAAAGATTGGTATTTTCAAAAATTCATAAAGTTTCTCCTTATTTTCAAACAACTATTTTATGAATTTTTCAAAAAAGGGTATATTATCTAAATATCTATTTAGGGGAATACTAATATGATATTTATAAAACATCACTATAAAAATACAGAATTTTCCCTACAATATCTCATGCCTCAATATCTCATGGAATTGTAGTTTTGGTTTGTATGGTGGTAGAGATTCAAATTGTACACTATTTTCCTTCTCTTCCTCTTTTTTCTTGTAATATTCCTCCATTTTCTTCTCCTTATTACATTTCATCTCTTATTGTTTTCTCTTTACCTCAAAACATTCCTCCACTAATTATTTACTTACTTGGGTGATATCCCTATTTTCTCTACATGTATTAACTTTTCATCTTCCTTGTAGTACTCTTTTTGGCCTCTCTAATTGTTTTTATTAATTTTTTTTGACTTAATGCTCCATATTTCATAATAATGTTTTTTTATTTTTAGGTTTCTCTTTTATGTATTTTATTATGAACCTAGTTTTGTTCATGACGGAATAAAAGGTCTCTTATAATTAATGTATTTGTATTTTGAGTGAGGAACCATAGGCTCCTATTTATGTAAATACTTTCATCCTCAGTTCGAATCCTTGATCTTTCAGTTGTTGTGTCTTCCACCGCTAATTTTTATTTTCCCTCTTATAACCACATAATTAATGTCCTCAATATGTATTCTATATGGTTTATGGGGATTTATTATCATATAAATTTTATTATTCATGGTCACCATTTTAGAGACTATACAACCATAGTTAACCATGTTCACTCCATTTCTTTGAGTTCTTATCAATTTAAAATTGAATATATTGTTGTCTATATCATAAAATTAATTATATATTTCCTCTTGTAACATCATTATCAATGATAAAATGGTCATTTCATCAAAAATAGACTTATTTTATTAATAAAACCAATGTTAAATGGTTTGAATTAATATCCATACTTCTATACCACGATGAGGGACCATTATTATAAAATTTGTAAATTTTCTCTATGTTCTATGTAATTACTCATCATATAAATGACAGAAATTTAGAATTTCAAAATTAATATTCAATGATTTTGAAAGAAAAATAAGTAGGTAAGTAAATTCATTACCAAATAAACCCATTTGATAATGGAATAAGTTTAAAGGCATTTAGTTTTTCCCTTGCATTATCTCATAGTGAAAAATAAATAGTCTTAGCTTAAAGATATAACATGATATGTTATTAAATTTAAATGTATCAAATTGTTCTAGTAAAACACCCCAAGTGAGAATTCAAATCCACATGTGGAAATTTAGATAATTCTACATACATTAAATTAATTTGACTAATATTTATATTGATTATGATCTAATGTGCAATTTTTAGGGGAACAAAGATACTATGTTATATCCTAAAACATGAGGGATGACCATATTTCATTATTTTTTTCATCACTATATTCCTTTTTTTGAATTTATTCATCGACAGATTTTCTAGATGTATCCATTGTGTCTTCTTCCTTGAAATTATTTTGATTTAATATGGTTTTTGCTCTCTCTCAGGATCATATAAACTATAATCTTCCTATAATATATCCCATGTAGAGTATATCTTAATTAATGATTTTACAAACAAAATATTATGTTTATAATAGGTAAAAATGGATAATTAAAATAAAAACAACTAAAATAAATCATAAACCATTATACAAATCTTAGAAACTATCCACAGTAAAGGTGTCATGAATTTGATCTGTTCTCAAATGGAGTTATTAAATCTATTGGGAATATAAAATTATGAAAAAAAATATAATTTAATATAACAAAAACTAAAAACTCTAAAATTTTATCATTTAAAAATTGTGATTGTATAACCTATAATGTTAGTTGACAATGACTTTGAAAACTAGAAAAGTATTGGAAAATAATTTAGGAGTTTGGAAATCAATTTTAGATGGTGTACCAAGGAAAATAATATTATGTTCAAGTGTTAGAGGAATTAATATTTAGATTAAATTTTCATGTTTTTAATAGAGTTAAATCTTGTAAAATACTTAGTATTTGTATCATTTTTTGTACTCACTAACTCCCTCAATTATATAATCAATTACATGGGGTCATTATTCATATAGATTATTCAATATTATTTTTTATCATAATCATTTTATCCCATGTAATGGTCATGCATGGATTTAAGTTACTAGTATTATATTTAAAGAGTTCCAGTTAATTCAAATAGTGCTCGTCATTATATATGAAGCCCGAAGATAATAATTAAATTACAAAACACATAACCCAAACATGAACCAATTATCTTCATCTAAAGCCTTATTCTAATTATCCTCCAAAATCAATGTTGGGCTACATGGGATGATATCCATGTTCTATTTGATTTTTTACTTCTATGATAACCCCCGTAGATAAAATATTTCCAAGAATACTCACAACACAACATTGTAGCATCCTTATTTTGTTCATTTACCTTGTCATTTCTTATATCTCTTAACTCTTTCTATAATATTTACTTTCTATAACCATGACCACACCAATGGACAAAACATTATTATTTCTTATTATCTCTTTAATAAATGGGTTTATAAACAATGGGAATTTTCATCCCTATTTCATTCTCGATCTGAATCAGAAAGAAAATTTTAATATTGTGTAGTGAGTATACCTTAAACATATTCACCAATATTTTTCTCCATCAATAAGTATTCATTAATTTTGGCTATACCATTCCTAACACTATAGATTCACATGAATTTTTAGTGAACTTTACATCATTTAAACATATATGTACACCACACTAAAACACTATATAGAATAGAGGATCCATTTGTGTTGTTTCATACTATCCATGACATTCTCTATGATTAGTGGTCCATTTTAATAGGTGTTTATAATAGACGTATTACTATGAAAATTGGATAACACAATAGATCATCAGTGGTCATTTCCTTCTCTTTCATGTGTATGACTTGGCTTCTTTATAATGGGTTCATTATGGATCATAAAAGGTCTTTAAATTTTTTCATTTCAATTCCTAACCAAAGAGTGGTGCATAGAGCACAACTTGAGCATCTCGATCGATATAGATGGAGGTTTCCAACACCAGTTCGATATTCCTATGAGCATGAGTGTAGGAATGGAAGTAATGTTTTTTCTAAATGGTTGGAAACAATAAAGGCTTATAGTTTAATCATTTAACCCAAGTTTAAAGTTTTGTATTAAAGTTTGATTTCCAACATTTTTGTATTATATGGTCGATCTTCCCTTTATAATACTTGATAAGGAAAACATTGTTCTTAAATCTAGATGAGGAGCCACCTCATGCTTTAGCTAATAGGTTTCATATGATCATAAAATAACAGTAGTAGTGGGAAAAGTCCAAATTTGATCCATATATGAGAAATAAAATGGATGAAATATTTCCAAAATAGAGTACCTAGAATTCAAAATATTTAACTTCTATCTTCAATCTTGAAGAAGTATACTTGATAAATATCACAAAGACATGTGAAAAATGCACCCTTACTTTAAGGAAATACACATGCTAGTATATCCATGAACACTTCATGAGGATATGAATGTAACTGTAGGGGTAAATGTTCATTCTCAAGTGAGATAAATATTTCATTAAAATCAGATATGTTTTTATACCTATTGGTAGCCTCATTCATATTTCACATCAAAGAGGCGAGTATCATTTCTTATTTTATATTTAAAACCTCAGTCTCCCTACTCAAAACACATCATATGTGTTACTTCCCCTTGAGCAGAATTGATTGATCTTATTTTAATGGATAAATATAAACAATTAATGAAATATCTATGTTGTATGAAATTGATTAAAACCATTCAGATTATGTTGTGCATTTATTTTCATTACATTCATATCACATATGCTTCTCCTGAATACTAATATATATATAATATTTTTATCATATATATATATATATTATATTCATGCATCATATGAATGGTAATATAATATATGAAATATATTTAATATCATCTATATACATTCATCATCCATGAAATGTATGAAAAAAACATGTATGTTAGTGAACATTTAATAATCAACCAATTTAACTAAAATAATATATGGATATTATAAAACACATAACTCTTTGTGAATCCATCCAAAAAGTTTTAGATATGGCTTTCATAAAACACTATTTATTTTGAATATGGTGTATTTTTCCACATTTTTATCCTTATCCAGGGGACTAACTTTTTGATCATATGGTACTTATAAAAAACAAAAATAACTATAAAATAATTATTGTATATATGTAAGAAAATAGATAGGGCTTGAAAATCTTTTGAACTACTCAAGCTACAAAAAGGTCTAAGGTGATCTCTATCGAACATACAATTATCTATATAAGAACATTTTCACCACCAAATTTATCATATACATCATACATATAAAAATATAATCCTTTTTCCATCACATTGAGTAAAAAATTGACCTGGGACATATCAATCTATTAATAGACTATCATAATTTATTGATTTTCTAAAAAATACTAACCATGTTGATGTATACAATATTTTTAATTAATTTATCTTATAATTAAATCACATATCACTTATCCAAGTATTTAAACACTTCATATGTGATTGAACTAAGTATGCTCAGGCATTTACTTGGTATAATTAAATCAAGGGTCAGATATCATTGTCTTTCATACCATAGGAAAAAACTCATTTTTGTTTTTATCTAACCAACGAAATGATCCAAAAAATTCCCAAACACCTTTATATTATCTATGATTATATGTATATTTTAGTATGTTTGGTATCGAATGATGGAGGTTGTCACAATTAGTCTTTATCTACCATTAGGTAAAGAGATTCTTAATAAGCACACACCTCTAAGTATAATGATGACCATATTACATTTCATGAGATATGCATTATCATATCAATCTATTTAATAATATTATACTTATAACCTCATGAGTTCATTCTTCATAATGAGAAAAAATAACTCTTTTTTATTAGTAAAACAATATGGTCATGGTAACCATAAAATGTCATTATAAACTATAATACATCATAATTATCATCAGTTAGGGACAACTTATGGTTATTATTTTATGGGATATTATCATTTAATTATTTATGTCAAATTAATTTCAATAGACATGACTAAATGATATATAGATATTTTTTATAACAATATGGTAAAATATTAAAAACTAGTATAACCAATATCTCATGTGTATTACCCCTAGATATTCTAATTGACCACTATGTTATTTAGGCAGTAATGGATTCGCAAATGTATCTAATAAAATCTACAATGTATCCACACACATATTCCTTATACCACCCTTATCAAAGACCTATCATGTTATTTTCAATTTGAAATAGATGTGTTTGGTCCTTTGATGAGACTCATGTACCTTATCCTTATAAAATACACCATCAATTTTTTAAAGAACCTTTAATTATACATTGATTCTATGTACATCCCCATTTTTATAAAATAAATTATTAATCTAATTAACTTCATATGTATCATCTGATGGAGTGAAATATTCTTTCTATATTGTCGAGATTGATATAGTGGATTTTTTAGAACTCTTCTGACTAATTGCTCCACCATTAGGCAACATAAATCAAGATTGATATTTCATATCATATTGTTTAGAATGGAAACTAGATTATATTTAACTCTTTACCTATACATTATTATCTTTTAAAAAGACAAAGAACATATATATTATTCTTCACCAGTACTATGGTATGTTCTTCATATAAGTTGAGTGAATATCAGTATGGTTGGAGTAGTATTTACCTGTTATGACCAACATAAATGAGACATCATGTAATGTACATAACATAATATAAAAGATATATCCTATGGTCAGATCATAGAGAATTTTATCCATCCTTTCTAACTAATTATATCTATCTAGAATGATCCTATGATTCATGGAATGCAATACTGGTAAAAAACCATCTTGTAGTTTTCAATGCTAAAAAACATTAACACTTTACCAGTATACATGTTATAACATTGTCTATTAAATCTATTAGATCAATCTATAAAAATATTCTAATTGAGTACATAAGTTTCTTTAGTCCTGTATTTTGTTGAGAACCATTTACCCATCCAAATATTTATAGAGTAAATTTTTTGTATTTAATTTACAATTAGAATAATTTTATATACATAAAGTATTAAAAACACTACAATACTCTCACTAATCTAGTTTTATATACAGGAATCATCTTCATTCGTGATGAAACCAAAATCATTTATTTCATCATAAATAAAGATATTACAACTTATAAAATAATTCTTTAGACTGTAAATGTATCATTGAAATTTGTAAGCCATATTAGACTTTCATGAAACTTCAAAAACCTATAGATATATTATATACATATATCCAGCTATATTTCCACTATGTAATTCAGTTTCGATATCTATCTAATGATTATCTTATTTAAAATGGATTTATATAGCTAAAAAACTATTAATGGACATTAACCTTACAACATGTGAAATAGTCTCTTTATAGTCAATAATATGAAATAGTTTGTAACTCTTCTCTATGTGGAAATAAATATATGTAGAAAATTTACCATCAATGTCAATTTTCTTATCAAAAGCAGACTATCACCCTATGGGTTTTAACCATTCAGTTACATCTACCATGTTCCAAATATAGTTATTGAATATCAAGTTTATCATAGAATCTATGGATTTTGAACATTTCATTGAATTATAACTCATAAAAGTATCTCTGTTTGAATTAGGTTCATCTCTTATAAACATTAATTCCTTATCATTAGTGATGAGAAATTTATATCTCTTAGTTTCACAATGAATGTAGCCAGACCTTCAAGGTATTTGGTAAATTGAATTAGTTCTTCTTCCATATCTCTTTATGAAACTATCTTGACATCCATATTAATAACACTTCATGCATTATGTTCTTGATGTTTTATATGTTCAAAAATACTCCCAATGAAACTGCAACTCATGTGTTCCTTCTTATTTAAAACACCTCATTTAGCCCCAAATACATTCTAATAAATAGTATTATAAAAGTAATATCTCATAGTTTTCTTAGGACAACAAAAAAAATAATCTTTTATCATATTTTCTTTCAGTGTTATCATAATCCGGTTATCATATGAATTCCTCACATAGCTAAATAATCACATAATATAAAAATTGATGATTACCATATTATATCTCATATATTGACTATATATTACCTTAGATAGAATGTGGCTCAATAAAAATGTAGTGGTCTATAGAGCATAACCCAAAAATGATTTTGGTGGTTCACATAGACTCATCATTGATTAACCCATCACATACATGATAATATTACCCTTTTAAAATACACCATTATAATTTTTTGTGTGTTGGGAGGTGTGATTTTTTTAAAAATTAAATAATATATTTGACTATCTATGAATCCATTGATCAATTATTCACCTCCCCAACCTAATTGAATAAATATAATTTTGTTGTCTTCATGATTATTTATTTCAATATGAAACTCCATAAACATTTCAAAAGATTCATACTTTTGTTTCATCATAATCACATACCCATAACAAATAAATTCATTGGTAAAATTATATAAGTACCTAAAACCACCATTTTATTGTATACCCATTACCCCACATAGATCACTGTGTATAAGACTCAACAATCAACTATCCCTCTAACCATTTCCCATTAAAGGTGACATATTAATTGTTTTTAATCATCTACATTCCTATTTATTAAATGATTCATAATCAAATGAGAGTATCAGAATGTTTTCTCATTTATATGTCTAAGGTGATAATTACAATGGTGGGTGAGATAATAATCAACTATATCCTTCTGCTTTCTAACATTATAAATATAATTATCTATATCATTATTATTTAAACCATCTGTTATGTTCTTAATTCCATAAAATATTTCATTCATATATATTAAACAACTTATGTTCATAATATTTAATGAAAATCCCATATTTTACAAAATTATATAGATTTAAAATTCTTACTTATAGTTGGAACATAATAATAGTTTTGAATTATATGATTAATCCACTTTGTAAAATCATATCACATGTGTTGACCTCAAATGAAACAACTCTTTTTCAATTACTGAAATAAATATATACATGCCCCGTAATAAATTAACTCATATCTATGAGTTTGTGTTTTCTAAAAATAATTTGTGATGTACAGTCAATATCTAATACCCATGAGTTATTTCTTTAAAATACACCATTGGGTATACTGAATTTGTTTCCATAAAGACACTTCTCACTCACATACACCAATATTTAACTATTTAACAGGTCATAACTATTAATGATCTCAATATTATTAGTTTTATGTATTCCATAATTTACAAACAAAATATATTAGTATGTGGATATGATTTATTATATATTTTATTCAATGTATTTAAATTAAAGAGGATCAATTAAAAAATTATGACCTCATACATCGTATGAATCTAGTGAAACAAGATTCGTATTTCATCATGACATAAACGAGTTATTATAGTGGCATAAACTTTTCATACATGGATATTAAATCATTCTAAATGAATATTCAATACATTACACAAACACATTCCTCAAGACTATAATAGTTTAGTTTCTTTAGAGACTATGTACTCGATCTTAAAATTTCATGAATGATCTTCATTATCTCCCATAATGATATTCTCCTTTAGTAATCATCAAAAACATGAAATAATTAAAACCATTATTCCTAACTTAGGGAAAGTTAACAAAAAAATATTTCACCTAAAATTTCCAAAAAGGGTAGACAAGGGAGAAACATAAGCATAACATGAAAATATGGTTATGAAAAGATGCACATAACATATAGAAATCAAAACCCACAAATAAAATATCAGAATCTTCAGTCATGGAGTAAATATTGGAAGTCCATAATGTAATGACCCATCCCCAAAATCCTAGAGTCGGTTCCTAAATTTATTCCATTTGTATATGATATAAGAAATCTCGTCCAAAATGACGAAATATTTTTATATTTCTTAAACTAGATACATATTTTAAATTCAAGCATCATTTTAAGCAAAAGATAAAAAAAGGCATTTTTATTGAGAACGCAATTATTCCCTAAGATTATGCCTTTATATCAGTCATAATAAACTTCTTGGAAAACTGGGGGACATAATATATAAGAAAGGGTTTATCTAAAATGTTGTGTAAGAGTAATATGACAACGAGCCCGTACCCGAGTGGTAAGGGATCCTGCTTGGCATCCAAGAGACACGGGTTCAAAACTGGGTGGAGGTGAATTTCCAGGTTACTATAGCAGTACTGTAGCAGTCACCATAGCAGTACTGTTGTAGTATTGTTCGGTACTATAGCAGCCGGAACTAGTCACCCGATTTGGGCCATCGGGTCACCAGTTTGGGCCTATGGGCCTCCATGGCCTTCGGGTCAACAAACGCCTTTGGGCCACAGGGCCTTCGGGTCACGTAGACCAAGGATTGCCCAGTTCACACAGAACATTCCCTAGAAGAAGATCAAAGCAACAGGAGTAGCATCCACCAGATGCAGAGCTAACCGGATTGGAAGAATGAGAGGGTATGTCAGCCGCCATCGAGACCAGGCATCGTCTAGCTTTGTACGGGGAAATGCTAGCCGATCAACAATGAAATGTGGGGAGATAAGGTGATCAATGATTCAAGACGCTGGGGAGGGTCAGTTCTAGTGGGATGGGCCTATGGGTCATGTAATGGGCATGGTATGCATCTGGGCCTTCGGTTCATGTATTGCGGGTCATGTCGGGCCTTGTGCCTTGGGCCTACAGGTCATGTATGGGTTCCCCTTTAACCCTTAAAAAGAGGATTATCTATAAGAAAATAAAAAGAAGGCCTTCGGACCATTCGGGCTATCTAAGAGTAATATAAAGTAGAATCAAACATGAATCAATGAGAATTATCAATATAGAGAGGTAGATAACTAAATAACACAATCTATTAAATTAATAAACAGATAATGAAATACCACAATCGACTTATTCATAGTGAAAATATATGAGATAATAATTACTTAATAATAAATAAATTAAATGATGAGTTATTTCACATCATGTCTCCAACACGTAAACCATGTCGTCAACACCTTTTACAAGTTATTATAATTATTGTGGGTAAAAACCCCATTCTAGCCACCATTTTCATATCATGAGACTATCGATGAATCGAGGGGCTATCTAGATATGGTCCACAACGATTCTTGAATCCAAATAATTAATTATATATTCAATTTATTGATTTAATTCATTGACCAATAATCCTTACAAAAAAATATCTATATTGAGTAAAATATAGTGATTTAATGTTATTTCCCAAAAACATCAAATATCTTTCGATGTAGACACTTTAGGTATTATATGGTTTAGAGAAACTGAACTTGATTATGTGAATTTAAGGTAAATACATATAGAAAATTAAATATAATAATAGATAATAAAAAATAATTTCACACATAACATTATCGTGACATGGTAAATGAAATATAAGTTTCACCCAATGAATGGAAATTGAGTTAAGAAATCCATTACCACCTATAATTAGTCGAATCGTATTCCCTATAAATGTAATAATGATATAATTAAACGTTTTTAGACATGTATATTATGATATTAAGGATATTATATATCAACGTGATGTATATATACAGCAAACAAAATAAATATGTGGTGAATAAGTCATATATCTTATAGATGAAATGTGAGATGAGAAGCCCTTATCATGGGTATTATTTGGATTGAATGTCCCTTATATTATTGTATAATTGTTTATGAATGTTACTAACATTATAAAGAATTTTATTAATATTGTTGATATCATATATGATCCTCTCATAATATCTTATAACATGTATGTTAGTAATCATTCATTTTTTTCATTTTTTGTTGTTAATTGATTATTTTCTCGATTATGTTTTAACTTGTTATTTATTGCTCATGTTATGTAGATCATGATTTCATAATCCTAATAATTTAAACCATGAAATTGTTATAATATATATTAATTATATATGTTTTTATAATAATCCATAACATTGAGATATTGGATTGAAATGCACTGTTTATGGAGATGGTAGGTCGTACGTAATCATGAATTCTACATTAATTTCATTACCGTATTTAAAATAATGTAATTAAATGACATATAATATAATTATAGTATAATATATATCATATATTTATCATATATTTATTAAAATTATCCATAATATGAACCATGTATTTTGAAAATTAATCACATATCTTTTGGGAGGCTGTAGTTCACACCTCCATAAATAATGTTATCATATTTATACAAAATAGAACACAAAAGGGTATATGTTTGAAATAAATAAAATAAAAATAAATAAATAATAAATATCATATATCACATATATAAACATATTTTTCATCATAATTACTAACCATTAAATGTGGTAAAGGAGAAAACAATAATCATCATTTCGTGATGTGGTAGTTCACTGTACACAGAAACAATATGTTCGTTATCTATTGAATAGATATTAGAGTAAGTTTAGGTCAAAACATTTGAAAAAAATAATATTTTTATATTTATGGAACTATATTTGTAATAAATTTAGTTAATAGGGATATTTAAGGGGGTGTATAATTTAAATTAAATTGAAGATCATGGGGAAAGATGTTGCCTCTTCTTTGGGTTACTCCTTTTGGTTTACACCAAAGGGATTTCGTCAATGAATTTATACCAAAACTGAGGCTTCTAGGTTTAGTAGATTGATATTTAGTTTCTATTTGGGTAGATATTGGGTGATATAGAGGGATAAATGTGGTCTGAGGATCTGAGGGAGGAGGATCCCATTAATAATTGTGGTGAGGGGAAATTTACGAACTCCAAAACTGTTATATTAATAAAAATAAATTTCCAAAACCAAATAGAACAGAAGTGACTTATATCGATGAAAATATGTTTATGGGTAAAACTTTTCTCAAAAAATATTTTTTATATAATTTCTTGTCATATTATTAACCTTGTCTTATGGCATTAAACTTTAATTAAACCCTTTAACTCTAACCATGAAAACATAGATATTTACTCTTTAAGGGTAAATATAGTTGCTATAAATTTCTGAAAGAACAATAAATGGACCAATTTTTAAATTTTAAGCCTCATCTAAATAATTTTTTGGAATATTAGATATTATATAATTTATATCATTTAATAATATATTATTTATTTTTAAATATCATTAATGTACATTTTGACATTATTCAATAATTGAATTTTAAAATATATCATAACTAGGTACATAAAAAACTCATTTAGCATACCCAAAATATGTCAAAGTCTTCTATAAAATTATATTATGACACAAATTGTATAATATTAATTTTATATTAATGTTAATAAAATCATTTATTTGGACTTTCCATTTATTAAGTAATAATTTTATCATCATTGTTTGAGCCATTTAATTAATTTTTACATTACTAAAAATTACCAATAAAATACGTTTTTGAATATAAACATTTTATATTTCCAATTATAATTTAGAGTTTAACATATCACCTATATATCTACATATTGAAATTATTTAGCTTGTTAAAAGAAAGAGTAGGAAAAAATTTGATTTCTCTTAGAATTAAATACTATAAAATATTTAAAGTCATCCAAGTGCCCCCAAATGACCTTAAAATCATCCCAAAGATTATTTATTAAAAATAAATAATTAAATAAAATTAATTCCAATTTTAGGGTAATTTTATAATACTTATAATATAATATTTAACTTTAATTACATGACTTACCTTTAACCTCAATTATACAAATTATTACTATAGTTAATATTAATATTGTTAAAAAATAAAAGTGACATACTAATATAATTTATAACTTATAGTCCCAAATATGAGATTATTTTTTCAAAATTCAACATATAAAATAGGCATAATTTAATTAAATATTAATCTCATTGATGAAACAAGAAAACTGGTTTTTTTTAAAGTAAACACATTGAAAAGATTTTATAGTTTTCATTTCCAATTTCAATATGAAAATTATTCAAATAAAAAAAATGGATTAAATTATAACCGACTGATATAGTTATACATTAATACCACTAAAAAATATATTTTAACTCTATTAATATTTTACAAAGAAACTTTTTTCAATTAAAATTATAATTTTTTCACTATTCAGAAAAATATGAAACTTATCAAAAAATTACAAAAACATTCAAGAAAAGTAAGTATTTATATTCCTATTTAAATTGTAAAGTATATTTTTTCAAATAAGACATATAAAAATTTCTAAAATTGGATTTAAAATAGGTTCTTCATTAAATGTTTGTACAACTACCTTTAGAGAATTATAGGTTTTTATGCATAAAATTGGGTATGTTCAAATCTTATGCCCATAAAATGTATTTGATGAATTTCAAAGAAAATTTATTGAATATAAAAAATATGTATTTAATTAATTTCATTTACCAATAGTAATTAATTAAATTTATTATCATAAAATGCCTTTTTGATCAAAAAAATATTTTTCTATATTAACATTCTCATTATATTCAATTGGTTCTTATTTTAATTTATAATTAATTGTAGCCAATCAATTCAACTATATATTTTCATAAGTTAGATAATACTATTCATAGATACCTAATTATTGGTTAGGTTATATCCTGTTATTTTAAATAATAATATTTTAATAGTAAATTATTGTTTTGCAAAACTCAAAAATGTGTTTAATATAACCAAACTCATTAATTTATGTTGCATAAGCTTATATTTATGTTGAGTATAAATAAATCTATAAACAAAATAAAATTTATTAAAAAATGGAAATTTTTTAATGTCTTGGGGTGTTACACCTAATACACGATTCATAATGAAATCAAAGAATATATTCTTGGGGAGAAAAAAATTGAAATAAGACATGGGATTGTTGAAAAACCATAAGAATATAAAATAATTTCAGCAGTAGTCAAGGATCACTAAAAAGACTATCATAATAGAATTATTTCACTCTTTAAACTTCCATAGTAATGAAGGTTCACTCCCAAGACCATCGTATAAGAAATAGATCCTTAGTGAACTGGGTACACTCCCCGTTATAGTCTTATCAATTTCATGATATATAAATCTTCACCCAATCCATTGGACAGATATATAGCTCCAAACCATCACATAATGAAAAAAATAATTAATTATTTCATAATATCATTATTCATTCATCATATCGTAACCCATTATATGAAATGGGCTTCATTAACATTTCAGTGTATCATAACCTATAGAAAATATAAAAGCTTCAAAATCATTTCATTATTTTATCATTACATAACCTGTGGAGAAGGAAGCATGTTTCATAAAACTTTTATCATCGTATAACCCTTATATGAAAAATAGTTTTAATAAAAATATTTCCATCCAAATATATTTACAGGTATATTAATAATTGTATCCTTAGTTTATATCCCTAGTAAATCATAAGTTACATCAAATGATGTCATCATAGATTGAAATTATTTTTAAAGAAAAATAACTTGGAAAATTTAATGAGGATGATTAATTTACATTTAAAATAAGTTTTTAAAAATGAAATTTCATAAAATATTTTTCAAATCATTTTCATTGAAAATAATATTGAGAACTGAAAATAGAAGATGTAAAAATTCATTTAAAACATTTCTTGAGAATAATAGACTTTGAATTTAGAAAAGAAATTGAAACATTTTTAAATTACATTTCCTTGATAATAAAATTCAAGATTTATAAATATAAATTTAAATGAAAAACTTTTTCATTATATCAGAATAATTTTTACAAGTATTTCATGTTAAAATAAATATTCATTTCAATTTTTTTGTGAAATCCAAATAGGTATTGTTTCAATCATGATACCAAAATTAATTCGAAAAATTTATGTCAAAAGTAACAAAGTAGAAAAAAATTTATATAATAAATCATTTTAATAATGTTTACAACATTTTTGAAATCTTTTTTAGAATAAATGGTTTTTTGAAGAAAAAGGGTTTTTGGCTGAAGTGAAAAATATACGAGATTCATCATTAAAACATTTTATCAATTTAATTACCTGAAAAAGAGATTTAAAATGGCTATTTTATTTGAAAATATATTGAATTACTAGAGGATAAGAAAATTAAATTGAATTTTTGAGAAGAATATTATAATATTTCCACATTGGAGATTTAATCATAAACTGTCTGGATAAATGAAGAGATTGTAATATAAACCCTTACTACATTGGTATCATTAAATTATAAGATCCATGGAGGAAAACATTAAATTAAAATTAAAATATCATTCGAATAAATAATTTAATGATATTACAAATTAATGGATTTGTATATGTACCTCATAAAATAATATTGGTTCACAATGTAACATATGTCTCAAGGTCATAAAATTTAGGCAAAAATACATTACAGCTTGGGTATATTTTGAATCATAGGACGCAATAAACAATAAAAATATACGAAAATTTAAATATAATAAAAATAATTATATTTATTATAAAATGATTCAATGTGGTATTATATACACCACACTAAGGAAACAATTGTTGAATTTTCATATTTCTCCCCAAAATTAATGTGATATTAGAAATTCATTAATGATTTGGTAAATTTTGAACCCTAAATCATAATAACTTTTTGTTAAAAATGTAAATTTTAATCTTTATTATTTTAAGTATATTAATCACAAAATACATTTATGGAAATTATTTACTACATGTCAACAAAACACATGGTGAATATGTCTTGTGTGTCATAGAAAATAAATGTGAGACTAAACACCCTTACCATAATTCTTAACTTCCTTCATAAACAATCAAAACTCCTATATAATAAATTTACATTTAATATAAATATATTATATATATATATTATCATATATTATTAAATTTTGGCCATTTATTACACATTTATTAACTACTCCTAGTTAAAATCATGTTCCATGTAATTACCAATTTTTTTTCCTATATATGATTTGATTTTTTTCATTCTTCTTAGATTTATCAATGTTTCATCATATCCTGAATAATAATCCTGAAATAATTATAATATTTATTTTTCAATTTTCCTTTTAATAAAAATCATGAAGGATGTTTTTTATAAATCTTTTACATTGTGATCATGGAGACGCTAGGTCATACATATTTATGAGAAACATTTCCATTTCTCAATAATCATTATAGAGAGGAAGAAAGTGATGTTCTATTTTTCAAAATTATAATAATATCATATAAAAAATATTATTACATAAGTATAATTATACATATCGTCCATGTGGTTTGATGATGAAAGAGGATTAAAATTTCTTCGTGAAGGTGGTAGTTTACATGTACAAGAAGAATGTTGTCATCTTTCAGTCAGTAAAAATGTAAGAAAAAAATAAATTATTATATTATAAGAGAGATAAATATGTAATTAATATTGTAATTATTTCATTTATGAAACATATATTCATTAATATTATCCGTATTGTCTTCCATTTAATGTGTCTTTGAAAAACGAATCATGTCGCCTCACGAAGTGGTAGTCCATCGTACACTTGAGCGACATCATCGTATCACCAATGGAATGGAATGTAAAAAATGTATATATGTTATAATGACTCCGGATATATAATTATTTCATTAATATAATACATATGAATAATATATATTACCATATCTTACCGTGATAAGTGGTAATGGAAAAAATTGACATCGTTTCATGAGGTGATAGTCTATCGTACACACGAACAATGATTTCGTATCCCATTTGAATTACGTTGGAATTTAGGTTTGTCACTACATTAAATTATAAATACTAGACTATATTTTATATAAATATTTTTTTATTTCATCATATTTTAATAATAAATTGCTGATGTGGAGGATGAGATAAAGTAAAAATGTTTATTGAGGAATGTTACCTATTCTTTGAGAGTTGTCCATAGGGTTGAAGAAAAACACCTCCTAGATTATATTTATGACCCCAATAAGGATTGTATGATGATATTATGTAATTTTATTAAGGTATTTGGGTAGGTATTGTCTAACCTAAATTTTTTTAATGTGTTAATAAGATAGTAGAGTGAGGGTTAATTTATAATTGAGGTGAGTGGCACATGTAAAATGTCTTGAAAAGAAAAATGTGTATCCACATTTTTCACCTTCTATACTGGTAAAAAATGGATAATTCTCAATTATGATTCATTATATGGTATTAATTTAGAAAAATAATATATTTAGGAGAATTTTATACATTATTTTAGCCACTATTTTTTTATTTAATCCCTCAAAAAACACATTTTTTACCTTTACTACAGTAATTAATTTTTAGTGTTTTCACTATTAATATTGGTCAAAATTTAAGTTTAAATTATTAGATATAATAAATAATGATTATTATGAATATTTAACCAATTTTATGAAATTATATTCATAGAGTCAAAAATGTTAAATTTAAAATTAATCTAACAAATGTGGTGAGAAAGCAGGTTTTCAAAGAAAAAATCTTCAAAAGTTTGTGAAGTTTTTATATCCAAATTAAAAATAAAAATGATTAAAATAAAAAAAACTATTAATAAATATATAATTAAAAAATTTTAAATTAAATCCAAATTTAAATATAATTTAGGTTTATAGTAAATTTTTAAAAAAAATTGTCTTTCTAATTAAAATTAAGTATTATTCACCATTCATAAAGAGCATAATAATTTAGAAAATTATGATAAATTATCCCTGATATATTTTTTAAATTTTTAACAAAAAATTTTACATTACATTTTCAAATAATTTTTCTTATATTTTCACTATCTAGTTTCAATAAATAATCACACGAATATGTAAAAAAACTACCTTTTAGAACAATACACTTTTTACACATAAATTTTGATTTATTCTTATATATTTCCCATAAAACACATAAGGTAAATGTTAAATGTTTATTTTATATATAATATATATATTTCATTAAAACATTTTTCAAAAAGTTTTTTTTATATTGATTAAAGTAAAACATGTCTTTTTAATAAGAATAGTTTTTCAGATAAAGATATCCGTTATTTTAAGATAGATTTATTGTTATTATTAATTAATTAGTTACTAAATAATTCCCATTATATGCATCTGTAAACCATATACTTTCATCATTTAGTTTATCTTAGTCATACTTTCCATTCCAATATCTATGACTTTAATCATTTCAAATAATAAAATTTAATAATTATATCATTATTCGTTTAAACTCGTTGTTTTCTGTAATATAAGATAAAAATAGTTCTGAATATAAATCAAAATATTGAGAAGGTAAAATTCATTTTAAAATATGTATTTCCAAATATTTATGTCAAATTATACCACCCCCCCCCCCCCCCCGTTAATATTTATTTCACCCACAAAAGTTTTTCTGATCATTGAAGTTATCATATTGGAAAATTCCTTCATATAATTTTGTATCATAAAATCTATTAATAAGTCATCCTATTGAAAAAGGGATATGGATATGTGAAAAACATCTGGAATAACAAATAAAATGTTTTAAAATAGGATATATTAGTTGGTATGTAATGATATGGACATATATAAAAATCGTAAAAAATTATTGATAGTTGTACAGATAATTGAGGACAAGAAAGAGAGTGATCAAGATGAGGTTAACAGACAAAAAAACATAAATAAAAGATACATGAAAAAATTAATTTATATCATTAAAAATAATTATATAAGGTAAAAATTTTATTTTAATATATTTTTCTTAATGTTGGGGATTTCCTTTTCAATCTAGTCTGGGAACATATGAAAATGTACCTACATGATATCATTTTATTTCATAGGTGTAATTTCACCCTTTCGTTGGACCTTTATTGATTTCCACTTGTTCTATTAATTTATGAGTTAACAATTTTCTCATGTTTGAACCACTCTATAAAATTAGTAAAATAATAATTTTTCATTCCTTCTATATCTATAAAAAAACAAATGTTGGTTATCTAATATGGATAAATATTCATATGCTGAAGTGGTTTATTAATCTCTAAAAACTCATCCAATGTTCCAAATAAACCATTCTTGAAATGGTTAACATTTTGAGCCTTTCAAAATGGAAAACTTATAAATAAGGTTTCTAAATATCACAAACTAAACATTAATTCTCCAAATATAAATAATAAAATATTAATCATCACATCCCAAATTTTTTAATACATTATTTATATTTCTCTTAAATCATGGTAATAACTAGACTTGCAAAAAAATTAAATTAAAACATGATTACATCAAAAATACCTTGATTAGAACTAATATATTATTAAATATATTCCATAGATCTAGTAATTTTGTAAAGTCCATTAATGATAACTTTAGCCTCATTATCAACAGATCCTTTATCATTTATATCCTCATCAATAATGTCCAATTTACATGATCCACATCAATCATCACTTTATATAAACTAAATGCAATTTTCCCAATCTCAAGAATACATTATGTGTTGTTTTCCATTAATCCTAAATTTTCAATAAAATATTATTGTTCTATTAAATATATTTTCTATGTCATTAGTGCTATTTGATGTATTTTGTACCATCATTAATGAACATCTTGTAATAAAAATTCATTATATATTTAATAACTCATATAACATAATTATTTAATTCCAATACATAATCACTTAAATAATACCACTTTATTTTCAACCCATTAACTATGATGTTTCTTCTTATTCCTTTACAACTATTTCTTTTCATATGTCATTTTTTTCTTCATACGTCGAAATATAAATGTTACTCATACAACATTTTTTATTATCTTAATGATATTTCATCTTAGGACATTAATTTTCATAATAACCATACACTCCAAATTTAAAACATTAAATAGTGGATCATACCTTAGGGAGACCATTATTCCCTTCTGTTTCATTAATCGATAATTTCATTTTAATTTGTCTTTCCTTACTTTTTGTTCTCATTTTCCACACACAAAACATCTTCTAAATCCATTGATACATTCCCTTGAGTTATTATTTCCACATTGTAAAAATTCAAAAAATTGAATCTTCTTTCCTCAAGGATCTCCACTACCAAAAATCTTAGTAAAATCTATATTTCTCTTCATTGCTGTGTTCAAGAGTTAGTTAAAGAGAAAATTATTAATCATTATCCTTGATAACTTTTTAGGAATAATCAAAATATCACTCAGTCTATTAATCCCCCCATCTGGATACTCATCAAAAACATTAGTCACATTCAACGTTAACCTAGTTCTTTTGGGTGCAATCCATTGAATAAAACCAAAAACAGAGTATAATAAACAATAATCATAGTGGGGAACCACATAATCATGAAAAATGACTTATAGCTTCTATAAATAATGACACATTTATGACTTCTTATTTTTAAACTATTTTATCTCGGATCATCGTATTTATAGATACATCATGATTGTTCAAAAATAGTTTATAGATTTTGAAATCATATCCCCAGATAGTTTCAAACATTGTGTGCAGTAAGGACCATGATCATGCACTAGGGGATGATCTAGTCTAGTATAACGCTTTCATTTAATAGTAATTACCCCTAGGTACATTTTTTTATAGCCACATCCACTAAAATTTTTTATAAAGAGAATTAATTTCAATGAAAACATTTGCTCCCTCATTTACCAAAATTAAAGAACATATTCCTATACTTTGAATAAAACATTAATTATCCCGAGACATGTACCTATACACATAATTATAAATATACCTATGTATCTGATTAGTTTTTTCCCTTACTAGTTTCTAAATGAGAACTAATCCTTTCCTAGGATACGAACTATAATGGCCCAGGATTTTCATAACTAGATTTTAAATAATTTTATATGAATATTAAATACATTAAAAAACAAACTCATAAGGCCATAATATTTTAGTATAATTGAATAATAGGTACACAATATTCAAAATATAAATATTGTCAGAATAATATCTAATAAATACCTTCTCCATTAGTACACTTCATAAACACTCCATAATTAAAACATGTTTTCATAACATAGGTAAGGGAGAAATAATAAGGATCTTATATGCACAATAAAGGTTATCAGGGGAGATATGTATGAATATAATTAACATAAAGATGTGAGAAAATTATCATACCATATAAAAACCATACCTTTCATATCATTTATTAGAATATTATTTCACGCCATTATCATTAGCTGGTCATAAGACATGAATCAAAAGGAATAAAATAGTATGATCTATGATAGAATAACAAGTATATAATATATAAAATTGTGTTATAAAAATAGTCATATAAAATCATTTCCATATTTTTAAACACCCACTTGCAATTCTATCATAGCTAAATGGTTTAACTCAATAAACAATCATAGTATTCAAGGTTTACTCTAAATATTATCATAGCAGAAAAGGTTCCCTATTAAACTGGGCTCACTCCCTATTCTAGTCCAATATATATCATGAGATATAAATTAATAACCAATTAATTAGAGGTATTTATATTTCCCACCCATCACTTAATTAATAACATACATATTTGTTCCACAAGATCATAAAACATTCACCATATCATAACCCAATAAATTAAATGGTCTTCATAAAAATTTAATCATATCAAAACAAGTGAAAAATAGACTGGTTTCACAATCATTTCATCATTTCATATTCCATGGATAAATAAGAGGTTTTCTTATGAATTTTATCATGGTATAAACCTTGTAAGTTAAACAAGTTTCATAAAAATCATTTCATAATAAACCATTCATGGAATGAGTAAGAATGGTACCCTTGGTTCATATCCCTAGTAATGAATAAGTTGCAGCATTGTATGACATATCAGGTGGAGGGTGATTTTGAGAGATAAATCAACATGAATATTTAATAAGAATGATTAAATTTATTTTTAAATAACATTGTAAATTAAAATATCAAAAAAATGTAAACCCTTTTCTTTGAAAATAAAATTTAATCCTTATAAATGATGATTTAAAAAATTTATTTCAAATATTTCTTTTGGAAAATACCCATTCCACCTTTGAAAAATTTATTAAAACATTTTAAAAATAATTTTATTTGAAAATGACATCCAGAACATATTAATGAAGCTTCAAAAAAAATTAATGATCATGATGTTGAAAATTTTTGTACATTCCATACACATTAAAACAAATATTTGGTTCTCATTATTAGTATAATCAAAATTGTCATTTTTTTTTAAAATTTACATAATGAATCATTTAGATACATTTTGTAAAAAAATGGTAAAATTTTGATTAATAAATTATTTTATTTTTGTTAATAAATTTTTTTGGAAACATTTTTAGAAGAAATAATTTTGGAAGAAAATGGGATTTCAATAAAAGAGGGAAATAAAGGAAATTTTTCTTAAAAACAATTTTTAAATTGTTTTATCTTTCAATGATTGGAGAAACTAGTAATATTAGAATAAAATATCATTAATAACCATTTTATATGAAAATTCATGAGTATTATTGATATTTATATCATAATGTTTCAATATTGGTTACTTAAACATACACAATCCAAAAAAACAAAGAGATTCCAACATAAATCTTTATAATATTAGTATATTGGAATTGTAATCCCTATCAAATAATAATGTTAAATTAATATTAAAATTTCATGAAAATAAATAAATTCAATATATTACATGTATAAAGGGTTCCTTATACACCTCATAAAATAAGATAGTAGTATAACATAACATATTCATCAAGGAAGGAAAATTGAGAGAGAAATCCATTACCTCTTCGGTATCTTTTAAAACCATTCCACGATAATGGAAAACATCTAATGAAACATAAAATATCACGAAAATAATTATATTCATAAAATTACAGGTCACGTGGTAATTTTATATACCACATAAAAAAATGAGTGGTGAATGTTAATATGTCTCTGTGAAATAAAATAGAGACTAAAAATCCCTAATGACTTATGTAAATTTTGAATCCAAAACCCAATAAAATAGAAATACTCAAATGTATATTTAAATCCAAACACTTTTAAATATATGAATAATAAAATAAATTCAGGTGTAGTATATACACACTATAATTTAAACACATGTTTAACATGGATTGTGCCTCATAGAAAATAAAACTCATACATAATTCCCTTTCCATAAGTCTTGTCATCTTTCGTAAAAATTAAAAACTCCTATAAAATATGTATAAGTTAATTGAAAAAATATTATAATATCATAAATATATATATTTAAAAAATTATTACTTTATAATTACCATTTATTATAGTTTTATTAATAATTATTTCTTAAAATCAGGTTTCGGGTAACAACCACATTCTTTTTTATATATGTTTTGATTCATTATACTCAGTAAAATTAATTTAATCATGGTTATATAATCTATAGAATAATAATAAATAAATAATCATAATATTTATAGATAAATTATATTTTTAATATAGACTTTGGTAAATGATTTTTAGATTATGTATGTTACAATCATAGAGGCGGTAGGTCAAATGTATTCATGAGTAACGTTTTCATTTTTCAAAGATCATTATTGAAAGGATGTATGTAATATTTTATAATTGTAAAATTATTATAATATTATAAATAACATATTATTCCTTTAAATTTTATTATAAAAACATCCATGTTGTGTGGTGATGAAAATATATTGTCATATTATTTCGTGAAGGTGGTAGTCCACATGTACAAAAATGACATTATGATCTTTCAGTGAGTGAATATTAGAGAATGAAAATGACACATTATCATTTACATAAGGATAAATATGTAATTAATATCATAATTATTTCATTTATATAACATAAATTCATTAATTTTAACTTTATTATCTTCCATGTAAAATAGTAGTGAAAAATTATTCACATCGCATCACGAGGATGAAGTTTTTCGTACGCACAAGTGACATTATAAAATCCCCAATAGAATGGAAATTAAAAAATATATATATGATATGATGATTCTGAATATATAATTATTCTATAAATATCATATAAATAATATATATTCATAATCATAACAAACATTTAGAGGTGGTAATGGGAAAAAATTACCTGGTTTGTGAGGTGGTAATCTCTCAAACACATGCATTATTTTTTTGTATCGTACTTGATGGATGGGTGGATGGATTTAGGGAATTTCATTAACTTGAAACATTAAATTATATTTAATATAATTAGGTTATTATATAATCATTTTTTATTTCAAAGAGATAACTATAATTTAATATAATAATATTTCTCCATTATATCATCATTTTTTTAAACTCATTATTGCATGTAACGCAGGATAAATATTGTGTCTCATGTGAAAAAAAAATATCAAAAAGATAAAATTCATTTGAAACAGACAAAATATTCCCAAAATCATTCTTTTTTATAGATATCTTGTAAGATATCCAATATTATTTGTGTAGGGAATCATCCGAATCATAAAAAATTATTAATCTTGGATAGTTGAGTGAATAACCACATATCCTAATCCATCAAGGATTTATTCAACTATATTAATTTGGAATCATTACTGTTTGGGATTACCAACTGTTGTAACCTAAAGTAAACTCTATGAATAATCCAACTATGGTTAATTTATTGATACTAATATTAGGATTGAAAATAAGTGATACGAAAAGACATAGAATCTTGTAGAATTATTTACATACACAAGATAATCCAATGATACTTGTAATAAGGTAAACCGTACCCAGTTGAATGAATGAGGACATGAATAGTGCTACATTATAACGAATCTCACGGTCAATATTTAATGAAATTTTTAAGTAATCTCCAGTTTACTATATATCATTTGAATATTAAATTTATAACCAATGAATCATATGAAATATTAATATTTTCATGTTTTATTTTTTGCATGATTCTAATTGTTTAGTTTTTGATATACCTATTTCAACTAAAAAAGTAATCTATTCACACCACATTATTGAATAACTCTTAACACAAACTAGAATTTTTTTTTACAACCATAAAAATAGAAGAAAATTATTTTCATACACTTGTATATTCATAATATGCATTAGGAAAATGAATGATTCATGTAAATAGGTGGATATATATGAGCCTGAGAGTCTACACATCAATAAGCCTAGATAAATAGATAGCCAATCCCATTCAATTTTCGAGCCAAACCATAATTCTCTAAGAATAAATTTGTTCTATCCCAAAGTCTATATCAACCCTTACTAAACATACCTTAACATTACCTAGTTTTTTGTAATACTTAATACATTATACAAACATATTCCCAAATACCATATTATTTTAGAGCCTTAGGAAACATGGAAACACAAAACACTAGTACATAATTGATCCACACTATAACCCACTAGGTTCTTAATTAATAGAACTTTTCTTAAAAAACTCATTATAATACATATATTCAATACCTATGGAAATAATATATAAAAAGGGGTGATATCAGATGCTTAGTATGGGTAAATATGGGAGATATTTAAGCATAAAAATTTCTATAATGGTATGAGAACGTGATTATAACATTGTAAGATCATACCCTGAATATAGAATATCATAAAAATAAATCACTCAATATATAAATGAAGTTCATAAGGAATGAATCATAAGTGAGTGAATATCATAATCCATGAAAGCATAGTATAGGAATAAGAGATGGAAATTAGGCACACACTTAAGCATATAAAATTATTTACATAGATGTCCTGGCATCATTACCAAGGTCATATTAGTGTTTTGGGTTTACTCCATATGCCATCATGGTAGTCATGGTTTAGTCCCATGATCATATTAGTAGTTATGGTTCACTACCAATACCATATTATTGGAAAAAGTCCTTTACTGAACCTAGTTTACCCACTTTCATCCATGTCTATCTCATGAGATATAAATTATTACCCAATTCATTGGTGTGAGATATAGGTCACACCAATCACATAATTAAATCATACATACATGTGTCAAAAGATCCTAAATAGTTATATCAATACCCATGATATAAAATGGGTGTCATAAACATGTTATCATATCATAAAATGGGAAAAATAGATAGGGTTCATGATCATTTCCTCAAAGCATATCATGGGAAAAGATGCAAGATTCATAAGCATATAACCTAAAATACAGAAATAGGTTTCGTAAACATATAAATCGTGAAATAGAAATGGTTTTCATAAACATATAACCTATTAAATATAAATGTTTTTCATAAAAATATAACCCATGATAGATAGATGGGTTTCATAAACATCAGTTCATTAAATCATGAACCATTCATAAAAATAATATGAATGGAAACCTTGGATCATATCCCCAGTGATGCATGACTAACACCGATGGATTTAATCTTAGTTGCACTATATTTTTTAGAAAAATTTCAAAATTATTTCCTAATAAAAATATCCATTATTAATTGAAATAAAGTGTATTATAAAACCCTAAACATTTTGAACACACTTTTATTGAAAATAACCTTCAAAAATTATAAAGGAATGTTGAGGAAATTTCAAAAAAATCATTGAAAGTACTTTGAAAAAATATAATGAATAATGTAAAACCATTGGAAAAACTATTTAATTTAAAATAAGTTGAAAATAATATAATAATATTTTTAAATATAAATCTTTTTTCAAATTATTTTTAAAAAACACAGTTTTGAAGGAACATATATTAACAAATGAAAATAAAAATAAAGACATATTGTTGTGAAACATTTTATTAATAATATTAACTAACAAAGAGTGGGAAAATGGTAAAATTACATGAAGATATCATGAATACCAATATGAGAATAAATATAATGTTATTTATTGATATATGGATCATAATATTTCATCAATGGATACATAATGATAAAAAGTATCAATAAAATATGATATTATATAAATAAACTCTTACCACATGGTAACATTTGATTCGTATTACCCATGTAATAATATATCATTAATTGAAGCTTAACATATCATGAAAATAATTATATTAATTATATAACATTTTAATGGGATGTGTATACACCTCATAGAATAATGTAGCTATGTGATGTGGAAGGTGTCTTAATGAAAGAAAATTAAGACAAAATTACTTTACTGATTTAGTAACTTTTGAAACATAAAACCCATGAAAGTGAGATCATAAAATGGATATGTAAATTTACATAAGATTAGGGATAAGAATCATACAATACATTAATCAGGATTATATACACCATAAAAAAGAAATGAGTGGTGAATAAGACAAATGTATCAGAGAAATAGAAGTGAGACTAAAAATACCTTTACCTTATGTTTTGACTCATGTCGTACTCTTTCAGACCTCCTATATAATCAATATAAGTTTGTTTAAAATATGACATAGAACCATATTATTATATTTAATACCATATATTATTTTATTAGGAATTTTTATTTCATTTTTACTGCCAGTTCCATTTTAATGTTGCGTTTTTGTTAGTATCCTCTTGGTTTTTATATCTTTTGACTTATTATTAATAATCATATTCCTTATGTCATTATTTATAAATATACATAATGTAAAAAAGGATATTAATGTGATATATTTTCCTTATATAAATATTTATAATAATATATAAATGTTATAATTAGATAATGAAACACACCATTCATGGAGGAGCTAGGTTGTATGTACGCATGAACATTGTATCCATTTTATTGTCGTTTTTAAATAATAAACGAAAATGTAATATTTGTGTGTGTGTGTGTGTGTATAAATATTATAATTATTACTTAGGATTAAGCATATAATTTTATTAAACTCATATTTAATACTTTCCATCAAAATTTTGAACAAATCACATCGTTTTGATGAGGTCATAGTCCACATGACCACAAACGAAGTAATAAAATTTTCAAAAAATGGAATGTTTGACATAATAATTCTAGAAGCATTAAAACATAATAAATATATCATATATAATCTAAAATTATCATTTCCATTCTAATTCCTAACCATGATAGGTGGTAATGAAAAAATGAACAATATCATATCTCTAGGTGGTAGTCTTCCGTACACATGAACAGTAAGTTTATTAACCATTTGATGGATTTGTGTATATTTCTATGTATAAAACTTATAATATAAAATATTAGAATATTTAAGATACTAGTTTTATTATATAATAATTTAATAATAATATTTTAGGGGGTGTAGAATGATAATAAAACAAAATGACTTGTGGAAGGTTGTTACCTCTTCTTTTAGTAAATCCTCTAGGTTTTAAAAAATGTGATTCATTGGTCGATTTATTCCCAAAGTAATTATTATTGGATTAATATAAGGATGTTCCGAGGATATTTGGTTGGGTTTTTCTGAGAAAAAATGGAGAGATAGGTGTAACATTAAGGGGAGGAGAGGAATCCATTTATAAGTGGGAAAACAGATACATGGGGTGTTCTAAAAAATAGTTGAGTTATCCCCATGTTTTACCTTAATCACAGTAATTAATTTTAATAAACATCATTAATATTTATGGTAATAAACCAATTGAACCTAATTATACATTATATATTATTATTATTAAAAATATAGAATCCATTTTTTTTATATTCTAATCATTTAAGTGCAAACATAAAATTTAAATTTATCCATTAGATGGGACAAGATTAAGGTTTTTAATGTGAAAAATTCTAAAAGTTTCCAATGTTTTTCTATCCAATATCATTTTGAAATTGGTTAAAATGAGATAAATTGGATTAAATAATGTATAATTGATCTAATTATAATTCCAAACTAAATTAAAATATTTTTTAACTATGTAAATAAATTCTATGGAAAAGGAGTTTTGAATTAAAGTACTTCATTTTCCACTATTCAGCCAAAAAATAAAATATTTCATAAAAATAACCAAAATTAACCTAGATAAAAAAATTATATTTCCCTTTCAAAAATAAATTTTATTTACTAAAATAAAATTAATAATTGTTTCCAAAAATGTATTTAAAATAGGGTCACCAATAAATGGGGTAACATTACCCTTTATAAAAAATTCATCTTTTCATTCAAAAAAATTGGATTTATTATTTTATCTTATACATATATAATATATTTGATGAATGTAAAAACACTATAAAATATTTAATAAATTTATTTTATTAAAAATATTCATCAAAAGTATGTTTTTTTAATTCATTGAGATAAAATAATGTTTCTACATATAAAAAATAGTTTTCTTAGAAAATGAATTCTTTATTTTCTAATAGTTATTAGTTTCATTTAAAACTAATTGATAACCAAAAGAATCATTTAATATTCATTTTTAAATAATATTTTCTTAATTTATTTAATACTATTCATAAATTCCGTTCAATTGACTATGTTTTAACTATAATAATATTTTAATAAAAACAAAAATAGCACACTGTATCTCAGAAAAAAAAAGCCATACATGTAAAGAAATAAATCAAAAAAACAATATTTTTGTGTGTAACACTAGATAAACATAGCTTTTCATGTATCAAAAGAAAGAACAATTATTTTTTTTTGAAAAAATTTTACTTGGATTTGGGTAGAACATAAGAAAAATTTATTTCTTTCATATAACAAAAAATATATTCGGTGTTGTGTGAAATAAAAAATATCAAAAATATTAATTTAATTTGAAAGATAATAATTCAAAAACTCTTAGGGTGTTTTATTCTTCCCCCTTGAATTTAATTCTCCCTAGAAATTTTTTGTGGTTATCAATGGTTTAATACTTTTAAGTTTCCTTTATAGAAACCAATATCATAAAAATGAATAAGAAAAATTGCTTAAAAAGTGAATGTTAGAAACATAATGGTTACAGAGAGAAACTAATAACTAGTTTTAAATATATAGAATCATGGGTGGAAAGTGAAAACAGTTACATAGAAGAGATATCTAACTATCATGTTCTAATTGATAGTGATACAGAACATTGTTAAGAGAATTTCAACAGTCACATAGACATAAAACCAACGCGGCATAAAAAAGTTCATCGACTCATCAAAAATGATATTAAAAGGATAATATATTATTTCAATCCCCCTTTTTCGTATAGTTGAAGAATATTCATGAAAATATATAATTATATGGTTTCTTGAAAACCTCTCCATTTATTTTTCCTTGATCAATTTCCACATCATCACTTATTCTAAGAAATGAAGGTGATTTTTTCATTCCTAAAGCATTTGTAGACCATGAGATCCATAAATAGAATAATAGTTCATTATGTCCATCTTTATCACAATTAAAATGTTGGAATAAGTAATCAAATATGCATAAATCCTCATGCGGTGGGATAATAATTTAATCTCTAAAACCCCATATGAATTTTATTATAAACCATTCCATAGTTGGTCCACATTATAACCCATCTAAAATATAAATATACAAAAATTTATATATAAGGTCACAAATTTTGCATATCATTGATCGCACATATATAATAAGTTAATTCTTGGTTGTCACATTCAAAACATGTGAATACCTTTATCATTTTTTCTCTTGAAAATGGTAATAACCAAAATTATCTTAAATCCATATTAAAAACAAGTATGATTTCATATTCTAAAGATCAATGAATATATTCCTTACAGCGAAACTGTTTTAAACATTATAAAAAATTAACATAAACCACTTTTTAAAAGAATCATCTATCAGTTATGAAGTAATAATTAACATCTGATTTACATATTCATATCCCACAAATATTTATTCAAACATCATTATCTCGACACCAAGAACATATTAAGGGTTATCATTACATAGTCAAAATGTACTGTTTTCGTCAAATCACATCTCTAGTCCCTCAAAACCGTTCAACTTATTATTTTAAATCATAGAGAAAAAACATAAACATAACTTTCTATATATATTTTATAATTATTGAATATAAATAGATAAAAACTTCAATTGTTCCTCTTAAATTATTGGAATGGAATATGTCCGTCCTCTATTTAGAAGTAAATTCTTAGTTCAAGTAATTAAATTTTGTAATGTGCATGTTCTCCAAATATAATAAATTAATCTCCATAAAAATCTATCACTCTATAACCCTTTTACCACATAGATAACATATTCATAAATAAAATTTTCATATCGATTTTAGATATTCCATCAGTTCTTTATATCCATTTTCCTAACATGTAGGAAGACAAGAATTCATTCCCCTGTGTTAATTACCATAGGAACATTAAAAAATATCATATTCCGATAATTTTATGTTTTAGTAAAATAACTAAATTTTATATTGTTTACAATATAACTCTATATTTAATTAAGCATAATCACAATATAATTTACTCTTATCATCATCCCATTTGATAGCTCTTGAGAAAATTTATTGTCACAATAATTGTAGACCTAGATTCTTCTAATTCCCACCATTTAATAAAACTAGATATCCTAGTGTGAGAAACACCTATCATAGTTTAATACCACATAACCATGAAAAATATGTCATATTATGTCTAAATTATGACATCATCATTTAAATATATGATACCTTAGTCATAACATTAGATATGTACTTAGACATGTCCTTATAAACGTCCCTACATATGTCACTAATTTTTTTCCCATCTTAGTTTTCAAAGGATGAATAAAAATTTCCTATAATTATTTCTATAGAGGCCCTATCTTAACATACATAAACATTATATCATTTTTTTCATACATAATTTACCACACTATCAGATGTCCAAAGATCTAATTAGTCTAGTTTATTTAGAAACATGGAATCATAAACATTGGTATATAAGTGATCTACATTATATCCCACTAGGTTCATCATTACTATAAACATTCTTAGATGTATCATATGTAATACATATCATCATAACTTGGAAAAAAGAAACATATAAAAGAGTGATATTAGATAATCAGTATTGGCAAAAAGGGTAGATATATAAGCATAAACATGAGAATAGGGGTATGAGAATGTGATCATAGCATTGAATGTGTACACACTAAATATCAAAGGTCATAAACATGAATCATGGAATAAAAATTTGAATTTCATAAGACATGAATCATAGTAGAATCAATATCATAATATTTGAAAGCATAAAATAAGAATAGGACATAGAATCTTGGAAGACACATAATCATATAAAATGATTTTTATAATAGTCAACGCATTGCTTCCAAGACAATATTAGTTGTATGGGTTCACTCCCCACACCATCTTGGTATTAATGGTTCACTCCCATGACCATATTAGTACAAACAGTTCACTCCCAAGACCATATTAGTAGAAAATCATTTTACTAAACCATGTTCACCCCTTGTTCCAATAATGTCTGTCAAATGAAATATAAATCTTTACCCACTTAATTGGAGGGAGATATAGACCACATCCATCTCAAAATTATGTTATAAATATATCTTCCATAAGATTTGAAAAATTCATATCATAACCAAAAAAATGAAATGGGTATCATAAACATGTCTTTATATCATAACATGTTGAAAATAGATTGGTTTCTTATTCATTTCATCAAAGAATTGCCCATGAAAATAAGAAGGTTTCACATGCATATAACCCATGAAATAGAAACATGTTTCATAAACATATAACCTGATAAATAGAAATGGGTTTCATGAACATATAACTAAAGAAATATAAATGGTTATCCTGAAAATATAATTTGTGAAAGAGAAAAAGGTTTTATAAACATCCTCCCATCAAAACATAAACTATTTAGAGAAATAATATGAATATAAAAACTTCATCATATCCCCAGTAGGTAATGAGTAACACTAATAGATGTCATCTTATATTGAACATAATTTTCAGGTATTTTTTTAATATCATTTCTAGTTGAAAATAGACTTTATTCATTTCTAAATATACATTTTGAAACATAAAAAAGTAGAAATATTTTATTTTAAAATATCCTAGAAAACATATAAAGGATTCTCCAAATGATTATGAATACATTTTTACATGAAAATAACTTAAAAACTGATAAATAATGCCTGAAAAACTTTTGGAATAACTTTTCCTTGTCAATAATTTGAAAACTATCTAAAACACATTTTAAACATAAAACATTAATGAAAAAAATTTCATAAAACATGATATTTAAATAACACTTAGTCCAAATCGAAAAGAGAAATAAATTCATATTTTCATAAAAACATTTTTGTAATAATATTATGTAAAAAAGAAAATAAAACTGGTACCCATACATGAATATATCATGAATAAACATTGGAGATGGAAATTTATGTTACTTCTTGATAGATTTATCGTAATATTTCTTAAAATTATCCATAATCATTAACAATCATGATAAATGATTAGATTGTGGCCAAAAAATCTTACCTCATGGTAACGTTCAATCATATTACCCAACTTAAAAAATGAAAATACATAAATCAGTATATATATATATAATGAAGATATATTTTTTATTAAATTTTAAAGGGAATATTATACACCTCATAGAATAATATAGCTTCATAACATTGCATTTTCCTCAAAGAAGGAAAATTGAGGCAAAATTAATTTACTGGTTTTCTTACTTTTGAAACATAAGCCCCATTAAAGAGAGATCATAAAATTGATATATAAATACCCATAAATATTATGATAAGAATAATATAATACATTAATGAGTAGAAAATAAAATTCAAAAAATAAACTGGTGGTGAATAATGCATAAGTCTCACAGAAATAAAAGTGAGACTAGAAATCCCCTTACCTTATGTCTTGACTCCCATAATACATGTTCAAAAATCATTTATAATAAATAAAATTTGATCATAAATCTACCTCAGAACAATATTCTTATATATAATACCATATATGATTTCATTACAACATTATATTTCCTTTTTATTAACAATTCTATGTTAATGTAACATTTTGGGAAATATCCTCTTCGTTTTTCAAATATGTTTTGACTTATTATTCTTGTTGATATTAATGAGGTCATTATTTACATATTTATATAATTTAAAACCTGATATATATATATATATATCAAATATATAGTATATAAATATTTATTATAATCTATACAATTTAGAAATAGAAAATGAAATACATTATTCATAGAGACGGTAGAATATACGAAAGCATAAACACTATTTATATTATATTTTAGATTTGAAAGAATGTATGTAAATGAAATATATATATAATTATATATATACTAAAATTACAGTAAAATTATTATTTCATATTTCTCATATAATTTTTGTAAACTCATCATTTGTATATTTCATGTAATGTGTGATCGAATCACATCGCTTTGAGGAGGTGGTAGTCCACATGTCTGCAGTCGAAGATATCATAATTACACAAAATAGAAGGAGTAAAGAAATGTTTTATATAATCATTTATTAAGAATAAATACATCATAAATATCATGTATAAAATCTAAAAAAATTATTTACATCATAATTACTGATCATGATAAGTTGTTAAGGGAAAACTAACGACCTCATTTCACGATGTAGTAGACTGCTATACTAATGTATGGACAATTCATTACCCATTTGATGGATATGTCTATTGGTTTTTGTGGAAACCTTATAATAATAAGATATAAACAAATTTAGGATACTTATTTTATTATATAATAATTGAATACGAATATTTTAGGGGGGAAGAATTAAAATAATACAAAAGGGCTTACAGATTGATGTTACCTCTTCTTTGGGTAACTTATCTTGGTTTTCCCCAAAGGGATTCCTTGGATGGATTTTTTCCAAAAATTGAGGCTTCTAGGATTAATATAAATAATATTGGAGGATATTTTATCATGTTTTGTCTATGCTAAAAGGGCTTCAGAGGTGTAAAGATGGGGATAGGTGATGAGGCCTTTTATAAGTGGGGAAAATGACTCTATGTGTATTATTGAAAATATTTGGGTTTTACCAACGTTTTACAGGTCAAAAAGTGTTAAAAATTGACTGCTATAGATCATTAGAGGTATAATGGTATAAATATTTAACGAAAATAATTTTTATATGACTTTGTGGTCATATGTACACCTTACTTTCAAATTTTATTCATTAATTAACCTTGTTTTACATTAAACACTGTAATAAATTTTCATTACCTTCAATATAAATAATTTATCTAATTATACTTCAAAAAAATAAAAAAAATCTATACAAATAAATTCAATGAAAAAATAGTTTTTTTATTAAATTTTTTTATTTTCCCTTATTCATCCAAAAATAAAATATTTCAGAAAAACACCATAAAATTTCCGAAAAGTAAATTTTTATATTTCTATTTCAAAAATTAGGGTTATTTTTTAAAATAAATATTATTACCTTTTCAAAAACCTTATATAAATAGTTTCTCTTTTAAATGGAGGTAAAATTACCCTTTAGAAAAAAATCATATTTTATTCATTCAATTGGATTTATTCTTATTTTATGTCTATCAAAGATAATGGATGAGTGTCCAAAAAATTATTAATTATTTCATATATAAATATTATTAAAAATATCATTAAGAGTTTTCTGTTTATTTAATTGAGTTAAATTGGGGTTTGTACATTGAAAAAATTAATTTATGTACAAAAGTGATTTTGTTAATTTGAAATAGATCTTAATTTCATTTCTAAAAAAAATATTAATAAATGAATCATTTTATAAATGTGTGTATATAAAATTTTCATACTTTATTTAATCATATTTATAACTTATATTCCAATGGCTAGGTGGTAACTATAGTAATATTTCTTTTACAATATTAATAGTGTTTTGTAGTTTATAATAACTCGGCCTACCGTGTAACACTAGATATTGAATAATCATGGAATTGTATATAAAAAATAGACAAACATAGAATTTAGTGTATCAGAAGCCAGTCTATGTGGTTTATTTACAGAAATACTTAGATGGTGTTGCATATAACGCAAGAAAAACATAGTTCATTCACATGAAAAAACCTATATTAATTGTTTCGCGAAATGAAAAAAATAAAATTGATTAAAATAAAATGAAAAATAAAAATACACAAAATTTCATGGTGTTACATTGTCCCTCTGCCTTAAGAGACTCTACTCATGGTAAAATTCAAAAAAAAAATTACTCAAACATTTAATATGAAAAAATGGTTCCCAACAACTGTTCTCATACTCATAACAATAATTTGACACTATGGTCAAGCTAGTCAAAGGCTAAATTTTATGATATCTAACCATGATTTGAATGTGTGTCTATCTACTAGAATAAATTTATAATATAAATTTAAATAAAAACTAATCATAATTCTTAAAAAATTTAATAATCATGAAAATCAAATAAATATAACAAATAATTAAATGAAATATTTATTTTCAAAAACATGATAAATTTATTAACTATTCATTAATTGTTGGTAATTATAAACTTTATTAAAAAATTTCAAGATTATAGAATTTATTTTCTATTAAATGTGAAATAATCATATATTATATTATATTTAATTTATATGATATATTAGGAAATATAAACATATTATAATTCAATTTATATTATATTAAAATTTTATATAGTATGAATATCTTATATTTTTTAATATTATAAACAACCTATTATGATTTATAAATAATACTTTTAATTTAATAATCATATAGAATGCAATAAAATATTGGTAGAAGGTATTTATATATTAAATATTAATATTTCTGAAGAGAAAAATCATTATAATTTAATTAATTATTTTTAAAAGATTTAAATTTTTGTTCTTGTTTATAAATTACTATTAAATTATATTCCAAAAATTATTTTATAATTTTTTTAAAATATTTTAAAAGAAAATAAAATGGTTAATATATTTAAAATAATATTAAATTTATACATACCCTTATAGTGAACGGGTTTCCAATGTAAACGTAATAAAATTTACCATTACATGTGCCTTCTGGAACTATTATGTAAAGGTAAAACACTATCATACATATACACATCACTATGAAACCTAATTCTTTAAAGATGATATGTATAATACCTTTACATTGATTTCCATGAGTATAGGTATTGTGGTGGTTACCTTTAAGCATCCTATTTTCATACTGGAATCCGAGAAATTCCTTCAATTATGCCGAGGTAATTTATAGTTACTTTTATCCAATGAACTGGTTACCCTTACACATACCTTCATCATTAGGGTATCCAGAAATTTTCTTATTCCATATAATGTAAAAATAGGTGAACACTTAAATGGAAATCTTATAAAAAAGAAAAATATTAAATTTACATATCATTTATAATGGTAAAAATATAAATAACATTATGAAATTACGTCTTTACCATTATGTGAAACCAAATTTGTAAATATAAATTAAAATGAATTTAAATTGATTGAAATGTTGCTACTATTAAAAAAATTAATAGTCATTTTTCTTTGAAAATTATTAAATCATACTAATATAATTCATGATGAACCTCCCACAGATTCCACTGATGGGTAATATTTGATTATAAAATGATCATCAGTAGCTAAAAATTTCATAAAATTATCAAACATATATCTTCATGATATAAAAAATATAAAATATCACAAAACATAGAAACTGGTATTCACAAGTTATAACATTAATCTTTAATATCAATGGATTATATTTGATAAAGATCATAATAGGTAGTAAAATAATGAACCCCATGTATGAGGTGATACACCATAAAATGGATCTATAAGTACATCATGTTGATAAAAAAGTTAATGAAATGAATGATATCGCATTTATATGTGAGTTAAACAATTCCTGATAAGAAGATGGGTTCAATAGAATTTTTTCTATTTCATTATCATTTCACACCAAAGAGTATGGGATCCCATCCTATTTTAAATCCAATGATCAAGGATCCCATTTCCCAATGAATCATGTACATTACATCATGTTGAGTGTAAATCATTTAACTCATTTCAATGGAATAAATTTACAGCATTAATGAACTCACACTATGGTTCTAAATTGACTGAAAGCATTCAGGAGAGCTTGTATTGGAAGTTTCATCGCATGCAACTCACATTTGTATATCATGCATATTATAATATATATATATATATCATATATATCATATATTATATATATTTATATATGAATTTATTGTTGGAGTTGGTGTCCTAGAACCAACTGTTTTGTACGTGGATTACATTAGTATTTAATGTTTTTAAATATTAAACACCTTTTTATATATTGTTCATTGTTCTTCATGACTATAATTTAATAATGTTCTATAGTATTTCTCTTTTTAATAAGGTCATATAATTTCTCCACTATGATGATAATCTAGAAATTATTTTAAAATATTCTTAAATATAGTTCCTCGGTTGGATGGAATACTATGATGGGATACATAGTATACAGGCCATCAGGTGAGAGTACTCGTAAGGGGATGAGACTTCTCAAAATGAAGTTCAAACTTGGTAATCTCCAAGATGGGAGATTATGAGAACAAACCTACTAGAGTAATTCTGAATGTTTTTGTGTCATTGGATATTCCTATCTACGATCATGTGTAATGGTTATTAGACTTTAATATTATCATTAATAAATGTCACGACTCACACGCATTGATTTACTAACGAAACCCTTCATTCCATATGTTTCCAGGAAGTGGGGTACATTTTTTACATCAAGAATGACATGTTATTAATAGATATGTCGAGGAAATATTTTTTCCTTCCATTTATGGAAGTTGATATCTCAACCCTTTGATTCAAATAGAATCACTACCAAAAATTCCATGGCCATGGTGTAAAGGCGAGTTTGTTTCTGGTAGTCCAAGAATGATGTATCAAGCATATAGGTTGATGACACTATCATGAAACGTTCTTGATGGAATATTGTGACAAAAACTTGGTATTACATTGTGAGCATCTGTATGTTAATATTGTCGTTTCAATTTTATGTTCATTCTCTTTGGTTCCACAACTCGTTGCTAGACATTAACATTAGACTTTAGGCAAGCTTTCCGAATTCCAATGAGAAATAATCTTAGAGGGTCACATGTTTTGTTTTTTTAGGGTTATAAATTAATTTTATTTTAACTTAATTAATAGAATAAGTATTATTCACAAGATAGAGGAATAATTTTATTCCAGTTAAAGTGATCACATAATTGAAATAAATATTTATTCACCAGATTGTGAGTAAAATATATTTAGTTATATTATTGTAAATTTAATAAATATTAATTTACTACTTTTTAACTAAAAATATTTATTAAAAGGAATAAAATATTTTAATCAGTTGTTCAATACATGGAAGAGGATTTCTAACTAACCAAGATAGTGTCCGTTGATAAATTAATTATTTATAAGGTGGTAAATAATGTTTATCCATTTGTAAAAATAAATAATAATAAAAATATTTTTATCATTATTTGTCATGGAATTTCATTTATGGTTTGGTATTGTGCAAGTTGGAACACTAAAAATAATTTTTATGTTATGTTTATTATGTGGAATGTGTTTTCTGTTATAGTTATAATTGCATTTAATTGTTGTTTCACAATTAAATTTTGTACGTGAAACCTCAGGTTAATCATATAGTTAGGTGCATCTATTATTCAAAAACCCTGTGAATTGAGAATTCTGAGCCAAAATTTTTTTCCCTCAACTCGTCTCATATCTCCCTCTCAATAATGACATGATTTTATTAAGACCAAAAAAATAGAGACCAAAAATGATCAATAAAATAAATTTTTTGTGATACCACCAGAGAACGAGTGGCATTGTTTAGAGACCATTAGAGAACGTGTGGATCACTAATAGAGGGAGTCTACATTGGATCCTTATGATTGGAATGATGAAAACATGGAAGGGTCACTTCATACAATCAACGAAGACTATACCAAAGACCCAATTATTTATTTTATTCAGAAAATTAATAAATTATTTATAATCATGATGTGAATGATCATCATTCTCAAATCTGGTGATTTTCTTATTTCTATATTGATCTTTTATTTTAATCTATGTATACTGGCGTTCATTGTCTTATTGATCCTAGATTGGTCATCTATTAATGAAAAGAAAAGTTGGGCCCTCCCATCCACTATGATTCTACTGTGTCTGGATCCTTCAACTGGTATCATAGTAGGCCCATAATTGATTATAATTATTTAAAGAATTTTTTGATGATATACTCTTTAATAATTTAGTTTTTCGATTAATTTTTAATCATTAATATAACCTTAATTTCTAGATATGTTCTTTTTCTTTTTGTTTCTCTCATATCTAATAGAAATTAATTATGATTAAAATTAAATCAAGGATATCATCAGGAGGCGCCGACGATTCTTTCCAAGTAACATGCCAGTACACACTGTGAATTCGAAGATACACACCGTGTAATCTTCCATATATGTCATCTAATATAGATTAAGTATTGTGTAGTTGTGTTCAGAGTTTCAGGAGTAATTCTGACATTACTCAATCAATGATCATTAATGACATGTGGTGTAGTTAATGCTTACACTACGTGTTGAGCAGGAAAGACTGGCGCATTGTCATGAATTGAATATGGTCGCCATCAAAACCATCAGAAAAACAAGCCTACAAAAAGGTCTGAAGGGCATTCCCAATTCTCACGAGATGGAATAAGTTCATGGGTATCACAAAAACAAATTTTGGAATTATTTACCCAAGTTTATAAACATAAAACAGCAAACAAATCCAATAAAACAAATCTCGATTTTTCAAACAAAACTATCTTTTAGAAAATTTTATAATTGAATTACACAATTTAAAACAATGTATAAAGACCATTAAAAATGTAAAAAAACAAGAAAGGATATACCAATAACCTCTTCACTGAAAAAGTAACCTCCCTCGTGTCATCTCTACGACACTACATCATGAAGGAGCACTAAAAACCCAAACCATTGCCTCAAAATTCATACCCAAACCTATGAAAAAAAATAACCAAGTATAATTACACCCAAAGTTATAAGTAGGGTGTGACCAAATTCCCAGTAGGATACAAAAAAAAGAGAATAAATTTTATTAAAATTCAAAGATGAAAATATTGCATGTTTTCATAAAAATGGAATGCTAATAAGAATTTTAAAGAGGTGGGGCTTTAAATAAGACATTTTTCAAGTGGGATAATATCAAGAATAAAAACTTTTAAATATAATTAAAAATATACTGAATTTTCCTAAAAACATACCATATTCTGATGGTAATCATTAATTACCTAATGAGCACAAGCAACTAAAAAATTACCCATATGCAGTATCTTGTTGTGGGTCCGAGGTAAGTCGTATCTCGGTGAAAGTAACCATCACAATATTTGTTCCCATGCACATGATCCCATAGAAGGGAGAATACCCATAACCTAGTGGTTCCCCATAATCATATGCATCATTATCATAATATTTTTGTTAATGTTGTCATTGTCCAACATTATATGTGAAACTGGGGCCAAACCCCACTTGATCACAAGAATACTAGTACACGTCCACCCACCTAGATACCCAAGTTTCCCTTATGTGCTCAAACAAGTTCCACACATTAAAAAGAACATTTTAATAGGAATATTCCTTTTCAAAACCTCTCAAACACAACAAAAAACCCACAGATACATGTCACATAAAACCCTTTTCACCTTCAAAATCGTTTTGTCATCATACTCACACGAACCATCCCACAAACGTGTTTCACGCCCTTCTTGAAATTTAATAAATATTTTTAGAAATTTATAAAAAATTATAAAAATATTTGACATCTTAAATAAAATATTTACCTTTAATAAAACATTTTAAGATAATACAATCACTAAAATAGTACATGTACATCATTTTCCCAATTTGTTTAACTCGCTAAATCATTTTTAGTTTTCATAAAACAAACCCAAGGGGTAGAAACATGTTATTCATACAAAAACCATTTTAAAACCCTCTTTTAAGGAAAAAATCACACCAATAACAATCCAAAATAGAATTTTCATCCCCAGAAATATTTATTAAACCACTCTCAGGTGCTATAAAATTACCTCAAATAATACCCCAAAATATACATATTAAAAACACCCATTTTTAATCAAACATGCAACTTTAATATTAGACGCTTGATGAACACTACCAAAAATGGTTCCCATACCAAAAATAATGTAAGAAAAGCATGATAAAATATAAATTAATCTATTCTAACACATATGAGGATTCTCACACATGGAACCACCTACAAATAGTCTCAAAACCCTGTAATCAGGGTGTGAAACCTCAACCGCACCACCGTCCCACCAAAAGGGAGTGAAAATGAACCATAAACCAATATATTACCCCAAAAAGACACAAGGATAAACCCTAGGTACGAACCCTGGATTCTTGAAACATTAGGGAATAATGAAAGCGTGAAATAATCCCCAACGAAATGGATGAAATCAAAGCGAGAAAGACTTACTTGCATGATATTGATGTTTTCCATATCAAATCTCGCATTAAAATTGAGTTCCATGGGAGGGTGAGGGAGCTTGGAGGCTCTCCAAGGAGGTAGGTCTCGAAATGGGGATGAAATGGGCAGATTTGGGTTTATTCTGGAGGGGAAAATGGGAATTAAAAAATTATATTTAATGACCTACACACACTTTCAGGGTTTAGCTGCACGGTTTAGTAAACCATGCATCCACACCATGCAACCTGTTCTGGAACCCAAAATGTCATTTTTTGCCTCCAATTTCAGGGGGGGTACAAGGGGAAAAATTAGGGGGAATGATAGGCCAAGGATATGGGAAACAATTTACCAAAAAAGTAGTCTTTTCACCCCAAAACTCATCCAAATCATGGGTATAAACCACCTCAACAACATACCCCTCCACTAAGAGTGCCAATAATCAAACTCCAAAATACCACAACATCATACCATACATTTGAAAAAAGATGATTCCAAGTACCATACAATACCCCGATGTCTAAATTCATAGATCAATAACAAAGGAGTCACCAGAATTTCGAACTACGAACACCTGGAAACCAAGAAAAAGCTATGAACCAAACGAGGATTTGAATCAATTAATAGAATTGAAAATATGGGTGTGAAAATTCTCCCCACCATAAATCTTCCATCACTCGAAGAGCCATATAAAGGTGAAAAGTAAAAAAAACCAAACCCAACTTATAGGCAAAAATGACTCCCTTGTGAAGTTTCATCCGCCACCAAAGGCCAGAACAACTCCATTGATCAATTAAAGAAGGAATAATCTCACAAACCAAAACATATACAACATTCCTGAAACAATAAATCCCATTATGACTTTATCCCAAAATAAAACTCCTCAAATACTACCTGAAAAAGTATCAAGCAATTTACCCAAATGAACCACAACAACAAACAAGATTACACTAACCATAATTTAACGAAACCATTGGGAGCTCTCCAATCCCAATGTTTACCCACGGAAGATGTTGGTAGTTAGATAGCTTCAAAAGATACTACCTACAGATAATCCATTAATAGGGAAAAATAAACGTTACTAGTGTGGGGGGACACAAATGTTCTCCCCGCCATATGAGACAACGTGAATTTTCTTGAGACATGATTAGGACACTAACAGTGGAGGCCCGAATGGACTCCCCTGTATAAGGGGAATCCCTCCATTAAACAGTTCCAAAATAACTTACATGACACTCATAGTGGGTCTCCCCACCATAAGAACCAACCATCATCGCCGACCAGAAGAGGTCGGCAAAGAAAGACCCCAAAATATAATGAGTTAGGATGGTAGCATAGTTGGTCCTCACAGTTTGGGAAACCATGCGCTAACCCTGTGGATCATTCAATCTTCATGGCTTCCTAGAAAAACGTCACTACTAGTCGTGGACAAACCATGTGATCAACCTATCTATCCAATTTCCAAACCATACTCTAAAAACATTCCCATATTTCATACTAATGATAGGACTTGTACAAGGGTTTGAATGACCTTGGGAATTCCCCGAAGTATGGTCCAGTTTCACTCTGGGTCCTATTGGTGGAGCTCAAATGATCGAAACATATTCGGCCTCACAGTTAGGATTTGGAATCCCCACCAAATAAAACTTCTCATTTTTGTTCCATGAAAACTATACCCTGATCCCAGATGGGTTCCCCAAGGCATAACACATTCCAAACTCACTTTACCTCAACCCAACATTTCACTAAAATAGATTCTTAGTATATTCACAAAGATCACCCCTTGTTTATTTGGAAGAGAAATTGAAAGAGGAAATGATATATTGAAACACCTTCTTATAAACAAAATATGTAAAGGATACACACTTATGACAAAACAAAGACCCACATATGATTATATAACTTCACCCTTTACATTCAAATTAGCACATGACATCACAAAGAGTCACCGAACATGACCATTAAAACTGATCGAAAAAATACATGGAAATGGACCTTATGCCATGTACCCAAACAACACACAATTCTAAAAAATGTTCATTACAGCCTATCATGACCAGATTTCCAACACTGGTGGTTTAACATGAATCGCTACTTCGAAGAGGCTGCAAAGGACCCAGAGTACCTCTTAGACACCATCCACACTAGCAACCACAGACCACTTCAACCTTCAACGAATTAGGTAACTTAAGAAACTAAGGTCTCTTTAAACCTTCCACGAGCACTCTATTTATATAATGGGATCCGAAAAAACCCTGAAAGGAATTGGTTTATACTCAATATCCAAAGCTCAAGAAAAATATTCCTTATATTTATCTACTGGAGGATCTTCCATAAATGAAACAATCAAGGATTCACATCAGTTGTGTACTAACCCTTAATGGTGGCATACCATACCCAACGTGAGAACCTAAGGACCCAGCCAAGATGGTCCATTGGTAAAGAAAATCCAAAAACCAGATCCAAACACATAAAGGGAATCACAATAAAGGCATTCCAAAACATTTCATAGAAAATACCACTAACTAGTTCATAAACCCAACATACCAAAGAAGCACAAACCAAAAAACTGTTCAAACAAGAGGGGTTCTTCGAGTCAGAGCATCCCTCAACAAAAACATTTCCAAAAATACATTACAGTCACTATCCAAAACATGTCATCAATATATCATGATTTCAGTTAAAATCATCTATTTGAAAATAAACGGTTCAGCAGTTAATGTATCCACCAATGGTACCCCATATTGCTCACACATGAATGTTTCTGTACCACACGGGGCACCCCCCCCCCCCCTCAAATATATATCCTATCAATCATCCAATAATTCCATCAACCATCCATCATGTCACGACCCCCTCCCCACAAAGTGTACCCCTCCTGGGTCGGCAATGTGAGAAGGGAGATAATGACCCCCGAGTCCCGCCTCCAGTAGGCCCCGGGTTGGCGACTAGCACCGAGGGTATAATACACACACAAATGGGAGGCATTACCCTCTAAGATAACAAATGCAGAAGAGAGAGATAGAATAGACTCCAACCAACTCCAACTCATAACTGAAAAAAAAATAAAAGAAACCCAAGTACATATGTGAAATTTCATGAAAAAGTACTACAACTGAAAGAGAAAACTAAAAGTACCCAAAAGAAAGAAAAACGGCAGCGACCACGAGCCCGAACAGCTCCTCCTCCAACCCCAAGCTAGTAGTAACCAGCTTGATCTCCAACCTGCTCCAAGTGACCTGAAAAACAGTTTATATATACATAGGGTGAGTATAACAGTATACTCAGTAGGATCCTCCCCAAGCCTCTCGTGCAAAGGTATAGAAAGCATGCTAAAGCCCAGTGAACAACAAGTGACACTAACTCGTCACCTAAATTAGTATACTATGTTCCCAACCTCACCATGGCTACTCTCACCAAGTAACGCATACAAGAATATAGCATATAGTAAAGAATATCAAGGGTACCCCGATACTACTTCCCCACTGGTTTGCCGCTTTGCCCCAACGACATACGTCCTGTGCATCTCTCTACAGGGCTTGCCTGCAGACACCTGGGCTATGCTCCACAATCTGCACCTCGTGCACCACATAGGCTTGCCCGCAGACACCTGGGAGAAGCACCACACCGTCCTCATAACCAAAAGTAACCAGGTAATTTCCGGGAGCCACCACAGCTCGCATAACGTGTATCATACGTCGGGTATAATACCTCAAGCCATTACAGCCCATACACCGACTAAGGATCCTCAAGCCATCATAGCCTATACACGTTACACCTATAGTAGTCCGTAGGATACTATATCCAGAATATATGTGTGTGAATAACCACAAGCCATTACAGCCCTCTACACACATATATGGGGTAACTAACCGATGTGCCTCATGGCACAAGTATCTACCAAGAGAAGAGAGCGGGGCCAAAGGGGGTAATCATCCATTCAACCTCCCATCAGAATGTTGGGGAAAACACCCCCCCAGGGCTCAGAATGACCGGGGTGTCAGTTGCCCTTACCAACAGGGTGGAGTAGCATATAGAAACACAAAAAGTACAGAATATATAAGTAACTCACATCCACACTATGGGCATTACCTAGTCTTATATACAGCTGCAGCTAATGTCTCTCATACTCCAGGCTGCTACTTCTAAGACTAGGTATCCTATAAGCACACAAACATTTGAGGAGATTTATTAGATTACACTATTCTCATTTATCAGTTCCACTATGCATTAATTAATTCTTTAAACATTAATTAAGAATGAACAAAACCACATTAAACTGAATTGGCATCACATTCAAAAACAACTGCTCCTTTTTCAGATTCACATTACCTTTAAATTCCAGCATCTCCATCCCCGTGGATTTTCACCATTTAATCAAACATTCATTACAGAATTACTTTTCCACCTTTCCAGGCATTCAAGAAAAACATCTTATGCTTCTAAACACAAAGGAGGCTCAACACGGTGAATAGGTTTACTACCCATCGAGTCTTTGCCGCCTATAAAAAGAGCATATACCCATTCTCCCTTGAGAGGCTAAACATGGAAAGCACGTGGCATACCCCGTGCGTCTTCGCCTCCTTCGGAAGAAGGGTAGTAAGACCAGCTGCCTTGAGCAGTGCGGAAAAGAAAAGCATATTAACATTCAAGAAACCGTAAGCAACCAACAACCACATCCATCCCATTCCATCACCCCTGGTGTCCTCCCCGACTCCCACATGCATAAACTGATGCATCTCGCCACTCTAGGCGTCATCTGCTTCCATAACCACAAGGCCTCCATGCCTCCACATATCACAACAACCATCCAGGCTCACATCACAGCACAAGCAGCAGGAAAACAAACATCACATCATGGTCTCTTGACCCTTTAACAAACAAGAGGGTAACCCAGAACCCTTTTAGAAATTCCCACATAATCTGTTCTCTAATCCATATTGAATTAACAGATTTGTTATTCGTAGGTTCCAATCATGGATACCTAATCAATAAGCAATCACAATTAAATAACCATGCTTACTTCCCTAATTTGATTATCCTCAAATTAGAACTACAACAACGGAAACAACCAGATTAATTTACATGCCTCTTTATCTTTAGCCAATTAATTAACAATTAATTACGGCTTTACGTTCATTATCAATTTCTATCATGAACGAACAACAAATCAAAGAAAACATAGATATCACTATATCTAGGAAAACATGAGGCAAGTCGTTATCACGGTATAAAGAAACAACATGCGATCAACCAATTCTTTTAATCCGGTTCTAGTATTTAATTAGGTCAATTTCATTGTGATCCAAAGAGATAAATCATGATAATTCTACGATTGCACATATATAATTAGAGAAGCCATGAATCCCCTACCTCGAAGAGTTCTTGACGTCCTTTATCCACACAACAGGTCACGATCCTCCCCTCGCGACAACTGCATCCACCGGAGGATGCTTATATCGAAGATTGATCGACACGGCTCGGTTGCATCCAACAGAGCAGAACTGATCCTAGGAGTAAAGGTTGATTGTGAAACTCTTATGGGAAGGATTGAAAGGTTCTAGCGCCTCTTAGTTGAGAACAAAGGGAAAGAACAAGGGAGAATGATATCTCGTCCCTTTTTATGATTTAACGAGGTGACGGTTTCAGATCCGGTTAATTCTCCATTAAAAACTAATCGCATTAACCCCCGCGGTTTGACCAAGTAAAACATTTAAAGCCTTAGGAATAATTAATATAGTATTTAAGGCAATTGAAACAGCCTTAAGAACCCTTAAAATAAGGCTTTACAAGTATTTTACGTCAAAGGAAACGTAAAAAGGGGCAAAACTGTAGGATTCGGGAAACACTGTTCACCCACCGTTACTGTACATGAAACCGATCTGTGAAACCGATCTGTGAAACTGATCTGTAAAACTGATCTGTCACACCGATCTGTGAAACAGATCTGTGAAACTGATCTGTTACACCGATCTGTGAAACTGATCTCTGAAACTGATCTGTCACACTGATCTGTGAAACCGATCTATGAAACCGATCTGTGAAACTGATCTGTCACACCGATCTGTGAAACCGATCTGTGAAACTGATCTGTCACACCGATCTGTGAAACCGATCTGTGAAACCGATCTGTCACACCGATCTGTGAAACCGATCTGTCACATCGATCTGTGAAACCGATCTGTCACACCGATCTGTGAAACCGATCTGTAAAACTGATCTGTCACACCGATCTGTGAAACCGATCTGTGAAACCGATCTGTGAAACCAATCTGTCAAACTGATCTGTCACACCGATCTGTGAAACCGATCTGTGAAACCGATCTGTCACACCGATCTGTGAAACTGATCTGTCACACCGATCTCTGAAACCGATCTGTGAAACCGATCTGTCACACCGATCTGTGAAACCGATCTGTCACACCGATCTGTGAAACTGATCGGTGAGACTGATCTGTCAGACCGATCGCTGAGACCGATCTGTCAGACCGATCTGTGAAACCGATCTGTCACACCGATCTGTGAAACCAATCTATCACACCGATCTGTGAAACTGATCGGTGAGACCGATCTGTCAGATCGATCGGTGAGACCGATCTGTTACTGTTCATAAAACTGTAAACACTGTTCATAGAACTGGAAAATTGGAAAAGTGTTGGGGATAAGTCCCCTTGGCCTCCCGGAACACCTCCAATACCAAAATTCCACAAAGTAATCGATAGGAGAGGTCCGGTCCATTACATTAGATACCTCTCAAAACATTCTCGTCCTCGAGAATTAAAAACCAACCCAGAAGAAAAGAGGGGTCCGAACAACCACCCCATAAGATACCTCTCAGGGGAAAACCACCATGAGTTGTTTGAAATCTGGAACAAAACTACGACATCCGGGAGTATGCGAACAAACAATCCATACCCAAACAATTCAAACATAACATCACATCAGAGGTACATAAATAAAACATGAAGGGTCCAACCAAAAAGAAAAAATCATTAAATGAAAGGAGTTAAACATTAAAAAACTCTGGGTACTGAGCACGTATCTGTGACTCACGCTCCCAGGTACTCTCCTCCATGCCACCGTGTCTCCACAAGACACGAATTAAGGGGATAGAATGCCCATGCAACACCTTCTCCTTACGGTCTTGGATCTCCACAGGTCGCTCCTCGAAGGTTGCATCTTGGTCAATATCGATCTCTCCCCAATCGATAACATGAGATTCATCATGGAGATAACAACGGAGCTGTGATACATGGAAAACATCATGTATCCGACTCATATGAGGGGGAAGTGCTACTCGATACGCCACACCTCCAACACGAGCTAACACCTCGAAAGGCCCAACAAAACGGGGAGAAAGCTTACTTCCGCGACCAAACCTTCACTGCCCACAACAGGGAGTCACCTTTAAAAACACATGATCCCCAACATTAAACTCTAAGGGTCTCCTTCTTTGATCAGCGTAAGATTTCTGACGATCTTGTTCTGTCTTCATCCTCTCACGAATCACTTGAACCATCTCTGTCGTATTCTGTACTAGTTCTGGTCCGAGAATTGCGGACTCTTCGACCCCAATCCAGCACAACGGAGAACGGCATGGCCGGCCATACAAGGCTTCAAACGGCGCCATGCCGATGGTAGAGTGAAAACTATTATTGTAAGAAAACTCTACCAAGGTTAAGTGCTTCATCCATGAACCTCCAAAATCAAGAACACAAGAGCGCAACATGTCTTCAAGAGTCTGGATTGTTCGCTCTGTCTGACCATCTGTTTGAGGATGAAAAGCAGTGCTAAGGCATAGTTGAGAGCCAAAAGCATGCTGGAGACCTCTCCACACCCTAGAGGTAAAACGAGGATCTCGATCAGAAATGATCGTCTTAGGAACTCCGTGAAGCCTCACCACCTCCTCCAGATACTGCCTCAACAAAACCTCCACTGAGCTCGACTCCTTGATTGCTATGAAGTGGGCCGATTTAGTTAAATGATCCACTACCACCCATATAGCATCATGTCCTCCCGGAGCTCGAGGTAAACCTGTAACGAAGTCCATTGTGATGTCCTCCCACTTCCACTGAGGAATCTCTATGTGCTGGAGAAGACCACCAGGAACACGGTGTTCGGCCTTCACCTTCTGGCAGACTAAACATCGAGACACACATTCTGCAACTATACGCTTCAGCCCAGGCCACCAAAACTGACTCCTCAAGGATCGGTACATCTTCGTCACACCAGGATGTACCGCTAAGGGTGAACTATGGAACTCTCGGAGAACCGTCTCGCGCATCGCCAAGGGAACAAAAAGCCTGTCATGATACAACACTCGGTGTTTTTCATCCTCCGACCATCCATTAGGGGCCTCACCACATACAACTCTGTCTCTCCAAACTTCCACCTCTAGATCACCCAACTGATACTCTTCCACCTTCTTCATCAGGGATGACTACACCGTCATCTAGAAAAGACAAGCTCTTCCCCCAACTTCTCCCATATCAAGATGCAAAGCTGATAGCTCTTCCATCACTCTCCAGGAATCACTAGATTCACGGACAACATCATTACGTGACTTTCGGCTCAGTGCATCAGCAAAAACATTTCCCTTCCCAAGTGTATACAATATTATGAAGTCGTATTCCTGCAAGAACTCCAGCCGCCGACGCTGCCGCAAGTTCAAATCCCACTGAGAGAAAACATACCTCAAACTCTTATGATCGGTGAAAACCACAAAGCACTCGCCAATGAGGTAATGTCTCCACAACTTCAGCGCAAACACCACGGCTGCCAACTCAAGATCATGGGTGGCATAGTTGCATTCATGGGGACGCAACTGCCGAGACCCATAAGAAACAACAGACCTCTGCTGCATGAGAACACAGGCTAGCCCCAGATGTGAAGCATCACAGAAAACATCAAACTGGACTCCCTCCGCTGGAAGACAAAGGACTGGAGTACTCACCAACTTCTCCTTTAGATACTCGAAAGCTATTTGACACTGATCAGTCCATATGAACGCTTGATCCTTCTTGGTCAAAGCTGTCAGAGGAGTCGCAACTCGGGAGAAATTAGCCACAAACCTCCTATAATAGCCTGTGAGACCAAGGAAACTTCGCACCTCTGACACGGTCTTGGGGGCTGGCCAAGACACCACTGCTTCTATCTTCGAAGGATCCACAGCTACTCCCTGTTGGGACACAACATGAACCAAGAAACGAACTTCTCGAGCCCAGAACTCACACATGGACAACTTCCCAAACAACCGATGTTGGTGAAAAACTCCAAAAACGGCTCGTAGATGCTCTGCATGCTCCTCTTCAGATGTGGAGTACACAAGGATGTCGTCAATGAAAACCACAACAAACTTGTCCAGGAATTCACGGAACACAGCATTCATCAACCCCATGAAAACAGCTGGAGCATTTGTCACGCTGAATGGCATCACAACAAACTCATAATGCCCATGACGACAGCGGAAAGCAGTCTTCGGGATATCCTCATCCTTTACACGCATCTGATGATATCCTGACCGCAAGTCTATCTTTGAAAACCAACTTGCACCCTTCAGTTGATCGAATAGGTCATCAATCCGTGGGATAGGATAGCGGTTCTTTATTGTCACTTTGTTTAACCGACGATAATCGACGCACAACCGCAAACTGCCATCAGCCTTTTTCACAAACAAAACTGGTGCACCCCGAGGTGACACACTTGGCCGAACAAAACCACACTGCAACAGACCATCGAGCTGAATACGTAGCTCTCGTAACTCAGAAGGGGCCATCCTATACGGAGACATAGATATAGGAGACGCTCCTGGCTATAGCTCGATCCCAAACTCGATATCTCGTCGGGAGGTAAGGATACAACCTCTTCTGGAAAGACGTCAGGGTACTCCTCTACGACCCTAGGAAATGCCAACTGTTGAACCTCTGAAGAACTCAGCATCATCCCAGCCATCATGGATGATAAAGAAGGAACTCGCCTATGACTCATTCGAGGATCTCTCTCACCAACAAACACCACTTCCTCTCCATCTTCATCAAAGAAAATGACCTTCTTTCTGTAGCAATCCACAATAGCCTGCACCGAATACAACCAATCCATGCCGAGGATGACATCATATGGTTGTATTCGTAAACATAGGAAATCTCCCCAAGAGCGGTGCTGCCCCAACACTAGCTCACAGTCTCTACATACTTCAAACAAGCTTGCTCGACCTCCGACTGGCGTAGTCAATGCCAAGGGCACTGGAAGCCTCTCTACCTCAAGTTCCAAAGCGTGGACAAGGGTAGGGGATATAAAGGAGTGTGTCTCTCTTGAATCAAACAAGGCATACACCAAGGTAGAAAACAAGCAAAGGGTACCTCGGACGACGGCTGGCTCGCCTGGAGCTGGCAATGCTAGAGCATGAAGCTGACCACGACCACCTCCACGACCTCTCTGACCCTGATGAAGACCACCACCACAGCCGCGCTCTGCTCTCTGAGGACGGGAAGCGTCATGGGGCTGTCCTCTGCCTGCTCCATCTACACTCTGGTGATCTAAAGCTGGTGCAACCTTCTGCTGCTGCCTCGGCTGGAACTGCCTCAACGGAGGAACCTGGAGTAGAGCGCCTGGTGCACGATGACTGCTCTGAAAAGTCGGGCACTCCCGCTGCTGATGACCACGACCACCACAAGAAAAACAAGCGCCTGATCCCTTGGCATAGGCTTGAGAGTTGCTGCCTCCGGAGAAACGAGATGGGAAGGGCTGGGACCTACCCCCAGGTGAACGAAAACTCTTCTGTCCTAAAAACCGGGAACCCCGGACCACAGCTCTTCTTCGTGAGGAATCATGGTGATTCCCCTCTCGTGACGATCTGGTCCTGGTAAAAGTCTTCTCAACAACCTCTGCCCTCTCCAGCACCTCAAGATATGTCTTCAGCATAAATGGGGTGACCTGGCGCTGGATCTCTAGACGCAAAGCCTCCTCGAAATGCCTCGCCCTGGCCTCATCATCCGGTAACAGGTCTGAATCATATAGTAGAAGGTTCCTGAAACAGATTCCAAACTCTCGAACACTGGAGCTCCCTTGTCTAAGGGTGAGTAGCTCTTGGCGACTGGACGCCTTCGCAGTCGATGAAAGAAACTCGACTCTAAACCTGTCTCGAAACTCCTCCCATGAGATCGCTGACTCCTCACGATCCCAGACGAACAAGAACCACCACTGTCTCGCTGCTCCACGCAGCATCGTCACAACCAAGGAAACCCAGTGTTCCTTCCGAGAACGAATCGAACTGAAGCCTATCTCGACCTCCTCTAACCAGTCTTCTGTGACTGCATCTGAAACGGAGCCCTCGTACTTCTGTAGACTCTGGCACTGGAACTCTCGGAGTGTCTTCCTCTAAGTGTCATCGTCGTCAACCTCTACCCGGCGGCGATCTGCTGGAACAGCCTGCTGGGAACCTTCTGCGCAAACCTGACGAGGACGTCGACCTGGAGCCATACCTGTAAAATAACAACCGTTAGAGCTCCTAAGCCTTGAATATGGAAGATTCGACATTAATTAATTAATTATTTTGTTTTATTAATTTTAGGTTACCTATCCCAAGGTCTACCCATTCAAACGCAGGCGCAAAGAATAATGATGGATGATCCTTTCCTAGGTCTCTACCTTGCAACCAGTATCATTTTGTTTAGTAGCCATCGTAAACTTAAAGGTCTGTGCAACAGATCATAGGGGGCCCTGAACACCTATGTCTCTGCCGGTCTCCAGTGTTTACCCCACTTGCTAGACATGAATGACACCGTTTCCCTACCATCCCATGCATCCTCACCTGTGCCTAACTCCAAACTCCATCCTATCCCTCAACCAGACCTCTGATACCACTCTGTCACGACCCCCTCCCCACAAAGTGTACCCCTCCTGGGCCGGCAATGTGAGAAGGGAGATAATGACCCCCGAGTCCTGCCTCCAGTAGGCCCCGGGTTGGCGACTAGCACCGAGGGTATAATACACACACAAATGGGAGGCATTACCCTCTAAGATAACACATGCAGAAGAGAGAGATAGAATAGACTCCAACCAACTCCAACTCATAACTGAAAAAAAATAAAAGAAACCCAAGTACATATGTGAAATTTCATGCAAAAGTACTACAACTGAAAGGGAAAACTAAAAGTACCCAAAAGAAAGAAAAACGGAAGCGACCACGAGCCCGAACAGTTCCTCCTCCAACCCCAAGCTAGTAGTAACCAGATTGATCTCCAACCTGCTCCAAGTGACCTGAAAATAGTTTATATATACATAGGGTGAGTATAACAGTATACTCAGTACGATCCTCCCCATGCCTCTCGTGCAAAGGTAAAGAAAGCATGCTAAATCCCAGTGAACAACAAGTGAAACTAACTCGTCACCTAAACAGGTATACTATGTTCCCAACCTCACCATGGCTACTCTCGCCAAGTCACGCATACAAGAATATAGCATATAGTAAAGAATATCAAGGGTACCCCGCTACTACTTCCCCACTGGTTTTCCGCTTTTCCCCAACGACATACGTCATGTGCATCTCTCTCCAAGGCTTTCCCGTAGACACCTGGGCTAAGCTCCACAATCTGCACCTCGTGCACCACATAGGCTTGCCCGCAGACACCTGGGCGAAGCACCACACCGTCCTCATAACCAAAAGTAACCAGGTATTTTCCAGGAGCCACCACAGCTCGCATAACGTGTATCATACGTCGGGTATAATACCTTAAGCCATTACAGCCCATACGCTGAGTAAGGATCCTCAAGCCATCATAGCCTATACACGTTACACCTATAGTAGTACGTATGATACTATATCCAGAATATATGTGTGTGAATAACCACAAGCCATTACAGCCCTCTACACACATATATGGGGTAACTAACCGTTGTGCCTCATGGCACAAGTATCTACCAAGAGAAGAGGGCGGGGCCAAAGGGGGTAGTCATCCATTCAACCTCCCATCAGAATGTTGGGGAAAACAACCCCCCAGGGCTCAGAATCCCCGGGGTGTCAGTTTCCCTTACCGACAGGGTGGAGTAGCATATAGAAACACAAAAAGTACAGAATATATAAGTAACTCACATCCACACTATGGGCATTACCTAGTCTTAGATACAACTGCAGCTAACATCTCTCAGACTCCAGGCCGCTACTTCTAAGACTAGGTATCCTATAAGCACACAAACATTTGAAGAGATTTATTAGATTACTCTGTTCTCATTTATCAGTTCCACTGTGCATTAATTAATTCTTTAAACATTAATTAAGAATGAACAAAACCACATTAAACTGAATTGGCATCACATTCAAAAACAACTGCTCCTTTTTAAGATTCACATTACCTTTAAATTCCAGCATCTCCATCCCCGTGGATTTTCACCATTTAATCAAACATTCATTACAGAATTACTTTTCCACCTTTCCAGGCATTCTAGAAAAACATCCTATGCTTCTAAACACAAAGGAGGCTCAACACGGTGAATAGGTGTACTACCCGTCGAGTCTTTGCCGCCTATAGAAAGAGCATATACCCATTCTCCCTCGAGAGGCTAAACACGGAAAGCACGTGGCATACCCCGCGCGTCTTCGCCTCCTTCGGAAGAAGGGTAGCAAGACCAGCTGCCTTGAGTAGTGGGGAAAAGAAAAGCATATTAACATTCAAGAAACCGTAAGCAACCAGCAACCACATCCATCCCATTCCGTCACCCCTGGTGTCCTCCCCGACACCCACATGCATAAACTGATGCATCTTGCCACTCTAGGCGTCATCTGCTGCCATAACCACAAGGCCTCCATGCCTCCACATATCACAACAACCATCCAGGCTCACATCACAGCACAAGAAGCAGGAAAACAAACATCACATCATGGGCTCTTGACCCTTTAACAAACAAGAGGGTAACCCAGAACCCTTTTAGAAATTCCCACATAATCTGTTCTCTAATCCATATTAAATTAATATATTTGTTATTCGTAGGTTCCAATCATGGATACCTAATCAGTAAGCTATCACAATTAAATAACCATGCTTACTTCCATTATTTGATTATCCTCAAATTAGAACTACAACAACGGCAACAACAAGATTAATTTACATGCCTCTTTATCTTTAGCCAATTAATTAACAATTAATTCCGGCTTTGCGTTCATTATCAATTTCTATCATGAACGAACAACAAATCAAAGAAAACATAGATATCACTATATCTAGGAAAACATGAGGCAAACCGTTATCACGGTATAAACAAAAAACATGCGACCAACCAATTCTTTTAATCCGGTTCAAGTATTTAATTAGGTCAATTTCATTGTAATCCAAAGAGATAATTCATGCTAATTCTATGATTGCACATATACAATTAGAGAAGCCATGAATCCCCTACCTCGAAGAGTTCTTGACGTCCTTTATCCACACAACAGGTCACGATCCTCCCCTCGCGACAACTGCATCCACCGGAGGATGCTTATATCGAAGATTGATCGACACGGCTCGGTTGCATCCAACAGAGCGGAACTGATCCTAGGAGTAAAGGTTGATTGTGCAACTCCTACGGGAAGTATTGAAAGGTTCTAGCGCCTCTTAGTTGAGAACAAAGGGAAATAACAAGGGAGAATGATATCTCGTCCCTTTTTAAGATTTAACAAGGTGACGGTTTAAGATCCGGTTAATTCTCCATTAAAAACGGATCGCATTAACCCCCGCGGTTTGACCAAGTAAAACATTCCAAGCCTTAGGAATAATTAATATAGGATTTAAGGCATTTGAAACGGACTTAAAACCCTTAAAATAAGGCTTCAAAAGTATTTTACGTCGAAGGAAACGTAAAAAGGGGCAAAACAGTAGGAGTCTGGAAACACTGTTCACCCACCGTTATTGTACATGAAACCGATCTGTGAAACCGATCTGTGAAACTGATCTGTCACACCGATCTGTGAAACCGATATGTGAAACTGATCTGTCACACTGATCTGTGAAACCGGTCTGTGAAACCGGTCTGTGAAACTGATCTGTCACACCGATCTGTGAAACCGATCTGTGAAACTGATCTGTCACACTCATCTGTGAAACCGATCTGTGAAACCGATCTGTCACACCGATCTGTGAAACCGATCTGTGAAACTGATCTGTCACACCAATCTGTGAAACCGATCTGTGAAACTGATCTGTCACACTGATCTGTGAAACCGATCTGTGAAACTGATCTGTGAAACTGATCTGTGAAACTGATCTATCACACCGATATCTGAAACAGATCTGTGAAACCGATCTGTCACACCGATCTGTGAAACGGATCTGTCACACCGATTTGTGAAACCGATTTGTCACACCGATCTGTGAAACCGATCTGTCACACCGATCTGTGAAACCGATCTGTGAAACCGATCTGTGAAACTGATCTGTCACACCGATCTGTGAAACTGATCGGTGAGACCGATCTGTCAGACCGATCGCTGAGACCGATCTGTCAGACCGATCTGTGAAACCGATCTGTGAAACCGATCTGTCACACCGATCTGTGAAACCGATCTGTCACACCGATCTGTGAAACCGATCTGTCACACCGATCTGTGAAACTGATCGGTGAGACCGATCTATCAGATCGATCGGTGAGACCGATCTGTTACTGTTCATAAAACTGTAAACACTGTTCACAGAACTGGAAAATTGGCAAAGTGTTGGGGATAAGTCCCCTTGGCCTCCCGGAACACCTCCAATACCAAAATTCCACAAATTAATGGACCAGAGAGGTCCGGGCCATTACACATCATCCCATATAACCCCATTCACGTGGTCGCTCACTAAAATACCAATGGTTTAAAAAATTGCTTTCCACTTTTAAAAAACAAAACAATCAACCAAAACATCCTTTTTCTCAAGGCCATTAACTAGGAAATATAAATCCAAATTTACATCTTACAAAACTTTTTGAAAAGGCATAATAACTCAAATTAAATGTCACTTTAAAACTATTCACATCAATTTAAAAACATCTCAACCCCTTTCAAAATACTTTCAGAATCATGAAAAACTCCATTTCATAAATCCCTATTAAATTTGGAACTCGACTCTTCCCATTTTAAAACAAGATACCAAAATTTTATAAAAAATTTCAAATGATATCTCGTTACCAAATCAAAATCCATTTCCAAACACATCACATGACAACCAAAAAATTCCATCCCATTAAAATTTCTTTAAATAGTTTAGATAACTCTCTTGGAAACACTTTTCTAAAACCAACATTAACATAGTTCTTACTTTCAAAATAGGTGTAAACACACCATTTTCCATTTCAAAACTATTCTGAAATTTATCTTACAACGTTTTAAAAATCAAAAATTCCTTCTTTATTAGAAAATCATTTCACAAAAACTATATGCTTTTTAAAACCATGCCATTTTTACTTCAAATCCAAACATCCCAAATTCCAACACGAAGAGAGTCAAGATAATGTAACAGGAATCTAATTTCGATGGGTGACTTGAACATACGGTTGGAGGCCATATACTGATAACTTCAACATAATAGGGAGTATTCTAGGGAAATATATCCATGTCTACATGGCTTTCTAGTCCCTACAAGCTCACTGAGACCATTAACCAAACTCTCTTTTCATTTCCCTTAATCATAGTCAGACCAAGAAAACAAAACGACTCAGTTAAATCCCAACGTCACCTAGCGACTTGAATCACGTCATGAGGTGATTTGTCCAGGCACACTCCACAAAACCAAAATTTCAAGTCTCGATAATCCTAGCTATAGACTATCCTGACTCTTCCTCAAATAACTTGACCCAATGAAGGAACATGAACATCCTTTGATACCATTTTGTCATGAACTAAATCTAGTCTCCATCAAAACCATCAACAAACCCTTCCCACGACAATGAACAAAGGGTGTTACCAATCCCCGCGGGCTGGTATAAGTGCTTGGGTATAATACAACAAAATTTGGGAATGATTTATATGAATTTATAAATATAAAACTACAAACAAATCAAATAGAAAAATATAGAATTTTCAAACAAAACCATCTTTTAAAAAATTTCAGAATTGGATTACTCAATTTAAAATAATTTTTAAAGACCATTAAAAAGGTAAAAACACAAAAAGGATAGCCCAAGAACCTCCTCATGTCAAGAGGAACTACCCTCAAGATATCTCTAGAACACTACATCACAAAAGACTGCTAAAACCCCAAACTATTGGCACAGAAATCATACCCAAACCTACGATAAAAAATAATTAAGTCTACTTACACCAAATGGTTTAAGTAGGGTGTACTCTAATTAACAGAAAAATACCACCACTAATAGATTCTATGTGATAAAGATTTAATGATAAAAATCTTCCAATATTTCATAAACATAAAATGATAAAAATAATTTCAAAGAGGTTCAACTTTAAATAAAACAATTTTCAGGTGGGCTAATTTCAACAATCAACAGTTTTAAATATAATTAAAAAGGTACTCAATTTTCAATAAAAACATATATTGTTGTTATGGAAAGCATAAAGTATCTAATGAGAACAAGAAACGGGAAACTAATCCCTAGGCACTAGCTTGAGTTGGGTCCCAGGTACCTCGTATCTCATTGAAAGTAACCATCAAAATATTTTTTCTCGTGCACACGAGACACTATTAGGTAGAATACCGATAACATATTCATTTCCCAAAATCATCATCATTATCATAGTTTAGTTAGTGTGGTCATCGTCAAACTTGCTACGTAAAACTGGGGCCAAACCCCTCGAGATCACTAGCATACTAATACACGTCCACCCACCATGATACCAGAGTTTCCCTTTTGTGATCAACCAAGTTCCACACATTAAAGATGAAATTTTAACAGGAAAAATACTTTTCCAAACCACAAAAACACACCAAAAATCCCACACATACATTTCACTTAATACCCTTTTCACCTTCAAAATCATTTTATCATCATACCCACACAAAACAGTCCACAAACGTGTTATTCTCCCTACATGCTATTTAATAAAACACTTCAGCAATTTATAAAACGTTATAAAAAGGTTTGACCTCTTAAATCACCTATTTACCTTTCCAAAAAATATTTTAAGTGAATAAAATCTCCAAAAAAGTACACGTACATAATTTTCCAACATTTTTCAACTCACTAAATCATTTTCATTTTCTATAAAACAAATCCAAGGGGTATAAACATGTTTTGCATACAAAACCCATTTCAAAAACCTCTTTCAATGATGAAATCACATCAATACCAATCCAATACATAATTTTCACCCCCAACAACATTTATTAAGACACTTTCAGGTGCTATAAAATTACGTCAGATATTGCCACAAAATATACACATGAAAAACACACCTTTTCAAACCAAAATGCATCGTTGAAATTAAACAATTAATAAACACTACCAAAAATGGTTCCCACACAAAATATTATGTAATAATAAAATGATAAAATTATTATTAAACCAAATCTAACTCATATTGGGATTATCACACATGGAACCACCTACTAATTGTGTCCAAACCCTTGAATCTTCATGTGAAACATCAACCGCACCACCCCCACACCATAATAGATTGAAAATGAACCCTAAAACACAATATTACACCAAAAATACAAAAGTTTAAACATTAGGTACGAACCCTAGATGCTTGAAACATTTTGACATAATGAAAGATTGAAATAAATCCTATGTAAAGGGAAGAAATCGATGGGATAAAGAATTACATGCATGATTTTGTTATTTCCCCCATCAAATCACCAATAAAAATTGAGTTCCAAGGGAGGGTGAGAGAGGTCAGAGGATACAAATTAGGGTGTGGAACGAAGTGGGGAAGAAATAGGTGGATTTTGGTTTATTCTAGAATTGTGAAATGGGAATAATAAAATTATTTTTATTGACCTGGACTCTCTTTCACAGTTTGGATTCATAGTTTAGTAAACTGTGCATCCCGTTTTGGCCACCCAAAATGTAATTTTTTCCATCTATTTTTTTGGAGTCCAAGTATGGAAACAATGAGGAATTATAAGCCAAGGATACGGAAGAACATTTCCCAAAACAGTCACACTTTTCACTCCAAAATACATCTAACTCATGGGTATAAACCAGCTCAACAACTTACCCACATGTTGGGCCACTAAGAGTGCCACTAATCCAACTCCAAAACACCACAGCCTCGTACCATCCATTTCAAAAAATAGGCGTCCATGTACCATAAAATACTCACAAGTCTAAATTCATAGTTCAAGAACCCAAGAGACACCAGAATTTCATACCTAGAACACCCGAAAACCAATATAAAGCAATAAACCAAAAGAGGATTTGAAACAAAGCATGGAATTGGAAATCCGGGTGTGACACATATAGAAATCTGCATTAAAAACTATGTGGCCCACTGGACATGGAATGTATTCCCTTTGGGCCAACGGCCAAACCATGTATCCTATACATGGCTAAGCCGACTTGTAACAATGTAACCGAGAGACTACACAACATGTGGAACACTTGACACACCATGTACTCCATGATTTTTCAAAGTACGCCACGCATGTTAAGTCCCTAGGATTATACTTCAGATAAGATGGTATGGAAGTAAACTCTAAATAGTCTAAACTACATTTCATGTAATTTAACAAATTCTACAGAATTAAAACCTCAACTTTTTTTTAATGATCATAATTACATTTCACGTAGATTCGAACGGTTGATCACCGTGTTACCTCCAAGTTTATGGATGAAAATGTCAGGTAAATTCATAAAATGATTATGATAAATGGATTGATTAATTAATGATAATAATTAATCAATTAGATTTTGATTTATCATAATAAAAATATTAAATAATTGAATTCTATTTTTATTAAATTCAAAATTCACTGCATGTATGTGGATAATCATGAGGTTGACCAGACCTTTGTATTTGATTGGTTTCCTTTTAATTTATTTTAAATTAAATTTTTGGAATGAATTACATCTCTCGTCATTAATATATAGTGAATTTGTGTCCATGGATTCTTTTATGTAAACCCACTTTTTACCTCTCACATGTGTGTGAGTTAAAAGGAATATGTTATGGATGGAGCTATCAAGTTTGTGGAGGCTATTCAAGTAAGGAGCTGAGGAAAACCCAATCCAAATATAAACAAAGGTGGATAGGTGGATAGTTTTAGACAAGAACCATACATGGTTTAACGTGTTTACCTCCTTGGTAAGAGGTTAGTTTATCAACAATTAGATAAACTAACCATTAGAATATCTCATGATCATTCCCTTTACATTTTTTTTATTTTGGTCATTTGTATTGTTTTTATTTATGGATGTTTTGTCATGACTACATAATTAATGAATTAACAATCATTCAAGCTAGAACAAAAATAAACTACGATTATGCGTAAATATTATCAATACCAGGTTAATCACTTAAGTAAGTTTAACTTAAAATTAACAAGAAATTAATGAAGTCAAAAAATATAATTTATCTATAAGACATAAAAATCCCCAAATAAATTATTAAGTTGGACTAAGACTTTTATTTATTGATTAAGTGAAAGACCTCAATAAAACTAAGTGTTTGACCAACCCTTGTTGGGATACTAAAATTTATACCACAATATCTTATTAATGTTTTGGGTTGACATAACCATTTTACATCGAGAAGAGTATCCAATCATTGACTTGGTGTAAATTTGGAGGCAAGTGTTGAGGAAATCAAAGTCAGGATCTCAGGATTGGGGAGTCCATTAAATGGGTCAAGGAGATGAAATCACAATGTTGTTAATGACCTGCCTACCTAAATACCTTCAAATATCTTGACCAGCCCTTGTTAGAGTTATGCGAAGGGGAATATGGATCCTGTCAACTAAAATGTCTCAGAAACTGTACATTCTGAGTTTAATGGTGAGGTCCATTTGGAATTGATAAAATAGTGGGAGACTTAATTAAATTAATTTATTATTCCTCACAAAATGTAATCATGAAAGTAATTATTATTTTCTCTTTTAATTGTAGAATTAAAATTACAAGCTCATAAACCACACAATCCCTACAATCAGTACTGGATAAATACAAAATACTAACCAAAAGTAACTTCCATGAATTGTTTAGATGCCTTTGGATCATTCTACGCCATGAATGGAAATATTAAGTGTTGGACTCTTCATTATCTGATTCTCTTGCACAATTGGAGAGTGATGAAGAGTTCCTAGTCTATGAGAAACATATGAATGACATGTTCTACATTCAATGTTTTATGTTATCTTCAATTTATAGTGAACTCCAGACATCTCCCAAAAACATGGATGCATATAGCATGCATCAAAAACAAAGATATATTTATGAAGTGAGACAAGTACAAGAACGGTTTGAGATCTCCAAGGCACTATTTTAGAGTAATCATGGAGAGGGTTCCCCACCTGGGCCTCATGTAGTATTGATCATTGTCTACATTGAGTGCTTTGGGGTTCTAGGGTTTTATCAGTCACATTCTCACATCACTCCCACAATCTTCTCTTTTTTTCTTGTGAATTTCAATATTAAAAACATCGAGAAGTCTCTTCCATATCTTATTATCTTCCGATACCAAGTAGACAAAGATATTAATCATGAAAATAAATCTATCCTTAATGTAAATAAGTGGAAATGGAAGTTGAATAAATTTAATCCCAATGCTTCTTCATGCTTTTACACATAAAGGTATATCAAGGCAGGTAAGGGAATATGAATCTATTTGTTTCTCATTTAGAAAGAAGGTCCATTGGAATAATAATTACACAAAGGTAAAGAAACAAGAGGAAGCTTCAGGTGCATTTGTTATCAAGTTTGAATTATCTATTTCTACAAATTGGGTTTTAAAAACAAACTTTGGTTCTCACATATGTATCCAAATAAAGGAAACAAGTAGATTCAAAAAAAATTGATTGAGGGGGGGGGGGGTAGATCTACGAACAGCCAATGGAGCTAGACATGATGTTGTAGTTATCGGGGACTACAACCTCACATTACCAACTGGGATGATATTGGTATCAAAATGTTGTTATTATGTGCCCTCTATAACCAAAAATATTATTTTGGTATCCATATTAGATACAGATTTATTTATTTTCAAGTTTGAAAATGAATATTTCTAATTTTATTAAGATATCATTTGTTTTGGTCATGCACATTTATATAATGGTCTTTATGTGTTGGAATACACAAACCATGTAATGGTAATTGATAATGAAGATACGTCACATGACTCAAGAAACAACCAACTTTGGAGTCACGATCTAGGTCATGTAAATGAGATATTCTTGACAAAGTTACACCAAGAGGGATATTTAGATTAATTCGAACTAAAACGACTTAGTGTATGTCATGAATGTAAATAAGGTAAAATGACCCATGACCCATTTAGTTGGAAAGTTGAAAGGGCCAAAGAGATTCTCGAATTGGTTCAAACCAATGTGTGTGGACTATATCTAGTTGAATCAATTAGTAGGTAATCATACATAATAACATTACATGATGATTTTAGTTGATATGGATATATATCCTAAATGAGGTGTAAGAAATATTTCTCGGTAAGTTCAAGGAATACAAGAATCAAGTTGATAAACATCTTGGTATGATTATTAAGATACTCCACTCAAAGCAAGGTGGAAAATATCTTAATTGAGACTTCATTGATTACACAATGGATTTTGAGATCTTATCCCAACTCACTCCAACTTACACGCCCCAGTACAATGGTGTTAGAGAAAGGAGGAACCTCACCTTGATGGGAATAGTGATATCAATGATGAGTCATGCAAGTCTTCAATTATCCTTTTAGGGATGTTCATTAAAAAGTACTGAAAACTTACTAAACCAAGTACCAACTAAATCGATAAATGGTACTCTATACGTTGTTTGGAAAAGAAGAAAATCCATTTAATCAAATTTACATGTGTGGGGAAGAGAATAATTTTTTAAGGCCTCTTTAGGTAAAAAACTTCCACCCTGAGGAACAAAGTGTACCATTATAGGATACCCTAAGGAAATAAGGGGATATCTGTTATATGAAACATCATTAAGAAAGGTTATAGTGGATTGAAATTCCATATTCCATGAGTGAGAGCACATCCCCAAAAGAGATAGTAGGAGTGATATAGTCTTCGATGAAGTCGAGGCTCAAGGTACACAAGAGTTAGAATAGGTGAAGATTACATAAATCCCCACGGAAAAATAATTTTTTCTAGAGACACATGTACTAGGTAGAAGTAAAAGAGAGGTTACAGAACTGGAATGGAATGGTTTTCTAGTGACTGAGGATGGTGAATCATTATTTTTGTTAATAATAATGATCCTATAACCTATAGGGAAAAATTAAATTTAATAGACAATTCAAGGTGGAAAGATACCATGATTTATTAAATGGATTCCATATACCATAACCAAGTCTAGATTTCTGTAGAACCTTCAGAATATATAAATATTTTTGTTTTCAGATTGGTATTTAAGAAGAAACTATACATTGAAGGACATGTAAGTACTTATAATTAACGACTAGTTTCAAAAGTGTTAAATAGTGTTAAGGCATTGACTACGAGGAATCCTTTTCACCAATTGTAATGCTGAAATCCATCATAATTCTACTGGTCATTACATCTTACCATGATTATGAGATGTGGAATATGGATGACAAAATAGCCATCCCTAATGGGAACCTTCGGAAGTATGTATACATGACACAACTTAGTGTGTTTGGGACTCTAAATTATTCCAATAAGTTATAAAAGTTTATAAAATCTATTTATGGATTAAAACTAGCATCCAGGTCATGGAACATTCTTTTTGATGAATCCATAATAGAATTTGGTTTTATAAATAACAAATGTGAGCTTTATTGATACAAATAATTTAGTTGGAGTGCAATAATTTTCTAAAGAGTATATTTTGTTGATATATTATGTATTGGAAATTAAATACCAGGTTTATAGTCTATTAAGGCATGGTTTAAAAAATATTTCTCCACTGGGAGAGGAATAATATATTCTTAGTATTAAGATCCTTCTTTATTGATATAATACATTGATATGCCTATGTCAAAGTACATAGATTGAAATGATACTGAAGATATTCAATATAGAATAATCCATGAGGGGATTGGAGCCAGCATCACCTGGAATTCCAATTTCCACAAAAATGTGTCCTCAAACGCATGAGGAATGAAATAGAATGGAAAGCAATATATATGGATCATAGACTTGGTCAGTCATGTATTCCATGATATGTACTAGGATAGATGGTTCCTATGCATATGTGTGGTAGGAAAATATAGAGATGATCTAGGTGACCACCATTGGATGGAAGTCAAGACTATCCTTAAGTATCTGTGGTGTACTAAAGATATGTTCCTGGTTTATGGAGGAGATGAGGAACTAATCATCAAAGTATATTAAGATTCTACTTTTTAGAATAACAAATATGACATGAAGTCACATACAGTATACATCATCACATTGAATGGAGGTGTTTTAGCTGAAAGATCTCAATGTGGAGTGTGGTCACATATTCTATAGCAGAGTTTTAGTATATCATAGCTTCTGAGGTAGCTAAAGTAGAAGTTTTGATGTGAAGAATTGTCCAAGAGTTGTATTTGGTATCTAGTAGTGGAGATTCCACCACACTCTATTGTGAAAATACTATAGTGGTGGATCTCCCAAAAGGGAAAAGGTAACATCAGCAGATAAATATATATATTATAAGTATCATCCATTGATGGACTTTTCTCAAAGAGGTGATGTTTTAGTGAGAAATATTTATACATAAGAAAATATGGCAGACCCCTTAATGAAAATATTGACTTAGAAGAAACATGATCATCATGTCAGGTCTATATAATTGAAAGTTGTAGGAATTTGGATCTATGCTAAGTGAGAGTTTGTAGGAATTAGTATTCTAGAACCAACTATTTGTACTTTCATTACATTAATATTTACTATATTTTATTAATAAACATATTGTTATATATTTTTCATTTTTATGAATGACTATAATTTAAAATTTTCCTATATTTTTTTCACATTAATAAGGTCATAGTAGTTCCCCGCTATGATCTATGAAAGTATTCATAAATATATTTTTGTGTTTAGATGACATGCTCTAATGGGAAACATAGTATACATACCATCAGGTGAGAGTACTCATAGGTGGATGATACTTCTTCTCATGAATTTTTGACTTGGTAATATCCAAAATGTGAGACAATGATAATAGACCCTCCAGTAAGAATTTATCATGTTATGGTTTCATTACATATTCTTATTTAAGAGTGTGTTTAATGGTCCTAAGACATTGTGATTATAATTAATATATGTCATGACTCAGGAACATTTATTTACTGATGAAAACCATCATTCCATATTTTGGAAGGAAGCATGGAATGTTGGGTGCATCATGAATGACATGTAATTAATGGATAAGCCAAGGAAGGAATTTTCCATTCCATTTATGGAATTTGATATCTCGGCCCTTTGATTGAAAAAGAACAGTCACCCAAATTACATGGAAATAGTGTAACAACGAGTTTATTTCATCTAGTCAAAAAATGTCGTATCAAGCATATAGGTTGATGAAAATATCATGAAGCTTTCATGATGAGATATTATGACAAAGGGACAATATTACATAGTAAATGTTCATTTTTGTATGTCATCATTGCAACTTTATGTTCTTTCTATTGGGTTCCTTGACCCATTTCAAGATAGTAATCATGGACTTCAGGCAATCCCAACTAATTCCAATGAGAGAAAATCCTAAAGGGTCACACACTAAGTGTCTCTAGTGGTCTCGATTAAATTATATTTTAATTTAATTAATGGAATAGATATTATTCTTAAGACAATGGAATAATTTTCTTCAAAATAATATGATCACATAAATTAAATTAATATATATTCACCACATTTCAAATAAAATATATTTACTTATATTATTCAATATTTAATAAATATTAATTTACTAGATTTTATGAAAAAATATTTATTTAAAAGAAAAAATATATTTTTTTTGGGTTTTTAGTAAATGGATGAGGAGTTGGAATAGACCAAGACTATATCCGTTGATAAAATAATTATTTACAAGTCTGTATATAATTTTTAACCAATTTTTGCAAGAAATAATATTATTATTATTGTAATTATGTGGCATAGGATTCAAATTATGGTTCAATTTTTTGCATGTTGGTGAACCAAAAATAATGTTGTTGTTATTGTTATTATGTGGAATGGGATTTCGTTAATAGTTATAATTTCATTTTATTTCTATTTTGCAATTTAATATTGTAACTAAAATCCCATGGTGATTATTTAGGTAGATTTGTATTTTCTAACAATCAACGTTGAATTGAGAATTGATGAGTCAAACTTTTTATTTCTCGAATTATTTCATCTATCCCACTCAAGACTGAGAAAAGTTATTCCATACCAATGAATGCATGATCAATAATGATCAATTCTTGGAATTATCTTTCCAATGCTAGCACCCATAGACAAATTGGAATTGTTTGAATACTATTGGATCATGTTTGTATCACCGCTAAAGAGATTCAACATTGGATCCTTGCGAGCGCAATGAAGAAAATTAAGACGGGTCATTCTAGATGATCAAAAATAAAAAATGAAATATGTACCAAAGACCCTGGTGTATAATTTCTTCATAAATTAATAAATTAATTATAAATATGCTGTTCACTATCCACTTTTTTGGATCCATCTATTTTATTCTATTTGTTTAAATCATGTATTTTAATCTGTGGATATTGGCTTTCATCATCATATTGATCCCATAAAAGTAATAAATTATGAAAAATGAAATATTGGGCCCTACTAACCACCACACTTCTGCTGCATCAAAATCCATCAGTTATCTATTGTGTTCTTCCATTGTATGTGTGATAATAAAATGTAAACTATATATATAATTTCAAATATATATATATATATATATTCCATGCATCAAATTAATTAATACATGAATCTCTTGCACGTATTTTTGTACACATCTGACATTGGATTCCTCAACCGTGGTCGAACCTTAACAATGACATGTCCTCCATTAGTAGGGCCTTATCAACCCTATATACTCACTAATCACACTAGTGCATATTATTTTTCCTGGGGTTTTTGTGTGCTCTCTTTATTTGTCCAGTAAAATGAAACATCTTACCAAAAATCACATTATTAAATATGTTCCATCACTATATATGTAATTAAAAATCCTTCAAAATGATGAATTTATTTTTTCCTTAAAAATCATTCTACAAATATAACTATATTTTAATTTTAATAAAAACATCTTAATTATAAATAGATAAAAATAGTATACCAATGAATTTTTTAGGACAAATTACTTTATTAATCAATGAAATAATAATATTACTTTTCAAAAAATATCATGTAATGAATAAAGACATCAGAATTCTAGGTTTACCTATTCGTTACTTTTATTGGAATACATATCCTTAATATTATTTCCTATTTGAATTTTTTACTTCATTTTGAAACCCCATGATATTTTAAAAAGATTCATACTTCTATATCACTAAAAGAACTTATCAAAACATACAAAATGAAATATTAATGATAATGACATAACTAAAACATCTAATTACAAGATTAATCAATTATACATACACACCACTATTTATGAGATCTAGGAGTCCACTAACCCTTTTTCATGTCTATTGAAAGTATATTTGGTCATCCTTACAAATAAAAAAGAATCCAATATTCTATATTATTTTAAATTCAATGAGTCCAAAAAATCTATCTCTATGACATGATTCTCATGTATATGTCTAAGGAAACAATTCGAAATATATCTAGGATTATAATGATCCATGACCCCCTATTTTAACTTTTGTTAATATAATAAGCTATATCTATGATGTATACATAGTTAATTATATTTATAATTCCATAAAAAATTTAGTCCAATATATAGAAAAACTATTGGTTTAATAGGGAATGAAAATATCAATATTTCCAAACCGGATTCATAAATAAAAAATTAATATTTATAATGGGAAAATAAAAATAGTATTACAATTCATAGATTACCAGTAAAAACTCAATTTTAACTGACACATTTATCTCATTAGTTATCTATAACTGACATGAAAAATAAAGTGGGAATCTTTTTTACTTATTTTATTTGATAACTGATGTGAAAAAAAATTAATGTTTTTATAATATGTCTAGACTAGATATTCTGGTTCCATTATTTTGTATTCTAGATTTTGTATTCTCTCATGATATAAAACCCTAACACTATCATCTCCAATCCGGTGGCCTCAAATCTCTTCATTGATGAATCTAGTGTCCTTGAATCTCCTTTAGTTTATATCCACCACTGTAGTCCACCATCACCCATCATCAACCTCTACATTCACTCAATATGTAACTTCTTCCAATTTTTTTCACCTTCTCAATATTAAACCTTTTGATATAAAATATATTTTTTTGTTATTATTATGATTTTCCATACATAAAAGGAATTTTCATTTCTATTTTTAGTTACAATGTTCCATTGATGTATCCCTCTCTTCGTTATTTGTATTTTTAATTCCTATTGTTTACAAACTTATGGTATTCTTTAATTGATGATTGATTTTTTTAGATTAATGTTTGATATATATATTATTTTATGAATTGGTGTTATCAATAATTTTATTTTACATATTAAAGTGTGTATAAGGTATTTTTCTGAATTGGGAAATATTTTTATGGTATAGTGGATTAAGGAGTTTAAATATAGTATATTTATGATATATGTATTGATGATAATGATGATTTATTGATAAGTTTTAATTTTTTTATGAAATAATCATATTTAAATTTGTTAGAATTTATAATTTTTTTATAAAATATGTTTTCTTTATTTTATTTCTGATATTTTTCTCTTTTTAATTTATAAAATTAATTTTAAAATTAATTTTCAAAATATAATAACTTGTATTCAATTATTTATATCTATTATAGATAATAGTGAATATAGTTTTTATAACTTCAATGAAAACAAGTAAATAAAATAATGATTGTGTTAATGTTTTTTTTTGAAATTAGATAAACAAAATTTTCCAAACAATGACCCATTTTTCTTCCCATGTTTAAAATATTTAAATATGAATAAGTTTAAGGTAATAGAAATCACGAAAGACTTAATTGTTTTGGATTTAATTCGAGATACAACCCTTGGATTCAGAATGGTGAAACTGGGAAAAAATCACGATCTATTGATAGTAATGATTTTAAAAATGAAAAGTATGATCAAATTGAAGAAAATATTTTTGATATTAAATTATATTTTTTAGGGAATAAACTAAAACATGATCTTTATATAGGGATACAATGAAATAAAATTACCTAGGTTGAAAGGAATTCATGGTATTATCAACAGTGTTAAGATTTAATAACTCAATGTTGAAAATGGATGGAGTGTCAAGAGTTGTAAAAAGTTTCTAAAGTTATTGTAATACATTATTTCTAAATAAAAAATATTTTAGATTCACATTATAATGAGATGAAAATATTATCCACGAATAGTTTGGTGTATTAGATGACAAATACCATTCTAAATGACTTTGTTCTATATTGAATGGAATATGAATATATGTCTGAGTGTCCTCAATATGGAACATCACATTAAAAGATTAAAGAAAGATCATGGGATGATTTAGTAGTTACATTGGATCCAACAACAAAAATATTGAATCTTCCCATAATTCCCCATTTGAAATGTTTATTTGAAAATTAAAATGATCCAAAAAATGGTAATGTGGCATAAAGATCAGTGGATATCTGATATAAAATTATAATATCATGATAATTCTACATGATGAAAGAAAATTTATCGATAGTTTCCAACATTAAAAAACTAATTTATAAATATTGGACTTGAAATGTGGATTTATGGAATGAATTCATATCAAATTATTAGTTTCAAAAATTATTCTCAGCCTATTTTATTGATTATTTACTACTTCTCTCCTAAATTTTGTATAATAATGAAATATATCTTCTAGATTATAATGATTTATGTGCCAAAACAACCTATAAATGATATTGATGATTTCATGTGACCATTAATTGGTGATTTTATACTTTGATATGAGGAAGGTATTAGACAGTATGATTCTTATATAAGAGAATATTTTCAACTACATAAAAAATTATTATCATTATAAATTACTTCCCAATATAAGGAAATGTTTCTTGATATAGTGTTATGAGGAATAATTATTTTTCAAATTGAGAGAAAAAAACATCATATTATCAATTTCAACATGAGAGTAATACAATATTAATGGGTCATTAAACGTTTTGGTATATGGATCACTCGTATTGAAGATTGAAAAAGGAATTCAATGTCTCAAAAAATATTGATATTTCTCTAAAACCATTTTCCACGGATCTATATTTTGAGTGGGTGATAACTAGTGATGTCACAGTAAAAAATTCACAAAACACTAGTAATTAAAGAGATATTTAGAAAGACAATCAATATTTTTTGAGCTTCCATATTGGAGTTATCATCCAAAAAAATATATAAATGATATCTTTCATTGGGAGAAGATTATTTGGAATAACATTATTGGAACCTTTTTAGATATTGTATTAAATATTAAAGATGGATTGAATGAATGATTCGACTTTCTCTCATTGGGAATTTTTTTTGAATTAACTCTCACTCCTGATGACACATGAAAATACCTACCTTTGGAATGTCATATATTATTAAAAAGGGATAAAATTAGTTTTTTCTTGTGTCTCTATTTCATAAAAAAGGTGCAGGGTTATTATTAGAATGTTAAATCTCTTATGTCACTAAAATATTTGAATTTGAAAGTAATTAAATTACATTATTTTCAAGTAATGATAAAATAACTCCTAAAATATTCATTATATAGAGTATTTCCCATCCATGTACAAATGAAAATCAAAATGTTTTTTTATTTTTCAATTCAATTTAAATAAAAGTGATTGATATAAACTCATTCAGAAAATTTTGTGAATGACTCTATTTCTATACTTTCTCAACTACAAATTTATTTTCCTCCATTTTCTTTGATATCATGATGTATTTATAGGATCATTTGGTATAGGAAAAAAATATTTTTGAACATATATATCTATCTTTATGTAACACTTTTATTAGTATATGATGAGATTGAAAGGATATGTTATGAATTCATATTGACTGAAAGCCTCTATTGTTGATAACTCTATTTGTAATGAGGTTTTATAGTTTTTTTCAATACATTTATCTGATGTGGAGGACAATAATGTTTTTATATCACACCCTGAATGTGACAATTATAGGGGAATGATGATTGATGGATTGAATGTAAAATAATTTATAGGTGAATACATTTATAAGGTACATTTATATATATTTAATATGATAAAATATTTTCATACATATATATATTTACATATTAATGCATTAAAGAAATGGTATCAAAAGAAGAAAGTATGTGGATTTTAAATGAGCATAAAAAACCATTCTCTATGGTTTAAAGAGAACATGTTTGGTAGATTTGATGCATCAAAAATATAGAGATTGTTTTCTGGTGGCATAAATTTAAATATGATATCATTGTCTTGATAGAAAATTAATGGATATAAATTTCATATGAAATATCGGGATAGTAGAAATGATGTTTATAAATTATTGTTTTAGTGTTCATAGAAGTAGTGAATTTTTCAAGTTCTAAATACAAAACCCCAGTCTCCCTATCAAATTTATGTTACAGTGTCATTGAAGATATATGGGATATTAATTAAACTAAATCGTGATCCTAGTGTTTAACTAAATATGGGTTACCTATAAAAATTCATTCATACATAATGAATTCAAAATGAAACAAGATTATATGAATATATTGGAATGAAAAAATGTCATTTTATCCTAGAAACACATGAAAATAAAATATTCTATGTTCAAGATCCATCAAATATTCATCAGAATATCCATGTTTATGGAAAAAATAGTAAGATTGTGATGAAAAGAAAGATGATGATATTGATATATGTGAGATACAGAAATCAACAGAAATATTAATAGAGAATATTGATGAACACGTTTAGACATTGTTTTTTTCATAAGGAACAATCATGAGAAACGAATGTGGGAATACAATCCATTAGTAATTTTCTAATTATATAGGTAATATATATTTTTTCTGTTTTCTTTTTAATATTTCATAAAATTTTATATATATATTTTTTACTTAATACACATATTATTTTAATTTGATAAAAAAAATTTAGAGTTATTTAGTTTTTTTAATAATGCTTTAATTATTTGAAATTATATGAATGAATTTGATTTTATTAATCTTTAGTTAAATTTTTTTTTCATTTTCCATTATGATATTATTATTATAAATAATTTCTATTTTCTATTATTATTATTAATTACTAAAAAATTATATAAGTAATGTTATTAGTATTATTTTTAACATTTTTTTAACTAATATATTGAATATGATAAAAATTGTTTTGTTTAGTATTGTTTTTTTCGTGAATTATTTTTTATTTTGTTTTCATATTTTTATGAAATTGTTGGATTTATTTTCCTATATTTATTCCATTTCATATCTCATTAATTTTTTCAATATTTTAATAATGTATTTCTAAAATATATTCTATTAAATGTTTTCAGTTTAATTTAGTTTTATTGGATCCATTTTAATTTTTTAGTTATTGTAATATGTAATAGTTGTATTTTAATATTTTTTTTCTAATTGTTTATTACTTATATTTTTTTAAACAATGTTAGAGGACACAATTTGATTTTAATGATAATGGTATCCCTAGGGTTCCAAATTGAAAAAAACACTTTTGTTGCAGTGCATGCTTGAGCTAAAATAATTATTTTGATTTGTGATTTCTGAAGTGTTAACAAAATATTAATTATCTCAATTATGGGTGAAAATTTTGTTAATATCATTTATTATTATTTTACGTAACATGAATTTTTTTAAAAATATAGATTCTTTTGTATTCTAATGAGATGAAATATGATATATCTATCACTGGATGTTTTAAGAAGAGTTGTTTAAATTTTTATTTTAGGAGATGGAGGAATTATAAGTCATCCCCCGCATAATATTTTATTTTTGGGGAAATAAAAAATTAACATCCATGTTTAAACATATCATTTTCTCGATGAATATATGAGGAACAATTTTTTGGAGATTTCATAATAAGAATCATTTTTAATAAGTAAAATGTTATATTTTTGAAGTTATTAATATATTAATGATCATATTAATTATTTTTTATTCATAATTTATATGAAATATTTAGATCCCGTTAGTTGATTTAATTAAAAAAATGTATACCCTCATACATTATCTCATGAAGGGTATATGTTATTATAATAACAATTGATGGATGAAAATTTTTAAAAAATGAGACTTGAATGATCAAGATCCAAAAAGATTGACCATCCTTCCCCTGAATCTACACAAGAAAAATAATAGATGTCCCCCATGGGGAAAAAGGGATTATATATTATTTTAGAGTCAAGGGCTATAACATTTTGTATTGTAGGAAGTCGTATAATTTCTTTATTTTAATTAATACAATTAAAATCATTATATATTGTGATTTACAAAGAAATTTTTCAAATATTCTATTCTGGAATAACCTGAAGAATTAAGAATAGAGGTGTCCTTTCCACCTGAGTTTATAAAGGATATTTTAGTTAATATATTGGGAATTAGTAGACACCAAATTAAAGTATGAGGATACATGGTTGTTGTATCGATAAAAAAAGAATTTGGTCATTCTGGAGCTTCTCCAAGTGAGGTTTTATATAAACAGAAAATAGAATATTTAGAAGCTAATGTTTGTGAGATGGGTGAGATAATGAAGAATATGATGAGAGCCTAAGTTTAGTTCATGTCTGTAGACATTTAAAAGTAGTTTTCGCCTACAAATCCAACTCATCCACCTCTACCATCAGATCCCACTCCATCTATGCTTATGGATCTGACACTTCCACCTCCTCGTACTTATCCAACTCCTACAACTCCTCCTCTATAGATTCTCATATATTGTGAATTATATTTTGGAGATACCCAATATCATATTTTTTTCATATGGGATTATATATTTTATTAAAAATATTTTTCGCCATCAATTGATAGATACATTTCATCTTAGGGTCATTTTATAGGATATTATAGATATATCAGTAAGAGTACCATTTTCTAAAGAATGAGGTCACTCTCGTTGTAGAAAGTTTCATCCATTATTTAGATTGTACATATAGTCATTTTCAACAAATTACCATTGATATGTGATTATATTATATCATTTATTCCGTATTGGTGTTGGATTAATTTTAATAAATGAAAATTTATTTATTTGTTTATTTATTATAGGAATACATTAAAAGTAAATACATATTTTTTAAAACATAGATATTATAAAATATGAACATCATATTCAACATGTATAATAGAAAACACCAATAATATAAGGGACTATAACACCCTGAGACATTACAATACAATTATTTTTTAAACATTATTCAATATCTTCGATAGCGTTTAATGAACACAACATCATGTTTGATCTAAATGTGATAATATACTAAAAAATATTATTCAAACATTATCCTTACAACCGAGTTATTAAATTGGAATGTGTGAGTTTTAATAACTAAATTATGAATTTTCTTTAATTAAACTTGTATAAATTAATTCAATTTTTATCTATTTATTAAAAATAAATTAATAATGATTTGTATGAGAAAAAACGGTTTTTTGAAAAAATGTATTTTTCTTAAAGGATGATTAGTTATTCATTTTCCACATAATTTAAAATTATTTATTACCAATTTTATAAAAAAAAATTGATAAATAAACATCTTTTATTAAATAATCAAATCAAAATTATCTAGGGGGGATTTTTGGGATTCATCTACTATATTTTTTGGATGAATAATGAAAAATACTGAATTTTAATGGAGAACTATTTTTTTGTTTAAATTATTTATAATGTTAAATTATTTATTAAATTGGTATAAATTAAAATCAGATAAATTATATAGATATTAATATAATATATTTCATTCATATTTATTATATTGAATTTTGATACAAAAACTCTGTAAACATGTGAATATTTTCTCTTTGAAAATATGCCCTTTGATCGCCTCTTTCAGGTTAAGTTTAAATTAAATATTTTCACTTGTTTGAATGGAATGTATAAAAATTAATTCAATATTTGTAATAATAATAATTTATGTTGTTTAATAAGTCTATCTTTATTTTTTCCATAATTAATTATAAGAATAATAAAAATTATTTACCATTGTTAAGGGAAAATGGGTTTTCATGGGGTTAAACAAAAAAACTATTAGTATATAAATGACCAAAAATATTCTATAAAATCTATTTAATGTTAATATTTCCACCTTATCATTTCCATTTCTCTATAATACTCCATTTTGGATCCCTTTTTCAAGTAAAAACATGGGTACACCTTTTTCTTTCCCAAAATTATATGTGTTCTACTCCCCTGACTTGTAAAAGGCCCACACTCCCCTCTCTCATTCACTCCACAAAATTCTTTGGTTTAGAAAATACCTAACCAAATAACATCCAAACATCCCTTCACTCGTCCTAGATGCCTTATTTTGGTTATAATACTATCTTTAGAAGGCTTTTGGTTCAGACCTTAGGGGGTTACCTAAGGAAGAGGTAATGTTCCTCCTAAAGCATTTTTATTTTATTTCTTCTCCCACCTCCTTAAAGTTTAGTTAAATCATAATGAAATAATAAAATCAACATATTCCATATACATAGATTTTTTTATTATAAAGTGATTACATACAACCATCCCACTTCAATCAAATGTGTTATGAAATCATTATTCGAGTGTGTGGTGGACTGATGCCTTGCAAATTGATGTCATTTTTCCATTACCAATTCTCATGATTTCGGATGTGTTGATTCCCACTAAAGTAGAATAAAAAAATTCAAATATGTTGAATTACTAAAAAAAATTCCCGAAAATGAAAAGGAACAAGTTGGTGGTTGAAGACCTACGGATCATGCGAGCCTCCAGAGGACTGGTGATTGGATGACCATCATATGGTCACATGAATACTCCGCATGTAGTGCAGAACCTGTAATGGATCCCATGAAACCCCATTTGATAGGACCTCTTGCTCTTTCAAAGGTGATCTAAACAACCAGTGGTTGTGTGGGGTATGCTGAATGAGTTCCCCTAGGCCATATGGTTTTCAATAAGTTCACAGCTGAAAAAAATCATATAAAAACATATTAAAATATGATAAGATATCCAAAAGGTGGAGGCATATTTTATGCGTAAATTTCATGTGACACATCACTACTGGGAATGGTAGTTGTCCTTGATAACATCTAATCAATCTCACGAGACCCCTAAGCCATTGTATACAAAAAATGAATTTAAATGTGAGAAGGAATATGCCTCTCGTGGTAACTTTACGTCACGTGACACACCCGTAGTGACTGGTGAAACATTGCAAGACCACGAAGTCATGTCTACCTTGTTTCAAAAAAATCCTATAGTTATAACATTATTATCACATAAGGAACATAGAGCATGTCCAACAGACGTCACACTCCCCCTTTGGATCCCTGTGGATAAATGGATGGAGTTTTAAACGAAATCATTATGTATCCCCATGATGTATTTCATGGTCACGCAACAAATCACCAAAAAATTAGAGTATTTTTATTTTACATTACTCATTCAATATCATATGACCCTTGACCTTTGCAACAAAAAATAGTGGAAATAAAGGTAAGATGTGGTAAAATACTCTTACATTTATGAAACCTTGCTGATGTGCTAAGGAAGACCCAACATGGTCTCATGAGACTCTTAGAAAAGTTGGATTAATCCGATAGAGGCCCATAGATAAACCATCCTTGTCTCGTGGAAGTCCCAAAAAAGTGACATGAGATCATGCGATGGCCTTTTGATAGGTTCCCTGATCTCATGATGTCCCTTGGACAAGTCAATATGACAATAATGAAGTCCTTCATGTAATCCCATATGATTCAATAAGTTCCCATTATTTTGAAATAATCCAATCATGTAGTTTTTGACGGGAGGGACTCACATTCGCTAAAAATTAAGCAACGCCTTTGAAACAGTTGATGGTAGAGACTTGAAAAGATGAATGGTGCTAGAGACCTTCGCCAACACCATCCAGGATTCGCTTTGGATAGGCTGTGAAAATTGGTGAACAAAACGGATGGTGCGGAAAATAAATCCCCCACACCATCATGAAAAATAAACAATAAATTCACATGAGAAGATCTCCGACTCTATGCAGACTGATAGACCCTTAGAACCTCGCATCGGAACTAGAGAAGATTTCTTATAATAGTGGATGTCATGATCAGTAACTTACTCATCAGGGAAAAGACCGGAAAACCACCAAAGTAATCATGCGAAATGCATGGGAAATTTGCATGTTAATTCATAGATCATGTGAAGGACTTCTATTAGGAGATGTTAAGGACATCTTGCACAAATGATAGATAATTTGATACTTAAAAGAATCTAACATGGAACAAATCTAAGGAATTCATGATAAAAAGGCTAGAGTGAATCCTAAAAAATGGGAGACTCAAAGAATGACATATGTGTTGATCTTCATATGCTCTGTGTGATCCTCCCATGACATGTTATATCCCCATGGTATGTAAACTATTTCATGTGAAACCCTTTGGTCACACCATTGGGTTCATGTAAAGTCTTATAGACACGTTGAAGAAAGACAAATTGCACCCCATTGGCTTTTCACCCTAGTCTCATGAATTACCATAGTCTCACAATTCATGTTTTGAGATGACTATCAAAACATGTCACCAGACCCATATAATGGAACCTGTTTATGTCATCTGAGTGTCATGGTAGCACCTGGGCATGTCGACTAGCTCATGTGATCCCATTAGAGCACGTCATCCATGTCTCGCAAACCCTCTAGACATGTCAGCTAATACATGTGACACCCTTTGAGACATGTAACACTAACTTCCATGAAACCCTCCACATGTGTCATCTATCACTCGCAATGGCACAAGGGAAAGTCACCTGGATCATGTGAAAACCTCTAGAAAATCCATTCAATACATGTGATGGCTTATAGGGAAAATCATCGGGTTCATGAAATGTGTTTCAGACAAGCCAAATCTGATCATGCAACAACCCTTTGACATGACATCTAGTATACATGAAGTCTTAAGGATAACTCAACTAGATCATATGAGTTATTTATAACATATTGAGTATATATTCTCTGACATATCATGAAGATAACCATGTCATGTCAAAAAACAATTTATACATGTGAGATAGGAAAGCAAGATAGATCTTAATGGTGTCCAAGGAATTGGTAACTTGGTCAAACCATGGTGTGTAATCCCCAAATATAAAGAAGTGTCTTTGTGTAGGCCCAATCAAATGAGATAATATGATATTCTAAAAAATAAGGCAACCATAGTTTGTAAGAACAGATCAATGGAAATGTGATAACCCTGATTCATACAATAACCATGATATGTAGGATTCCTCCTTGATTCTTGAGATCTATGTCAAATTTCCATCGGGACAGCCTAATATGTATGTCCTACTTCTATAAGAAATAAGAATGATCTTTTTTCACCCCTTGGCTACCACAACGATCATAGATCATGGTGGATTATGGAATGGTAATAATCATATCATCTTTACCATAATCCTCAAATAGTGATAGGAAACCTTTGTGTGTAATCCCTTATTACTGGAACTATGATAACCCTAATTCCTACAATAACATGGATGCCTGTGATGCCTCCTTGAGGCTGAGATCCATATAAAACCACCATCAGGCCATCCTTATACATAATTACCACACTTATAAACAATGGTAATGACCTATTTATATTCTTTGTTTCCAAAAATGATCATAGCTCACATGTTATTTTGGAATTGTAATAATCATACAATATGCACCATAAACCTATATGAATTCAGGTAAATGTCAGTGTGTAATCCTCGAATACAAGGGAAACATGAGTTTGTAAGACCCAACCAATTGAACTATGAGGACCCTAATTTCATCAAAAATAAAGATATGAAGGAAACCTTTTTAAGTCCTAATCCCAAACACAAATAGGCATCCACAACCGTGTAAATACCAACATCTGTCTAATATTTCAACCATTGGGACTGAATCATTCCCATGGGAAGATCACTCTACCTCATCCCTCAGTGGATTGAGAAATAAATGGAACTACAATAACTCTGATTCCTACCATAATTATGATATGTAGGATGCATCATTGAGGCTCAGGATCATAAATAAACACCCAAAGGGTTGTCCTAATACACAAAATCCCATATCCATATACAGTAATATTGATCATCTGCTTTACCTTATTTCTAAAACCGAGCATAGCTCAAGTGAGATTAGTGATATTCAATTGACACCTCGTTTGCATTATTTTTTTCCATAATCCAAGTAAATCTCATCATGTAAGACCAAATTAGTGGCATGAAATGAACATACCTCATAGAATGAAATCTAACTTTCGGTCAGTCCCAAGGGCATGATTAAATTGTGTGGTTTTTTATTCTAGAAATAACCTAGATACATTGTATTCCTTGTAATGTCCCAATCCACAACTTGGAGTATTAAACTTCCTCCCTATGTGGTAGCATATTCTGAATCATCTAGTTATACGTCTTTAGCGTATAAATAAACTATTCATCAATAGGTAAATGGATGAAGAACCTCATACTTATAAAGATGGATTCACTAACAATATCCCCATTTCTTTTTTCATTGATGAGATTCAATTTCAATTTCATATATGATTTATTAACTTATAATCATTTTAATAGAGAAAATGATCATGTATCATGAATAGGAATAGATTTTCGAACATATATTAAATCTATATGAGAGTCCAAGAGAAGGAAATAATTAACCTCAAAAGGGTGTGATGTGACCGACCAACCATCCTCTTAACTAATGTGAGTCCATGTGTGTCATTTGCTTTGAAACCATAATAAACCACCTTCCTTTGGAATGTAGGAATGTACCCAGTTATGGAAGAGATAATCATTGTGTGTTTCCATTGAGAGTGATTGTGGCTCGATGAATATGATTGTGCAAGAGGTCAAACCCCCATCAATTAACTATCATGCCTGATCAAAGTCGTTTCAGTGAGGGTTTCCATGAATCCTCTTGATCCATCAACACTGAAATTAAAAACCTCCCATGAATCTCTGAAATAAAAAACAATTGTTTATTATCTAGTTGGCCATTTATTTTGCCCTTATACACAAAAAAATGGAATTCCAAGAATGAAGTTCATAAATGATGGAATTATAAGTTAATCATGCATATATAAAATTTCTTTTATATACCTTACAAAAAAATGGCTAATACTATCATGACCTTACAAATGGTCTTCTATAAATAGGGTTCTCATGAAATAATTCCATCCTCATTTTGACAAGTCCAAATGAGCATAATGGAAAAATAATGAATAAAATAACAATTGTGATAACCATGAATATATTATTGATTATATTATGACAATGATATTACACAAATCAATGATATTTTTTTACCATCTTCACAAGTTCATATAATACTCTTAAAATCTATAGTCAATACAATTTCTTCATCAACTAATGATCGCTCTCGTATGTCACCTGCGGTTTCAACCCACGAAGGTCTTACAACAATCGAACCATCTCGATAGCTTCAATGATGGGTGGAGAACATGATGGTCAATGAGTACCATTGATGTGTTAAAATCCCAGCCCTAGAAGCTTCCAATAAGGTTATCTAAATAGAGAAATTGGTGATTTCACATCACCCATGGAAATATGAAACTGAGCTAGTGGCCCTAATCCCTAAGACTAATAGTTTCAAGAGCTTGTCCCTAGATCACAATAACCCCCTCCTTCTATATATAATAAATGTGGATCAAGAAACCAAATATGACTCCGTTCTAGTTCAAGATCCACCCATGAGGGCTCCTCCAATCCATCATCACCAGCATCAGCCCACTAGTACCCATAGTTTGACTCCTGAGGGTACCACCCAACACACTCCCTCTAATGATTCCGATCCATGGAAAACATGGAAGGATCATCAGAATATGAAGGTAATGGATATTCATTATAGGTTCATAACCCCACTCCTACTGATGATGCATGCCATCATATTCTAGTAGGACTAGCAAGCAGTTACATATTAATTCTCACTCAAAGCAAGTCTATGGGCATATTTCCACAACAAACATTTGGGAGGTTCATATCCCTTCCCCCATGCCTGAATTCCATTGGAATATTCCATTTGAACAAGGAAGAAATAAGTGTTCGCATATTCACACTTCAATTAAAGACATCTGCTAGTATATATTGGAAAAAGAAAATGTTTAGTCCTATGTCCCAACAAACACTTTTCTAAAATTCCAATATATTTTTTCAATAGTTGATAAACTCTACTAGAATACTCCAAAACTATTGCAGTTAAAGGGAAAGGCACATATTCTAATACCTACATCATTGAAATATCAATAGTCTCATTATCATGAACAAGTGTTTTTACCTTAGAAAATTCATACTCTTTCTCCCACCCAGGAGGATTATGAGGATTTTCCAGTGAAGGGTGAGGTGTGAGACCGGGATAAGATTCTAGTTCCAACCGAGGATGACAAGGTGAGAGAGACACTTGACTTGATATATTGGAACATTATATAAAAAACGATCTGGGGGAGTATTCCAATGGACCTAGATTTAGATTATATACCAGATCTAGCTTGGTCTCACCAAATGATTGGGGCACATACCATAGTATATTCTCAAATTCATGTCAAAGAAGTACATCAGTATACTCCAATAGACCAGGATTAGGAATATATCCTCATTTTGGAAGGGGAATACCTTGTGATAATGGAAAAATTCTTAGGATAGGGTCATATTTCTATATGTGAATCCTTCAAACATATTCCAACAGATCACGAAAGGCAGGCCTATATTCCTTCTTCCACCGATGAACGAATACACTAGCATCATTATGAGGTAATAAATAAAGATTCTCATGTCCCTTATCCCATTTTGGAGGTCCTTCAGCATATTATGGTGTAGAATACATTTTATTACAAGTCTCATATTCTTTTTTCAGTTGTTTCGCACCAAGTGTGAGTGCACACACCTCATGGTAGGCTCATATTCTAACAAAGAATGACCGGCAGCATATTCCAATGAATCAAGATTAGTCTCTTACTCTGTTCCTCACCAAGATTCAACAAGTGATAATGGGACATGGCTCGGGAAAATCTCATATTCTTATCAATAATGATATAGATTATTAACATATTTTGGAAGCATCTTATAAACAGGCTTATACTCCTATATTATCAGGTGGTTATAAGAATGTCACAGAAATTGTAATACAGTCAGATCATTTCCCTGCACAACTCTAAAAGGAACATCATTATATTATGACCTTGATACAGAACATGGAATATGTTCCTTATATACTCAATGATTGAGTCCTCATGTTCATTCAAGGAACATTATCAACACCACATGTTTTTTTGACACGACAATCGAAGCAAAGACAGACGAAGTTCACAACCATGATAGTCTTCATCATGGTAGTGTAAAGATAGATCGTAGGGACTCTACATATGACATCCACCATGTTCAACTTCCTAGTGGTGATATCTCACATGGAATAAATAATCCTCCACTTTCCCAAACAACTCTATATAAAGAGGTTTCCAAAACTCTAAAACCTTCATGTAGAGAGGTTCTCAAAAAATAAGGGCCCTTTGTATATAGTTCCCCAACAACATCCAATATCACTCCACTCTCATCCGCAGAAAACCTTCATAATAATCATCTATTTTGTAACCAGATTGAGGCATGTAGGTCTATTTAAGAGGAAGATTACATTTTCATATGGAGAGAGTTAGCTGAAAAAACCACCACATCATGTTTTGGCCCATCACCACTTCTAACTATGCGATACCACATGGTCTGGAAAAGGATTGCATATCTACATTAATAAAATTGTGGGGTACTCATTAGATATTGAAGGATATACACCTCCCTTGTCAATGGTATGAGGTTCAACTTTATACCATCAATATACATGATTTTTAGCTAGACTAGGATGTTATCTCTATAGCTTGAGAACTAAAACTAGAAAAGAACATCACAACTCTACAACACACTTGCCTCCATTGAATCAAAAATATTTTAAAGCTCATCTATGAATTCATGTCATGAATATGCCTTTGTGGATTGAGATGGAATGTATCATTACAATTTTATGCACCCCTGAAATAGCATAACCCCTTAGATACAATGTCTTGTACAATTATAGCCTCCAACAAAATCCTGGGACCGGGTAATGCTCGAGCTAGTTGGAAAATATAATGGAAGTAACCCACTTAAAAATTTCCTAGACATAAAAAATAGAAAGATAGTACAGCTAATATTATTCAAAAAATAGTCCCCTCTAACCAATGAGAATGCATTTCCAACACAGATACCTAAGCTGCGATCACCCAAAAAAGATCATGTAAGTAATAGTCCCCATCATGGGTTTCCATCACACCCAACTCCTATGTGATCAAAAATATGTGGTATAAAACAAGACATAATATCATATTATATATAATAATTCCAATAGTGGAACCATCTCACTGCACTGGGGGAATATATACCACCACCTCCACCTCTCAGATCACCAATTGATAAGAATATTTAGCACACACGGGATGAAACTGTAATCAAACTCCAACCTGTAGGGTTGGAAGAATTTATATCATAATAACCATACCCAAGTTCATCATCCCCTGAGAAGACCATGTGGAAATCAGTAGTTATTTCAAATCAATAAATCCCATCTTTCTAGGATGGTGGCATTTATATCTTCATTTTTGTCCCATGAGTCATCAAATCCCTGAATAGAGTTATTGGATATTCAACTACAGGGCCAACTGATTCCAATTTCACCCCTGAATGACCCCCACCCTATAGGGTTGGGAGAAGTTTCATCATTATCATCACTAAATAAAGAATTATTTGTCACCAAGTTGGGAGGAAACAATCAATGATCGACATCCCACCAACTCCTCCCACTACAAGATGAACCTCTTCTAGTCGAGGCCCGCTCTGTAGTGACAACCTAAATCTCCCTCAATATCACTATTCATACACCAAGACATGATGAGTGTATAGAAATGGAAATCGTACCCTATAGGTCTAACAAGCCAAAATGGCCTAGTATGGCCAATGGTTTGAATAATGACTATCATGAAGGTGGTGCATAGTCTTTCTATTGTGTCGAAAGTAATGCAATGACCACCATTTCCCGATATTCCTCTTTGAATTTCATCACTATCAATATGAAAGACTTATTAGATCAATGAAAAAACCTTGAGAACCATAATATGAAAATAATACCCTAGTATTGGGTTCGTTTTTATGCACCAAATGAGGTTGCATGCACTTGAAACCAATGAAGTCTCAAAATCCTGGCACCTCTAAATACTGAGTTGCCACCTCTTTGGAGGAACAATACTAGAAAAGGGTAAATGGGTGAGTAAAACATAGTTTTTATCTGAATTATTTGATGTTCCTTCTACATATTAAAATATATCATAATATTATAGGGAGATACAAGCTCTCAAATAGAACAATAAAGAGATAATTAGTGGAAATATTTCCATTTGGTATATTCATCATGAAGAGAAGAATATTCTCCCTCCTATATCCAGTTTATGAGAAAGAGAGGTATCTGAGAATAATATAGGCTCTGGATCTAGAGATCCATTCAAAATAAATGTGAAATTTTAAAATGATCATGAAATTCCTATGTTGCAGGGAAAACCTCTCTCTCTCTCTTCAGGGAAATCATTCTACCTTGGGATGAATCATGAATTAGTGAGAGATGAAAGTGGGACAACATCATCATCCCCACAACTAATCCCAATGGATGAGAGATGGATTAGATAGAATTTCCACTAATTAGCTTAATTTCATCGACTCGCTGGCTTCTTTGATTGGAAGCCATGGATGTGAGATGCACACCTGCACAGTCTGAGAGGAATCCATATCCCAAATGGGTAAATGACACTTTATCGCCACCCAATTTTGGAAATCTTAACTTATCAACATTTAAATATGGGAGAATCCTTGAAAATCATCTCACACAATTCATGTCCTATTGTGGGTAATGATGTCTCCTCAAGATCAGTATGAGGTATTGAAGCTAGGGTGTTTTATACAAAATCTGACAGGACCAGCCTTTGTTGAGTACAATAGTCTATCATCGGGGTCCGTTAAAAAATGGTATGACATTCATAATCACTTATTTTATAAATTCAAATCTATACTGAGTAAAACGGTGATCGTAGACCTAAAATACTACAAGTAAAATGAAAAAGAGAGGGTCTCTAACTTCAAAACGAGGTGGCGTGGTTTTACTTACTCACTCTGTATCCCTACATCACAAGAGAAACCATTGGAACTCTACGCTAAAAATCAAAAAGATGAGTTATAGACACATTCTATTCCATTGAAATATCTAGGAGGACTAATAAAACTAACATAAAAGGAAAACTATTTGGAATAATTTGTTCAGCAAACTAGATCCAAATCTCAAATCATGTCCTCAGTGTATAGGAAACATTTCAGAAAAAAAAATAAGTTTTGGTTGTCACTATCAAGCTAGCAGTAGTGTCCATATAGGCACCTAGGTAGGCCCTAGACTTCCCAACACCTGTTTTTGAGTGGATACCACCACAGAATCTCCCCCATCCCAAGGAATAGAGAAATCTGGATTGCTTGGGATTCGAGGAAAATATGAATAAGGAATAATACTTCTAGAATTAACAAGTACCAATTTATTTCATTGTATCCATGGAAAATAATCTTCCCTAGATCCCACAGAATAGGAATCCTAATGACTTTAACCTCACCAAACCACCCAACTAAAATCCTTACCATAGACGTCTTGGTCATAATATCCAAGAATGCTTCAACTTTAATGACATCCTTCAAGTCATCATTAATATTGGACATGAGGCACTAGAAAACTCTCTCGGAAAGGTGGAATAAATAACCATTTTCTGATAATAGGAATAATATGTTTGGAATAATGTTCTTACCAGGTGTCTACAAATTCTTAACAACTTGATGACTCGAAAAATAGTTGATCGAGCTCATGCCACCCTGAGAGAATAGTTTTCATAGAGCCTCAATAGCTCAACCACCTAAGAATGATACATTATATGTGACTATCAAAGGTGATAAATACCAATTTATGTAAGAATAAATAAAAAAGTAATAGTCATACTCTTCTCCAAAGTATTCCCTGACTCTTATAAACTTCTTCCTTGAAACATAGACAAAACGGGAAATGGCCTACCAAATAGATTCCATATTAGGTGAAGAGATCATATTTTGTTCATTAAACCAAATAAACTTGGTAGACCCATTATCTGATGATTATTATTCCCAAGAGAATGATTTTCCCACACATAACCAAGGAACGAGGTGTCGTAGGAACTGGAATCGAGGATATGGAGGATAAGGTTGATTTGGCCTGACCTAGTACTATAGTCATATCCTTATGTAGAATATATATGTGGCTATGAACCATGATGAATCCCTCTAGAATTTTCAAAAGAGTCATGGTGGCTTCCCAACACCCTCCAGTTTCCATCCACACCCAATTGTCTTGCATGACCGCCTAGCAGTCGTTCCATTATCTGATCATCCCATGCATTAGGGAAGGCCAAAACAACATGCATCATTAAAAGAATATAGTCCCTTATCATCTTCATAGGTAACATTCTTGTCCAAATAAAATTCATTGTCTCTTGAGCTGTATATATGGGTTCTACCCCACATTGGGAATAACTAACCTATGGCCCAAAAGAATGATGTTCTAATAAACATGGAGGTTTTCCAAGTCGGGCGATTGATCCATGATGCACTACATCTTTCAAAATACTTTAGGGGGAACTTATCAATTCCCTCTAGTGCCCAAAAGACGTCTAGATATAGTTATCCACAACTGAGGTATGTCAAGTGGAGTCCATGTCATCAGAATGCCATGTATCCATCTCATTCACTAACCAAGAACATGAAGATGTCATCCAAGGGCACATCAGGACCCTATATTTATTTAGGAAGACTCAATAATGTTTACATCCAATAGGATATGATTGAAAATGGTTCTAGGATCAGACTCATGTCAGTCCAACCATATGATATTTGTGATATGGTGATGGGGATTTGTCTCACATAAAGACGACCATTCAAGGGTATGATAGGTGTAAGAAAATACATCTCAAGAAGATCAAGCAGAAATCTCATTTTAGGGACCTGACATCTGAATTTGAGTTTCTAGTTATCCAACAAGACACCATATAAAATTTTTATCTCGGAGGGCTCTTTCTCTATAGAAATATGGAGGTATCAATAACATTCCATCAGTGTTTGAAGTGCCTCATTGATGGAAAAGTAAGCGTATTCATTGTGATAGTGCCGCCATTGATAATGGAGAAGTCGCATATGCTGAAACAGATTTCAATAAAAATAGAGTCAAGCATCCAAAGGGGGTTGATGATATATTAGTTGTAGCACACAATGACTTGGGAACCACCCCTATAATAGAGTATGTTTGACAGTGACTATGTTCACTATATAAATTTTTTCAAGGTCATATAATTAACCTAGTGGCCCAACCCCTTTTTTCCACAGTGATAGTATAAAACACATTCTTCTTTGACATCTCTATGTAATGAATCGAGAAACATGGGATAATGATGTCCCTTCTCATGGCATCTCTCTCCCTGATAGTGATAGATAATCCCCTATATTTCCATCTTCATCAAAAAATTAATCCATGAACTCAGATATGGAAAAGGATGAGGATGTCCTCAATAATTTACCTTCATCATCTTTGGAAGGTGTATCCACACCATCGATGAAAATAGGCAAATAAATTTTGGAAAATAAGAAGACATGGCACCTACATTGATTCATATAGTCATTCCCCTCAAAGATAAAGATTTGTATATCACATTTCTATGTTTCACTGATTTTTGTTCACTTAGAACTACACAATGATTCTATGACTAAATCTAGATGTGGCTACACACTATCTCAGAGAACCTAATGAGCATTGGGACTTCAAGATGATAGCCAAGAGGATTCACGCCCCTCATTCCACCAATGTAGAGGTGGAAGTTGACAAGTTGATCAAATCCAACTTTGTCCAATAAGTTAAATACCCAATATTTCTTTCCAACATCATCCCTTTCATGAAAAATAACGGGTAGATTAGGATCTATAATGATTTAAGAGTCCTTAATTGGAACTACCCAAAGGATTAATTCCCATTACTAATCCCAAAAATCTGGGTCAATGTTAATGTTGGATTTCAAGTCCTCTTATTCATGGATGGGTACTCAGGGTATAATAAAATAAATATTTCCTCCAAAGATGAAGAATCTACCACCTTCTGACCACATCATGGGATCATTTCCATTCTGGTCATGCCATTTGGCATAAAGAACCCTGAAACCACATATCAATGCATCATGCATCATATATTTAAGTCATTATTTGGAAATAAAGTCAAATTTTATGTTCAATTCCTAATGGTCAAGTTCTAAAAACAATGTGATCACTTCAGAAACCATCAAAAATTCCTTGAAAATCTGCGACAGCATAGTCTGAAAAAGAATTCATTGAAATGTCATTTTGGGGTAACGTCATTGAAGTTGTATGGATTTTTGGTATACCACTTTAGCATCAAGGTCGACATAGATAAGTCTAGTTCTATCATAGAAATGTAACCCCCCTTCCCATTATATCAATGAACTAAGTGGATTCAAAGGGAACCCCTCTTGTATTAATCGATTCATTACAAACATGCCTGTTAAAGCTCTCTTATTCACCAATTTAATGAAAAATGGAATATACTATCAATGGGATGATTATTACTATGAAAACTTTGAATGAATATAATAGTATCTCCACCACCCACTGATCTTGATTCTCCAAGTGGAAGGGATTCCTATCAGAATATTTGTGTACACCATGGAATTCCCACTGGGTTCTCTCCTCACTCAAAAGAACAATGATGGGATCATACAAAGTCTCTACTATCTAGGTCAAGATATTCAATGTACTAATACCCAATACTCTAATGTCAATAAGAACAACCATGTACTCATCTTCGCTATGAAAAATGTGACGCATTACATTCATCACAATGAAGTCTACCTAGTCTCTCATAATCATCCAATCATATAAACTCTGGGTCTTCCTATGTTGAATTGGGGATTTGACTGATGGGTGCCAATTCTTCAGCAATACAACATTCATTTCATATCACAAAAATCATTGAAAGGTAAATACCATGATTATTTCTTTGAAGCACATCATACCCCAAAAAATACACTAGTGGAAATCATTCTTCTAGATGAGGATGTCTTATATGCCTGTGACACTCCTTAGACATGGGATATATATATTGATGGGGCCTCCCAAAGACCAATTGGAAAATGTATGAAAACCCAAATGCTTAATTGGGTTGGCCTAGGTTTTGTCTTTGTCAATCCTGACAAAGTAGTTTTTCCTTACTCTTCTTTGCTATCTGAAGGCTACATGAATAATGAGGAAGAATAACAAGCCCTTTGTTACTATCTTCTAATTATCCATTCATCTAAAAATTGAATACCAGAATATCAAAGGGGACTCAGGGATAGTGATAATGTAAATCAATGATGAAAATGCCATCAAAAAAGTAGAAACGGGACCCTCTCACTTTCTACATTAGGGAACTGATGGAATAATTCCCTTTTGAGCCCACATTTGATCATGTTCCTCGATCTTAGAATCCGCGTGTTGGCCCATTGGGCAATGCACCCACCATCCTGGCTCACCCTAATATTGAATAAGTAATATTACATGTCACACATCAATGTGTGGTCTTCACGATCATCATTTGTGATTTGGAAGAAATAAATTAGTTCAACACTACCCCATATCATGTTGAACCAATGGTCACCCTTGTATGGATTATCCCATAATCAATTATCCACCAAATGGGACTCTCCCAACAGATAGAGCCAAAAGGGGACTTACTTTGTGTCATGTAGTGAATATCACCCTCCAAGATGGTCCAAATGACATAAAAATACATTATAACCATGGATTTTATGGAGTCCTTCTTAGATGCATAGATGAACTATATATTTCTTACATCATAGAAAAATTCCAAGCGGGCTCTTGTCGTTCCCATTAATCTGACACCATGATCTCCCACCAAATCAGAAGGTTGGGTTACTACTGGAAAACCAAGATACAAGACTACATGGAATTCACCATGAAACGTCATGAATTCCAAATATATGAAAATTTCATCTATTAACCCCTTAAATTGGTATATACAGCTAAATATTCCGGGTCATTTTTCATTTGGGTGAAGGATGTTGTGCGGACATATTCTCCATCCATAGCTAAGCAGTTCATGTACTTCCTAACTGCCACCAACTTCTTTTCAAAATGGGGCAAGGCAATACCCCTCATGGATTTTCAGATGAAAAACGTCATCAACTTCATAAAGTCCCATATCATCACCATGTTTCAGGTCCCTGTATATTATTGGTGGACAATGGAACAAACTTCTATTCTAACAATCAGAAGAAACTCTACCTAGATAACAGCATCGAGTCCAGACACTCATCTCACCATCATCCAGTGGAAGACAGACATATATAACCCTTAAATTAGACTCTATCAAACATACCCTTGAAGATAGTGAACAATGTTTAAAGGTATGGTCCATAAATAATCCTCCATTATATATGGTCCTACAATACCACCATGTCTATTTCTACACAGGAAACTCCATACTCATTGGTGTACAGGATTTAGGTGGTGTTACACATAGAACACCAGACATGCTCGCTATGAATATCCATATACAGATATCTCTTAGATGATTAAAAATAACAATAGAAACTTAATTAATTAGAGTGGATCAGTGAGAATAGGTTGTACAAATTTCACCACCATGAAGTCCGTTAGAATTGGAATGCAAAAACCTTGAATAAAAATGTTCTACTCTGATCTTTCATTTAAGGGGAACTGGTATTGGTGATCAGAACCCCAATTATACTAGGAATGAAGCAACCAAATTTATAACCCAAATGAGATAGACCTTTCATCATATATAAGTTCTATCACTGCAGGGCTTACTCATTATCCACAATGGATGGGGAGTGTGTTAGACAACCCACCAATGTTATATTTCTCAAGAAATACTTTTCATATCTATCATCAACATAGTTTTCCAAATCATTTTAAGTCCAACAATTCAACCCGGTTACATTACTTTAATCTATACCGGTATTGTAATCCACATCAGTATAAGTCCCCCCACTCATCCTTATTTCATAACATTAAATAGTATAAGTTTTTCTTAGTTAAATGATGTTAAACTATAAAAGTTAATCCTAGTTACATTGTGTTAAACTGTACAATATCATCCTGGTTATAGGATGTTAAACTATACAAGATCTTCCTACCCACACAATGTTAAACTGCACTGAGGAATCTATGTATCAATGCATTAAACTACATGGAATCTCTCATCCTTAACACATTACCATAAAATTATCAGGCACAATATTTTCATATTAACTCATAATAGTAAATCCACATCATTTCCAAATGATTTCAAACTTCATGGTTCCTTCAAAACTATGTATGGATTGATTCATGCCATCATAGGATACATATTGAAGCTGGAACCTTTAGTTTTGGGCCTAGTTATAATGATAATTCACATCACGTGACCCCCATCATTACCTAATGACATAAAATGGTGTGGATTCATAACATAACTCATCATTCACATCAATTATCTCACATCCTTACCAAAACATGTTTAAATTCACTGTATATTTCATTTTAACATGACGTTAAACTACACAGGTTTCATAGAACCATGTACGGTTTTATTCTCATCTACAATGAGATACATATGGATGTATCAATACTATTTCTTGGTCTAGCCACCACATGGTATAAAATTCCCATGTCATTTTCTTAAATTCCTCTATATAGTTAGAGGAACCATTGAAAATTCTTTCTTTCCCGCACTGAGGATCACTCACATAAGATTAGGAGTTTTAGTAATGGATTCCCCCAAAAAATGAGGCATAGATGATTTTGACTGGGTCATACCAGTCTCAAATGTATGTCCTTAATGGAACAACATAATTCCTTAACAAACAAAATTAAATACACGATTAATTTCCCTTATATGACATGAAACTATAAACTCATATGGAACTTGCTCGAGAAGACCACTATTGTTTGTGTTGGTATCAAACCACATCTCTAGAAACTATATCCCACTTCACGTCAGAGAGAACAAGTCCTTTACACATGACATTAAACAGAACAATTATTCAAGAACAATATGTGTCTTGATTCTCATTTTGATGAGATACGTATCGATGCTGAGACCGCCATACTTATGCCCAGCCACCACACCTCTAGTTTGTCATGTAGGTATATCTTCATCCTTACTACCTGATGTTAAACTGCATGGTTCCATAAGAACTACGCACGGCATGATTCTTATCATCACAGGATATATAGTGACATCCATATCATTAATCCTAGGCCCAACTATGAAAATTAATAGAAATAATTCCCACCAAAATGTACGGGTTAGACATGCTTAGAGTATTTTCCACATAGGGACTACATGTTACATAATGTTTTCCTTAAAATCATACATTATGATGCCTAAATTTCCAAATACAATCTATGTCACAAAAAACATGTATAAAATTCCCCTATTTTCAAGAAGTTCATACCTATGAAATATAATTCTTTCATAACTATGTGTGGCTTGATTATCATCCTCATGAAATACAAAGTGATGCCCAAACATCCTCATTTGGGCCCAGTCACAAAAAACATTCTTTTTCACACTGATTCATCTTCATCCTCATCGAATGACACCAAAAAACATTTGATTTCAAGAATTACCTATGGCTTGATTCCTATGACATTGGATACATAGTGATTCCCAGACTTCCATCCTTGGGTCTATCCACAATTCCTCTTTTCATGCCAGTTCGAATTTATTAACTGCGTGATACTAAACTTAATAGAGCACATCCATACCACTTGACATTAAACTGCATTGAAGATTGTAATTACCACATAAAAATAAACTACATTGAACATGTTCTTACCCCATGAATTTATTCTTAATTAAATAATCTCCTTACCGCGTGATAATAAAATTCATGGATAACAACTTTATAGTATGTTGTTATACTGCATGAAAAACATACTTACCACATGACAATAAACTTCATGAATCATTTACTTACCATATAATGTTAAACCGAAGGGAAATTTTTCCATTACATGATTATAAACTTTGCATACCACCACCCATGTTTCATTCTTTATTAGAGGACTAGAATAACCTTACCCCAGTAAACGGAAGTACTGGGTGCATTGATTTTCTTTTAATTAATATTCAATCCATAAAACCATACTTCATGTCTCGAGAAACTCAGGTTAACAAAACAATTCCTAGTCCACAGAATGGATATCCAAATTTAAGGACCCTTTCATGAATATAAATAAATGGTCATGCTTTCTGAATATGTTCCATTGTCCATCACCATATGCATCACTCGGTAAAAAGTACATTCCAATCTTTATGATCCCTAACACTATTGTGATAAAACTCAACACCCCAGGGTGATTTCAACCTCTCCCAGTATGTCTATCCCATATCACGACCCCTGAATTCAGAAACCTGATCCATTATGTACTATATTTTCATCACCCACTGAGAAGGATGATGGGGTACTCTAGTCCCTGGGAATCATAATTAGGTTCTTGTGTATCATCCCCCATATTAATCCCATATTTGTAATTATGATAAACTTCTTGCACTTTGGTCAAAGTTATACAACCAAAAACTATATCCTATAATGGTCAAAATAGAATGACCTTAAACTACAATTGAAAGAGGTACATAAATTTTAAGGATGAAAACACTCAAAGGGAGTCCTGAGAAAAATTCATGCCTTCCCCACTATACAGTTTATATTCAAATTTTAGGAAAACATAAGATCAAAAATAAAGTAGGAATAATTCCCATGGGTTCTACTAACTAACCATAGTTAATGTATATCTTTGCTCTTTGAATCTCCTAGTTTAGGAAAAAATTAGAGTATTGATTTTTTCACATCTCCTCTCCATCAAAATATGTTGCCTATTTGGTGGCACAACTTTTAGGTTAATCTAACCCGTCTGGGGTCATACACTTTTCAAACATCACACGTCATGATTTGTGGTTCTTTAGATCAAAATGACATACCATGGATCCTATAAATGATACCTAGAATCAAGGACCCTTTTCATGATTGTAAATACTCTCCCATGGATCTTGAGTATGTGCCTATATCCATCAAAAATATTCCTCACTCTACAAAAAGTAATTTTTGATCTTTGTAAGCCCTAAAACTGTTGTGCTAAAACTCAACACCCCAGTGTAATATGAACCTCTCCCTATATGAATGTCCCATGTTTTTTTCCTGACCTGAGCACTTGGTCCATGACTTACAATCCCCGCACCAAACTATCCATGTGGATTTTACATCCTCAACATTACCTCACTCTGTTTCATACCATTTCTCGATCCCAGACCAAGGCACAAAAATCTCAAGCCATTGATGGCCCAAAACTCATTTTTGAAAATATGGGGCATAGGAATTGATATTCATAATCAAGACCTTAACTTCATTAGGGTTTCAGAACTCTTATTTGATAGCCATCCTACCATACCCAAACTCAACATCTTGATTTTTGAGTCTTAAATAACCTTTTTTATTTCTTAGAGAAGAGTGTAGATCTCCTTTTTTGTGGAATGATACTGAAACATAAGGGTCTTGACCCAGCAACTAAATGAATCTCCTCCTTTCCATAAACTAACATCAATTCTTGTGAGCCCTAGAAACACTGTGGTGGAAGATAATATCTCAATATGTCATGGGACAAACCCAGCATGTCTTCACTATCTCATATTCAAATACATGGACTATCTTAGTTATGATGTACATAACCCATATTCCAACTATTAAGGAAGACCTAGATTCCTTGATTTTTCTCTCTCTAACCAATATTTACTCCATAAATCATTCATAGCCCCTATAAAAGAAACTTGGATTCAAGGACCCTTTTTTTACTATGCATTCTTTCCCATGATTTCTGCATATGTGCCTATTGTCATCAAACAAATATGTCACTCTATAAAAATGAATTTATAATCCTCATAATCCCTAGAAACACAATGGAAGCTCTCAACACCCATGAGTGTCTAGGTTCACTCATGGAATTTCTCCATCATATTTCGTGATCATCAATCGGGTCTATGTAAAAATACCTTAATCTAAATAAATATAATTTCCTTGTTAAAAGACCTTAAACTGAAGAAATATAAGTTATGACCTAAATAAACTTAAACTAAATAATTTTAAAAATCACACTAAAAGACCTTAAACTAAATCAATTTAAGTTCTAAGATAAAAGTCCATAAACTAATAAAACATTTGGTCTAAGATAAAAGACATTAAACTAAATAATTGTCAGTTCTTAATTAAAAGACCTCAGTATCAGGTCTAAGATAAAAGACCATAAATTAATGAAATATCAGGATTGAGCTAAAAGACCCTAAAATAAAATTAATGTCAAGTATAAGATAAAATACCCTAAACTAAATCAATATCTAGTTTATGATGAAAGACCCTAAACTATAGAAAAACAAACATTTAATCTATAATAGATTGTCAGTCTCATCATATAGCCTTATAAAAATGAAGCTATGATCACCAAGAATATCAGCTTCAAAAAAAGAATGAGAACTCTCCCTTTGGGACTTATATTCTACCCAAATTCCCCTTCAGTAAATCTAGTTATCTCTTTATAATTGGACAAGATTTTTCAATCTAGACATTCATGTTTACTTGACACTACACAAATGATTGTTATCATTGACAATTCATATAATATCAGAGAAATGAATTTTCATGATCTCCATGAATAAAACTTGAAACTGATCAACACATATAAATGTATGAAAACATGTTCATTAATATCATGAAAAAATGAGAAATCTAAGCGTACCAGATCTTATCATATAAATGTACAGTCCAAAGAAAAATTTCAAGATTACGATCCCATCACATCTTACACTCACATGAGTCCCTATGTTTAAAAATTCCTTACTATGGGGGGGAATGAATTTGTGTAGTTGATCAGTTGATTTAGTCTCCACCACTACAACATGTTGCAGCTCCTCCACCCTCGCAACAGAATCATGTATAGATTTATCAAATACATCAAGGAGTTGGGTCTTATCCAATATGTTCTTTCCTAATATCTGAAATTCAAATTGGAATTAGGATAATTTTTTTTATAGAAAGATGATTTTAGGAAGAAGATGATTAATTTCAGAATATAGGTGGTCAGTTTGAATTTTCCAAGCATTGAATGCATCATGGTCAATAGAAACCTCCACTACTTGATGAGAAGCTTCGTTCACAACTTCTTCCAAATTCTTCTTCACTGATGATGAAGACTTAGTAGTTTCTACAATCAATTTGGGGTCCCTCTACAATTCTCTCAAGGATAACACCTCTTTCACCCAATGGTGAAGTGAGGAATAGTTAAATCCTCCATAACCATGGAAAGATATCATGAATCTAAGACGAACCAATTTGTCCATCAACTCATCCAATGAGTTTTTAGACACTAAAATCCTGATTTCCCGCCACATTTTTCACTGCACTAACTGATAGAGTAATGGGATACTGGGACATTAGTATATATTTATCACGTGAATGGAAATATATTCTAGGACTAGGCTGTTCGTAGATAGGGTTGTGCTCAAAATCTAAGATTATGATAGAAGGGAAGCAGCATCTGCATTTGCTGACCTAGTTGGGGATACCCCAATGGAACATTTATCACCACATCTATGATTTGGGGTCATGATAATGTACAAAATGTGTACATGTGTAGATTAGTAACAATATGAATAACAAGGTATCACCTAATAATCGGTGGATATGACTGAGGTAAGAGGCATACTTTTCTCTCTCACGTCATGGGTGATATCCAATTACCAAATCCCATCTTCAAGTGAAGATGCAACTCCTTCTTCTGATGAACAAATTGATGGAAACTATTGTGCTTTTTTTGAGTATGTGCTTCATTCACCTCTCATAATGACTACAAGAATGAAATAAAATATCATGTGATGTTACTCAAGAAAATAAGAATGCCCAGTATTGAAAAGTTATTAAACTTATCTAAAAATCACATATATTGAGGCTAACAAGGAGGCATAATAGATACCTATGTAAGCATCCTAAAAAATTGAATCCACCTAAGCCAGATCAAAAGGTTCAATCGCAAAAACATCTGTAGTAGGAAACGAACATGATTGAATGGGAACTTAGACCACCTATTCTTCTTGATAGGATGGGTGCAATATTGAAGGGACTATCAGAGCAACTAAATTCTCACATATATCATCAAGAAAATACAAATTATTTTTTAAGAGGTTCTGAAATGAACCTAGACATTTTTTAAAAATCAGAATGTGCTGCTAGAATGTTCCAAGATAAAAGGAGATTGGAATTAAACTCTTATTTGAGGATTCTGGAAGAGAGGTTTCTAAAAATTTAGATCAATTCCTTTTCATCTCCTTCTTTACTGAAGAAGTCCCTCTATATGGTGCTAAAGCAGAAATTTTCACTTTATAATATATAATTTTTTACATCATCTAAGCTTTTTAACTTGGGGAACATGCATCAACGGTTCCCTAGATTCTACCATGTTCATATCCTATGGTCCTACCACATGGAGAATTCTCAAAGGATAGAAGCATAATATACTCTTCAGAAGCCTAACACAAATTAAAAATATGAAAGATTTTGATACATCGGAAATTACAATATGACTCATTCAATAAAAAAAGATGGGACATACAGTAGTGAGTCTCAACATATTGCTTCCTCAGTAATGGGATAACCATGCTCATCCATAGAAATATAAAGCGTGACCTTGAAAACCAGTTGATAAACCTATGGAGGGAATAAAATTTCCCTTGATGCTTACCAAATTCATATCCAGGTCTAGAATAAATGTCGTGACCTTCTCAAAATGGTTTTCAAAGGTGATACCATGGGGTTAATTTAAATAAGAAAAACCTTAAAAAATAACCTCTAAGAAATCCAATAAACCCCAGAGCTTAGCGCCTTCACTATACAACTTCCAATCAGCCCACTGTTGAAATGTGATTAGGGATAATTACTCTTCCATAGTCTCACCACCTTTTACTAAATTTACTATAGTCTTCTCAGTGGGTGAATATTTCAGTAATGGTAAGAATTGGAATTCTTTATGAGGTTATTAAGGGTATTGTAACACCCCGAAATTTTATGAAAAATATTCAATTTAATTTAATTAATGTCTTGTGTTATACGCTACACCAAAAGGAGCTTTCACAACACGCATCCTTGACTTGCCTTGCATTACACGCAATCGCGACCTTCCTCGATAGCGTGTGTAGTACGCAATAACGAGTTTCACTAAACAACAATATGCTATTAAAATATTATTAAAACTAGTCGTTATGAATAGTAATAACCACTTTTTAAAATTTTGTAAATTTTATTTTTCAAAATGGACTTCATTTTTTGATTCGGAATATCGAAATTATCTTAGGGTGAAATTTTGGTACTTTTCAGATAACTTTCATTTTCTGATGAATAGTGAAAATCACTAAATTTTAATTAAAAACAACCTTTTTAATCGAAATAATTAATAGTGATAAATTATTAATTTGAATGGTTTTAAAGTATATTTAGAATATATTTTTACAATTTAATACAATTTTGGTCATTTGATGTAATTTCACATTTAAACCAGACATAAACAAGTGTCAATCTTTTGATAGTTATTATCTCTTAAGAACACGCTATTTGTTTTGACGACGGGAATTAATTTTTAAATTAATTAATACAACTGATATGTTTTGAATTTGGTAAAATAGACATCATTTTTTAGTTCATAATATCAAATAAAGCTTAGGCATAATTTTTGGTTTTTTTCTGGAAACTTTCATTTTTTGATGAATAGTGAAACCACTAAGTGGTAGTTAAAAAAATGAATTTTTCATGAAACTTAATTTTACCGCTTCTGTGAGTGGAATTTCAAAAATCCAAGAAACACGGTTGATGTCATTAAGTAAAATGTGGTTCAATGAGATGAAAATAATTTTTGGTGAATAGTAACTTTTTACTTTTTTTACCACGGTTAAAAGTAAATAGGGTAATTAAGGGTAAAAATTTTATTATTATTACCCTAACACATGTCCTAATTCTATTGTATAAGTGTAATTAGACCAAAAAAAACCTTAAGAAAAAAATATGACCATTTAGGCTCACTTGGATTAGATTAGGACATTTATTATTAATTTATTTAAAGAAGGGTCAAAATAGTTAAAATCAAATTTTAATAACTAAATTATTTTTAATATAGGGTTATACATAAGATAAATTAGACTATAAACATTAATTAGAAATATAAAACAATTTCCTACATAATGATAATTTATTTGTAATTTTTAGACATTAAAAAAAGTTAATTTATATATGACACAAAGATGATGCAGTAATTATCTTATTAATGAAATATTGACATAATTGATGTTATAAATACCCAAATAAATGTAATTTAAGACCTTTTATGAAATAAACAAATTTTCTAGGTTAATATGACATGTTATTATTGATTTAATTAACTCTTTTAGAACTAATCATTCTGTTATAATTTTCAAAAAAATCAATTACAAAATAGTGTCAAAATTGACATAAAATAGTTTTTAAAACAAATATTATATTATTAATTGTTATTTTATTCCTAAAAATCTATGGTTCGGCCAAATGACTTATATAAGGCTATATATATTAATAATAAACAACTTGGGGTTCGTTTGGCTTATTATAGTAAGTTTATTAACCTTATAGTGTAAGAACACAAAAAGACATGGTAAAAGTAAATTTATCTAACTTAAAGTTAAATATAAATGATAAGATTAATATAGGAACCTAAACTTGTCTAAATTATATTGGATGAAATTATTTCGACCCATACCTACCTTATCTTTGAAATAAATCAATTTGGATCTATTTAAAACCGAATTTGGCGTTATAATAAAATAATATTTTTAGTTTTTTCAAAGGAGCCCCTTTCCTCCCTTATAAAAGGGAACCTCCTCCCTCTCTTCCTCACACCACTTTGAGCCTTCAAGCTCTGCCAAACCCTGCCAAATTCTCTTCTCCACTTCCCTAGAAACATCCTAGAGGTTCTGGTATTCTTCAAAGTCCAATTTTAGTTCCCTAAGAGGAGGACACAAAGAGGCGCTTCAAAGAAGAGGAGGTTCAGACACTTATGAAGCAAATCGGACCTAAGGTAAGGGATAAATATAACAATCTCATTTTTATCTGAGATTGTTTATACTTTGAAATTTACTGGGGTGTATTTTATCATCCACAACCATGTTTCCTCAATATGTAAAATTATTTCCTTCCACCTACAATTGATTAAATCCAATTTTACCCTTCAGTGAGTTTTTAGTAAAACATATGAAAGGAATCTTTTGTCGTTTTTCGTACGAGGTATTTTTTGACTTTTCCGACAAAAGGATGAGAAGAATGTTTTTTTAAATTTATACGGAATGAATGGATTTTGAAAAAAATTATTTCCAAGAATCTTCCTTTACAATTTTTCAAGTTTATTTTTAATCAAATTCATTTAGTTTAAAATTGTATGACATGTTAAGAAAGGAAAAATGTTTTTGAAGTAGAAATGATATTTTCCTCAAGAATGGAGTTCAAGAGTTTTATCAAAATTATTTTCCATCTAAGATAATATAGGGTTCTATTTCTATCCCTATTATTACATGTATTTTATTGTGTTGTGATGGAAATATTTTTATGAATTCATTTATCCTATTTGAATTGTTTTATGATGTCATGATGTTCAATATTCCCATTTTTATTACATGGGTTATGCTATGATGTATGGTTTATGATTTTGTGGAACACATAAGAATGGTATCATTATGAGATGGGTGGGACCTATATCTCCCTCTAATGCATTGGGTAATGATTTTATATCTCATGAGATAGACATGGCTGGAACAGCAGGTTAAACTGGTTCAGTGAAACAGGAATGAAACGAGGAGTGAACTCGGTTCAGAAATGGACTTTGTCCACTAAGATAGTCTTGGCATTGAGTCTTGACTAATAAGAAATGATTCTCTATGATTATGTGTGTATTCTAAAAAGTTTCATGTTTTATGTTATGATTATTGGGATTACATTTCACTACTATGAGTTATCCCATGTTATGAAATTATGATTTCTTTTGCAGGTTAAGATTTCCAAAAGTTATGCTCTTATGTATATGATGTGATTGATAATTCTTTTGTTTACCCTTACTGAGCATTTGAGATCACCCTTTTATGATTTCTATTCCCCAGGATATAAAGAAACGTTTTAGGTAAAAAAAGGAAGATCTTTATGGGAGATGTTGAAGATCTTTCACCATAATTAGAATATTATATTCCGAGATTCCAAAGACACTAAACTATTACAGTCCTTGTGTGTGTGTTTTTATTATGCACTAAGTATTCCGCAAAAGTAATGTAATGTCCATGTACGTCATGCTTCGGGTCTCTACAGTTGGTATTATAGGAAAGGTTTATTCAACCTTTGGAAACTAGGATGCGAGAACTTTAGTGAGATCCCTAGAGATATTTCTAAGGTATGTATAGGGATGTCCCTAAGGTTAAGTATAAGTATAGGTTATAGTACTAGAATTACGGTAATCCAAGATGTTAGATATTGAAGTTACTCCCCCTTTATTATATTATTTTCCCTAGCATGATTTTTTCCTCTCACGCTATTCTTTTTGGGTTTTATATGATGGCTGGAACCCGAAGGAACCGTGTTGATCAATGTAATGGACAATGCAATGATTGTCCTTCTGAACAAAAAAATGTTATGGGAGATGGATTTCAAAATCTTATTATTGTACTTACACAAGATATGAATCATTATGTACTTCCAAATGAGCAGAGGAGGGAATAATATTCTATTGAGTCTTTCATGAGGCAACGTCCACCTTCTTTTAGTGGGTCTTCTGATCCACTTGTTGCTGAACAATGGATCAGTACTACTAAAAAGATATTTTCAGTTCTTCAATGTTCTGAACATGATAAATTCATCTTAGCAGTGTATCGTTTGGAAGGTGATGCTGATCAATGGTAGAATCTTATCAAGAATACGAGGCCAAGAGATGAAATTGAGTACATGGAATGGGACGAGTTCAAGAACTTATTTTTCAATAAGTACTTCCCTTGTATTCTTCGAACAAAGATGGAGAAGGAGTTTCTTGAACTAATGAAAAAGGGTGATGAATCTGTTGGTATATATGAAGCGAATTTTACATGGCTTGCAAGGTATACATCTGGATTTATTATCCAACTTGAAAGTAAAGTTTATCGATTCTTTAGTGGCTTAAAACCAAATCTTCAAAGGGAATTAGCTATAAGAGACTTCAGCAGCTATGAAGAAATTGTGTGTTGTGCTATCAAGGTAGAAATGGAAGTTTGTGTTACTTATCCATCTAATAGTTTTGACAAGAAATGAAAGATGGATTTCAAGGAAAAATCTCAGAACAATGGTGAAAAGAAGATGAATGTTTCCTTATGCTCAAAGTGTGGAAAGAAGAATAGTGGAGATTGTCTTAAAGGGACTAGAAAATGTTTTATGTGTGGAAAATAAGGTCATCGAGCAGCTGAGTGTCGAATTAATGGAAAAAGGGTTTCTAATGATGTGAATAAAGAAAAGACTGCAGAGAACGCACCACCAACACTTCAATGCTTCAAGTGCAAGTAAATGGGGAATTATGCTAATAAATACCCCAATCCAAGGGTTAGTGATGATCGACATGAGCAACCACTTAAGGCAAAGGACAAAGGGAAGTCACATGTGATCACTATTGGAGATGTTGAATATGAAAACAATGTGGTGGAATGATTAAGTGTTTATGTAATGGGATTCCAAAATAATGTTGTATATAGTATTGTGGAATATTGGAATATTTATGTATTGGTCTATTGGGGTTTTCAATGGTACTGGTAACCATGGAATGTGATTGAGATATTTTTGGAAAAAAAGATGATATTCGCATAATGAAGGGAAAACGAGAAAATTAAATGTTTGACCGTATTCATGAGCTCATGATTGATATAAGGACTAAGTGATATCATGGTTTGAGTATATCTAATTTTGAGTATTTTGGTATGTGGAAAGAGTTAACTTTTAACAACATTCATGTTTTCAATAAGGTTCAATGGGTATTCATTTTTTTCAAGAGAATACATGATTAAGGCCTTTGAATGTTTGGAATGTGACCAACAAGAAATATATCATGATATATGGGGATCAACAATGGTATTAACATGCTAGTTGTATGAAATCTTTGGTAATCCTTTTCACTATAATATGATATTAGACATCATTATTTTGGATAAGCCTAAAGATTGGAATGGATTATGTTTAACATAAGTTAGTATTGTTTAAGGATAGAACTTTTTTTTGATATTATTTATGTGATGTTATAGTAATATAGTTTTAGAAAAAGGACAACCTGCAGGATGGGCGACAGCCCATCACGTCAGACAAGGCTGTGGGAATTGAACCCACAACCGAAATGCGACTGGACTTTATCGCCCACCACTGGCCTACAGGAAGTCCCTGGTTTGTAGAAACTAGTTTTATTTTATTAAGTTGTATGATATATGAAGTATAAGTTCATTTTTGGAACCATATACGATTAGCCTAACCATATGATAGACTTATAACTTTTGCTAACCTTTTGTTCGAAACAGATGGAATGACCCATCATTATATCACATGATCTCTTAACACATCACAAATAAAAAATTCAACTTCATTTCATTAAGGGATGAAGTGTAAATTGTTCAATTCATGAACAATAGTGAGATTGTACCAAAATCATGTATGTATTTCTTTTAATTCATCAACTTCAGGGAAATGATCTTGAAAACCAAAAATCTTGTCCTAGTGATCTTATATCTTATGAATCAGATGGTACCTTAGATCTTCACAAATTTATGGCTTTGTGATTACTGGATTTTCTATAGCCATGTTCTCTACCACTCTCCATCAGAACATGATGGTTAGAATTCTCTTCCATATCCATATTTTCACCTAGGTGGAAACCCAGTGATTAGTTTATTTGGGTAACTATTACATTTCATACTTTAGCTTTTAAAGCCACGTTTTGGTATTCCTTTTCATGATGTGGGTTTCTATTAAAGAAAATTTCGAGTAGTAAACCATTTATAACCCCGATGAATTTCGAGGGAGAAATTCATTTTAAGGGGGGTAGAATGTAACACCCCGAGATTTTATGAAAAATATTCTTTTTAATTTAATTAATGTCTTGTGTTGTACGCTACACCAAAAGGATCTTTCACTACACGCATCCTTGACTTGCCTTGCATTACACGCAATCGTGACCTTCCTCGATAGTGTGTGTAGTACGCAATAACGAGTTTCACTAAACAACAATATACTATTAAAATATTATTAAAACTAGCCGTTATGAATAGTAATAACCACTTTTTGAAATTTTGTAAATTTTATTTTTCAAAATTGACTTCATTTTTGGATTCGGAATATCAAAATTAGCTTAGGGTGAAATTTTGGTACTTTTCGGATAACTTTCATTTTCTGATGAATAGTGAAGTTTACTAAATTTTAATTAAAAACAACATTTTTAATCAAAATAATTAATAGTGATAAATTATTGATTTGAGTGGTTTCAAAGTATATTTAGAATATATTTTTTCAATTTAATACAATGTTGGTCATTGGATGTAATTTCACATTTAAACCAGACATAAACAAGTGTTAATCTTTTGATAGTTACTATCTCTTAAGAACACACTATTTGTTTTGATGACGGGAAATAATTTTTAAATTAATTAATGCAACTGATATGTTTTTAATTTGGTAAAATAGACATCATTTTTTGAGTTCATAGTATCAAATAAAGCTTAGGCCTAATTTTTGGTTTTTTTCTGGAATCTTTCATTTTTGGATGAATTGTGAAACCACTAAGTGGTAGTTAAAAAAAATGAATTTTCATATAACTTAATTTTACCACGTCTATGAGTGGAATTTAAAAAATCCGAGAGACACGGTTGATTTTAGTAAGTAAAATGTGGTTCAATGAGATGAAAATAATTTTTGGTGAATAGTAACTTTTTACTTTTTTTACTACAGTTAAAAGTAAATAGGGTAATTAAGGGTAAAAATGTTATTATTATTACCCTAACACATGTCCTAATTCTATTGGATAAGTGTAATTCGACCAAAAACAACCTTAGGAATAAAATATGACCATTTGGGCCCACTTGGATTAGATTAGGACATTTATTATTAATTTATTTGAAGAAGGGTTAAAATAGTTAAAATCAAAGTTTAATAACTAAATCATTTTTAATATATGGTTATACATAAGATAAATTCGACTATAAATATTCATTAGAAAGATAAAAATATTTCCTACATAATCATATTTTATTTGTAATTTTTAGACATTAAAAAAGTTAATTTATTAATGACACAAAGATGGTGCAGTAATTATCTTATTAATGAAATATTGACATAATTGATGTTATAAATACACAAATAAATGTAATTTAAGACTTTTTATGAAATCAACAAATTTTATAGGTTAATATGACATGTTATTATTTATTTAATTAACTTTTTTTGAAATAATAATTCTGTTATGATTTTCAAAAAAATCAATAAGAAAATAGTGTCAGAATTTACATAAAATAGTTTTTAAAACAAATATTATATTATTAATTGTTATTTTATTCCTAAAAATCTAAGGTTCGGCCAAATGACTTAGATAAGGCAATATATATTAATAATAAACAACTTGGGGTTCGTTTGGCTTGTTATAGTAAGTTTATTAACCTTATAGTGTAAGAACACAAAAAGACACGGTAAAAGTAAATTTATCTAACTTTAAGTTAAATATAAATGATAAGGTTAATATAGGAACCTGAACTTGTCTAAATTCTATTGTATGAGAGGATTTAGACCCATCCCCACCTTAGCTTCGAAATAAATCAATTTGGAGCTATTTAAAACCGAATTTGTCTTTATAATAAAATAATATTTTTAGTTTTTCCAAAGGAGCCCCTCTCCTCCCTTATAAAAGGGCACCTCCTCCCTCTCTTCCTCACACCACCTTGAGCCTTCAAGCTCGGCCAACCCCTAAAAAATTCTATTCTCCACTTACCTAGAAACATCCTAGAGGTTTTGGTATTCTTCAAACACCAATTTTAGTTCCCTAAGAGGAGGACTCAAAGAGGCGCTTCAAAGAAGAGGAGGTTCGGACACTTACGAAGCAAATCAGACCTAAGGTAAGGGATAAATATCACAATCTCATTTTTATCCGAGATTTTTTATACTTTGAAATTTACTAGGGTGTATTTTATCATCCACATCCATGTTTCCTCAATATGAAATATTATTTCCTTCCACCTACAATTGTTTAAATCAAATTTTACCCTTTGGTGAGTTTTTAGTAAAAGATATGAAAGGAATATTTTGTCGTTTTTCATACGAGATACTTTTTGACTTTCCTGACAAAAGGACGAGAAGAATGTTTTTTTTTAAATTATACGGCATGAATGGATTTTTAAAAAATATATTTCCAAGAAGCTTCCTTTACAAGTTTTCAAGTTTATTTTTAATCAACTAATTTTAGTTTAAAATTGTATGACATGTTAAGAAAGAAAAATGTTTTTGAAGTAGAAAGGATATTTTCCTCAAGAATGGAGTTCAAGATTTTTATCAAAATTATTTTCCATATAAGATAATATAGGGTTCTAATTCTATCTCTATTATTACATGGATTTTATTATGTTGTGATGGAAATATTTTTATGAATTCCTTTATCCTATATGAATTGTTTTATGATGTCATGATGTTCAAGATTCCCATTTTTTATTACATGGGTTATGCTATGATGTATGTTTTATGATTTTTTGGCACACATAAGAATGGTATCATTATGAGATGGGTGGGACCTATATCTCCCTCCAATGCATTGGGTAAAGATTTTATATCTCATGAGATAGACATGGCTGGAACGGCAGGTTAAACCGGTTCAGTGAAACAGGACAGAAACGAGGAGTGAACTCGGTTCCGAAATGGACTTTGTCCACTAAGATAGTCTTGGAATTGAGTCTTGACTAATAAGAAATTATTCCCTATGATTATGTGTGTATTCCAAAAAGTTTCATGTTTTAAATTATGATTATTGGGATTACATTTCACTACTATGATTTATCCCATGTTATGAAATTATGATTTCTTTTGCAGGTTAAGATTTCCAAAAGTTGTGCTCTTATGTATATTTTGTGATTGATATTTCTTTTGTTTACCCTTACTGAGCATTTGAGCTCACCCTTTTATGTTTTATTTTCCCCAGGATATAAAGAATGGTTTTAGGTATAAAAAAAAGGAAGATCTTTATGGGAGATGTTGAAGATCTTTCACCATGATTAGAAGATTATATTCCGAGTTTCCAAAGACACTAAACTATTAAGGTCCTTGTGTGTGTGTTTTTGTAATGTACTATGTATTCGGCAAAAGTAATGCAATTTCCATGTACGTCAAGCTTCGGGTCTCTATAGGTATTTTGTCCCTTTAGAAACAAGATTCTTTCTAGGCCTAGGTTTGTACGCATCATTCAATGGTTGGTAAGCCTATTATACCAAATTGAATAATTTTATGCTCGAAAATGATCAAATCAAAACATTCTCTTAACCATGATATAAGATGATTCTTGCATTATAAGGAGGAAAATATATCTCTGCACAAGTCTCTTCCTTTGTAAACATTAACAAAAACTGGAAAGATACCATCCTGTTCTCCTTGGATCTAATACAAAAAAATCTAGTACACTTTGATTAGAAGCATAAGGATTGGATTCTAAACCAGTACACTACATACCACTCACAAATGAGGTCCTCGTCATTGTGGGTGGAATGAACTTCCTCGTGAATTGACTTTATATAAGCCTCTGCCTTTAGACTATACTTTCTATCGTTAGCAATATCCCCTTTCAATATTAGTCCATATGTTTTGAAAGAGAAACTTCCAAAAAGGATCACATAATCCCTGATAAATGAATCATTAAATGTAACACATCTTACCCAATTAATGCATTGAAAGTACAGTATGAAATTTGTATTAGGGATATCCTAAATATTTAGTCATCCATAACTTCCCAAGAGATCCCCTATCCACCTTCATAATATGTGGAAGGGGCATGTGATCCTGTAAGGGGATTCTCCCGTATAAAATGGTGAAAAGGTTGATAGGATTTTTCTATCACATGGATGGTTATCCTAATATACTCTTCCATATAAATAGTATCCATAATCGCAAAAGTGGATACCCTAAATCTGCTCTTCTCATTTATGGGAAGTTGTTACCCCCTAGGTAAATGGAAAGAAAGTCAGCCAGCTAGGACAAAAGATCGATGTCCGGGATATTTCACATCCCCTTTTTCAATATTTCACTTCTTCAACCATGGGATCGTATGTTCATGATACACTATAGGTATCCCTCAATATGCAATACTTTGGCCTCTTGACCTCAATCTCGGACATGTTTTTCTTAATTAAGAAATCTTCCCATGTATTGAAATTGATATTCTCTAGTAAGAACACCCTTTTAAAAAGAATCCTCACTAAGATTAATCTCTTAATAGGTAAAAATAGGTGTCATCATCACATAAACCCAAGTGAATTGTGGAAAAAATAACTTTTCATACATAGTAGTGAGTATAGGTGCACTGCATATCTATTTCACATCAAAAATACTAATTTCAACATTTCCATGTGTAATGTATAAAGTGTTCATATTCAGGCTCCAATAGCTGAATAGATACATCATCAAATCCTTGTTGGAATAAAGAGACAAATTTGATATCCAAATGGACTCATACATTCCAATTTTTTTCAACTCTTATGAAAATTCAAAAGTAATCTATTGGACCTAGAAGGGCCATCCACAATTCAGTCTATAACTACCTTTTGATCAGAAGTCCTAGCTGGAGATCCACCCAAACCATTGATTAGGGATAGACTTTAACCTTATTATGATATATATATATATATATATATATAAACATCCTCCTTAGATGTGTGATCAATCCCATTAAATTATGTTGATATAAATTTCAGCGGATTCTCATCTTCATGGTCCCCCTGGGAGATTAAGTAGCCCCCAAAGATTTATTTTCATGTAAAGAGTTATGGGTCCTCTAGATCTCGGAATAGGGTATTAATGTTGACATCAGAAGAGGGATGGAAACATCATCTGTGAGACTAAACCCATAAAGGGGAAATAAGTATAAAATGGGACATTTTGATAATCTTGATCCCATATACTTCATCAAACATTGTTGAGGTGACCCAACTACATTACAGAAATTAGGTTCCACTCCCTCCATTATTACAGCATTGTGGTCTATCACTTTTTGTTCCTATATCAAATAATAATTTTAATAAGTGTGATGATATCCAAAATCCATCTAAATAAAAGTAATTGGAATATTTGAGAAAAATAAAATAAAATATTTTCAAAACAAGTACATAACCTAGTGGAATCATTCAAATCGCATGAATCATCAAGGAGTTCATGAATCACCTAACACGAAAAATTCTATCCGGTCACATAATCTCATAGGGAATCCTGAAATTGCATTACCATGTCTGAGACTTATGACGGTGTGACCTGGACATGGTCATATGAATCACATGACAATAAATCGGTCATTTGATTGAGCCAGAAGATTGCTATAAACACAAAAGACATTTATTTTCCTCTAGGATGAAGTTTGAAGTAATTACTAGAGTATGTTTCTTCATTGGATTGGTTAGGCATCAGAGAAAAGGTGGTCTTGTAAAATGGTTCTTGTGAAATGCTCTCACGGTGGATGCTCGTGAACAATTCTCTTGATCATGACTCATGGGATGGTCTTACGATTGAGACACACAACGACGGTAAATGAGAGATCGCTCTTGAGAAGTATTAGTTTGTGAAATGAATGGATATCTTCCTCACTCTATATATATGGAATTTTTTGGAATAAATATCCTTACCTAGTAGAAAAAAAATCACCCAAGAAACCAGTTTGTGACACCACCAAAGACTCCAGAGATAATTTAATTTTCTCATAACCAATCACGTGTACCTATGAACATCAAGTTGGGTAGTATTTGACACCTTCCCAATTATCCTCAAAAAATTCAAAAAGGATTAAATACAAGAACACAGATATTATTTTCCCCACAAAAAAAAAGTAATAAGAAGGTGGATGAAGACACATAGATCACATGAGCCTTTAAAGTATTCATAATCACGTGAACATCATAAGGTTAGGTGATGAATCCCCATATGGATAATTACCTATAGTGTGTCCCATGTAATCCACTTAGACAAGACCAACTTCTCTTGCAATGGGGTTCCAGATAACTAGCGGTCGCATGATTGTATCCAAATGAGTTCTCCCATGCCACATGATTTTTCCTCAGTGATCTCCTTACAAAACCTTATGAAAATAATTTGAAAATAAAAGAATTATATAATAGGTGGAGGCCTCTTGTGGTCATAAATTTCAATTGATTCATCATTGATGAAATGTTTTATTGTTCTTAACAACATCCAAGCAATCTTGTGAGACCCCCGATCCGTTTTTGAATAAAATAATGGAAATAAAAAAGGAGGAGGTGGAAGCCTCTCGTGATAAATTCATATCATGTGATGCACCCATAGAAACCCATAAGACACTATGAGACCATAGTTAAATGTCCAACTCATATCACAAAATCCCATCATTATGCCGTCCCCATCATGTGATGATCCTTGGGAATGTTCAGGTGACCTCACACTCCCCCTTCGGCTTCCTAAGGATAAATGGATTTATTTGTCCAAAAACTATCATCTATTTCCATGAGACCTGTATTAGTCACACAATGCATCCCAAAAAATATATTCTTTTTAAATACTCATGAAATCACACATGACCCTCGAACTTGGGAAAAATAAACAAAGGAAGTAATGATAGGGGAGGTAGATGCCTCTCACGATCATGAAGCCCTTGCAATGAACTAAATAAGTATGTAGAAAGGTCTTGCGAGACTCCTAGACAAGTCAGCCAGATCCTATGAAGGCCCCCATACAAACCATACTTTTCTCACATAATTCCCAAAAAAACACCTGATATCATGTGAAGGCCTTTTGAAAAGTGCCTTTATCTGACAAAGGCCCTTTCACAGGTCAATATGACAACAAGGATTTATTTTGGAATATATATCATGATTCAGTATGTTTCAATAATTAGAAATAATCCATTAAAAATTATTTGAACGGAGGTAATGTTGGTCTCAGAAAATCAGGTGATGCCGTCTGAATTATCAATGATAGATACATGTGAAGATGTGTCATTCTAGAGCCCTTTACAGATGTAACCAGAGATTTGTGCCAAATATTCCATGCAAACTAATGAGATACCATGGTAGAGAGTCCTATAAATCCACCCCCCCCCCCCATCATGAAAAATTAAAAATGACTCCATGCTAGAAGATATTTGGTTCTACATGAATGGAAAAACCCATGGAACCTCATGTCATATCAAGATTGGATTTCTCAAAATGATGGATCTCACGACAGGAAAATTCATCATCTGGTAAATTTTTGGAGAACCACTGGAGTAATCATGTGATCATTCATAGTTCATGTGTTGGGCTTCGGGTAGTACATGAAAAATACATACCTCACACCTGCTAGATCATGATAGACTTAAAATAATCTTACACTAAATAAATCAACTTAACTCATGATATAATGTATGGAAGTAAAACTAATAAATTAGATACTCAAGAGAAAACAAGTGTGGTGATCCATATAAAATCCATGAAAACAACCAAGGAAACACGGAAGCACTAGGGTATGTAATCCAGGTCTAACAAAAACCCTCGAGCACACCATTTTTGACATGTAAAGTCTTCTGGATATATCGAATAAAGACATACGACACCCCATGGGATTGTATCCCTAGTCTCATAAAGCCCTCTGGTCTCACCATCCATGCCTTATGATGACCTTCAAAACATGCCTCCAATCAAATATAATGGGACCATTTCATGTTATTTTATTATTTCAGTTATTCGTGGTTTTATCGATTGGCTCTCACGATGAACTCCAGACATTTAAGCCACGTCTTGCAAAACCCTTGAGACATGTCATCCATGACATGTAACACCCTACAATCCTTGTTGCACTTACTCTCATGCCACCCTCCATATGTTCCAGAAATCTCTCATGATATAACTAGGGAAAGTCATCTAGATCATTTCACACCCTCCAAAAAAATCCTTCTAGGACATGTGACGGCTTCCAGGGAAACCATTTGGTTTGGGTGATGTCATTCGGACAAGAAAACCATGACAAGGTGACAACCCTTATACATGCCATCCTGGGTACGTGAATTATTACCTACTAGTCAACTAGATCATGATATTTACATATAATATATCATGTACATATTCTCCAACATATCAAGTAGACAATCAAGGAATTTCATGTAGACAATTAACACGTGTTAGGAAAGCAAGCAGGATAGATCATATGGGCATCCTAGGGATTGATAAATTCTGACACTGTCAGAGTGTATTCCTAGACTATAGGGAAAATTTAGTGTGAATTCCCAGACCAGTGACATAATAGCATATTCCTAAACATAGAGAAACCATAGTGTACAAGCCCCGATCAATGCAACTAAAAAAGGATCTGGTTCTTTTAAAAACTGGGATACATAAGATGCCCCTCTCAGGACCGAGCTCCATGTCAAACCTCTATTGGTTCATCCTAATATGCTTGTCCTGACCCTATATTAAATGAGACTGATCATTTTATTTCCCTCATTTCCCACAATGAGAATATCTCATGTGGGCTTAGGGAATTCTATGATTCATATAATCTTCACTATAAACCTCTAAAAATGTTGAGAAAAAACATTGTTTAATCCTCAATCTATGGAAGTATTAAGTCTCTAATTACTGAAATAACTATGATATATAATATGCCTTATTGAGGCCTTAGATCCATATCAATACTCCATATTTTCATCCAAATAAGTATGTCCCTCACCTATAAGAAATGAGACTGATCATTTTAATCTCGTGTTTCCCACAATGAGATTAGTTCACATGGGATTACAGAATTGTAATAATTAAATCATCTACAACATAAACCTCTATGAATGTAGTGAAATGTTAGTGTGTAATACCCAAATACATGGGAAACATCATTGTGTAATCCATAACCAATTGAAATATGAGGAATATAATTTATTTTATAATAATTTTATGTAGGATTCCATCAAAAGGCCTAATCCCAAACACAAATGGGAATCTACAACACTGTAAAACCATCCATGTCTCTAATATTTCAACCATCAGGACCCAATCATTCCTACGGGCTAATAATTATACCTCACCCCTAAATGGAATGATAAATCAATGTAACTACAACAAATCTGAGTGGCATGATATGAACGTCCCTTATACAATGATAGCCACCTTGGGGCTAGTCCCAAGGGTATTGTGGAACTACATTGATTTTGATTCGTGCAATAAACATGATAAATATGAGGCATTATAATGGTTTAATACGGTCCTTAGAATATTAAACCGCCTCCTTGTGTGGAAGTATATTCTGAAAAATCTGTTTATAAGGCTTTAGTTTATAAAGAAACTATTCATAATTTTAGAAATAGATGAATAGCCTAAAATATTTATAGAAAGATTAATTAATGAGATCTCATTTCATTTGTTAATTGATGAGATTCCCTTTCATTTTCATATTTTGAAAATTAACCTATAATATTATTTTTAGGTTAACCTGTCCAGTATCAAGATTTGGAAGAGATTATTAAACATGTATTTACTCTATAGAAAAGTCTCATAGTTGGAAACAATTCCCCTCAAAAGAGCTCAATGATCCTAACATCCAATCCTCTTGACCAATCTGAGCCCCTAAGTGTCATTGGGCCTGAAACAGCAATCAATCACTAGCCTTTAGAAGGTGGTTTATACCATGTTATGGTTTAGGAAACCATTGGGTGTTTATATTAATATTTAAATTGACCTAATGATAATGATTGTTCAAGAGGTCAAACCCCCCATAGTCAAACATCAAGCCCAATTGAACCCACATCATCGAGGGTTTCCATGTCGCCTCTTGATCCGTCGCAATAAAATGATAATAGATATAAATTATTCATGTGATATTTATAACATAATTATAATTATAAATTCATTATATCATATTTTCAATTTTTACTTTCTAATCCGCATGGGATATTATACCTTCACTCGTGTGTACAGTGGATAACCACCTAGTGAAGTGGTGTGATTCTTTTTCACTAACTCTTTATGTGGAAGGTAATATGGATATATCTAATGATTATATGTGATATAAATGACATAATTATTATATTAATCATATATTTATCAATATTAAATGATAATATGTCATTTTCTAACTTACTTATTCACACACATGAAGGTGATAACCTATTTCATGAATGTGTGGACTACTGCCTTCAAGAAGTGATTTGACACCCTTCTCATCACCACACCTCATGAATGATATATATAAGTATATTTTAATAATTAATATGTTAAATATTATATTATGATTGTTTGTTAAAGATAAAATATTAATTAACTTCATTTCATAATGATCATTGAAAAAATAAAATATTTCTCATTTGTACGTACGACCTACCATCTCCATGATTTTAACATAGCTCATTTCTCATAAATAGAAATAATGGTTGGTTTTAAAAGTATAAATTATGTATAAATATGATAATTATATGTTTCTTATTTTTCTATATAAGTTTACATAAAGGCCTCTTTGACCATAACCAACCTATTTATTTAATTGTTTACACATAATCCAAATATCAATGAAACATATGATGAATCATAAGGTCCCTTAATTCATAGAATATTTATGGATTTGTGATTATTCACATTCTACAGAACATTTTCTCTATCACTCTCTGTCATAAACTGATGGTTATATTTATATTCCATGTCCATGTTTTCATATCCCATAAATGTTCTCTTATATGGGAATCTCGTTACGAGTTACATTGGGTAACCATTACGGTTCCATCATTACACTTTTATGGTATTTTTTAGTATTATTTTTAATGATGTCGGTTTACATGAATAAAACATTCAACAATTAATCCTTTGATATCCCAGAGAATGTTTGAGGGAAAAAATCATTTTAAGGGTGGTAGAATGTAACACCCTAAGATTTTGTGAAATATTATTTTTCTTATTCGAATGAATTAATTTGAATTGACGTATTTCATTTCAGTAACTCATATATTTCATTCCTAGGGAATGTACTTGCCTTGTGCTATACATAATACAAACTCGCATGCATTATACAGAACACTATGTTTCTACAAAACATCATTTTATTGTAATAATTATTTAAATGATATAATTATAACCTAGAAATTAGAAATACTAATGTTAATAGTAATAACTACTTTTCATATATTATTTATAACTTTTTAAAATAAATAAAACATATTGAGAATTAAATATATATTTTTTTGGGAAGTATTTAAATATTTTAAAATAAAATTTTCTTAAAGAAACTAATTTTTATGCCTTTTTGTGACCAATAGTAAAATTAATTTTAGAAAATAATATAAATTTAATTTCATAAAATAAAATTAATTTTGGAATCCAATATTTTAAATTATTTTAGGGTTAATTTTTGGTATTTTTTGAGAAACGAATTTTTTAGGTGAATAATAAAAATTCCTCAAATTTAGCTAAAAATAACACTTTCATTTAAATAATAATTACTGTAAAATTATATTTTATATAGGTTATTGATGTAAAATTAGATATATTATAAATATATTAATCAAATTTAAGTCATTTTATCAATGTTTTATATTTAAATTTTATATGAAATCTTATTGAACTTTTGAATGTTTTTACTTTAAAACCCAGCTTTCTCGCCACGTCTGTGGGATTAGTGATCAATATAATTTTCACACTTATGTAATTTTAATTTTTTAAAACTAACATAAAAGGTTTAAATATTTATGGTAATTTTATTTTGATAATGAAAACATAAATATTTACCAAAAATAGTAGTGAAAGTGATTAAAATTAATCACAACAATTATGGTAAGATTAAGCTTAATTAAGGACTAAACCTTAATCTTAATGATCAAAATGGAAGTAAAACGAGACAAAAAAAGATATAGGATTCCAATAATTCGTCCACATACCATATTTTGTAATTTATATGGGTAATTGAGATATTATTAAATGGAATTTCCCCATATTAAAGGTTGAGTAAGGAAAAAGATGAAAAGGAAACTTTCCCTACCTTTAGCATTTATAAAACCTGGAGATGTGTAAAAGAATTAATATTTTAGATTATAGATATCCTTATGAAAGATAAATGGGTTATTTTTATCATAAAAAATTATCAATACTTTTAAGAGAAGATTTAGTTACTTAAAATTATTATGAAACACCAACATAGTTATTATTTAGTTGACAGTTAACTAAAATAAAAGATACTATAAATGTTAAAAGGGAAGTAAATTGATTGAATTATTTTATTTAATTATATTTAAAGATTAATATATAATTTTAAACATATTTAAACAAAATTTATTTAAATTAAAATATTGGTTTTATATTTCAAATTTAAAATTAAATAAATAATATAAAAATTGACATTATTGTTATTTTAAAAAAAATGTTTCATTAAATGATTAAAAATTAATAGAAAAATTATACCAAGTGATTTTTAATTCTTAAAAATATTAAATATTCTCTATTTATGGAACAAGTTATCTTTTATCATTATCATATTGACCCATAGATTGTAAAAACATTGTTACAATAGTATATGTTTAGGTAGTGGTTTGTGTGTCATATGTGCTTGTTTTAAAAATTAATATCTAAAACACTTGTTATTTTAATTCTATTAATTAGTTATCATATTTATAATTATTTTTATCTATATTATTTAAGAAATTTAACATTAATTTATCATTAATATTAAAATTATTGAGGCTAGAAAACTAATGATTTATTAAAAACCAAAATAATAAAATTAGTGATTCATAGAAGTTAAAGAATCAAATTATTAAAAGGAATATATTTCTATGTCATTAAAATGTTTCTAGACCATAATTTCACATTAAATATTTTTTTTGTTTTTGTGTAACATTCGCTAATGGAAACCTCCCTTTATTGAATAGCTTTTGGTATTTAAAAGAGTGTAACTCGTGCTCCACTATAAAAAGAAACGCACAAAACCTATTACTCACACATATCAAGACACTTCACCTCATCCAACCTCCACAAAAATATTCTCAAAAAATATCTCCATTAAACCTAGAATCCTTTATATAGAAATAAGTCCCTCCATTGATTCCCTTTGGTGAAAACTAGAAGGATTTACCTGACAAATATGTTACACCCTCCTTCAAAATTCTTTCATTTATTTCATTCTCTATTCCCTCAAATATTATGATTACATGATTTTATAATAAAAATGTTATCCACCATATAATATCATGTTTTTATAATAATTATTATACATAAAATTCACACACTTCTATCTAATGTTTAATTAACATACTGTTTCTAAGTACGATAAACTACAACCCAACCAAATAATGATTGTTAATTTTTCCATCACTGCCTCTCATTATAAACATTATGATGAAAAATATGTTTATATATGGTATATATTATATTAATTCTGTATTTAATATTCTTTAATACGTTATCTAAAAATATCTTTATACTTTTCATTTTTTGTAAAAACAATAGTTACTTTTGAGGAATTGTGGACTACCACCCCCTCAAAGTAATTTGATTCGTTCACACACTACATGGAATGTATTAAGGTTGGGTATAGTGAAATTATATGATATATATGATATAATAATTATACTATAATAGTAATATATTTATACATATATATACATTTATTTAATTTTATTTCTCTCTTTCAATATGATAATAAAATTGAAATTTTGTTCATGTGTACGTACGGCTTACCATCTCCGTGAATGGTAAATTCTATTTCATTCTTATATGTTATATAGAATGTCATAATAAATATATAATGAATATAAATGATATTAATATAATCTTTTATATTCTGAAATCATGATATAAGTATAAGTACCGAATATATAACTAATTAAGACACTTGTAAAGTATAAAGTAGATATTACACAAATTGAATCCTTAACATATGATTGTTAACAATAGGGTGTTATAAGGTCATTAAAAAACCATATATTGTATTAGATATAACAATATGGTTATTTAAAATAATTATAATAAATTTATATTAATTATACAGTTGGTTTTAAAGAGTATGACGGGATCCAAGACACAAGGTAAGGGGGTTTCATCTCACTTTTTATTTTTGTGAGATACATACTCTATTCACCACAAATTACTTTAGTTTGGAGTGTATACATCCCATTGAATTATTATATGATGATTATACCTATAATTAAGGTTATTTACATATCCATTCTATGATATTCCTTTCATGGGGTTTATGTTTCAAAATATACCATATCAGTAAGATTGGTTTTTCTCAATTTACCTTCTTTGAGACATGTACCATGTTATAAACAAATATATTTTATAAGAGTTATACATACTAACATTGAAATCTTATATCATGAATATAATGACTTTAATTATATTTTCAGCATCATGTAATTTACCTTTCTTACATGGGTATTATAGTTCAATGTTACTATGTGAAAAGAGTTTATTGAAATAATCTCATCGGTTTTCGAGATTATTTATGATTATGATCCCCTAGTTGGAATATTATAATCCGTATCTCAAAAAAATTAATGAATTATATTATTAAATGGTTATTCCTGAGTTATTCATGTATTGGTAACAAATTTATACACTTTGGTACATAATATTATTAAGAAATTGTTTTTATTAAAGTTTGAATTTACCTCTCTCTTTGATAAGAAATATATGTTCTTTCAAAACCATTTTTTCTGTGAAGGTTTTCAAAATAATTCATATAATTATATATATGTTCTCAATGTATATTAAAATAAATGGTTTTTAAAATTATTTTAATATTTTCTATATGTTTTCAAATTATTTTTGAAGAAATTGTTTTCAAAACGTTTTCAATATTTATTTTTTTTGTTTTTAATGTATTTATAATGAAATGGTTTTAGAAATTTTTTTATTCATTATTTATATCTTATTAATTTTTTTTCAAAGAAAAGTTCTTTTAAAATAAATTTATTCTTATTTTACTAATTTTTAAGGAAAAAGGTTTTCAAAATTTCTCCAAGTTTATTTTTATAAATCCTCCAGAGAAAATGTTTTCATAATTATTTTCAGGAATTATTTTTGTGTTTTAAAATAATTTTTATAGGAAATGGTTTTAAAATGGTTTTATGTTTTGAATATAAATTTTCAATGAAAATGGATTTTTTCTTCATGAAATTCCCCTAAAATATCTTCCAAAATTATTTCCCATCTAAAATGACATATGTTGATGATACTCATTCCTTGAAAGGAAAGGATCTAATGGTTATGTTCATATTATATCTCGGGATGGGTTATTCTTGATGGAATTGACATTATGAAACCCAATTCTATTTCATAGGTTATATGTTTAGGAAATCCATTTCCCTTCCACGAGTTATGATTTTGATGAAATGATTATGAAATCTATATCTTTTTCCACAAGTTATAATATAAATTCAGGTTTATGATACCCATTTCATTTTTTGGGTTAAGAAATGATATTCTATGATTTTATGGAACATGGATGTATGATTTCATTATGAGATAGTTGGGACCTATATCTCTTTCCAATGTAATGGGAATGATTTATATCTTAGGAGATAAAATAATATGGACTTCGGAGTAAACCTTGATAGCTAAGATGGCCATGGGAGTGAAACATGACTACTGAGATGGTATTAGAAGTGAACTCATAATACTAATATGTACATGGGTGTTAACCATGACTACCAAGATGGTATGGTGAGTGAACCCATACTACTAATATGGGCAAGGTAGTGATGCATTGGCTACTATGGAATTCTTATTACATTCTTATGGGTTTTCCACAATTCTATGTTTTATTCCTATGTTATGATTTCATGGAATATATTATTTATTACCTTATGATTCTTATCTTATAAACTAATTATCTTTATTTTTTGATTCATGTTTATGATCATTGATATATAGGGAATGAGCCTCTCTTTTCTTGATCATGTTCTAATACCTTGATTCTCATCATTATGCCTACATGTCTGCATTGTTTACCCTTATTGAGCATGATATCTCACCCCTTTTTATGTTTCCTTCCACATTTTATGAAATTATGTATTATGTTTTATGTGTCTAAGAAGGGAGATAGTCAAGAATAATGTAGTGGGTGAAAATTTGGTTCACTTATTTATCAGTGTTTTTATTTCAATGTTTCTAAATTAACTAAGAAAGTATAGTCTTTGGGAATCTGTTTGTATAATTTGTTTTGTATTATGTAAATCATGTGTAATGTTATGGTATGAAAATTGTGGTTTGATATATGTATTATAACCTATGAATATTTTTAATAGACAATGGTTTGGTTGGATTCTTTATCTGCATGACTCTCCCCACATCTTGAGGTAGCTAGAGGTTCTTGGTTGCATTTTTACACTTGGTGGTATCTAACAATGTTTTTTCTAAAGTACCTAGTATATGGAATGATTAAAAGAATGAAAAAATAATTATTAACCCTCAGGTTTGGTGTTGATTTCATGAAAATTCTAAAGGATTTAATTTTTTTTTTACAAAGTCCCCAATTTGGATTATTCCTCAAGGGCATGGAGTTTACTCTGATGTTTAATTTAATTTGATATAGTATGAAAATATGATAATGGTTTATTAATGGATAATAAATTAATTAAAAAAATGAAATTATAAGAAGGAAATAATTAATTAATGTATCTATTTAAATGATCGATTTATTATAGGATATCAAGTCTTATAGGTGGTATTTGAGAATCCAAATTACATTAGATATAAGAAGTATAAGTCTAGATTGTACCAATAGACTGCTTGAGAGCTATATTATATCATGTATATTGTGTGATTTCAAACAATACCCCACCTATGTTAGTTAGGTAAACTGAAACCTAGTGGACTCTAGGAGGGTGTTTCCCCAAAATCTCATTGGAATGAAGGATGGCTAACTACCCCCACTAGCCCTGCTCCCCTCTAATGGTAGTTACTTGTGATGGTATGCACAGAGGTTATTTTTCCCTTATATGTCTATAAAAAGTTGGGGTGGATTTTTTTTATCTCATACAAATTTTTTATCACATATAGTATCCAAAGGATTATTATAGGAATAATAGGTATAGAATGTGATAGATTGAGTTACTTACATAGTGTATGGGCTGTAATAGATTTAGGTATAATATATTATTTATGATTCATGTCATGTGGGCTATTTTGAATCCTGGAAAAAACATGTTTACTATATGTGGTTCATGTGGTGATACGTTTCCCATGTATCTTTGGTATAGCCTATTTTTTAAGGGGATGTCTTAGGATGTGAAATATTAGGGAAGAGTGGTAAACCAATAGGTAAATATGAGAAAGGTACATTTTATTTTTCATTGTTATATTATATTCTTTCTATTTTAAGAAACTTAGTGAGAGTTAACAATGGTGATGCTAGGAACATAATATAATGTTTCATTGAAGAGTTAGTTTCACTATTTATCAATGGGATTTATCATTATTTCATTATATTTTCCCAAGAGGCTATAGGGAGGATCCTATTAAGTATAACATTATTCTAACCCTACTTGTATAAAAACCATTTTTCATGTCAGTTAGAGAAATTTTGAGATCTAGATGGATCTCACTATATCGGGGTTTTTTGGAGTTTTTTGGGCTAGATGGTTACTACCATCTATTCTTTTATTTATACTTAATATATTTCCTTTCAATTGTTATAGTATTGTATTGAATTTAAATTTTTCACTTTGGAATTATGTGTGTGTGTGTGTTTGTGTTCGTGTGTGTGTGTGTGTGTCTGAGAATGTGTTCATTAGAGTCTCCTTATCTCTCCCTATTTCATGTTTCTATTAGATGTTAATTCTTGTAATTTTAATGTTTATTATACCTTCAGTGCTAGTCGCCAACATGAGGTCTACTAGGGGAAGGACTCAGGAAGTCACTATCTCTCTCCCCTCATTGCGTTATCATTGTGGAGAGGGGGTCATGACATAAAAGTGTAATAAGTTTAATAAAACGAATAATAAACAAGAAAAATATTCTTAATAATGTAAATAATTAACAAATGTTTATTGTTCAGGAAGATAAAGAACATATTTGAAGAGTTTGACTCAAGGAAAGTCTTTTCATCAAACTTTTACTTCTATGAGGCATATTCCATATTCACTGATTATTTATTTTTTGTGGTGTTCATACTTCCTATTTTATATGTTATATCTTGAATCATTATAAATTCATGGTATTTAATTTTTCATTTTATTTAATTTATTTTATTAGGCTTACAATTCATAAGTTATGAAAGTGGTAATGGTTTATTTCATATTCTCATCATAATTTGGAATTTTTTATGTTTATGTATCACTTTACTAAATTATTTGATATTTATATCATAAAATAAATCTATTTTAATAAATTTTGATTATTCATGAACATTTTGAAGTAATAGTACCATTTTCTATTCTTTAGTACTTAACACTATTGAGATAATGTTTTTAATAAATTACGACAATATTTCTCTCTTTATTCAGAAATCCATTTTCATCAAAACAAATATTTTATAAAAATTCTTTACAAAATGTTTTTAATATTTTAAGAATGATTTATTGATGACATTTTTACACATGATTACTTTTTATAAAATGTTTTGAAATGAGTCTTTATTTTGTTTTCAAAATAATGATCCATCGTCTTTTATCATATATTTGAAAGGAATATTTATCTTAATGGGTAGGCATAGATATAATTTTCAACTTCCATGACCAGATAAATGCTTAAAGATTATTTTACATTTTCTCAAAGGTTATATTGAAAAAATATGGGTTTCAAAAAAAAATACACTCTTAGTTTTTCAAAATATTTTCTAAGTGAAATGGTTATTTTCCTACAATGTTATTCTAAATATCTTTTTTGGTATTTCTTCTCATCAAAGAAATCAAACCCCTATTGTACATATGATCCAAAAAAAATATATTGTATTAATATCATCTTTATTCTTTCATTATATGGTTTATGATAATTTTGTATAAGGAAATACAATTTTATTACCATTCACCATATTATATTACAATATTTAAGTGGAGTGTATAAAAAGAAAAAATTATTACCATTATCCATATTACTCAGAATGATTTTTGAACATGTTTTTTGATTTGGGAATGTATTAATATTTTTATACTATTTTTCAAATATGAAAGTATCTGTTTATTTTAATTCATTATATTCAAATAAGGAATTTATTTTACATTATAAGAAATGGGAGGGGGCCGCTTTAGACCTTCAATGGAACAGTGGTTATCATGAAGAAAACTATATTGGGTGTTGGTCGAGGTCCTGGCCATTTATATAGATGTATTTTCAAAATCCATGAAACTATTAGATGACTTTTCATATGTCCTTGAAGGTATGTTTTAGATGTCTATAATTATTTCTTCCTTCTTTGTGAATTAATTTATTTATATTCCATTATATTATGTGATTAGTTATAATATAGATGATTATTTTTCATGTTCATTTTATTATTTATATAGAAATATTTTTTCATCATTTATTCCAACCATATTATGATTAAGTTATTAATTAAAAGGAATGTGTTTCAATAATTTACCTTACCATATTAATTTTTCCATATTTATTTATAACTTTCACTTCATGCTAACCCTTACTAAGAATATGAGATAACCCCTTTCTTATGATTCATTTTCCAAAGGATATGAATACTTTTTTTATATATATGCATGGATACATTAACGGTAATAATGAAGTTCTCAAATAAAAATCATTGTGTATTTTAGGTTTCAAAGTGTAATGTGAATTTCATTTATTAATATAGTTTACCATTATTACTAAAATTTTATTCTCATTGGGAAATTATTCCTTGTATAATATTCCAATTTAATAACATAAACACATACTCTGAGATTCTAGGGTCGGGTGCTACATACTCCATAGAAGAAAACATATACAGACCTTTATTACATCAGATAATATTTATTTTTAACATAATATATTATCTAAATAATAATATTTTTTGATTTATTTTTAAGATATTCGAATGGATACCGATATTTTTGGGAATTAAATAATTGTTATGATATTAAAGAGTTATATCATAGATCATGTAGATGAATATTTGTTTGGTATCAATGTGATGAAAGTATGTCCCATGTAAGTTTATTATCATACAAATTTTGGTTATTTAAATTATTTTAAACATAGTACATATGTTTGTTTTATATAAAGTATTTTTATACACATTTTATTAAGTATTATGTGACATCTATCCATTGATTTTTGGACACAAAATGTATTTCACCATTATACTTGAAAATAGAATATTATGGAAGAATATTATATATTACTTAATGATTACAAAATAATGTAATTATGTTTTGGATTATTCCTTATATTTAATGGTATGGAACATATATTTCATAACATTTTATATCACTTAACTAAATAACAACTATCATTTATTGTTTTTATATTATTGTTCATTGGATAATGTGTGTTTTTTAAGTGACAAGATAGATTATGGGTTATTATCTACATATGGTGAATTGTGAGAAATTTTTAGTGGCAAATTGAAGACATATGTTTTATTATTTTAGTACATCTATATTATAGTGACACATTGTTTTATTTCATACATAACATTTTCAAATAGGGAAAGAAATTACATTATATTAAAAATAGAAAATATTGGTGAAATGTTTAAATATGTAAAAGTAATTGTTAATTCTTATTTATAATTATTATATTTTTTATAGGAATAATTGTAACATCATAAAATATTAATAAATGAGTGTGGATAATATGTTATAAGATTTATGTTTGAAATTATTTAAAATGGGGAAGTTAAAAAATCCACTATGTTATATTATTATATTATATTTCATTTAATATATCTTTTAATTATTTTGATAATGACACTTAAATGAAATTTTTTAATTATTAGATTTTTGAAGACCCTCTCCCTTATACTTAACAAGATGTAAATAACATAAAAAAGACAATTAGAAGATAATTTCATAGGTTTTTTGGATTACAGTTTATTAATAATATATATTATTATATATGGAACTCAAATTTTAATGTTAAAATGATTTAAATATTTGATTTTATTGTTTATTATGGTTCTTCCACTGAGTTCTGCAGTTGTTTTTGCAGCATGTGCTACTGTTTTTTGTTTCTAATGCTATTTTTCTATTATTGGGTATCTTTATTTTGACTAAATTAAAAAAATTGTCACATCGGTTTTTTTATGACCTACATGAAAAATTGTATATATTGAATTATAATGATGTTTTTCAAATAACTAATGTGATAAATCAATATAGATTTATTTTTCTAGTGTTGTTTCAATATTGGTTTTAAAATGACCAATGTTAAAAAATATTATCACATATATTAAAACTAATCGATGTGGAGGACCAATTTACAATGTCACTTTTAATAAAATTCCGTTGAATCTAATGTTAAAAAATGCCAAAAAAACTAAACAATAGAAAAAGTTTTTCACTTGTGGACAAATACGCCTTGTAAAATTACTTCATAAGTTTCGATCTCTGATATAGAAACTATTTCTCTATAAGAAATATGAATATCTACTTCACAATTATTAATAATTTTTATCTCTGCTTATATGTTTATCCTCACAAATTTTTGATTCACACCAAAAATATTGTGTCCATGAGTAATATTAAGTGAAATTAAATTGTATGAAATTAACATCTAGGTTCTCAAAATATTTATCATCCAGAACACTTCTCAACTAGAGACACAAAATTCTAACTATTTTTTAGGTAATACATATAATTGATTTCAATATGATTACCATGAAGAATGAAATAACATATAAGATATAAATATCCATGGGTGACTATCATTCAATATATCTTTTTATTAAATACATTTAATTAAATTATTCCCACTAAAATTTCGATCCAATTGACACATTCTAGTAAAACATCAGAAACAAGAAGTGGTGAAAATACGTTAAATACCAGTATAATTTGGGAAAAATGTAATTTATAAAAACAAACTCTATTCCTAGATCATGTAAAATATTTATGTTCAAGATATTGGTTTAAATGATCAAATAACCCTCAAATATTATAATACAATTCATGAAGAAACACCATTGTGTAATCCTTACCAATTCATGTGTCGAGTTCAATGGAGATTTTTTTCCATAATAGTAGATTTATTGTGGTATATCATCATCATGAAATCACTTAACCCCTAATGGTACATATGGACAACTATATATGATACATTCCATGATGAAGATATTTTTAATATTTAACTTAATATTAACCATTTCACATTATCAATAGCATGTAACCTTAGGCAAGTTAAGAAAATGAGGCATTACTAACTTATGTCGATGTGATCTACCACCTCAAAACCAGGGATGATGCTCAGACTCCATATGAAGTGCTATAAATAATGGGTTACAATGCCTATAAAATCCCCTTGACTATCTAACAAGAACCAATTGATAGATTGAGGCACATCAGAGATAAAATGAGAGAAAATGAGAGTTTTGATACTTCTTGGTCTATCATTAATAAATTAGGTATGGGATTTAAAAGTATTGGAACGTAGAAAAATGTATGACCATTTATCATTCACATAATACATTTTGAAAATCTCATTCATATAACCACATATATGAGATCTTATTATGTAATGATCCCTTTTTCATTTATCTCTTGATGAATTCAAGGTAATGTGATCATATCACATTATCACCTCACTTAATATATGTTACACAATTTCATGTTAGACCTCAGGATACCTTTATAGGGTAGGGGAGAATCATGGTGTGAACTTATTCTTTTGATTTAATGATCTTTCCCCCGTATTCGAAGTATTTTTTTGATCCTTTCCGATTTTATCTCACATACACCCATAAAATATGTATAATAAACTAAAGAAGAAGACAGGTAATCTTAGTTGGTTCACCACAAAGGTTTATGTCTAAGGATAATATATCGATGATGCTTTGGTCATACCAATATGCACTATGCTTCACGAGAGTTTATGGATTAATTTTTTTTGGCCACATATAATCCATTCTAGGAGAACACTATTTACAATGAATTCATGAATCTTGCATTTCCACCATCATATCACCTCCATTGACTCATCCATGTACACTATTATAGGTGAATTCATCCCAACATAAATGACATAAAGGCTATATTCTCAGGATTAATTGTACGTTAAATGTTTTCATCATTGAAACTAGAATACGGTGCATCAATGTTTTCTTTATTTGTCATATTATCATCTACATTCACCTCATAACCCAAGTCCATACAAGATGAGCATAGGACCTTGAGAATTAAAATTTTATATATTAACATCTTTTATATAACTCCAATAACAAAATCTTGGGCATGATACCCCAAGAGGAGTTTCCCTATTCACAAGATCCTAGGTGATTTTTTCATGTTTCTCCATGTTCATAATGTCTCAATCATGAGACCCCAATGCATATATATATTTGAGGATTTTGTGATCAAATAAATATCCTAACTATATAAGAGAATGTAATCGTAGTCACAGTAGTTCATGCATGAGGATCAAATTTAATATATCATTTGTTGCTTCCTCAGAGTATTCACAATCCATGTAACTTCTTTGCGAACTCTTGATCACATAATATCTTTTTATAACTATGAATGTCCTTTTTCAAAATTCCTTACACACTTTGATAAAAAAATCATTATAAGCCTTCAATAAACTCCTTCTCTAGATGTAAGATTTTAATCTTTATTAACTACACCAAGTGATGTACCAATAGGGGAATTTGTAGGCTTAAACTAACTACCGTAATGTCATTTTTAAAAATAGATGTAATCTTCATAACATGGTATCATGTATCTCCACAACTTTTATTATATAACCTTGATCGATTCATGTGATCACATTACCACCCATAATTTCATGTATTCCTATCATGTATACTTATAAATAGTCACATGATTTTTCTTCTTTCAACTATAAATCGTGGTCACCATTGGCCTCATGACCACTTGACTTGATTTCCCTAGGATTTAATGAAATCCACAACCTCATGCGATCTTGTGACTCTCAATCACGAATTGAATGAATAGAATAACTCTATAACACATAGGTAAATTTCTTGATCCATTTCCCCTAATATATTCAAACTCGCACAGCAGCATGATTCCTTACACTTACATATTTTTCGATCCCTATACCACTTCAGGAATACATGATATTCTAGACTAGTCTCATACTAGTGAATCGTATTATGTAATTGTGTAACCCAAAAAAAGTATATTTACATGGACTAGATCATTATCCCTAATTTATTAATATTAATATTCTTAAAAAACATTGTCCCATGATCCATATTAGTTAAAGTGAAAAAACAATCCTCACAATAGAGTTTGACCCCAAAATTTGGCATAATCTGGAAAAGGATAACATTTTATTTGTTTCTCTTCATGGGTTCATTTTTATTTCCTCTTCATAAAAAAATATTTACCTTACATAAATTTATATAAATGGGTTGACTAAAAACATAATCTCAAAAATCCATCTCTTATCACCTTGGTTCTAGTATTCTCCCCATTTGGGTTTGCTGGTAGCACAAAGTGAAATTTAATTCCTCAAATTATCCAAATAATAATGGAATATCACATCCATCACTCTAAGTCTACATGAGTGGTACTCAGTGTAGAAAACAAGTGTACAATAGAGTATTCTAGGCTAAAAGTCACTCCTTATTCGAAAAATGCCCCTCCCTGTGCTCATTCATTTTATACTCCTCACACAACACATAAAAATTACACATGGATCGCATCTCTCCATGACCCCAACACCATAAAGTCCCCCTAAATAAGTTAGATCTCTTAACATTGAAACTATTGTTCATATAGATGAATTGATGAATTTCACAAGACCAATCTCCCATACTAGCAATAAAAAAATTAAAATAATGTATCATTAAATAAAAAATAGTTATATTAATACAAGAAATGGGTAAAGCAGAAATTTTTAGCTCCTCATGTTAGTCATGGTTGTTAAACATAGAGGCTCACCTGGTGCTTCTCAAATAGTGTAGTGACCAAGGGACTTATCATAATATCAGCCACCATCTCATTTTTTCTAATATGATCTACAGTGAAAATACTTTATTCCAATTTTATCTAATAAAATTATTCAAGATATACATTTTTTTTGTTTAAGTTATTTCCATTATATTATTTATGAGAAAAATAGAAAAAAATAAAAATAATATTAGCATAGGTTGTTTGAATAATTCATTAATACTTGTAACTGTTTCTCTATCCAAATAATATGAGTGCAGAATTTTGAAACCAATATATATTATATTTATTAAATAGTTATTGAAATAATATCAAACTTATTAGTTATCCATCCCAAAAAATTATTTCTAATGAAGAATGTACCAACGCCTGTTAATTCCTAGTTTACCATATATTTGGTCTCATCCTCATTAGAAAAGTTGGATAATTCATGATCCTTTCCAATTTCAGTGTTAAAGAGAAAATTAAGAGTTTTGTGTATATATCTCATTATTTATTTAACTTATAAAAGATTATATTTCATTTTATTACTCTAAATACTGTAAACTAAAAATATTGGAATGAAAATATATAGTCTTATTGAAATCATGTATATGAATATTATAATTATATTTTTTTACATGGTCTAATTAAGATATTTTATGTCCTTATCTTTCTAAAGGTTTTTCAGACCTAAATTGATTTCAAAATTGGTTTGGAGGAATGAAAAAATATTTTAATTCACCAATTATAAAAATCTAAAATTCCATGTCGATTCGCCTTGAAGATTATTCCACTAAATTTTTTTATGTCCCCAAAATAAGATATCATCAAGATAGATATACACCTTGAACTCTTCTTAATTTTTTTCAATATAAATTTTTTGATCTACTCCACATTTTTTTAATTTAAAATATCTTTAATATGAGTCAATTTGAGAAATCCATGTCCATGGTACCTTCATTATGTACTATAAGGCCTTCTTAAATACATACAATTTTTTCATAATTTCCAATCATCAATATACTGGTTTTTTTATATAAAATTCTTCTCAATTTTCACCATTCAATAAGTTTTTTTAATATAAATTTGATATACCATGAAGCCTCACTAATTGGACATTTCAAATAAGATTCAGATAAACTAATGATGAGAAACTAGAGATTTTTTTATTAACATCTACTCCTTTAATTTGTAAATATCCTTTATAAAAATTATATTCCTTACTTTTTATCATATTTCCATTCTATTCATACTTATTCTTATAGATCAATTTATTTGTGAAAAAATTGTGATATTTTGGACTCTTTTAAAGTTCACAATTATGGTTTTTGTTAATCTCATCCATCACTTCTTTCATTGATTAAATTTATGACCCATATTTTACTGCTTCATCAAATTTTGTAGCCTTAATTATGGATAGAATAGTATTATTTTTTATACTCTTCAATGTCCTTGAATATGATGTAGTAAATTAATCATTTATAATATTAGATGGATCTCTATTTTTCTTCTATTTTTTTTGGTATATTATGACATACTTCAAAAATATTTTTCACCAATTATTCAGCCTCAAAGTCATTATCATTTTGATATTCCCAATCATTTGGTTAATCATAAACTATATGAGTATTTGAACCAATATCATTTCTTTCATCATCTTATTATTCTACAGAAACATCATAAATTTCATTAATATTTTTTTCATAGCTTCATCATCAATGGTCATATCATCATTTATCTAAAAAAATTCTAAGCCTATTATTGTATCATTGATTCATAAATTTTCTATGTAATAATCCTTTATCAACTATATTTCCATACTTATAAAAATTGACTTCTATAATTTAGATATAACATAGGCTTCCAAAAGTATGAATGTGATTTTTTGTAATGTCCCTCAATTTTAATACATATATATAACATCATAATAGATGAATATTAAAAAATCACTAATAGTCACCCAAGGACCATAAAGGTTTAGTTTCATTGGATACTAGATACCCAATATTCCAATTTCATTAATTTTCTTCACCATATCAATAATGATATTCAAATTTAGTACTCTTCATAAACATAACATACATAAAATCATTCTTCATAATCAAGGGAAAGGAAATATAGTAAAGGGTGACCTAAGATTACCACTAAGGGTAAATATGTGATATATCAATCTATGATTATATGAAAGCATAAAATAATCATAAGTATATAAGACAATGAATATAATTTACAATGTTCAGAACTAATCTATCATGGATCATATTCTTTAGACATGGCATAAAAATATTATTTCAAATACATGAATAATAAGATTGAGAAACCATCATTAATCAATCATTAAACAAATTTTCATGCCATTAAACTATGTAAAATCATATATATAGAAACAATTTCATATTTAAATGTTAACTACCAATACTATCAAATAAAAAAAGATCAAGCATCCCTACCTATTCCCATATCAAAAAGGATAATGTTTGGCATCCTTCGTCCCATAGTGGGTCTAGTACATTGACATGTTTCCCTTACACTACTACAAAACACGCCTTTAACAACACTGGTAATTATCAGTACTATAACAAAATGCTGATAAATGTCGTATTTATCAATGCTTTATTTATAAATGATAAATTTTATGTTTTATTAGCACACCTTTTTTAGCTCTGATAAAAGAAATTTTTTAAATGTGTTTTATTTTTAGCGTTGATAAAGGTATTATTTATCAATGCATTATTTGTACCACTGATAAAGGCTATCCTTTTCATAACATTATTTTTAGCACTAATATAGGGTATCCTTTAATAGCGCATTAATTTTAGCACTGATACAAGGTATACTTTATCAACATATTTTATAATGGTGATTAATATTTATATAAATAACAAGAAATAATTAAATATATAAAAATTAAAAAATGTGTTTATTAAAAAATATTATTAATTTTAATAATTAAGTGATTATTGTAAAAAATGAACAGATTGATTATACATTATTGATTATTAAACATTTTATTGATTAGATAATTATGATAATTAATGTTATTAAATGGTATGTATTAATTATATAGACATATACTAATGTATATAAATATGATTTATATATTAAAAAAAATTTATATGCTTTACATTGAATAGTGATATGTTTATTGAATAATGGTTTATAATTAAAAATTAATATGAATAAAAAATATTGAATATCATTGCATAGTACTCAACATATAATTGAATGTTATTTTATTTTTCAATATAAGATCGATCAAATGTGTGTAATATTGACTTTACACATATGTTGTTAATGCATTTTTATATACAATACACATACACCAAACATATCCATTTTTTCAATATTGTTAAAGTGTACATATTTTTAATTTATTCAATTTCACTAAATTTAACATATATGCATACACTTAGAAGGAGATATTCATTAATAGTGTTAAAAATATATTTCTCAAAAAATATTTACAATTAAATATATTTATGAATGTATAATCCCTATATTTATACAATTATATGTTTATAATTATAAATAAATAAATATTTTTTTTAAAGTGTTTATATAATTATAAATAAATAATTGTGAAAATTTAAATAATTATTAAATTTACAAAAAATTTAATGAGTATATTTACTATATTTATATTTATATATTTTTATTATATATATATATATAATTATTTAAATATTCATAATGATATAAATAATATTTTTTGAAAATATTCCTATAATTAGAAATAAATAATTATAAAATTATAATAAATATATTTAAAAGAACTATATTTAATATATTAATATTTATATATATTTATTAATTATTCATAAATTTTTATAATTTTTTAATTTATATTTATAATTATAGATCCTTTAACAATGCTTCATTAATAAGCACTAATAAAAGAATCTTCATCAGTATGGAAAAAGAGCTGATAAAAATGAGGATTTTTTAGTTCTAAATAAAGATCAAATAAAATCAAGATTTATCAGTGCTCTAATTTTAGAACTGATAAATAATGGTTCTATCAGCGCTTTTTTGGCACTGATAATGATATATCTTCATCAGTGACAAAAAATGTGGATAAAACCTCTATTTATCATCACTTATTTATAAGCACTAAAAAAAGTGTCCCAATATATTTTAAAAACCCTATCCATTTTCAAACTCAAAGAGATATTAGGATATTTTTTCAAAAGCCACCCATTATTGGACCCTCTCCTCAGTGAATCGAAGCTCAAATTACACCACTCGACTAATATAGCCACTCCTGTTGCACGAACCTCTCATCCGACTTTTGATTTTTGATTGTTATTATGATTCAGGTGGTATTTCTCATCATTTTCGGAAAATTTCTCTGTTAGAGGTAGGTCGTTTCATTCCTCAACAATTTTGGATTTTTTTTAATTTTCTCCATTTTTTTATTTTCCTATGCTCTATATTTTATTTTGGTGTTATGAACTTGTTTTGGAAATTATTTTACATGAATTTCTGTTGAAAATAAATTTTCTAAAGAGAAATTTTTATGTTTCTATATAGGCCTTGTTGGGAAAATCAGTTGAAGTATTCAATTAATTTTTTGACTAGTTAGAAATGTCTTTTAGGGTGTTTAAGGTTTGTGCATGTCAAAAAAGGATTTTCCCTAGGAAATGAATCATGTTGGGAATGTTAGTCTTGTTTTTCTGTTTTGAGTATGAGTTGTGAACTGTTTAAATAATGAAGAATCTATTTTAGAAATAAAATTTGAGATATGGATATTGTTTATCAAATGGTGTGACTTATATGAAATTTGTATTCAAAGTTCATTTCATTATTTGTGTTAGGTTTGGGTTTTGTAGTGGAAAATGGTTATATAGTGTGTGTGTGTACTTTAGTGTGGTGTTCCGTGGAAGGTTTTTATGGGTTGTTTGAATGGATAAAATCATTTATTTTAAAGGAGTATATATGCATATTGGTTTGGAAGTATGATCTTAATAAAAATTAGAATACTTTTCTATTTTGAGCATCTTTTACCATTATTTTAATGTGAATTTTAAAATCTTTTAAAGTATGGAAAACATGTTTTGAAAATGATTTTGGGTGGTGTACAAATTTGTAAAAAAAGGTCTTTATATGGAATTTGTTCGGAATTGGTGTAAACTCTATTTTTGTTTATTAGAAGTGTTTTATAAATTAGTTTATAGAAATATTAAATTGTATAACTGTTTAAAATTATGTTTGATGCGGTTACGTGGTGTGTTTGATTTAATACTAGCATTTTCATGTGAACTTGGGTGTGTGGATGTAAATCCTTACAATGCCTCTAAGGGTTACTTCCAAAAACATTTTAAATTAATTTTTAAAATACATAATATGTATGTGGAATGTTTATGAAATGATTTTGTGTGTGTCTGTTTTTTAATTTTGTTAATGTGTGCATGTAGTGTCACACTATGTGTACTTTGTTTTCAAAGCCATTAGTTTATAAATGTGATTTGTTAATGAAATTTAAATATGAAACTTTGTTGAACCCAAATAAAAGGGAATCTTGGGTAACTGGGTAACTTGATTGGGTTGTTTTAGGTAATCATGATTTTTTCCCAGTAAAATAATTGTCCATATAATTAATGTATTGTTTTATATTTTTTTATTTCATTTAATTTTAGTATTAAGCACAAAATAATTATTTTCTTATAAATGTGGATTATTTTGTTCAAGTCTGAGTTCATTGTCCAAATTTCATTTTTTATATCACTTAAAATACTTCAACGCATGCAGTGGTGTATTTATCAGTTTCTTTCAAGCTACCTCCACTTTATTAGTAGGAAGAGTAATGACGCTGCCTTTTCTCAATCATATAGTTATGATTGATGTTTTCACAGTAAAATCATTATCCATAGAATTCATATAGTGATTCATATTTATGTTTAATTCATTTCTTTTTATTATTACTCACATAAAAATTGTATTCTTATATATATGGATTATTTTTTTCGAGTTGGGGGGTTATGTCCAACATTCATGCTCATTCTCCATTAAAATAATTTCACCCATGAAGTGGTGCATTCATCAAATTCTTCCAAGTTACCTCCACTTCCTTTGCAATAATAGAAACAATGCTTACTTTACTCAATCACAGAGGTAATTTTGATGTTTACATAGTAAAATCATTGTCCATAGAATTAATGTATTGTTTCATATTTATGTTTAATTCATTTATTTTTAGTATTACACATATAATAATTGTTTTCTTATACAGGTGTATTATTTTGTTTTGGTTGGGGTAATCTATCCAACATTAATGATTATTCTCCCTTAAATTCTTTTTACCAATGTAGCGATGCATTTATCACTTTCTTTGAGGTTACCTCCACTTCCTTTATATGAAGAGAAATGACACTACCTCTTCTCCATTAAAGAGAGAAACTTAATGTTTTTATAGTAAATTTATTATCCATATAATTAATTTATTATTTCATATTTAGTTTTTATTTATTTCTTCTTAATATTATTAACATAATATTTTTTTTATACTGTTGTATTTTTTTTAGTTGATGTGGTTTGTTTGAAGCTGTTCATGCGGTGTTGGCAGATCGATAATGAATGTCAATTGAAATCTTGGTAATATTGACATTTAGTATTGTTTTTTATGGTATGTAGTAATTTTTATTTATCTAATTGTATAAAACAATGTTTGGAATGTCTATAATGTCACACTCTGACTTTTTAAACTCTTTTTTTATTAATTTTTGGCTCTGGGTTTTCAGGCCATGGTCCGAGTTGGGTCCTGAACAAAAATATTTGTCGTTTAATTTTTCTTTTACTGGACTTCGGGCCCGTGCGCGGTCACCACAAGATGGATGGTAGTCGCGCGATCTCCCCAGGTGCTTGTGCGAATGCCCATGTGGTCGGAGTTGAGGTGTGCAACATGCGCGCAGTTTATTAAGTCATGCGACGAGGGTGCGGTGATGAGTTTTTTTAGAGTATGTTAAATAAACGGAATAGAATTTAAAAAAAATGTTCGATAATAATAATAATAATAATAATAATAATAATAATAATTTTTACGTTATTATTATTAAGATTATTATTACGAGTATTAATATTATTAATAATATTATTATTATTATTATCGTATTATTATTTTTATTAGCTTATTATCATTATTATTCTTTATGTTATTGTAGATAAAAGTGTTGTTATTATTATTACTAATATTATTAGTACCTTTTGTGTTTTTTTCCTTTTCTTTCCATTAATATTGTTTTTCCCATCCTCTAACCCTAGCCGCCAAGTTTTTCCACCCTCCTATTCTCTCTTCTTCACCGCACATCTACCTTTCCCATTTCCCGTCTCCCCCTGTTTAGCACTGCGCACCGGCGCCTCCCAGCGCGTGCCACCCCTCACCACGATCTGCCCCCCACCCCTGTCCAGTGCCTTCTACCCCCCAGCGACGCCCTGTCCAGCCTTCCTCTCTACCGGACCTACACCCTCCTGCTTCGCAGCCCTCCAGCCCCACACTCTGTCCCTCCCTCCGGCCTCAGGCTCCTGCCCACTCCCGCATAAGCCGTCTCCTTCCATCTCCTCATATGCACTGCATGTTTCCCCAACCCTCCTTCCATGCACACTCCCTGCCGCTCCAGTCTTCGCCTGGTCCGGTGATACCCCTCGGCTCCACCCTCATCGGCTACGCACCCCTCCTGCTCACCTTCTATCGGCGCCTGGTTTCTATCCAACTTACCTGTTCCCTGCGTCGCGCTGCACCCCTTTCTGCGCACTGCCCCCCCCCCCCCCCCCATATCCTCCTACAGGAACCTTCTCCCCCCCCCTTCCAGTGCTTCTATGCAGCATGTAAACCCCCTACTGGAAACCCCCCTCCCTTTGGATCTCCTTTTCCCCTCCACCGCCTGGTCCGATGACCACTGCCTCGCTGCACCCTTTCTCCCCCGAAGTCGCCGCAGACCTTTTTCCTCCCGGCCATCTTCCTTGCATTTCATCCTCTCCTTTCTGACGCGGCCTGCTTCTAGTGTCCCCCTTCTGAACATGACCAGAGACCTCCGTCCATGACCAGCGACCGCTGGTGCGAGACCCCTGAGAAGGTCTCTTTTCTTATCCTTTGAGTTTATGGGAATTTGTCAGGTATGAGGCTCTTTTAGTTTTCCATTTTGATTTTTTTTAGTTCAAATTTTGTTTTAGGGTACAATTTGATTTCCTCATGGCACACTTTTGGTGGGATTGGTGTTTGACACCAATTTTGGGTATTTTCAACACTCGATGTAAGTTTTTCCTTGCCCTAACACCATTTTATGAGTTTAATGTGCTTAATTGAATTTATTAATGCAGTCCTTAGCTTGTTTATGTGGTGAAAAATGTATTCTTGGAGTGTTTTGACATGCGTTCAAGTTGGAAATTGTTATTTCGATGTGTTCGCCTTGTTGTGCACCCTTGAAATTATTATTTTTAAATGATTTTAATATTGTTCTTTGGGTTGTTTAAATAATTTATCAATTCATTCATGTGATTTAGATTTGGGTGTGAAATATTTCTCGGTGTATGTTTGGTTTCAAAAGAGGTATTTTATGTGTATTTTGGTGTGAAGACTTTTTGGTTTTTTGTGAAATGATTTAATAAATAGTTTAGTGTTTTATTGAATTATTTAGATGGTGTGAGTTGTGTTTCAAAAATGTGTCTAGGTGTTTCTTTCATGTTGTTTTCTTGTTTTGATTGTTTTAAGTCCGTCTTTCTGTGATTTCAATTTTATGCATTTATTGCAGCGTGTTCTCAAGGTAGCCCCGTGATATTGTTGTCATCAGCTTGTGCTTGCTTGTACGCCTGCGCGATGCATGTCGTGCCTTCGTGTTTGGACTGCGAGCTGAGGTAGGTCCCCCACTGCACTTACCTTTAGATTTAGAATTTATTAATTACTTTTTGTTTTATTAATTTTTAATGAATTAGAAATAATACCAGATAATAAATTTTTAAATAATTATTTGGTGTGAAAAGAGCCGTTTATTTTATACCGAACACTTGGGACATTTTCTTGATGAGCGGACACCCAGTATTGAAAGAATACCCATTTGGCCTTTAAACATAATTCACGGAATTTCAAATGTACTTTTATTTTTAAAGATAAATGATTTCTTATGAACAAGTGTTTTGAGTTTATCTCGAGAAATGAGGTTTTGATTTAAAATTGGTGAAGGACCATTTGGCACTTTGATAAAACAAAATTTTTTTGGAAAACTCATTCAGGGGTGATCTTTGGTGTGCGTTGATTGTGTGAGCTTTATGTGATGTTGTGCTTCGTGACTGATTGATTGGAATTTTGACTCACCCCTCTTTTATTATATGTGTTGACATGGGAACCTAACATAATGATTGAACCTTCTGAGAAAGATTGTTGCACTGGTTTAGATTACGCACTGGCTAGTGGCCCCATAGCAGGGGAAGACTGATTTATTGCTGTTATGGGGATTGGGCCCCTTGGTTAGGCCATGCAGGGCTATGTCGGGCATTAGGGCGTTATGACGTCATCGAGTTAGGGCATGCCTTCAGGATGAGTCAGATGTATAGTATGTTCTGTATTGTTCACGATCTCCTAGGTTCGACCCATGTTTCTTTTAGTGTTTATTTGTTTGTGGTGGATGATTAAGAGGTCGAGTTCGGTTACTGGCCCATGTGTGCCACTTTTACCATTTCCCTTAGTGTGTGTTGTGTGTGATTTTTTTCCTTTTGACTAACAAATAATGTTTGGATTTCTAAATTGTTCGCAAAATGTTTTAAAAATGCAATGCACCTGTTTCTTTCAACATTAATCCTGTTCTAAATTAGAAAGGGGAAATGGACTGTTACTGGTTTTAGAAATTAAAGTATGTGGAAACCATATTTTATATAATTTAGTTCAAACCTGGAATTGATAAATTCTTTATTTATTGGTATGTGCATTGGGATATAATTAATCGGGCCTACCTACTGAGTTTTAATACTCACGCCTATAGTGTTTTCTTGTTTTTTGATCTGTTGTAGGTTCCAGATTTAGTTATTCGCCTTGAGCGATGTTGGTTGTGGTATTGGAGAGTGACCCATGGGGTTACCTAGAGTTTGGATCGTGGTCAGGTTAGTAGTGTTGTTGGTTGCTCTTTCTTTATTCATTTTTGTTATATTTTATTTTCTGCTGTTTAGTTTATTATTCTTTGGGTCAAATTGTTCCCACCTGCTTAATTTTGATGCCCAACACTAGTTTCCAGCCCGTGGGGATCGGGAACGCCCTTCGGGCCATGTCGCGGACCGGCTCGGGTGACCGGTTTAGGGTCGACCCAGGTTGGTTCGTGACAAAATGGTATCAGAGGAGGACCTTGTTATTTGGGATGTCTTGTAGATGAAGATTAGGTGTGTTGGGAATCGAGAGGTAGGTAGGGTAAGGACATCATGACCCCTCGTCCGTTCTACACCTCGAGTCGCCCGGGATAGTTCGGGGACTGGGTCTTTGTTTCGTTCTGGTTTGTTTTGGATTTAGGGATGAAAACGGAGGTAAACCGATGTTACATCGTGATCTCACATGGAGTAGTGACCCATGTGGAGTCCGGGTACACGGTTGGAATTCCTCCAAGTTGTTGACGCTTACTCGGGACATGGCCCACTTCCATGTCTCCTGGTTAAGTGTGACCGCTAGTCCCTCCCTCTGGTGGTTTGATGTAAGTTGAGTGTTGTTTTCATTCTGGTTGGTGTAAGTGCATTTTTTTTAATGAAAAAGGGTTTTGGAAAATGGGATAATTTATTTTAAATTACTTTAAATCTATGAAATGAGTTTTAAAACTGAAATCTTTTGGTTTGGAAATCCATTTTTTTCTTGGAATTGGTTGATAATGGTTTGGGTTGAAATCTTGGGTCCTCTTTATGAACGTTTGCACATGTGTGAGAATGCATAGAAAGTGCATGTTGGTGCGTGTATGAATGGAATGTGGATAATGACATGTGCAACGGGTCAGGAGATTACCTGGGTGTTTATTTGAAATTAAAGGCTTGGTCTTGTTTTCTAAATTTGTCTTTAAATAGGGGAAATGGTTTTGGAAAGTGATTTTGGTTTGAAAGTGGATTGGTATTTGGAAAGTGGTCTAAAAAAAGAGGATTTTAAAAAAGGGATTTTATTTTGGATTGTGTTTGTATTTTTTTGGTCTTTGTGCTGACTGTTTTTGATGAAGGAGCTTTTATTGATGTTGCTTCGGTTTGATGTTGGTTTCGTCTTGGTTTTATTTATGTTGTTCAGAAATGACGCCCAGAATGGTCCCCAGAGTTTTGACGAGTCATGCCCAGTTTTTGGTCTTTCTCGGACATTGTCTGTCCTTCCTGGTGGTTGGAGTCTGTTAGAGACAGTAGAGTGGCTTGAAGAGGTTGAGCGTGTCCTCAGGGTATTGGGAACTCCTGAGGCTATTAGAGTGCATGTTGTCCTGGGTCGGTTCGAAGGTCCATCTCTGGACGAGTAAGAGTAGTTCTCCCCGCCATTACTGCACCTTGGGATGATGTGGTCTGTCTTCAAAGTCGTCTTCGTTCAATGGTTTATACCTGTGGAGGTGAGGACGAAGGAAATAGAAGAGCTCATGTGTGTTCAACATGGCCAATAGATGGTGAAAGCGTATGTTGACCATTTCAAGGATCTTGTGTCTCCTTTTCTGGGGGTAGTGTCGCAGGACTGGATGAAGACTTCTCCCTTCATCAGGGGTCTTCGTCCAGTGATCAAGGAGCGAGTCCTCCCTTTTTGAGAGCACCACTTTTGGAAAAGTTGGTGCATGAGGTGTTCTTAGTTGAGTTAGTCTCCGAAGCGCAAACCGTTGGCAATCCCCTGTATCCAGTTGCTCATGAAGGTCCCCCATCTGATGAGCAGAGTGTGTCAGGTAAATTTGTTTCTAAATAGTTCTCTGTAGTGGCTCTAACTTCCAGTTCGTCGTATTTTCTAATGGTGTATCGTCAGTATGGACGTTTAGGGCATATGAGCCGTCATGTCACACCCCTCAGAAGACCTACCATCATTTCAGGTTTCTAGGTCATCTAGAGAAGCGTTACAGGAAGCGTCTCATGAGGAAGACACAGTGACCAGAAGATTTCAGTGCCTGACTATGAGGCACGAGATGCTTCAACAATCAGAGCCTCAACCACAGGTTTTGGGGTGAAGCTCGCGCGTAGTCAGGATTTGTCGGGAGTGTGACACCTCAATTCGAGTCTCGTGTTCCGTGTTTCCAATGAAACATTTAAAGTCCTTCGGTTCTCGTTATTCCACTATTAAAGTTGTGGCGTTGTTGTAGGTTCATTGTGTTGTCGTGAGGTTGGGATGAACGTGTTCATTTGTAATCCAAAAAGTCTTGTTTGTCTGATTATGGTGTTTAGGATCATGCGTTTTTCTTAGAGGTATGTTTGGACCTTGCATGGGTTAATATTGGTCTGGCGGTGTTCGTTTGGAGATGTAAGTGCCTACGGAGGAGTCCAGGTTTGCGATTATGCTCGGGTTTACTGCTTGCATTAAGTTCTCCTCAGAGATTTTTCTATCGTCTTCGGGCTTTCATTGGTCTGAGTCAAGAGTTCCTTGTTTTGGCGGAGGTGCTGTTTCGCTCATGCTATAGAGGCTAGTCTGGATCGGTTGGGAGTTCCCGTGTCACCCCCCTTCCCGAGGTGGTATGTTTGAGTGATAAAAATTTGCACACCAGTTGAGTTCTTGTGGTGGTGAGAACCCTCTCGTGTTCTCCCATTATCTTATGTTGTGGTTTCTTCTAGTTTTATTTGGGAATGGATTCTTCCTTTGACCATTGTTCAGCTGGTTGACATTCTGGGGGTAGAAAGTGTCTGTGGTGGGGAGAATTGTCACACTCTGACTTTTTAACCTATTTTTTTATTAATTTTTGGCTCTGGGTTTTCACGCCATGGTCCGAGTTGGGTCCCGAACAAAAATCTTTGTCGTTTAATTTTTTTTACTGGATTTCGGGCCCGTGCCCGGTCACTGCATGGTGACCGGTAGCTGCGCGATCACCCCAAGTGCTTGTGCGAATGCCCATGTGGTCTGAGTTGAGGCGTGCAACTTGCGCCCAGTTTCGTAAGTCATGCAACGAGCGTGTGATGATCCGTTTTTTAGATTATATTAAATAAACTGAATAGAATTTAAAAAAATGTTCGATAATAATAATAATAATAATAATTTTTACGTTATTGTTATTAAGATTATTATTACGAGTATTAATATTATTATTATTAATATTATTATTATTATTATTATCGTATTATTATTTTTATTAGCTTATTATCATTATTATTCTTTATGTTACTGTAGATAAAATTGTTGTTATTTTTATTACTAATATTATTAGTATCTTTTGTGTTTTTTTTATTTTCTTTCCATTAATATTGTTTTCCCCTCCTCTAACCCTAGCCGCCAAGTTTCCCCCCCTCCTATTCTCTCTTCTTCACTGCACAACTACCTTTCCCATTTCCCGTCGCCCCCTGTTTAGCACTGTGCACCGGCGCCTCCCAGCGCGAGCCTCCCCTCCCCACGATCTTCCCCCCCCCCATCCAGTGCCTTCTCACCCCCCCCCCCCCCGGCGACGCCCTGTCCAGCCTTCCTCTCTACCGGACCTACACCCTCCTACTTCGCAGCGCTCCAGCCCTACGCTCCGTCCCTCCCTCTGGCCTCAGGCTCCTGCCCACTCCCGCATAAGCCGCCTCCTGCCATCTCCTCCTATGCACCGCATGTTTCCCCAACCCTCCTGCCATGTACACTCCCTGCCGCTCCAGCCTTCGCCTGGTCCGGCGATACCCCTCGGCTCCACCCCCATCAGCCACACACCCCTCCTGCTCACCTGCTATCGGCGCCTGGTTTCTATCCAACTTACATGTTCCCTACGCCGCGATGCACCCCTTTCTGCGCACTACCCCCCATCTCCTCCTACAGGAACCTTCCCCCCCCCCTTCCAATGCTTCTATGCATCATGTTAACCCCCCTACTAAAAACCCCCCTCCCTTTGGATCTCCTTTTCCCCTCCACCTCATAGTCTAACGACCACTGCCTCGTTGCACCCTTTCTCCCTCGAAGTCGCCACAGACCTTTTTCCTCCCATCCATCTTCATTGCGTGTCTTCCTCTCCTTTCTGACGCGGCCTTCTTCTAGGGTCCCTCTTCTGAACATGACCAGTGACCTCCGTCCATGACCCACGACCGCTGGTGCGAGACCCCTGAGAAGGTCTCTTTTCTTATCCTTTGAGTTTTTGGGCATTCGGCGGGTATGAGGCTCTTTTAGTGTTCTATTTTGATTTTTTTTAGTTAAAATTTTGTTTTAGGGTACAATTTTATTTCCTCATGGTGCGCTTTTGGTGCGATTGGTGTTTGACACCAATTTTGGGAGTTTTCAACACCCGATGTAAGTTGTTCCATTCCCTAACACCATTTTATGAGTTTAATGTGCTTAATTGAATTTATTAATGCAATCCTTAGCTTGTTTATGTGGTGAAAAATGTCTTCCTGGAGTGTTTTGACATGCATTCAAGTTGGAAATTGTTATTTCGATGTGTTCTCCTTGTTGCGCACCCTTGAAATTATTATTTTTAAATGATTTTAATAATGTTCTTTGGGTTGATAAATAATTTATCAATTCATTCATGTGATGTAGATTTGGGTGTGAAATATTTCTTGGTGTACGTTTGGTTTCAAAAGAGGTATTTTTTGTGTATTTTGGTGTGAAGTCTTTTTGTTTTTTCTTGAAATGATTTAATAAATAGTTTAGTGTTTTATTGAATTATTTATATGGTGTGAGTTGTGTTTCAAAAATGTGTCGAGGTGGTTCTTTCGCATTGTTTTCTTGTTTGGATTGTTTTAAGTCCATCTATCTGTGATTTCAGTTTTATCTGTTTATTGCAGCGTGTTCGCAAGGTAGCCCCGCGATATTGCTGTCATCAGCTTGCGCTTGCTTGTACGCCTGCGCAATGCATGTCGCGCCTTTGTGTTTGGACTGCGAGCTGAGGTAGGTCCCCCACAGCACTTACCTTTAGATTTAGAATTTATTAATTACGTGTTGTTTTATTAATTTTTAATGAATTATAAATAATACAAGATAATAAATTTTTAAATGATTATTTGGTGTGAAAAGAGTCGTTTATATTATACCGAACACTTGGGACATTTTCTTGATGAGCGGACACCCATTATTGAAAGAATGTCTGTTTGGACTTTAAACATAATTCATAGAATTTCAAATGTACTTTTAGTTTTAAAGATAAATGATTTCTTCTGAACAAGTGTTTTGGGTTTATCTCGAGAAATGAGGTTTTGCTTTAAAATTGGTGAAGGCCCATTTGGCACTTTGATAAAATAAATTATTTTGGAAAACTCATTCAGGGGTGATCTTTGGTGTGCGTTGATTATGTGAGTTGTATGTGATGTAGTGCCTCGTGACTGATTGATTGGCATTTTGACTCACCCCTCTTTTATTATTTGTGTTGACATGGGAACCTAACATAATGAGTGAACCTTCTGAGAACGATTGCTGCACTAGTTTAGATTACGCACTGGCTAGTGGCCCCATAGAAGGGGAATACTGAGTTATTGCTGTTATGGGGATTGGTCCCCTCAGTTAGGCCATGCAGGGCTATGCCGGGCGTTAGGGCGTTATGACGTCATCGAGTTAGGGAATGCCTTCTGGATGAGTCAGATGTATAGTATGTTCTGGATTGTTCACGATCTCCTAGGTCCGACCCATGTTTCTTTTAGTGTTTATTTGTATGTGGTGGATGATTAAGAGGTCGAGTTCGGTTGCTGACCCATGTGTGCCACTTTTACCATTGCCCTTAGTGTGTGTTGTGTGTGAATTTTTTTCCTTTTGACTAAGAACTAATGTTTGGATTTCAAAATTGTTCGCAAAATGTTTTAAAAATGAAATGCACCTGTTTCTTTCAGCATTAAGCATGTTTTAAATTAAAAAGGGGCAATGGACTATTACTGGTTTTAGAAATTAAAGTATGTGGAAACCATATTTTATATAATTTATTTTAAACCTGGAATTGATAAATTCTTTATTTATTGGTATGTGCATTGGGATAGAATTAGTCAGGCCTACCTACTGAGTTTTAATACTCACACCTATAGTATTTTCTTGTTTTTAGTTCTGTTGCAGGTTCCAGATTTAGTTTTTCACCTTGAGCGATGTTGGTTGTGGTATTGGAGAGTGACCCATGGGGTCACCTAGAGTTTGGATCGTGGTCAGGTTAGTAGTGTTGTTGGTTGATCTTTCTTTATTCATTTTTGTTTTATTTTATTTTCTACTGTTTATTTTATTATCCTTTGGGCCAAATCGTTCCCACCTACTTAATTTTGATGCCCGGCACTAGTTGCCGGCCCGTGGGGATCGGGAACGCCTTTCAGGCCATGTCACAGACCGGCTCGGGTGACCGGTTTAGGGTCGACCCAGGTTGGTTCGTGACATATAATATAATTTTTTTTCTAGTATTTGTGTTGTAAATTTCATTTAATTTAAATTCTGTATTCGAACTTGTTTTAATGATATATCTTGTGTGTTTCTAGTGATTCTGGTGCTTTTGTTGTTGCGGTGTGTTATAACAAGACACTGTATTGGTGCTACATTATTCTATTACAACATAATCTTGTATGTATTTTTTATAATAACATTAAAAATACCTAATAATGAACTCATTTATCAGTGTTTCTATAGTGCTGATAAAGAATTATTTTAGTGGTACTTTAAGAAGCATTGATAAATGTGTTTTTTATTAGTTCTTTCTAAAGTGCAGATAAAGGTTACAGTTATCATCACTTTTTAAGAACTGATAAAATTACTAGGCTTATAATGTCTCTAATGCTTTCAGTGCTTTTCTACCACTGATAAAGGAAATTTCTAATGCTATTAAAGACCTATTTTGTAGCAGTTTTAGTGTATTAAGCACATTGGCATATTTCCCTTATTATATCAAGCACATCAACTTGTTTCCCATAATTATCTCATGAGATATAAAAATTTATCAAATTCATTAGAGGGATATTTAATTTCACTTCCACTCATTACATAATTAATACTATACATATATGTTCAATAAATCAATAAACATTTTTCATGTCATTATATCATAACCCATTCAATGATTTTTTTTTCTTAAATATTTTATCACTCGATAATAAAATATCCCATGGAAAATAAATGGTTTTTGTAAACATCCCATAATCATAATCATAAATCATCCAAATAAAGAATAATGATGGTATAATTAGATATTATCCCTAGAAAACATGTGAAATTCCAAATTTATTTTTAGTTGATAAATATAAATTCCATAATAATATCATTAAAACGTTATTTGGAAAATTAACCTTTCCATTTTGAAATAAATTATTTAAAATATAAAAAAATTTGAAATATTAAAAAAAAATTCTTTAACAATATCCATGAAAACATATAATGGAAGCATTTAATCATTAAGTGGTAATGATTAAAGGAAATAATACACATGTTTTACATGTTAAGACATGTATTTCATTCACATTTTTAGGAAAATAGAAAAGTAACTCAATATATAAATGAGAACAAGATTAAAATTAAAAAAATATATAATAATTAATGATAGGGTAAAAATGATTTTTAAAAATCATTGATGAATTTTATATAATTCCTCAAAAACTATAAAACATAGACATGGGAGAAAGATTATCTTCAATAGAAGAGATACATAAATAAATTTTTTTCATATAAATATTCATTTAGTCTCTTGATTACATAAAGATTTGAAAATGAAATGAGAAAAAAAATATTCTCTCCATATATTCATAATATATCATAATTCATGAGTTTCTTGTTGTATAGATCAAAATATTTAATCATTAGAAAATTTATCATAAACAATACTGATAAATAAAGAGATTGTAACATTAAACATTCAGTACTTAGGGAACATTTGAATCATAATGCATAAAAATATATAAAATTAAAAGAATATTTATAAAAACATAATTTCCCTAATAATTATCATAAAATACATTCATGGTAATTATATATACCTCATGAAAGAAACATGTGGCGAATATGGCAAGGGTCTCACAAAAATAAATCTAGGGTTAAAATACCTTACCGCTTTAGTAACATCTGAATCCTAAGACCCATAGAAGATTAATGTTATATGAAATTTTAAATATAGTGATAATAAATAAATTCATGATATAAAATTTCAATTTGTTTCTATATACACATTATAAAGTTAGATAAGATCATGACATAACCCACATCCCAAATATTACAATTTGAGATGAAAATACCATAACACGAGTCTCAACATCCTTCATTCAAGTTTAAACCACCTATATAATAAATATGTTATTCTTATACATATATTGGGAATCCATACTCATATATATCATAAAATATATGATTTTCTTATGAAATGGTATTACTTTTTGACTCTAAATGTTTTCTTAAAATCATTGTTTCATATAAAAACTGCTTGGGTTTTCATCTATATTATGGTTTTATAGTTTTGGTCTTTGTAATTTTATAATGTTTCAATTATAAATATAGTTTTAATAATGATATAGATATAATATAAAATAATTATGAACTTATTTTTACTCATCCAAAAAAATTAGATGTACAAAATGAATTATATTGTTCAAGGAGATGGTAGGCCATATGTATTCATGAACATTGTTTCCATTTTTTGACATATAGAATGAAAGATAGTAAATAATTATTATCCATTGAATAATATTTATTATATCATATACATAAAAAAATTTCCCCAAATATATCCTTATTACCATCTATGGAAAAATAAAATGAAAAATAAATCATATCGCTTCGTTGAGGAGGTAGTCCACACATACTCACGAGAAACGTTATCATTTTACAATATATTGAATGGTAAAAAGGTAGAAGAGATATTATAAATTAAAAATTATAATTATGTCATAAATATAATATATATATATATATATATATATTCCATCATTACATCCCCCTATATAGGTGGTGATGGAAAAATAATTACATCGGTTCGCAAAGTTGTAGTTCACCATAAACATGATCAATGGTTTAGTTACCCATTTAATGGGATAAGATATAGATATAGGTAATTAATTTAAGATAATAGAATCTAATTATATGGGATATTAATATTTTATTATATTATTATATTGGATGAATATTTTAAGGAGTCCAAATAAGGAATAAAATGAAAACCCATGGTTAAGGACTATACCTCTTGTTCACAAAAACTGTTTAGGTTTACATATAAATCCTTATTCTAATGGTATCAGAAAAAATAATGAATATATGATGTGGGGAGAGATTTAAGGAATTATTTTTGGAAGTTATTTTACAAAACAAGTTGATTTTGAAGTGTGAGGAAGGGAGGAGATGGAGTACCCTTTTATATGTGGGGTAGAGGATAGACTTGGAATATTTGAAAAAAATATATAAAGATGTTTTACAAGCCAAAAATTAAACAAAATAGGATAATTTTATAACCTTGTATGATATGAGGTGAAATTATTTACATATAAAAGAAATTGGACAAGTTTTAGTTCATTTTAATACTTATCTTTTTGGATTAACCCCTAGTAAATATGTTTTAACCATAACTGCGATAATTAATTTTCAATGATTCTACATTTCATTATGACCAAAAATTACTTTGGAATGATTATATATAATTAATTATGATTATTAAATATGTAAACATAATTTTATGGAATTAAATTCACATAAGTTCCAGAATTTAATTTAAAATTAAACCCACCGACGTGATGAACAATCAGTTTTCCAAAGAAAAATATGTCATAAGTATAACAAGATATTATATAAAAATTGAACATAAAAATTATTACAATTGAATAAATTGTATTAATAATATTAATATTTTTTAAATTTTTAATTTAAAATAATATTAAACTGAAATAGAACTTTTAAATTGATTTAAACGAAAAGGCAATTTCCAATAAAAATTAGTTTTTTCACTATACATTAAAAAATTAAAATTTTCATAAAAATATAAAAAATTCACATTAACATGGTTTATAATTATTGAAAAAAATTAGGGTTATTATTAAAAAAAATTTCTTAAATGTGAAATAATTAAATTTTATTATTTATTCTTAAAAAGAAACAAAGATCATTTTTTGATAAAAACATATTTTTGAATAATATAAATAATTTACTAAAACTTATATATTTATTTATAAGTATATATTATTTATCTAAAATCTTTATAATTAATTTTTAAACTAATTTTACTTCTATTCATATCTCAAAATTTAATGGATAGGTTCTAGCTATTATTTTTAAATTATAACATTAATAGTATGTTATGATTTCTTAAAACATGGTGTAGCATACGATGAATGATACTAATGAAATATGATTTATATCAAAAAATATTGGGTAAAATCTCAAGGTGTTATATTATACCTACATTAAAATTTATTTCACGATTGAAATTTTATTTCTCTGATATAAAAAACTAAGGATACTTCTTCCTTATCCTATCATTTAGTCCTAATGTGGATCCTTCGTGTTGTTGTTTCACTAGAAGTCATTTTCCAGGTGAGTGGTATTACTTCATAGAATATTCAACAAATTATCTATAATCCCTATAGTTTTCTAATCATGGAAAATATCATGATTTATTGGTATGACCTCTTATTTTATTTCATGTGAATGATCATCTATGTACTTACTTAAGAGATATACAGGGAACACGTCATGGGATGAAGATATGTTCTATAGAAGCTCCATGAAATTAGAAACCATAACTACTTAATCAGAAAACTAAAAAGGGAAAATATAACTATAGATAATATTTAATTTCTCTCAAAATCACATAAACTCCTTGAATTTATAAATTCCCAGAATCATCTGCGTACCAACTTTGAATTCCAAATGACATAGAAAATTGTCAGTATTAATTTTCTATCGACGGTAATCTACCATGATGTGTTTTTAAATATTCGGACATCCTCTACCATTTCCTCAGCTGCATAAATTCCAATTATATTTATTCCTTTGACTTCATACCACAACATTAAATTTATACACTTATTTCCATATAGATCATCATAAGGATCCATCTAAATGATTGAGTGTAATTTGTTGTTGTGTGAAAACAAAACTACATGAATGTGTGGATCCCAACTAGTTGTGGAATACATAGAAAAATATCGTAGAATATTTTCTAGTGTTTGAATTCTTATATAAGACTAACCATCTTTCTAATGATAAAAAACTATGATAAAACATAACTCTTCACCCAAATCCGGTCAAATACTTCACCAGAATATCAATTTAAAACATGGATCCAAATCAGATACAATAGAATGTGGTACTCCATGTGACATTACCATTTAATTAATTTATATTATCTAATTTATATCTAGATATAATTCCTCTATAATGATGATTAATTTTACTAAATTTTTAAGGTGATCGACTATAACCCATGTAGTATCGTTCCCTTTATATGTATTGCAGGGTCGGATGTCAAAATCCATGTTGATTTTTTTTTATTCCCATTTGGGTATAAGTAATATTTATAAATTTCTTTTTAAATGTCTATGTATATGTATTAAATTTATTAATTACAAATAATCAAGATACAAAGTCTTCAAAATCTCTCTTCATGTTTCCTGATAAAAAATACTCTTTCAAATCACTACAAATCTTCGCACTTCATGGAAAGATAGAAAACAAAGAACTATGATCATACACTAAAATATCATTCTTCAAATATGGTATATAGGGACCACAAAAATATTTCCTAACACTTATAATTCCATAAAAATAGAGGTTAAACCAAGGAACATTTCGGACATTCTTCTACAGTTATATGTTATCCTTTTTCGCCTCATTAATATTCACTTGGAGAGATTATGGAGCACTTATTTGATCAAGATAATATTTCCCAACATTATTCATTATTTAAATATCCATCCTTGGATAATATATAAATATTGCATCTTCATTGATCCTCGTCATAGTTAATATAGAAAGATCATTTCGAATCAATGCATCTTTCACCATGTTCATTTTCACAAGGTGTTAATGTATTGACTAGTCATAATTATTAATAAACTCCAACCCACTTATTTGGAACATGGTTGACTCTTTATATGTGAATAAATACTTTACTCATTGGTGTTTAGTATATATATCACACTATTCTATATAAAGATAAATAATACATATCTTTAATGCAAAAAATATCATAGAAAACTCTAAATCATGAGTTGGGTAATATTTCTCATGAAACTTCAATTATCATGATGAAAAATATATAAACATTCCATTATATATGATAAATGAATCCCAATAATTTATTTGAAGAATATCTATATATTAAAAACAATTCACCACTATAGGTTTGATTAGGAAAAGGTGTACAAACTAACCTTCACATTAGTTCCTTGAAATTTTATACACATTCATTTTTTCAATTGATCATATATCCAATCTGAGTTAACATAGTGAGTATATTGGATATTTGTGGTAAATTATCTAAAAACCATTGATATTTTACATCCAAACCATGAAATCCTTGGATCTCAATCCTAATTGTGCATCTGGCCAAATTCTTAATTAAATAATTCATTGATGGATTCACAAATATACCCTCTCTTGAGATTATACGGCCCAAACAGAACTTTCTTATAGATAAAATTTACATGTGGTAAGTCTTACATACAAATTATTCTTCCTCAAGGTATTTAGCACAATCCTTACATAAATTTTTATTATCTTATATTTTCTTTTAATATATCAGAATATCTTCCATAAATAATATCACAAACTGATCAAGGTAACGTCTAAACACTCTATTCATTTAATCCATAAAGATAACAGGGAAAATAGTAAGACCAAATGATGTCACTATATATTCATAGTGTCTATACTTTTTATAGAAAATTGTATTGGATATATCCTCTATATTAAACCTAAAGTTTTAGTATCCATAATTAAGTTAAATCGAATAAAATTATGGATTTCCATGAAGTAGGACAAATATATTATCAATATAAGGTGGAATATTCTTCTTCTTTATTTTTATCATGTTTATTTTTCTATAATCAATTTAGAGTCAAATAAATCAATATTTCATCTAAAAAGGATAGGTTCACCCAAATCATACACACATGGTTGAGTAAATATCCTATTAATATTATTCTAGAGTTTTTTATTTCATTCATGAAACTCAATCGGTAAAATTCCAAAAGAGTATTTAAAATTGGTGTAGTACCACGAATGAGTTCTATTGAAAACTCAACATCATGGTTCATCGTAAGAGTATGAAACACTTCTATAAATACATAAATATAATCAAGAATAATGGTAACATCATCAATGTTGATAGTTTCCCCAACCATTTGACATAAAACCCCTATTTAGTAGGAATCAACAACCATAAAATGGATTTATCTCTACCAGAAGTACATTTTTATCATCGCACTAGTAGAAAACCATAAGTTAGATAAGAGTATAAAATTTAGGATCAGTTACTCTATAATTGATGTAGTAATTATATAGATAGATTCAATATATTAATAAAATAACATAAAATTCATCCATATATAGAATAACATGATTTTTGGGAATCAAATTCCCCCAAAATTCAACTAGAGAAGAATCATAAACTATAGATGTGATCATTATACCATTATAGGTTTTCACTAATAATTCTACATATAATTTTTGGGGATTTTAATTATATATGTGAATTTATATAACTAACCTCAAATAATATACATCAAACAAATTTCATACAAATCATCACCCCAACATTAATTTCATATCATTAATACCTAAGTAAAAAAACAAAATTGTTAGCATGACCATGAGCCATCATCGATCGTAGTGATTAATCATTAAAAGGATGTCTAAATTTTGAAACCTTAGTTTTAACCTTGGTCATTCATGTTCATCATCTTTTCAAATCCTCTTTGATGGTTCATAAAGTGTCTGGGATTTTAAAAAATATCCCCTGGGAGTGTCAAAATAGGTGTACCTTAAGGACCATGTTCATTCACCCAATGATGATTGAGTCAAATTCCAATGACCCCATTTAAATGTTATTACCCCCTAAGAACAACTTTTCTAGATCAAAATTCACTTCTACTATCCAGATGAGGATTTCATTTCTAGGAAAGCACTCACTCTATCCTTCTCAAAAATTCTAAGACATATTCATATACATTGACTTATCCCAAGGTTTCTCAATAACGATTTCAAATCCTAGTTTCCAAAGGCTTAAAAAAAATTATTTGATTCCAACTGTAATGACCACAACTATGAATACTTTGATATCACATATTAATATATGATATTTAATACATTTTCCAAATACTCACCCGATGTATATAAAGGTTAATTGTTTATATATACTAGATAAAAATACTCATATTTGAGTAAATATATTCAACATACCCCATAAATATATACACAATTATTAATATTCTTGAGCATTACCAACATAAAATCATTCTTCATAACCATATTAAAGAAAACCTAATAAAAGGTGAACTGAGATACTCAGTAAGGGTAAACATGGGAGATATCAATTGATGGTTATATGAAATCATAAGACATATATAAGGGTATGAAGACATTAATATATCTTAAAAAGTTCATAATCAAAATATCATATATCATAAACATGATTGATGAAATAAAAGATTATCATTTAAAAAGAATGAATCATAATGGTGATAAATAAATGCAAATTAGTCATGAACCATAAGTTAATTTTATATAAGCGTGGATGCATCATTAGTATAGAAATGAATTCAAATTTCAAGGATAAATACCAAGACCATGAAATCATAATGAATTAAGAATACATAAATATTTCCCATATAATAACAAATCTAGAATCATCATATATATCCCTTAGTGAGTCAAGAACATTGACTTGATTCCCATTGTGGATCAATCACAGTGACTTGATCCCCATAGTGGATCAAGAACATTGACTTGTTTACCATAATTATCTAAAAAGATATGAAACATTACCCAATATATTGGAGGGATATATATTTCTAGGAACTTCCATCACGTAATGAAAACTATTTTTATATGTTCTATAAAATAAAATAACATTCATCATATAATTGTATCATAACCCATGCAAGAAATTGGTTTTCATAAACATTTCATGAATCAAACATTACATGATCAATGTAAAATAAATGATTTTATTAAACATGTCATCATCATAATTATAACCCATGAAAAAATAACAATTATGGTATTTTTGTATCATATCCCATGTAAAACAAAATTAACACTAAATATTGTTATCTTTTTTTTAATATAAATTCTATAAAAATACAATTAAAACATTATTGAAGTAAACATAATTTCCAATTTGAAATCAGTTATTTAAAATATTAATATTTACCAAACATTGAAGAACAATAATTATTAAAAGTAAACTAGGGAACTTGTAAGGGGTGATTTAAATCATTGATCAAGTTATGATTTCCGGAAATATGGTTCATGTTTTCATATTAAAAAAAATTTCCTTTAACATTTTTAGTAAAAGTAAAAATTAAATATTGTGGGAAGAAACTGGAATAATATTTTTTAATAAAAATTAAATATTTAAAAAGGGTAAAACTGAATTTATAAAAACATTATTGAATAATTATAAAAAATCATTAAAACATTTTTAGAAAATGTGGATATGGGAATTAATGGTTTTCAATAGAGGATAGAATTAATGTATTTTTTTCCATAAAAATATTATTTTGGAAACATGTGTACTTACTGAAATGAAATTGGAATTGAATCATTTATTGTCAAAAAATAATCATAAGATAATAAATTTCATTAGTTTTTTGAGATATGTATTATAATATTTCATCATTATAACTTATTCATAAACAATATTGATAAGCAAATAGATTGAAACATAAAATCTTTACCACACTAGAAACTTTTAAATCATAGGACCCTGGAAAGTAGGAAAATTATATAGATATTTAAATCTCAAAAATATAAAAAATAATCATCATAAAATAAATTCATGTGTATTTTATTCACCACATAAATTAAATAAGGGGAAAATGTAGCTTGTGTCTCAAAAAAATAAGAGCACGAAGAAAATCCCTTACCACTTTGGTACCTTTTTAGTCAAAAGACCCATTGAAAATTAGACATAAATGAAACATTAAAAATAAGTATAATAAATAAATAAATTATATAACTTTTTAAAGAGGCTATATTTAAACCTAAAAAATAATATTGGTTCACAACATAACATATATCCCAAATAAGGTAATTTGAGATAAAAATCTTGTACCTCAAGTCTCGACTTCCTGCGTATGCATTAAAAATCCAATATAATAAATATAGAAATATTATAAATTTATTAAAATAACTAATAAAATATAAAATACCATATATTATTTAATTATGACATTTTATTACCCATTTATTGACAATTCATTGTTAAAATCACTATTTTGTGTAATAACTACATTATTGTTTTGGTGTATTTTTTGGATTGGTAGTTTTGGTTCATATATTTTGATCATGGTTCTATAATGTCTATAAAGTAAATAAATAAATAAATATCATATAAATTCATTATGTATATATATATGTTCATCCATAAAAATTATTGATACAAAATTTATTAAATTCTTAATAAAGATCATTGGTCACACGTACAAATGAATGTTGTTTTTATTTTTTAGATAGATGGAATGAAATAATGGTAAATAATAGTTTAAATTCATATAATATTTTTTATATAATATAAATCAAATATTTTTAAAAAATATAATACATATTACCATCCATGTTAAAATTAAATGAAAAATAAATCACATTGCATCATGGAGGTGGTAGTCTACACGTACGCATAAGAAACCTTATCATTTTCCAATGGATAGGAAGGTAAAAATTATGTGTGTTATTATAACTACATAAGTATAATTATGTAAAAAATGACATATATATATATATATATTATAAATTATTATATCCACTCATGACAGGCAGTGATGGAAAATGAATTACTTCAGTTTCTGAGGCTATGGTCTACCATACACATGATCGACAATTTCATTTCACATTTGATGGAAGAGGAAATGGATATAAGTCCTAAAATTTACATAATAACATCTTAGTTGATATATATTATTAGGTTTTCATGTGACAATTATTTAAAAATATTTTAATGACGTGGAAGAAGAAATAAAATGAAAATGCATGGTTAAGACCTATATGTCTTTTTCAATTATCCAATTTTGGTTTACACCTAAAACACTCGTAGGTAGAGTTTTATAATAAAAATAATTCTTATAAAACATGGGGATGGATTTAAGGAATGTATTTGGGTTGATATTTTCAAAAATAAAATAATTTTTAATTGTGATGAGGAGAGGATAGGGGTTCCTTTTAATAAGTGGGGGAGAGGACATCATCAGTATTTTTTAAAATAATAAAATATTCCAAAGTTTTACACACCCAAAATTGATAAAAAAATCATTGATAATTAAAGGACATTATCTGTTATAAATCCTATGTATGTATATAAAATTGAATTATACTTTTTAGGTTATTTTTACCCTTATCTTTTTGTCTTATACGCCCTGTAAACTTGTTTAAACCTTAACCGAATTAATTATTTCTAATTTTTTTACTATTCCTTATGAACAAAATTTCAGTTAGAATTAATAAATTAAATTAATTAAAATTATTCAAAATATAGAATCCATTTTACCAAATTTATTTCACAAAAGTGGTACAATTTAATTTATAATTAGAACCACTTACACAATGAAATTTTTTTTTCAAATATATTTTTTTAATATCTAAATTATCAATAGAATCGATTTCAATGACCTGAAATGGATTAATGATAATATAATTGAAAAAAATTTACTTTTAAAAACATTTTAATATATAATATATATTTTTAAAAAATTTAAATGAAATTGAATGTATGAATAAAAATCAACAATTTTCATTATTCATTAAAAATTTAACATTTTTCAAAAAAAAATCTACCAATGCTAATTTTGACATGTGGATTCAGAATTTTAAATTTATTTTTTCATGTAAATTTTTTAAATTAGAAAAAATAAATTTTATTATTTTCTCACAACAAGCAATAAAATATTTTTTTTGAGAAAAACCAGTTTTAAAGCATAGAAAGGCCTTACATAAAGGTAAATAATAATTTATCAATATTTTTTCCATATATAAAACACACACATATATATATATATATTTAAAAAATTATTCTTTTTCATAATTATATGATTAATGAATCGATTATAAAAAGTCAATTTAAATTATAATACTAATAGTATATTATGGTTTATTAAAACACGGTTTCACATATAACACAAGATATCAAAGAATTTTAATTTATTTGAAACAAATATTTGATAATATCTTGGGGTGATACGTTTAGTGAAGTATTAATACCATTCCACATTTTAGATGGTGTTATCTTTTCCCATAAACTCGTCATGTACTAGTTTTGAGTGTACACAGTAAATTAAATAGCCTCTTTCAAATGGAAACAAGAAATACCACTCACAATCGGAATAGTTTTTTCCATATTATTCCCTTGTAAATTTCATCATTAAATAAACCCATTTTATTGGGGATTTATAAAAAATGACACCTTACTTTTAATTCAATGATTCTTCAAAGAGTTATAAAACACAATTTATTTATACTATATTCCATTATATTATAATGTAATTTTAATAATATTTCACGTATCATTTTCTAGTATTCTCAAATATCAATTCATGCATATCATGAGATCTTTTTTGATTTTAATGAACATGATACTTGAAATTATTCTAGATTCATAATTAAAAAGAATAAATAATATTTCACAATATTTCACAAATTTGGTCATTAGAACGCATATATCAATTTGAATCTGATGGAGTATATTCAACGCCCATTTTTTCTAAGTTATATATAGATTTCAAACCAATTTTCCCCGTAAACACACATAACACATTCTTTTATTATTAAGTTTCAGATTTTGAATATCCCTTTTAGGATTTAATTTGGACATTTTCTCTATACATTATTGACGAATCTGTCTTTGGCACTAATGAAACATGTTGTTTTCCTCTTCAACTATTAGAAAAATGGTATTATCATTTTTCACCTTGTGCATATAATCATTTCTGCTTTAGACATTCATGAGAAAATTACCAATTTTATCGTATATAATGAATACTTCCCAATTGAATGAAAAATAAAATTTTTATTTACATAGTTGGTTTACACTGAATAGATTATATCAAAATCCATCCACAAAAAGATATTCTAATTTCAATAGTTCATATCTAGCCAACCATGTATTGTATCTTCCTTTTATTTTCAAGTCCCCAACCTTCCCAAGAATAACTATTCCATCAAATATTTCCAGTACAATCTTATAAATATTCTTGTTACTATCCATAAGGTCTAAAAACCCACAATCCAAGAACCATGTGGTTCTTTTATCTATTTGTTTGAGGGAAATTTTTGAATGATTTTCATTCTCAATATACATCATTTCATTCCATGATATTTTGGTTTATTTGGATCATAAAATATCATTTACTTCCTTTGGTCGGTATAAAATTTAATAACCAAAACATTTATCACTAGAAATTACATTCATATAATTATTTCATATATTATAAACCTCAAAAAAATCACATATAAAACCTAATTCATACTTTTTAAATGAAGAATAAATGAAATAAGATATAATTATAGTTGTTAAGGTGGTTATACCAATTAAATAGTAACTTGACCATAGGAATACTATTATGAACCTTATGAATATTCAACTTGCTAAATGAATAGTAACCTCACCCATGAAAGTATAAATAATTTTTATACATATTTTATATGAAAGTATGGTATAATTATATCATATTCTATGAAAATAAATGTTTAGAATTATAAATTAAGTGTTGAAATTTTTTAAGTTATAAATATTTAATCACAATTTTAAAATAAATTTAATAATTTAAAAGAAAATTTATTCTCATTAAATGTATTCATAAATTAAAATATTGATGTCTGATGATTTTATGATAATTTTATGAGACCTTAGAAATTATTCAATGTGTCATAAAATAAGTTATAATTTTAAAATTTATATTTTTTGAGTAAATGGTGGTTTTAATTAAGAATTAAATTTATAATATTTATAAAATTAATTTTGAAAATTATAGTTCATTTTTTATTTCTAAAAATCAAAATATATTTTTGGTGAATTTTTTGGATTTTTCTGAAATACTGTAATTTTCTGTTAATAGTAAAATATGATAATTTACAATGAAAGCTAAATAATTGAATTATGACATAATTAAGCTAATTTATGGTTGATGTAAGCCCATAATATCGAAATATAATTTATTATTTTAATATATTTCAGGATAATACTCAAAATAATCAAAGTCTTGAGAAAAAATAATAAACTAATCATTACAATAATAAGAAAACCCCCTATCTTCTACTATAAATACCACACCTCACCCCTATTCTCCTCACACCTATAAATCTTAGAATGTTATTCATGTTATAAAAAATAATCATCCCAATCCTATCCCCCACATCTATGAGATCTTTGTCTCATCAAAAGACCCAAAAAAAATTCTTAAGGGGGCTCTCAAGATGGAGAAATCCAAGAGGTAAAATCCTATACTTTTTTCATTCAATTTAATTTCAATTTCTTTTATTTTATTATACTCTCTTAACCTCCCCTCATCAAAGAGGAATGAAAATTGTTGTATCTTATATATACTATAATTTTATCATGTTTATGGTTAAATTAACCTTGAATCTCATCTCCTATATCTTTTCTTATAATTATGGAAACATCATTCATGAGGTATTGTTTTACTACAGTCAAGGATGAAAAGTTTTAATTTTACATAAATTCCATCAATGATTGTAATAAAATAAAAAAAAAATTCATGATGATCAAAAAACTAAAAAATTAATCTATGTGATTATCACTAATGAAAATATCTAATGATTCATCCTCATATAATATAACAAAAATATATTCATTAACATTTAAACTTTTTAATGATAATTAATAACCAATAATTACAATTCTGGAAAAATTAATCCCATTTTACATGAACTTTTGTATCTATATTCTACTGAACTGATTATAAAAACCAAGAAAACAAACACACCTGAATGATGAAATTAAACTATATATCTCAACCAAAAACCCATAAATGAACATAATAAAACTATAATGAACCAAATTGAAGTATTGAATGGTATTTATTTTAATTAATTAATATCATTTGACTATACATGACAGTAATATAAAGGAAGCTTTCAAACATAAGGTAAGGGTAATTCTCGAACCTAGGTCTCTTTCATTGGGTTTCCCTCTTTCATCCCATGTTCAGTATGAATATACTATTAATTTTTCTTAAATATCATTTATTTGTCATTATATTTTATTTTTGGGATATACATGTTACCAATATAGTTTCCTGAAAAATGAAATTATTTTTTCAATCTAAATCTTCCTTCTAAAAATACATATTTTACTACTCTTGAGATTAATTCTTCTTCACTCAAGATTGATTTTTACTATACCAATTATGTTATACCCTCTTTCTTTTGGGAACCCGAACTTTTATTCATGAATGTGTGCTTTATGAAATTAAACCCATTTCATTCCATGGGCTATATTATGTTTAGAGTTTATATACATTCTATATGGAATGCATGATAATGTAAATGTTAGGATGTTACAGGTGCCCCCAAAATTATATAGCGCAATGTTAATGTTAGGATGTGAAGGGTGCATAAAAAAATATATACATATCCAATGAATTGTTTAATGATATTTATCTAATAAGAAAACTAAAATATGTGTGAACATGATGCTAGTTTTGCTCACTAATATGTGTGCTGGTTAACCATTAAGGCATGATGTTTCATTTTTATGCATTACCACATTCTTTGACTTTGTCTAATATTTCCTCTCATGATTATGATGATGATGTTATACTCACCCCATGTTATATGTTCTTATCTATCTTCTTACTAGGATTTTTATCTCACCTCTTTCTTGGATTTATATTCTCAAGTGATTACATACACTATGAAGAATATGGGGGAAATTAATAAGATAGGGAATAAAGAATTAAATAAATGTTAATGTTTTTTTTTAAATGTTATGTATGGTCCTAATTTTTCCAAAACACTAAACTTTTGGATCCTAGTCAAGTAATAATCTTGTGATATTATCATCAAAATTATATTATATTAATGTAATAAAAATTAGGTTATCTATATAAGAAATGTAATCTTAATCATATTAATTCTCTAATGTTCAGTATCTATTGTTCAAAAGAAATATTATTTTTATGAACTGATCTCATTTTCCATTATCTTCTATTGTAGGAATCACCTATTTTATTTTACCAATAAATAATAGCTTTGTACCAAACATTAAAAAACTAAAAAAATCTCTAGAGAAATAATTTCATCTCTAATATGGGGGATATGGAACCATTATCTTTTGTTTCCTACCAAGATTTTCACAATTTATATAGCTTTATTCTTCATCACAATTGGACACTGTGTGAACGAGGTTACAAAAAAAACTAACATTTTCTAATAAGAAATATTTTCTCTCCTCTATTTGTCCACATGTCTCTAGGAATGGTAAAACTCCTCAATTACTGGTGAACCATTTCATATTGAGATGTGTTTCTAAGCCTCTAGTTTCCTTTATCAGGGGTAACGTTTTTCTTCACCGTTATTTCATTAGTATTGATAGAAATATCACAAATCATCTAATATATTTTCCTATTCCAACATTGTTGGGACTTTTGATGCCCCAGACTCAAATCCACTACCCACTTTATATTCTAGTCTAGGTATTTTTCGATTCATAATGTTGCTGACACCATCTAATTCTTACCTGGATATTTCTATTATTTCACCATTGGGGAACATCGAAAAATAAAATTTAATCTATGGGTAAGTTGATTTCAATTATTTCAAAATTTATATTCATATACAAAAAACCTCTTATTCCAATGACTCAACCTTCTTCACTCACTATTCTATATAATAATTATGGTTATGAATCACTTTAGTAAATTATTCAATGGTTAGCATGTATGTTACTACTTATTCTTAACTTTAATAACTATAAAATGGATCATCCAATACTTAATTTAGTCTGTTAATCTCTTCTTTTAATTGGTCCACAAATTTGAAGGATTCATTCAGAAATCCATTATTATTTTGATTATTCTTTACTTAAATATCATGGATTGTAAGGATTCTTTCAAGGTCAACTTTGTGATCCACTTATCTTTCTAGTTCCTTGGTATTTTCCAATTTAGGTTCATTCTTTTCATAAATAGACATAATATCTACTTCAATATCATATTTGAAATCTATTTCAACTTCAACGAGATAGTATTTATTTTCTCGTTCTTCTTCCCTCACAATGTTCTTCCTTCGTAATTTATTTCGATACAAACTCCCAATGTTATACAGAAATGTTATTTGTGTTCTATATAGTACTTCTTCTTCAAATTCTTCTTAATAAAATCTCTTCATTCATCTTATAGAAATGTGATGAAATTTTTCACAATGAAAGAATTTAGGTGTAATATTTCCTTTCAATATATGTTTTCCTCTTTTGAATTTTTTAACCACAATTGATAAAAGCTCATAATGTATATCTTCTCAATTTTCATCTTCATTTTTTCATCTTTTCCTTGTGATTAAATTATAATTACTTAAATGTAGGAGTTGTAGTGAGATATAGTTAAATTTGAATTTCATATACCTCTATACAACTAATATTGTCATTATGATGTATTTGGATCAAACCCAATTCTCTAAGAGACAAAAAATTAGGATTATACGGGGGAGGAATATTTAATATAATATTTTTTATGATGTTTATTAATTTTATTTATTCTATAAGTCCCCAAATAAATATAACCACCTCCATTATTCAAATAAAAATTTGTACAAATTTTTTTTTGGATGAGTAATATGATTACTGAATCTAATGTAAATCATTTCATATTTACTTTCTTCACATTTCAATCTCCTTAATATATATTTCCCAATTTATCCCACATATCAATATATCTACTGTATCTCTTTCCATTTCTATATATTTTATTTGAACAATTATTTTGAATTCAATTAATGAATTTTCATCTACATAGATATGTTTTGTCTCTATTTTATTAAAATATATTCATGTCATATAACTCACCAAAATCCCATTTATTGTAACAAATAAAGCATATATACCAAGAGAATGAAGATTTAACATCATAAAATTTTAACATATACTATTCTTACTCCTATAAAGGATAGGAATTCCTATGACAATGAAAATTTACTCCATTATATTAGACTTGAAAAAAGGTTCAGTCCTTAGAACCTGGGCTCAAATACAACTTCTTAAACCACAAGACACTCTGAGAGGGGTGGGGTGAATCATATTGTCAACTTCAATGTTTGAAATATGGATCTTGTCCCATGTGAGGAGGAACTTGTTAAAACAATCATATTATATCTCACATAATGGAATCATAGAAGTATAGTACTATTAAGTGAAACAAAATTAATTTTCCTTAGTTTGCCAAAAAAAGGTTGAATTGAAGGATCATGAATTGACCATTTTTCATTCATAACATTATACACTTAGATTCACTAGTATCTATATATTGAAATGGGTTTCCATATTCACATTAATATAGGTGAACTTAATTTATAATATATTTAGAGATAACAGACTTCCTCCCTTGGGTCACCTCTATTGACTCCTCTGTATTTGCTACTTTGGATAAATTCTTTATGTTGTTAATGACTTGAAAGATATATTCTCAAATTAAAAATTATATTGAATGGTTTTCATTATTTACTCTATAATATGATTCTTCATTATGTTAAATTTTTTTAATAATGAAATTATAATTTTCATCATAAACTCGGTCGTCATAACATGACTATAATACAATAAGAATGTTACTCTGTCACAAGACATACTTGTGAATAACCCATTTATCAAGAGCATAGGTAAAAGACCCATATATATGTCTCTTTATTACATGAGCTGGATTAACCCCTTTTTATATCTCCCTTGTGATAATATCTTGATCATGAAACCCCAATATATATCTCTTCACAGATTAGGTGGTCATGTAACCATTTTTTCAATAGTTTATCACATAATCACAATTTAATATGTTTGTGAACAAGTCTTGAATCATGTATTTTCCTTATTATTTCCTATGAGTATGCCTGAGCAGTCTAATATCATTAATAAATCATGGTTACTTAATCTAGTTTTTTAACTATGGTTCTCCTTATGTAAAACTCCTTAAACACATTGATCCATACTCCTTCTAAATCTCCTATAATATCCTTCTTCATATATAATCATTTAAGATCAATCCACTACACCTAATAACTTTTCAAAAGTGGTATTTAATGTCATAAATTGAGTAACATAACTTAAAAAATCATTATTACCTATCAATATACTCATCACAAAATAATTTCATGTTTCTCCACTACTTTCATTGTAATACCATGATCGATTCATGTGATTGTGTGGCCTCCCTTCATCGCATAAATCTCTTTAACACATACGTAAATGTGGTATACTTATTTTTTAACATTAAATCATAAAATATGGAGTTCATCACCTCATTGTTTCTCCATAATCAAATACACTATGATCAAATGACCTATTCGACCTCATGTGGTCATGTGATTCTACTAAACTCAGACGAATCGCCTTTTGATTTTTTCCTGAAGTATTACAAATCATCCATTCACATGACCCCTTAACACTTACTAATATTTTAATCATGTGACCAATTCAATATTATATGATCTTCATGACAGGACACATGCCTCTAGATCCTATAACATGATTGTGTAATCATATACATGTTTAAACACGCTACATGGCTCCTCTATGATGTTTTTGCATCAATATTATCAAAAAAATGTTTGCATGTTACCCATAATAACTATATTTATGTAGCATAAAGTGTAATAAATGGATTAACAATAAAAAATATTAAATATCCATTATGCAGTGCCTTATTTTCAACATCACAAAACTACATTCTCATCATGTGATTTCAATACCCTATCTCCATTACATGATATCATGACCCCATCATCCTCATGTGACCTCATGACCCCAAATCCTTTACAAAATTGCAATTTCTCATTATATTAATATGATTTTCCTACCCTTATCTAGCCACGATGGTCCATGACTCCATAATAGTTCCACTTGAAACTTCTAAATCTATATTTTTCACAATCTCCCACAAAAAAATTTATTTCAAGGAAAATATCCATATATTTTCAATTATCAAACCATACCCATTAGGGATTCAAGATCCTATAAAAAATTTGGAATCTAATTAATGTTATAAATATGATATGTAGGATTCCATTTCAAGGATTGAGCTTCATATCCAATATATTTCAATATCATTTCTTTCTATGTGTCCATATTCCCAATCAGGACCATAATTTCATCCAGATGTTATTATCAAATTCCTTGTATAGCTTTCACATTACAGTATTTCTTTTGATAATTCATACCTTATACAATAGAGCTATAATATCTATGGGACTCATAACCATATTCAAATCATGGCATCCCCAGTCTGTCACCCCCATTAAAATCCAATATTACACTTACATGAAATATATCTAATCTTTTATTATCCTATTTTATCACATTAAGCATGAATTATTTTGGTTTCTATATCACTGATAATTATTTAATCATTATGTTGTAAATGTATTTATTTTATAACTCCTTATTTAGTGAAATCCTTGAACACACATTATCTTTTTCAAATTGTTATATTCCACATGGGAATATCCTTCAAAGATCTAAATTCCTAATAAATCATCATAGGGAAGCCTCAAATCCATGATTAATGATAAATCCCCTGTTGTGTTACCTTATATGAAATAGGTATCCATATTGTACCAGGTTAAACTACATGGCCTACATCCACCTTGTATGATATTAAACTATAATGTTTATTCATGTCTCATGACCTTAAACTATGTCATTTCAGCTACATTGTCTTTTATTCTTGTCTTAAATGGATGTGTATGACACCTCCCTGAGTTACGAACCCAATATCATCCGCATGGTTCCACATCCCTCATGGTTTTATTTACATACTTCCCTCACCAATACATACTCATCGAAGTTTATACATACCATTCATTAGTGATTTATTTCATTTATATCATCCTTACCAATCCATACTCTTGAAAAAACATTCCCCCATTTGGAAGGCCATATTTCTTCTGAGTCCTATAACAATGTTATCAACCGGACATACTCTTGGTGAAACCAATATTTATATGGTCATAATCCTTGTGATATTAACCTAGTAACATTTTCCATATTTCCAATGAGGTCAAAGAGAAGGGTTTTTTCATTAATAATAACCAAACCAACCATTTTTATGTTGCATTCACCTCAAATTTCATATAGTTCGCTATCAAAATGAATGGATTGGTACTATTCATTCAATAATAAAAGTTAGGATGTGTCCAATTAAGTGAAACCAAACATTTTGGGTTATGATTTCTTTCAAAATGATTTGTTGGAATAACCATTATGGGCCCAATACAAACACCATAACAACATGAATCCTTTCTAGGCCATAATAAATTTCAGTGTATCGAGTTGTTGGGATTTAAAACATAATGACAAAAAAATAGAATGATTAATTAATAATAATAAGATAATGATGGATAACCTCTTATAAATATATATTGTTTCATTGATGGAGAACCATAAATACATATATAAGTTCATGTCTTTAGTATGAATCTGATAAGTTGATTAATTCATATAATTATACACTATTAACCAATTATAAATATTAGGGTAACTAATCCCGTATCGAGATTCCAAAAAAATTCACGAACATGAATTAAATCTATAAGAGAATCCTAGTATAGGTAATAATTCCCACAACATGGTTTTATGATACCATCCACCCACCATCATAGCTAATGTGAGTTTTTATGTGGTATTGGTAATAAAATACAATGAACATCGTCCTTTTCAAAGCAGGTATATGGATTATTATATATGTGGTAACCGTTGGGTGTTTAAGGTTCCATCATTAATATTGGTTGGAAACCATTGGAGATAGGACTAGTGACATAATGAACAGATTTATAAGACATGAATAGATCCTCATAATAAAAAAATCGGTAAAACATATCCCAGGTCAAGTTATAAATGGTGATTCTAAGGTAAATCATTATTCAAAAAACAAATGGGTTGACCACAAGTCATCCTTTTTGTTTTGGTTTTCCTATGGAAAAAATAGTTAAAATGATATGAATCTTACCATAACTATGATTACTAACTTTTCCATATCCCTAACTATTATTTGGGATAATTATATCATATTACGACAACTGGAAATGAAGAGGAAAAAATTCATTTTCTTACCAATGGAGGACTTCATCAACAGCCATCACATGCCATAAATGAGTAAAATCATATCCATTCTCCCATTATAGTGGTTCATCGGTATATTTCATTAGGGAATGAACATCTAAATCAAGCCCATATCCTATCTTCAACAACTGATAGTTGAAATATTATCGTATACACCTTATGGTGAGATCATGACCCTACTAGTAATTTGGTGGATCACAAGTATATCCCACTAGATTTCATTTATTTGCAACATATTTCTGAAAATTTCAATGACAGTTGTTATCATATTCTGAAAATCACCATGTTAAAGGCTCATAACCCTACTCAACCAGAAATGGTTGGTTTTTATATTTTGACTACAACATAGAATGAGGTCCATATTCAAACCATACTCCATTCCAACATCCATGAGTCCATACTATGCATATCTATAGAATTTTAAGGATTTTATAAATCTTTATATAAAGCATATGGTTATACCTATACCAAACTTCCTCCTCATGGTACCATAGATATAGATTATGAGGATCTTACAATTGATATCCACTATTAAAAATCACACCATAGTGATATTGCACCTAGGTAAAGATATCCATCCCTTTTAAGGGAACATTCATATATAGAGGTGCTTAAACATTAGGTCCAATTAAAAATAGTTCCCCATAGATAGCGAGGAACACCTCACCTCAGTCAATAAGGACCTAAAATCATTACCGCTATCCTTTTATTATAAAGGTCAGGAGTCACTATCGGTAGAAAAGATACCTTTGAGGTCAGACCAAGTAGGTAATATTCCTTCAATGAGGAATAATATTCAATAGATATACGGAATGAATTGGATAATAACAACCTTTTGAGTATGTTCTGAACCATTTACAATTCATTTCATAATGTCCAAGATCGGATAAATGAAAACTACATGTCTTATATACACCAGAACCATTTAGATTCCTTACATAATATTAAGGATAATAACCACTATAATCAACGATATGATGATCATATTTTAGTTTTGAATATACTCTGTTATCATATAAAATTTAATATTTTCTATGTTTCTTCGGACCTAGGGATTGAAAAGCATGGCCTAAGCCTTTGAAATAAATTTTTCTACATCTAAAATTCCCCTAGAAAATTATTGATGAAGACTCATCAATCATATATATATATATATATATATGAGTACTCTATGAATACATAATGATTCACTTCACCTTATCTGTGGGATAGAAGATTCCCTCGAAGATTTCATCTTACATGGTTTATTTTTGGAGAGGTCAAATACTCGAAAAACATGCATTCCATTTGTTCAAACCAATTAAATAAAACCATTTATAAGGCATAAAATCATGATTACTAGATAGAGGATAAATTTGGTAGAATTTTGAGAAAATACTACCAATAATATGAGAACACATCACCAATATGGTTTCCAGAAACTCTAACCATAAGGAATTTTTTATACATGGATCATAAGAAATATTGAGGTTCATGTGATCGGGTTGCATTATCTCGAAAAATTTAGTGCTTCATATGACACCCCAATGGATATGAAATCACATAATCCTAACCAATTCTTGTTACCTATTAATATTAGTGTTTATCTATGATAATTTATTTTTAGGGCCTATATTCATCTTGTGATCACCTAACCCTAAATGGTTAACACACTCAACATTGGATGATTTTTTACGTGATGGAACTATTTTTCAATCTCTCTTTATCATGAGATGCACTAGAGTAAATCATAAAAAATGTAAAACCTTATTAATATAAATAGTATATGATAATGTTGACTTGAAAGTACGTATACCACCACCTCAAACTAGTGCATGTGGCTCACCTGGCTTATCAATAAGTGTAGATATTTTCTGCTAGTTCCTATAACCCCCCCCCCTCCCTTGACAATAGAAAAAGACACAATTGATAATAATAGGAACATTAGTGATAAAATAATATCTAAGGATATATTTTTGATATCAAAGACTACAATTTAGTATTTTTCTATGTGATTTTGAATAATGAGATCATAGAGAAATGGGTGACATATTTTCAATCATGTAATACATTTTCCAATGTTTCATTATGGAACCATCAATGTAAGAAATGATTTTGTGATGATCCCTTTGTCATGACATCACATGTTGACTACATGGTCATGTGATCTCTTCACATGATCATGTCACCTAATACTAGTTATGCGAAAATGCCCCCCCCCCCCCACATCCATCATGTGACCACCTAACACCAAACACATTACATGACCCCCAAATACAATATAAAACTACACGGCCCTAACTCTTGTGTGAAATAGCATAATCCCATGATATTAATGTGATTTCCTAACCCCAACCTAGACCCAATAATTCCTCATTCAATAAAAGTGCTACTATAACCTCATAAATCTATTTTTCTATATTCTAAAATAATATTATTGTACTCATGGAAAATATCCTCACAAGTTCAATTATCCTCTATATCCCATTATAAGGTTAGGAACCTATGAATTACATGATCTCTGATTGTGATTATAAATAGGAACTATAGGATTTATTTTGAAGGATCGGGCTCTATATCCATTATATTTCCATATCCTACATTTATATGTTTCCTTATTCCTTCTTAATGACATAATACCTCTATAATGTTATTATCAAATTCCATATATATATTTTTCATTACAATATGCCTTGTGAATTCTCATTCCTCCTCTTATAAATCCAAATTCTCCAGGGTACTCATAAACATATTCCTCTCAGGGAATCCTTAGTTTGTAATCCCCTATTAAAATCTAATCTTACTCTTACATGAAATATTCAAAATCATAAAATATCTCATTCTTCTAATGCTAAGTTTGAATTAGGTGGACTATGATATCTGTGGTGATTATTCCATCTGCATGCTGGAAATTATTCCATTTTTTATCCTTTTTAAGTGTAGTCCCCAACCACAATTTCTTCTTCTAAAAGGAATATATTTCCCTAGATATTTATTTGTGACACAAGTCTCCCTCTAATACGATGTTAAACTATAAGGGCCAAGTCCTCACTATATGATGTTAAAATGAATGGTATAATCCTATTACATGTCCTTAAAATGTTTCATTTGATTTAAAGTTTCATTTATTTGTATATTTATGGGATACATAGGACGCCTCCCTAAAGGTCAAACCCAACATTATCCTTATGGGTCCATATCCTTCGTGATATTATGTATACCCTTCATTCACTTGGATATACTCCTATGAGTTTAGATGTCCCATATTGTAGATTCATATTCTCTATGAACCATCATATATCATGTTATATTCCAAATAAAACCATGTCCCTACTTAGAGGATCATATTTTCTTAGGGTCTCTTCACATTTTTCTCATCAAGATATACACCTAGGGTAGTTTATCTTCATAGGAAAATATTACTTGTGTTATCAATCCAATATCATTGGGTTATATACCTTGTGAGGTCAATCATAATGGTTTTCGCTTTCATAATCACCACACCGATAATTATTATACATCCTTATCATAGGTATCCTTTCAAAATTATTCTAAACTACATGAATATATCCTTATCGTAGGACATTAATAGGTACAAAATGTATTCTTAAGTGGCATTGAACCACTTCAGTTCTAATTCCATCAAAAAATAATACATATAAAATAATTTAAGGGACCAATATCAATACTATATATACAATTGTCCTTCTTAGATGTAAATATACGCTAGATATCCATGTTTTTAGGGTTTAAAATAGTGTAACCAACAAGACAATATCAGTAAGTCATAATAATAAGATAAATATTAAGAGCCTATGATACAAGAAGATGGAGTGGTCTATAATGATCCTATGATACATATAGATGTTAAAATCAATAGAATTCCTTTAATATGTACGGAAATATTCATTATCATGATCCAATAACTGATATTAAGCATTGGGTACTTGATCTTGCATTAGGATTTAGGAATTGTTCACGTACATGACTTAAATGTATAAGAGAGTCCTAATGTATGAAATAGTTCTCATTAATAGGGTTTTATGATCCCAAACTCCCATCCTCTAATCCAATGTGGGTTTCTAAGTGTTATTTGGAAGAAACACCAATGACCACCTGCTTTTAAAAAGTAGTCAGGTATCCTATTACAGATGTAGGATCCATTTGGTGTTCCCTAATAAATGAATATACCTAGATTGAAATCATCTGATATTGGAGTGGTTACCTAAAATAAGTATTATGTTGGAATTTTTCTCCCCTCAAAACCAAATGACAATACACCCAATCCCGATGAAAAAAATGTTGTATCCAACATGCATCTTTCATTAAAAAATGACTTAGCCACAAATCAATAAATTTTGTTCTTCAAGATCTACACACACAAAAATGGTGAACATGATATGAATATTTCAATAACTAAAATAACTAAGTTTACCATACACAAATAATTAATTGTGTTTCTTATTGTGATATTGTATTGATCAATATTATTGATTATTTTTAATCTTTGCGACCACAAATACTCTTCACATGATCTCTCTTTGATCTAATGAAATTTCATCATCATTGAGTAAGCATTCCGGAATTTCAGTTTCCATGTTAGTTGCTACATACTCAAGAATAAGGATAACATCACCTAATCATCATCTATAAAATTAGGTTTTGGACACAATAATTAGGGAGTACCACTAGAAATGTACCATTTTATCACAAGAATCCAGGGGTTAGGGTCTCCAAAAAATAAATCTTACTAGACCATATTGTCCATAGAAGGCCACAATGAAACAACAAATACAATTACCACCACCAATCACTTTAGGATCATATCCTTGGAATGTGATAATAAATACCCCCTTATCTTAGATGGTGGATTATGTGGTATAATAAAACTTCACTATGATATAGAAGTCATCTAGGAGGGTTCTTATCAAACATCAGTGTCATCACCAGGGAACCATTTCCCCTAAACCACCTACTAAGGGTTTCTATCACCAAATCACCCCCTGGGTCACTCAGACAAGAAAATATAGGTTATCCCACTAGGTGTAGTGAGCTTCTAATGATATGGATAATTTAGATTTATATGATTCTACTATAGAATATGGTCTACGTATTATGGTGGTAACCAATGATCATTCTCATGTTCTTTCCCACAAATTATAATTATACTTATGTTTGACAACTTTATGAAAGGGGTAGGTTAATTATCTCTTAAAAACACATGAATTCCTATAATATATTCTTATGTAAAATAGATAACATGATTGGGTGAATATTCCCACTTCACATACAACATATCATAGAGGAATTAGATGATTAGACCCATATTCTTTCTCAAACCCTTTAGAACTGAAAATATATTCTAGTATAAATGGAGGAGATTTGGTTCTATATTATCTTGGACATGTAAGAGAAGTCACAAACTTCAATTCCAATACACATAGTAGAATATTAGTATGTCCAACATGGAAAAATAGATGATTTGAATAAAACTCATATTATTTCTCCCATTTAGGATTATCAGTGGCATATTCTGATAATGTAAAACCCACAATTCTGGGCTCTTATCCCAGTTTTGGTTGGGTTCGTCAAACTCATTTGTCAATTGTATCAGTACAGATGAATCTTACTTTTGAAGAAACTCTGTGGAATATTCCAAATGAAATATATGATAGGAATCATATCCCTATTCTAACTAACGTTCTTGTTCATATCCATCTAGTTACCATTTGGTAGGTCCATATCCCAACCAATTATTGAGATGATTACTAACAAATTCCATATTCCAAGGGGATATCAGAGCATATTCTTTCTCCCACTAATGAACTATTGTATCATTATCCCACATAGGTCATAATTGGGTGACACATGTGTTTTTTTCCAATCTGCTGACATGTTAACATATTATGATGGTGAATAAACTTTATAATAGGGAACATAATTCATCTTTCACGAAGGATGCATGATATATTCTGTCTATCACTGATGGAGGGATCATATATCTTTCAATAATTTGGAAAACTGAATATATATACTAGTAGTTTCCCATCAACATTAATATATTCCTATAACACCTAAAGACATTCGTCAGTATCTAAGGATTAGGATCATTACCTACTCAACCTCAAATGTTTGGTTTGAATATTCGAACTAAAATATAGGAAGAGGACCATATTTTTACATTACTCAAAAACATTATCCTTTAATACATAAATTTCATTCACATAGCATCACAAGTACCTATTGACTCTTCAAATGAATTTTAAGGACACACCTACCATGGATGTCCTTATTATCGTAGTATAAATATGGATTATGGGATTTCACCCCGAACATACACTATGGAAAACCTCACCATGCTGACATCCCACATGAAAAATTATATCCTTCTATTTTTAGGGAACCTTCATATATATTGATTCTTGAAACACCATGATCAACTATATATAGGGATATATCTTTCTCTAACAATACCTCACCTCTGTTAATAGGTGACTGATTGCAACGAACATTATCCCCAACTTCTACAATCTAGATTCACCATCTGCAGAGAATTTTCCTATATAGTCTATCCAAGTAGAGAAATAAGCCTCGTATGATGAAGAATATGGAATGGGTATGTGGAATTAACTGATTGATAATAATCTTTTGACGATGTTCTATCATATCCCTACTTCCATCGTTGATGTACCAACTGAACTGAAGGAGGTGTGCATTGCTAATACACTCTATAATCATTAGGAAACATCTCACCAAATAAAGTATAATAACTTCCATTATCTATGATATTATGATCATATATAGGTCTTGAATATGATCATCTATTATATATACTTGGGTACTTTCCATTTGGCATGGGACCTATGGTCAAAAAATCACTACATGTGCTTACAACATGTTATCCTCCACAATCTAGTATCCCTCCCAAAAATACCACTAATTCCTCATTAGGTGTTCCTATCAAAGGATAGAGTGAGTAAAAGGAATCAAAATACACCCCATCCCTAGGATATTAGAGTCCCCCAATGATGCAATCTTGTAATGTCCTTTTCACGAGAGGGGTCACGGGCCCAAACTACATGCACACAATTTGGTCAAATCATTAAAATAATCATGTTTCTAAATCATGAAATTTATCGCGATTAGAGAGATAGGAAATTTGGTAGACTACTAATTTAGGCCTATAAAAAGACAAGAACATATATCAGATATGGGAGATATAACCTATGGTTGAAGAATAGTTCCCCATAACAAGTAACTCATATTATGAGTAAGCACCAAAGCCACCTCATGTGTGAGTAAAATGGTTCAAAATAAAGACAATTGCATTGATGGGAATAGTATTAGGTATTCAAGAGAAATACCAATGCGTAGGGATGGTGGAATTTCTATCACTTCTACCACCCCCATATCATCAAATACATAGTGGTTCCAAAAGATAATAACATTTACTCTTAGCCAACCAAGCCCATATTCTTGGTGGCATCTATACCACGATCGCCACCTCAAGAGTCAGAAAATGCTCAGTTAGTTCAATAAGTACTAGTGGGGTTACAAAATTATCATCATTTTATATTGATGAGGTCATTATTACCATATTATACAAGGGGTTTAGACTTCTCTAGAATGGGAAGTGGTTTCCAGTATCCAGCACCCCTATCATCCTTACCACCAAGTGATGCAGCCCTATCATTTGGGGTATGTTTTTTAAGGAAGGTTAGGGATTCCATGAAGACCAATATTGAAATACCAAAATTAGATGAATAACAAATGAAAAATATCAATCATCACAAATAGGGAAAGATGGAGTTTCCCCTTAACAAAATGGTTTTATGGGAAGCCCAAGAGTTAACTCGTAAGGGGTAAGTGGGTAGTGTATATTTACCCTAGTACATTAATGATAATTAAATCTTTATTTATACCCAATATAAAATGGTTGACTTTATCAGTTTCATTTAATTAAATGATAATGATCGATAAATTGACATTGATTCATGCAATATCAAACAACAATCCTAGGACACGGGTCGTATATAATCATGATATGACATAGTTCATACTAAAAATCAGATAAGGAACTAGAATTTATTACCCCAAAATGTAGAGTTTCCACCCACTTGATGGAACTCCACTAGAGATAAATGGGACGGAATAGTTACATTCAACTCACCCTAATAGAGTCCAAATACATATCTAAAAAATAGATGTTGGCACAATATGAGACTGTGATGTTCAATATCATATATTTAAATGAATAATTTATCAGGGGTAATATTCCTATAGGGTTTCTCCGCCAGTCCTGAATTATTATTTATCCTCCCACCCATTAGTAAACGGTTAATTTTCACGTGATAAAAATAAATACCCACACTTATTATACATATATATTACATATTAAAAGATGAATATTCATTTTATTATACAAAAAACATATGAGGAACATATCCATTTAGTGTATTTGGAAACATTGATACATAAATAGTTAGTTCATAGGTGAACTAAATCATCTCCCACTATGTTCTACTATTAGCCCAACTAGGTTATAACCCCTTAGCAGGGGTGAATTATTTTTTGATATATTAAAAGAATTGTCCTTTTTAGATCATGTTTCATCATAAAAAACTATCTTATACCTCTTCATATAGTATAGAATAAATGTATATTAAAAATGTATAGGAAAGAGAAATTTTAATTATTTCACCCGCACAATGATATGTACAAGGATCATATAATGAAAATAAGATGATTTAGAAAATCCACTAAAGTGCACTTCTATTAGAAGGCTCAGACCAGACTCACTATAAATCGTGGGTTATAACAATTCACAATTTGAAATATCACTTCTTTCAATGATGACATGAATGCACTGTTACTCTTGAAGAATCTTCTAAAAAGAAGAACTATGTTGATTCACCCATGTGTGTGCCTTTATGATATTATTTCATCACTGTGATGAAAACCACCACTTCATGAGACTCCTTTGGAAGACCCCTCTGTAAGACCCTAAAACATGACCTATTTCATGAGATCTTGGCATGTAACCATTTTTTAATATTTCGGATTAAGACCCCTTGAATGGGATCCTAGAACATAACAACATTCATGAGATCATGATGTGTAAACATTTTGAGAGATCATAGAGTGAGACAACTTTCATGAGTTCCTAGGGTTAGACCCCTTGTGGGATATCATAGAATGTAAACCTTAAATAAGTTCCTGAACTGATACCCTTTTCATGAGAATCTATTCAGATCATGCGGATCACAAGATCTTGTTTAGATCATTTGGATTGTGAGTCCTTGTTCAGTTCATGTGGATCATGTGATCTTGTTATGTTTATGTAGATCCAGAGATCTTTCTATGTTCATGTGGATTCTGAGATATCAACAATTATTCTTATGCGATCAACCACCCATTTCATACTTCACATCTCATGACTCTTTTTCATGATCCTTTCCCAAGACCTATGGATATCGCAGATCACATGATTCTTGAAAAAGACTTTATTTTGATCATGTGCAACACTTATTTTATTTCATTCCTATATTCTCAATCTCTCCATGTGAAACAACTTTTCTAGACTTTGATTCAAATGAATATTTTAGGAAAAACAATGTCACATCTTAGGGATGGATCATTGGGTATTTATAGAAAAATATACAGTTCCATGATTCCAGAAATCGTGGAGTGACATCCTTTCAACAATGACATTAATTGGAATCACATGATTCACGTTATCACTCCATGTGATCTCCTACCACAAGTCACAAGAACTTCACATGATCACCTTCCACATGTAACAAGTGCTTTGCATGATCATCATCATTTTCTTTGGGTGCATCAAATGATCCCATCACTAGAACAAATGACAATCATGTGCTCAGTTACATTATATTCTAGTGATTTGTGAGATCCCATCCCGAGATCCACTAAAAATCATATGATTCAATGCATCACATAATGAGATCCAAAAACAATCTTTTGGATAGTTCTCTTGTCCCCTAGATGTTTGGGTGATTTAGTCACAATATATGAAGTCAATGATGTGGTCATGTGATTTTTAACGACCATGAGATACCTCCTTCGTTTCCAACATCCTTTTATTCACGCTCTAATCATGATCTCTTAATGAGATCCTCTAAAAATCATGTTCTTCCGTCAATTGATTTTCAGGATTTCTCAATGGTATCCTCTCATAATCATCAGATGTCTTATGGTGCTTTGCATGATCTCTCTATAATCCCATCACATAGTCATGTGATGTCTTATAGTGCTTCACATGATCACAATGTTATATCATATTATAATCATGTGTCCTTCATGAGATTAGAATTGATATTTTTGCTACATGAAATCAAAAAATTCATGCGATGTGATTACAGACATTCTCATTCCATGATATTAGACATTTGGCACAATGAGTGATTATACATCTCACAATGCACAATATAACACATCTCGTGCTCACTCCTCTTTCCTAAATTGACAACCATCATTCATTAACAACCTCAAACATTATCAACAAATGGAATCAACCCAAAATCACCCTCAATTAGTATTTTTTCCAAGAATATACTTCTTTGATTTTTTACAACACAAATAATATTCAATAACCAACTTATTGACAAGCCATACCCATGTTAAAAAATTTTATTTCTATAACACTAAATAGTGATCAAGGACTTCCTTAAAACATACTCTAACACCACATGATTCATTATAGTGTGATAAAGAAGAGTATAATGAAAATATCATCAATTAATCACTTTATTCTCAAACATTCCACTTGAAACCTTCTCCAGAAAAAAAGATAGAACATGCCTAGCCTTTAAGATCACATCTCAACCAGAACATGTCACTTATTTTTATCATGAACCCAAAGGTCACTCCTTTTATGTATTATACTTCATTTATATACCAATTTTAGAAATATAAAATTTTAGAAATCCCCCTATTTCTCTACATCCTCTGTCATTTTATACCCCTATCGTTATGAATACATTTTATCCCCCTTTGTAAATGAACACAAAAGTTACTCATTTTGTTATTTAACGTGGAAAATTACACATATCAGTATATAGCGGGAAACACACCGTACCATGGAGAGAAGGGGGTTCCATTCCCACAAATGATCACATGTGGGGATTTTAAATTAACTCCAACATCATGTTGATGTTGTTAAAATACTTTTATTAGTAAGGAATTTATCAGGATGACTATAAACTATTGTCCGGTAGGCACAAAATCCATCATCACAAGACCATACTTCAATTTCTCCTTGATAATGTGATATTTCATTTCAATATACATTTTCCTTGAGTGATGACCTATATTTTTTCTTGGATTTATAGAACTTGGGTTATCATAATGTATTTTGATAATATATGTCACTTCAACTCCCACATCTTAAAGTTGTTGTTTCATCCATTATTACTGAATTAAAACATGAGTATACACAATATATTTAGATTTTGTTATTCTCAATGAAAATGAAATATTTTTATTACCTAGCCAATATGTACATAGTCTTTCAAGATAAAATGCACCACCAGATGTAGTCTTTCAATCATCTACTAAATTGACACAATATGATCTATAAATCTCAATAACTTTCGTTGATATTTTTAATTTTATATTAAACTAAAATCAATTATACATTTGATTTACCAAATTATTTTTATGTACTACATGTAAGTGAACTAATTTAAGATTACTTTGATATATTTCTTCTGAGAATGTAGAAAAAATAAATATCAATTTATGTCACTATTAATTATAATATACTATAGCTGATTTGTATGTATTTAGTGATATTGACTATTTCTTCTTCTTCATCCCGTAACAATTTCATCCAGGAATAAATTGGAATTGTCATTTCATATGAATTATCCATCCCAAGCCATCTCAAAACCTCTGTATAATATTTTGATTAAGAAATAAGTTTCCAATATCTCCCATTTGTTTCCTATATACCAAGAAAAACCATTTTCTCAACAACAATTGACATTAAGAATTCTCAATTCATGAATTCTACAAAATATTTACACTATGATTCAATCGAATAACCAAAGAATATGTTAGTTAATTATAATATCCCCATAATCCATTTGTTACCATCATTACTAACGTAGATATAATAATGAACTCCACCACACTGAAAACTTGAGCTTCTTAAAATACAAGTAAATCCATGAATACTAATCTCTTGGTTCCTGTTTCAAATCCTATATAGATTCATTTAACCAAAAACATTTTTCTCATCTTTATGGATTAGATAAACATATGATTGTTTAATATAAATTTATTCTTCTAGATCCCCATTCAGAAATGATGACTTGACATCCATATAGAAAACATTTAATTTCTATTAAATTGTTATGACCAAAAAATAGAATTGTCTTCATCCATGTAATAGATGAAAATGTTTTATCAACATCAATACCAACAATTTCAGATTATCCCTTGCACACTATTCATTATTATTTTATAATTATTGTGCAATCTGCATTCATCTACTTATAAAAAACACATATGGTTCCAATGATAATATTATCTATTTATAATGAAATAATATCTATTGTCTAATTATTCCCTAATTGGTCAAGTTCTTCTGTCATTGAAAGAACCAAAATCTTATCTCCTAATTCTTCATCAATATAATTTTTCTCTACCTATGATAATAATGATTCTTAATGTAGAGTTTTCGTCCTCCTCTTCTATACTAGAGCTATCTAGTCCCCAATGATATTCTTCATAACAATTTCATCTTGACTCTTTGGTTTCCTTACAAGTTTATTTTACTCATCATTTGAATATTCCATTAAATGTTACTAAGGTAATTTCACTCCCCATTACCTACTCACTTATTAATCACCATCCTCCAAAGGTATTTCAAGGTTTTATTGAAGATTATTCCCATTTTCCCACATAACAACATCATTTATCTCTATTTCTTTTTCGAGTTACTTAAAGAATTAATATTCTTTGTTTTCTATTTATTAATAGATAAATATCCCTTCATCTTCATGGGGTTCAAAATTTTTATATTTCTCCTTATTGAGAAAAAAACAAGTGATTTTCAAAAAATGAAATTATTTTAGTATTGGATTCATTCCATACCATATCTTGTTGGATACTTTCCTTCCATTTGATACAACAAGGATCTATAAGAAGTGTAAACTGAAGGCAATAAAAATTCTTTCCAAAACATTTATTGGATGTATTTTTCAATAAGTATTGTTCTAGACATGTTATTGATAATATAATTTCTTATATTATCCACTTTATTTTTCTATAGAGTTAGTACTGATAAAACATTGTACATTATCCCATGTTTCTTGAGACAATTCTCCACATGGATATTTTTAAACTCTTTTAAATTATAAATTTAGAATTTCATAATTTTTTGATCTAGAATATTTTGAAATTCCCTTCCATAATGTGTTTTGAATCTGACCACCTCAAACATTTGAATAATAATTGAAACCTATTACATTATGCTGAAATCATCAATGAAAATGAAATAATATTTCTTACCATCATTAGATCTTGTCAAAATAGGTCTACATACATCAATATGCACCAATTAAATAACGTTTTTGAACATTGATCTCTTTCCTTATACATGTCTTGTGTAATCTTACCTTATTGAAATACATCGCATGAATGAGTAATATCATGGGATAATTTGGGGAGCTCTCGAGAAGTATGAAATTTTACTAGATTTTACAAGGATGGTTGGATTAGTTGACCAATATTCCTATTCCATAGTTGGTTCTCTCACACCATAGATAGGAAACATATTTTTTTTCTTCCACTCACAATGTAGATATTCCCCTTCATGTTTTTTCCTTTCAAACCAACAGCACTTCCATTTCCCATGATTAAGAACAATGTTTTGTTAAATATTATTTCTTATCTGAAGTCACACAATTTAATGACACCTAGAAAGTCGAGAGAGATGCCTTCAACAACCAAGACATATGCATGTCTCGCGTTTTTACACCCAAACATGGATTTCCCCTAGTCAATGATATTCAAGCCTTCATAATTTCAAAATCATACAACCACTTCCTTTACATACTTAATTCATTTTAGTATATTTTTATTTCTAGTAATAAGGGCAGTGCATCCACTATCAACAATCCATATTCGAGTATGGTCTAATTTTTTGAAGGAAATCTCTATATCCACTACATTCTTATCTACTTTCAATCTAATCTATGACTCTGGCTTCATACATGATGATTAATAATACTATTGATCTTTCTCATAGTATGATGATCAAAACTCATCATGAAAATATATAAACTGGGTTTTTGTTTTCTTCTCATTTTATGATACTTTAGGGTTCTATAGGAACCACTTTGGGTGTGCTTCAGTTATTTTCTCTATATTATCAATGAGTAATATCAGGCCATGTGTGTGATTCCTCAACACTAAAACAATGGATATGAAAGGAACTCTTGTGATGCTAAAATATATTTTAATGCCTATATTTTTGTTTTTATCATTTATACCACTTGTCTAATCAACAAATTTTTTGAGAATTTCCCATATTTTCACATCTTTAACGTGAGATATCAGGTTTATTCTTATGCATCATTTCTGCATAGTTGATTATCCCTTGATTTCTCTGAATCTTATGAATCTGATTCTTACCTAATTTAATATTCATCTTTGGAGAAAGATATTGTGTTATGACAAAAACCATTACTGATTTGTTCTTATATTCATCTCACATACCAACGGTTTCATTCAAATATAAAAAATTCTTCCATATACATTCCTTTGAATATTCTACTAGTCCTTTATATTGTAATTTCACTTTTTATGTTTCTTAAGAAACCTTTTTTTTCAATATCACATTTGTAGTTAATACTTTCACTTTAACATTCATCATTGTTAAAAATCCTATAACCTTACCCTGGTTATTTGAAATGTTTTACGTAATCATTTATTTTGTTACTTAGACTATCAATAACCATGGTACGTTCTTCAACCGTTATTTTAAACTAATTGACTTTCTCTAATTTATCTGTATTTTTACATCTAGAATTTTAAATTTCAACATGTAGCACATAGTTCACATATTCCGTCCTATCCATATATCATTTTTCATTATCAACCACCCAATTACATTAATTTTTTTGTGATCCCGAAACATATATCTTCTCTAGAATAGCTTCTAATTCAACCTGGTTTTTGACTCTTCCTTCATCTTCTTCATCATCATCACTTTATTCCCTTGACTAGGTTTTACCAAAATCTTCCACCATAGCATCTTCATCATCATCCTTTCTATATTTCATTTCCTATGTCTCATTTTCCTTAGAACAATCATTCCCGTATGAAGGAATATTCTTTTTCCTGAAGAAACTCCACTTAAAATTTAACTTACCATTAATATATGATGAATAATTTTTCAGGGGAATTTAAAATTCAACCTCATCATCTTTCTAGAAAATATTGGATAACATTTTTTTAATATTTATAACCTTTCCATATATAATTCATGATAAATTATGTTTCCCTTTAAACATTCCTCTTTCCTTTTGTAGATTTGCGGAAAAGAGTCGCATGACCTCATTCATATATTCTCATTCTTGACCAGCCTCTTTCGTGAGAGTCTTCATGGGATCTAAATCCACTTCATTATATTTCTATATTTTCATAGACTCGTTATCCATATTTCCCATATCGTATGAGAAAATATGACTATGTAACCTATCTAATGTTAGATCATTGGATATTTATCTTTATGTTTTGAGACATTCAAAATTAACATAGGTTGAAGTTGTTTAAAGATATTATTAATGATATTTAAATATTCAAGAGTTTCAATGAGACTAAACATTTTTATAAAAAACATTTACCCAGTAAAATAATGTATATATACTCTCATTGGGGTTCACTATATGATCTGAATATGTGTTCCATAGAACCAGTAATTTTTTTTCTATAAATTTTGAATCCCTTTCGTATAATTTAATATGTATTTCCCACATGGAATACATTTACATACATGAAATCACCTTCATTTATATTTTTATGATAAATCTCCTCAAAAATCATGTATTCAATTAGATTCATCATATGATTCTTTTTAGTCTACCTCTGATAAAACTCCATTATTCGTACTACAAAAAATGTAATACTTTATTTCTGAAAATAAATCCACACCCAATGATCATAAGTAGTTTTCATATGATTATTACACAACTAAAAAATAATACCATTTATCATCTAAAACCTTCTATGATTAGAAAACACTATTTAAACCACTAAGAGAGAAACACAGATTTAAACCTTTACCTATGATAGAAAAGGTAGTCCCAACTAGTTTAAATACCCTAAGTGTGGGATGAATCATGGTATGATAGATTAAAACTACTATCAATTTTAGATCTTTTTCCATTGTTAAACTAAACCCTCTTCTCCCCCTCCACATAGAATAGATTAAAATGATATCAAAACATGAACATGGTACATCAATTTTACTTGGTTCACCCTCATTAGGGTATGTCAATGTACCATACAATAGAAATGTGTCAATTTACAAAATCAAATAATGTTTGCTACTATTATAAGGTTCAGAGTGGAATCACTATCCCTCCTGGTTTACAACCATTCACAATTGGAAATATCACTAATCTCATTACTAAATTGAAGAAACTACTCCTCAAGAATAATCTTAAAACAATTATCTCTTATTTAATTCACACTTTTGTGTTTCTTTATACTCTTTTTTCATCAATATGAAGAAATACACCTTTTTGTGAGACACCTCGGCAAGATTCCTCAATGATACTATATAATGTTTCCCATTACATGATATCCTAGAACATAAATATTATGCATGATCCTAGTGTGGGATCACATGCATGATATCCAAGAACATAACCCTTTTCATGATATCCAAGTCTACAACACCTACATGAGATCTTAGCACGATACCCCCTACACGAGATCCGGGAGAGGGACCTCTTGTGTGAGATCTTAATGTCTAACCCTTGCATGAGATCTTGGTTTGAGACCCTTTGAGTGAGATCCTATTTATACCATACACATCGCAATACCTTGACTAGATTATGACGACCATCAGACCATTTTCATATCATACGAATTGGAAGATCTTGTTCAGTTCATGCAGATCTTGAGGTCTTATTTAGTTTATGTGGATCATGAGATTTCAATGTTTATACTTAAATGATCAACCACCCCGAGCATACTTCACTTCACAAGACTCTTTCATGATATCCTTTCATATGACATTCTACATATCACACAGATCCTAACATTTCTGCCCAAAATGTTCTTCATCTCATGAAAACCCATTATGAAATGTCAATCAATTATACTCCTTCAATTTATTTGAAACCTATTATATAGACATTGATATAGATGAATATTTCAAGAAAAAATTAATCAATTTCTATAGATGCATCATTGGGTATTTATAAGAATGTTTCCACCTCATTATCTCAATAAATTGTGGACAACCTTCCGTTCCACCACTACAACAATAGATATCATTTAAATCATGTGATTTATTCACCTGATCACCTGCTACATGCCATAAGATCATTGTGTGATCACATTCTAGAAGTAATAATTTCTTTATGTGATCATTGCCATTGTATTTTATTGTGTCACATGATCCCATAATGATATCCATTGAAAATCATCCGGTATGTGACATTGTTATCTAACAAATCACGAAATCCACTAAAAATAATTAAATTTGTAGGATCCCATCGCAATATCAAAAGACACTCATGTGGATATAACCATTGTATTATAATGTTTCATGTCACCCATTCATGAGATATTAATACAATCATGTGGTTGCATCATTTAGAATGATAGTTAGATACTTCCCTCATTTAGATTTTCTTTCTCTTCTTGAACATCGTATAATCTCTCTCATAGATCCTTTGAAAATACTATGGTGGATTCATGGGATTCCAATGATCTCTCGATAATATCCTATGATAATCACGTGTTGTCTTATGATGTTTCACATGATCTCTCCATGAGATTCTATGAAAATCATATGATGCCTTCAAGTTCTTCTCATGATCTCAACGTGATATCTTATGATAGACATTGGTCTTCATTAGATTAGTTGTTAAATACCTTATTTCCAATATCAGACAACTCAATCTTGGTGAGATAAAAAATTAAGGCTCAATAATATTAGACATCCTACATGCCTTGTGATTATGCATCTAATACTGTTTGAGATCAGACATCTCACACTCACTCTTCATGCCTCAATTGACATCCATACTTTGTCAACAACCTCAAACATTTATATTAAACATAATCAATCTAAAATCACTAACAATAGGTAATTTTTCAACATCTTCATAACTAGTACCCTTCTTGAAAATATAATACAAAATACCATTCTTCATAACATTGTTAAAGAAGACATAAGAAAGGGTGATCTTAGATGATCAATAAGGGTAAAAAAGGAAGATATCAACATAATGTGAGCATAATGTTATGATAACAAGAGAATAAAATTGTAAAATAATACCCCATATATCATTGATTATAAACAGTACTCATGTAAAAAATCATTATCCTTCATATGACATGAATCGTAAAGGAATCAAATAATATAATCCATAGAAGAATAACATTAGAATTGGACATGGAATTATGGCATACACATAACCATAGAAAATCATATCCATATTTTCAACGCGCTTTGAAAGAATACATTTGTTGAATGGGTTCACTCCCCAAACCGTCTTATTTATCAAGGTTTTCTCCCAAGACTATCACATTGGATAAAGTCCATTACTAAATTGGGTTCACTTCACATATGATTACTATTTATCAAATGATATATCAATTTTTATAAAAATATATTGGAGGGAGATATAGGTCATACCAATCACATAATGAAAATCATATATATATATATATATATTACCCAATATTATAAAAATTAATCATATCATAACCCATGAAAGAAAATGGTTTTTGTAAACATTTGTTCATAGCATTACAGTTGAGAATGAAATGGTTTTTATAAACATTTCATCACTTTGTAATAGGACAACCCACAGAAAATAAATGGGTTTTGTAAAAGTCATTTCATAAAAACTTAAATCATTTAGATAAATAATAATAATGGTTTTATTGGATAGTATCCCCATTAAATCCCATATAACATCAACGTATGTCATCTTAAATGGAAAAATATTTTGAATGATCACTTTTAACATTACTTGAGGAACATATCCTTTACAAATACAAATCATTGATTTAAATCGAAAACTATCCCAAATTTTAAAGAAAAAAATATTATTTGGATACCAATTGTAACCTTTTAAAGTAATATATAAATAATTTAGTGGTCTTGATGGTGGAAACTACTATTCATTATATAAATTTTATAATGAATATTCCTTTCACATTTTCTGTAAAAAATAAGAGGTTGTTTATTAAAAAAACAAGAATAAAATTTCTTTCAAACAATTTTATAAAAAAAACACATGGGTAAAATTGTGATTAAAAAATCATTACATATTATAAAAAACATTCCTTAATGTATTTTTAGGAAACATGGTTATAGAATAAAAAGGATTTTCAACCAAATAGAAATAATAATGTTTGTTTTTCATAAAAAAAATTACTCTTATATATTGAGTACATAAACAAAATTAAATTAGAACAAGTAAATTAAAAAATAACCATATGATAATAAAAAACAACCTTGATAAACAATGAGGTCATAACATAATTCCCTTACTAGTTTTTAATCGTTTGAATCATAATCCCCATGGAATAAATAAAATTATATGGATATTTAAATACCATAATATCAGGATATTAATCAAAAAATACATTAAAGGGAATTATATAAATGACACAAAATAAAAAGTGGTGTATAAGCCATGTGATCCACTAAAATTACGTTGAGATGTAAATCCCTTACCTTAAGTCTTGAATTTCATCATACACATTAAAAACATATATATAAATAATATAATATTATTATATATCTATTAAAAACCATACTCATTTGTATTATATATTATATTATTTTCTTATATCCTTTTATCACCCATTTATTGGCAATTCTTTGTTAAAATCTCTCTTCTAGGAGTAAACTGCTTTGTTCTTTAAGTGTGTTTTAGTTCTATGGTTTTTGGTTTTTGCACTTTAATAATTTGTCTATAATATCAAAAAAATTATCCTGACATTGTAATCATATATATTATTTATATACATTTTTATATTCATTGATAAAATATAGAGATAGTAAAATGAATTACATTGTTCATGGGGAAAGTATGACATATGTGCACATTAAATTTATATTCCTTTTCTGGAAAGATATAATAAAAAAATGGTAATATTAGTAAACTTTTATAGATTAATTTTTATATCATTTATATCATATATATTCATTAAATTTATCCATATTATCATCCATGTCAAAATAAAATGAAAACCATTCACATCGCTTCATAGAAGTGGTAGTCCCCAAATAGTCACGAGTGATGTTATCATTTTCCAATAGATTGGAAGTTAATAAGGTAGATGTGATATTATAATTACCTAATTATAATAATTTCATAAATATAATATATATATATATATATATACATATATATTTTAAATTCATCATTATTTTCACTCGTGATGGGAGGTGATGCAAGACAAATTGCATCGGTTCCTAAGGTGGAAGTTCACCGTACGCGCGATCGACAGTTTATTTTCCCATTTGATGGAAGAGGATAAATATATAGTTTATTTCATTAACATTAAAAAATAAAATTATATATTATATACTGATGTTATTATATCAATATTTTTGAATAATATTTCAAGGAGGAGGAACAAGAAATAATATGAAACTATATGGTTGAGGACTACACATATTCTTCGGATAACCTATTTAGGTTTACATCGATATCCTTCTTAGGAGGGTTTAAAAATAAATATAATTAATATATTAAATGTTTGGGAAAGTAACTATTGGATTTGGTTAGTTATTGTCCCATCCAATAGGATCTTGAGGTGTGTATGGAAGATGAATCTGGGTATCCTTTCATAAGTGGGGGATGATTTATAACAACCCTACTATTTATTTAACATTAATACATGATTTGTTACATAAATTTACACTTATTAAAACCCATAATATCAATAAATATTGAGTATTTGGAAATTAGGTACATTACATAACAATTTAGAATATTAAAAACATCATTTTTATTTAAAACTTCCATAACATGCACGCACTTATAACAACAAGGGATAACTTGGGGGAATACATAAAAAGGGGTGAGCTATAAAGCCCATATAAGAAGTATACATATAATAAAATTAATATAATAATACATTTTAGAAAATATAAATATCACTATAGAATAAATATATCCTGAATAATAAACATGAAAATTGAGACATGATATAACATGATAATCATATAAGGTGATGTGGGAAATATAAGAACAAATTAAAACACCGCATCAAAAACATTGGTCGAGGGTAAATTTCAAGAAAACATGATAGAAATAATCCCATAAATCAATTAGGTTTAATTTCCATCACAACATGATTTCTCTTGAGACAAAACATTTTCCAATGCATTGTGAGCTATATAATTCTAGGTGCTCCCATCACTTTCGTTTCATTATCATGATTAAGTGTTCCACATATATCATACAAGATGGATTCATTCATAATCATATTTTATTCAGATATCAAGGAGTGTATAATAAATACATGTAATTCCAGATTCAAAAAATTATAAGTGTACAAAGTTGAACACAATTGATAGGAAATGGGAATGGTAATCACTACACAATTGTTTTGGCATGGAAAATCATGGTGAAAATTCAATTTCATAACAGAGTCACAAAAAGTCGATAATATGGTTTTATGATAGATAAATGGGTATATAATAATTTTTAAATAAAATATTAAGTAATATGGACTTTTAAATACATATACCTACATTAGTAATTTGAGATAGAAGGCTAAGATAATAAAGAAACTTGAATAAAGAATAGAATGTGAGGATCCCTTACCCTGAGAGTGTGATGCCAAATTATTGAGAGTGGCTTCTTAAGTACATATGAGAACCATGGGAGGAATATATATAGGTTATATCATAATAAGTACTTTATCTAAGTACTTTTGGTGAAGAGAAATGAGATCTCAGGTGGGTTTATGTAGGGAAAATTAGGGATTTCTTTATCATTTCTCAAACTTCGGTTTTTCACTCAATATAATAAAATAACCAAAGCATAAAAACAGACCACCATTTTTTTCCATTATTTTGGAAAAAAATTGGAGTATTTTTTATTATTATATAATTAAAAGGTACAAAATTAATAAAATAATACTCTTCCTTATGCAGAAGTGAGTCGTACTCATAATGAAATGATTTTATAACTTTAATATATATTAATTGTATTGATAATTCATAAAGACTTTATAAAATTGTTAAAAAAACATAAAATCTCTATATTTTAAATAAAAAACATATATTGATTCATTTAGGACCTTAATGGTATCTATTAGATCACTTTTTTTCCATTATGATGTCATAATACTTGGCTTATATTGGTATGGTATATAATCTTTACCCAAAAAATGGGATGTTTTAGAAAATTATGAAAAATTAAAATTTGAGTAATTTCAATGTTCTTATTCTAAATATAATATTAATTTTAACCAATTAATTTTATAAATATGTGAATTTTTTCTTTTAAAACAAAATCAATATTGGTTGAGAAATGCTGGGTTTTTTCAATAACAGTTTTCAAACCCAGATAATGATTACATTTGATTTCATAAAACATATATAATAATTCATATTTAATAAAAAAATATTTAAAAATAATATATTATTTAAATATTATTCCTTTAAAATTTTCATTAATTTATTGAAATACATTTATTAATTGAATTTGAATATTACCCAAAATTAGACTTTGTGTTTTATTGAATCAAAAATCAAAATAATTTATAAAGAAACAACAACACTAAAATTATAAAAAATACTCTAATGAAACAAAAATATACATATTCAAATTATTATTATCTTGATACATATCCCTTTAATACGCCATAAAAATCATTGAGGGTATGGTGTGTGATGGTGATACTTTCATGGGTTGGTTCAACATACAATGTTTGGGTTGTGATCTTGACAAGCTTGAACTTCTCTTATAAATTATTTATATCATGCTTATATTATTTTATATCATTTTAGGATTGTTCATTGGAAAATTATAGTGAATATACCTCCATTAGAAGCTCTGATAAATGGGATTCATAGGGTACAATCCTGCTGGTTGAGGACATCACATCCTTCTCCTATGTCAATTGGATTCGTTAAACCCCTATATTTATACATATCATGTGATCACTTTTCAACAAAAATATTATCAAATATGATTATTCATAATGGTAAATTAGATATTATAGGATATAATAAAACTAAATAAGTGAATTTATTTTCTGTAACCATAATACATAAGAATAATTTTCATTTAACTCACAAGGGGAATTTTATTTATAGCAGTTTGGTTCATCACAGTCTTCCCCCCTTCAAAAATTTGACCCTCAGAATTTTTATTTCCCATAATAAAATAGATAAAGGTAACTCTATTTTATCACTTCCTTTATTACCCTCTTCACTTCAAAAAACATGTGGTTTACCCACTACACTTTGAATGGACGCATTGTCTTATTACATAGAAAATTGCCTATATGATCTATGATCGTAAATGGATAATCCTCATATGAGATAACATTATCCAATTGTACCACCTATATATTGAGTATATGTGAGGGTTATAGTATGTACTTTTTATAGAGGGATACTAGGAATAAATTATGTACTTGAGAAAGTTTAGGTGGGAGTGTTAGTCGATAGGACACCACACTAATGAAATCAAAGAACATAAAGAGACTGATGTATCTCGGAATAAAATTTCTCTTCTTCAAAAATCACATGAATTTATTAAATTAATATATGTCTAGTAATATAATGTATCTAAAATTAAAAATTATATCCCATCAATGATTTTCATCATATATCATTAGTCAACTTTGTGCATCCTTAATGTGTTGTTCAAGAGTTTTAAAATTTTTCACCAATTCCTTGATCCGTTCAGGACCTAGCAGTTTTCATTCCCCAACTTCTTCCAAGAAAGAAATTGTTTTTCCCCAATTCCATAAAGTTATTCATAGGGATCCATTTGTATTTTATAGTGGAAACTATTATTATATGAGAACTAGACCAGAGTAAGATATTGATTCCATCTCCTTTTAAGTCAATTGAGAATGCTCTCAACATATCCTCATATTTCAGGATAGTCTTCCTATATTGGACATCAGTTTGAGGGTAATAATCTATATTAAATTAAACTCTGTATTTATAGTATGTTAGAGACTCTTCAATAACTTATAGGTAAATCTTTTATCTCAATCAATTATAATCAATAGTGTTGTTCCATGAAGCCTCACCACTTCTCTGATATATATCCTTTCATGTTGATCGAGTGATATGTCCTATGGAATTGTAATAAAGTGTACAGTCATTCTAAGAAAATCCACCACAAGTAATATAAAATAATTCCCTCTTAATGTCTTTGGAAGATAGATGACAAATTCCGTGGTTATTTTTTCCCATTTCCATATTAGTAGGGGTAATGGTTGCATCATCCCCATGGACTTTTTCCTTTCTACATTCACTTGTTATTATACAAGATATATCAATGTATATTCTACAATATCCTTCTTCATATTGTCCCACCATTAGTTCTGTTGGAGATCAAGAAACATTTTTGTGCTTCATGGGTGGATGGAGAAGTTTGAGTTATGTGCCTCATCCAACAGCTCATTCTATAACTCATGATTTGATGGTAAACATAATTTTGATCCAAATCATACAACACCTTATTCATTAACATTGAACTATAACTATTTTCATTTTCTTATAGTTTACAATTTCTTCAAAATTCCCATGAAATCTATTTGAGAATCTATTATCTTCTCCAAAAGGAATTGTTGTTCAATCATTTGTAAAGGGATTGATGATGTTCCATTCATTATGATTTCCCTGTCCATACAATCCAAATTTAGGAATATTTGATCCCTTTAAATTCACATCAAGGGTAGAATTTTTGGATCCTTTATACATATAGAATCTTTCACTTTATTCTCTTTCTAATGATTATAGTGCATTTATCATCTATAGTCACTGATCAGCTCTAACTAAATTTTTTGGTGATTATTCTGATATTTCTATATGAATATATACTTGTGGATTTTTTTATCTATATATATTTTATACTTTTCCCCCAAATAGAAAAGGCTTCCATATTTCCAATGATAATATCACTACATCCAAATCTATATCATGTGTTATGTAGTTCAATTTGTGAAATGTTTACTGAATTGAAGCATAGGTTATCACTTTGACATTCTGCATTAACACGTAGCCCAATTAATTTTTCAAAACACAATTGAATACCACGAAAATTTATCCACATGTGGGTGGTGTGGGTACGGGTGCAGTGATAAGCCTCCTTTTAAACTCCTCTAATCTCTCTTCACATTCATAATTCCATGAAAACATAATTCCCTTTCGAGTTATCATGTTTAGAGGATTTGATAATCTTTAGAAATTTATCACAAATCAATGATAATACCCCACTTATCAATGGAAACTATAGAAAACTATCCTAGATATTGAACTCATTCATCCTTAAATTCCTTCTATTTTTGAGGTTTCTAAATGTATCTCATTACTTATGATCACATTTCCTAGGAATGATACTTCCGTCAACCAGATATCACATTTTCTATACTTTTCAAATATATTCTCCTTTCACAAGGTCTTTTTCATTGTTCTTAGATTATCCCAATGTTCCTCCTTGTTTTTAGATAATATTAGAATATCATCTGTAAATACAACCAAAATATTGTCGAGGTAATCCCTAAAGACTCTATCCATCAAGTCCATGAATATTTCTAGATAATTAGTTTGTTCAAATGGAATTTATATGAAATTATAGTGACCGTAACTTGTAAAAAATAAGTCTTACGGATATCATCATTATTCATCGTCACTCAAAAATATCATAATTGTAGATCCACCTTGGAGATGTGTTGTGATCCAACTGTAAGAACCCACATTTTAAGAACGGGTCAAAATCCCGACCCTCTTTTGAATTTTTGACAAGTTTTTTAGGAAACTGGGAAAATCTAGAGAGTTCTTGAAATTTCCAGACAACACTTCGTGTACTCTAAAGTACACGCCTTGTATGGGTAGGGTGATTTCCGACCATGTGCTCATAGAGTACATATCGTGTGATGATTGTGTAGGAATTTCCTACTACACGACATGTAGTGTTACTAGACACGCCGTGTATCCTTCTTTCTGTGTACCGGCTATGTTCAAGCCGTGTGTCAACCCGTGTGGAGCGCCCAAGACATGTGGCTATATCTGCATAATTCGGTGTATGGAAAAGTCCACTACATGGCGTTTAGTCATTAAATAAATGTCATGTACATCAATTTTTATTTACTTAAATGAAAGAGTGTCATGTCTTATTTTGGGAAACGCCTTCTTCTTCCCCAACATCAAAACATGTCTATTCTAAAAACCCAAAGAACATACCTTGCCCTAAATTCTTCATCCAGAGTCCATTCTTTGATCTGTTAGTGGCTATGGGATTGCATCATCAAGGCTAAACCCCCCCACCGTATTTTGTTCTAGTATCTTTTCCTCACGTGTCGCAATTTCCATCCGAGTGGAATTTCCGGATTTGACATAAAGATATATCTAAGAATATTGGCTTTGAATTAGAGCTCAATATCATATGTGCCTACATCTACTAGTCTCAGGTAGGTGGGTTATACCTCTTTATATGTTTTTGTAGACTTTTGGGGGGTGAAACCTTTGGAGTTTTTTTAGGTACTTTGAGTGTAACCCTGTTTTTCCTTCAATTGAATGTTAATTGTCTATTTGACCTATGGTATTCCATTAGGTATGCATGTTTCCTATTTTTCTTGAACGAGGCCGAGCATGTGGTCATTTCTCGTCCGGACGTTTTGGCCAGTGAATGCCAAAATGGTTATAACTGAATGATATTGGTTTAAACTTTTGAGTATATTTTAGTTTACCTTGATAAGAATTATTGGATGCTTTAAAGACCTCTTTACTGGTATGGGACAGCACTTGGTTAGTGAATTTCAACTGTTCGGTTCGTTTTTTCTTTTTAAATGTGATTATTTTTATTATTATATGTAATTGTTGATGTTTATATATTATAACCCTTGCGGTTGTGTTGGGAGTGGCCTAGATATTCTTGAGTGATGTGGATCATAGGTTGGGCTTGGCTTGGGTTACATTGGGTGGTTCTGACCATGGGATTGGGCATCATGAACGTCGCCTTAAAGAAGGATGATTGTTAAGTTGGGCATGGCCTGAGTTTACATGGATGGAGAGACCATCGTACTTTAATGGCATGGTTGTAGGGACATGAGGTGTCATAGGTGTTGTGGATTAGGTGATATTTTGGTGATTACTGCTCACCTAGAACATTGAGTAGTGTACACACATAGAGACTCTATGATGTGGTGGTTTTGACTACTCGAGTTATTATACTCCCCTGTTAGTGTCAGTTTACGTACTATTGGTTGGGGGTGCTTGTCGTACGAAGCCTCTTGGAAGGTGAGGATCCTTCGGTGGATAGCATTGAGGCTATCTCTTTAGGGGGTGAGGCTCGCCATTATTTGAGGGTAGACATCATTGTTCCTCTGGTTACATTATTTTAGGGCATACATCATTGTCCCTCTGGTTACTTATTTGAGGATAGAAATCATTGTTCCTCCGGGATACTATTTCTGGGGCATGCCTTTGGGATGTCGGTACATGAGGCACACGATGTCAGGGGGCACATGGTTTTGGAATACATGACAGAGATTCCAGCATTCGCCAAAGTAGGTGACACTCCATGGTGGCTGCTGAGCACTAGTGGAGTTTGTGTTTGGTCATGTCCATCATACTGTATATTGTTTTCCTTATAAATGTATGTATACTTAAACACTTATATTAGGTACGCACCAATGGGTGGTATCCTACTGGTATTCGTCTCACAACCTGCACGGGCCCGTCGGGACACGTGCAAACTTTATGGATTTACTTGTAGGGAAGAGTTCATAATCAAGATTTGGACTGCATTAGCTATTTCATGGAGATAGTACGGACCATGAGGTCTTGCCTGGAAGGAGTTTACTTTATTTTTATTTAATTCCTGTATCAACATGCTTACTTTTTTTTGTAGCTAAATTTGGTTATACATTGGAACCTTTACATATGGATATTTATGACCTTATTTGGATGTATGTTTGTTGTTCAATAGTAGTTACAAGTGATTAGCATGTTGTTGTGTTTACTTTACACTGTTGTTGTTTATATTCATTGCATCCACTGTTTATCAATATTGAATGTGCTTCTGCTTTACAGGTCTAATTCTAGTCTGCTAAGTCATTTATTCTACTAAATCTTTATTATTATACTTGGACCAGTACCCTTATTATCCTATGAGAGGGTATATCCTCCCCACTATACCTAAAAGACCCTATCTTCTAGTTGGAAGCCTTTTGCGTTTAGGGAGGTGTGCCTAAGGTAGTAGCACCCGACCCATTTAGCACTGTTTGGTTGGTTGTTCAGGTCTGGGTCATTAAAAAGTGGTATCATATGATTTCTTGATAAGGATTTAGTAGTAGTGTTTTTCTAGAAACTATTGAGACTGAGACTTAAGTTTTTATTTATTCCGGTTTTCTATTTGGTATATGGTATAATGGAAATAGGTTGTTATTGGAACTGGGTTTCTAGCTTGTGTTTGGGTGCCTACAGCCCCTGGTAGGAGTGATGGACCATGTTTCCTTGGGTGGGAATTGCTATTTTGCTTTTACTCAAATTACAGTTTATATGATTTCCACCTCGATGGTTCAATTTGTGTGTGATGTTATTGATTTTGATATATAACCCCTAACCTGGTGCGGTAAGGGATAATTGGACCTTGGCCCGGTATGAAAAAGACTTATTTTCTTGGATTTTGATAGGCACATTTTAGGGAATTTCAGTTTCATAACTACACGTATTCTTTGTGATTTGATAATACCATGTGAAAAATATCAATTTCCATGCTTTCTATTACTTTGAAAAGTGAATAGGTTAAATTCCAGATAGAATTTCTTGTTGATTGAAATGTGTTATTCCATTCTTTATATATTTGTAAAATTGCATGTAGCAGGAAATTTGTGACTGGATCTTGTATGATAAGGCATATACTATGGTTGAGGTGATTTTGACCACCAGGATTGGGTGACTCGGTGGTCCGTTTCAGGAAACATTGGTTGTTATGACGGGCATGGCCCAAGTAACTTTTTATTATTGGCTTTTTTGAGTGTGCGTTAGGAGGCCATGTGGCCAGGATGCCTTGGGCATGGGATTGTGATAGGAGAGAGTAAGGGTATTTGGTTTTTTCTTCCACATTACTACTTTCCTTGTCTTCGTTGAATATATATTTATATATATATATGGGTTGTCTGAACATTTATTGTATTAACCGGATTACTTTTAGTCAACTCAGATGGAGCGTCAGGCAAGAGATAGTACAGTGTTGCAAGAGTAGGATCAAGTATAGGATCCGGTGCAGGTAGAGCATGAACTGTAGGTACATGCTTAGGGATAGGAACAGGTCCAGGATCTAGTGTAGGCAAGACAACATCCAGGTTTGGCAGCATTCCGACCATGGCTCATAGAGCAGCTCCGAGCAAGCCTGGTACATGTCTTGTAGGGGATTGACAGAGGTGTGTAGTGTAGATAGACATCTATAGAATATCTAACATGGGAGTTCCAGTCATAGCACCTATCACTTTTATAGGGTGAGGGTGGTTTATAGGTGGTTGAGAATAGAATAGAGAGCATTCAGATGATCTTTGAGTAGCCTGAGATGCCTCCAGGGTAGTGGGTCAATCTGGGGATGTACATGCTGCGAGTACTGCCGAAGCATTGGTGGGATGTGCAGGTTCAAGCATGCAGCCATAAGGGACTGGCATAGAAATACTTTGAGGATATGTTCATTGAGCACTTTTACCTCGAGACACTAAGGGTAGATAAATCTTGGGAGTTCTTGAGCCTTCACTAGGGAGACATGTATGTCATGTACTATGTAGTTTCTTTCACTGATATTTCTCACTTTGCACTAAGTATAGTAATTGATGAGGCGGAAAGCACTACTGGAAATCATTCTTCTCCCAAAACATGTATACCAATGGTTCTTTTGAACCATTGGTATTATTGTTCTTTACCAAGAGTTTGCATAACCCATTTGTAAAGATGGAGTTAGTGGGAGTTTTCCCAACGGTTTTATGAAACCGTTGGGAAATCATTGTTTTCCAGACGATTTTTAATAACCGTTCGAAAAAATATTCCCCAAATTAGACTAAGGTAGGGGAACCCCCCCCCCCCCCCGATTCTAGAAGTAGATTGCGCAACTCCCAAAAGAAATTCCCAACTCCCAGAAGCCCTTGAGAAGCCCTAGAACAGGTGCACCTCTTCCATCCGATCAGCTTCCAGGTTAGACTCCTTCCACCTCTTCTCAAGGATATCCATACACCTCTTCTCAAGGATATCATTCTATTCTCAAGGGTATCATTATTCCCTATTTCAAGGGATTTTGGAAAATTTTATGATTCACTACTCCACAAATTCTGTACTCAAATCACTACATCCACAAATTGTGTACTCAAATAACTACATAAGTGTACACATTGTCCAATTAATGTTTTCATTACACATATACATTTATAAGGGACTGTTGTCTCTTTCTTGTGTTCTAATTTTAACGATTCATAGTTTTTTTTAATCTCAATGCTTCAAATATTACAGCATCATGTATATGAACTCATAAGAAATTGTTTGTAATATTTTTTCATAGTATTTTATGAAAATCACTCATTTCATTAAGATCATGTCAAACATGAAGATCTTATTCATATTAATTATTTTTCTTTATGTGTATTACATAACAATTATTTATCATGTTTCTGTCAAAATATATATATATATAAAATGACATGGTGTTCACTTATCCTTTTCACAATAGAACATATATAGTATATTCTTGAACTTTGTAAAATATTATGTGGTCCCTAATTATTCTTCACAGAATAAAAAATAAATACTTAACCGTACAATCCAATGTTCTTTATGAATAAAATATCTACAAAAGGAACTCTCGGTGGGACCTCTCCTTTCCCCATGTAGTACTTCTTCCTTATTCATGAAACTAATTCACAGAATGTCAAATTCAAAATATTAATGAATATTAGTTTTCCTAAAATAACCATTAATCATTCTTCTTTCAACATCATACAAGCGTTATTCAATCACCTTTTTAAAACACAACGAACATTTTCACTGATTTGGGATTCCTCAAAATGCTTGGGAAAATTAAAAAAACACATGTATTGAATCGTGTTTCTCATATGGTTTCATGGATACAATTTCATCTCAAAAATCGTGACTGTGTGGTTCAAATATCAAGAGGACCATGGGATTTTTATTCCTCACACAAATGAATTTGTTTTCTGCCACTATGAGTTTTTGTTTTCACATTTGATTTGGCCGAAAGGGGAGCTTTGTGGTCATTAATCATGGTTGTGGGTGGTCATTTAGGATGTAAGATAGTACGACATCATTTTACTTTATATATCCAATATTATTATTGATTTATGTTCAATTTGATTATCTTTGACAAGTGATGTTGTTTAATAAGTTGTTATTAATGGTTGTAATAATGACGATATGTTATAAGGGTTGACATGGTGTGTATAGTGGTTGACATGGTGTCTATGATAATCTAGTGTCCTGGGAATGTACATGGAAATGTACACACAGTACATGACTTGGTTATCCATGTAAATATACATGGCCAATCCCTTATGGTGAAAAGTACGTTTGGCCAAATGGGGTGCTGAAAACATCCCATTTACACATGGCTTTGTTTCATGGGTATGCCCACATGATGTGTTGGACATACTATAGAGTAGGAAGTAATTAGCTCAGTCAAAACACTTTTATCCCTAATATTCAAGACTACATGGTAAAATGGAAGAACCCATGTTTTAATGACATGACAAACATGGTTTCTAAATCTACTCACCTAAAAATAAAGTAAAATACTGGTTAAATGAAATAATTCATCCTTAACGAACACTATAACATTGGTTAAATGGAAGAAATCATCCTTGTTACTGAATTCCATACACATTTGGGGAAAAACCATCATTCACAAACATCATTGTAATGTATAATCTTTTCACAAAACACATATCCCTTAAATGTCATGAAATTAGTGTAGGAGCTGATTTAAAGTTGTCATGTTTATAGGTGGAATCTTTGTAGATTTGGATAATATATTCTCAGAATTTTATAGTAGAACCTCATTCAGTGTTTTAAGGTCCACCCATGACAACCCCCCTCCTTCCTTGACCCAGGAAAACCCCCCTCCTTTCATGACCCTGGATAGCCCCCCCACCCTCCTCCCTGAACCCCGGACCGCCCCCACCCTCTTTCCTAGACCCCGGACATCCCCCTCCTCCCTAGACCCCAGATAGCCCCCACCCACTTTTCTAGACCAAGGACAACCCCCCCCCCCCCCCGTCCTCCTTGAAGGAACCTGGACAGCCCCCCCCCCCCCCCCACACCCTCCTCCCTGGACCCCGGAAAGCCCACCAACCTCCTCCCTGGACCCCAAATAGCCCAAAAATCATTATTTTTATGTGAGATAAAACACAATAGAACATTAAGATCCCTCTCCAATTAGTGGAAATCTGGGTTCGGGTCACTAATGAGTGGAATCCTAGTTTGGGACATCACAATTCCTCGATATCCTTTTTATAGGTGTTTCTAATCAAATCCATACCTATAAATATTGAAGGACCCTCTCAAAAATAAATTGGGATGTGATTCAATAAATACAACCTACCAACCTATGATCTATGGCCCCTAACCTAGGATCCTTTAATCCATGGTTAAGGTGAAACATGATGAGGCCATAACTACATTTGATGTTATCCTCTTCCTACTCCTCATCCCGATCTCCCTAAAGTAGTTAAAGTATAAAACTCATGTACTCCCAATAAGACCTTTAAGGATTATGTATTCCTTGATCCACTTCCAATATCTGACTGGGAAATACTTGAATATAGGTATTATAAATTTTGTATCTTATTTTCTATTATACACTGTATTTTGTTTTATTTCTTAATATTATTATCATGTAGAATAATGTGTCAATTATGATTTTATTTAAAGTAAACAATTTTCATTTACCTAAATATTTTTTTTGATTGAACTTCAATATTATTGAATTTCTTTGAAATGACTTATTGCAATTTTTTTATAGAATGGATAGAAGTTGGATGTATGAAACTGATTGGATTTCAACTGAATTTTAAAATAATTTGAACAGCTTTTTAGATTTGGCATTTTACAAGGCTTCAGATAGTGGTCTCATACACTGCCCATGTTCTAATTGTGTTGGAATACCTTGGTTGATTCATGAAGCAATTAGCTATCATATGACCAAATATTGGTTCCAAACAAACTATTATGTGAGGTATCACAATGGAGAGAAAATGGAATCTCAAAATGTTGATGATCCAAATGATAGGACTGAATTGGAGAGTTTGATATATGATCGGTTTCCATTTATTCGGCATCATGAAAAGGAAAGGATGTCTAGCCAACAATATTTCTATACAAGAACACATGATGCGTCCAATGAAAATGATGATGTTGATAGGGTGAAAAAATTGAATGATGCTGCAGCGACTCCAGTATATCAGCAATGTGGTAAAATGAAAAAGTTGGAATTTATAATCTGGTTGTTTCATGGGAAAACTATGTGTGGGATTTCAAATACTGCAATCGATTATATTCTTACCTTCTTGAAGGACTTACTTCCAGATGATACAGATATTCCCTCAAACCACTATATGGAATGGAAGTTAGTTGATGAACTTGGATTATCAAAAAAAATCATGCTTGCCCAAATGATTCCAGCTTATTTAAGGAGAAAACTGCTGAAATAAATGATTGTATCAAATGTAGAACCTCCCGATGGAAGCCAAAAGTTGTTGGAACACCGTCTCGTGTGCCACAAAAAGTAATGTGGAACTTTCCATTAATACCCAGATTACAGAACCTTTTCATGTCTGATGAAACATTAGTAAAAATAAGATGGAATGACACCGAGAGAAAAAAGAATAATGAAGAGTTGGTTCACCCTGCAGATGGATTTTCGTGGAAGAGATTTGATGCTCGATATCTTGAATTTGCAGCCGATGTGCATAATGTGAGACTGAGTCTTTCATGTGATGGTTTTAATCCATTTGGGTAGATTCTTACTTCAAACAGCACATGTCCTATTTTCATACACATTTATAACCTTCCCTCATGGTTCTGTATGAAAAATCCTTACACTTTCTTGTGTGTACTGATATCTGGACCATTTGATCTAGGAAATGATATAGATGTATACATACATCCTTTAATAAAAAGAGTTGAAACTTCTTTGGGATGTGGGTGTGCCCATATACGATGCATGTTCGAAATACATATTTCAGATGTGTGATGTGCTTATGTGGACAATCAATGATTTTCCTACTTATGCAATGATGTCTGAATGGAGCACAAACGAAAAATTTCCATGTTCTATTTGTATGAAGAATACTCGATCAAGAAGACTGAAATATCGTCATAGTTTTAGTTTTATGGGACATCGATGATTCTTTCCAATGAACCATCCATATAGAAACAATCATCGAATATTTGACAATACCATGGAGATTGACGATCCACCTCAACATATGTCCAGAACTGATGTTCTTAATGAATTAAAAGATTTCATTTATTCATTTGGGAAGGTTGTAATGAAATCTAGAAAGGGGGGAAATGTTTTCAATGATACCTATTACTATTGGAAAAAGAAGAGTATATTCATTGAGTTTTCATATTGGTCAACCAACTTGTTACGTCATTTCTTAGACGTAATTCACATAGAAAATAATATATGTGAAATGTTGCTTTTGATTCTTCCAAATTTCAAGGGGAAGACAAAATATGATTTACGATCTTGGTGTGACTTGGTAGATTAGGGGATCAGACCAGAATTGCATCTTGTCTATATCAGTTAAAATAAATGGAAAGTTCTATGTGCTTCTTATGTGATGAAACATGCTTAAAAAATCAATTTCTTGAAGTGCTAGAGAATATTAATGTTCTTGATGGTTGTTCAAGAAATATATCAAAACAGGTCAACAGAAAAGATTTGAAGTTGAAATATTTGAAGAATCATGATTATCACGTCCTTTTTCATGAGTTGATTCCAATAGAAATTTTTCATCTCTTTTCCAATAATATAAGAGTCTCAGTTATTCAGTTGTGATATTTGTTTAGAGATCGTTGTGCTAAGAATTTGTCCAAATCCTTCTTGCAAAAACTATTTGCAGAGACACCATTAATTTTTTGTGAGTTAGAGAAAATATTCCATCCATCATTTTTTACATGCATGTTGCATATGACTTTCCGTCTTCTGACTGAAATACTTTTTGGAGGACCTATTGATTTCTGTTGGATGTATCCAACTGAAATAAACATGTACACATTGAAATCATATGTCCAGAACAAGAATTATCTTGAAGGTTCTATTGTGAATGGTTACTTGTGTCAAGAATGTATGGATTTTTTCTCACTGTATTTTTCCGATCTTACTACGAGAATAAATAGGCCAATGAGAAATGAAGAAGAACAATATGATCAAATTGAACCCATTTTTCCATTACTTCCTCAAAGTGAAGGAATTCTGGGATTATATACCTCAACGGCATTAATCCTTGAAGAGCGATAAATGGAACATTGCACAGTGTTGTTCAATTGTGATTTTTTCGATGGGTATATAAAGTAAGTAAATTGTACATGTATTTTTTATCTTATCTCTTGTAATTTTAAATATTGGTTAAACTATTATTATTTCTATCTACAGGGAACATAAATAATTGATATATAGAAATCATCATTCTTTATCTTTGAGAAGGAAAGAGACTTTTCATAGTAAAAGGTTTTCTAATTCATTGAATTTGAAGGTAAACATATTTTTGTAATAACTAAATAAAAATAATATTTAATTAAGTTTACTATTTGTTTTTATTTCAGGTATCAAGTTTTCCTGCAGACTCTGTTTCTGAGGAAATAATAGCTTTTCCTTTTTGTCTTAATACCATGGTTCGTGCTTGTAAATCACTTGTGATCAATGGATACAAATTTATTATAACTGAACGAGCAAGAAACATGAGAACACAGCATGATGGTGTAATGCTAACTTCCACAATAGACTAGTATTCCAGTTCATCGGATACTAGACCTCATTCTGAAAATGTATCTTATTATGACATTGTGGAGAAAATAATAATTTTGGATTATTACTCGCATGTTCGAGTCACGATGATGAAATTTCAATGGTTTGATTCCATGACGAGGCAAGGAACCTTTATTGATGATTGTGGATTTTGAGTTATTGACATGACTCACACTCTTGCGATGGATGAAGCATATGTATTGGCATCAATGGTGAAACAAGTTGTTTATGTCAAAGATCATCATAATCCTAAATTTGGTGTAATTATTGATGTAAATCCCAGACATATTTTTGATTATAGTGATGATGAAGTTGACACTATTCCTACTGCAATTGGAAGCAATCTGTTTATTACTTATGATGACTCCAATAGCTCAATTGTCAGAGTTGATTGTGAACCCAAATCTATGGTGGGAAATATATAGAATCATATAGTCGTGTTCTCACATACATGTTTCACCTACATCATTTAGAGTGTGTATCCTAGTACTTACCTTCAAACCCCCATAAATATTCTGTTTCATTATGTTTTTTATTGGAATGGTTTTTCTATATTTAGTTTTTTGGGTTACACATTAGTTATATGTTTCTAATTACATCCATATTTGTTTTCATTATAGGAAATGACACCCGTTGAAGAGATGTGGCAAAAAAATATGACAGAAAATAATCATCGCATGACCTAGATGGATGTTCCTCCACTCATCCCTGTTGTGAGTATTTTATTTCTAATATATATATATTTCAATAACTTATAATATCATGTGTTTACTTTTGTGTTAAACGTTTTTTCAGGATCCACCCCCTAGACGAGAGATATTCGATGAGGAGCCTGATATTTCTCCCAGTACAGAGGCTGGTGGTAGGATAGGGGTGGTTTCAGAGTTAGATGATCATCTGTTGGTCCCGGTACTGAGGTCGGTGGTATGAGGGCTCGTGGTGTGAGAGTTAGACGATCCACTAGTCGTACCCAATTGGACTATTCCCCTACCACAAATGTATCTTCTATGCCCCATTTTGATCCTGGTGTGTCTTTAGGGACACATGGGATATTTAGGCCTCCAATGTTTACAATACTCGTTGGCCAGACGTCTGTGCCATCATCTTTTTCTTATGTTTCATTATCTCCGATCTATTATATTCCACCTTCTTCGACTCCTACTCCGACATAGTATGTGGATGAGGAGCGTACATTGAGGGACACTCCACCTGTAGAGGATATTCCTTCAGCTTCTACACATCCAGTGACGCCCATTGATTCAACTACCACAATCATATTTATATAACTCTAACAAATTTTTTTACCAAAATTTTTATTTATTGTAACTTGTACTAATATTTTTTTTCTTTAATTATAGATTCATTTAATAATAGGATGCAGGGGAGGGGACGTACTCACATGGGTGCAGTATGGAACCACCAGACACAGCTGATGGTTGAATACAATGTTGATGGATAGATGATTGATAAATCTAAGTAGGAATGTCAGGGGTTTTTGGATGCTCTATCCAAATACTCTTTATTTTTTAATTATTTATAACTCTTTATTTTTGAACCTAGTTTTTCACTATGGTATGGATATTTTTGAATTCAATATAACTCTTTATTTTTGACCAAATATAGAAGCCTAATGATGTTATAATGGTTTGGAGGTGAGTAATGCTATATTAGATTTTATGGGTTATTGTGAGGAGTTTCTATCCCTTTAACTGATTGGTTAATAAAACATAAGTTGGTGCTCCATATATTATGTAATTGGAATTGGTAAAGTAAAATGTTTGTCTTGGATTTCTGAGATGGTTATTTCTTTGGTATTTTCTATCAAAAGTGGGTATATCTCTATTGACTATGCGTGTATTTTCTAATTTACTAATGTATTTATAAAACTGACCATGCAATACAAATTTCCCACAATACGAAAGCACCACAAAAATCATAGATAGACACTACACACCACAAGACACCCATGGGAGACACCCCTTGAGGGAGAGTCCCTCTCGTAGACTCTTTAATTTAAGAATGATTTAAATTGAATTTTGTTTCCTTCTTGATTCTACTTAATTATATTGAATTGAATATCATGAATAAGTTTTCTTTAATATAATTGTTTCATTTGATAAATAAAGTCATGTTGTTATAATAAAACCCCTCCAATGGAGGTACGCTGTCTGCGAAAACTCACAGTGATAGTTTAGTGTGTGGTAATTTGACTCTCAATCTGTAGATTCAACTACCTAGTACCACTATTAAAAACAATGAATATAAAATATATATCTTTATCATACCACAACCCCAAATCAAGAGTCTTTTTTTTATAAAATAAGATCAGTGTCTATAATGTGAAGGACAACTACATAGGATTTATTTGGAATCATGGCCAGAAGATGCTCCCCGCGGATGTCGTTGGACCTGGCCAACACGCCGCGGTCACGCCGCAGTCACATATTGGTCACGCTACGATCACAGCAAGGTCACACCACGGTCACGCTGTGGTTATGCTGCGGTCACGCTGCAGCCACACCGTGGTAATGTCTTGATTTGGCCCTGCTCTTGGACGACACCCCACGGTGGTTCGCAGTCCTGTCGGAATTTGATGTATGATACCTAGATATAGTTTTAGATACATTACCCACCCTCCTCCCTGGACCCCGGACAGCCCCCCCACCCTCCTCCTGGACCATGGATAGCCCCCCGGACAGCCCCCCCCCCCCCCCACCTGCCTCAATCTGAGGCACGGTGTGGCCGGTACCACTCAAAGTGTCTTTATTTGGTTAAAATGGATACTCTTTTAAGTAAAAACAATTTTCATATGGAAAACTGACCAAACACATTTTTATTATGTTGATACTTTTGAAAAACGATCCATGGGTCATTTTTGACGTGTACGAGTCAACCCTGCCTCATTCCAAGGCGCGGTGTTACCGGCACCACTCAAAGTGTCTTTCTTTTGTTTCCAAAGGACATAATTTTAATTGAATACAACAACTAACATACGGAAAATTGACGGCATTTGAATTTTGTTTAAACTTTTGGACAAAGATCCACAGGTCATATGCGACATGTACGAGTCAACTCCACCTCAATCTGAGGCACAGTGTGGCCGGTATCACTCGAAGTGTCTCACTTTTATTTGAAATGGATAGGATTTTAAGTGAAAACACCAACTGGAATGTGGAAAACTGACCAAAAAAATTCATATTGTGTTGATACTTCAACACAAAGATCAATGGGTCATTTTTGACATGTACAATTCAACCCCACCACAATCCGAGGCACGGTGTGCCCGGTACCACTGAAAGTGTCTCACTTTTATTTGAAATGGAAAACATTTTACGTGAAAACCACAACTGGCATACGGAAAACCAACCAAAAGCATTCAGATTGTGTTTATACTTTAACACAATGGTCCATGGGTCATTTTTGACGTGTACGAGTTAACCTCGCCTCAATCTGAGGCACAGTGTGGCCGAAACCACTCCAAGTGTCTCACTTTTCATTGAAACGGATAACATTTTAATTGAAAACATCAACTGGCATATGGAAAACCAACCAAATGCATTCAAATTATTTTGATACTTAAACACAATTATCCATGGGTCATTTTTTATGTGTACGAGTTAACCTCGCCTCAATATGAGGTTCGGTGTGGCTGGCACCACTCAAAGTGTCTCACTTTTCTTTTAAATGGACAACATTTTAAGTGAAAACAACAACCGGCATACAGAAAACTGACCAAACGCATTTTGATTCTATTTATACTTTCTTAAAAGGATCCATGGGTCATTTTGGACATGTACGATCCAACCCCGCCTCTTTCTGAGGCACGGTGTGTCCGGTACCACTCAAAGTGTCTTTCTTTTATTTAAAATTGATACTCTTTTAAGTAAAAGCAACTGGCATACAGAAAAATAGACAAAACACATTCAGATTGTGTTTATACTTTAGGAAAACGATCCATGGTTTATTTTTTATGTTTATGAGTCGTCCCCACCTCAATCCGAGGCACGGTGTGGCCGGCACCACTCAAAGTGTCTCTCTTTTGTTTCAAAAGGACATCATTTTAGTGAATACAACAACTGACATACGGAAGACCAACTAAAGGAATTCGGTTTCTATTGAAACTTTAGGAAAACAATCCATATGCCATATGTGATGTGTATGAGTCAACCCCGCCACAATCTAAGGGCCGGTGTGGCTGGCACCACTCAAACTATCTCACTTATATTCGAAATGGACAGGATTTTAAGTGAAAACAACAAATGACATACTTAAAACAGACCAAATGCAATCTTATTGTGTTTATACTTTTGGACAACGATCCATGGGTCATTTTTGATGTGCATGAGTCAACCCCACCCCAATCTGAAGAGCGGTGTGGCCGACACCACTCAAAATGTCTCTCTTTTGTTTAAAATGGACATCATTTTAAGTGAAAACAACAACTAACATACGGTAAACCGAACGACCATGGAATTCCATGAAATTGGACTAAAACAAAGGTTTGGTAACCTGCGAAATGGTCAGCTAGACAGCACATCAATCAGAGATTCTGTGTCACCTTGGTGGCCGAAAACACACTTCGCGTGTCGTAAATGGCCAAAACATGTGTTAAACGGTCAAATGCATACCGAAAAAAGTCGGAATGACTTGAAATCACACAAAAACAACCTAATTCTTATTCGTGAGAAGAATTATGAGATGAGACATCATTCGAACGCATGGTTTTCATGGCATGACAGAATATGTGTTTTTTAGGTGTGTGTCGCGCTTGAAAAGTGTGTGTGGGCTGGTCAAAACCAGCCGAACAACCACGGAATTCCATGAAATCAGACGACAAGAAAGGGTGGGTGAATTGGGAAATGGTCAGCCATATGCACATCAATCAGAGATTTCGTGTGACCTCGATGGACAAAAACTCAATTCGCGTGTCGTAAATGGAAAAAACATTCGTTTAACAGTCAAATACATACCGAACGACATCAGAATGACTTGAAATCACACAAAACACATTAATTTTTATTTTTAAGGTGTACGAGGAGACGTCACATCATTCGAATGCATAGTTTGCATGGCACAACTGAATATGTGTTTTTTAGGTGTTTGGCGGGTTTGGAAGGTGTGTGTGGGGTGGTCAAAACTGGCCGAACGACCTTGGAATTCAATGGAATCATACATCTAGAAAGGGTGGGTGAATTGTGAAATGGTCGGCCATACGACATGTCAATTGGAGGTGTCATGTGACCGCGGTGACTGAAAATGAACTTTTCATGTTGTAAATGGACAAAACATGAATTTAACAGTCAAATGCATACCGAACGACATCTTAATGACTTTAAATCACACAGAACACCCTAATTTTTATTCTGGAGGTGTATGAGGAGACAGAACGTCATTATGACGTGCGGTTTGCGTGGCACGACTAAATATGTGTTTTAGGTATTTGGCGTGCTTGAAAAGTGTGCGTGGGGTGGTCAATACTGACCAAACGTCCTCATAATTCCATGAAATCATACGACAAGAAAGGGTGGGTGAATTTTGAAATGGTCGGTCATTCGACACATCAATCAGAGGTGTCGTGTGACCGCAGTGGCTGAAAACACACTCAGCATGTCGTAAATGGCCAAAACATGCATTTAACGGTCAAATGCATAACAAACGACATCGGAATGACTTGAAATCACATGAAAACATCCTATTTATTATTCTCGAGGTGTACAAGGAGACGACACGTCATTCGGACGCGCAGTTTGCGCGACACGGTTGAATATGTGTTTTATAGGTTTTTAGTGTGCTTGAAAATCATGTGTGGGGTGGTCAAAACTGGTTGAACGACCTCGGAATGCCATGAAATCATACGAAAACAAGGGTTGGGTGAATTTTGAAATTTTTAGGTAGACGGAATGTCAATCGGAAGATTCGTGTGACCGCGGTGGCTAAAAATGCACTTTGCTTGACGTAAATGGCCAAAACATGTGTTTTACGGTCAAATGCATACCCAATGACATCAGAATGACTTGAAATCATATGAAAAAACACTAATTATTATTCTTGAGGGGTACAAAAATACGACATGTCATTGGGATGCGCGGTTTGCGCGGCATGGTATAATATTTTTTTAGGTGTTTGGTGAGCTTGAAAAGTGTGCTTGGGGTGGTCAAAACCGGCCGAACGACTTCATAATACCATGAAATCAGACTAAAACAAAGTTTTGGTGAACTTTGGAATAGTCTTCTAGAAGGCACGTCAATCGGAGCTGTCGTGTGACCGCGGTGGTTGAAAACGCACTTCGCGTGTCGTAAATGGCCAAAACATGTGTTAAACGGTCAAATGCATAATGAATGACATCATAATGACTTGAAATCACACAAAAACACCTTAATTTTTATTTTTCATGTGTACAAGTATATGACACATCATTCAGACGTGTGTTTTGCATGGAACGACTGAATATGTGTTTTTTAGGTGTTTGGCGCGCTTGAAAACTGTGCTTAGGGTGGTCAAAACTAGCCGAAAGACCTCAGAATGTCATGAAATCAGACAACAAGAAAGGGTGGGTGAATTTTGAAATGGTCGGCCATAGACATGTGAATTGGAGGTGTCTTGTGACCACGTTGGCTAAAAATGCACTTTGTGTGTCGTAAATGGCCTAAACATGCATTTAACGGTCAAATGCATACAGAAAGACATCGGAATGACTTGAAATCACACGAAAACACCCTAATTATTATTCATTAGGTGTATGAGGAGAAAAACGTCATTAAAATGCGTGGTTTGCGCGACACGGCTGAAAATGTGTTTTTTAGGTGTTTGGTGCGCTTGAAAAGCATGTGTGGGGAGGTCAAAACCGGCTGAACGACCTCAAAATTCCATGAAATCAGATGACAACAAAAGGTCGTTGAATTGTAAAATATTTGGGCAGAAATCACGTCAATCGGAGGTGTCGTGTGACCGCGATGTCCGAAAACACAGTATGCGTGTTTTAAATGACCAAAACATGTGTTTTACAGTCAGATACATACCAAATGATATCGGAATGACTTGAAATCACAAGGAAACACCCTAATTATTATTAGTGAGGTGTACGAAAAGATGACATGTCATTTGGATGCGTGGTTTGCACGGCATGGTAGAATATGTGTTTTTTAGGTGTTTGGTGCGCTTGAAAAAGAATGCATGGGGTGGTCAAAATTGGCCGAATGACCTCAGAATACCATGAAATCGGACGAAAACAAAGAGTGGGTTAGTTTTGAAATGGTCAGCTAGACAACACGTCAATCAGAGGTGTCATGTGACCATGGTGGATGAAAACGCACTCTGTATACTCCCCAGACCCCCCCCCCCTCTCACCCCCAGACAGCCCCCCCCCTCACCCCGAACGACCCCCCAACCCCCTGACACCCCCCCCCAACCCCCACCCCCCCCCCCAGACAGTCCCCCCCCCCTTGGATGGCCCCCCATACCCAGGACGGCCCCCACCCCCCGGACAGCCCCCCCCCCCACCCCACCCCCCGGACAGCCCCCCACTCACCCCGGACAGCCCCCCCCCCACCCCTCGGACAGCCCCCCACACCACTCGGACAACCCTCCCACCCCCCAGACAGCCCCACACACCACTCGGAAATCCCCCCACTCAATTATTTAGTTCTAATCTATATGAACTAATGTAATTCATCTATTTTTTTATTTTCTGTTTTGATTTTGTCTAAACAAGATCCCTCTTTCTTTACACAGGCTGGGAACTCCTTCCTCTCTATAGATCCATCTGAATTCAATCAATTTTTTAGTTCTACACTCCAAATCAGTAAGACTTAACTTAGTTTTAGTATTTTTCATATATTAGGAATGAGTCTCGATATCCCATCATGAACGTGCACCAACACTCATGTTCTAATTCTCAATCAGGGGTCGTTCATTCTATACAATAACATACAATAAATAAATATCATATAGTGATTTCATATGAAACCTATGAACACCGAAGATTACCATATAACAAATTGGTCAACAAGGCTACACAAATATTGTTGAAAAATAAGTTTCAAAGTCTCATAAAAATACCCCAATTTTGAGGAATACATATGATGACACCATAGCCCCATGTATCACCTCAATCCCATCCTCAAACAGTGGGTTCTAGGACCAAACCAAAGTCCCTTTTGTAACCCAATACCAAAGACTTTATTGAATATTCATACCCACTAGCCAAGATGGGGATTCATCTCACATCACACTGAGGATAGCAAATTACAATTAGAGGAATATAAACATCACATGTCGTTCCTATAACTCATCCTAGGTCTAAGCACATGACCACTACCATTGTCAATCATATGGGTATCGTGATCCTTGTCCACTCTACTAAGTTTTTCTGTTGGTTTTAAGATACTCAACCCAAGACCGTGACTAAACATCCCATGTTCTACATATAACATGTAGGTTTTTCCCTTGTGATTACTAGTGTTGTGGTTTGAGTGAGGAGTGAATTCTAAATTTTGAATACTCTTATGTGTGTTGGTGTTGTGGTTTGAGTGAGGAATGAATTCTAAATTTTGAATACTCTTATGGGTGTTATTGAATTTCCTATAACATGTAGGTTTTTTCTCTTATGGGTGTTACTACATTTTAATTTCTAAATTTCTAAATTTCTAAATTCTGGAATGAATTCTAAATTTTGAATACATTGGATGGGGATTTTGTATTGGTGTTGTTGTAGGTCTGGAGAGGGGGAGGTGTGTTGCTGTGTTGCTATGGAGCTATGGTGTTGCAGGTCTGGAGAGGGGAGAGGGGCCTATTACTGTTGTGGAGTTGAGAAAATGTATACCAATGGTTTTAAACCGTTGGTATAGATGCTATAATATAACTATACAAACGTTTTTGTTATAACCATTGGTATTGGTTTATACCAATGGTTATAACAAAACCATTGGTATAGCCTTATGGATGTCCATATCCCCTCTATACCAATGGTTGTAACTATTGGTATATGTGTAACACACATATACCAACGGTTTCACAAACCTTTGGTATATGTTATATTTAACACACATGTGCCAACGGTTTGTAGAAATCATAGGTATACCTTCTATTTTGACACCTATACCAACATTTTTCACAGAACCATTGGTATAGGCCTATTGTCATGGATTACATGGCCACAGATGGTGAAACCATTGGTATACTATATACCAACGGTATCCAGTCCTTTACCAACGGTTTTGAACCATTGGTAAAGTGTAAAATTCTAGTATTGAAGGGTGAGGCACTTCGAGGATGGCTTACAACATGCCATTCGGATCCAAGTGATTATCTTCAGGATGGGTTCATTCTCAGAGGTGGTGAATTAGGCACTCATAGAGGAGGGAAAAAAGAGGAACTGGCTCCATGTAGGCCAGGAAACAGCTTCAAGTGATGTCTCGGATTTCAATAAGGGAGGATGGAATGAGTTCCAGCTGGGCATTCAGGCCAAGGACTCAGCTCGACCACCTCATAGCAGTTCAGAAGTGGTTTTCTATCTGTGTGGGCAACCAGGAAATGTTCAGACTCAGTGTGATAGGACTCCAAAGGAGTTCTAGGCATGTGGATAGGTCAGGAATCTAGATAGGTTCTGCAGGAAGCCTTCTCAGATAGCTGACAGACAGGGACCAGGACAGACTATGGCATCTGGAGCTGGTTTGGGTTTGATACCAGGAGAGGGTAGCTGAGTTTCAGCTTCACGTGGAAAACGTGATAGAGACAGTGGGTCCTAGCTGATGGGTTACTGGTCGGTGACTGGAGAAGCACTACAGGGAGGTTAGGCATCAGACAGTCGTTCTTCAAGATATGTGCACGTTGTAGAGCTACAATGGGTTGAGCAGGCTGGTGAGCCGACGATGGTTAGAGGTACACCACGAGTGTGGACATGAATTTGTTGTTTTCTTTTTTCAGGACCTATTGAGGCATGTCCATTTTGAGTGCAAGAGGTGCACATTATTTATGTGGACTTACTAGATGTTGTTCAGTGGGATTGGCACCATATCGGCTGCATGATATATTTATATATATGTATGATATTTCTGGCTTTGGGGCATTGAGTATGTGGGTTACTCGGGTGCCTTGGGCATCGGGGCATCGAGCATGTGGGTTACTTGATGTGTCGTGGGCATCGAGGCATCAAGGATGTAGGTTACTTGAGTTTCATGCCATCTGGTTTTATTTTGGGTGTCCATGGTATATAAGACCTTGTGGAGGTGGACACCGATGCGGTGCAGGATACGTTTGGGTGTTAGAAATGAAACGGGGGAACCAACGAGACGCAGAGTTGACGATGTGTCATGAGAGGACAATCAGTCCGGAAATAGGTTAGTCAACCTTTGATTTGTTGAGTTTTTTAGGGTTGATATCAAGTTAGGCAATTCATAATGTAAAGATCCCTTAAAGAATTTATCCAAAATCATTGAGACTACGAGAGTCTGGGTTACCTTGATAGGGGTGGCATGTTTGGTGCCATCTCTGAGTATCGTTTGATATCTCAGGGATGAGCTGTGCTAAAATGGGGAGATTATAAGAACCCGGGTTTTTTAAATGGGTCAAAACCCTGACCCTCTTTGGTTTTTTGACATGTTTTTTAGGAAACTGGGAAATTTTGGGAAGTTCTGGAAATTTTCCAGACTACACGCCGTGTACTCTAAAGTAAACGCCGTGTATGGGTTGGTCAGTTACCGACCATGTGCTCACTGATTACATGTTGTGTGATGACCATGGAAGAATTTCCTACTACATGGCTTGTGGTGTTACTCGACACGCCGTGTATCTTCCTTTTTGCATACCATTTGTGTTCAATCCGTGAATCAACCCGTGTGGAGCGCCCAAGCAGTGTGGATATCTTCGCTTAAGTTGAAGTACGGAAAAGTACACTACATGGTGTGTCTTCCTTAAATACACACCATGTAATTTTATTTTTATTCTCTTAAATGAATTAGTGTCGTGTCTGAGTTCGGGAAACACCTTCTTCTTTCCCAACTTTAGAAGAGGTCCATTCTGAAAACCCAAAGAACATACCTTGCCCTAGATTATCCATCCGGAGTCTATTATTCAATCCGTCGGTGGCTGAAGGATTGCATCAACAAGTCTAAACTCATGCACCCTATTTTATTCCAGTTTCATTGCCTCATGCATCACAGTTTCCATCTGAGTGGAATTGCCGATATTTGACAGAAACGTAGATCTACGAATATCGGCTTCGAATTGGAGATCGTTATCCTACTTTCCAATGTTACGAGTCTCAGGTAGGTGGTGAATACCTTTTTTTTTGTTTTTTCAGAATTTTTGGTGGCGCGGCCTTTGGCAGGTTTTCGGGTAATTTGAGGGTAACCCTATTTTACTTGCTATTGCCTGTTTAATTGTCTATTTGACCTATTGGATTTAATTGGGTATGCATGTTACATGTTTTTCATGAGTGGGGCCAGGTGAGTATTTTTTTCTCATTGGGGAATTTTTTCTGGGGAATTCCAAAATGATTATAGTTGAATTATATTGTTTTAAACTGTTGAGTTTAGTTTAGTAAACCTTGATATGAATTTTTGGTGGCTTTAAAGAACTTTTTGTCGGTATGGGACAATAATTGTTTAGTTCATTTTAACTCTTCGATTTTGTTCCTGTTTAAAAGTGATTCTTTTGATTATTATATGTAATTGCTAAATTTCATATGCAGGAACCCTTGTGGTTGTGTTGGGTGTGGCCCATATATTCTTGAGTGATCCTGATCACAGGTTGGGCTTGGCCCAAGTTACATTGGGTGGTTCTGACAGTGGGATTTGGCATCATGAACATCGGATTGAGGTAGGATGATAATCAGGTTGGGAATGTCCTAGGTATACTTGGATGGTGAGGTCATCGGACTTGAGCATCATGGTTACAGGGACATGAGGTGTCAGAGGTGTTGTGGCTTGGGTACTATTTTGGTGATTACCACTAACCCTAAACTTTGAGTAGTGTTCACACATAGAGACTCTCTGATGAGGTGGTTTTGACCACTCGAGTGGGTAGAGGACCCCATTAGTTTCGGTTTAGGAACTATTGGTTGGGGTTGCTTATTGTAGGAATCCACGTGAAAGGTGGGGATCTTCCAGGAGATAGCATTTAGGCTATCTTCTTAGGGGAAGATGATCACCGTTATTGGAGGGCAGACATATCCTTTCCTCTAGTTACTTTATTTAAGGGCATACATCATTATCCGTCCAGTTACTTATTTGAGGACAGACATCGTTGTTCCTCCGAGCTACTATTTCTTGGTCATGCCTTTGGGACGTTGGTTCTTGAGACACTTAGTGTCAGGGGGCACATGGTGCTGGGTTACATAGTAGAGATTCTGACATTAGCCTAAGCAGGTGACACTCCATGGTGGTTGCTGAGCACCAGTGGAGTTTGGGTTTGGTTGTGTGCATCGTATTGTTTACAGTTTTCCTTATAATTGTATGCATGCTTAAACACATATATTAGGTACACACTGTTGGGTGGTATCGTACAAATATTTGTCTCACACCCAGCATGGGCCCTTCGGGATGCATGTAGACGTTATGGATTTATGTGCAGGGAAGAGTTTTTCTTTAGGAGTTGGACTACATTAGATATTTCATGGGGATCGTATGGACCTTGAGGTCTGTCCTAGAAGTAGTTGAATTGGTTTTTCTTTCCTTCCTGTATCAGCATGCTTACTTGTTTTGTAGCTACAGTTGGTTATCCATTGGTGAGTTTACATATGGATATTTATGACCTTCTTTGGATATATGTTTCTTGTTTAGTAGTAGTTACAAGTGATCAGCATGCTATTGTGTTTACTTTATTCTATTATTGTTTATATTCAATGCTTCCACTGTTTATCGATATTGAATGTGTATCCACTATGTGGGTCTGGTTTGAGTCTTCTGAGTCATTTATTCCACTACATCATTATTATTATACTCGAACCAGTAACATTATTATCCTCTAAGAGGGTATAGCCTCCCCACTATACCTATAAGACCCTTACTTCTAGTTAGTAGCCTTTGGCGTTCGGGGAGGTGTGCCTAAGCAAGTAACACTCGACCCATTTAGCACTGTTCGGGTGGCTATTTGGGTCCGGGTCATTACACCAACTATCTGATCAAACAAGTAATCATTTTTTGGTAGAGTATAATTTTGAATTCCTTGATCTAGTTGAGATCATGATACTCAATAAGTAAGTGCATTGACCCATCTGTTTTCTTTGATGAAGAGGAGTATTTCACCTCATAGTGACACACTTGGTCATATGAATCATTTATCCATAATATACTATAGATATTTATTCAACTCCTTAAATTCAAAAATATCCATTTTATAATAATTCTTTGATATTGGTAATTCCCCATGTATATGATCTATTGAAAATTCAGCCTCTAATCTATGAGTAAGACCGGTAATTTCTATGGTACACCCATTAGTGTATTCCATCACAATAGGCATGACTTCAAGGTTTTTATGTTCCTTAGACTTAATCATTTGATCATGATATGATTTATCGTAGGTAAATAATATCCATGATTGAGATGTTGATCCTAAATAATATTTACCCTCCTCCTTTCAATTGTATATAATTAGGGGTAGATTCATGATATGAAAAGTGATTTACTTCTCGTAAAAGTTTATATTATCTCCATATAGGGAATCCCAATCCATGCCTACATATTTATAAAATTCCACAAAATTTTGTATTACAAGGTTAACTAGGATCTTCACCTATTGAGTTTTTATATGGGAGGAATTATATACATGGGATGAAGTAATTTCCCCATTTTCTATTTTCACTCATAACTCTACCTCTATGAATTGTGGTGGTGTTTGAATAGTTTTACTAAACTTTCATAATATGAAGGAATGTGTATAACTAGAACATAAACATAGGTTTTATGTTCTTGGATGAATAACTAGAATATCATTCTCCACTACGTTTTTGGGATCCCCTTTAGTGATTATGTTCTAAAAATATCTCCCATACTACTTTTTAGGTTGTTGGTTGTCTCCAAAAACCATTGGGTTAGTGCATTGGTTTTTCAAGTGACATAGTTCCCTATAGTTGAAGCAATGAACAACACACTGAGGATTTACTAGAGCATTAATTTCACCATTATTTTTGTGGGTTTTATCTATCTGTAATCTCTAGGTATGTGAACTTATATCCCACACCAAAATAATTTCTTCATCCCCCGTAGATTATTTTCAGGTTACTTCTTTCCACGTATTTGACAAGTGGGTGTTGAAATTTCACAGCACCATTAGATTTCTTTATCTAACTTCCTAAATTAAACTCCAATTTATACTTCTTGTCTTTGTGACTCCATTTAGATTATATTATATCCATCTTGACTTTGAGGGAACATAAGACAATTTCCTCATAGTTATCATTGTCTTAGATCACCATGGCTTTTCATAGACTAGGTTTTATCCCAGAAATGAAATATTCAACCTTGTATTCAGGAGTAATGAAAAATCTGGATGCATATCATACAAGTATTTTGATGTTTTCCTCATAATTCCTGATAGAATTGTTGTCCTTTTTATTGAGATAAAGGAAATCCTTTTCTATTAAAAGTCTTATAGTTTAATGAAAACATTTATCAAACAAATTGTGAAATTACTTCCACTCCATCACATTGATATCTCCCTCAGGATTTGTATTCTTGATAAATGTACACTATTGATTAGTTTCTACCTCCAAAATATAAAATTCCAATAGAAAATTCTCTTGTTCAGAACATTGAAGGATGGAGAAAATATTATAAATGTAGTTGATCATTTATTTCATGATTAATAGATTAGATGAACCATTGAATGTCTGAAGCATTTGTAACATAAATGACTCAATTTCAGGTTTTTATTTATTAAGTGGATTTTGGTGCTCCTCATAATAAAAATTTCTAATAATAATCTCAGTTAGCTAAGATAGTTTAGTAAAAAAATGTGTTTCCTTCTCCCATGGGGTTGGGCATCTCATTGGGGTAGTGATCACATTTCCCAACACATAGATTGTTTACCTAATTCCTCTTATTTATGGGCATTGGATGGAATAAAGGAAAAATAGGTATGAGTATTTTGAAACTATTAAACACATAAATGTTAATCCAATTATATTAAAGATATAACTAATAAATTACTTGTATTACATTAAATTATGAATTTCTAGGCATCACTATATATTATATAATATCTATTTCCCAAAATAGAATCTTATGGGAATTTTTTGTTCCCTTAATAATTTATCAAAGTGAGAATATGAAATTACTAAATAATATCCCCATATAGTTTCAAAAAAAAATTGAAGAAAGGATTTTTGACATGCACAAGTTCTCGGTCAAGTCTAGTTCAACCTGGTGTTTTCAGGTTTTCCCCTATATATCTATCCCAAAACCACATCTACTTGTGTTATTTAGACACGTGTGTATTTTTTTGTTAAACCATTTGATATATAGTTACAAAAATTATGTATTTTTTCATATAATTAGTCTTATCCCTAATTATTTTTCTATAGTTTTCTAATCCTAATCTCCAAAAAAAATAATCGTTTCCTTTGATGACAACTATATTGTCATTTATCTTCATTTCACAGTAATATATGATTTATTACAAAAGATTACACTTAATACAAACTAAGAGATAGATAAGTCTAGTGTCTTTGGAAATTAGTTACATTACATACCAATTTAAAACTTAAAAATAACATCATATTTGTAGAAAAATTATTTAACATACTCTCACTTAAAACTGCATGGGTTAACTTGGGGACATATATAAGAAAGAGGTTATATATGAAGCCTAGTAATGTAATAAACATGGTTTAACATGAAAATAATATTACATGTTAGAAAATAACTTTATAAATGGGGCATAAAGGAGGTTGGAATCATATACATGAACAATGAGACATAGTATAGCATGATAATCAAAAAGTCTACATGGGAAATGCGGCAACAACATAAAACATTGCCTCATAAAATTATTCAAGAATAACTGCAAATACATCTGGATTGAAAGTGTTCCATAAAGGAAACATTTTTACTCTATGTCCCAACATAGAATCTCATGAGTCTAAATAATTAATAATTCATTGGAGCACTATATAATTTTTTTCATACCCATCACTTTCATTTCATTTTCATGTTTAAGTGTGCCACATAGATCATACAACATGTATTCATTCATCATAAGATATTATTTCAAGATCAAGGATTGTGGAATAAATTAATTTATGTCTTACTTAAATGAAGTATAATTGTATAATATTTAAAATCCTTCATAGAAAACGAGCATGTTATTGACTACACAATTGTTTGTGCATGGAATATCAAGGTAAAATTTCAGCAACTTAATGACATCACTTAAAATTCATAAACTGGGTTGATGAGAGAGAAAGGGGGATTTCATCATTTTGAAATAAAATGGGTAGTAATAGGGACATGTAAATACATATCCTTATATTAGTAATTGGAAATATAAGGCATAAGATAATAAAGAAACTTTAATAAAGAAGAGAAGGTGAGGATCCCTTATTTTGAGAGCATGACTCCAAATGCTTAAGAGGGGCTTATTGTGAGATTGGGGGCACCTTGTTAGGAATTTGGAGATAAGGAAGATTAAGGATAAGCTCCAAGGACTTTTAGTGAAGATACATGGGATCATTGGTTGGTTTATATCAGAAAATAGTAGAGAATTATTTATCATTTCTTAAACATATGTTTTGGAATCTATATAATGAAAAAACCAAAACCACTAACCTTACAATGTTTTTTATCTTATTTTATGAAAAATGGGAGTTTAATTAATTTTTTTATATTTTCAAGGGCCAAAATTAATAAAATAATAGACATTATTATGTGTAAGTGAGTCATCCTATTAAAGAAATGATTTTAAACAGTTAATATATTTTAATGGTTTTGGGTGATTAATAAAGGCTTTATAAAATTAATGAAATAAACATAAAATTGTATTATTTTAAATGGAAAACATATATTTGTTCTTGGATACCATTTATAGTATTTATTAAATTAAATTTTGGTCATTATGATATCATAATACACACAATATATTTATACAGTATTTAATATTTACCCAAAAATTTGATTATCTAATACAATTATAAAAAAAATCACCACTGGGTAATTAAAATTTTTTTATTCGAAAATTAATATTTATCTAATACAAATAATTTTACAAATTTTTTATCTTTGATTTTTAAAATAAAATTGACATTTTATTGAGAAATGATGGGTTTTTTGATAATAATAGTTTTCGAACCCTTATAAAAATCACATTTGACATCATAAAAATTATAAGATCATTTATATTTAATAAACATTATTTTATAATAAAATATTTTTAAAAAATAATTATTTTTAAAAAATACATTAATTTATTAAAATATATTTTTAATGGAATTTCAGTATTACCCAATATTACACTTTGTGTTTTATTGAATAAAAAATCAAAATCATTTATAAATTAACAATAATATAAAATTATGAACATTATTATATTGGAAATAATATATATATATATATATATATATATATATATATTTATGGTCTTGATATATATACCTTTAATATATAAGAAAATTGTTTTAAGGTAAGGTGTGTGATGGGGAGACTTTTTGGGGTGGTTTGGCATACATTATTTGGGTCATGATCTTGATGAGGTTCAACTTCTGCTGTAAATGGATTTTCTCATGCTTATATTGTTGGATCTCGGTAGGGGATTGGTCAAGGAAAAATCCTAGTGATGATATCTCCCTTTGAAGATCTGATAAATGGGATTTTATATGGTATGATCTTATTGGTTGAGGCCACCACATTCTTCATCTGTTTCAATTGAATTTTCTAAAACCTTATATTTATACTAATCATGTGATCACTACTCAATAACTATATTATCAACAGCAATGGTGCTTAATGGAAAATTTGATCCAATATGATATAATAAAACCAAATATTTTCTTGTTTTTTGTATAACCATAATTCATAATAGGTAAATTAATTGATATCACAAAGTGAATTTTTTATTGATGTTTGGGTCATTACATGAGTCCATCTTAAAAATTAGATGGTAAACTCCCCATTAAATACAAATTGATAATGTCATTCCCAATAAAAAGGACTCCAAATGACCGTATATTGAAATTTTGATTATTATTAGTCATAAATATTTTCATAAAAAAAATTTAATTTTAATTATCAAACTAACCCTTATATTTTAATTTAACCCCCCTACCCCCCCCCCCCCACCCACCTGGTAAATCCATTAATATTAATCACTGTAATTTATTTTTACTATTTTCACTTTTCATTCTGAGAAAGATTTCAATAACCTTATTATAAAATATTTATTATTATTAATTCAAATATTTAATTAATTTTACTACATTAAACTCATAGAAGTGTAAGAATTTATTTTAAAACTAAACCCACAGACGTGACAAAAACATATTTCCCAATGAACATTATTTTATAAGTATAAAAGTTTTTGGAACAAAATTAAGCATCAAATTGATTACAATTACATAAATTGGATTAATTATAAAATAATTAACCTAAATTTACATTTAGAACATTTTAATATAAAATGAATCATTATAATTTATTTAATCTAGAAGGAATTTATAAATAAAATCAGTATATTCCATGTTCATTGAAATATAAAAAAATTTATAAAATTATCTAGAAAACACTCATTGAAAAAATATATGTATTAAATTAAAAAATTAAATTTATTTTCTCAAATAAATTTACTAAAAGTAGAAAAAATTAATTTTATTATAAAACCATTTTTGAGGTAAAATGTTTTGTTGAAGCATATATTAACTTTACTAAAAATTTAGTTCTTATTTGGTAATGTATTTTATTTAACTAAAAAGATATATATAATTTTAAAAAATTATTCCAATTCATTCCATAAATTTTAATGGTTAGGTTATAATTTATAGGTTTAATTAGTAATATCAATATTATATTATTGTTTTCTAAAACTCAGTGTTGTGTGTAACGCAATATTATGAAGATATTAATATATTTGAAAAAATTATATTTAATAAAATTTTAGTTTGTTACATTATATCCCCATAAAATTAATTTTTCCCTTAAAATATAATCACTCAAAAAATGAGTATACATATGTCTCATCATATCCTCCGGTTCCCAGGTAGCTTCCTCAAGTTGGTGGTTTCTCCATAAAACCTTGACATAGTCAGTGGTCTTTTTTTGTAGAACATTATCTATATGATCCAAAATATCCATAGGTTTTTCTTCATATTAAATTACATGATCTTGTGTTATAGACTCTTATTTCATTATATGTGAATGATTGGGTATGTACTTCATTGTGAAAATTTCACTGAGAATATCATGGGCCTAAGAGAGGTTCTGAGGAAGTACCAAGTGATAATTACCTATACCTACCCAATTAATAATCTCTAAAGAGCCAATATACATTGGGTTAAGCTTTCATTTCTCCTTAAATATCATAACCTTATCTTATATAGAAATTCATACAAAAAACTTCTCACTAACTCCAAACATCAGATATCACTGATGATTGTCAACATAACATTTATGTCAACTTCGTTCTTTCATTTTGTGTTGTTTAATGGATCAGGACTTCTCTACCATTTTTTATCAAGATATAGACCCAATATATTTATTTCATTAAATTCATCTCGATATGTTGGATTTAAACACTTCTTTCCATAGAGGTATCATAAGGATGAATATTAATTCTTGAGTGAATGTTATTGTTGAATACTATAATATAGATATCTGTTGATCCCAACCTCCTTTTAAATCCATAAAATAATAACTAAACATATCCTCTAGGTTTTCAATTGCTCTCTTAGACTGAAAATCTATCTGAGGATGATACACATTTCAAACTCTCGATTATTTATCAGGATCTTGTAGAACTATTTACCATAAATTTGATGTAAACCTAAGATCTTGATTATATATAATATAGTGTGGAAATCTATGAAACTATAACTTGTCCTTAATGTATATCCGAGAATGATGATCTATGTATAAATATTATCTGATAAAAATGAAGTGTATTGACATTATAAAGTGATTGATTACAACTCATATATCAATTTTCCCCTAAGATATTTTGGAGAGTATAATGAAAATATATTTGGTTCTATTATCACATTTCCATTATATTATGGTTAATGGATGTAACACATCCATATAATTTTTTCACTTAGACTTAACTTAATGAAATAAAAATTAGTGAGATAAAAATCTATAATATTTCTCTTCACACCATCCCATCAGAAATAATCTTTCAGACATCTATACATCATTTCACTTTGAGGTTGAATATAGTGTGAAGAACTATGAGATTACAATAACATATCCTTATTAAATATTTTATATACGGAACACATATATAGTTTCTAAACATTATCATTCCATCAAACCCATTTTTGTACTCAAGAACATTTCTCACCTTCTTCTGAAAACTCTACAACTTTTCTTATGAATCATTAATCTTCACTTGGATAGATGGTTGAAAACTAATTGGACACATATAATATTGTCCCCCTTCCTTCAAAATTTCTTATTTTTAAATCTAGAGACATTGGATATTATTTTATCCTTGTCATAGATAAACTAACACGATCCTTTTGACTCAAAGCATCGACCCCCTTTTTCACTTTACCATGGTGGTAATATATTTTGAAATCATAATATTTAATCATCTATAACCATATTCTACATAACATATTACAATATTTATTAGTGAATATATATTTTTAATTGTTATTATTAATATATATATAACACCATTCTCCATAAAAATAATTCCTCCATATCTTTATTGAAAATATTTCAATAGCATAATCTTAATCATGAGTTAGGTTATTATTCTCATGAACCATAAATTTTCATGAGGCATAATCTCTCAACAAATATTCCTTCATGTGTACTCATATAAAACTTTAAGTGATATATCAATATTGAATAAAAACCCTTATCCACTTTAGAGTAGTGTAAGAAGATATGTGTTGAATAACCTTCTCTTCAATTCCATGAAATTTTCATAACATTTATCCATTCATAGGAACTTGGATCCCTTCTAGGTTGACTTGGTGATATAATTGGATATCCATCATAAATTATGTACATATTGTCGATATTATCTTTTCAAATGAATAATATTTAGATATCAATCACATTTTTTAGTCTAGGCTAGCGTTCAATTGCCTCCTTCATTAATGGATCCACTGATATGCCCTCTCTTGAAATTATATGTCCAAAAAATGAAACATTTTATATCTCAAATTCACAAGTTTAAAATTTCTCATACAGTTTTTACTTATTTAGGGTCTTAAATAAAATTATCAATGTGTATTTATGTGCATCCTTGTTCTTTGAATAGATAATAATATCATCTATAAATAGTATCATAAAATAAACAAATAAATCTCAAAATACTATATTAATTTAATCCATGAATATAGTGATGAAATTATTAATACCAAATAGAATCACTATATATTAATAGTGTCAATACCTTGTACAAAATAAAATCTTCTATATAACCTCTTTATTAACCCTCAGTTGATTATAACTAGATATAAGTTTAGTCATTGTAAAGTACTGATCTTTTTGTAGTTGGTTAAAAGAATAATCAATATAGATTAATGGAAGCTTCATCTAGACAATGACACTATTCAATACCAAATAATCAATGGAGAGTCACATAGATCCATCATTCATCATAATAAAATGGATAGGTTCACCCACAGTGACACACATGAAAAAATGAATCCCATGTCCGGATTCCCTTGGAGTTGATTACTTAATTATTACAAATCAATTTTTATCATTCGATATGGGGTCTTTTAAATATGCATATATGTAGTTGTGAGTTATATTCATAACTTACTTATAGTATTTTATGGAATAGTGGATTACTCTTTCAGAAAGAAATAAAAAACTCCAAAACAATAGGCATATCATTTATGTTATGTTTATCCCTAACCATCTAATATAAACACCACTTTTAAATAGGAATAAAGAACCCTATAACATATTTTATGTTTATTGTAAGTGAATATTTATCATAAAACTGATAAAATACCATAGGATGGTTTGGAATATAATATATAACTTAATTTCCTTAATAATTGAAATTTAAATATATGCAGAGTATCTTAATATATTTCTATGATAACATCAAAATCAACTGTAGGAAAAATAATGTGTTTTACAGGAAGCTATAAGGACCTGGCCTTAAAACATTACGTAATCTTGAATTAAATGAATAATTCACATTGAGGATCTTTTCAGGATTAGAGTTTTAGAGAATTAGTACATAACTATTACATCTCAAAAGATTAAAAAGTAGACACTTCTACTCAGTTTCCATTTTTTCATAAAATAAAAACTCTTGAAAAAAAGAGCCATGTCTAGTTAAATGTTTTAGATAGAATGAATTTTCCTTGATCCCATCATTGACCCTAATCATCTTTAAGTCCTGTATAAAACATTTCAAAACTTAGGATGAGCATAAAAATCTCCTTAATCGATACACAAAGAAGGGAAACTGTTAGATTTTCAAAACAAGAAGTAAAATATGAATACTTTATCATAAGTAATACTTTTCAACTTTATGAATTAGTAAATAATCTTCACTGAATAAAATATCATTGGTTTCCCTTTTTAACAAAAATATCAGCATAAAACCCATATAAAGAACACATAACAAATAAAGGTAACTTGGGAAATAAACATACATAAATGGAATAACCATACAGTCTACTTCCACAAATACCACTAAATGGAATAACTATACAGCCGACTTCCATACCCAATGCATTGGAGGTTATAATGTAACCACCCGTTCTGGGTTATCACGGCACCACCCGTCATTTGGTTTATCAAGTAACTACCCGTCAAATGTCCAAGTACCATTATAAAATCATAACACATATAAAAATATAAAGGAAACATAAAATTTATACATTTCAATCACAATATATCACTTAAATATATTGACATAAAAAATCCACTACCAAAACCATTTTCAATACCAAAATACGTAAAAGAGTATATGGTATTTATTTTCCTTTTAAAAACATTATGGCTTGTTAAGGAAGCCAACGCTCAAATAATAATCACAATGGAAGAAAATGTTGTTGTCACCGCATACATTAAAAAGAAACATTCCTTTTTTTCATTTTGTAAAACTCCTCATAGAAAAAGATTCCCTTGGAATGAAATGAAAAGTCAAAAGGGTTTTATACACTGTATAAAAGAATGTTGTGTATAAATGAAAATATGGCTCAATGAAAGAAGAATGAGACGAAGTCCCTTAAAAATATCATTTTGTAAATAAAATAGATCAATTAGGAATATTCACTATAAGTACACATTAATCAAGTATAAATAAAATAAAGGATATAAAAATTCATTTCTCACATAATCAAAGAATAACATAAATAAGAAAGATAAGATCAACCCCAAGAATGAGAATTGGGTTAAGAAATTCCCTTACCTCGTGTCCGACTTGACCCGTTCGTTCTTTATTCTCCTGAATAATAAATTAAAGTTAATTTATAATTTCTTAAGAAAATTTTTTCAAGTTTATTATTTCTTTTATATCACTTATTACCATTTTGTAAACATTTTTTAATCATTTAAGTTAATAATGGTTGTTTTGTCGATATTTTGTATTTGAGTCAAAAATGGACTTCTTATAATTACATGTTGTTCAAGTGGTCAAAATTTCATTATATCCAGAATTATTTTCATGATTTATATATCCTATATATCATATATATACAGTATATACATGTATTTATATTAGTATATAAAATTTTTAGGTAAGAAATGAAATGCACCGTTCATGGAGACGGTAAATCATATGTACGCATGAACACTACTTTCACTTTTATTTCTTATTTTAATGGAATTAAAAAATAATGATACATAGGTATATTATAATTACAGTAAAATATCATATATAATATCATTAACTCCATCCTTTATACGGCCCACATAAGGCATGAATGATTCATATCAATTTAAGGGGGTGGAAGTCCGCACTTCCTGAAATGAAATTATCGTGTTTACCTATAATGGAAACCAAAAAGGAATGAAATAAATGGAAAATAAATAAGCATAAAGAAAACATAAACATAATATATATCATATTTAAATACAGTTCCATCATAATTTCCACCATGAGAGGCGGTAAAAAATAATTGAACACTCATCGTTTCGTGAGGCGTTAGTTTTCCATCCAGAGAAACATTATGTTCTTTAACCATTTGATGGAGGTGTGTGTAAGTGTAGTTTTAATACTTCTCATAAAAACATCATAGTATATTGAGGATACCATTTTTGTTATAAAATAAAGTAATAAAAAGTTTTCATGTGGTTGGTAAACTAAAATAAAAGAAATGAATTTAAGAGAAACGGTAACCTTTAATTTGGGTAACTCCCTTTGGTTTGAACCAAAAGGGTTTCTTGAAGTGCCTTATGCCTAAGGTAAGGCTTATAGGTGGAAAAAAGGGATGTATGGAGATTAATTGGACAGTGGGTGGACGAGCCAAAGGGATTTATAGGTGTGAGGAATTGGTTATAAGTGAGGTATTTTTATAAGGGAGAGGAGGGGCTCTTTTAGAATATTTGAAAATATTATTTTATTATATAATGATTTTAGGTTTCTAAAGGTCCAAAAACTATTAATGTCTAAGATAAGGTGGATAATATTCTAAATAAAATAATATGATAATCATTGGACAAGTTTTGGATATTTTTTAGTTTTTATTTTCTTATTTATTTAAATTATCCATTTATGACGTAAACATTGCATCATCATTGTGTCATAAATAATTTTATTTATTTTATGTATAAATATTATAAATCAATTATCGTGATTTAGGAAATATTTTTATCTTTCTAATGAATATATATAGTCAAATATATCAATTATATAACCCCACATTAAATTTTTTTTAGTAAAATAATACATGTTTATGACATTTTTATTTTTACATTAAATAAAACTTATTAATGTCATTATCTTCCCCATGTGGCTCCATGGGGTCCCAAAATTTCTCCATGGATTTTCTTGGTCGTACATGAGTCATCCAATAAGGTTTGGAAAGTTTCAAGTTAATTTTATATTATTATAACATTATTTTTACCTTAAATTACCCTAATTACCTTTAATCGTGGTTAATAATAGTCAAAAATTACTATTCACCGAAAATTATTCTCATCCCATTGAACCACATTTTACTTAATAATGAAAACCATTTATGTCATATTTTTGAAATTAAATTCAAAAAAGTGGTAAATTTTCATTTAAATGAAAAACGTCAGTTTTTTAACTACTACTTAGTGGTTTCACTATTTAGCAAAAATTGAAGGTTTTCAGAAAAAATTCAAAAAATCCCCATAAGATAATTTTGATATTAAGAATTCAAAAATGATATCTAGTTTACCAAATTAAAAACAAATTGGTTTCATTAATTAATTTTATAATTAATTCTCGTTGTCAAAACAAAAAGCATGTATTTAAGAAATATTAACTATCCAAAGATTGACACTTATTTACGTCCAATTTCAAAATGAAATTACTTCCAATGAACAAAATTGGATTAAATGGTAAAAATATAATCTATTTATACTTTAACACAAATTAAAAATATTATCTAACCATACAAATAAATTAGATTAAAGGTGGTTTTGAATTAAAATACAGCATTTTTTCACTATTCATAAAAGATGAACATTATCAGAAAAAATACCAAAATTTCATCCAAAGTAAATTTTGATGTCCCAATTCTAAAGAATAATTTTATTTTGAAAAATAGAATATATATAATATTGAAAAAAACTATATTTAAAAAGGGTTCTCCCTCAAAAGGTGATAAATCAGCCTTTTAGTGAATATTAGAGTATTTATGCTTAAAATCGAATTCTTTTCTTATTTTAAGCCTCTAAATTTTATTGGATAAATGTAAAAACATTTAGAAAACATGTATAATCATATTTTAGTTAGTTTTATCGATTCCCTCCAATATCATAGCTAGTTTTTAAATACCATTTAAAATAGTAATATTATATAGTTAGTGTGCAATGTAAGATTTCAAAGAAACCCATTGTTGTGTTTCGGGTATGCCATCAAACCTAGCAACCCCTTTAAAGTAAAATTAACATTTAATTCCAAAATATTAATAAATATGAAAATATCATATTTCTTTCTCTACCTGGGATATTACAAAAGTAGGTTCCCACAAACATTAACTAGAGAGGAATATAATACATGAGATTTGAGAATAAATCCATTAGCTACTATTACAACTAATTCAATATCTAATCATTGGGTAAATTAATTAACATTACTAGATACCATTCCAGATATAAGGGAATTTACATAACTAATACTCAAATAAGATAATTCAATATTTTAGAATACCTATCACCATCCCAACTTCATTATTCTATCTTCAATCCCATTGAAAAACAAATATTGTTAGTGTAACCATAAAGAATAATTAATCAAATGATTAATCATTAAAAATTATTTACAATATATCTAAATCATGGAACCTTATTTTCAAACAATTAAACCTTAGGTGTAACCAAGACCATTGATTTTCATCATCTATTCAAATCCTTTAAGATTATTCATAAATATTTTGTGAATTTCAAAATATTATCTCTCATGAGTGTAAAACCTAGTGTGATGAAGGGAATTTTTTCATGCACTGGGTGATGATTCAGTCAAATCCCAATGTTCTCTTTTGTATTTATTACAACTATGTATAACAATTCTAGAGTTTCATCCACTCTCAGTATGTAGACAATGATATAATGGCTTGGAAACCACTCACCCTATCCTTATCCAAAATTAAATGGGGTTTTCGTAAAAATAGACTTAACCATACACTTACCCACTTGGGTTCTCATAAATATTTTCTTAACCTAGTTCCAAATTTTAACTAAACATTTCCTCTGAAACAAACTATATCAACCCAAACTACCGATACAAATATATTACATCTTAATTGATGAATATTCATTTCATCATAAAAAAACTAACATGAGGGCTGTGAAGTTTAAGAGTCTTTGGAAACTTTTAGTCATAAACAATTGGTTCATAGTTTAACTACATCATCTCCAAAAAATTTCTTCATAACTACAACCCTTTGTAGACATATCATACATAGTATTTCTCGAATCAATCGATATCAACCATGAACCGGTCACCTGGTTTGGCCCATGAAAAAGACTGAGAGGCATTCCCAATCCTCCGAGGTTTAAAACTAGTTGAAGGAATAAATGATACAACCATTGGGAATGATTTATCCCTTTAATAATGTAACGCCCCGACCCCAGCTACCCAGAGTCGGTGCATTACTTCGTAACATTGGCATGATCACAAAAAAGATCAAATCTCGAAAGACCGATTGGTTTAGTAGCCTTGGAAACACTAGATATATTCATAAGTTTTACATTACATCATAAAATGAAAAAATACTACAACAACATAATGTTTCCACAGTCCACACTATAATCCCCTCATAATATCCCTGCAGGTCATTCATAACTTACATCTTCACTTCCTAGGAAAAATAAAACATAGAAAAGGGGTGAGCTCAAATGCCCAGTAAGGATAACAATATAGCGGAAACTTTCATAAATAATAATAAACATTTAAGGCAATGTATAACTAAAACATAAGCCTTTTAAACATGAACTTTCAACATGGTATGGCATAAATAAAATGAAATAATGCCATTTACTTATTTACATGGATATTCTACTAATCGAATAATCACATGCAAAAATCAATAACCACTTTCATAATGTTGGAATGCATAATGCTAAACGTTAATTTCATTGTCTAGGCCTCATCCCAAGACCTAGGGGTTACTTCTAACCGGAACCCAACCCGGAGTGCCTCTAATAACCGGACACCAACCCGGAGTGCCTCTAATAACCGGACACCAACCCGGAGTGCCTCTAATAACCGGACACCAACCCGGAGGGCATACTTTTACCAGTCCCTAACCTGGAGGGCTTACTTTAACCAGTCCCCAACCTGGAGGGCTTACTTTTACCGGTCCCCAACCCGGAACATACTTGTTTAGCACATTCATCTGAAGGAAAGTTTGAAATATAACATAAACATTCGGATTAAAACTAGCATACGAAATATTAATAGTTTCACCATAAACTATGAATGGTATAAAATAGAACATCTACAGTCAAACATATCACAAAACCTTCAATACAATATAGAAGTTTTGTATTATAATAAATCAACTTCAAATAAGCGTAAAATCCATTAAAGGATGTTGACATAGATGAAATCAAAACACTTTTTAGAGAAATATCTCTTTCTATTTTTGAAATCATTTAAGAGCCATATAAAATAAAACATTTTCTTGAAAATATTCTTATAAACTTGTAAGGAAAGCTTTGACGATTTTATAACGGCGGAAAATAACCGCATCCGCCGTATAAGTAAAAAAAACATTCTTATCTTAATTCTGTCGAAAAGGTTAAAAAGGGCCTTGTTTTGAAAACGACGGAAAGATTCCTTTATAAACCTCTTACAAAAAGTCAAACAAGGGTATAAATGAATTTAACCCATATTCTCGTAAATAATAAATATGTTTTGAAATACATTTCGAAGAAACATGGATGTGGATGATAAAGAAATCCCAGTAGATTATTACGTATAAACAACCTCGGATAATGAAGAGATTGTGAAATAACCCTTACCTTGTACTTTTCCTTGGTTGGGGTAGGTTAACCTCCTGTATAATGGTGAAATAGTTGTTATTAAATTATACAAGAATCATATATATTAATATGATATCATATATGATCTTTTAACATTGATTTGTTAATAATATCTTAGAATTATTGTCGTTTCGGGAGTTAACTTACTCATTTTCTTTTATATGTTTTGTTACATAAGCCATGGTTGTTGTATCTTATTCATATCCAGAATGATATCCAGTCCTTAAACATCATTTTTAAATCATCAAATGATAATTATACTTGAATGGATACGATGGAGAATGAATCTCATCGCGTTCGTGGAGACGGTAGTCCGTACGTACGCACGAGCGACAATATCATTCTTTTGATATTAAAATAATATATAAATGGATGGTATATCATATATACAGAATCATTAACATGTTATATTTATTATTTACATGAGTTACACATCATTATTATACCCATCCAAATAATATTATATTGAATAACAATTACACCACGACGTGGAGACGGTAAGCCGTACGTACGCACGTATGGTGACATGTTATTCAAAGGGTGGATAGAATACTGAATATGATTGTACCATATTTATAATAACATCACATTATATATGAGATACTTGAGTTATTATTTTATAATGCTAAGAACAATGGAAGAAGAAGTGGAAAAAGAATTGAACTTGGAGAAGGGTGGTGAAATCATTACCTCTTCTTCGGGTTCTCTCTTTTGATTTGATCAAAAGGGCTCCTTAGGTTGGCTTTCTGATCAAAATAAGGCCTCTAGGTTGTAGTGAGGGATGTTGGGAGAGTATTTGGGCAGAGGTTGGCCGAGCCAAAAGGCTTTGAAGGTGTGAAGAAATGAGAAGGAGGAGTGCCCTTTTATAAGAGTGGTGAGGGGCACCTTTGGAAAAGTTAGAAATATTAATTTATAATAAATTCATATTCGGTTTCTAAAGGCTCCAATGTTGATTATTCAAAGGTTAAGGTGGGGATAGGTCGAAAACCACTCAACCAATAGAATTTAGACAGGTTTGGGTACTTATATTAACCTTATCTTTAAGTATTAACTCTAAGTTAATTAGTTTCACTTTTACAATGTCTCTTTTTATTTTTATATAATATGATTAATAAACTTACTATATACATCCAAGCGACCCCCAAGTGGTCCATTAATGATGAACCTATCTATATATAAGTCTCTTGGCCGAACCTTAGATTTTTAGGAATTTAATATCAATTAATAATATAATATTTGTTTTAAAAACTCTTTTATGTCAATTTTGACACTATTCAATAGTTGATTTTTGTGAAACTCATAACAGATTGATTACTTCTAAAAAAGTCAATTAAATCAATCCTAATATATCATACTATCTTAGAAAATTAGTTTAATTCATTAAAAGTTTCATATTATATTTATTTGGGTATTTATAATATCAATTATGTTATTTTTTCACTATTAGTGTAATTACTGCATCATCGTTGTGTCATAAATAAAATAAATTATTTAATGTCTAAAAATTATAAATAAAATATCATTATGTAGGAAATCTTTTTATCTTTCTAATGAATATTTATAATCGAAAATCCAACATGTATAACCCTATGTAAAAATTGTTCTTCTAAAAGATGTAAGCTTATGCCATTTTTATTTTTATTTTAACTTTATTAATATAATGTGTCATTATCACTTACAAGTGGATCAATGGGGTCCCAAAATTGACCCAAAGATGCCCATGGTCGACCATGTATCAACCAATAGGGTTAAGACACGTTTTAGGGTAATTTTGTATTATTATAATATTATTTTTTAACCCTTATTTACCTGATTTACCCTTAACCATGGTAAATAAAATATTTACCGCAGTAATTATTCAAAATGTCTAAAAATAAAAGTTACCTATTTACACAATTTGAACATCCTGATTCCAAATATGGAATCCATTTTTCTAAATTCAAAACACAGAAGTGGCAGAAATTAATTTAAAATTAATTCCCGCTGTTAAAACAAAAAGCGTGTTTTTAAGAGATAATAACTATCAAAAGATTGACACTTGTTTATGTTCGGTTTAATTGTAAAATTATGTCCAATGACCAAAATTATATTAAATGGTAAAAATATATTCTAAATATACTTTAAAACCACTCAAATTCATAATTTATCACTAGTAATTAATTTGATTAAAAAAGTTGTTTTTAATTAAAATTTAGTAATTTTCACTATTCATCAAAATATGAAAGTTATCCGAAATGTACCAAAATTTCACCTTAGGCTAAATTCGATATTCTGAATCCAAAAATGAAGTCCATTTTCAAATATAAAATATATATAATTTCAAAAAGTAGGTATTACTATTCATAACGGCTAGTTTGATTAGTTATGGTGTTTTAGAACTCGAAGTTGCATACAATGCAGGCTATTGCATTATTCAATGAGAAGCGTATTGTGGAAGCTCGGGGTGTTACATTCTCCCCTCCATCAATAAATTGCGTCCTCGCAATTTGAAATTTTTCTTTGAAAATAAAAGGTTGTAAATAGAAAATACCTTTGTGGAAAACCCACATCGGAAATAAGATTAATAAAAATTTAACATTAAAAGAAAGAAAGAGAAGTACAAAGGTCATCCGAGATAGCCCATACTAGGGTTCTATAAAAATATGGATATGGAGGAAAAACAAACTAGCATGGTCTGATGAAGAGTTCTAGAAAACAGGATTAGGAGAAAGTTAACAATAAGAAAATCACAAACTTGTGATTGGTTAAACATTCATTGAATCCCCAGTTGGAAAAGTTAATCGACAACGTTTTTGTTTTAAGTAACCTTTCATAGAGGTGAGGAAATTATTTAAGAGATTTACTAAGAATGTGAGGAAATATACTTACATATCATGTAGACTTTCATTAATAAATTTTTACCACAAACCATTTATAATAGGACAACTATTTTTTAATAACCAGGGACTCCCTGTAGGCTAGTGGTAGGAAATAAAGGCCTGTCGCACTATGGTTGTGGGTTCGATTCCTGCAACTTTGTCCGACGCGACGGGTTATGCCCCACCCTACAGGTTGTCCTTTTCCTAAAACTATAGTATTATAATATTCCAAAAATAATCTTCATAAATTTTTTAACCTTAAACAATACTATCCAAAGATAAACTTAATCCACTCCAACCTTTCTAGTTATCCAAAATACCTCTGTCCAGACTTTCTCTAAAAGGTTTCTTAATTCCAAAATCAATTTATCAGATTCCCCAAACGAAGTAAAGTTTCTCTTATTGTCACATACTAAAAATATAATTACCTTCATCATATTAAAACCTTACTGAAATCAACAAGTACTGTAGTACAATCCATATATATATCACATTATTCTTATAACCAGAATATAATCCTTGAGTCCAAAAGAACCAATACATTAATTATTCCGCTTCAACTGTAGTCACAGCATAAGATTGGCCTTGATCCCTTGGCCTTTTCTGAGGTAAGTTTCCCTGACGCTTAGGACATTCATTTGCATAATGACCCATTTCTCTACAATTGTAGCATTCCACTTTGATAGCCTCTTTCTTTCCCTTGCAATCACGAGCCTGGTGACCCTTTTCTCCACATTTATAACAAACTCCCATTCCTTTTAGGCAAGTACCAGGGTGATTCTTCCCACAATTATCACATAATGGAAAATCCTTCTTTCCCTTTTTCTCTTTATCTGTCTCTTGTTCCACTGTTCTCTTCTTCTCTTGCTTTACTTTGTTGTCATAAGACTTAGAGAATTCCTTTTCTGTCTTGATAGCACACGAGACAATATCTTCGTATGATGAGAAGGATTGTGATACCAAAGCTCGACGGAGAAATGGTTTTAACCCATCAAAGAAACGATCAATCTTACTTCCTGGGTTGCGAATATAATCTCCGGCATACCTTGCTAACCTTGTAAAGATAGCCTCATACTTTGCGACATTCTCATCCTCTTTCAGTCTCAGACTTAGAAATTGCCTTTCCATATCTGCTCGATGGTCGCGAGGGAAGTATTTTTCTAAAAACAGATCTTTGAACTCCCTCCATTCCATATTTGATACTTTATCATCTTCTTTCGTATTTTGAATCAATGACCACCATTGATCAGCATCTCCAGTGAGGCGGTAAACTGTCATGATAACTTTTTCCCTTTCACTGCTCCCCAAAGCCTGAAATATTTTCTCTAGGGAAAATATCCATTGCTCAGCTACTAAGGGATTTGTATTCCCATTGAATGTTGGTGGTTGTTGCCTCATGAATCAATCTAACATTGATCCTCCACGCTGCGGATCAGGGTGCTCCATACGGGTAAGGTTATTATTCATAACCTGAGTAAGTTGTCCCAGTATGGTGATTAGCTGATCAGCACCAGTTGCATCACCAGCCCCACTATAATTATCTTGAGCAGGAGGGCAATCCCTACATGGAGTGCGTGCATTGATACGGTTTCCATTTCTTCCACTAGGCGCCATTTCTAAACAATGGCATAAACTAGATCAGTTTATGAATCAAAATACATAATCCCATACTTATAAAACACTTAGCATAAATTGAACTATTTATGGATATAATCCATAATCATAAAAATGTTTTCTTTGAGGAATTATATACTCATAAACCCTTCATAATGATTTGTAAAGATAGTGAGAGTTATCCTAAGCATATCCCCCGGGAGTGTCGTAACCAAGAGTGCAGCAAGGCCCGTTGTCGTGCACCAGTTCCCGTTCGAGTCTAGCTCAAAGCGGTGTTTTCGGGTTTTACCCCTAGGTACATCTGTGCCAGAGCCGCCTCTACCTGCTCGTATCCAGACAGGGATGTATTGCTCGAAAAACTCACAAAATCTCTACAATACCAAAATTCTAGGAAGTTCTTCTATACTAATCCTCAAAGTTCATCTTAGGTCTACGTGCTCTAATCAGAGTTTATCTAAATCTAGCTTCCAAGGTTTGTACTAAACTTCCTCTGATACCAACTGTAACGCCCCGACCCCAGCTACCCAGAGTCGGTGCATTACTTCGTAACATTGGCATGATCACAAGAAAGATCAAATCTCGAAAGACCGATTGGTTTAGTAGCCTTGGAAACACTAGATATATTCATAAGTTTTAAATTACATCATAAAATGAAAAACTACTACAACAACATAATGTTTCCACAGTCCACACTATAATCCCCTCATAATATCCCTGCAGGTCATTCATAACTTACATCTTCACTTCCTAGGAAAAATAAAACATAGAAAAGGGGTGAGCTCAAATGCCCAGTAAGGATAACAATATAGCGGAAACTTTCATAAATAATAATAAACATTTAAGGCAATGTATAACTAAAACATAAGCCTTTTAAACATGAACTTTCAACATGGTATGGCATAAATAAAATGAAATAATGCCATTTACTTATTTACATGGATATTCTACTAATCGAATAATCACATGCAAAAATCAATAACCACTTTCATAATGTTGGAATGCATAATGCTAAACGTTAATTTCTTTGTCTAGGCCTCATCCCAAGACCTAGGGGTTACTTCTAACCGGAACCCAACCCGGAGTGCCTCTAATAACCGGACACCAACCCGGAGTGCCTCTAATAAGCGGACACCAACCCGGAGTGCCTCTAATAACCGGACACCAACCCGAAGGGCATACTTTTACCAGTCCCTAACCTGGAGGGCTTACTTTAACCAGTCCCCAACCTGGAGGGATTACTTTTACCGGTCCCCAACCCGGAACATACTTGTTTAGCACATTCATCTTAAGGAAAGTTTTAAATATAACATAAACATTTGGATTAAAACTAGCATACGAAATGTCAATAGTTTCACCATAAACTATGAATGGTATAAAATAGCACATCTACAGTCAAACATATCACAAAACCTTAAATACAATATAGAAGTTTTTTATTATAATAAATCAACTTCAAATAAGCGTAAAATCCATTAAAGGATGTTGACATAGATGAAATCAAAACACTTTTTAGAGAAATATCTCTTTCTATTTTTGAAATCATTTAAGAGCCATATAAAATAAAACATTTTCTTGAAAATATTCTTATAAACTTGTAAGGAAAGCTTTGACGATTTTATAACGGCGTAAAATAACTGCACCCGCCGTATAAGTAAAAAAACATTCTTATCTTAATTTTGTCGAAAAGGTTAAAAAGGGCCTTGTTTTGAAAACGACGGAAAGATTCCTTTATAAACCTCTTACAAAAAGTCAAAAAAGGGTATAAATGAATTTTACCCATATTCTCGTAAATAATAAATATGTTTTGAAATACATTTCGAAGAAACATGGATGTGGATGATAAAGAAATCCCAGTAGATTATTACGTATAAACAACCTCGGATAATGAAGAGATTGTGAAATAACCCTTACCTTGTACTTTTCCTTGGTTGGGGTAGGTTAACCTCCTGTATAATGGTGAAATAGTTGTTATTAAATTATACAAGAATCATATATATTAATATGATATCATATATGATCTTTTAACATTGATTTGTTAATAATATCTTAGAATTATTGTCGTTTCGGGAGTTAACTTACTCATTTTCTTTTATATTTTTTGTTACATAAGCCATGGTTGTTGTATCTTATTCATATCCAGAATGATATCCAGTCCTTAAACATCATTTTTAAATCATCAAATGATAATTATACTTGAATGGATACGATGGAGAATGAATCTCATCGCGTTCGTGGAGACGGTAGTCCGTACGTACGCACGAGCGACAATATCATTCTTTTGATATTAAAATAATATATAAATGGATGGTATATAATATATACAGAATCATTAACATGTTATATTTATTATTTACATGAGTTACACATCATTATTATACCCATCCAAATAATATTATATTGAATAACAATTACACCACGACGTGGAGACGGTAAGCCGTACGTACGCACATATGGTGACATGTTATTCAAAGGGTGGATAGAATACTGAATATGATTGTACCATATTTATAATAACATCACAGTATATATGAGATACTGGAGTTATTATTTTAGAATGCTAAGAACAACGGAAGAAGAAGTGGAAGAAGAATTGAACTTGGAGAAGGGTGGTGAAATCATTACCTCTTCTTCGGGTTCTTCCTTTTGATTTGATCAAAAGGGCTCCATAGGTTGGCTTTCTGATCAAAATAAGGCCTCTAGGTTGTAGTGAGGGATGTTGGGAGAGTATTTGGGCAGAGTTTGGCCGAGCCAAAAGGCTCTGAAGGTGTGATGAAATGAGAAGGAGGAGTGCCCTTTTATAAGAGGGGTGAGGGGCACCTTTGGAAAAGTTAGAAATATTAATTTATAATAAATTCATATTCGGTTTCTAAAGGCTCCAAAGTTGATTATTCAAAGGTTAAGGTGGGGATAGGTCGAAAAACACTCAACCAATAGAATTTAGACAGGTTTGGGTACTTATATTAACCTTATCTTTAAGTATTAACTCTAAGTTAATTAGTTTCAATTTTACAATGTCTCTTTTTATTTTTATATAATATGATTTATAAACTTACTATATACATCAAAGCGACCCCCAAGAGGTCCATTAATGATGAACCTATCCTTATATAAGTCTCTTGGCCGAACCTTAGATTTTTAGGAATTTAATATCAATTAATAATATAATATTTGTTTTAAAAACTCTTTTATGTCAATTTTGACACTATTCAATAGTTGATTTTTGTGAAACTCATAACAGATTGATTACTTCGAACAAAGTCAATTAAATCAATCCTAATATATCATACTATCTTATAAAATTAGTTTAATTCATTAAAAGTTTCATATTATATTTATTTGGGTATTTATAATATCAATTATGTTATTTTTTCACTATTATAGTAATTACTGCATCATCGTTGTGTCATAAATAAAATAAATTATTTAATGTCTAAAAATTATAAATAAAATATAATTATGTAGGAAATATTTTTATCTTTCTAATGAATATTTATAATCGAAAATCCAACATGTATAACCCTATGTAAAAATTGTTCTTCTAAAAGATGTAAGCTTATGCCATTTTTATTTTTATTTTAACTTTATTAATATAATGTGTCATTATCACTTAAAAGTGGATCAATGGGGTCCCAAAATTGACCCAAAGATGCCCATGGTCGACCATGTATCAACCAATAGGGTTAAGACACGTTTTAGGGTAATTTTGTATTATTATAATATTATTTTTTAACCCTTATTTACCGGATTTACCCTTAACCATGGTAAATAAAATATTTACCGCAGTAATTATTCAAAATGTCTAAAAATAAAAGTTACCTATTTACACAATTTGAACATCCTGATTCCAAATATGGAATCCATTTTTCTAAATTCAAAACACAGAAGTGGCAGAAATTAATTTAAAATTAATTCCCGCTGTTAAAACAAAAAGCGTGTTTTTAAGAGATAATAACTATCAAAAGATTGACACTTGTTTATGTTCGGTTTAATTGTAAAATTATGTCCAATGACCAAAATTATATTAAATGGTAAAAATAAATTCTAAATATACTTTAAAACCACTCAAATTCATAATTTATCACTAGTAATTAATTTGATTAAAAAAGTTGTTTTTAATTAAAATTTAGTAATTTTCACTATTCATCAAAATATGAAAGTTATCCGAAATGTACCAAAATTTCACCTTAGGCTAAATTCGATATTCCGAATCCAAAAATGAAGTCCATTTTCAAATATAAAATATATATAATTTCAAAAAGTAGGTATTACTATTCATAACGGCTAGTTTGATTAGTTATGGTGTTTTAGAACTCGAAGTTGCATACAATGCAGGCTATTGCATTATTCAATGAGAAGCGTATCGTGGAAGCTCGGGGTGTTACAAATAAATAATAAAAAATATAGATCACACAACATTAATAGGGGGAACTAAATATCTCAATACAAATAAATTCATAAATAGATAAAGATACAACGGTAGTCAAACAAATAGTAAACTATAAAAACCAAAAATTAAAAACAACCCAGCAGCCTATATTATCTCCATGTGAAATCTTGGTCACCACCATCCATTAAACCAACCTACCCCATAGGAAAACCTGAACAAAACAAAACCTACAAAACAAATATGGTCTACCGATGTTGAGTGGAACAAGTGGGGTGTGAGAATAAAATGGCCTAGCTGATAAAAATCATATAATCTACAAACATCACTTCTTAAACATAGTACATAAATATTAGTTTGAAATATATAAATTTAAAATAGTGTTTTTATAATTTAGAAAATCATGAATATATTTTCTTTATGAAACCTAGTTTAAAAGTAAAATTTGAAAAAGAAATTTGATATATCATGTTAATAGTGAAAAATTGAATTAAGTGAAACTAGATGGGTATAACTATTAATGTAAAAAACAATTGTAAATGCACATGAATAGGAAGACAATACTAATAGGACAAGTTACCGAGGGTCTGAAAAATAAAAAAAGAATATATAGAAAGTTAATCATGGGTGTTTTCTAAACATTCCTATAACAAATCCCTATATTCACTTGGTTTAGGGCCAACTATCAGCATATGGTGCACCTCCATAATCAATAACCAACCAGAATACTCTAAACTAGCTTCACTAGTTTAAAATCCCACCTAGCATATCCTATCTTGAGGGGTATCTAATTCATCTAATCAGTACTAGAAATAAAGAATATTTCAACCGTCTAGATAATGACTAGGAATCAAATGATAATAGTATAAAGGGTGATGAGGTGGTCATAACATGCTTGGAATTAAATATAACTCAAAGATATGACTTTGGATGCCTTACCAAATCCCTAAAACCATCTATGTGAAGGACATCTTAATGGAAGGATGATCATAGGGGTTCTTAACATACATAGAACCTTTTTTATATTCCAATTGGGCATTCATGTCATATGATTTTAAAACCAATTTCCAAAAATATTAAAAGGTTCCATCCATGCCTGAAGATTTAAAAATACAAACTACTTGAGATGAAAATACCTTTCTTTGAAAAATAATTCTGAAAACAATAGTGAAAATATTTTCATACCTAGAAGGTGCCAAAAATGAATTTTATGTTATGGGGTTACCAAACATGTTTCAAGGTACAAAAAATGAAATTTTTTATATAAAACATTTAAAAACCAAAATTTAGGTTATTCAAAAACCAATAGCCCATTTAGAAAGTATTAAGTGTTTTATAAAAAACATATGGGTGATAGAGTAGAGGAAAGTACAAGATTGAAAAATGGTTTTTTTGAAAAGTAGGTGTATGCTGGAATTTTTAATGGAATTTCATTTATGTTTGTGTGGTTCTTTCCATATGTTCACCCCATGAACATGCGAACAGGCCCACATCCAAATGTATCTATATGGTGAACCATGAAAACACCAAAGGATCTAATTTTAATAATAACAAGAATCTTCAAAAAAAGAACGTAGATCCAAAAATGAGAACCAAACCATAAAAAGGCACCACATCCAACCCACAAAGCCTAAATTATCATGTCACCCAAATAAAAAAGAAAATAAAGATCAAAAAAATACCAAGGTACTCAAATTCATTTTAAAAAGTTTTATTTTTATTTTATCAATCACATAATGTGGATATATATATATAACTATGGAAAACAAATGAAAACCTGATTTTCATAAAAAATAAATCATAAAAACTAAAAAATAAATTGACAAAAATACCTCACAAACATGAGTGACACCTTTAGAAATTAATAAGATAAACTCAAAAATCAAATTGAATGTTTCAGAAAGGAAATGAATGGAAACACCGAACTCAACAGTGTGATAATGTGATGAAACTCTTGGAGAATGAAGAATAAGTCCTAATAAGAAAACATCACACCCTAACATCAAAAAAATCAACCCATATAAGCTAACCCTTATGCTAGGGTTCAGTCAAGAGAGAACCCAACCAACAAAAATCATCAAACCAATATAATAAAGGAATATTATGATAAAAATTAACAAAAAACAGAAACTCACTATGATTATATAAATAATAATATGTTATGGAAATAGATCCATGTAAGGATTTATTTGGGTTTTCCATAGTGCATTTAGGTTAAGTGGGGATGAAGATGCCAAAAATATGATTAAAACACAAGAGAGAGAAACTTTTAATTTCAGGTTTTTATTATTCTAAGTAATTTATATGGATTTTTGACATGGTTTTTACAAACCATATACCAATTGTAAACACCCTATTAGAAGGAGGGTACACCCACACAATATAGAACCATTATTTTTGAAAAGTGTATTCCCACTATGCAATTAGGTTCTGTCAATTTTCCAAAGCCTCTCACATGCATTTGGCATGGTTCCCTATAATTGTGTGCAAACCATTTTCCTTTCATTAGAAACAACCAATATGGAAGGTAGATACTCCTTTGAATCATATATTTTGATCCAAATTAAGTGAATATTCTGAAATACTAATCGTGAAAGAACAAAATGAACTAAAAGCACCCTATTCCTTCACTAGTCTCATTGTCTCTCCCTAAACCATGCACACTAATCATGTACAAGTCCAAAAACATCCTTAAACATCAAAAACCTGAATGTTGTCACTGGAAAGTCAACTTTATCTTCAACCAAATGATCCTAAGAAATAAAAATAATATAATAAAAGAAAAACCATGGTTTTTGTGTGACAATTCTCTCCACCACAAAAAATTTATACTCCCCATAAACTCACCCATCCAAATGAGGTACAAAACTAGAACCTAAAACTAAACTAATCCAAATGAACCCATGATCCTCAATTTGACTTTTCATATCCATAGGTCACACCAGAAAAACACAAGAGAAAACCACAATGATATCCTTGGTGGGCCTTCCAATCATTTTGAAACAAACTAGGAAAATGGAACCCACACCAAAATCCCCAATATTAGGGGAACCCAATAAAATAATATAAAACCAAACCTCAATCCAAGACATAATTCAAAATTTTGATAAGACCAAAACATCTCAAAAATGAGCATATCCAAAAACAAAAAGATATTTAGAAAAAGGATAACCAAAAAAATTTCATAAAGAAAAGTGTAACCACAAAACTACAAGAGAAAGAGGAAACCAAACCTTTGATACCATAAAGTAACTTCCAAACAATAAAAAATATAGTTGGAAAACATAAAATATCCCTTTTATAACATTGGGGTAAAATATGTTCCTAATTTCCCCACATGTGGGAATTCCCAACTGCATTAAATGCCTTACTCAAGGGCATATGGCTGGAGCCATTGTGCAATGAATAATTTTATGCCCTGTAATAAGGAGTTGTAAACCTTCAACTAAGACTTACACATATGGATATATGAATCTCAAAACTTCTCCTTATGAATCAAATGTCCACATAGTCAACAATCCTTTAGAGTATTATGACAAAGTGGATTTGAATTCCCAGTCCACCCCTACTAGAATCACACGATTAAATGGTCCAATTAATGAGAGGTGAGATCTGTAAAAAGAAGACTCCTTAAGAATGGACTCCTCTAGCACACGCATATCACCATATGGGGAACCTTTAAGAGCTCTAAGAAAAACTGTTTTTCAAACTACTACTAACCATAATTCAGGAACCAACTCTAATAGAAACACCCAATCTACTATATTCCCAAATATAACATACTGAAATGAGATAAATTCCTCCTTAATCTCTATTAAAAGACCCCAGACAAAGAGAAGATCATTCATATTATCTATGGATTCTATATCTAAGGAAAAAAGAAACAATATAAATAAAGTGGTCACATAGGCCTTCATCTTCTATAGAATATAATGAATATCCAAGAGTTTGTCCACTTTCTTTACCTTCACCTCATTGAGTATAGACCATTAGATGAATGTGGTCTTAAAAACATCCCAATACATCCCAGCTTGTAATGATGATGGGACCATCAAATTTCACTAATCCAATCTCAGGACCTTAGATAAACCAAGAATATCCTTAACCCTTGTGGCTTTAGGATTTCTTAGATATCACAAAATGTTTTTGACTTCCTTGATTCATACCACAACCTTTAATGGACCTAAATCACCATGGAAAATGGTAAAACTGATAAGAGCATGACTCTACCACCCCACTAGGATAATGGGTAGGGTCCACAACTAGAAGTGACTCACTAGAACCTTTGGGACCTTTATGGGTGGAAAACTCCATATAACACAAAATCCCAAAACCAAATCAACAGTAATACAGATCTCAAAATTCAACTAAAAATGGAAATTACAAACCAAATCACCAAGATCATAAATAAAATCATCATAAAACATAACAAAAATACTCTTTTAAAAATTACTATTTTCTTTTCAAACTCAAAATTTCATTCTTTCAAGGACAATCTCAAAATACGTAGCACCATTTTCAAACAAATCCATGTCATTAAATCATTTTCCTTTTGAAAAATATTTTCCCAAAAGAAAAATTCATTCAAAATCCACTACCACTAACCAAAATAAAACTACAAAATAATGCACACTGAAACTCTTAGAATGGGGAACTAGTTTCCTTTCATAACTCGACTACATTTCTTTACAACCCATGCCCTCAAAAAATCACCACCCACTAAAAGTATCATGAACCATGAACTTGGGCTCCAAAAGGGGAACTACTCCATGAAATATCATTGTGTAGCACTAGCTATCTTACATTTTCATTCCCCAAACTGCACAAACACAACAATAACCAATAAAACCCCAAAATTCAAAATAAAATACATGATTCGTAGACTACCCTTGGTAACTCGGGGCTCAGGATGAGAATGATTTTTTGATGTTCTTCTTGTACCTAACTCTTATTTCCCAACAATAATATATCTACACCACTTGACACCCCTAAATAAGAACGGTATTCTTTGACAGCATTTTTTTCATGAACTAACCTCAGTCAATCCTGAACAGGTCATCCATGTCGGCCCATGATAACACCTAAGAGGCATTCTTGATCCTCAATGACTGGGAACTAGAGTGAGGCATCAAAGATAAAACCATTGGGAGAAATTGATCCCATCAATATCCTATAATTAAATAATATAAAGAGCATATCATATAAAGGAGGATCTAAATATTTCATAAAAATAAATAAATAAACATATCCATATACAATGGAAATAGAACAAATAGAAAATTAAAACAAAACCAAAACTAAAAATCAACATGGGACATGAAATGAAATCCATATGACCTCTGGGCCACCTCCCATCATCAAACTAACATTGTCCATCGAAAAAAGTAAACTAATCTAAAACTAAAAAATATCTCAGGTCTACTAATGATGAGTGGTATAAGTATAGTGTATGAATAAAAAAACCTAGTAGGTAATAACTATAGAATCCATAGAATTCATTTCCCAAAATAGTCCATAAACACTAGTTTAAAATAAATATAGTGAAAGTAGGGTATTATAAATTAAAAAATAAACAACACATTCTCATTTTGAAAAACATTTTGATTGAAAAATATGAACACCACTTGGATAAATAATGTTATTAAAAAATATAAACTATGTACAACACGAAGATAATAAACATAAAATATATCAATACAATTCACTATACATGAAAATGAATACAAATACTAGTAGGACATGTAACCAAGGTAATAAATAATTAAAAAAATAACACACAGATAGGTAATCATGGTAATTTCCTAAACATTCATAGAATCACTCCATGGATTTAACTAGTTTAGTCCCACTTATATGTATATGGTGCACCTCCATAGTTAATAACCAACCTGGCTTCTCTAAACAAGATTCACTAATAGAAAATTTCACCTATCCTATCCTCTATTCATGGGGTTTGTATCTGCCTAATCGGTACTTGAAAGAAATCACCTTTCGACTATATAGATGAAATCTAAAAATCCAATAGTAATATTATGAATTATAATTATGAGGTCGTCATAGGAATTGAATTAAACGAAACTCATTTATGAAACCATGCATGTATTTCCCAATCTCGTAAACCATCTATGTGAAGTCCCTCTTAATGTGAGGATAACCATAGTGGTTCCCAATAAACGAATAATTTTTTTTGCATTGAAATACATCCTACAAATTATATGAGTTTAAAACTAATTTCCATAAACATTACAACGTACCAACCTAGACTAAAGATTTACAAATACAAAAAAATTACTTTGAAAATACCATTATTTCCAAAACCATGGTGAAAACATTTTCATAATCTGAAGGTTCCAATGGGCCTTTTATTTGATGGGGTTACCATACATGTTTTAATGTAGCAAATGGGGTCATTTTTATATATCATATTTAACATCCATTTTTTAGGTTATTGGGAATATGATATTACATTTATAGAGTTTTTATAAAATAAAATTGGTAGATATAGTGAAATAAAGAAGGATATTGAATATGAATATTTGAAAATATGGATCGATATGGATATTTTTTGGAATTCAATTTATATGTGTGTGGGACACACCATATAAACACCTAGTGCACATATATATATTCCCACACCCGATGGAAAACCATTAGAACACCCATGTTACTAATTTTTATGATTCATAAGAAGCTTAAAAATTAATCAAAAGGACCCACACATAAGAACCAACCCATAAAAAGGCACCAGAACCTACTCAAAAAGCCAAAATTCACATGTAACCCAAATAAAAAACACAAATGATATCAAAAAAATCTCAAGGTAATCTAATTAATTTTAAAACTATGATTTTTATTTTATCAAAAACCTCATGTGCATATATATGTGTGTGTGTTTGAGTGTGTTTGAGTGTGTGTGTGTGTGTGTGTGTGTGTGTGTGTTTACCTAGGTGTTTGCAACTATAGAGAACCATTGAAAGACCCACTTTCTTGACATTTTCTCCATAGAAAGACTAAAATAATAATACGAATGCATCACAGATAGTATTGACTCCTGAAGAAATTTTATTATAATATCAATAATAAAATTTAATTTTTTGAAAAAAAAATGGATAGATATAGCCACCTCAACATTGTGCGGATGTTGTGAAAAAATTTGAGAAGGAATAAAAAGGAAAAGGAAGAAAACGGCATGCCCTAACATCAATGAAATCAACCCACATAGGCCAAAACTCACCCTAGGATTTGGCGAAGAGAGAACCCAAAAAAATAAATACAAGAAACCAAGATAAGAAGAGAATAAGATGATAAATATGACCAAAAATCAAGATAAACTCACCTTGATTCGAAGGAGAATAAATTATGGATGGAGAGCTAAGGTAGGATATATTTGGGGTCCCCGTAGTGGTCCTAGTTCAAGTGGGTGGAGAAAAACCTAAAATAGGTTAAAAACAAAATAGTGGAAAAATCAGAATTTCAATTTTTTATGATTATAGCTAAGACACATGATTTTTCATCATAGTTTTACAAACCAGGCACCAACCATATGCACCCTTTTTAAATGAGGGGACAACTGCATCGGCTGGATGCATAGTTTGGGAAACCATGTGCCAATTGTCTAATTTTTCTCTTTCAAAATTACATATCCTCTCGTATTCTTGTCACACGATTACCAATAATAGTGTGATAGTTATGAAGCTTGCCTCAGACACCATAAACAGGATGCATGGTTACTCTATTGAATCACACCGCTTGGTCCAAACCATGCATAGACCGCATTACACTAACCATGAAAGATGAAATTGAACTAAAATCAACCTCTACATTCAAGAGATATATATTTTATCCCCAAACCATTTACAATATACAAACATAAGTCCAAAATCATATCAAAACCTATAATACATGAATGTTCTCACTTGAAACTCAACCCAAACCTCGACCAAAAGATTCTAAGACAAGAAAAGAATAAAATGAAATAAAAATCATCGTTGGGGTGTGAAATAAAACCTTAATTGATAACCTAGTAATGGAAAACCTAATAAATTGTGAGCTCAAATTCATAGTAAGGGTAAATAAGGGTGATATCAACATAAGATAAGTGTAATGGCATGAGAACATGTGAATAACATTTTAAAACCATACCCTATATATTATATAACAAAAAATTGAGTCATGGAATGATTTTTTGTATTTTATATGACATGAAACATAAAGGAATCTAAGAACATGAGCCACAAATCATAACATTCTAAAAGATATGGAATTTTGGCATACACATATTCCTAGAAAATCATTTCCTTAGTAGTCATGGATCATTTTCAAAACTATCATAGTGGAACAGGTTCACTCCCTAAACATATTTGTATTCAATTTCACTCTAAATACTATCATAATTGGTAAATACCCTTACTGGTTAACTCCAAGTTCATGTTATGTTTAACTCCTGTGATATCGAACTTTACTGAAGATTTATATGAAGATATAAGTCCCACCAATAATATATTGAAAATGATACATATGTGTGCCACAATATCATAAAATAATAATAATGTAATAACCTATGGAAATAAGTGGATTTGTTAAACATTCCATCATAAAATACTATGTGGAAAATAAACGGTTTTCATAAACAATTCATCATTTCTTCATAACTTAACCAATGAAAATATAATGTATTTCATTAACATATTGTCATCATAAGCATAATCCTACTAAAGAAACAATTAGTTTGGTTTCATTGGGCATATCCCCCCCAAAAAATTAATTAAATCCAAATATGGATTCTTAAATTTAAAATTATTTTTAAAGAACACTTGGAATAATTCTTGAAGAAAATATCACTTCCAATTTGAAACAATTATTTTAAATAAAAAAAAATTCACTAATATTAAATAAATAATTTTCATTTAAAATAAAATTGGATGATTTTAGTGCAAACGTTTAGGCATTGAGCGGTCAGGATATTAGGAAATATAACTCAAGTTATAAATGTTAAAATGAATATTTCATTAACATTTTCAACAAAAAATATAAAGTAACTTGTTCAAAAAATGATAGGAATATCCATTTTAAACAATTATATAAAAATTAAAACATGGGAAAACATTTCATTACACAATAATTGAATAATATTAAAATAATATCTTTAAATTATTTTTATAAAACATGGCCATGGAAGTAAAGAGATTTTCAACTGAGGAGAAAAATAAATCAGTTTTACTTAAAATATTATTTTAATATATTGAGTACATAAAGAGGGTAAAATTAAAATAAAACATCTAATTTCTAAAAATAACAAAAAAAGAAGGAAATTAATTAGTTTTTTCATATATATATCATAATATTTCATCATCAGAACATAATCATAAACAAAACCAATAAACAATGTGGTTGTAACATAATAACCTTACCACATTGGTATAGTTTCAATCCAAATACCAATGTAGGTAATAAAATTATAAGGATCATTATATCCCATAATTTCTTGATATTAATCAATAATTATATTCATGTATAGTATATAAATAACACAAAACAAATAAGTGGTGTATATGGCATGTTTCCTATATAAATAAAAAGTTATTTGAAATTCCCTTGCCTTAAGTCTCATTATTATTTGTACATATTAAAAACTACTATATAATAAAAATAGGTTTATTATAATTTTTTCCCATAACCATACCTATATATATCATATCATGTATGATTTACTTATAACATTGTATCACCCATTTTTTAACAATTATTTGTTATAATCACTATTTCTGGTGACAATTACTTATTTTTCGTGTATGTCTCTGTTCAATGGTACAAGTAATCATAATTTTTTTTATTCAATTATTTCGATAACTATATTAATTATTTAAATGTATTATATATTCATTATATACATTATTACATTCATCGATATAATTTTGATATAGAAAAATGAATTACACAATTCATGAATATATTAATCCTTACATACGCATGAATGTTGTTTACATTCTATCGATGGATGGAATGAAAAAAAGAAAAACATTAGTTATAATTTATAGAATATTTTTATGTAACATATATAAAATTTATTTATGAAATCTATCCTTATTACCATCCAATTAAAAATAAACTAAAAAATTTATCACGTCACTTTGTGGAGGCGTAGTCTGTATGTACGCACGAGCGAGGTTATCATTTTACAAACAATGGAATGTAGGAAGTTATATTTAATATTATAATTCCATAACTATAGTAATTTCATAAATAAAAAAAATATACTTTAAATCCTTCATTATATTCTCATTTTATAGGTGTTGATGGAAAATGAATTACATTGGTTCTCAATGTAGTAGAACACTATACACATGATCAATAATTTCGTTTCCCAATTGATGGAATAGGTGGTGGATATTAGTTTTGAAATTAACATAAAAAAATATATATATATGGTATATACTTATGATATTAAATTATCATAGTTGAATAATACTTTAATGATATATATGGATAAATATAATGAAAACATAAGGTTAAGGACTATACATCCTATTTAGAGAAACTCTTTTGGTTTACCCTTAATAGATCCTTAGTATTGTTTCCTAATAAAAATAAGTAATCTAGAAATTGGAAGGGATGTAATGATTTTATTTTGGTAGGGATTTTTTCATCCAAAATGGTCCTAAGGATTGGAGAGGATATGAGCGGGGATATCCTTTTATAAGTGGTAAAGGGGAACTTCCTGTAAATTAATTGAACATTTATCAAAAGAACCCCCATTGATAAACTAATTCCCAAGAAAAATTCTTCAACATTTCATTATATTTGATGGATAGATAATATAAGTTCTTAACACGTACATCTGATAATATTTTGACACGTCTAATCAGCTAAAATACCCTTATATTTTGGTCTAACCCCGGTAAACCTATTTTATACTTAACCGTGGTAGTTAATTTTTACTTTTTTCAAAATTTATTATGATGAAAAATTAATTTGGCCATATTATATAATATTTTATTTGATTACTACAAATATTGAATACATTTATAAAATTAAATTCATTTAATTGGTATAATTTAATTTAAAACTAAACTTGCAGATGTGATGGAAAATCAATTTTATTAGTATAGAAACTTTTTTTCATTAATCTTGATGGGGAAAAATTTAGGTCACAAATTACAGTATCATAAAGTCTACCTAGTATCACTTATAGACCTTCTAAAGTAAATCTGTGTCCAACCTATTCCATACGAGCATCTAAATAGACCGAAATTTATTCTATAATAATAAGACATCTAATTTCTATCATTGAAGCTAATAATGGGGCATGCACTAGCCAATTTCCCTACAGCACATCCATAGCAGCAAATCATTATGGTGAATACCGAACTACTTGAAAATAGGTTTATTTATAGCCATGAAACTCCAAAAACAAGGGATATTTTTTTTATATATCCTATCAATGTTTGACAATGAAAGGAATAGTAAAACCAAAATTCAGTTGGGTTGTTCGGGGGATACTCTTTGTATCCTTAGCCAAACTAATTCTATTATGTTAATTCATACTATGAAATTGTTTTACCAATAATAAGGTAGATTAACAAGACCTTATCATGGTCCTAGAACTATCCTTGTAGTTATAGATATCCCCTCTGAATGTTAAGGGTGATTTGGAACTGGTGTTAAGAAAATAAGTGGTGAATATTCTATAAAGAATAATGATTTAACCCCTCTCATCAAAACAGTTTGGGAACTAATGTAGTAATTACATATTTAAAAAATGACTAATCATGTCCCCTTCACATAAAATTCTTATGTAGATGCACTAGCCAATGGTGCTAGTGCCCTGGCCAACCCTGACCAGGATGTGACAATCTTGCACTTTGCACATTGAATGGTATTCTCCCCATCCATTCTATGTGACATGGATGAAATCTGTCAGATTAGAAATAACCTGAGGAATAATGATCCGACATCCATTATTATATTTACCAACCACAAAATGTCCTACCTCCAAAATGGGACCCTCTCATTAGATAGATCTAGAAAGAAAGAATTCTATCAAAAAAATAGATATTACCCTTTATTATGGGACAAATTAAAAAAACATATAAATGTGGATTTGATTTATCCCTCCTCAGATGAATTGAAGAAGAAGATACCCCTCCAGAAATATAGGAGGTTCAGGTGGGATCTTATGGTGCTCTCTAGTTAAGAACTGGGCTATCCAAACAAATTTGGATTATTGGTTCATTTTTGAAAATAACAATTCAATACTATGTGGGAGTAACAAAGAAGTGTTATTCCTATTAAATATATGAAATTGTTTTTAAAAAATCTTATATTTGTTTCATAATATAAAATAACACCTTGTAATTTTTCATATGGGTAATGGATGGCATGGGGCTGTGTCCCATATCCATCAGTTTAACCACTTCCTTACTAAAACACGATTTTGTTCTAGTATGACTAAGGTTGTATATCTTAAGTAAGTTATAATTAAGAACATTATCCAATTCTCAAATTCTAAAATCCTCACCAGATTTGGTGTCTCTCATATGATATTAATATAAAATGGAACCATATTTGGTTCTTCCAATTTGAAGAGATCGTATCAATATTATATCATTTATTCCGTCCATATATCTAAAAAACACAATTAAAAATGGGTAGATAGTGTATTTAAATAATATAATATCAAATATAATCCATAAAAAGTTGATAAATACATGATATCTTGGCAAGATAATATGCTACACATCTTGTAAAATAATTGCACCATAACTTGTACTTTCACAAAAGTAACCCCAAACATTATTTTCTATAGAATAGGGGTGGTTATACCCATGAAATTTTTATTTACAGGACATTGAATCACAGTCTCTAGTTAACTCTAGAAATATAAGAAATCACATAAGCAACATGATGATTTAGAAAAACATGATGATAATATGATCTATATGTTACACAATCTATATGTCCATCAGAATTAGATTGTTTGACCCTTCTAATAGAAGTTTTGCATCTACTACTTCTTTCATTGAGATTTTTTACTGGTTTTAGAACCCCATTTATACCAAGAGATAATCCTCAAAAGATGTAAACAAGGTGGTAATTACCTTACATAGTACACAAGTTCTATTCCAACGGAGCTTACTCCATCTTGGAAGTGGAATGCATCACACCCCTACAAATGAAAGGTATATCAGGAAATATTTAGTTTAATTATCACTTGAGATTCCTTGTACTAGTGGAATGAGTTTAAAGTATATATCACTTATATCATCACCTATGAAGTTTAAATACTAGGTCACTTTCCCCACCATATTATATTAAACTGTGAAGTTGAAGTCCATATTTTATGACTCTAAACTTTTTATAGTGGCCCATTCCATGTGGAATATTTCTCCCAAACATTAGCGATCAGTCCAGGTAGAAGTTTGTGGCACATAGTCATCTTATTCATTAAAGTATTGATTTCCCCTAATGGTCACATTTGATCTATATATTTTCATGAAATATTTTATCAAAATAACTACATTAAGGCATGATTATCATCATTATGGGATATTTAGTGACATCCAGGTTCCCTACCATGGACCGAGACTCCACCCTATTATTCTAAAAATGGAATATTCCACTTAATATGTATGAGATAGATCTATGACAGAGATTTTGAGAAGAGTTTTCTTGTTCATGGGCCTATGCTTATAATAGAATTTAATTTCCATTGTATATGATTAAAATCATTGTGAGGCTACTTTCCTACTTCAAGAACTATGTGTGGTGTGATTCCTATTTACAAAATATATGTAGTGACACCTAGACATCATATCATAGGCCTATACACAATGTCAAAAAAATAAGTTATTTATTCCCCTATATATGATCCAAATCTATATAAGAGACCTAATTCCCTATTACCCACCATATGTTCCAAATCTTTACAAGGGGACTTCTTTTCAATACCTTTGTGTCTCTTGACTCATATATATATATATATATATATATGTTATATAATGATTCTTAGATATTTATTCACCCAAATATCTATTCATGGGACCAACATCATATGTTACCATTTGAAAAATAGCATTTGTTAATTCCCCCTTTCACTTTGGTGTAATAGCCATTGTCATGTCACTAAATCATTATGTGTTATGGTGAAACCCCTTTTATCTTCCCTTGAAAGTAAACTCAACCAATGTTTTAGATAACACTTTAGATAAATACTTGTGGATATATTCATATCCTCATGGGATATATAGTAACACATAGAATACCTCTTCTGTGACCTACCACAAATCTCAAGAAAAGTTTCCCATTTTGTAATTATTATTTGACCCTTTCCAATAATACATCATTTATCAAATGACACTACACTATGGAGAGACTCAATTTTATTTCCCTGCACTTGATATGTATCCATAAAGATGTGGCCTCATAATATATTATGTATTCCTTGAGAATATTTCATGATCTTTTTATGTTCTAGATCTATGTAGAATATTTTATCATTGTTATTAAAATATGAACCTATGATAAAAGTAATATCCTCCATGAATCATCTTGTATGTATGGAGATAAAATTTAATTACCATGTGTGGCATTATTCCTATATCTATAGGATATTTAGTGACACCCTAATCTCTTATAATGGGCCAATCCACAATTCACCAAATAAAATTTCTTACTCCCTATATGTGAGTTCAATATATATAGGTGGGTATATGAGACCTAAATGTGGATTAATTCTAATAATACTAGGATATATAGTGATACATTGACTCCTAGTCCCCATCCTATTAAAATTTTAAAAAATCATTCTACCACCATAACATTTTGGTGAAACCCAATTTTCATCCCTCACACGTGAACTTGATTACTAAAAAAGAAGCTAAAATTACCCCTCCCTAACATAAAAACCTTTTCTCTATATGGGTATTCATTATTGTGTTCTTTATAAACCTATACTATAAATTTACTCAAACATATGTGGTATACTGGTCTGTATTGGGAATTATATATACAGGATTCATGTGTCTTGATTCATGTCCATACAGGATACATAGAAACACCCAGATATGTCTATCCATATATATTTCAAAATCTCAAAATCCTTCTCCATACCCTAATAAAATCACTCGTCATCCACAATGGGTTACATAATTTACTTGATCTAGGATTATTTTTTTTACCTTACACATGAATAAGATCAATAAAAAACTAGACACTGGAATGGGATCCCCCCTTCATAGGATCCATATGTACATAGAAACCTTAAGAATGGGTTCCACCATTTATGAACCTATTCATAGAAAATTCCCCATTTCCATGGACATGATTTATACCTATATAGTGAACACACCTATTGAGAACTATATGTGGTGTAATTTTTATTATCGCAATATACACCTTGGTTTTATGTTTGATGCCCAGTTTTATGATATATCAGTAAAAATTACCTTATCTCATGTGTATAAAGGATTTCACAGTATTCCCATTCACAAACCATCATTGTGGGATAAGAATGCATGTAAATTAACTATTATATTATTTTTCACATCCTCATTGACATGTTCTATGAGGGAGTCCCCAGTCATTCTTATCCCTCTTGTTCATTCACCCCTATCTGAACCAGTATGGGTTATTATCCAATCACCTCTTATTACTCACACTGATCATGAATAGATTATCATTAAGGTCTTGGTAAATCATCCTATTCAATATTACTTGGTGCATTATAATTGAATTTGTAAGGAAACAATAGTTTAACCGGTAATACATTCAGCTACTCAAGAATGGTCTAGTTCTAATGAATCAATTTATTTATGTATGTGTCTGATATACATAAGGCTCCCTAGAATATAGATTTTTATCCATAACCTTATACAAGGATAATAATTACATGCATCTCGTCCTATTTTAATGAAGTTAAACTACATATCAAAAGGTCCTCATCACATGAACATAAACTATATAACACCTTAGTCCATATAACATTACATTAAATTGCATGACAGTATCATATTAGATTCTTGATGATAAACGATATAAACCATTATCCATGTCACACATTTTCAAAGGACCAAAGTAACCTAACTATGGTCATCTAATATTTAGGATAATTCAGTCATATTTATAAAACACCTCAATCCATAAATCAAACATTGTTTCTTGAGTGTCCTAGAATTCCAAAAACCATTAACAACCATATATTATGATAATAAATGGATTCAAGTGACTCTATTTGATTATTCATAGAAGCCCCATGTTCACCCCTACATATACACCCCTAGTTTATCTTTCCAAACATATGTGTTTTATCCTTGAAAAGAGGTTTTATGATCCTTGTTTTCCCAGAAAACATTGCTGAAAAACACATCACCCCATGTTGATTCATGATCATCCCCAGCACATCTATCCCATACCATTAAATATGATCGTAGAACCATAAGACAATATTTAATGTAACATCATCCCTTGTTTAATGGTTTTTTTAATTCTCCAATACGGTAATGCTATTTGGGTTGTTGTGTCACATATATCCCTCATATATAGTCTATGAATTAATACCATAAACTCTCTACACATTAGTAAAAGTTGTAAGAACATAGACTTTTTACATCATTTTCTAAATTTAAAGACCATAAAATCATAGTGGTCTGAGAAAAATTTTATTCTCTACTCTCTACACTTCACTCATTACAATATTAATGAAAAGATAAAGTGTAACTAAAACGGTAAAAATGCTCATATGGTATATCTTATAACCCTGTATAAAGATGAGTTAAGCTCATAGAATTCACTAGTCTATGAAATATATAGAGAAATGATTTATCATTTACCTTTACCTTGAAAATGTTCCTAGCATGTAGATATAAAATGTTTATGGTACCACAACTGTTGATGGATAGCCTTCCCCCATAACCTAATTAATTATATCAGTGATGAGTGTGTCCAACTCTATTTAAAACCAATTCTTAATTGTGAATATATTCCCAATTTTGGATCCAGTAAATATTCCACAAAATTTCATTATCAACCAATAGTGTTTCCACCTTGAGAAAAGGTCCTTTGGTCCTCATGTTCCATAAAAACATTGCAATAAATTTTTTCATCATAGTGTGATTCATGGTCTTTCTGAATGTTTTTATACCGTCTCATATTCCCTAGTTCAAAATCCTTGAGATGTGATTTATATAACACATAACCAAACTACTCAATAAGATTCAACAACCTAGATTTTAGGACACTATATATTATACCCCTTCTTGAGGAATGGGTGTGGTTCCTCATTCTTGATCCTTCTAATGGTCCTCACCACTTGACCCTAAACTGTGTGACACATTATCCAAGAATCGTAACCATAAACTAAATACCCCCCCCCCCCCGATAAAGTATATATGATAAATCATTAATCCATTCATGTTGAGTTTCACTCTTCTTTTATTGGATAAATTTTATTTAATATACTGGAACCCCTCATGACTACTACGCTCCCATAACTCACTTCATATCTTCAACATTTGAATCCTTGTATATCAATCTATGTGGACATATTTAACAAGTGTGTTTGAATATAAAGGATTACTCTTCTCAACTATGTATAAATGGACCATGATATTTCCTCCCCTATTTTAGCCTATCAACCAAAGGCCTTCTGACCTTTCCAGAAGGTCCTCCGATATCTGTATGTCCAAAATATTTTCAACAAAACTTATCACCTTAGTATGATTCATGATCATCCATGGAATGTATATCTAACCTCATCACCCATATTCAAGTAGTTTGAGTTGAAATTTACCTTTATTATTCTTCTATCATTAATGATTAATTTTTTTGTTCGCAATGAATAGATTAATATATAAGACCATAAAATATAGTGGCATATGATCAAATATATACAAGCTTAAACTAAAAAAATGTGGTATTTTTAAAATAAATTTAATCAATAGAAAGATATGGTAAAATATCTAACAAGTTAAAATGTATAAATATATGATCTAAGACATAGAACCTTAAAATTATATAACATATAATCAATTTTTCATGACAATTAAACAACAAAAACATATGATGATATTCGTATAACATCAAACTTTAGCTTTGCTGGTTTAATGTTATTAAACCTACCATATTAGAAACTCATCTTTTAGCTTTTATAACCTTAACCATCCTAAGGGAATATGCATAATACTCATCAACATGAAAACCAATAATGGTAAGTCTAAGAAAAACCCGATCCTCTTCTCACTGGAAAAGAAATTTTCATGATCAAAGAAAAATATATCATTTAAAAATAAAAGTGAATAAAATTAAATAAAACATCTTTTGAATAAAACATATAAATGGAATCCATTTAAAAATCAAGGACCCTACACTTTATTCCTTCCTCGTGTGATGATTATGAAAAATTAAGGGAAATAAAATAAATAAATAAAATTGTGGTTCCCACAATATCGCCCCGACAATAGTCAATCTATGTTAGTTATTCCCAAGACCTTGGAAATAGTTAGAGTACTAAATTTTCATGACATACTCACCTAAATCACCCCTATAAGATAAAAAATTCATCATTATTTTAAAATACTAACACAAGTACATCTGTAATTGTGTTTATACTGATATCCATCCATGATAAATGCCTAGGAAAAAATTATTTATGGTATTAGTATTTTAAATATTAAACTTGGTTTTCTTAACACATTTTGTATTCTTAATGTTTCTTGAAAATTTATTAGATATTGGGTTATTAAATATACCATGGAAAAAACTCAAAAACTCACATAATTCAAATGATTTTATTTGTAGAGAACCCATACAGATAGAGGAAACTACACATCATAGATTATGTCCCACGATCTATAAAATAAATTGAACACATAAATTATTAGACTATAAGAGAATTTTTTTACCCATTAATCATTGAGATCTATTCTTCCCTAGGTAATTTTTTGACTACTAAAATTATTCTAATATAATAGAGCATGACTCATCCATCAGTTGCAGTCCCTCCACCCTAGATACAATGTCATGTTATTCCTTTTCAGTCACATCAAAAATATTCTTCTATTCTATCACTCTCTTCATTGATAATTTAATATTTGTGGTAAAACACTTGTTTAATCCTATCTATTTTAACTCTTCCAATATTTACCACGTATCGGTATTTCACTTTTTTCATCCCACACTCAGATTCTTTATTTATGGCCTCATTATGACATTTAATGGCCAAAGATAAAGAATTCACTATTAATAAACTCAATTCAGGGGACCTCTTCTTCCCATTAATGATAACCATATCCTTCACCCTACAAAATATTTATTGATAATCAAACTAACCATAGATGAGGGTTGTGAACATGTATTATAGTGGTCCAAATCAGTTCATGACCTCTTAAAAGGGCCCTCCATAGCAAAGATCTATATATATCCACATTCTTGTTTCATAAGTTGTAGATGAAATGTTGTGTTCTTAATTACTTGACCTAGACCTAGCCATGGAATAGAGATGTATTATAGAAAAATTCTTTAATAAAGGGACTCATGATCACATCTAATTATAAGCATCAGTTAGGACATCCTGACATGTTAGTTATTTATATTTGGAAAGATTTTAAGGTATAATGATCTATGAACATGGAACATTAAGGTGTAACAATGTATAATAAACACACAAATCGTTATATTCAATGGAAAAAATTGTCAAATAATTATCAAATTTGTTATCCTCTGACAATGTACCATCGCCACCTATGAAAGTGGATAAAAAATTTCATCAATCCCATATTTAAGAGAAAAAGAGATGTATTACTTTGGTAAATGACCCTGAGAAAAATATGGTCTCCCTTCTAACTATGTATTTTACCCAAGGATAATGTTGTGTTCATCTCCCTAAAGGGATACAAGAATGGATAGATGTCAGAAAATATGATATCAACTCAAGGGAACACCCAATTTCAAGGAAAATAATTACCCTCACCTAGAGATGCCTCCATCATGGAAATAGTATTAGGATAATATATATCTCATTATGAGCCTCCAAGAGTGAACTCTCCCATGCTGAATCAAAGGGGAAAAGGTTCAATGAAACTGAATTTGGAATCATGGTAAATCCGGCTTGGAGACTAGCCTCATTTTATCCTCCAAATACCCCATTGAGAGACTGAGGTCTCACTAAGAGAATGTGAATTACATATTCCATGTATGTAAACTATTTATTCCTTGAAGGTAACTGATGAGAACCCATACAGTTATAAAATTTAGGACAAGATACTGTGGAAATATAAAGTACAAATTTTGTAAATACAACACATACATGTTGACTCTAAACTATGTCTCTCCATAGATGATCTAAATCTTTTTTCTTTCCTAGTTTTTTCTGACGTAAAATATTAAAAAGGAAGTTTCAAATGAGGTATAGAAAACATTTAAAATTGTGGAACGGATGAAATTATTTCTCCATCATCAATTATCATTTCCCTAAGCTCAATTTAACTAAGAGATCCCTACTTTTTAGCTACCTGATCATCATTTGAGCCAGCCTCCAACGTTGTTACCCCAAGAGATTGTGTTAGAGAGATGATTGATTATAGAATATATCCATATTAATATAATATCCAATGATAAATATGAGAACAATTTAATTAATAAGTAGTGCATAAATGAGTTGTAATGAAATTTATTTCACCATCTTACTAGAGATATACTAGTCTCAATTATCCTCACCAGCAACCAATTTAAAATGAATTATCACTATCAATGACTACGGTGTGTAATGTACCTGTAAATTTGTTGAATTTTATACTAAATTGATGTAATTATGGATTAAATCAGTCTATATAATATTTTTCTCATAGGATATGGCTTTTGGGGAACTCACATTTTTGAAGCTTGCCAACTCTACCTCAACCAAAAACACTACCTTCTAAGCCTTAGAGACTGAATTTTTGTTTTATCGAGTAATCCTATTTTTCACATATGGTGGGAAATTTTACCTCGTATTGAGTAACATCCCCAAAAACTGAAACTTCACTCAATGAAACTCCACCTTTTTTACGTCTATTTTAACCCTTCTTGATTTGAGATATGTCTATATGTCCCTGGTTTTCTTCTAATGAGTCTCTAGAGTCACTGTAATTTTGAAACATGGTTTATTACTCAGCCTTTTTCCTATTTATGTTGTTGAATTACCCAAATACTCACCTATGAATACCACTAGAAACTCTATGACCCTAATTATTTACTATTTCAAATAAACATTGGAATATGACCATATCTGGGTGGAAATATAGGACCTATAGATATGGGAACCCATGCCTATAGTAGCTGAGGTCACCTAAAGATGATATTCTTCCTTGGAAAAATATCCAAAACTACATATCTATTGTTCGGTTCCTTTTTCATAAAATATTGTGTTGGGTAAAAGAGAACACCATATAGATACCCTTAAACTATATCATAAATTGTAACATTGCATACCACTCACAAAATATTTTTCCATTGATATGAGTTGACAAGGTACCCCCACAAATAGCTACACAGTAGGCTCGAGCTTCAATATCACAATTATCATTATCAGAAATGGTGAAAGATATAAATCCATATAGAATGAATATAAATTCATCATACTATTTCATATTTTAATTAACTCTGTGTTATTCAGCTTAGTATCCCAGACCCCACTCAAGTTTTGATGAAATTACTTGAACCAAGTGGTGGGAATTTTTTTGGTGTGGATGAATTTATAACCTCCCATGTTATATCATTTCTAACTCCACAACACCTGAAAAAGGGATTATAATCCAAAATATGTCAATTACCTTGTAAATGTGGTAGTGAATATGATATAACATACCTAGAAATTTCTAATATAACTTCTATACCATATTATATATCTTGTACAATAAAAAATATGGGAACCCTTAATCTACCCCTCTCAGAAATTGAGAAAAGATACCCACTAAGGTACATTTCTAGGAAGTCGGGAAGTCATAAAATGAAATGATCCAAAAACTTCACTAGCCATTCCCAGTAACTAAATTTCCCTTCTTCACAAATTTTTGAATAGGTTTCCTCAACACCATGTGTAATGACATGAACATTACTAAATAAAATTCCCATCATGGTTGAATTATATTTTTAATTAAGTATTATGGTAATAGAAAACACATGAACTTATTTGGTTTTATTATGACCTATCAAATTTATATGGAAATTAAAAATTATAAACTTTGATAAAATAGTCATTTTCTAGTGATCATATGACTAGTATAAATATAGTTTTATGATAAATCAAATTGGCATAGATAAAATAAGAAATGGATTCAACAAATTAAATCATACCATATGAATCTCTTTTATCATAGTTTATCATGGAGATATCATCACATGAATTTTTCATTGACTAAGAAAAATCAGATATCTAATAACTAAAGTATGATTGAAACCACTTATGTTTGAAGTTCAAGATCATGGAAATCACAGGCCAAACCATGTACACCAAATAACTCCATGAAAATATCATCATATCACACCTTACCCTTATGGTGTTTTCTTGTGTAATAAAGGTTTGTGTGTCAAGACCCTTATAATATGAATATTTATATTTTATTTTCAACATGATAATAGTTATATTTAATTATTATTTTGACACTTTATAAATGACTTTTTATTTGGATATAATAAAATACAAATTGTAATTTTGTCTAATATGGAATTAAAATTATGAAATTTCCTTTTTTTGAACTCATAAATTTTATAAGTAAATAATATTTTAATAGTAATCACATAGCTCAATAATTTATATTAAATATAAATGATCATATAATTTTTATAATTTCAAATGAAATTTTTATAAGGGTTTGAAAATTATTATTGTCCAAATACCCAACATTTCCCATTAAATATTGATTCCTATTTTAAAAGTGAAAATTCATAATTTTAGTGAATTATTTGGATAAATTTAATATTATTTCTTGAATCACCATGTAAAAATTATCTTACGGTTAATTTTTTATAATTTTCTAAGACAATCAAATTTTTAAGAAAAAATTAAATATTGTCTAAAATATATAGTGTGCTTTCTGAAATTAGAATGACCAAAAAGTAATATAAAAAATTCAATAAAGGTTATCTATAGCCAAATTTATTTACCCTTTTTTAAAAAAAAAATTAAGGATGATATATTATTTTAATAAATCATTTATGAATCCTCCAAAACCTATATTATATTTTATAGTTTTAAAATCAATCCATTATAAACATGACTTGCTTCCACATCACCAAGAGTAATATTTAATTTATTTATAATATTTTCCTTTTAGAATAAATAAATAAAATCCTATTTGGTAGAAATTATGGGCAAAACCCATTTTATATTGTTTACTTTTTGTTACTTTATTATATAGATTCCAAAACCTTTATTTTGGAAAAATTAATGAACTCCCCTATCTTTTCCTATATGTACCCACCAAAGCTACCATTATTTTTTACATAAAAACCATGTATAATTTCATTAATATACTCTAACCTCTATATATCCCTCCCATGTTTCCCCCAATCTCTCATGAATATCCTCCCTATCTTTTAGAATCACCCTTTCGAAGTAAGGGATTTCCCTCTCTCTTTTCCCTTTTAAGTGCCTACTTTGTAATAAGACTTTTCAATCACAATTAGTAATGTTTACACAAATTTATAAATATAACTATATTATAAAATTTATTTCATAATAATTTTAAAACATTTATCCCATCTTATTATACCATTTACCTAAGTCATTACTATGTTGAAACTTATTAAGGGACCTCTCTCACTCTTTGATTAAATTCAAGAACCTTCTTTGTATTTATTCTTTTGATTATTAATTGGTTATGTTTCCATGAATTTATAAATATCCCTATACTATACAATTGATATTATAATAATGAGATATAATTTATACATTATCATTTAATAATTTAACTAATCCATTACTATGTCAAAATTTAGTAAGGGACCCTCTCATTCTCATGTTTATTCAATCGTCTTGTCTATTTTATGTTGATTTATTTCTAATTAATAATGTTGGGATATATTTTTACATAACCCTATTACAATTATTCTGACATTAAAATATTGATATACACATTTAACTCTCATTAACCTATTTTAGGAATCTCTAGTACTTCTATTATACTTCAGAAATTTCATTGTGATTTTTCATGCCAAAAAATTGAATTGTGAATATACACCAACATTTACAGTCATGGGTATTCACCTAGACAAGCCTATCATTCATTAATAGGGGAATACCATGTATTTAACCCACAATATTTGATCATTGGATTAAAATTTATAAAATAAATCCGCATGTTGTATGATCTATTTTTCACACTTAAGCATTTACATGATATGAAATTGGAGGGTGCACTCGAATTCTTATAGAACCCCAATGAATTCGGTAATATTTTTGTCTCATGATACGTCATATATAGAATAATGGAGTGAAGCTAATTTATTTTGGGACATTTCCACCATTTTTTGATATCTTGGTAGTTATCCTTAACCTATTTTTATGATTTCATGTTTAATTTTGTTGTTACTTTATCATGTTTCCTTTATCTTATCATGATACATCATGCCTCATTGTTCTTGTTTATGATTCTTAACCAGTTTATATCCAAATTAAATTCCTATTTTCTGTCATGTAATACATTCCTCAAGTTATTCATTTTTTATTCCCTTATTGAGTTTTATATCTCACCCATTTCTTATGTATGTCTCTAGGTGATCCCATCTAGTTTTAAGAATGATGGAATATTATGATCATGTTAGGTTTGTTTTCAATAATGTTGATGTACCACTATTTTAAGTTGTTATGTAATATACATAATTACACAAATACAATAGAATTATGGATTTTATGGGTTTTATAATATGTATTCTTCTCTAATAGATCGTGAATTAATGATTGATAAATACGAGGGTTGTCATGCAATGGGATTCACATTCAAGGAAATCCTTGGGCTTTTTATCCAGAGATTCATGTTTTGTATTCTTGATAAATAGTGTGGCCCGCATATTTAAGGATATTTTGGGCCTTAGATATAAATCCTTCCTAAGTTAATCCTTTTCAAAATTAATAATCTCACTTTTAACAGGATGATTCTATTCAGAATCATCCTCTATGGATGAGAGGGGAGAAAGTCAGCATACATTACCCCAAAGATCAGCACACCACTGATCATCTCAACATCCAAAAGGATAATTCCAACATTTTTTGGAATCATATGGAATGTGTTGGAATTTGTGCTGCAAAACCTATAAAGTGACACCATAATACCTCTCTTTATATTTGTGTGGGTGTAAAAAACACCATCTTCCTCATTTAAACCTAGTATATTGAGATCTATGGACAACACTATGTTAATATGTTAACCCTAAAAGGACTAGTCCCCCTTTGTCTCGATGATACATCCTGATTGAATATCTCAACTAGATGAACACCTAAATTTATAATTAAATATGGAATTCTGCATTATCAACCTATATATATGATTGGTGGTATTAGACTACTAAAAACCCAATTTATATAAATTGTAAGAGACCTTAGAACATAACTATTTGAGCGGTCCACCTCAGTGATAGAATTAACCACATATAAAATATTTGATCTAAATAATTTGTGTGTCATGATGATCCAAGAAGTGGGTATAACCAATTCATGAGATGGTAATATTGGATCACAATTTTTACATCCAATCATATATAGAGTTAACCATTCACATTTAAAAAGCTCCAGAAAATTTTCCCCTATAAATTTATAATGATGATCATGAGAAGATAGAACAACCTCTTACTGATCAGACTCTACACCATTAATTATGTCATTCCAATGTTCCACGACAACTTCATCCAATATTTTGGAAGTCGTATCCATAAAAATGTAATACTTTTATTAAGTATAAAAATGGGAGACTTTAAATGATAGAGTACTAAACTAAGAAGGAGAACATGGCTTGTAAAAGTTTATCTGATTACATAACTTTTATTGAGTCACATGAATGATGTGATTATAACTAGTTCATTCATTCTCATGATTCTTTCCTAATTATGAAATCACATAACCATGATGTATTAACATGATCGCAGAAATATTTTAATGACATGAGATGTTGTGGAATGGAAAAGAGGGTGTTGTTGTTGTTTAAGTGATTAATTTATCTGAATTCTTAAATATTCAAGGGTTATGTGAAGTTTTTTCATGACTCACTTATATAAAACGGTCATTCGATGGAACTCACATGAAGTAAAAAAACAAAATGCTCTAAAGTATGAAGATGGTGAAAAGACATCCCCTCATCCTCTTATTCATAGGGTAATTCTGGGAATACCATCAATCTCATGGAAGACCAAAGTATATTGTAAAACTCAAGGGGACTCGTGTTATCACTCATTTCCTTAGAACCAAGTCCTCTATTGGGAAAAAATCTCTCCTGGTAACATTGTGGTGTTTTTGGGATGATTGTGTTTGAAGAAAAATGATGTGGGAAAGTTTATTTACATAGTTCCATCATTATTATTGATAATGTATGTTGAAAAAATATCTAAGAGGAAGGAATGGATTCTCTGGGAGGGGTAAAAAAAATTTATACAAGGTGGAACTGTTTCCAAGTGTTTCAATAACTTTTGGATCGAAAATTTAGAGGATGATTCATCATTCATGAAAGTTTTATTTTTATGGTTTTCTTATAAAATATATTTAAATTTAATAGTTTTTGTGAATTTTTTTGCTTCATTAAGATGTTGATCATTGTATATGAATATGGTGTGATGAATTTTATTAAGGTTTGCAAATGATCGATGGAAATATGGTAAGGTCTGCGACCGTGAGAATATTTTTGAATGGAAAATATTTTTTGAGGCTCTACAAAGATATGGAGGTTCATTAAAAATAATTGATAGATTCATAAAAATGTGGTGGAATGGTTGAAATCATTATGAAAATGAGGAAATTTCTATATATATAGGAAGCTACCTCCATCCCCCCAGTTGAATAAGGAGTGAGAGTAAGACATAACAAAACTCCAAAGGACATGATTTCATAAAGGTGACTTGAAAATGACTTTTTTTTAGAAAGTTATCATAATATCTTATATTTCATGAAGAAAGTATATTCAATAAGTTAGAATAAGATTTTAAAAACTTGTAAGACTCACAAAAGTAATGAGCATTGCAAATTTTATTTAATATTTCTGAAGGTAGTGATCTCAGTGAAAGTTGTAAGCATCAAAAAATTGGTGACATTATTGAAAGTTGTGGGGTTTCCAAAATTAATATATTTTTTGAAGAATTTGGTAGTTTTATAATGGTTGGAAAAGTTTTTTAAAATTTTAAATCATATGTGGACCATAAGGGAATGCCTAATAAATTTGGGTTATAATGGTGTTTATCAAGTGGATGAAAGAGAAACATAATGATGCACTTAATGAGTTGTAAAACATATTGATTAATGTGATCAAAAGAATATTCTTCTGAAGGAGAAATTAGTTCACTTCATCTGAGAGAGTAGTGATCTTTCAATTTCGGATTATTTTAAACCATGAGAGATAATGAGTTCACTCTAAAACTTGTAATGGCATTGTGATTTAGTAAATTTGTTATATAATAACATTTCCATTGTATTCTCCTTAGACTAATCCCAGTACTCGTAAAGCATATAAAATTATTGAATCTTATTCATTAATTCAATTATCCTCAAACATTTATATGGTCAGCAAAGAGAATAGTGTTTTATTTAACATGGAAACATGATCATAAATGGAAGTAGTTTAATCATTCATACACTAATTCACCCCCACATCAGGGTATTTAAACAATTTGGGAAAATAAATGGTATTATGGAAAAGGGTTAATCTCAGTGTTTTTATCTCATGGGTTTTGATGGAGGTTATCAATAATAAAGGGATTCCAATCTTCGATTGAAAAAAAATTCCATTATAGAAGAATCAAATATAGGACTACTTCTAATCATTATATATGGATGTCTTTATAGAATCAACGCATGGTATTTTGGCCAATGTGGATAGTGGTGCTTTATCCAAAGGTTTCTGAAGGTAATTTAATGTTTATTCTAGAGGAATAAATACTTTAGTGGGGGATTATCAAATTAAATCAATAAATAGGTGATATTGTGTTTGTCAACACATACCATGTTGGAAAAGATGTTAAATATCTGTGAAGAAAATTCAAAATACATAGACTAGAAATTTCAGGATCTATGGAACAAGTATGAGGACCTAAGAATTAACCACAATGAGCCATTAAGTGCATTATTTAATAAGTTTAATGTTTTTGTGTAATTCATTCATGGTATTATAGAAATTATATAAGATTTAAATATTTTTAATATCATATTGAGAAGACATCCACCTCGTTTAAATTAAAAATTATTTATTCTAGAATATAAATATACAAATGAGCTGACATTATACATCTTGTGTTGTATTTTTATAGCATACGATATGAGAAATGGAGATATTGAGTCTACGGAAAAGGGGAAGTTTAAATAGGTGTTATTCAAGAACATGAATAAGATCACTATTGAATATGTTCAAGAATAAGATAAATAATGTCATTTCATTCATTTCCTGAAATCTTCAGAGAGGAAAAGGAAAGTTTAAATGGAAACTACCACTCACATGATTTCAATGTGGAAATGATGGAAATATTATATAAAGGTAGCATAATAAGTTTCAGGACTATGATGAGGATGGTGGATAAATTCCCCTGAAAATGTATTCAACCTTTGATAAGGGTAAGAAATATTTACTTAAAAAATAAAAATAATTTTTCACAATAAAATGACAGTTCAAAATAATCTGAGGTTAAAGAGAGGGATAACTGCAAGGATCATGGAAAAATGATATGGAAGTTGTTATATCTAGCACCTAGACAAGGGAATAAAAATAAAATGATGAAGAGGTCATAGAAATATTTGATTTTCATGATGAATTAGATGTCACTCTGGAGGAAATAGATGTTTGGATAGCAAAAATAATGCAACAAAATAGTGTGGTTCATGATGCTAGTATTTATGTGCAGTAACAGGAAGAAAAAAACTATGAGTTAATGGATGAAATTTAAAATCTTCGATATTCAATTCTAGTGAACTTAGAAACGTTTTTTGAGTAAAAGATCAAATTTTAGTAATGGAAAAGTGTGGTCTATGGTTTGAACAACACAGTGAAAGAAAAAATTAAATGTATCAATAAACGTGTATGGGAAGATGTCAGCCTATGAAAAAAATTGAGGATCATGAGAGACTCTTGACTCCCAATGTGACATTGGGAAAGAAGATAAATCATGTGACAGAAAACATGGGAGTAAATTATAGAGGTCAGAAAAACATTAGTAACCATAATATCCAAATAACAAGTATTTTTTGGGATTTATTTAAAATATAAAATTATGGTCATTAATTTCAGACCACAGGTACACACTCCGATGTTAAAAATTTATTTGGGTACAAATCAGAATCATAAGGTTCATAGGAACTATAAAACAAGTGGTTGTATGATAATGAATCATTGGGATACACCAAGTATTAGATGTTATTATTGTGGAAAGATGTGACATTCACAAAACAAATGTTCCACATCCAAAACATACTAAATAGAACAAAAGCAACGAAGGAATCGACACACTTTTAAATATTCCTATAATGAATTTGATGGTCACTATTTCAATTGTGGAGGATTTGGGAACATAGATAGATATTTATCATCAAAAATATATGTGAATGTATCAAATCAAGCTAAATAGTGGCTATAGACATTTTCTCAATGAATCATAAAATGAGTTAAAAATAAAAAATAGATATTCATTTTGGAATGATTTGTTATTCCATCATAATCTGAGGAATAAAACAATTATCAATCCATAAAGGGTATGAAGTCAAAACATGGATCAAAAAAAGATCTTGGTATGAAGTAGTCGTAGAGATTTCCTTTAAATTATCAGATCATGTCAGACTATAGATCCTTTATAGTGGATTCACATCCCATATAATTTGAAACAAAGATACAGTTTTCATGTGTCAAATATGATATGGAGGGTATTTTTAAATTGTAAATGATGAAGTCTTGAAGACTGTTTTCTTGGGAATATCCATATTTATAGGAAAATACATGACATATGGTAATTTATTGGTTGTAAATGGTTTAATTTGTGACATGATAAGTGCTAGTTAATTCTATGACTCAGTTCATTCTAAAATATTTACAATGAATTTGTGTTTTTTTAAGGAAAAGATAGTATAGTTGGATTATAGGTAAAGTGAACAAATGGGAATATCTACTCTGATAATGGATAAGAATATATATGATTTCTATTAAGAGAGGAAGAAAAAAGGTTATGGAATAAATGGAATGTCCATCTATGCCAACCATCCATGGAATATATCATCAAATGTGATATAGCTCGATATCTCTGCAAGATATCAAGTGATCATACTCACACATGTGATGTTTGTCAATGGTGGAAGATTATCATCAATATATATAAGGAAGAATAAAAAAATCAATTAGAGTGATTGAATTAGTACATTGAAATGTGTGTAGACCTATCTCACCAAGATCTGTTAATAGGAAAAGGTATTATATTCTTTCCATTGATGATTTCAATTAGATATCATGGGTATTCATCATTTCTCACAAGTATAAAATGATAATTTTCAAGAAAAAATATCATAGGGAATCTGAAAGGATTATTTCCTAGAATATTCTGAAGATTCATATAGATAATTTTATGGAATTCATAAACATCCAACTAAAATATCATCTTGAGAAACATAGGATGATGTATTATGTTTTGGTAGTGATAAATTCTTAACAAAATGGAGTCTATGAGTGAAAAAAATGGTTCATAAAAAATGGCTAGAAAAATGATTATTGAAAAGGAATTACCTAATAAATTTCAGAACAAATCAATATTAACATAGTTCTAAATATCCAATAGGATCTATAGTGTTTGAAGGAATAAATTACTCTCTATGAGAAATGGTATGGACAGAATCCATCATTAAAATACTTTCAAATATTTTTAATTAGGTGGTTTGATCTTAATCAGGAAAAACATTGAAAATTTGAATCATATTGAGATGAGGTTGTATTCCTATGATATTTGGGAAATAGGAAAGCACATAAATGGTTCAATAAGAGTCTTGGAAATGTATTTGGAATAAATGATGTCACTGGGGTAGATAATTAATAGAATATTAAACAACATAGTGAACAGTTCTATGATGATAGTTATAAGGATGTTGGAAACTTATATAGATTAGAGGTAGAAAATAATAATTTAGAAGAAGATATTGATGATGATTAGTAAGAAGTAAAATTTCTATATACACTAAAGCAGAAGAGTAAAGCTAAAGTTGATAGGGAAAATATCATTGGTGATGAGGAAGTTCCAATTAAAACATAGATAATGAAGTATTTATTCTAGACTTGTTTCCTATTTCAAGTATAGAATATATGTTCTAGGTTAGAAGATAGAGATGGTAGCAAGGTTGGGTCTATGAATGTGCATCTTGACCAAATTTAAAATAATCATACATAGGATAATGTTTCGAGAACAACATGTGAGAATGATTTCAAGACCAAGTGGGTCTCTCACGAAGATATAAATGATTATGGTATAGTGATATGAAATTATGAACTAGTAGTGTGAAAATGGAACTACTAGATAGAGGGTATTTATGTTAATAAACCATTTTTACTTATTTTGAGGCTATAGACAATCAGATTATATTTTTCCACTATTGTGGAAAGAAAGTTCAAAGATCTCCAAATAGACATCAAGTCCGCATTTTATAATAGGGCTCTGGAATAAGTGGTGTCCATTAATCACCCAGATGGTTTTATCATTCATGAGGATGATAACATATTTTATTAGTTGAGAAGTTCACTATATGGGTTAAATTAAACTCCGAGAACATGGTATTCAAGACATGATTAGTTTTGAAAAAATCTTGGTTTTTTGTGTGGTGCAGTTGATTATAATATCTATGTAAATAATGATATTAATCAATGTATTATGGTGTTGGTATATGTGGATGATATAATATTTGTCTTTTCATATGAAGCACATTGCAAACAGTTCACATAATTCATGTAAGTGAGTTTGAGATGTCAATATTCTGGTGAACTGGCATTTTATATTAGTTTATAAGTGACACAAGGAAGTAATGGAAAATTTATTTCTTAATATAAATATTATATGAACATTTTTAGAATATTTGGAATGGATTATTACAAGGATATAAAAGCTATGGTGGTTACTGAGAAGAAAGAATCATGATATGATGAACGCAAAGTGGTCAATGGCGCATAATAGAGGTAGATCATTCGAAGTCTTTTGTACTTTGTATTCAATGGACCTGATATGTTTTTTACATTCCAGGAATTATGGTATCAATTAAATCCCAAAATAAATTCACTTACATTTAGTAAAAAAGAATACTTCATTATATCAAGGGCACAGTTGATTTCAGTTTTTTATATAAAAGAAAATATTATCATGAGTAATTAGGTTATATAGATAAATATTTTGTTAGTTCATGGGATGATATAAAATTAAAATCATATGGTGAATTATATAATGTAATACTTTGTATTAACAAAATAAGAAAGAAACAATATTGCATTTCATTAAGCACTGTAGAAGATGAATATATTGCGACTACTCAAGCATTCACATATTTATTATTGATGAAGCATCAACATAATCTTATGAAAGTTGAATTTAATTATATAATTGGAATTCATTATCATAATTCAAGGACTATAAATATAATAAAAAATCTTGTACATCACTCATGAAAAAATAAAATTTAAATAAAGTATAATTTTATCAAGTTGAAGGTGGAGCTTGGGCATGTGATGTTGGAAAATATGCCTATATGAATAAATTTTGCATACATTCTGATGAATGACTTACCTAAAGTGTCATTAGAGTGTAATTTATGGGTTCTTGGAGTTTAGTCTACTTCACACACTTGAAAGAGTGTTGATGTGTGACCCCTCTCTCCAAGGTACAGTGTGTTTCCCCTTATGATTTGATATGTGTTCTTTACAATTTTGAATCCATAAAGGAGTGTCCTTTGGGTTCATTGGAAAAGGGGGAAAAAATATCATGACCAATACATGGGAAAATCTAATAGGGGGATAATTAAAGTAGGGGGAGTTTTAAATCTTAAAATTCTTAAGATGATCGATAAAAGGTTATGTATCACAATAGATTGGGATCATGATGAGTGTAGTTAACTAGTTTGGGAATGAAGTGATTCACTAATGAAATTTTCATTCTACTCTTATTTATCATAATTATTATAGATCTTGCGGGATTAGATTATGTTTTGGGTAAATATTTTATCCCTATCTAGAATCATAAGAAGTGAATCTTGGTTGAATATTGAATATACCTTAAAGTAGTATCAAAATATGAAGAATTGTCAAAAAAACCCAAAGGGGAAGATTGTTGGGAATAAATACATCAAAGAAACTTTAAATTTTTTTTGGTTGATTTTGTTTTTTGAAAAAGTAGGAGGATTGGTAATTTTTATAGTTACATTGTGATTTTTGACTAGGTATCATGATATAGATCCAAGAAAAAAAATGTGTGAGGACTCGTATTTTCACAGTTTTATTTTTAGAAAATTTCTAAGAAATTTCCGAGACCAGGCACTGAGAAGGTGTGAGATTATATGGTGTGGTGTGCCCAGAATTGATAGAGAAACAATTTTATGTTTTTAATAGCCTACGTGAGTGATTTTCTTGAAAAAGTGTAATAACTCTTAAATGGGTTCCCAAATCAGAAATCCAAGGGAACTATTGCATTCAAGATGTCTAGTTTGACCTAGGAGAAACTGAACTATAGTCGGCACATGAATCCAGTGGGAAAACTAAAAAATGATGTAATCAAATATCAAATTATTAAATAAAATTATTTTGTTTTAAAATCCTAACAACTCTTGAATGGTGACTTGGATTTTAAACATGAGACAGTTATTGAATTCATAATGTAGTATTTTACATAGGTGCATCTTAACATCGACCGACATGGGTTGAATGTGAAAGATAATTTTTAATCATTTAAAATAATAATAAAATGAACTTAAAGAAGTTTATTTTTTTTTTTTAACTTTTTGTAGCGTGTAAATGCTATGACGCAATGACCTGGAAACTCGTTCTCTTTCTTGAATGAAACAGTGTGGCGAAGCTGCAATCATGCAATGGTAATGTTGGTATGTGTGTAATGCTGGAACACATTTAATGCTAAAACACATATTTATTCATTAACCATTGTTAGATATATAGGGTTAGATTAATGATCCTTCACTACTGGAAAACTAACCTATACCAACGGTTTGGAACTATTGGTATAGGCCTCCAAACCGTTGGTATAACCTATACCAAAGGTTTGGAGAACCGTTTCCAAGTAAGCCATTGGGATAGGTCTATACCAACGGTTTTCCCAAAACCGTTGGTATAGACCTGTCCCAATGGTTTTGGAAACCGTTGGTATAATTAATATGAAAATCTATACCAACGGTTATGGAACCGTTGGTATATGTATTTCAAAAAAAAAACATTCACTGGGATTTGATCCTAGGACCCCTAGTTTATTATTCAACGACTTAACCACTAACCTAATATGACTTTTGTGAATATAATTACATAAATATATATATGTATACTCATAATGATTTTAAATTTTGATTTATATAGTGTTCTGGGTAAAAAGAAATGATAAAAAATCAAAGGATATATACCAACGGTTGTCAAAACCGTTGGTATAGGCCTATACCAACGTTTTTGACAACCATTGGTATAAATTTTGACTCTGGATTTTGATTCTGGGGAAGGTTGATTTGTGGGAGACCTTTCCCAACGGTTTTGGCAAACCGTTGGGATAGGTATACCCTTTCCCAAGGGTTTTGGCCAAACTGTTGGGAAAGATGTCCACAAAGTGGACTTTTCCCAAGGTTTGGCCAAACCGTTGGGAAAGGTGGCCAAAATGTGTGCTTTCCCAACGGTTTGGCCAAACTGTTGGGAAAGGTGGCCTCAAAGTGGGTTTTCCCAACGGTTTGTAAAAACCGTTGGTATATAAGCATTGGGAAAAGTCAGATTTCCAGTAGTGCATCTCTATCAGCACTAGAGGAGAGCCTTGTCATTTTCCTCTCATTGGGAAATGACAGACGATATTGAGGTGAGGATCGAGGATCAAGGATCCACAAGATGACATATCATTATGACCCTAGACAAATTTCCAATGATGATCAAACCTTGATATCGATAAATCTAGACTATTGGTAGTGGTTTATTTGTTCATGGTATTTCTTTCCACATTCTTGATTCCAACGATGAATGTGGACCAACCAACGAACATGTTGATCCGTAGTTTGGTCGTTCTTCTGAGATGGATAAACAACAGGATTAAATGGAATATAATTTATGATTATTATTATTCATAATAAAACTGACATGAACGGGCAAAGGATAACATGAACAAGGAAAAGGTCCATTTTAAGGGTATTCTTGTGCATATCTCTCTTTCTGATTATTGTGTTCTTTATCATAATACCCTTTTGTTCGTGGTATGCTTTGACGGGTGGTTCCAAATGTGGTCGTACCAATAGAGTGATGGCGAGAAGTTTTGTAACACATGGAATTGAAGGTGGAAACTCGAGGATCACATAATAGCTTTCCAATCAAGAATCGGGGCACTGAAGGAAACTCGGTGGCCCGCGAAGGAGTCCACCTGCGTGCTGGAACCAATGATCAGCATCAGTAGAGGTCACGTGTGGGTGTTGTAGTGCGTGATGGGACACTGGAAAGTGGCTGGAAGTAGCGGTATCCCACGGTCTAGCAGTACCACGATGAAGGATGGTAACCAGGGTGGTTGGAGGTGGTTGTGACTGAGATGTGGTGGTAGGTCGCATCACGTGGCCAAAAGATGTCGTCCAATTGGTCTTCCATGAGGTGGGTCATGTGGCAGCCAATCACATTAACTAGATGGGGATGCATCTTTGGGCACATTTTATTAATAAAACTAGACCTCTCAAGCAGGTCGAGCTAGAGTAGGTGAGTTGGGCTAGGTCAGCAGCCGGCCTGGCCAGCGGTGGGTCGGGCTGGAACAACGGGCTGGGCCTTGCTAGGTTGGGACAAGTTGACCTAGTTGGTTGGGATAGACCTAGTGGGTAGGTTAAGAGAGACCCAGGTTGAGTTGAGTTGGTCTGACCAGGTCATACTAGATTCAGACCCCACCGGGCCCTTTTTACTTAAATGCCCATAACTTTCAAACCATAAGTCCATTTGACAAGATATTTTTAGCGTTGGGACCCACACAATGAGGTAGTCCTTTTGAGATAATTTACATGGCCTTTTGGGAATTTTACTGTGAAATATATTGGCTTGAGTATTATTTTCTCCCAGAGAGAGTGCACTAAGTAAAGAATCGTGTTATTGGTTGTGGCAAAGACATGATGTTGGTCTCCTGGAAATATGTAGAGTTGGTCTCTTGGAAACGAACAGAGTTTGTCTCATGTGAGGGAGAAGAGTTGGTCTCCTTCGAGGGCGTGGAGTTAGTCTTCTATGAGGGTGCGGAGTTCGAATCCTATGTGGGCACGGAGTTATAATCCTATAAGGGTGCGGAGTTGGTCTCCTACGAGGGTGCGGAGTTGGTCTCATATGCGAGTGTGGAGTAGGTCTCCTGCAGAGACCTTATGTGTCATTGGATTTGAATATGCCTTGAGAAAAATCCTTTGGTAAAGGATTGGCTATGATGTCGAGTCTCCTTATCTAAGCGAGACCAGGTTTCATAGGGAACTTTGTGATGTATCGAGACCATTTGTTCTCTCAGATAATTTTGGTACACATGTTCTATGTTATTAACTTCAAATAGCTCGAGGAGTGAGATCTCCTAGAATCGAGCATGCTACAAGTGGAACTATATTTTTGGAAATGGATGATTCCTTGAGTCTTATAATCCATTACAAACATACCTAGATGTTCTTGTTGCATGTGCTATTGAGACTTACCTATGTTGATCTGATTCTAATGACTCTCTTGACTATACTTCTTAGAGGATAAACATTTTTCAAATCTTTGGTAGTCTAATTTGTGTCTTTATTTATGGTTTACTTTTTGGTTTAGGGTACCTACTGAGTATTTTTTTACTCACCCATGCTCTTCCATTGCCTGCATGTGTCATATCTTGGGCAAATGGTCAACACTTTTATTGAGTCCTTGATCAACCAGGACAAGGTGGTGTTAGAGTGACCTGACAGATTAGGTTTTCTTCTGGGGATTCAAGAAACTATTTATGTACCTACCATTTTGGTAGGGTTTTTGGGTAAGGAGTTCCAAAGACTTGTACTTGTAATTTTCCTTTTTGTTGGGCTTGTGTTCTGGCCATGTTTACCTTCAGGTTTCTACAGTTGTCAATTATGTTTTTTGCTTAGTTTTTTCACTTTCCAGTATATCTGGCTTGAAGTTGTTTGTGTGTAGGTACTTAGGCCAATATCTTCCATTTGCTTAGGATATTCCTACTTGGTACTAGTCACCAACACTTGGCCTATGGGAGGAAGGCTTAAGGTAGTCACGGCACAGGCCTCGGGGGATGGGTCATGACCGAGTGGAATCAAAGGAGGTCAGATCTACCTTAAAACCTAGATTCAATGAGTTTGGTTTGGTGAAACATTATTAAGTGTTTAAATTTTAGCTTTCATGCTAGGGAATCTAGTGTTGGTTTGGCAAACAACGTATCCATACACCAGGACCCTGAATTTTTCTTTTCGACTTGGTATATTAAAACACTAGTTATATGGGAAAATTATGGTGCATGCATAGTATAGGAATGGGATGTGTTTTCCATGTCCTTCATGAGTTTTCTAACCATGTATACTCTATTGATCATGGTACATATTGTTTTGCTTCATGACGCTTCCACGTAGATATTCATCTAGGATTCCACTGTGTGATTATGGAGATGATATGTGGGGTGAAAAGATATGGGTACAAATATTTTTACCAGAAAAACACCTCCAGGTGGTGTACCAGCTATACCGCCTCCTATAGAGTAGCACATTTCACTTGTACTATCAGTGAATGAGATGTGAATGCTGAACACCCTTCTTGAGTTTCGACAATAGATACCCCTCAGGTTTTAAGGTGAGCCCGAATAACCGGTGTCTAAGAACTGGATTGAGGTGGTGACCAAGTATTCTATCAATTTATGACACCATTAGATCATATGGGGGTCCTAGAGGTGATCCTTCTACATAGCTCAGTAGGGATATGGCAGGGTATAGATTACCGGATCTTACGATGAGGTATCTCTTTTGTGGATAGAGTTCTAGAACCTTTCATAGAGAAGGGGGATCTCACCATAAAAACTAAGGGTTATTCATGCCCAAGAGATTCTATAGCTTCGGTAGGATGACATGTTAGTAGTTGTGTATTCATCGAGGCATACCGACCTTTCAAGGTACTCGATGAATATGTTATGACCAGTGATTCAGGTATCAGACCTTAGAGGGAGATGTGTTTAGGTACATCTGATCAAATTCTATTCCTCTAAGCATTCCTACTTATTATAGGTTACTAGAGTGAACCTTTATGGTTGAAAGTCTTTTGGATGAATGGGTGTAACCAGTAGATGTCAGCAACGGGAAATAAGAAGTAGAGACCACTAGAGAAAAAATTTGACATCGGTCATAGAGACTTGGATGTGTGAGAAGTTTCAACAAGAGGTCCCAGGATAGGGGATCTACATCTCAAGGATCAAAGGGTGAGTCCATCCTTCCTAGAGAGATCCAATACATTTCATAAGATGCCAGGGGACATCTCAATAAAGATTGTCGAGCCCATCGTGTTGTTTCAGTGAAATGGTTAATTGTCCACTGAGGTAGAGATAGTTATTGGAACAGATGGATCTATAGGGTGGTACATGTGTAAGAGGGGTTGAGAGAGTAGTAGGAGGTGGTATGCATTTCAACATGTTCCCACCACCACCCCTTTGTGGTCCACACCAGGCTCAAGGAGCTGGAAGAAATAGGAAGGGACATCTGTATGCAGTCAATTTATATGACCTGAGGGCTCTTGGAATGATTCTAGGAGTAGAATGTGTTTATTTTAAGCTTTTGTTTCAATAGATAGAGGTTCTAATCATTCTTTATTGTCATGAATACTATTCAAGACCTAGAGTTTATAGTTAAACCATTGAATTGGACCTTACATCTGGAAATACCTATGGTTAGAAAATCAATAATCACACTACTGCCGATGGTGTGATCTAACCCTTGAAGTGAGGGTTTCGGTTAGAACCTCTTGGTGGTAGCGTAGAGGCCTTATGATGCCATTCTTGGTATGGATTGGTTATCCATAGTTCATACTCATATTTACAGTTTAAGGAAAAGGGTGTGGTATGTATGTTTCAATGGAATGGGATTTTCCTTGGTCACAGAAAAAGAAAACCCAAGAAGCATGGGATACAATCATGCATATGAGGTTGCATTCAGTCACACTTGTGTTGGCTAGCCTTACCCTTGAGGTAGTGGATGTTAAGAGTTTTCAAGTTTCCAGTAGTAGTGGTAAAGTATGAGTAAGTCTTCCCTAAAGGTTATTTCAAGTTTACCTCCCCACAGGGACATAAACTTCTCTATTGTTCTACACCCTAAAATGGCATTGATATCAGCATTAGTATATTAGATGGATTTTCCAGAACTCCCATGAGATGAGGTTGCAGGTAAAGGGCTTGTAGAGGAAGGTCTTAGTAAGACACATTGTTTGAGATTATGTGTGTATTAATGGAACTTTAACCAAGCGATTGTGTAGAATTAGTATCCACTACCAAAGGTATGAATAAAACTTTGATCGGTTGTTTGGGGAAACCTTTTGTGTGGATAGAAAGGGGACCATGATCTTTTCATCAGTTAAGATAGAGTTTGATGAGTTCCCGGATCTCGTGTTTTCTATAGGAGGGAGTCAAGTATGTAGTGTTTTGAGATGCATCAGGGACTGAACATTTTTGTGTCCTTATGCAAATAAAATCAGCGATTACCTATGGTTCGCATCTGTTGAGACCACATGAGCATAACTACATGAACCACGATCTTGAAATTTCAATATTAGTCTTCACATTGAAGATGTAGTTAGACTACCTGATGTGTGGGAGATTTATCATCTACTAAGACAATAAGAGTCTCAAGTATATCATCTCATAGAAAGTTATAAACTTGAGACATAGGCATTGGCTAATGTTTCTCAAGGACTATGAATTGTAGGGATTATATACTCTAGGAAAGAGAAATGTGGTAATAGATTCTCTCAGTTGGAGATCTAGTTCATAGTTTTTGAATGGGTTAAAGGAGTATTTAGCCTCATTACAGTTATCCTTCTTGGATATATATGATGAAGCTTACCTCCAGTCGGTATTTGTTTCCCCTCCATTCTTATGGTTAGTAATGGATACAAAACTCATTGATACCGAAAGTGATCCATTATGTGCTCATTTTTTTGAAGGGAATTTCCCTGATGGATATTCGAAATGTGGGAAGCATGTTGTTCTTTTCATATGATGCATAGTAGAATCAGTGGACTCCTGGAGTGGCAAGATGCATCAGGATATGCATGTGGGTGAAAAGGAGGTTAACTGGTATTAAAGAATGTGTTAAATCCAAGTTTACATGTTGATAAAATATTTGAGCACTTGTTTGAATTAATTTATTGGTTTTTCAACTCACTGTGTTGAGCCATGTTCTTAGAAGGCGTTTCTCTTTTCTTCCTTGGGGTTCCAAGAAGGGAGTGAGAAAGGATATTGACATACTTTAATATTTGTTTACGACATACATCTGGGGGACATGATACCATATGGGTAATCATTGACTGACTCACCATTTCAACCACTTCTTAGCTTTTCGGGAGAAAAGTTCAATATATTGGTTGGGATTTCTCTACATGAAAGAGATAGCTCGATTCCATTGAATCCAATAGATGATAGTTTTTTATCAGGATTCTCACTTTGTATCTTGGTTTTGTATATTGATGATCAGTAGGAGAGGACCCTTCATGGGGAGTCAATTCCTTTACTGCGTACCTGGAGGCAAAATGAGAATCTTTTGAAAAGCACATGTTAGCAGGGGGAGTGGATCATGTTACTTCATGTTCCCTAATATGTTTGGGTATCCCTTGGTTTAGATTTTAAGGATGTAAATCCTTAAGGTGGGGAGAATGTTATGGCTCATATTTTCCAAGTTATATTTTTAGAAAATTTCAATGGAAAATTCCGAGACTGGGCACTTAGACGGCATGTAATTTCGATGCCTGGTGTCACCAAAATGGTTCAACGAAAGATGTTAAGTTTTTAATATCCCATGTGAGTTTATTTCCTGAAAAAATTGAATAACTCTTAACTAGGTGCCCAGATCAAAAATCTGAGGGTACCGTTGCATTCAAGATTGAAAGTTTACCCTAGTCGAAACATGACTTTAGTTAGTGTGGGCCTCCAATGAGAATATCAAAAAATATGTAATCGTAAATAAAATAATTAAATAAAATTATTTTATTTTAAAATATTAGTGACTCTATAATATTTTCTGAAATTAGAAATATGATACCACTGTTGAGTTCGTAAAATGGTTCTTTACATAGGTGGGGCCTAACATTGAACAGTGTTTGTCGACTACGTAAGTTAATTTTTGAAAATTTTAAACAAGAATAAAATGATCCTAAAGATGTTTATTTTTTATTTTTAATGTTATGTAGCATGGTGACATAGTAACACAATGATGGGGTAGCATGTTCTCTCTCATGAATGAAAGAGTGTGGCGACACTGTAATGTAGTAATGTCAATGCTGGAATGCATGTAATGTTGAAAATAGTTTAATGTTGAAATATATTTAATGATAAAATGTGTATTTATTCTTTAATAATTGGTATGTATACATGATTAGATTAATTATCATTCCATTTGAACATTGGAAAAGATCCTTGGAATTTTCCTCTCAACAGTGAATAACAGACGACGATGAGATGAGGATCGAGGATCGACGAGATGATGTATCATGAAGACTCTAGAAAAATCTCTAATGATGATCGAACCTTGAAGTCAACTGATCCAAACTCTATGTAGGTTTTTTTTATTCATGTTATTTCTTATCCGTTCTTGATTCCATTGATGAATGAGGACCAACAAACGAACAGGTTTATCTGTGGTTCGATCATTTTTACGATATGGATAAACTGCATGATTAAAGTGAATAGATTTGATGATTATTCTTACTCATAATCATGATGACATGAATGGGCCAAGGATGAAATGAAAAAGGCCAAGTTCTGTTCTAAGGGTGTTCTTGTGCCTTTCTATCTTTATCATTCTTGTATTCTTCGTCGGTTGACCCTCGTGGTTGCGGCATGTTTTTTTGAGTGTTTCTGAATTTGGTCGGACCCCAAGAGTGATGGATAGAAAATTTGGAACACACAATTATAAATGTGGAAACTCAAGGATCGTGGAACAACATTCAGATCAATAATTGGAGCATCGCTGTAAACTCGTTGTCCTGCAGAAGTGACCAGTGGTGACCGCATGTGGGTCTGGAAGTGCGCAACAGGACACCGGTAGGAGTCTGAAAGTGGTGGAATATGGTGGTATAGTGGGACCATGGTAGTGGGAAGTGATAAGGGCTACTGAAAGGGTAGGCGGCGCACAGGTCCACTTGTAGGGCTATCGGCAGTGGTGGCAACTAAGATGTGGTGGGAGGCCGCATCATGCGGCTAGAAGCTGCAGTCCAGCAGGACCACTAAGGTAACCTGTGGAAATAGTTGTGGGGTGGGTCACAGGGTTACAAACTATTTGTAACATGGAAGCTAGCTACGTTAACGAGGCAAGGACGTGGAAGTAGTTACATCCGAGTGATCAAACCAGTCCACTTGAGGGGGTCGGGCAGGAGCAGGCAGTCCGGGCCAGCATAATGGGCTAGGCCTGGCCGGGCCCAGCTGGCTAGGTAAACTAGGCATGTTGGGTGAAGCAAGACCCGGGTCGGGTCCGGTCGGGTTGGTCCGAGCTGGACAGACCAGACCCGGACCCCACCGACCCCTTTTTACTTAAACGCCCATAACTTTCAAATTCTAAGTCCATTTAATGATCCATTTGTGGAATGGGTACCCTCACGACGTGGAGTTCCTTTTGGAATACTCTATTTGACCATTCATGGAGTTTTTCATTTGACCTATTGTCTTGAGGATTAGGTGCTCCTAGAGTGAGTGAACTAAGGATGGAATCCTATGACTGGTTGTATCAAAGATGCAGAGTTGGTATCCTACGAGGACACAGAGTTCGTCTCCTGGGAATATGTGGAGTTGGTCTCCTATGAGAGTGTGGATTTGTTCTCCTACATGGGTGAATACTTGTTCTACTTCGAGGGTGTAGATTATTCCTCCTTATAGGGCATGGAGTTGGTCTCCTACTACAGCGTAGAGTTAGTCTCCTACAAGGGAGGAGAGTAGGTCTCCTTCCTAGATCGTATGACTCATAGTATTTGAATATTCCATAAGAAGAATCTTTCCACTAAGGATTGGGTAGGTTATCTAGAATTCTTGTCTTTGTAATATCGGATGTCTCAGGGAACATCATGACGTATTGAGGATATATGTTCTCCAGGATACTTTTGGTAAACTTATTCTACTTTATTTCTTTCAGATAGCTCATGGTGTGACATCTCCCAGAATCGAGCATGCTATGAGTGGAACCATATGGATGGTAGTTGATGATACCTTGATTCTTGGAATCATTTACAAACATACCTATATGTTCTTGTTGTATGTATTTTTGAAACATAATTATGTAGAGATGACTCTAGTGACTCTCTTGATTGTATTTCATAGAGGCTATAGATCATTTACCTCATTAGTAGTCTGCCTTGTGTCTTGCTTTGTGATTTACCTTTCTAGTTTGGGGACCCTATTTAATATTTTTTTACTCATACAAGGAATTTCTTTTTCCATATCTTCCGTATCATGTGTAGATGATCGAAACTTTGATGGAGTCCTTGGTGGACTGGGGCCAGGTGGTTCTTAAAGTGACCCGGCAGACAATGTGTGCTTCTAAGACTTCAGAAAGTTATTTTTATATATACTCTTCAGTTATAGTTTTCTACAGTGGATTTATAGAGTCTTATACTTGTATTTTTGACTTTTGTTGGGCATGTATTATAGCCTCTTATAACATTATATTTCTACAGTCATACCTTGTGTTTTTTTACTTAGTGTTTTCACTTTCCAGCATCTGTGGCTTGGAGTTGTGTTTTTGTATAGGTACATAGTCAAATTCCTACCATTTTTTTGGATATTCCTACTCAGTGCTAGTCATAAACCCTTTTCCTATGGGTGGTGGTCTTGTAGTAGTCATGTCACGGGCCACGGGGGATGGTTCAGGATAGAATGGATGCTCTAGAAGTAGAATATTGAATTGGGTATTCAAGGTGGAATCTTTTCCATTGTTTTCCATCTTTTTGGATATAAAATTTTAAGGATTAATCAATTTTAATGAAAGTTGAATTTACATTTTTGTCTCAAAAAATTTATAGAAAATTCATGTTTTTTGTGAATATTGGAGTTTCATGAAAATTATGAGCTTTGGGAAGAAATCTAGTGTCATGAAGGTTTGAGGGTTTGACAATGCACAATGGAAAGATAATAATCTCTACAACTTCAAGAAGTTTTATGAACATAAATACTTCCCTTGTACTTCACAAATACAAGGATGTTAATGAACAGGAATTGAGATATTAATGAAAAGGTGTTGTCAAGGGTAAAAGATTCATGAATGGGAGGAAATGTGTATATATATGAGGCAACCCCACCCCCTCAATTACATGAGGATTAAGAGAAATCCTTAAAAAATCCAATGACTTTGAATTTTCAATGGTTATTAATAAATATGTTTTCTTACGCTATGGCTATCATAAGATATTCTATTTTATGAAAAAAGTAATTTCATGAAGGAAATGAAATATTTTTTAATGTTGTAAGCTTATTGAATGTATTGAGAATCACTAAGTCTATCTATGATTCCCCAAGGCAGTAAGTTTCATGAGGGTTGTGAGCTTCATGAAAGTGGTGTGCTTCATGAATGTTTTTGGATTCAGGAAATAACGATATATTTTATGATGAATTTGGTAGTTTCATGAAGGATAGAAAAAAAAATTCCCAAAAAATAAATATTATATGAACCATAATGGATTTCCCATTAAATTTTTCATAAATTTTTATTCATAAAGTGGATGAAAGTAAAACTTAATGATGTGCCACATGAGTTGTAAAAAATATTGATTCAAGTGACCAAAATAAGATTCTTCTGAAGGATCATTGATCAAACTTCAAGTGAGAGAATAGTGAGCATTCAAGTTATGAATGGTTATAAACTTGGAGGTATTGGGAGTTTCATCGTAACCTTGTAATATTAGTACAATTTAGTGAATTTTTTAAATAGGAATAATCCCTTTGTATGCACCTTAGACATAGCCCAGTGTGGGATAACCAAGTAAAATTATTGTGTCACATGCATGCTTTCATTTATACTCAAACATTTATACAGTAAATGAAGAGACAAGTATTTTGTTTAATATTGAAAAAATATCTGAAGGGGTAGTAGATTTAATTTTACATATCGTGATTCACCCCTAGGTATTTAACCTAGTTGTTCTAATATCCTCCATCCATCTTATGTTATTTTTTTCTAAGGGAGGAAATTTCTTAATTCCCATAAAATAAAAGTTGGAAAGATATGTGATGAAAATTTCCAACATAGAATTACCATTATAAAAAATAAATTTAAAAAGAAGAATATATTTAATGACATATTTTGGGTCATGTAATCCTATTATATGATTTTGTAACCCACAATGATTCACATGAAACCTCATAGGACCTGTGATTGTGTAATCCTAACCTATTCATTTATCCAGTTCGAATGAGATGTTTTCCTGTATGTATACTTTTAAAATATTATCTTCATTAACAGATTTTATAACAATATATGGTTTAGGAGACCAACACTGAAATAGGAAATCCAAGATGGGTTTTTCTGGTGTCCACTCTTTATCAAACAATACTCTAGAGTACATCATTAACAACATACAATCGTAGTAATTACAATCTCATGAAATCCTACCAACATCTACTGATATATTCAACTACCTCAATCCCATGGACATCAAAGACCCACCTTGAAAAGTATCCCAAATATATTGTATCAATTCCTATAATCATACCCCCCCCCCCCCAAATAATAAAAAATGATATAATTGGTAGATAGAGGAACACGGAAGATGAAAGGATATATAAGGAGATTTTTTTAATAAATTTTTTTCCATTTGAAATTTATTTAAGTTATTTTGAATGGTGGGAACTAGTAAAAAGGTATTAAAATTTTTCAATTATGTAAGACATTATTTAAATCTTGTTCATGTGATAATTTATGCAAGAATAGAACAATTCTTCATCAACATTTCATGTGATCCCATGATGACCAATTGGTCACACAATCACATCATGTGGTTACCTTGCCAAATATGGGGTATGTGACTAAAAGGCACCTTACCATCATGTGACCCAATAACCCCAAGTAATTTACATTATTACATGACCCCAGCTCCTTTATTTGAATGTATGAACCTGAATCCTTTACGTGATCACATGATCCCATTATCTACATGTAATCCCTCAACCTTCACTTAGACAAGAAATTTCCTCCTTCCCTAAGAGTTACTCAAACCTCCTAAATCAATATTTATCATCTTCTCCCATAGCATTATATCCCTCATGGGAATTATCCATATAAATTTAATTATCCTTCTTTACCCAATAGAAATTCACGAATTTATAAACTATGTGGAATATAAATCATATTATAAATAGGATACATAGAACACATTTTTCATGTGTAAATCTCCTTATTTAAAATATTTACATATCCTTGCTTTCTACATGTCCTTGTTCACCACAAAGTCCCTAATCCCTTCATTATTACATTATCAAATACCCTGTAGATAATTCACATCACAATATTCCTTGTGAAATCCCATGTCTTATCTCAGAGAGACTTATCCTTCACAAGTATCATAATCATTTTCCTCCAACGACAGCCTTAGTGTGTAATCCACGATTCAAATCCAGTATTAAACTAACATTCAATGTATCTAAAAAAATTTATCTCATTTTTTCCACACAAATAATGAATCATGGGGGCTTACAGATCTAGGGTGATTATGACATCAGTATATTATAAATGCCATCATTTTTGTCATCATATTAAATTGTAATCCCCAACCATACATTCTCTATCCCAATGATCTTTATTCCCCATGAGACATTCCTTCAGAAAGTTATATTCTCAATAAATCATCTCAGGGACACTTAATAGGTTTAATCCGTCATATATCCCCTACAGTAATACCACATATGACATATAATTTCCCACAACATTAGTTAAAATTTGTGGCCTATGTCTCTATAGTATGACATCAAACTGCACAGGATGATCATGTCACATGACCTTGAACTATGTTATTAAATCTATACGGGATTTTATTCCTATCTCAAATTGATACAAATTATGCCTCACTATGTCTGAATTAAAAAATCATATCAGTGGGGTTATATCCCTAAAAAGATTATTTTATGATCTTTCATTGCTTGCCCACACTATCATGGGTTTTTATATCCTATCTATAAGGGACATATTCCCTATAAATTATCCTCTACCATGCCATATTCCGGATAAAATCATTCCCCCACTTTAAGACCTATATTCCCTATGGGTATAATCACATTGTTCCTATTGAGATATACTCCCACTAAAACCTATAATCACATCGCTATATTCCTTTTTCCATAAACCCAATATCATTGAGATATATTCCTAGTGAGTTCATTAATAAAGGGTTTCTCACACATAATCCACACACCAACCATTTTTAAGAATCCTTTACCTAGATTTTATTACCGCATAATGTAATCCTTCAAGGATCATCCCTTGTCACAGTACTTTAAAAGGAACAAAATTTCCTATAAATTATAACAACCACGTACCCACACTTATAGATCTGGTGAAAAAACATAATATTTACATTTCTAGTCATTATGATGATAAATGTGACCAAATTTTATCAATCCAAAATTAAAAAATCAAAAGGGGATATTGGATAACATATAAAACCAAATACCTTTTTTGGTTTAGAGTTTCAGATAATTAGGAAAAACTAATTAAAATTATACAATTATATATATTATTCATTTTCCATAAAAATAGATTCTTTATAATGGTATGCATGAATCATTAAAGGTAACTTTCATATCTAGAATTCTGACTTTATTAACTATTCTACTCATTATCAAAACCCTATGAAAAATGTTTAAAAACACGGGATGAGCACAAAAACCTCAGTGAGGGACATATAAAAAAATAAAACTTGTTAGTTCATGAGTACTTATACATGATTTGTCTTTTAAAAATTAAAAATTATGAACAAAATAAAATTATATTTCCCAAGAAATAAACATTTCAACACAAAAATATAATTAAATCATTTTATAATAAATCATATGGTAAAATAAAAATTGTATTGGTTCTTTTTCAATCATGAAATAATTATGAAGACTTTTTCAAAAAATAATTTATACATTTCACCCTTATAAAGTAGAATATGCATTCCTTTAAACATAATATAAAGATTAATAAAATGGTAGTATAACATAAAGAACATGGTATCATAAGATTATGGAAACAGAGGAAATGTTGTAGCAATACAAAACATATTATAAGCATAAGTCAAGTATAATTGCCAAGATGACATCACATGGTGGACATTTTACAATAGTGGATTAGTTTTATTTTCTAATCACATACATAAGTCTCATGAAAAAAAATATTTAACCAATACATTAGTGTGAAATCATGGTGCACCCATAAAAACATTTTCATGATTATGTGTGCCAAATAATTAAATCAATCATAAGGAATAATCATAATAATTAGCCATGGAATAAAATGGGTTGAATAAACTTTTCTCATATCATAATCAAATGATATTAAACAAAGAAATCATTTTATTAATGAACATAAGGCTTGTATTACCACGTAAAAAGAAGGGAAATTTAATTGGTATTTAAGTTAGAGACATATATATAGAATTTATAATAATTACATAATAATAAATTTAGATAAAATTATAATTACATGAAGAAAAATGGTGATTTAGATAGATCCCTTACACCCATAAGAAAAACATTTTTACAAATCAAAATCTCCATTCCATTTAAAACCATTTTTTAAAATACCCAGAATAATGGAAAAGAACGTTTTTATTTTAAGATAAAATAATTATTATAAAGAAAGTGAATATCAAATAATGGTTGTTGTGGTGGGAAACTATTTTGACACCATATATGTTAAAATAAAGAATTCCTTTGGTATTTTGTAGAAAAATTACAAATTTTGTGTATGAAATAATTAAAAGGATTCCTTTTTAATACCTTTGAAATAAAGTAAAAAGGTGAAACAATAACCTTTAGAATTAGTTTATTCCCATATAAATACATCAAAAAATTATTACATGAATTTTAACATGGAATTTAATGATTTAAAAAATAAATCATTAAAATATTTAAAATAAGGTTTTAAAAGTAATGTGTACCTCACGTAAAACATTAAAAAGATTAATTTTTTAAAATAAACATAAAGAAATTAATATATAGTAAAGAAATTAATTTATCTTCAGTTGAGTCATAAATTAAAGTTTTCATGAAACATTTATAATAACATTGACATGAAAGAAAAATAGTTGGAAGTAAAAGTCTAAAAGAGGATTATTTTTATGAAAAGTGTATAACATTGATTCCAACTCATCATTTAAATTATTTATCATCCAGAATACGAAAATTATTTTAGATAATTTATTTATTCTCATGTTTATAAATCCTTTTATTTTATTTAACACTATATAACTATTAATTACTTAAGTTATCAACATATGTTTTCAACGATATTAAACTTATATATCCATAATGTCTTTGGTAGGTTGATTATTGTAAATGAGATAATTAATCAACCATATCAAGAATAATAATAATAAAATAATTATAATTTTATATATAAATTATAATTTTAGAACCACCCATTAATGGAGATGGTATGTGACACATACACATGAGTAACGCTTTCATTTTTAAATGGATATTATGGAAAGAAGGAATGTATTATTATATCATTAAATAATTATAATTATATAATAAATATCATATTATTTCATTCAATAAATATATATATTAAATCAATGTTATGAAATAATGAAAAAAGAAACACATTACTTATTGGAAGTGGTAATCCCCACGTATGAATGAACAACGTTCTCATTTTTCAATGAATTGAACGGTAAGAAAATATAAGATTTATCAATTTTATAAAATTAAAAATATATCATAAATATCATATATATAAATATATAAATTATTTCTATCACTATATCCATCCATGGGAGATGGTGATGGAAAAAAATTACATTTTTTCACAAGGTTGTGGTCCACCGTACAAATTAACGATAGAGTGGTTTCCAATTTCATAATATATGAGATGGATTTAAGTTGTTTAATTAACAAAATAACACTTATGTTTATGGAAGATAATTATTTTATTATTTCATTGTGGATTATTAATATTTTAATGGGGTAAAATTAGAAACAAAACAAAAACACTCAGTGAAGAATGATACCTCTTCTTCGAACAACCTCATCTGGAATAAACTAAAATACTTCCTATAATAGCTTTATAATCAAAAAAAGAATGTAATATGTGTTAAGGGAAGTAATTGACATTTTTTGGAAGGTATTTTACCAACCAAAAGTCATTTTTTGTTTGAATAAAAGTGGACAGGGTGTTTCTTTAAACAAGTGAAGGGAGGGGAACTCTTGAAATTTCATAAAATACTAAAATATAAAAATGTAAATTCCTCTCCAAAATAATTAAAATAGATAAGGATTTAAAAATATTGTATACTTAAGTTCAAAATAAAATTCAAAAAATGAAAATTTTACATGTTTTATAATTTTGTTAAACCTTATCATGGGGTTTAACACCTTAACCTATTTTAACCTTATGTGTGGTGATACCTACTTCACTCTTAAAAGATTATTATTTTACCTATAAGGTGAAAATTGGATCATAAATTGAAAAGGGATAATATCTTAGACAATAAATTATCCAACATGTCCTCATAAATTATTTTTATTATTTCTAATGATTTAATAAAATATTATTTTAATAAAATATCAACAATGTAATTTTTTAAAATATTCATATAGTTTATCTTTAATGACACCAATATAAATATTAAATTATACTATAATCATTTAAAAAGTCCCCAATATATTATATGTATCTAGAAAATTCATGTAACATGATAATTAACTAATATTGAAATACTTTTAATATTCTTAATATCAATTATTTTATTTTTTGTAATTAATGAAATAGTATGTCGGTGATACATAAGTATTTAATGAAATTATTCAATTAGTAAAAATTATAAATAAATTATTATAATTAAAATAATTTCTTTATTTTCAAAATATCCATTTTTATTCATTCAAAACTTGATTTTGACCCTATATTTAAAGGTTATAGGGTGACATTTTGTCTTTTTTATTATATAAAATATTATATGGGTCACTTTCAAAGAAACATTACCCCTAAATAATAAAATCTAGAGCCTAAGGTGATTATGGAAGAAATAAATTAATCCAATAATAATTAAGGAAAAAAATGTTTCATTATCACCTAGTTTTGACCATGTTTAACTTGATTTAACCTTTTACTATGGTGACTAATTTTTAATGTTATTACTATTAATTCTAACCAAAAATTAAGTTTACATTATTAAATAATATAAATTATTCTGACTAAGAATATTCAACCCAATTTAATAAACTCAATCCCTATAAGTGGAATATAATCATTTTATAATAATTATACAAAATGTGTTGAAAAGTTGTTTCTCAAGAAAATGAATTTTTCTAGTAATTGATGATTTATATTAACTTTATGAATAGTAATAAATATTATTTGGATTTAAATTCATATAAATAATTAGTTAATATATAAATTTCATTTACCTCGTTACTTATTATGGGTTATTTTAATTAATTAAAATGTATAAACTTTATGACCTAGTAGCTGCCTTTATTTTTCTTCATTTGTATTTTATTTCAGTTGTACTTGTACTATTACTTTTGGTCTTGTATTCTGGCCCCTTTTTACTTTCATCACTCTTTTTGCTATACAGTTGACTTGCGTTCATATCTTTTTGTGTGCTTGGTTGCGTGTGTTTATAGGTTATAAAAAGAAAATCATTCTCGGTTATAGGGAATATGTCTTACGGTGCTAGTCGCCAGCCCTTGGCCTATGGAAGGCTTGCTTGGGGTAGTCATGGTATGGGCCCCGGGGGACGGGTCGTGAAAAATTGGTATCAGAGGAGTCGGTTCTACCATAGAACACAGGACTCTGATCTTTCTTTTTAATGGAAATATTTTTAAGTGCAGTGAGTGTGGTTATCATATTAGGGAATCCATTGTTGGTGTGGCTGCTGACATATCCATACACCAGGACCCTGACTTCTGATTTCAAACTCAGTGCATAAAAACACTGATTGTGTGTGTGTGCTTTCAAGAGTTTTCTTTGTTATCTCTTCATGTGAGCTCACCAGGTATAACTTATTGATTTTGGCGCACCTATTCCTTTTCAGGATGCCTCCATGCAGAAAACCAGCTAGGGTTCCGAATATAGTATGTACTGATAGCCCACTGAGCGACAAGGCCTCAGTGCAGGGCCCTCCTCTAGTAGATGCACCAGTGGAGGCACTAGTGGTACCATTTCCCATTGGGACACCGATACCACCAGCCCCAGTAGAATAGGGTGCAAGCCACTTGAGTGCATTGAATAAGTCCCAGTGCCATAGGCCACCTAGGTTTAGGGGAGAGACATACCCACAGGCAGTTGAGGATTGGTTGGAGGCCATAGTGAGAGTCTTCTGACTGGTAGGGACACCGGCTAACCTCATGGTGATCTTTGCTGCCAGTCTTCTAAAGGTAGCCATAGGCAAATGGTAGATCATGATGTTCTAGGATCATGACGAGGTGACACTTATCTGGGAAGACTTTGAGAGCCTATTTTTATAAGTGTTTGTCCCAGTGACTCTTTGTGTAGTGCGCATTCAGAAGATACTTCATCTACAACAGGGCGGCATGACTGTGGCTCAGTACTCAGTAAGGTTCACTGACCTCTCATGATAATCCACATATATAGTGTGAGACCCATTTTTTAGGGCTCAGACCTTCGACCAGGGGCTCAGGTGAGAGATCAGGGCTTCGATTATTTCTCTTACCATCTTGACATAGGCGGGGATGTTAGAGAGAGCCCATTTAGTGGATAATTTTCTTTGCTGAGCAGTCACCAACAGTGAGACCCACCACCAGTCATCACGTAGTGGAGTCTTTTGTAGCTGACAACAGATAGATGTTGCAGAGGTCCAAGATCACTAGACCTATAGGTGAATAACCATAGGATTTAGGGTCGGTTGTGTGGGGAACCCAAGGTAGAGCCAGTCATGCCAGGAGCGGGTAGTGTTACGCATGTGGTGGCAGGGTCACATGGCTCGTGACTGTCTGACCCGCCGTATGGATGATCAGTAGATGTTTGAAGGACCGCCCAAGTAGAGACATAGGTTCAACCGAGGAGGTCAGCAGGGAGTAGGTGGATGTGGAAGAGGATCTGGTCGTGTAGCTGGTGGTGGGCGATGATTCGAGATGTTACCGCCACCACCACCAGGTGGTCCACCCTGACCATAGGGAGCAGGAGGACATGGGCAAGCACAGCTCCAGGTAGTTGAGTCCTACGATCACGGCAGAATGGAGATTTTACAAGGTACAATCTGTGTCAACTCCACCTTAGCTGCAGTAATTATATACATAGGTCCTAGTAATTATTTTATTTCCACTACCCTCGTCCGGAGCTTGGAGATTCTGACAGAGTCATTGGCTCGATCCTTAAAGCTAGAGACTCCTACCATAGTGGATTTGACGATTATTCATTGGTTCTAGCAGTGTGAGCTTACTCTAAGAGGTGAGAACTTTGGCTGTGATCTCCAAGTAGCGGCATCGAGGCCTTACGAATTCATCTTGGGTATAGACTGGTTATCTATAGTCCATGCTCAGATTGACTATATCTGGCACAAAGTGCGGTTTGTCCCTACGGATGGGACCAGGTTTACCTTTACCAGTGAGAATGGAGCCTTTTCAGCACAGGATGGACTTACCCAGAGTAGAGTGCAGCCGATCACTCATTAGTTGGCTAGCCTTACCCACGGAGTGGTTGATGTTGGGAGTCTGAGCTATCCTGTAGTGGTGGAATAGTACGCGGATGTCTTCCCTGATGATGTTATGAGTCTACCTCCTCGTAGAGAGGTGGACTTTTACATTGAATTTTAACCCTATACGACACTGATATCTACACCAATGTTTTAGATGGCTCCCGCGGAGCTTCGTGAGCTGCAGGTATAGCTGGAGGACTTACAGGGGAAGGGATTCATTCAGCCCAGTGTTTCTCCTTGGGCAGCCCCGATTTTGTTTTCCAAGAAGGTGGATGAGAGCTTGAGACTTTTTGTAGACTATCGACGCCTAAACCAGGTGACCGAAAAGAACAAGTACCCACTCCCGAGGATTGACGACCTCTTTGATCGGCTGAAGGGAGCACGGCGGTTCTCAAAGAAAGACTTCAAATTAGGCTATCACCAGCTTAGAGTGCGAAATGAGGATGTGCAGAAGACAGCTTTTAGATGTCGGTATGGCCATTACGAGTTCTTGGTTATTCCATTTGGTGTAACCAACGCTCCATTAGTGTTCATGGGACTCATGAACAGGATCTTTCAGCCATACCTTGATCGCTTTGTAGTATTCTTCATCGACGACATTCTGATCTACTCGACTACTAAGGAGGATCATGTCTATCACTTGCAGGTAGTTCTGGACACACTCCAAGAGCTTTAGATTTATGGTAAGCTCATGAAGTGCCAGTTCTGGATCTGAGAGGTTTAATTTCTCAGACACGTAGTCTCAGAGGATGGATTTGCAGTGGTTCCAGTGAATATTGAGGAAGTACTTGCTTGGGAGCCACCCAGGAGTGTGACAGAGGTACGCAGTTTCCTAGGATTGGTCGGATACTACTAGAGACTTGTGTCAGATTTCTCTAGAGTTTCAGCACCACTATAATCATTGACAAGATGGTCTAACCCTTCGTGTGGTCGGAGAGATACCAGCAGAGTTTTTTGGAGCTGAGATAGAGGCTGACTAGTGCCCCCATCTTGAGGCTTCCTGAGGGGGGCATAGGGTACGTAGTCTACTACGACACACCAAGGACCGGGCTTGGATGTTTCCTAATGCAGGAGAGAGCAGTGATCGCATATGGTTCTTGATAGCTGATACAGCATGAGTAGAACTACTCTACCCATGAACTAGAGTTAGCAGCAGTGGTCGTTGCCTTGAAGATGGGGCGACACTATCTGATGGGTGAATGTTTTACAGTCTACTCGGATCACAAGATTCTTAGGTATATCTTCTCTCAGAAGTAAATGAACCTAAGATAGTGACATTGGATTGAGTTCCTCTAGGACTATGACATCGAGATTTTGTATGCTCTTGGGAAGGGGAACATTGCAGCATATGCACTCAGCAGAAGATATGGTATACGGATGCTAGCTCAGGCGATGGAGCAGCTGGCTACTTTGCAGATATCCTTTGTGGATCGAGATGAAGCAGCTTTCCTATAGTCACTTACAGTCACTCCCCTACTTTTTCAGTGATTTAGGGAGGAGCTGCATGGGGACATTGACTGCGAGCCTCGACGTGCTCAGATATCCATAGGACAGGCCCCTGATGGATTTTCTAAATGTGGGGAGCACGTTATCCTCTTCAGAGGACATATCATGGTACCAGTATCACTTCTGGAGGAAGTATTGACGGAGTTCCACACATCCCCTTTAGCGGTACATCCAGGAGTGGTGAAGATGTACCATGACCTCTGATGGTAGCATTGGTGTCCGGGAATGAAGAAATCAGTAGTAGATTTTGTCGCTCGGGTCCTCACTTCCCAGCAAGTGAAGTCAGAGCATCAGGTACCAGCAGGCTTGGTTCAACCTTTAGAGGTCCCAGAGTGGATTTGGGATGGGATATCCATGGACTTTATTACAGGACTTCCACATACATCCAGAGTTCATGATTATATCTGGGTGATCATCGACCAACTCACCAAGTCGGCCCACTTCATATCGATCAGAGAGTAGGGTTTAGTAAAGAGAATGAGACATCTTGATGTGCAGGATATTGTGTGACTACATAGAGTACCCTCTATGATTGTCTCCAATCGTGAAGCACTTTTTACTTCCCGGAAATGGAAGGGGGTGCATGAGGCTTTCGGGACACAGCTTCGTTTGAGCAACGCCTTCCATCCTCAGATGGTTGGTCAGACTGAGCAGACCATTCAGACCGTCGAGGACATGCTACGTGCTTGAGTCCTCGGCTTCGGTCACAACTGGTAAGATCAGTTTCCATTAGTGGAGTTTTCATACAACAATAGATATCACTCAACCATTGGGATGGAACATTTTGAGGTGTTTTATGGGCAACCTTGTAGAATGCCTTCATGCTGGACTGACCCAGGTGAGTCAGCACTCGTGGGACCAGAGATGGTTTGGGATACCACAAAGAAGTTTCAGATCATCCAATAGTGGATGTAAACTTCATAGAGTAGGCATAAGTCGTACATCAACAGGAGACGGAGACCTCGGGAATTCGAGGATTGTGACCACGTCTTTCTATGGGTCTCACCCTGATGAGGTTTACAGTGATTTGGCCGAGGCATCAAGTTATATCTGAGGTTCATCAGACCTTTTTAGGTCCTCAACAGAGTTGGTGAGGTGGCTTACCGCTTAGATCTTCCCCCTTAGTTTCACCAGGTGCATGATGTCTTCTACGAATCCCAGCTGAGGAGATACGTGCATGACCCATCCCAGGTCATTGACCATGGTGAGCTGGACATCGACGATGTGGAGACATTTTTGAAGGTTTCAGTTGAGATTGAGGATCAACTGAAGTGGGTCCTTCATGGGAAGACAATACCTCTGGTGCGCGTTCGCTGGCAGCACATGAACCTCCAGGAGAGCACATGGGAGTGGGAGGCTCAGATTCGTGCTCAGTACCCACACTTTTTTTTCTATTTTTTGTGATGTGGATTTCGGGGACGTAAATCCCTAAGGTGGGGATAATGTAAAGACACATAAATTCCATGTAATTTTTTGTAATTATATGGGAATTTTACGTGTCCGCAAAAATTGATGGTGTGTGATTCCAAGGCCCGGTGTGCCTGGAGTGAATTTCTGAACTTTTTTTGGGTATGTTCAGTAAACGTGTGAGTGGTTTTTTTGTAAATTTTGAACCTCTACTCAGAATTGAAATCTGAGGACACCGTTGAACTCGCAGCGTCGGTATTCACTTAAGGAGACCTTCACCTCGACTGTAGTAGGTCGAGGGTGAAATATTTTTTTGTGTTTTTCGTGAAAGAATGAAATAAATAAAAATGTTAACATTTTTATTTTATATTTTTTGAAACCCCTCAACATGGGTTATGTTGGTGGGGACCACCCGAGCCTAAATCTCCCATGTGGATGTCTAGAGGTGGGGACCACCTGAACTAACCCCCATTTTTAATTTAGGGGCGAGGACCACTTGACCCCTCTTAATGGGGGAGAAATCTATCAACTCCCCATTAATCCTTTTCTCAAATTAGTTGGAGCCAATTAATTAAGCCAATGTGGTACAATTAATTGTTCCAACCTTTTAATTTGATAAACTTAAATTAACAAGGGGCTATTTTCACATTTTGGTGGAATTGGGAGAGGAGAACCTTTTGGAGAATTACACTCTCCAATGAAGAACGTGCTCCCCAATGAAGAATGCTCACTCTAGTGAGGAACGTCTTCAATGACAACAAACTGATGATCGGGGAAACACTGACGTCACCGACGTCCGTCTATCCCCAATGACTTTGTCTCTTTCCTCACGACCTCCATTGACAAATCTCTGAGGTAGGGGTTAAATTATGTGTGTTTATTGTTTCCCATGTTCTTCCCTTCTAAAATGAAGAACGCAAATCAACTCTCTAACTAGTTGATCCACGGATTATTTCTTTTGCGGGTTTGGGAATAATCAGTTGCGGTATGTTTAGGTTTTGACATTATTTTTTCAAGTTTTTGTGGAGCCTCTTTCTACCTCTCTAATGTGGAGGGTGAGGGCCAAACAAACATGGATGGACCCCTCTACCATTATTCTTGAATGGTGTGTTCTTCAGGAGGGAAGAAGGCAGCTTTGTTCCATGGTGACGAATGGATGCGGTGGTCGGCACATCACCAGCCACGATGAAGGCGATGGACGCACAACACCTCGCCGCCCCGCAGCCTCCACGGTGCCCCGTGGCCTTTCTGCCTCGCAGCCCTCGACACCGCCCCGTGGCCTCGCCGCCCCGTGGCCCTCCGCGGCACCTCTCGCGGTGCCCCGCGGCCCTCCACACAGCCTCGCGGCCTCCACGACCCTCGTGGCCTCTGCGGCCTTTGTGGACCCCACGTCCTCACTACCTCGCGGCCCTTCCCCCCCCCCTGGGATGGCACCTTTTGAGATATTGTATGGGTGACTTGTAGAATAACTTTGTGTTGGACTAACCCAGGGGAGTCAGCACTCGTGGGACTAGAGATGGTTCGGGCTACCACGAAGAAGTTTCAGATCATCCAAGAGTGGATGTCAACTGCACATAGTAGGCAAAAGTCATATACCGACAAGAGATAGAGACCTCTGGAATTCAAGGATGGCGACAATGTATTTCTATGGGTCTCACCCCGATGAGGTTTACGGAGATATTTCCGAGGCGGAAAGTTATCTCTGAGGTTTATCGGACCTTTTTAGGTCCTCAACAGAGTTGGTGAGGTGGCTTACTGCTTAACTCTTCCCCCTTAGTTGCACCGGGTGTATGATGTATTCCACGAATCCCATCTGAGGAGATACGTTCATGACCCATCCCATGTCACCGACCATGGCGAACTGGACATTGATGATGTGGAGTCATTTTTTATGTTTTCAGTTGAGATTGAGGATCGGCTGGAGTGGGTCCTTCGTGGGTGGTCAATACCTCTTGTGTGCATTCGCTGGAAGCACTGGAACCTCCAGGAGAGCACATGGGAGCCGGAGGCTCATATTCGTGCTCAATACCCAAACTTTTATTACTATTTTTTGTGATGTGGATTTTGGGGATGCAAAGCACTAAGGTGGGGAGAATATAAAGACACAAAAATTTCATGTAATTTTTTATAATTATATGGGAATTTTACGAGTCTGCAAAAATTGACAGTGTGTGATTCTGAGGCCCGGTGTGCCTAGAATAAATTTCTGAACTTTTTTTTGGGTCTGTTCAGAAAACGTGTGATTGGGTTTCTGGTAAATTTTGAACCGGTGCTCGGAATTGAAATATGAGGACACGGTTGAACTCACAGCGTCGGTGTTCACTTAATAAGACCTTCACCTCGACTGTAGTAGGTCGAGGGTGAAATATAGTTTTTGTTTTTTTCATAAAAGAATGAAATAAATTAAAATGTTAACATTTTTAATTTATATTTGTTGAAACCCCTCAACATGGGTTATGGTGGTGGGGACAACCCTAGCCTAAATCTCCCATGTGGATATTTAGAGGTGGGGACCACCTAAACTAACCCCCATTTTGAATTTAGGGGCGGGGACCACCCGACCCCTCTTAATGGGGGAGAAACCTCTCAACTACCCATTAATCCTTTCCTCCCACTAATTGGAGCCAATTAATTAATCCAATACGGTACAATTAATTGTTCCATCCTTTTAATTTGATAAACTGAAATTAACATGGGGATATTTTTACATTTTGGTGGAATTAGGAGAGAAGAACCTTTTGGAGGATTACACTCTCCAATGAAGAACGCGCTCGCCAATGAAGAACACTCACGCCAGTGAGGAATATCTTCAATGACAACGAACCGATGATTGAGGAAATGCTGATGTCACTGATGTCTGTCTATCCCCAACGACTTCATCTATTTCCTCGTGACCTCCGTCGAAAAATATCTAAGGTGGGGGTTTAATTATGTGTGTTTATTATTTCCCATGTTCTTCCCTTATAAAATGAAGAACGCAGATCCAATCTCAAACTAGTTGATATGCAGATGATTTCTTTTGTGGGTTTGGGAATAATCAATTGCAGGATGTTTTAGGGTTTGATGTTCTTTATTCAAGTTTTTGTTTAGCTGATTTCTACCGCTCTAATGCGGAGGGTGCGGGCCAAACAAAAATGGGCGGACCCCTCCGACATTCTTCTTGAATGGTGTGTTCCTCACGATGGAAGAAGGAGACTTTGTGCCATGACGATGAACGGATGCGACGGTCAGCACATCTCTAGCTGCGATGAAGGCGACGGCCCCACAGCACCTCGGCGCCCCGCAGCCTCTGTAGTGCCCTGCGGCCTCTCTGCCTCGCAGCCCTCGACACCGCCCCATGGCCTCGCAACCCCTTGGCCCCCCGCGGTGCCTCTCTCGGCGCCCCGTGGTCCTCCACGCTGCCCCGTAGCGTCACCGCCCCGCGGCCTCCACGACCTTCACGGCCTCTACGGCCCCCACGACCTCACAAACCCCCCCCCCCCCCTCGCGGCCCTCCACGCCACCCTACACGGGCTATGCCAAAACCAGTGAGCCGGACCATACCCACTAGGCCTGGTCAACCCAAATCAGGTCGGGTCGGCCCAGGCCGGGTCGGGTCGGGTCGGTCCGACCAGGTCAGACCAGACCCGGGCCAACTTTGAACTTTTTTCTCTATCAGTCATAACTTTGGCATCGAACATTCGTTTGAAGAACCGTTTGTGGCTCTAGAAACCTTGGAGTGAGAAGGTCCCTTTGAATATTCCCCACTGGAGATTTTCTTAAAGTTGGAGTATGGTCAGGTTGGATCGAGCACAAATCCAACCGGGAGATCGGGACTAAAAGTCTGATAACTTACATATCGGGCTTCTGATTGACGCACCGTCTATTGCACTGAGACCCATATGACTTGGCAGTCCTTAGAGATACTTTTTCGTTGGAATTAGGGTAATTTGTAGTATCAACCAGTGGCTTAATGGGCAGACTCTTCCAGAGATGAGAAAGCTTAATGCGGGGACCCAGAAGCTGGCTGTGATGTGAAGAATGAAGAGAGATCTTGTGTTGTTCATCACCTAGCGATCCAGTGTGGGTCAGCATCGAGTGATCTTGTGTGGGTCAGCATCGAGCGATCTTGTGTCGGTCAGCACTGAGCGATCCTGTGTGGTTCATCACCTAGTGATCTTGTGTGGGTCAGCACCGAACGATCCTGCGTGGGTCAGCACCGAGCGATCCTGTGTGGGTCATGACTTAGGGATCGTTTGTAACACCCCAAGCTTCCAGGGTACGCTTCTCATTGAATAATATAGTAGCATGTGTTGTACGCAACTTTGAGTTCTAACACACACAACAACTAATCAAACTAGTCGTTATGAATAGTAATACCCACTTTTTGAAATTTATACATTTTATCTTTCAAAATGAGCTTCATTTTTTGGATTCAGAATATCAAAATTAGCATAGGGAAAAATTTTGGTACTTTTCTGATAACTTTCATATTTTGATGAATAGTGAAAATTACTAAATTTTAATTAAAAACAAATTTTTTAATCGAAATAATTAATAGTGATAAATTATGAATTTGAGTGGTTTTAAATTATATTTAGAATGTATTTTTACAATTTAATCTAATTTTGGTCATTGGACATAATTTCACATTTAAACTGGACATAATCGTGTGTCAATATTTTGATAGTTATTATTTCTTAAAAACACACTTTTTGTTTTGACAGTGTGAATTAATTTTAAATTAATAAATTCAACTTATATGTTTTGAATTTGGTAAAATAGACTTCATTTTTGAATTTAGAAAATCAAAATTAGCTTTGGGTAAATTTTTGGTATTTTTCTGAAAACTTTTAATTTTTGATGAATAGTGAAAAACAATCAGTTATAGTTTAAAACCGAATTTTTATTTTAAAAAAATTTATTTTATTTAAATTCTTTAATGTCAAAATATATACATAATACCAATAAAGTTTCAATGTAATTCATTGGATTCGGTTTATAATAATTTTAGATATATAAAAATTTTATTGAACTTTTCACTATCTTTTACCCACCTCCTAGGAGCTTTTGTGAATTCACATAAAACTTAATTTTACCGCTTCACTGAGCTGAATTTAAAAAATATAAGAGACACGGTTAATATCAAGGAGTAAAATTTGGTTCAATGAGATGAAAATAATTTTTAGTGAATGTTAAATTTTTACTTTTATTTACCATGGTTAAAAGTAAACAGGGTAATTAAGGGTAAAAATGATATTAATATTACCCTCACACAATTCCTAATTATATTGGACAAGTTTATCTCGACCAAAAATAAACTTAGGAATAAAATATTATCATTTAGGTCCACTTGGATGAGATTAGTACATTTATTATTATTTAATTCAAAGAAGAGTTAAAAGAGTTAAAATCAAAGATTAATAACTAAAACATTTTTAATATAGAGTTTTGCATAAGATAAATTCGATTATAAAAATTAAATAGAAATATAAAAAGATTTCATATATAATTTTATTTTATTTATAATTGTTAGACATTATATAAATAAATTTATTTATGACACAATGATGATGCAGTAATTAACTTATTCATAAAAGAATCAAATAAATCGTATTATAAATATTAAAATAAATATAATTTCAAAGTTTTTATGACATCCACGAATTTTCTAGGTGAATATTACATTTTATGATTGATTCAATGTTTTTTTCAAGTAATAATGTTGTTATTATTTTAACAAAAAACAAATACCAACTAGTGTCAAAATTGACATAAAATAGTTTTTAAAACAAATATTATATTATTAATTGATATAATGGTCCTAAAAATCTATGGTTCGGCCAAAAGACTTATATAATAATATATATGACATTATTGAATAAATTGGGGTTCTATTGGCAGTATATAGTAAGTTTATTAAACATATAGTGTAAGAATACAAGAAGACACGATAAAAGTTAAATTATTTAACATAGAGTTAAATCTAAATGATAAGGTTAAAATGGTAACCTAAACTTGTCTAAAACCTATTGGTTGAGCTGTTTTCGACCAATCCCTACCTTTTACTTTAAATAATCAACTTTGGATCCATTAGAAACCAAATATGAATTTATTATAAAATAATATTTTAAGTTTTTCCGAAGGTGCTCCTCACCCCTCTTATAAAAGGGCACTCCCCCTTCTCTCTAATTAACACCTTCTAAATCATTTGGCTCGGCCAACCCCTGCCCAAATACCCTCTCAAATATCCTCCATTCATCCTAGAGGCCGTAGTTTGTTCATAAATTTATACTAAGGATCCCTTTTGATCAAATCAAAAGGAAGAACCTGAAGAATAGGTAATGATTTCACCACCCTCTTTCAAGTTCCTTTCTTCTTCCACTTCCTTTTTATTTTTTGTTTCCATTCTAAAATAATAAATCCAGTATATTCTATATACTGTGATGTTATTATAATTATGGTTCAACCAAATTCATTATTCTATCCACCATTTTAATTACATGTCACCATACATGTGTACGTACGGCTTACTGTCTCCACGTTGTGGTATAATTGTTATTCAATAAATTATTATTTGGAAGGGTATATTAATGATGTGTATTTTATGTAAATAATAAATATAACATGATAATGATTCTTTATATTTTTTATACCATCCAATTATATATTATATTAATATCAAAAGAATGATATTTTCGCCCGTGCGTACGTACGGATTACCGTCTCCACAACGCGATGAGATTCATTTCCATGTTCACTATTCATCGACGATTATAAAAATATATATTACTAATAAGTATGTAATATATGAAATAATAATTATACTAGAGATATATATATTTTTATATATATATAAGTATTTATGTACTTACATATATCTTATTCACTTACTTCCGTTCAATACTATATGAAAATCGAAACAACGTTTATGCGTACGTACGGACTACCGTCTCCATAAACGGTGTTTTCCATTTCATATATACGTCTATTATAAATTTTTTATATTATAAATATATATGATAAATAAATCGTGTTTTATATTCTGGAATTATTCAAATCATGATCTAAGTGATACAATCAAGAGTAACAAGTTAAAACTTGTACGATAAAGAAAGCGATTATTACCCGAAATATTAATATAACATTGAAATTATTATTAAATGGGTAGTATAAATTCATAAATGAATAATGTATGATATCATAAATATTAATATGGTTCTGGTATAATTTAATAACATACTATAGTCTTCATACATGAGGCTAAACGTGCCCTCGACTAAAGGAAATGCAAGGTAAGGGGTTTTCATCTCACTCCATATTCCCGTGTGATTCATGCCATATTGCCACTATTACCTTTTGTGTGGTGTTTGTACTACCCATAATTGTATTCCTTGTGTAATACACATTAATGTATGTTTATTTACATATTCATTGTATGATACTTCTTTGATGGGGTGTATGTTTCATAAGTTACCAAATGAGTAAGGGTTAATTTCACAATCTCAGTATTATCCGAGGTGGTTTTGTGTAAGTATCTACTGGAACATATTTATTATCCATTTTAATGTTTTATGAAAGAGTTTTCAAAGGGATTATTTTAAGGGACTTTTTACAAAAACATCATTTCAAATGTTTTAAATATTTATTCTTCTAAATCTTTCTCATTAATGTACATGTTTTGAAAATGGTTTTTAAGGATTTATTTATATGGACATGGATGTTTTTAAAATGTTAATTCCTTTCAAAAGTTTCAAAGTAATAAGGGACACTTTGATTCAAAAATTTCTTTAAATGACTTTTTTTCCAAATTGTGTAACTTTTAAATGTTTTCATGAAAAAGGGGTATTTCTCTCAAAGAGTTTTACAAATCATTTTCATCAACATCAAAATCCTTTAATGGATTTTAAACTTGTTTTGAAGTTGATTTATCATGATACAAATCTTCTATATTGTGTTGAAGGTTTTGTGATATGTTTGACTTGGATGTGTTATTTTTATACCATTCATGGTTTATGGGTAAAGTATTGACATTTCGTATGCTAGTTTTAATACGAATGTTTATGTAATGTTTAGACCTTTTCATATGAGGAATGCATTGGACTTAGTAAGTGACGAGTGGAGCCCGCTATAGCTCCTCGATGCATCGGTAGGTCTCATGAGACTAACTAGTGTCTTGGCACAAGGCCTTAACAAAATCTTATTTGTAGTCTTGGCATGAGGCCTTGGCTACGTGGTTATGATAGTCTCACATTAAGCATTCCATCATTATGAAAGTGGTTATTGATATTTCATGTGATTATTCGATTGGTAGAATATCCATGTGAATAAGTAAATGTCATTATTTCATTTTATTTCTGCCATATTATGATAAATTTCAAGTTTAAAAGTCTTTTGTTTTAGTTTTATACATTTCCTTAAATGTTTATGTTTATTTTTGAAAGTTTCCACTGTATTTCTTACCCTTACTGAGCGTTTGAGCTCACCCCTTTCTATGTTTTATTTTCCCAGGATTCCTAGAAGTGTATTATGATTGATATGCAGGGTTAATCCAGGGGAATAATGGTGTTCATAAATGATTATTTATGTTGTTTTTTATGCTATAAAGTGTAATGTAACATTCATGTATATAATATATTTTCCAAGACTGCTAAACTGATCGGTCCTTCGAGACTTGATTCCTTGTAATCATGCCAATGTATTAAAATAATGCATCGAATCTGGGTAACTGGGGTCAGGGTATTACAGTTGGTCTTAGAGTAAGTTTAACAATAACCTAGGAAGCTATATTTAGATAAACTCTGATTGGGGCACATAGACCTAAGATGGACTTTGAGGATTAGTGTAGAAGAACTTCCTAGAATTTTGGTATTGTGGAGATTTTTTGATTTTTCCGATCTATACATACCTTTCTGGATACGAGCAGGTAGAGGCGGATCTAGAACAGATGTACCTAGGGGTAAAACTAGAAAAACACTACTTTGAGCTAGACTCGAATAGGAACTGGTGCATGACAACGGGCCTTGATGCACTCTTGGTTACGACACTCCCGGGAGATATGCTTAGGATAATTCTCGTTTTCTTTACAAACCATTATGAAGGGTTTATGAGTATATACTTCCTCGAAAAATACATTTTTATGATTATGGATTATATCCATAAACTTTTTAATTTATGTTAAGTTTTTTAAAAGTTTGGTATTAGGAATTTCTATTCATAAACTAATTTTGTGTATGACATTGTTTAGAAATGGTTCCTAGTAGAAAGAATGAGAACTCCAGTAATACGCATGATCCAAAGAGTAAGAAGGATCATATCTTTCATGGTCTTAAGCCAAAATTTATAATGGAAACAGTCTCCCACATATTATCATCATATGAAGTTACAGTATCATGTGTTGATAAGATAAGTAAAGAATTCTTGGAGTCCTATGACTTTGAAGGGAAGATAGAGAAGAAAAGGATGGTAGAGAGAAGGATAGATAAAGGGAAGATGGTAATGAAGGATTTTCCAATATGTTATAACTGTGGAATGAATCACCTTGGAAAATGCTTGAAGGGAATGGGAGTATGTTATAAGTGTAAAGAAAAAGGACACCAAGTACGTGAATGCAAGTGTAAGAAAAAGGTTTCAAATGTACAATGCTTCATCTGCAAGGAGTTTGGACACTATGCGAACCAATGTCCCAGTCATCAGACTATGCCGCAAATGACGCTATTGGATAATAATCAAGTGATGATACTACCCCAAATGAATAGGAATGACTAGTGTTCCTATGTTGTTATTTTTAAATTATTTCATTTAAGTTTTGTATCAATGATGTTTTGGAAATAAATAAGGATTGTACTGCAGTACTATTTCATTGAGGATTTGAGATTTTATGGTACTAAGAAAAGTGACTCTACAGCAAGTTAAACTTTTTGGAAATTACATGGTTGAAGAAAGATAAACCTTAATATGGTCCTAATATTGAAGTACTAATTTTGGAATAAGATATGGATGATTTGGGTAAATTATATTGGATATTCTTGAATACCTTGAAACTGATTAATGATTTTTCATCGTTGGAGTTTACAACATTTTTGATAGAAGGAGTATATCCAATATTCTATAAAGAATAAGGGAGCATGAATGTAATCAATAAGGTTTTATGGTAATTCCGGATGTTACCATGTTTTAAAATAATACATCGTGAAGGTGTTCACATGTTATTACATGGAAAAAGGATCTTCATTGTGTTTCACTTCCTTATAAATTTTGGACTGTGAGTTTGGATAGTAGTATATTGGATAAGTCTAAAGGTCTGAATGGATTAAGTTTGAAAGGTTATTTTTGGATTTTTATAAAAGGAAAACATGCACACCATGTGACAACCCGTCACGTTAGACAAAGCTGTAGAAATCGAACCCACAACCATAGTTCGATTGGAATTTATCGCCTACCACTAGACTACGTGAAGTCCCAGGATTGTATAATGTAGTTTCTTTTTTTAATGGGCCTGATATGTGAATTATACATTCATTATATTTGGAACCCTATACGATTAGGATAAATAGAGTATTTTTTAGTTTTATTATGTTTTGTAGTGAAAGATGAGTTTGTGGTAGAAATTTATTAATGGATAAAACTATAATTATAAAGTAATTATATCTCTTTATGATATTAGCCAATCTCATAAATAGATTCCTCAACATTAAGAAAAGGAACTTAGAACAAAAATGTTGTCCTAGATGGTACCTTAGATCATCACAAATTTATGGATTTGGGATTATTGGCCTTTTCAAATCCATGTTCTCTACCACTCTCCATCAGATATTGATGGTTAGATTTCTCTTCCGTATCCATATTTTCCTACATGTATGTAACACCTGAGACTTTTATGAGAAATATTTTTTTTATGTTATATAAATCATCAAAGGAATCATTCACTACACGCAACACTAGCTTGGCTTTCTTTACACGCAACCGCGGCCTTCCTCGATATCTTGCGTCGTACGCAATACCGAGTTTCACTAAACAACGATATGCTATTAAAATATTATTAAAACTAGCCGTTATGAATAGTAATAACCACTTTTTGAAATTTTCTAAATTTTATTTTTCAAAATGGACTTCATTTTTGGATTCGGAATATCGAAATTAGGTTAGGGTGAAATTTTGGTACTTTTCCGATAACTTTCATATTCTGATGAATAGTGAAAATTACTAAATTTTAATTAAAAACAACTTTTTAAATCGAAATAATTAATAGTGATAAATTATTAATTTGAGTGGTTTTAAAGTATATTTAGAATATATTTTTACAATTTAATACAATTTTGTTCATTGGATGTAATTTCACAGTTAAACTAGACATAAACAAGTGTCAATCTTTTGATAGTTATTATCTCTTAAAAACACGCTATTTGTTTTGACGACGGGAATTAATTTTTAAATTAGTTAATATAACTAATATTTTAGGAATTTGATAAAATAGACATCATTTTAGAATTCATAGTATCAAATATAGCTTAGGCCTAATTTTTGGTATTTTTCTGGAAACTTTCATTTTTTGATGAATAGTGAAACCACTAAGTGGTAGTTAAAAAACTGAATTTTTCATAAAACATAATTTTACCGCTTCTGTGAATGGAATTTCAAAAATCCGAGAGACACGGTTAATATCAAGGACTAAAATGTGGTTCAATGAGATAAAAATAATTTTTGGTGAATAGTACCTTTTTACTTTTTTTACCACGTTTAAAAATAAATAGGGTAATTAAGGATAAAAGTGTTATTATTATTACCCTAACACATGTCCTAATTCTATTGGATAAGTGTAATTCGACCAAAAATAACCTTACGAATAAAATATGACCATTTAGGCCCACTTGGATTACATTAGGACATTTATTATCAATTTATTTAAAGAAGGGTTAAAATAGTTAAAATCAAAGTTTAATAACTAAATAATTTTTAATATAGGGTTATACATAAGATAAATTCAACTATAAATATTAATTAGAAATCTAAAAAGATTTCCAACATAATGGTATTTTATTTGTAATTTTTAGACTTAAAATAATTTAATTTATTTATGATACAATGATGATGCAATAATTATCTAATTAATGAAATATTGACATAATTGATTTTATAAATACCCAAATAAATGTAATTTGAGACTTTTCATGAATTCCAATAATTTTCTATGTTAATATGACATTTTATTATTTATATAATTACTTTTTTTCGAACTAATCATTCTGTTATGATTTTCACAAAAATCAATTACCAAATAGTGTCAAAATTGACATAAAATAGTTTTTAAAAAAAATATTACATTATTAATTGTTATTATATTCCTAAAATTATAAGGTTCGTCGAATATTCTTATATCATGATACTTATATCATTAATGGACCACTTGGGGGGTCTCTTGGATGTATATGGTAAGTTTATTAACTCTATAATATAAAAATACAAAGTGACATGGTAAATGTCAATCTAATTAACTAAGAGTTAAAACTAAAAGATAAGGTTAATATAATGACCTAAACTAGTCTAAATTCAATTGGATGAGAGGATTTTGACCCATCCCCACATTAGCTTCGAAATATATCAATTTGGAGCTATTAAAAACCGAATTTGACTTTATAATAAAATAATATTTTTAGTTATTCCAAAGGTTCCCCTCTCCTCCCTTATAAAAGGGCACCTCCTCCCTCTTTTCCTCACACCACATTGAGCCTTCAAGCTCGGCCAACCCCTGCCAAATTATCTTTTCCACTTCCCTATAAACATCCTAGAGGTCCTGGTTTTCTTCAAAGACCAATATTAGTGCCCTAAGAGGAGGTCTCAAAGAGGCGCTTCAAAGAAGAGGTAATGTCCGTTACCGATTCGTTCAACTTTATTTCTTCTTCCACTTCTTCTTATTTATTTGTTTCATTATGAAGTAATAACATCAGTATCACTTATATACTTATATGTTATTATAAGTATGAAAAAACCCTATTTCACCATCTGTCCATCCTACGGAAAACGAAATCACCGCGCGTGCGTACGTACGGAATACCGTCTCCACGCCGTGGTGTAATCTATTTTCCACCACCAACTTACTTGGATGGGTATAACGGTGTAAATAATGACTATATGTGATTATTTTAAAGTGATATTGATTCTGAATTAGTATACATACACTCTAATACAATTCCACGATCATGGGAATGATATCATCCCTCGTGCGTACGTACGGAATACCGTCTCCACAATGTGATGCGACTCGTTAAACAAGATCTTCATTGCATAATAATTATATAAATGAATTGAATGAATTAATATGATATATATTACACTAATACCATTCTGTAAATTAGGTATCTATAGCCTAAAAAGAAAACTAAGAATTTATTCGACAAAACACGCATAAGAACAAAAAGTAATAAACACCCGAATAACAAGTAGTAATGAAATATTACTAATAAGAAGCTATGAATATGACCATATATGATATCATAAAAATAATTATGATTCCGGAATAAGTCAATAACATTATTTAAATCATTATACAGGAGGTTCGGACACTTACGAAGCAAATCGGACCTAAGGTAAAGGAAAATATCACAATCTCATTTTATCCAAGACTGTTTTACGTTGGTATTTACTGGGGTGTATTTTATCATCCACATCCATGTTTCCTCAATATGTAATATTGTTTCCATCCACCTACAATTTTTTAAATCCAATTTTACCCTTCAGTGAGTTTTTAGTAAAAGATATGAAAGGAATATTTTGTCGTTTTTCGTACGAGGTACTTTTTGACTTTTCCTAAAAAAGTATGAGAAGAATGTTTTTTTAACTTATACGGCATGAATGGATTCTTAAAAAATTATTTTCAAGAATATTACATTACAAGTTTTCAAGTTTATTTTTAATCAACTTCTTTTAGATTAAAATTGTAAGACATGTTAAGAAAGGAAAATGTTTTTGAAGTAGAAAGGATATTTTCCTCAAGAATGGAGTTCAAGTGTTTTATCAAAATTATTTTCCATCTAAGATAATATAGGGTTCTGTTTCTATCCCTATTATTACATTGATTTGATTATTTTGTGATGAAATTATTTTTATGAATTCCTTTATCTTATTTGAATTGTTTTATGATGTCATGTTGTTTAAGAATCCCATTTTTTATTACATGGGTTATGAAATGATGTATGATTTATGATTTTGTGGAACACATAAGAATGGTATCATTATGAGATGGGTGGGACCTATATCTACCTCCAATGCATTGGGTAGAGATTTTATATCTCATGAGATATACATGGATGGAACGGAAGGTAAAACCGGTTCAGTGAAACAGGACTGAAACGAGGAGTAAACTCGGTTCAGAAATGGAATTTGTCCACTAAGATAGTCTTAGCAATGAGTCTTGACTAATAAGAAATGATTCTATATGATTATGTGTGTATTCCACAAAGTTTCATTTTTTTATGTTATGATTATTGGGATTACATTTCACTACTATGATTTATCCCATGTTATGAAATTATGATCTCTTTTGCAGGTTAAGATTTCCAAAAGTTATGTTCTTATGTATATGATGTGATTGATATTTCTTTTGTTTACCCTTACTGAGCATTTGAGCTCACCCTTTTGTATGTTTTATTTCCCCAGGTCAGGAAGAAGGTTATTAAGTAGGATATGCCAAAAGGGACTCTAGATATGATGAAATAAATGGGAGGCAAAATAGATGCTTTATGAACCAGTTGTTTATGTTTCCTAGTTTCTAAAGACTCTACACCTATATGGTCCTTTCCTGGTTTTGTTATATGTTGTAATAAGTGTGCTTCAATTCTGAAGTAATAACAATGTATGTAAAGTATGGGTCGTTATAGATGGCATCAGATGAAAGGTATAATCAACCATTGGAAACTAGGACTTGAAAGCCTTAGTAAGAACCCTAAGGATAAGTCTAAGCATAGAACACAATCTTAGTGTTTTAGAAATGGACATGAATAACCTATGATAAGACCTTAAGTGTGAAATTTCATTCTTGATTATGTGGTTTTCCTATTATAATTAGTGTTTCTTACACTATTCTTCTTGGTTTTAGTCAATGGTTGGAACCCAAAGGAACCGTGTTAATGCAGAATGCGACGGGCAATGCAATGATTTTCCCCCTGAGCAACCAAATGTTATGGGAGCTAGAATGAAAAATCTTGTAGTCATGCTCACACAACTTTCTCAAGCTATGAATCATGCAGGACTTCCAAACGATCAAAGGAAGGAGCAACAATCTGTTGAATCCTTCATGAGGCAGTGTCCACCTTCATTCAGCGGGTCTACTGATCCATTAGTTGCTAAACAATGGATTAGTACTACTGACAATATATTTTCAGTTCTTCAATGTTCTGAACATGATAAATTCATTTTAGCAGTGTATCGTTTGGAAGGAGATGCTGATCAATGTTGGAATCTTATTAAGAATACGAGGTAAAGGTATGAAATTGAGTCCATGGAATGGGATGAGTTCAAGAACTTATTTTTCAATAAGTACTTCTCTCATATTCTTCGAAAAAAGATGGAGAAAGATTTTCTTGAACTGAAGCAAAATGATGATGAATCTGTTGGTACCTATGAAGCAAATTTTAAAAGACTTGCAAGGTACGCTTCTGGTATTATTATCCAACCTGAGAGTAAGATCAATCGATACTTTATTGGATTAAAACCAAGTCTTCTAAGGGCCTTATCCATAAGGGACTTCAATAGATACGAGGAAATCATTCGATGTGCTCTCAAAGTTGATATGGAGATTGGGGTAACCCATCAGTCATATGGGTTTGATAAGAAGAGGGAAATGGAATTCAAAGGAAAATCTAAAGAGAACACTGAAAATAAGATGAGATTTCCCTTATGCTCAAATTGGGGAAAGAAACATGGAGAGAGTTGTCTTAAAGGGACAAGTAAATGTTTCAAATGTGGAAAGGAAGGTCAACGGGCATTTGAATGCTGCAATGATGGGAAGAAGATGTCTAATGATGTAAACAAAGGAAGGGATACATAGAATGAACCTACTACACTTCAATGTTTCAAGTGCAAGGGGGTGAGGCATTATGCCAATCAATTCCCAAATCCAAGGGTTGATGATGATGGTTGATGTCAACAAACTCTTAAGGATATAGAAAAAGGAAAGTCACATGAAATTTCTATCAGCGATGTGGAGTATGATAATGATGTGGTGAAAGGTACACTTACCATCCACTCTAAAGTAGAAAATGACTTATTTGATTCTGGATCCACCCACTCTTTTATTTCTGAATAATTTTCTAAGAGTGTCACCATATTACCTCAACAATTAGATGTTGAGTTAGCTGTGACAACCCCTAATGGCATAAAAGTCGCATCAAAAGTTTATAATTCTTCCTCGATTGAAGTTTGTGGGAATGTGCTTCCTGCAATTCTTGTGATCCTTCCTATATTGGAATTTGATGTGATTCTTAGCATGGATTGGATTTCTTTATATGGAGATCATATCAATTTCCAAAGAAGGGAAGTCACATTTCATATTCCAGATCAATTTATGATCGTCTATCGATAAAAGGATGAACATAACCTTCCAGTGGAAATTTCTTCCATCTTATGGATATTGATTCCACTAAATGAGGGTTATTTATCTCAAATGGCTGGAGGGAAACTCATGATTAAGAATATTCCCGTAGTATGTGAGTTTGATGATGTCTTTCCAGAGGAATTTTCGGGTCTTCCACCAAATCGTGAAGTTGAGTTTTCAATAGAACTCGTACCGGGTGCTTTGCCTATATCAAAGACACCTTATAGAATGGCCCCAATTCAGTTGCAGGAATTGAAGAAGCAGCTCCAAGAGAATCTTGATAAATGATTCATATGCCCTAGTGCGTCACCTTGGGGAACACCTATTCTGTTTGTTAATAAGAAAGATGGATCAGTGAGACTCTTCATTGATTATCGAGAACTTAACAAGATCGCTATCAAGAACAAATATCCTCTCCCGCACATTGATGACTTATTTGAACAACTACGCGGAGCTCAATACTTTTCCAAGATTGATCTTCGTTCAGGGTATCATCAATTAAGGGTCAAAAGGGAGGATATACCAAAGACGGCTTTCCGTACAAGGTATGAACACTATGAATTTATAGTGATGCCATTTGGTCTTACTAATGCCCCTTCTAGCTTCATGGATCTGATGAATATAGTCTTTAGAGACTATCTTGATCAGTTTGTGGTGGTCTTTATAGACTATATTCTTGTCTATTCAAAGAGCAAGGAAGAACATGAAGATCACTTGAGAATTGTATTGAAGATCCTAAGAAAGGAGAAGTTTTATGCCAAATTTACCAAGTGTGAATTTTGGCTTCAAAAAGTTTCATTTTTTGGGTCACATAATCTCAAAAGAGGGGATATCTGTGGATCCACCAAAAATAGAGGTTATCGAAAGATGGTCGAGACCAACAACAGTAACTGAGATCCAAAGTTTTCTTGGTTTGGATGGATATTATCGATGTTTTGTGAAAGATTTTTCACTATTATCTAATCCACTCACAAGGTTGACTCGGAAAGGAGTTAATTTTGTTTGGACAGAGGAATGTGAAGAGAATTTCAAGGAGTTGAAAAGAAGGTTATCCAATGCACCTGTGCTCACACTTCCTTGTAGTGGAGAAAGGTTTGTGATCTACAGTGATGCATCCAAGAAGGGATTGGGGTGTGTTCTTATGAAAAATGATAAGGTGATAGCTTATGCCTCACGACAGTTGAAATCCATGAGCAAAATTACCCAACTCATGATTTGGAGTTAGCTGCGGTAATCTTTGCATTAATGATTTGGAGGCATTATCTTTATGGAGAAAGGTGTGACATTTATACTGATCATAAAAGTTTACAGTATATTTTCACACAAAAGGAGCTGAATATGCGCCAAAGAAGATGGTTAGAGCTGATTAAGGATTACGACTGCTCAATTCATTACCACCCTGGAAAAGTAAAAAAGGTGGCAGATGCATTAAGTCGACAAGACCATGCCAGTTTATCCATGGTGAGGATCAAAAAAGATCCAATATTTATGGATTTACAAAGGATGGATCTTGGAATTATAATGGAAGGGGGAAAATCGTATCTTTCTCAAATGAATGTTCAACCATTTATACATGTGAAGATTAAATAGGCATAGAAAGAAGATGTAGAGTTACAAAAGAAGGTGATAAATGTTCTTGAATTCAACCTTGATTGTGATGGGATAATAAAGTTCAAGAATCGGGTTTGTGTACCTCCCATCGTAGAATTAAAGAAGGAGATGCTGAATGAGACTCATAGTTCTTCATTATCTATTCATCCTGGAAGCACAAATATGTATAGGGACCTGAAAGAGTACTTCTGGTGGGATGGCATGAAAAGAGATGTTGCTGAATATGTCTCTCGATGCTTGGTTTGTCAGCAAGTTAAAGCTGAGAGACAGAAGTCTAAGGGGATGTTACAACCATTACTCATACCCGAATGGAAATGGGAAAACATCACTATGGACTTTGTCACAGGACTTCCTAAAACATACAAAGGAAATAATGCTATATGGGTCATAGTTGATCATCTTACAAAGTTTACACACTTCATTTCTATTAGAGAGGATTTCTCTCTGGATCAGCTTGCCAGGATATATGTAAATGAAGTGGTAAGATTGCATGGAGTACCACTTTCTATTATATCTGATCGGGATCCGAGATTTACCTCAATGTTCTAGCGAAGTCTTCAGCATACTCTGGATACAGAGTTGAATTTCAGCACTACTTATCATCCTCAGACAGACGGTCAGGCTGAGAGAACAATTCAAACTCTAGAAGATATGTTGAGAGATTTCTCTATAGATTTCAAAGGTGGTTGGGATCAACACCTAACTTTGGTGGAATTTTCGTATAATAATGGATTTCACTCCAGTATTCATATGGATCCTTATGAAGCTCTCTATGGAAAGAAATGCAGGACTCCAAATTGTTGGGATGAAGTTGGGGAAAGAAATCTATTAGGACCTAATCATGTTGATGAGATGGAAGAAAAGGTCCAATCTATTCAGCAACACATAAGAGCAGCTCAGAGTCGACAGAAAAGTTATGCCGACAACTGAATAAAATACCTAGAGTTTGAAGTGGGTGATAAAGTGTTCTTACGAATATCTCCCTGGAAGACGGTCATGAGATTTGGAAAGAAGGGGAAGTTGAGCCCTAGATATATCGGTCCTTTCGAAATACTGGATCGTGTTGGAAAGGTAGCTTACCGATTGGAGCTTACACTAAATCTCTCTCAAGTTCACGATGTGTTCCATCTATCTCTCCTGAGAAACTACATACCTGATCCTTCACATGTACTCAGCTCAGAAGTTGTACCACTGGAGCAAGATCTTTCTTATGAAGAACAGCTGATAGAGATTCTGGATCATAGCGAAAAAGTCCTACGAAACAAGAACACTCGATTGGTGAAAGTTTTATGGAGGAACCACCAATTAGATGAATCTACATGGGAGCTTGAGGATATGATGAGGGAGAGGTATCCTCACCTTTTTGTTACAAAGTGATGAATTTCGAGGGCGAAATTCATTTTAAGGGGGGTAGAATGTAACACTCGATACTTTTATGAGAAATATTTTGGTTTTATGTTATATAAATCATCAAAGTAATCTTTCACTACACGCAAAACTATCTTGTCTTTCTTTACATGCAACCGCGACCTTCCTCGATAGCTTGCGTCGTACGCAATACCAAGTTTCACTAAACAATGATATGCTATTAAAATATTATTAAAACTAGCTGTTATGAATAGTAATAACCACTTTTTGAAATTTTTTAAATTTTATTTTTCAAAATGGACTTCATTTTTGGATTCAGAATATCGAAATTAGCTTAGAGTGAAATTTTGGTACTTTTCGGATAACTTTCATATTCTAGTGAATAGTGAAAATTACTAAATTTTAATTAAAAACGACTTTTTTAATCGAAATAATTAATAGTGATAAATTATTAATTTGAGTGGTTTTAAAGTATATTTAGAATATATTTTTATAATTTAATACAATTTTGTTCATTGGATGTAATTTCACAGTTAAACCAGACATAAACAAGTGTCAATCTTTTGATAGTTATTATCTCTTAAAAACACGCTATTTGTTTTGACGACGGGAATTAATTTTTAAATTAGTTAATATAAATGATATGTTTTGAATTTGATAAAATAGACATAATTTTTGAATTCATAATATCAAATATATCTTAGGCCTAATTTTTGGTATTTTTCTGGAAACTTTCATTTTTTGATGAAAAGTGAAACCACTAAGTGGTAGTTAAAAAACTGAATTTTTCATAAAACATAATTTTACCGCTTCTGTGAGTGGAATTTAGAAAATCCGAGAGACACGGTTAATATCAAGGACTAAAATTTGGTTCAATGAGATGAAAATAATTTTTGGTGAATAGTAACGTTTTACTCTTTTTTTACCACGGTTAAAACTAAATAGGGTAATTAAGGATAAAAGTGTTATTATTATTACCATAACACATGTCTTAATTCTATTGGATAAGTGTAATTCGACCAAAAATAACCTTAGGAATAAAATATGACCATTTAGGCCCACTTGGATTAGATTAGGACATTTATTATCAATTTATTTAAAGAAGGGTTAAAATAGTCAAAATCAAAGTTTAATAACTAAATCATTTTTAATATAGGGTTATACATAAGATAAATTCATCTATAAATATTCATTACAAAGATAAAAAGATGTACAACATAATTGTATTTTATTTGTAATTTTTAGACTTAAAATAATTTAATTTACTTATGATACAATGATGATGCAGTAATTATCTTATTAAGGAAATATTGACATAATTGATGTTATAAATACCCAAATAAATGTAATTTAAGACTTTTTATGAATTCCAATAATTTTATATGTTAATATGACATGTTTTTATTGATTTATTTAATTTTCTTCGAACTAATAATTCTGTTATGATTTTCACAAAATTCAATTACCAAATAGTGTCAAAATTGACATAAAATAGTTTTTAAAATAAATATTATATTATTAATTGTTATTATATTCATAAAAATATAAGTTTCTGCAAAGATACTTATATCATGATATGTATATCATTAATGGACCACTTGGGGGGTCTATTGGATGTATATGGTAAGTTTATTAACTATATAATATAAAAATACAAAGTGACATGATAAATGTCAATCTAATTAACTAAGAGTTAACACTAAAAGATAAGGTTAATATAATGACCTAAACTTGTCTAAATTCTATTGTATGAGAGGATTTCGACCCATCCCCACCTTAGCTTCGAAATATACCAATTTTGAGCTATTAAAAACCGAATTTGACTTTATAATAAAATAATACTTTTAGTTATTCCAACGGTGCCCCTCTCCTCCCTTATAAAACGGCACCTCCTCCCTCATTTCCTCACACCACTTTGAGCCTTCAATCTCGGCCAACCCCTGCCAAAGTCTCTTATCCACTTACCTAGAAACATTCTAGAGGTCCTGGTATTCTTCAGAGACCAAATTTAGTGCCCTAAGAGGAGGTCTCAAAGAGGCGCTTCAAAGAAGAGGTAATGTCTGTTACCGATTCGTTCAACTTTATTTCTTCTTCCACTTCTTCTTCTTTAGTTGTTTCATTATGAAGTAATAACATCAGTATCACTCATATTCTGATATGTTATTATAAGTTTGAAACAACCCTATATCACCATCTATCCATCCTACAGAAAATGAAATCACTGCGCGTGCGTACGTACGGAATACCGTCTCCACGCCGTGGTGTAATCTATTTTCCACCACCACCATACTTGGATGGGTATAACGGTGTAAATAATGACTATATATGATTATTTTAAAGTGATATTGATTCTGGATTAGTATACATACACTCCAATTCAATTCCATGATCATGGGAACGATATCATCGCTCGTGCGTACGTACAGAATACCGTCTCCACGATGTGATGCGACTCGTTATACATGATCTTCATTGCATAATAATTATATAAATGAATTGAATGAATGAATATGATATATATTAAACTCATACCGTTTTGTAAATGAGGTATCTATAACCTAAAAAAGAAAACTAAGAATTTATTCGACAAAACACGCATAAGAACAAAAAGTAATAAACACCCGAATAACAAGTTGTAATGAAATATTACTAATAAGAAGCTAAGAATATGACCATATATGATATCATAAAAATAATTATGATTCTGTAATAAGTAAATAACATTATTTAAATCATTATACAGGAGGTTCGGACACTTACGAAGAAAATCAGACCTAAGGTAAGGGAAAATATCACAATCACATTTTATCTGAGATTGTTTATATGTTGGTATTTACTGGGGTATATTTTATCATTCAAATCCATGTTTCCTCAATATGTAATATTTTTTCCATCCACCTACAATTTTTTAAATCCAATTTTACCCTTCGGTAATATTATAGTAAAAGATATGAAAGGAATCTTTTGTCATTTTTCATATGAAGTACTTTTTGACTTTTCTGACAAAAGTACGAGAAGAATGTTTTTTTAACTTATACGGCATGAATGGATTCTTAAAAAATTATTTCCAAGAAGCTTACTTTACAAGTTTTCAAGATTAGTTTTAATCAACTTCTTTTAGATTAAAATTGTAAGACATGTTAAGAAAGGAAAAAAAATTTGAAGTAGAAAGGATATTTTCCTCAAAAATGGAGTTCAAGTGTTTTATCAAAATTATTTTCCATCTAAGATAATATAGGGTTCTGTTTCTATCCCTATTATTACATTGATTTGATTATGTTCTGATGGAATTATTTTTATGAATTCCTTTATCTTATTTGAATTGTTTTATGATGTCATGTTGTTTAAGAATCCCATTTTTTATTACATGGGTTATGAAATGATGTATGATTTATGATTTTGTGGAACACATAAGAATGGTATCATTATGAGATGGGTGGGACCTATATCTACCTCCAATGCATTGGGTAGATATTTTATATCTCATGAGATAGACATGGATGGAACGGCAGGTTAAATTGGTTCAGTGAAACAGGACTAAAACGAGGAGTGAACTCGGTTCAGAAATGGACTTTGTCCACTAAGATAGTCTTGGCAATGAGTCTTGACTAATAAGAAATGATTCTCTATGATTATGTGTGTATGCCACAAAGTTTCATTTTTTTATGTTACTATTATTGGGATTACATTTCACTACTATGATTTATCCCATGTTATGAAATTATTATCTCTTTTGCAGGTTAAGATTTCCAAAAGTTATGTTCTTATGTATATAATGTGATTGATATTTCTTTTGTTTACACTTACTGAGCATTTGAGCTCACCATTTTTTTTGTTTTATTTCCCCAGGTCAGGAAGAAGTTTATTAAGTAGGATATGCCAAAAGGGACTCTAGATATGAAGAAACAAATGGGAGGCAAAGTAGATGCTTTATGAACCAGTTGTTTATGTTTCTTAGTTTCTAAAGACTCTATACCTATACGGTCCTTTCCTGGTTTTGTTATATGTTGTAATAAGTGTGCTTCAATTATAAAGTAATAACAATTTATTTAAAGTATGGGTCGTTATAATTTAACCCTAGTATGTGTTATTTTCTTCAACATTCATACTTACCACTCTTTATTTTAAATAGAGGCCTCATTAATCCATTTTTCGATGTGGAATTTCAACTAAGATATTTTGAAATGTCAACCCCAAGTTTCCAATACCGAGCATAAATTGCTAAGATGCAATTTATTAAAGTAGGGGAAAATGTAACACCCCATGCTTCCATGGTACGATTCTCTTTGAATAATACAGTAGCCTGTGTTTTATGCAACTTCGAGTTCTAACACACACCACAACCAATCAAACAAGCCGTTATGACTAGTAAACCCACTTTTTGAAATTTTATACATTTTATCTTTCAAAATGGACTTCATTTTTAGATTCGGTATATCGAAATTAGCTTAGGTTGAATTTTTGGTACTTTTCTGATAACTTTCATATTTTGATGAATAGTGAAAATTACTACATTTTTATTAAAAACAACTTTTTTAATCGAAATAATTAATAGTGATAAATTATGAATTTGAGTGGTTTTATATTATATTTAGAATTTATTTTTACAATTTAATCCAATTTTGGTCATTGGACATAATTTCACATTTAAACCGGACATAAACAAGTGTCAATCTTTTGATAGTTATTATTTTTTAAAAACACGCTTTTTGTTTTGATAGCGGGAATTAATTGTAAATTAATAAATGAAACTACTATGTTTTCAATTTGGTAAAATAGACTTCATTTCTGAATTTGGAATATCAAAAATAGCTTAGGATAAAGTTTTGGTATTTTTCTGAAAACTTTTAATTTTTGATGAATAGTGAAAAACACTGCGTTATAGTTTAAAACCGAATTTTTATTTAAATTATTATTTATTTTATTTAAATTATTTATTTTCAAAATAGATACATAATACCTCTATAAGTTTAATTTAATTAATTGGAGTCAGTTTATAATAATTTTAGATATATAAAAAGTTTATTGAACTTTTCACCGTCTTTTACCCACCTCCAAGGAGCTTTTGCGAATTCACATAAAACTTAATTTTACCGCTTCTATGATCTGAATTTTGATAATCCGAGAGACACAGTTAATATCAAGGATTCAAATGTGGTTCAATGAGATGAAAATAATTTTTGGTGAATAGTAACTTTTTACTTTTATTTACCATGGTTAAAAGTAAATAGGGTAATTAAGGGTAAAAATGATATTAATATTACCCTCAAACATGTCCTAATTCTATTGGACAAGTTTATATCGGCCAAAAACAACCTTAGGAATAACATAATATCATTTAGGTCCACTTATAGGAGATTAGCACATTTATTTTTATTTATTTCAAAGAAGAGTTTAAAGAGTTAAAATCAAGGTTTAATAACTAAAACATTTTTAATATAAGGTTTTTCATAAGATAAATTCGATTATAAATATTACTCAAAAAGATAAAAAGATTTCCTACATCATGGTATTTTATTTATAATTGTTATACATTATATAAATAAATTTATTTATGACACAAGGATGATGCATTAATTACCTTATTCATGAAAGAATCAAATAAATGGTATTATAAATATTAAAATAAATATAATTTCAAAGTTTTTATGACATACACGAATTTTCTATGTGAATATGAAATGTTAGGATTGATTCAATGTATTTTTTTTAAGTAATCATGTTGTTATTATTTTAACAAAAAACAAATACCAAATAGTTTCAAAATTGACATAAAATAGTTTTTAAAACAAATATTATATTATTAATTGATATAATAGTTCTAAAAATCTAAGTTTCGGCCAAAAGACTTATATAATAATATATATGACATTAATGAACCAATTTGGGTTATATTGGTAGTATATAGTAAGTATATTAAACATATAGTGTAAGAATACAAGAAGGCACGGTAAAAGTTAAATTATTTAACTTAGAGTTAAATCTAAATGATAAGGTTAAAATGGTAACCTAAACTTGTCTAAAACCTATTGTTTGAGTTTTTTTCGACCTATACCTACCTTATACTTTAAATAATCTTCTTTTGAGCCATTAGAAACCGAATATGAATTTATTATAAAATAATATTTTATGTTTTTCCTAAGGTGCCCCTCACCACTCTTATAAAAGGGAACTCCCCCTTCTCTCTAATTCACACCTTCTAAGCCAAATGTCCTTGCCAACCCCTAACCAAATACCCTCTAAAATATCATCCCTTCATCTTATAGGCCTTATTTTTATCATAAAGCCAACCTAAGTATCCCTTTTGATCAAATCAAGAGGAAGAACCCGAAGAAGAGGTAATGATTTCACCACCCTCTTTCAAATTCCTTTCTTCTTCCACTTCCTTTTTCTTTATTGTTTCCATTCTAAAATAATAACTCCAGTATATTCTATATATTTTGATGTTATTATAATTATGGTACAACCAAATTCATTATTCTATCCACCCATTGAATGATATGTCACTATACGTGCGTACGTACGGCTTAACGTCTTTACGTCGTGGTATAATTGTTATTCAATACATTATTATTTGGATGAGTATATTAATGATGTGTATTTGATGTAAATAATAAATATAACATGATAAGGATTCTGTATATATTATATAACATCCAATTATATATTATATTAATATCAAAAAATGATATTTTCGCTTGTGCGTACGTACGGATTATCGTCTCCACAACGCGATGAGATTCATTTCCAAGTTCACCATTCATAGAGGATTATAAAAATATATATTAATAATAAGTATGTAATATATGACATAATAATTCTACTGGAGATACATATATAAGTATTTATGTACTTACATATATCTTATTCACTTACTTCCGTTCAATACTATATGAAAACGGAAACAGCGCTTATGCGTACGTACGGACTACCATATCCATAAACAGTGTTTTCCATTTCATGTATACGTCTATTATAAATTTTTTATATTCTAAATATATATGATAAATAAATCATGTTTTATATTTTCGAATTATTTAAATCATGATCTTATTGATTCAATCAAGAGTAACAAGTTAAAACACGTACGATAAAGAAAGCGATTATTACCCGAAATATTAATATAACATGGAAATTATTATTAAATGGGTAGTATAAAGTCATAAATGAATAATTTATGATATCATAAATATTAATATGGTTCTTTTATAATTTAATAACATAATATAGTCTTCATAAAGGAGGATAAACATTCTCTCTACTAAAGGAAAGTGCAAGGTAAGGGGTTTTCATCTCTTTATTCCCGTGAGATTCATGCCATATAGCAACTATTACCTTTTGTGTAGTGTATGTACAGCCCATAATTGTATTCCTTGTGTAATAAAATTTAATATATGTGTATTTACATATTCATTGTATGATACTTCTTTGATGGGTTGTATGTGTCGTAAGTTACCAAATTGGTAAGTGTTAATTTCACAATCTCATTATTATCCGAGGTGGTTTTGCATAAGTATCTACTAGGAAATATTTATTATCCATGTTCATGTTTTATGAAAGAGTTTTCAAAGGGATTATTTTAATGTATATTTTACTAAAACATCATTTCAAATGTTTTTAATATTTAATCTTCTAAATATTTCTCATTAATGTCCATGTCTTCAAAATGGTTTTTAAGGATTTATTTATATGGAAATGAATGTTTTTTAAATGTTAATTCCTTTCAAAAGATTAAATTTGGTATGGGACACTTTTATTCAAAAATTTATTTAAATGACTTCTTTTCCAAATTGTGTGACTTTTAAATGTTTTCATGAAAAAGGGTATTTCTCTCAAAGAGTTTTACAAATCATTTTCATCAATGCCAAAATCCTTTAATGGATTTTAAACTTGTTTTGAAGTTGATTTATCATGATAAAAATCTTCTATATTGTGTTGAAGGGTTTGTGATATGTTTGACTATGGATTTGTTATTTTTATACCATTCATGGTTTATGGGAAAAGTATTGAAATTTTGTATACTATTTTTAATACGAATGTTTATGTTATGTTTAGACCTTTTCATATGAAGAATGCATGGGACTTAGTAAGTGACGAGTGGAGCCTGCTATAGCTCATTGATGCATCTGTAGATCTCATGAGACTAACTAGTGTCTTGGCACGATTCCTTGACAAAATCTTATTTGTAGTCTTGGCACGAGGCCTTGGCAATGTGGTTATGATAGTCTGGCATTACGCATTCCATCTTTATGAAAATGGTTAATGATATTTCATGTGATTATTCGATTTTTAGAATATCCATGTGAATAATTAAATGGAATTATTGCATTTTATTTCTACCATATTATGTTGAAGTTCAGGTTTAAAATGCTTTTGTTTTAGTTTTATACATTGCCTTAAATGTTTATGATTATTTTTGAAAGTTTCTGTTGTATTGCTTACCCTTAATGAGCGTTTGAGCTCACCCCTTCCTATGTTTTATTTTCCCAGGATTCCAAGAAGTGTATTATGATTGATATGAAGGGTTAAGCCAGGGGAATAATGGTGTTCATAAATGATTATTTATGTTGTTTTTTATGTTATAAAGTGTAATGTAACATTCATGTATGTAATCTATTTTCCAAGACTGCTAAACTGATCGGTCCTTCGGGACTTGATTCCTTATAATCATGCTAATGTCTTAAAATAATGCATCGACTCTGGGTAACTGGGTTTGGGGCGTTACATCCTTCATGGTTCTACCTCTTAATAGAGTAAGATGATTTACTAGTTACATCTAATCATCTCTACTACTGTGCCTATGAAATACCTGGTGTGAGCTGAGTCTGTACCTTTGTGGTACTTTCATTTGTGGTAGTACCTTGGTGGTATTCTTCTTTGTGGAATACCTATGTGGTACATAACATCATGGTATTCCTTCCTTTGTGGAACATTTGAGATTTGGGCTTTGAGTTGGACTCTGTGTTTTCCTCATGATTGAAATGGTTATACTTGATAACTTAGGTATATGTACGGGAATATACCTAAATTGGGTTTTCAGTTGATTTCATGCCTTGTGGTTTATCATTAGTGGATTTTGTGACACCGTGAGGGTCTCAGGGTCCGTACTGAGTATTGTTACACTCACCCATGCATGGGCTACGCCTGCACCATGTTGTGTTTGGTGCAGAAGATAGACATCGCTAATCGAGGATGAGGGTACCAGGGCTAAATGGGGCTCGAAGGTGGACCATACAGTGTGACAGTAAACAGAGGAGATGGGCAGACATGGAGTGTTGATGAGGTGATCTGTATCTACCCTTCAGGTAGGAACCTCGGAGGATTACCCAATGGCTTCCTTTATTTTTCTTCAGTTGTATTGTATTTCAATTGTACTTGAACTATTACTATTGGGCTAGTATTCGGACCCCTTTTTACTTTCAACATTGTTTTTTTCTATACAATTGACTTGTGCTCATTTCATGCTATGTGCTTGGTGGCATGTGTATACAGGTTATAAAGGAAATGCCTTCCCAGTTATAGGGAATACACCTTTCGGTGCTATTCTCCAGCCCCTAGCCTATGGAAGGCAGGCTTGGGGTAGTCACGGCATGGGCCCCGGGGGATGGGTTTTTACATTTTCCTGTTAATAAAAAATAACTATTGAAAAACAATTTATGAATGGATTTATTTTATAATATTTATAAATAAAATCTATATACTTGAACACTCTTAATAAATTGATAAGAAACAAAATATTTAAAAATATATAAAAATTTATATAATCATGTAAAATCATAAAAACATTAATCATGTCCTAAATTATAGAATCACATGATTAATTTTATATTTATGTTTATTATCAAAAACAAAACCATTATAGATTCAAACATATAAATATTCATCCCATAATTATAATAAATGAAATAAAATTCATCCATAAAAATTCGCCGACATGGTGTAATAACTGAATACCATCAACACTACAACCATTCAAATAGTGACTATAAAGAAATACACAACTACTCATAATCAACATAATCTCAATTTAAAAACAAGAGAATACCCATATTATAAAAAGATAAATTTGAAACTCTTTTATTTAATCTCCATTCAATTATAACAAAGAAAAAAATTTACATAGAATAGTATATTCACTCGAATCATATATCATCATAATTTGTCCAACTCGATCAAAACTTCCACAAAAATTACAAAATATAAAAACAAACATTAATATTATTCATTATCATAATATTCTAAAATATAATATTTTAAAACTATATTTCATCATAACTATCCTTTAAATTATTTTTTGGATCAAAATATTTCCATATATCATTCCCTAACTATTTTTCTAATTCCATAAATAATATAAATTTAGAACATTTATAAAAATTACAAAAAAAATACAATAGCCACACAAATAAAAATATAATTAAAATCATTATGTGTATATGATTTAATTATTAAATTATATTATAAATATACCAATTTAGAATTTTTTCCCTAAATTATCAATAAAAACATTATGTAATTAATATGTATTGATTCTTTTAATTGGTGGTAATATTTATAAAATAACTGAAACTTTTTATAAAAATTATGAGTTTTTTATCCTCTTTCACACTAAATATTCTAATATCCTTAGGTTAAATTAGTGTGATTATATAGAAAAAAAATATTTTGTTTATACTTTTTAAAAAAATTCATCGTTATATTGAAAACTTTAAGGTTACACATGGTAGGACGAAAATTAATAAACATCCAAAAATTGTAGGATAAAAAAATAATAGTTGTAAAATAAATATGTGGTATTATTTAATTTGTTTTGAGAAATATTCTCCAAAATTATGTTGAATGATTTCACAAATTTTAATTATCGATAAATAAATAACATATTTATTTTTAGAAATAGTTTCTTGTATTTTTTAGTGAACTAAAAGAAATATGTAACATGTATTTATAATTTTTTTGTGGAATACACTAAAGGAGTGAAAATATTTCATGCCTTTGTGCCACCATCCACTAAAAGGATAACCCCAAATTTATTTTCTTTATTCATTCCTCATGATTTATCAAGAAGTATCAATGAAATTTAAAGCTCATTTTTTTAGTTATTTAATGTGGTGAAGTTTTTTTAGTTATTATTTTTTAAATATGTATTTTTTTTAAATATTTATATGTAAAACTAAAATTTTTATTTTTAATTTTTAAATGTATATATTATTTAAATATAAATATTATAATTATAATCAAAAAAAATTATTTATTTTTAATGAATTTATAATTATTTAGAACATATGAGTTTTGAAATTAATAAGTACAAATAATATTATTCTTTATTTGTTTTTTTAAAATTCATATTTTAATAAATAGAAATAGAATAATGTTAACTACAATTTTAATTTATTAATTTTTATTTTTATATAAATTTTATAAGATTTATTCATTATGGTAATTCTTGATGGTGGGGAATCAATCTGGAACTCTATGGAATTAATCTAGGGGTTTTAACCTGATTAGAATTAGTGTGATGTCTAGTACATACTCCACAAAAAATATTGAAAAAAATTATAGATGATTTCAATTTAATGTGAATATTTTTTTAAAAATATCATGATAAAAATATCAAATTAAAATTTATCATTGAAATCTAAAATATTATAAAACATATACCAATAATAATAATAATTTAATAATTTAATATTACCGTTGTAGATGTGTTAATTCATTTACATAGCCAAAAATTTCATGAGTATAATATTAAATTTTCTTATTTAGATATTCATGATTATATTTATTATAAAATTATATAATTTATATTGATTTAGCAGTTTGTTAAAATATATGAAATGTAAGAGTTTTCAATTTGAAATATTGAAAAATAAGATAAGGTATTTTGAGAAAAAAAACATAGTCAATTAAATAATAAAGTTAAATATTTTAAATGATTAATATGTTAAAATGATATATAATATTAATATAGGTAGTTTCATATAGAAAATATCATTATTTATCACATCAATTATAAGAAAGTATTTATTCTTGAAACCTTATAGGAGTTTTGTGTAGAATTTTATGTCCATTAACATATTATTGAAGAATATTAGGTTATTTATATTATAGAAAATTATCATATACCATTTTAATTTGTACAATCACAACCATTTGATACAATGTTATAACATCATAATATGAAATATCATGAAGAAATTTCACCTATTAAAGAAATTCCAACATGTACAAAATTAATTTTCGAGGAGTACTTCCGAGATAATGAAGAATAAACTAATGGAATATATTGTATAGATGTTAAATAAGAAGAATCTATAAAAGGATATCTAGAATCTAGACACAACTACTTATATTATACTCTGAGTTATTATTTAATATTAATATCACAGTTTCTATAAATATTGATACATTTACTAACATTTGGAAGGTATTTTATTATATCCATTAAATAATTTTTTGTAATTTTTTGTTATAAAAATGAATCTACTGAAAATGATCTATAAATTGTAAGGTAATTCAATAGGAAGTATGTTTAATTTATTTCAGTGATTATTATTTAAATTATAATAACCTATGAAAATATCCATATGTATATTTCTCTAGAGATAATATAATATCTTTTTATATATACTCTATCTTATAAGAATTCATGGATTACTGGAAAAAAATAATTTAAAAATTTTACGCAGATAGAGTTGACTCTTATTGACTGATAATAATTGTATCAATCCAATCTAGAAAAATGATATTATTTCAATTTGTATAAAATTTATTTAAAAATTTCTCTTTGAATGGATAAGAACATGAAAAAAAATATTATTATGGACAACATACTGGAGTGAATAAATATATTTTTATTAACTCTTTATTTTATAAGAAAATATGAATGACAGGATAAAAATTAAATATAACTTTATAAAAATTGTTATAGGTATTATTTAGTGACAACATAAGTGATGAATATTTTTTCCATAAAAATTATTCTTTCCTTTAATTACATACTATATAATCTTTTAACATTGAAAATTGAATTGATTGAGAAAATGTGGTATTTGACATATTTTTTTGGTATTCATACCTTGGATAGTTACATTTAAACACTATAAAAGGACTATTTAGACTAAAGTAACCATTATATTTGTAATGTGTGGTTGAATTAATTTGATTACTTCCTTAAAATAACGGAATCTTTGTCAAGTTACATTAGCATTTTTTATCACCAAGAAGGATAATTTCACATTTTGAGTTCGTTATAAATTTGTATCCATGAGTAGGTTATGAATAATGATATAATTCTCTTTATTTCATATTATCATAGGGAGATCAATGAGGTTATTAATTCTCAAGTTCTTATATAGTAAAACTTAATTCTTATCATTGTTACTGAATTAGAAAAATGACTAGTAACGTGTATAAGAAGGTGAAGTATGATCTATGAATAAGGTGATCATTAAATTTGGAAATTATGCATCATTATATGAATTAATTATTTGAATACATATAGAATTTCAATTTTAATTAGCAATTTCAATTTATTTATATCATATAAATTTAAACAAAAAAGTAGGAGGAGAATTTTGAGGGGTTCTGGAAAGAAACCCAATAGTTATATTACTATTTGATACAAATTCTAAAAGATAAGTAATAATGAACATATAATGGTTCGAGTATATATGGATGCATGATAATGAATATTTTAGACTACATTAATTAATTATTTAAGTTTTTTCCAAAATTTATCATTACTATACTTCATGTGTATTCATTTAACCATAGATAAATAAGATTTGAATTCATGGATTTATATAATCCCTTCAAAGGTAAAAAAATTTTTACTACTGGATTTATTGACAAAATTTTATAGTGATCTTGGAAACCTAATGGAACTAAGGTATATGTGTTTTCAGTTCATTATGAAATTCGCATATATTCACTTATTATAGAAACAATTTGTGAAAAAAAATTACATCATCCAAACTATGACTGATTATTATGGTTGTTTATTGATTCCTACTTGAGCTTATCATGTCATCAAAATTTCTTTCCTCGCACCTATGATTTTTTGGGTAATAAAAATAAGACACATACCATGGGAATATTAACTTCAATTCATATTTACATTAATATTACATGTAATTTGGGTTTATGGTTGATACCAGAATGTTAATGAGACATGTTTTACATGTTTGTGGATCAGAGGAAGTGTAGAGACCCAAATCTTGACGTACATGGACATTACATTACTTTTGCGGAATACTTAATACATAACTAAAACAGACACACAAGGATCGTAATAGTTTAGTGTCTTTGGAAACTCGGAATAAAATCTTCTAATCATGGTGAAAGATCTTCAACATCTCCCAATAAAAATATTCCCCTTTTTTCTTACCGAAAACCTTTATTTATATCTTGGGTAAAATAAAACATAAAAGGGGTGAGCTAAAATGCCCAGTAAGGGTAAACATAGAGAACATAAAACAATCTGTAAACATTTGAATGCAAAAAACTTGAACATAAAATCCAAACATCAAAATCATGATCAAAGACATGAATCTTGGAGGTACATAAGGCATATATCATAAGGGAACACCAATAATGATAAAATATCATGGAAATAAAACATGTAATTTTGGCAACCATTAAACACATGATATGATTTCCATAGTAGACAAGACATTGCTGCAAAGACCATCTTAGTGGACAAAGTCCCTTTCTGAATCGAGTTTACTCCTCGTTCCAGTCCTGTATTACTGAACCAGTTTAACTTGTCGTTCCAGCCATGTCTATCTCATGAGATATAAATCTTTACCCAATGAATTGGATGTATATATAGGTCCCACACATCTCATAATGAAATTATTCTTACTTGTGCCACAAAATAAACATACATCATTCATAATAACTCAATGAATAAAATGGGTTTCATAAACATCATCTCATCATCACATAATCCATAAAAAAGAAATGGATATTTCATCATAAGAAAAGTGAAACCATTTAAATCATAAAGAAATTATACTTGAAACATACACATATGAAATAATGTCATCTTATATGTAAAATGATTTTGATAAAACACTTGAAATGAATTCTTGATGAAAATATCCTTTCTTCTTCAAAACGAATTTCTTTTCACAAAACGTCATGCAATTTTAACAGAAAAAAAATTTCTTGAAAATATTAATGAAATATTTTGGAGGAATCTTTATGAAAATAAGGATTTATAAAACCGTAAAAATCCGTTCACGTCATATAAGTTAAAAATAACATTCTCCTCATACTTTTGTCGGAAAAGTCAAAAAAGTACCTTCTAACGTAAAAAAAGAAAGATTCCTTACATACCATGTAGTAAAAGTCAAAAATGGGTAAAAAAAACTTTAAACATACATGAAAACACTTTTATAAAACATGGACATGGATGACAAAAATAACCCCAGTAAATACTTATGAATAAGCAATCTCGGATAAAAATGAGATTTGAAAAATTATCCCTTACCTTAGGTCGGATATGCTTCATATGTATCCAAACCTCCTGTATAATTGTTTAAATAATGTTATTGACTTATTAAAGAATCATATTCAATGTTATTATATCATATATGGTTCACTTATGACTTTATATTACCCATTCTTTGTTAAATTAATGTTAAAGTGGCGTTTTGGGTTAAATCGTTTCATTTGTTGTTCGTGTTTTAACTTGTAATTATTCATAGGATTACTTAGATCATGATTACTTACATCAAGAATGTAAAACATGATATTTATATAATATATATTCAGAATATACATATATATAATAGATCGATAAATGGAATGAAATACACCGTTCATGGAGACGGTAGGTCGTACGTATGCATGAACGCTATTTTCGTTTCCTTATTGAATTGAATGGAATTAAGTAGATGAAATACATATATACATAAATCTAGTATCATTATTATGCCATATATTTCATTATTATTCAGTATATATACTTTACAATCATTAATGAATGGTTAACATGGAAAATGAATCTCATCGCGTCGTGGAGACGGTAGTCCGTACGTACACACGAGTAATGATATCATTCCCATGATCGTGGAGTTGTATCAAAGTGTATGTATAATATTTAATAATAAATATCAATTTACAATAATCATATATATTTATTTATTTACACCATTATACCCATCCAAATAAGGTGGTGGTGGAAAACAGATTACACCACAGCGTGGAGACGGTATTCCGTACATACGCACGCGCGGTGATTTCATTTTCCGTAGGGTGGATAGAAGGTGAAATAAGGTTGTTTCATATTTATAATAACATACCAGTATATGAGTGATACTTATGTTATTAATTCATAATGGAAAAACTAATGAATAGGAAGTAGAAAAAGAAATAAATTTGAATGAATCGGTAACGGATATTACCTCTTCTTTGACACGTCTCTTTGAAACCTCCTCTTAGGGCACTAAAATTGGTCTTTGAAGAAGACCAAGACCTCTATAATATTTCTGAGGAAGTTGATAAGGGAAATGGGTAGGGTTTGTCTAATCTTGATGGCTCAATTTTGTGTAAATATGAGAGGGAGGAGGTGCCCTTTTATAAGGGAGGAGAGGGGCACCTTTGGAAATATAAGAAATATTAGTTTATATTAAATCAGAACCCCACATAAAAACTTACAAAATGACTCATATCCGAATATTAGATGAGATAGAGTTTTAAGCTAATCAACCAATAAAATTTATGCATGTTAAGAATTTATTTTAAACATTATCAACTTGATTTATCCTTATTTAATCAATTTAATTTTATTTGTGGTAAGAACATTCTAAATTTTAAATTATAAAAAATAATTACTTATTTGTTCTGAATTGTCCATAATTGGATACTTTATAACATTTTAGACGATATAAATTTAAATTTTTTAATTTTTTTAAAAATTTTTGATTTTTAAACAATTTTATAATATGTTATTTTTATAAAATAACAATAGTGTCAATTTTGACACTATTCATTTATTTGAATTTAAATAAATTATATACAGAATATATGTTCGAAATAAAAGCTTTAATAGATTAATAAAAAGTCATATGTATCTATAAAATTAGTGGAGAACATTAAATAGTTCATATAATATTTATTTTATTATTTTTAAAACAATTTATTTGGTTTATCTCATAATAAAATAATTACTACAACATTTTTGTATAATTATTTAATATACTTATTTTTTGCATAAAAAATAAAAATAAAATCCTATGATGAAGATAAATCTATTAAATTTCATAATAATACTTTTACTCGAATTTATCATCTTAAAATCACAATATTTAAATTGTTATATTTATTAAATTATGAAGGTGACAACTTTGGCATCATTTAAAATAAAAGAATATAAGTGCCATAATCACCTTAATAAGGATCCAAATGGTCAACAATTAGGCCATTGGATTATTAGGGTTTATATATACACTAAGAATAAGTTTTTTGAATAATTTTTATCCTTTTAATTTGTATTAATATTTCAATAAAAACTATATTATTGATTTTTCACTAAATAAATAATTTATGCATCATTAATGTATAAGACAATATGGTAAATAAATAAATCTTAAAAATTAAAAATAAATTACCATGACAAATAAAAACATTTTATATTTCAAATGAGTATTTATAACCGAATTTATATTCTGTATAAACTTATATTAAAAATACTTTAATTATTAAAGTTGAGTGAGACATATTTCACTTTCCTTTAAATAAAATAAACTAAAGGTCTTAATCACCTCCAAGTGGGTTCTAATGGATTCAATTTCAACCCAAATATTATAATCATTCAATTTTATTAAGAAAAGTATTATCATAATTTTATAATATTATATTTACTATTAATAACCCAATTTACCTTTTACTATGGTAAATAAGATTTACCGTTATTACTATTCATACAGCCCAAAAATAAAAAGTAGTCTATTAATATAATTTGGACCCAATTATTCCAAATATGGAATCCATTTTTCCAAATTCAATACACAGAAGTTGCAGAAATTAAATTAAAATTAATCCCGTTGTCGAAAGAAAACGGGTTTTTGTTTAAAACATTACAAAAGATTGAATTTATTTAACCTACGAATTCAATGTAAAATCAAGGCTAATGACATACATTATATTAAATGGTAAAAATATATTCTGTTTATACTTTAAAGCCATTCAATATTATAATTTAACCACATAAGTTATTACGATGAAAAAAAATTAAATTAAAATGTAGCGTGTTTTTACTATTCATTAAAATATGAAAGTTATCAGAATAATATGAAAAATTTATCTAAGGTAAAATTTTATATCCTGATTCCAAATAATAAATTTATTTTGTAAAATTCAACTGATAAACATTTCAAAAACTATATTTAAAGTGGGTGCACCATCAAAAGGCGGCAAAACTGCATTTTTTGAAAAATACTTATTTTACCTAAAAAATTTATTTTGTTCTTATACCATGTTCTAGAAAATGTGTAAGATGAATAATAATGTTATAAAATTCAAAATTTAGTTAATAGTATTCATAACAGATAGTTCATAATAATATTATAATAATATATGGTTGTTTAGTAAAACTCGGTATTGCGTACAACACACACTATCGAGGAAGGTCGCGATTGCGTGTAATGCAAGCCAAGTCAGGGTTGTGTGCAGTGCAAGAATCCATTATTATTTCATATAACAGAATCCAACGATATTTTATTTATACATTGAATATATATATATATATATATATATATATACACTCAATGTTGCGTAGAATGACTATTATAAAACGAACTTGAAATTGTGTGTAACACAATCTAAGAATAGTGTTGCGTATACTCCAAGATAATACAGTGTGGAGTATAGCACAAGATAATCCTATTGTAGCATAAAACACATGACATCAAATAAATTAAAAAGAATACATATCATAAAATATCGGGTTGTTACATTCTACCCCCCTTAAAATGAATTTCGCCCTCGAAATTCGTCGGGGTTATACATGGTTTTCTACTTGAAAGTTTCTTTAATTGCAACAGACATCGTAAAATGAAATACCAAAACTTAACTTTAAAAAAAAGTATGAAACGTAAAGGTTACCCAAATTAACTAATCACTGGGTTTCTACATAGGATAACATTGGTGAAAATATGGATATGGAAGAAAAATCTAACCATCAAGTTCTGATGGAGAGTGGTAGATGACCTGGCTATGAAAAATCCAACAATAACAAAGCCATAAATTTGTGATGATCTAAGGTACCATCTGATTCATTGGATATAATAGCACTAGGACAACATTTTTGGTTTTCAATATCATTTCCCTAAAGTTGAAAATTTTGAATTTGAAGAAATACTTGCTTGATTTTGGTACAATATCACTATTGTTCATGCTTTGAACAATTTTCCACTTCATCTCTTAAAGAAATGAAGTTGAATTTTTTATTTGTGAAGTGTTAATATATTATGTGATAGAATTATGGGCCATTCCATCTATTTCAAAAAAAGGTTAGTAAAAGTTATCAAATATGCATAAATCCATCTATGGTGAGGTTAATCATATACGATTCCAAAAATGAACTTATACTTCATATATCATACCGCTTAATAAAATACAACTAGTTTCTACTAACCAGGGACTTCCTGTAGGCCAGTGGTAGGCGATAAAGTCCTGTCGCACTTCAGTTGTGGGTTTGATTCCCACAGCCTTGTCTGGCACGATGGGTTGTCGCCCATCCTGCAGGTTGTCCTTTTTCTAAAACTACATTCCTATAACATCCCATCTATAATATCGAAAAAAGTTATATCCTTAAACAATACTAACTTATGTCCTACATAATCCATTCCACTCTTTAGGCTTATCCAAAATATATATGTCCAATCTCATAGTATAAAGAAAATTATTACTTTAAATGTCATCAACCAAGCATGTGAATACCATCATTTATCCCCCATATATCTTGTTGGTCACATTCCAATCATGTGAATACTTTAATCATGTATTCTCTTGAAAAATGAATACCCATTAAACCTTAGTGAAAACATGAACACTGTCAAAAGATAACTCTTTCCACATACCAAAATCCAAAAATTCTATATACTCAAACCATGATATAACCTTCTCCTTATATCAGTCATGAGCTCATGAATACTATCAAACATTTAATTTTCTCTTTATCCCTTCATTATGCGCATATCATCTACTTTCCAAAAATATCTGAATAACCTATCATGGTCACTGGTACCATTCATCATATACTTTCAAAACATAACGAAAGACAACAGTGTAACAATCCTTAGTTGTCTCTTTATTCCATAGTACCATGATATTACTTATACAACATTACACTTGATAAACATGTAATCATTCCACTACCTTCTTAAACCATTGACCGAGCTTCAACAATTATTTCATCTCACATAACATTTGTAGTCTCTTCATCATCATCAACATAAATACTACCCATACAACCATACTGATTCTCTTCATGAGACTTTCCCTTAGGTCATTGGTTTGCATAATTCTAGTACATTCCACATTTAAAACATTTAACCATTGTTGATGTTGTAGCAATACCATTATCCTCATCTATGGTGTTAACTGAACCTTTTCCTTTGCACTTACTGGATTTGTGTCCTTCTTTTCCACACCCAAAGCATCTTCCAGTTCCTTTGAAACATTCTCCCTAATGCCTCTTCCCACATGATTTACATGAGGGAAATTGAACTTTCTTTTCTCTATAATCATCATGAAACTCCATCTTTCTCTTATTAGCTGAGTCAAGAAACATACCAAATTCAAGTTTATTGATCATATTATGAGATTGCTGATTCGGCATAATAATGATGTTTGTACTTCCAAATCCCATTTCATTTGGTTTCTCATGAATAATATCATTCCATTGTCCATCATATCCTCCATTATTGTGAATCATCTTGTTTCCAGCCATTTTCTAAAACCCAAAAATAATAGTGTGAGAGGAAAAAATCATAATAAAGGGGGAGTAACTTAAATATCTAACATCTTAGGTTTAATATAATATAATTACCATAATTCTAGGACTATAACCTATACTTATACTTAACCTTAGGGACATCCCTAGACATACCTTAGAAATATCTCTAGGGATCTCACTAAAGTTATCACATCCTAGTTTCCAATGGTTGACTAAACCTTTCCTCTGATACCAACTATAGAGACCCAAAGCATGATGTACATGGACATTACATTACTTTTGTGGAATACTTAATACATAACTAAAACAGACACACAAGGATCGTAATAGTTTAGTGTCTTTGGAAACTCGGAATAAAATCTTTTAATCGTGGTGAAAGATCTTCAGCATCTCCCAATAAAGATCTTCCCCTTTTTTTTCTTACCTAAAACCTTTTTTTATATCCTGGGGAAAATAAAACATAAAAGGGGTGAGCTCAAATTCCCAGTAAGGGTAAACATAGAGAACATAAAACAATCCGTAAACATTTGAATGCAAAAAACATGAACATAAAATCTAAACATCAAAATCTTAATCAAAGACATGAATCTTGGAAGTACATAAGGCATATATCATAAGGGAACACCAATAATGATAATATATCATGGAAATAAAACATGTAATTGTGGCAACCATTAAGCACATGATATGATTTCCATAGTAGCCAAGGAATTCCTGCCAAGACCATCTTAGTGTACAAAGTCTCTTTCTTAATCGAGTTCACTCCTCGTTCCAGTCCTATATTACTGAACCGGTTTAACTTGTCGTTCGAGCCACATCTATCTCATTAGATATAAATCTTTACCCAATGAATTGGATGGAGATATAGGTACCACCCATCTCATAATTAAATCATTCTTACTTGTGCCACAAAATAAACATACATCATTCATAATAACTCAATGAATAAAATGGGTTTCATAAACATCATCCCATCATCACATAATCCATATAAAAGAAATGGATATTTCATCATAAGAAAAGTGAAACCATGTAAATCATAGAGACATTATACTTTAAACATACACATATGAAATAATGTCATCTTAGATGTAAAATGATTTTGATAAAACACTTGAAATGAATTCTTGAGAAAATATCCTTTCTTCTTCAAAATCAATTTCTTTTCACAAAACGTCATGCAATTTTAAAAGAAAAGGATTTTCTTGAAAATAGTAATGAAATATTTTGGAGGAATCTTTATGAAAAAAAAGGCTTTATAAAACCATAAAAATATGTTCACGCCATATAAGTTAAAAATAACATTCTCCTCGTACTTTTGTCGGAAAAGTCAAAAAAGTACCTCATAACATAAACAAAAGAAAGATTACTTACATACCATGTAGTAAAATTCAAAAATGGGTAAAAAGGACTTTAAACATACATGAAAACACTTTTATAAAACATGTACATGGATGACATAAATAACCCCAGTAAATACTTACGAATAAGAAATCTCGGATAAAAATGAGATATGAAAAATTATCCCTTACCTTAGGTCCGATATGCTTCATACGTATCCGAAGCTCATGTATAATGATTTAAATAATTTCATTGACTTATTAAATAATCATATTAATTTTTATTATATCATATATGGTTCACTTATGACTTTATATTACCCATTATTTTGTAAATTCATGTTAAAGTGTCGTTTTGGGTAAAATCGTTTTATTTGTCGTTCGTGTTTTAACTTGTAATTATTCATATGATTACTTAGATCATGATTACTTACATCCATAATGTAAAACATGATTTATATATAATATATATTCAGAATATACATATATATAATAGATCGATAAATGGAATGAAATACACCGTCCATGGAGACGGTAGGTCGTACGTACGCATGAACGCTATTTTCGTTTCCTTATTGAATTGAGTGGAATTAAGTAGCTGAAATACATATATACATAAATGCAGTATCATTATTATGTCATATATTTCATTATTATTTAGTATATATACTTTATAATCATTCATGAATGGTTAACAAGGAGAATGAATCTCATCGCGTCGTGGAGACGGTAGTCCGTACGTACACATGAGCAATGATATCATTCCCATGATCGTGGAGTTGTATTTAAGTGTATGTATAATATTTCACAATCAATATTACTTTACAATAATCATATATAGTTAATTATTTACACCATTATACCCATCCAAGTAAGGTGGTGGTGGAAAACAGATTACACCACGGCGTGGAGACGGTATTCCGTACGTACGCATGCGCGGTGATTTCGTTATCCGTAGGATGGATATAACGTGAAATAGGGTTGTTTCATATTTATAACAACATACCAGTATATGAGTGATACTTATGTTATTAATTCATAATGGAACAACTAAAGAAGAGGAAGTAGAAGAAGAAATAAATTTGAATGAATCGGTAACGGATATTACCTCTTCTTCGACACGCCTCTTTGAAACCTCCTCTTAGGGCACTACAATTGGTGTTTGAAGAAGACCAGGACCACTATAATATTTATAAGGAAGTTTAGAAGTGAAATGGGTAGTTTTTGTCCGAGATTTAAGGCTCAATGTTGTGTAAATATGAGAGGTAGGAGGTGCCCTTTTATAAGGGAGGAGAGGGGCACCTTTGGAAATATAAGAAATATTAGTTTATATTAAATCCAAACCCCACATAAAAACCTTAAAATGACTCATATACAAATATTAGATGAGATAGGGTTGTAATACCATCAACCAATAAAATTTAGACATGTTAGGAATTTATTTTAAACATTATCAACTTGATTTATCTTTATTTAATCAATTTAATTTTGTTTGTGGTAATAACATTCTAAATTTTAAATTATAACAAATAATTACTTATTTGTTGTGAAGTGTCTATAATTGGATACTTTATAAAATTATAGACCATATAAATTTAAATTTTTAATTTTTAAATATTTTTGTGATTTTTAAACAATTTTATAATATGTTATTTTTATAAAATAACAATAGTGTCAATTTTGACACTATTCATTTATTTGAATTTAAATAAATTATATACAGAAGATATGTTCTAAATAAATGCTTTAATAGATTCATAAAATTTCATATGTATCTAGAAAATTAGTGGAGCACATTAAATAGTTCATATAATATATATTTTATTATTTGTAAAACCATTTATTTGGTTTATCTCTTAATAAAATAATTACTAAAACATTTTCGTATAATTATTTATTATAAATATTTGTTTCATAAAAATTAAAAATAAAATACTACGATGAATATATATCTATTACCTTTCACAATAATACTTTTACTCGAATTTATCATCTTAAAATCACAATATTTAAATTGTTATATTTATTAAATTATGAAGGTGACAACTTTGGCATCATTTAAAATAAAATAATATGTGTGTCATAATCACCATAATAAGGATCCAAATGGTCAAAAATTCGGCCAGTGGATGATTAGGGTTTATATATACACTAATAAAAAGTTTTGTGCAGATTTTTGGGCCTTTTGATATGTATTAATATTTCAATAAAATCGATATTATTGATTTTTCACTAAATAAATAATTTCTGCATCATTAATGTATAAGATAATAAGGTAATTAAATAACTATTAAAAATTACAAATAAATTACCATGACAAAGAAAAAAAAATTTATATTTCAAATGAGTATTTATAACTGAATTTATATTCTGTATAAACTTATATTAAAAATACTTTAATTATTAAAGTTGAGTGAGACATATTTCACTATCCTTTAAATAAATTAAACTAAAGGTCTTAGTCACCTCCAAGTGGGTTCTAATGGATTCCATTTCGACCCAAATATTATAATCATCCAATTTTAAAAATAAAATTATTAGGATAATTTTATAATATTATATTTACCCTTAATTACCCAATTTACCTTTTACTGTGGTAAATAAAATTTACCGTTGTTACTACTCATAAAGCCAAAAAAAAATTAGTCTATTAATATAATTTGGACCCACTGTTTCCAAATATGGAATCCATTTTTTCAAATTCAATACACAGAAGTTTCAGAAATTAAATTAAAATTAATCCCTTTGTTGAAAGAAAACGGGTTTTTGTTTAAAACATTGTAAAACAATGAATTTATTTAACCTATGAATTCAATGTAAAATCAAGGATAATGACATACATTATATTAAATGGTAAAAATATATTCTATTTATACTTTAAAACCATTCAATATTATAATTTTACCACATAAGTTATTACGATGAAAAAAGTTGTTTCTAATTAAAATATAGTGTGTTTTTACTATTCATTAAAATATGAAAGTTATCAAAATAATATGAAAATTTTACCCAAGGTAATATTTTATATCCTGATTCCAAATAATAATTTTATTTTGTAAAATTTAACTTATAAACTTGTCAAAAACTATATTTAAAGTGGGTGCGCCATCAAAAGGCGGCAAAACTGCATTTTTTGAAAAATACTTATTTTACCCGAAAAAATTATTTTGTTCTTATACCATGTTCTATAAAATGGGTAAAATAAATAATAATGTTATAAAATTAAAAATTTAGTTAATACAATTCATAATGGCTAGTTTATAATAATATTATAATAATATATGGTTGTTTAGTAAAACCTGGTATTGCGTACAACACACGCTATCGAGGAAGGTCGTGATTGCGTGTAATGCAAGGCAAGTCAGGGTTGCGTGGTGTGCAAGAATATGTTATTATTTCGTATAACAGAATCCGACCATATTTTATTTATACATTGAATATATATATATATATATATATATATATATATATATACACTCAATGTTGCGTAGAATGACTATTATAAAACGAACTTGAAATTTTGTCTATCACAATCTAAGAATAGTGTTACGTATACTTCAAGCTAATACAGTGTGGCGTATAGCACAAGATAATATTGTTGTATCATAAAACACATGACATCAAATAAATTAAAAATAATACTTATCATAAAATATCATGTTGTTACAGGAAGTGAGACTCGTATTGAATAATTTCTAGGGTGTTCTAATATTTGAGGTTCAAATGGAATTTCCAAATATAAAGGATTAAATTTATGATGGTTTTATTGTTGTTTATAGGTTTCAAGGGTAATTTTTTAGGTTCAAAGATAAATTGGTGGAGGTTGGTATTGTAGAAAAAGGTGAAAAGTACAACCATATACTCGATAGGGGTATACTAAGTACCCAATGTGTCTATTTATAGTTATAAAATTTTATCAAATCCACTAGGTAATTGTAGGTGGTTTAATAGGAACCTTTTATTTGTTATAGTGAGGTTAGGTAGTATTATGATTTCTACAAGTTACTCGATGGTATGGTACCAGCTACCTAGTATCTTGTTAAGTTATTTTTATTAAAAAAATTTATAAAATGTTTTTTATTTTTAAAAACCCTATAGTGATGCCCCTCCGCTATAATTTTTTCATGTCTCATATCCATGGAACTACAATATACCTTCTCTCTCCTCTATTCATTCACTTATGAGTTCCCTAAATATTTTCGAGTCAAAAATTAATTTATAATGGAGGCCTCTTAGTGGTAATGCTTACTACACATACAAATTTTTAATCTTTTTTACATGCATCTTAAATTCACATTAAATCCTTAAATTCAAGGTTTTTTATTATTTTTTATGGATTCAAGATATCTATTGTAGATCAACCCATGATAACATATTGGGATGCCCCTAATTAAAAAAAATTGGTCGTCCATAATAATTTTTCATGATTTATATATGTTTCCTTGGATGGTGTGATAGTGAGTTTTGGTAAGTGAGTCAAACTGACTATAAATTTAGTCGATATGTCTTAGGTGTTCATGAAAAAAATGTACTGAATTCTTAGACCATGAAGGACATACCCTATGAAATTAATATTTATTTCATTATCTTCCATTAATTATATTAAATGTATTCGTTCATTATAATTAAAAGGGGATCTAATGAAATTTTTTGATATTTTATTCATTACTTAAATGGTATTTCAATGTTCAATAAAATGATGATTGAAATTATGTAATGTAAAGACCCAAAATTTAGTAGCCCAATGATAGTGGTTACTTTATTAAATTGGTACTAGGTATAAGGGATCACATCTAAAAGGTCCCTATATCTTTATTGTTCTGGAAAACTAGTTACATGCATACATTATACCACACATCTTTAAATAAAATACAACACAGTAACTCCATTAGAAACACCCCTATTCTCCAAGACTTACACTGTATATCAATAATAATATGAAACTTGGAATCCTTATAAAAATAAAACATAACAAAAGGTTGAGGTTAGTTTCTTAGTAATGGAATGAATACAGTAGAATCTGTTATGAATAAATAATAATAAATATTAAGGCAAGGTGTATAATAGAAACAAAATCCATTTAAACATTATCTTGTTAATTATATGGAAAGATTAAATGAAAATAAAATAATTCCATATAAATAATCCCATGGATATTCTACTAAATAAATAATTACCAATAATATCAATAAATAATATCATAATGAGGTAGTACATAATGTGGTACATCATAAATATACCATCAAAGCTATGACCAAGACACCATACATAAACGGGTAATGCCTCAGCCTTTACCCGACCTAGTTTGTTTCATGATACCTACCGATGTATCAAGGAGCTATATAAGGCCCCATCCATCACTTACTAAGTCCAATGAATTCCTTGTATAGAAATAGTAAATCATATATAACAAAACCACTCTTATTGAAAAAATAGCATATGAAATATGAATATATTAACCATAAACCATGAATGGAATAAAAATAGAAAATTTATAGTCAATTTGATCATAAACCATTAAATAAACAATGTAATATGGTATCATAATATATCGACCTCAATAAATAATAATATCTAGCAACTGATGTTGACATAGATGAAAATAATATAATAAAATCATTAAAAAGTTCTTGAGATAAATACCCTTTTCTACTTTGGAATCATTTATTAAAAATAATGAAATTATAAAAGAAGAAAATTTCTTTGAAATACACTTTTAAACATGTAAATAAATCTTCAAAACATTAATGATTCATGATTTTGTAAAAATATTCTCATTCAGTATAAGTTATAAGACATTCCTTCTGAATTTTTATTGAAAATGTCATATGGTACCACATTTGAAAAATAAAAAAAAATTATTAATTTCAAGCCATTTTACAAAACGTAAAACATGGGTAAAATGCATTAATAATTTTTAGGATAATCTTAAAAATCCATTTTTTAATATTTTTATGAAAACATGTTCATGGAAGAAAAATGTTTTCCATGGTATAATTGAACATAAACAATCTCCAATAGTAATGATATTGTGAAATTACCTTTACCTTAAGTCTGATTTTATTTTTGCTTATCTAAAACTCATGTATAATGGTTTAAATAATGTTATTAATTTATACCATAACCATATTCATATTTATGATATCATATATGATCCTATTATATTATCTTATAGTTGTCTGTTAATAATATTTTATTATTACACTTATCTCGGGTGTCAAAATCTTCATTATGCATATTTCATCATGTAAATCATGATTATTGTGAATATGATATAGCTATTTCATTTAAATAATGATATTAAGGTCATATATGTCATATATATTCATTATATACACATTTTAATCATTCTTGAATGGGAAACAAGGGAAATGAATCGCATTGCATCTTGGAGATGGTATGTCCTACGTACGCATGGGAGAATGTATCATTCCTTTTATTGGTGAAAGGGTAAGGAAATGGATTTTATATTAATTTTTTCAGAAATAAAATCAGTTCATAATTATCATATATATCTATTTTTTCCATTATTAAACCCATATATTTAATGTAGTGATATAAAAATTACACCATGGCGTTGAGACGGTTAGTCATACGTACACATGTGTGGTACTATAATTTGTTTATGATGGATAAAAGGTGAAATATGTTTGTAACATATTTATAATAACATCTCAGAATATATCTTATACATTATTTATTAATTTATTATGGTAACGATATATAAATAAGAATTACAAGAACAAATGAACTTGAATGAGTTGGTAAAGCAATTACATATTCTTTGGTGGACTTCTTTCAGATCTTTTCTCAAGGGATCTAGATATCATCTATTTGCCATACCCAGACCTCTAGAACATGGATACGGATGTTTTTAAGGATAAATAGATAGTTATTGGTTGATAAATAAGGATAATGGTAGTTTGAGGATGTGAGGAAGGAGGTTCCCTTTTATAATTGATGTGAGGGGAACTTTTGTAAACTCTTAAAATATTAAATTAATATAAATTAATTTTCAATTACAAAGGGATCCAAATTTAGTTATTTATAATATAATATATTTATGGGTCCCAATAATATCATCCAATAATTTTTAGATAAGTTTTGGTCACATTAATACCCTTATCCTTTGGCTTTAACCCTTAATTATTCCAATTAACTCCTACCGAGTAGACATCTGTTTTTATTCTTTAAGGGATAATATAGTTACTAAAAAATTAAAAAATAAACATAAATGGCTATTTTTGACATTTAAAGCTTTAAAACAATCATTTGGTATAATTATATATTTTTATAAATTTTATACCATATAATAAAATATTATTTATTATAATATAACATTAATGACAATTTTGATATTATTCATTACAGAGACTTTTACAAAAAATCACTAGAATAACATATCTTCAAAAAACATATATAATATCACTAACATGTAAACAATTTCTATAAAATTCATTTATGACATTAATTATGTCAAATTATATTTATTTTAATATTTTTAATATCATTTATTTGATATTTCCTTTAATTAGATAATTACTACATCATCATTGTGTAATCCTTTAAGGTAATTATTTTTTTATTTTAAATAATTATTATGAATTTAAAATATTTTATTTTTAAAATGAATATTAATGGTTGAAGATATGTTCTAAGTAACTACATATTAAAAAATTAATACTTATTAAAAACATGTGTATGACATATTTGACTTTTCTTAAAATAAAATACTGTAAAAAGATTAAAGTAATCCAAGTGGTTATAGGAGGACATAAAATAGTCACAATGATGGTTTTCTTATATATTAACTCATGCAATAAAATTAGTATAGGTTTTAGGGTACTTTTCTAATATTTATAATTTTTTTAACTCTTAGTTACCCAATTTACTCTTAACCATGAAGTTTAATATTTATATTATCCAAAAATAAAAGGCACCTATTTATTAAATTGTTACCTTGTGATTAAAAATATTTGATCTATTTTTCATAATTCAATTCATATAAGTTTCATAAATTAATTTAAATTTAGGCCTTCGGACGTGATGAATTAATGGGTTTTTAAAGTAAAAATAATCAAAAGATTGAAATGTTTTTATATCTAATTTCATTGTTAAATTGATCCCAATGACCTAAATTAGATAAAATTATATACAATTGTTCTAATTATACTTCAAAACAAATAAAAAATATAATTTAATTCTATAAATTATTCATACAAAATCATTTTTTCAATTAAAATCCATTATTTTTCGCAATTCATCAAAACATGAAACTTACCCAAAATATACCAAAAATTAAACTAAAGAAAATTTGGAGATTCAAATTTAAAAAAAAATATTTTTATTTTCTCAAATATAATATATAAATGTTTCAAAATTGAGTTTTAAATCATGTCCTCCATTAAAATATTCTAAAATTACCTTATGAAAAATATAGTATTTTAATTCATAGAATATAGTTTATTATTATCTTATGTCTATAAAATATTTTGTCTGAATGTAAAAAAATTTGATTAAATATATTAATCTCATAATGTGATTAATTATATTCATTCTCTCTATTTTAAAAGCTTGGTTATTACATTCAATAGATCACAGTGCATTTTAAATCAGTGTTACATGAAACACAAGCTATTCAATTTATTTAAAAAAACATACCATAAAATCTTGGGGTGTTACATTATTCCCTCCTTAAAAAAATTTCACCCCCAAAATTTTCATAATATTACTTCATAATAATAATTGGGTTATTCTTCATCATGGTTTATTTAGGTTCCCATGTCACCTCTTCTATTTTAATTTTTTTCATATAACCCTTACCAGTCGAGTTGTATAATTCCTTAACACTTGTTCTCATGTTTTCATAATATGTAAAGGCTCTTCACAATAAGATATATCTGGTTCAAACTCGATTTATTAACAGGTGGTAAAAATTACTGGGTCTTCTATTTACTTTCTTAACAATTATATGTGTGACACATCATGAACTTTAGAGAGACTTTTGGGAATTGCTAAATTAAAATCTACAATTTCTATTCATTCCAAAATTTAAAAGGGTATAATGTACAAGTTCCTTAGTTTACCTTTATTTATGAATCAGATAAAACCCTTACATAGAGATACCTTCAATAAAACAAGATCTCCTATATTAAATTTTAAATCTTTTCTCAGGTTATCATAATATCTCTTTTTCCTACTTTGAACATCATTAATATGGGATTGAGTGTTATTTTCCTTTCTTATTGTTTTATCCACATGTTTTGGGCCTAAAAGTTTCCTCTTTCCAAATTCATCCCAAATAGTTAGTGTATGAAAACTCTTTCCAAATAAATCTTCATACAGTGAAATTTGAATACATGAATGGAAGCTATTGTTTCATGAAAATTATACCAATGGTAAATAATAATCCCACATACCTTGAAAGTCAAGTGATAATTATCTTAACATGTCATGTAATTTTTGAATAGTCCTTTTAGACTATCCATAAGTTTGAATATGGTAGACAGTGCTCCAATAAATCTTTGTATCTAGAGCCTTATAAAAAAATTCCATAATTTTTATGTAAAATGAGAATCTCAATCAAACTATATATATGGTGCAGCATAATGTCTTAAAAATCCATTAATATAAATTCTTCCAATGTTTTAATGAATAAAATATCCTCAAAAAGAATTGAAATGTGCTGATTTAGTGAGGAAATCAACAATATCTTTTACCAAATCATTCCTTCTTGGAGTTCTTGGTAGTCCTCTGAAAAAGTTAATAGTAATTTCATACCATTTCATAAAAGTTATAGGAAGAGATTTCATAACACTTCTTATATGTTTTCTCTCAGCCATAACTTGTTTAATACCCATACATCATGAAACATTGTCAGAAATTTCTGGCATCATATTATCCCACCAAAAATGGTCCTTCCAATCTATATAATTCTTATTGGTACTAGAGTGTATAGAGAAGTTTGAGCTATGAGAATCATCCAATAATTCCCCTCTTTAGTTCAGTTATATAAGGAACACAAAGTCTCTTTAAAAATATCGAAACACCACCTTCATATATGATGTTTTTCAATTTTCCATCACTCATATCTTTAATTTTCTTTTATAAATTATCTTCATCCAACTGATATCTTTTTATCTTTTCCAGTAAATATTTATTGGAAAACATTTGTTATAGGAGTGATGTTTCGACACCCTTAATAATTCCCATATCTATCTTTACAATATCCATGAATAATGGATCCCTCTCAATCCTCATTTTTTTCCAAAATCCATGATCTGTCTTGGTCAATGCTTCTTCAACCTTATTTACCTTTCATTGGGTGGTAGTTTATTGATCTATCATAATACATGAGTAGCTCGAGACATCTCCTTTTCCTAATGTTAAGTTATTTCTATGAGATAATATATTTCAAACTCTGTTTATCTATATATATTTCACATATTTCCCCATAGATATAGTATCTTCGTATATTAAGAACAATTATTATAGCTTCTAACTGAATATCATGAGTTTGATAATACTATTAATTAGTTTTTAACTTCCTTGATTCATATGAAACAATACTATCATTCCAAAAAATAATAAAACCAATTATTTTCTTTGATGCATCACTATATATAAAGAATCCACCATTTCCCGATGGTAAATTATATATAAAATAATTGGACAATATTCTATTCAATTCTTCAAAACATTCTTTTTCCATATGAACCTAACCCCTTTACATGTTATCTTGGTTAACAGGTTATCCAATTGGAAAAAAAATCATGAATGCAATGCCTATAATAACTATTTAAACCAATGAAACTATGTACATCGGTTATACCCATTGTTGCATGCCATTCATATATTTCCTTTGTCTTTACAGGATCAACAGAGATTCCATCCTTGGAGACAATGCGGCCAACGAAAAGAAATTTCCTCAAGCCATAATTCACACTTTCTAAATATACCATATAACTCTATCCTTATGATATTCTTAAGAATGATCTAAAATTAATTCTCACGATATTAATAACTTTTAGAATAAACCATAATATCATCCATGAATAATACAAAAAACATCAAGATGTTACTTTAATCATCTATTAATTATATCCATAAAAATTCAGGGTTCATTAGTAAATCCAAATGGAATTATTGTACACTCTCAATATCCATACCGAGTCCAAAAATTGTTCTTTGGAATGTCTTCCTTTTTTACTCACAATTTATGATATCCATAATGATGTTCAATCTTGAAAAAAATGATCTCTATGAAGTTGATCAAATAAATCATCAATGTGAGGAAGAGGATATTTTTTCTTTATTTTAATATCATTGATTTACCTATAATAAATATACATCCTTGTGGATCCATATTTCTTCTTAACAATGTGAAATGGGGCTCTCTATAGAGAAACACTAGGGGGGATTAATCCCTTTTTAACTAAATCCTCAAATTGTTTCTTCAACTCCACTAATTTACCTCTGTCCATTCTATAGTATGCCATTGATATTGATCTTTTATCAGGGATTAAATCAATAGTAAACTCAACTTCATGCTCTCATGGATGTTGAGGTAATTTATCAGGAAATGCATCAATGTATTCCCTTATAAGATGAAACTCTTTAGTTTTTTAGAGACCTGTTTTTTTTTCTTATAAGACTTTGGAATATTTCTGCGTAAATTTTCAGATCCAGGTACTGATACAACGTGTAATTATGAGGCCTGGAATTAATTTAATAAAAATATTAAAAATATTTTATATTACGCATGTATAGTTTCTTAAAAAAATGTTATATATCTTAAATGGAATCTAAGATAAAAAATTCAAGGGTACTATTGAGTCCTAAACATGTTTTTTACCCTAGGAGAAGCATAAAATATCTCAATATAGGATGTTCAAACCCCTTACTCATTGGTGGAGTGTTAATCATATTAATTAATTATTAAATTAATCATTAATATTTTACTTTGATGTATCTTTTCTTCTTATAAATATGGTACTATGGAATTTGACTAGGGTTTTCCTCAATACCCTATGATTTGTTATGAATTATTTCTACCTCCTTTGTTGTCATATCGATGATGAAACATTGGCAGATCGAGACAATCTTACACATGAGAGAAGATCAGAATGCATCGAATGCATTGTCGTCCATCAATTGTTGGTTGACATGTTCTTCAATTATGAATGAATATAAAATCTAGTTAAAAATTTTTTTTGTGTATTTATTATCCCTAATTGAATTTCATGATGAAATTTAATTACGTTTGATTTAATGAATTAATTTGAAGATCCAAAAACACTAGTTCAAATCAATTATCTTCTCATTTATCTCGAAATTGAAATTCTAGATGTATGTTAAATATTTATTTATCAATTTATCTCATTCTTTATCCTCAATGATGATGGCCAAAATAACGTAGACATAGATTGATCCATGTTTATGTTTTATAAACCTTTCTTCCTCTGGCCGACATGTAGTCATCGATGCATTTTCCTTACTTGACTAGAAATCCAAGAAAACAATTTGTAAAGCATTTAATCATCTACATAATGGTTCATTCCAACACCAATCTTGGGATCGACCTGCATCATTGATGACTACCAATCTAAAAGGGATCAGTTTTATTCAGGGTTCAATGGAGGTTGTGATGGAAACTAGTTAGAGTGAGGCAGGCAGTAGCAGCATGGTGGTCTAACGGAGATGAATTAGAGCAGGGTTGCAGGGAGATATTGTAGTGCCAGGGATGGCATTTCATGGTGGTGAGTCGATGTAGATTGAGGTACAATCCGTGGGTCAGTGGTGGCACCCAAAGGTGTCACACAGATGAAGGGGAGAACCCCCCCCCCCCTCCCCCCACGTAATGCATAAGAAAGGTGGTAGGAGGAAAAAAAGAACTAATAAAATTAAAAATAAATATAATAGAAATAATAAAATTATTATTATTATTATTATAAATTTCTTCCCCATACAATTTTTGGATGATGTGTCATCTATGAAAATATAATCCTAACTTTGAAATTTTCCATTCAAGACTAATTTTGGGTATTTTCTTTGGGTCTGGGATTTGATCGCACATATCACCCCTTTAATAATAATAATATAATTTATATTGTTATTATGGAATTTTTACCTAAAATATCTTTTGCATATGATGTCTCATTGATGTGTTATCTATGGCATTGTGACCCTATTATTGAGGGGTTCATTTTGGTATGAATGTGATTTACATTATTTGGATTCATGGATGGGGCCCATGAGGCACCCCTTGTGCGTATTATTGTGAAATACAACTTTCACACCAGTTTTATGATTCGGCCAAGAGTGTATCATATCCTGCATGTTTTTTCAAGTGGAAATTTATGGTTCCCCTCTATAGGTCATTTCAAAAATGATGTGATATGTTTCAAGAATGATGCACTAGGGCGCGGTTTCTCGACAACATCAGAGTGGAACCCCTCTGATGCACCAGGGAATAGGTCCTCAATGAAATCATAGTGAACCCCACCCCCCCCCCCCCCCCGACGCAATAGGGAATGGGTCCTCTACATTTATTTTGTGCCCACCCAACAGTGTGGCACAGGGACGAGGCATGGTTTGACGTATCTTTGGACTCGTGAGAAAGAGGAATGTTTCCCCCACCAATACACATTTTTAGGACGTTACCAAATCCATGAGGGAGATTCCGTGCTATATAAAGTGTATAGTATCAATGTGTGGTGATTGAGTTTCTTTGACTTGTATGTTCTGAGAAGACGTGAGGGATGTTGCGCACCAATGATTTACCTTTCTTTTTGGAATGGATTACACTTTTTCTTGGGTTCATCTATGAGATAGAGATCCCATTTTCATTGGTCTTATTTTACTGGTTATATATATATAGATATATATATATTCATTCTTATGGATTCACCCTTCTGGATTTGGATACTCACCTTTAAAGAGAGGTGAAGATGTGTGGGGTATTCCATGTTCCTTCCATCTTTATATTATTTTTGTTGAATTATTACTCTATACATCTATAGGTATCAAAGAATTGATAAGAAGTCCATCTTTTCACCATTTCGATCTCCTTGTGTTTGGACAAGGTGAATTTAATTCTCTTGTTGGGTTGAGTTGTACTCTTTTCATTGTAGCTTGTTCTATATGATGCTTCCCTCTTGAATTATATCTCTTATTACACCCCCTTCACTCTTTCATGGAATTCTACTGGGTAATTATATACTCACCCATGCATGGTATTTTCCCACATGGGTCGTGTCTTTTGAAGATGAGGGGCAGGTCGACCGAGACTTTAGAGGAATTTAGAGGTAATGGGTGTTTGGACATTGTACGATGGTCATAGCTTGGGATGCAGGAGATACTCTCTCTCATATATTTAAATTTTTTCAATTTTTTCTATTTGGGACATATTTTTTACTGGGAATGTATTTTTTCAATTTACTGCTATTTAACACTACCATTGTTTCTACTCTCTAGAGGGTCATACATGATTTGTTTACTTTAAAGTAGTTTGCATCATTTATACTTTCTCTATGAACTTTATCATTGAGTTGGATATGTGAATATGTTCAAGTTCCTAGTAAAAGGCCACTAAGAGTTTATTTGATCCTTTTTCATGATTCTCCACCGCTGGCCTATAGAGAAGGTCTTGGGGTAGTTGCGACTCGAGCCCCGACTTGGGTTAGGTCGTGACTGATTGATATCATATACAGATTATTCCTTGGGAATTTGTTTGGATGATTTCCCTTAAAAGTATTGGTTAGTATTAGGGAATCATTTTTAAAGTGTCTTGAGTCTTCCTCTCAATCTAGGGAGTCTAGTGATGGTGTTGGTGGCCGACATATCCATTCACCAGGACCCTGACTACCTTCTTGCTGACTCAGCTTGTCGAGTCATTTTTTGAGAGGATTAATGGTATATGAATCATACAGGATTGATTCTTTGGCTTCCCTTGATAAATATATATATATATATAATCTCATCTGTTCGTGGTACTCCTCGATAAGTTTGAGAAAGGACCCCATTGAGAGATTCATGCCCGCATAGTACCCTTATGCATCTCAGTCTATGTTGGGGTGCTGGAGCTGGAACTGGTGATAGAGAGATTTGTGTCATAGGGATTCTAGGTATCTGGAGTTGGTAGTGGGATCTATAGAGATGAGATGTCTGCAAAATCTAGCATATGTCAGTCGATAGGTTCTTGATGATCGAGACCTCACCATGATTATAATCGTTCATGTGGTTAGGGAGAGCACAGAGGTCCTGGATAACTTTGAGAGTGGTGGTGCTACATATTATATGGGTGTGGTAACATGGAATGTGACATCCCTACAAGATGTGTTGGCGAATGTAGATAGATAGCAAAGATTTCACCACAGCAGAGGCAGTGCTGTGATCAGAGATCTCCCGGGAGAGGATGTGGTGGTCTCCAGGGAGGCGGAGAAGGATGAGTTTTAGGTGGAGGATGAAATTATTAGATCCTTCTCCACCACTACTAGTAATCCAACATTAGGCTCTGGGAGATGGAATTTAGGGCCATGGAAAGCTTTAGACTTTGGATGTCTATGATACCACAGCACATGAGATGATTCAAGGTACGATATGTGTTTATTCTACTCTTTCCTTGGTATTATTAGACACGGGTGTTAGTAATTGTTTTTTCTCAGTAATTCTATTGCGAAAGATAGATATCCTAGTAGATATGCTTGCACAAAAACTTAGTTTTGAGGTTCTGACATGAAATGCTTCTTTTGTATATTTTATCTATAGAATGTGTGAGTTATATCTTGGTGGGAGAGGTTCAATATAGAACTCTTGGTTGTCATGATTGAACTATATGACATCATCTTGGGTAAGTATTGGATTTCCATTGTAATAGCCCAGATTTACTTTCATCAAATACAAGTTAGATGCATACATGATAATGGGATGATATTATTCTTTTTAGGAGAGGTAGATCTCATGGAGGGACAGGTGGATGTTTTGAGTAGAAGATTGAAACCTACCAACAATCAGTTGGAGAGTGTAAAACATATCATATCAGACTCTTTAAGAATCTAGATTTTATCATTTGTGGAGGATTATTGGGATGTCTTCCCTGAGAATGTTCTGGGACTATCTCTCAGTCGATAAATGTTGTTTTTTATTGACTTGAAACTTGTAATACCCCAATATATTATGTGGCATGTTGGATGGCACTTGCTGAGCTCCATCAGCTATGATTTCATTTACATTACCTTCATGATAAATTTTCATCATACCTAGTGTTTCTTTTTAGATGCCTCTAGTTCTATTCATGAAAAAGGTAGATGGGATCATAATCCTTTTCGTAGATTATGCTCACCTAAACCAGGCCACAATAATGAAAAAGTACCCTTTTACTAGGATTAAAGTCCTCTTTGATCATTTTTGAGGTGATAGATGGTTCTCCAAGATTTATATCAAGTTTTTCTACCAATAAATATGGGTTATAGATGATGGTATACCAATATTTTCATTCTAATGTCACTACAAACACTACGAGTTCCTAGTTATTCTCATTCATTTGACAAAAGCCTCCACAGACTTTATGGATTTGATGAACTAGGTTTTCAAACTGTACTTAGACTAGTTTTTTGTTTATTCATCAACGAAATACTCATATACTCTGTGTCATATAAGCAAAAATTTCTTGGACTAGTGGGGTACTAGAGGAGATTTTTTACAGACTTGTTTAGGACCACATGCTCTTTGATATCCCTAACACAGAAAGGTAATCTTTTTACCTTGAATCAGTAGTGCCATAAGTGCCTTTGAGAAGTTGAAAATAATCCTGATGAGTTCTCTGGTGTTGAGACTACCCAAGGAAGGTGTTGAGTTCCTAGTGTATTGCAATGCCTCAGGAGTTGGGCTTACTTGCGTGATAATGCAACATCTGGTAGTTATCCCATACAATTTTAGGCACTTGGGACCCCATGAGAAATACTATAAAACTCATGACATAATTTTGAAAAAGGTAGTCTTCACCCTAAGGATTTGGAGACACGGCCTTCTAGGAGAGCACTTTGTGGTTTACATAGACCAACATAGTCTATGGTACGTCTTCACTCAGAAAGACCTAAACCTGAGATAAAGACACTGGTTGGAGTTTCTACAAGACTATGACTTTAAGATAGTATATACTCCAAGAAAATATAATTTTGTATAATATTCCCTTAAAATTAATTCTCAGGTTTTCTTAGTGTGGGAAGCTTCAGAGCAGTTATCTTCCCTACGGCTAACCCTGGTCAAGTTGGAGGTTATAGATTTCCTTAAATTGATAGTGTTGAAACCTTCACTCATCGAGTGTGTGAGAGAGTCCCAGTTATGATAAATCAACAATGAGGTCTTGAGTGATCAGATAACTATAGGAAACTCACCAGATTAAAACTCTAATGGAGGGAATCATGATATCATGTTCTAAGGAAGAACAGTAGTTCTAGTCACAAAGTATGAGGATATGATGTTAGAGTTCCTCACTTCTCCCATAGTTGTACATCTTGTTATGGGGGGATATGTATAGAGATATTCAATGGATGTTTTGGTGGTCCGGCATATGATAAAGAATAGATGATTTCATCTCACTATTCCACAATAGTTAGCATGTGAAGGCTGAGAAGACAGTACTAACAGGTTTCTTACAGCGCCTTGAGATTCTGAAGTGGAAATGGGTGGGAAAATCCAGAGACTTCATCAAAGGGATTCCATGCATAGAAAAAATCCATGACTCCATCTGGGTGATATTTGACCGACTCATATATTTAGTGCACTTCCTTTCCATCAGGGAGCATAGTTCAGTGGAGAGTTATGGGAAGTTATTCATATGGACACTAATATAAAACATGGTTGTTCCAATACTTTCTAAAAGAACTATTAAAACCCCTCTTTCATAGTTCTATAATTAAATTTACAGGGGGTCTTTTATAGTGCTTTTAAATCACTATTAAAGAGTGTCTTTAATAGTGGTAAAAAACTGTTGTTAAAGGGGTCTTTTATCAATGCTTGTAAAAAAGTTATGATAAAGGCCTTCCCTTTATCATGGCTAGTAAAAAGTAATAATAAAACAAGATTGTATCATCTCTTATAAAAAAGAACTTATAAAGACCCCCTCCCCCTTATCATTGTTTTTTTATTATCACTGATAAAGGGTATACTTCAATAAAAAAATATTTCATTAACACACACTCGCAGTAGAAGTTATGCCTATTCAGAGGCCTTATGGGTCTTTTGGAATTAATATAGGTGATCAAGGGTTCACATGGGTCACCAAAGCATAGATCTCATCACTAAATTGGATTTGGTATGTTGTGGAGGAAAAACAAAGACCTGGTTTATATGTTATGTCCGTCAAATTTGAAAAAAAACCTAGAAACCCTAAAAAATCTAAAAATGATGAAATGATCATAACTTTTGATTCAGGATTCTGTTTTAGCTCTATAACCAGTAAAATAAAAGATTATAAAATGAGATAAAACCACATGAGATTTAAATAAAGTGATAATCAGAGGAAAAAATATATTATACTTTCAGAAAATTCATTAATTGAACTCAAACTTCAAACGACAATAACTTTTGATCCGAGTGTCTGTTATGGATCTACTACATAACTAATTGAATATTGTGACAAGTTCTATGCCGAATATAGTCTCATACTGAGGTCAAAGATATTTTTATGGTTTTCCAACCCCTAGGAAGTACCATAAGGCCTCCAAAACGTAGTTTTTATTACTGACTAAAGTATCATAAAATTCAAATAGTTATAACTTCCAATATGGGTGAATATTCAGAATGTACCATATATAATATTGAAGATCATTTCATGGTATTCTATTTGAATGGTTGTGGAGATGAAACTGACTCTTAGATGAAATTTTATGTTCATTTCATTGTTTTTAGGGGTCTTTGAGTTTTCAGAGTTTCTTAACATTTTTAGGTGTCTTAAGGGTTTTTATAGGTAATATCCATATTAATATATATATATAAATGAATATTTATTTAAAAATATATATATAAACATACTTATATACGTATAAATAAAAAATATAAATATATTTATTAAAAAATACAATGAAATGTATATGAATATATAGATATATCATAAAATGTAAAACAAAATATTATAGGGAAGTGGAAAAGGCATTATTGTATAATCTTGAGGTTTTAGGTTTGAAACTTGTTGGAGGTAGGGGCACACACAAGGGTGGGATTATCTAAAGCTCTAATAAAGGGGTGGGGGAATCCCTAATAAAGGGGTGGGGTGGGGGAAGTCTTGATATATCAGGCAAGGGGAGCGTTAATAAAGGGGATGGCAGGTTCTGCATGAAAAAAATTACACCCTTTATTACTGATTCCTTTATCAGTACTAAAAAATAATTGGTAAATGAGGCCTTTATCTTCGATGAAAACACTAATACAGGTGGAATTTAATAGTTCTGAAAAATCAGTAACAAATGTGGCTTTAACATCTCTAAAAAATGATGATAAATGCCCCCTTTATTAGTGCAAGGAAAATAATAATAAAGGACACCTTTATTAGAATTTTTTTTAGAATTGTTAAAGTGGACCTTTATTGACGCTTTTTAAAAGCACTATTAAATATACCCTTTAATATCGACTACATTACCATCAACTCTATAGAACTGATAAATACCTTTTACCAGAACTAATAAAGGTGCAATTTTCCATAGTGGGTAGATCGTTCACCTTCATTGGGTACCCTCGACGATAGCCTTCGATCATGATGTGTGGTTTACATCAAGATTATGGAGAGGCCTATAAAATGCATTTTTAACCCAAATGCAGATGAGTATAAACTTTCACCCCTAGCCTGATGGGCATATCAGGAGTGCTATCTAGGTGTTGGAGGATATTTTGAGACCTTTCCTGTTGGAATTCGGCTAGAGATGGGAAGATTGTCTTTCCTTGGTAGAGTTTTCATAAAATAACAACTACCACAATACCATCAACATCGAACCCTTTGAGGCCTTATATGAGAGAACTTACAGGTCACCCTAGTATTGTAAATATATTATTGAGTCATCTCTTATAGGCCTAAAGTATGTGCAGGTGATAATCAAGAAATTGAAATTCATCCATGAATAGATGAGGACGTCCTATAGCAGACAGAAATCCTACTTATATCATCGTCATAGGTCCTTTGAGATTTATTGGGGGGGCCATGTTTTCTGGAGAGTCTCTCCATGATGAGGAATTTAGATGTTTTTTCATGGAGGCAAGCTATCTTCGATGTTCATCAGGCCATTTGACATTGTGGAGAGAGTTGGTGAGGTTTCCTACCACCTCACCCTACCCCATAGCTAGATCTCATGCACAACATCTTCCACATGTCACAGATGATGAGATACATGTATGATCCTACATACATCATTAACTTGGGTGTGTTGGACACCAATGATAGAACCACCTTTTCATAGCACCCAGTGGAGATCAAGGACCAGAAAGAATGAACATTGCATGGATATATTATCCCTTTGATCACATTATGTGGCTGTATAAAAACAAGGAGGAGAGTTACTACGAGTGGGAGAGCCAAATGATATCTTAGTATCCTGAGTTATTTTACATTTTTTCTTTTCAAGTATGAAAACATTGAAGTATGGAATGATGTAGAGACACATTTTTTTCCTTGTAATACTTCGAAACATTTCTACATAAATTTTCAAAACTGGTTGCTGATATGGCATGTGAATCTAAGGCCTGAAATTAATTTTATAAAAATAATATATTTTATATCACGCACCAAATATTTATTAAAGAAAATGTGATATCACTTAAATGTAAGCTCATATCATAAATTGAGCATACATTAAAGTTTGGAACTTTGATTTTACCCAAAGATCGACATAAAATATGTCGGCATGGGAAGTTTGAACCCCTCACTCATTGGTGGATCATTAAACAAATAAATTATTTTTTTTACTTTGAAACAACATATTTTTTCCCTATAATTATGATGCCATGGATTGTGACAAGAGTTTGCTTCAAAAACCTAGGATTTTTTAAGAATTATCTCTTCCTCTCTTATTGGTGGATCGATGATGGAAGTTTGGTGGATCAAGACGATGTTACAGATCAGAAAAAATTAGAACGCGCCGAATGCAAGGACTTCCTTAGATCATTGGTGGATGCATTCTTCGATGAAGAAAAAATTAAAAATCCAAGTAGGAATTTTAATTGTGTATTTATTATCCCCAATTAAATTTCCTTGATGAATTAAAATTAATTTTTTTTTAATGAATTAATTTTTGGATCAATGAAATTTGTTGAATCAATTCTATTCTATTTTATCTTGAAATTATAATTCATGAAGTGTGAAAAATATTTATTTGTCAATTACTCTTATTCGTTATCCTCAATAATGATTTCCTAACTAACACTACAATGGATTGATCATTGTTTGAGTTTCATAAACCTTTCTTCCTCCTCCCTCCGGGAAATCATTGTTTTGTTTTCTATCAATGACTGGCGATCCAAGGAAACAATTTTTCATAGTTTTAATATTTTGTGAAAAGGTATATTCCTGAACCAATCTTGGGATCAAGATGAAACATTGACGACTGTTGAAATAGACTGGATCAGGGTTTTTTGGGGTTAAATGGAGGTGGCATCAGCATCCAGTTCGGGCTAGTTAGGTGGAAACAACACGGTGTTCTGAGGGAGTCGGATCGGAGTAGGGTGGCATAGATATCCCAGGACTGCTGAGACGGTGTGGTGCATTTGTGAGTCAAGGTAGATAAATATGGATGCCAGGAGTCAACAGTGGCATGCAGAGGCGGCACGTGGAGGAAGCATGCGGCCGAAGTGGATAACCCCCCCCCCCCACCCTGCACGATAGATAAGAAAGGGGGTAAGAGAAAAAAAGAAGTAATAAAATTAAAAAAATTATAATACCAGAAATAATATAAAATAATATTATTATTATTATTACTAATATTTTAACACCTCATTCTTTTATGATACACTTCTCTTTCAGTAATGCAATAACATGCATTGTACGCAAGTTCGAGATTCTAACACACCGTGACCAATCAAAATAGCCGTTATGAATAGTAATACCCACCTTTTGAAATTATATAACTTTTATATTTCAGAATGGACTTCATTTTTGGATTCGGAATATCGAAATTAGCCTATGTTGAATTTTTGGTATTTTTTCCGAGAACTTCCAATTTTCAATGGATAGTGAAAAATACTTAAAAACAACATTTTTAATCAAAATAATTTATAGTGATAAATTATACTATTTAGTGGTTTTAAAGTATAATTAGAATATAATTTTAAAATTTTATCCAATGGTGGACATTAGAATTAATTTCACTTTGAAATTGGAAGTAAACAATTGTCAATCTTTTGATTGATATTGTTTCTTAAAAACACGCTATTTGTTTTGACAACGGGAATTAATTATAAAATTAATTAATGAAAATTATATGTTTGGAATTTTTTAAAATAAACATCATTTTTGAATTCAGAATATTGATTATATCTTAGGATGGATTTTTGGTATTATTCTGAGAAACTTCAATTTTTGATGAATAGTGAAACCACTAAGTGGTAGTTAAAAAACTAATTTATCGTTTAAATGAAATTTTACCACCTCTATCATTTTAATTTCAAAAATCCAACATACATCATTGTCATTATGAAGTAAAATTTTGTTCAATGGGATTAAAATAATTTTTTGTGAATAGTAACTTGTATGTTCTATTAATTGTCATTAAAGGTAATTAGTGTAATTTAAGGTAAATATAATGTTATAATAATATGAAATTACATTTACACTTGTCCAACCCTTATTTTATGAGTCATGGACGACCAAGAAAATCAATGGGTCAACTTGGGGACCCCATGGAGCCACATGGGTATGAAAATGACATTAATAACTTTTTATTTAAAGTAAAAATAAAATTGTCACAAACATGTGTTGTTTTTCTAAAACAATTATTACATGGGCTTATATAAGTTAAATTTTCGACTATAAATTATAATTGGAAAGATAATAATATTTAATAAATCATGGTAATTTTTTTATAATTTTTAGGCATTAAATAAATAAATATATTTATGACACCATGATGATGTAGCGATTACCTAATTAATGACCAATTTAAATAAAATGAAAAGATAAGGTAACATCTAAGACTTAAACTTGTATAAAACTTATTTTATGGGTATATTTCTAACCCTTATCACCTTATACTCGAAATATATCATTTTGGGACATTTAAAATCCGAAAATTATTTCATAATAAAGTAACATTTCAGCACTTTCCAAAAGTGCCCCTCCTCTCCTCTTATAAAAGGCCCCCACCTATACCACCTTATTCACACCGTCAAATACATTTGGCTCGGCCAAAATCTGCCAAAATACTCTCTCAACTTTCCTCTCTTACTCCTAGAAGCCACACTTTGGGCATAATTCTTCCCAAGGAAGCCTTTGGCTCAAATCAAAAAGAGTTACCCGTTTTTAAGGTAATGTCTTCTCTTATGTTCTTTTGTTTTATTTTGCTTCTCCAACCACTTAAACACTTTTTATTCCTTTATTTTGTAACAAAACCAGTATCTTAAATATAATAGTATTTTTTTATGAGAATTATTTTATTTACACTTACACACACCTTTGTCTAATGGTTAAAGAACATACTGTTTCTGTGGGTGGTGAATTACTGCATCACGAAACGATGATTGTTCAATCTTCTTTTAACACCTTTCATGGTGGCCATTAAGATGTCACTATATTTATATATGATATATATTATGTTTATGTTTTTCTTAGGCTTCTTTATTTTTCATTTTTGTCATACCTTTATGATTTTAATTATGGTTAAACGCGATAATTTCATTTTAGGAAGTGCGGACTACCGCCCCCTCAAAGTAATTTGAATCGTTAATGCCAAATGTGGGATGTATAAAGGATGGAGTAAGTGATGTTATATATGATATTATACTTGAATTACAATATACCTTTATATCATTATGATTTCATTCCATTAAATACGAAATAGAAATGGAAGTAGCGATCATGCGTACGTACGGCTCACCGTCTCCATGAACGGTGCCTTTCATTTCTTACCACTAAATGTTATGTAATAATATAAATGAATGTATATACTGGATATTTATGATATATATGATATCTAAATCATGAATATAATTCTGGATATAATGGATATTTCAACACATGAACAACTTGTAATTAGAAGAACTTTATTTTTGACTCAAGTACCAAAGATCGACAAAACGACTGTTATTAACATAAATAATTATATAATGTTCATAACATGGTAATAAGTGATATAAAAGGAATAATTAACTTGAAAAAGGTTCTTAAGAAAATAGAAATTAACTCTATTTTATTATTCAGGAGATTAAATAATGATCGAGTCAAGTCGGACACGAGGTACGGGACTTCGTCTCAATCTCTTTTCATTGAGGCATATTTTGTTTTATACACAACTTTCTTTTATATGATGTATAAACCCCTTTGACTTTTACTCAAAAGGAATATTTTTATACGAATCGTTTTTACTAAACTACAAATGGAATGTTTTGTCGTACCTATGCGGCAACAACGACTTCCCAGCCGTCGTGACCATTATTTGAGTTTTGGCTTCCTCTACAAGCCATAACTTTTTTAAGATGAAAAATAAATACCATGTTTTAATTTTATTTTATTTTGGTATTGAAAATCGTTTTGATAATGTTTTTATTATATCAATGTGTTGTATTGATATCTTGTGATTGAAATGTGGAAATGTTATGTTTCCTTTATGCATGTTTTATGTGATACGATTATGTTATGGTTTATCATATGTTTAAACCTTTTCATATAAGGAATTAATTGGACTTAATAAGTGATGGGTGGAGCCCGCTATAGCTCCCCGATGCATCGGTAGGTATCATGAGACAAAATAGTGTCTTGGAACAAGGCCTTGACAAAATCTTATTTGTACTCTTGGCACAAGGCCTTGACAATGTGGTTATGATAGTCTGGAATTATGCATTCCATCATTATGAAAGTGATTATTGATATTACATGTGATTATTCGACTAGTATAATATCCATGTGAATAAGTAAATGGCATTATTTCATTTTATTTTTGCCATATTATTTTGAAGTTCTAGTTTAAAAAGATTTTGTTTTAGTTATGCATTGCCTTAAATGTTTATGTTTATTTATAAAAGTTTCTGCTATATTGTTATCCTTACTGAGCATATGAGCTCACCCCTTTCTATGTTTTATTTTTCCCAGGATGTGAAGAAATATTTTATGACTGACCTACAGGGATAGTCTGAAGGGGATATGAGTGTGGACTATGGAGACTATGTTATTGTGATTTTTCACTTTATGATGTAATTTAACATTTATGAATGTATCTAGTATTTCCAGGGCTACTAAACTAATCGGTCTTTCGAGACTTGAACTTTTGTGATCATGACAAAGTTACGTAATAATGCACCGACTCTAGGTAACTGGGTTCGGGGCATTACAGTTGGTATCAGAGGAAGTTTAGTACTAACCTTAGAAGTTATATTTAGATAAACTCTGATTAGAGCACATAGCCCTAATATAGACTTTGAGGATTAGTATAGAAGAACTTCCTAGCATTTTGGTATTAAGAGATTTAGTGAGTTTTATGAGCAATACATCCCTATCTGGATACGATCAGGTAGATGCAGCTCTGGCACAGATGTACCTAGGGGTAAAACCCGAAAACACCGCTTTGAGCTAGACTCAAACGGGAACTGGTGCACGACAATGGGCCTTGTTGCACTCTTGGTTACGACACTCCCAGGGGATATTCTTAGGATAATTCTCATTTTCTTTAAAAACCATTATGAAGTTTTTATGAGTATATACTTCCTCAAATAAAACATTGTTTATGATTATGGATTATATCCATAAACTGTTCAATTTATGTTAAGTGTTTTACAAATATGGAATTATGTATTTTGATTCATAAACTAATCTAGGTTATGACAATGTTTATAAATGGCGCCTAGTGGAAGGAATGGAAAATGTATCTATGCATGCACTCCATGTAGAGATTTCCCTCCTGCTCATGATAATTATAATGGATCTGGTGATACAATTGGTGTTGATCAGCTTATCACTATACTGGGACAACTCACTCGGGTTATGAATAATAACCTTACTCGTATGGAGCACCCTGATCTGCAATGTGGAGGATCAATGTTAGAACTCTTCATGAGGAAACAACCACCAACATTCAATGGGAGTACAAATCCCTTAGTAGCTAAGAAATGGATAAATTCCATAGAGAAAATATTCTATGCCTTGGGGAGTAGTGAAAGGGAAAAGGTTATCATGGAAGTTTACCGCCTCACTGGAGATGTTGATCAATGGTTGTCATTGATTCAAAACACAAAGGAAGATGATGAAGTATCAAATATGGAATGGAGGGAGTTCAAAGAGATTTGATTAGAAAAATACTTTCCTCGTGACCATCGAGCAGATATGGAAAGGAAATTTCTAAGTCTGAGACAAAAGGAGGATGAGAATGTCGTAAAGTATGAGGCCAACTTTACAAGGTTAGCAAGGTATGCTTCAGATTATATACGTAACCCAAGAAGTATGATTGATCGTTTCTTTAATGGGTTAAACCCATTTCTCCGTTGAGCATTAGTATCACAATCTTTCTCAACATACAAAGATATAGTCTCGTGTTCTATCAAGACAGAAAAGAATTCTCTAAGTCTTATGACAACAAAGTAAAGCAAGAGAAGAAGAGAATGGTGGAACAAGAGATAGATAAAGGGAAAAAGGGAAAGAAGGATTTTCCATTATTCTATAATTGTGGGAAGAATCACCCCGGTACTTTCCTAAAAGGAATGGGAGTTTGTTATAAATGTGGAGAAAAAGGTCACCAGGCTTGTGATTGAAAGGGAAAGAAAGAGGCTATCAATGTTGAATGCTACAATTATAGAGAAATTTGGCATTATGCAAATGAATTCCCTAAGCACCAAGGAAACTTACCTCAGAAAAGGCCAAGGTATCAAGGCCAATTTTATGTTGTTACTATATTTGAAGTCGAATAATTAATGTATTTGTGTTTTTGGACTCAAGGATTATATTATGGTTATAAGAATAATGTGATATATATAAGGATTATACTACAGTACTTTTTGTTTTCATTAAGATTTTAATATGATGAAGGTAATCATACTTTTAGGATGTGACAATAAGAGAAACTTTACTTTGTTTGGGGAATCTGATGTTACAATTGATTTTAGAATTTAGAGACCTTTTAGAGGGAGTTTAGACACAAGTATTTTGGATAACTATAAAGGTTGGAATAGATTAAGTTTAACTTTGTATATTATTGTTTAAGGTTAAAACATTTATGAAGATTATTTTAGGAATATTATAATACTATAGTTTTAGTAAAAGGATAACCTGCAGGTCAAGGGATAACCCGTTGCGTTAGAAAAAGCTGTAGGAATCGAACCCACAACCTTAGTGCGACAGGCCTTTATTACCTACCACTAGCCTACAGAAAGTCCCTGGTTATTACAAAATATTTTTCTTCATGGTATGTGTTAATATTTGGAACCTTATATGATTAGGATAAATATAATATTTTTGACTTCTATTATCTTTTTGAGTGAAATATGAGTTTGTGGTATAAATTAGTTGAAGGATGAGTTTCAACTTGTCAAGTATATATATATATAAATATATATATATATATATATTATTTTATGAATAAATTAATTCTTAAACTTTAGAGAATGGATATTAAAAAAATGTGTTATCCTAATATCTTATGTTTTGTTGAACTGGTTATATTTTAAATCACCATAGATTAAAGGCTTTGAGGCCCTCAATTTTACACTTGTTTGTGATTGATGACCTCAATCACTCCTGACAAATATTTATGTTTTTCCTCCAATTATGTGTCTCTAATTGCTACCAATGTTCCCCTAATCGAGATCATAATTTGGTGGTGACTTTTTCATTTCACTTTCCCTCTTATTAAGACTAAATTTTATTAACCATATTTCTGATATGGGTTTTCCACAAAGGTATTTTCTATTTTCAACCTTTTATTTTTGAAGAATATTTTCAAATTACGAGGACGCAATTTATTGAAGGTGGGTAGAATGTAACACCTCATGCTTTCATGATACGCTTCTCTTTCAATAATGCAATAGCTTGCATTGTACACTAGTTTAAGATTCTAATACACCACGACCAATAAAAATAGCCGTTATGAATAGTAATACCCACTTTTTGAAATTATATAAATTTTATATTTCATAATGAACTTAATTTTTGGATTCGAAATATCGAAATTAGCCTATGTTGAATTTTTGGTATTTTTTCCGAGAACATCCAATTTTCAATGAATAGTGAAAAATACTTAAAAACAACATCTTTAATCAAAATAATTTATAGTGATAAATTATACTATTGAGTGGTTTTAATGTATAATTAGAATATAATTTTACCATTTTATCCAATGGTGTACATTAGAATTAATTTCACTTTGAAATTGGACATAAACAATTGTCAATCTTTTGATTGATATTGTTTCTTAAAAACACGTCATTTGTTTTGACAACGGGATTTAATTAAAAAATTAATTAATGAAATTTATATTTTTTGGAATTTTTTAAAATAGACATCATTTTTGAATTTGGAATATCAATTATAGCTTATGGTGGATTTTTGGTATTATTCTGAGAAACTTCAATTTTTGATGAATAGTGAAACCACTAAGTGGTAGTTAAAAAACTAATTTTTCGTTTAAATGAAACTTTACCACCTCTGTGATTTGAATATCAAAAATACGACCTAAATCATTTTCATTAGGATGTAAAATGTGGTTCAATGGTATTAAAATAATTTTTGGTGAATAGTAACTTTTAAGTTCTATTAATCGTGATTAAAGGTAATTAGTGTAATTTAAGGTAAATATAATGTTATAATAATATGAAATTACCTTTACACTTGTCCTACCCTTATTTGATGAGTCATGGACGACCAATAAAATCCAAGGGTCAACTAGGGGACCCCATGGAGCCACTTGGGTAAGAAAATGACAATAATAACTTTTTATTTAAAGTAAAAATAAAATTGTCACAAACATGTGTTGTTTTACTAAAACAATTATTACATGGGGTTATATAAGATAACATTTTGACTATAAATATTCATTGGAAATCTAAAATGATTTCCTACATCATGGTAATTTTTTTATAATTTTTATGCATTAAATAAATAAATTTATTTATGACACGATGATGATGTAGCGATTACCTCATTAATGAACAATTTAAATAAAATTAAAAAATAAGGTAAAATCTAAGAATTACACTTGTCTAAAACCTATTGGATGGGTATATTTTGAACCCTTATCACCTTATCCTCTAAATATATCATTGTGGGACCTTTAAAATCCAAAATTAATTTCATAATAAAGTAACATTTTATGACTCTCCAAAAGTACCACTCCTCTCCTCTTATAAAAGGCCCCCACCTCTACCACCTTATTCACACCATCAAAGCCATTTGGCTCGAAAAACGTCAGCCAAAATACTCTCTCAAATTCCCTCTCTAACTCCTAAAATCCTCAATTTGGGCAGAAGTCTTCCCAAGTAAGCCTTTGGCTCAAATCAAAAAGAGTTACCCGATTTTAAGGTAATGTCTTCTCTTATGTTATTTTGTTTTATTTTGCTTCTCCAACCCCTCAAAATATTTTTATTCCATTATTTTGTAACAACACCAGTATTTTAAGTATACTAGGATGTTGTTATTAGAATAATTTTATTTACACTTACACACACCTTCATCTAATGGTTAAAGAAAATACTGTTTCTGTGGGTGGCAAATTACTGCCTCTCGAAACGATGATTGTTCAATCTTCTTTTAACACCTCTCATGGTGGCCATTAAGATGTAAATATATTTATATATGATATATATTATGTTTATGTTTTCATTATGCTTCTGTATTTTTAATTTATTTTATACCTTTATGATTTTCATTATAGGTAAACGCGATAATTTCATTTTAGGAAGTGCGGACTACCGCCCCCTCAAAGTGATTTGAATCGTTAATGGAAAATGTGGGACGTATAAAGGATGGAGTAAATGATATTATATATGATATTATAATGGAATTATAATATAACTTTATATAATTATTATTTCATTCCATTAAATATGAAATAGAAATGAAAGTAGCGTTCATGCATACGTACAACTTACCGTCTCCATGAACGGTGCATTTCATTTCTTACCTCTAAATGTTATGTAATCTTATAAATGAATGTATATACGGGATATATATAATATATATGATATCTACATCATTAATATAATTCTGGATATAATGTATATTTCACCACATGAACAACTTGTAATTATAAGAAGTTTATTTTTGACTCAAGTACCAAAGATCGACAAAACGACCGTTATTAACATAAATAATTACATAATGTTCATAACATGGTAATAAGTGATATAAAAGGAATAATGAACTTGAAAAAGGTTCTTAAGCAAGTAGAAATTAACTTTAGTTTATTATTCCAGAGATTAAAGAATGATCGAGTCAAGTCGGACATGAGGTAAGGGACTTCGTCTCAATCTCCTTTCATTGAGGCATATTTTGTTTTATACAAAACTTTCTTTTATATGGTGTATAAACCCCTTTGACTTTTACTCAAAATGAATCCTTTCATATGAAGCATTTTTACTAAATGACAAAAGGAATGTTTTATCGTACGTATGTTGCGACAATGACTTCTCCCCCGTCATGACCATTATTTGAGTTTTGGCTTCCTCTACAAGCCCTAACTTTTTTTAAATGAAAAATAAATACAATGTTTTAATTTGCTTTTATTTTGGTATTGAAAATGGTTTTGATAATGTTTTTATTATATCAATGTGTTGTATTGATATCTTGTGATTGAAATGTGGAAATTTTATGTTTCCTTTATGCATGTTTTATTTGATACAGTTATGTTATGGATTATGATATGTTTAAACCTTTTCATATAAGGAATGCATTGGACTTAATAAGTGATGGGTGGTGCCCGCTATAGCTCCTCGATGCATCGGTAGGTCTCATGAGATAAACTAGTGTCTTGGAATAAGGCCTTGACAAAATATTATTTGTATTATTTCCACAAGGCCTTGAATATGTGGTTATGATAGTCTGTCATTATGCATTCCATCATTATGAAAGTGGTTATTGATATTGAATGTGATTATTCGAGTAGTATAATATCCATGTGAATAAGTAAATGGAATTATTTTATTTTATTTTTTCCATATTATTCTAAAGTTCAAGTTTAAAACTCTTTTGTTTTAGTTATACATTGCCTTAAATTTTTATGTTTATTTATGAAAGTTTTCGCTATATTGTTATCCTTATTGAGCATCTGAACTCACCCCTTTCTATGTTTTATTTTTCCCAGGATGTGAAGAAATATTTTATGACTGACCTACAGGGATAGTCTGAAGGGGATATGAGTGTGGACTATAGAGACTATGTTATTTTTATTTTTTACTTTATGATGTAATTCAACATTTATGAATGTATCTAGCTTTTCCAAGGCTACTAAACTAATCGGTATTTCGAGACTTGATATTTTGTGATCATGCCAAAGTTACGAAATAATGCACCGACTCTGGGGAACTGAGGTCAGGGGGTTACAAATATTATTTATCATTTCTTCCCCATATGATTTCTGAATGACGTCTCGTCTATGGTGACATGATCCTAACATTGAAATTGTATTTTAAAGACAAATTTTGGGTATTTGTTTTTTTGATTCCATGATTTAGGCCCCCATAGCACCCCTTTAATAATAATAATATAATTTTTATTATTATTATTATAGAATTTGTACCTTCGATATCTTCTGCAAACGATATCTCATTGACGTGCCGTCCGGGACACTATGGTCAAATTTTTATGGAAGAAATTTTTAGGCCAATTTTGGGTAATTTATTCAGTTTTTGGATGGTCCCATGAAGAACCTATTGTGTGTATTACGGTTAAATACAAATTTCACATTGGATGTTCAATTCAGGAAAGTGAGTATTTTATATTATGTGGTTTTTCATGTAGAAAGTCATGGTTCCCCTTGATGAAGTTTTTTAAATATGATGAATGTTGTTCCAAGACTGATTCACCAGAGCACAGATCCTTGATGACATTAGAGTGGAACCCCCTTGACGCACCAAGGTGTGGGTTCTTGACTACCGAGTGGACCCCCCCCAACCCCCACAAAGTACCAGGGTGTGGGTCATAGATGACATCAGATTAGAACCCCCCATGAAACACCAGGGTTTGGTTCCTCAACTACCAATTATAACACCCCTGACCCACATGGGCATGGGTCCTTGATGATATCAGAGTGTAACCACCCTGAAGCACCGGGACATGGGTCTTAAATGACATTAGAGTAGAACCCCCTAACACACTAGGGTACGGGTCCTCTATATTGAATTTTTCCCACCTAGTTGTGTGGCACATTGATGAGGTGTTCTTTGATATAGTTTTGGACTCACGATAAATAGGAACACTTTCCCCACTTATATGATTTTTTGTGATGCGACCAAAACCTTGAGGCTGAGTCAATACTGCCCAAAGAGGATAGTATCAAGGTGTGGTGATTGAGTCCCTTTGAATTGTATGTTTCGAGAGAATGTGAGGGGTGTCGGTCATCGATGATAGACCTTTATTTTTGAACTTTTTTACTCTTTTGTGGCAATAAGATGGGATATAGATATCCACTTTTGTTGGGATTCTTTGAATATATATATATATATATTATTTCTTCTAGATTCACCCCTTTGGATTTGGATACTCTTCTTCCAGAAGTGGATAATACACGTGTGGTATGCCACATGATTTCCATATTTAACTTCTCATGGTTGGATGACTCCCCTCTCCTGCTATAGGTAGTGAAGAATTAATGATAAGTCAATATTCTCACCATTTTAATCTCTTTTTTTTGATGAGTTTACTTTGACACTCTTGTTGGGTTGAGTTTTTCTATTTTCATTGTACCTTGTTTTTTATACTTATTTCCACTTCAATTGTATCTATTTTTTATCCAACTTCACCCTTTCAGGTCATTTTACTAGGCATGCCTATACTCACCCCTACATGGGATTTTCACATAGATTTCATGTCTTTTGAAGAACACAGATAGGTCAACCGAGACATTAGAGAAGCTTAGATTAATTGGGTACATGGACTATGTACAGTGGTTATGGTTTGGGATAAATTAGTTGGTCTCTATCATATGTTTACTTTTATCCATCTTTTTCAGGGTGGGACATATTTCAAGTTGGGCGTGCATTCTTCCCCTTTACATTCAATTTACACTACTATTCTTTTTACTACATATAGGTCCATTCATGTTTTCTTTACTTTAGAGTAGTTTTTATATTTTATACTTCCCTCAAAACCTTTTCATTGAGTTGGATTTCTACCTATTTACAAGTTACTAGGAAAAGGCCTCCATAAGTTTAATGGTGCCTTTAATGCTTGTCACCACCCTCTAACTTATGGAGGTGTTCTTGGGGTAGTTATAGCTTGAGCCTCATCTTGGGTCTGGTTGTGAAAAATTTGAAGATTACCTTCCTCATCTTGATATGTTTTTTTGATATTCCACCACAATAACTTCATTTAGTAGAGATACTATAGTTGGATCTAGATAATAATTAGATGATGACTTTTCTTCTCCAAATATAAACAATTCTAAATCTTCCTCACAAATTGTATTTTCCATCTTCTTGAAAAAAAAATTCACATCATATTTTTACATCCAGTCCATATAAAGGATTATATAAAGTAAAACCATAGGTATAATGGCACAGTCAGCAAGTAAACTATGTTTATGTGTTATAAAAGGGACTTCTTGACATATCATTATTGTAATGAGACTTCCCTTACGATTTTTAACTAAAAACTCCTTTATTATATAAAATTTGAAATGTAAAGTTTTCTTAAAAAATTGGGAATATATAAAAGAATTTTATGATCTAGAATAAAATAACATAATGGATAAATTTTATGATAATTTTAAAGTACATTAAACCACATCACTAGTAACTTAAACCTCAGTTGTTGTGATCACATAAGTTGGGCCTTTCTCCCTCAGCTTTTTCTAGGGGAAAATTCTTTGATGATTTGGAAAATTATTTTAATATTGTATCATCCCCTTATAGTTAAAATAATACACATTACTGAATTCTTTCTTACAATTTAAATCAAAATCTTGGTGTCATTTTTCTTCACACATTTAAAAAGATATCTTCCCCAATAGGAATGTTCCATGATGTTTATTTCCATATTTATAATAACATGGAATGACAACTCTCCCCTTATTACCCTTTTTCTTATTTAATTTTCTAGAGTTTTAAATAGACCTAATATTCTATTTATTTCCCCTAAAGTCATAATTCATAGAGAATTATTTTTTTATCTTGGTTGCACATGTGACTATATCTTTATATGATGAGAACTTTTGGGAGACCAGTACCCTTCAGAGGAATGGTATTAAACCATTAAATAATCGGTCAATATTGATCTTTGGATTACATATATAATCTATAGAATTTCTTTCTAACCATGTAAATTTGGATTAATATTTAGAAACATTCTCATCCTCCTTTTCCCTTTTATTTAATAATTATGTCTCAGTATCTACTCGATGTTCCAAAGGGAAATATTTTTCCAAGAAAATTTTCTTAAAATACTTTTATTCCATGTTTATTATTTCTTCCTCCTATTTAGTGTTTGTGAATTAGTGACCACCATTTATACTCATCTCTTGAGAGATGATAAATATTCATGAAAATGTTATCCCTTTCATTACTTCCAAAAGAAAGAAATATCTTATCTATGGAACCTATCCATTGATCAGCTAAAAATTTATTTGTAGTCCCATTAAATGATGGAGGTTATTATCTCATGAAGTGTTATAACATTTTTCCTCGGCATTATGGATCAAGATTCTCCATACATGTAAGGTTATTATTCATAACCTTAGTCATTTATCCCAATATGGTTATAATTTGTTTATAACTAGTTATAGTTCCAGTTTTAACATCACTATCTTGCGTAGTATGGAAATCCCGACATGGATTGTGTGTATTTATATGGTCTCCATTCCATCCACTATGTTCTATTTATAAACAACGGAATATAGTAGATTAAGTTATGAATTTAAATTCATAATTTCAAACTTGTAAAAAATCTAACATAAATTGAAAATTTATGTATAACTAATCACAAAATCATAAGCATGGTTACTTTGGAAATATTATCAAAGTTTGTTATAGGGTTATATTTCCCTAATATATATTTTTATAAATCTAGTTTCAAAAGTTTATACTAAACTTTCCCTGATACCAACTATGAAGACCCCCACCCAAGTATCCTAGATTTGGTGGTTACATTATTACATTGGTATTAGGTATAAGTGATCACTTCCCAAAGGACCAAATAGTTTAGTAGTTATATAAAACTAGTTACATATATAGATATTACAACATAACTTGAAATAAAATAAAACATAATAAAGCCATTGGAAACACCACTATTATCCAAGATTTACACTTCATATCAAAAGTATTAAATATCTTAGAATCCTAGGAAAAATAAAACATAAGAAAGGGGTGAGATCATATGCCCAGTAAGGGTCAGAATACAGTAGAGGATATTATGAATAAATAAGCATAAACATTAAGGTAAGGTGTATAACTGAAATACAAACAATCTGAACATAATATTGATCATAATATGGAATGAATAGATGAAAATAAAATAATCCCATATAAATAATCAGATAGATATTCTATTAATTGAATAATTACATTAAATATAAAAAACTAATCTTATAATAGGGAGTATATAAAGTTGGATATCATAAATATACCATCAAGGCTTTGTCTAAGACACCATACATAAACGAGTAATTACTTGACCAATGTAGAGACCCAATACTTGACGTACGTATAATTTACATTACTTTAGCAGAATACTTAATACATAACAAAAACATATTCCCAAAGACCATATTAGTTTAGTGTCTGTGGAATCTCAAAACATAATCTTCTAATCATGGTGAAAGATCTTCAAAATATCCCATAAATATCTTCCACTTTTTCTTTCTTACCATAAACCTTTCTTTATATCCTAGGGAAAAGAAAACATAGAAAGGGTGAGCTGAAATTCTCAGTAAGGGTTAACATGGAGAATATAAAACAAACCATATATATAAATTTTAAACATAAAAATCTTGGGCAATGACATACATCTTGGAAATACATAAGGAATAAATCATAAAAGAACATTAACCATGAAATAATAGAATTGGAATAAAACATATAATTGTGGAAAACTAATATGCACATATTATTATTTCCATAGTAGCCAAGGAATTTCTTCCAAGACCATCATAGTGGACGAATTCCATTACTGAACTGGGTTTACATGTCATTCCAGCCATGTATTACTGAACCGAATTTATTTGACATTCTAGCCATGTCTATCTCATGAGATATAAGTCTTTACCCAATGCATTATAGGGAGATATAGGTCACACCCATCTCATAATGAAATTTTTATTACATGTTCCACAAAACATAAATCATTCATCATATCATAACACAATATATAATATGGGTTTTCTTAAACATAATCCCATCATAACATTGTCCATATAAAATTAAAGGTCTTCATAGAAGTAATTCTATCATAACATAATCAAATGAAAGTAATAATTGGGATAGAAACATAACCCTATATCATCTTATATGGAAAATAATTTTGATAAAACACTTGAACTTGGTTCTTGAGGAAAATATCCTTTCTTCTTCAAAAAAAATTTCTTTTCTCAATATGTCATTGAATTTTATAAGAAATGAAGTTAATTTAAAATAAAAATGAAAACGTGTATGTGAAGCTTCATGAAAATAATTCTCTATGATGTTCTAAAAATCTGTTCATTCCGTACAAGTTAAAAAACATTATCCTCATACTTTTGTTGGAAAGTCAATAAGTACCACGTGCAATAAACCAAAGAAATATTCCTTCCATACCATGTGGTAAAAGTAAAAAAAGGTAAAAATGACCATAAAAATACATATATGAATAGTAAACATTTTTTTAAAACATGAACATTGATGATAAATATAACCCCCTTAAATACTTAAGTATAAACAATATCAGATAAAATTGAGATTGCAATATTTTCCCTTACCTTAGGTCTGATATGCTTTGTACATATCCGAACATCCTGTATAATGATTTAAATAATTTAATTATATTATTACAGAATCATATTCATTTTTGGGATATCATATATGGTCATATTCTTATTTTTTTTATTTGTAACATTTCATTGTTAATCGTTATTCAGGTGTTAACTGCTTTATATTTTTATGCATGTTTTGTCAAATAAATTATTATTCCTCTTTTTAGGTAATAGTTATATCATTTAAAGAATGTTATTAGTAGTATATATATCATATTTATTCATTAAATTCATTTATATAATAATTATTCAATGAATATCATGCAGAATGAGTCATATCACATCATGGAGACGGTTGGCCATACGTACGCACAAGCGACGATATCATTCTCATGATTGTGGAATTGTATTAAAGTGTATGGTGAATAATATTTCATAATCAATATCACTTTACAACAATAATATATATTTATTTCATCCATCATTATTCCCATCCAAGTATGTTGGTGATGAAAAAAAGATTACACCACAGTGTAGAGACAGTGGGTCGTACGTACAGACGCGTGGTGATTTCATTTTTCATAGGATGGATAGAAGATGGAATATTGTTGTTTAATATTCCTAATAACATATCATTATACAATTGACACTGTATTTTTTACTTAATAATGAAACAACTCATATAAAGGAAGTAGAAGAAGAAAGAAGTTTGAAATAATCGGTAAAGGATATTACCTCTTCTTAGACGTGCCTCGTCTAAACATCTTCCTAGGGCGCTAAATTTTGCCTCTGAAGAGGACCAGGACCTCTATTATGTTTCTAGGGAAGTTTAGAAGGAAACATTATAGGTTTTGGATGAGTTTTAATGTTCAAAATGGAGTTAAAAGGAGAGGGAGGAGGTTCCCTTTTATAAGAGATGAGAGGGGCATTTTTGGAAACCTCAAAAATACAAATTCATAATAAAAACAAACCCCACATTAAAACATCAAAAATGACTCAAATTCTGATATAATATGGTATAGGGTTGTAATATCATCAACCAATAAAATTTATACATTTTTTTATTTTATTTTAAACCTTATCATTTTGATTTATCCTTATTTAATCTATTTAATTTCATTTGTGGTAACAATATTCTAAATTTTAAATGGTTATAAATACTTAAGTATGTGTTTTTAATTGTCCATAAGTTAATAATTTATGATATTTTAGACCATATAATTTTCAATTTGTAATTTTTAAATATATTTGTGATTTTTAAACAATTTAAAAATATGTTATTTTTATAAAATATCAATAGTGTCAATTTTGACACTATTCATTTATTTGAATTTAAATAAAATACACAAAAATAATATATTCGAAATAAAATAATTAATATATTTCTAACATGTCATATTAAACTAGAAAATTCTTATAACACATTAATAATTTATATAATATTTATTATAATATTTTTAAAACCATTTATTTGATATTTCTCTTAGTAAAATAATTACTACAACATTTTTGTATAATTATTTAATATACATATTTGTTGCATAAAAATTAAAAATAAAATAATATATGAATATAGATCTAATATATTTTATAATAATACTTTTAGTATAATTTATCTTCTAAAACACCCAACTTTTAAAATGTTATCTTTATTAAATTTTGAAGGTGACAACTTTGACATTATTGAAAATAAAATAATATAAATGTCATAATATCTTTTTTAAGGATACAAATTGACTACAAGTGGACCATTGGATTATTATGGTATATATATACTCTACCAAAAAGGTTTTGTCAAGTTTTTGGTTCTTTTTATGGGTATAATTATTTTAATAAAAACTATATTATTGATTTTTCACTGAATAAATAATTTCTGCATCATTAATTTATAAGTTATTAATGTAATTATATATTTATTAAAAATTATAAATAAATTACCATGTTAAATAAAAACATTTTATCTTTCAAATTAGTAATTATAACTCAATTTATATTCTGTGTAACCTTATATTAAAAATAATTTAATTATTAATGTTTGAGTGAGACATATTTCACTTTTCTTTAAATAAAATAAATTAAATGTCTTAATCTCATCCAAGTGGGTTACAATAGATTCTATTTCGACCCAAGTATGTTTTAGGATGAAATATTATCATAAAAGTATATTGAGAAAAGTGTTAAGGTAATTTTATAATATTTTTTTTACCCTTAATTACCTGATTTACCTTTAATTATGGTTAATAAAATTTACCATTGTTACTATTCATAATGAAAAAAAATGAAAGTTTCCTATTAACATAATTTTAACTTAATGATTCCAAATATGGGATATATTTTTCTAAATTTAAGACACATAATTCTTATTAATTAATTTAAAATTAACCCCGTTGTCGAAAAAATGTGTTTTTATTTAAAACATTGCAAAAGATTTAAATGTTTTTACCTATGAATTCAAAGAAAAATTAATGATAATGACATAAATTATATTAAATGGAAAAAATATATTTTATTTATACTTTAAAAACATTCAATTTTATAATATAACCATATAAATTATCTCGATGAAAAAAGTTTTTTTTAATTAAAAATTTAGCGTATTTTTACTATTCATCAAAATATGAAAGTGATCATAAAAATATCAAAAATTTGTCCAAAGTAAATTTTTATAACATAATTAAAAATAAGAAGTGTAATTTTTTAAATTTAACTTATAAACATGTCAACACTAGATTTAAAGTGGGTGCACCATTAAAAGGTGGAAAATGCATTTTTTTTAAAAATACTTCTTTTATCTGAAAAATTGATTTTGTTCTCCTACCATGTTCTAGAAAATGTGTAAGATGAATTATAATGTTATAAAATTTAAAATTAGTTTAATACTATTCATAATGTCTAGTTCATAATAATATTAAAATAATATATCATTGTTTAGTAAAACTTGGTATTGTGTACCACGCAAGCCATCGAGGAAAATCGTTCTTACGTGTAACACAAACCATGTCAGTGTTGTGTATAGTGAAAGCTTCCTCTAGTGTTGCGTATAACATAATCCAAAATTATTTCATTTATAAATTGAATCAAATATATATTCATTTTTGTGTGAGATGAATTCTATCAAAATAACTTGAAAGTGTTTGCAACACAAGCGAAGTATATTTTTGCGTATACTGCAAGCTAATACGGTGTTGCGTATAGCACAAGAAAATCTTGGTGTAGTATACAACAGAATATATAAATGAAATTAAAAAATAATATATATCATTAAATCTTTGGGTGTTACATTCTACTTCCCTTAAAATTAATTTCACCCTCGAAATTTTTCAGGGTTATAAATAGTTTACAACATGAAAGTTTCTTCCATAGAAACACACATCGTAAAAAATGAATATTAAAACATAATTTTAAAAATTAAAGTAAGAAACATAATGGTTACCCAAATTAACTCATCACCAGGTTTCCACATAGGATAACATAGATGAAAACATGGGTATGGAAGAGATATCTAATCATCAAGTTCTGATGGAGAGTGGTAGTGAACATGGCTAAGAAAAAGGCAACAATCACAAAGCCATAAATTTCTGATGATCTTAGGTACTATCTAATTCATCTGTTATGAGGGTACTTGGATAACATTATTAGTTTTTAAGATCATTTACCTAAATTTTAATAATTTTTTCATAAGAAGAAATACTTATTTTATTTTGGTACAATCTCACCGTGTTTCGTGCCTTGAACAATTTCCACTTCACCTATTAATGAAATGAAGTTGAATTTTTTATTCGTGAACTGTTACTAGATCATGTTATAGAATGATAGGTCATTCCATATCTCCCAAAAAAATGTTAGAACATGTTAGCATAAGTCCACCTATAGTGAGATAATAATTTAATATTAAAATGTAAAATAACTTATATTATCCATAAATGGATAAAATTATAATCCTTCCAAAAATTGAAAATATAAAAAATTTAGGAGGAGGTGAACTAAATATACTTAACATTTGTCTCTCGTATCTCAAAAGGTAGTACTTTATTGTTACATTCCAAACATATGAATAACTTAATCATGTATTATCTTGAAACATTAATTACCATAGAACCATAGTGAAAACATGAATTCTATCAAAAGTTAACTCTTTCCACATACCAAAATCCAAAAAATTCTATATAAGTAAACCATGATATCACTTTTCCCTTATATTAATCATGAGCTCATTAATACTAACAAACATATTATTTTCTTCTTATCCCTTTACTATGTTCATATCATGTGCCTTCTAAAAATATCCGAATAACCTTTCATGGTTAATGAAACAATATAATATATACTTTCAAATACTTAAGGAAAAACAAAACTGTAACAATCCTTATAAGTTTATTTATTCCATAGTACCATTAAATTAATTATATAACATTAATCTTGATAAACATAAAATTATTCCACTGCCTTATTAAACCATTAACTGAGCTTCATCATTTTATTACTTAACACTTCTTTTATCTCATATATCATTTGTAGTAGCTTCATCATCATCAACATAAATACTACCCATATGACCATTAAGATTCTTTTTATGATATTTTCCCTTAGGGAATTGGTTTTCATAATTCCCGTACATTCCACATTTAAAACATTTAACCATTTTTGATGTCTTAGAAATACCATTATCCTTGTTCATTTTGTTAACTGAACCTCTTCCTTTGCAATTACTGGCTTTGTGTCCTTCTTGGCCACACCAAAAGAATCTTCTAGTTCCTTAGAAACATTCTCCATGATTCCTCTTCCCACATGATTTACATGAGGGAAATTGAACTTTCATTCCTCTATATTAGCATGAAACTTAATCTTTCTCTTATAAGTTGAGTCATGAATCTTACAAATGTATAGATTATTGATCATATTATGAGATTTCTAATTTGGAATTATAACAGTGTTTCACCTTCCAAATCCCATTTCAATTTGTTTCTCATCAATAATATCATTCCATTGTTCATCATATTCTCCATTAACATGAATCTTCCTATTTCCATCCATTTTCTAAAACCCAGAAAGAGTAGTATGAGAGGAAAAAATCAAACTAGGAAAACAACATATCATAGGTTTGTACTTTCAATCTATAACATATAATGTTTAGTCCTAGGTTATTCATGATCTTTACCATAGATTTAAGACTATATCTTATACTTATACTTATCCTTAGGTACAACCATAGACATACCTTAGAAATATCTCTAGGGATCTCACTAAGATTTTTGCATCCTAGTTTCCAAAGGTTGATTAAACCTTAATTATGATACCAACTATAGAGACCCCAAGCTTGATGTATTTTGACATTACATTACTTTAGTGGAATACTTAATACATAATAAAAACAGATGCCCTAATACCATATTATTTTAGTGTCTTTTGAAACTCAGAACATAATCTTCTAATCATGGTGAAAGATATTCAACTTCTCCTATAAAGATCTTCCATTTTTATTTTCATACCTAAAACCTTTATTTATATCCCTGGGAAAAAAGAAAACATAGAAATGGTGATCTCAAAAGATCAGTAAGGGTAAACATGGAGAACATAAAACAAACCATATATATTTAAACTTAAAAACATGAACATAATTTTTTTACATCAAAATCAGAAGCAATGACATACATTTTGGAAATACTTAAGGAATATATCATAAAGGAACATTAACTCTAAAAGAATATAATTAGAATAAAACATGTAATTTTGGAAAACTAATAAGCACATATTATAATTTCCATAATATCCTATGCATTTCTTCCAAGACCATAATAGAGGACGAAGTCTATTTCTGAACCAGGTTTATATGTCATTCTAACCCTATATTACTGAACCAGATTTAATTGTCATTTCAGCCATGTCTATATCATGATATATAAATCGTTACCCAATGCATTGGAGGGAGATATAGGTCCCACCCATCTCATAATGAAGTCATTCTTACATGTTCCACAAAACATAAATCATTCATCATATCATAACCCAATAAATAATAAGGGTTTTCGTAAACATAATTCCATCATAATATAGTCTATATAAAATAAAAGTACTTCATAGAAGTAATTTCATCCTAACATAATCAAATAAAAGTAAAAATAGGGACCTAGACATAACCCTATATCATCTTAGATGGAAAAAAATTTAATAAAATGTTTGAACTTAGTTCTTGAGGAAACTATCCTTTCTTCTTCAAAAAGTTTTTCTTTTCTCAATATGTCATGAAATTTGAAAATAAATGAAGTTAATTGAAAGTAAACATGAAAACTTTTAAAGGAATATTCATGGAAATAATTATATATTTAATCCTAAAAATATTTTCATACCCTACAAGTTTGAAAAACATTATCCTCGTACTTTTTCCAGAAAAGTAAATAAGTACATATTACAGTAAACAAAATAAATATCCTTTCCATACCATGTGATAAAAGTCAAAAAAAAGTTAAAAATGACCATAAAAATACATGGAAGAATAGTAAACGTTTTATTAAAACATTTCTAGAAAACATGGACATTGATGATAAATATTACCCCAGTAAATACTTAAGTATAAACAATTTCAGATAAAATTGAGATTGTAAGATTATCCCTTTCCTTATGTCTAATATGCTTTGTATGTATCTGAACCTCCTGTATAATGATTTAAATAATATCATTGAATTATTATAGGATCATAGTCATTTTTTTGATATCATATATGGTTATATTCTTATCTTTTTATTAGTAACATTTCATTGTTACACATTATTCGGGTGTTAACTGCTTTATATTCTTATGCATGTTTTGTCAAATAAATTTGTATTCCTATTTTTAGGTTACAGTTATATCATTTAAATAATGGTATTAGTATTATATATATAATATTTTTTCATTCAATTCATTCTATTAATGTATATAATCATTCTTCAATGAAGATCATGTAGAAGGAATCGCATCACATCGTGGAGACGGTAGTTCCTACGTATGCACGAGCGACGATATCATTCCCATGATTGTGGAATTGTATTTAAGTGTATGGTTTATAATATTTCAGAATCAATATAACTTTACAATAATCATATATAGTTATTTCTTCCATCATTATGCACATCCAAGTATGTTGGTGATGAAAAAAAGATTACACTGCGGTGTGGAGACTATAGGTCATACATATACACGCGTGGTGATTTCATTTTTCATAGGATTGATAGAAGATAGAATATAGTTGTTTCATATTCCTAATGAAATATCAGTATATAAGTGAGACAAGAGTTATTACTTAATAATTAAACAACCCATATAAACGAAGTTGAATAAGAAATAATTTTTAAATAATCGGAAAAGGATATTACCTCTTCTTAGACGTGTCTCTTCAAAACCTCCACTTAGGGAACTAAAGTTTGACTTTAAAGAAGAGCAGGACCTCTGGTATGATTCTAGGGAATTTTATAAGGGAAATATATATGTTTTAGCTGAGTTGGAATGCTCAAAATGGAGTGAAGAGGAGAGGGAGGAGGCTCCCTTTTATAAGAGAGGAGAGGGGAATTTTTGGAAACCTCAAAAATATTAATTTATAATAAAAACTAACCCCACCTTAAAACCTCAAAAATGACTCAACTTCAATGATGAGATGAAATAGGGTTGTAATATCCTCAACTTATAAAATTTATACATGTTTTGATTTTATTTTAAACCTTATCATTTTGATTTATCCTTATTTAATCTATTTAATTTTATTTGTCTTGATAATATTCTAAATTTTAAATGGTTATAAATACTTATAAGTTTTTAATTGTCCAAAATTGCATAATTTATTATATTCTGGACTATATAATTTTTAATTTTTAATTTTTAAATTTTTATTTTATTTTTAAACAATTTAAAAATGTTTTATTTTCATAAAATGTCAAAAGTGTCAATTTTGAGACTTTTCATTTATTCGAATTTTAATAAAATCCACACTGAAGATATATTATAACCAAAATATTTAATATATTTATAACATGTATTATTCATATATAAAATTCTTGGATAACATTAATAAGTTTATATAATATTTATTTTAATATTTTAAAAACCAATTATTTGATATTTCTCTTAATTAAGCAATTAAAACAACATTTTTGTATAATTATTCAATATACATATTTATAGAATAAAAAATAAAAATAAAGTACTATTATGAATATAAAGCTAATAAATTTATAATAATACTTTTAGTATAATTTATCTTCTAAAACACACAACTTTTAAAATTTTATATTTATTAAATTTTGAAGGTTACAAATTTGACATCATTTAAAATAATATAATATAAATGTCATAATCTCTTTTATAAGGCTCCAAATGTTCCACAAGTAGACCCTAGTATGATTATGGTATATATATACACAACCAATAATGTTTGGTAAAGTTTTTGGTTCTATTTATGGGTATGATTATTTTAATAAAAACTGTATTATTGAGTTTTCACTAAATAAATAATTTCTACATCATTAATTTATAAGTTATGAAGGTAATTATAAATTTCTTAAAAATTACAAATAAATTACCATGATAAATAAAAAAATTCTTTAAAATTAGTATTTATAATCTAATTTATATTTTATATAACCTTATATTATAAATAATTTAATTATTAATGTTTGAGTGAGACATATTGCACCTTTATTTAAATAAAATAAATTAAATGTCTTAATCTCATCCAAGTGGGTTCAAATAGATTCCATTTTAACCCAAGTATGTTTTATGACTAAATATAATAATCCAATTATATTAATACATGTGTTAGGGTAATTTTATAATATTATTTTTACCCTTAATTACCTGATTTACCTTTAACTATGGTAAACAAAATATATCGTAGTTACTGTTCATAATAACAAAAAATTAAAGTACCCTATTAAAATAATTTAGACCTAATGATACCAAGTATGTAATATATTTTTCCAAATTGAAGACAAAATATTCATAGTAATTAATTGAAAATTAATCTCTTTGTCAAAAAAATGGGTTTTTATTTATAACTTTGTAAAAGATTGAAATGTTTTTGCCTATAAATTCAATGTAAAATTAATGATAATTACATACATTATATTAAATGGAAAAAATATATTCTATTTATAGTTTAAAACCATTAAATTTTATAATATAACCATATAAATTATCTTTATGAAAAAAGTTTTTTCTAATTAAAAATTTAGCATATTTTTACTATTCATCAAAATATGAAAGTTATCAGAAAAATATCAAAAATTTATCCAAACTAAATTTTTATATCCTAATTCCAAATAATGAGTCTAATGTTTCAAATTTAACTTATAAAAATGTCAAAAAATAGATTTAAAATGGGTGCTCTATCAAAAGGCGGAAAAACTGCATTCTTTGAAAAATAATTCTTTTATCCGAAAAAATTGATTTTGTTCTGATACCATGTTCTACAAAATGTGTAAGATGAATTTTAATGTTATAAAATTAAAAATAAGGTTAATACTATTCATAAAGTCTAGTTCATAATAATATTATAATAATATATCAATGTTTAGTGAAACTCGGTACTGTGTACCACGCAAGCCATCGAGGACGGTCGTTCTTGTGTTTAACACAAACCATGTCAATGTTGCGTGTTGTGAAATCTTCCTCTAGTGATGCATATAACATAATAAAAACTTATTTCATTTATAAATTGAATCAAATATATACTCATTGTTGTGTGATATGAATTGTATCAAAAGAAAATATAATTGTGTGCAACACCAGCCAAATATATATTTGCATATACTGCAAGCCAATACAGTGTTGTGTATGGTGCCAGATAATCTTGGTGTAGCCTACAATAGATGATATCAAAGAAATTAAAAATTAATATATATCATAACATCTTGGTCTGTTATAACCAATACCCAAAATAGTTTGTCTCATGAGACCTAATGATTCATCGAGGGGATATAGTGGGCTCTGCCAGACCATAAATAAGTCAAATGTATTTGTCATATGAAATGTTTATGGAATAAATAACAAAAATACTCATATTAAAATACTAGATTACGAAATTTCAATACATTAACCATAAACCATGAATGGTATAAAAATATCACATCCACAGTCAAACTGATCATAAAATTTTCAATAAATTATGGTAGATGGTATCGTAAGAGATAATCCTCGATCAAACATAATATCCAACAAAGTGTGTTGACATATATGAAAATACTCTTATAAAATAAATAAAAAAAATTCAGATAAATACCCTTTTTACCTTGAAATCATTTATTAAAATCCAAAAAATTATAAAAAAATAATTATTTGAAAATAACCTTTCAAAGTTTTAATGGAAGCTTCAAAATAGTGTGGAATAATGACTATGGAAAAATACAATCATTCCATATAAGATAAAAAATAATTCCTTCAGTATTTTAGACAAAAAAAAAGTTATAAAGTACCTCAATTGTAAAATGAATAGAATATTTCATTCAAACCATTTACAAAAAAAAGAAAACAAGGGTAAAAGAATTTAGAAATTTTTACAATAATTGTAAAAAACTTTTTGAAATAATTTTTTATAAAACATGGACATGGAAGAAAAAAATCCCTATTACATACATAAACTTAAACAATCCTGAATAACAATGATATTGTGAAATAACCCTTACCTTAGGTACGATTTCCATTATATGTATTGAAGCTACTGTATAATGGTTTAAATAATGCAATTAATTTATTATAGAACCGTATTCATATTTATTATATCATATATGATTCTCCTATATTAATTTATAATTTTTTGTTAACAATATTTCTTTATTATCCTTGTTTTGGGTGTTAATTACTTCATTATGCATCTTTTATCGGGTAAGTCTGGATTCGTGGGTATAGGATATTGTTATATAATATGAATAATGATATTAGGGTCATATATATCATATATATAATATTTATTCATTATATACATTTTTTTAATCATTTTTTATTGGTGACCATTTAAAATGAATCACATCACATTGTGGAGACGGTAGGTCGTACGTACACACGAGCGATAGTATCATTACTTTATTGGTGAAAGGGTAAGGAATCAGATGGAATGTTTATTTTTCAAGATTAAAAATAATTTCATATTTATCATATTTATCTATTACTTCCATAATTATATACATCCATGTAATGTTGTGATAAAAACATATTACACGACAGTGTGGAGACGGTGTGTCGTATGAACGCACACACAGTGATTTCATTTTTTCTAGGCTGGATAAAAGGTGAAATATGGTTCTCCCTTAATCAGAATAAAATCGCATCATATATATGATATTGTATTTTTACTTAATATGTAAAAAACACATGAATAAAAATTATAATAAGAAATTAACGTGAATGAATTGGTAAAACAATTACCTATTATTCGGTGGACTTATTTTAGATCACTTATCAAGGGATCTAGAGTATGTCTTTTTGGAAGAACAAGACTTATATACCATGGATAAGGATGTTTTTAGGATACATCTGAAGTTATTTTTGGATATAGAAGACTCAATGTTTTGTTTGAATGTGAGGTATGAGGTTCCCTTTTATAATTAAGGTGAGGGTCACTCTTAGAAACCCTCAAAATATTAAATTAATATAAATTAATTTCCAATAAAAAATGGCGCAAAGTAATTTAATTATAAAATAATGGGATTATGTGTCTATTTTCCCGAATATAATAATTTTTAGATAAGTTTTCGTCACATTGTTACCCTTGTAATTTGGATTTAAAAATTAATTAATCGCTTTAACTCTTACTATGATGACATGTGTTTTTATTCTTAAAGGGTTAATATAGTGACTATAAAATGTCAAGATAACCATAAATGTACCATTTATAACATTTAAAACATTATCCAAATAATTTGGACGAATTTTATATTTTTATGAATTGTATATCATTTAATAAAATATAATTTATTTTAATATAACATTAATAAAAATTTGGATATTATTCATTACTTTGACTTTTTAAAAAATAAATAAAATCGGATATCTTCAAACAAATAGTTATAAAATATCACTAACATGTTAAAGTTATATATAATTTTTTTTTACGATGTTAATTATCTCAAATTATATTTTTTTAATACTTTTAACATCATTTATTTGTTATTTACACTACTTAAATATTTACTACATCATCATTATGTAATCAATTAAGGTAATTTTTTATTTCATAAAAATTTAAAATAATTTATCTTGATGAATATAAATATTATATCTTTCAAATTACTTTTTATAGTAAATGATATGTTCTGAATTTCTACGTATTAAAATTTTAATACTAATTAACAACATGAGTCTCGTATATTTAGATTTTCTTAATATAAACAACTATAAAAGGAATAAAGTCATCCAAGTGTCTCCAAGAGACTATAAAATCAGCAAAAGATTATTTATTTGGAAAATAACTCATAAAATAAAATTATTACAAGTTTTAGGATAATTTTATAATATTTATAATGTTATTTTTAACTCTTAATTACCATATTTACCCATAACTATGGTAATTAAAATTACTAAGCTTACTATTCATATTATCCAAAAATAAAAGGGTCATATTTAATAAATTTGGACCTTATGATTATATAGAATATATTTTTCCTCATTCAATTCACATAAGTTGAATAAATTAATTTATAATTAATCCTTCATATGGTAAGAAACAACGTATTTTTAATGAAAAAATGTTCAAAAGATTGAAATGTTTTTATATATAATTTCAACATGAAATTAATCCAAATTAACTAAATTATAATAAATGCTATAAAATAGATATAATTATAATTTATTAAAATTATAATTTATAATTTATCACTTTAAATTATTTAGATGAAAAAAAATCAATTAAAATATGGTATTTTTCACTACTCATCAAAACATGAAACATTCTAGAAAAATTACAAAAAATCAGAAAAGTAAATTTTGATATTACACATTTAAAAATACTTTTTATTTTCAAAAATATAATTTATAAATGTATCAAAATTTAGTTTTAAAACAAGTGCGCCATTAAAAGGAAGTAAAACAACATTTAGAAAAATATAGTCTTTTAATGCATAAAAATGGATTCATTCTTATCTTATTCCTATAAACTAGTTTGGATAAATTTAAAAACATTTGATTAAATACATAAATTTTATAATGTGGTAAATAATATTCATTCCCATCAATTTGAAATCTAGTTTATAGAATTCAATAGATCGTGGTGCATTTGAACTTAGTGTTACATGAAACGCAAGTGATTAAATTTATATGAGGAAACATACGGTAAAATATAGTGGTGTTACACATCAAGTGTGATGTATTTTCCTAAAGTTATGGGGTTTAAAATTTTAATTTTCATTGATTAAGGGGATACCTTTTGTGAGATAATTCATGTCATTATGTGAAATTTCAAGTGAGAGGTTTTTTTATCTTTTTCATCCTTGAGGGTAACCATATCAAGGGTAGAATAGAATTTGGTTTACTCAATGAGGGATTATCCAAATAAATATTTTGACGAAAGATTTTAATTGTGTGTATGAACCTTTTCACCATCAATAATTTGAATTATGGAATGTGGTTTGTTTCATTTCCAAAAAACGATGTTATTTAGTATTATTGAGTGATAACCAATCAAGGGAGGGTATTCCCTTCACTATTGTATACTTTATAGTGATTATGAGGATAGAATATTGATTTATCAAAATAAAAAATTAGAAAATGTATTTTTCTTTTAAATAAATTTTATTAGAATATAATTTTAAAACATTTAAAAAATACTATTTTTTTCAAGTTGTGATCGGTATTTCACTTTAATGATTATCTTATTATGTACAAGTTTTTTATTATCATTTCTGTTACATGTGTGTGTCTGTATTTTCCTAATTCCATAAATTAGTAAACTTCTTACAGATATTACTATAAATTTAAAATTTGAACATCTATCCACAAATAATGGGGAATAAGAATTTTTAATGATGTGATTATGGATAATGATTAGTTTTCCCCTTTGCTTATATCAATGTTCCTAAGTAACAATATTTTATCCCCATTCCCCTATAAAAATTATAGAATAAAACATGATTGGATTTGCCTGATCCTATTAATTGGATTCCAAATAGGTCACTTTATAGGTTTGGTTTCTTCCCATGATGTCTTGATAATCATATGGGAATCCATAACCAAATGTATAGGTTTATTGTTCTTAGTAATTAAAGTACAAATAAATTATTTTTGTTCCTTTGTTATGTGTCTAATTTGTAAAATTCATATATTTTATATTATTCATACGCACAAATATATAATGAATTATATAAGGTAAAATGTTTGTGGTGTACTACTGAGTTATGTACTTACATCCAATATGTGCACCCTATTGGGTGTATAGATTCAATGTCCATAATTTTGGTTAGTTTATGAGTCTTATTATTATTGTGGATCTAGAGTAGCTTCATGATAATGAAAATACAATTGCAAGGTAATGTTAGGTACATTTATTTTAGTTCCTCTTTTTTTATTATAATTTTAATATATGTATTTTATATAAGAAAACTGTTATGTAATCTTTTATATTATGTTTCATTATATGTAATTTTGGGTTCATTATGTTATTTCATTATGATTATGTGTGTATCATAGTATTTATCTCACTATACTTCCATGTATCAATTTTATTTTTTATCTTTATTAGGATTACTTATTTTTTATTTGTTTCTAATTTTCATGTTCAAAAGTGTATATTCTCCCTACATAATATTATTAGAACCTCACTATCAGTATGTACCCTATTGTGTATGGGGAGGTGTGCCTAAGGTTGTATGGTGGACTAGATCGGGTCATACATATGGGTTCAAGGTTGGAAAAATTTTATATTTTTTTCTTTACATATTTTGGATAGGGTAAAACAATATTTTATTTCATGGAACATGTTCTACACATCAGCCTTTTGTTTATCTAATTCATGTATGGTAAATGTTTAAACTAATAGTGAATGGGATTGTGATTCTCAGTTATTATGTTTTATGGTTTTGTAATTTAATGAAATATGATATTATGATATTTGATTTAAAATTTTACACTTAATATCGGGGGTAAGAAGGCCTTTGTACATTCATCATATTTGAATTTAGGTTTTAATGAGATGTTCAGGCTTGTGTGAAATATAAAATATATTTTTAGACTTTTTTTTAAAACATATAATAAATTTTATTGGTAAAAATTTTTAAAATATATTTTAAGTTGATTAATATTAGAGATATAAAATATTGATTATTTCCCAAGAAAAATTATTACTATAACCTTAATTAACTAGACATTATTATGGGAAAGAATTTGATAAATGTTTTGGAAAAAGAATTCTTGTATTAAAAATAGGTTTTCAAAAATTATAACATCAATAATAAATCATTTTTTGTTTTTTTGAATAATTTTACAGTAGATAAATAATTAATTAAACTCAATTGTGAAAACTTTTTAAATTTTCAATACTTGATAAATGTATTTTTAAATATCTATATGGATTATAATAAATTTTTAAAACAAAAATAAATTTTCTTTATGGTTTGTCTCAAATTCTTTAAGTTTAGTGTTCTAGTATGTTGTTTGGTATGTTGTATTGAAATAGATTATAATCCCCTAGTTTGTGTTATTATTTAAGTATATATGCTTTAGGGGTAACCCTAGTTTTTTTTCCAAAAAAATAAATTTCCTTAAGTTTTTATGGTTCAAAGAACAAGTAGTGCTCATCATAGGTATATAATGTGCATGAGAAGCTAGTCATGTTGGGTAACTAACCAGGTTTATTTGGTATGTGATTCTAGGGTTAATTTATAGTAATCATTATTATAAATGTTTAGTAATTAGTAATATAATTTAAGTGATTATTATTTCCCCTGATTAAATTTTATAGAACTTCTTTTTAGTCCTTTTAGATTAAAATATTAAATAGGTATATAAATACGTTAATGGATTATATATAAAGAAAGGGTAATCTAGTTGATTTAAAATCGATGTCATTCTTTTTGTTATTTTTCTAAGCCCTCAATAATGGGGGATAAAATGTAATGAAATTGTAGTTATATCCATCTAGTATTTCATGGAGTTTTAATACCCCACATTAGATGGTGGAATAAAATTACAAGACACACAGGATTGGAATGATAATAATAATTTTATTTTTAAATAAAATGATACTCCTCGAGAGCATCATGTATCCTAAATATTCCTCAAACAGGAAGACTATATAGGTAAATTGTAGATGATCATTGATTTATAAAGTAGTTGTGAATGGTTAGTATGTAATAATTTCATATCTCTACTTTGTGAGATGAATTTTTAATATATGGTAGATCCAATTAGGTTTTAAAAATTTATAGAGCTCCAATAGCTTCATTGATCAATGGATTCATGTAACACCCCCAATTCTGATAACCAAGAGATGGTGTATAAATTATTACATTGGCATATATACAAGGTATCTAATCCCAAAGTACAAATCGATTTAGTAGTCTTTGAGAACCAGATACATACATGATACCCATTTACATTTGAACTAAAATATAAAACATTAAAAAATATTAGGAATATTTTAAACATGTTCAATGATTTATTCTTCATAATATAGTGAAAAAAGGGTGATCTCAAATTCTATGTAAGGGTTGAGTAAAATAGAAAAAATCATGATTAAATAAATTATAATTAATATGTAAAGGTAAATAATTGTAAACACATTCCATTTAACCAATAACTTAATCATTAAATGCATCCATGGATAATATTAATATAGTAATATTGTGGATACTGATAATTGAATTCTCAATGAAGAAAATTATTAATATTGAACATCATAATCTCAGATATTATGACATAATTACCATAAATATCTTTCACAAAGAAAATTTAAACTATGGGGGTATTACACCAAAAACCCAATTAATAATTTTGGCCAAATAATTTTTCTCATGAGACCTATTGATGCATCAAGTGGCTATAAAATTTTGGGCCCCACAAGTCAATCCATGTACAATATATTTCTCATATATTAAATCATAAATTCAATTAATAAACAAAATTTATTATAAACAAATTCCTATACTGAATAAAGAATTTAAAATATAAATATTTTCCAAGTCAATCAAATAAATATAAATGTAAAGAACCATAATTCTAAAAGGTTTACGGTTTAGGATATAATCATATCCACTATAAAAAAATTAAATATATTTATTAGAAAAATAATTTCTTATAAACTGAAAAAATTGAATTTTTTAATAGAATAATAATGGCCACAAAATTATTAATGTATTATATAAGACCACTAATTAATCAAAAATATAGTTTTTTTAATAAAATCATTTTTTAGAGAAAAAAAATAGAAGATAAATATTTAAATAATCAATCATTAAATATTTTTATTTTAAAAACCATTAAAAACATGTATATGAAGATAAAGTGAGTAAAATGGTTTTGGTAAAAGGAAATACTGTTAATGTAATATATGTTTAAAATGTTCATTTTGACTTTTTATAAAGAATATCAAAAACAACCCTTTTGAAAAAAAATAGAAATATTACTCTTAAAAATTTTAAAAATTAAATTATAAAATAATTTATTTTTAATAAATAATTTGATTAAATATAAATAATCTTATAAAAAATTGAAAAATATAGACATGGAAGAAAAATATACCTGATCAAAAATAGAAATATGACAATATTTTCCTTTTAATATTTCATTAGATCGTTCGAGTGAAAACCGATTAAAAGGGGGAAGATAATGTCAAGAATACTTAAATATCTAGTGGATAAGAAAATAAATGGGTTTTAAAAATTATATATTATAATACTATTTTAATGAATACAAGAGAAATCCTATGTAAATAATATTTGAAAATAAATTCTTATCTTTTGTAACTTTACAATTGTAACACCTTAAAATAGTAAACATGAAATGAAAAATAAATCCTAAATAATTCATATATATTTATGATAAATTCTTAAAAAGATGTATTATATACACCATGTAAAATTAAATAAACATATAATACCAAATAAGTCCCAATAGAGTGCCAATAGAGAAGAAATCCCCTATAATGATCATAAGGTTGAAGTGAGAATTAATCAATGAAGTTATAATGTGTATCAAATGTAAATATACACAAATAAAAGTTCAAATACAACATAAATCAACCAAATTTAATTTCATGAATAATCTTTGAATTATATAGTCAATGAAGATGTGATTTAACCTAATGAAAGTAGATTGAGTTAAGAAACCCTTTACCTAAAATTTCCCCTTAGTTGAGCATTATAATCCTAATTTATTATAGTTTTAACATGTTAATTATTTATACCATAATAATATTAATATTTGTAATATCATATATGACTCATTTATGATATATTATCAACAATTCTTTAACAATCATTCATTATTATCACTATTTTATGTGTTAACTTCTTTATTTTATCAAGCATGTTTTATTATGGAACCTTCGATCTTTATACTATTATTATGGTTCCACTATATTCAAAATGATAATAATTTTATTAATATAATATATATTTATCAAATCTATCCATATTTCCATCCATGTAAATCATAAATGAAAAACAAATCACATCGCTTCGTGGAGGTGGTAGTACACACATATGAATGAGCGATGTTATAATTTTCCAATGGATTGGAAGATAAGAAGGTATATTTGTTATTAAAATTATATATGAATATTTTTGTTATAAATATTATATATTTTTTTTTTATAATAGTTATATTTACCAAGTACAGTGGTGTTGAAAAAAACTGTACCACTTTGTGGAAATGGTAAGTCGTAAGTACGCATGAGAAATTTTTTTAATTTTAATAGGATGTAAAAGAGGTGGGAAATTATTTCCATATAATCGCAATGAAATATAATTATATTGAAGATACTTGATTAATTGTTTTTTTATGGTTAAAATATATTTATATGATGTTAAAGAATTGAAAAAATCTGAAGGATTCAGTAAACATGATTACTTGTTCTTCAAAAAAACTCCTTGAGATATTCTCTCATGGGACCAGGGGTGAAAATTTAAGAATAAAATAACCTACATAACATGGTTAAGGATGTTGAGAATGGTTTTTTTCATGTTATTATTGATCTAAGAGGTTCTATGTGGTGTATATAAGATATGATAGATGGTTCCATTTTATAGTGAATGTAGGGACAAACATGGAGTTAATAAAAAAATATAAAAATTAATTTTCATGTGAAAGTGGAATTATACGGCCATAATTTATAATATAATATTGGATATTATTTAAATAAATTCAACTAATAGAAATTTTATAGGTTTAAGTGTTATTTTAAACATTATCTTTTGGTTTAACACCTTCATTAAACAATTTTAAACTTAACAGTAGTAACAGCTCTTTTAATCTTAAAGGGTCATAATTTTAAATATAAGATAATAATTTTCTAATAAATAGAAAAGGGAATAAATTTTCTTCCACTTATGATTCTAATTTTCCTCTTTCAATATTTATATTATTTTTAAATTATTTCATAAGATATTATTTTTCATAATAATTTCAATAATTTCATTTTTTGACAATAATAAATTAATTATACTTAAAGGAAATCAATAAAAAAAATATATTGAAAATATATAAATTTTAAGCTTATATAATATTTTTTATCTATATATAAAATTAATGTTTCACTATAAATAACCTAAAAATTAAACATTTAGAGTTTTTAAAATAATTTAATTTATTTTTCGAGTAATTGAAAAAATATACTATCACTGTCACATAAGAATATCGTCTAATTATTCAGTCACTAAAAATTATAAAAAAATAACATCATAAAAAAATTAATTATTTTAAAAATAATATTTCATATTCATTCATAACGTAAACTTATCTTAATGTGAACATTTAAAAGAAATTTAAAGAAAGAGATTGATCTTTAAGATTTTTCATTACATATAATAATATAAATGTCACTACCATGGTCAAATGGAACCAAAGATCCATATATTCGAATTTAGGATGGATATCTCCAAATTCATCTCACCAAATTAAATAAATGAATGTGTTGGATTGATTTTTAATTCCTTGTCACATTTGGTTAATCCTTAATTACCATATTTACCCTTTACCGATGTGATAAATTTTAAAATGATTATTATTAATAATTCCTAAAAAAGTGGACTATCTAGAAAATATTAACCTTGAAATTATAAATCTAGGATATATTTTTTATATTCATTTTCTATAAGTGACATAAATTACTTTTAATGCAAATTTTTAATATGCAATGAAAACAGTTTTTAGATAAATGTGTTTTTTAGAATAAAAATTAACCTATATCAAAATCATGAAATATTTTTATTAAAATTATATTATTATAAATAAAATAGATCGTATTTAAATTTAATACAAAATAAAAAATATTATTTTACTTTTTAATTACTTGATGTAATGAAAATAAATAATAATATTTCAAAAATTGGTATTTTTCACAATTATCAAAAAAAATAAATCATTTCATAAAAACCCATATATTTCACCCATAGTTATTATTGATGTAAGGATTTCAAAAATTAAATTAATTTAATAAAATTAATTTTCAATAAAATTATAATTTAGGCTTTAATCATATTATTGGATAAAATTATTTGTATTGTGATATTGTTTCATTAGAAAGAAAAGTTTACTATAATTGGAGCATGGGCATTTCATTATTCCCCCTTTAAAAAAATTTCTCTATTAAAATTTCTATATTTTAACTAGATAAATATAGTTGGGTTATTATTCTTCATAATTTCATCAGTTTCCCACATCAACTCTTCTAGAACATGATATCTCCAAATTACCTTTAACTACCGAGTCGATTGATTCCCCAACACTGGTTCTCTAGTTTCCATAATCTAGATAGACTCTTCAGAGTATGATAAATGAGGTTTAGTTTATATTTCCTCATTGGTGAGGCCATGTGTTTGATCTATCATGTACTTCCACAATATAGTGATATAGAAGGAATCATGTACTTTAGAAAGACTTAGTGTATTTTTCAAATAGAAAGACACAACTCCAATTCATTCCAAAAATTCAAAAATTCTTTTGTACATAGGGATATGTTTTATTTTATTATTGAAGATTATAACTCCATTAAATTGAGATATTTTCAAGAAAATATGATATTAACTTTAAATTCCAAGTCTTTTATTGGGTTATCAACATAGATATTTTTCATGATTTAGGTTTACTAAATTTGGATTTGAATAGTCTTTAACATAACCATTGTCTCCTCAAGAGTTGATAGGCCCACAATATTTCTATCACCAACTTCATCCTAGCAAGTTAGAGTATAAAAATGGTTTCCATGTGATTATTTATTAGTACCCATTTTAATACTTGTATCGAAATTAGTTTATATAAAACTTCACTAAATATAAATATGGATTCTACATACCTTGGATGTCAATTTCGCATGACATCAATATATATTAAAAAGTTTGAATGGTACTTTCATAATTTTGATCAATTTCAAAGATATAGGTAGTTCTCAAATGAAACATAGTATCAAATTATTTCTGAAGACTTTTCTAGAATTTTGATATAAATCATGGTTCGTGATCATAAAAAATTAAAAATTTGAACCATTAATTATTAAAACGTCATTAATTTATATTCATTCATGATCCAAAAGATATAAATATTATCTTATATAGAGTAAATGCATATATTTGGTAAGGAAATCAACAATTCCCCATATTGCATCAATCTTTCTAAGAGTCTTTGGAAATATAGTGAAAATGTCCATAGTAAACTCTTCCCATTTCCACATAGGTAGAGGTAGAGGTTTCATGAATCCTCCAGGTTGTTATCTCTTATCCTTCACCTATTGAAAAACTAAACAGCATGAAACATAATTAGAAATTTCATTATATATGTTATCCCACCAAAACTTTCCTTCAAATATATATACATATTGGTGCTACCAGGGTGTATAGTGAAATTTTATCTATAAACATAAATTAATAATTCCATTTTTAGCATAGGTATTGGGGGGACACATAAATGTTTTCCCAAATTATATAAATCCATCTTCATATACAGTTTTTGGAATTTATCATCATTCATGGATTCAATTTTAATTGGGAAATTCTCATCAGCATACTATAAAATTTTAATCTTTTTCAATTAATATAGATCGGAAATAATTTGAAAAGGTAGTGATGTATCCCCTTCCATAATAATTCACATATCCATCATCACTAAATATGTTAACATGGGATCATTTTCGATTCTCATTTCATTTAAGACTCCATTATCTGTCAAACTCAATGCATCTCCTTCCTTATTTTCCTTCCCTAGGAGGTAGTGTTTTGAGAAATAATAATCTATGAGAATCTACTATAATGGAATTTTATGCATATCAAGCTCTTTTTGTGAAAATAAATATTTTAGGATCTTATGGTGGTTTGTATCTTACATCTTTCACCATAGATATAATGTCTCCATATCATCAATGAAAATATTATGGCCACAAACTAAACATCATGAGTTATATATATCTATACATAAATATTTAATGACCTTGATATATACAAAATAACACTATCATTTTGAATAAGAACACAAATTAATTCATTTCTTTGATTCATCATGATATATCTCAAATCCATCATTTCCCAATGGTAGAGTCAAAATCAGAGCTTTCTCAAGTCTTCACTTTAATTATTTAAAAAATTATTCACATTCATTTGTCCATTTCAACATTAAATATATGATCTGTTAATGGGTTATCCAATCAGGCATAATTTTGAACAAATGCCTAATAGTAACCTATCAATCCAATGAAACTACATACCTCGGTAATTTTCATTGGTATAGGTCATTATTTGACTGCATTTTTGTTTTCTGGACTATCTAAAATTTCCTCCTTGAACATAAAATATCTATACAAGAAATTTTTGAATCCATAATTCATGCTTGCTAAATTTTCAATAATACTCTTTTTCTCTAAGATTATCAAACATTATAGGTAAGTGATTCCCATGATCCTAATAGCTTTTACTGTACGCAAATATATCATCAATAAATTCCATAAAAATTAATCCAACGATTCATTAAATACTCTTTTTATTATATTAAAAAATATTACATTAGTAAATTATATATGGTTCAATCATAATGGTATATATCAAAAGTTAATACACTTAATGATGTGTCATTGTATCAAAATCCTTTAATCCCATTGTTTATTTGTTACAAATACATAGTAAAATCCCTATCCATTGATAAGATGTCATTGAATCAATCATATTTTTTATTTATAACTATTATAAAATTCAATCACAAGAGTAATTGAGGATTAAATCCAAGGTAAGGATAATGTGTGTGACTAAAAAATAAAAATTGAATAAAAAACAAATCTAAAAACAACAAATGAGATATAGTGATGGTTGATTTGTAATGAAAAGGAAGTAGAGATTTTTCAAAGTATGTATGTAGTAGAGAGAATGGGAATAAATAACCAAAGTTTCATGAGATATAAAATAGATAATTAGAATGATTTTAATTAAATAAAAAATATAATAGATCTTAAATTTAGATGATCAAAATAATGGAAAATATACGAAGAAAATATATTGAGACAAAAAAATATTTCTCAGAGATCTACATGGTTCAGTGAACTCTTCCAAGAAATAATTTTTTTATCAAAATTCATCCAATGAATGGTTCTTTAATGTAAAATATAGACATTAACATTTTATAGTTGAATTAGTTCAATTTAAGTCTCAAAAATAATGAATCCATTTTTGTCAACTGTCAATATGTAATGTAGTTTAAAAATGATTTTCATGAAGAAAAAAAGAAAAAAACACTGAAAAAAATGTTCCCACTAAAATTATACAAGTATTACCAGCCAAAATATGTCAATAAATTATAGTCATGATTTAATTTTATAAATAAATGAAAATAATCCACCACAAACTCGAATCAATCAATTCAGCATCAGAGTGATAGAAAATGATGGAAAATGAAGAAGTTTAATTTGATAAACTAATGGTCATGAATACATGAGTAGATCATGTTAACATTTCAATTATATTAAATATTATTCCCCTATATAAATTTACTATAAATATTCAATGTAGTGAAAATATATTTAAGAAAACACATCTTAGAAACAGTGGAAATCAAAGAAAATAGAAAGAAGTAAAGAAGCTTCTTCATCTAGATTGACTCCTTTTTATAGCTCTAATCCTCTATTCCACTACATTAAAAGGTGATCCTTGTCACTAGTAACACCTCTCATATTTTGTATAATTTTTTTTAAAATCAAACCTCAGGTGAATGGATGTATTTTTTAAATAAACATTCAAATGCTGACTTCATTCTACTAACATATATTTCTAAACTCACATATGGGTTATCACTATCTTAATAAAGTTATCATATCCCGGATTAATTTATATAATATTGAATATACATGTAATAGTGAGAACATGTTCTCTAACTATTCTAAGAACTGGTAAGTAGTTTTGGAACATGCCCACAAGGTAATCCTTGAAGTCCATCTCCCTGGTCATTATAAAACATTATACAACACCACCAATGTACGATCCAATAAAATGAATCTTAATTAAGAAAATACATCTTTATTTAACTTAAAATATATTGGGTAAGTCCTTTTATCACATTTTATATATCTTTTAACAAACTAATATCTATAATTATGTAGAGTCTTGAAGCCCCAACTTTATCATCAGACATGAAAATAACAAATTAACATACAAAAAAAACATTTCTCTAACAAATAATTGATAGATATTCATCATCAACATGTTTTCACTGAGATAGTAAATGGTATCATCAAGCTACTCATCTTAATTTGAATGGATTCAACTAAGCATCAACATTGTATGTTTGATTTTAATAGTTCTTGTTCATAAATTCTAGCTCGGATGAACAATATTGGTGGATTTTCTTTGATGAACTCTATGTTCTGGTGGTGTTCGTTTTGAGTTCATTTGGTTGGTATTCAAATATTTTCTTATGTTTGAAGCTTATATTATTCAACATCATTATACATGGTAGATTTTATCTTTAATAGTGAATCTCATCTGGTCTATGCATAACAACAACAACTTTAATAAATCATCACATCATCATTATCGGAAAAAATTTAGTTACCCAGTTTATATTTTTATGTGATTTTTCTCTATCCTAAAATTCTACTTATGATGGATTACCTTTTGTTATGGACCTATTCAACCTCATGTGAGTTCAGTTTAGGATTATCTTAAAATCTATATTTTAAATTCAACATTTTTATTTTCATCATCATCTTTGGGTTCAACTACTTTCTTAACCTCAATCATTCTACCATTATTGGATTCAATCCAAATATCCAAGTTCATATATTCTTCTTAATTTATCATAATCTCAAATAGAATCTAATAATTAATTTAAAAATTAAAAAAAATCTAAAAGATCCAAGATTGAAAATTTTTTCTTCAATGTTATCAAAAAAACAGAGAGGAAAAAATTCATATGAGTTTGTCTAAAAATCACAATAGCAGCTCATAGGATATTTATCCTAAAATTTGTGAGAAAAAATTAGTATAGTTTTACACTATAAATATTATATGGGATAGCCTCTATAATTTTTTAAATTAAGAAGTCCTATGAAAATTATTTAATGTGAACAAAAACAAAAAAATTGAAATTTCACTATAATATTTTAAAGAATAATTAATTAAATATTAAAATAAAATATTACAGAAAAATATGGAAAATTTCAGAGTTAAAAAAAATAATTTATCCCATTATAAAATATTTTCAATGATATTAATGGTATGTTGCGCATTTTATTTCATTAATTGAATAACCCAAAAAAAATATTCTTCAATGTCTGTTCCGCTAAGATAAACATAACAACATCACTTAAAATTTAATCAAAATTAAGATTGAATAACTTTAAAACAATTAATCCTAACAAACTCGTCAATTTCACACAATTAAATAATGATTTATATTTTCAATAAAAGCCATCAATTATCAAAAAAATCCTCAAATTCTTATTTGGATACAAAAAATAACATCAATATATCATCAATTGTATTGGTAAAACATGTAATAATTTAAATCCACATAAAATTACCCCTCACTTAGAAAGTATCATGTCCTCAATAAATCAATTAGTAAAACTTTTTGGAAATGAAAAAATCTTAAACAAGAAAAAATAAATTTCCAAAAATATTTAATTTTCAAAAATATTTCCCCACTTTAGACACTCTCGTATACAAAATTTGATTTCACTCTTAAAATAAAATGATTTAGTATAGATTTTTTTCCTATTTTAAAAAATGTTTTACTTTAAAAAATTTAAAAATAATTAAACATGCATAAATTTGAATCCATATGAAGCATCCAAAAAACTCTTTACCACTAGTTTAATAAACATGTATTATTAAAAAGAGAATAAATAAATGTAACTAAATGGATGGGTGATAATAGTAATTAAAAATAAAGAATAATAAAACCATACATTGGTTAAATAAAAATTATTGAAAACGATAAAATTTTGAACTTGGATTATAATTTTCTTTGCATATCCAATTTGAATCTATATCTTAAAAGTTTAATTTAAAATAAAAAATTTAAATACAGTGATAATTATATATCATAATGTGAAAATTTTATTAATATCAAGATGTTTAAAAAGAGTTAAAGATAAATTATACATAAAAAAATCCATGGACTAACATAAATTAACCTCCTAAATATAGAAAAACGTTGTTAAAATTTCACAGAAAAATTCACCCACTAAATAAGAAAATCAAATCCATAAAAAAGTCTTTTTTGAAAATATTTTGGGGTTGTTTTATATGTAAAATATTTAAGTACATCATAGTGCATTTAAAGATTCCTCCCCCATACATTAATAAAAAATTTATAGTAATGTTCAATCTATATGAATGAGAAGCATTTTAATAATGTTTAATCTAAAATATATTTTTTTAGGAATTCCTTAAAAGACATCAAAAGTGACATAATGAAAGTTAAAATAGAAATTTACCAAAAACATCAGAACATTAAAATTAAATTTTAGAATTTTCCTGAGCTTTTTTATTTATAAAAAAATTATTTCCAATTAAATATAAGTAAAATAGCTTGTTTAGTAGTGAATAAATAAAAATATATCATTTGAAAACGAAAAAACTCAGAAAAAAAAAAAGAAAAATTCTAGGTGTCAATCAAGTTCTTATATTTATTTAAAACATATTTCAAAATTCCTAGATTTCTTTAATCATGAAACCCAACTATTATAAACTATATTTACTTAAATTCATCTCAAAATATACCTCACCCCCCACACAGACCTAATTTCAATTAGAAAAACAATTAAAAATATGATTTCATATCGTCTACTGAAGAAACATGTATCAGTTAACAAATACTTGAAAAATAAGACGAGGAATTAAATACACTACTCCCCTAATAGTTGAAGATTTCAATAATTAGTACAAAATTGAAAATTCACCCTCCTTAAATACATGTGCAATCCCACTTGGACTGTTAATTGAGGTTCTTACAAGGAAAAAATTGTCATTACAAATATACAATGTCAATTAAAAATACAACACTAAGTGTTAGGAGATTATTTATATTGATTATCATATTAAATAAGACAGCCTGGGAAAAGTTGCGGGGCTAAAAAGAATGAGAGCATGGGAAAGGACTATTTTTTTTAAAGAAAACATAAAATATTTAACTGCTATTGTTTTACTACCATTTTTTGGTAAATTTTAAGTATCCAACAAGACTCTCTACCAAAACAGTATAGACATGATCATTTAGAAGAAACATTCTATTAATTAATGTAACTTCATTATTTTATAATAAGACTCCATTATGTTCAGTAAACACTTATAGATCACCAAAATCAAGAAAAGACTTTGTGAATTTCATAATAAACAATGAATAAAGGTTGTTTTCTATTATAGTTCCAATGTCCATATATTCTAAAACAAGACAAAAATTAAATATAACACCTTAAAAATGATTCAATATGACCATAAATGTTCTAAAGGTTTTCCCCTACACTTAGGTCTCCTTAACACTCAAAATAAAGTGTAAAACCTTCTTCATCCTTCCCACACCCTCTTGTAACTTTGCACAAAAAAATTGAATATCAAACCTTTTAAAGATCCCACTTAAAGGTCACAATTTTTACATTGAAAATTTATTTTTTTTATATTCCTCAATCAACTAAAATGAATAATAATTATCATCTATAAATTGGAAATCATCATTAATAGCATCAAACATAGTAGGCGAGGAACTCTCTAGATAATTGATCTATTCAAATTTATAACTATTTCATTTCTTATTATGCTTTAAACATCATTTTTATCTTGTTATAGAAACTTCTAAACTCTCAAAAAAAGATTTAAAAGTATCTAAAATAGTCTCACATAACACTTTCATAATAACAAGTAAATCTTACACTATTTTAGGATCTAAAAAATTAATTTCCTCACAAATAGGTGGTTGTAAAGGTAAACCAAAAACATTAGTGATTATCTATAAGAAAAATATTTTTTCATGTTTGATTACTTAATTATTATTAGATATGATTTTTCTTGGTTTTCTCTCACATTTCCAGAGTCTTTCATGATCTATAGTGTATTTAGATTTAATTAAAATTACTTGAAACTATTCATTAAATGATTTTTGAATTAATTACTCAAAATTATAATGAAAATATTTCCCAAACTAATCTCTAAAGTCCACTTTATCCACATAATTTAATTTACAACAAACCTCGTGTGAAATATTATTTAAAACATAAAACACATATGTATCATTTCCAGTATAAATGATTATTTTACCCTTTCAAACATAATTATTCTCACCAATGTTATCCAGAAATGGTCTTCCTATAATTATAGGTACCTTATTATCATACCCCATTTCTAACACAAGAAAATAATAGGGAAATATGATTTTCTTACCTCAAAATCCATATAATAGGATAATTAATCAAACTATTAGCAAACTAAATAGAAACAATGGTTGTTTAAATCATTCCAAGAGAAAATTTATTAAATTAGAAGAAATTTATAAATTTTATACTAGATACTAAATCAAAAAATCAATTCATCACCTTTATTTGTCATATTCTACAATATGTGATAAATATTCTAGGGTCTTTCAATTTTGGAGGAAGTTTCTTTTAAAAAATAGCACTACAATTCCCTATTAAATTGATTGTGGTAATCTCTTCTAAAGCCCTTTTGTTAACCAAAACCCATTAGAGAAATTTTAAATATTATGTTATTTTATATAAATATTTAGTAAATCGAATTTTCCAGTAGAATGTCTTAAACATTTTAAGATATTTTATATAGTATGGTTCATCATTTTTATTTTAATCTTTAAGGGAAAGAAATGGGATGGGAATAATTCTAAAAAATAAGTTACTTTTTCCTATTCACCCAAATCCCAACCTTATATTAACCTCATTAATTATTTACCATTATAATTTCTCTTTTTACATATATTTTTCAAGTTAAGTATCACTATTTTGATCAATTTGGACATTGCTTTCACAGTTTCTATATTTTAATTTTTCTATATTTTCATTTCCAAATTCAGTTAAATATTCAAAATAATCATTTCTAGGATGAACCTTAACATTTTTTTATTTTTCCAAACCTGGTATAGTGGTAACTAATATGAATATTTTTTAAATATTAGGTTCACTTTTACGGGGAAATATTCCCTTATCTCTCCCATATAGCTATCTAGCATGTTAACCCACCTATAACTCATGATAATGGATCCAAGAGTCTGTATCATCATTATTAGAATCAAATTGAGACTTTTTGAATCAAAAAATATATAATATATTTCATCATACCTATTATCCCACTTTTATAATTTGAATATTAGTTACATATGTGTTTAAAAAATAATAGTGTTTTCATTGTGATAATTTAGTGGTGGTATTTTTTTAATCTATCGTTGATATTTTCAAGAAAAATATGGACTGTTCTTATAACCATGGTAGTTTCAATTTGATAATGGCTCAATATTTTCATGATTTTTACCCTTAAATCCACAAATTTGTAACTTTTATCATGTGAAAAATGAAAATCCAAATTAGGATAGTTATTCCTGTTATGAATGAACATTTCATAATGAATGCACTACTATGTACTAAAAATTTATCAACAAAATTAGACCGTTGGTCCACTACTTATCATCAAGAAAATTACTTGTGTTCCACCTCATTCCATCGATCCATGGTATTTTAGGCCATATAAGCAGTCGATCAAGACCATATAAAAGCAGGCCCTAAATGAAGAATCATAGCAAGGAGAATACACCATAACAAATCTAACTGGAATGGAATAATGATAGGGTATGGTAATCGATATCGGTATAAGGAACCATATAGCTCAACATGGAAAAATTATAGGAGATCATCCATATAGGGTGGGTAGATAGGCACCTTCAATAAATCAAATGTCAGATAGGGTTAGTTCTAGTGTAGATGTGTCTTTAGGAATTGGGGTCATGTAATGGATCTTGTGTCTCTAAGACTTTCGGTCACATATTGGGACTTGTGTATCTTAGCCTAAAAGTAATATAAGAGTTCCCTCTCAAACCATTTAAAAGAGTATTATCCAAAAAAATATAAGTCCTTTAGAAGATTCATCCTAAGAGAAGGTTTATGAAAAGTTCACATGAATTCCAGCTATTTGGGGACTATACTCAATCCAATGAATGGTTATTTTTCTAAAACTATTATATAGGTATTTTTCAACAATTAATTTATATATTTATTTTTATTCCTCAACTGTCATATATGAAAAATCATCCCCACTAAACTAATCATCAATATTTTAATGATAATGAGTTAGATGATTATATAATATTTCAACCAATTTTTTACTTTCTAGTTATTGAATTATAAATGACCTAAAAATTTCTCTAAACCTTTACCATGACTCATTAGAGGTCACATCATAATCTTGGAAAAAATCAGTGAGTTTTTTATCACCTTGTTGGTAGTATTATGAGTAAAAATAACCTAATAAAAACATTGTAATTCTAGTACCAATTGTTAAAAAATTCATTATCTAAATTTTGGTACAAGATCCTCACTTTATATTTTATTTATGATGGAAAATACCTAAGCATAAGCTATTCCTCACTCAACCCATGTAGTGTTAATTTTTGAACCACACTATAAAAGTTATAAGGTATGATAAGAATATAAAATAATATTAAGAGGGGTTGAATAGACTACATTAAAAAATATTCAAATAAAAGATTAATTATCAAATTAACTATAAATTTTAATTGAAAGATATAATTATCAATGGAAAAAAAAATAAAGGATGTTTTATTGTAGTTCAGTCCAAAGTGGACCTACTATACTCTTATACCTCTTTACATAGTGAGATATACATTTCACACTATACTAGTTTTTTAAGGGGAACCCTAAAAAAATTAGAACCTAATTTTTTAGTGGAAGTATAACTTAAAATACACATGACCTTTGTATGTGTAGTCACAACCCCATTACAAAACTGATATCGAGAGTCAAAATTCGAATGGTCCTGACATTATTTATCAGGTTCATGGAAAAAAGAGAGAAATGATTTTTTATGTAAAATAATAAATATAAAGAGAGATCAACAGCTTGATATGGGAGATAGTGATACAGACATAAGGGACCAAAATCAAAGAGAAGATAAAATGAAGGAAGAAAGGGTATTGGTACTTTATTAAAGTATCATCTTATCTAATCAATGTAGTAGAATAAGTGGAATATGTAACTCATCGGTTGAGAGATTATCCAGATGTTGAAATAGAGTATCAAGCATTACTTTATAGATTGAATAGTGCATTGAATGAATATATTTTTTCTCATAGAAAAAGATATTATCGATGATTTTATTTCTAAATATTCCATGCATCATATAAATATTTTATATAAATTCATAAAAAAATTTAATAGAAAAAAGACAGCTCAAAAAAATGGTTAGAATCATTAAAAATAATAAAAACAATGTCAACCAGTTTTATTAGATATAAAACAGATTCTAAGAAAACTAAAAGAATTAAATTTAAATTAAATATATCTTTTGAATAATTAGAATGAGTCATAAAATAAATAAATTATTGAAATAAATTCTTCAATAATTATTCAAATAACACCCCAAAAATATCTCAAGAATAAATACCTTCTATATATCATGTTTCAAACAAAAAAAATAGTATAAATAGATGCTTTGACCATGTTATAGGCAATTAACATTAATTATAGAATAATTAATATAAATATTAGATGAAACATAAATTTTATTTAAATATTAGAAACATGTGGCTATAAAAATTATATTAAAAAATAGAATAAAAAAATATATTGATTAAATTCATAACTGAGAGTAGAAAGAATTTTCTTTATAATTTTATGTAACAGGATCCCAAAAAATTGAATTAGTGTAGAAAAACTTTGAACTAATTATATAATATAATTTCAACTGGTGGTAGAAAAACATTTGACCTAACATACCATATAATTTGAAATGGAAGAAGAAAATATTTAAACTAACGACATAATATAATTTAAACCAATGGTGGAATAAATTAAACTAATGGTAACATATAATTTGAATTAGTGTAAGTAAGATTTTTGAATTGGAAGTAGAAATATTTTTTAAATAATAGTATAAAGTTTTAATAACTAAAGGTATTGATATTTTTTAACTATAAGTTTCAATATTTTTGACCAAGTAGTATAATTTTTTTTGAATTGGAGGTAGAAATATTTTTTAATTGGTAATAATAATATTTTTGAACTGTTAGTGGAAAGAAATTATATCTAAAATTAGCATACATTTATAACTAATAGTATAAAAAATTTAACATCTTATTTTATACAAAATAATACATGAAAAATATATGTGATATAACACACTAACATTCTTTAAATTTTCACATATGAGGATTTAAATAAAATAAATCATGGTAGGAGTTATAATCCAAAAAATAGAACACTGAATATTTAAATCACCAATGAAAAATAACCACTGCATGTAATAAAAGCACCTGTGAATAATAATATCCCCATTTCATGAATCAAAACAAACATATATAAACAATATATACCTATTTGTTTGACTACAAAACTGAATATTAGAAAACTGAACATGTTAAACCAAGAACGTTATATTTTCTACCCCTTTTTTAAGTAAAAAAGAAGATAAAATGCAATAAATTCCTATACATATATAGAGAGAAAATAATTAGTATTCCAATATTCCAATTTTAAATTTAATTTTTTGTAACCAGTTCTAGTCTAAAGGCTTATTAAATATGTCTGCAAGATGATTTTAATTAGGGAGAAATACTATAAAAATTACCCTTATTCACAATATCTATAATAAAATAGAATTTAATAGTGATATTATTTTTTCAAGAATATTGCGAAGGATTTTTAGAAATATAAATTATAGATGTATTATCCCAATAAATAGGAAATTTTTCTAGATAAATATCAAAATCACATAAATTTTTCTTAATCCATAAACATTGAACCAAAAAACTAGTAGTAAACTTTTCTTTATAATTTTAACTAACAATAGCACAAAAATTAGACTTTAAATAACTATAATTTTAACTAATGGTTGAATATAATTTGAACTGCTGGTAGAAAAATTGAACTAATGGTTTCATATAATTTAAACTAATGGGAGAAAAAATTTAACTAATAGTAGGGTATAATTTGATATGGCAGTATAAAAACATTAATTAGCCAGTAGCATATAATATAAACTTGTGTAAGAATGATTTTTGGACTGGCGGTAGCATTATTTTTGAAATAACAGTAGTATGTTTTATGAATTGGAAGTAGAAATATTTTTTAACTGGGAGTAGGTTGATTTTTTTTATTATAAGTTGTAAGAAATTATAAAAAATAGTGTCATAAATTTATATCTATCAGTAGAAAAAAATAAAAAAATAAAAAATAAAAAATTTCAACACATTATTTTTTTCACAAAAATAACACAAGATAAATATATGTGATATAACACAATAACATGATATATATTTTTATATATTAGGATTAAAATGAAATTAAGAATGTGTGTGATTATAATAAAATAAAAAAACATGAAATATTTCAAGAACCCTATAGAATAATGTCCATATGTGATCAAATCACCCATGCATAACAATCATCATGTTTAACCAAACAAAACATAACCTAAACAAACAAAATTATCATATAAACTCAATTGAATCCTCATTGGAATGGCCATTAAAATAATGTAACATGTAAAGGTAATATTGTATCATTTCATAATTCCTAGACCTGGGGGATAATCATACAAAATAATAACTATTTGAAATAATGAGAAGTTGTAAATTCCTATTCCTAGGCCTCTCATTTTTTTCATTTCTATGATCATGTTGAAAAAAACCATGTTTTTTATTTTTATTTTCATCTCATAAAATTTCAAAAAATATCCTTAAAACATTATTTTTCTATTTAATGGTAGTGTAATTTGAGATTATTTATGGTCTAAATGGTTCAACTTTAGTTTCAAAAGTTTCTATAGTATATGTGTAGATACAATTAAAAATATTGAAAAATTCAGTACAATAAAAAAATCAAGCTAATTCTTAGAAGTATATGTTTTTAATAGATTCAAGATTTTTTAAGTGGATTTTTTTATAAAGATTTCCTATTATGTTTTTTTTTTGGATCAGACGTTCTATCCCCAGTAACAGTAAAAAACAATTGACACGATTTTCTTGACTTGTACAAATTTATTTATTTATAATACCTATAAACTATAACAACTTTATATTTTAGGGATCAAACCCAAGGAAAGGTTATGGGGTATAACCAAACAAAAAAAACAAAACAAAAAATACAAAAAGAGATGGATTGATGGTGAATTTGTGATGAAAAATAATTAGAATGTGTGAAAAGTGTATAAGAAGTTGAGAGAACAGGGGGAAATAACCAATGTTGAACATGGTATGAACTAGAGAACCAAACTGATTTGAATAAAATAAAAAATATTTCTACTCATGCATAACGATAATCACAATCACACAAAAGTTGGGAAGAATAGAGGTTGAGAAACATAATTTTAACTCGAAGATCTATATGGTTCAATGAACTATCCAAATAAATTGATTTTTAATCAATATAAAAAAAATTAATTTTTATTTCATGAAAAATATAGACTCCAACCATTTCTAGTCTATGTAATTGAATTTAAGTCTCAAGATTAATGAATCCAATACCATCACCTATTGGTATGTAGAGTAGTGTGATACATATAAAGGGAAAAAGGAGAATATATAACCAAATTTTCAACCTGAAGTTCTCCCTATAAAAACTAACTCATTTTTTAAATTTATTAGTGAGGTATAATTTAGTTTTCTTACCATAAGAAAATAATTGAACATTGTATTGAATCTATCGATTTATCATCATAGTGGAGGAAATGTATGGAGGTGGAAGAAGTTTAAGGATAACAATATATGATCGGAAAAAATGTGAGAAGAAAATATTAGTGATTTAAATTCATTTAATATTGATTCACATCTAGGAATTAACTATACACATCCAATATTTTAAAAAAATATTCAAGAAAATACATCTCATGATTAGTAAAAAACTATAAACTAAATAAATAATATTATCTGTCAAGATCGAATGATTCGTCTTACATCGGCCCTCTATACCACTACTTTGATATTTTTTCTTTGTCTTTGTTCCCACCTCTCATCCCTGGTAGAATTTATGTGAAATCATCATTTTAAATAAAACTCCCCACACCGACTTCACTCCACAGACTTTAATTTCTATACTCACATGTGGGATACCACTTTCACTATACACCAATCATTTTAGAGATTAATTTCTAGAATTTTAAAAGTCACTATGACACCCAAAAGCATATCCTCGACAAAAATAAAATCTAAAACATATCTCTAGCATGTTACCACAAGTTAATCCATGATGTCCATCTCCTCCATCATGGTCAAAATCAATTCAGCACTAGTGAAGTGTGATCTAGTATCAGGAATGTGATATTTGAAACTTTATCACCATTAGATCATAACATCATTAAGGAATTCCTTTAAAAACCTAATATACATCCCCCAATAGACTCAAAATCATAACTATGGAGCATGTCAAAGTGAAAATTCATCATAAACGCTGCAAAAAAAATTTTAACATCTTACAACAACATTTATTTAAAAATTTCTTATGTATCTTCATTATCACCACATCTACACTATGATTGGATATATGATATTAAAAACCCTCAATATTATTCAAGTGTCTCAGACTAATCTTGTACTTTTTTATCCTTATTCAAGAAGTTCTCATTATTATATTCAATCATAGATTATTATTGTTATTGATTCTTACTCAAATGACCCTCGGTTCGGGATGAGTTCATCTAGATTTTATCATTCTAGATTCATCACTTTAATTATTTGGTCCATGAGGAACACTAACAACTTCAATTAATTATCACATCATCTCCATCGATTGAGTTTGAGAAACATAATTTAGTGAAACAACCATTTGTTATTCATCCTAAAATAATTCACTCTTGGGATTATATTGGTTTTTTATCATTTTCCCCTTATGAGAACTCAGTTCAAGCATCTATTAAAAAATATATTTAAGATTAACCCGTTTTTTTCATCATTGGATTTGGGTTTCACCAGTTTAGAAATCTCAACCATCCTTCTATTATTGGCATGAAATCAAAGATCTAAGTTTATAAGATCTTCTTCAGTTTTTCTAATTTCAAATGGTTCTTGATCTTCCATTTAGTAATTAAAATTCAAATATAAAAGATACATATCGGACCAAGTATATTTCAGTGTTGTCCAAAAATCATAAAAGAAAAAATTCATATGATTGAAGACAAAAAAATCATATCAATGCCTCTTAGAATATTTATCCTACAAGTTGCATAAATAAGACATACAGTCCTACATAAGAAACATTATATATGACAGCCTATATAATTTATCATTGCAAGAAGTCTTAGAGTAATTCAATTCTTCACATAAAAATACAAAATTAAAAATTCATTTTAATAATTTAAAGAAAACTAAGTTCAAAATTTAAATAAAGAATAAAATAAAATGATAGAAATTACTGAATATAAATATTAATAATTAATGCCACTAAAAATAATTTAAAATTATAATTTTGGTACATTGAAAAGTATATTTCCTGGAAAAAAATAACTGATAAAACTTCGAATAAATTTTCAAGGAAAATTCCTCTCAGGTCAAAACAAAATAAGTTATTTAAATATCAGGAAAATTAATATTAAATTGATTTAAAATAATTAAGAACAAAAATCACTAATTTCACAAACAAAATGTACAAAGAATTATATTTTCAACACATTTTCATAAATTATAAAATATTTAAAAATAAATTCACATTTAGATAAAAAAAAATTTAAATATCAACAGTTAAATGTGAAAAACATGTATGAATTTAATTCCACATCAACCCTTCAAGTATATAACCCTCAAAATAATAGTAGAAGAATGTGTATCTAATAAAAAATTACAATGATCATTGATTCAGTTCCTCAGTATTCCAAAAACCAATAATGAAAATTATATCAATGATGGTATAGTAATTTTCTATTCTTTTATAAACATTATTACTCACCAAAACATCTAGTGATATGATATCATAGATATCATTTTTTTATATAGAATGATCTTGAATTCCTCTCTCTATGAACATGACCAAAACATGATCTTATTCCTCATTTTATACAATAATAAATATCTTCTTTCCTTAAAATATTCACCATGTTTTCCAAGTTTTAATTATTCAATTTGACTTAATAAAAGTTAAATCATTATTCCATAGACATCTCCAAGATCTAGTTTAAATTTTTTAATATGGTTATTTGAATACCTCTTAAAATATAGGTAATTTAAAATATAAATATTTACTACTTTATAGTTCATTATAGTATATACAATAATAATCATATCTCTTTTGACATCATGTTTAAACTGAGAACCTAAAATTAACTACCTTCAAATCATTAAAATCTCAAAAAACACTTATAGTTTCCATATTTTTAATCTTCACATATGCCATATACCATGGAATAGACTGATCTTGACCAAGGATTATATAATTATTAAAAAAATAATGGTTTTACATTATTAAAATAAATTCCCTATTCTAGAGAAACTAAATAAATTTCAATGTGAAAAAAATCCTCTAGGCCCAAGTCCACTTTATATTCCCTTATTTATTAATCATATGTATCCTTTAAAGAATCCGCTTTATTCCTAAATAAATACTATTATGACTCACAAAACACCTATTTTGTGATTTTAATTTCTTATAGTAGAATATTAATCACAATACATTCCCTAGGAAACCAAATTGAAAACCTAACTCCCTATTTCCATTCAACCAAATTATATATAATATACACATAAAGCATCCAAAATGGTTTTCCCCACTGTTTTCTCTATGAAAATATCATTCCTTATGGAAAACCCAAGACTAATTTACCTTTTTCAATACCAATAGTGAATCATGGTAAATCCAATTACATCTTACCCGTTTCAACTAGTTATGGTCACTAACTAGCCATTTCAGCATTGCATCAGGGAATTTAAAATGTCCTAATTCCAAATTGTTGTCCCTCTTTCTTTAACCTTTCTCCAAAGATTCCAATTATTTATGCAATGAATCATCTTTAAATTTAAAATAATTCTAGAATAAATCTATCCCTATATGTCAATAAACAAATCTTAAAAGTTCTTGAGAATATTATTTTCGAATAATCTCAAAATTTAATTTATTGATAGCCATTCATTACACATATGATAAAATCTTTTAACCTCAAACACTAGTCCACTAATTATATTTTCATCCTCAAATATTTAAATAAATAACTTACTATTCAATACCTTTTATCTCACATAGTTCATTTTTAATGTAAGGAAAATGAATTAAATGAAAATTTATTTATGAAAAAGCTTCATTTTAACTTTCTGTTTTTTTATAGAAACTACTTGTTAACTTCAACATGACTTTGATTTAACACGTATAAAAACATTACTGGACTTTTCTAAATGATATCCATAATATTTTAATACTTGATATCAATGTGATTTTACATTGAGTGATGGATAATATTTTTATAACATTATCGCACTCAAAAATTATAAAAAATTATCTCGTTATATCCAATATCTTTAATTTATTTCTTAATCTATAAAATTTATATGCAATTTTGAGTTTTTGTGATGTATTTTTCATCCATAGTTATCATAAAGAGGAAATATTACTTATTTATTACCCAATAAATATATAAATCTTTATGGTAATTTACACTACCAAATGTCACTTATTGATCATCTCTTAAACTAGTTGTATCAACCTCTTTAAATCCCATCAACTTTTACAATGATCTTTTATCAGAAAAAATAAAATGAAATCCACCATTCCCTTGGAAAATAATAAAGTTCATTTCACTGGTTTGTATTAGATAACATTGGGAGATATTTGGTACATTTTATGTAGATAAGTGCAAAACCCAATGTATGTATTATCAATTTTAGGTATAATGGGAATCAAATGATTTTACTATACCCACTCACATCAACTTATTTACTATAATCAACCATTGAAACTTCATATGAGTAAAAACCAGTGTTTTTATAAACATTTAATTATCTATCACTAATATGTTCAGAACATTATTTATATATTTTTTGTGAGAAATAAATAATTCATTCCTTTCATAAAACACTAATGAATAAAGAAAATTTTCAACACTCCAATAATCGTAATTTAAAAGTCATTCTTTGTGAACTATCCAAACTTATTACATTTTCCTTTTATTGATCCTAAAAATATTATTCCATTAATACAAGAAATAACCATCTTCCTTTGATCATCACCTTCTTGACATAGATATTATGATCAACTCCTCCAATTTTTAATCTGTAAGGGTCAGGTCCAGATAATTGTATCACTAAGAGGGGGAGGGGTGAATCGGTGATATCATTTTCTAATATGTTTCCTTGATTATGAAACAACATTTTCTTCCTATTAAAGATTAATTTCCCTGCTGAAAAAAATTTTAAACACACATCCACATGAACACAAGAATTTATAAGTTTCAATATTCATTAATAATATTTATATAATTGGTATGGTTTGGAAAAGATCCAATACCACATTATCCACTAGAAAAAAAATCATTTTTATGTGAAATAAAATGAGTAGGATATTCCATTTCAATCATATAGAACTATATAAAAAAATTCAATAGTGTGTGTGTTCCTTATATCTCAAATGATGTAATACAATGTTTTTGCAACAAACATTTTATAGTGATTCTTTATCAAATTTCACAAATTTAAAATTTCAAAACAATTATTCACTTTTTTACCCCAAATCTAGTAAAAACTTCCTGTAATTCGTAATAAAACTCAATTCATTTTCCAAGTACAATTTCCCAATACAAAAACTATATGACTCTATGAGAATATGATTGAGAAATTTTTAAACACCTTCTTCCTTAGTATAAAAATACTAATATGATATTCCCATATCCAATTATTCAACCTGATATGATAATCTGTTGAACATGTTGTAATCGTATCTCTTCTCCTTTCTCTTCTTTCTAGAATTAATTATTTAAGAAGAATAAACTCTAAAACCTCTACTTCTCTATAGAGATCCACATTCACTATTCTTCATTATGAATAGTAATTCGATCTGAAAAGTACAATGTACTTTTTCTCTTTTATACTCATCCCAAATATAGTTTGGGTGAGATTCCAAAAAATATTCCTGCTCAACCAAATCACCCAAATTTTTATGTTTCCTTGAATTTTTTGTGAATCTTGACTTTTCAATGCTTCTTAGCTCTTTACATTTCTTCTCGATCCTACTCAGATATTCTAAAATTTTCATCTTTCTTATGTCCTTCTTTTCAAACATCAATCTGAACTGGATTTTCCCAATATTATTCCTTCAATATGATTCTATGGACCAACTGATAAAAAAACATCTTCTTTGAACTTCAATGTCCCATTTCCAACCCTTTTTTATCGCTATAAAAATCTTCAATATTCTTGATCTCTTTTTCAATAATTCCAAAATGTATTTAAATAAGGATCTTATTCTTCTTATTTCCTACAGTCCAATGATCCTAAATTCAATTAATTTATTAGTTTCAATTCACTTCTATTAATAGGTATCACCTTTATTCATACACTCAAATTAAAATTCAATATGATGGCTCTTAAACCATTGAAAATCAAAAAAAATCAACCTGCGGAATGTTTGACTACAAATTTTACAAACCATTGAGTTTATTATCTATATTGTTCACCACATTCTTCTCTTTTTATTTATTTCCATCAATCCCGAAAAATTATTCATGTGATTATTATAATGGCATAAAAACACTAATGGACGGGTATCAGTGGCTTCAACATTAGAAACTTCTTTCTCTTATGAATATGATACCAATGACTTTTTGACACAAATAATTCTATCTCAAATGAATATGATGATATAATAAATCTGATGGATAATCATAAATAGCTACTAATTCAGAAAATTATTTCTTGTGTTCAATCTTTTAGCAAGTATCATTACTTCTATCATGACTCTGAATATGTTGAAGATCATCTTTAGAATCATCTGACTTATCAATGAAATTCTTGTGACTTATCTATCTTACATCAACATCGTTATTTCCTTCTCAACCCAAAAATTATTGGCATGATTATGATTAGATTAAATATTATTGGAATCATCTCTTTCACTCCCCCTTTCTTTCATCAAGATTTCATCACAAGTTTTACAACTTAGTTATGATTTCGGAGAACTCTAATATCAGAAAAGAATCGCCAGATTTTCATCGAAGTTGGGAAAACTATGAAACAAAACCTCATTATGATATTATCTTTTGTTAATAACCCAAGGTGAGTCCTATAATCTTTAATATGATTGTAAGTCTTATTTTCACCAAATACAAAGTGAGGTTATTTATTTTCTTATTAAACTTCCTTGATAATGAAAACCAATACCTAAATATGATCATCCTTATCAGCTTGGTCCTAACAATATCCCCCTATGGATTTTATTTTCAACCAAGATTAATAAATAACTAAATTTGTAACCTCAAGATATGGATTAATTATCAATAACTTTAATCCTACTAGAGGTAAATCATTGTATGAAACATGAATCATTGATAGAAAAACCATTTTGTCCAAAAGTGGTGACTATGAAAACATCCTCATCTTTTCTTCCTTATAAATTATTTCTCATATTCCTTCCTAAACATTTCAACTTTCCTAGAATATAGAAAAAATTCCTAAAAACACTCTAACAAATAGTCAGAATCGCTCAGACACTTACAATGTTGAATTAAAAACTTACTCGCAACTCTCCATTTTTACCTATTTCATAAGGATGAATTTATAAAAAAATTATTCCCCTTGATAGCACTATCCAAATGTAATATTAGAGAGGGTACAAAAACACATTCCTCAACCTTGACAAGAAATATATTAGACATCCATGTTCATCATCAATTTAGAAAAATCTTCTTCAGTAAAGATTTTTTGAAAATCTCAGCAACATATTACGATGTATCAACATAATCCAACTTCAATTAATTCTTAGACACATGATATTTGATGAAATGATATTTTATATCAGTCAATTTTGAATGAGAATTTTTTGTTTAATTCCAAGTGATATTGATTGTACTTTTATTATCACTACCTAAGATCAAGGGTAACTTTACTTCAACAAGTAAGTCTTTAAACAGAGTCTTCATCCATATAAGTTGGGTATCATCTTGAGGAGAACCAATATACTCGGCTTAATCAGTACTGAGAGTTACTAAATTCTATTTATTTGTATGCCAACTAACTTAAATTTTCATTATAAAAAACTCTACCATATGTGGATCTTCTCTCATCAACATTTCCTTCCCAATCAATATCTGAGTACAAAATAAATCAATAATTTATGAGCTATCACACCTTATTCCAAAAAAATTGTTCCTTTGATGTATTTGAGAATTAGTTTTCAAGAAAATAAATAAGATTCATTAGTAGAACCCTGAAATATTGCACATAAGGTAATGGAAAAAAAATGTCAGGTTCTGAGGTAGAAAAATATAAAAAACTTCCAATGAACTTCTGAAATTATTTTTGACCAACTGCCTCACCTGCTTCATCATTATACAGCTTTTTCCCCACTAAACTATATATGGATGTAGGTTTTGATTTTTTATTCATAAATTTTTATGAAGTACCTTAGCATAATTTTATTGAGAAATAAAAATTCTTTTCTTCTTTGGTTAAATTTTTTAAAAAAATTATTTCATTTCTCCAAGCATGGACATCTCAAAAAACATTATCATTTCTTCAGAAAATATTTGACATGATCATTAATTTTTCCCAACAATGATAATATCATCAAAATTAACAATTGTTATGAGTGAATACTTATGACTTCTTTGATGTAGATATTGTTATCAACTATTCCTTTATTAAAAGTCATCTTCTTTAAGCTTGTATCCAATTTGGAATACCATGCCCTCAGAGAGTGTTTTATACTATATAAGGATTTATTTAATCTACACACATAACTTTCATCTTTCCCAAAAACAATTCCACAAGTTTGTTCAATGTAAACTTCTTCATTAAGATCCCCTTTTAGAAATTCGGACTTCATATACATTTCAAATATTTTTTAACTTTTTTATACAGAAATAGCAAGAAATTTTTTTATTATTTCTATCATTTCCATAAAATAAAAATTTTCATCAAAATCAAGACCATTGATTTCTGAGTAAACTTTTCACACTAATCATTCTTTGTTCCTTATCACTTCACCTTCTACATTCATCTTACTCTAGAAAACCCACTTTGTACCAATAACATTTTTGTTATCCATATTAGGTATGATTTCTCATGTATCATTCTTTTTTATAAGATCTAAATCTTCATTAATGGTTTAAACCCATTATACAAACTCAAAAAAAAATTATGTCATTCTTATCAAATTTTAAATGCAAGTAAGTATGTATAATAACATTTTTTATTCTTCTTGTTTGAACCCGATGATGTTGATGAACAATAATATTTTGAGCTTCTACTTGATTCCCCATCTTGGGATGAGACTTTAAATATTCTTCCTCATCACTGTAAATAGATAAGTCATATTCTTATTCTTCTTGAGAAAGATTACTATTGTTTATATCCTTATCAGAATTGTTAACAAAACTTTCCTTATCCTTCTCAACTTCCTTGTCATTGTGAATATGTTTATCTTCCGTGGGTATTATAATAACTTTTATATCAATATAATCAACAATTATTCCAATTTACATTTTGAAACAAGTATATCATCTTGTTTATAGAGAATATCATAGGAAAACTCCATCTTCACTTTTATGCTCAAACTTTCTATGGTTTCTAACTTTATTTTTTTAATGCATGGACTTCCAAAAACTCTTAATTGTTTCAAACATAGAGTTTTTATGTAAAATAATTCAAATGAATTCATATGTGAATTTTACCTATAAAAACATCATCTTTGAAAGTATATAGTAGTGCTCATGGCTTCCATCCAATAATAAATAGAAAGTACATGTTCAAGTATCATAGTTCTCCCCATTTCTACCAAACTTCTATTCATTCTTTCAACAACCCCATATTATTGAGAGGTGTATGAGGAACTATACTCATGCTTAATTCCATGATTCTCAAGATAAATATTAAATTAACCATTCTTATAGTCACCTCCATTATTATTTCTCAACTTCTTCACTAAATAGTCAAATTCCTTATCTGTTTTCCTCTTGATAATTTTAAACATTTTTTTGGAATATAACTTATGTTTTATAAAAATAACACAATTAATGTGAGTAATGTCATCAATTAAAGTGATTAAGTATTTATCTCCATTTTTTATTGTTTTCTCATGGGCACAAAAATATCAGAATGAATATGTTACAGGGTTTGTTTTTAACAAATATTGAATTTTATATGTATGGAATGTGAAATCTTTTCTTTCTAAAAAATAGTGCAATACCAATCTATTCTTCATGGAAAATCAATAATATCATAGAAATTATCTCACTTTGATAATTTTCATATGTTTCTCAGAAATATGTGTCCCAACCTTTTATGCCACAATTGATTATCTTGCACCATACCCAAGTAACAAGAGTTTTATATTTCACCAACATGAAATAACTTTCCTTTTGTACAATGGAATCTTGTAACAATATTTTAGTCTTTTTAACTTTTTAAAATAAACCTATCTTTTCCAAAGATAACTTTGTTTCCCTCGTCAAAAAATTTCGAAACAATCATCAAGTTTTTTCATCTCATTAATAAATAATTCTTTTCTAGATTTCATATTTTATTTACCAAAAATATATGAAACAATACCTTTGATTCTCAGAGATTCATCATTGAAAATTTCTACCATTACTTCATTGAAGTATTTCACATTCTTCAAAATCATTAAGTCTCCTATCATTTGAGAAGAACACCCACTATCAAGAATCACAAGTCATTTTCCTTTTATAGATTTGAGACCAGTTTCAACAATAAGATAATTTTTATATTTCTTCTATTTCTTCACATCTAGCTTTTGGGAATTCTTTACAATAATTTGTTGTTCTAGTAAAAAAATAAATCCTTTTGAAGGTTTTTAGGTTGTTCAAATCATTCAAAAATGGTTTCCAGTATTTAAAAACTATTTTTAATTTTCAAACCAACCTTTCCATATTTCTTTTGAACATACTTCTCAGACATATTCCATTGTGGAGATTAACTCCCTCTTAAACATTTCCTTCCATAACATGTGGAATAATAGGTATTTTATTGGTTAATTTAACATATATTTTCTATATATCTGAATCCACCACAATACCAATAGTTTCCATAGAAATAATATGTTCATCTAAAACTTCCATACTGACCATAGTTGTAACATGTTTCTCAATAAATTTATTATCTTTATTATCTGAACCACCAACCTTTTTATTATCAATCAGAATCTTATTTTCTATCTCATTTTTCTTTTTAGATTTATCAGAACCAAAATTATTTGAAACATATATTTATTTAAAAAATTTAGAAAATTTTTCAAACTCATGGATTTTAGTAACTTTTAAATTCTCCACTTTGTTAATCTTGTCCACATACATAACTTTTCTTTCTTTATTCTCACCATAAAAATCTATATATATATTCTCAACCTTTAAAGATAAGTTTTTTTATCCTTAATTGGTTCCTTTTGCATGAAATTTCACTAACTTCAGATATAGAGTTTTTAAAACATGAATTTCTCTCCTCATCTTTAGAATGTTATGGTGTGACATGTTCCAACTCTTCTTATTTTACCTTCAGTTTCACTTCCAGATGTTCATTACCATTGATTTATTCTTCAATTTATTTCATTAAATCATCAATTTCTTCCACCATATTAACTTAATCATCAAGAATATCATCTTGATTTTTAAACGAGGAACATTCATTTTCCAACTTCCTTATTTTTTTCTCTTTCCTTCCATTATTTCTCAAGAATTATTTTAATTATTCATTCAAATTACATTTTAATTTATTTTTTTCTTCTTTAGAAGTACTACATATAAATTATTAATCATCACCTATTTCAATAAAAGTATTCTCACCAACAAAATAAGAATATTTTTTAATCTCAACATCACTACATTTTTCTTCTTCGTCTTTAGATAAGAAACTTTTTTTGTATTTCAAGAATTGTTTCTTTCCCTTCAGAAAAATATTTATCCTTATCACCTTATTTCTTCCATGATATTTGTATAATTATTTATTCTTCATTTATTTCCTCCTATTTCTTTCATTGATGACAATTAAACACAAATTTCCCAATGAATCCACATAAAATAATTTTAAGGGACACTTCCCTTTATATTTCTGTGTACCTTTTCTCACATTTTTAGAAAAAAAGGATAATATATCTTCATTATTTTTACATACCACATTTCCAGAATCAAAATAACCATATTCATCTTAAATAAGAATATTATTTTACTTCTCTTTCAAGGAATAATTGAAACTAATTTCTCTATCAGCTACTTTTTCCTTTTCATATCTTTATCCCTTATCAATTAATAAGTAATGTTATTGCTATGAAAATCTTCTAGAGAAAATGTTTCTGGATATTTATATTACAATAAAGAAACTTTTACATCAAACTAGTATGGAAGGATTCTAAAAATATTTTAAAAATGTATAGAGTATTGTAACTTTAAACCAATACATCTAATAGGTCTAAAAATGTCATTTACCATGGTATATAATCCCCTAATAGATTCATACACAACCATTTTCAAATATTCATACTTCAGCCCCGAGACCTATAATTTTTCCTTCTTCACTTTTCTATTTCATTTGTACATATTTTTTAAATTTTCTCATACACATTTGGCTGTGAAAAACCCCTCCACAATTAAAAATTCACTTTTATAAAGTGATGACAATAAAGCATTCTTGGTCTTTCCATTAATCTCAATATTCTTCATAACAATATACATAAGAGGAACTTTCTTGTCAATAGGAGGAAATACATCTCTTGAATCTTCCAAAACAACATAACCAATAGACATAAGATAATTCAACATTATATGTTTTCATATATTATAGTTCTTTCAATAAAAAGTTGGGATACCATTAATATACAGACAATTCAAATTCTGCATCACCTTCCCTTTAAAAATTCAGAAACAAATTAAGGGAACCTCCATCTCTAAAACCAATTGAAAGTGCCCAAACTACAAAATTGTATCACTTAGAGGGGGAAGGTTGAATCAGTGATCTTTTATTTATGTTTCCTTTCTTATGAGACAACATTAGCCTCCAGTTAAAGATTTGTTTCCTTGCTGAAAAAAATTCAAACCCACATCCATAGGAATATAAGAATTTACAATGTTTATTATTCAATATAAATAGTTATATCCTTAGTATGGTTCTCGAATAATCCAATACCACATATTCCATGAGAAAACAATCCTTTTTTGTGTGGAATACATTGATTAGGATATGCACTTTCACTCATGTAGCACTATGTAAACAATTTAATAGTGTGTGTGCTCCTTCTAGCCTAAATGATATAATGCAATGTTTTTGTAACAAAAACTTTGTAGTGATTCTTTATCAACACTCTAAAAATATTAAATTTCTAATAACAATCATCACTTTTTTACATATAATCTAGTAAGAACTTCCTCGACATTGTCATAAAAATCAGTGTGATTTACCAATCCAATTTTCCCAGTATAATTGGTCAATACATAAACTATATGTCTATATCATAATATTATTGAGAAAATTATCAATAACATCTTACTTAGTCCATAAATATCAATTAAATTTTCCCAAATCCTAATATTCGTTTTGATATTATAATCAGTTGAATACATTTTAATCTTTTCTCTTCTCCTTTCTCTTTAGTCTGGTACGAATTCTTCAAAAAAAATCTAGAAAACATCTTCTTCTCCCTAGATATCATCCTTATCTATTATTCACTATGAACATTAATTCAGTTAGAAAAGTAAAATTTACTTTTACCCTTTAATACTCAACCCAAATATGGTTTGGGTGGGATTCCTGAAAACATTCACCCTCAAATAAATTACCCTAATTTTCATATTTCCTTGAATTTTGTGTTCATATTGTCTTCTTCAATGCTTCTTATCTCTTCTTGTTTATTCTTGGTCCTTGTTGAGTCTTCTAACAATTTCATCTCGCTTCTAAATTTCTTTTCAAATATCAGTCCGAATATGATTTTCCCCCATACAAATATTTCAATATGATTCTATGAACCAACTAATGAAATCGAACATCTTTTTTAAACTTCAATATCCCTTTTCAAACACTTTTGTGTCCCCTTTAAACTATTCAATATTTTTTATCCCTTTTTCAACACTTTCAAAAAGTATTTAAACAATATTCTTCTTCTTCTTATTTCCTCTAGTCCAATGATCCTAAATTCTATTAATTTAACAGTGTTAGGTCACTTTTATTTATCGGTATTTTTTTCCAGACAATTAGAGTCAAATTCAACAAGATATCTCATGAACCATTTGAAATCAAACAAATCCAACCTAATGAATGGTTGACTATATTGTTGAAAAAAATCAATGTTTCTTCATTTTATTAGTCCCCACATTTTTTTCTTTTTCTTTTCATTCATCAGTTCCAAAAAATTATTACTCTAATTAAAATAATGGCATACCAAGTTTCATAGACTAGTATTAGCAAATTATACTTCAGAAACTTCTATCTCTTCTGAATACAATACCAGTGATGTTTTTACAAAAAATCTATCTATAATGAATAAAATGATATAATGTATCTAAAATATCATCATCATCAACTTAGACTTCAACAACTTCTTCCTCTTCTTCAATCCTTCGATAATTATTCTAACTTCATCCATGACTTTTAATATATTTAATGGTGTCTTTAGCATCATCTAAATTACTAAGGAAAGTATTGTTACTTTCCTATCTTACATCAACATCATTCTTTCCTTCTCATATTGAATATTATTGAAATCATTATGATCATACTGAATACGATTGGCAGCATCTCTTTCACTCCCCCTTTTTTCATTAAGATTGAATCACAATTTTTATAACTTATTTATAAATTATGAGAACAAAAAGATCATAAAATTATCATTATATTTTTATCAGAGTCAATCAGACTATAAACCAAAACAATAATATGATATTTTCTTCCATTCTACACCTGAGGTGAGTCTGATTTTCTTGAATATGATTATAATTATTAGTTTCACCAAATAAAATGTGATTGGATATTTTTTATTCATAAATTTACTTTACAACATAAGAAAAAACTTGAATATGATCATCCTTGTCATCTTGGTGCTAACAGAATACCTGATTTCTCACTTGTTTGATCAATCCTATAATTTAAATCTTGGTAGTTTTTTTAGTCGGGGAAATGCCTTATTAAATTGTAAAACCTTATTTTCATCTTCTATAATAAAATATCCTTTTAGATGCTCAATGTGAATCTCCTCCTCAGGGAATCTATTAAGGATTTATGATTTTTTTTATCCACTTGAAAATCCTTGAATAATTATTAAACCGTTATGAAAAAGAATAGGAAAATGTTTTTAAATTGAAAAATGGTAGAAAATATCTCATATACACCAATACATTAAATTTTAGAATAAACCTTACACAAAAACTGATCTTTATTTTGAATTAACTTTAATTATATATAACATTTATTATGAAAACCTCATTTTATTTCTGATTAGAATCATGTTATTAAGCCTCCAAAAATTTCCCAATTTTTATTTTTCTCAATTTGGTCTGTCTATTCATGAATATTCGTGATCTAACTCACATCCATGCTATCCTCTTCAAAAAAATTATTTGTTACATGATATTGAAAGGAATTTTCAAGTAGTCAAAAAAATTTCATTACCTGAACTGATGATATATGGTCTCAAGTGATTTTCTCTCTATAGTCCCGGATGTACCTATCTTTATACTAGACTATGTTAGTTAAAAATTAAAAAATATGGTCCTACTCTACAATTTTGATTTTTACTCATACAGCATATTTTAGTATTCCATATTTTCATACTCAATCTTTTAAACCTAATCTCAAATTATTTTTTTAGATTTTCATAAATCCACTTTTAAGGGTAAAAGTGTGAAATTTCACACATATACACCAAAAAATGATAGGAAACCACCAAAAACAACATACCAAATAGCACATTTCAAATTCAAAATTCAAATGAAAGCCCAAAACAAAATAGCCAACCCAAATTCAATACCCTTGATCTTAATTTTATCACCCATCCTTGAGTCATGCTCCTTTGAGCATGTGTAGTCACTAGTCACCATCATGAGAGAGCACCACTAATGATAACCACTTTCATCATTATCACCACACTACCAGAACCACTAACACCTACTTGAAGGTTCTCTTTTAAGTAAGAACACCCAACAAATCATTCCCAAAAAACCATCACATGACATCACAAAAAAAAACCACAACCATGACCTGGACACCACAATAAGGACCACCCATAACCACCTTCATGTGAAGTAGATTCCAATAAGAAAACCCTAAGAAACACCATTATCAAAAAAATTAGTCCTTTAAATGTTTCACCAAAATTGCATAGAATAAAATTAATAAACATAGAATAAAAATATACCTTCATATCTATCAATAGCCCAAGACCATATATAGAAGAGTTTGCCTCCAAATAATAACTACACATCCTAAAAGAAAACCATCGATGAACAAATATAAAAAAAGGGGGACAACGCAATAACTGAACCCACCAATGATAATCCTTAAAATCGATACTAAAACCCCATCAATATAAAACATAAATTTGATGATCGAGATATAAAATATATCTTACTTCGAGTCAATGCCACTTAGGGTTGAAATACCCAATATGAAAATCAAATAAATTTCACCAAAATAGTCGAACTAGGTCAATCATTGCCTGAAATTATAATTTGGGCTAGGATATGGACCGAACAAGACCAGGGAAGAATCAGCATCGGGTAATTACAACATAAATAAAATCTCGTCAAAAAGAGGTAGAAATAAATGATGAAGGCCTGAGGAATCGGGAGGTCTGTGGGTAGTGTAGGTGGCAGAGAGTAAAACACTCTAATTCCTGTTGAGAAAATAAACAAATTAACCATGATGAAACAAGAGGAAAGTTAATCTCTAAATAAAAGATTTGGCCTTTATTTCATCAACTATAGCTTATGAATTCATGTTAAGGTATAATATTTCCTCAACATCTATGTATTTTTCATTTCTTGGATCTTCACTTTTCAGTTTTTCTATAATATCCATAATAATATACTCCTTGATGTATTTATAACCTTTAATTTCTTCCACTTTAATTTCTTCCACTTTAATTTCTTTAATGCTAATATATTCTTGTGAAATCATGTTTATCTTTTTTAAGAATTTATACCATCAATTCCTCTTTATATTTACATCCATGGAGGATTTCTTTAAAGTAATTTAACATTCTTCTTCATATCTTAATTTCGTGGGACACATTTTATTGACGTTCCCATCCATTCCACACCAAAAACATGCAATTAAAATCTTATATTTGAAACTTCCTTTCCCCTTTTCATATTTTTGGAAAGGAAGGACGTGACTTCATCAAAATCTAATTTTTTATGTCATCCTATACTAAGATATTATTCATTGACATCAATGCCAATTCATGAGATTTCTATTTTTACATGATATTATTATCACTATTTATCATCTCATAATGAACAATAATTTTATGAATACTAACCAATGTTTCTTCTTTTGGATCATTTATCTCATTTTTTTTAATAATTTTCTTGAAATGATGTGGAAACATTGAAAAAATATACATTAGAATCATGATATCATCAAAGAATTTTTTGAGTCCATTCATGTACACTAAAATATATATTCACCCAATAAAATCATGCATTAAATCATTTATTCAAGTGAACCCTTGAGTCCTCATACTTGTTCCATCTAGCCTATAATTTATTATCACATGGCTCTAAGCCTCCTTAATATATTTTAAGAATTATTTCCCACATCGTATGTTAAAATTTACACAATATTACCTACATGAAAATTAATTTGGAAAAATCTCCCCCTCATGAGTTCATTCTATTGTTTTCATATTTCATCTCCTCACAATAGTTTTTCATAAATATCTACTTTTGATTTGGACCAAAATTTCATGAATGAAAACAAAAATACATTTATGACCAAGGTTAAAAAAATTAAAGTGATTAAATTTGTTTATAAAAAATACCATAACACCTTTTTTACAACAAATATCAAGTCTTTAAAATAGGTAAAATCCCTTCAAGAGAGAACCCTTCACTATGATACCACTTATTTTCCACACATAATGAATATACTCATGGAGGGGAGTGAATCATGGAATGAAAATTTAAAATGAAACTTCCAAAAATCATATACCAATTTTAGTAAAAATACAACATGCTCCCTCAATAAGAATATATATATATATAAGAAATAATGGATACGATAGAGGAATAAGAAATTTTACCTGGTTCACCTGCACTAGGCTACATCCAAGGAGAATGTTTTATCATACCAAAATCCAAAAATGTAATTGGTTATTATTTAAAAATCATAATTTTCCCACTGACCCTCTTGGCTTATAACACTTATGATAATAGAAAACTCACTTCTCTCTTCACTCAGAAAAAATAGTTCTACTCCAACAAGAATTTTCAACTTCTACAAAGGAACAATCAGAATTACACCGAGGATAGTATATAAATATTCTCTTCCTTAATTACCTTGATAAATCTATAAGAATAGTAAATTATAAATACCCTTGTATATCCCACTTTTTATTTCATGTAAGATATATAAATCCCGTCTCTTTTTCCAAAAAAATCAAAACTTGATCTTATTCAACATTCTATATTGGAAGTTACATCTTCTTCCCTTGTGAGATTAATTATATTTTATTTGTTTTAGATGCATAATTTTTATTAATTATGTTGGTAAAATTCATATAGGAGCATCTTCAAAATCTAAATAAAACTCATTTAATTTAGATTTAATAATACCTACTAAAAAGGAATTTCAAAATATAGATAATAACTTATTCATTTTCCATGAAGACTTAAATGGATATCACCAAAACCATTGTAAATTTTTTGTTAAACATTAAACCTAAATCACATGGAGTTAAAGTATTTAATGTTTAATAAATATCATTATTTCCATATTTATGAACTTCATAGTATACCACAACCATAACATAGACCACTCAAAACAAAAACACATATGATTCTTAGATGAAACACATTTCTCTATAAAAAAATTAGTTTGTTTCCGAATTCCAGAGTAATTTCAGAAATCATGATGGTAAAAATGAGTTCCTTCATATTTAACACCACTTTGGATGAATATTTTGATTATTCAGATGTATCCGTTTAATTATACACTTTATCTATATATAAATACCATCATGACTTAAAAACTTTTATTTTGGTATTATAGCTTCTTAAATGAGAAAAATAATCACACCACGTTCACTAAAATTGCCATTTTCAAACAAAACTCCCCATTCTTATTCTGCAATATCTACCATGATATCAACCTCAGGAATCCAAAATGACATGTTCCACTATTTCCCTTTCTAGACCATCATAAACTAGGCACAACCTAGACCAAATATTTTATTTAAGTGGGAAGGAGAGTATTATTCTCTTTTATGGACCATGATTATTTCTCATATTTTGACCCTACATTACTATAATAGATGGATCATGGAAAATGGTGATATTATATTTTGGAACCACAATTGGATTGCCTCTAAGATCGGTTTCACAGGATGTGTGGCTTGGAATATTTCTTTTAGGGAGGCTATCCTGAACCCAAAATTCATCAAGGTAGTATATGAAAAGAACCAGTGAGATACATATGACCTCATTGAAATGAACACAAATATGGAAAGGTGTATCTTTATACACCCAACATCAGGTTATATTTCGATGAGTGACTTTAGAAGGGAATTTGTTACTCTGGACAATGTTGAAAACTGGGGAAATTTACTATGGTGTAAAATGATTATTTTTAAGTAAACTTTTCTTATCTATAGAATCAAGAATTATATGCTACCTAACAATGAAAAAATCAATAGAAAAGGTACCAACCTTATTTCTAGGTTTCCTTATTTCAGGGAGCACTGAGATGAGAGCTCGGGCCACTTGTTTTTTTACTGTGAATGGGCTTGAGATTTACGAAGCTTCTTTGGAGACTTCACAGGCCTCGCCTCTAAGAAGTATCTAAGTGTTCCTTTTATAGAAATCTAGTTTCATGGAGTGGGTGATTCCAGCCCTAAAAACGACTCTGTAAATAGTGATTATTGTGGGATGTTGGTGTTTTTGGAAATAGAGAGACATGAATTAGAATGAGGAGATTTATTTCTCAATGAAAACACTAATTACCAGAACCAGGAACTTATTAATAGGCTTGGTTTGACTCTTCAAGAACTAGCACAAATATCCCACACTAAGACTGGTACAATTAGGCAACCCTCTCAATCATTATAATCATAGAGATATCTAAAGCCATTAGGTTTGATGTATTCCTCATCCTTTTAGTTTCAAACTAAATATTGATAGATCCTCCATCATGGGAGACATGAAAGGAGGCGGTGTAGTTCAGGACCATAGAGGATCTATTATACTATCATTCACTATATATTTTGGATTCATCCACTCCCTCTAGGATGAATCTATGGAAATACTTCCTAACCTCGATATATTTCATCATATGAACATTAAGATATCCATTGTTCAAATGATCTCTATCATTTTACACAACACTCTACATGAAATATGTACCATCCTATGGTCTATATATTATATCATTAAAATTTGTATGTGTTATTTCAACAACCACAAGAATATACTCCACATGTGGTGGGAGGGTAACAAGGTCTCCGACCACTTTTCCTCCATGGATGTCCAAGGGACAAGCATCACCTAGTTCCCAAGCATGAGTTTCTTATTTTCTATGGGGGTGAATCTAGTGAGAGGGGATTCTCTCAGCCTACATTATTTTAGGCCACCTAAGCCCTTTCTTTGTTAATTTTTCTCTTATTTATGTATCTTCACTATTATTAAATTATTACAAAATTATGATAAAAGGAAAATATTATCCTTAAACTATCGTTAATCATATAAGATTTTGAAATATTTTAAACTATATAAACTATAAAAATGAAATTTTCATATAATTTAAACATCTTTAATTATTTTATGTCTAAAATATATTTATATAAATCTCATAAATATTCATGGTGGATGTTATGATACTCTATTCCTAGAAGACACATGCACCACATTATCTATTAGAGATTTATCATATTCGAAAGCCTAAAATATTAAGATAATATCATTTTTATCAAATTTCACATCAATACATCATCATTATTTATTTAGAGTGTTCCATATTTTGTGGTGTAGCTATGTGTGAGTTCAAATTCATCAATCACTAGTTTATTTCATCACTTATCGATAGATAAAGACTAGAGACATGCATGTTTTATCTTATTGAGGGGGGATATGACCATCACATTAGATAATTTACCATTCATATTACCCCCTCCCCTTACCCCTAATAAATTTATATTTATAGGATCAATTGTGATAGGATGGTCTTCAGCAACTAATCCTTTACATGGAATATATGTTATCAGAGACCAAAAAACTACATAAATTAATAAATTACTTATGAATTAATTTAATTATTAGTTAATTATTTTTTCTAATGATGCCAATGAGATGAAACTTATTATATATACTCATTCATTAATTTTAAACCTCATCATAGGCAGGTTGTGTATTTAATAATCCAGTACATTTTTTACCAAGATATACCTTCAATTTTATATGGAATTTATATAGGAAATCTATATATGTCTAGGGATTAGTTTTTTTTTTAATACACATAAACGTACTTATATATGGTATATTATTCATATCAAATCTCAGAAGGTATTTTGTTACATTACTATATATGTAATAAATGGATTACTTTAATTATATTTTCTATTAGAAAATTAGAATATTTCCACCGGTGCAAACATTATATTTCACTAAAAATAGGACATGTTATATATTTAAAATATATATTATTATTTTATAATGTAATCCATGGATTCAATCATACATAATATTCCTCTTCATCACCTAGATAAATGAGAAATATAAGAAAAGGGTGAGATCAAATGCTAAGTATGGGAAAAAACAATGTATTCTAATCATGGATGAATAATCATATAAATAATATAGTGAGAATAAATAGAAAAATAATTTAATATAAATGAAAACAAAAGCCTAACATAAAACATAGATATAATGAAAATGGAAATAAATTATCACATAGATAATAAAAAATTATCTGGTAATGATGAAATATGAAATTTTTACATCATAAGCATAGAATAGTGCAAAGAAATCATACATAAATGGGTAGTAATACACTAAATTCCAAATTTATTTTATCTCATGGAATATATTGTTGCATTGATAAATGATATAGCTATGGGAACTACCTCGGACATAATAATTCTAATGAATCTATCATTTAAAATGAATGGATAAATAATATAATATATTGTGTTTCCTAAGGAACCTTCCATATAAAAAAGGATGAGTAATAAATAATTATTGGTATATGGATAATCAGTATATATATTTTCAAGGTTTCCCTATAAATGAAATAAAATAGATATCTATGTAAATATACTTTGATCTTATTTGAAATAATTATGGATTCACAATAATAAAATAAATAGCCTTTTCAAGGAAGAATATGAAACTCTAGTGGTTGGGTACTTATAAATATTAAGATGAACAATTTATTTACAAAATAAAATCAAAGAATTTTCATTGGTGGGACACAGAATAATTGATAATAAACCCCCCTTAGATATAAGAGTGAGTAATAACACCAAATTGATATACATTGGGGATATAAAAAATATCCAAGAAATAAATACAAGTATTTTTTCCCTTGATACTAAAAGTTTACTAGGGATAGAATTGAGTTTAATCAAGTATGGAGACAATAAAGGATGAAACAAATATATTATATAATAACCTAAATAAATCCCCACTTTAAAGTTTTTAATATATATATATTCAAAAATATATTACATACTTATAGATTTTTATCCTAGGATATTAAAGAGTTATATAACACATAGCAATCCTTTTACATTATAATAGCTTATAAAAATAGATTAATGAGATTTAAATATTGTCACACAAGTATAGGATGTCATAAATACAATACTTAAAATAATTTTATCAGAATATTTGAATAGTATATTATAAATTTTAAAATATGATCTAATATAAATGGAAATAATAGTCAATAAATGAGTGGAATATATCCATTACTTAATCATCATAATGGATTATAAAAATGATGTGATAAGATGAATAGGATTATATCTCAGGGATAAAATATCAAAGGGATTATAATACTACAGAATTAAACCATAGATCCATATGATTTTGGAGATTAAAATATAATTATATTAATGAATTTAATTTGGAAAATAGGGTAAAGGGTTGTGGAACTCTTCCCATACTTATTCTTCTTAATTTAGTGTCAACCCTAGGAACCACTAAAAAGTATCAATATTTATCTGATGTTTATGGGATAGTCACATTGAGAGTGATATAGTAGGAAAAAAACATTTTTTATAAGAAATAAGAATAAGGGTTGGGTATTTATATGTATTTTAATTGGAATCTCATGGAATAAATGAAACACTATTCCATTTTAAAAGATCATTATACTTGATAGAATATAAAATATGTAACATTGAGTTTAAACGTATCGTGATACACAATTAAAATAATTATTATTTTAATAAGAACATTATACCCTAGACACTAAATTGGAGAGTGTGGGTAGAATTAACCACATTATGAAATATATATAAAGTTATTAACCAATAAAAATTTATTTGATAATTATTCGGAAATATACACTCAAATTTTATTAAAGTCACTTTATACATTTTAATCAAAAAATATTTTTATTATTTTTTATGTGAAAAAAGAATAATTAATTTTTTTACAATTTTAGATAATTTTTTTTATAAAATGAAAAAAAATATATGATCATATAAAAATTATCTTAGCTAGAATTTTTTGTATTTTTCTGAAAAGATTTATTTTCCAGTTATTAGTGAAAAATACATATTTTTATTCAAAACTGTATTTTTATTTCTACCATTGCAAAGAAAATTTTATATTAAAATAATTTCCAATAAAAGTCGGTTATATTATATAATTAATAATATAATTAAGTACATTTAAAAAAAATTAATTGTAGAATTTAGAAAAAAAAATATTTTTATACTTATAGAGAGAATTTATCTAAAAAATAATTTTTGTTGAATTTTTCTGATTTAATTTTTAAATAATTTCTTCCAATTATGGGTTTTAAATTTTGAAAAATGGAATCCATATTTGGATTAATTTGGTCCAAATTTGTTAAATTTTCCCATTTAATTTTTTTTCAATAAGAATAGTAACCATAGTAATTTTTGTACCATAGTAATTGGTAAATCGGGTTTGTAAAATTAAAAATAAAATAATAAGGTATTTAAATGACACTAAAACATTACTAAATCATAATTTATGATTAATTTCATCCATAATATTCCAATATTCCATTATATATAAATTTATATACACTTGGATGATATTTTCATCTTTATAGTGATTAATTTAATGAAAAGTCAAACTTGTCACACTCTTGTTTTGAATAAGTATAATATTTTTTATATTGTGTCATCCAAATTAAAATGTTAGACTATAATTATTATTTTTATATAAAATATATTTATCTTCATCATGGTAATTTATTTTTAATTTTTAGTGAAAAAATAATTAACATAAATTGTTACACAATTTTGATGTTGAAATTATTTTATTAATTGAATAATCAAATAAATGATATCAGTAATATTAAAAGTAACATAATTTGAGATATTTATGGTGATACACAGATTCTAAAAATAAAAATTATGATATTATGATATAAAATAATGGTTTCTTCTAATATTACTTGTTGTCTTGGTGTTTTTAAAGTCAAAGGAATGAATAGTATAAAAATTGATAATAATGATATTGTATGAGATTAATATATTATTAAATAATATAAAAATAAAAAAAATATTCAACAAGAATAAAGGGGATAATGTATGTTATAAATTCCAACCCTGGTACATTTACTGGCCATTTAAAATAATTTTTCTCTAGAATAGTCTTATTATAGTATGGTATTTTTGAGTAATTCCGAAAGTGCCCCCACCTCAATTATAAAGGGAACATCCGACCCACTTATTTACACCAAAATGAGCCTTATATATTTACCATAACATGCCAAATTCTTTTATAAAAAAAATTTTACTTATTATTGGGGTTTTATCCCATCATAAATATCAATCCTAGGTCCCTTAAGAAGAGATCTAATGGGAGTCCACCGAAAAAAAGTTATTAATCATTATCGAATCATTAAAATTTATTTATTCTTATATTTCCTCATAATGGGTTATAAAAATAATAAAATAATAACTCCAATATAATTATTATATAGATATTTTATTAAAATTATCTTTAACAATATTTCATCTCATTTTAATACTATGAAAATTGATAACATCGCTCATGTGTACGAATGGATTATCATCTTTATGTGGTAGTGTAATTACTTTTTCATCGCCAGTTTACGTGGATGATTTTAATTATGAAAATAATGGACATATATTATACTTATGACATGATATTTGTTCTTTAAAAATAATATTTCATCCATTTCCCTACACATTCAAATTTAAGGGAATCGTATCCTCACTCATGTGTACATACGACTAACCATCTCCAACATTAAATAATGGATATAAATATGTATTAAATCATTAAATAGTATATTTATATAATTAATAAAATTATATAAATTATTAATCTATATATAATTCACATGAACTAAAACATATGTGAAAAAACATGCATGGATAAATGAAGCAGTTCAGACCCGCAACAATGCTAATAACGAAATATTATCAAAAAGTGGGTGGTAATATATTATAAAATTATTTTATATGATATAATAAATATTAATATGATTTCTATATAAATTATTAACATTATTTAAAACCTTATAAAAGTTTTTAAATATCATTCAACTAAAGGAAATTGAAAGGAAATGGATTTCTAGTCTCACTTTTATTTCTGGGAGACTTATGTTGTATTCACCAATCATTTATTTCGAGTGGTGTATATACATATTTTTGACATTTTATATCGTTAACATACTTATATTAATGATATTTAATGTTCCTTTTTCAAATTATTCTTCCTTGGGACTTATGATATGAATGCTACCAAAGTCGTAAAGGAATAGTTCATAGTCTCTTCATTATTCAGTATTATTTATGTTTAAGTCCCCACTCATAAATATTTCTCTTCCATGTCCATGACTTCAAAAAATATTTTCAAAAATGTTTTTATTATTCTTATAAAATTGTTTTAATTACTTTTTAACCATATTTTACTTTTTAATAAATGTTTTAAAAAGAATATTCTTATCGTTCTCCAAATGAGGTGCTTTGTGATTTTTTTGACAAAAATAAAAAAGGAATGTTTTTTAACTTATACGGTAAGAGTTGATTTTACTTATATTATAATGCCTCAATGATTTTAATATTACTTTCTAGGTTTATAGAGTTATTTACAAATGAAGTTAATTTTTTATTATTCACATAGTTTTCAGATTTTAAAATTAATTTTCAAATTAAAAAGGGAAATTTCCCCAAGAAATATTCTATTAATATCTTTGAAGTATTTTTATCTAGAGAAAAATAATTTGTTGAATTTTATGATGAGTATGCACTCAAATGATACCATTCTTCATATTTCCTTGAATGGTTTATGATCATTTTGACTGGGGAGGGAATTGATATACCATATGACTAGTTCTTCTAATATGTACAGTTATTGATTTTATCAAGGAATGTCAATACAGTTGTATGATATATTTATATGAGGAATGAATTGGACATAAAAATTGAATATAAGGGCCCACTATATCCTATTTATGCATCAGTAGGTCTCATTAGACAAAATAGCTTTATTTTTAGCTAAGTCTTTATCATGTATATGTCTTGGATGAGGTATTGAAGATATGTTTTAGATATCTAGAATTATGTATTCCATCATTATGATATTAGTTATTGATGTCCATGTGATTATTCATCTAGTTATAATATCCATGGATAATTTTCAATCTCATGTGACTATTTATATGAAATTATTTTTCCATCATTTAATCATGTCATATAATGTTCTATTTATTTATTAAATGGAATGTCTTTCAGTTATTTACATTGGAATATTGATTATTCCTTATTTACTCATAGATTTCTATGTAGATATATCCTTAGGGAGCATATGAGCTCGCCCTTTTTCTTATGTTTATTTTTTCCAGGATTCCAAATAGTATAATATTATTGACATGTAGGGATAATCTATAATAATAATGGTGTTCTCAAAGAAAATAATTTATTGTATTTTATGTTTCCAAATTTATGTGAAATTTAAGCATGTATCTAGTTGACCAAGAATACATAACTATTCATTCATTTAGGGTGTTATTCCTTGTATCTAGTTCCAATATAATAAAGAAACCATGAACACTAGGCTACTAGAGTTGGGGTCTTTATAGATGATATCAGGGGGAGTTTTATAGTAACCTTGGTAACGAGATTTAGGAAAACATAGATTAGGGAATATAACCCTATTAATATCATTTAAAATAAGTATAAGTATAGGATAACATACTATATATTTGGTAATGACCATGTATAACCAAGGTTAAATATAAGGACTCATAGATTGAGAAAAATGTTTCATGATTTAGACATAATTTAAATAATACTTCTTGATTATTTGCTATTAAACTCTGATTATTATAGTTTGATTCTTACACATTAACATCGAATGTGATGGAAAATGTGGTGAATCTGAGAAACCAAATAAAATGATAAAGGGGTGAATTTTTTTTATTATTCCTAATTATTTATCTAGTTATATGATTAAAAACCTACACCTTAACAAATTATTAGACTCACAAAAGAAAATAATGAAATAGTTTTCTGAGATCTTGGTTAGTGGAGTCCATGGGGGAAAGAAGGATCAATTAACATGTAACAACCTAAACTTTATTTAATGAAAATTCATATGAATATAATTAGATATCTTATTATGTAAAATGGTTATATAAAACATAGTAAATTCCTTGGTTTATTATTTTAAAATAACATTATGAACTATTATCGTTGCTAATTTAGCCATTGAACAGTGATCACATGATTAGTATAAATATAGGGCTTTAAAAATCCAATTTACTCAGAAAAAGGAATTGATGGCCTCTTCTAATAGAATTTATCCATAAGACGCCCACTTTTAAAACCATAGAAAGGAGTAAGAATCATTGGGCTTCTCTCTTGACCAAGCCCAAGCTGAGTTTCAACACGTTAAACTTGAACAGAACCACCTACGGGAGAAGTGGAAGTTGATAGAGATTACCACCCGACCAATGTTATCCGAGCCACCCCAAGAGTCTATCATCATTGCACACCTTACCCTTATATATTTTGAGGTTTTTATCATAGGTTATATAATAGGACCCTAGCACTATGATTATGTGCATTATTGTTGTATAGAATAAAGAAAAGACAATAATTTTATTATTGTTACTCTGTAAATGGTTTTTAAAACACAAATAGTATTTTTAGTTAATATTAAATTAAGAAATCCATTTTGATGAATTAACAGATTTTTTAAATAAATAATTTTTTAATAAAATGTTATTATTAAATTAATTTTTATTAAATATAAATGATCGTATAATTTTTATGAATACAAATGTAATTTTTATTAAGGTTTGAAAGATGTTTTTGTCAAAACCCAAGAATTTTTTATAAATGTCAGTTTTTATTTTTAAAGTAAAAATTCACATATTTAAAAAATTATTTAGTTAAAATGAATATTATTTTTTAATTGAGTATGTTGAAATTATCTAGTGGTGAATTTTTTATAATTTTCTAAGACAGCCGAATTTTTGGGTAAAAATTAAAAAGCATTTAAATATATAATGTGTTTTATGACATCATGATGACCCAATAGTGTTTTAATAAAATAATATAAAATTGATATTCAGAAAATATATGATTTACATTTAATATAATTTTATTTTAGATTTTTTTTTCATTAATTTTACAATGCCTTAGTTGACCCACCAATATTTTATAATTTATAACTTTTTAAAATGATTTTCTTAAGAGTGTGACTCACCTCCACTTATGTAAGCCTAATATTTTAATAATTTTGGCCATTTTGCTTATAAAATAATTTTTTCCACTCCCCTTTGGAAAAAACATGAGGAAAAACCATGGTACGGTTTGTAGTTTTGATTAGTTTAATGTGTAGTGTCCAAAACATAAATAATAAAGAATTCTCTCTTCTTTCCTATATAAACCCACTCAATATCCCATTCCTATTCACCAAAACCATTTTTAAATCAACCAAAATTTTCCATCCACTCTCTATAATCCTCCCAAGTCTCCCCAAGTTACCATGAAGCCTCTCCCAAGCCTCTCCCAAGTCTTTGGAATCACACTTCCAATTAAGGGATCCTCGATTTCTTTCCTTCCTTATCTATGTCCAAGTTTCTTTGTATTGTTATACTCTTTTATTTCCAATTAAAATTGTTGGGGTTTGATTTTTCACCTCCCATATACTTACCTACTTATTTTTTAATGATGATATACCCATTTCTCTCTCATTAATGCCTCACATGTACACCTATTACCATGATGAAATTCTGTAAGGGGTTTCTTTCTCCTCATATACATTCAAGTAATTATTTTATATTATGCATATAAACTCCATTACATATGGTGGTACATTTATATATATAATGCACTTACTTTCTATTTCATGTAAATATGATTAGAAACCCATTTATCTCTCATCAACCATTTTTATGAATTCTTATGTTAAGTCGTTATGCTCCTGAAATTTCACCATGATTTTCAAATCCAAAATCATTGTGTAGTGAATACAAATGTCCATTTATCTATAAAGGGTATTCACATTTATGCACATTTACTTATTGGTTATATAGTTTCATGTATTTATTACATATCCCTCTATCATGTAATAAATGATTATGTTGAATGATTCCATGTTGCATGATCCATGTGGCACACTTATGCATGAAAAGAAATGTTTATAAAGGGTGCACCCTGATAGCGCTCCAATGCATTGGGTAAAGAATAGTATCATGATACGCCATGTGAAATGAGGGTTTACTCATGATAATTCGAGTGCAATAATGGTTTAATAATGATAATTAAAGTTAAATTAATGTTTACTCATGCTAATTCAAGTGCGGTGAGGGTTTACTCTCGCTCCATATGCAATGAGCCTTTTATCATGCTAATATCATGTTAAGTGTTGTTACCACATTTCCAAGTTATGATAATAATGTTATATCATTCCTTTATGTTCATGTTTCTCTTATTCTACATTAATATTCCTATTTCCTAACATGTATTTTATATTTCTTGTTAAGCCTTGTTTACTCCCTTACGGGGCTTTATAGATCACCCTTTTTTATGTATGTCCACAGATTATCCCATGCAATTGTAATTAAAAAGGAATGTTGTGGTCATGTAAAAGAATTTTTCAATAAATATGTTATATTTCATATCTTAAGTTGGCATGTAATGTTCCTAAGCTCTAAATACACTAGACCTATCGATCTTTTGGGTTGTATTAAGTGCAAGTTATGTAATAAATAATTATTAAGTGTGTAATAAAGATAAGGGTTTTTATATTTGGTATTAGAGGATTGGTTTAGTTATTTTTGGGATTAGTATTATAAAACCCTAGAGAAATCCTTATGGATAATACTAAGTATAATAAAAACACCCCTAAATTTTAGTGATTATAGAGTAAGTGGTTTATCAAGAAAATATATCTCTATCTGAATACAAACAAATAGAGGAGGCTCTGGCATAGATGTATCTATGGGTAAAAAATTAAAACACCACTTCTAGCTAGACTCAAATGGGAATAGGTGCCCGAAAATAGGCCTTGCTGCACTCTTGGTTACAACACTCCCAGGGGATATTCTTTGGTAAATTTTTGAACTTAGTATGGACTATTATTAAAGGGAATAAAAAAATTCCACTAAGAATATATTTGGGAAATAGATCATGGATAACATAGATTGAAGCCTATAAATTCATAAGTTAATGAAATAAATGTAATTTATAAGTTATACCTTTTTGTATTGGGATTCCCCTTTATATGTTACCCATAAATTTTCTTTTATTCCAGCCAAAGGTCGGTAATAGGAGGACTCTGGCTAACAACCAATGTGAAGATCAGCGTGATGACTATTCTAATGAGATTCCCAATCTGATGGGATCTGGAATCAAAAAAAATCATGATACTCTTTCTGTTAAATAACGTTTGGAATAGAAACATGGGTGAAGAGGAACATTAACCCCCCCCCCCTTGAAAGAACAAGCCACAATCTAAGGTTTCATGAGAAAAAGGCCTCCTACTTTGAATGGATCCTCTGATCCCTCAATCGGAGAACAAACGATAAACTCCTTTGAGAAGATATTCTCCGATATTCAATTTTCCGAACAAGAGAAGGTTTTTCTGGTTGCTTATTATATGGAGAGTGAAGCTGATCAATGGTGTACATTGATCAAAAACATGAATCCTGGGGAAGAGATCGAGGTGTTGGAATGGAAGGATTTCTGGAAAATGTTTTCTAATGAATATTTTCCTTTTACCCTATAAATTAATATGGAAATGGACTTCCTTGGTCTCAAGAAAAAATAAAATGAATCCATCAGAACATATGAGGAAAACTTCACAAGGCATGAACGATATGCCTCCAGTATTGTTGTTACCCCCAAATTCAAGGTTGACCACTTCTTTGGTGGGCTAAAACCTAGCCAACGAAAATCCCTAGTGATCAGTGACTTTGGTAGCTATGAGGAAATTGACTTATGTTCCCTCAAAGTCGAAATGGAGATTGGATAATCTCAGGGGTGTCATGGGGATAACAATCAAAAAGTGGACTTTAATTCTGGAGGTTCGATGGATAAATCCAGTGTTACTATGAAATTCTATCACCCCACTAGTCAATGGTGCATATAGAAGCACCTTGGAAATTACATGAAGGGGATGAGAAAATGTTTTAACTGTGGAATATAAGGGATCCTAGCCATTAATTTCCAACAAGAAAAATCCATTATTGTGGTAGAGGAAAGGAACACTTTTTTTGACCCTCAACGCATTGTTAATTTATTCAACTACAAAAAACCAGGGAAATTTTCAAACCAATTCCCAAAGGAAAGGGTTTTCTGAGGAAACCATCAACCTCCAAGGTATCAAGGGAACTATTTTTCCATCACTAATTTCAAATTGAACCACAGAAATGATGTGGTGACAGGTATGATAGTTATTAATTAAATAATAGAGAATGTACTTTTTTATTCTAGTTCTATGCATTCTTTACTATCATAAATGTTTAGTAGAACAATCATAACACCACCAAAAATTATAGAAGTAAATATGTTAGTGAGAATGAAAAATGGGTAAATCATTTCATCCCATGAATATAAATCCTCCCCTATCACAATTTGTGGATTAAACTTCCCTGTTAACCTAATTATACTCCCTATAGTGAAATTTGATTCAATTCTTAGCATGTATTAGCTTTCCCTATATAGATCCAACATAAATTTTTGTGAGGGAAATCACTCTCCATATAGAAAATCGACCCCCATTTCTATACAAGTGCAAGGAGGAGGATGGATCTTCTTTAACATCATCATCTCGAGAATGGATATTACTTCCATATGAGCATGCATATCTTTATTAGATGATTAAGTCTAAGGAAGAAACCATCCTTGAAGACATGCCTATTGTGATGAATTTTCAGAAGTGTTTCCTGAGGAATTTCTTAGTCTTCCTTCTAGAAGTGATGTTGACATCTTGATTGATCTGATACCTACAGATTTTATAATATGAAATAATCCACATAGAATGGTTGTTATGGAGCTTGAGAAGCTAAATAAAGAACTATAAGATAATCTGGATAAGGGGTTTATACAACCAAGTACTTCACCATAGGGTGCACCAGTCCTCTTAGTCAAGAAGAAGGATGGGTCAATGCGCCTTTGAATTGATTATCGTGAGATCAATAAATCATGATAAATAATAATTATCCTCTACCATGAATTGATGACTTATTTTAATTGATGAATTTTTTGATCAGATACATGGAGAACAATACTTCTCCAGGGTGGATCTTTGGTCGGGATATTACCATGTAAGGTTGAAGAGGGAGGATATCTCCAAGGCTACTTTCCGTACAAGGTACAGGCACTATTAATTCATATTAATGCCTTTCAGAATCACTAATTATCCATAAATCTTCATTTAAATGATGAATAGAGTCTTTATAAATTACCTTGACAAATTTCTGGTAGTCTTTGTAGATGATACTCTAATATACTCTAAAACTAAAGAGGAGCATGAGGAGCATCTAAGCACTATGCTAGAGACCTTGCAAAAAGAGAATCTCTATGAAAAGTGAAACAAGTGTTACTTATAGTTGACGAAACTCTCATTCTTGGGTCATATCATCACAAGAAATGGGATATCTATAGATCCCTCCAAGAAAAATAAAATTGAGGGATGTATGAGGCCAACATTTGTGAAAGACATCCACAGATTCCTTGGGTTAGCTAGATATTATCACTGACTTGTGAGAAATTTCTCATGATTTTCAAAACCTATTACGAATATAACTCCAAATGGAGTACAGTTTTCTTGGAGTGATGAATGGAAAGATAGCTTCAAGGATTCTAAAAGGAGTCTTATCACTGCACCCGTGCTCACATTACCCACAAGTGGAGAAATTTTTGTGGTATTTAGTGATGCTTCTAAGAAGTTCCTGGTTTGTGTGTTGATTCCAAATGAAAAAATAATTGCTTATGTTCAAGTAAATTGAAATTCCGTGAGTAAAACTATACAAAACATGATATGGAGTTAGTTGTAGTAATCTTCACTTTGAAAATTTGGTGGAATTACCTCTTTGTGGAGAATTTAAAAGATATAAGAATTGAAAAAGCCTAAAATATATGTTCACACATAAATATTTGAACATGTGACAACAAAGATGGTTAGAGTTTATCAAAGACTGTGATTGCTCAATCCATTACCACCCTAGGAAATCGAACAAGGTGGAGGATACTCTAAGCATAAAGGACCCAGTGATTCATTCATTGATGAGAATTGAAAAGGATCCAAAATTCTTAGATTTGATGAAGTTGGGCATGGGAATCAGAAATAAGGTAACATAATCAATCCTTTCACAATTGATTGATCAACCATCTCTTTTAGAAAGGTTAAAGGATTCGCAAAAGGATAGTGTGGGAATTCAAAAGAAAGTGGAAACTATCAGAAAAGTGAAATCCTCTAAGTTAAATTTTAATGAAGAAGGAATTATAAGATTTGGCTCAATACTATGTGTTTCGTAAAATTTAGATTTAAAGAATGAACTTTTTGATGATGAATATAGTTCAAATTTATCCATTCACCCAGGAAACACAAAGATGTATCGAGATCTCCAAGATTATTATTGGTGGGATGACATGAAGGAGGAGATCACTAAATAAACATCAAAGTGCCTGGTATGTCAGTAAGTGAAGGCTGAGAGGCATAAGTCTAAGGGGATGATACAACCATTACCCATACAAATATAGAAATAGGGAAACATCACCATGGACTTTGTCACCAGACTTCTGAAGACATCCAAAGAAAACAATGCTATATCAGTTTTTGTGGATCATCTTACAAATACTGCACACTTCATTGCAATTCGAGAGGATTTCTCATTGGATCATCTAGAACATATATACATCAAAGAATTAGTAAGGCTGCATGGTGTACCACTATCGATTATATCTGATCGAGATCCAATATTCACATCTATGTTCTGGAAGAGCCTCCAAAATGCTCTGAATACTGAGTTGAAAATTAGTATGACTTATTATCCTCAAAATAATGGCTAATCTGAGTAGACTATCCAAACACTTGAGGACATGTTGAGAGCATACTCAATATACATTAAAGGATGACGGGATCAAGATCTTCCTCTGGTTGAGTTCTCTTACAATAGCAGTTTCCACTCAATCATCCAAATAGATCTTTATAAAGCCCTTTATGGGAAGAGGTATAGAATACTTGCATGTTGGGATGAAGTTGGGGAAAGAAACTCTTAATTCTAGAAATGGTTGAAGAAATGGTGGAGAAGGTAAAGATCATCCAGCATCATATTAAAGCTTCTTAGAGTCGAAAAAATAGCTATGTTGATAATTTTTTATGAGACCTAGAGTTTGATGTTGGAGACATGGTATTCCTTTGCATATCACCATGGATGATAGTTATGAGATTTGGGAAGAAGGGAAATATTTGTCCAAGGTACAATGGTCCTTTTGAGATCCTTGATCACATTAGAGCAGTGGTCGATCGACTAGCACTCCCACCGAACCTGTCTCAAGTACATGATGTATTCCATGTATCACTCTTGAGTAAGTACATACCTAACCCATCACATGTACTCAATCTAGAGGGGGTACCATTGGATAATGACCTCTCATATAAATAGAATTCGGTGAATATCTTAGATCATAGGGAAAAATTCTACAAAATAAGATAATTCCCCTTGTCAAAGTATTAGGGGGAAACCATAAGTTTGAAGTTGAAATGTGGGAATCGAAGTAAGTGATGAAACAGAGTTACCCTCATCTATTTTTGTGTGGGAAAAGGAAATTTTGAGGGTAAAATTTCTTAACGGGGGAAGATTGTAATGACCCAAACTTTTATTATGGAAAATTCATCTTAATATAATTAAATGTCTTATTTTGTCAAATGATTATATAAAACATATGAAATTCCTTGGTTTATGATTTTGAAATACCATTAAGAATTTTTCCCACTGATAATATAGTTTTTTAATAGTTATCATATGATTAGTAGAAATATAAGGCTTCAAGAAATCCAATTTACTCAGACAAAGGATGGAATGGCCCCATCCAGTCGAATTGCTCCATAAGAAGCCCATTTTTCAGATCTCAGAAAAGAGGTAGTGCCACCGGTCTTCTCTCTTAACCAATCCCAAGTCAAGATTCAATATGTTAAGCTTGAATGGAACCGTTGTGAGATAAGTGGAAGTTAATAGAGATTACCACCCAAGCGATGTTATCCAAGCCACCCCAAGAGTTTGTAACCATTGAACACCATACCCTTAGGTCTTATGCAGGTGTTATAAGGGGTTATGTGACAAGACCCTATCACTATGATTATGTTATTTATTTCTCAATATAATAAATAATATACATTCATTTTATTATTTTTACTTTGTAAAAGGGTTTTAAAGAAAAAATAGTATTTTTAGTTAATATTCAATTAAGAAATCTATTTTGATGAATTAATGGATTTTTGAATTAAATAATATTTTAAAAAAATACTATAACTAAATTAATTTTTATTAAATATAAATGATCATGTAACTTTTATGAATAAAATTGTAATTTTTATTAAGGTTTGAAAGTTTTTTTTGTCAAAACCCATGAATTTTCGAAAAATGTCAGTTTCTATTTTTAAAGTAAAAATCAACATATTTATAAAATTATAAAGTTAAAATGAATATTATTTTTGTATTTAGAATTTTGAATTTATCTAACAATAAATTTTTCATAATTTTCTAATATGGTCGAATTTTTTGGTAAAAATTAAATACCGTTTTAATATATAATGGGATTTATGAAATCATAATGATCCAATAGTGATGTAATAAAATTATATAAAATAAATATTCGGCCAATATATGTTTTACCTTTATATTAATGTGATTTTATATTTTTTCATTAATTTTACAATGCCTTAGTGGACCCTCCAAGACTTATTAAATATTTTAACTTTTTAAAATGATTTTCTTGAGAGTGTGACTCACCACTACATAAGCAAGCCTAATATTTCAATAAGTTAGGCCATTGGTCTTATAAAATATATTTTTTCACTTCCCCTTGGCAAAATCCATGTGAAAAAACCCATGGGATGGTTTGTGGTTTTCATTAGTTTAATCTATAGTGTCCAAAACCTAAATAATAAATAATTCCCTCTCTTTTCCTATATAAGCCAACTTAATCTCTCATTCCTCTTCACTCAAACCATTTTGAGCATGAAAAACCTATAACCACTTCTCTATATAATCCTCCTAAGGTGAACCAAGCCCCCAAAAAGCCTCTCTCAAGCCTCTCCCAAGCCTTTGGGATCACACTTCCATGTAAGGGATCCTCACTTTCCTTCCATCCTTTTTTATATCCAAGTTTCATTATAATTTTCTACCCTTTTATTTTCCAATAAAAATGATGGTATATGATTTTTAACCTCACCTATATATCCCTCCTTATATATTAATAATGAGATACCCTTTTTATCTCATTAATACCTCCCAAGTACACTCGTTACCATGCCAAAATTCCGTTAGGGATTTCTTTCTCCTTATTTACATTAATGAAATTTTTTTATATTATGCATCTAAATCACATTAAATATGTTAGTAAATTTATATATATAAGACCCCCTTACTTTCCATTTCATGTAAATATGATGAGATACCCCTTTCTATCTCATCAACCATTTTTATGAAATCTTATGTCACATTGTTATGCTACTGAAATCGCACCATGATTTTTGAAGCCAAAGTCATTATGTGGTGAATGCTATTCCAATTTCTCTATCAAGGGTATTAACATTTATCCACATTTACTTTTTGATTATAGAGTTTCATGGATTTATTCCATATTCTTTTATTGTGGAATAAATGATGATGTTGAATAATTCCATGTTGTCTGATCCATGTGGCATACTTATGTATGAAATGAAATGTTTATGAATGGTGTGCCCGGATAGCGCTCTAATTCATTGGGTAATGAATAGTATCATGATATTCTATGTGCAATAAGGGTTTAATCATTCTAATTCAAGTGTAATTAGGGTTTAATTATACTAATTGAAGTTTTATGAGGGTTTACTCCTTCTAATTCATGTTCAATGAGGGTTTAATCATGCTCCATGTGCAATGAGCCTTGGCTCATGCTAATATCATGTTAAGTGTTGTTGCCACATTTCCATGTTATGATAATCATGATATATAATGCCTTTGTGTTCATGTTTCTTTTATGGTCCATTGATATGCCTATTGCCTAACAGGTATTTTATTATTCTTGTTAAGCCATTTTTACCCCCTTATTGGGCTTTATAGCTCACCCTTTTCTTATGTATCTCCTCAGGTTATCCTATGCAATGATAAGTACAAAGAAATTTTGTGGTCATGTAAAATAAGTTTTTCAGTAAATATGTTGTATTTTATGTCTTAATTTGTGATTTAATGTTCATAATACCCAATGAATCTAATCCTATTGATTATCAAGGTTATATTAAGTTCAATTTTATGTAATAAATCATGTTTAAGTGTGTAATAAAGAGAAGGGTTTTATATAACATCATGTTAGAAATGTGGAAATAGAAGCCTTGTAAAATTTATAAAAGTAATGTAAAAAAATTAATTGTGGGAAACAAGTTCATAATGAAACAAATTTTCAATCAAAAATGAATATTACAATGGAAGGAAACTAATTTTAACCTAAGGATTCATTTTTTAGTTCATTTTATTAACTATGGGAAACCTACAAATTACCTGATTCAATGGACTCTTCTAAAGGTTAAATCCTAGACAAAGGTGTGGTTTATGTTTTAATTTTCTAATAATTGAAGTGTAATTAGGGAACTATTATATGTTGGGATTCAAGAGATATGTTATAAAAGTATTTTAACAATAGTATTTTGGTTATAATATTTCTCAAATGTCTAAGGATTTTATTGATTTTAGAAGAATATAGTCTTCATTAGCTTAAGAATTATAGACACCATCTTGGTTTTATGATTTTAATATCGATCATAATATTAAATTATTAAAAACCCTTTTGATGTTTAATGATATGGGATTTAATGAGGATTATGAATATTTTTGGATAAATTATGGAAATATAACCCATGATTTTAGAATATGTTTTAGTTATTTTATTAATAATACCCTTATATTTTGTATACATAATTTTAAAGGTAAAGATAGCCTATAGGGTTTTATGACCTTTCATTTTAAGATAATTATGTGTTATTATATTATTGGGAAAGAAAAATGAAAAGTATGTGATAACCTTTGAAGTTAAAGTATTTCATAAATATTGAATATATTAATGTTATTTTTTAGGATGTTTCTCAAATTTTTGGGAATGTTCACAATCTTTTATTAATATAGTTTTAGAAAAAGTAAAACTTATTAGTCAAGTGAAAACCCATCACATTTGGCTAGGTTATAAGGCTTGAACCCCTAATTGAAGGGAAGTAATAGTGTATCACCTACCACTGGCCTACCTGATGTCCTGATTAGTATGACATGGTTTTTATTTATTTAAATGATATTACTAATAAATTATAAGTTCATTTTAGGAACATAAGATTTATCTTATAGATAATCATGGGGTTGTAAATTTATTTTGTGTTATGTGTTTTTTATTTCAAAAGATGATCCCTATTTTCAGAACTATACCTGATTAAGGTAAAAAAATATTATAGAATTTTATTTAATTAATAAATGTTAAATTGTATTTTTAAGGAATATATTATTTTATTGTGAAATTATAGTGATTTAAGTTATATATGGAAGTGGTTTGATTATATTGTATATTATATGTTTAGGTCGTGCACATTTTGGAGATAAATATTAATTTTATCTTGGAAGACTATGTGATCAAATCCATCTAATTTTTGGGTTTCAGTATTGGGTGAGAATATTTGTTTATGAATTTTATGGATAATTATTTATTAAATGATATAATTTGAATTTTGGGTATTATTATTGAGTTTTGGAAGATTAAAGAAGGTTTCTTTTTATGAGGGTTAATTCTTATTTGGAATCATGTTATCTTGTACTATCTATATTGTTTTTTAATGTATAAAGATATGAGGATTATATTGTTTTTATGTTTTGGAATTTCAGATCCATATAATTTTATTATAGTGCATCCAACATGAAAAAAATCATATTAATCATTTGGAGAAAAAAATGAATTTGTTTTGAAATTTGATTAAATGATGAGACACTATTTTTTAGGTAAGTATATTTCATTATGCTATTACTCTAGGAATTAAAATAATTCCGAAACTCTAAAAATGATTTTGGAACAAAGAAATTATCCTTTTACTTTTCATACCAAGAAAATAATAGTCTTTTAACACATCAAAGATTTATGGTTTTTATATGGTTAACCTTCTCATGACCATGTTCTCTATCACTCTCCATCAATACTTGGGAGTTAGATTTATTTTCTATATCAATGTTTTTACTTCCCACTTGTGTTCTCTTATGTAGAAACTTATTATATGTTATCCTAGATGAACTTTTTACTTTCCCTTCTCACATTTCAAGTGGGAGTTTTATTAACCCATTTTATGATGTGGGATTTATACAAAGGAATTTTCAAATGTCAAACATTTGACTACTGATCACAAGTTCAAATTTAGAGAAATAAATTTTTTAAAGGTTTGGAGAATTTAACACCCATATATTTTAAAATAATAGTACGTTTTATATCCTATATAAAATGAAACACCGAGCTTAAACAAACCATGATACACAATTAACATAATTATTATTTTAACACAACCATTATAACCTAGCCATTAAATTGGAGAGTGTAAGTAGAATTAACCATATTATCAAATATATATAAATATATTAATAGATAAAAATTTATTTATTATTTCTTATGAAATAATCACTCTGATTTTAGTAAATTCATTTAATATTTTTCTTCAAAAATGATTTTTATTACATTTTATGAGAAAATAATATGAATAATTTTTCCCCATTTTATAATTTTTTTTGATAAAATGAACATAATTTTTGAAATTATCCTTTACAAATTATTTTATGTTTAAAGTTTCATATTATTCTAAAAATATTTATTTTCCATAGAATAGTGAAAAAATCTTATTTTTATTGAAAATTATATTTTTATTTCAACTACTTAAATGTTACATTTTATACTTAAAATGTGAATTTTTCTAAAAAAAAATATTTTTCATTGCGTTTTATGGTTTAATTTTAAATTAATTTTTTCACTTATGTGTTTTGAATTTTGAAAATTGAATCCATTTTATGATTTAAAAGGTAAAAATTTATTAAATATATTCCTTTTATTTGTTTTCAATAAGAATAGTAAACTAGTAGTTTGTATTAACACGGTAAAGGGTGAATCGGGTAATTAAAGTTACAAATTAAATGATCAAGACTAGAAAGTGACCCTAAAAATTACCTAAAAATTATTGGATTATTAAATTTCGTCCATAATCATCCAAGATTTTGTGATATTTCATTTTTATGTCCACATGGATGATATTATAACTTTATAATATTTTTTGATAAAATTTTAAACATGTCACACTCTTCTTTCTAATAATTGTAATATTTTCAATACGTATTTATTAAAAGGATATATCAATCTAAAAATATTATTTTGAAATATAAAATATTTATATAAATAATTGTAATTTATTTTTATTTTTAATTAAATAAATAATTAAGTTAAATTCTTACACAATGCTAATGTAGAAGTTATTTAATTATAGTAATAATCAAACATATGAAATTAAAATTTTCAAAAGTAAAAAAAATTTTGATAATTAATGTGATAAAATAATTCTCTATATTACCATGACATTTTTATGATATAATAAAATAGATTTTTTCAAATTTTAATTTTTGTCTTGGTGTTTTTAAAGCCATTGTAATGAATAGTATCACAATTGATTATAATGATATTTTATGAGAACAATATATGGTAAAAAAGAGGACAATATATGGTAAAAAATTCCATCCTATGTGAATTTATAGGCCATTTGGAAGAATTTTACTCTATTATAGTCTTATTATATTTTAATATTTTGTGAAATTCTAAAATTTCCCCTCACATAAATTATAAAAGGGAACATCATCCCTCTATTCATTACACAACATTGGGCTACCTAGCTCATCTTTCCCCTAGAAAGTATCTTCTAAACATCATTATAAAATATATTGTGGTTTTTAACCTTAAAAAATAGAAATCATAGGTCCCTTAAAAATAGATCTAAAGGGATTCCACTAAAGAAGATGTAATCATCTTTACGGACTCTTTCAAATTTAATTCTCATTCTACTTCCTTTTAATGTGTTGTACCCATCATAAAATAATAACTCTATTATGATCAGTATACTAATATTTTATTTTGATTATGGGATAACCATATTCCATCTCATTTCCATCTTGTTAAAAGAAAAAACATTTCTCCTGTGTTAAGATGGCTTATCATCTCCACATTATGGTGCAATTCATTTTTCATCACCATTTTACATGGATGGTTATAGTGATGAAAATAATTGATATATATGATAAGTATGACATTATATTGATTTTATAACATTAATATATCATCCATTTCCCTACCCATTAACCATTAAAGGAATGATATTTTTGTTGATGCTTACATACAACCTACCATCTCCATGAATTGATTGAATCATTTTCCATATAAAACATTGAATAATGGTTCTAAAAATGTATTAAATAATTAAATATAACGTTTATGTAATCTATAAAATGGAACTTATATGATCAAACATTCCTAGAAAATGGAAGCAATTAACACCCAAAACAATGTTAATAATGAAATATTATCAATTAGTGGATGGTAAGATGTTATATAAGGATTATATGTGATATAATAAATATTAATACGGTTATGGTATAAATTAATAACATTATTTAAAACATTATATATGATTTTAAATTATGATCATTTAAAGGAAAGTGTAGGGAAATGGATTTTGAGAGTTACTTTTATTTTTGGGAGACTTATGCCATATTCACTGCACGTTTCTTTTGTGTCATGTATATACTTCCCTTTCACATGTTCTATCATGAAATTAATTGTATTCATAATATTTAAATTTCTTTTTCATGTTATTAGTTAATGGTTCTTATGATAAAAATGTCACCAAAGAGATAAGGGTTTATTTTACAATCTCTTCATTGTTTTGGATTGTCTATGTTTAAGTCCACAGTGTGAAATATTTCTCTTACAAGTCAAAGTTTCCTAAAAGTTTTTTTAAACAGGTTTTTATTTTTATTCATAAAAATTTGTTTAAATTTATTTTTAACAATTTTTGGATTTCTACAAAAAATTTTAAAGGAATCTTCCCATAATTTTCAAAATGAGGTACTTTGTGACTTTTCTAAGAAAAATATAAAAGGATTTTTTTCTTTCAAATTATATGGTATGATTATATTTTTCTTATAATATGATGTATCAATGATTTTAATATTCCTTTAAAAGATTACAGTTTTCTTTTCAAATAAAATTATTTCTTTATTACTTGTGCAATTTTTAGATTTTAAAAAATATTTTCAAAGTAAAAAAGGGTGTTTTCCTAAATAAATATTCTTGTAATCACTTTAATGTATGATTATATATATAAAAATCATTTATTTAATTTTATATTGATCATGTACTCTAATGATACTAGTTATCGTATTTATTTAGGGGTTTGTGATCATTTTAACTGGGTAAAGTATTGATATTTTGTATGACTAGTTCTTCTAATACAATTAGTTAGTGATTTTTTTAAGAAAAGTTGATTTAGTTATATTATTTATTCTTATATGTAATTAATTGGACTTACTAAGTGATGTAAGGGGCTCGTTATAGCCTCTAGATACATTATAAGGTCTCATGGGACAAACTAGATCTGGTTTTGGCTAAGGACTTACCCATTTATGTATATGTCTTAGTTGAGGACTTGAATGTATGTTTTAGATGTATATAATTATTAATTCCATCATTATGAGATTATTTGTTTTTGTCCATGTGATTATTAGTCTAGTTAAAATTTCCATGGTTATGTTTCATGATCATGTGATTGTTTATATGGAATTATTTTCTCATCATTTATTCATGTCATATTATTTTCTAGTTATTGATTAACTAAAATGTGTTTCAGTTATTTACCTTTCCATATTGATAATTCGTTATTTACTCATAGATTTTTGTTTTACACATATAGTTAATGAGCATCTAAGATCCCCATTTTGTTTTTATTTTTTCACGGATTCCCAGAAGTATATTATTATAGATATGTTGGGATAATTTAATAGAATGATGGTCTTCTCAATGAAAATATTTTTTATTTTATTTTTTAAATTTTGTATGAAACTCATGTATGTATCTAGCATACCAAGACTACTAAACTATTTAGTCCTTTGCGATTTGATTTATTATTTATAGTGACAATGTAAAAAAAGTAACCTCCAACTTTGGTCTGCTAGAGTTGGGGTTTTTACATTTTGTATCAAAGGTAGTTGTGTAGAAACATTGGGAACTACATTTTGGAAAATATATTTTTGGAAATATAACATTATGTTTAACTTTGAGGATAAGTCTAAGTGTATGATAAAAAGCTATAGATTATTTAATTACCATTGATAACCTAGTTTAAACATAAATACTCATAGATTGATAAGAATTTGTCATGATTTATACATCCTTTGAATAATATTTCATTATTATTTGATAGATCACTATAAATATTATAGATTTATGCTTAAAATTTAACATCAAATGTTATGGAAAATGTAGTGATTATGAGAAACAAAATGTAATTATAATGGTAGTGAAAGATATTGTCATTATTTTTAATCAGTTTTCAATATATATGATTAACAACCTACACCATAACCAACTCTCAGAGTCACCAACAAAAATATGGATAGTTTTTTAGATTTTTTGTAGTGGAGGCCATATAGGGAAATAATGTTCAATTTCTATCATGTCATAATTGTGAAAAAATATAGATTGGATAATGTAAAAAATTAATGTTTAAATGTATTATGTTTGGGAAAGAAGGATATAAAGAAACAAACTATTGATGAAAAATGAAGAGTATATTGAAAGGAAGAAAATTATCCTAGTGATTTATTTATAGTTAATTGTCTTAAATTTTGGGATCTTGGGAATTACATGAGTCAATTACTTATTCTAAATCTTAAATCCTAGACCAAAGAGGGGTTTATGTTTTTATTTTCTAATTTTTCATTTGGAATGATCGAAGTTTTTTTATTATGATTCATGAAAAAAAATTAGAATTATTTTACCAATGTTATTTTGGTTATAATAATCATGAAAATTATAAGGATTATATTGATTTTGGAATAATATATGTCTTAATTAACATAATAGTTATAGACACCATCATGGTATTACAAGTTTAATATTGATCATAATTTTAAATTACTAAACACCCTTTTGAGATTTTTTTTGTGGGAGTTAATTAGGATTAAGGATATTTTGGGAGACAATGTTGTAATAAAACCCATTGGTTTGGTATAGGTTTTAGTTATTTAAGGAATAATGCCTTTATATTTTATAGACATAAGTTTAAATGTAAGGATAACCTATTAAAAGTATGAGATAACTTTTGGTGTTAAATTATTTCTTTAATGTTGAAAATATTAATGTTTATTTTTAAAAAAATTTATCGCATTTTTTAAAATGTTTTAATGAATATATTAATATAGTTATATTAAAAGGAAAACCCATAATTCAGGTGTCAACTTGTCACATATTCCAAGGCCAAAGTGATTCAACCCACAAATAAACGGTGATAAGTGTGCATCCCCTACCACTGGCCTACATGATTTTCTATTTAGTGTGAAATAGTTTTTATTTATTTAAATGATATGACAGATAAATAATAATTTAATTTTAGGAACATATGATTTATCTTATAGATAATCATGAGATTGGAAATTTATTTGGTGTTATGTGATTTATATTACTTCATAAGATTCTCACTATTTTGGAAACCCTACGTGATTAAGCTAAACCAAATATTATGGAATTTTATTTTAGGAATAATGATTGATTTTTATTTTGAATAAATATATTATTTTATTATGTAATTATGGTTATTCAAGTTTTTTATGGAAAAGGTTATAGTATCTTGAATATTATATGTTTAGAGCGTGCACGTTTTTTGAGATAAATTTTAAATTTATCTTGGAAGACTATGTGATCAAATCCTTTAGAGTTTTTTGTTTTAATCATATCCTAGAGTATATTTTTATGAATTTTAAGGATACTTATTTATTCAATGATATGATCTAAATTTTGGGTATTACTATTGAATTTTTGAATATTAAATTGGTTTTATTCAAATGAAGGTTTATTATTTTTGGGAATTATTTTATCTTGTACTAACCATGTTGGTGTGGGTATGTTTTGGAGGATAAATTTGGGTTAGGATTTTTTGTAGAGACAACAAGAATTAGTAGATATATTTCATTGATTTTTATATGATTAGACACTTGAAAATAAATTTCAATGCTCTATTTAGTTACATCATTTTTCTAATAACATTATAGTATAATTTTCGTAACTAGTCTCGGGTCACTCTTATATGTTTTAGGATTTAGTGTCATCTCATTAATTATTGAGGGAATGGGATTTTTTGAAGGTAATTTATAGGTGGATAAGTTTCATTAGATATAATTTTGTGGTATAAAGATTCAAATATCGGATTTTCTATTAAAAATGATCTCAATATTCTATTGACTAGTGCTAAACATGATGAAATTAAGAATGGAGAATATGAAAGCACTGATAAGAAATCACTAGTGATGACCTGAATGACACTATCCCAAAAATATATTTTATAAAAAAATTAAGAGAATAAAGATTCATAAAATTTAAAGAATCTTCCTGATATGTATGAAAATCCAACTGTAATAAAAAAATTATTCTATTTACAGAGTTTATTAGGCATTATAGTGTATAATTAAAAATAGGTGGATGATCATGTCAATGAATTTAATATAATTTTATGTTAGTTTGAATTGGTGGAGGTAAGTTACAAGGATCCATAGTAGGTGAAAATTTTACTTTCATCGGTATTATAATCAAGGTATGTGATGGGTACATAGGTAGTAACTCAAGTGGTAATATAGACTTAGTGTTTTTGGACATTCAATATCTAATTATAAAATATTAGATTTAGTCGTGTGATATCCAATAATCTCTTTGTAATTCTTATAGTTCATAATATTTAAGACATTTTGAAACCTGGAAGACTCATTGGAAAGGAAAATAAAACAAATTAGGATATTTAATATCTCAACTAAAGGTGTAATTCCCATGTGTTGGAATTATTGGATGAAAGGATTATTGACGAAAGCTTGAAATGAGTGAAAATTCAATTTTAGAAGTTATTCTTCTGAAAGTTCATCCAAAAATAACATTTAGGAAGATACGTGTGTTCTAATACTGATTATCTCTAGTTCACTTGAGTATTTTATTATAGTCTCTAGATATTCATTTTTATATAAAACTAAGATAATAAGTATATGAAATTATACATAAATAATATAAGGTAAGGATCGTCTTATAGATAAATAAACTCTTTAGATATTGATCAAGGGTGATGTTTCTATATATACATATAATATAATCTTATAGTAATTTCAAAAATTGTGAAACATATCAAGATTAAAAAACAATTTTATTTTGGTAATATAGTTAGATGACATGGGTTTCTTTTCAAAAAAATTATATAGAACATAGAATGTTACACATTGTTCCATGGTACTTTCCAAATGAGTAAAATATGTAATATTATACCAAAATGGAGAATCATAAGTTTTAATGCATACTATAAAAATAACTTTCACAATATCACAGAATTATTATCTTAGTTATATGAGCGATAAAAGTATAAAATACCCATTGTATTGAAATAATGATGAATATCAGAAGTATAGATTAAAGAACATGTGAAAATTATGTTCTAGGGAAGTAGTGGAATGTGTCATTACAAATTCATGGTAAGATTCCTAAGTGTTGAATGTTAGGGTTGGTTCATATCGATGGATAGAAGATTGCTCGGTCCATTCTCCTAGAGGTTCACTATATTATGTTACCTTCATTAACAATTTTACATGAAAATTTAGGGTGCTCTTTAAAAATAAAGGGCCTAATATTTTTATAACCTTTATTTGATAGAGTTACATGGTGGAAAATAAACCCATAAGTATACCAAAATTTTAATGTTCTAATAACTGTGGGGAATATGGAATTGAGGAGTTATAGAGGTTTTATTGGAGGAAATTGAAATGGTTTGAGAAGACTGTTCTAGGTAATATTAAAAAATAGATTATAAGTGCCTTGGTTTTCTTGAATGATCCATTTTTCAATTCTTAGGACTTGAGTGAATTTGGAGAATTATTGGTGTTAGTGTTGATGTTAAAGGAATTATGGACTGGATAATGACGTAGGTTTTTTTCTATGAAAGTTATGTTGTGGTGTGGTTGTAAGAATTGTGCTACGTAATTATTATTATGAGATTTATCATAGTTCTAGTATTTATCATTTGTGGGGGTTTAATCCGTAATATTTAAGACTCATGTTGTTTCTATGATGAATATAGTTCATGGTGTGGTAAATTCATATCATTGAAAGAAGGGGATGGGGAGTTTTTAGATAAGTGTAAAACCTTATGTTTCTTTGAAATTACTTCAATGTAACATCATTTTACTCTTAAATTCATATTTTTCCATTTTATAGTCATTAAATGGTGTGTTTAGTCATGTAATGAAGTGGATATGTGGAGTTTATTTTAATTTCACCAATTTACTTCACAGAATGATCACAATGATATCACATTGTGATACTAGGTGTCAAGTTTAGGGTTTCTTCCACTTTGGGTGTCATCATGTTGTGTTTCTTTGGTCACAGTGTAAACCTTTACTTGTTATACCAGATTAAAATATTAATCTATATTTAAATGATTAAAGAGATGGATGATCGTGGTATGGATCTCAGGATTTAATTTTATTTATACCCATAATGGAATAAAGATTTCTCATCATGTCATGACACCTTGAAATTATAGATTCTATAAAAAATTTCTTTTCCCTCTAATTGCTTTAATATTCTAATAATTTCATTCAAATCATAGATTCCCAATAGAGTATGTTTATATACCTTTGGGTTACCTTCAATTATATTCATCCCTTGGATTTAATAGATCAACTTGTTAATTATCCAAGGTGAGTCCTCTTATCTTCTTATTAGTTTTCACTGTATTTTTTATTTATTGAGTGATTGTGGAAGAAATTGTACTTTGGTTAAGGAGATTTTGGATGTTTTTTTGATGAAGATATTTTTCTATTATAGGGTAGTGAATCTTTCCTTGTGTGGACCTGGTTTTTGTGGTCATAATCCTCACTTTGTTCTTATGTGGCAGTTGTAAACCATCAGTTGAGATAGGTAATTCATAAATGTCCCCTAATTTTATGTGTCGATGTGAGATTACTATGCATTATATTAATGGATAAATGTTTAATATTAAAATTAATGGTGATAATGAATCAGGATTAATTAATTTAAAATAATTTAATGGGTGTTGGGATTACGAATAATGATTTTTTTATTAATGATGGTTACCATTTATGATTTTCTAGATACTATGGAAGTATGATTGTTGTGATTAATATTTTCTTCTAACATCGTTAGAATTCTAAATAGCTTGATAGAAACATAGAGATGGTAAGGCCAAGAGAATAATGAATTTATCTGTTGGATTGATTTTAACATTATTTCATAAAATTACTTAACATGAAAGTTGTTTCTTTGATCATGTTCAAATTTTTATATTCCTTTTTATTTTCTTATTTCATGATTTCTAAATAATAATCATAATAAATTAGTAAATTCAATATAGTATTAGAATATATCAATTATTTGAATTAATAATTACTGACTGAATGTGTTCATTCCTTTATTTTTATAAGCTTGAATGCTTTGATGGAATAAAATTGATTTCACATTTTTTTGTTTATAAAATATTTTTTCGTTATCATTTATATTTTTAAATGATAGATCCCTTTCGATAAATTTATGTGAAACCATGTATAGTTTGACTATTTTCTAGGGGTTGGGATGTTTTCCACTTATTGTGGCAGTGTCTTTATGCCAGTTATGGTGGGATAGAATGGATGGTTTTGGAATAACTCAAAGATAATTACATGATGGTTAGATCAAGGTTTGATCCTTGCTTGGTGATTTTTTTCTATTGTTTAGGTGATGTACAAATATTTTATTTTTATGATTTTCATAATTTCATTAGGTATATCAATCCCTTGAGATTGAATTGATTGAGTCATATAATACTAGAGATTATGGAATATTAATGAACATTAAATGAACTCATGGGTGTAAATGTTGATAATGGTAATTATATATTAAATGGTTTCCCTAAACATGTTTGGGTAAATGATTTAATAATCATTGTCCTGAAATCCGGAATTGAAATGTGGATTGGAAAAATCACCTCACCTTTTGATATGAAGTGCAATGCTAACTAGAATTGATTATAGGGTTTCACAAAGTGAATGATAATTTTTAATTTACTAAATTATTAATGATGATAAACTTGTATTCCTGTGTTCTTAGACTAACATTATATTTATAGTCCAAGTGACTACATCCAGGATGTCATCTTGGATGTTAGTTCTAGTTTGAGCCCCAAGGTATGGTATATTTCCTTATAATATTTTTGTGATATGTTATAATAATATTTTATTATTTCTTATGCTTCACCACGTGATTCAGTGTGGTAATATGATACCAATATTTTCCCTGGTTTATAAGTGATTTCCCAAATTGTTTTAAATACAAATGGTTAAATACTCCCTACCCAGGTCTCTCATTCATAGATAGGATGGTATTTATACATATCCAGGATGTGTTGAATTACATGATTGTGTATGTTCTTATATAGTTTGTAATGGATCTCAGTTAATATATATAGTTATATACAAGTTTTGGATGTTTAATGATATAACATATACATGTACTGGGTTATAAGGACTAACATTTATTCATGTTTAGTTATGCACAGTTTTTAATGGATTAAAGTATAGTGTATACTTTAATAGGTTGTGATAGCTATCGGATTTATGATGTTAGTATGGGTATGTGTTGATGTTGTTTTTTATTTGTGTATAGACATAAGTGTATTATGTGACAAGATGATAATGTGGTTGTGATATGTTTCTAGTGATGTGTAGTGTGACTCATAAATGGGATGGGAGCACTAGAATGTAAAGCATTAAGGTAGAGGGTGACTAGTTCAGTGAGTAAGTGGTTATATGGTACCTTAAATATATATAGTATTTTGATATTTTTTTACCTATTTTAGTGTTACATAGGGAGTTATCCTTGTTCATGTTGGTATATAGATCACCTGATTTTGGTAACAAGTTGATATCTCTATTTATACACTAAATTTAAGTGTGTTTCTTACAAATTTGAAAAAGATATTATAGGGAGGATTATAATCAGTATACCTATATGCTCAACCTATATATATATATATATATATATGTTTTTATATCAATTTAATTTATTATGTTAGTAGGAATTGGATTGTGATCGATCTGGAAATTACAATCTCATAACAGTTGTTTAGTAGCTCATAGTGATCATGGTCACTTCCTAGATATTAATTGTTTTTTATTTATCTCCTATTTTTATTACATTTAGGTATTGGGATGTCCTTTTATTTATGTTATAGAGTTTATTAGTCTATTTTTTTCTCATTTTTTGATAAATATTTAGGGTAATACCTCCCATATATATTCATTTATTCCATTGGTGAAATTTTCTAACATATGTCCTATTTGAAGTGGTATTCAAGGGTTACCCATACCTTCATTTCTATACTAATAGAGGTACCGGTGGAGAGGTCATGATATAGTGGTATGGAATATCTTGGTTAAGAGATATGATGGAGGTTAGGGATATTAACTAATGAGTACTCTATAGGTTGGTAGGGAAAAAGTGTCAATTAAACATTATGAGTAATGTAATAAAAGAAGATTGGATAGGAAATGGGATTTAAGGGCCCCATATTATTTGACACAAGGACCACAAGATTACTAAACATACTAATAATAGTGATATTTCATATATTATGGGGTTCTTGGTAAGGATCATGAATCATGATTGCTTGTACCTATGATTGAATTGGGTACATAAATAGAATTGAGATTATTCTTATATTAATTAATATTATGTTAAATAATTTAGGTTTAGGGATTCCCTAAAAAAATTATTTTATAGGTATAGATCTACTATGATATCCTAATCTAGTTTATATTGAATAGGTTCATCAAGATGCACCACCCAATTGTCATAGATTCAAAGTTAATGAGGATGAATCATGAAGTAAGTCACATCAATATTTTTTGTACCAAAACCTATATAAGTATTAAATATTCATTTCAAATTATAAGACCAAGTATTGGTTAGAGGATATATAGATTTTTTTTATCCTTAATTATGATTGGATGGAGACTTAGATTATATTAGAAACTAGTATGGTTCATGGGGTATCTTATCTGTTGTGTTTCATAATCCTCATGGATAGTGAGGAGTGGTAATATTCATGGGAGAAGATTCATGATTTGTCTCAATATGCATTTATTTTTTCAACTATGAAGTTGGATTAGGATATTTTTCCTCTCTACCAAGCGGGTTCTATGATACATGAGTTTGGGTTTTGGTTTTATAATTTTCTTCATTATTCTTCAGATCATATTCTTAATGAGGAGACTATATTCAGGCATTGTAAAGAGGCTTTATATCTATAAATCTAGTGTCATGTCACCTATTTTACATTTTTAATGTATCTTAAAGTGATTGAAATGGTATTTGTTATTAGGAGGATTTTGTAAATAACTAAATTGATATGGGATGGGAGACATCATTACTCTGAGGATAAAATTGTTTTTGTGGAATTTTTGTGCTTTTTCATTAGATGAAGTTTCATATAATGTGGATTCAATTATAGATTTATTCATTTTGTTTCAAAAAAAGAAGTAATCACTTGAAACCCTTAATAAGAGATAGAAAATAGTTTTATTTCAATTTAAATATCATGGACATTGGATTTTACAGTGTCTGACATTCCTTGAAAGTCATTTTGGAGATAGAATCCCATTCCAGGCCCAGTTATTGAAATATTATCCTCTTAGGAAATAAAAACAATAGGGTGATCTGAGATATGATCATAATATTGTAAATGGTATGGGTAGAGTAAAAACCATTAATTTTACATTTCCTTATGGATAGATATAAGAGAGAAAAATGGAGGTGGTTTCCATTAGGGTTAGGGAGTTCATGGAATATGATGTGATATAATGCATAACGTAGAGTTTATAATTACAGGAGATCCAAATGTCATGGGATATTTTATCTATTTATATTATACATGGGTGTATAACTATTTTTATTTAATATTTATACTCTAATTTATTTCATGCACTATATTCTATGCTTTGGTACATGTGGTAGAGAGGCTTTAGTGGCCTTGTCGTTGACTATACCAATAAGAGTTCAAGTTATCTTACAAGATGTATATAGTGATTTTGATTTGATGTTAACGAATCATATCTATATTTTATATTTTATATGTTTTCTAATTCAGCTGTATGACATCATACTCAGTTGGACTAACTATATTTAATGTACTCCATTACTGATTACTTTTGGAGGAGAGTTATATTCTTTGATTTTTGGGATAAGAATGCAGTTTTCATTAGCAAGAGATATCCATGTATGGTTCATAGTTGTGTTCAGTACCTTAATTATATGAATATTGTGTTGATTTTGAGTTTATTGTAGGATCCTATAAATATGATTAACGAGATTTTTGAATAGTAACCTTATATATTTCATGAAGCAATTTCGAAGCTAATATCTTGACATGAGATTGAGTTCATAATAGATTTGTAATTAGGTGTCTCTTTGATATCAATTTCTACATATAGGATATCACATTATGATTTATAAGATCTATATATTAAGATTTAAATCTTTTGTAGAGAGTTTTTATTTATCCTATTGTTTTATTTTGGGGTGCTTTGGTCTTGTTCATAAATAAGGAAGTTCAAAATCTATGGCTATGTATCAATTATCATAACTTGAATCAATTGATAATAAACAACTGTTATTTCCTCCCATGAATTGATGATTTATTAAATCAGTTGAAGGGAGATATTTAGTTCTCAAAATTTATTTTCAGTCAGGATATCATTATATGATAGTTAAGTATGGGAATATTCTAAAGAAAATTATATGATGTTTTTATATACACTATGAGTTCATGGAAATGACCATAGGTGTAATGAATGAACTATCCATGTTCATGGGGATGATTAGCTATGTGTTCAATCAATTTATAAAAATGTTCTTAGTGGTGTTAATTAATGACATACTTTTGTATTTTATGTATTATGAGGAGAATGCAGAGAAACATTAAGTCATTTTTTAGGTTTTTATATATTATAAGTAATTTAAAAGTTGTGTAAGTGTAATTTTTAGGTATGTGAGATTCATTACATGTTATATGTTGTGTCTTAGGGGGGAGTAGTTTTTGATCCATTGAAGATTGAGGTGGTGTTTCTTGGGTAGACCTAAGAATATTACAAAGTTTTGGAGGTTCCTTTTTCTTATAGGCTATTATAAGATGTCCATACCTAAATTCTATCAAAATATAAATCCTTCGATATCCTTAAACAAGAAAGATAAAAAATTTATATGGACATAATAGTGTTGGGTTTATTTTGAGTATTTTAAGAATAAGTTGTTATGTACTAATGTTATACTCCTACAATATGAATTTGTTGTGTTTTTTATTGAGATGATTTGTGTATTGTATTGGGTTGTGTTTTGGTGCGGTAGAGATTAGCTATCTCATGTGGGTCTCAATATTTATAGGCTCATGAGCATAACTACTCTACCCATGAACATTATCTTACAATAGAGTCCTATTCAATGATGTTTTGTGGGAATTACCTTATCATTTAATTAATTTTATTATTCATATATCCTAATATATTGATTTATATCTTCTACTAGTGTGATTGGAATATCGACATTAGTGATAGTTGTAATTATTATCGTATTACGACTTTTAGAGTTCATATGCATTAATTAAATGGATTGTTGTAGCTAGAACATTGATTTAGATCTCACATCATGAAATTTTTCATGAATTTATAGATTTTTGTAAAGTGATAAAGGAGCGTGCAACATTCAACCTTGATATGAGAGAATTTGAGGGTAAAGTGTGTCTTCATCATATTAATGTGTTGTCTATTTTAGTGCATTTGGTTTATAAATACCATTTGGGAATTATAAGGTATAATTTTGGTTGTATCATGCTATTTTTTATTATTCAACTAATTTATGGTATGAGGATGATTAACATTGCATGTATTTTATGTTTTGACTCATTGTTCCATCGGTGATGTACGAGGTTGTTCTCTGTGAGTTCCAAAATTATCCCTTGGAAGTATATAATAGTGTGGATAATATGTATCATTCCTTAAGAGTCCATTTTTGGTGGTTTGGTATGAATTAATTAGTTTTATAATTTTTATCTTGATGTTCATTTTTCCATTAGGTGGATGTTTCAAATCATGTTCCTAGTGGGTTACTTCAACCATTTGATATTCCCTCCTGAAAGTGGGAGTAAATATTAATGTAATTCATCACAAGTTTACCTCTAGATAATGTGGATATTATATTATTTGGGTTATTTTTGACTATTTTATGATGTTTTTTTAATTATTGGTGATTAAGGACTCAATCATGGTGTATTTGTTATCACAGTATTGTTTTAAGAAGGTTGTGTAGCTCTAGGGACGTCATAAAGAAGAACCTCTATAATCATTGTCTGTATTTGAACCATTGAGTATAGAGTGGTATCTAGTATTATTCTGGCTCTCTATTATGATTTGGTATTATTTTTTATCAACAACCAGATTTCTAGATAGACTGGTCTATCAAGACTTTAAAAGACATTTTGTGTGTATACGTTTTGGGATTTAGAGGGTTGTGGGTAAAGTAATATATAATTGGGGGATTTTTATTATAATAATAGTTATCACTTTACCATTTAAATATCCACATTCAAATCACTTTATGAAAAACCTAATAGATATATGTTATGTTGGAAAATTTTTGGGGAGTCAGTTATTCTTAGATAATAATTAATGAAGAGTATGACAGAGAAGTTGTAGGTGATTTATGAAAAAATTAACACAATATAGAATCATTAAATGTCCAATTATGATCATAAAAGGAGGTCGTATGAGTTTGATATTAGAGATAAAGTGTTCTTGAAGTTATCTCCTCCTTTGGGGAAATGTAGGATTGGTCATGGGAGTAATATCTCTCCTCATTTTTTTGGGGAATTTTGATTTGTTGGAACATGTCAGATCTATTGTATATTGGTTAAAAGATCCCCCATAGATGAACTAGATCTATAATGGAGTTCATGAATTTAATCTTTGATATTATCTTCATGATCATTACCTTATCATTAAAAAGGTTTATTTAGAAGTTAAATATGATTCAATGTCTTTTAAATGTTCACTTGATATCCAAGATCATCAGTAGAAGGTGTTTCGTGAGTATATCATTCCATTGGTTCATCTCATATGGTAACATGGTGGTTGGAAGAGGGTTCAATAGAGTGTGAGTTGTAGATATATACTTAGTATCACGTGTTTTTTAATGTTTTATTTTACTGATATGACATTCATGCTTTATTGTGATATATTATGTGATTAATGGTGTTATGTGGCTATGCACCATGTTCTTTCTAATGGATTAGTTTTTATCCATTTATAAACATCCCTAAGAGGTATCTAATGGGGTGGTGTTCTTAACCCCTTTATTTACTCTTTATTTGGGGTTTTATTTTCATTGTTCAGCATAATAATCATTTTATATGTATCTAATTCAAGGCCTTTAATTTTTCTAAACCCTCCCTTTATCAATTCTTAGTTAATGAGAGGGTCTAGGGTGTACTTGGTAGTGATATTGAGACAAAAGGAATAAAGCAGCTTCCAGAGTTCCAAGATTTTGTAGTGAAATTTGTGTCATTATTTGGGAGTATAAGTCTTGTCGTTGGAGGTTAGTTAAGAGATGTTTCATGATGTAAGGACCTATCATGAAATAACAATGTCAATTGTGAGAGTAATGGCACACTATATTTCTAGGAGTACTATGGGATATATCTTGGTAGATGTGTGTCATAATGTAATTAGGGTTCATTAGTTTTATCTTATGTTTAAAACCTTTAATTTTTCTTGAATGACTCTTACATAAGTTTATTTTAATCTTATATTATTACTTTCCAATTTTATGGTCTCAATTTGGTTTTTCTAGTCATAGTATGAAGTGGGTCTAGGGAGTTCATTTTCTTATCATGAATGGCATTTGTGGTGTGATCACAATGATGTAATGTCATAAGACCATGGGTTCATGTTCAAGGTTACTCCCTCTTGGGGCTTTATCTCCACATGGTTCTTTGGTTTTAGTGAAACCCTTCCTCAGTCATATCATATTAAAATATTGATATATATTTAAATGAAGTGAGATATTGGAGATCACAAAATAGATCTTGAGATTTTATTTCATTTAGATACATCCTGGAATTTTCATTTATTATCACTCCATGATGCCTTGAAATTGAAATTTAGCTATAAATACATAAATACCTCTAAATTATTTCAGATTTTATTTATTTATTAAGATCATTAGGAAACAAAATGTTCTTAATTGGAGACCTTCATATTCCCTTCCATAGTCTTCTACCCTTAACTCAAAGATATTAATTCATTAGTAAACCTAGGTGAGTAATCCTCTATTATTCATAGTTTTACCCCATATTTCTTTATTGTGTGTCTGTGAAAGTAGAATTATCATGGTTTTTAAGATGTTGGATCATCATTTTGATGAGGATATCTATTTTTTTAGGTTATTAAAGATTTCCTTGTGTGGACATGGGTTATATGGTCATCTTCCTTACCTTATTCTTGTGTATCAGTTGTAAACCTTTTGTTAATATATGGTATTCATATGAAATTACTTATTTTATATACCTATAAGGGATTAACATGATTTACCATAATAGTAAAATAGTTAAGATTCACCTTAAAAGAGATAGTGAACTGAAAATTATAAATTTATAAGAATATAATGGGTGATGAGATTTCATTTGATGATGTTTTATTCATTATAGTTGCCTCATGTGAATTTATAGATAGTTTAAAAGAATTAATTATATGAATACAATTGTTCCTTTCCATTTTTAACATGCTTAAAATATAGATAGAATTTAAACATAGAAATAAGTAGATATGAATGATTAAAAAACATGAATTATGTTTATCATTATATATTAAAACTTCTTAACATAGAATTTTTTTTATTTTAGTATGTTCATTTTTTTTATTATAGATGTTATTAGCTATTGTTCTTGTGATTTATCAGTAGTTTAAATCATATAATAACGAATTGGTTGATTCAAGATGTAAAAGGAATACATTTATTTTTAGAATAAATAATGTGTGGCTAAATATGTTTGGTCATTGTTTATTATAATCATGTATTGTTTTATGGTATATCGCTGATTTATACTTATGTTTTTGTGATGAAAATAATTTTTTGAAACTATTTATATATTTTAAATGATATATCCCTTATTTTTTATTTATTTGATGCTTGGAAGGGTTTACTTGTTTGATAGTAATTGGGTTTTTTTTTCTCTAGTTGTTGTGGTGGCTTAATGATGTTGATGGTTGGATTGTATGGATGGTATGAAAAAGAATGACAGATTAATTTTTGTTGGTTTTATTGATTTCAAATACTTTATTTTTGGTTTCTTTTCATGTTGATTAGCTGATGTTCTTATCTCAACTTCAGGATGTTTTCTTAATTATATCAGGTATATCATTCACTTGAGATGGGATCAATTGAGTCTTAGAATACCCTAGATTATGGAATGGTAATTATCTAAAAATTAACACATGGATAAGGGTTTTAATGATGGAAATGATATATAAAATTAAAACCATGAAATTGTTTTAGGAAATCATAAAAGAAGCATGGTTATTAAATTAGGAATTAAAATGTGTATTTTAAAAGAACCTTGTATTTTGATATCAAATGTAATTATAACCATAATTTATGATGAGGTTTTATAAATAAAATTTTAATTTTAAAATTACTATATGATTAGTGATGATAAACTTTGATTCTTATTTTCTTCGAATGACATTACAGGTTTAGTCCTATTGTTGGAAGTGGGGTTTTCATGTAGAAAGTTATCTAAAGTTTGAGGCTATTATCGGATAGTTTCCATTTGATTGGTTATATTTTATTCAATAATTGTCTTCTATTTTTATTATACGCAACCAATGAATTCAAAATGGTCAGTTGATTCCTATATTATCCTTGAGTTCCATGTTTCTTCCTAATATCTTGGTTTTTGTAGATACAAATGGTTGATTACTCCCCCTAACACACTTTATCATATATATGTAGAATGGTATGTAGTCATATATGGGATGTGAAGCCTTAGGGTATAAGGATATGTTAATATAGTATTTAATTACTCTTAGTTATTACTTGTAGGTGTATGCAATATTTAGTGGTTTATAGTTAGAGAATATTCTTGTATCAGGGCTTATGGTTATTCATGTGTATATATTCATAGGTTATAATTTAATAAGACATTTCCTATAATTATATGGGATATTTATGACGTTATTATGTATATGTGATGTTTTTATGGATTTGGTATGTTTTCATGGATATGTAGGATGTGATAGATGACTATGTACTTGTGGTATGTTTATATTGATATAAAATATGACTCATAGAGGGGATGTGATAACCAGGATTTTATACATCAGGGTTCAAGGTTACTAGTATAGTAGAAAATTGGTGGTAGGGAAGATTCCATTTATAAATAATAATGATATTATTTTACCTATTTATATTCATCAATTCATGAGAATTCCTTGGTTAGGTTTGGATATAGTTCACCAGATTTAGTTAATGAGTTGATTTCATTGTTTATTTTATGGGATCTATTATGCATATTCTTTATTTTCATATGATGTTTTGGGGAGGATTCTACTGATTATACTGGTATGATCACATGTGTGTGTGTGTGTGTTTTAGTTTTTTGGGATTTATTTGGTGGTCAAGATCGGTGTTACTCGCTTGCAAAGGATAATCAATAGTTTTTGGTGTTCATGGTCACTACCTAGAAGTTTATCATTTTGTGTTTATATATTTCTACTATTTTTTAAATTAATTTATGGGGATAATATTTTATTCATGTCACATATTTTATTTTTGTATATTTACTAAATTTTTAGGATATATTGAGGGTTATTCCTCACATATGTATTAATTTATACCCTTAGTGAAAGTCTCCAAATTTTGACCTATCAGAGATGGAATTTTTGGGTCACTCGCCCCATCATTTCTAGCCCAGGAGGGATACCAATTCGGGGAGGGGGTTCATGACACAACTTCATAGAGATAATGAATAAAACTTTAGTTGATAATGATATAAACATTATGATTCATTCTATTATCATAAATAATTTTTGGGTATGACTCATGGATTTTCTTTCCAACTAAATGAATATGAGTCTTTTTCCATTAGAGTGAGAATATTTGAAAGCACATTGGTTAAAAAGAAAGATTGATATATATCATCTCATTATTTTTAGTTCACTTTAAAATGTCCACATGGATTCCATGGAATTGAAAAAATTTATAATCTTTGTATTGATCACGTTTGATTATTGGTGTGAGGATAAAGACTTTTGATTTTGACTCCAGGATAATAACTTATATAAGGTTTTCAAAGTCTAGAATGTTATTTTCAAATAAGAGATATTGTGTATTGAATTAATCCAATGAGAATTTGTATATTATATCAAAGATTAATCACAAGATGAGGTTAAAATGAATGGAAATCTAAAAGTTATTAATATTCTTGAAATATTGAGAATATGAATGTTAAAAAAACACTAGACCTTCTAAAAGTAGTATTTAATGTTAGTCATGTTTTGATGGTGTTTCTAAGACATGAAGTATTCAAAATCATAAATATTATAGACAAATAGGGGAAGCTATATATTTCGAATATCTATAAGGAGCTATGTTACATAGTGATTTATAGAGTTCTATCATGATTTTGTGCAAATTACAGAGATATGAAGGTGAATTTTAGTATTTTCTTCTCACGAGTGATAGAGGACCCAAAATACTAGAAGTGGTTACATGTATGAAATATTTAAGATATTAGGAGTTATCCATGATAGATAAGATATATTAATTACCGGTTTCAGGGATTTATGATAAAATTGAATGACCTTATTTAATGAGTGTAATTTTGAATAAATGGTTTTATTTGTTTAATTAATAAGGGGACGATAGAAAATGGTAAAATTAAGGGGTTTTCAAGAAGGAGTTCTAAAAAAGTTATATATTTTTCTAAGATATTTTATCTAGTTTTTAAAAACATGAATATTTATATAGTTCTCAGTATACTTTACTTAAAAAGGTTACATCTAGAATAGTTATATGTGAAAACTAAATTTTTTCTTAGTGAATTGGATGAAGAGATATACATGGATGAGCCAAAAAAATCATGTATAAATGAAATAATTATATCATGTTCATGATAAATTGAATAATATAAGGTTTTAATAACCAAAAAAAGAAATAGAATCAAAATTTAGATTCCTTTATTATAGAATAAAAGTTTTTCTGGGTAAATTGTTATCATTTATATTACTTGATGGTTTATAATGATGGAATTTGCATCATATTACTTCTTTAAGTGGATCACTTTATTATTATAATAGAGATAAATTAAATTATTGATGACATTCAAGATATAATTTCTATAATTTTTGAGATGATGTATACTTTTCTAAAAAAATATAATTTGGAAATATGGATTATAAGGGACATAAACTCAAAAACATTATTCTTGATCAGTCAGATAGCATTTGGAAAGTGGTGGAATGTTTTGGTATGACTATAGAAAAGTTGGTTTTCAATCACTTGTTTGAACACTTCATATTGAGAAAGGAAACATAAACTATAATAGAAGCACATGATGGGTACAAGTAAAATATTCAATTTTCATTGGTAGTCAAAATCATATCGTATGACATGGTTTGTAAATGGAAGGATATTTCACATATTGTGGTAGATGTTACTAGGTTCTTGGATAGTCATGGAAGGTAGGATTGGGATTTGGTAGGGTAGATCCTTTAGTATCTGAATGAATCTAAAATTTTTTTCACTCAATTTAAAAATAGAAAAATTGTTTTGGGGGTTTTTATATTCTTATTTTGGAGTAGATTATAACACAAGAATGATCACAAATATCTCTATGCTAACTTATGAAGGCACAAATATTAGTTAGATGTTGAAATGTTAACCAGTAGTTGAGATTTAGATAATAGAGTTGGAGTTAATTTCATTGATATAAGCTGGTAAGAATTTTATTTTTTTAAAGTTGTTATTAGATGATCATAAAAACAGTGGGAGAATTTTTTGTCGTTTTGGGATTCAAAATTTGAAACTCACCTAGAAAAAAAATACGATTTTTTACTCTATGATGAATCACATTCATTTTAAGTGTCACATCATATGAATGTTGTTGGAGGATAGAATGTTGGATCTATGGAATCTAGATATAGTTTAATATCATGCTAGTATGTTAACCAAGGTTGTATTTTGGGATATGTTAAGGTGTTCTTTCACCTCATTTGAGCAAGGATGATCAGAATAATAGTAGGGGAACTATGCGACTACAAATGAATTTAGAGACTATGAGAGGTTTTATGAATTCTTATAGAGAACTAAATGTTGAATATTGAAAATGATTCTCAAGTGTGGTATTTTTAGTTTAATACATGGGAAAACAATTTTTTAGCTAATAATTATAACTTATAGAAGGATTGATTCTGAATTCCTAATTTCTTAAACCATATGGTATATTTTGAAATGGTGTGGATTATTTTTAAGAGTCCAAACATTGGTAGACTAAAAGTAGTGAAATCAAAAGTAGATAAATTTAATGAAACTAATAATTTTAGAAGTAGGAAGTATAGATACACAGATGACAAATACAAGGGTTAACTCTGAGGAAATGTAAGGGTAACTTTTAAAGTTATGTAAGAGTTCCCAGTATTGATGATGTAAATGTAATGTTTCTTCATAAGTATTCATATGATTAAACTCATGGAGATCCCAATTATGTTCATTATTTATAAAAAAGAGGAGTTAAGATGGTAGTCATCTTTGATCATGTGAATATATGTCAATAAATATTGGATCTATGTGGACATACTCTCTATAGAGATCGGAAGATGGTAGCACTGGTTACACAAGTTGGGCATTATTGTATTTCTACAGTGGATTCATATAATCTAGAAGACCCTAATAATGAAATTTTAATTGAATTGGATTTATTTTAATATACGATTGCTACACGTTTTTGATGAAATACTGACTATCTTGTATCTAAAATTTGCTTTAATTAATAAATAATTTCTTTTGGATCATTTTGAGTGGGAATTTTTTAATGTTTCCATATTTCAATGAAAATAATTGTTTTTTATGATTAATTACTTAAATATTATCAATTTTAAATTCCTTATATTTTAATAATAATTTTTTTATAGGATTTTAATAAAACATTAATTGAAATGATATTTTGTGGTGGTTTCTGAAGGGTACTGGTTTTTTAAGATAATATTTTCAAATTTCAGGATTTTACTTTGAATGTCAATTGTGGGAAGAAATTTTAAAAAAATTAAATATGTAATTTCATTATTAAATTTATTTGAAGAATAGTTTTATATTTTTTATTGAATAATTTTTACTAATTTTATTATTTTATACATAATAATGTTATTGGATTCTATAGAAAGTATATATGAGTCAATAAGAGAAACTACATACCAGTGATAAAAATGTGTGTATGAGTGCTTTTAAAAAGCTTATTAGAGAACTGAGGTGGTGTGTTTGTGTCATTTAAAGGTGAAATGTATGATTCCTTCCACCTGTTTTCAAATTTTTAAAATATAGATATCTATGAGTAAATAGATTTCATGATCAACTAAAGAAGAACTGAGATTGATAATAAAGATAGACTTTTGTGTATTAATGATGAGGTAAGTTGAAGGATGAAATTTATAAACTGGAGACGAATGTTGAATCCTATTGAAGGATAATTCATGGTTCAATATGAATATGATCATTTTATCCCTGGAAATTATGAATAATGTTGAGAGAAGGGGTAAAGTATCAATTCAATTTCCACCTGAAGGATTTATAATTTAGGGCATGACTATAAATTTGTTGGGATAAATAATTTTTGGATGAGTCCCCAATATTTTTAAGTAGTGGTAGGATTTGATATGGTTTAGAAAGGATAATTATCAGATGATCCTATAGGTTTTTTTCATAAATATGGGAGTTTTATATCTCTATTACAAGGAATATGACTGGTTCATCATGCCTATTTTACTTGAAAGGTTTTCTTTCATTGATGAGATTTCTGATATATCGAGTAACGATCAAATGTAAAGATATAGAGTCTATAACAAGAATATTTGAGTTTAAATTATTATTTATCCTCTTTAAAATATGTATCTACTTTGATCTTAAACTATAGATTAGACCATATATTCATATGATTCTATTTTTTCACTATTTCATGGTTATTTTTTTGGAATCAAATTTTATAGATTGAGTATTATATCGGAGAATATTTGGTGTTCACATGAGTTTTTCAAAAAAATGTGCAATAGAGGATAAATTATGATGGGGATGATCTTGTATGCTGATTTTATGGAATCGATGGGTGATCCTTAATCGAGCATGGGGACGCATCCTATGTATCTTTTCTAATGTATCTTGGAGATCCATTGAATGTATTTTTATATTTGGATGACTCTGAGATAGAATTTTTCTAGTAAATTTGGTTTTAGAGTGATGATTCTATGTTTTAGTCTTACTTATTCATGAAATTTGGAGATATAACCATATATGAGGATTTTCAAGAGAGTGAACATGGATTGTAATTATTTTTGGGAGTTTGGTTTGTTACTACCATTAACAGTATGACACTTATACCCAATATTATATCATAATCCATTAAAAATTGGTGTGGTGGTAGTTTTTTCTATGGAGTTATGGTAAAAAAAAGTTAGTTAAGGGGTTTTGTACCTTTACTAAGTTTGATTAGTTGACTGATTGTTGTGATAAATTGATACATATATTATTTGTTTAATAGTGGTTAAAGTTGATGGAGAACTAGTAAAATTATTTCTTTTCTTAAGGGAACTAAAAGAAGGGTATTTCTAATACATCAAAAGGGGGTTATTCATATCGTTGGGAGGTCAATTTTTCAAATTTTTTACAAACATGTTGAGGTGGTGAACTAAGTAGGTGAGATAAACTCTTTAAATGGGGGTTCACTAAAATAATAAAATCATTTGTTGGGGAAGAAAAGATACTATAGATGGGGACTATGACTATGAATAATTTCAATAGTAGATGGTAGATGATTCTAAGAATCATGAATTAATATTAAACAAGGAAGAATACATTAGATGACTCAGGGATAGTGATGATATCTTGAAGAAGAAGAGAAATTTCTTCTTCTTTTATTTTCTTTTGTATTTCAGATTTTAATTTCTTGTGTTATCTTTATTTTTATAAATATGTGATGTAAAAAAATAATTTAGTGGAATGAAATTTTATTTTCTTGTTTATTCTTTCGGGTTATTATTTTCTTCCATTTTGACTATAATTAACTCCATGTTTCTATATCTACATAAATTTAGTTCTTGATTTTATTGAGGCATCGAAAGATGAAAATAAATATTGACATTATTTTTGAAATAATTAATCCCTCTCTAATATATGAATAGAATGCGTGCCTGGGATTTGAAAGAATAAAAATCCATGAATTAATGATAGTTTATTTGGTAAATAACACCCAATCACAATCATTTCTCAATACTAAATTAAATACCTTCACAATTGAGATTCTGTTTAAGTTTATAAATATTTATAATTATCATAGATTGTAAAAAATTTAGTGATTGAGTCTTTGAGTTAAGTCTATGATCCTATACCCAATTGGTAGAGGCTCTTGATTGGCATCCAAGGAACCCGGGATCAAAACTATGTGGGGGTGAATTTATGAGGTATTGTAATAGTATTATAGAAGTTTCTATAGTAGGTATTTTTCGGTATTTTAGTCGTTAGAACTATTCATTCGATTTGGGTCATTGGGTCACCAAAGGTCTTCGGGACATGGGGCCTTTGGGATGTAAGTACCTTTGGTCCACTAATGGCCTTTGGTCCACATGGATTTGGGGCCACAAAAAATACCAATAAGCAACTCGGGCAGACCACATAGGAGCATTCCCAGATGAGGATTCATAGAAAAAAATAGAAACCACCCAAGTAGAGCTAACCAAATTGCAAGAATGATAGGGTATGAAAACTACCATCTGGACCAGTCACCATGCATCTTTGTATAGGGAAATGCTATCTGATCATCTATGTGAGGGGGGAGATATCGCCTTTAAGTTGCATATATTGGGGAGGGGTTGTTTCAATTGTGTTAGGGTTTGTGCCTTTAAGGTCATGTATTGGGTCATGTATGGTCCTTGTAACTTGGCCATATGGTTCATGTAAGGGTTCCCCTTAAACCCTTAAAAGTAAGGTTATCCAAAAATAAATAAAAAAGAAGGCCTTTGGGAAATTCGGGGAGTCTTCAAGTTAAGTTGAAATTATTTTTTATAAGAATCACATTTTCCCATGGGAAGATCTAATTCGACTCTCACTCGTTAATCATTGGAATGTCTGCTACTTTTAGTTTAGTTTCTAACACAAGTAACTTTTATAAAATTAAAATTTTATATTTATACATCACACTTACACCTTGAACATTATCACCCTTTTACTTTATTCATTAAATTGTAAGACAAAAATACCATATAATACTCACACTTTCTCTTTTGGTTTTAAATTATTTTCAATACTATAGTGGAATATATATAAATGGAATTTTGATGGCTATGAAGACCAATAGACTTACCAAATTCTAGCTCAGATATAGGAGAAGGTTTGGAGTTGAGTTTATTAGAGTTAAAATTCACAAAAAAAATATAATAAACATGAAAATATTATTTTGTGTGCTGAAAATCCTAGAAAACTGATTCATATGTGATCATAAAGAAATTTTGGAAGTATTTTCTTATAGTTTACAATTAAGAGGTCAATAATCTAGTTATTAGTGTTAAATAACTTTTCTAACATTCGTATATAATGGGAAATCAATTTAACAAATTTTTCAATTGGTTTGTAAAATATATTCTTAATAGATATGTATTGTTAGAATAAAAAAATGATATTAGTGATCATTGGATAAATTCTAAAAATCATTCAATTAATTTACACTTCCAATAAAAATGAGAAAATTTTGAAATCATTAAAGACAAATTAAGGGAGGATGGTTACTTAATATAAATTTTTGAGTTTATTTCTGGTTTATTTAGGTTGAGGAATCACTCATCCATTTTAAATTTAAAACCAATGAATCAAACTAGTTTGTGATACATTTTTTTGTGATGGGTGTTGAGGTAAATACATTTTATTATTTTTAAAATATAAATAATTTTATTCATTATAAATGAAAATAAACGTGAATAAACGTGATTTTTATACTAAGATAAATATAATAGGGTATTTGTAATTGATTTATAATAATCATATATCTTTTTAATATGAATTAAAAAAATTATTGAATCTATCTTCCAATACTCAATCTTATTCTCCCTTGTTTTTGTTGATTTTACATTATCATATAAGGAAGAGAGCTTAGAGAATCTTGAAAAACATATCAAATCACCATATATATTATTTTCACTTTAATAATAATTGGAATCAATAAATTTTTAAATAGATCTAGAAGTTTAATTATTGTTATCTATAAATATTAAAGGGTATTTTCAAAAGGGGTTTTAAAATATAAAGGGGTTTAGTTACTTCCTTAAAAATGTTAAATCCCATAATGCAAACTTATCATCTTAAAATCAATGGGAAATATACATTTACTGGTTGATAACATTGAAAACATACCCTCTAAGTGAATATGGATGATTTATTTGGAAAGTGTAGTTGGGTACTTTAAAACCAACACTATATAATAGGAAATACATGATTTCATTGTGTTCAATAAAACAATTTATCTTATTTCTATAAAAATGATTTTTTTTTAGATTATTTTTTGTTATAAAAATAAATATTTACTCCATCCATGCATTATTGAACACCAAGGCTACCCCTTTATCATGAATTTCATTTGTTGAATCACTTTCCCTCAGAGTTTGGTGCACTGCAACATTCATTAGTGCATTGGACATTCATTACCACTTCTTCTCACTTCTTAAATTGGTTTTACTTTTCTTTATTTTCATTGATTTAATTTGAAAATTAATTTTTTTTCCCACGCCCTTAGTTACATTAATGGGAGAAACCAATTAAATAATCATGTGTTAAAAAAATATAGAGATCAAATGTATCTTGAAATGAATGAAATAAATTGTTAGTTGAGTTTTATTTTTCATATTCCTCATTATAATTTAAAATTATAAATTGATAAAATTATTTCATACTAGCCCAATTAATAGTATAAATTGATTAAAGAATTTTCGACTGATTTAAAATTTAATTTATGATGTAAAATAAGTGTGGGGGTTATATAAAAAATTTAAATCAAATTAAAATTTGAAATTGTTTTTCAATAAAGGGTGTGATGTTTTATTTGGTTTATATTTTTGAAAATATTTTTGAATTTGTTTTAAAAATTGTCATTAAAACCCTAAAATATATTATTGGATTGTTTGAGAATGTTTGAAATTTTTTTGAGAATTCTTCAGTGTCTAGTTGGCTATAGGAAATATTCATCAATGGTTTAATGAAGACATTTTTATTTACACTCACAATAATGTTTAAGGATACCTTTTGGGGATTTTATTATTGATCAAATCACCATATTTACTCCCTGGTGTATTAAGAAAGTCAAAAATTTATGAAATTTCTTAGAGAGTATAATTTCATAACTATTAGAACATGAATTCAACAATTTTTCAAAACACTAAGAGGAGATATAAGGTAGATAAATTTGAATAACATTACGTATAAATAAAAAACATTATTATCATGTGAGCTTATATGTATGATTTCCAATATTAATATATCAATCCTTGTAAAAGATAAAATTGAGAGAACATATAGATTTATAAAGGGAAGACAATTTTGGTGCTATTCAATAAACTTAATTGGCCCATTTTTGATATTTAGGGAGTTTTTTTTAACTCTACACCTATATTTTCTCATTTAATTTCTAAAAACTACTACTTTATGAATTTTAAAAAAATTGGGGGATTTTAGTTTTGAAAATACTTTAATGAAAAATACATTAAAATTTTCTTGTAGGATGCTACTATTATTATACACCATTTTGTGATGAAATTATGGATTCAAATTTTTGAAATTTTTCATCATTGAAAATATTTTTTTCCAAAAATTTAATCATGAATTCTGTTTTGAAAAAAAAATTATTCTGATGTTTCTTAAGTTGCATATATCTAGGAAAACATTTTCCATATCATTTATTACCTATTTACAATATTTTTTAGTAATTAAAATTTTTAAAATTCATTGTAACCCTAGTCTATTGCTTTCTAACTAATGAATTTGAAAAGATATTTTGAACTAAAATTATTTTAAATTTTTCCCCATCATAAATTTAAACATTGAAAAAAATGTTCAATTTTTTACTCTGGATGATTAGTCATATATGTGTTAAATTTTATTTCATAAATAACACCACATAGATTTAAAAAAATAAAATTATTTTTTTCTGATTCAATTTAAATTTTTAGTTGATGGAAATTTTCCTAAAACATGATATTTTTCTCAACCTTAAGGGGATTTCTTTTTAAATATCTCTATAGATTCAATTTAATAAAATCATTTCTATTTGTCTATTTAGAACACTTGTTTTTTGAACGTTATGGGAGAATGTTTTTTAATTTTAATTAAGTTTGAATATTTTTATTGGATTTAAATAGATAATATTTTCATTCAATTGATCTAAGAATGATATCTTAATCCTTATTAAGCACTATATATTATGTATGTTTTTTGGATGAGTTTAATTTTGTTTTTCTATTAATAAGTAAATTAACTCATCAATTAGTTCTGTCTAATTATATTGAGCTTCTAAAAAAAATTTATTCTCTATGGTGAAAGCGAGAAATTTAAAATGGAAATTTCATAAAAAATTAAGCCAGTCAAAATCTTTTCAAATTTTTTAAATTAAATCGTATTTTTAAATCTAAAAACCAAATTTTGGTCCAAATTTTTTATTTTAATAGATAAATTATATATATTTATCTTCTATATTTCATGGGGTGATTTGTAAAATCACATTTTTGAAATTATAATTATTTCATTTTTAAGATCAATTTTATCTCACATAATATGATTAACTAATTTCTTTAGAATGAGAAATGTATTAAATTTTTGGTAATTTGATGGGTTTTTTTAATCTATGTTTCCCATATTTTTTTTTTGAAATATTTATTATTCAACATCCAAAAATAATAATTATTAAGTAATTGATTCTCAATCATTTTGAGTGGAGATTGGAATTTTTTTATATTTGAATGTAATTGAGTTTTTTTATGCTTAATATAATAAATGTTCATTTATTTAAATTAATTATATTTTAATATAATTTTTTTTAAGTTATTTTGATAAATAATTAGTTGAAATAATATTTTTAGGTGGTTTTGGAAATGTTCAGTTTTTTGAAATTTTATTACCAAATTCCGTGTTTTTATGTTTAATATCAATTATTGGAGTATATTTTTTATTTTTTAAATCTCTAATTTTTTGGTTTAGTGATATTTAAATCATAATTTAAATTTTTTTATTGAATTTTTTTTACTATGTTTATTTTCTATGTCGAATAATATTGTGGGATTCTAGAACAAGTGTGCATGGGTCATTAAGATAAACTATGTTTGAGTGACCATTTAGTGCATATGAGTGATATTGTAGAGAATGTGAGTGGAATGATGTATTTTGATTGAGTCATTATAAGTTGAAACTTATTATGCCTCTCACCCTTTTTCAAATTTAAAAAAAAAAGATGTTATATGAGAATGAATAAAGCATGAGCTTGACTGAAGAAGAACTTTGACCAAGTTCGAATCTTGACCAGCTATAAATGAATAATGTGGTTGAATAAGGGTCAATAATCAACAAATATAAACAACTAAATAAGTATTGTAATATAGCATCCCTATAATCTTACACATATTTTTACCTAATTTTAATCAAACATAACTTTTAAATACAAAACAAGGATTGTAAAGTCTAGTGTCTTTGAAATATTAGATGCATAATTAAACAACATGAAACCAAAATAAAACATATTTTATTTAATCATAACAAGGATATACTAAATTTTATTTATCCCTTAAATATGTAAATGATACCCTGGGGAATACATGAACAAATGGATGAGCTAAAAATCCCAGTAAGGAAATGATCATTAAAATAAAAATTAGAACATGGGTTATAAGGCATAACATAATGATATAAAAAGTCATGAAACATAATTAAACATATGTAATAATAACATATATAACATGGGATCATATAATAATAGAATAATATTAATGTGGAAGTAACATAAAACATTAATTTATCATGATTCATGGATCATTTCACATGGAGGATCATGAGTCAAGGCTAACCACCAAGACCATTTCACATGATGTATCATTAGACTAAGCATTACCATATACATTATATTTATCTCTAGGTTCCCCCATAAAAACATTTTGTTGAATAGTTTTTCCACATAAATAATTATATATAATAAATCAAACATAAAAATAAGTCACTAGTATAAAAACCTTTTTTTACGTTAGTTTTTTTAGCTTTTTAACTTCAGTTTTGAGGTGTCGTTATTGCGAGCGATGTTAAAAATATAATTTTTTACATCAGATATTTAATAAATGACATAAAAAATTGGTTTTTATGGTTTTTAACATTGATTTTTAAAAAACTGAGGTGAAATATCTTCTAAAAATGACGTTAAAAGCCATTTTTTACGTCGGTTTTTAAAAAAAATGAAGTTAAAAGTCATTGTTTACGTCGGTTATTTAAAAACCGATGTTAAAAGTCATTTTTAACATTGGTTTTTAAATAACCTATGTAAAAAAAATTAACATCTTGTAGATAATTTCATGAGATTTGATTTGATAGGTCGTAGAGCTCAAATGGAGTTATGGATCAAAGGTTATCACCATCAGAAGTTTGATATATATTTTTTCACAGAAAGATCGAATAATCCAACCTTAGAATATTCTTTAAATGAATTTAAGAATCCAAAGGAGGATTTTTATTTTTACCATGATATAAATCAGTATGCATCATTTTAATAAAATAATAATCATTAAATGGTATATCAATTAAGAAAATTACTCATAAAAATATATATATCATGGAAAAATAATTACGAATACCATGATGAGATAGCCAAAAAAAGAAATAGTGGACTCACATGGAAGATCAAACAAGTTGAGTCGTTGGAATGATGATGGTTGAAACAAATGACCATTAAATAGTATATCAATTAAGAAAACAAATCATAAAAACTATAAATCATGGATAAATAATTAGAAATACCTTGACGAGATCACGGAAAGAAGAAATAATTGATTCACATTAAAGATCGAAAAATCCGAGTTGGGGGAATGATAATGGTTGAAAAAAATGATCATTAAATTAGGATATGTATATAATGAAAAAATATAATTTAGATGATAAAATAAAATGTGGTATTAAAAATTTTAGTCATCAATTCGAAATTTTGATGTTGTGATATAAAACAATTAAAATTTCGCGTTGGCGGTGTATTAAAATTATCTTTCACGTCAGTTTTATGATAACCATACTGAAAAGATATTAAAATTTTCACTTATTTTTCACTCTGGTTCTTATATAACCAACATAAAAAAGAAATTTTCATAAATTTTTCAGGTCGGTTATTAAATAACCGACATGAAAAATCAATTTCCATGACTTTTCTATATCGGTTATTAAATAACCGATGTTAAAAGTTATTTTTCACATTATTTATTTAATAACCACTATTAAAAATGTTTACAACCATGTATTTCATTTCCCATTCTTCAATTTGATAGTTCACTAATCTCAAATAGAGTTATGGATAAAAATTTATGGCCTTCTAAAATTGACCTTCCATAAGACTTCGTTTAGAGATGATCAACTTTTGATGACTATAAATTTTGATCTTTAACTCTGTTTGAGCTCTTTGACCTATCAAATCTAACATTGGGAGATTAACTACATATTTTTAAACATTTTTCACATTGGTTATTAAATAACCGATCTGAAAAGGTCATGAAGATATATTTTTCACATCGGTTATTATATAACCAATGTGAAAAATGGGGACATTAAAAATATTTTTTGTACTAGTGAGGGTTACCTTTGGAAGTAATTGGGTATCATAATCATGTAAAAAGTCATATAAAAAAGGAATTTAATAATAGTGTACATAAAAGGATTGATTTAAATAATACACGAACATTCATAAGGGAATATAGGAATATATCTTGATAGGTGAGATCAAACTTAATTAAAAATAGAGATTAAGAAAAACATTAAAAATAAAACATTTTAGTACGGTTGATGGGAAAACTTTAAAGATTCTTTAAAATTGAAAAGGAATAATTGTTTTTAAAAAATAAGAATTGAACCAAGTAATTTTTTCCTGAAAAATATTTATTCTTATAAAAATAATGGTGGCTTAAAAAAATTAGGGAGTGCACTTGAAAATGGGTAAGAAATTCGGAAGTTCTCTTTAATCGGTCTTTCTTATCACGGAGAACAGAGAAGGGAACCTTTTTAAAACATGTATTCCCCCATTAAATAAGAATAATAAAACATAGAAACAATAGTTTGGAACATATAAACATAATTTAAAATAATTACATAATAATAAAGAGGAATTAAATTAGGGTAAAGAGAGAGAAAGAGTAACCTGAAGGAAAAAATAAAAGTTCGGGTAGAATCCCTTACCTTATGTATGAAACTATTCTGCACCTGATATTGACATCTAGAATAAAAAAATTAGATTCATTAATTAATAATTCCACTATTTTTCTACATAAAATTGATTTATTATAATTTTTTAAGTTTATTTATGGACTTTTTTATGAGTTATAGTGTTCAATTTCATCATTTGGGAGTGTTCGTTTTCTTAGCCTTCATGATCGGTTCACCTGTATATGAGTATAGAAGTTAACGTAGAATGGGTATAATTTTCCAAAATTGAAATAATATGTTATCAATGAATGAAAAAAAATTTAATTGGTCTTATATATTATTTTTTTCTCATATATAATGATGAATCATTAGATAACATGTTAATGATAATAGTTAAGATTAATTTTAGCGGTTCTTCGATCACAACAAACTAGTTTTGTTCTATTATTTAATATCATGTATATTTAATGATTCCAAAACATTAAATAATATATAATAAATATATTATAATATTTTTCAACAATAAAAATTGTTTCATTACACACTTTATGATGGTAATAGAAATTTAAAACATGTCATCCTTGAATGTGATAAATTAACACATCACGGACGATGTTTTCATTTTTTTGGAAAAACAATAGAGGGGAAAGAATTGATGATATATTGTACCATAAAAATAATAAAATTACAATAAATTTATGTTACTGGAGGTATCATACCATTTGTATTAGGGGAGGTTATGAGAGAATAATAAAAGAAAGAACTTGAAAAGAAAATAAAAGAAAAGTAAATAGTAATTTACCTCTTGAATTTATCCTCCTTAAAAACCACCATTGATAAAAGGTTTTAGTATTTTTATGTGACCAAGATCTTATTTAAGTGGGGAAATAATTTTGGGAATAGTATTGTTAAGAATGTTTACAATGATAAAATTTTGAGAGGTGTGAGGAGAAGTGGTTGTGAGGGGATATTTATAGTGGAGGGGAAGGGTGTTTTCTCATTATTTAATTCATTTGTTTATTATTTTGGATCAATACATTAAATAGTTTGAGAATTAACATAAAAAAATTAAAATAATGAATGATAGTTTTATATTTTAGGCTTACATCATCCATACATCATCTATGACTCAATAAATTCATGTATTTAGCATTTATCATAAATTATTGTATTTTACTATTCACCAAAAATCAAGTATTTTATAAAAAACCAAAAAATTAACCATAACCATTTTTATATGTTTAGAATTAAAAATTGAACTTCATTTTATGAAAATAACTTTCTAAATATGAGATATTTAATTTTTAATTAAAATCATCATTTACTAGATAAATACCGATTTTAAAGTTATAACTGATTTTATAACATATTGAAAAAATAATTAAGGTCTCATAAAATAATATTATAATCAAAATATAGAAAAATATTAATCTATGAGTACATGATATTGAAATAAATTTTATTTTAAAACATTATATTAATTATAATATCGAAAATAATTGATATTTTATAAAAATATCAACACTTAATTAATAATTTCTAAAACATTTCTTTGTTTATAATATGATGTAATTATATCATATTACCATTTATAAGATTCTTAAATTTTATTTACACTTTAATTTTTGAGTTTAATATTCATTTGGTCGATTTTCTATTTATAAGGGTCATTTTACTTTTACTAAGGTCAAGTTACTATTTCATCGGTATAGGTTCCTTAACATCTGAAAATACCTCTTATTTCATTAATTCTTTGTTTATAATGTTTGTATTGTGTTTTTAATGAGATATTTTTTTTATTATACTATATAAAATAATTATAATAAAGGTATTTCCATTGATAAAATTTTGGGTTGTTACCTTTTTCCCCCTTATGAAATTTTTCCCTCAAAATTTGGTTTTATATACTTTGGTGAAAACAAGTGTGGGTACTTCTTTTTCAACACCTCTTATTGTTCTCATGTTGCATATTCATACTTTTAGTTTCACCATAGTATATTGAAAAGTGAATAGTCTTGTTGTAAAAAACTTTATCTTTAGGATCCAAGATCGTTATTGGATACTCCTCATATGATAGATCATTTTCCAACTATACCACCTTTGAATTCAATACATGTGAAGGATCCAGTATAAACTTCTTTAAGAAGGATATGTGGAATACACAGTATACTTGAAACATGGTAGGTGTAAATGAAATTCGATGGGCCACAACACTAACATGATCGAGGATCTCAAAGGGGCCAATATATGTGGGACTTAGATTTCCTTTCTTCCCAAATCTCATGATCCTCTTCCATGGAGATATGTGGAGGAATACCATGTATCTAACCTTAAACTCAAGGTATCATTGACTATTTTCAATGTAGTTTTTTTGTTGAATTTGGGCTTCCTTAATGTGCAGCTGAATGTTTTTCACCTTTTCCACCATTTCTTCGCCCATTTCAGGTCCTATAAGCTTATGTTCACTAACTTTATCCCAACATGTTGGTGTTATGCATCTTTTTTCATAAAGGGATTTATATAGATCCATTTGGATGCTTGACTAGAAACTATTTTTGTAGGAGAATTCGTCTAGTGTAAGATGTTGGTCTCATCCTCTATTGAAGTCTATAGATTATGCTCTAAATTTTTCTTCCAATGTATAAATAGTCCAATTATATTGGCCATCAGATTAAGGATGATATGTTGTACTGAATTTCATCTCATTTCTTATAGCATATTAGGGACTTTTCAAGAACATGGAGGTGAATCTCAGATCTTGATCATACAAAACTGATTATGGTACTCCATTCATCCTATACACTTATTTGATATATATTTGTGACATTTTATTTAGTGATAAGTCCTCTAGAATTTTTTTAAAGTGAGATGTCTTTGTAAGATGACTCACAACAACCCATATATCATTGTTTCCTCTAGATGTATTTAGAATTACAGTGACAATTTCCATGGTAATGTTATCTCACTTCTATGTTGATGTGGATAGTGGTTTTATCATCCACTTAAACTTTTTCCTTTCATACTTCACTTACTGAAATACCAATAACTTTGATGTATATTTAGCGATATCCTTTTTTATATTTTCCCACCAATAGTGCTCTTGATGATCTTGATACATCTTTGTGCTACATGGGTGAATAGAGAAGGTTTATCTATATCCATCATTCGAAATATCATTATTTATCTCTAGATTGGATGGTACACATAATCATGAACCAAATCTAAAAAACTCCTTTCACATCAATTTTAAACTCTGAGTATTTCCTTTTTCTCATAACTTCCACCATCTTATGGATTTCAACACCATTCCTTTGAGAATCCAATATTTTATTCATAAGGGATGGTTGATAAATCATTTTAGGAAGGATTGATGATGTTCCTTACTTAAATATTTTCATGTCCATCATTTTAAAATCTAAGATGATTGATTCCTTCTCAATTCTCATCATTCATAAAGATGCAGGATCATTCCTACTTAGAGCATCTACCACCTTATTTTTCTTACCAAGACATTAGTGGATTGGGAAGTCATGATTTTTTATGATATATAACCATATTTCTTAGTATATATTAATATCCTTTTGTGGGAATGTATAGTTTAGACTCTTTTGATAAGTATATATCTCACAATTATCTCCATAGATTTAATGCTGATAGGTTTTCAACATAAATATCACAACTACTAACTCCAAATCATGTGTAGGATGGTTTTTTATCATGAATTTTCAACTGCATTGATGAATAGGCTATAAATTTATCATTTTTCATTATCACACAACCTAGTCCATTATTTTAATCATCATTTTATAACAAGAATATTTCCACACTTGTTGGTAGTGTGATCACCAGTGCAATGATAAGCCTCTTCTTTAACTCTTTTAAGAAGCCTTTAAATTCACTGGTCCAAAAAAAACTTCACTCCCTTCTGATTCATCTTGGTTAGATGGTTTTAAAACCATGTGAATTCTCTCACAAATCTTTGGTGGTAACCTTCTAGACTATAAAAGATGTAAATCTCGGTTATAGATGTTAGCCTGGGCCACTCTTTGATTTCCTTTGTCTTGGAATGGTCTATATATATCTCTTTGTTGCTGATAAAATTTCCCAAAAAGATACTTAATTCATCAAGAACTCACATTTACTATACATTATATAAATTTTCTATCTTCTCAAATTCCTTAACACATTATTCAAATGCTTCACATGTTCCTCCTTTCTCTTGGAATATATCATAATATCATTAACAAAGACTACTAGAAATTTTTCAAGATAATCTCTAAGGACTCGAATCATTATGTTCATGAATATTTATATATCATTATTGAGTATAAAGGGAATCAATATGAACACATAGTGTCCATAACTTATTTAAAAGTCAGTCATAGGAATAACTTCCTTTCTTACCTTTAATTTGTAATATCTCAACCGAAGGTCCACCTTGGAGAAATAACAGGTCCCATATAACTAATCAAATAAGTAATATATCCCTGGAAGGGGATAATTTTTTATCATAAATTTTTTTAGCACAAGATAATAAATTAATATGTACATTGATCCATCCTTCTTGTTGATTAAGAAGATTGGAACGCCCCATGGTAAAGCACTCAAGAATATAAAACCCTTGTCCATATTTTCATTTCATTGCTTCTTCAGTTATTCTAGCTCAACAGTAGCCATTGTATAAGATTTTTTTAATATAGGTAGAGAGCCAAGAATAAGTTCAATTGAAAAATTAACCTCTCAATCAAGAAGAATATTGGGAAACTCTTCTGGGAACACATTAGTGTAATCACTCATGATAGGCATGTCTTTGGTCATGATTCTCTCCTTTTTCTTGATCATTAAGGCTGGATATTGTTTATCATATGGTATTAATATAAACACTTGATACAATGATTCTGAAGGATATTTATCCTCCTCCTTTCAATTTTATAGAGTTGAAGGATGCTTCAGGATGTGAAGAGTGATCTCTGTTTCCGAATAGTCGATGTTTCCTTTGTATTATGTTATTTAATCCATGCCCAAAACAGCATCAAACTCCACCAAATAGAGTGTGACAAGATTTTATAGGAGGTTCAGTCCAGAGACACTAATTGGGGAGGAGTTACAAACTTTGGATGCAATAATTTTCCCATTTTATATTCTCACAGATAACTAAACCTCCAACTTTTGTGGTGGTTTTCGAATATTTCTACTAAGGTTGAAAGATATAGAATAATGTGTAGAACTAGAATCAAGTAATATGTTCTCTATTCAATAATGGATAATTAGAATACATATCTCCATATAATTATCAGGCCCCAATTCAGTAGTAGTGATAGTATTTTCCCTTCCTTGATTCCTTTGAGATTTTTGTTGTTGAATGCCTCTAACAACCCTTATCTTAGGATAATGGTTCTAATAATGCCCATGTTTCATGCAGTTGTAACAATGAAATATATGATGAGTGTTGATTTGAACCTTCCCCACTTCTTCCACATTAGTGGGAATATTCAAATATCTTGTGAAGTTATTATTTGGGTTCCCCGTTCTTTCACATTTGAATTATGGTATCCTGCCTTTTTATTACATTAATTTTCATTTACATGGTACAAACAGAGGATATTTTAAAGTTTAGATTCATGGAAAAAAGGTACATAATACATGAAAACATAAAAAATTATTCTATTCCACTTGAAATGATTATTAAAAGTTCATACTAAGTACATTTATTTCATCTTATAACCTGGGGACATATATCAAAGTAAAGGGTGAGCATACGTCCTAGTAAGGGAAAACAAGGGAAACAATTTACTTGTGATCTAGAGTAATATCAATAAGAACTTGAGGAAATACATAAAGTCATGAGAAATATAAATATAATAATAATAATAACATGAGTCATAACTTTTAAATGTGGATACAACATTTAATTGAGTCATTCATAAGCATATCACCAAGGTTTATCACTGAGGTTTCATAAAAATTACTAAGGTTATTCACCAAGGTATCATAAATCATGTCATCTCTAAAGATTAAATTTTCTAACCAATGAATTAGAGAACTATTTGGGAACTCCCTTAATATGTAATAATTAATTTTACCTGTATAGATCATAATAAAACATTTTATAAATAACTCATGGATAATAAAATAAAGGGATTTCATATAAAAATCATGATATTTTTAAAAATCTATTAAAGATAAGATCTTTATGTAATTTTTAACCCATAAAAAGGAAGGTTGGTTTCATGTATGACAATAACATAATAAAATATATCATTTTTAAATATAGTTTAATACCCTAGGAAATAAATAGGATTGGTTATTTAAATAATAAAATAATAAAATTTCTTGAGAAAAAGAGATAAATTTTGAGAGAAAAATCCAGCAGCATAACAAGTATGTAACATGGTTTTAGAAAAAATTAAAAAGAGAGGGGAAAAGAGTTACCCATTCATAAAATAATCTTAATACATTAAATGGATAGAATAAAATTTCTATAAAAATATTATGTAAAATTGAAAGACATCCCACATAAAAAAGGGAACTTGAAAGGAAATGAGAAGTTGAGATTTCCCTTACCTTGAAGAGTAACTCATAAAACTAAAATATTGGGACCATGGTGGATTGAATAAATCTTGGGAGGACTCATTTTGAGTAAAACATTAAAATATTCGGGTATAATGAATTGGGAATTAAATATAATGGATAAATGGGTGGGTATTTAATGCAAAAGTAATGGTTTTTTTATTGATTTCCTTGGACACCCTGATACTGGTATATTCAAAACCATGGGATTTCCCATGGTATTTTACCATGTTTTTAGCCACTCGAGACACATAATATGTTATTTTAATCCAAAAGAGTACACCATACATTTATATTACTTATTACATCATTATGATGTCATTAAACATACCGAAAACACACAACTATATTTTTACTATTCACCAAAAAAATATATTTTTGAAAATTAATTTAAATTCAATCTAACATAATTTCAATGTTATGATTTCAAAAATGATTTTTATTTTATCATAATAATTCCTTGAGTATGATAAATTTAACTTTTAAATGTAACAACATTATTTATTAAAAATAATAGCGGACAGAAAATGTATTGTAAAATTTCTAACACTTGAAAAATATAAAATTATTTTATCATTTTAATTTAAATTAGAGTGTTTTAATCATACTATTTAATTAGAATAAACATTATTAATAATATTTTATTTTATTATAATAATTATATCTTTTCTGAAAAGTAATATTTCTGTCAAAAAAATCAATTTATCAAATTCATCATATTTTTTAGAAAAACTAAAATCAAAAAAAATGATGGAAATTTTTTTTTATAAAAATGTATTATACATTTATTAAATAATGTCTTGAAACATAACCTATATAACACCATTATATGACCTAAGGGTGTGGTGTGAGATAGTTAAAGATTCATGGGGTGCCTCAACTAACATCGCTCGGGTGGTAATATCCACTAACTTGAACATCTCTCATAGGATATTTCATTCAAGATTAACATTTTAAAGCTCAGCTTGGGATTGGTAAGGAGAAAATCAAAAAGACACTAAATCCCTCCCAATTTATAACAAATGTATTTCATATGGAATGACTCTATAAGATGAGGCCATCGACTCTAATTTCTGCATTAATTTTCCTTTATCATTTCTATTTATAAACAATAATTACAACGTTAAAATTATTATTAAGAGTATAGTTTTCAATAGTCAGGTTTAAAAGTGGTAACAATTTACCAATAGTTATATAATGGTCAAAACTCAATGGTCACATTCAAAATTATACTCACTTCATTATTAAAGAGATATAGTTTTGTTTTGTATAAAATAATATAACACACATTTTCAGGAAATAGTTATTATTCAAAAATTCTAGGTCATTACATTCTTCCCCCATAAGAAATTTCATCCCTAAAATTTAAATTTGTTTTCTCATTTTATAAGAGATGTGGGTACTTCTTCATCATTGTTTACTCATGTTACCACATGGATTCTTCCTATATGTGGTTCTTCCACAACACTTTGATGAAGTGGGTAGTCTTGTTGTGTTGAACCCTGTCTTTACGGTCCAAGATATCCACTGATCGTTCATCATAATAGAGTTCATGTTCCATATATACCAACTCCTGATTCATTACATGTGAAGGGTTAGGTATGTTCTTACTCAAGAAAGATACATGGAAAACATCATGAACTTGAGGTAGTTTTGGTGGAAGTGCAAGATGATAGGCCACTACTCCTATGAGATCAAGAATTTTATATGGGTTAATGCACCTAGAGTTGATCTTCCCTTTATTCCCAAACTTTGTGACTCCTTTACAAGGTCAAATTATATGGAATAATTTATCTCCAATATCAAACTTCAAGTCCCTTTAATGGTTGTTAGCATAGCTCTTCTACCGAATCTTAGTATCCTTTATGTTTTGTTGGATGGAATTTACCTTTTTGGTCAGATCTCGCACAAGATCAGGTCCAAGAATATTTCTATCACCAACTTCATCCTAAAAAGTAGGATTTATACATATCTTCCCATGTATTACTTTATAGGGTTCCATTTTATTACTCGAATAGAATTTGTTATTGTATGAGAACTCAACTAATGGGAGATGTTGATCCCATCCACCTTTAAATTACATTGAGAATATTCTCAACATGTCCTCGATTTTCTAAATAGTTCTTTTAGATTGGCAATCAGTTTCTGGGTGATATGCCTTACTAAAATTCAATTCAGTATTCAAAGCATGTTAAAGACTTATCGATAATTTTTACGTGAACCTTGGATCACAATCTGAAATGATAGAAAGTGGCACTCCATGCAACCTTACCACTTCCTTTATATATATCTTGGTGAGTTGGTAAAGAGATAAATCATCTCGAATAAATCTAAAATGGGCAGTCTTGTGAGACGGTCCACTATAATCCATATTGAATTATTTCCTTTTGATATTTTCAAGATACCAGTGTAAAATTACAAAGTGATGTTGTCTCACTTCCATGTTGGTATGGGTAGTGTTTGTAATACCCCTTTAGGAAGTTGTCAGTCTATGTTCACTTATAGACACACCAAGAACCTTGTAGTATTGCTGGAAAATCACCCTTTTCATGTTATCCTACCAATAATGATCATGAATGTCGCTATACATTTTAGTTATTCTAGGGTGTCTAGATAATGTAGAGCTATGAGATTCATCCATCAGATCCATATTTATTTTTGGAATAGATGGAACATATAACCTTGTAAAAATTTTAGTTAACCTCCTATATCAATATTGAACTTATAACACTTCCCATTATTCATAGCCTATAACTTATTCTGTAACAAAGGATCTTCTATTTGAAATTTCATGATCTTATCTAATAATGATAGTTCATAAATAATTTGGGATAGGGTTGCTGATTTCCCTTACCTTAAAATTCCAAAGTCCAGTTTTACTGGGTCTTTGATCAATGGATCTCCATGAATCCCCATCATTTCTAGAACAAGAAGTTCATTCCTACTTAATGCAACAACAGCATTGTTTTTTCTTCTAGCGTCCTAATGAATTAAATAATAATATTCATTAAGAAGTTATGATCAACTCCTCTATATCGTGTTAAATTAATTTTGTGTGAAAATATACTTCAAACTTTGATGGTCTATGTATATATAACTTTTTTCCCATAAAGATAGTGCATCCACATCTATATAGAAAAAAACAACTGCAGCCAGCTCCAAGTCATGCATAGGATGGTTGTGCTCATGAGGCTTCAATTGTTGAGATGCATAATCAATCACCTTGTCATCTTACATGAGTATTCACACAATCCCTTTAAATATGAATCACTAAAAATAATGAATATTTATCTATTAGTGGGTAGAGTTAACCTGGGTATTGTAACCAATCTCTTCTTCAGTTCTTGGAAACTTTCTTCATACTCATTTTCCTAGATGAACTTGTCCCCTTTTCGAGTAAACTTGGTTAGTGGATTAGAAGTTCATGAAATTTTTTTCACAAACCCCCTATAATATCATAATAAACCAAAGAAAATTATGAATATTAGTTAATATTTTAGGATATGGCCACTCCTCCATACTATTTTTATTTGAAGGGTTAACTGATATTTCATCATTGGTTACAATTTTCCCTATGAAATAAACTTTTTGTAACCAAAATTCACATTTTTTTAACTTTCCAAATTACCTCTCCTTATTAATAGTTTTTAATATAACCATTAGATTATACTCTTTCTCCTCATGAATTTTATAATATAACATAAAATCGTAAATAAAAACTACCACAAAGTTATCATAGTATTCCTTAAATACTTTATGCATAAAAACCATAAAAATGGCAGGAGCATTAGTTGAGCCAATGGGAATAAAAAAACTCATAGTTCACATATATTTATCTGAAGGAGGTCTTTATAATATTTTTTTTCTTCACCCTTAAATGATGATAACTAGATCGAAGATCAATCTTGGAGGAGAATTGATCCCCAAGAATATGGCCAAATATATCATCAATCCTTGGAAAAGGGTAATTTTTATTCACTATGATCCCATTAAGTTCCCTATAATCAAAGAATAGTTGCATTGATATATCCTTATTCTTCACAAAGAGAATAGGTTCTCCCCAACAAGACACACATGGTCAGATAAACCCCTTCTCCAAAAGACCTTGGATTTATTTCTTTAATTCCTCCTGCTCCACATTTTCTATTTTATACATGGTCTTTGGAATCATCATGGAACCAAGCATGTGTTTAATGGACAACTCTATCTATATTTATGGTGGATGTCTAGGTAACTCCTTTGGAAATACATTAACTTATTTCTGAATTATGGGGACATTATCTATTCATATACATTAATTTACATCTTTATATTAACTAATAATTTCTATAAAAAATATTGTGGTATGTGCTTATAGACAAATATTGGGTCTAGATATCCCTATTTTGAAGATAAAAATAGGTTTTCTAGTCAATAATAGTGATATTTCTATGATTATGTAGTTGATATTAGCATTATACTTTGAGAACCATTCCATCTCAAGTATAATGTTGAATTCTGGCATGGGAATGACTTCTACATTTGCAATGAGATTATGCACAAAAAAGTAAATACCAGAGTTTTTATAAACTAATGATTCTTGGATAATCCCTCTAATATTATTGATAGATAACCCTACTTCTATTAGTTCAGTCATTGATTCTATATTGTTTTCAAACTTGGAGGAAATAAAGGAATGCATAAAACCAGAATAAAACAAATTACTTGCTATATTTGAGAGAACAACGAGAGTACCTTCCACCACATAATTAGGTGCATCAACTTCAACCATCATGATAGAAAAATAAAAAACGTTATCCCCTAGTCTAAGATAATTTTTATAGTGATTCCCCTATATTAACTTTGGAATAGGATAATGATTTGAAAAGTTCCCAAGTTTTCCACACTTGAAGCATTGGACTTCAGGTAGGTCATGCACCATCTTCAATTTTTCTTTAGTGTTAATATGTTGAGTCTTCACCTCAATATGATAGTTTCAAGTAATATAGACATATCTTCCACACTGTTAAAATTTCCTACTTCTGATAAAGTAGTTCCTTGAATGATTCTTAATACATATATTGTATAGGGAAGATTGAACTTTATTTCCTACTATTCCTTTATCAAATATCCTCACCAAGTTTTCCTCCAAATATTTATTCTTTTTATTTGATCTATGGTACCATTTCATCTCTTTGAACTCTAGTTAAACTTTCATATCACTCCTCATGATCTTCTCATAGTTCTCATAGTCTCAGTTGGCAAGATTCTTTCATAGATGGGGTTTTAGTCCACTGAAGAATCTATCAACCTTCCCATTAGGATCCATGAAAAATATATAATGGTAATGATAAATTATTGTAAATTTCATCTCATAGCTTCCCACATATTCATTTTTTTAACTCTAGTAATTCTTCCTCCATTTTCATTTACATTGAATGGGGGAAATATTTTTTGAAAAATGTTCCCCTGAACTCTTCCCACTCTATACCTTCAATCTCTCCACTTAGAATCTTGTTTTTAACTAATTTCCACCACTAATAAGCTTCTCCCTCTGAGTAGTACATATCCAGGGTGACTTTCTCTTGTTCCTAACAATGTAGTATAGAAAATATCTTTGTGATAGATCTTATCAAATTTTCAGAAATCAATGGGTCGGTTGATCCACTGAAATAATGTGGTCGTTGACGCATGAAAGAATCAATGGAAATTTGTTCCTTTCAAGTTAAATCCAGTATCTTGGCTTGATTAAGGATATTTCTCATAACTTGAGTCAATGTTTTCGTCGTTATCTTTACGATTTTCATTCCAAATTCCATCAGCATGCCATCAGCTCCTAGTTCGTTGCACTCATCATTTACGTAGTTTATACTATTTCCCGCTATTTTATAAAATTAGAAAACCATAGTGAGAAATGTGATTCATTTAATAATATTATCATTAAAAAGGAATTTCATTTATTAAAACATCATCCTTAAATATGTTATTATTTAACAACAATCACATTTTCTATAAATCCTTCATAATGGTTCATAAAAATCTTGTGATTAACCAAAAATATACCCTTAGAGTTTCGAACTATGAGTTAAGAAAGGCCTGTTTTCATGCACCAGTTATTGTTCAAGTCTATATTAAGTCTATTTTTTTGGTTTTTACCCCTAGATACATTTTTTCCAGAGCCACATCCACTTATTCATATCTGAATAGGAATTTCTTTTCTCTGAAACCACTTACTTAATATTTCACCAAAATATCAGAATGTTTTACTATATTTTAAATTGTTCTTAAGGTTATTATTATAGTTTTAAAAACCTAATTTCTGCAAATAAATAAACTTTCATTTCATAACAACTATGTAATCTCACCCTTTTATTACATTACTTTTTACTTACATAGTAAAAACAAAGGTTCATTTAAAGTTTAGTTTCATGAAACAAAATGTACATAATACATGAAAAATTAAAACATTATTTTATTAAACTTGAAATTATTCTTCAAGTATTATCTTAAGTATATTTATTCATATCATAACCTAAGGACATACATCAAAGTAAATGATGAGCATAAGGCCCTATAAGGGAAAATAAGGGAAAGAGTTTACTTGTGATCTTAAGGAATATCAATAAGAACTTGAGTAAATGCATAAAGGAATGATAAAGAGTCATATCATAATAACAATAACATGATTCAAAACTTTTTAATGCGAATAAAACAATTAAATGAGTCATTCATAAGCATATCACCAAGGTTTATCACTGAGGTGTCATAAACATTTCCAAGGTTATTAGTATCGTAATAAGTGTTATCTCGAGAGATTAAATTAATTACCCAATGAGTTAGAGAAGTATCAAGGAACACCATTAATTTTTATTAATTAATATTATCCACATATATAATATTAAAAAAATTCACAAATTACCCATTGAGAATAAAACAAATGGGTTTTATATCAAAATCATGACATTTTAAAAAAGTTCATAAAGATAAGATCTTTATGTAATTATTAACCCCTGAAAAAGGAAGGTGGATTTAATGTATGTTAATTACAAAATAAAATATATAATTTTTAAATCTAGGTGAATACTCCATGAAAATAAAGAGTTTTGTGTATTCACAAAATAAAATAATAAAATTTCATGAGAAAACGAGTCAAATTTTGAGAAGAAGATCTCGAAACATAATGGGTATGAAACATGGTCATAGAAAATTTTAAAAAAAATGGAAAAGGGTGTCCCATTCATAAAAAAATCTTAATATTGTATATTTATTGAATAAAATAGACATAATAACATAATATGGATATTTTAAATACATACCACATAAAAACAGAGCATGAAAGGAAATGAGAAGTTGAGATTTCCCTTACCTTGAATTATAACTTCTAAAAATAAAATATTCGGATATTTGGGGATTTATAAAACCCTGGGAGGACTCTTTAGGAGGTAAAAATATCATATATACGTGTATTATGAATTGGGAATGAAATTAAATAAATAAATGGGTGGGTATTTATAGTAAAGTTGAGATATTTTTTGATTGATTTCCTTGGACACCTCGATAGTGGTATATTCAAAACCATGGTATTTTCCCATGGTATTGGACAAACGGGACACCTAATATGTTATTTTAATAAAAAAGAGTCAAAAAAACTTATATTACTTACTACATAATTATAATTTCATTAAATATACTGAAACCCCAAAATTGCATTTTTATTATTCATCAAAAAACAAAATATTTTAGAAAATTATAATAAATTTACCCTAACCTAATTTTAACGTGATGATTTCAAAAATTATTTTTATTTTATCATAATAATTCTCTAAGTATGATAAATTTAACTTTTAAATATAAAAATCCTTATTTATTAAAAATTATAGCAAACAGAAAATGCATAGTAAAATTTCTGATACTTGAAAAAAATTATCATTTAAATTTAAATAATAGTGTTTTAATCATAATATTACATTAAAATAAAAATTATTAATAATATATTTGTTATCATAATAACTATATATTTTTTTAAAACTATAATTTCTATCCAAAAAATAAATTTATCAAATTCATCGTATTTTTAAGAAAAGCTAAACTCAAAACAGAAATGGTGGAAGAATAATTTTATTTATGCGAATGAATTATACATTAAGTAACTAAGGAATTAAAACATAACCCCTTATAACACTAACATATGACCTAAGGGTGAGGTGTGTGATAGTGATAGACTCATGGGGTGGCTCAGCTAACATCACCCAAGCAGTAATCTCCACTAACTTGAACTTCTCGTGTAGGAAATTTCGTACAAACTTAGCATATTGAACCTCGGCTAGGGCTTGGTGAAGATAAAATACCAAAGATGCTACCTCCCTCCCATGTTTGGAAAAATGGGATCCATACAACATGAATCTATTGAATGAGGCCATCGACTCTACTTTTTGTATTAATTTTCCTTTTTTCATTTCTCTATAAATAATATTTACAATGTTAAAATTATTATTAAGATTATAGTTTCCAAAATTCATATTGACCAATGGTAATAATTGACCAATGGTTAAAAATGGTCAAAACCTGATATTCACATTCCAAATTATACTCATATAATTATTAAATAGATATATTTTTTTATTTACAAAATAATATAACACGCATTTTTATGAAAAAATTTCATTCAAAAAGTTTGGGTCATTACATGAATAATTTCATGGTTCCCTTTAGATAGATCCTAGGATTATTCTTCCCATGGTTTCGAAACATGGAATATTGGGTTTTCTTTCCATCTTGGGATTTTTCTATTGATCCACCCATATTAAAATCCATTTTCCTCTTCCTGTCACCAGGCACACGATACCACTAAGAGTCTCTGATATCCATTTCAAACTTAAGAGTGCAACAAACAATCTATTTATATGTAAAAAAATATCGAATCACCAATTATTTTATTAGACACAGCTTTAGTCCACTAAAAAAGTGATCCACTTTGTTTTTTAAGTTATTAAAAAAGTCAGAGTCATATTTTTAAAGTCTTGTAATGTTTACTTCATATGACCCAATAGACTCATATTCCTTTTGTTTAAATCCAAGGAACTCCGTTTCCATAAGGAGATAGAGAATTTGGGGGAAAAAATTATTGAAAATGATTTTCTTGAATTTCCCCAAATCTATAGAAATAATTTATTCTTTAGACATCATGATTCTTAATCATTGTCTACCAATGATCATCTTCGCAATCAAAATAATAGACCGTCGACACAACTTTCTCTTCTTCTAAACACTATAGGATAGAGAATATATTTTCAATAGAGTTAATACACTGTTACACAAGGAGGGGATAAGAAGATTCACTAAACAAGGGAGGCCTTTTCCATATAAAGGATTTGATCGAAACATTCTCTCTCTTCGAATAAGGAGGGTGTTTCATGTGATTCAAGTTATTATTCATAACTTGAGCCGATTGAGAAAGTGTTTTCATGAAGTTTTGAGCACTCGTTCGCATCATATTTGGTATATCAATAAGGAAATCATCACATTACCTATCACATTGATCGTTGGAATGAGTTTTTCTATTCCAAGACATTAATAAAGAAAAATAACTATAATTAGGGGATTTAATACTTAACTAATAATCATAATAAAAAGAAACTTTCAACATAAAGGGGTAAACTTGTAAAGGAAAAGTGTATCATAACTTGTGATTCCCTAGGTTTTAATCTAGGTTATCCATAATCTTTTTCCTAAATTTTATTCTTATGGGATTTTTTTTATTCCCTTAATAATGTGTCTTAATGATATTATGAATTTACCAAAGAATATTCCCTAGGAGTGTCAAACCAGGTGCGTAGTAAGACTCATTATTGTGTACCAGGTTACCCCAATTCAGGCTCGAAACAACCTTTCGGGTTAGTTCCTCTTAGGTACATTAGTCTCAGAACTACGTCAACTTTTAGTATGCATATATGGATGTATTTTATTGATAAACCAGTTATTCTAGACTACCCAAAATTTAGGGATATTTTCTCATTATTAGTAGTATCAGTTGGGTTCTTACTAAAGTGATCTATTCCTAATCTACAAAAACAATTGGACCTTTCCTATGATGCCAACTATAGATACCCTAGACTTTTACACATATTATTACATTATTTTAATCATACTTAACCTTTAAATACAAATCTAGGATCATAAATTATAGTGTCTTTTAAAGATTAGATACATAATTAAGCAACAAGAACCCAAAATAAAGCATCATTTATTTAATATTCATTAGAATATCCTAACTTCCTTTTATGTGTTACATCTTCATAGGATACCCAGGGGAATACATGAATAAATGGCTGAGTTAAAAAGCCTGGTAAGAAAATGAACATTAAAAAAGAGCATATTACTTGGGTGAGAAGGCATAACATAATGATATAACAAGGAATGGACCATGATTAAAAATATAGAATCATAACATATATAACCTGGGATAATATGATAGTGTAATTATATTAATGTGTCAGAAACATGAAACATGACTTTATAATGAGTCAAGGATCATTGCACGTGGAGGAGCACGAGTCAAGTCTAACCACCAAGACTATTGCACATGGCGCACAAGTTAAGGATAACCACTAAGATCATTGCACATGACATCTAATGAGACTAAAAATTACCCAATACATTGGAGCGATATTTGGGTGCACCCATCATAAAAAGTCCATTAATATGTTTTTCACATAAAGAATCTTACATAATCAATCAAACATAAACATAAGGGTTATCCATGGAAAAATTGTGTATCATAATTATGTAAAAAGTTATATCAAAATGCAATATCGTAATGGTGTTGATAAAAGGATGGATTTAAATAGTAAATGAAAATTAATAAGGGAATATATAAAAATATCATGATAAGTGGTATCCAACTTAAGTGAAAAGAGTTCTTAATAAACTTTGGAAATAAAAAAATATATTATAGTTTAATGGAAATATTTCAAGATTATTTAGAATGGAAAAGGCATAATTGATTGTATAAAAAATAATTGAACCAAGATAGTTTTTTATAATAAATAGTCAATTTAGAAAAATAATGTTGTCTTAAAACAAATTATGGAGTTCACTTGAAAAAGGGTAAGAAATCAGGGAAGTTCCCTTTAATTGGGCTTGCTTATTGGGGATAATTAAGAAAGAAACCTTTTTAAAACATGTATTTACCCATAAAATAAGGATGATACAACATGGATAAAAGAGTATAAAACATGTAGATTTTATTTAAAATAATTACATAAAAATAAATAGGAATTAAATTGGTTTAAGGGGAGAAAAAGAGTAACCCTTAGTAAAAAATAGAGGTTCATGTACAATCTCATACCTTATGTCTGAAACGGTTCTTCACTTATTATTAATGTCATAAATAATAAAATTATATAAATTAATTAATAATTATGTAACCTTTTCTACATTTAATTTATTTAGTATAATTTTATTAAGTTCATTTATGGTCTTTTTTATGAGTTATAGTGTTCAATTTGATCATTCGGGAGTGGTCATTTTCTTAGTTTTCTTGATCAGTTCGCTTGTATATGAGTATGGAAGTTCATGTAGAATGGATATAATTATCCAGAATTGAAATCATATTTTATTAATGAAAAATAATATGTTTAACTGGTATTATATATTATTTTTTCAATAATTAGTATGAATCATTAGATAACATGTTAATGATAATCGTTTAGATTAATTATAGAGGTTTTTTGATCACAACGAACTAGTTTTGTTATATTATTTAATATAATGTAAATATAATGGTTCAAGTACATTAAATAAGATATAATAAATTTATTATAATCTGTTTCAACCATAAAAATTCTTTCATGACATTAATTTAAGTCTGTAATAGAAATTGAAAACTCATCGTCCTTAAATGTGATAAATTAACACATCTCAGATGATGTTTTCATTTTTTTTAAAGGAGAGGAGAAATAGTTGAAGATGGATTATTCCATAAACATAATAAAATTATATTATATATAATTAATTTTTTTATCATTCCATTTGGATAAGTTGAGGTGCAGATAGAATAAGAAAATAAAGAACTTGGAAAAAGAAGGAAAGAGGAATTGATCGCTTGAATTTCTCCTACTTGAGAACCTCGTTAGGATAACAGTTTTGGTATTTTGATGAGATCAAGAGATATTGGATGTGTGAGAGAAGTTTTGGGAATATTATTGGGTAGATTTTTGACCAGGATCAATTATTTAGAGGTATGAGGAGAAGAGGTTTTGAGGGGTTGTATTTATAGTGAAGGAGAGCAATGTTTTCTAATTATTTAATTCATTAGTTTATTATTTTGGCTCAGTACTATGAATAGATTTAGAATTATTATCAAAACAATTAAAATAATGAATTATAGTTTGATATTTTTGGGCTTACACCAGCCATACATCATCTATGACTCAATAAATTCATGTACATAGCATTTATCATAAATTGTCATATTTTACTATTCACCAAAAAAATAAAGTATTTTAGAAAAATCCAAATAAAATAACCCTAACCATTTTTTTAAGTGTGTAATTTAAAAATAAACTCCATTTTATTAAAATAATTTTCTAAATATGGGAAATTTAGTTTTTAAATAAAATCATCATTTACTCAAAAAATTCAGATTTTAAAATTATAACTGATTTTATAACACTTTTAAAAATTAATTAAGGTATCGTAAAATTATCATATAATCATAAGATAAAGAAAATATTAATTTATTAGTATATTTTATTGAAATAAATTTTCTTTTAAAACATTATATTAATTATAAAATTTAAAATAAATATTATGTTTTATAAAAATATCAACACTTAATTAATAATTTCTAAAACATTTATTTACTTATATTATAGTATAATTATATCATATTGCCATTAATAAGATTCTTAAATTTCATTTATACTTTCATAGGTGATTTTTAAATTTATTTGTCCAGTTTATCACTCATAAGTGTCATATTACTATTCATAAGGTCAAGTTGTTATTTCATTGGTATAGGTTTATTAACTTCTATAAATATCTCTTATATCATTCATTATTCATTCATAATGTTTTTTTTGTGTTCTCAATGTGATTTTTTTATGATTATACTTTATAAAATAATTTTAATAAAGGTATATCCATTGATAAAATTTTGGGTTATTACATATAACATCCTAACACCTTCTTTCATGAACAATCTTTAGTTTTCATTACTCATTTTGAATTATAAGTTGATTATTAGTTTCCCTTTATTATTTATTGCCTTATTAGGGTGTGTTTTCATGCTTGTTTGAGGAGTCAGGATGTTTCTTAGAGGTTTCTCATAGGGGTGTGCATATACCTATATCTATATAAACTACTAGAATTCCACTATTTTTCTAGTGAGGTCCACTAACCAGTTGGTGAGGTTTCTAGAGGCCTAGGAATTCTTCTTGTGGCCACAAACATTTAAGTGTAATATAATTTCTAAAAACTAAAATTGATACAGGATATTTAATTTTTGTAATTATCATAATTATATTTCACATAATCCCATTTTTTATTCTAATCTCTTCTCCCTCAAACCTAATTTTAAATTTAAAACTTTAGATACACTCTTGAGTCAATTTTGGACCTTTCAACCATGAAACTTCGTGGATTTAAGTTATGATTATAGCATTGGATTTTTTTTATTAGTGTATCAGTGATTTAATCATGAATTCTACTCTCCTATTATCTCTTCTTCTTCAATGACTATAGATCTTTGTGTTGTTGATAGATCCAGATCAGGATTTTTCTATTTTATATCTATGATTCGCTATTGATTGATTCTATCCTTTTGAATCTTCATTTTTATATTCCATTTTTTGGTGTTTTATGATTCCATGATTGAGTTAAGTGGTTCATTAATTCAATTCATACCAATTAAAATTGTTGTTTCTTGTTAATTGAAAATGATTTTCCAATTGATTTTAAAATAAAGATTTGAGGTTTTTTTTTAAATGATAGGGGATGTGTGATGTAACCTCCTTGGAAATGGATTTTTAAATAAATTTTTGATTTATGTAATATAATTTTCAGCTAAACTGTATCATTTGAATAATAAATTTGATAATGAGTTATGATAAAGGAATTCATGAAGTGTTGTATGGATTTTAAATAAAATGGATTTTTTGGGTGGGGTTATTTTTTTATGTAAATTTGTTGGTGTGGGTTTTTAAATGAAATCAAATTTTTAAAAACGTGATTTGGGGCTTCTTTGATGATTATTGATGAAATATTATTTGAGTTTCTTGATTTTCCCCTTGATTTATTTACTATAATCACAAAGGAGCCTGGGTGGTTAGGTGGGTAGTCAAGTAAAATCATGGTTTTCTTGTATTATCTCTACCTAACAATGTATTCATGATAACAACACCAACTAAAAATTTAAAAGGGATGAGAGATCATTTATTTGGATAGATTTATATTCCCCCTATGCCTAAGATCTAGGGAAGTTTGCACACATTCAGAGTAGGGTAGGTTTTTACCCATGTATACTATTAAACTAGAGTATGAATCGTTCTATAGTGAACTGCCTCCAATAGCTATTAAATTTCCATAAGTTTTTCTTTCAGACTTTTCTTATCTACCACTAGATAGGGAGTTAGATTTCTCTATTGAATTAGTGTTAGGTATATATACATTATATATTCCCTCTTACTAGACAGAACAATTTTAATTATAGTAGCTAAATTTTTAGTTGGATGATTTAATATCTAAAGGCTTTATTTGATCTAGCATGACTCTTTGGGAAGAACTAATAATTTTCTTCCAGAATTTCGAAGGAACCCTTCACATTAGTATTGATTATAGAAATCACATTCAATTTATGTTTTAGAAAAAAAATTATTAGTTTTACTAAATTTTATGAGTTTCGTGTGTTGCTAAAAGTGGTGAAGTAGTTCTATAAGATTGATCTTCAGTCTAGATACACCAGATGAAGATGAGGGAGTCTAATATCCTAAAGGACACATTTAAGAGATTGTATTTCCACTATGAGTATCTTGATAGTCTAATTTTCTTTAACAACACCCATGTTGTGCTTATGGAATTCATAAATATGATTTTCCACCAGTATCTTGACTCTTTCATTGTGGTATTCATGGATGAAAAATTAATTTCTTAAAAAAAGTTGTATCATTTACTTAATTTTAGAAAACATTTGGACATATTTTTGAATCAATGCATTATTCCAATATGTCTAAGTAACAATTATGTATTCTAGATGTGATTTTATTGGGGCACGTGGTCTCAAAACATGGTATCTCATTTGATCATGAAAAGGTGAAACTGTTATTTCATGGAAGGAACCATGAAATGTCTTTGATATTTAGAGTTTATTGGGATTAGTACGGTATTATCATGGGTTCGTGAAATATTTATCCAAGATAGTCTCTTTTTTTAATACTCTCACTCGAAAGGGAGTGAATTTCACTTGGGATTTTAAATTTGAAACTTCCTTTGATGATTTCAATTTTTTTGACTTCAACTATAATTTTTTACTCTCCAAGAGTTTTGTTAAGGATACGTGGTGTTTTGTGATGCTTCAAGTTTGGGTTTAGACTATATTCTCATACAGTATGGTCACATTATGGATTATGTTTCGCATCAAATTTGGCGACATAATAAGAACAATCTCACGCACAATCTAGAACCCTTAGTTTTGGTGTTTTCCCCTAAGATTTCTAAGTGCTAACTTTTCAAGGAAAGGTTTATCATTTACTATTATCATAGGATATTGAGTTACATCTCTTCCTATAAATAATTGAATCTATACTAGTGGTGATGGGTGGATTAAATTAAATACTTAGACTTTAATATCACCAACACCCATAAAAGGGGGATTTTTTTGTTGATTGTCTTAGTAGAAATTTATCTCAGGTCGTAAAGGAGTCATCAATGGAATGGAATCTCATAGAACTTTTTTCTGGCTTTCATTTGGGGTTCCAGAAGGATGAGATCAAATTTTTTCTTTAAAGTGTTCAATTTATATTCTCTCTTATTGAGATGTTCATACTAAAGAATCATCTTGATGATGAATTATAAGTTATCAATAATCATTTATATGGTGAGGAGACCATCAGCAAATGGTCTATGTCTCCAAAGGGAAACCTTTTCTTTAGAAACATTTAATTCATTATGTCACTTATGAGAAAGTCAATGATTAGGGATTTTCATGATTCCCAATGGTTATATTACCCAAGAATTAAAAATATATTTTATTATATGAGGCATAAATTCTAGTTTTCTATTATAAAATAGGATATCACTGATTTTTTCCCTTTTGTTAAACATGTCAACAGATCAAGGATAAGTAATAGAAAACTTCTGGTCTGCATAGACCCCTCAATGTTCTAACTTAGAAATAGGATGAGATATTGATGGATTTCATTTTTATTGGTTTCTAAATTACTCATTTTGTAAGGAAAGAAGTTTTGTTGTTGATATACTATAATACCAAATTGTCTCACTTTATTTCTATTTATGATGCCACCAAAGTTGAGGATTTATGAAATTTTTATATGTGGGATATTCTTAAATTGCACGGAGCTTCATCCTCAATTGTTTTTTATAGGGATATGTGACTCACATATTGGTTTTAGAGAGTCCTATATGAGGTGATGGAATCCCATGTCAAGTTAACCACACCATTCCATCCTTAGATGGATGGTTATAAAAAAATTGGTTATACATATTCTTGAAGACTTGCTTCCTGGTCATGTCCTCAACTTAGGAGAAGCATGGGATTTCCATTTTTGATAGTTTTAGTTTTCCAATATAGATAGATACCAATATTATATTATAATCTAAAAATTTAAGGAATTATATTGTCATCCTTGTAAATATCCACGTTGTCAGTTAGAGGTTGGTGAAGCTTCCTTGGTGGGACATAGCTTGGTCCAGGAGAAGACAGAAAAGATCAAAATAATTTATCAGAGGTTGTTAATAGAGCTGAGATTTAATAATTGTTATGAATATATTTATCATATCCCTTTATATTTCGTAGTTTATGATAAAGAATTCTTGAGAGTCTCGCCTATTATATCTCACCAAAGGCTTGTAATTTAATAGAATTTTGCACCAAGATACATGGGATCATTTTAATTGATTGAGAATATTGGAAATGTGGTGTACCATTTGTACTTTCCACCTAATATTAATTCTACACATGAAATTATTTACATATCATAACTCAAGAAATATATTTTAGACTTGTCTCATTTTTTGAATTGGTTGGACCATGATTTGGAACCTGATATGGTTCTGACTGGGATGCTGTTTAGTTTTCTGATTATCATATGAAGGTTATCTATGGTAATTAAATAATATTTATCCTGGTTATATGAAATCATGGTTCAAATGCTCATGATATTTGGGACCATGAGGATATTATGATAGAATAGTGTCATCATCTCTTTAAGGACTAGTTTTCTTGATGAGGCTTTTTAGGGGTATAATGTATTATAGTAGGGAGAATTGTAAAATCATAACACCTTCTTTAAGGTGTGATATTTTTTTTCATTGTTCTTATTTATTTTTTAATTTATTATTATTATTTTCATTATTCATATCCTTTTAAGGGTTGGGGTGTTTTTTTATGATTTTTTGAATGTTTTGTAGATCTCCAAGATGTTTGGAATAGGGTAAACATAGACCTATAGCTAAAAAACTATAGGTATTAGACCTCCTAGGATGTGATGGTCACCTTCATACCAAGGAATTAAGGTTTTGGGGATATCCTATAAGAAATAAACCAATAAGACAGTGGTGTTTCTAGATGGAAATGTATTCTACCTGGAACTATTGGCTATTTGGGGGGATCCAGCTGCTAGATGATGATGTCGATCTAGGAAAGTTAGTTGTGGAAGGTATTGCAATTTTGTTTCTTATAATTCCCCTATTATTTCTAATCTCCCCTATCACAAACCTAATTCATTACTTATAACTTTAAAGACTCACTTGATGATATTTTTTCCATTTAACATTGAAACTTCACATATTCATGTGTCGATTGAAGTATTGTTCCACCTTTTGTATGAATAATATTGACCTAATTGTGAATTCTCTTCTTCTTGTTTCTCTTATTATTTGTGTTATATTGATCCTTATGTTTTAAATGTATGTGTATCTAGATTTTTGGATTTTGTTCCAAGGATTTCCTCTTGATTGATTTTATCATTTCGACTCATTGTTTGTAGGTCTTGTGTTAGATGTTCCATGATACCGTCATAGATATATGTGGTTTCTTAATTAATTTCCTATAAATTAATACTATAATTTCTTATTAATTTGAAAATTATTTCTAATTAATTTCCAAATTATTATTTGAGACTTTTTTCAAAATGGGATATAATGTGAGATCTAATCTCCTTGACAATGGATTTCAAAATAAAAAATTTATTTCCATAAAATGATTTTCAATTGAAGTGAATGATTTAAATAAATTCTTTGATAATGAGTTTTGATAAAGTAATTCCTGAAGTATTTAATAGGTTTGAATTGAAATTTATTTTTTTGAAAGTCATTATTTTTTTATGGAAAATATTTTAGGTTAGTTTTGAAATGAAAATACTTGTTTTAGAAACATGATTTTAATATAATTTAATGATTACTAATAAAGTTAATTTGAGGTGATTATTTTTTCACTTGATTTATTAACTTAAACTACACTAGTTCCTAGGTGGTTAGGTTGGTAGTTCAGAAAAATCATGCTAGGGATGTATTAGCTCTACCTAACAATGTATTCATAATGAAAACACTATATGAACTATGACGCGGTAGGTAGTTTATTTATTGGGATGGATTAATATTCCCCCTAGAACTGAGATCTAGAGAAGTGTGAATTCATGGATTAATATTTCACTAATATATGTGAGTATACTTGAGCATTGACCAATCTAACCCTAGGTATTATAACCATGGTTCTATGATTGAAAATTAATTCTTACATTCTATTGTTTATAAAATTATTTATTTATTCCTTTTGATTAAGATACTTATTCATTGATTCTTTGATGGAAGTTTATATTTTTAAAATATTCATACTTTCCATTGAAATAATTTAGAATAAGTATTTTAATATTAATTGTGAAAATATTATTATTCCATGTTTCACTTCAAAATAATAATTTATGGTTTATTGATAATGGATTTCTTATAATTATTTCAATGAGATTCTACTGGGATAGTGTTTATCACACCCTACATATGTCTTTAGATGTATGTAATATTTATTTTTCTAGGATTAGGAAAATGGAAAGCACCTATTAGTGATGTTGGGTGTTCTTGATAGTAGGATCTTGGGATTTGATGGTAACATGAAGAGTATAACATCCTCCTATTATGAAGAGACCTTGGTTTATGTTATCTTTTGGTTTTTTTCAAGAAATTATACTCATCTAACTTATGGCACTTCTATCTTGATAATTTTATTTTCATACTAACTTTTTATGGTTTTTTCCATTTTTTCATAATTCTTGTGGATAAATAATTTCCCTTGATTATTTCTTGATGCCCATGTTCCAGTCTCCAGCCAGTGGGAATCAGAAATGCCCTGTAAACCATATCTGGGTTACCTTGGGTAATATTTTAGTGGGTTATATGGGTTGATTAATTTGAGTATAATTCATAGACCAATATGATTTCCATTATTTTATCTAACGAAAGTATGATTACTTCCTATAAAAGGTGATAAATATCGACTCGTTGATCACTCAACTAAGTTCTAATTTAGATCTTGACTATAGATATTTATGTATTTCAGTGTTTTCAATTAAGACTCCCAACATTTTATATTGGTATGGGAGAGTGTATAATAAAGAATGTATGAAATACATATGATTCTACAGGTTTGGATTGAATATGGGGGTTATTTGATCTTTATTCGAAGGAAGAAGATTATTTAATGATGATTGTTTATCTCAAAGATTCCAAGTTCATTTATGAGATTTTTAAAATGTTGATTATTAATAAAATATTATGATATTGAGTCTATATTGAGAAAATCCACATTATAATAGTTGTTGTAGCTCTTTGAATTTACCATGTACTTAGAGATTTATATGATATTATAACTTATTATTTTTTGGTTCACCATTTTTCACCTCTGTTGCTTGATTGTTTTTTGGAAATCTATTTTTAGAATAGAAGTATTAGATTGAAGTGGATATGGTGTTCCCATGACTTGTTTTAAAAACTTATTCAAAAGAATATCTTTTATACTATGGATGAAATTGTAAGGCAATTAATGGACTATCTATATGAGCCTCGATTGATGAAGGAGAATAAAACTTTAAAGCTTTACGGATGTCTCCTGTAGATCCATTAAAGATCCTTTTAGATTTGTCTAAATATATATTTTATGTTTTTGGTTTCTTTATTTTATGATTAAATCTCATATGATATAGTCCAACTAAGTCATGGTACCTAGAAAATTAAAATGGAGACTATAGATTCATGATAGGACTTATTGAAGATAATTTTAAAAGGGTATCACATGGACCCAAACTTTGACTATAATCCATGGAAAACTATTTGGGTGTTGGTTCATGCTACAGAGTTGTGTAGTAAATAATGCCTTCAAGGTCACACATGCCCCATTCATGTCTATGTAGTTTAAATATTGTAACAAAAAATTGACATGTGGATTAGTTATTGAACAATGGTTGAAGTGGTTTTGGAACTAGTAAAATTGACTCTGTTTATAAGGGAACTAAAAGAGGAGACATTCCAATACTTTAAAGGGTGGATTTTTCAGATAGTCATGAGATTAGTTTGGGATTTTTTATATCAATACATTAAGAATGTGAACTAAGTCGGTGATATGATCTCTTTAATAGGGGTGAATCCTTATAGTCAATTCATTCTCTAGGGGAAACCCGATGAGAGATAGGGACTATGGATATGAATAACTTCTACAGTAGAATGAAATAGATTCTAATAAGCATGAGATGATATTCAAGAAGGAATGAAGTGAAATATAAAGTAATTATATATATTATATCTCAAAAAAATAAACTTTCTTCCACTTTTTTTCTACCATATTTATGGTTTTAATTGTTCTAATAGTCCATTATTATTTTAAACATGTGATGCACTTAAATTTTTTATGGGAATAAAATTATTGTTACTTGTTCATAATTTAATGTTATTTTTTTCTTCCATAATTACTACAATTCATTCTACAAGGTAATATAATATTCAATTCAAATTTTTATTTTTTTTAGGTATCGATGGATGAAAAAAATATCAAGACCATTTTTGAAATCATAAAACATATACAATACATCATCTTATTGATCATGTGGGGTCTAAAAGAATAAACATCCACTGATGAATAATGATCAAATTTTTGAATGATCCCAAATCACCTTATTTTTCAAAAGTGTAATGAAACCCGTTTTCAATAGATTTTTTTTAAGTTCAACAGTTATAATTCTGGTCAAATATTATAAAAATTTTAATATTTGAGTATTCCAATTAAGTACCACCAAATTTTTCACAACCACTATATTTTTATCATGTGTTTTATTAATTGGAATCCCACTAAATCATTATTGTAATGTATCCTTGTTGTTCCAAAGTGTTAATTTTTTTAATGATTTAATATATGTTGGTGTATGTAGTAGTGATACTTGGAGAAATATTATAGATTCATTTAATGACATTGAATGTCATGCTTGAAAATTCCCCTTTTTTTAATTATTTTTGAACTGGACATTAATAGTAATGTCATGAGAAAAAGGAATTGAATAATATCACAATGTTTGAAACAAGTGGAAACCCATTATTTTGGGGTAGTGGAACTAAATAAGACAATGAAAATTATTATTTTCATAATGAATTATTTATGGAATAATTAAAAAATAAGACCATGAAATATAAATATTATTATATAGGTGAGTAATTAATAAAACAAATAATCCAACTATAGCCAATGAACAAAGTCATCTTGACCAAGAATTTGTGGGAGAAAGATTAACCATGCATGGAAGCCCTTCGGGCCAGCCAACATGTCGGAAGAGGGGTGTTAGGGGATGCACAGTTCCCATAGAAGCGTGATCATGTGGGAGCACATAGGAGTGGGTAGTTGGGCCTACATAGGTGAGTTGTGGCCCATAAAACCTATGGGTGAAGTGTTTCAGGTGTCAAACCACACTACCATATCAAAGAACTAAAGTAACATGAAGGTGTATATATGGTTATAAATAATTCATGATACCGATGTGGGACGTGATAGTGTGTATCACTATCCCTCCACATAAAATGTTATATATAAACCAGTCACTACATTGTATTTTTATTATGAGTCGTCTGATCATTTCTGGAATTTTCTTCTTCCTTTGGATAGTTAAGGGTTCTTCAATGTGTGGATATTCCTCCATTTACAAGTTGTAATGATCCTTTCAATCAATGAGCCTTGATCAAGGATTAATTCTCCATTATTATTCCGAGATGAGATTTCTACCATGTTGAAATACATGCATTGAGGCGTGTTCAATATTCATGCACATGAGATCTTTATTGAATAATTAAAATAGCTGGAACCAATAATTTCACCAGTGGTAATGGTTCAATTAATACACGTGTATGATCCAAATGATAAATGAATGCAGTTACAAGTACATACATGAAAATATAATGAAGTATAATGAGATAGGTTTTGAAACTATAAATAAGATTCACATAGTCAAACTACTAATTAAATGAGTTTAAAAATCCATTTTGAAACATATCAATTTGAAAAAGTAAACCACATGACCAAATGTGTTTACATAGCCATTTTTATATGTATCCATTTATAAAATAGAAACACATAACCAAATGAGTTCACATAAACATTTATTATACATAGATATTTCAATTAGATAAATGTTGGATGGATGGTTTCATATAGATAATTCTATTGAGGATATCCATGTAACCTATTGTGCTAAGTATTAAATTATATGAAGCCTTTAAAATAAAAGATTATATTGATTTAGTGAAAATGAGGATCTGTATAAATTAGGGGATTTTAAATATCACATGAATAAATTGGAGAATACTAGAGTCTTTGGGATATCTAAATGAGTATCTCTTTAGTAGTTTTAGTGTGCAATTTTATTTTGTTTTAAAATGGAAAATTGGGCCATGAAAATCTATCGATGATTTTGGATGGATAGAATATGTATCTCTGCCATTGCAATAGAAAAGAGATTATTTGTTTAAATTTGTACATAAATTGTAGAGGAAGATACAAAAAAATACATAAAAGAGAAATCAATACTGTAATTATAATTATTTTCATATAAATATATATTATTGGTTTTTGAAGAGACTAGTTAATGTCCTGATTAAACTTTTATCTATCATGTGTAGGAGTTCTGTGAGAGATTTATACATCCATTATCATGGATAATAACAAGATGATTCAAATATTGGAGATATATTTGAGTATTCAAATAAATTGAGGAGAATATATATTGCACCAAATATAGGAGTCTTTTTTATTAGCACTTATAAGGACTCAGCTATAAAGAATTACATAATCTTTAATTAAATGACTAATTCACATTGAGGATCTTTACAGGTTTATATTTTTAGAGAAAAATTCCATAACTATTACATAACATCTCAAAAATTACAAAGTAGACACTTACTCGTAGTTTCCATTTTTTTCATAAAATAAAAACTCTTTGAAAAAAAGAGTCATGTCTAGTTCCATGTTTTAGACAGCATTACTTTTCCTTGATCTCATCCTTGACCCTATTCATCTTTAAGTCCTGTGAAAAACATTTTAAAACTTGGTATGAAAATAAAAATATCAGTAAGGGTTATAAGATAAGGAAAGAAAAAATTATCTCATCAATAAATACAAATCAATGAAACCATACTCTTCAATTGTAAAATACCTCATGAAATCATAAGATTTATGAATAACACACAGAAATCATAAATCATAAAGGTAACTTTTTTCATTCATAACATGCTTACATTGTAGCTTTCATAGCTACATATGGAGTTACATTTTGAATACCCATCACAGTATATTCCCTGAATCTCTTTGAAGAAACATTCATGTTTACCTACTTCGTGTTACCCAATGAATTGGAGAGCTATCTCAGGCTCACCCACCCTAGGTTTATCATGGAACCACCTGTATATGTAAACAATTCCCAAGAACCATAACATATTCATAACACATAAAACAAACATAGATGAATGATAGAATTTCCACATTTAAATCACAATATATCATTTAAATAAATTGACATAATCAATCCATTAACAAAACCATTTTCAATACCAAAATATGTAAAAATATTATATGGTATTTATTTTTCTTTTAAAAACATTACATCTTGTTAAGTAAGGAAAAGATCAAATAATACTCACAGTGGCGGAAAGGTTGTTGTCACCGCTTACGTTAAAAAGAAACATTCCTTTTTTTGTTTAGTAAAACGCATCATAGAAAAATATTCCATTTGAATGAAATGAAAAGTAAAAGGTATTTATACATCGTATAAGAGAAAGTTATATATAAAACAAAATATGCCTCAATGAAAGAAGATTGAGATTAAGTCCCTTAGAAAGATCGTATCCTTAGATTAAGGATAAATCAATGCCATAATTATGTGTGACAAATAATAATACACCCAATATAAGTAGATATTAAGTGTAAAAAATCATAGGTCATTCACACATATTCATAGCATGACATAATCAAGAAGTAAAAGTTTAACCCAAAGAATTGAAATCAGGTTAAGAAGTTATCTTACAGAAATTCGACAGCCTAACGGCGTCACTTACAAATTCAGAAAATGCGTTGATGAGAGAGAAAAGTTTCTATCATCAATTTGATATAAAATTTATAGAAATAAGGATATATAAGAAAAAATACCGACATAAGAAATTGGAAATTAAAAGACATAACATAAATGAAGTCTTCTAAAAAGAGAAGGGTGAAAGTTCTCTGATGGATTTGGTAACTTACGAAACATACACCCCATGAAAGAAGGATCATACAATGAAAATGTAAATACCCATAAATTAAATTATATTACAAAAATAATACAATCATTGGCAGTATGTACACCACACAAAAATAAATAGTGGAAAAAATAGCATGAATCTCACGGGAATAAAAAGTGAGATAAAAACCTCTTACCACGTTGTAATCAATCGAGTCGTATGACCAAAATTTAATAAACAAAAAATGAATCACATAATACCATGAATATAAAGAGAATCATTATAATATATATCAAATGTTAGTTCAAAATACACCATATACAATAAATAAGTGGCGAACAATGGAAATCTCACGGAATTAAAAGTGAGATAAGAAACCACTTACCTTGGGTCTGACTTGACTTGCTTGTTCCTTGTTCTCCCTGAATAATAAAATTAAGTTAATATATACTTGATTAAGAACCTTTTTCAATTTTATTATTCCTTTTATATTACTTATTACCTTTATATAACAATTAGTTAATTATTTGAGTTCATATTGGACATTTTGTCAATGTTTGGAACTTGAGACAAAAATGAACTTGTTATAATTACAATTTGTCCATGTGGTCAAAAGTTCATTATCTACAGAATGATATTCATGATTTATATATAAAATATATCATATATATATATATCCAGTATATATATGTATTTATAACATTACATAACATTTGTATATAAGAAATGAAATGCATCGTTCATGGAGACGGTAAGCCGTACGTACGCATGAACACTACTTTCATTTCTATTTTTTATTTTAATGGAATGAAAACTTAATGATACATAGTTATATTATAATTCCAGTATAATATAATATATTATTTCATTAACTCCATCCTTTATACTTACCACGTATGGTATAAACAAGTCGTATCACTTTGAGGGGCCAGTAGTCCGCACTTCCTCAAATGAAATTATCACTTTTACCCATAATGGAAACCATAAAGGTATGATATAAATGGAAAATATAAAAGCATAATGAAAACATAAAAATAATATATATCATATATAAATATAGTTCCATTATAATGGCTACCATGATAGGTGGTTGGATATATTTGAAAAATCATCATTTCGTAAGGCAGTAGTTTTCCATCCACAGAAACAGTATGTTCTTTACCCATTAGATGGAGGTGTGTGTAAGTGTAGTTATAATACTTCTCATAAAAACAACCTATTATATTTATTATACTGGTTTTGTGATAAACTAAAATAATAAAATGAGTTTAGAGGTTGGATAAGTAAAATAAAATAAAAGAACTTAAGAGAAAATGTAACCTTAAAATCGAGTAACTCCCTTTGGTTTGAACCAAAAAGTTTACATGAAGTGCATTATGCCTAATTTAAGGATTATAAGAGGAATAGAGGGATGTAGGGAGCTTAATTGGGAAGATTTTGGATGATCCAAGGGGATTGATATGTGTGAGGAATGGGTTATAAGTGAGGGCTTTTTATAAGCGGGGAGGGGCTCTTTAGAAAAGTTTGAAAATATTATTTTATTCTAAACTTATCTTCGGTTTCAAAAGTTCCAAAACTGATTAAAGTTAAAGATAATATGACTAATGTTTGAAATAAAATCATCCAATAATAATTAGATAGGTTTTGGATATTGTTTTAATATTTATAATCTTATTTATTTAAATCGTTCATTAATGAGGTAAACACTGCATCATTATTGTGTCATAAATAATTTTATTTATTTGATGTATAAAAATTATAAAACAAAATACCATGATGTAGTAAATATTTTTATCTTTCAAATTAATATTTATAGTATAAAAGATAACTTATATAACCCCATGAAAAAATTTATTTACTAAAAGATATTTGTTTATGTCATTTTTGTCTTTACTTTAAGTTAATTAAAATAAAGTGTCATTATCACTCCCAAGTGGCTCCATGGGGTTCTAAAATCGACCCAAGGAAGAAATTGGTCAGACATGTATCAACCAATAGTATTAAGACACATTTTAGTGTAATTTAATATTATTATAATATTATCTTTTTACCCTTATTTACCATATTTAAACTTTAACCATGGTAAATAAAATATTTACCGAAGTAAATTTTCATAATATATAAAAATAAAAGTTACCTATTTACATAATTTTGACCTTATGATTCCAAATATGGAATCCATTTTTCAAAATTCAAAACACATAAGTAGAAGAAATTAATTTAAAATTAATTCCCGCTGTCAAAACAAAAAAGTGTGTTTTTAAGAAATAATAACTATCAAATGATTGACACTTATTTATGTCCAATTTCAAAGTGAAATTACATACAATGACAAAAATTATATTAAATGGTAAAAACATAATCTAATTACACTTTAAAACCAATTAAAAAGATAATCTAACCAAATAAATAAATTATATTAAAAGGTAGCTTTGAATTAAAATACAGTATTTTTTACAATTCATTAAAAAAGAAATTTATTAGAATAATACCAAAATTTCATCCAAAGTAAATTTTTATGTCCAAATTCTAAAGAAGAATTTTATTTTATCAAATAGAACATATAAAAGTTCCAAAACAATATTTAAAAATGGTTCTCCATCAAAAGGCAGTAAAATGACCCTTTTAAAGAATATTAGAGTATTTCATGCTTAAGATAGGATTTATTCGTATTTAAATCCTCTAAGATTTATTTGATAAATGTAAAGTCATTTAACAAAAACGTATAATCATATTTTAGTTAGTTCTGTTCATTCCCTTCAATACAACAGCTAGGCATTAACTACAATTAAAAATAATAATTATTTTATTTTATTTTTTGGTATAACTCAACATTGTATGCAATATAAGATTTCAAAGAAACCCATTATTGTGATTTGAGTACGCTATCAGTCATAGAATCCCATTTAAAGTAAAATTAATATTTAATTCACAAATATTAATAAATATGAAAATTTCATACTCTTTCTTTACCTGGGATGTTACATCCTTCCCCCCTTTTGGGAATTGCTTCCTCACAATTTTAAAATTGGGCACGGAAACTTCATTTAAAGTCTCACATTGAAAACGAGTCAATAATACTATCACTTTAAAATAAATAAAGAAAAGAAAAAATGCCACCCAAGATAAAAGATACTAGGATTCCATGAAATCATGTATATGGAGGAGAAAACAAACCATTAAGTTCTGATAGAGCGTGTAGAAACCATGATTAGGAGAAAGTTAACCACTAGAAAATCACCAACATCTGATGGGTTAAACAGTCTATGATTTCCCCAGTAATAAAAGTAAACGGAAAACGTTTTTGTTTTAAGTTCCTTTTCATAAAGATGAGGAATTTATTTAAGAGCTTGAATAAGAATATAAGGAAACATACTTACTTTTCATGTAGACTTTCATCCTTTACTAGATTTATACCACAAACTCATATTTTCTCCAAACGATGAGTATTCAGAATGACTTGTTCACATTAAAAGTGCTATAATAAACTTATAGAGAATCACATAATCCAAAAAAGATGAACTATATAATTCCCATGTTATTATACATCAACCAAAACAAAAATGGTTAGTACAAGATCAGATAATCCTCAAAAAGGATAATCTTTTACCAAAATAAAAACAACTATTAATCTCCAAAATTGTCAAAAAATACCCAAAGTTCTAAATATCATTCAATAAATAGATATCCATAAAATTCTTCAAAGTAATCCAAACTAATATTGAAACCCAAATCTCAGAAGGATTTAATCACATAGTATTCTAAGATAAATCGTAACATTTATCTCTAAATAGCATCAATTACTCTTAAAGTCTCCGATTGAAAAGTAATTAACCTAATCACATATTATCCATGATAGGTTAATAATTTCCATAGATAACACAAAATCAACTTATTATTGATTTATAAAATCATATAACTAAAAATAATTAGTCATACTAACCAAGGACTTCACGTAGTCCAGTGGTAGGCGATAAATTCCAGTCGCACTTTGGTTGTGGGTTCGACTCCCATAGCTTTGTCTGACATGATGGGTTGTCATGCTGTCTACATATTTTCCTTTTTCAAAAAATATATAATTTTATAACATTCCCAAAAAAGATATAAATTCATCATAAATAACCATAATATATTTTAACCTCAAATGTTATCTAATAACGTTCATTTTACATCCCAAAATGTATTAACCTTTAATTTCCTCAAATTCAAGGATCATATAAACCCAAATGGTTCTTCATAACTATATCCACAAAAGAAAGGATAATTATTCCTTGAATAAAATTTTCATATATCAAACTTCAGGGTTACACATACTATAAAAAGTCTTCTAATGTAATCCCATCATCAGAAGATCCTTAATACTTTTAAGCATTTCACCATTCTAAAATATGCCATAACTCTTGAATCCATTATATGTTGGCTTATTACTCATTAAAAGTTCTTCATGATCCATTAACCATTATTTTCCAACTTATTCTTAAATAATTCTTTCATACAAACAAAATCATGAATCATATCCTAAGATTCAATAATGTTTAAACATCAGTTAAGAAATAATCAATGTCTTTCATTGGTCATTGTCAGTTTCCTCATCCTCATTTGGAATGGAATTAGGTATTGGTAAAAATATATTTGTATGATCCTCGTGATCCCATTATCGAACCTTCTTCGTAGGACATATGTTTTTATAATGACCATAAACATCACATTTAAAACATTCAATTGATCCCTCAGAAAGAACTTCTTTCCCTTTCCTAAATTCAACTGGATGATTCCTTTTTCCATGGAAGGTTCTTTCTTTATGACCCTAATTTCCATATCTATTGAATCTTCCCATCCCTTTGAAACATTTTCCTATGTGTTTCTTTCCATATCCTTGACACATAGGTTTTTGAATATACTTACCTTTATGATTATTACCTGAACTCTCGTGGGGATTTGTTTCTCACATATATGATGACTTATAAAAATCACAAAGGTTTAGGTGGTCAATCATGACTCCAGATAGTTTGTTGAGAATAACCACAAGATTTCTCATTGCAGCTCCCATTTCATTCAATTTCTCATTCAAAAAATCATCACAGTTTTCTTCATATCCAATATTACTTTGGTGCCTGTTAGATCCAGCCATTTACTAAAACCAAAAAGGTCAGTGTGAGTATATCAGTAAAATTATCATATAATATATTATGAGGAGGGTAAATACTAAGATATACTTATTCATGTTATCTTAAACTCATTCAATTTATCTAAAATAACTGTGACTCTTTCTAAAACCCTAACCATTATGTTAATATCACTTATTCTTAAAGAACACCCTAACCTCTAAAGTTATCTAAACTGACCTTTGATACCCACTATAAGGACCCGGCCTTAAAACATTACATAATATTTAATTAAACTAATAAATCACATTGAGGATCTTTTCAGTTTTAGAGTATTAGAGAATTAAGCCACAACTATTACATTACATCTAAAAAATTACAAATTAGACACTTATTCACGGTTTCCATTTTTTCATAAAATAAAAACTCTTTGAAAAAAAGTGTCATGTCTAGTTCTATGTTTTAGACAACATGAATTTTCCATTATCTCATCCTTGACCCTATTCAACTTTATGTCCTGTGAAAAATATTTCAAAATTTTGGATGAGCATAAAAAGATCAGTAAGGGTTATAAGACAAGGAAAGAAAACATTAGCCCATAAATAAATAAAAATCAATGAAACCATACTTTTCAATCATAAAATACCTCATGAAATCATAATATTTATGAATAACACAAATAAATCATAAATCATAAAGGTAACTTATGGCATTTATAACATACTTACATTATTGCTTTCACAACTACGTAGGAAGTTACATTTAGAATACCCATCATAGTATATTCCCTAAATCTCTTAGGAGAAACATTCACATTTACATCCGTCATGTTACCCAATGCATTGGAGAGCTATATTGGGCTCACCCTCCCATGGTTTATCATGAAACCACCCATATACGTAAACAATTCCCAAGAACCATAACATATTCCTAACACATAAAACAAATATAAATGAAAGACATAATTTCCACATTTCAATCACAATATATCATTTAAATATATTGAAATAATCAATACATTAACAAAATAATTTTAAATACAAAAATACATAAAAAGATTACATGGTATTTATTTTTCTTTTAAAAACATTATGGCTTGTTAAGAAGGTAAAGATCAAATAATACTCGTGGTGGTGGAAAGCTCTTTGTCACTGCTTACGTTAAAAAGAAACAATACTTTATTTCCATTTAGTAAAATTCCTCATAGAAAAATATTTCCTTTGAATGAAATGAAAAATAAAAAGTATTTATATGTCGTATAATAGAAAGTCGTGTATAAAACAAAATATGCCTCAATGAAAGGAGATTGAGACGAAGTCTCTTACAAAGATCATTTCCTTAGATTAAGGATAAATAAATGACATAATTATGTGTGAAAAATAATAACACACCCAATATAAGAGTATATTAAGTGTAAAAAAATCATATTTCATTCACACATATTCCTAGAATGACATAATCAAGAAGTATAAGTTTAACATAAAGAATTGAAATTGGGTTAAGGAGTTCTCTTACAGAAATTCGACAGCCTAACGGCATCACTTTAAAATTTAGAAAATGAATTTATTAGAGAGACGGGGTTAAATCATAAATTGGAAATAAAATTTATAGCAATAAGGATATATAAGAACATATCACGACATAAGAAATTGGAAATTAAAAGACATAACATAAATGAATTCATTTAAAAAAGAAAAGGGTGAAAGGTTCCCTTATCGATTTGGTAACTTACAAAACATACACCCCGTGAAAGAAGGATCATACAATGAATATGTAAATACCCATATATTAAATTATATTAAAAAATTAATATAATCAGTTGTAGTATATACACCACACAAAAGTAAATATTGGAAAATATAGCATGAATCTCACGGGAATTAAAAGTGAGATGAAAACCCCTTACCACATTGTAATCAATGGAGTCGTATGACCAAAAGTTAATAACCACTAAATGTATCACAGAATATCATGAATATAAAGAGAATCATGATAATATATATAAAATCGTAGTACACAATACACCACATACAATAAATAAGTGGCTCAAACGAGCCCGTGCCCGAGTGGTAAGGGCTCCTGCTTGGCATCCAAGAGACCCAGGTGAAAACCTGGGTGGAGGTGAATTTCCAGGGATTGTAGCAGTATTGTAGAAGTACTATAACAGTACTGTAGTAGTATTGTAGTAGTTACTATAGCAGTTACTGTTCGGTACTATAGCAGCTGGAACTATTCACCCGATTTGGGCCTTCGAGCCACCAGTTTGGGCCTAAGGGTATCAAGGGCCTTTGGTTCATCAAAGGCCTTCAGGCCATAGGGACTTTGGGCCACAAAGACCATGGAGTAGCCCAGTTCACACATAACAAGCCCTAGAATAAGATCATAGCAATAAGAGTAGAAGCCACTAGATGCAGAGCTAACCGGATTGGAAGAATGAGTGGGTATGGCAGCCGCCATCAGGACCAGGCTCCATGAAGATTTGTACAGGCCAATGCTAGACAATCATAAATTCAAGGTGGGGAGATAGGTGATCAATGACGCAGAAGCTGAGGAGGGGCAGTTTAAGTGGGATGGGCCTACGGGTTATGTATTGGGCATGGTATGCCTCTGAGCCTTTGGGTCATGTATTGTGAGTCAGTTAGGCCTTGTGAATTGGGTCTACAGTTCATGTACGGGTTCCCCTTAAACACTTAAAAGGGGTATTATCCATAACAAAATAAAAAATAAGGCCATTCGGGCTCAATAAATAAGTGTCGAATAATGGAAATCACACGGAATTAAAAGTGAGATAAGAAACCCCTTACCTCGTGTCCGACTTGACTTTTTTTTACTTTTTCTTCCTGAATAATAAACATAAGTTAATTTATACTTGATTAAGAACCTTTTTCAATTTTATTATTCCTTTTATATTACTTATTACCTTGCTATAACAATTAGTTAATTATTTTATTTTATATTGGACATTTTGTCGATGTTTGGAACTTGAGTCAAAAATGAACTTTTTATATTTAAAATTTGTCCATGTGGTCAAAAGTTCATTATATACAGGATGATATTCATGATTTAGATATCATATATATATACGGTATATATATTTATTTATAACAGTACATAACATTTGGAGATAAGAAATGAAATGCATCGTTCATGGAGACGGTAAGTCGTATGTACGCATGAACGCTACTTTCATTTCTATTTAGTATTTTAATGGAATAAAAACATAATGATACATAGTTATATTATAATTCCATTATAATATAATATATAATTTTATTAACTCCATCCCTTATACTTACCACGTATGGTATGAACCAGTCATATCACTTTGAGGGGGTTGTTGTCCGCACTTCCTCAAATGAAATTATTGCGTTTACCCATAATGGAAACCATAAAGGTATGATATAAATGGAAAATACCAAAGCATAAAGAAAAAACATAAACATAATATATATCATATATAAATAAAGTTCCATCATAATGTCCACCATGAGATGTGGTTTGATATTTTTGAACAATTATCATTTCGTGATGTCGTAGTTCATCATCCACAGAAATAGTATGTTCTTTACCCATTAGATGGAGGTGTTTGTAGTTTTAGTTAGAATAATTCTCATAAAAACAACCTAGTATATTTAGGATACTTGTTTTTTTATAAAAGAAAATAATAAAAATAGTTTAGGTGGTTGGATAAGTAAAATAAAATAAAATAACTTAAGAGAAAACATTGCCTTAAAATCTGGTAACTCCCTTTGGTTTGAACCAAAAGGTTTACTTGAAGTGGCTTATGCCTAAGGTAAGGCTTATAGAAGGAATAGAGGGATGTAGGGAGATTAATTGGGTAGAGTTTGGATGAGCTTAGGGGTTTGATAGTGGTTATTAATGGGTTATAAGTGAGGTATTTTTATAAGGGGACGAGGGGATCTTTAGGAAAGTTTGAAAATATTATTTTATTATAAACTTATCTTAGGTTTCAAAAGGTCCAAAACTCATTAACATTTAATATATGATAAAAAATGTTCTAAATAAAATAATCCAATAAGAATTGTACAGGTTTTGGATATTGTTTTAATATTTATAATCTTATTTTTTTAAATCATTCATTAATGAGGTAAACGTTGTATCATTATTGTGTCATAAATAATTTTATTTATTTGATGTCTAAATATTATAAAAAAAATACCTTGATGTAGGAAATGGTTTTATCTTTAAAATTAATATTTATATTAGATAATATTACTTATATAACCCCATGTAAAAATTTATTTACTAAAAGATATTTTTTTTATGTCATTTTTTTCTTTACTTTAAGTTAATTAAAATAAATTGTCATTATCACTCCCAAGTGGCTCCACGGGGTCCCAAAATCGACCCAAGGATGACCTAGGTCATAAATGTATCAACAAATAGGATTAGGACACATGATAGGGTAATTTTATATTATTATAATATTATTTGTTTACCCTAATTTACCAGATTTATCCTTTAACAATTGTAAATAAAATATTTACCGAAGTAAATATTCATAATGTCTAAAAATAAAATCTACCTATTTACAAAATTTAGACCTCCTGGTTACAAATATGGAATTCATTTTTACAAATTCAAAACACATAAGTTGTTGAAGTTAATTTAAAATTAATTCCCGCTGTCAAAACAAAAAACGTGTTTTTAAGAAATAATAACTATCAAAATATTGTCACTTGTTTATGACCAATTTCAAAGTAAAATGACTTCCAATGACAAAAATTGGATTAAAGGTTAAAAAATAATCTAATTAAACTTTAAAACCAATTATAAAGATAATATAACTATATAATTAAATTACATTAAAATGTAGTTTTGAATTAAAATACAGTATTTTTCACTATTCATTAAAAATGAACTTTATCAGAAAAATACAAAAATTTCATCCAAAGTAAATTTTTATGTCCCAATTCAAAAGAATAATTTTATTTTGTCAAATAAAACATATTAAAGTGAAATAAAATAAATTTAAAAAGGATTCTCCATCAAAAGGCAGTAAAACGACCCTTTTAAAGAATATTAGAGTATTTCATATTTAAGATAGAATTCATTCTTATTTTAAGCCTATAAAATTGATTGGATAAATGTAATGTCATTTAAAAAACATTTATAATAATATTTTTGTTATTTTTGTTATTTTTGTTCATTCCCACCAATACAACGGCTAGGAATTAACTACCATTTAAAATAATAATTATATTATATTATTTTTCGGTATAACTCATCGTTGTGTACAGCATAAGATTTCAAAGAAACTCATTATTGTGAGTTGAGTATGCTATCATGCATCGCATCCCATTTAAATTAAAATTAATACTTAATTCAAAAATATTAATAAATATGAAAATTTCGTATTCTTTATTTACCTGAGATGTTACAGCACTACTACTGAAGTAATTAAGAAAGTACATGAGAAAATCTGATCATGTGATCTCATAGAGGAAGACATTTATCTAAAAGTTTGAATACCTATCTAGTTGTGGGATAACCTTGAAGAAGTAAATAAGTCTTCCATTTGGTTCTGGAAACTATGGGCATCTTTTATCTAGTGCTGAAAGTGGAGAGAAGTATCTCAGTTGGTTTTAGGAGAAGTGAAGAAGTATTGTAGGTGGTGCTACAATCTATGTAATCACATGTTGGATAGTGAATAATCTTTAACTAGGGGGAATAACAAATTTCAACATGTAGTATTATTTATAATAAACCTTTTAAATATTATGTTTTTCTATCTCCAATATTATAAATGCACACAAGGTGAGATTGAATGATAATATTGAGTGGATTGAGAACCTAAAAAAGTTAAATAGATTGACTTAAAGGGAGATAAATTTTTAGAAAGAAACTATAGATTCACCCCCACACCACCCCACCCCCCCACCCCTGTGATAAATTTGGCCTAGGTATCTACAAGTGGTATCATAGTAGGTTTCCTCTAATGATTGGAAAATAATTTTATGAAATGGATAATCATAACTCTTCCATCATTCAAGGTGTTCCGACATCTGATGGAAACAATTATCATGAATGTAGGAATATGATCCCACCCTATCTGATTTCACTAGTCTTATAAGTGATGGAGGGTGAAACATGGGTTTTTCCATACATTAATGATGATTATTCTATGACATAAGATGATAGATAAAATTTGGAGTTAGATGGAAAGACTCAAAATTCCATCTTGATGTCTCCATCAGAGAAGGCCTATATGAAGGTAATAGGTCTCCAAACTTCCAATAAGATATAGGGAAAATAAATATACAGTAAATAAGTCAATATAAAAGTAAAATAATCTAAAAAATAAGTTTGTATAATTCATTTTGTGGAAATTATAATTACTGATGAAGAAAATATTAATGACTAGTTCACTATAGTAAATGAGATAGTCAGCAACATTTGAGGATTTTGTGATAATATATATGAATCTTTCATTATCAAAAAATGATGAGGTATTTTCTAAATAATTTTTCTTCAATGGTATAAACCTTGTAAAAAATGGATGATTTTCACTTCATGACCTACAAAATATTCTCATAGATTATGAGATGAGTAAAACAACAACTTTCAAGAATAAAGAAAAAAAATGAGATGGATTTGAATCCATGAGGATAAGAACAATAAAAAATAAGAGTATTAATAATTTGAAGATTCATATGATTAATATGATGAATACTTAAATCAAATATTTTATCTTCTATCAAAAGTATTTAAAAAGTGAAAGTGGAAGGGGAAGAGTAAACAACAACCGAAATGGGTCAAATTTGGTGAATTTACTCATTTTTCAAAGAAATTTCCATGAAATAAACTTGAATAATTTGAATTATAATCATAATAATATGGTTAGATACTTTATAAACATAAATTGGGTAAGAATAAGAAGAATAACCTCAACAAAAAGAAGATAAATCTCATGAGAAATCATGAGAATGATTCATCGTCTTATTTTTTCTCAGATAATGAAGTTAGTTTCTTTTCTCTTCTAAATAAAAGAACTAATTCATCAAGAATTAGTGATCATGGATAATAAATAACACAACTTTATTTTTATCTTAAATATAAATTATAATTCTATAGAGTAAAAAACAATACATCAAGAAATAAAAAAAATAAACTTCGGAAAGAAAATAAATTTTTGGTTTATGGGAAGGAAGAGCTAAGAAATAATGGATAATATCATATTGATGAAATAAAGTACTACAATATTAGAGAAGATAAAAATGAAAATATTATAATAGATATCATAAAATAACTACCTAAAAACAAATAATAACTCGATGAGATACAATTCATATGTCTTATAGTAAATCATGAGTTGAACAAAGATAGAGAAGAATTTAATAAATTATTTGAAGTTAATAGAGAATATTCTCATGTTTTTGTGATGAGGAGTTCCAAAAATCATTTAAAAACTAGTAATTTTAAAGATATATCTATTATAACCATAAATATAAGTCACAAACCCAACACTATACAAAGTTTTCATGTGAAAACTAAGAGGAAATATTCTATGTAAAATGAAGGGATGAATATACTAAATATTCCACAAAATAATATGATAAGTGAAGAAAAAATTGCAATAGTATAGCAGTAACAAAAATATACATAAATCTAGAATCATTCTATAAGAATAATGTTTCAATGGTTTTACTGGTGTTATACTAATTACAGACACAAATCATATTATTTTTGGTTTAATATGTTTTTTTTTAGGAAAGAGGGAAATACCAAAGTGAAGTTTTAGTGAGAATATGAGGAAAAAATCTTAGATGAAGTAAGTTGTGACGATATCTACACTATAATTATAAACACTAAAAAATATCATATTTTATAATACGTGTGAGGTAGATTATGTTTAGAAGGTCACAAGGCTGAGTTATACATGAAAGAACTAGAATTATAAGTTCCTTGTGTTTTGAAAGGGAAAATGATTCAAAAGAAAATCAGTGGAAATTAATTTGAAGGTTTTAAGAAGGATGAAAATTTCAAGGAAGACTACCTAGTTATTTATACATATTAGTTGAAATTTTATAAACAACTTAATGAAGATGAAATTATTTCTAAATAAAAAATAATTCAAGTGGGTTTAGAAAATTGTGGGAAAGTGTGTGAGAAGTTATCCACAACCGAAAATTTGGAGATCTGGAATCTTGAGATAAAAATAGGTATTCCAAAAAAAGAAGAATTTCAAAAGGATAACATGTACAATCTGACATATGATATTCAACACCAAAATAAGAGACCAAATAAATCATCATATGAAAATATTGGAACAAAATAATGACCTAGATTAATAAGAATCTATCAGTATGAATGTTATTTCAAAGTTACCAAGAGGTCCCTCCTTATTATCTATTATTTTTTTTATTTTGAGCTAACATGTATGGAATTCAGGGAGAAGTTTTAGGTTTTCACTAAATTATATCATGAAGATATTTTCTTTCATGGGGTATACTAACAACCATGAAATGAAAGAGGAAATTAGAATACCCCTTGAGGGGGGGATTTAAGAAAGGAGGTTGCCAAAGCATTTTCATATGATTCATGAATTTTCTATACATCATGGTAAAAATGTAATTTTACGTATTCTAATCACACTCTCATCCCATTTTCTTAATTTTATTAAATGTACTTATTTATGGTGAATTTTTATTTCAAAAAAATGAAAAATATTGGGAGTTACATGACATGAAAATGAACTATTTTTATGGTTTTTTGTGATGTCTGCAGGTTACTTGTTTCTTTTAAATGAAACATTTTTTATAATACCCATATTTAAGAAATAAAACTTTATGATCTTTAATTCATGTCGGAGTAATTTATGGGAATATTAGAAAACATTGGTTATTTCTCTATTTTTTTCAACATCAAGTAATCCCATGTTGACTTAGAGTTGATTAACTAAATGATGTTTTCTAAGTATTAGGTGATATCATTCCTTATTTTAAAAATAAGTGAAGTTTTTTTTTGACAAGAAATGTGGGATGATAAGACTCCATTTATCATTCAAATTTAATTTTCAATAGTGGGAAAGTATGATCCCCATATATTGAATTTTTAAGATATTAAGGGATATTAAAAACAAAATAAAAAAGGGGGAATTGTTGTTCCCAAGTGTTTCATTTTTTTCAATGAGTATATATGTGTTGGTGTATGAATTTGTGATACGTGAATAACTTTTATGGATTCATTTAAGGTCATTTGATGTCATGATTGAAAAAATATCTTTATTATTGTGTAAATAGTTGAACTAATAATAACTTATAAAGACATGTTGTAATCCCTTATTTTGGTGAGAAGTAATTTAATAATACCATTCAAATATTCAATTACATGAAGAATTATTGGTGGAATAATTTAAAAAGAATACCATGAAATAAAAATATCATTTCATGAGGAGAAGTATTCTATGTGCCTAATCAAATTTTAGAAGTCTGTGTGCTATTATCATTATATGATAATTTTGGATAATAATTAGTATGGAGATTTAATAAAAAAATAGTCTATTTATATGAAAATAGTTAGGCCATATCTACTATTCATTTGTGCGAGAAATCTCAACCATACATGAGTTCCAACAAGCATGTCGGTAGAGGAGTGTGGGTGGATTCATAGCATCCTCATGAGAATTCTTGGGTGGGAGTGTATGGGAGTGGGAAGTTCAGCCTGTACAGGTGACACGTGGCCTGTAAATCCCCTGTGTGGTGTGTTGCAGGTGTAGAAACCCACTTCAAGCTCAAAGCGCTAAAGAAACATAGAGGTATATATGAGATCACTCAATGGTTATTGGGACTGGTGTGGGTCATAGGAGTGTGGAGAACTATTACTCTACATAAAATTCTATGTATAGAACAACCACTACACTATTTTTTTATTCTAAAAATTCTAATCACATCTAGTATCATCTTCTTCCCTGGACATTTGATGGTTCCTCAAGATGCATAGACCATTTATGAGCCACAGTTATCTTTATGGGTAATGATCATTGATCGAGGCTTGATCAAAGCCACATTATTTATGATTATAATAAGGTGATATTTATAATAATATTAAATACATTCATTTAATAGTGTTTTAGATTCATGTGCACCAAAACTTTCTTGAAAATTACATAATCTTGAACAAATAATTTATCTGATGATAAAGCATTGATTAATGCACAAGTATTATTGAAATGATAAATGCATTCAGTTATAATTTCATTCACGAAAAATGAATAAAGCAGTATGATATAGGATATGTTGATGTAAATGAGATCCACATAGATGAACTATTGATGAAATGATTTTATATATCCATTTTTCTACATATTCATTTATAGAAGAGAACCACATAACCTAATGATTTTTTATTTCCATTTCTCTATGTATCCATTTTAGAAAGGTAACCATGTAACCAAATGATTTCATGTACCTATTTATGACATGTAGAGATTTCGTATAGTAAAATGCCTAAATGAAGTTTTCACATTGCCAGTTCTACTAAAGATCTCCATGTAACCAATTGTGAAAATTATATGATTTCATAAAGTCTTGAAAATCATGGATTATTTTGATGTAAAAAAATCAGTATTTTCATAAATCATGTGCTTTTAAATATCATGTAAATAAATTCAAGAAAACTAGATTCTTCGAGATATTTAAATGAGTGGATCCTTAGGATTTTGAGGGATGGTTTTATTATGTTGTAAAAAGGAAAATTGGGACCTAAATCTATTTTTTGCTCATGGTATGGTCAAAATAAGTCTCTCATCCATTGAAAATAAAATATATAGAGTGTTAAAATATGTGCTGAAATCATGGAGGAAGACATTGAAAATTATGTGAAAGAGAAACTATCTTTTTAATTTTTAATTATTATCATATAAATATATATTGAAGGTTATTAAATATATTAGTAAATGTGGAGAGAGAACTTTCATATATCATGTTATGAAATTCTATGAGAGACTAATACATCCAGTATGAAGGAGAAGAACAAGATTAGCTAAATCCAATAGATATATTAGAGTATTCAAAGAAAAAGTAGTCTCGAGACCAACACCACTATTATTGTTATGGAGAAAGTAAATTAGAAAACCTGATCTTGTAGGATTATAGAGGAAGACCCTCACCCTAAAAGATAAATATATTTATATATTTATATTAAAATTAAACAAGAAATAATGTATTCCATTTGGTTTTAGAAGTGTTTTGAATATTTCAATTGGTTCTAAAATAAATCAAAGTGTCACAGTTAGTGTTGTGATTAGTGAAGAATCCTTTCATTCGGTGCTAGAAGTAGTGTACTCACTTTTTTGATAGTGAAGAATATGTAACTAGGGTGAATAAATAGTTCATCAAGGATTAGGATTTTTTAGAAACATGTAAATATTGTGTTTTTCTCTCTCTATTATTACAACAACATGAGAGGTGATATTGAGAGATAATATTGAGTGTATCATAAACATTTTAAAGTTTGAGAGGTCAAATTGAAATTAAATGAATTCATAAAAAATAAATAGTTGATTCACCCTCTCCCTAGTGTTCAATATATCTTGGGGCTCCACAATCATTCCCATAGTTTAGTTTCTAACATTTGTAACATGCACAGACTCACTCCCACTTTTTTATTTATTCACAACTCCACCTCGAACATATACACACTTTAACTATATTACATAGTTAGTGTCACACACATTAACTCGTTTATAGTTATTTTATTAATTATATTATTTCTTTTATTCTAATCCTTTACTTATGGGATTTTTTTGAAAATTATAAATATTTGGAAACTAATATTGGTCACATAGTTATCTCATGGATTAGGAAACTATAAAAAATATATAAAGTTTTTAATATAAGTGCTCAAATAGTTAGTTCATGATTTTACATAACTGTATAATCCAATAATGTAATATAGTAAGTAAAGGTAGTGTGGCCTTTATGGTTGGGGCATGGTTTGGAAAGTCACATGTCCAAACTTTTCATCCTTCTTAAAAAATTAAAATAATTAATTGACCTTTTTCCCATCACTTGAATTTAATCCCTAACTCTTATATTCTAACCCCACCTGACCTCCAACCCCTCTCATGCATGGAACACCCTCCTCCATGCACATGGTATATTTCTATGGAATAATTTGTTTTTTTGTGTCTCTATGTTTACATTTTTGTAGTGTTTTAATATATTTTCATGGTTTTAATTTATTATTGGGTCATTTATTATGGTTTATTTTTTATTTGATTTTTTATACTATCATTCCTCTATGAAGGCACCTAGGTAGCCCTAAAGGGGAGTTAAAATATTATTCTATGGTAAAAACATATTTTTGACCAAAACATATTAGATGTTATAGTGAGTACAATTCTATTCAAGGACTAGAGAGAAGGTAATAGCCCAACTCAATCTAGAGAAGTGGAAATGGGTTTGAATTAGAATAAATTTAAAGAATACATTTGGTATAATCCCCCTTAATTTTAGGGAAGCAATGACAATTGGTAAGCCTTGGATTAGTTGGACGATAAAGAAAATATTTGAGTTCTAAAACACTCTCACCACTATTAAGGTGAATTGTAATTATTTTCTGCTTTATGGGCCTTATAAGAGATGGTATGATTAAATAATTCAATCCAAGAAGAATGATAATTTGGAATGAAAAGATTACAAATTATTATTTTCCCAATAGTTGTATCTTAGAAAAATATATTTATCCAAAACTAGGGAGTTATGAGGCCTTTAATAGGGAAATCAAATCATTATCAAATATTCCAACCATTTTTCCAAACTCATCAACATTTCTCTTAATATAGTTTTAAATGATAGGATAAAATCTCCATGTTTTGAAATTTATATTCATCTAGATATCTAGTCAGAGGACCTTCTTATTAAGATCTGAAATTATATAAAAATTTTGTATTGATCCCTCATGGTTGCAATTTATCAAGTTGGAATGTTAGGAAAAGTGGGTACCCCTTCCTTTATTAGTGGTAGTGAAGCTAGTTTCTTTGAAATGAATAGAAATAGGGATAATCTAAGTATATGTATCATTTCCATGACCCAACCCAATGGGGATAGAGCTGCAACTACCCCAAGCCCACCTTCATCGGCTAGGGGCTAGAGAAAAGCACTAAAATGAATAACTAATATGGGAGGCCATTAACTAATGTACATGTATGCACACACCTGACCATATCAATGTAGAAGTGCATAGGAATAAATGTAAATGTTGCAACATCAAATACATGCATGTGAAAAATCTATGGAATACAGAGAGTATGATAGTGTAAACTGAAAAGTAATAGGGAAAAATACACGTCTAACCAGAATGATGTCCCAATCTAACAGAACCAGAAAAGTAAAATTTTGAGAGATCTCATCTCTTGATCTCCAAGCACTGACCACCCAGTCAAATCACACGAAGTATCCCTAAGATCCATTGTAATCACCACTAAACTATCCATATTCTACATAATATATGAAACATGTGGGAAAATACCATGTAGGAGTGTATATATACATACATAGTAGGATTCCTCTAAAGCTGAAGGGTAAGAAGTAAGAGACACAATAAGAATAGACAGATATCTTAACCCAAAGAAAGAGTGTACAAAATACAATGAAATGGAAATATATATATATATATTGTCAAAAAATTAAAACTCAAATGAGAGTTAAAGGGGACCTCCGCCTCACATCCCATCCTATGAAAAGAGTGCCAATAGATCCAAAGGTCCATCAACGATTCACATCATCTCACGCATCTATCTGAAGAGACATCAAATTCAATCTACACCTAGGAACCATTCCATATAGTCAAGGGTCATAATACCTTGGTAGATGACCCACTCCCTTGTACAATGAGAGGGTTCCACTTAGTATATAGCTAGAGTACCCATGACATATCCTAACAGGAGGGTGCCACTCAAGTAATCGGAAGAGGACCCATGGCCATCCCAGTTGGAGGGTTCTACTCTTGTGGTCGATATAGGATTCATGCCCAGAACATATGGAGAGTTTCACTCTAATAATCAAGGACCCATACCTGATAATATAGTTGGGTTCTTCTCATATAGCATATAGGGGACTCATTCTCTTTTAGGAATAAGGGTTCCACTCACGAAGTTGAGTACCATACCTTGACTCTGCTAGAGGGTGACACTCGATGGATAAGTAGAGGACCCATGACCTATCCCAGTAGAAATGGGACACTCTAATAGTTATTTGAGGACCCATTATTATCTAGGATATAGGGTTCCACTCTAATATTCGATTGAGGACCCATGCTCTACCCATTAGTATAATTCCACTTTAATCACTTTGATGACCATGCCTGGTCACTGTCATTGTTGAGTGTTTCCTAAATAAGAATAATGCCTAGAAAATATCACATAATATCTCAAAATCCACTACATAGGCCATTATCGCATTCTAAATGTAAATAAAACTCATTATAGGCTACTCATAGGCCAAAATTCAAGTCCAAATGAAGGATATTTGAGAGGTTAAAGTTTCCTAAATTGAAAAGAAGGGGTACACGACGTGTAAGGGGACCCACAAGGCATATGGTCCGGCTCCAAAACCTGGTCATGTCTATGCTGGTACATAGATCGCTTACCATGTAGCATTACACAACATGTAGTTTTCTTACACAATGTGCCTCAACCACCTAGGGTCCTACCTATGTATCTTACAATGACTATGTAAAATTGGTCATGTTTGTATACATCGGTTCATGGCATGCAAAGGCCAAGATGGCACTTAGCATGGGTCCCCTACTCAATCTCATGTACTACTCTAGCTATATGGTGTGAATCCCTCTATAAACGACATAACATTACACATGGTATCCTATAAATATACCCTATGTACATGTTTATCTAGTTCTCAAGGTTAACATGGAATGTGGTCCCTCCACATGGAATTTAGTATTTACCTCCAAGAAGAACCCTAGTCACCATATAAACCGGACTACTTAGTTTGTGTTATTTTAACTACATAGTGTGTAGTCAAGTTTTTCACATAAAATTATATATTGGTTTCACATATCTGATCCAATTCCTAATGCTTCAAATCTTTCCTCTATGCCTCCTAAAATTGGGGGAAATAGACTTTTTTCATCATTTTCATCCATTGATGGCCGAAAATAAAATTCTCAATTCACTTGTATGAATTTATACACATGTCATCACCTGTGGTGCTCCCAAATCCTTTATAGATCAACAAAAACAAGGTGGAATCATCCAAACCCCTGAAATAATTTAATTATATCCATGATTCACAAAACCCTTCCTCACATGAATATGTCATGATTTCAAGGGTCTAATTGGGATTGATCATTCCTGATAATGCCAAGATGAGACCCCATTGGACAATTGGTGAAGAAAGCAATGAATAATTTGGATAAAAAACTAAAAAAAGGTGTACAATTGTTTTCCAAGAATCCTTTTTCAACCAATACAATTTGGGATATCTTGGGTGATAAAAATTTAATAATCAATTAAAATATTTACACTGGAATGTGAAATGGTTTTCAATTGATGCAGATCAATAGACATATTCAATAATGCTCAATATATTTAATAAATTGGGGAAGAATAAATAAATAGATGTGCCCTACCTAGAATTTGATTTTTCATAAATGAAGAATGTTCTCTCCAACATATGAGAGAATTTTTTTCATTCAATGAGCCTTAATTTGTTGGGATCTGGAGTCTCATCGTCATCAGATTTTGATTTTACAATGAGAATGTGGAAGAATTCCTCTCAATGATCTTAGGGTTATGAAGATAACCTTGGAAATCCTGTCATAAAAGAATATTTATAGAGGGATTTAGAATTAGGTTATTTAATAAATTAATTAAATTAGTCATTTAATTAATTCAATAAATGGACTGTCAATAGTTGTTTTATCTAAACATCCTGCACTGACCATTTTTTTATCGTGCTTAGGGTAAACATCACATTTTAGACTCAACCATTGTCTCATATTTTCGATCCAATACTACATTTAAGATTTATCAAAATTTCTTTAAGAAAATGAGGGTGTGTAACATAAAATATATTTAATATTTTTATAAAATTAATTTGGGTCACAACGGGCCTCAAAATCACACGTCATCTCGGGGTTTGGCTCCAAAAATATATCTATAAATATCCGAATGTCTTTCAAGGAAAACAATGGTATTTGTGTTATTACATCATTCAATATTTTCATGACCAAAAATTAAAACTAAACAAAAACCTTAGTATTTTGTGCTTTCATTTTTCTCTCCCACTCCCAGGATCTCTCCTTCACACTCTTGTGTTTCCAAAACACATGAACCAAAGGGTTGGTCCATCCATGTAGGGTCATATCCTTCCAATACTTGATCTCCATTGGGTGCTCCCCAAAAGTGGCTCCATCCTTGATTTCCAACATTCCCTAGTCAATATTTTTCATGGTTTCAAGCATGTATCCCCTCAACTACAACACATTAAAGATTTTGTGCACCTGATCCAACTGTGGGGGTAGGGAGAGGGGGTAAGTAACCACTCTAACCCTCTACAAGATCTCAAATAGCCTCATGAACCTCAAGGATAGATTTTATCCCTGACTGAATCTTTGTAATCCTCATCAAGGGGAGACTCATGGGAAAAATGTGGTCTCCCTACTTGAACTTCAAGGGAATGTGACGTCGATCAATGTAAGATCTATGCTAGCTGTCAGATATCCTTGTCTCCTCAAAGATGACTTGGACCTTCTTCATCCTTGCCTAAACCATCTTTGTACCCACAAGAGATGCCTCCCTAATATTTTTCCAACATAAGAGTGACCTATAGGGTCTCCTGTGAAGGGCCTCAAAAGGTTCGTTACTGATAGTATACTGGTATCTATTATTGTATGAAAACTCTACTGATGGAAAGTGATCTTCCTAACTCTAGAAAAAGTCTAAAATGCATGCCCTTATTATATCCTCTAGTACCTAGATATTATGCTTGGTCAACCCATATATCTGGGGATGGAAGGTTGTTCTCATCCACAAATAGTTCTCTAATTCCTCCTATAGGCCTCTACAAAACCATGATAGTAACCATGCATCATTATAGAAGATAATAATCAAGTTCAGAACATGAAGGTGAATAATATCCCATACCTAAAAATGCCATAAACTCTCCATAAAACTATGCTCCCTAATAGTATGGAAGTGTTCTAACATTGTGGGTTGGTCAACTATCAACCTGATGGCATCATGGCCTCTCACTTTCTATGGAATCTCTTTCATATATTCAAAGGATATTCTATCCCATTTCCTCTCATAAATCTCAAGGGGATGCAATGAACCTTCCAAAACCTAGTACTCATCCTTCACCTACTGAAAGGTGTGGAACCATGAGATGAACTTGACAATTCTCTATTTCATTCCATCCCTCAAAAACTACCATTTAAATTAAATGTACATATTTCCCACACTGGGATGTGCAGCCAAAGGTTAAGTGTGAAACTCTCTCATCACCTCCACCCGCATTGTGATTAAAAACATTTTCTGCCTCTGGAAAAGGTTTACAGGATTCCCTCCTTCAGAAAAATAGTCTAGTGAATCTTCTACTGATATCTAGTCACACAAGACCTCACAATAAATGTACTCCAACTAGGACTCTCATATATTGAAGGACTGGGGGAGTAAACACCATTGACTAGAGAAATGTTGCACCCTCCTTCTCAAACAGGGTCAAATACAAGGAATCTAATAACTTAGATGCCTCTTGCACTATAAGAGGAAAGGAATTTCTGCTAAGGGTTTCTAGTACCATGTTTCCCTTACTATTAATATAGACTATCTCAAATTCATAGTCATATAGGAACTCCAACCAGTGCCTCTATATCATGTTTAATTCTTTATATATAAATACATACTTGATACTCTGATGGTCTGAGTAAACCACAAAGCGCTCTCCTGAAAGATAGTTCTATCACATTATTATAGCAAAGACCATGGATTCCATCTCTAGGTCATGAGTTATGTAGTTATACTCATGGGGTCTCATCTTCCTCAAACCATATGTGATAAATTATTTTCTCTACATTACCACATAGTTTTTCCCAACTTCTGAGGCATCACAATACACTTTGTACTCTAAACCCTCCTTTGGTAGTATCAAAATAGGACCACTCATTATCCTTAACCTCAACTCCTAGAAGGATCTCTATCACTACTCAGCCTAAGTAAAGAACGTCCCCTTACACGTTAGGTTAGTCAAAGGGTCTGAAATCCTAGAGAAGTATTCTAGAAACCTCCTATAGTACCCCACCAAGACAAAGAAACTACACCCCTCCTACACGCTCTTGGGTGGCTCAAAAGAATGCATTGTACTAATCCTTGTTAGGTCCACAACTAATCCATACTAAGAAATGACATTATTCATAAATTTAACCTCACGAATCCAAAATTGGTACTTAGAGAGGTTACCATAAATATGGCGATCCTTAAGAAAATCTAAGACGGTCCTCAAGAGCTATTAATTCTCCTCCTCTGATGTAGAGTATATGAGTATTTGATCAATGAAGATAAGAACAAACTGGATAGGGTATTTTTTACCCCAAAGGGAATCACTAAGAACTCATAGTGTCCATATTGACATAAAAATTCTAGCATCAGAATATCAGCCCTGCAAACTCTTAAATAGTGGTAGTCGGACTGAATCTCGATCTTTGAGAACTATCACAAACCTCAAAACTGATCAAAGAGGTCACCAATACATGGAAAGGTTTTATTTATCTTTATAATTTCCTAGTTAATCTGATGATATTACACACAAATCCATAATCTCTCATATGCATTTTTCATGAACAATACTAGAGCTATCCTTGAGGGACATAATTGTTCTGAAAAAACCCTTCTCTCAAAGGCCCTGTAACTACAACCACAGCTCCCAAAGATGGGTGGGTTCTATTAAATATTTATTAGAAGATATCAAAGAAGTACTAGGATTAAAGTTGATACAAAACTTCATATATTTCTTCTAAGTTAGTCATGAAATGTCTTCAAAGAAGGCATTTATAAAATCCACTATGAATGAAGAAATATAGATTATTGAAGGTCATGTTGCACCAAGGGATACACTTACAAACTAATGGGTTATGGTATACAACCTTCTACTCACAAATTTCACTCATAACACTATGGGATTTCTATTTCCCACAAAGGATAATCCTTCCCCATCATTGTAAAGTAATCTGACTCATCTATGGTGATAGAAAATCTTGGATCAGACCATGGATACTCAAGATGACATCATAGGGTTCCATCATGAAGAAAAAAAGGTCCCACAAAAACGTATCTCCACTATGTATTAATTATCACTATCGATAGATAAACGATATAGAAGAATCATTTCATGTGGGAACCATAAGACAAAGTTTTTGAGCTAAATCCTCAACTAGGATCTCCAACTCTCACACCAAGAATAAAGATACGAAGGAATTACCTGCACCTGTGTCTACCAATATTAAATCAAGAGTATAATAAACACAGATCATATCTCTAATAATCTTGTGTGCCACTGGGTCATATGCCTCTATATCATGTAGTTATCTTTGGCCCCATCCTCTAGCTCCTTGAGCTAGATGTGGGCTGCCTAGCGGTGGTGGTGGAATGAACTCATATAATATTCCATAACCCACACCTCCTCCTCCTGGAGCTCCACCTTCTTCACTTCTATCTCCTCTTCACTAGGGGACACCATTACCTCTCCTGGGAGGTCCGTGACCATGGTGCTACCTAGGTCATGGTGGTTCATCTTCTATATTATTGTGCTCTATAACATGTTAGGTCAGGAAATCGCATGCCATGTGACCTTTCCCATCACATGCCATGGGACCTTTCCCATCACATGCATATCACTACCCCTATTTGTGATTCTCTGGTCATATGTGATTCCCCTGAGTACATGCTCGATCATGATCCTAGGAAGGCCTCTTTCACTAAGATATTATGGATTGGTTCCTACTAAACACTATAAATGACTCAGCCCTATAATTCCCACTACCAGCTCTAGCTTCCCAGATTCCCTATGATAGGAAGCTCTCCATCACCAGTGACCACTTCAATACCCCTTCATAGGTGGGATTTCACAAAGGCACCACACTAGCATCAATATCTCTACAGATTCCCTACTAAAACTTCCATGCCTAGAAGTAGAAATCTTGTATCATATCAATGGAGTAATGTTTAAGGTTTTTGAACCTCACAACATACTCTATAACTTTTATTCTTCCCTAGTATAGCTCCTAAAGCTCCTAAATCTGAACTGAGTACAAGAAGGATTGGTATTATCCCTCATGGAATAGTTATGGGTTTTCAGGCTATAAGAGTATTGACTCATCATACATATGTGTAACTAGACTGCACCAATGCCTAGATACTCCATTTAAAAGACAGAATTCCAATGAAACCACTAGATCAGTTAGTTCCTTAATAAGGATAAATACATAGATCATTGAATCTATCCAATCCACTTCCACTTAGGGATATGGATTCTTACAGAACCTCAGTGGCCTCTGGTTATGAAACTTGCAAAGTGAACCATTTATATGCACATACTCATACTACTCTTCTGGTATAATCTTCTTCTCAAAATTTGGGTTTTCTTTTACCTATCCACCAAGAGGAAGAATCTTATGGGATAGACACCGAATTGAGGCCTCATAACTCATCAGATGATCATCATGATCTAAGACTGGTAACCTAGATGGTTGTCATTCTAAAAGAATCATGAAAAGTTAATCAATGCATACCACAGTCAAATGAGAATATGTACATATATATATATATAATGGGGAGATAACTTAAGAAGGATAGTCAAAACACTCAATCATATATGATGAATGTAACATTGATCCCTATAACTAATGCCTCCATATGTCGAGTTGACTAGTAGGTAGTCATGGTCCTAGTGAATGGATATATCGGTCGCTGCACCAACACTAGGTTCACATGCCTGAAAGACACACTCAAAACACATTGACACTATTTCCCAAAATCCCAACTAAATCCTTATAAAGAGACTACTTCAAAAACCTTCCCAATGATTTAAAATCTATAATACCAATCTTCTACAACGTAAAACAACATGGATCGATCTGTAACAACCCCAAGCCCACCTCTATAGTCTTAGAGTTGGTGACAAGCACCAAAAGGCATAACCAATATGGGATACGTTTTTCTAATATAATTGTATACACACACCTATCCATGTTAATAAATAAGTGCATAGGAATAAATTTAAATGATGAATCATCTATATTAATAACCTTTTATGTAAAAATAATAGGGAATACAGTGAGTATGATAGTGTAAACTGAAAATTAAAGGGGAAAAATACATTTCCAACTCAAAAGACTTCCCTACCTGAAAAAAACTAGAAAAGTAAAATTTTGAGAGGTCTTGGATCCAAATATCCAATACCCAACCATTTTACGCAATAAAATCAAACTAGTTATCCCTAAGATCATCTATTATCACTAGCAACCTATCCATCATCTTCATAAGACATGAAACCTGAAGGAAAATCCATTTCAAGTGTGACTATATACATAACCATTAAGCTGCCCCAAAAGATGAAGGGGGTAGTAAGAGACATAATGGGAATAAATAAATAGTTTTACCCAAAGAAATAGGGTAAAAAATACAATGACATGGATACAAATATTTATATATTCTCAAACAAAATAAGACCAAATGCGAGATAAAATGGATCTCCATCTCATAGACCATCCTAGGAAAAGAGTGACAATAGTTTTAAAGGTACATCAATGATTCTTGGAATCTCACATATCTATCTGAAGAGACATCAAAATCAATCTACATCTTTCAACTGTGTCACACAGTCGAGCTGGAAAATATCTTGGTAGAGGACTCATTCCTTATTACAACTGGAGGATTTCACTTAGTATATAGCTAGAGGACCCATGCCCTATCCCAGTATGAGGGTACCACTAAAGTAATTAGTAGAGACCCCATGCCCAACCTAGCTGTAAAGTGCCACTCTAATGGCCAGTAGAGGACCCATGTCCAACCCAGTTGGATGGTTCCACTCTAATAATCGTGGAATCAGGCCCTTCCCAGTAGGGGGTGCCACTCTCATAGTTGAAGACCCATACCCTAACTCTGCAAGAGGGTTTCACTTAGTGGATAGGTGGAGGACTCCAGATCTTTCTCAATAGAAGGGTTCCACTCTAATAGTTGGTAGAGGACCTATGCCCATCCAAGCTTGAGGGTACCACTCTAATAGTCAGTTGATGACCCATGCCCTTCCTAGTAGGAAGGTTTCACACTAATCCCTCTGATTATCCAACCCAATCACTATCACTGTCATGCATCACCTAAATAAGTGTCACACCTAGATAATCTCACATTATTTATCAAAATCCAATATAGAAGCAACCATCAAATTTTATATAGAAAAACACACATGATAGGCTACTCTTAGGCTAAAATATGAGTCTAATTAGAGGATATATGAGAGGTTGAAGGTTCCAAAAAAGTAAATAAGGGGTACATAGTGTGTAAGGGGACCCACATGGCATGCAGTCCTACTCCTCCACCTGGTCATCTCCCTTTCGGTATATAGATCACTAACTGTGTATCATTTCATGGCTTGTATATGGACTACACGATGTTACTCACCAACCTGGGGTCCAACCCATCCTTCTGTTTCATGTAAAGCTACCCATGTGCATGTACTTTAGTACATGGAATAAAAGGGCTAGGTCGTTACTTAGTTGTGCCACTTGCTCAAGCCCATGTACTCTTTGAGGTACACAGTGTGCCTTATACTATATAGGGCATGCAAGGCAACATGGGATCATAGGTGTGTATCCTCTGTACACATTTATCCACTCAAAAAGGGTTATATTATGTGTGGTCTCTCCACATGGGGAGCCATATTTATCTACAAGAAAAATCTTATCCACCATTGAAACTAGACTACACAGTTTGTGTTCTTTGGACTACATGGAGTGTAGTTGGGTTTTTCATAAAAAAGTAGATCTGTGTCACGCATCTTCAATCCAGCTCCTGACACATCGTATCTTGCCTCCAAAACTCCCAAAATTAGTGGAAAAGGTCTTTGTTTTTCATTTTCATCCATCTTATGGCTAGAAATCGAATTCCCAATTCACTTGTATGAAGTCGAACACACATTGTCACATGTGGTTCTCCCACAGCCTCTCTGGGTAAACAAAATAATGGTGGAATCACCCATATCCCAAAAATAATCTCATTCCATATCTTATTCACTAAAAAATTCCTCAAATATGAATCTTCCATGATTTTTGTGGCCCAATCAGTCTTAATGCCACCCAAAAATGTCAAATTGATACCCTTTAGGCCAATTAGTGAATAACGTGAAGAATAATTGGGGGGAAAGAACCAAAAAAAAGTTGTATGTTCATTGTAAAAGAATTATTGGAAAACTAATACAATTTTTTATATCTAGGGTGATAAATAATTTAATAATAAATTAAAATTGGTACATGGGTGTATGCAAAGGTTTTCAATTGAAGTAGATCAAGAGACAGATTCAATCATGCTCAATATATTTAATAAATTAGCAAAGAATCCACAAATTCATGATTGATACCTGGAATTGGATCATTATTCATCGAATAACATGCTCTCCAAAAATGAGAGAAGTTATTGTGTTCATTGCGCCTTGATCTTCCAGGATCCATAGTCTCATTGTCATCGGATTCCGATTCACCGATGGGAGGGTGGAAGAATGCCTCTCAATGATCTTAGGGTTATGCAGCTAACCCTATAAATCCTTCCATAATGGAATTTTTATATAGTTATTTATAATTATCTTATTTAATAAATTATTTAAATTAATCATTTAATTAATTCACTGAATTGACTACCAATGGTCATTTTATCTGAACACCCCGCACTGACCAATTTTAGGTCATTACTAGGGTAAAAATCACATTCCAAACTCAATCATGGTCTCTGATTTTTTATATAATTATTTATTTAAATGTTATCTCAAATTATTTAATAAAATTTTCATGTTTAATATAAAATATATTTAACATTTTTATAAAAATGATTCATGGAACATTGGGCCTCTGAATCGCACGCCATCTCAGCTCTTGGCTTCAAAAATATATCTAAAAATATTCTTGAGTATTAAAAAGAAAAAATAGGGTCTCTAAATTATTCTTACCTTCAATATTTTCATCCTTTAAAATCAAAACTAAACAAAAAATTCTGTATATTGAGCCTATGTCTGGATCTCGAACTCTTAAGAGCTCTCCTACACACTTTTGTTCTTCCACAACACATGGCCCAATGGGATGATCAATACACATTGGGTACTCTCCCATCAATGCTCATTCTCTACTAGGTCCTCCGAAAAAGTGGATATATCCTTGATGTAAAGATCTCCCCATTAAATAATGTGCATATGATCATGCACATATCTCCTTGTCTATTACGCATGGAAGACATCGTGTACTCGCTCAATTGTGGGGGTAGGGTGAGGTTATAAGTAACCTCGCCTACCCTTTGCAAGATCTCAAATTCCCTGATGAACCTTGAGGATATCATGACACCCATTCTAAATATTTTCAATCCTTTTCATGGGGGGACTCTCAAGAATACTTGGTCTCCCTTCTCAAACTCCAAGGTCCTAATACATTGATTTGGGTAATATTTATTCCTACTCTGGGATTTCCTTATTCACTCATGGTTGGCCTAGACCTTCTATATCATCGACTACACCATCTATGGACCCACAAGAGATGCATCACTTGTAACGCCCCGACCCCAGCTACCCAGAGTCGGTGCATTACTTTGTAACATTGGCATGATCACAAGAAGATCAAATCTCGAAAGACCGATTGGTTTAGTAGCCTTGGAAACACTAGATATATATTAATAAGTTTTACATTACATCATAAAATGAAAAACTACTACAACAACATAATGCCTCCATAATTCACACTCATATCCCCACATAATATCCCTGCAGGTCATTCATAATTTACTTCTTCACTTCCTGGGAAAAATAAAACATAGAAAAGGGGTGAGCTCAAACGCCCAGTAAGGATAACAATATAGCGGAAACTTTCATAAATAAGAATAAACATTTAAGGCAATGTATAACTAAGACAAAAGCCTTTCAAACATGAACTTTCAACATGGTATGGCAAAAGTAAAATGAAATAATGCCATTTACTTGTTCACATGGATATTCTACTAATCGAATAATCACATGAAAAATCAATAACCACTTTCATAATGTTGGAATGCATAATGCCAGACTATCATAACCACATAGCCAAGGCCTCGTGCCAAGACTACAAATAAGATTTTGTCAAGGCCTTGTGCCAAGACACTAGTTTGTCTCATGAGACCTACCGATGCATCGAGGAGCTATAGCGGGCTCCACCCGTCACTTATTAAGTCCAATGCATTCCCATATGAAAAGGTTTAAACATAACATAAACATTCGTATTAAAACTAGCATATGAAATGTCAATAATTTCACCATAAACTATGAATGGTATAAAAATAGCACATACATAGTCAAACATATCACAAAACCTTCAATACAATATAGAAGCTTTGTATCATAATAAATCAACTTCAAATAATCTTAAAATCCATCAAAGGATGTTGACATAGATGAAATCAAAATTCTTTTTAAAGAAATATCTCCTTTTATTTTGAAATCATTTAAGATCCATATAAAATAAAACATTTTCTTTGAAAATATTCTTATAAGCTTGTAAGTAAAGCTTTGAAGATTTTATAATGGTGTAAAATAACCGCACCCGCCGTATAAGTTAAAAAAACATTCTTACCTCAATTCTGTCGAAAAGGTTAAAAAGGACCTTGTTTTGAAAACGACGGAAAGATTCCTTTATAAACCTCTTATAAAAAGTCAAACAAGGGTATAAATGACTTTAACCCATATTCTTGTAAATATTAAAAATGTTTTGAAATACATTTTTAAGAAACATGGATGTGGATGATAAAGATATCCCAGTAGATTATTACGTATAAACAACCTCGGATAATGAAGAGATTGTGAAATAACCCTTACCTTGTACTTTTCCTTGGTTGGGGTAGGTTAACCTCCTGTATAATGGTGAAATAATTGTTATTAAATTATACAAGAATCATATACATTAATATGATATGATATATGATCTTTTAATATTGATTTGATAATAATACCTTAGTATTATTGCTGTTTCGGGTGTGAACTTACTTGTTTGCTTTTGTATGTTTTGTTACGTAAGACATGTTTGTAAAGGATAAGTTGTATATTATTCAAATCCAGAATGGTATCAAGTCCTTAAACATCATTTTTAAATCATCAAATGATAATTATACTTGAATGGATACGATGGAGAATGAATCTCATCGCGTTCGTGGAGACTGTAGTCCGTACGTACGCACGAACGCTACTTCCATTTAATTTTTATTTTAAAAGAATCGAATACAAATGATACATAGGTATATTACTATTACAGTATAATATAATATTTTATACATGTTACTTAAGTTCATTAACACCATCCTTTATACGTTCCATGTGTGGTATGAACGAGTCATATCATTTTAAGGGGGCGGTAGTCCGCACTTCCTCAAATGAAATTATCGTATGTATATACAACATGAAACGAATAATGGCATGAAATAAAATGGAATTACAGAAGCTTATATATAAAATATATATCATTAATATCATATTTAATTACAGTGCCATCATAATGGCCACCATGAGAGGCGGTAAGATGTATTTGAACAATCATCGTTTCGTGAGGCGTTAGTTTGCCATCCACAGAAACATTATGTTCATCATCCATTAGATGGAGTTGTGTGTATGTGTAGTTTGAATCCTTCTTATAACAACATCCTAGTATATTTAGGATACTGTTGTTGTTACAAAAGAAAGGAAATAAAAAGATTTTGGGGGTTGAAGAAGCAAAATAAATGAAAATAATTTAAGAGAAATCGTTACCTTTAATTTAGGTAACTCACTTTGGTTGGTACCAAAGGACTTCTTGAAATGATTTCTGCCTAAGGGGAAGCTTCAAGGAGGAGGAGAGGTATGTGGGGAGCTTATTTGGGCAGAGTTTGGACGATCCAAGTGGCTTGAGAGGTGTGAGGAATGAGTAGAAGTGGTCTCCTTTTATAAGGGAGAAGAGGGGCTCTTTAGGAAAGAGTGAAAGTATTACTTTATAATATAATTATATTCGGTTTATAATGGTCCAAAAATCATTGAGGTCGAATATAAGATGACTAATATTCTAAATAACATCAACCAATAATAATTGGACAGGTTTTAGATAATATTTTAATCATTATAATCTTATTTATTTAAATGATTTATTAATGAGGTAAACATTGCATCATTATTGTGTCATTAATAATTTAAATTATTTGATGTCTAAAAATTATAAATAAAATATCATTATGTAGGAAATCTTTTTAGCTTTCTAATGAATATTTATAATCTAAAATCCAACATATATAACCCTATGTAACAATTGTTTTTCTAAAAGATATATGCTTGTGTCATTTTTGTATTCATTTTAACTAAATTAAAATAAAGTGTCATTATCACTTACAAGTGGATCCATGGGGTCCCAAAATAGACCCAAAGATTCCCATGGTCGACCATGTATCAACCAATAGGGTTAAGACACGTTTTAGGGTAATTCAGTATTATTATAATATTATTTTTTAACCCTTATTTACCGGATTTACCCTTAACCATGGTAAATAAAATATTTACCGCAGTAATTATTCAAAATGTCTAAAAATAAAAGTTACCCATTTACACAATTTGAACATCCTGATTCCAAATATGGAATCCATTTTCCTAAATTCAGAACACAGAAGTGGCAGAAATTAATTTAAAATTAATTCCCGCTGTCAAAACAAAAAGTGTGTTTTTAAGAGATAATAACTATCAAAAGATTGACACTTGTTTATGTTCGGTTTAATTGTAAAATTATGTCTAATGACCAACATTATATTAAATTGTAAAAATATATTATAAATATACTTTAAAACTACTAAAATTCATAATTTATCACTATTAATTATTTTGATTAAAAAAGTTGTTTTTAATTAAAATTTAGTAATTTTCACTATTCATCAAAATATGAAAGTTATCTGAAAATTACCAAAATTTCACCTTAGGCTAAATTAGATATTCCGAATCCAAAAATGAAGTCCATTTTGAGATATAAAATATATATAATTTTAAAAAGTAGGTATTACTATTCATAACGGCTAGTTTGATTGGTTACGGTGTGTTAGAACTCGGTGTTGCGTACAACACACGCTAGCGTACCGTGGAAGCTTGGGATGTTTCATTTTAAATTTTTGATGTCCCCATTTAGTCAAAAAGTTTAAAATATAGTATCTAAAAATGGTTCACTATTAAAATTTGGTAAAAGTGAAATACTGAAAATGAATTTGTTCTTACATTATGTCTAAGAAACTCATAATATGGATTCTAAAATTATAAGGATTATATAAAGTTTAAAATTTAGTTAACACTATTCATAACCTCTTTTGAACAGCTTGTTTGGTAAGTCATGGTGCGATTGAACTTGGTGTTGCATGTAGTGAAAGTTATTGAATTATTTTGAAGAAATAACACACTATAAAATCTTGGGGTGTTACATTCTCCCCTCCTTCAATAAATTGCGTCCTCGCAATTTGAAATTGTTCTTCAAAAATAAAAGGTTGAAAATAGAAAATATATTTGTGGGAAAACCCACATCGGAAATTGGGTTACTAAAATTTAGTCTTAATATGAGGAAAAGAGAAATCAAAGGGTCACCACCAAATTATGATCTCGATTAGGAGAACATTGGTGGCAATTAGAGACATATAATTGGAGGAAAAACATAAATATTTATAGGTGGTGATTGAGGTCGTCAATCACAAAAAAGTGTAAAATTGAGGTCCTTAAATTCATCAATCTATGATGATTTGAAATACCATCGGTTCAACAAAACATAGGGTATTAGGATAACACATTTTTGACGTTTCAAAATATCTTAGTTGAAATCCCACATCGAAAAATGAATTAATGAGGCCTCTATTTAAAATAAAGAGTGGAAAGTATAAAGATTTCCGAAAATAACACATACTAGGGTTTCATGTAGGAAAATATGGATATGGAAGAGAAATCTAACCATCAATTATATGATGGAGAGTGGTAGAGAACATGGCTATGAAAAGGCCAACAATCCCAAAGCCATAAATTAGTGATGATTTAAGGTACCATCTAGGACAACATTTTTGTTCTAAGTTCCTTTTATTAATGTTGAGGAATTTATTTATGAGATTGGCTAAGATCATAAGGAGATATACTTACATTATAATTAGAGTTTTATCCATTAATAAATTTCTACCACAAACTCATCTTTCACTCTAAAAGATAATAGAACGTAAAAAAAATTTCTATTTATAATATTCGTACAGGGTTACAAAATAAATGAATTTATAATTCATCTACCAGATCTTTTAAAAAAAACTACATTATTTAATCCAGGACATCTCGTGGCCAGTGGTAGGTGATACACCCTTGTCGCCCTTCGGTTGCGGGTTCAAGTCTCGCAGCCTTGCCGGACGCGACGGGTTGCCGCCCGACCTCCGGGTTGTCCTTTTATGGCAATCCAAAATAATCCAAACTAGAACTATCCAAAATAATTCTGTCCAAAATCACAGTCCAAAATTTATAAGGAAGGTAAACATAATGTAGATCCTTTTTACCCCGTAATAGCATATGAATACCTTCATCATGTATTCTTTTAATACACTAAAACATCCTGAATTACCATATTCCTTATTGATTACATTCATGTTCCCTTATTCCATATAGAATGCTGGATATACTTCATTAATCCAAAAATGATTTAAACCCCAACAATGATGGAATATAAAAATCATTAATCAGCTTCAAGGTAGTCAATAATATCCAATATAATTTATCCAAATCAATCATGTATTATTCTAAAATCACCACCTCGGTATCTGAACCATATTATGGTTTATCTTTCTCTCAACCATATATTTTCCAAACATTTAACCTGCTACTGAGTCACTTTTCTTTGTTCCACACCATCTCAAGTCCTTAATGAAATAGTACTGCAGTACAATCCTTATATACTCCATAATTATTATAACAAGTACATTGTTGATACAACACTCAATTGATATAATCAACATAATAACTCTAATCATTCCTCTTCATCTGTGGTAGTATCATAACTTGATTATTATCCAATAGCATCATTTGCGGCATAGTTTGATGACTGGGACATAGGTTCGCGTAGTGTCCAAACTCCTTGCAAATGAAGCATTGTACATTTGAAACCATTTTCTTACCCTTGCAGTCATGTACTTTGTGCCCTTTTCCTCCACACTTATAACAAACTCCCATTCCTTTTAGGCAAGTTCCAGGGTGTTTCTTTACACAGTTACCACATATGGGAAAATTCTTCTTTTCCCTCTTCCCTTTATCCATCTTTCTCTCTTCTATCCTTTTCTTATCTTGCTTCCCTTCAAAGCCATAGGACTCAGTAAACTCTTTACTTATCTTATCAACACATGATATTATTTCTTCATATGATGATAATACATGGGAGACTATTTCTCTTATAAATTCAAGCTTAATACCATGAAAGATATGATCCTTCCTTCTCTTTAGATCATGTGCATTTCTGGAGTTCTCATTCCTTCTACTGGGATCCATTTCCAAACAATGGCATAAACTAGATCAGTTTATGAATCAAAATACATAATCCCATACTTATAAAACACTTAACATAAATTGAACTATTTATGGATATAATCCATAATCATAAAAATGTTTTCTTTGAGAAAGTATATACTCATAAACCCTTCATAATGATTTGTAAAGAAAATGAGAGTTATCCTAAGCATATCCCCCGGGAGTGTCGTAACCAAGAGTGCAGCAAGACCCGTTGTCGTGCACCAGTTCCCGTTCGAGTCTAGCTCAAAGCGGTGTTTTCGGGTTTTACCCCTAGGTACATCTGTGCCAGAGCCGCCTCTACCTGCTCGTATCCAGACAGGGATGTATTGCTCGGAAAACTCACAAAATCTCTACAATACCAAAATTCTAGGAAGTTCATCTATACTAATCCTCAAAGTTCATCTTAGGTCTACGTGCTCTAATCAGAGTTTATCTAAATCTAGCTTCCAAGGTTTGTACTAAACTTCCTCTGATACCAACTGTAACGCCCCGACCCCAGCTACCCAGAGTCGGTGCATTACTTTGTAACATTGGCATGATCACAAGAAGATCAAATCTCGAAATACCGATTGGTTTAGTAGCCTTGGAAACACTAGATATATTCATAAGTTTTACATTACATCATAAAATGAAAAACTACTACAACAACATAATGCCTCCATAATTCACACTCATATCCCCACATAATATCCCTGCAGGTCATTCATAATTTACTTCTTCACTTCCTGGGAAAAATAAAACATAGAAAAGGGGTGAGCTCAAACGCCCAGTAAGGATAACAATATAGCGGAAACTTTCATAAATAAGAATAAACATTTAAGGCAATGTATAACTAAGACAAAAGCCTTTCAAACATGAACTTTCAACATGGTATGGCAAAAGTAAAATGAAATAATGCCATTTACTTGTTCACATGGATATTCTACTAATCGAATAATCACATGAAAAATCAATAACCACTTTCATAATGTTGGAATGCATAATGCCAGACTATCATAACCACATAGCCAAGGCCTCGTGCCAAGACTACAAATAAGATTTTGTCAAGGCCTTGTGCCAAGACACTAGTTTGTCTCATGAGACCTACCGATGCATCGAGGAGCTATAGCGGGCTCCACCCGTCACTTATTAAGTCCAATGCATTCCCATATGAAAAGGTTTAAACATAACATAAACATTCGTATTAAAACTAGCATACGAAATGTCAATAATTTCACCATAAACTATGAATGGTATAAAAATAGCACATCCATAGTCAAACATATCACAAAACCTTCAATACAATATATAAGTTTTGTATCATAATAAATCAACTTCAAATAATCTTAAAATCCATCAAAGGATGTTGACATAGATGAAATCAAAATTCTTTTTAAAGAAATATCTCCTTTTATTTTGAAATCATTTAAGATCCATATAAAATAAAACATTTTCTTTGAAAATATTCTTATAAGCTTGTAAGGAAATCTTTGAAGATTTTATAACGGTGTAAAATAACCGCACCCGCCGTATAAGTTAAAAAAAACATTCTTACCTCAATTCTGTCGAAAAGGTTAAAAAGGACCTTGTTTTGAAAACGACGGAAAGATTCCTTTATAAACCTCTTATAAAAAGTCAAACAAGGGTATAAATGACTTTAACCCATATTCTTGTAAATAGTAAAAATGTTTTGAAATACATTTTTAAGAAACATGGATGTGGATGATAAAGATATCCCAGTAGATTATTACGTATAAACAACCTCGGATAATGAAGAGATTGTGAAATAACCCTTACCTTGTACTTTTCCTTGGTTGGGGTAGGTTAACCTCCTGTATAATGGTAAAATAATTGTTATTAAATTATACAAGAATCATATACATTAATATGATATGATATATGATCTTTTAATATTGATTTGATAATAATATCTTAGTATTATTGCTGTTTCGGGTGTGAACTTACTTGTTTGCTTTTGTATGTTTTGTTACGTAAGACATGTTTGTAAAGGATAAGTTGTATATTATTCAAATCCAGAATGGTATCAAGTCCTTAAACATCATTTTTAAATCATCAAATGATAATTATACTTGAATGGATACGATGGAGAATGAATCTCATCGCGTTCGTGGAGACGGTAGTCCGTACGTACGCACGAACGCTACTTCCATTTAATTTTTATTTTAAAAGAATCGAATACAAATGATACATAGGTATATTTCTATTCCAGTATAATATAATATTTTATACATGTTACTTAAGTTCATTAACACCATCCTTTATACGTTCCATGTGTGGTATGAACGAGTCATATCATTTTAAGGGGGCGGTAGTCCGCACTTCCTCAAATGAAATTATCGTATGTATATACAACATGAAACGAATAATGGCATGAAATAAAATGGAATTACAGAAGCTTATATATAAAATATATATCATTAATATCATATTTAATTACAGTGCCATCATAATGGCCACCATGAGAGGCGGTAAGATGTATTTGAACAATCATCGTTTCGTGAGGCGTTAGTTTGCCATCCACGGAAACATTATGTTCATCATCCATTAGATGGAGTTGTGTGTATGTGTAGTTTTAATCCTTCTTATAACAACATCCTAGTATATTGAGGATACTGGTGTTGTTACAAAAGAAAGGAAATAAAAAGATTTTGGGGGTTGAAGAAGCAAAATAAATGAAAATAATTTAAGAGAAATCGTTACCTTTAATTTAGGTAACTCACTTTGGTTGGTACCAAAGGACTTCTTGAAATGATTTATGCCTAAGGGGAAGCTTCAAGGAGGAGGAGAGGTATTTGGGGAGCTAATTTGGGCAGAGTTTGGACGAGCCAAGTGGCTTGAGAGGTGTGAGGAAAGAGTAGAAGTGGTCTCCTTTTATAAGGGAGAAGAGGGGCTCTTTAGGAAAGAGTGAAAGTATTACTTTATAATATAATTATATTCGGTTTATAATGGTCCAAAAATCATTTAGGTCGAAGATAAGATGACTAATATTCTAAATAACATCAACCAATAAGAATTGGACAGGTTTTAGATAATATTTTAATCATTATAATCTTATTTATTTAAATGATTTATTAATGAGGTAAACATTGCATCATTATTGTGTCATTAATAATTTAAATTATTTGATGTCTAAAAATTATAAATAAAATATCATTATGTAGGAAATATTTTTATCTTTCTAATGAATATTTATAATCTAAAATCCAACATATATAACCCTATGTAACAATTGTTTTTCTAAAAGATATATGCTTGTGTCATTTTTGTATTCATTTTAACTAAATTAAAATAAAGTGTCATTATCACTTACAAGTGGATCCATGGGGTCCCAAAATAGACCCAAAGATTCCCATGGTCGACCATGTATCAACCAATAGGTTTAAGACACGTTTTAGGGTAATTTAGTATTATTATAATATTATTTTTTAACCCTTATTTACCGGATTTACCCTTAACCATGGTAAATAAAATATTTACCGCAGTAATTATTCAAAATGTCTAAAAATAAAAGTTACCCATTTACACAATTTGAACATCCTGATTCCAAATATGGAATCCATTTTCCTAAATTCAAAACACAGAAGTGGCAGAAATTAATTTAAAAATAATTCCCGCTGTCAAAACAAAAAGCGTGTTTTTAAGAGATAATAACTATCAAAAGATTGACACTTGTTTATGTTCGGTTTAATTGTAAAATTATGTCTAATGACCAACATTATATTAAATTGTAAAAATATATTCTAAATATACTTTAAAACTACTAAAATTCATAATTTATCACTATTAATTATTTTGATTAAAAAAGTTGTTTTTAATTAAAATTTAGTAATTTTCACTATTCATCAAAATATGAAAGTTATCCGAAAATTACCAAAATTTCACCTTAGGCTAAATTAGATATTCCGAATCCAAAAATGAAGTCCATTTTGAGATATAAAATATATATAATTTTAAAAAGTAGGTATTACTATTCATAACGGCTAGTTTGATTGGTTACGGTGTGTTAGAACTCGGTGTTGCGTACAACACACGCTAGCGTACCGTGGAAGCTTGGGATGTTTCATTTTAAATTTTTGATGTCCCCATTTAGTCAAAAAGTTTAAAATATAGTATCTAAAAAGGGTTCACTATTAAAATTTGGTAAAAGTGAAATACTGAAAATGAATTTGTTCTTACATTATGTCTAAGAAACTCATAATATGGATTCTAAAATTATAAGGATTATATAAAGTTTAAAATTTAGTTAACACTATTCATAACCTCTTTTGAACAGCTTGTTTGGTAAGTCATGGTGCGATTGAACTTGGTGTTGCGTGTAGTGAAAGTTATTGAATTATTTTGAAGAAATAACACACTATAAAATCTTGGGGTGTTACATCACTGATCTCTATCCAACACAAGGGTTACCTAAAGGGTCTCCTATACAGGGCCTCAAAAGGTGTCATGCTGATAGTAGAGTGGTAGTTATTATTGTACACAAACTATACCAATGTAAAGTGATCCTTATAGCTTCTGTAAAAGTCTAACATGCATTCCCCCATCATATCCTCATGCACATGGATAGTGCACTCAGTCTAACTATCTATCTGAGGGTGGAAGGTTGTACTCATCCTCACCTAGGTCTCAAATGCCTCTTGCAGGCCTCTCCACAACCGTGATGTAAACCACACATCACGATTAGATACAATTTTCAAGGTCACCCCAGGAATTAGAATAATCTCTTATATATAAAAATTCATCAAACTCTACATTGAAATATACTCTCTAATAGAAAGGAAGTGTTTTTACTTCATGAACGGGTCAACTATCACCCAGATGGAGTCATGGACTCTCGTTTTTTGAGGAATCCATGTCACAAATTCCATATCTATATCATCCCATTTCCACTCTAGGATCTTAAGGGGATGAAACAAACTTGCTAGAACCTGGTACTCAGCCTTCACCTATTTATAGTTGTAGTACATTTTGATGAACTCATCAATTCTCTATCTCATGTCGGCCCTCCAATACTTCCACTGAAGGTTTCTATACATATTTTCCACATGAAGATGTACAACAAAATAATAAGTGTGAAACTCTCTCATAACCTCCTCCTACATCATGAATAGGACCACCTTCCATACCAAGAAAATTATGACATGATTTCATACATTATAAAATCCATCTATTGACTCTCTTAAGGATATATGGTTACACAAGGCTTCACGGTCGATGTCTCCCAACTAGGACTCTCTCACACACTGAAGCATCAGAGGATTCAACACCATTGACTAGAGAAAAATTGAACCCTCCTGCACCACTAGGGTCATCTATAAGGAATCCAACTCCTCATACACCTCCTACACCAAACATTCCTAGGACTTACTACAAAATAAATATTCTACCACGTTTCCCTTCCTAGGAGTATATATTATCTCAAAATCATAGTACTATAGGAACTTCAACTAGAACCTCTACCTCATGTTAAACTCTCTTTGTGTGAATACATACCTAAGACTCTAATGGTTTGAGTGAACCATAAATCTCTCCACCGAAAGATAATGACTCCTCATTCTCATAGCGAATACTTCCACTACCTACTCTTGGACATGAGTTGTGTAGTTATGCTCATGTGGTCTCAACTTCCTTAACCCATATGTGATAACTTCTTCTCTCTATATCATTAAATATCCAAGCCCATATTTTGAGGCATCACAATACACTATTTACTCTACACCCTCCTCTAGTTGTCTCAAAATAAGAGAAATCACCATCCTCAACCTCAACTCCTCAAAGGATCTCAAGCACTTCTCAATCTAGGTAAAAAACTACCCTTTCCACATCAGGGTAGTCAAATGTGCTACAATCCTAGATAATTCATCAAAAAACCTCCTATAGTACCTATCAAAACAATGGAAACTCTACACCTTTGACATTATCTTGGGTGGTTCACAAGAAATAACAACATCGATATTTACTAGGACCATAGTTAATCCATGCTCAGAAATTAAAAGCTACAGAAATTGAACCTCATGAATCTAGAACTAGAACCTTGAGATCATACCACAAACTAGTGATCTTAAAGGAAATCTAAGACCACCATCAAGTGCTCTACATGCTCCTCCTCTGATTCAGAGTATATGAGTATGTCATCAATGAATACAAAAAAAAACTGTTCCAAGTATGGATAGAATATCTAGTTCATTAAATTCATAAACATGGAATAATTATTCATCACATCAGAAGGTATAACCAAGAATTCATAGTGTCCATAATGACATCAGAAGTCTAGCTTTAGAATATTGTCCTTGTGAAATCTTAAATGGTGGTATCCAGACTGGAGATCGATCTTCGAGAAATATCTCAAACCTTGTAGCTAATCAATGAGTTCCTAAATCCTTGGAAAGGGGTACATGTTCTTTATCATGGCCTAGTTTAAGTAATGATAATTCACACAAATCTGCAATCTCTTATACTCGTTTTTCATGATTAACAATGGATCTACCCATGGGGACACCTTGGGTCTAATAAAACCCTTCTCTCTAAGGTCCTCTAACTCTAACCATAGCTCTCAGAGCTCGGTAGGGGGGCATTTTATATAATGAAGAAGATATTGGAGTTGTACCAGGATGAAATTCAATACAAAAATCCATATACCACCTCAAAGGTAGTACTAGAACATCCTTGGGGAATAAATCCATAAAATCCTCCATGAATGAAGGAATCCAAAAGCCTGAAGAACCTGATGCACCAAGGGATACACTTTGAAACTAATAGGTGATGGGACGTAGCCTCTTTCTTGAATTCCCACTCATCCCACCATGATATCTCTCTCTCACACAAAATATAATATTTTCCCATCAGTTCGAAGGCATTGGACTCATTTGCGATGATAGTCAACTTGGGATCGGACCACAAATAACCAATACCTAGAAAAGAGGACATCATAGGGTTCCATTATGATCACCAAAAGGTCACATTCGAAACACTATCCATTGAATGATATATTTCACTATTGGAAAATAAAATATATAGAATACTTTTTTCCTGTAGAAACCTCAAGACAAAGCTTCAAGGATAAATCCTTAGCTAGGATCTCAATCTCTCATACCATGAGTAAATAGATGATTTAATGAATCACACCTATGTATACTAATAATAAATCAAGAATAGAATAAACTCAGATCATACCTATAATCATATTGTGCACCACTAGGTCATATACCACCATATCCTGAAGCTATCTATGGCCCCAACCACCACCTCTTTGATCCTAACATGGGCTGAATAGTAGTGGTGGTGTAAGGATATCATAGTGTTTTATACCACCCACATCTCCTCCTCCTAGAACTCTACCTACTCCTCTACTATCTCCACCTCCTTGGTGGACACCCTACCCTCTCTTGGGAGATCCTTGAACACAGTGTTGCATCTTTTATGGAATTCTATCTTCTATATGCCTATTCTTCTCAGTACATTGGTTGGGAAATCATGTACCATGTAACATCTCCCATGAAAAGAATAGCGTTGTACCTCTCCATGCAACATTGTTTCTTTATTCTTACTCAAAATACATTCTTGGGCCTAATATTAGGAAGATCTCTTAGGGAAATATCTAGTTGACTGGCACTTTTTAGCTATTGTAGATGACTCGTCCCTATAATGCCCACTAACAGCTCCAGCTCCCTAGCATCACTCTGACAATAATATCTCCATCACCAATTACCACTCCAATACCCTAACATATGTGGGATTGGAAAAGGATACCACACTAGAATATATATCTCTACAAATTCCCTAATAAAACTTTTATGCTTGGAAGTTTCCATCCCAGATCAAATCAAGAGAATATCAAATAAGGTCTGTGAACCTCATAGAAAACTATGAAACTGTCATGCCATTCTACTGAAGATCCAGAAGCTCCTAAATATAAATTTAGCATGAGCATGAGGGGTATTACTCCTCATAGAACAGATATTGGAATTCAATCCATGACAGTATCAACTCATCATTCATCTATGTATAAAAACTCCACTACGGCCCAACTACTTCATTGAAAAGGATAACTACCATCGTAATCACCTAATACGTCGGTGTCTAGATAATCATGAATACATGGATCGCCGACTCTATCCAATCCACCACCACCTAGGGTTCCATCTCACTAATGAACCTTAGTAGGCTCTAGTGCTAGAACTCACAAACTTTTCTAATCCTATGTGCATCCTCATCCTACTATGCTGGTATGATCTTATACTCTATAGATGGGGTGTTTCTACCTATCCACATGGAGGAATAAAATCATGGGATAGACCCTGAATTGTGGCATCATCACTCATCATATCATTTTCATGATATTCAACTGGTAACATGTCTGGTTATCATCAAAGAATCATCATAGAAATGTAATCAAGACATACCATGGTCAGATGATCATATGTTTACAATTGGGATCTGAAACAATAAGGAGGGTAAAAAATACTCAATACTATATGGCGCATATATTTTTTATCCATGCAACCAATGTCTCGGTATATTAACTCAATAAGTAGATAGTCATGGTCTCGATGAATTGATATGTTGGCTGCCCCACCAACACTTGGTTCCCTAGCTTAAAATCCAAACTTGAAACACTTTGACATTATTTTCCTAAATCCCAGCAAAATCCTCATAAGGGAATTATTCCAAACAATTTCCCAAGGATCTAACCACAATTGATATCAGTTTTTCACTACTCGACCCCATGGGGCTTGATTCGTAACTACCCCAAGCTCACCTCCATAGGCCAAGGACTGGAAACAATCTCTAGAAGTCATAACTAATATTGGAGATATTTTACTAATGTACCTGTATACACACACCTAACCATCTTAATACAGAAGTGTAGAGGAATAAAAGTAAAAGATGCAAAATCCAGAGTAAAAAACCATGCATGTAAAACCTCTAGGAAATAGGGATAGTATGATAGTGTAAACTGAAAAGTAAAGGGGAAAAATACACACCCAACGATAAATATATACCAACCTAAAAAATTAGAAAATTAAAATGGTGAGAGATATCTAACCCATATCTCCAAGCCCCAACCACCATACATGATAAATTTCCTCAAGTATCCCTAAGATCCTCCGTAATCGCTGCTGAACTATATTTCATTTGCATAAGACATGACTTGTGTGAGAAAAGACCATGGAGGGGTGGTTATATACATACCCAGTAGGACACCCCAAAACCTAAAGGGGGATTGGTAAGAGACATTATAGGAATATACAGACATCTTAACCAAGATAAATAGAGTAAAAAATCCAATGAAATGGATATATATATATATATTCTCAAAAAAATAAGCCAAAACGATAGAAAAAAAGGGATCTCCATCTCACAACCCATCCTAGGAAAAGAGGTCCAATAGTTCTAAAGGTCCATCAATTATTCCAAGTATCTCATGTGTTTATTTCAAGTGAAATCCAATTCAAGACACACCTCACCACTGTGTTGCACAGATGAGTGGAACAATCTCTATGTTGAGGACCCATTCCTTAATACAATAGGAGAGTTCCACTTAGTAGATATCTAGAGTAACCATGCCCAATATTGGAAGGAGAGTTCTACTCATGAAATTTGTAGAGGTCTCATTCCTAGCCAAACTGGAGGGTTCCACTCTAATGGGAAGTAGAGTAACCCTGCCCAGCCCAGCTGGAGGGTTCCACTCTAATAGTAGAGGATCAATACCTTGATACCGTAGTAGGGCTCCACTCATATATTAGATAGAGGACCCATGACCAACCTAGGAGGGTTCCACTCTTGTAGTCGAGGACCCCTACCCTGACTCTGCAGGAGGGTGCCACTAGGTGGATAGGTAGAGGACCCATGCCCCAACCTAGTAGGAGGGTTCCACTCTAATAGTCAGTAGAGTATCCATGCTTAGACTAGTTAGAGTGTTCCACTCTAATAATTGATATATGACCCATGCCCTACCTAGCAGGAGGGTTCCACACTAATCCCTTAGATGATCATGCCTAATCACTGCCTTCATCATGCGTTTCATAAATAACCATCATTCCCATTACATCTTATGTATCTAAAAATCCACTACTGAGGTCGTCATTACATTCTACAAGGAAAAACACTCATGATATTCTACCCGTGGGACAAAATCTGTGTCCAAAGAAAGGATATATGAGAGGTTTAAGTTTCCTAAAAAACAAAATAATGGGTACATTATGTGTAAGGGGACCCACATGGAATGTGGTACTACTCCACCGCCTTTCTTTTTTCCTTTATATACATGGATCACTGACCATGTATCACTACACAACTTTTAGGTGGACTAAACGGTATGCCACAGCCACCTGGGGTACTACCCATGCTTATGGTCATGTCCGTGTAAAGATACTTTTGTCCATGTACTTTGGTACACTGCATGTAAGGTCCAGGTCGGCACTCATCATGTTCCACCATCTCCTAACCATGTACTCTCTGAGGTACATAGAATGCCTCCCACCATACATGGCATGTAAGGCCACATTGGCTCCTAGGTGTGTATCCTCAATACATGTTGATCTAGTCAGCTGGGGTTACACAGAATGTGGTCCCTCCACACAGTGTTTTGTATTTAACTCCAACAGAAAACCTACCTACTACAGAAACCAGACTACATGACATGTGCTCTTCAAAATAAACAATGTGTATTTGGGTTTTTAATTGAAACTTAGATCTATGATGTGCATCTCTGATCCATCTCCTGATTCTTTGAATCTTGCCTCCAGGACTCTAAAAATCAGTGAAAAGGGGATTTTTTATTTATTTATGGCCCTTCTATGGCCATAAATCGAATTCCCAATTCACTGGTATGAATTCATTCACACACTGTCACTCATGGTTCTTTTACGGCCTCATTGAACCAACAAAACAATGGAGAAATCATCCATTTTCTGAAAATAATCTGATTTTATCTCTAATTCTCCAAAACATTCATCGCACGTGAGTCTAAAATGATTTGGGGGGTCTAATCAAGCTAGTTCCCACCTAGAAATGTTGAAACAAGGTCACATAGGCCAATCAGTAAACAATGTGAAGAATCATTGGTGGAAAAAACTAAAATAAAGTTGTATGGTCTATGTCCAAGCATTCTTGTCCAATTAATACAATCAAGGACATTCGGGGTGAGAAAAAATTGAATAATAAATTAAAACTTCATGGGTACATGAAAAGGATTTCAACTGATACAGATCAAGAGACAGATTCAATCATTCTCAATCCATTTAGTCAATTGGGGAAGAATCCAAAAATTTATGAGTCCTTTCTATAATTGGATTGTTCATCATTAAATAACTCACTCAACAATAAATTATAGAATCGATTGTTTTTATTGCGCCTTGATCTTCTAGGATCTAGAGTCTCATCCTCATCGGATTTCTATTTTCCAATGAGAGAATGTAAGAACACCTCTCAACGACCGCAAGGTTGTGCGGCTAACCCTGGTGATCCTACCATAATGGAATATTTATAGAGGGATTCATAATTATGTTTTTTAATAAATTAATTAAATTATTCATTTAATTAATTCACTTAATGTACCACCAATGTTCATTTTATCCCAATTCTACACACTGACCAATTTTACGTCACGTCTAAGGTAAACATCTTGTTTTGGACTCAATTGTTGTCTCGTGTTTTCAATCCATAACTCTATTTAAGAGTTATCACATTTTCTTTAAAAAAATATGTGTGCATAATATAAAATATATTTAATATATTTATTAAATTAATTTTGGGAACATCGGGCCTCATAATCGTACGTCTTATTAGTGTATATCTATAAAAATATATCTATAAATATTCTAATGCCTTATAAGAGAAAAACATAGTTTCTACATTATTCCCTCCTTTAATATTTTTATCCTAGAAATGAAAAACTAAACAAAAATATTGGGATACTCAACTTGCATTTGGATCTCCTACTCCCAAGACCTACCATGCACACTCCTGTGATTCCAAAACACACAAACAAAATGGATGGTCCATACACACAGGTTCCTCTCCCAATGATCCTCGATCACCACCTTGTGATCCAAAAAACTCGCACCATCCTCGATTTATAGCTCATCCTAGTCAATAATGTGTATGGGATCATGAATGTATCTCATTATATGTGATACATTGAAGAAGGCATGCACCCACTCCAACTATTGGGTAGGTAGAGGTAATAAGCAGCCTATCTAACACTCATCGTGATCTTGAATGGCCCAATGAACCTTAGGTATATCTTTCCTCTGTAGATGAATCTCTACAATCCTCATCATGGAGAGACTCTTAGGAAAATGTGGTCTCCCTGGTTGAACTCCAAGGGCCTACGATGTCAATATGCATAATATTTTTTTCTTCTATGGGTTTTCCTCATCCTCTCACATATGTCATAGACCTTATCCATTGCTTCCTACACCATCTCTTTACCCACAAGAGATGCCTCGCTGATCACTTTACAACATAAGGGTGACCTACCACATCTCCCGTACAGGGCCTCAAAATGTGTCAGGTTGATGGCAGAGTGGTATCTATTATTTTATGAAAACTATACCAATGGAAAGTGATCCTCCCAGATCTTTTCATATTCTAACATACATGACCTCATTAGATCCTATAGAACTTGGACAGTGTGCTCGAACTTCCCATTTATATAGGGGCATAAGGTTATACTCATCCTCATCGGTGTCCCGAATTCCTCCCATATTCCTCTCCATAACTATGATGTGAACCTATGATCACAATATAAGTTGATAGTCAAGTTCACCCCATGAAGGTGAATAATATCTCATATGTATAACCTCCCCAAACTATCCAATGAAATATGATCTCTAATAGTGTACTGAATTTGTGAGTTAGCATACTATCATCAAGATGGAATCATGGACTCTCTATATTCATAGAATCCCTATCACAAAGTCCATGGAAATTTTATCCCATTTCTACTATGGGATATTAAGTGGCTGCAAAAAACCATCTAGAACTTAGTTCTCATCCTCCATCTACTAACAATTGAAGAATCATGAGACGAACTTAGTAATTATCTGTCTCATTTCATCCCAAAAAAACTATTGTTGAAGGTCTCTATACATATTTCTGACACTGGTATGTACATCTGAAGGAGAAGTGAAAAACTCTATCATCACTTCCTCCCTCATCATGACTGGGACCACCGTTCATCCCTAGAAAATTCTGAAGTGATTCCCTCCTTCAAAAAATCCATCTGGTGAATCTCCTAATGATAGCTAGTCAATAAAGTCCTCACAGTCGATGTCTCCCAACTCAGAATCTCTCACACATTAAAGGAGTGGAGGTTTCAACATCGTTTATTAGAGAAAAAATAAACCCTCATACTCAAATAGGGTTATTTGCAAGGAAGCCAGCTTCTCATACACATCCTGGACTAAAAGAGCATGGGACTTCCTATAAAGGGCATCTGCTACCATGCTTCCCTTCCAATGAGTATAGACTCTCTAAAATTCATAGTCCTATAGGATCTCTAACTAGTACCTCTATCTTAGGTTCAAGTATCTATGTGTAATGATGTACCTGAGACTCTGATGTTGTAAGTAAACCACAAAGCTCTCTCCTAGAAGATTGTTCCTCAGCATCCTCTGAGCGAATACTTTCTCTTAGACCTCTATGTCATGAGTTGTGTAGTTCATCTTATGGGGTATAAAATTCCTTGATCTATATGTGATAAATCATGGTTACTTCATCAACATGAATCCAATTTCAACTCTTGAGGCATCACAATATTCTAGTTACTCCATGCCCTCCTCTGGTAGTCTCAAAATATGACAACTCATCAGCCACAGCCTCAACTCCTCAAACCCTATATGGAACTACTTAATATAGGAAAATGGATACCCTTTTATGAATTAAGGTGATAAAATTGTATGAAATCCTAGATAAGTCTTCCAAAAACCTTTTATGGTACCCCACCAAGCCAAGGAAACTCTGCACCACTAACACACTCTTGGGTGGCTCTCAATAAAACACTATATAAATCTTCACCGAGTCCATAGCTAATCCATGATAAGAAACATTTTGAATCCAAAACTATCCCTTCAAGAGCTTACCATAATGATAGTAATCCCAAAGAAAATATAATACCATTATTAAGTGTACCGCATGCTCTTCCTCGAATGTAGAGTATTTGAGTATGTGAATAATGAAGAAAACAACAAATTGGTCTAAGTACAGCTGGAAGATCTGGTTCATCAAATCCATATACATGGTATGTTAATTCTTCAAACCAAAGAGAATCACCAAGAATGTATAGTGTCTGCAGAGCCATTGGAATGCCATATTTATAATATTATCCTCACGAACTCTCAACTAGCGCTAGCCAGACTAAAGATCGGTCTTTAAGATCTATCTCATTACTCACAACTAGTCAAAGTTCTTTTCAATCCTCATCAAGGGGTAATTTTTCTTTATTATTTCGTATTTTAGGTGATGATAATCCAAAAAAATACACAATCACATGTCCTCCTTTTTTAAGAAAAACATTGGATTTACATAGGGGGACACACTATGTATGATAAAACCCTTCTCTCAATTGTACTGAAATTGTAAATGTATCTCCCAGAGCATGGTAGGGGAAATTAGATATGCCTCATAATATATCAAAGCTATCATTGGATGTAAGTCAATACAAAAATCTATCTCTAGACTTGGAGATAGTCCTAAAACATCTTTGGGGAATACATCCATAAAATCCACCATGATTGAAGAAATAAAGAATCTTGATGAGATTATTGCACCAAGGGATACACTCTCCAACTTATGGGTTAAGGGATTTAGCCTCCTACTCACAAAGCCCACTCATCCTTTCATGAGATCTCTCTCACTCTCAAAGGATAATCTCATCTCATTAGTTCAAAGGCATATTAATTGTCTGTAGCAATAGTTAATCTGGGCTTAGACCATGGATAACCAATCTATACCCAATATGACTTCATAGAGTTCCATCATCATTACAAAAAGATCACATGATAACCTCTCTCCACCAAGTGATTTCTCGTACTACTGGTAGATAAAATATATAGAAGAAGTGTTACCCATATGAACCATTAGATAAAGCTTCTAGGATAAAGACTCAACTAGGATCTCCAGGTCTTGTACTGGAAGTAAAGAGATAAAGGAATGAATATCACATAATTCTATTAACACTGAGAAAAGAGTATAATAAACACATAGTGTACCTCTAATAATCTTGTGTTCTACTGGGTCATAAACCCTCATAACCTGCAGTTGAATTTAGCCCTGACCACTAGCTCCCAAAGCCTGGTGTGGACCACCTAGTGTTAGTGGTTGAAGGATATCAAAGGATCGTCCACCACCCACAACTCCTCCTCCTGGAGCTCCACCTACTTCTATTCTAGATCGACCTCCCTAGATTCCACCCACCCTCTCCTAAGATATACCTGATCATGGAGATACCTATGTGATGGTGGTCTATCTGCTATTTGTCTTCCCTCCTTAGAGCATTGGGTCGGGAAATAATATGACATGTGACCTCACCAATCACATGAGAGATTACCCCCATTTTGTGAGGTATTCAAAATTATTGGTCACAATTTTCCAAACTGTCAAATTGTGAGAAAACAGATTGTGCCTCCAATTGAAAATGACTGGAAGGAAGTAAGGTACAATAATAGAAACAAAAACCCAGTAACTGACATTCCTAAAACTTCTAAAAAGAAAAATTAAATCTGGGTAAAAAAAATATAATGCTTTTTCCCCCCTGTAAGGTATGTCCTAGGGTGAAATGGAAGATAATGTTGAATCCCTCATTATTGAGCATAACATAGGCAAGGAAATTGAGGATATGGTCTTTGGAATTATGAAATCTAACTTGGTTTCATATTAAAACAAAGATAATGAGCCTTGCAGGGACACTTCCACAACCGGTTCTCCTGTATGCGTAGAGGAAAAGAGGAGGTTTGTGTCTCAAAATCCACTTCTAATGATCTGGATAAAGCTGTATTGGATCCCAAGGGTAAGAAGAAGATCCCTTCAGACATTCTAGCTCAGGCCAACAATGTTGCCCCATTTTCCTGCTCTCATAATGCTTCCGATCTAAAGGATCTGCAAGGTACTCAGAAAAGATTCCTGGTTTCAGGTAACTGTTCAAACTCTAGCATTACTGTTGGTGAGATTCAACATTCTTTTGTCCATGATGAAAAATGCAATGTTCCTGATGTTGTTTCTTTAGTATTACCTTATTTAGATGTAGATTGCATCACCATAGAACACATAAAATCTGTTGAACCTACTATTGAAAAGATTTCTGTTATTGATAGTTCACAATGCCATGAATCTATTTTACATTCAAAAGGTAAGAATACTACTAGTTCTGTTTGCACTAATTTTCCACCTTCACATACTCAATATTCTGCTCCTAAGAAGACTAAGACAACCTCCCAAAGTCCTGCATCTAATTTGAAGGAATCTAAACTGAACTCCTCTCTGGTAATCAGAAGATCTGAGAGGCAAAAGGAAATTGGTACAATAATAAAAAAAGGGATCTAACCCCAAACATAATTCCAAATGAATCTTTTATTCTAGAACTGTCAGGGTATTTCAAACTCTGGCACTTTAATTGTTCTAAATATACTTTTAAATACTCATAGGCCTTATTTATTTTCTATAGTCAAACCTAAAATCAATTTTACCACTAAGTTTATGCACCTTTTCTCCATGAACTATAATTTTCTAGGTTCTTGTAAAGATGGATCCTTAACTGACTCTTTATGGATTTTTTACCATTCACCTCTTTAAAATGTGAACATTGTCAAAACTTCAGAACAAAATTTTACTTGTGATTTTTGTCATGATGATAGGAATTTTTTTTCCACTATGATCTATGCTAAGAATAGATATCAAGAGAGACGATCTCTTTGGCATGACCTTCTCATGTTGGCTCACAATATCCATGACCCTTGGATTGTTATTAAAGATTTTAATGCCATTATTTCTCCTAGTGAGAAGTTAGGACCTTCTCACTCTATTATTTCCTCACGTGAATTTAGAGCTGCTATCGAGGACACCAACCTTGTAGAAGTAAATCTTATTGGTGCAAAATATACCTGGTATATAAGACACTACAACAAAGTAGTGGCAAACAAACTTGATAGATCTTTTGTGAATTCTTCTACTCTTGAAAAATGGGAAACTATTTCTAGCACTAGTCTTCTTAGGTTTAATTCAGATCATCATCCTATTCCTGTCAATATGATCAATGGGATTTTGAAACCCATCCTCCCCTTTAGGTTTAATACCACCTGGTCGGATGACCCTGATTGCACTGCTTTTATCAAAGATTTTTGGCAATCTATGAACCATTAACATGATGCCTTTTCTTGTGTTATTAAACTCAAGCATCAAAAACAGGCCCTTAAAGGCTTGTGTAGAACCAAAATTAAGAAAATTGACTTAGATATCTCCTGTATGGAAAATGAACTTTCTCAAACTCAAATCAGTAACACCACCTCGGATTTTTCTTGTGACCCTCAACCGAAAATTGAAATCTCAATGAAAATCAACTCTCTTATCACCCTCAATGATAACATGCGCAAAAAAAATAAAACAAAATGGTTATTTGATGGAGATAGAAACACCAAATTTTGCAATTCTCTACAAAGGATAAAGAAATTTTGTCGACCTCTCACCACTCTTACGTATAATGGAATCCTCATTGATTCAGAGGAGTCCCTTTCTAACCATGTGGTTTCCTATTTTCATAACATATTCAATGGTCCCGATATCAATAAGGACCTCATGCTTGATATTATTCCCTCCTTGATTGAGGAAAATGACAATACCTATCTTCTTAGCACCCCCCTTGAACATGAAATTAAAGATACTATATTTAGTTTAAATCCCAATAGTGCTCCAGGACCGGATGGGTTTAATAATGGTTTTTTCCAAAAACATTGGGGCGTCATTCGCGTGGATGTTTGTAAGATTGTTAGATCCTTTTTCTCCAATGGTGTTCTCCCCCATGGTCTTAATTCTCAGTTCCTTGCTCTTATTCCTAAGGTTGATAATACCTCATAGATTCACCAATTTCGGCCTATTTCCCTCATCAACACTCTCTATAAGATAATTTCTAAAATTTTATAAAATAGACTCACTCCCATATGCAATAGAATTGTTTCATGGAATAATTTTGGTTTTATTAAAGGAAGGTCTATTCAGGATTGCATTTTCCTTGCCTTTGAATGCACCAACACTCTTAATAAAGTTACCAGAGGGGGGAATATTGCTATAAAGCATGAAATTAATAACGCTTTCGACATGATTGATTGGGGTTTTGTCTTCAAAGTACTTTAGAGTTTTGGTTTTAATGATATATTTATCAAAATAATTAACACCATATTTAAGTCTGCTTCCATCTCCATTCTGATCAATGGTTCTCCTAAAGAATATTTTAAATGCAACAAAGGTTTCAGACAGGGAGACCCCCTCTTGGCCATCCTCTTTGTTATTGTTGAGGATTATCTTAGTATACTTCTCTCTCATCTGGTTAATCAGAACAAGCTTAAGCCCATACAGGCCACCAGGAATCTAAATATCCCCACTCACTTCATGTATGTTGATGATATTATTTTATTCCTTCATAGAGGGAGTAATAATACTCAGGTTATTAAAGATTCTTTGTCTCATTATGAAAAAATCTCAGGTCAATCCATATGTTGGAATAAATCTTTGATTTTATTTGGAAAAAATCTTGCTTCAAATAGAAAAATCCTTATCATCAACAATTTTGGAATTAGAGAAGGCTTTCTCCCTTTCACTTATCTTGGAGTTCCTATCTTTTGGGGAAGACCCAAATCAATCTTATTTAATGGAATTGTGGATCAAATCATCAATCAACTCTCTTCCTGGAAGGGTAAATTCCTCTCCATGGCAGGAAGAATCTATCTGGTTAAGTCAAATATTGTCTCTAAAATGGTTTACTCTTTGATGATTTATAAATGGCTGACTGGTTTCATAAAAAGGGTGAATAATTACATAAAAAAATTCATTTGGACAGGAAGTATTCTTGAAAGAAAACTTGTCACTATCCGTTGGTCCACCTGTTGTAAGCCTATTGATAAGGGTGTTATTGGAATAAAAAATATCAAATTTTTTAATGAATCTCTCTAGGATAGGCTCACCTGGAAGTTAATAAATAGAAACTCTGATGTGATTTCTTTTTTAAAACAAGGATTACTTTCTAAGCTTAAAAAAAGAAATTTTAATCATATTACCTCCTCAATTTAGCCCTCCATTATACAAACCTTCAACAACATCATGGATAAATCTATATGGATGGTTAATGTGAATTATAATATAAACTTCTGGATGGATAATTGGATTGGTTCTCCTCTTATCTCTTGGTTATCTTCTGACTCCCCTCCTGAGAATATCACCTCCAATATAAGGTAATTTCTTCAATCCCACAGACATGATCTCCCTGACAAAATTTCTCAAATTATTGAAAACTATCCCTTTTCTAATGTCAAGGATTTCCTTATCTGGGAACCTGCTCATAATTGCATTCTTGACTCAAACAAATTTTATAGACATAATTTTTCAAGACTAGACTCCAACTTTGACTAGTTGAATTACTTTAACAAACCATGGATTAAACCAACAAGACTCACTCTTATTTGGTGTATTTCTCGTAACATAATTCCCACTGAGGTCTGTCTTAAATATTTTGGTTTTCAACTATGCTCCAAATGTAATTTATGAAATCAACATAGGGAAGATGTTGATCATCTTTTTCTATCCTGTGCTACTTCCTTTGCTTTGTGGAACTACATTTTTGATATTTTTAATTGCATGTGGATGATTTCCTATACTATTTACTTGCATCTAAAGATATGTGTGGATCATGATGCCTCGCTACAAATTAAAAACATTTTTCTCGCTACTGTTGCAGAACTTCTTCATGTTATATGGTATGACAGAAATAATATCATTTTCAATAAATGCTCATTAAACTTAAATCCAGGTAAAGCTCAGATTCTCATTGCGATTCAAGAAGTGGCATCAATTCAAAAATCGCATTGTAACAACACGGTTGGAGACTTTGATAGTCCTCGCAAACTTCAGGTTGATGGAATTTACAGTCTACCTAAGCACACTCTTGAAGTATTCTGGAAAACCCCGATGTGAGGATGGATTAAAGTTAATGTCGATGGTGCCTCGAAGGGAAATCTTGGTCCAGCGGGATGCGGTGGAATTTTTCCAGATTATCAGGGGCAGCATCGTGGTTTCTTTTTTAGTAGTTGTGGCACCGCTTTGTCGCTTGAAGCAGAGATGATGGGTGCCATCAATGTTGTCACCTTCGCCCTTCAAAAAGGTTGGACAAACATCTGGTTATAAAGTGACTCAACCACTATTGTTCAAGAATTATAGAATGGAGTGACTCATCTTGCATGGCAACTCACCACTCGATGGATGAAATGTCTGGATTCACTCCTGGGGATCAACTTCATTGATACACATGTTTTTCGTGAAGCCAGTGTGGTTGCAGATGCTCTTTCTAATAAAGGTTTCAACTAGGTTCTGACATGGTTGGATTCCTTGCCTCCTGATCTGCTTCATTTTTATCAAAAAGATTGTAAAAAACTCCCATCTTTTCGTCTCTTATAACCCCCTTTTTATATATGAAATAATTAGTGTTTTGGTCGTTTGACCAAGGCACGACCTTCTTCAAAAAAAATATACCACCAACTCTATCCAATCATCCACTAACTAGGGATCTGACTCTCCATGAAACCTCAGTGGGCTCTGGTGATGGAAGTCACAATGTGCACTAAGCATGCACGCATCCTTATCCTACTATGCTGGTAATATCTACTACTTTATAGGTGGGGGTGTTATTACCTATCCACCTAGAGAAAGAATATCAAATAATTAACCCTAAACTGAGGCCTCATCACTCATCGAATCATCATTATGATATGGAACTAGTAACCTAGATAGCTATAATCATATATGAATCCTAAAAATTTAATCAAGATGTACCATGGTCAGATGAAAATATATATATAATGGGGATATATCTCAAGAATGATATTAAAAAGACTCAATCCTATATGATTCGTGTACTTTTGATCCTTGAAACCAATGTCTCGGCATGACGAGTCAATAATTTGGTAGTCAAGATCCTATTGAATGGATATGCCAGCCACCGCACCAAAACTGGGTTCCCTATACTAAAAACAGAACTCAAAACACTTTGACACTATTTCACTAAATCCTAACCAAATCATTGTAAGGGACTACTAAAAACACCATCCAAAGGATTGAACCACCTATGAGGTTTGAGATTTCAATGGCTTGATTACGAGGGTGTTACGATGATATGGTTGTGTTATGAAAATGGATTTCCATATGTTATGATGTGAATATCAATGATGTGAGGTTTATGAGATGTTATGTGCCATGTGTTTTATAGTGGCTCGATAGCAATGGAATAAACTTGTAATCATGGAACTAAAATGGTGATGGATATAAATTAATTAAATATGGGATAAAATTAATGTTTGGTAATTTAATTATGTGGTGGAAAGATAAATGAATGGGATGTTTTAAAGGTGAAACATAAATTCCTAGGTAAATGGATTTTAGTTGTGAATTTGATAAATTTTGAAATGGATGAAATTGTTGAATCAGAAAATATTTAAAACTATGTGGTTATGTGTAGTTTGATTCATTTACTTGTTGCAATAGTTAGTGGAATATGTATTAAGGTTTATTAGTGATGTTATAGAATACACTAGTGATTTTCATGTGAAACCAAAGGTTGTTTATTTTTTATCTATATATCTTTTATTTTAATATTATTTATAAATGCACCCCACCAAAGTTTGATATCATTATCAACACTAAAATGTTTTCAATTCTGGGATTTTTCCCTAAAATCCATGATTGTGGTGAATCAAATAGTGTGGTATCCCTTATTCCCCACACTTCCTTTAGTTTTAGTGATGATGATATGTTAGTGTTGTAGATTTATAGACAATGAAAGATTTGTGTTTGATATTATTAGTGATGATGAGGATGTGATATCTCAACCTGAAAAAACTAGAAAAGTAAAATACCGAGAGAGCACGGCTCCAGATCTCTAAGCCCTGACCACCGTACATGGTCTAATTGCACCAAGTATCCCTCAGATCATCCATAATCATTGTCAGCCTATATATCATCTAAATAAGACACAACGCATGTTGTAAAATACCATATAAGGGTGAGTGTATACAAACCTAGTAAGACACATCAAAAGTTGAATGGGGTAGTAAGAGACATGATAGGAAGAGACATATAGATCAATCCAAATCAAGACAGTACAAAATCAAATGCAATATATATAGACATATATATATAGACATATATATATATTCCAAAACAAAATATGCCCAAACGAGAGGGAAAGGGGGTCTTTATCTCATAGATCATCCCAGTAAAAGAGTGACAATAGTTCTAAAAGTCCATCAACAATGCCTAAACTATCACACGTCTATCCAAAGAGGCATCAAAGTGAAGCCACACCTTTACATTATGACAAATAGTTGAGGGGAACAATATCTAGGTATATGATCATGACCTGATACAACATAAGGGTTCCACTTAGTAGATAGCTAGATGACCTATGCCATGTCCCCGTAGGAGGGATACACTCAAATAATTGGTAGAGGACCCATACCTAGCCTAGTTGGAGAGTACCAGTTTAATGGAAGGTAGAGGACTCATAAAAAGCTCAGTTGGAGGGTTCCACTCTAATATCCAATGACCCATAACCTTACACCATAGGAGGTTTCCACTTAGATAGAAAATAGAGGACTGATTCCCTTCCCATTAGGAGGGTTCCACTCTTATAGTTAAGGACCCATACCCTGACTCTGGAGGAGGGTGCCACTAGGTGGATAGGTAGAGGAACCATTCCCTGTCCCAGTAGAAGGGTGACACTCTAATAGTCATTATAGGACCCATACCTAGCCTTGCTAGAGGGATCCACTCTAATCGTTGATTGAGGACCCATTCTCATCCTAGCAGGAGGGTACCACTTTGATCCCTCTGATGATCATGCTTGATCACTATCATTGTCGATAATTACCTAAATAATAATCAAGTCTAAAAAAACTCACATCATATCTCAAAATCCACTAAGGAGTGAACCATAATGTTCTACATGGAAAAAAACTTTGGATAGGCTACTCACATAACAAAATATGATTCTAAATGAAGGATATGCGAGAAGTTAAAGTTTTTTAAAAAGTAAAGAAGGGGTGAACAATGTGTAAGTGGACCCACATGGTGTGTGGTCCTACTCCACCACCTAATTGTGTTCCTATAATTACATGTTTCACTAACCTTGTAGAACTATACGGAATGTAGGTGGACTAAATGACATGCCTTAGCTACTTTAGGTCCTACCCATGCTTCTGGTTCTGTCTATGTAAAGCTACCCATGTTCGTGTACTTTGATACATGGCGTGTAAGGTCCAGGCCGGAACTCGGTGTTTTACACCTTCTCAAGACCATGTACTCTTTGAGGTACATGGTGTACCTCCCAATCTACATTTAATGAAAGGACACATCGGCACCTAAGAATTTACACTATGTACACATTGAGATGGTCAGCTAGGGTTACATGGTGTGTTGTCCCTCCAAACAGTGTGTCCTAATTAAGTCTAAGTGAAACCCTATCCATCGTAGAAACTAGACTACACGTCATGTATTATTTGGACTAAACGATGTGTTATCAATATTTTTATAGAAACATAGGTCAATGTCACGCATCTCAAATACAACTCAAAATTCTATGTATCTCACCTCTAGGCCTCCCAAAATTGGTGGAAAAGGCCTCCGTTCATCATTTTCTCCATTTCAATGGCTAGAAAATGAATTCAAATTTCACTCATATGAATTCATACACACGTTGTCACCTGTTTTTATCCCTCAACCTTGTTCGATCAAAAAAACATGGTGAAATAATCCATATCCTAAAAATATTTCAATTCCATCCTTGATTCACCAAACCATTCCTCACTCATGAATCCTCTATGATTTCAGGTATCCAATCAGGCTTGATCCCATTGACAATGTTTAACTGAAACCTCGTGGTCCAATACATGAAAAATAAAAAGAAAAATTGGGAGAAAATAACCCAAAAATTGGTGTAAAGTTATTGGTCAAGTGTTCTTCGCTAACGAATACAATATAGGATATCAAGGATGAGAAAAAATTGAATAATAAATTAAAACCAGTACATGGGGGCATGTGAAGGTTGGTAATTAATGTAGATCAAGAGACAGATTCGATCATGCTTGATATATTTAATCAATGGGGGTATAATCCACAAATTTAAGAGTCATAATTGTAATTGGATCTTTAATCATTGAATAACATTCTCTCTAGTAAATGAGATAATTCATTGTGTTTGTTTCACCTCAATCTATCAGGATTTGGAGTCTCTTAATTGTCATATTCTAATTTTACAATGATAGAGTGGAATAATTCCACTCAATGATCCCATGTTTATGTTGCTAACCCAATATATCCTTCCATAAAGGCATATTTATATTGGGATTCATGATTAGTTTACTTAATAAATTAATAATAATTTAATTGATTAATTTAATGTACCTTAAATGGTTGTCTTATCTTAATACCCCACAATGAAAATTTTAAAGTCATTCCTAGGGTAAAAATTGTGTTCTAGACTCAATTATGGTCTCATATTTTCTATCTGAGATACAATTTAAGATTTATCCCATTTTATTTAATGAAATTTGCATGCATATTATGAAATATGTGCAATATTTTCATAAAATTAATTATGGGAACACGAAGCCTCAGAATCACACATTGTATCGACTCCTGGCTCTGGAAATATATCTAGAAATATGAAAAGGTATTACAAGAAAAAAAATCAATCCTCTACATGTATCATGGGTTCTCATACCCCATCTCAACTGACCTCTTTTTCTCCCATCAAGAGATGAACCCCCATCTATCATCGGTGTGGTATGAAGGTCCTTATTAGTCCTTCATGTATCATGACTCTAAATTATTTCCATCAATGTGGGATATTAAGAGAATATTTATAGTTTTTTCATAAATATTTTTCCCATAAGGATTGGTGTAGGGTTCTCTAATCCTATAGGATCATATACTTAGTCTTATACTCTAAGGGTGGTTGGATCTCGTTATTAGGGTCACAGTGGAAAGGGTTGATCATCACATGGGAAGATCCAGTTGAGAGAATAACCTTCAGCTAGTGGTAAAATTTGGGTATATAAATAAATAATATAGCTTCATTTGGTAGATCATTCCCTCATAGAATTTTTAGTGGGAAAAACTATTGTGATTGGAATGGTTCTTATAGAATTATATATGGTAGTTTTTTTATTCGATGTTAAAACCTCTCACTAAATTATTTCTAATTGGATTATGGATATGTAATAATATACTTCAGATCCTATGCCTTACACTATGGAAATTTAAACTCCTCTTAGGATGAATAAGGAGCATCTCTTTCGGTTCCCATCCTATGTCATATCGTAATATTAAGAGGAAGTTTCATGGGATTTTATTTTTTTGGAAATGGATATATTTTGTATTATCTTTAGGCTGTATTAGATAATGAATTTCATGGATCATATAGATTTCTATTATAGAAGGGTATCCTTTACTTCCCCATATGGGAATTTTCATTTATTTTAAAGAGAATGGGATCCCTGATCTAGTTGAGTAGGACATCCACTCCTTGAAGTGGAAATACCCTTATACTAGGTCTCTTATTTATTACAGTATGTCTATAAGAGGAATCTTAGGAGGGTGTTACCTATCTTGGTCAGATACATTCCTAATTTATTTCTAGATGATTTTCATGGTTTACTCTTAAGATAGAAGTCAAGTTCTATATTAACTGGGTTCCTAGAATGAAACCCATATCTTGGTTATCATACCACAGGGAACTAGATGAATTTTGATACTTAAAAATAAAATAGGAAAATCTATACTCCAAGGTGTTTATTCACCTGAGTGTGTCTCTATAGATAGCCCCCTTACTATTTTCTAATATAGTTAATGATTATATTAAACTATATATCAACCACCAAAATCCAAATTAGATTATGATAAATAATTAATATCCCATTCCATGGATTAATGACATGTTCAACTAATTGAAAGTGGCATGATGGTTTTATAAGATTTTTCTTTGCTCTGGGTATCACCAGATAAGGGTAAAAGAAGATGACATCTCTATGATTACTTTTTGAATAAGGTATAGAAAATACAAGTACCTTTTAATTATATTTGGTTTAACCAATTCCCTTATGATCATTATGAATATCATGAACTAAATATTTCATTAATATATGTTCGTAGTGGTATCTATGGATAAAATTTTGGTCTATTCTAAATCCAACAGGGATCTTGAGTAGAACTTGATAATCATTTTGGAGGTTCTCTGGGATCATCTTCTATCATCCAAGCTATTAAAGTGAAACTTATGGATCTAATCAATAACATTCTTAGTGTATGTTTTGTCTGAATGAGGAATTTTAGTTAACCCTAAAAGCATAAAGGTTGTTATATCTTGGAAGGATCCTAAGATTGTATTTATTATTCAGAGACTCTTAGGATTTTCAGGTTTCTACCATCAATTGATTAGGGAATGTTATTTGTTTTCTTCTTGGTTGAGAGTACTCCCCCCAAAAGGGGAGAAATTCATAAGGAATCTAGAGTGTCAATCCTCACTTGAAAAATTGAATTAGTGTATGAATTTCACCCCTATTCTAATCCTTTTAGAGGAACTTTAGGGATATATGGTATTTTTTCGATTCCTCAGTCATGGGTTTGTGTTTTTTTCTAATGAAGGGAATTCATGTTGTGTCTTACAACTCTAATAAACTCCATCCATGCTAGATAAATTACCCAACCCATAGCGTAGAGCTAGTTATTTGGATGGATTCTATTAAATATTGGTGACATTACCTATCCTATGATAAGTTCATGGTTTTCACTAAACAAAAAAACTTAGTTATATTTTCTCTCATAATGACATAGACTTTAGACATAGATGATGGGTGGAATCCCTTAATAATTTTGTCTTTTATCATTTTTATTTTCCAAGTAGGGGTATTGTAGTTGCTGATACATTAAGAATGAAGTTTCCATATCATGTTATGTGGAAATCTAACGAGGAGTGGAATATCATGAGATCATGAATGAGTTGAACTTAGAGGTGAGGGAAGAGAATGATGTTATGTCTCTTAGTAGCATCCAGTTGACTCACTCCCTCATTTAGCTTGTTTCCAAAGAGAATTTATCAGATAAATATTTCCAGTGATATCGAGGAGATTTATATATTAGGGAGACCACTGGGGAGTGGTCGCTATCTTTGGGAGGCTCTCTTTGTTTTAAAGGTAATCTTGTGTTTCCTTCATGATTGAGGAAGGTGGTTATGGAGTATTTTCATCATCCCTAATGGGTTGACCAACCAGTGCTATCAATATGTTCTATGATTTGTAGTGGTGGTATTGGTGTTCAAGCATGATAAAATATATTGTAGATTGGGTGTCTTAATGTTACACCTATTATTAGGTAAACATAGAACATTTATAACCTTCTATATTTCTTTATCCTCAACCTATTCCAACCAATAAGTTGAATGATGTTTCTATGGACCTAATTATCAGACTGTATCCTACCCATTAGGGATGAAATTTTATTTGTTTCATGGTAAAATAGTTTAATAAATCAACCCACTTCATACAGATCTTGAAAATGATGAATGTGAAGGACCATGGAAGGTTATAAATATAGTATATTGTAAGGTTTTATTGTGTTCCCTTATCTAGGATATTTGATAGGGACCCTAGTTTACATATCAGTTCTATAAAATCCTTCAAGAGGTGATGGGAACCTAGGTGAAGTTGAGTATGGATTACCACCCCTAAATGGATGATAAAATGAAGCGGGATAACCTTATTTGAGAAAATATTCTCCAAGAATGTTTCCTCAACTTTGGTGATCATGGGATATTCATTTAGTATTAATCGATTTTACCTATAATAATAGCTACCATTTATCTATATGGATGGCCCCATTTGAAGCTCTCTATGGACAACCATGTTGTTCTCCTATATTCTAGATAGAGGTAGGTGATACCTCTTTGGTGGGACCTTTCCTTGTCCAAGACATGATTGAGAGGATCCGGTTTTTTCGACAGTGATTAACGATAGTTCAATGTCTCAAAAAATCATATGTCAACCATTGTCAGCACCCCTTGGTATTTTTGATAGGTGACTAGATATTTTGGAGTGTGTCTCTCTATTTGTGTCATCAAATATTTTTGGAATAAAAGGAATCTCACCATGAGATATTTTGTCCCTCTTAAGATCATTGAATGGATTGGGAAGGTGTCATACAGATTGTGTGCCACCCTGAGATTTTAAAAGGGGAAAATCATATTCAATAGAATATATGACACGCAAAACCAATATTAGAATAGAATTAAACACCCCTGGATTTTAAAATATATTTATTTTTAACAAATTAAATCTATTTTATAGCTTGTGATACATGAAACATCAGGTTTAAATAAAACACAATACTCTATTACGGTTTTTTTTTAAACAGAGACATTCTAACCTAGTCGTTAAGTTGGTGAGTATGAATGGGACTAAATAATTTATGAAAATACATTTTTTTTAAAAATTCATTCATATTTTTTTGTAAATAAAAATAAAAATAATTTGAAATAAAAAACAGGATTTCTGAAAAAATGTATTTTTAAAAAAAATGGTTTAGTTGTTCTTTACGCACGTAATTTAAAATTGTTTTTTACCACTTTTAAAAAATTTATTTAAAAACATAACTTAATTTTTGAATTTTTTTATCAAAATTATATTAGGGTTAATTTTTTTGATTTTTATAAAAAGTTTCATATTTCAATGAATACTGAAAAATACTGATTTTTATTGAAAACTTCCTTTTAATTTAAATAATATACAAGGGTATATTAGATTTTAGATTGGTTTTAAAGTAAAATTAGTTTAATAATATTAAAATTTAACTAATTTGGGTCATTGGAATAAATTACAGTTTTATATTTTATATTAAAACCTTCTATACTTATGAGAATTTTCTATTTGGAACCTCGTTTTTTCACCATGCCTACGGGTATAATTTTAAATTGGATTGTGTCACTTCTTGGAATTGATTTTGGAAAATGGATTATACATTTATAATTATAATAATTTATATTATCTAATGATTTTAGCTTAATTTTTTACCCTTATGAATAGTAAAATCAATATAAATTAACTACCACAGTTAAGGTAAAAAATGATTTATCGGGTATTAAACTAAAGAATAACGGTTAAAATGACCTATAAACTTGTCTAAAATAAATTTTTTTATAATATATTGACCTTATAACCTATAAATTTATATAATTAACCATTTCGCGGGATTTTTGAATGAAAAAAATGTAGGTGTAATTGATTATTTTCCTAAATTCCAGGTGTATCCTCTCCCATACTTATAAAAGGTCACCCCCTCTCCTCCCCTCTTAACACTTCCAAAGCCATTTGGTTCAGAAAATACCTAAAAAAATAACCTTTTTACTCAATCCCAACATCCTAGATCCAATGGTTTTACTATAAATCCATCCTAGGAAGTCATTTTGTGCAAAACTAAAGAGGTCATCTGAATAAGAGGTAACTTTCTTAAATGTTAGTTTTTATTTTATTTCTTCTTACTCCTATTTAAATTTTTATTAAATAATGATAATATAATAAAAATTTTATCTCACATATAATTTTATGGTATTATGTTAATATAATAACTAATATTCATATCCTCTTCCATCAAATGGAAAACGAAACTATCAATTATGTGTATGATGGACTACCACCTCGCGAACCAATGTGATTTGTTCATTACTTATGATTTACATGGAAGGTAATAATAATGAATTTAGTAAATATATGCTATATATATGACATAATATTTATTCTTGAAAATTAATATATCACCCAATTTCTTACCCTTTATCCCATTCAGAAAATGATAATGTTGTTTGTGCGTACATACAGCCTACTGTCTCCACAAAGCGATCTGATTTATTATCCATGTTTAAATTTCAATAATGATTATAAAAATGTATATAATGAAAAAAATTATACATATAACATTGATATTATTTTGGATATTATGGAAATATATAATATATAAAATAATAGGAACTTTCATGATAAAACATGCATGAGAAAATAAGGAAATTAACACCTGAAACAATGAAAATAATGAAATATTATTAACAAAAAGATGCTAAAATGTTATAAGAGGATCATATATGATAATATAAATATTAATATGGTTCTATTATGAATTAATAACATGATTAAAACCATTATACATAAGATTAAATCATTTTAAAATCAAAAGAAGTGTGAGGTAAGGGATTTCATCTCAATTTCCATTTCATTGAGAAATTTTTTTTAATATTAACCTATTAACTTTTATGTGGTCTATATACTTACCCTTTGATTTATTTAACATTAATACCTATTTAATAATTATTTTATTATAAAAACCTATATTCTTGAGGAATTTATTCCCACCTCTCATTTCTTGTTTAATTTTGTGATTGTTAACTTTCTCTTGAGACAATCACTTTCTTTATATCATTTTTCATTATATGTTACATTTATCTTAAATATATATATTATTTATATCATGTATATGACTATTTCATAAAATGAAAACGATTTTTACATATGGTGTTTAATTTTAAATTTATTTTATTATCTAGGGAAATATTAATAAATCTATATTCTTTAATCAATACGGATACTTGATGATAAGGCATATTATTCATGAATTAAATCAATTATTTGATATATGAGGAATGATATAGACATGAAGTGATGGGGTGGGTCATAAATTATGTATCCCCTCAATGCATCAATGATATCATGCGTCAAATCAGAAAGCTCTCATTAAATGGGTTTTACCTTTTTTTTTAAACTATATTGTGAAAGGTCTTGATAGTAGAGGTATCATGATGCCTAAGATCATGATGTTCAATAATTAATAATTTCCTAAATTGATAATTTAGTTGTTGTTATTATTATCCATGATATTTTCACAATGATATTATTTATGGATTCTTTCATTCTCATATTATTGATTTAATTCCATGTGTGCTTAGTTATTTACCTTTTCATATTGATTACGAGTTATTTATTCATAATATTCATGTTAATAATTAGATGCAATGTGTGTTTAGTTATTAACCTTTATATATTGATTACTGTATATATAATCATGATAGACAAAATATTTAAATGGAATGTGTTTTAATTTTTTTCCATTTCCATGTTTTTTTTGTTATTGATTCATGATAGCTTTCATTGTACATAAACCTTACTAAGAATTTGAGCTCACCCTTATTTTGTTTCCTTTCCCATGAATCCAAAAAGTGTATTGTGAATGATATGAAAGGATATTATAAAGGGAATAATGATATTCTTGAAAAAAATATGTAAAAATTTTTGTATTAAATTATAATTTGAGAATCATGTATGTATCGAGTTTACCAATACTACTAAACTATTTGGTCCTTCATGATTCAATTCCTTGTATCTTATTCTAATGTAATAAAGTGACACCAGCTACAGGATTTGGGGGGTCAGTTTAATTATAGTTGGTATCATAGTAAGTTTAGTAGAAACCATAAGAACTATATTAGGGAAAACATGGATTAGGGAACATGATCCTATGATAAACCTTAAAAATAAATATATAATAATATCTTAATGTTTTGATAAGGAAGATACTATGTGGTTTTTCATAGCAATACATCCCTTCTTGGATAATACAAGTGGAAATGGATCCATCACAACTGTACCTAGGGGTAATAACACTGAAAAGGGTGCATTGAGATTGACCTGATTGTCAACTGGTGCATAACAAAGAGACTTACTGCATTCCTATTTTGACACTCTTGGGGGATATTCTTTTGATAATTTACATTTTCTTTACAAATTGTTATGATGAATTTGAATAAATGATGATAATTAATGACCAAGTTTAAACCTAAGGTTTCTTATATTTAAAAGAAGGTTTCATGATTTAAACATCGTGTAAATTATTATATGATTTTCCAACTATGATTATTACTTCTCACACACTTATTTTGAGTTTTAGTTAATGGTTGGAACCTGAAAGAATCATGTTAACATTGAACATAAAGATAAATTTGGTGCTTATGAGCAACGAACTAAGATAATTATTGGAGTAAAAGATATCATGAATAGTCCTAATCATTTATCCTGAAATATGATTAAAAGCATATACCTTAAACAACCCTCAGACTCACTAAGGAAGAGAAGGATGGAGTTCATTAAGAGCTTGAGTGATGGAGAACATGGAGGAATGATAGAAGAAAATTTTGATATAAGGAGTATTTTTTTATTCAATTAATTCAAGGTGGGGTGTCTTTATTTTTAGAACTATGGTTGGTAAGTGCCACTTCATGTGGTTCTTGGTGGTTCGAATAGAAAAGCACCACATGAAGTGGTGCTTTGTGAAAAGCTCCACTTCATGTGGTCCTATTACAAAAAAAAATCAACGATGATCACCACTTCATGTGGTGATATTCATTGAAATGGTATTTTAATTGGTTCCACTTCAAGTGGATCATACAAAATCATCCCCAATAAAAGCCCCCCCCCCCCAACTCCATTCACCATTCATCTCATTCTCTTCTCCCATACTTCTCTGCTCTACAATCATACCTCCCAAAAGCTCTATGATCCTGCTCTGGATCCTCAAAGGCCCTCTACTCTGAAACCCCTCCCCACCCTCATTTAGGTGTCGCCCTCCGATATTGAGGTAATTCTATTTATATTTCAATTTTTTTAATATTTTAATTTCTTTATTTACTTTTTTAAAAAATAGTTAACGTATTATAATTAGAATCTAATAATTATATAATTGAAATTATTAGATAATTAATTAAGTAAATAATTATAATTATAACTTTATTAATTGTAATTAGTAGTTAATTAATTAATTAATTAATCATAATTAGTAATTAGTTAACTATAATTAGTAATTATATAATTGTAATTAGTAATTAATTAATTATTAATTAATTGTTATAAGGAATTAGATAATTATAATTAGTAAATAAATAAATGTAATTGACAATTAATTAATTTTAATTATTTCTTAGTTAAATGTAATTAGTAATTAATTAATTATGTAATTAATTTTAATTTGTAATTAATTAACTGTAATTTGTACTTACATAATTGTAATTAGTGATTTATTTATTATTAATTAATTTTATCTAGGAAATAATTAATTGTAATTTGTAAATAAATTAATGTAATTGTAAATTAATTAATTATAATTTTTAATTAACTAATTGTAATTATTAATTAATTAATTATCTAATTAATTGTAACTAGTGAATAATTAACTTTAATTAGTACTTACTCAATAGTAATTAGTAATTAATTTATTATTAAGTAATAGTTTTTAGGCATTAGTTCATTGTAATTATTAAATAAATTAATGTAATTTTCAAATAATTAATTTTAATTAGTAATTAGTTAATTGTAATTAGTAAATAATTAATTATGTAATTAATTGTAATTAGTAATTAATTAACTATAATTATCAATTAAATAATCATAATTAGTAATTAATATATTATTACTTAATTGTTATTGGGATTTAGTAATTGTAATTAGTAAATAAATTAATGTGGTTAACAATTAATTAATTGTAATTAATATTTAGTTAATTATAATTAGTAATTAATTAAATTTAATTAGTTCTTACATAATTGTAATTAATAATTAATTTATTATAAAATAATTTTAATTAGGAATTAGTAAAATTTAATTAGTAATTAGCATATTACAATTAGTAATTAATTATTTATTTATTTAATTGTAATTAAAAATTAATAACTGTGATTAGTAATTAGAAAATTTGTAATTAGAAATTAATTTATTAATACTTAATTATAATTAAGAATTAGTTGGTTATAATTAGTAAATAAATTAATGTAATTATAAATTAAATAATTGTAATTAGTACTTAGTTAAATATAATTTGTAATTAATTAAGTAATTGTAATTTGTAACTAATTAACTCCAATTAGTACTTACATAATTGTAATTAGTAATTAATATATTATTAATTAATTATAATTAGTATTTACTTAATTTTAATTAGTATATAAATAATCTTAATTTGTAATTAAATAGTTGTAATTAGTAATTATGTAATTATAATTAGTAATTAATTTAGTAGTACTTAATTGTAATTAGGAATTAGTTAATTGTAATTAGTAAATAAATTACTATAATCAGAAACTAATTAATTGTAATCAGTGCTTAGTTTATTGTAATTAGTAATTAATTAAGTGTATTAACTAGAATTAGTAATTAATTTAGTATTAACTAGAATTAGTAACTAATTTGGTATTATTTATTTGTAATTAGTAATTAGTTATGTGTAATTAGTAATTAATTCATTCAAAATACTCAAATAACTAATTAATAATTAAGTATTATTTAGTTTAAATTGAAAATTAATTAAAAATAAATTAAAAATAAATTAAAAATTAATTAGAATTAATAAACTAATTAATTAATAATTATTATTCAAATCTATAAATTTTTTATATTATGAATGATTTTATTTTAGAGTGTATTTAATAAATTTCATTTAGAATAGAGCCTTTCATTACATTCTAGGTATGATAATGAATTTAGTTTTTCATTTACCTTGACCTTGGTTTGTAATTGAAGTTATAAACATGAATTTAGTTGTTGAATATATTTTGTTCCTATTTAGTGTTAGAGTTTTCATTAATGAAATATTCTCTTTAGTAATGTATCCTTGGATAGAGGGGCTTTGGGTTTGACCACCTACTTTCTTGGAGGCCTTCCTTGGTTAGAAAAAGGAATGGGTTTGGCTATCTGTCAATCTGGGATTACTCAGGTGGATTTTTCCAATCTCATATAACTTTATGATTTTACATGATGTGTCCATGTACCTCATGAATATGATGCATATGGATAGGTATCAATATGTTTGACTTCTATTTTTGGTTAAATAACACAGATTCATGGGTTGTATAAAGAGTTACACATTAATATGTTTTGAACATAATGATTTGGTGGTGGGAATAAGATTCCAGCATGAATTACTAAAAGCATGCATACATAAAAAGTTATAACATGAGGTAAATGTTGAGCTTAAATCCCCCTAAAATATTAAGTGTGAAATTTCATTGAAATATTGCAATATTTGAAATCCGTATTTTGTTTCACTGGTCATATTTATTTAATAAGGATTTTTTATTTTAGAAAAAAAAAATCCTATATTTATTGCAGTGGTAAACTAATGGAGGGAAATTCATGCCTATATCTAGGACATCAGAGTAATAGAAATTTCAGATGTAGTGTGGGTGTGAGGTTAATACATAGGGTTGTGGTATGAGGGTCATCGATGTTGATGTATTTTTATGCCACATTGCATATATTAAAAATCTTGTTTATTGTGATAATTAATTTTTTCTTTTAGAAAAACAAAAATAAATTTAAAATTGTTGTAAACAGAAAATAATTTATACGAACTATTAATAAAAAACCAAAAACTCTAACTAGTTTAAAGTTTAAATTACATTTTACTTATATTTTATATCTTATAATCTTTATTGTAACATACCATCTATACTTATAAATTATTGTGATATCTCATTCACTACTGAAAAGTGGATCTATACCTTTAGCATTGATTTATTATGTTTCTATAGATATCATTTCGAGTAATCAAGGAATTTTCAAAACAATTATATACAACTATTATGTTATGAAACTGATATTTTGTGGAATTAAAGTTATTTTTCACTAACTTCTTTTGAATATTTATTTTCTTTTTAATAATTTATTATAAGTTTGTTTAGTATAAAAATTTTCATTTAAATTGTATTTATAATTTATAATTTATAGACTTTTGAAGTCACATACTTGAAACACTATTATGTTTCATGTATGTGAATTCGAAGGTGTATAAAATATAAAGTAAAAATACAATCTAAATAAAATTTTTCACACTGACTAATCATATAATAACTTATTAAAAAATGAAAATAAACTCAAAAATATAATAGACAAAAATTAATTTACATGACAAAAACTTTATTGTTTAAAAACATTACACTTACAGTTTAAAAAATTATGGGAAAATCGTTTTATTAGAAAAGGTAGTGTCAGTGACATTTTATTAATATCAAAGAAAACATAACATAAAGGAGGGTGGGGGTTAAACATGGAAACTTGCCTCATTAGAACTTAAACTTACAACTTTTTCCTAATCCTTTCTCCAAGTGCACACTCTACATTGCGAATAACATTCCAATTATTGCACCTCTGACCACACCCATGAATTCTATGATGACGTTCTCTCCTCCATGTTTTTTCTGCTTCCAAATGATTTTAAGGTTAGTACTCTATGAGCCCGATATACCATTATCAGCCTCCTTTTCCTTCTTAATGGGTGATTGCACCTTTTTAGCCTTATCAGCTTCGTCATCTGCATCATTCATTGAATATAGCACTCCAAAGGAGTTAGTAGTATCCACTTGTGGATTAACTAAAACATTAACATTATAATTCATGAATTCCACATTCAAAGTGGACCTATTTTCTTCCAATTTAGCATCATGGCCCACCGAATCTATTGAAATATGAAATTGAGATTTATGGGCATAATTATTATTAAGTATTATATAATTAATTCAATTACTATGAAATATTATTAACAATTTTATTATTATTGAACATTATTAATTTATATATATATAATTATATAATTAAAATTATAAATAAATATACATAATTTTAAAAAAAATATCATTATAAATAAAAAATTATATATTTACATAATTATAAAATTATAAAAAATGTATTTCTACAACAAATATATTTTTTATATTTATAATTATATATTCGTAATTATATAAATAACTTTTTATTTATAATTATATATATTTATATTTATTTATAATTAAATTTATAAATACAGGTTTCCAATTATTAATAAATATATATAATTATATAAATATTGATTTATATTTATATATATTTATATTTATTTATAATTATATACATTTATTTTTTTATTTTAAATTTTTAATTATATAATTTTTATATTATTAAATATAAATTATATCAATTTTATATATTAAAATACATTCATATACATAAATATATATTTTAAATTCATTTTTAAATATATTTTAATAATTATAAAATTATAAATATAAATATATGTATATAGTTATAAATATTTATTTATAAATAAATTTCAAATATATTTATAAAATAAAATTTATTTATAATTAAAATTAAAATTGTATCTATATGAATAATGAATATATTTTAATCATTATATAATAATAAATATTTATAATTATATAATCAAAAATATGTCTTTCTAAAAAAATATTTATAATTATATAAATATAAATATATTTATAATTATATAATTATTAAAATATATTTAAATATGCATTTAAAATAAATTTATAATTTTATAATTTAATATAAATTTAAAGACCTTATAATTTTAAATTTAATTTTGATATACATATATATATTCATATAAATATATATCTATAATTCTATAGTAATAAATATTAATTTATTTATATAAATATATATTTATAATTCTAAATATATATATATATATGTGATTATAAAAATATCTATTTATAAATATGAAATGTGAGGGAAAGGTGCAAAACACCACTTCATGTGGAGTTTTACAAAATGCCTAAAAATTTTCAGATGAACTGATCCTTAAATGCCCCATAAACCTAATTATCAAAACCCTAAACCCTTAAAATTATATAAAAACCCTATCCACCAATTTTTCCAAAGAAGGACTGATTTCCTTCATTTTAAAAATGTGGAAGGATATGTTGAGGAAAGTGTCTTAGAGGAAATAGAAAATGTTTTATATGTAGAAAAGATGGGCATAAAGCAATGAATTATTGGGATAAAATGAAGAGTGTGATGGAAGGAAGTAAATATCATCCTAAGGATCCACGTACAGTTTTTTGTCTTAAATGTGGGGAACCTGGGAATTATCCAAGTCAATTCCCTTTTTTAATGGTTAACTCTGAGACTAGGGAAGTACCTATGTTGAAATAACACGATTAAAGTATTTATTTAAATTCTATAATTATATTGTAGAAGTATTTTCACCAATGTTATTTTGGTTATAAGATTCATGAATCATCTAAGGATTGTGTTAATTTTGAAAGAATATATGTCTTCATTAACTTAAGAGTTATAGATACTGTTTATGAAGAAATATCATTTGTTACCCGATGATTGATTACAGGGGGTTGAATTTTGTGTAATCCCTCATGTTGGTTATAATATCTTTGAACTATTTCTAATGAGTTTTTTTTGTGGAACCCGAAAAACCCAACAACTCTCATATCCATGAAGACTCGTGGACCTTCTTTTCAAAGGTAGGTGTTCATTGGGGAACTTGGCCAATGACACATAAGAACTCACATTGGTCAAGAGGATGGGATTTTGGGCTCATTACACCCTTCTGGGGGGGGGACTATTTCCTTTTCTAAGACTCTCTTATATATTTGAGATATGTTCATTAACCCTTTTTTCATTTCCAAGTATGTATACACGGATCACCCTCAATTAGCGATCAATTATGAACACGCATGGGTTCAGAATCATCTATATGTATCTGAGGTTATCCATTGATTGGGATACCTATATGTATCTGATATTCTCCATCAATGGTACCATTTTGTGGAAGTATTAGAGATTCCTTGGTTGTTTATTAGCATGATGCGGATTTCAAGCCACATGGTGAGGCACTTTGATGTTTGTTTTCATCTGGGGAGATGGAAGTTGTTTTGATGTTGGATTTGAAGCCATATAATGGGATTCCTAGGAATCATATTGAAAGGAATCATAACCCACATAGTTTGGTCCCACATAATAAGTCACAACACCTTTTAATGTTGTGTGACAATGACCCAACCATGCAGTTTAATGTCATGCAGTAAGGACTTCTTGGAGGAAAGTGCCTAGCCAAAGTTTGGTGTCTAACTTATGTCAAGGTGACCCAAGGGACCTGGAAGAGATGAAATATCGCAGGTGTATATGATCCTACCTATAATGTGGCCTAGATAACTTTAGGGTGAAGTTTAGTATTGGGTTTGGGCCTCAGAGAGGCTTCCTATGTATCCCAGTTAGTTGGGAATCAAATCCCATGTAGTTTGGTAGGTTGGGTATTACACCTTATAGGATACCTAGAGGATCATGTTGTTGGGGTATACAAATGTTATATTCCCATTATAATTTAGTTTATGGATTACGTCATTGGAGAAGTCCCATTTGAGTGGATACTATTAGGGCTTATACCCTATAGTAGACCCATCTGGTGCTGCTTTATTGGGAATATGTCCCTTTGAAGGTTGAGGCATTTTTTCGGGGGTTACACTCTATATGAGGATCATATGAATAAAGTTCAAGGACTACATCTATCGAGAAGTCCCATTTTAGTTGGGACAGTTTGGATTCCATGATCTCCACTTACCTATAAGCACATGTGAGTTATCCTTGGTGTGAGAAACAAGAGAAAGTAGTGGATTTGAGGATCATGTGATCCAATCTATCTGTTGATGGATGAGGTGTTGAAGCCTAAAGGGAGAGGGACTGGGCCTTGAGTGTTCATGTATCCTCTTTTATTTTGGTAATTGATACATTCACATTGTTGATCTATCCAGCTATGACCCAAGCTATCAAAGATGAGAAAAAGTGACACCTTCTGTAAGAAAGACTTGGGGATTACTCCATGAGGGATTCCATAAAATTGGTTCCCAGGGGAGGATTTCTTTCCCTATCCAAGTGAAGCCAAGTGTGATCATTAACCTACCTTCCTAGAACATGGATATTTGTGTGAGCACCCCAAGGTCAGAACCCTCATTACCATGGGACTGTAGACCTGAAGACATTCTAAGGTTCTTCCTTATTGTGGATTTTACATACATGACTCTACTTACTATGGGTATGTACACTCGAGAGGACACACTGATGTGTTTGATGGTATGATCATACATGTTAGGTGGTTTGGGAAGAGGGCCTTGGTCTGATGTTGTTGGAAAAGTTTGCAGAGGGTTCAATATGACGCCTGATGAGATGACAGAAGAGAGTGATGGGAGCTGGAGTGCAAAACTCCATAGGAGGCACCACTATGTGTAGCATGTTCTTAGGCATGGTGGGGTTCCCTCCATATAGCATATTTATTTAAGGGTGAGGGTACCATCCACGTATCATGGTGCAACATGGGGCTAGGTTTCATCTGCATCACATTTTTCTATGTGTGTCCACGTTCCTTCTTCATAACACTTTTCCATTTGGGGAAGGGTTCCACTCGCATGGCGTTTTTCTATGTGGAGTTCTAGAGAACATAGGGGACATTCATTTATTCCATGAGGGATGGTTTTCGCAAAGGGTTTGAAGTTCGTGGTTGGACTATCATTTTTTTATTTCACCCATAATTATATGTGGTGTGTTTTTACTTTCTGGGAGTATAAATCTCTATAATTTGGCTCTAATTTGGGCTTTCCTCCTTTTATCTCCACATTTTCGTCTTTTTTCTCCCCACTGGTTCCCCTCAATGGACTTTTATATAGGAATGGATGGATCGAGTACCGGGATGGTTGGTCATCCACAATGGGTCGTGGGACTTATTTTGTGGGATCCTAAGAGAATGCTCTATCCATTAAATGATTTTTTCTGTGGGGGAGGTCATTCACGGGGGAAAAAATCATCACCTATCCTTGAAAAATATTTTGGTTCATTTACAGATGTTGGCAGTACTACCTCATCCCATGAATGATTTATTTTGTGGATGATTTTCATTCATAAGGGAAAAATCACTGCATGGCCCTAAAAATGACTTTGGTTCATCTACATCCACTGATGATACCACCTAATCCTGTGAACGATTTCATTAGTGGGACACTTTGTGAAGCAATTAAACTCCACTTGGAACAATAGTCCGTGAAGCGATTTATACTTCATGGGATCAATCAGTCATTCATGGTTTCATCCCATTTTAACCTTTTTCTTAAATATTCTTCTGGGATTATTTATACACTTTTCTAGATTTTATGGAATTACCTTCTTCTTGTATGTGAAAATTTTAAAACAAAATAAATTCCCCCATCGGAATGGGTTCTGATCAGGATGAAGAGGAGGTTGTTATGATATATAAATTGTTCCTGCTTTGAACCAATTTGTGGCACATGAGTAGACATGCAAGAGGATACCACACCTATAAATAGGGGGGCCATATCATTTTTCAAATACCAGATTTCTTGTTGAATTGAGGTCTCCATAAACTATCAATTTCCCACTACTCTTATGAACAATTTCTCCTTTGCAGACACATGTTCCATAAACTAAAATTATCAACCATGAACAGTAAATTTGAATCTACCACATAGCAGCCATATGATTTGTAGATAGATCATCCCACATACTAAATGCCCCATAGTCCAACTCTTCACTGGACAATGCTTTGTAGGCTAGTGATTTATAAGTTAATGCTTCGCAGATGGTCAGTTTGTGAACTGTTGGTTCGCTGGATAGTGCTTCATGAACTGATATTTCGTGGGGATTTATACTTTTCCACTTTTAAAAAAATAACTATTTTACTTATAGATTTTGATGTAGATAATAGGATACACCATTCACAGGACACTTCTATTGTTGTTCCTACTACTCTCTTAGTTGTTGATTAAAGGAGGAATGTTATGATTTATTTCATTAAAAATAATGATAAAGTCATCATCAACCCACTTAATCATCTCCTGGAGGGACTTCTTAGTTTCAGCTAATGGGGTTATCCAGTCTTGGACAGGATTACCCTTTATGGATTTGGGCTACCTTACGATGTTTTGATTCTTTCACAATGTACAACAAATAAACCTTTACCCTGTATAATTGAAAATAGATATTCCCTAATCCAAAATCTCAGTGATGGGGCATTCATCTAGTTAACCCACACTGTCAGGTCTCTTTTGATCTACACTCCTTGATCATTAGAGGAAATCATGCAGGCACCAAAGGAGAAAATCCATTTCTATCACAGCATCACATGAAAGGCCATAAAAATGAGAAACCATGATGGTCATCAAAATGTGACCTTTTCCCTAGGGGATCATTCATCATAGACTAGGGGTGGCATTTTGGGTCCTCAAGACTTGTGAGGAATTTAAAACTGATCTAAAGGATGTGGATATATACGAGGCGTTATGGGTTTCATATACCTTCTCTCACTAAAACCAAAATATTATCCTGTAGTTACTTAACAGATGTATCCTGAACACTAATACATTCCACTTAGTACATGGAGAGGTTAGCATTATTCTCTAGTATGTATTATAGAATATAGGGGTTCCCATTATAGGTGATATGTATGATGAGTTCTTTCCACCCCCTTTGGCTTGTTATGATATGGAGAGGACCCCTCCTCTCACTAAGAAACCTATTGACAAGGTGAAGGATCTACTGAATGGTGACCCTCCCCTGAACCAATACATCCCATTTTCTGATTGGATAAATGCATTTAATACATTATGCAGTGAGTATCCTTGTATAAGGAGGTTGATGAGTTTCCCAACATTTGATACCAAAAGGCATCTTGGTGACTACAGGCCCATTCTTGAGGAGGGTCGGTTCAACAAGTGGGGTTAGAAGATCATTTCTAATGATGACCAGATTTTCTAACTGCTAGCCTTTCTTGACATTTTTTGAGTGGATGGTTGTTGTCAGTGCATGATTCTGGTATCAGGGTTAGAGTCATGATGTTTATAATGGTGGCCCAATTGGCCACTAAAAGGTGTATTAACCTTGTCATCCCAGTAATGGTGAAAATTTATCACTTGTTGGGATGGATTAGTGGGGGGAGGCCACCAAATTTGACGGTGGGTTCATTCTAGGTTATATGGGGCTGGGTAGCATCCCTTATGGTAGGCTACATACACATTAACACTCAACATATCTCGGGATCTACCATCTGATCATACCTCCAAAGAATAAGTGGGGTAATGTCATAATATTGGAGTGATTAGTAGATGATGGATTAGCTCAACTATCATGATCATTTTATTGACAATCCTTACATTCCCCCTTCCAAAACTTTGGTAAATGAAGGATATAGGGACCTCATCAAGAGAGGATGTCTTATCTCTTTAAGAGAATGAATCTTGGTTTATAGGATTGATGGGAAGATTATACTTAAAGGGTATGAACCCTGAAAATACACACATTAATTTAGTTGTGTCTTGATGAGGTATCCTTAAACCCTCAATAATGCACACTAGTAGAAACACTTGATGATAGCTTCAAAACTCTGGATGATGTTCACTCAGGAGGACACACAATACCAGATTGGTATTCCTCCTTTCATGGGTTTCTAGCATTCACTTACCAAATCCTATAATGATGTTTGGAATTGAACATACCCTAATGATAAACTAGAAAATCCAGTTGCTATTGACAATGTCTAAAAAGTGCTTTAGGCTAGAGGGGAAAAAAGTAAAACAATCAAGCATTCTTTCCCTAGTAAGCTACCACGAAATTACCTAGTTAATGATCCCCCAGGGAAAATGTTGAAGGACTTAGGTTCAAACTTGCATGTTGTTGGTGTTTCATCTCAAGGTCAAGTATCCCTCCCTCTTGAAGTCACTTTTTCATGAACCATGAGAAAATGGGATTCTTTGATAATTTCCCATTCAACTCATGATTTGTGGTGATTTCTGTTGGAGAAAGAAGTTATATTTACTGGTTATTGATATTTTTTGGGGCACGTCACTATATCTTATGATGAAGAACCTGAGGGGGCGGACACCTATCTTTGAGATCTTGATGACTCATTCCATTCCTGATAGAACTGATATAGATATTCTCAGTGAGTTCTTTCCATGGTAAGGTATGAGGTTAATGAGAATAATGAGGATGACATCCATGCCTCTATGGGAGCCGATGAAGTCGATCCCTTACCAAAACTGGTGTTGGTAAAATTCCTTGTTTCTATTTGGGATCTCACAAGAACCTATTCCCAGAGGTTTTCATGGTGACTGAGGAACCCAGAAAGCGTGTGAAGTGGTTAGAACCCACCCCACTTCCCATGGAATATCTCCTAGAACTATCCATTCTGATTACGGTGGCCTTCCTAAAGGCATTTATGTAATGGGATACCTTGAGAGAAATCACATATACTGAATATATCTAGGAGACACTTCAGGAAGATCTCTTTTATCTTGAAGGATTTAGATTGATCACTTCTCCCATAGGGATCTCTGATCGCAAAGATCATCATGAGGTGGCTATATATTTAGAATAAATAGATACCTTCCTTCACTCTTATAATGGAAGACCTTACTAGTCTGACTGGGTAGGAAATATTGTGGTAATAATGATGCGGAAATACGATACTGATTAAGAGGTAATTTTGCACCAACTCTTATTCTTATTACTATAGTGATCTTGAACCCCTACCCTTGGTATATATAGGATCCTGGGGAGATTCAAGAACCCGTTTCTTCTCAGGATTACACCCCAAAGGACACTTTATATAGGGATAATATCCATTAAGATGTGGTAGTCACTGAAGAGGGTTCCCCTAGGGTAATAGAGCGTATGGATGCGGTCCTTGTGAATCATACCAGAGCATTTCCACCTTCATACCTTCCTACTATTCCTTAGAGAAGTTCATATTTTTGGCATTCCATGAAGTTTCATAAAGCATCACAACTGACAATATGTATAATGTTGTAGATAATAGGTGACTATTGCATTTATTTATTTATTTTTCATGAAATTTTTCATCATTTTCTGACTAACCATCCTACACATGAATTAGTCCATGTCTGGTCAGTAATTAAGAAATAATTTCCCAGGGGTTTTTAGTCCCATCTTATTCATAGATGAATGTGATAACTCTAGTGCTAGTAGTTTAATCATATGGGGAACCCCAAACAACTGAGTATGTTAGGGAGATCCCAAGCCCTAGGGGGTTGACCCCTCCAGATCAAATGAATTCTTCCCCCATAGAGGGGGAGTCTTCAAGGGTCTATGTTCTTACTAATCATATTTATCTTTCCTCTATGGGGAGAACAACCGTAGAATAGGGAGTGATTCATATTCAAGGATAATTAGAATCAACTATCACCCCCAGCACTTGATGGTTATTCCTAAAATTATAATATTAATGAGTGACCTTATAAAGATCACTAACCCAACCAAGCATGAGCATGCACCATGGGTATCTCTAGAAGAACCTGAAGTCGACCTATAGTCTGAGGATGAAGCATCCATTCTTTTAGGTGATAATGAGACAATGGTGTCTAGGGATGTCGATGTCAAGACAAGTGGAGGTGAGTTATATTCCCTTCCAACCATTCCCTTTTATTTTAGGGTTTATGTGCTAACTGTTTCAATCTTCTGATTCCATAATTATGTCCACAAGTTTTTACAGTTGCATATAATGCTTTGGTCTTCCCAGCTACTGATATTGAAAGGGATTTGCCTACTGTAGAATCGATCCATACCGAGGTTTTTTATTCAAGACCTTCTTCGAATCACTTATCCATAAATATATTCCTCCATATAAGATTGATTCTAAGGAAAACCAGTAGGATCTGAAAAACCTTCACATTTCCCACTGAATATATATGGAAATATATCTATAAGTTGATTCCTCAGACCCCCTTGAAAAACTTCCAATGAAGCTTCCCAAATTATGTTTATTTTTTTTTCTTGTGTATGGGGGATTTTATTTTCATGCCATCCATGACATACTGAAGCAGTTGATTACTGCCTAAGGGAAGACTATCATGCTCCATTATCACATTTCAAATGTAGATTCCATGGATCATATTTCCACGGTTATGCATGTCCTTCTTAATAAAGATATTGAGCATGATGGGATGGCCATTAGGTTACAGGGCGATGTTATAGAGAAGAGGACCACAGCGGAGCAGCATTATTAAGAGGTGGAGTAGCATACTCAATAATTGGAGAATCTCAATAAAGAATTTTTCTTACATAGAGGTAGTTTTCTATGAATGGAAATGATTTATGGAGGAGGATTAAAAGTCAGTATTGGATGCAGCTAAAAGGGAAGAGGCATTGTGGTATGGTGTTGATTCCAAGACTATAAGCTTATCTAAGCTCTGCCAAGTCATAGATGAAATGGACCAGGAACTACTTCATCTTTGTGAATCTATTGAGTGGTCTTTGTAGTCACAATGTCCTACTCATATGGGGAGACTCTAGGCTATGGATTCTTCTTTTTTCTCATTCAATAAATAAATGAAATTTTTTTTTCCCTCCAATGAATATCTTTTATCTTTTCTTAAAATTTCCATCAATCACAACTGGTCATATTTTGAAAGATAATCTCCACTGGATATCATTTTCAATCATAATTGGGGATTAAAAAATTGAAATGATCATGTGATGCTTTGCTTTTTTCTTAATCTAAGGGAGTCACTAAGTGTAATTTTGACTGTTTTTAGGGTTACCTAGAAGACCTAATAAACTTTGTGTCTTTTCTATTATTTCCCATATTTTTGCATAAGTCTACTATGGTATGGGAATAGTGGGGGTAAATTTAATTTTTCTTAGGTCACCCTTTATGGGTTTTTGACCTAACAAATTTTTCACCTCTTTAATTTTCTTTTGATTGCTGAATTTTTTACCTAAAATATGAAAATCATTGGTCTAGAGAGTTGGTTCTTTACTTTTAATCTGGGTTCCCTTTGTGGGTTTTCCACCCATTGAGTTTTATTTTTTTTAATGGAAAGTTTAGAGTATTACAAACCAAGTTGATGCAATTGATTTTTTAGTTCAAACATCTTTGACTATGAATTATAGGGAGAGAACTCCACTATGACTCAATGGCCAATAATGTCCTAATATTCTTCAAACATGAATGGGGGATTTTTAGACCCATATATTTTAATTTCTGGATCTAAGAAATGATGTTGGGAAAGTACATGAGGATTAACAATAGGAATAGTTTCGAACATGATTTTTCAAGGCATACAGGAGTAGGAGAATTCTCTCATGGGGATGAATTTTCCCTTGATTGACATGCATTTTGTGTGGGAAACTTATGTAGATCCAATTGGGGAATATTATGCATAGTCAAACAAAGTATCACTTAGTACACTGGCTCTCCATTTCAAATATCCATGTAATTTGTAAAAATTCAGACTTATTAAGACTGTGAAGGGTATCTTTTCAGGTGGATGATGTCTAAAAATGATAAGGGTGTCTGTATCAGCAATGACAATGAATGAGAAAACACTCCTACATGAATTTAGACTATGTAAACGAAGGCTAGAGTGTCATTTAGTTTAACATCCTGAAATTAAGACATAGACCATGTAGTTTAATTTCTTATGATAAAGAAATTCAAGGTCTACAGTTAAAGGTCATTTAGATTTGATCAAGGGATAAATGATTTTCCATTTTCATGGTAATCCATCTATGAATGTTCCATCATTTACATGCATGAATTGGAGAGGTTGTAGTATATAATCTAGGGGTTTCCAAATATTAGGAGCTATGTGGGATGTAAACATCATCAGGACATGTAGAGATAAGAAAAGACACTCCAGGGGATTAATTTTTATTTGGTTAAAAATACTTTCTTTGTGTGAAAATTATACAGAGCCAACTAAGGAATATTTTGAATAGTAAAACAAAGGTGTTCTTAGGAATATTGACCCTATATTTTTAGTGTCCAGGGAGTTTTATGAGGATTTAGACCTTTTTGAACACAGAGTTTGATTTACCAAAGTAAAGTTTCTAGATATGAAATGATCACTTCATGTCATGATTTTCTGGGAATGGGTAGTAATTTTTCCCTTACACAAGTCTTAACCATATCTAAGAAGGGTTTTTTTAAATACAGTTGGGTCCAAGAAATGAGGTCTAGAAATCAATACATATCTTTTTAAAATAATAATAAATCCATATGTAGTTTTATGAATATTTCCCTACACATCAATCAAAATATTGTGTGGTGAAGTGGAATTTTCTTTTTAATACGAGCCTAATGAGTGGGGTGAGATATATATTGGACTCTCCTATGCAGATCTACCTCAATTATAGGAACATGAGGGAAAAAATTATTGTGTACGAAAACTTCATGTATAGGTCTAACCTATACACAAGAAAATGGGAGACATTGTTATCTCATGTATGGACCCGACATTGAGGATTTGGGTGTCACTACGTATCATGTGATAATAGGAATCAAGGAAAATGTAGCTCTTAGAAATAACTCAGTTTAATGACATGTGACTAGGACACCTTCCATGCAGTTTAATGACATGTGGTGAGGATGTAGGTGACTCGACGTGAAAAATGGAATACGGAAAGTTGAATTAAATATGGAGATCTTGGATTCTCAATGTATCTTGAAATGGTGGGAAGAAATATACAAATATTCTTTGAATTCTATTGTCAAATAAGAGGGATGTTAACCATGTAGTTTAGTGCCATTCAGTAAGGATGACATGGGGTCTTTCAGTTTTAGGTCATCCAAATAGGAACATATGTCATGGAAATGATGAGTTATAGGAGGATCATCAGGCCAGGATATTATGAAATTCCTCATATGTGAGGGTTAAATAATGTTTAAACCATGATTTCGGGGATTCTTAGGTTAGGATAAATGATATGGGGAAAAACGCCATTGGTGATTATAGAGATAAAATAGTCATCTCCTGGAGATGAATTTTCCTTTGATTGATATGACTTTTTGTGGGAAACTTATGCATATCCAATTGGGGAATATTATGCATAATAAAAAAAAGGTTTCCTCATGACACTAACCCCCCCCCCATCTCTGATGGAAATAGAAAGATTGTGAAGATCTAAAAATGCCCAAGGCACTAAGTGTAATGAATAGAAGTAATGTTTCTAGGTATATAAGAAACATGTAGACCATGATTATCCATGGAGTGTGTAATTCTATACTTAGATCTGACTCATATATAGGGGGTTCATTTCAATTTCCTTGATAGATATATTTATGAGGAACCAAAACTTGAGATCTTCTTCAAGTATGTTTTTTTGTATACAAGAGATGGGGAAAAAATTCTTTACCTTGTGGCTGGTATTAGTACATGGGAACTATTTTTCACTATGTATCTCATCGAAACTAGAATCAAAACACACATATTTCTTGAGGTACCATGATGTTTAATGCCATGCAGAAAAAAAATCTCCATAAAGTTTAATTCCATGCGGTGAGATCATAAGTTCCCCAAAGTGTAGAAGAAATATTGCAGCTGGACCCAATATTAAAGATCTAGGTGTCACTATATATCTTATAAAAATTAGAATAAATCCATATATAGTTCTATAAAACCTATACAGTTTAACGTCATGTGGTAAGTATATTATCTATGCAGTTTAACGTCTTGCGGTAAGGATGAAAGTTAACCAACGTGAATCAAGATGGATTTCATGGAACCATTAAGTTTTACGTCATGAGGTAAGGGAATTTTCCTTTCATATTAACATCATATGGTAAGGATAATTTGTGTTACTTTTAAGTTCATTACACCAGGACCATATAATCCCTGATATATATTGGAATTCCTTTATCATGTGGGTAATCCCCTACTGAAAATCCTAATCCCACATGAGATATTCTCAATGTGATAAAAAGTGGTGGAAAAGGTTTGTTCTACCACATAGAGGTGATAAAATGAAGTATATGATCATTTTGAATCTATGTTGTTTGGACCAAGATGAAAAATTAGGGTGTCACTATATATCTCATTATAGTGAGAATCAATCCATGCATAATTATAGGGACCTATCTCAGTTTAATATCATGTGTAAAAGATGAATATAAATCAATGTGAAATAGGTGGAATATTGAATATGGACCATGAATTAGAAAATATGGGTGTCACTATGTATCCTAGGATGAAAGTAATCAATCCATGTGTAGTTATGAATAGGATCTTTCTTTGTCGGTTTGATCTATACGTAGAGGGGTCATTTTTCCATTGATTTTTGATTATTTCTATTGGACCCAGGATCAAAGATTTTGGAATCACTACGTATCCCATGTAGGTAAAAATCAAGACACGTAGAGTTATTGAGGAACCATATAGTTTAATTTCATGTGGTGATAATATTGTTCACTTGACGTAAAATAAGTATCATCATGTTTGGGCCAATGAATAGATATCTGGACATCATTACCTATCCTGAAAGGTCATTAATAAATCTATACATAGTTCTTGATAGAAATCCCCTAGTGTGGGTTTGACCCATACATAGGGAGGGGGGTTTTTTTCTTTGGGATTGGTTGGACCATGATGAAAAATTTATGCATTGTAACGTATCATGTGTGGATAGGAATCAAACCACATGTAGTTCTTGAATATGTAATGGTAGATGACTGATTTTGATGGTGACATCCTCTCATGTGAGAACAATATCATGTTGTTTAGTTTAACATCATACAGTGAGGACATTATGTCATACCATTTATTTTCTTGCAACATGGATGATGTACCATGAAGTTTAACATTATGTGATCATGAAGAAGGTCTTGTAGTTATTGGAAGGTTGATTTTTTTAACCAGTGAGAAAAATAATCCTGATGTGAAAAGAGTCCTTAAGGCTAGAAGTTTGTAAGAAAATCATCTTATTAATGGAGGAAAATTTACACTTGGTCCTAACGTGAGAGGTATAGGCATCACTATATATCCTGAAATGGTAGGAAATAGTACACACATAGTTCTTGAAAAAGATACTCCCTATGTGGATCTATCTCCCATGTGGGGGTAGGGTTATTTCATCTTTCTCTTATATAGTTATAGCTCATGTGTGGTGAATTTTTTATTGAAACGATGATTCCCATGCATTTTAATGTCCTGTTGTTTTTGAAATGGAGAATAGTGTCATTATTTTTAAGGTCTTGTGAAAAAAGATCTTCCATGCAGTTTAACATCATGCAGTTGGAACAATTTACCATGTATTTTAATGTCATGTGGTCAGGTTCTTCTTCCATGCAGTTTAATATCATGCGATCATGATGAAGGTCTTTTGATAACATGAAATACTTCTTCAGGAACCTTGCATTGGTGGGGGTCAAAGTAAGCTGCTCATCCATCAAGTATAAATTATGTATGGAATATGTTTTATCCCTATTTCTCTCTAACTTTAGAGGTTTCTTTCCGAGTATCATCAGAGTCTTGAGAACTAACACCATCTATCCCCCAAGGAAAGACAGGATGAGAAATTTTTTATTAAAGGATTGTTTAATCTAGTTTTGGTGTACTTACAAATGATGAAAGGTGTAAAATATCTTCTCATATATTTTATCTAATTCATCCAAATATTTCTATGATTGAACATTTTTGGATAACTGATCACAGATGGAAACACGAAGTGAGGGAAATTAAACTTCAATGGCTAGGACTGCCTCTGTCCCATATACTAATGAGTATGGGATCGCCTGTGTGGTAGTGTAGATCATATATCAATAACCCACAAGACATGTAGTATATTATCCAGATAAGACTTTTCATCCTTATCAGCCATTTTCTGAAGTATAATTTATAGGGTCTTGTCAAATGCCTCTATCTATCTATTATCCACTACATGGTAGCAGGTTGAATGGTTGAACTTGATTTCATTTTCTTGATATAGTTTTTCTACTTCTGTAGAATAGAAATTAGTGTTTTTATCCTAAATTATTGTATAAGGGACACAAAATTAGGTGATGATGTTATTTTTCATAAAACTAAAAATGTTCCTTGTCCCAACCACTTTGAGGGGTACAACTTTAGTCCACTTGGAGAAGAAGTTGGTTTTAGTGAGAATGTACTTGAACTTCTTGGTTGTTGAGGGATTATATGGACCAGTAACATACATTACCCATATGAAAAATGTCTATGAGTACTTGGTTGTGTGAAGAAACTATGGGAGTTGGTGAATAAAGTTAGAATAAACCTGGAAATAATGTACTTTTTTGGTGAATTTAGTGTAGTCCTATGTTGTAGTGATCTAGTAGTACCCAAGCCTTCAGATTTGATATGAAATCGTGGATCCTAATTGGTGGTATCTAAAATCTGTAGTGTGCACTTCCTTCATGACAGTGTTGGTCTCTTCTCCATCAATGCACCTAAGAAGGACCCCATTAAGTATCCACTTATATAGGACCTTTTGATGATTTGTGTCTTTATATAGAACAATGTTAATTTATTCTCTTTAGATTTTTTATCTCGTGGATCTATCTAGTGGGAGATATCCCTTTATAAGTAGTCCAAAATGGGTTCCATATAGCCAGTCTTAGAACTGTATGGAGTAAGGATATGTCTAATCTCATCAATATCTTATGTGATGGTCTGAAAAAAATATGATACCATCCGATGATGTGCAATAATTATGACTATTTCATCCTGGTCTGGATCGGCTAGATATGTGGCTGCATTTCCCAGAGCATTGGATTTGTAATTATTTAACTATGGGATGTGATTAAATGTCGACTCCAAATGGAACTCCTAAATTAGACCCTATAAATGGTTTATTAGGGGGTTAGATCTTCATTTTTGATATCATAATCATAGTTGATCTACTTAATGACCAGTTTGAAATCACCCTTTATCTTTAAGTGATTTACTTGTGCCTAAATTTCCATTTTTAACCCTAGAGTGAGATCCTAATACTCTACTTAATTTTTAATTCACCTTTCTGACAAAAGGAAGGTGTAAGGTTGGACCACCTTTTTGGGGAGATGAGAATGACTCCTAGTCCAACATTATTAAGTATGGGGTCTTCCATCCTATTCCTTTTAGGAGTTCTAGATGCACCATTGAAATACATCTCCCATAACTGGGGTCCATCTTGAATAGAGAAAACCTCTTTATCAGGTAGTTTAGTGTCCAATTAAGTTGTTTCTACTGAGGGATGTTCTTCCATAAAATCTGTTAATTCCTAGCCTTTGACCACTTTCTGAGACATGAACTGGATATTAAAATGTTACCAGCTAACTGCCCACTATGAAAGATGTCTGATCAATATCAGGTGGTTGAGAATGTTTTTGAATAGTTTTATATGAAAAAATGAATGGACCTCATGATATTGTAGGCAGTGTCTCATCTTCTGAACCAAAAATACTAGTTTTATATATATTTTCTTGATATTAGAGTAATGAGACTCATCATTGATCGTGGTATGACTGAGAAAGTATATGATGTTTTCGTTGTCAATATCATTCTTTTACATGAGGAACACACCTAGTGATAACTCTAAGGTTGTCACATACAAAATAAGTGGCCTTAAATTGATATGAATCATCAACACTGGTGAGATCAACAGATATTTATTGAGAATTTTGAATTATTCCTAAAAAACATCATTCCACTAATATGTAACCCCCTTTTCATCAACCTGGTGAAGGGAATTCATTTTCCTGTATAGTTGTCTATGAATCGTCAAATGTAAGATAAGTTTCCTTGAAGTCCTCTCAACTCTTTGATATTTTAAGGATGTGACATGCTAATTATGTCCTTTGTCTTCTTGGGTTCAACTTCAATGTCATAATAGAATATGATAAAGGTGAGAAATGTCTCTTAGGTAACTCCAAAATCACATTTTAAGGGGTTATTTTTCAAGTCGTGTTGGCACATTTTGTTGAATATTATTTCAATATCCTTCATATGGTATGATCATTGTCAAGATTTAATTACCAGGTCATAAACATAGAATTCGGCAAACTTTCCCATGATGGGTTTAAAGATTTGAGGCATGGCACATTGGTACGTACCACCATCTTTCTTTAAACCAAAGGGAATTAACAAATAGAAAAATACTCCTTGGGGGCCATGAAGAAGTTAGATTCTTCATCTTCCTAGTCCATTCAGATTTTAGTGTATCCTAAATAGTCACCCATGAAGGAGAGAGCCTAGTATTCAGTTATTTCATTGATCAGTAGTTATGTGATCAGGATAGGGAAATCATCATTTGAGAAATGTTAGTTTATCCCTAAAATCGATACAGACTCTGATTTTACTATTATTATTCTTTATAGGTATGATATTTTCCATCCATTTGGGATATTTGAACTTCTGATTGATTTTGGATCTGATTAGCTTATTAACTTCAACCTCAATTTTGGAAGCATGTGTCGGGTGTGTCCTTCCGGTTTCCTTCTATAGCCCCAGTGGTGCTCTTTTAGACCCAGGTGGTAAGTGGCTACCTCAGGATTGGGTCATGGAATTTTTGTGTAGTTCCCGGAGAATACATCATTATTCTACTTCCGGAATGAGGTATATACATCTTGTTATTCAGAATATATGATTTCACTAATTAATGTGGCATTGGGTCTTCTTCTGAACCCATATTTATTTCTCTATGTTCATCATTGGTGGTGGATATTCCCTCCTCAAATGATGGAGGTCCATCCCTAATGTCCTCCTCCTCTTCTCATTCCTCCTATTCATATTATTTCTCTTATTCTGTAGGGATAGAAAGTAAAGGGGTAATTTTTCTAGAGTTGGGGGATGATCTGATATCTTTGTATTTTGAAGATGAAGTGAATTCCTCTAACCCAAATAACCATGTAGGTTTCCTTGAAACACTGGAGGTGGTGTAGTGAAATATAGAGAATGAATTTTTTTCATCCTATTTGGGTGATATGATAACCTCTTTTAATTTAGTGGGTGAGGCAGGGATATCCTAGAGCTATGGGGATGGAATGAGGGGATTTTCATTTGAGCTTTCACCATTGTTTGAGGAGTCTAGAAACTTTTCAACCCTGCTGGACTAGGTGTCCATGATTAGAATTATGTATATCATTGAATATGCTTATAAACTTGGACCCATATGCTTGATCTAATTGATGGGAAAGACATAATCTTCATCGAGCTATTTTAATGGGTTGTTCGGGGTCATTTTCAAACTATTCGGGGTGGTGACCCAAGCAACACCATTGACTAGGGGGTTTTTACCTTTCTCATGATATAATCTTATGTTGATATAATTTTGCTCATAGGATTTGATAGGGGCCTTATCGACATGAAATATTCTGATTTTTCCTTTAATTTATTATTTGATTCATTTATGGTATGATGAGGGGATTTCCACATGTTGATGAAATTAGGGTCTTCCTAGAAAGACATTGAAGGTTGTGCTCTACTGAACCACTTGAAATTATGATTCGGCTATAAGGTCTCCAAAATGATACTTGATCTTGATTTGTCCTAATGGATCTTTCTCACCTTTTTCATAACCCTAGAGTGTTATGGAGGAAGGTACTATGTTTTCCTCATTACAGCCCAAATGATAAGTGTTCATACTAGAATAAGGTTAACTATGGAGCCATTTTCAATGAAAACTTTACAGAAATCGACACTATTTATCATGTTGGACATGTATAGGGGTCAGATGTGTCCATATATAATGGAATCTTCATCATGATCTGTGAAAGAGATAACCATATGACATTCCTCATGATCGGTCTATATCTGATAGACCTTAGTAGTTTCCACTTTAGATTCAAATTAATGGGGACTTGGTAAAGCCTTTATGAGTTCTTACCTAAGGTCTTTTGACAAACTCATGGAATCCAAGATTTATATATTGACCGATACCAAGGAAACTATTTCAGAATATCATAATTATGGTATAAATTTTGGTGATTCCTAGTTTTGAGGATTAACTTTCATAGGCATTTTAGGGGATTTAGTATTTTATATAGATGTATCATCCCTAGATACAGGATTTAGAGGTGCTCATGTCCTTGGTGGGTTAGGATAGGTAGCCCTACCTTCACGCTGAGGGTGATTGAACACTTGTTCCACATCTAATTGATATTTTAGAGTGATCGGGTCGGATTGGTTTCTGGTAGGTGTAGGTGGATTTTAATTCTCCTTTTAGACCCATTGAATGGATCTTCTATGAGTTTCTATAACATTGATCATCCGAGTAGGCATATGGCTAGAATTATGGTTCCTACAATGACTACGTCTTCCCCAGTATTTGTGGCTCATGTGGCCTCTGCCTCTGGTTCCCCAATTGGGTGTGTGGAATTCAGGTTTATATCCATACTCATTATCAAATAATTGATCCATTAAAGGAATTAAATTAATATAACCAAAGATAAACTCCTCCTTCGATGATGAATTTTTCTAGCCAACCATTTCAATTGGTTTTATTTGGCTGGTTGGTGCATGTTGTTTCAAATCTGAAGGCATAAAATATGAGGGGGTAAAATATAATTATGACCATGATGTAGGTTAATTTTCCTTCATTTTATCCTTTCCTTTCCAGTCAAACAACTTTTTGAAGGCTGGTTTTTTTGTGAGGGGGTTTGGGGAAGATGTTTTTAGTTGTGTTTTAGAGGGAGTGATTGGGGGAATAGTTGGTTGTTTTAACTGTGTTTGTAAAATACCATGAGTTTAGTTAATTTTATTTTAATTCATCCAACTATTAAAATATTGTTAACTTATGTGAAAAACTTTTTTCCAATCACCTCTTTCCTCAAGGACAATGGTGTAAAATAATGCCAGTTATACTAATGGACTTCCCAACTTTACTTTCCCATAATCAACTATTGTTCGCATGATGAATTTGAAGATAAATCCTTCCTAAAGGGTGTTTTCTAGTATCCATTGAAAGGGGAAAACCATTCTCATCATTGAAACATACCTGGTTGAGTCTCTTCAGCTCTAGTAGGTGGATAAAATCATTGTCTATGGAGGCTATAAAATAGCCACATACTTGATTATCTCAGAACTAGTAAAATTTGTTCCTTTTCTTATTGAGTTGATTTCAATTGGGCCCCCTTTTCTCATCCTATTGAGGTATGGGTTTTTTTTTATACCCTTGGGGTACTGTACGATACATTGTTGGTTTTAGATCAGGAGCAGGTGCACAGGCTGGATTAAGTGGGATGGATTCTACCTCTTCCCTTCTTGCTCTTTTCTCTGGGATTGGTGAATTTATCCGGGACTTGACCTTGGTTTGTTGCATGGAGTATTCAATGATTTGTGCAATGTAGGAGAAATACTGAATCCCTCTTGTATAATTCATCGGGATGAGCGGAGTTCGTAGCTCATCGTGATGGTTATCAGTGCATAGAGTGATCATATCCTCCTGGGGAAGTGGTCAGTTTAGAGAATAGGTCATCCCTTTCCATCTATAAATGAAATCTAAGACTCTCTTATTCTCTCACTATATTCAATTCAAGAGGTCACTAATTTTTATATTTTAAATAATTGTGATGAACGAAAAGAGGAATTTATAATGGAGATCATCTCATCCTATGACTGACCGAGATGGAAAAATGGTGTACCATATCTAGGATGGCCCTTAAAAGGTTCGTATAAAGCATATAATTTTCACTAATTCTTGTTGCTATGGAGTTCCTATCATGAGATGAAAATGGGATGCATATTGTTTCCTATGTTTTTTCGAGTATCCTGGTCCATTGAATATTGAAAATTTAAAAGGCCTAGTGTTTGGGTGTGGTGGGGTGTCACTCACTCGGTCAGGGTAAGGTTCTCATTCTAGATGCACCGGTGCATACCGCTCCTCTGCATCTTCCAATTGATCTTTCAATGACTCGATGGTGCTGATAATCCATTTATGAGTGTTTGTTTGAATATGATATTGAATAAGTGTGTTATTGGAATAGATTTGACATGTCAGTTCTACAACTATTTGAGGAAGATATCTAGCTGAGGATATCTTTTGATGAGTTTCCCAAACCCAATCCAGTTGTCTCCTTAATGGAGGGAAATATTGATATCCTTTCATGATTGGGTCCAAGTAACCCAATGGTCTAGGAACCAAGTTGGGTGAATGTTTTGTCCCTAATTCAGTTACTAGGATGAACCCTTTCAGAGGTACACCTATTAAGAGTGTGCGTTGAGGCAGTACCCTTGGAGAATATTTGATAGGAATGCTACCTCAAAGCATCTCAGCATTGAGTCACCTCAACTATTTTATTTCTTCCTCCTATCCAGTGAATCTTTCATTTATCATAGGGATCTCATCCTCATAAAAAATAGGATGTGGATCATACACGACATTTATTTTATTATTTTATTTGGTATATATTTGATGAAGAGGCTATGAGAGATTGATTGTGGGAGATCCCAAATTCAAGGTGTTTCTCTGGTTCCAGGAACGCACACCTCTATTCTTAGTGTGGACCGCATTCTGGGTGGAACCGTACTCTACTTGATCTTATATATTTTCATCATTTTCAGTGTTTTATATATAATTTAAGTCCACAATGTTCACTGATACGTAATGAATTATGTGTGTCATACTGGATAATGAATGGTAGGAGAGTTGTTCCCATCCTTTGCTGGATCTATCCCTTCCTTTCTAGGATCCCATTAGAGATTCTTAGTGAAGGGTGACTCAGAGGGAACCTCTAGGAATCATGGCCATATTACTCCCTTCTAATGGAACTGGATCATGAGATAGGGTGAACTAGGAGACCTTACTTATTATTGTCCTCCCTAGACATGAAAAGAATGATTTACTTTGGGGGGTGGGGGTAAAAATTCCCCCAGCCCTATAGGTTGGGGTTTCTCCCACTCTCTAATTATTGTGCCCTGGTCCAAATTTTTCAGTATTATGGGGGAATTTTGTGGTAAAAATGTCCCATGACTTGTTGGATAGGTTTGATCCTTGATTGCAGGAACAGCTAGTGTTGTCTTCTCCCTCTTGATATCATGCGTCCTTATTCAAGCATGATCCAGATATGATATTAAGTCTACACATGAACTTCTTTATTTTGATGACATTATAAGTACTTGATTATTATATTACCTTAAGTGATAATTCTACTAAATGTTCTTAGTTTCTTAGTTCATAAGTTTTTCTATAGATTGTTATTATTAGGCATGATGCTTTTAAGACTTATCCAGGGCTGATTCTTGTTGAGTGTGTTATCTTTCATGAGCATGGGTCTTTCTTGGTGGTCTCCTTGGAATAATAAAATTACATAATTTCATTTCTAGTGGTTTTTTCTGAACTGGGTATGGAGTGAAATGTAAATCTTCATGTTCTCCCATCCCTGGATGTGAACACCAAGTGGTGAAATGATAATTAGATGATTTAGTTCATGAAATGAATTGAGGATGGTTAATTGGATATCTTTCTATAGCTTCTTTGATTGAGATCACCATGCAGATGGAAGGTCTTCCAAGTTGATTTGATGATTAAGATCTCTTAGTATTTTGAAATGGTCTTCATACACATTTTAAGGAAATAATTTTTCTTTTAGGTGGACGAGAATTCTCCAGAGATTCAGATGGATGTTATGTATTCATTCTTCTAACAGTTCCTTTTGAATGTCAAATTGAGAATTGGATAAGGTAAAAAACATAATGGGTATGTCTCCACTAGCCAATTGTCTTCTCACAAGAAACATCTCATTTTTTTCTTCTACTAGAGACTCCACTACTTGATATTATTAAAATGGTCACTTCTTAATTGTTTTGTCACATGAAGGGGGATGGTAGGGGCCTCGTTGGTATGGGAACGGTCTAGGGTGGCTCAGAGGATGAGCGTTGTCCTATGTCATATTCTTGTTGATAAAGGACTACTTTTTCCATATATGGTGCATATAACATGTCTGGATTAATCTCTCCAAGTTCCTCATAGTATGAGGGATTTCTTGTATTTGACTCGGCAAGGGGAGGACCTTCCTTCTGACATGAAATATTACTGTGGGGAGAACCTTCACAGTGGGTGCTATCATAGAGAGGACTACCATCACAGCTTGATTTCTGGATGTAAGGAGAATTTTTGTAGCTTATACCCTGGGTAGGACCTTCATGGTGGACGATATAAATTGGAGGACCTTCTTGCTAAAATAAGTTGTCACTATAAGGAGGACCTTCGTATAAAATTTCATCATGGAGAGGACTATTATCACAGCTCGATATCTGACTATAGGGAAAAAAATTAAAAATATACCCTAGGGAGGACCTTCAGGACATACGACAGGAAGGGGAGTAACTTCTTGCTGATATAAGGTGTCATTGTGGGGAGGACCTTTGTAGCGAATGCCATCATGGTGAGGAATACCATCATAGCTTGATTTTTTATTGTATGGAGAATTTCTGAAGTGTGTACCTTGGGGAGGACCTTTAGGGTGGACATAAGTAATGGGAGGACCTTCTCTCTATTTGATCTTCTATCCACAAATAGTTCTTCTATGACTATCATTAGGATATAATCTCTCATGATCAATCAGTTTGTGTCCATGAAGGAAGCCTTCATGGTAGATGCTCTAGGGAAGACCTCCAGAGCTGTTGGTAACAATGTTGTGGGGAGGACCTTCACAAATGATACTTCCAATTATGTAATTTGGTAATAGATCTGAAGGATCCTGATCCAATAGTGATAGATGTTTGATGTCCTCAATAAATTTAGCTTTCATTATAGTAGGGTTTTGAGTCTACTCATCATTTTATAGTTGTATTTGGCGTGATTTCTTTTTAGGCACTCTCTTACAGAAAACTGAGGACATTTGATATAAGTGACAACCTACATATATGAGTGTCTATTTTATTGGATCACATGGTGATTCTGGGATATACTAATAAGGTTACAAATTCTAGCAGGGATATATTCCTACACTAGAGCGGCCACTAAAGTGGGCTAGTGTCCCTCGGTTGAAACTGGTATTTGTGTCTGATACTATTGTCCATTTATCACAGAATATTTCTAAAGATTATATAGGACACAAGTAGAGATGCATGTATGCTCCTGAGTGACCACCTTGTTGTGTGGATGAATCACCCCACTTGAGGAGGTGAGTTTGTGGGCCTGATTCCTTGCTATTGTTTTGGATGTGATTACATCTTAGAAAGCTTGTAAGATATGGACAGGGATTGATGTATGACCCTCCATAATTTTCAAGATGTGTTGAGTAACTTCCTTATTATGAATGGTAATATATTCCCATTCCAGTGTCGAATCAAGAACATGTGTATAATCTGGTTCTCAATTTATTTCTAGTAAATTCTTACATTTATCCTGTGTGGGGGTAGAGACATGAGTCTTACCATGACTTAAAATTGGGATACACCAGTTTTTTATCTAATTTCCACTGTATTTGACTGATGGGATTCATAAGAGTGATCATGAATATATTTATGCTCATGGTTTTTCTTAATATTTAACTGATGGGATTAACATGCATTAGTAAGAATATTCATATGTCTGTGATTTTCCACTATATATTCATGGTAGACATGACGTGAATGTGCAGGAATTTGATTCTTCTCATTGATTGAAATTTTATTTTACTGACTGTCTTTATATGAATGGGTGGGGACATACATTTGCCTTTAATTTTTCACTGTATTTTCATATCGTGCTTGATGTGAATGAGTAGGAAGTTATGTTTGATCGTGGTTTACCATCACATTTGATTGAAGGGGTTCATGGGAGTGAGAATTAATATATGTCTGCTCATAGGTTTCCACAATATTCACATGGAAGTATTATTCATTAGAAATAAGGAAAAGGTAATGGTACCTATTTTATGATTTTCTCTCTTTGCAGGCTACCCCAGGTCTTCATGGCTTCGGCTAAGTCATGTGGGGTGGTCTCCTCTGCATGATGAGGATACTGATCCGTACAACATTAATGGTGATGATTTCTGGAAGGTTCCCTAGGAAGGGACACATGTGCTACTATATTGAAGTCACTGGTAACCACTTCATTATCCTCCCAAAGGTAGGGAGTAACTCATTATGAAGTTCTAGATATATGCTTCCAAAATGGATTGAGACAGCTGGTGAGGATGTCTATTTATATACCAATGGCCATCACTGGGAAGATTGATGGATAAGATTCATGAACTGGAGGTCTCATTGAGCTTCCTCCAGGGTTGGTAGAGTAACATTTTGGTGGTACTTTTAGATTAATGTATTCAAAGTGGGTGGGTGATGGAATCCTTGGTTTGATTGAGGAACCGGCCTTTTCAGTGGTTAATACGCATGTTCGCGAAAGATAGTGAGACACTATTGGATTAAAGAGAGTTCTAGTGAGAAGTGCCTGAAATATCTGTGATATGTATAGAAAAAAAGTTCATCAAAGAAGTATCTCATGACCATATGCATAATTTATGGTCTTGTTTTTCCCTCTTCCATTTGGGATGAAAAATGGGTCTGGTGTTGGGTAGTGCTGCCAACTTGGTTAAGGATTCACATCGGGTTCACCATTTTTTTCCGATGAAATATTTTTTGTCGCTTGGTGATTGATTATAGGGGGTTGAATTGTATGAAATAACTCACATCAAAAACATTATCTTCGAATGGTTTCTAATATATTTTTTTCATGGAACTGAAAACACCCAATGGATTTCATATCCATGATGACTCATAGACCTACTTTACAAAGGTAGGAATTCATTGGTGAACTTTTCCAATGACACTTAAGAACTCACATTGGTTGAGAGGATTTGAATTTCATCTAATCACAACCTTTTGGGGGGACTATTTCCTATTTCTAGACTCACTTATATATTTAATAAATGCTCACAAATCCTTTGTTCATTCCCAAGTATGTATACATAGATCACCCTGGGTTAGCGATCAATTATGAACACGCATGGATTTGAAATCATCTTTATATATATGAGGTTATCCATTGATAGGGATACCTATATGTATCTGTAGTTCTCCATAAATGGTACCCTTTTGTGGATAGATTAGATATTCCTTAGTCATTTATTAGGATGACACTAATTTTAAGCCACATATTGAATCTCTCTAGAGTATATTTCCTTCCAGGGAGATTAAAGTTGTTTTGATGTCAGGATCGAACCCATATAATGGGATTCATGCATATCCTCATGAAAGGAATCATAACCCATGTAGTTCAGTGCCACTTAATAAGGCACATCACCTTTTAAGTTCATGTGACAAGAACCCAACCATGTAGTTTAATGTCATGTGGAAAATACATCTCGATGAAAGGTGCCAATCCAAAGTTTTGTGTGGGTATTATGTCAAGGTGGGCCAAATAACCTAGAAGAAATGTCATCTCCTAGGTGGATATGATCGCCTGCTAGGAATGTGGACCAGATGACTTTATGGTGAATTTGAGTGTTGGGTTTGGACCTCATGGAGGCTTCCTACGTATCTCAGTTAGTAGGGAATAAAACACCACATAGTTTAGTGGGTTGGGTATTACACCATATAGGAGGCCCATAAGAGTATATGATTAGGGCTTACGCATGGGATCTTCCCATTAAAATTGAGGTGGGTCTTATATCTATGTAAAAGGCCCATTTGAGTGGATATTATTGGATCATATAACATATAAGAGGCCCATATAGTCTAGTTTAATTAAGAATATAGCCCTTTGAAGGTTGTGGCATGGTTTTGGGGCTTACGCCATATAGAAGGACCATGTTAATAGAGGTCGGGGCTTGCACCTATAGAGAAGGCTCATTTAATTTGGGACTGTGTGGATTTCATGATCACCACTAACCTCTAAGCCCACGTGAGTCATGATTAGTTTGAGAAACAATAGGAATAAGTGGATCTGAAGATCACACAATCTACTCTATCCACTGATGGATAAGGTGATGAAGCCCAAAGGGAGAGAGATAGGGCCTGGAGTGTGCATGTATCATCTTTTATTTTGTTAGTCGAGTATTCACATATGGTGATCTATCCAGCTATGACTTGGTCTGGAAAAGGGGAAAAAGTGTCACCTCCCACAAGAAAGACTAGGGGCTTACTCCAGGAGGGATTTCCAAAAAATTGTTCTAGGGTGAGGATCTCATTCCCTATAAAAGGGAAAGGCAAGAAGAATCCTTACCCTACCCGTCTGGAACTAGGAGGTTCATGTGATAACCCCAAGGTCAAAACCCTTGTTACCATGGGAATGTCAGCCTATAGACATTCTGTGGGTCTGCCTTGTTGTAGAGGTTACACACGTGACTCTGCTTACCACGGGTATGTAGACTCAATAGGACATGTTAATGTGTCTGGTGGTCTGATCATACATGTCAAGTGGATTTGGAAGAGTCCTTGATCATATTTCATTGAAATGGTTCACGGAGGGTCCAATATGGGGCCTAATGATATGATAGAAGGTACTGATGGGAGCTGGATCCCAGAACACCCTAGGAGGCCCCAGTATGAGTAGAATTTTATTATGCGGGATGGGGTTCCCTATGCATAGAATGTTTCTATGCAGGTGAGGGTATCGTTTATATAGCATGGTTCTATGTGAAGCTAGGTCCTATCCTCGTATAATTTTTCTATGTGGGGGAACAATCCTCCCATGTAAAATTACACCACGGGGTAGGGTTCCACCTATAGATCATTTTTCTATGTGGGGTGATATTCTGCAAAGAGGTCATCCGTTTATGCCCTATGAGATCGTGTTCGTAAAGGGTTTAAAGTTCATGGTTGGTCTATAATTATTTTATTTCACTGTTAATGTCATGCGGTGGGTTTTTACCTACTGGGAATTGAAAGAACCATGCTTTGGCTCTCATCTGGGCTTTCCTCCTTCAATCTCCACTTTTCCATCTTGGTTTTTTTCCTCCCCCCTTAGTTACCCTTGGGGGTCTTTTATATATGAATGGAGGTATTGAGTATAGGTAGGAAAGGTTGTCCATAGTGGGTATTGGGCCTTATTGTATGGTATCCCAAGAGGATACACCAACCTGTGAATGATTACATTCATGGGGGCGGTCATTCGCGGTGGTGGAAATCATTGTCTGGCCCCAAAAATGATTGTGTTTTTTTTGTAGGAGCCGCTGATACCGCCTCATCTAGTGAATGATTTTTTTCATGGTGAATGGTCATTTTCAAGGGCATAAATCAAAGCTCATCCCTGTAAAATACTTTGGTTTGTATGTGGGTGTTAGTGGTATCACCTCATCCCATGAATTATTTTTTTCATGGGATGCTTCGTGAGGCAGAATAACACCATGCAGATCGGTGGTCCATGAAGTGATTTTTACTTCAAGATATCAATCTATCCTTCACAACTTAATACCATTTGAACTTTTTTCTTCAATCTTCTTCTGGATTTATTTCTTCCCTTTTTTTATTTCGATGGAATTCCCATCTTATTTTATGCGGAATTTTTTAGACCCAATAGATACCATCATGGGTTTATGAGTTTAAGATTGATAATATGTTAAAATTCTTACACACACCTTTAGAAAATTTGAATGGTGGGAGTATAACATGATTAAGGATATTTTTGGAAAACATTTTTGGGACTAAAACCCATTGGTTTAGTATAAGAAAAATTATTTGAGGAAGAATGCCTTTACATTTTTGGACTAATGATTAAAGGTATTGGTAACCTATAAGGTTTATCTTATCTTTTATGTTATAGTAATTATAGATTATGATAGTTTGAGAACATTATAGGAATTATATTTATATAGTTTAAGAAAAAGATCAACCCACATGTTGAGTGACAACCCATCACATCCAGCAGGGTCATGGGGCTTGAACCCACAACTAAATGACGATAAGGGTTTAGCGCCTATCACTGGCCTACATGATGTCTGTATTAATATAAAAAAAATACTTAAATGATTTGAAAAATAAATATTAATGATGAACCAGTGGTGTTCCTATTGATGTTTTTAGATTAATATATTATATTGGATAACTTTTTCTAACCGCATTGTTTTTGAAAAATATTTAGAAATATGTAGAAAGACTTTTCACTCTCTTATGGATCTTACGATCCATTAAAAGTTAATTTTAGTGCTTTGGGAATAAAAACATATTTTGGATATTATTTTTTTAGAGTAAGAGATGAAGTGGAAATTGATTAAGGAGGAACCAAAGTATGAAATTATTATTATGAAATACAAACATATCAAGTAAGAATATTTCCTTATATTCTTAGATATTAAATAATTCATTAACTTTAGGAAAAGGATATTGAAATAAAATTGTTATCTTATTACCTTCATATCTGATGAATCAAATGGTATTTTAAATCATCACATATTTATGGTTTTAAGGTCATTAACATTCCATTCATAATTCACTTTCTTATTATCAATGATCCTTATCACTCTCTATAATTATTTATTCCTTTCTTCTATGTCTATATCTTTACTTTCCACATATGTTCTCCTACACGGAAACCTAGTTACGTGTTATTCTATTTGACCTTCGCATTTCTATTTTTCTATTTTAAGTGGAATTTTTATTAACCCTTTTACGATGTGGGTTTTCAGTGAAGGAATTTTCTAATTTCAAACCCTTTATTTACAAGTGCAAGTTCAAATTGCAAGGATGCAATTTAATGAAGGTGGGGAGAATGTGACACCAAGAGAGTTTAAAAAAAGAAACATCATGTTTGATAGCATATATCACATGAAACACCAATATTAGAAGAGAATTTAACTCAAAGGGATATTATGAGATATTTATTTTTAAATAAATCCAAACACTTTGATATCTTGTTATGCATTCAACAATGAGTTTAAACGAAACTCAATACTCTATTAAAATATTATTATTTAAAACATGACCATTATAACCTATCCATTAAGATGACGGTTTGAATAAGAATAACTAATTAATTAAAATATATGTTTTACACATTTCCATTGGTTATCTATTGATTATAAATAAAAATAAAAAAAAAACATTTGAAAGGAAAAAATAAATGTTTTCTGAAAAACTATTTTTTTTTAAAAAATGTTTTAGTCACGATTTGCGCACATAATTAAAAATTAATTTTTATTAATTTTAGAAAATTGATTTTAAAAAATGTAATTTATTTTTAAATCATTATATCAAAATTATATTAGGGTGAATTTTGGTTTTTTCTAAAAAGTTTCATTTTTTATGAATAGTGAAAATGCTGATTTTTATTGAAAATTGCATTTTCATTCAAATAATTTATAAATATAATTTATATTTTAAATAAGTTTTAGTGTAATATTAGTTCAATTATATTAAATTTAAATAATTTAGGTCATTTTAATCAATTTTATATTTAATTATTTTATTAAAACCTTCTATACTTATAAGAATTTTCACTGTGAAACCCCACTTTTTCATCACGTCTCTGGGTATTATTTTAAATTTTTTCCTCCATTTATGTGCATTAAATTTTTAAAAATTGATTAAAATTTTTTAATTTTAATTATTTATAATATTTAATCTGTTAAACTATAATTTTTTACCATTATAAATATTGAAAGAAGTAAAAATGTATTATCTCGGGTAAGGTAAAAACTAATTTACCAAGGGGTTAAACTAAAAAGATAAGCGTTAAAATAACCTAAAAACTTATCCAAAACCCATTTTATGGAAATAATTTGATCTTATCACTTCTAAGGTTCTATAATGATCAATTTTATAGGTTTTGGTGTGATAAAAATGTGGTTGTAATTGATTCTTTTGAAAAATTACATTAGTGTCATCTCCCTCACTTATAAAAGGTCACCCCCTCTCCTCCCCTATTCAAACTTCAAATGCCTTTTTTTAGACAATACCTTCCAAAATATCTTACTAAATAACCTCCCAACATCCTAGACACTTTTGTATTATAAATCTATCCAAGTAAGGCTTTTTATTTAAACCTAACGAGGTCGTTTGAAGAAGAGGTAACATTCTTAAATGATCTTTTTTATTTTATTTATTTTTTCACCTACTTTAAATTTTATCCAATAATGATTATATAATAATAAAATTATATAAAATATATGTATATGTTATTATTTTAATTTAATAACCAATATTCATATCTTCTTTCATCAAATGGGTAATAAAACAATTGATCGTGTGTACGGCGGACTACCACCTCACGAACTGATGTAATTCGTTTTCCATCACCACCTTTCAAGGTTTAATATAATGATTTATTTGAAACATGTATATGATATTAATGATATTATTATACCTATTTAATTTTAATTTCACATATACCTTCTTAAATTAAATCCTGTTTAAAATACAATAATGTCGCTTGGGTGTATGGCGGACTACCACCTTACGCAACAATGTGACTTGTTTTTTAATTATTCTTTACATAGAAGGTAATAAGGATGAATTTAGTAGATGTATTATATATATATATGTGTGAAATTATATTTAATTTAAAAAAATTAATATATCACTCACTTCCTTACCCTTTCATGCATTAACGAAATGATAATGTTGCTTGTCCGTACGTAAGGTCTACCGTCTCCATGAAGCAATGTGACCCATTCTTCATGTTAAAATTTCAATAATGATTATAAAAATGTATATAAAAAAATATTTATAAAATTAATATCATTTTGGAGATTATTTAACTATATAATATTTTCAATAACCATAACTTTCTTGACAAAACACGTATGAGAAAACAAGGTAATTAACACTTGAAACAATGAAAATAATGAAATATTATTAACAAACGGGTGGTAAAATTTTATAAGGGGATAATATATGATATTATAAATATTAATATGGTTATTTTATAAAGTTATAACATGTTTAAAACCATTATACAGAATTTTAAGTAATGTTCAACCAAAAAGAAGTGTGAGGTAATGGATTTCATCTCAATTTCAATATCATTGAGACATATATGTTAATGTGAACCAAATCATTTTTATGTGGTGTATATTAATATTTTATTAATTTACTATGAATAAATATTTATTCATTATATTATTATAAAAACCCATATTCCTGATGAATCAATAGTCACCTCTCATTTCACATTTAATTTTGTGATTGTTGACTTTCTCTTGAGAAAATCACTTTCTTGTGATCATTTTTATTAGAAATTACATTTCTCTTAAATATACATATTCTTTATATCATTGATATGATTATTTCTTAAACTATATACCTTTTTTACATATGGTTTTTACTTTTAAATTTCTTTTAATATATGGATAAATATTGAATAATATGTATTCTTTACTCAATACAGATATTTGGTGATAAGGCATATTATTCATGAATTAAATTGATTATTTGATATATGAGAAATTATTTGGACATGAAGTGATGGGTGGGGTCAAAAATTATATATCCCCTAAATTTATTGGTAGTATGATGAGGTGATTCAGTAATCTATCATTAAATAGGTTTTACCCATAGTTTTAAACAATCTTCTAAAAGTTCTTGATAGTAGAGGTATCATGGTACCTATGATCATGACATCCAATAATTTAGAATTTTTTCATTGATAATTAATTTATTATTATTATCCATGATATTTTTTCAATGATATTATCTCTAGATTCATTTCATTCTCAAATTATTGATTAAATGGATTGTGTGCTCAGTTATTTACCGTGTCATATTGATTATGCATTCTTTATTCATAAAAGTCAAGTTATTGATTAAATGGAATTTTTTATTAGTTATTTAACTTTACATTTTGATTATTACTTATCTAATAATATTATACAAATTATATAAATGGAATTTATGTTCAGTTATTTATATTTCCATGTTGATTATGCATATTGATTCATGATAGCTTCCACTTTACTTAACCCATACTGAGCATTTGAGCTCACCCTTATTTTGTTTCCTTTACCAGGAATCCAAGAAATGTGTTATGAATGATATTCAATGATATTATAGAGTTAGTATTGATAATATTGAAAAAAACTTATTGATTCATGATAGATTCTGATGTACTTAAATCATACTGAGCATTTGAGCTCACCCTTATTTTGTTTCTTTTACCAAGAATCCAAGAAGTGTGCTATGAATGATATGAAATGATATTCTAGAAGAAATATTGATATTATCGAAAAAAATGTTTAAATTTGTGTATTCAAATGTAATATGGTAATAATGTATCCCCCCGCAGGAGGCTGCGGTGACACGGGAGGATGGGGTTTAGGGTAGAAGTCGCAGGGTCGAGTCCTCGGGCTGGTTTATTTGTGGTGTGTTTTCCTTGTAGTGTGTGTGAGCTTCCATTTTGGAAATTGTAACCCACACCCCCTATTAATATGGTAATCATGTATATATCAAGTTTACCAAGACTAAAAGACTATTCATTCCTTCACAATGTGATTTCTATTATCTTATGCCAGTGTAATGAAGTTGAAACTTGCTCTAGGATACTGGGGTTGGGGTCATTATAGATTGGATTTTCCACCTCAGTTAATATAAATACATAATTTATTCTATGTTTCAAAATTAAATAAGTATCATTCTGACCTATCTCATATGATTAATATCTAAGATCTTTAATTGGAACCCAAAACCTTGATTACCGAGAGATAAGTTCATATAATTTAATTCCAATATATGGTGCTCCATGAAAAATCCATATGGTTATTTTGTGTGTTTTGGCCACATGGATTGGATTCACATAAAACATGGGAGTAAAAAGTCTATATAAAGGATCAATTCCCTCTTTGTTGTTGGATCAAGCTTTGGGTTGACATTATAGAGGAAGAAAGTAAGATGATGGGTAGAATTCTCACACCCTTGACCTCATTTTCATCTATATTATGCATTATTTTGTTAGTTTTATTTTTATCATTTATCTATAGATATTTTTTCCTCAAAAACATTGAAAATTTGGAAATTAGGAGTTTATACATGGTTGGTGCACTACTAGGGAAAACTCTCTGACAACAGTAAAAAATGTCCACAGTATTTAATAGAGGAATACACATGATTGGAACACCATTGACCAAAATTTGTGATCCAACCATGCAAGGTCAAAGGTGAAGGCGGTGTGGCCTGCACAGTTTTTGTGTAGTTTGGAAAATTGTGCGACCTTCCCATTAATTTAAAATAATAAATTTGACTTTTTTTTCCTCATTAAAATTGAATCCCTAATTCTTCCATTCACACCCCACTTGACTCCCAGCCTCTCTCATGCATAGAATGACCTCTTACCCTTGGATGGGATTGGATTAAAGTATATTTCTTAATGTTTCTTCAAGGTTAACAGTAATTTGAATCCTCCTCTTCTATCCTTTGATCTCTTCCATCATTCTATCTTGTTTTTTATTTCTCCCTGAATCCATGGTGGTCTTGTGTTCCTCATGCTCAATTTTATTAGTGTGATTTTTGGTATTTATGAGTTATAGTTTCCACTCTATGATCTTTCATGATTTCCTAGGTGGTTTTCCATTATAATAGGAAGGTTTTACATGGTTAAAGTTAGGCAGTTATATATGATTTCATTTTTTAGCTTGAATATTGATACATGTTAGTTTAAAATGATTTCTAAAATCGTATGAGAATATTATATGATGATTTTCAAGTGAATATAAAGGATTTAAAGTGATTTTAGTGCCTTTTATACATTCATGTAAATGAAAATAATCCTTTTTTAGCTAGAAATTTAATTTTCTTTTGAAATGGTTGATATAATGGAAAAGTTAATGAATAATGATTCATTTGAACAAAACTCATGGTAATATCAGGTACTTGGGTAAGTGAATTTAGAGGGGATGAGAACCCCACCACTAGATATGATAGTGAAGTAAATGTGGTGCCCCCACTGGACAATGACGTTATACTAGACACATCTCACTAATTAGCAGTACAACCCTGGTAAGTTATGTATAATTTCTAGGTAACCTATCCATGGTAACCATAGGGTTTTATCCCATGATTTCATAAGAAAACATAAATTTTAGAGTTTATTCCGTGAATTATTTACTTAATTAGAAGAAGGTACTTTTGTGTATTGTTTTTATTAAAATTTGGGAGATTATTTTCATTTATAATATTCAAAATAGAATGTTTAGTTCTTATAATAAAGTTATGGAACACTTTGTGGGATCATACGAGGCTCTTTTCACACACCCTACAAACACTCTCGAGAGTATACCTTTTTTTGTCTATTGCATTAAAGGGAAAGGTGCCACTTGATAGTGGTTGGTACTCATCCTAGACTTATTGTACTTTGTGGTGGTGACATGGTGGTGGGATGATACCAAATGTCACATGAATATGTGTTGTGGGTTCTTTTGTTTTTTGGTATATTTTGTAAATTTTTTGCATGTATCTTTTATCTCCATCTTAGCCTCCCTTCTCATTGCCTTTATTTTTTATTCAACTTGATTTATGATGGTTATATTGAAATGCGTTGGTATTATGTTTATTTATTGTTTCTCAATGTTTTATATTATGTGTTGATGTTACTTACTACCTATTGAGGGAATGACTTGCCAAGGTATGGCAAGGCCATGTTGGGTTCTTGGTTAGGACCCCTTGTTTGATTTATTTATTTGGGAAAATCATGATGAAAAAGGTGCTTCCTAGTTGGTGAAACACTTGTTGCTAGCCTATGGGGATCCAAAATGTCCTTTAGACCATGCATGGGCGGAATCGGGTGTAGGGTTGGGGGAAATCTAGGTTGGTTCATAATAGTTTGTAAGAAATAAATCTCTTAGAACACTCATCGTCCTCCCCTTGGGCTCAACCCTTCCCTATTATGCTAGTGTATAAGATATAAATGGGATTTTGAGGGTTCCAAAAACCACTAAACACATTAGTAATCATCTTTCATTCCTTTAATAAAATTATTGTAGCGCTCCCCCTGTGGAGTATAACATATTGTAAACCATGTTACACTTGTGTTGTTCTTTGTGTTTCACTACCACAAAACAAGCCTTTATCAGCTGTAAAAAGGCCTTTATCAACACTGAAAAAGTATTGTTAATTGAGCCGCTATTAAAGAGGGGTACCCTTTATCAGGGATAAAAAATCATTGATAATGTACCCCCTTTATCATTTCTCAGAAAAGCACTGATAAAGGCCCCCCTTTATCAATGTTATTGGAAGTGATGATAAAGTCCCCATTTATCAGTGCTTCAACCAGTGTTGAGAAAGGCTTCCCTATTAGGGTGTGCTGTTTATATAACAGCACACCCATCAATCTGCAAAAAAATAAAAAACTGACAAAAATAATCAAACTAGTAAAAATAACTTGCACAAACCAGAAAAAACCTGCTAAAAAATAACCAATCATAGTATATATAAACAAAAGAACCACATACACAATGAAAATGAAGAAAAAACAAGTAATGCACACAAAATTTTGGAAAACAATTCTATATAAATTTAATTTACATCATGAATACAAAAATATTCACTCATGGTATATACCAAAAAATACTTCTATATACATTTTCACAATGTTTTATAAAATTACATTTACAAATATCCAACAAATAGTTAAAAAAATTAATGTTTTCTCTTTTGAAGACTGTGGTTCCCTCTAAAAAATGTAATCCTATGGTAATAGTCACAGAAAAATCATCTCAACTCAAGAAAAAGGTTCCACATATATAAGAAAACAAATATTACATTAGTAATACTATAAAGAAATAAATTAAACATTAATATGAAGAATACATTAAAAATGCCACATTTGGAGTCATACTAGTGACATTGTGCATTATATTGAGGTGGGGTTGATTCTTACATGTCAAAAATGACTAATGGATCATTTTCATAAATTATAAAAACAATCAGAATGCCTTTCCTTAGTTTTCAGTATGTCAGTTTTGTTTTTTTACTAAAATGTCATTTCAAATTGAAAACATGCAATTTGAGTCATACCAGTCGCATCATGTGTCGGTTTGATGTGAGACTGCTTCATACACATTACAAAGGAATTATGAATAATTTTCATTAATTTGAAAGACAGTCAGATCATGTTTTCTTGGTTTTCAGTGAGTGACACATTTTGAGTTAAAATGTCAATTTTAAACTTATAGCAGACACTTTTAGTCATACCAGTCACACTATTCATCAGATTGAGGTGAGGTTGATTCCTACATGTCACAAATGACTCATGGATCATTTTACTAAAATATTAAAACAAATTGAATGGTTTTTCTTAGTTTTCTGTATGTCAGTTGTGTTTTTTTACTTGAATTAATGTCAATTTTAAATATTAAGACACATTTGGAGTCATACCAGTGTCACTATGTGTCTTATTGAGGTTTGGATGATTTATAAATGTCATAAATGACTGATGGATAATTTTCTAAAAGTATCAAAATAATCGGAATGCATTTCCTCAGTTTTTAGTATATTAGTTGTGTTTTTTTACTAAAATGTCAATTCAAACCGAAAACATGAAATTTGAGTCATATTGGTCGCATCATGTGTCGTTTTTATGTGAGACTGCTTCATACACACAAAAAATGACTTATGAATTTCTTTACATGATTTGGAAGGCAATCAGAGTGAATTTTCTTGGTTTTCAGTGAGTGACATGTTTTTAGTTCAAATGTTAATTTTAAACTGATAGTAGACACTTTTAGTAATACTGGTCACACCATTTGTCATATTGAGTTAGGGTTGAGTCTTACACATCACAACTAACTCATGTATCGTTTTCCTAAAATATCAAAACAATCCAAATGATTTTGCTTAGTTTTTAGTATGTCAATTGTGTTTTTTTACTTGAATTAATGTCAATTTTAAATAACAAGACACATTTGGAGTCACACCAATGAAACCATGCATCAAATTAATGTGAGGTTGATTACTACATGTCAAAAATGACTGATGGATTGTTTTCTAAAATTATCAAAACAATCGGAATGAATTTCCTCATTTTTCAGTATGTCACTTTTGTTTTTTTACTAAAATGTCATTTTAAGCTGAAAACATGTAATTTGAGTCATACCGGTCACATATTGTGTTGGATTGATGTGATACTACTTCATACACATCACAATGAACTTAAAAATCATTTTCCTTAATTTTTAAGACATTCAGAGCATGTTTTCTTTATTTTCAGTGAGTAACACATTTTGAACAAAAATGTCAATTTTAAACTGATAGCGGACACTTTTAGAAAGACCGGTCACACCGTTCATATGATTGAGGTGGAGTTGATTCTTACACATCACAATTGACTCTTGGATAATTGTACTAAAGTATAAAAACAATCTGAATGTGTTTTCTTGGTTTTCCATATGTCACATGAATTAATGTCAATTTTAAATAACAAGACACATTTGGAGTTATACTGGTGACACCATGCATCAGATTGAGTTGCAGTTTATTCTTACACATCAAAATTTAATGATGTATCATTTTCCTAAAGTATCAAAATAATCATAATTCATTTCCTCATTTTTTATTATGTCAGTTGTGTTTTTTTTACTAAAATGGAATTTCAAACTGAAAACATGAAATTTGAGTCATATCAGTCGCATCATGCGTCATTTTGAGGTGAGATTTCTCCATACACGTCACAAAGAACTTAGTAATCATTGTCCTTAATTTATAAGACAATCGGAGTGTGTTTTATTTGTTTTTGGTGAGTGATACTTTTTGAACTAAAATGTCAATTTTAAACTGATAGCGGACACTTTTAGTCATACCGGTCACACCATTTGTAGGATTTATTTGGGGTTGATTCCTACACGTCACAACTAACTCATGGATCATTTTAATAAAGTATCAAAATAATATGAATGCATTTTATCAGTTTTTAGTATGTCAGTTTTGTTTTTTTACTTGAATTAATGTCAATTTTAAATAACAAGACACATTTGGAGTCATACTGGTGACATCATGTGTCGGATTGAGGGTTGGTTGATTAATACACATCACAAATGAGACTACTTCATAAATGTCAAAATGGACTTAAGAATCACTTATCATAATTTGGAAAACAATCAGAGCATGTTTGCTTGGTTTTTAGTGAGTGGCGCGTTTTGAGTTAAAATGTCAATTTTAAACTGATAGTGGAAACTTTTAGTCATACCGGTCACACCGTTAATAAGATTGAGGTGGGGTTGATTCTTAGACATCACAACTGACTCATGGATTATTTTCCTAAAATATCAAAACAATTTTAAAGTTTTTTCCAGTTTTCATTATGTCATTTATGTTTTTTTATTTAAATTAATGTCAATTTTCAATATGAAGACACATTTAGAGTTATACCAGTGACACCATGAATCATATTGAGGTGTGGTTGATTCATACACATCAAAAATGACTGATGTATTATTTTCCTAAACTGTCAAGACAATTGGAATGCATTTCCTCATTTTTCAGTATGTCGGTTGTGTTTTTTTACTAAAATGTAATTTCAAACCAAAAACATGAAATTTGAGTCATACTTGTCGCATCGTGCATCATTTTTATGTGATACTACTTCATACACATCACAAAGGACTTATTAATCACTGTCCTTAATTTAGAAGATAACTAAAGCATGTTTTCTATGTCTTCAATGAGTGATACTTTTTTAACAAAAAGGTCAATTTTAAACTGATAGTGGACACTTTTAGTCAGACTGGTCACACCATTTGTAGGATTTAGGTGGGTTTTATTCCTAAACGTCACAACTAACTCATAGATCATTTTTCTAAAGTATCAAAACAATCTGAATTCATTTTTGCGGTTTTTAGTAAGTCGGTTTTATTTTTTTAATTGAATTAATGTCAATTTTAAATATTAAGACACATTTGGAGTCATACCAGTGACACCGTGCATCATATTGAGGTTCAGTTTATTCTTACACATCAAAAATGACTGATAGATCTTTTTCCTAAAGTATCAAAACAATCGGAATGCATTTCCTTGGTTTCTAGTATGTCAGTTGTGTATTTTTACTAAAATGACATTTCAAACTAAAAACATTCAATTTGAGTCATACCGGTCGTATCGTGCATTGGTATGATGTGAGATTACTTTATACATGTCACAAAAGACTTATGAATATTTGTCCTTAATTTGGAAGAAAATAAGAGCGTGATTTCTTGGTTTTCAGTGAGTGACACGTTTTGAACTAAAATATCAATTTTAAACTAATAGCATACACTTTTAGTCACACTGTTCATCAGATTGAGTGGGGTTGATTCCTACACATCACAACTTACTCATGGATCATTTTCCTAAAGTATCAAAAAAATTTAATGTGTTTTCTTGGTTTTGAGTATGTCGGTTGTGTTTTTTTATTGAATTAATGTCAATTTTAAATAAAAAGACACATTTGGAGTCATACTGATGTCACCATGCATCGGATTGAGGTGTGGTTGATTCCTACACATCACAAATCACTGATCAATCATTTTTCTAAATTATCAAAACAATTGGAATAATTTTCTCGACTTTCATTATGTCATTTGTTTTTTTTACTTGAATTAATGTCAATTTTAAATAAAGACACGTTTGGAGTCATACCGATGACATTGTGCATCGGATTAAGGTGTGGTCGATTCCTAAATGTCACAAATGAATCATGGATCATTTTCCTAATGTATAAAAAAATTAAGTACATTTTTCTTCCTAAAAATCAATTCACCCTTGCCTCTAAAATCTAAAAAAGAGACCTGACATGCTCAATATACTCAATCTACCCAATTTAGAAGGATTGTGGAAAAACCTTCGATCCCTGTATGGTTAACATGGAATAACATCCTCCTTATGCATCATATCTTTATTCATCCCAGTGAAGAACCAACTATTATATATTCAGGTCCTCCGAATGAATATATGATAGTTGGTTCTTCATCAGGTCGACTAAATAGGGGAACTGCCATTGTTACAGATTGAATCGATGTTTTTTGAAGAAAAACCTTTCTCGTTGTTAAAAAAAGAGTGGATTAAGATCATGTTCCCATTATGTCTCTATATGTCACAACAAACTCAATGGATGGAGAAACCCCTTTTGGATACTCATTATCTTTTGTGGTCTATCAACAACACACATACCCTATAACTGAGGACCACCATTTTCTTTTAAAAAATCAATCAACATGCAATTCATTTAGTGCACAAATAAGGACAACCAATAGCCATGATTTTCATCAAGATGTTCATCCCGTAAAAATCACAACATTACCATCAAACAAATAGAAAGATAATGCAGACAAGATTATTAAAGTCAAAATTATTTGAGAATTTTACCATCTTCATTCTATATTCATATATTCTTCCATTAGGTATGTTGCCCATTCATTTCTAAGAATATCTATATCATATTGTGAATATGATTATTTTCTGAAATCATGGTAGTACTGAAACAATATAAATACAAAAAGTAGTAATATGTAATGTAAATTAAATAGTAATTATCTTAAAAAAATACCTCTTTAGGGATTCTAGTTCGTTCATAGAATATGATCTCTTTCATAAATTTACAATCATAATAACCACAGTCTTTATCATTTGTTTATTTTGGGAACTGCAGAAACATTGAGAAAATTAAGTAATTTATTTATGTGTTTGGATAGTGAAATATTATTATATATACCCTGATTTGTATCTAGTCATAGTACTTATCATATTTCTTGTCCTTTTCCCCTGGCCTCATTCCATAATGTAGATGATATTCACGCATCTTCCTATCATTATAGAATCCTCATTAAAAGATAATATAAATTACATAACTGGCAGTTTAGTTCTAAAATGTTGGATGTAGTTTATTACAAATTGATAAATGTCATCATTTGTGGTCGTTTTGTTGGATATCCATGCATTTAATCCAAAAAATAAATCTTTGGATTATCCAAATTGACTGCAATGAGCATCCAATTCTGCCTAAGACCAAAAAAAATAATAAGTAATGAAAGAAATTAAAATATATTTGATATGATTAAATTTTATATATTTACCCCTATATATTTGGTATTAAGAATATTCTATCATCCTTAATTTTTCTGTTAAACGATTTGAGAACTGCTACCACTATTTTATCATGTTTCTCAGAAGTTATGTCTTCTTGTTCTTTAGAGGTGATGTGAGGACTAACGATTCCAAGTTTTTTGTTCATGGGTAAATCCCTTAAATTGTTTTTCATATATATGCCTATGAAAAATATAAAATGTATTTATTCATAAATATTATAGTATGTCATATTTTGTAAAATAAAATCATGAAAACATACATCATGTAAACATTTACAACTAAGCTACCTAACCAATCATAGTTGAGGATTTCAGTTTCACTCTCAACACCAATGAAGCTAGGATCTTCCCCTCCATACATATTTTCTTCCAAAAAATTTTGTGATTACCACCATCTTTTAACTTCATATCCACATGATCCTTCAATGATAATAAATGTGGATATTGAATGGGTGGTTAAGGTGATTTGGGTATATCATTTTGATCAGTTGGTAGATCCTTGAGATGGTTTTGAACTGGTCTTTCATTTCACCCCCTTCACATTGTCCATCTGTAATAATTGCATTAATTCAGAACTTTTTTAATTAAATTTTTAAGGTTTAGATTGAAAATTAAATTGGAAATTAATACCTCATTGTCGAAATGTTTTTTACAAGATTTCATGGTCATGCGATGAATATTCCTAGAGATTGTTTGACCATATGAATATCTTCATTATCAATTGGAACATGTATCTCGGCACTCAGCTCTAGGGCTACAGTAATTGACACTCTGACATGATCTGTCAGAAGTGGTCTATTGTGTAGCATGTTTTTATGGATATTGAACAATGTATCCCTTGATACAAGGCGATGGGTGGGTGTTAATAGATATAAATCACAGTCACTTTCACCCTGTAGAATATCAATACAGGAAAGGTATTAGTTTCTAGTGTCTATCTTATTCACATTTCACAGAAACAATTATTAGAAAATTGATTACCTCAGTTAAGAATTTTTTAGGGGAATGGATCACCTAAAAACTAGTGGGGTGGGGTGGGATCTTCACGTGCAGGTTGTTCTTGAGTTGTTTCTTCTCTGCCCCCCCCCCCCCCCGCCCATCAAACTTGTTATGATCTCTCTCTGGTATTGTAATTATTCTTGAAACGTAGATAATGTTTCTCTCATCTTTTTCATTTCTGTATTTTGATCCTCCGATTGTTTTTTTCTCAAAATATGTTTGGAGTGTCACCCCAAAACCTGCACCTCTGACGCGACCATACTTTTCTGGGTGCTTCAAGGCCACTGAAAGTATTTCTGCATCTAGTGTGGGTGTTGTTGATTCTTGTGACTATGTCAAATAGAAAATATAGTAAAATAAGTAATAATTATTATGTAATAGAGATTTAAATCAAAATAAATTTTTATTATGTCATACTTACACATGTTTCCCACACTTTTTTGTGTGTTTTCATCTATTATATTTCCATCTTTAGTTACACGCACATCCTTCTATAGCACATGGAGTGGGATGGAAGTGGTTGTGGATTTGGACTCTTCAAGATACATATAAACAAAATAGAAAAGTTATTGTGTTTTTTTATGTTACATAAAATTATTATGGTAGATTTAAAATACATACCAATTTTTTTTTCAAGTGATGTGTACCCCATCCTTGCTTTACGATAGGGGTACGCTAGTTTTGATGCTTGTTGTTTATTTTCAACACTCAGTTTTTGTTTCATAAATAAAACACTATCAATCAAAGTTATGAATACATGTACGATCAAACAACATAATACCATACACAATGTACCTGAAAATACTACTTCGCACGATGGCCAGTAAACACATCCCACGATGTTTGGGTTATCAGGTGTGCATAAATAATAGGTGGGTGAGATTCTATTTTCCCTTTAGCATCTTTAAGATTATATTTCATTAAAAGTTTTTGAAAACCCTTTTGAATCCTTCCAGCAACCCTTAAGACATAGTATTTGTGTGATTCATCTACTATAAATGCACTCTACAATTGATGATAAAGTGTAAGTCAATGTTTCATTATTTAATTTTTTGTAAATTAAAAAAAATTATATCATAATGTTACCATAATATCTCCCCACAATAGTGTCTTAATTTAAGCCACAACATGGTTCCATGAAGTTACATCAATCTCCACGCGTTGTTAAGTGATGATTTTAATGTAACTAATGAAGATGGCCTTATTGGGGTTAACATGTTGGCCCTACTTATTCCATCCAATCTTGTATTTGATACCTTTATCTTTATCCTTAATGTTTTTTTCTAATATCGTTAAATTACGACGATCCTATTTTTTCTACATCGCTGGTGTTTCATCACCTTTCATTTACTCATATACACTATCATCAATATGTTTATACGGCTCTAGAGGGCTAACATCAGCATGGGAAGATGGTGGTTGTACCTCTGCACTGGGAGCAGCAATAGGTTGAGAAACTTGTTGTTTGTCTGTACTGTGAGAAGAAGTAGTTTGGGAAACCTATTGTTCCTGGATATTGAGAGAATCATCACATGCATAAGTCATTATCTTCAAAAGTTTTTTAACATTTAATTTAGATAACATAAAAGTAGCAACGAACATATATTAACATAAGGCAACAGGTTGAGAAACCTGTTGTTCGTATACATTGCGAGCAACAGCAGGTTGAGAAACCTATTGTGCCTATGGATTGGGAGCATCATCACATGCAAAAGTCATTATCTACAAAATTATTTTAAAATTTAATTTAGATAACATAAAATTAGCAGTGAATGAATATTAACATAAAGTAACACGATATATATTAGAAAAAATATATAACCTGATTATTGAACTCTCTTTTTTTCAAAAGGTTAAAGGGATTTTAACCCTATATAGACTATCCAAATCCCTTCATTGTGGTCTCCTCTGACATAAAAAACTTTTTCTACATTGGGACCACTACAAAATGATTTCAACATCCCAATGATAGGGTCATCCTCCGTTGAATTTTCATCTGACTCTTTAGTGGTTTTGGTTTGTAGGATTTAGAACATAAAATACTTGTACTACCTATGATGCCATTATAAATGGTTATTCTTTGTATCCTTCCTTACTGAAATAAACTTTCACAAATCCCAACTCATATATTTTAATAGCACTACTATTATAAACACACTTGCATAAAACAATCGGCACTTAGAGTGTCGTATAATCCAACTCCCACATTTTTTTGATGATGCCAAAATATGACATATTTGTGTAAATTGGATTTCTATCCTTATCACCAAAAACATGCATTGATTCATCCACAAGTGTAACTCCACTATTCTTTCAGGTACTATCTTTATCATGTTCATTAGTATAGAATGTATAACCATTAATTACATAATCATTGTAAGATAATATGTACACACTTGGTCCTTTGTATAGCCATCGAGGTTGTTCTGAAATTGAGTCTAGATTTTCATTTGAATCCTTAAAAATATGGTCCTAAAACCATCCTATAAAATTTTTATTATGTTTATTTGATATCCATTTTCATCCCTTAATGGATTTGAATGCCTAAGAATTTCTTTTTGGGTTTCAACATATGGTTCAATATCTAAACTGTTATGAAAAACATAAAGGTGGGCCTACTCCCAATCTATATTATGGATTATGATGACCTTCTTTCTAGAAATTCCCTTACCCACAAGTCACCCAGTGTAATGAGATTTCATTATACCAATGCTTTGCACACCGGATAGGTATTCGATACAGAATTCAATGGCTTCCTCAACAATATATCACTCCTCAATACAACCCTTGGCCAACTTCAATTTTTGACATACCCTTTCAAAATATTTATATACCATTCAATGGGGTACATCCATCTATAGTGTACAGAACCACATAGTTGAATCTCTATCACCAATTAAACCATCAAATGAACCATAATATCAAAGAATATTGGTGGGGAAAACATTTCCAATTCACATAATATAATGACTATTTCTCTTTCCATAGTCATAAATTTCCTTGGTTATATAAATTTTCTATATATAGCTTCGAATAAGAAATAGAGATTCATTAATTTATGATGTAAATTCTTGGGAAAAATGCAACATAAATCTATAGGAATTATATCTTGGATCAAAACATGGAATTCATGTGATTTTAGACCTTTTAACTTTAAATCGTGCATTGACACGATGTTCTTGATATTTTATAAATGCCCTTGTGGAACCTTTAAATCATTAAATAAGTTGAAAAACCAATATCTCTCCTTCCTGGAAATATTGTAAGCCATAGGATGAAGAAATGTTCATTTTTTACCCTTCACTGGTACCAACTCTTCTCATATTCTCATGTCAACTATGTCCAACCTAGCCTTAATTCCATCCTTTTTTTACTGGGTGCATTTAGAAATGTGTCGATGACACTATCACATTTATTTTTTTCAACATACATAACATCAAGAAAATGTCTGATGTATAGACAATTCTAGTATGGTAATTCAAAAAAACTAATTTCTTTTTCCAACCGGTTTTCATAAGGTTTTTAGAAAATAGTTTACCAAAATAAGTGTCCACATATTTAACTTTATCAAATAGTTGATCACTTGTTAGTGGATAATGTGGTGTACATTCTTCTGAGCTTCCATAGAATGATGTCGTCCAACATTGGTACTTCTGTTGTCTGGGTATAAATCTGTGATATCCTAAAAACACAGTTTTCGATGAATGTTTCAACCTAATTGATTGTGTACCTTGTTCGCAGATCGGACACCCAATATTTCCTTTAATACAATCTCCTGAAAATTTTCCATAAGAAGGAAAGTAATTTATCTTCCCATATAGCATAATTCTCAATGTTAAATCTTCATTTCTATAAGCATCATACATCATAACACCTAAATCCCATAATAATTTCAAATCCTTGATCAATGGATCCAAATAAACATCAATATCATTACCCAGTTGTTTTGGTCCTGATATAAGAATAGATAACATGATGTGATTTTTTTTCATACATAACCACGGTGGAAAGTTATAATTTACCAACATAACAAACCATGTATTGTGAGTACTTATTTGCAAACCAAAAGGATTCACTCCATCTATAGATAATGAAATACAAAGGTTTCTCGGCTCACTTCCAAAGTTAGGATACTCATGATCAATTCTCTTACACTGAGAAGAGTCTTTCGGAAGTTATATTTTTTCATCATTATTTCTTATATCTGCATGCCATGTCAATTTCTCTGCAGTCTCCTCACTTCTATATAGGTTCCTAAACCTTGGAATAATTTGAAAGTATCATGAAACTTTTGTAGGACCGGATTCATCTTTCTTGTATCGAGAAGTACCACACCTTGGTAATTATCTAAGTGATTTTTAGTCTTTGATAAATAGTATAAAATCATTTGGGAAAGCATGTATTCTTTCAGAGATCATAACCATCAAGCGTAGCATTTTTTTGGCATCGTATGTTTGGCTCAGGAGTTCATTATCTTTTGGGAACAAATCATTCAAGAGAGAAATTAATTCCATAAAATAGGCATCAATCCATATATTGCCTACTTTCAAATTATACAGCTTCAATACAGCTGACAATGCTATATATTTAGTGCAACCATCATACAATGGCGTCTTTGCACAACTCTTTAACTGCTCAAACAATTTTGGGAAATCATGAAGTTCATCTTAAACTATCATTGTCATTTCCTTAATATGATATTCATCATAATGCACATCTATAATCACATCCTTGATATGGTCTTCTTTATTATAATCTCTTGTAATCATATCAAATGATCCATAAAAGGAAGTGTTATTCAGGTTACTAGCTACATTCGCTTTTTCCCCATGTTTATTCCAACATTTATAATGTCAATCTATTCCATGACAGATCAATTGTTCTTCCAACTTTTATGTACTAACTTTTCTTGAATAACAATAGTGTAAACACAGACAAAGTATTTGAGAAGTATTATATACATGATCTTTTGAAAACTTGATGAACTCTTTCACTCTATATTTATACTCTTTTCTTAGATGATTGGAATACATCCATTCTTTATTCATATCCATCCTATTTGATTCGGTGATATTAATATTTTACAAAATAAATACACAAAACATTCATATAAAAATTAACCAAGGATAAAAAAGTTATAGACTTTAAATCTCCTTTGAAAAATATTTATAAAATCACAGTTGAAATCCCATTAAAAAACCAACCATTTACACGGATTCCCCTTTAAAATAAAAAATCATTTTTAAAATAAACCAATTTGTTCCTAAAATCCTTTCTCAAAACCCCAATTCTTTTTTAAACCATTTTAAAGCAATTTAAAACCAAAAAAGGGTATGTTGAAGACATATAATTTTTTAAGAAACATTCAAAAACACTTGAATCATTTTAAAAGTGAAACCCTAACAAAATCATTATATTTCATTGTTACTTACCTCCATCTAGCCAATGAAAATCATTGATGGCTGCACGCCTTATATGTCTCATGACACCCCCCCCCCCCTATTTAGCTCTGATCACTAGTTTTCAGTATTCCTCCCATTAACCTTATGAACTAGCCAACCCATCACTAGTGGGTGAAATCATTTTTCTATGTTCTGACCCCCCCATTGGCTACTCAAAACCATATTCACATTTAAATTTATGATTAAAAATTAACACCATCACACTCACCCATGAACATAGAAACTTTCTAACTTATTCACATGTATTATTATGAGTAGAGCTTAACCCAATCACACTCACCCTTTTTGAACCTATATAATTACTAACCTATTCACATAACATTTATATATCATGATATATAATATTTTACCTAATGAATTGGTGATAAATATAGGTACTACCCATCTTATAATACATAAATTTGTTTTCCACTTGAAAATAAAACATTCATTATCTCATAAAGAACCCATATCAACTGGAGAAAATAAATTCACAGTGAATAAGGGAACCATGTGATCAAGGAACAACATAATAGTAAATAAAACCAATATTAATAGTTACACTAATAAAACAAGAATAATAAGGATGTAATAAATATAATAATTTAATTCTCTAGATAGAACCATCGATCAAAGAACAAAATTTCATGGGATAAACCCTAGGTACTAGTGTGTGACAATCCAAAACGGAACTATAACTACATAATCCAACATCTGATATATGTTTCATCCAACAATAACATGATCAACCCAATTAAACCATGATTAACTCATCATAATGGAACCTTCCCACTATCCTTGTCTTAAACACAGCTAGGGGGACCATAGAAATGTATGTACCAACTACGGTAGCATGAATCAAGACCTCCCACCTAGACACCCATGTTACCATAAACAAACAACCATGGAGGTGAGAAAGAAATCAATATAATTACTAAAAAATGTCTCTCTCCTCACCTCCAACACCATCACATATAACATCCAATTTTGACATCATATATCCATCATATAAATAATCAATAACCTATAACGAGTGAAACAAGTATAGGGTAAATCATTGAGGGTCACATGAGAAATAAATCATTTACTTTTTAAAGTGAAAAATGGGTCTTCGCATGAAAACCAACATAGTATGTAGAGTCTGACTCCCCTTCTTTAAAGTCTCATCATTTCAATGATTTTGGAATCACTTGAGAAAAATCCCTTTTTATTTCCAAAACATTCTCTAATCACATGAAAATTTCCTTGGAAAAACCAAAAAAAGAATAAAACCTAAATTTACTATAAAAACATTTAAATAACCCTATGAAACTTTTCAAATATGATTTTCATGGGAATTAATCTAATTTAAAAATAGTAAATGAAATTATTATGAAAACTTCCTTATTATAATCCTAGAATTTAAGAAAAAAATTTATAATTTCACCCAACAACCCATACATTACTATAATTTAATTAAAAATAAATTTATAAAGTATACACATTCAATGAATTATAAAATAAGAGAATAGAAAAGAAACAACTGCTTTAAACTGAATGGTAACCAATACACAACATGTCACCTTCCATGGAAAGAACTCAAAAACCCTAAAGCCCTAAATCCTTATGAAAAATGAATTTCAGTTCTTATGAGAAGGAGAAACCTATGGGAAATAGAGAAGAGTAGAGGGATGGGGGAGATAAAGGAGAAAACGTGGGAAGAATTCTTGAAATGGAAAAATAATTTTTCTATAAATAACTCAAAAAATCACATAACACGAACTTAAGAAATCATAGAATATTATAATTCTCATTTTCCAAAATAAATCATATCATAATAACATATAAATTGTGACTAAAATATCACTACATGGAAAACAATCCTAAGATGATAAATATATGTGAAATTACAAACCTTTTGATGATAAATTTTTAAAACATTGAAGTGAAAATTATATTTAATTTTTTTAAGGGAAATAGATTACTATTGAAAACTTTATTTTAAATGGATGGGTCCTTGAGTTATTCAATTGGGTTTAGTGATGTGAGCATGTATGGGAGTTATCAGCAATTATTATGAGTGTCAATATTCAAGTGACAATGAGATATGTTCATGCTTATGTTTTGGTAGTGATGGAATTTCTTGGTTCACATTGGGAGTGGTGTGTAGGTGAACCTAACCCGTAGGTAGAGGTGGTTGGTTTTATGTGTGCGCATAAGTGGATGAGTTTCACTGGTAGATTATATATACTCATAAAATGTTATCGATTAGAGGAGATAAAGAATGAATCAATGATTTCAACCTATAGAGTAGGGCTTGGGTTTTTAGGGGAACTTGGTGATGGGAGCTTGTATGGTTTGTCACTTAGTTCATGGGTTGAATCATGTGACAGATCATAATGAAGTTTTATTTAGACATCTAAACTTGGGAAAGTAAGAAAACTTGGTATTATTTAGACGTCATTTGAGAAACATATACTATGAATTATTGATTGGATTGAAAAGGTATTGAGAAGGAAGATGGTAGAACCACCAAGGTCTTCCTAAGCCACTTCACGAAATGTATAAACTTCCCATGACATGAATTACTCTTGCATATTCCCCTCATAGTGTGTCCATTATTACCATTACATTAAAAACTCTTATATATAAATGGAATTATCTATATTCCCATTAAAAAGTTCACGAATATTGATATTCCATCTCCTATAGTGTGATCAACTAGTCACCTTCAAAACATCTTGGATCTCAATTCTCATGGGTACCTCTACATGGTGTGAATTATTCCTCGTGAAAACAACCATAGAATTATGTAGATTTATCATAGTGAATTAGGGTGTTAGGATGTTACTTATATCCTATATATATAATTTATATAATTTCTTCCTAAACCCATCAAAAACTTCATCATCCTTCTCTATGACATCATATTCTCTTTTTCAAGTACCTTACACATTGGTAAATTTTACCTTCATGTATCACTATATGGTTTTCTATACTTTTCCATTTCATTTAAACTGTGGCCTATATAATTTTATATATATAGGGATTACTATGAATTTGTCATTTTCTAGGAACTCTACTCATGGTGTAACACTTATACTCATTCCATGGTATTTTCTACATCTTCTGAAATTTATCAAATGAACTCCATCCAACTCAACTGCATTATCAAAATTCTAGAATTATTTTTTAAACATATTCATCCCCTCTTATATAATAACTTCCAAAAAATATCAAATACTTCTTTTAGAATAACTTTAAAAATAACCATATATCATTCCAGAAATCTACTTCTAGAACAACATCCAATAACCGCTCATGTGTTGATAATAAATCCAACACTAATAATCAACATATGTTGAAACAAATTCATCACTATCCATGATTATAAAACATATATTTATTTAATTTTTTCTAATAAATCCATCACCAACATGTTACCAATAAATCCAATACTAACCTATATACAATAAATCCAATATTAAAATATTTCCAATAAATTCAATACCATCACCAATTATCAATTAAATCCTGAAAATATCCCCTTATTAATTATTTGGAACCACTATCATGAATCCAAAACAACATCACATCATGCTTCCTACTCCACATTTAAGGGACCAATAGATTCATGGGTTAATCATGATTCCTACTACCCATTTCACAAAACAATCCAAAGAAAACACTCATCATCAAGGAAAAATATATAGTCTTTAATAAATCCATGAAGGGCACTTCTGAGACCCCAATTTTGAGGAAGAAGGTATATCACCAGATTCAAATGGAACTAAAATATCTACCTTATCAGTCCCCTATAAACCACTGTTGTTATCTTAAATAATTTTTTGTATGGTCTCAAAAGTTCAAGTACCCACATTGGAAATACTAATTGACCTTAGTGCTAAGGAATGAAGGGTTCAATGTCCTGAATGTAATATTCCAATAAATCAGGCCACTCCATGTAATAAATTATTTCAGGTTTAGATATACCACCATACCTAGTGAAAATTATTTCCTTCCCCTGAAGGAAGATGCAAATTATATCAACAGGCATATAATTCATCCATGTTTCCCAATCCCTCCAAGCCATGGGATATTCATCCTCTGAGGGGATATGCACTCGGGAAGATAGTTGAGTAGATTATGTCATGAGGGTGAAAGTAGTATTTTGAGGGGATAAACCCCAGATCTTCAACCACTTCTTATGTATTTTATAAACGATGTTCTTACATGGTGTAATCCCATTTTCAAACCTAAAGGAATCTTTTTAACTCCCCTAAAACTCTCTAGACTCAGCTATAGGAGGACCCTTGACAATGGATACTTTCTTTTCCAATTGGCCATTTGGGTATGAGTAGATCCAGGCATCATCATAGGACTTCTCAATACTAGGAGTGTTATCTATTGGAAAATAATCAATCTAGGAGCCCGTGTCTTCCCATGTGAACATCAAGCAAATTTTATGCGTTTCAATCTAATTCTTTTCTAAACAAGCACAATTAATCGACATAGGGGGCATATTTTGGATGCAATGGAACTAACATGAAAATCAACAAGCTGAATACCCTTCACATATCAGCTCTCCATCAATTATGGAAACCAGAACACCCTCCCCCACGGAAATGTGTCAAACCCATCTAGTTTTATTTAAATATACACAATTTTCTAGGGAACCATTAGGAGAAGAATAAGGGGTGTATAAAAAATAGTCATGGTGATTGTAATGGTCTATCACATCCTATACTCCCAAGGCCAAAGAGTTCACCCCACTTATACATTGTAACTAGGTCAGGAATTGAGCATTTGAGATTCATTGGTTGTTGATGAACTCATACCCCCTATATGGGATTATATCCATCCCCCAATAATATAAAATGGGCCCATTAACTGGTAGGGTCAATTACCTATCTTATACATCCTATAAAATAAAATTTCATTACTAGTATAGGGACTGTAGGATTAATGTACCTCCTATTGGAGAGGCACGGTGGAGGAGAGACATTGGTGGAGGAGTCAGCGGCGAAGCTCATTTTGCGGTGGAGGAGAGTCGTGCAACGAAGCTCGATTCACGGCAGCGAAAGAGACGGCAGCTGAGGAGGAGGAGGCAAGAGGGAGGGAGGAGATGTAACATCATGTTACGTTTCCAGGTATTTTTGATGTTTCTAAGCACCTCTGTTTTGGATTAGTGACTTGGGGGGTGTGTTTGGGTGATATTTTAAGTAAAACAAAAGGGCAATGGATTGTGCATGGTTTGTGAATGGTTTGACAAAGTGTGCGACCAAACCGTGCTAACCAAGCAGCACTGGACAGAGAGGTACGCACGGTGTGCGCACGTTTTGACAAACCATATGACCAAACCGTGCAGACCATGTATCTCTGGACAGTGAGATATGCATAGTGTGCGTACGGTTTGAAAAACCGTGCGCCTCTGCCCAGGTAAACCGTGCGTGCGATTTTTAATTCCGAAAATCTATTTTAAACCCACCCGAACCCCTGGGACTTCCATATTTTTGACATTGGATGTCACGACCCGCCCTCGGGGTCCGTGCCGTGACTACCCCAAGCCCGCCTTCCATAGGCCAGGGGCTGGCGACTAGCACCAAGGCGTAAATCCCGGTAAAATGGGAAGGCATTGCCTTTGAAAAGTAAACACACACCACAGAGTAAACAAGCGGAAAGTAAACACTAAACAAAGCAGAGTACGACTGAAAGTGAGGAAAGGTAAATGGGCCAGAATACAAACCCAAACTGAAAGTAAAGTACAACTCGAAAGGGAAAAAAGCAACTGAAAAGTAAAAGCCGCTACACCGAGCTGTCCACTGGAAATCCCACCTGAAGGGTGGGTACAGATAGCTCCTCTGCTCCACGGGTCCCGCCGTCCGCTCCGTGCACGTCCCGCCCAGTGGTCCACCTCCGGGTACCGTCCCGCTGTGCAAGCCTCAGCTAAGGTCAACGATGTCCGTCGTCTGCAACCAACACAACGTAGTGCGGGCAAAGCCCGTGCAGGGGTGAGTATAAGCTACTCAGTAGGGACCCCGAGACCCCTGAAGGTCTCTCAAATCCACAAAGGATAATCCACGAAGAAAAGTACAATCACGAAGTAACAACCGACACTGCCTAGGTATATGCCCATACATATACCTATGTCATCAATTCAAATACGCTCCAACCTCCGAGCCCAAGTACAACTCATTCCACGCAGGAAAGTATACGTATTCCACATAGGAAAGCAAAACATAATCCACACAGGATTGCACAACACAATCCACTCAGGAAAGCAAAAAGGATTCAGCTCACACAGGTATACTTCTTCAAGGACGATAAAGATGATCACTGATCCATCTAAGTCGTCGGACCCACGAAGGATCGATAGGTAACTAACCCCCGCAAAGACCCACACAGGATCGGGCCCACACAGGACCTGTAGGCGCTGGCTCACACAAAACCGCTGAGCGCAAGGACCCACACAGGATCGGGCCCACACAGGACCTGTAGCACTGATCCACGTAGGATCGCTGAGTGCTATAGTCGTCGTCGTCGAATCCACACAGGATCTTTGTACTGTCGTCGTCGAATCCACACAGGATCTCTGTACTGTCGTCGTCGCAGTCACAGTAGCAGTCGTAGCAGTTGTAGCATTCACAGCCAGCACTAGGGTTCCCGCACACAGCAAGCTCGTTCGGAGGGTCCGCTCCTCGAGCCGAGAGGCTGATACATCAACTGTCACAAAGACCAGAGTTGATGTATCCAAAAGTTCTGTATCTTCAATAGAAACTCAACGCAACAGAAGGCGCGTCGATCGGACGCCCGGTCTGAGAGTTATTGGCATTTTCGTCTCCGGGGCCCGGTTGGTTTTTAAGGCTAAACCAACCCGACCGTACTCCACCTGCGTCCAAACCTCGGGCGGAGTATGCCAAAAGATCCGTCTCACTAAGAGGAACACAACGCGACTGACGGCGCGTCAATCGGACGTTCGTAGCTCAAGATATGAGCGTTTCCGCTCCGAAGGCCCGGTTGGTTTCGTGAACGAACCAACCCGGCCGAACTCAAAGTAAACCAAAACCTTGATTGTGATATACCGAAACGACCGTCTCGATCCAAGGATCGCGTTGCCGCAGACGGTTCGTCATTCGGAGGTCCGAGGCTCAAGATATGGCCCAAAAACCGATTCTGGTTCGAAACGGGGGGGTCCGGGTCCGGGCCGACCCGGCCCGACCCCCCCCCCTGGGGCGGCGCGGCGGCGCGGCGGGCCGCGGCGGCTTGGCGGCTGGCGCCGCACGTGGTCGGCACGCGGGGGGGCAAGCCTCCGCTGATTTGGGAAGCGGCGCGGCCTTTGTGCCGCGCCTTTGCAACAAAATGGCCCCCGCACGTGGGGGCCGGCTGGAAACAAACCGGGGGGCCGGCTGCCCCCCTCTCTTCAAAGAACCGCCCCCCTCATAATGAGGGGGGTTTTGTGTGTTGGCCGGGGGAATTAATTCCCCCGGTTTAATGCCTTCCGGCCGGCCAGCTGGCCGGCCGGTTTTCTCCAACGGGACCGGAAATTCCGGTCCCCCCTTCGGCTTCCGACGCCGGCGGCCCGGCCTCCGGTCTTCTCTTCCCGCCGCGGCCCGGAACCGGCCGCGGTCTCCTCATCCCGCCGCGGCCCGGAACCGGCCGCGGTGTTCGTCATCCGGCGCGGTGCGACGGCACCGCGCCCCTTCCCGTGCCTTGATTCCTTTCAACGCGGCGCGACGGCGTCGCGTTCTTGAAGATTCTTCCTCGGCGTGGCGCGACGGCGCCGCGTAAAAATATTTGCACGATCATCCGCATGGTGCGACGGCACCATGCCACTTGCTTCCACCCGCAAGAATAAACAAGAACGATGGAGGGGGTTCGGCCGTGTTCGTGCGGTCCGGCCCCCCTCACGTTAAAATAATAACGCAACTTAAATAATTCAAGCCACACGTTAGACTTTCTATTCACGATCAAGAATAAAAATAAGGAAACCAAAAACAAATCAACAACCCCTACCTCGGGTATAAGGTTCGAAGATTGTGAACGTTCCGCGGAAGACGACGTCGCGGAGGTCGGGCGTCGCGGTAGTCGTTCGTCAAATTCGATGACGAAGGGATGCGTTCGAAGAGATACGTCGTTGGCGAAACTTGTACGCCGACGAAGGTTGTCCGAGGAAGAAGTGGCGTCCCCTTCGTTGACACGGTAAACGAAGAATGGAGGTGCGGCGTTCTTCGTCGGAGCTTGAGCGTTCTTCGTCAAGATGAACGTCCTTCGAGTTCTTCGTCAGAGTTGAAGAAGAAAAAGAGCTCTCCACCTCTCAAGAAGACAAACAAATAACCCAAAATAAAATAAGACAACAACTTATTTTATTATTACATAACACAATAGAATTTCAAAAGTTTGAAATTCAAAAGGATTAACTCCCATAATTAAAAAGGTAACTCAAGTCATTAAATGAGGCGTTAAGGGAGTTGGGAGAATTTGAAAGGATTAGGGGTTCATGTGGGCCCCACCACACTTAATCCTCCCAAGGGAGGTTAAGTGGGTGTGGGTCCCACTTCCAACCCCCTTTGGTAGGTTTTATCAAGTTATAATAAAATTTGTTCTACACAAATTTTATTTAACTCAAACTAAAAACCCCAAAATTAACTTTCAACCCGCAACAAACGCAACTCCCGAAAGGGTCTCTTTAAGCGAATATCGGCTCTGCGAGTTCATCGGTGCCCTCGGATTTCAATTCCGAGCACCGGATCAAAAGTTAGGAATTCCCGCTCGTTCGTTCACTGAACGTACCCGAGCCAAACTTCGGAAATTAATTCCGGGCACTCCGGGCCTCGGAATCAGGTGCCGTCTGAAACCGTGCTCTTGTAAAATTCTAAAGAAAATTAAGAAAAAAATTCCCTTGAATTTTACGGGTCTTTACATTACTCCCACCTCAGGGCTTTACGTCCCCGTAAAGATACATCAAAAACTAGGGAAACAAATGAGGGTACTGAGCACGCATCTGAGCCTCCCGCTCCCATGTGCTCTCCTGGAGATTCCCGCGCTGCCATCTGATGCGCACAAGAGGAATCGATCGCCCACGCAGGACCCGCTCCTGTCGATCCTCTATCTCCACCGGGACCTCCGTAAAAGTCGCCCCATCGTCAACGTCAAGCTCCCCATGGTCAATGATGTGCGTCGGGTCGTGCACGTATCTCCTCAGCTGAGATACGTGGAAGACGTCGTGCACCCGGTGCAACTGAGGTGGTAGAGCCAGGCGATAAGCCACCTCACCAATCCTGCTGAGAATCTGGAAAGGTCCGATGAAGCGCGGAGATAACTTGCCGACTCGGCCAAATCTCCAAATACCACGTCGAGGTGAGACCCGCAAGAAGACGTGGTCGCCATCCTCGAACTCCAGTGGCCTCCGCCTCCTGTCAGCATATGACTTCTGCCGGCTCTGAGCTGTCCTCATCCGCTCCTGGATGACCTGGACCTTCTCTGTCGTGGCCTGGACCATCTCCGGTCCCACGAGTGCTGACTCCCCAGGGTCTGTCCAGCACAAAGGAGATCTACATGGTCGGCCGTACAACGCCTCATACGGTGCCATCCCGATGGTGGAGTGGTAGATGTTGTTGTACGAAAACTCCACCAAGGGTAGGTGGTCCTCCCAGCTACGACCAAAGTCGAGGACACATGCGCGGAGCATGTCCTCGAGTGTCTGAATGGTCCTCTCCGTCTGACCATCCGTCTGAGGGTGAAAAGCGGTGCTAAGACGTAGCTGCATCCCGAACGCCTCCTGTAACCCCTTCCAAAGCCGGGAAGTAAAGTGGGCATCTCGATCAGATATGATAGATGATGGCATGCCGTGGAGCCGCACAATCTCCTGAACATAGAGACGTCCCAAGCTCTCTACTGAGCCCTGCTCTCTGATGGGTAAGAAGTGTGCCGACTTGGTGAGTCGGTCAACAATCACCCAGATGGAGTCGTGACCTCTGGAAGTGCGTGGAAGTCCAGTCACGAAGTCCATAGATATGCCGTCCCACTTCCACTCCGGAACCTCCAAGGGCTGTACCAAGCCTTCTGGTACCTGTTGCTCTGCCTTCACCTGCTGACAGGTGAGGCATCGAGAAACGAACTCTGCTACATCCTTCTTCATACCCGGCCACCAATGTTATCGTCTGAGGTCCTGGTACATCTTCGCCACTCCAGGATGTACCGCTAAAGGAGAAGTGTGAAACTCTCTCAGTACTTCCTCTCGCAATGCGACTGGTACCATGGTACGTCCTCTGAAAAGGATGTCGTGCTCTGCTCCAAGGGAGAAACCATCAGGTGCCTGTCCCGAGGATATCTGTGCATGCCGTGTCTCACAGTCAGCGTCCCCGCGCTGTGCCTCCCTGACTCGCTGCAGTAGTGGAGGAGTGACTGTGAGAGACTGAAGAAAGGCTGCTCCATCTCTATCCACGAAGGATATCTGCAAAGAGGCTAGCTGCTCCGTCGCCTCCTCAAGTAGCTGAATGCCCGTCCTCCGGCTGAGGGCATCGGCTACTACGTTCCCCTTCCCAGGAGTATAGACTATCTCAAAGTCATAGTCCTGGAGGAACTCGAGCCATCGTCGCTGTCTCAGGTTCAGGTCCTTCTGCGAGAAGATATACCTGAGACTCTGATGATCGGAAAAGACTGTAAAGCGCTCGCCCATCAGATAGTGTCGCCATGTCTTCAGAGCGAAGACCACTGCTGCTAACTCCAGGTCATGGGTAGCGTAGTTCTGCTCATGCGGCCTCAACTGACGTGATCCATAGCCGATCACGGCCCGCTCCTGCATCAGAACACATCTGAGTCCGGTCCCTGATGCATCGCAGTAGACTACGTACCCTACTCCCTCCTCAGGCAACCTCAAGATAGGTGCGCTAGTCAATCTCTGCCTCAGCTCCTGGAAGCTCTGCTGACATCTGTCTATCCACACGAAGGGTTTCCCCTTCTTCGTCAAAGCTGTGAGTGATGTCGCAACTCTAGAGAAGTCTGGCACGAATCTCCGATAGTATCCAGCTAGTCCCAAGAAACTCCGAACCTCAGTCACGCTCCTGGGTGGCTCCCATGCTAACATAGCCTCAATCTTCGCGGGATCCACTGCAACTCCCGCCTCAGAGATAACGTGTCCGAAAAAGTGGACCTCACGTATCCAGAACTGGCACTTCGAGAGCTTACCATAAAGCTGGTGCTCTCGGAGTGTGTCAAGAACAACTCGCAAGTGATAGGCGTGCTCCTCCTCTGTCGTAGAGTAAATCAGAATGTCGTCGATGAAGACCACGACAAACCGATCGAGGTATGGCTGAAAGATCCTGTTCATGAGAGCCATGAACACTGCTGGAGCATTGGTTACACCAAAAGGCATAACCAAGAACTCATAGTGGCCATACCGACATCTGAAGGCCGTCTTCTGCACATCCTCGTCTCTGACTCTGAGCTGATGATAGCCTGACCTGAGGTCTATCTTCGAGAACCACCGTGCTCCCTTGAGCTGATCAAAGAGGTCATCAATCCTCGGTAGCGGATACTTGTTCCTCACTGTCACCTGGTTCAGGCGACGATAGTCAACACAAAGTCGCAAGCTCCCGTCCGCCTTCTTGGCGAACAATATCGGGGAAGACCAGGGTGAAACAGTGGGTCGGATGAATCCTTTACCCTGCAAGTCCTCCAACTGTACCCGTAGCTCTCGAAACTCGGTGGGGGCCATCCGATATGCTGGAGTGGATATCGGGGCTGTCCCGGGGTACAAGTCAATATAAAAGTCTACCTCTCTGCGAGGAGGTAGCCCTGGAACGTCGTCAGGAAAAACGTCCGCAAACTGATCCACCACTGCAGGAAAACCAGGACTCCGCACGTCAACTGCTCCAAGGATGAGGCTAGCCAACTGATGAGTGATGGGCTGTCCTCTCCTCCGCGGAAGTCCATCCTGTGCTGGAAAGGCTCCCTTCTCGCCGGTGAAGGTGAACCTGCTCCCGTCGGTGCGTACACAGTGCACCTTGCGCCTAAAACAGTCAATCTGTGCATGGACCGTAGATAGCCAATCCATGCCCAAGATGACGTCGTAAGGCCTCGACGCTGCTACAAGAAGATCCCAGCCGAAGCTCTCGCCTCCTAGAGTAAGCTCACACTGCCGGCACCAGTGCGTAATCATCGAGTCTGCTCCCGTAGGAGTCTCTAGCCGTAAGGATCGAGCCAACGGCTCTGTCGGAATCTCCGAGCTCCGAACAAGGGCAGCGGCTATGAAAGAATGACTCGCTCCTGTGTCTATAAGAACTGCAGCAAGGGTGGAATAGACACAGATAGTACCTCGAATCATCTCGGGTGCGCCGTGGTCGTAGGCCTCTGCTGCCTGGAGTTGTGCCTGTCGCTGCCCTCCAGCTCCCTGTGGTCGGGGTGGACCTCCTGGTGGTGGTGGTGGTAGAGCCTCAAAGCGTCGGCCACCACCAGCTGCTCGTCCAGCTCCTCTGCCTCATCCGCCTCCTCCCTGCGGACCGCCACGGTCGATCCTCTGCCTCTGCCTCGGTGGTCCATCAACTGACTGCTGCTTCTCGGCACGGCGGGTCGGGCAGTCACGAGCCATGTGGCCCTGCCCGCCGCACGAGTAGCACTGTCTGCCTCTCGGAAGACTGGCCCCGCGCTGTGTGCCCCGCACTGCTGAGCCAATGCCCTGAGATCGTCTGCCCGAAGGTCTGGCCTGTCTGGACCCCTGAGTCATCCGTCGACTGCCTGCTGCAGATGACTCTGCCACGTGCCGCCCCGCGGTGGGTCGCTGTGCTGGTGTAGACTCAGCAAGGAAGCTCTCGATCAGAAGGGCCCGCTCCAGTACTCCTGTCTGAGTCGGTATGCTGAGGGAGATCAGCGATGCCCTGATCTCGTGTCTCAAACCCTGCTCGAAGGTCCGGGCCCGGAAGAATGGGTCTCGTACCATGTCGGTCGAGTAGCGCGAGAGATCGGTAAATCTCGCCGAGTACTGAGCGACCGTCATGCTGCCCTGCCGCAGCTGTAGAAGCTCCTGGATACGCACCGCACGAAGGGTGGCTGGGAAGAACTCCGAGCAGAAAAGGCTCTCAAAGTCCGTCCAAAGTAGAGATGCCTCATCGTGCACCTGGAGCATCAAGCTCCACCATCGTCCTGCTGCTGCGTGTAGTAGGCTCGCAGCGAGGATCACCATGAGGTCTGCTGGTGTCCTCACTAGCCTAAACACTCGAACCACTGCCTCCAGCCAGTCCTCTGCTGCCTGGGGATCCGTCTCCCCACGAAACATGGGCGGTCGCTGGCGCTGAAACTCATGCAGTGCGCTGAGGCGACGTGCATCGTCAGCGGCTGCTGCTGGAAGCATCGGGGGCTCGGCGGGTAGAGCTACCGCCGGTGCTACTACTGGAAAAGGGCCCTGCACCGAGGCCTCGTCGCTCGGTGGGCTGTCGTCACGCTCGACTCTCGAAACCCTAGCTGGCTGCCGTCGTGGGGCCATCCTGAAAAGGAAACAGGTGCGCCACGGTCAGAACAGTATACCTGGTGAGCTGATATAAGTAATCACAAAGAAAACTTTGAAACACACACGCAATCAATGTTTTCGTGCATTAAGTTGGAAATCAGAAGTCAGGGTCCTGGTGTACGGATACGTCGGCCGCCGCACCAACACTGGACTCCCTGGACTGATAACCACACTCAATACGCTAAACATTATTGCTTCACATAGAAAAGATCAGAGTTCACGGTAGAACCAAACTCCTCTGATACCAATTTGTCACGACCCACCCTCGGGGTCCGTGCCGTGACTACCCCAAGCCCGCCTTCCATAGGCCAGGGGCTGGCGACTAGCACCAAGGCGTAAATCCCGGTAAAAAGGGAAGGAATTGCCTTTGAAAAGTAAACACACACCACAGAGTAAACAAGCGGAAAGTAAACACTAAACAAAGCAGAGTACGACTGAAAGTGCGGAAAGGTAAATGGGCCAGAATACAAACCCAAACTGAAAGTAAAGTACAACTCGAAAGGGAAAACAGCAACTGAAAAGTAAAAGCCGCTACACCGAGCTGTCTACTGGAAATCCCACCTGAAGGGTGGGTACAGATAGCTCCTCTGCTCCACGGGTCCCGCCGTCCGCTCCGTGCACGTCCCGCCCAGTGGTCCACCTCCGGGTACCGTCCCGCTGTGCAAGCCTCAGCTAAGGTCAACGTTGTCCGTCGTCTGCAACCAACACAACGTAGTGCGGGCAAAGCCCGTGCGGGGGTGAGTATAAGCTACTCAGTAGGGACCCCGAGACCCCTGAAGGTCTCTCAAATCCACAAAGGATAATCCACGAAGAAAAGTACAATCACGAAGTAACAACCGACACTGCTTAGGTATATGCCCATACATATACCTATGTCATCAATTCAAATACGCTCCAACCTCCGAGCCCAAGTACAACTCAGTCCACGCAGGAAAGTATACGTATTCCACATAGGAAAGCAAAACATAATCCACACAGGATTGCACAACACAATCCACTCAGGAAAGCAAAAAGGATTCAGCTCACACAGGTATACTTCTTCAAGGACGATAAAGATGATCACTGATCCATCTAAGTCGTCGGACCCACGAAGGATCGATAGGTAACTAACCCCCGCAAAGACCCACACAGGATCGGGCCCACACAGGACCTGTAGGCGCTGGCTCACACAGAACCGCTGAGCGCAAGGACCCACACAGGATCGGGCCAACACAGGACCTGTAGCACTGATCCACGTAGGATCGCTGAGTGCTGTAGTCGTCGTCGTCGAATCCACACAGGATCTCTGTACTGTCGTCGTCGAATCCACACAGGATCTCTGTACTGTCGTCGTCGCAGTCACAGTAGCAGTCATAGCAGTTGTAGCAGTCGCAGCCAGCACTAGGGTTCCCGCACACAGCAAGCTCGTTCGGAGGGTCCGCTCCACGAGCCGAGAGGCTGATACATCAACTGTCACAAAGACCAGAGTTGATGTATCCAAAAGTTCTGTATCGTCAATAGGAACTCAACGCAACAGACGGCGCGTCGATCGGACGCCCGGTCTGAGAGTTATTGGCATTTTCGCCTCCGGGGCCCGGTTGGTTTTTAAGGATAAACCAACCCGACCGTACTCCACCTGCGTCCAAACCTCGGGCGGAGTATGCCAAAAGATCCGTCTCACTAAGAGGAACACAACGCGACTGACGGCGCGTCAATCGGACGTTCGTAGCTCAAGATATGAGCGTTTCCGCTCCGAAGGCCCGGTTGGTTTCGTGAACGAACCAACCCAGCCGAACTCAAAGTAAACCGAAACCTTGAGTGCGATATACCGAAACGACCGTCTCGATCCAAGGATCGCGTTGCGGCAGACGGTTCGTCATTCGGAGGTCCGAGGCTCAAGATATGGCCCAAAAACCGATTCTGGTTCGAAACGGGGGGGTCCGGGTCCGGGCCGACCCGGCCCGACCCCCCCCCCCCCCCCTGGGGCGGTGCGGCGGCGCGGCGGGCCGCGGCGGCTTGGCGGCTGGCGCCACACGTGGTCGGCACGCGGGGGGGCAAGCCCCCGCTGATTTGGGAAGCGGCGCGGCCTTTGTGCCGCGCCTTTGCAACAAAACGGCCCCCGCACGTGGGGGACGGCTGGAAACAAACCGGGGGGTCGGCTGCCCCCCTCTCTTCAAAGAACCGCCCCCCTCATAATGAGGGGGGTTTTGTGTGTTGGCCAGGGGAATTAATTCCCCCGGTTTAATGCCTTCCGGCCGGCCAGATGGCCGGCCGGTTTTCTCCAACGGGACCGGAAATTCCGGTCCCCCCTTCGGCTTCCGACGCCGGCGGCCCGGCCGCCGGTCTTCTCTTCCCGCCGCGGCCCGGAACCGGCCGCGGTCTCCTCGTCCCGCCGCGGCCCGGAACCGGCCGCGGTTTTCGTCATCCGGCGCGGTGTGACGGCACCGCGCCCCTTCCCTTGCCTTGATTCCTTTCAACGCGGCGCGACGGCGTTGCGTTCTTGAAGATTCTTCCTCGGCGTGGCGCGACAGCGCCGCGTAAAAATATTTGCACGATCATCCGCGTGGTGCGACGGCACCACGCCACTTGCTTCCACCCGCAAGAATAAACAAGAACGATGGAGGGGGTTCGGCCGTGTTCGTGCGGTCCGGCCCCCCTCACGTTAAAATAATAACGCAACTTAAATAATTCAAGCCACACGTTAGACTTGCTATTCACGATCAAGAATAAAAATAAGGAAACCAAAAAGAAATCAACAACCCCTACCTCGAGTATAAGGTTCAAAGATTGTGAACGTTCCGCGGAAGACGACGTTGCGGAGGTCGGGCGTCGCGGTAGTCGTTCGTCAAATTCGATGACGAAGGGATGCGTTCGAAGAGACACGTCGTTGGCGAAACTTGTACGCCGACGAAGGTTGTCCGAGGAAGAAGTGGCGTCCCCTTCGTTGACACGGTAAACGAAGAATGGAGGTGCGGCGTTCTTCGTCGGAGCTTGAGCATTCTTCGTCAAGATGAACGTCCTTCGAGTTCTTCGTCAGAGTTGAAGAAGAAAAAGAGCTCTCCACCTCTCAAGAAGACAAACAAATAACCCAAAATAAAATAAGACAACAACTTATTTTATTATTACATAACACAATAGAATTTCAAAAGTTTGAAATTCAAAAGGATTAACTCCCATAATTAAAAAGGTAACTCAAGTCATTAAATGAGGCGTTAAGGGAGTTGGGAGAATTTGAAAGGATTAGGGGTTCGTGTGGGCCCCACCACACTTAATCCTCCCAAGGGAGGTTAAGTGGGTGTGGGTCCCACTTCCAACCCCCTTTGGTAGGTTTTATCAAGTTATAATAAAATTTGTTCTACACAAATTTTATTTAACTCAAACTAAAAACCCCAAAATTAACTTTCAACCCGCAACAAACGCAACTCCCGAAAAGGTCTCTTTAAGCGAATATCGGCGCTGTGAGTTCATCGGTGCCCTCGGATTTCAATTCCGAGCACCGGATCAAAAGTTAGGAATTCCCGCTCGTTCGTTCACTGAACGTACCCGAGCCAAACTTCGGAAATTAATTCCGGGCACTCCGGGCCTCGGAATCAGGTGCCGTCTGAAACCGCGCTCTTGTAAAATTCTAAAGAAAATTAAGAAAAAATTTCCCTTGAATTTTACGGGTCTTTACATTGGATCGGGATTAACTCTTTTTAGGTCTTTCTAAAGCCTCCTAGAGATATTCCAAGGTGATCCGAACATCTTTCTTCGAGATTGAAGGCTTGGATTGAAGATCTGCTCTCCTCCCAGAAAGTGGATTTCATCCCGTTGTGTATCTCGTTTATTCCTCTATCTTTCCTTGATATTTTCATGGAATATTTTCTTTGTTTCCATGGATCTATACCTATGAGTTGAGTTATAGATCTAGGATTGTGAATCTAGATCTAGTTTTTCAAGATCTTGATCCCTTTGATCTTAATTTTGGTTTTAAGGATTTAGATCCAAATTTGGATCGATGTTGTTATGTCGCTTGGTTTTTGGGGTTTCTCATTGGGATAACTTCCGTCAATAAATCATGGTAGCTGGTTCCGTCCAGATTTTCCAAATTGATTAACATTGTATTTCCTTGATTTATTTCAATTGTTGATTTAAATTCAATTTTTCAAGTTTGCTTTCAATTTAATTGATAAAAACCTGATTCCAATGAGTCGAGGTATTTGAAATGGTTTTGGCATGGGAATTTGGAAAACCCCAATTCCATTGAATTGGGTGTGTTTATGGAAATTGGCTGATTTAAATTGTTGGATTTAAATTGTGGATTTTATGGAGATGATTTCAATTAAATTTTTGAATTTAATTGTAGAAATGAATTGTGTAATGATGTAATTGGTTTTGAATGGATTTCAAACTTATGAAAATGGCTTAAAATAATTTGATAGAAACCTGTTGGTTTTATCTTATGGAAAGGCATGTTTTGAATAAAACCTATTTTGGTTTTAAATGGAATGAAATTGGCACTTTTGAAATGGAAGAATGGGATTAATCGTATTTTAAGCATTCTTAAAATAGTTCACCCATCATGTAAGAGTGCATTCAAGCCTTAGGTAGTTAGTGAGTTATTTTGATACACTCTACGCTACGACAATGTTCTAAAACATACTTGTGACGGGTCACATCCCTGATGGGTTGGTGACGAGTCTCCTTTGGCCAGTGTCATAGGGATGTGTGTATACACATTTTTCTAAGTTCACATAGAGAGTGTGAAATCCTATAACTGGTTAATACTATCGTACCTTGTGGCAGATGACCATGTTGCTCACTTGTTTATTTATATTTGAGATATAAATGTATGCCAATTCTTTTGAACTGCCTTACATGCCTGCTGAATTTATATAAACTGTTTTATATAAACGTTTTACTTAATCCATTGTTTTATAAATATTCCATCATTTGTAAAACCTTTGTTTAAATTTTTTTTATTTCCATCATTTGAAAATGTATAGCATGTTTTGTTAAAATATTCTTTTGAAATTCCAAACCTATTTATTGGAAAATGGAAAGATTTTATCTGGATAATCTATATTTGGAATTTGTTACAAAATCTTTGGTGGTATCCTACTAGGAATAGGCTCACACTCTACTTTTGACTTCGGGTGTTTGTAGATTTTCTTCTTCTTTCAGGATCGAGCAAAGGGAAGGGACCTCTTGGAGGTGGATCCAATTGTTGATCTCTGGTCTTGGTGAGTTGTGTCATTAGGGACTTTGGGACTTTTTTTCCTTTTTTAGTACTTGGGTTGTAGTACTTTGGCATTTCATGCCTCTTTGTATTCTGGTACATCACTCCCAGTGGAGTTTCTTTTGTTATGCATACTGTTTGTTTTACTCTTGCTTCTACATTCTTGTAGCAAAATCATTCCCACTTGTATGTTGTACGACACCAGGTGCTAGTCGCCAACCTGTGGGGATCGGGAATGCCCTTCGGGCTATGTCAGGGCCGGCTCGGTTATCGGGTTACCAGGGTAACCAGGCTGGTTCGTGACAAAGTGGTATCAGAGGGAGGTTAATCATCTTGTCTTGATGACAGTTTGCATTGAGTATTCTTGTCGAGACTTAGGAGGTAGTTGTGATTGAGTGTCTTGCCAGCTCTCACCACAATGAACCTAAAGTCACCAGGGTTGGTTAGGGAAATAGGACATGTGGATTAGTTCTAGTATTTTCCCTGTTTTGATTTGGATAGAGTGGAATCCAAATCTTGTTAATCCCTTCTATTAATAATATTTTTCCTTGTTACTCGGTTTGGGTGTTCATCTATGTCTTTTTATGCTGTGTAGCATCATGCCACTGAGAATACGTAGAGCTCAGATCCAAAAATAGGTTATTGCTGAACCTCAGCAAGTGAGTCCTATTGTGGATTCGAGTCTGGTTGAGGTGATTGTTCACACTGTCCAAGCTCTGGGACATGTACCACCTCTAGTTCCTATTCAGACTCCAGCTACAGATCCTCATAGTGATATTCTCCGAAGTTGTTCTCAAGAGTTCATATGCCAGAAGCCACCAGTTTTCAAGGGCTCCACTGATCCTCAACATGGTGAGGAATGGTTGCGTAATATTGAACGTCTGTTTGGGTTCTTGGAGACACCTGAGGTGATCAAGGTAAAGTGTGCCACCTTCATACTGGAGAGACCAAGTAGGATATGGTGGGACACAATGGTGATAGCTGGGAAACATGAGGGTTTGGAGTGGAAAGACTTTAGGGTTATTTTCACTAACTAGTTATATCAACAATAAATGGTGTTGGATAAGGCTGTGGAGTTTTTCAAGCTTGAACAGGCCAACAAAACCATGACTGAGTACTCAAATCGCTTTTCTGAGTTGGTACAGTTTGCTCCTGAGATTGTATCTAATGAGAGGATGAAGGCCTGACGATTAAAGTTGGGACTTCAATAAGATATTTGTTCTCAGGTTTTCTTACTGAATCTACCTACTTATGCTGGTGTGATGGATAGTTCCATGATGGTTGAGATGGACTTGGTAGGAAATTCAGGGTTGAAGTAGGTTCTTTTTCCTCTTAGTGGAAGTGTGAGCTCCTTTAAAGGAAAACGGAAGCGTGACTTTTCTCATGGTGGTTCTCGATAGCAGAGTCATTCCAAACCTCCAGTAGCACTAGGAGGGGCTTCTTTGACTTGCTATTAGTGTGGTAAGCCAGGACATTCTAAGAGGTTTTGCACTGAGGCACCCAAGAACTGTAGATTTTGCGGACGTTTAAGGCACTTACAGAGATTCTGCAATCACTTCTCTACTCCACGTGGTGGAACAGGATCATCAGAACCTCCAGAAACTGTGGGGCAATCAAATGCTTCACGTACAAAAGGTTTCCAGCCACAAGCATCCGGAACGAAGCTTCTTCATGTAGTGGAAGAGTCGTCAGAGGTAGCTGATACAGGTCCTGCAACTCTGAGAGGTACCATTACTATAGCTTTTTCTTTAGTGACAACTCTTTTTGATACTGGTGCATCTCACTCTTTTATTTCAACCCATCTTGTTAATCTTCTTAATCTACCTATGTAACTTTTATCCTGTGCGATGGATATTACTACAACCCTTGGTACAATGAGAGAGAAGGGTCTCTATAGTCCTGCTTGTATCTTATCTTTATCAGGTGTTGATAATTCTTGGAATTTATTAGTTCTCGACATGAAATCTTTTGATGTCATTTTTGGGATGGATTGGCTCATTGCCAATAAAGCATGGATTGATTGTTATCTTCTAAGGGTCTATCTTACTACGCTCAGTGGTGTGCCCCTTGTTTTTCAAGGAGAATGGGACCCAAGATCAAGCAGAGATGGACCCTCTTATCCAGAGTTGGGGAAATTTATAACAGCGTTTGCTTTTGATCTGGAGAGAGACTCAATGTGTGGTGATCTTTCTCCTGTCATCGCTGAGTTTCCAGACATGTTTCCTTCTGACTTCTCTGGTTTGCCACCAATAAGATAGGTTGAATTTTCTATCAACTTAATGTATGGTAATCAACTGGTTTTTATTCCCTCTTACCGAATGGCTCCAACTGAACTAAAAGAACTGAAGTCTCAGTTAGACGATCTTCTTGAGAAAGGATTTATACGCCTGAGTGTGTCACCTTAGGCAGCACCAGTTCTCTTCTCCAAGAAGTCTTATGGTTCTCTTCTCTTATGTGTTGATTATCGAAAGCTCAATCGAGTTACGATAAAGAACAAATATTTTTTACCACGAATTGATGATTTGTTTGATCAATTGAAAGGAGCAAAGTGGTTTTCAAAAATAGATCTTTGATCTGGTTACCATCAGTTGAGGATAAAGGAATATGAAATTCCTAAGACTGCTTTTCGGAGTAGGTATGGCCATTATGAGTACATTTTTATGCCCTTCGGGCTAACAAATGCTCCTATAGTTTTCATGGCTTTGATGAACAAGGTTTTCCATGAGTACCTAGATACTTTCGTGGTAGTCTTTGTGGATGACATTATTTTCTACTCCAAGTCTGAGGAGGATCATGTGCATCATCTAAGAATAGTTCTGAGTCTTCTAAGGAATCACTGACTTTATGCCAAGCTTTCTAAGTGCGATTTCTGGATTCAGGAAGTGAAATTATTGGGACATGTGGTGTAAGAACAAGGAATATCAGTTGATCTTGAGAAGGTGAGGGCTGTTATGACTTGGGAACAACCACGAAATGTTTTCAAAATTCAAAGATTCTTGGGATTAGCAGGATATTATCGTCGGTTTGTTAAATACTTCTCAAAGTTAGCTTCTCCAATGACTGCTCTGACTAAAAAGGGAGTGAAGATTTCCTAGAATGATAAATGTCAGAGTTCTTTTGTTGAGATAAAGCGTATTTTGACTACTACACCGGTGTTAACTCTTCCTGAGGCTGGGATAGGTTATCTGGTCTTCTGTGATGCATCGGGTTTAGGTTTGGGATGTGTCCTTATGCAAGGTAATCATGTTGTTTCCTATAGATCTCGTCATCTTAAGCCTCATGAGAAGAACTATCCTACCCATGACCTTGAACTTTCTGTTGTAATACACACACTTAAGTGTTGGAGACATTACCTTTATGGAGAAAGGTTTACTGTGTATTCATACCACAAGATCTTGAGTTATATCTTCTCTCAAAATGATTTGAATCTTCGCCAAAGGCGTTGAGTGGAGTACCTGCAATCTTTCGACTTTGACATTGCCCATACCTCGGGGAAAGGAAATGTAGTTACAAATGCGTTAAGCAGGAAACTTCCATTACAGGCTGTGAAAGAATCTTCAGAAGAGTGGAGTTTGATGTCTCTTTTTTCTCAGTTGCATATTGGAGTTCAGTGGAAGGGAAATGAAGTTTCTTTATCCATTGTTTAGTTGAATTATGCTCTCCTCGAGTTAATTCTTTAGGAACAACAACTGGATGATGAATTCCATAGCATTAGGGACTCTCTTTATGGTGGGGAGACCGACACCCAGTGGTCGTTCTCCAAAGAGGGTGTTCTGTGTTATCGAAACCATTGCGTTGTGCCGTTATCGGCAAGGAAGGATGTGATGGGGGATTTCCATAACTCCCAGTGGGTTGTGCACCTAGGAACCACGAAAATGTTCTATGACATGTGGCAGAAGTTCTGGTGTCCAGGTATGAGATGAGACATTGTTGAGTTTGTATCTCATTGCTATACATGCCAGCAGGTGAAAGTCGAGCACCATAAACATTCGGGTTTGCTTTAACCACTTCCAGTCCCTGCATGGAAGTGGGATGAAATCTCGATGGACTTTGTGGGTAGGTTACCTCAAACCCAGAGGAAGAAGAATGTGATATGGGTTTTGATCGACAGGCTGACCAAGTCGGTTCACTTTACACCTATTCGGGATACAACCAAAGTTGAGAAGTTGGGAAATATCTATATGAAAGAAGTCATTTGTTTGAACGGAGTTCCATATGATATAGTCTCTGATAGGGATCCTCGATTTACTTCTCGCTTTTTGAGAGGCCTTTAGGAGGCACTGGGATCTCTGGTCCATTTGAGCACGGCCTACCATCCACAGTCAGATGGCCAGATAGAGAGATCTATTCAGATCCTTGAGGATATGCTCTGCACTTTTGTTCTTGATTTTGGTGGCTCTTGGGATGATCATCTAGGGCTAGTTGAGTTCTCTTAAAATAACAGTTATCAGTCTGTGATCAAAATGGCTCCTTTTGAGGCTTTGTATGGCCGTCCTTGTAAATTTTATTTTATGTTGGTCAGAGATTGGTTAAATTTCTTTGGTAGGACCGAGTTTGGTCTAAGAGACGACATCTAAGATCTAGTTTATTCGTCAGAGAATGTTGACAGCACAGAGTCATTACAAATCTTATGCTCATCGTCATCGTAAACCTTTAGAGTTTTTATGTCACGACCCGTCTTCGGGGCCCATGTCGTGACTACCCCAAGCCCGCCTTCCATAGGCCAGGGGCTGGCGACTAGCACCATGGTGTAAATCCCGGAAAAAGGGAAGGCATTGCCTTTGTAAAGTAAAAAAGCACCACAGAGTAAACAAGCAGAAAAGTAAGCACTAAGTAAAAACTGTAACAAGCTGTGCTGAAAGTAAAAAGGGGATGGAAATACAAGCCCAACTGTAAAGTACAACTGAAGGTAAAAACAGCAACTGAAAGGAAAAGCCGCAGCATCGAGCCGTCCTCTGGAAGTCCCACCTGAAGGGTGAGCACAGATAGCCTCCACAGCTCCTCGGTCCAGCCGTCCGCTCCGAGTACGTCCCGCCCAGTGGTCCACCTCCAGGTATTGTCCTGCTCCGCAAGCCTCCACCACGATCAGCGCTGTCCGTCGTCTGCAACCAACACAACGAAGTGCGGGCATAGCCCGTGCAGGGGTGAGTATAAGCTACTCAGTAGGGACCCCGAGACCCCCGAAGGTCTCCCGAAATCCACAAAGGATAAACCACAACGGAAAGATACATTCATGAAGTAACAACCGACACTGCTTAGGTATATGCCCATACATATACCTAAGTCATCAATTCCCATTCGACTCCAACATCCGAGCCCAAGCACAACTCAGTCCACACAGGAAAGCAAAACGTAAAATCCACACAGGATAGCTCAACACAATCCACAAAGGAAAGTAAAACGTAAATCCAAACAGGATAACTCAACACAATCCACAAAGGGAAGTAAAACAGAGTTTCAGGTCACACAGGTATACTTCTTTTTATGATGATAAAGATGATCACTGATCCATCTAAGTCGTCGGACCCACGAAGGATCGAAAGGTACTAACCCCCGCAATGACCCACACAGGATCGGACCCACACAGGATCAATAGGTAACTAACCCCCGCAAAGACCCACACAGAATCGGGCCCACACAAGACCTGTAGGCGCTGGCTCACACAGAACCGCTGAGCGCTGACCCACACAGGATCGGATCCACACAGGATCTGTAGCACTGATCCACGTAGGATCGCTAAGTGCAGTAGTCGTCGCAGTCCACTGAGGATCTCTGCACAGTCGTCGTCGCAGTCCACTGAGGATCTCTACACAGTCGTCGTCGTTGTCACAGTAGCAATCGCAGCCAGCTCTAGGGTTCCCGCACACAGCAAGCTCGTTCGGGAGGGTCCGCTCCATGAGCCGAGAGGCTGATACATCAACTAACACAAAGTCCGAAGTTGATGTATCCAAAAGTTCCGTATCGTCAACAGGAACTCAACATCGCAGACGGCGCGTCAATCGAACGCCCGGTCTGAGAGATATTGGCTTTTTCGTCCCAGGGGCCCGGTTGGTTTTTAAGGCAAAACCAACCCGAATGTACTCCACCTACATCCAAACCTCGGTCGGAGTATTCCAAAAGATCCGTCTCACTTAGAGGAATTCAACGAAGTTGACGGCACGTCGATCGGACGTCCGAAGCTCAAGATATGAGTGTTTCCGCTCCGAAGGCCCGGTTGGTTTCGTGTACGAACCAACCCGGCCGAACCCAAAGTATTCCGAAACATTGAATGCGATATAATGAAACGACCATCTCGATCCAAGGATCGCATCGCCGCTGACGGCACGTCGTTCGGAGGCTCGTAGCTCAAGATACGGGTAAAAGACCGAAAACAGTCCGAAGACAAAGGGTCTGGGCCCAGACCAACCCGGACCGACCCCCCCGGGGTCGGCCCGACCTGGGTCGGCCCGGCTCGGCTCGGCTGAACGGCCGAGCGAGGGAGCCACGGGGCGCTGCCCCCGCGGGATGCAAGTGCCGCGGCCCACATGGGGCCGCGCTGGAAACAGCGGACGCAGCTTTGCCGCGTCCCGTACGTGCCGGACCCGCGCGGTCGCGGGTCCGCTGACCGCTGCCTCCGGCCACCGGTGGCTTCCGCGGGCCACCGGAGTTGCTCTGGTGGTCTGATTTCCTTCCCGTCTGTTCCGAAGCTCCTCCCGGGTCCTGTTCTTCACTGCGGAAACAACGGATCGTCCCTGCGGCATGTTTTGCCGTCGCCCGCCAATCCGCACATCAACGAAGAACTGCAGAGGGTTTTCGGGCCGTGTTTTTTTGGCCCGCACCCTCCATGTTAGGTGATAACAATCAGGAATAAAATATTCAACACATGAATAATAAACAAGGCACAATTTTAAATAGAATTAAAATTGGACTTGATCCGGGTTCTTCGTTTTTAAAGAAACAATCACGGGAATATAAAGATTGTTCTCAAATAAAAATCCCTACCTCATCAAGTCATCGCACGCGCGTTCTTCGTGGAATTGATCGCCGCGGAAGGAGGTGATCGTCGTGTCGCGGAAGGGCGTCGCGTCGTCGTGGAAGGGCGTCACGTCGTCGCGGAATATGGTGTCGCGTCGACGAACTATGAGGTTCAAGAACATATAGATTTAATTAATATTAATTAAATCCATATTGTTGTTATAAATCCACAAAGAATTTAAAAGGAGCACAACCCCCCTACCTTGTCGTTGTCGATCGAAGGTTGTCGCGGGGTTGGATTGTCGCGGAAGAACGTCGCAGAAGAAGAATTGTCGGTGTCACGGTACTTGGCGTCGCGTCGTCGATCTCCGAGGGCTCGGCGTTCTTTGTCGCCCTTCGTCGAAGGCCGGAGTTCTTCGCATTCTTCACATTCTTCGCGTAGGATGATGAAGAACTTGAGGTTTCTGTCAAATCCTCTCAACTAACAACACTTTAGAAGAATAAAGCGTTGGTCTTATTTTATTAACATGCCAACAAACGAAAAAAGAGATAAGTTAAATAACGACCCATTAATTCATAGAATTAATTCAACGAATAAAACCACCCAATTAAATGGTGCGTTAAGAATTTAAGAAAACGTGTCAGTTGACTTTCATAATGACGGGTTTTCGCGGGTGCGTTACTTAGCGGAAAAGAAACGGTGGGGCTCGTGCGGGCCCCACCTCACAAATATCCTACCAAGAGGGTAGGATATTTTTGGATAGCACCCTATCCGCATCAACTCAGCTTAAGCAGCTTTAAGTGGCTTTCAAGTGGCTTTAAGTGAAATAAAATAAAGTTTGTTGTACCAATTATTTTATTTCTTACTTTTAAGCCCAAAAATTAAAAACCACACCTGAGCAAACGCAACTCCGGAAGAGGCGTTTCTAAGCAAATACCAGCGCTGCGATTCCATCGGTGCCCTTGGAATTTGATTTCGAGCACCGGTTCAAAAGTCAGAAAAACCCGCTCGTTCGTTCACTGAACGTACCCGAGCCAAACTTCGGAAAATGATTCCGGGCACACCGGGCCTCAGAATCAGGTGCCGTCAGAAACTGCGTTCTTGTAAAAATCCAAAGAAAATTAAGAGAAAAAAAATTCCTTGAATTTTTCGGGTCATTACATCACTCCCACCTCAGGGATTTACGTTCCCGTAAAGATACATCATAAACTAGGGAAACAAATGTGGGTACTGAGCACGCATCTGATCCTCCCGCTCCCAAGTGCTCTCCTGGAGGTTCCCGTGCTGTAATCTGATGCGCACAAGAGGAATCGATTTTCCACGTAGGACCCACTCTTGTCGATCCTCGATCTCCACCGGGACCTCCGCAAAAGTCGCCCCATCATCCACGTCTAGCTCCCCGTGGTCAATGATATGCGTCGGGTCGTGCATGTATCTCCTCAGCTGGGATACGTGGAAGACGTCGTGCACTCGGTGCAACTGAGGTGGTAGAGCCAGGCGATAAGACACCTCGCCAATCCTGCTAAGGACCTGAAATGGTCCAATGAAGCGTGGAGTTAACATGCCGCCTCGGCCAAATCTCCGTAATCCACGTCTAGGTGAGACACGCAAGAAGACGTGGTCGCCATCCTCGAACTCTAGTGGCCTCCGCCTCCTGCCAGCATAAGACTTATGTCGGCTCTGAGATGTCCTCATCTGCTCCTGGATGACCTGGACCTTCTCTGTCGTGGCCTGGACCATCTCTGGTCCCACAAGTGCTGACTCCACAGGGTCTGTCTAGCACAAAGGAGATCTGCAAGGTATGTCGTACAACGCCTCGTATGGTGTCATCCCGATGGTGGAGTGGTAACTGTTGTTGTACGCGAAATCCACCAAGGGTAGGTGGTCCTCCCAGCTGCGACCAAAGTCGAGGACACATGCGCGTAGCATGTCCTCGAGAGTCTGAATGGTCCTCTCCTTCTGACCATCCGTCTGAGGGTGAAAGGCGGTGCTCAGACGTAGCTGCGTCCTGAACGCCTCCTGCAACCCCTTCCAAAGCCGGGAAGTAAAGAGAGTGTCTTGATCGGAGACGATAGATGATGGCACTCTGTGAAGCCGTACAATCTCTTGAACGTAGAGACGCCCCAATCTCTCCACTGAGCCCTGCTCTCTGATGGGTAAGAAGTGTGCCGACTTGGTGAGTCGGTCAACAATCACCCAAATAGAGTCGTGACCTCTGGAAGTGCGTGGAAGTTCAGTCCCGAAGTCCATAGATATCTCGTCCCACTTCCACTCCGGGACCTCCAAGGGTTGTACCAAGCCTACTGGTACCTGATGTTATGCCTTCACCTGCTGGCAGGTGAGGCATCGAGAAACGAACTCTGCCACAGCCTTCTTCATGCCCGGCCACCAGTGCTGTCGTCTGAGGTCCTGGTATATCTTCGCCACTCCAGGATGTACCACCAAAGGAGAAGTGTGAAACTCTCTCAGCACCTCCTCCCGTAAATCCACTGGTACCAAGGTATGTCCTCTGAAAAGGACGTCGTGCTCTGCTCCAAGGGAGAAACCATCAGGTGCCTGTCCCGAGGATATCTGTGCACGCCGTGTCTCACAGTCAGCATCCCCACGCTATGCCTCTCTGACCCACTGTAGAAGTGGAAGAGAGACTGTGAGAGACTGAAGGAAGGCTGCTCCGTCCCTATCCACGAAGGATATCTGCAAGGCGGCTAGCTGCTCTGTCGCCTCCTCAAGTAGCTGAATGCCCGTCCTCCTGCTGAGGGCATCGGATACTACGTTCCCCTTTCCAGGAGTATAGACTATCTCAAAGTCATGGTCCTGGAGGAACTTGAGCCATCGCCGCTGTCTCAGGTTCAGGTCCTTCTGAGAGAATATGTACCTGAGACTCTGGTGGTCAGAAAAGACTGTAAAGCGCTCGCCCATCAGATAGTTCTGCCAAGTCTTCAGTGTGAAGACCACTGCGGCTAACTCCAGGTCATGTGTGGCGTAGTTCTGCTCATGCGGCCTCAACTGATGTGATCCATAGGCAATCACGGCCCGCTCCTGCATCAGGACACATCTGAGTCTGGTCCCTGATGCATCGCAGTAAACTACGTACCATACTCCCTCCTCAGGCAACCTCAAGATAGGTGCGTTGGTCAATCTCTGTCTCATCTCCTGGAAGCTCTGCTGACATCTGTCTGACCACACAAAGGGTTTCCCCTTCTTTGTCAAAGCTGAGAGTGGTGCTGCAACTCTGGAGAAGTCCAGCACAAATCTCTGATAGTATCCAGCTAGTCCCAAGAAACTCCGCACCTCCTTCACGCTCCTGGGTGGCTCCCAAGCTAGCACTGCCTCGATCTTCGTAGGATCCACCGCAACTCCTGCCTCAGAAATAACGTGCCCCAAGAAGTGGACCTCACATAACTAGAACTGGCACTTCGAGAGCTTTCCATAAAGCTGGTGCTCTCGGAGTGTGTCTAGCACAACCCGCAAGTGGTAGGCGTGCTCCTCCTCTGTGGTCGAGTATACCAAAATGTCGTCGATGAAGACCACGACAAATCGATCGAGGTATGGCTGGAAGATCCTGTTCATGAGGCTCATGAACACTGCTGGAGTGTTGGTTAATCCGAAAGGCATAACCAAGAACTCATAGTGGTCATACCGACACCTGAAGGCCGTCTTCTGCATGTCCTCGTCTCGAACTCTGAGCTGATGATAGCCTGACCTGAGGTCTATCTTTGAGAACCACCGTGCTCCCTTGAGCTGATTGAAGAGGTCATCAATCCTCGGTAGTGGATACTTGTTCCTCACTGTCACCTGGTTCAGGTGACGATAGTCGACACACAGTCGCAAGCTCCCGTCCGCCTTCTTGGCGAACAATATCGGGGAAGCCCAGGGTGAAACACTGGGTCGGATGAAACCCTTGCCCTGCAAGTCCTCTAACTGTACTCGTAGCTCTCGAAGCTCAGTGGGGGCCATCTGATATGCTAGAGTGGATATCGGGGCTATCCTGGGGTACATATCAATATAAAAGTATACCTCTCTGCGAGGAGGTAGCCCTGGAATGTCATCGGGAAAGACGTCCGTGTACTGATCCACCACTACAAGAAAACTAGGACTCCGCACGTCAACTGCTCCTAGGATGAGGCTAGCCAACTGATGAGTGATGGGATGTCCTCTCCTCTGCGTGAGTCCATCCTGTGCTGTTAAGGATCCCTTCTAGCCGGTGAAGGTGAACTTGCTCCCGTCGGTGCGTACACATCGCACCTTGCGCCTAATACAGTCAATCTGAGCATGTACTGTGGATAACCAATCCATGCCCAAGATAACATCGTAAGGCCTCAACGCCGCTACCAGAAGATCCCAGCCGAAGCTCTCGCCTCCTAGAGTAAGCTCACACTACCGGCACCAGTGCGTAATCGTCGAGTCTGCTCCCGTAGGGGTCTCTAGCCGTAAGGATCGAGCCAACGGCTCTGTCGGAATCTCCGAGCTCCGAACAAGGGCAGCGGCTATGAAAGAGTGACTCGCTCCTGTGTCTATAAGAACTGAAGCAAGGGTGGAATAGACACAGATCGTACCTCGAATCATCTCAGGTGCGTCGTGGTCGTAGGCTTCCGCTGCCTGGAGTTGTGCCTGTCTCTGCCCGCCAGCTCCCTGTGGTCGGGGCGGACCTCCTGGTGGTGGTGGTGGTAGAGCCTCAAAGCGTCGCCCACCACCTGCTTCTCGGCCAGCTCCTCTGCCTCGTCTGCCTCCTCCCTGCGGACCTCCACGGTCGACCCTCTGCCTCTTCCTGGGTGGCCTCTCAACTGTCTTCTGCTCCTCGGCACGGCGGGTCGGGCAGTCACGAGCCAAGTGGCCCTGCCCACCGCATGCGTAGCACTGCCTGCCTCTCGAAAGACTGGCTCTGCGCTGTGCGCCCCGCACTGATGAGCCAGTGTCCTGAGGTCGTCTGCCGGAAGGTCTGGTCTGCCTGGACCCATGAGTCATCCGTCGGCTACCTGCTGCCGAAGACTCCGCTACCTGCCGCCCTGCGCTAGGTCTCGCTGCTGAAGTAGACTCAGCAAGAAAGCTCTCGATCAGAAGGGCTCGCTCCAGCACTCCTGCCTGAGTCGGAATGCTGAGGGAGATAAGCGATGCCCTGATCTCGTGTCTCAATCCGTGCTCAAAGGTCCGGGCCCGGAAGAATGGGTCTCGTACCATGTCGGTCGAGTAGCGCGAGTGATCGGTGAATCTCGCCGAGTACTGGGCGACCGTCAAGCTGCCCTGCCGCAGCTGAAGAAGCTTCTGGATGCGCACCGCACGGAGGGTGGCCGGAACGAACTCTGAACGGAAGAGGCCCTCAAAATCTGTCCAGATGAGAGAGGCCTCAACGTGCACCTGGAGCATCAAGCTCCACCATCGTCCTGCTGCTGCGTGCAGTAGGCTCGCTGCGAGGATCACCATGAGGTCTGCTGGTGTCCTCACTAGTCTGAAAACTCGTACCACTGCCTCCAGCCAGTCCTCGGCTGCCTGGGGGTCCGTCTCCCCACGGGACCTGGGCGGTCGCTTGCACTGGAACTCATGCAGTGCACTGAGGCGACGTGCATCGTCAGCGGCTGGTGTTGGAAGCATCGGGGGCTCGGCGGGTAGAGGTATCGCCGATGCCTCTACTATCAAAGGGCCCTGTACCGAGGCCTCGTCGCTCGGCGGGCTATCGTCACGTACGACTCTCGGAACCCTAGCTGGCTGCCGTTGTGGGGCCATCCTGAAAAGGAAACAGGTGTGCCACGGTCAGAACAGTATACCTGGTGAGCTGACATAAAGTAATCACAAAGAAAACTTGAAACACACATGTAATCAATGTTTTCGTGCATTAAGTTGGAAATCAGAAGTCAGGGTCCTGGTGTACGGATACGTCGGCCGTCGCACCAACACTGGACTCCCTGGACTGATAACCACACCCAATACGCTAAACACTATTGCTTCACATAGAAGAAAGATCAGAGTCTGCGGTAGAACCGACCACCTCTGATACCAATTTATCACGACCCATCCTCAGGCCCCGTGCCGTGACTACCCCAAGCCCGCCTTCCATAGGCCAAGGGCTGGCGACTAGCACCAAGGCGTAAATCTCGGAAAAAGGGAAGGCATTTCCTTTGTAAAGTAAACAAGCACCATAGAGTAAACAAGCGGAAAAGTAAGCACTAAGTAAAAACTATAACAAGCTATGCTGAAAGTAAAAAGGGGCCGGAAATACAAGCACAACTGTAAAGTACAACTGAAGGGAAAAACAGCAACTGAAAGGAAAAGCCGTAGCGTCGAGCTGTCCTCTGGAAGTCCCACCTGAAGGGTGAGCACAGATAGCCTCCACAGCTCCTCGGTCCAGCCGTCCGCTCCGAGTACGTCCCACCCAGTGGTCCACCTCCAGGTACCGTCCTGCTCCGTAAGCCTCCACCACGATCAGCGTTGTCCATCGTCTGCAACCAACACAACGAAGTGCGGGCATAGCCCGTGCAGGGGTGAGTATAAGCTACTCAGTAGGGACCCCGAGACCCCCGAAGGTCTCCCGAAATCCACAAAGGATAAACCACAACGGAAAGATACATTCACGAAGTAACAACCGACACTGCTTAGGTATATGCCCATACATATACCTAAGTCATCAATTCCCATTCGGCTCCAACATCCAAGCTCAAGCACAACTCAGTCCACACATGAAAGCAAAACGTAAAATCCACATAGGATAGCTCAACACAATCCACAAAGGAAAGTAAAATGTAAATCCACACAGGATAGCTCAACACAATCCACAAAGGGAAGTAAAATAGAGTTTCAGCTCACACAGGTATACTTCTTTGTATGACGATAAAGATGATCACTGATCCATCTAAGTCGTCGGACCCACGAAGGATCGAAATGTACTAACCCCCGCAATGACCCACACAGGATCGGACCCACACAGGATCAATAGATAACTAACCCCCGCAAAGACCCACACAGGATCGGGCCCACACAAGACCTGTAGGCGCTGGCTCACACAGAACCGCTGAGCGCTGACCCACACAGGATCGGATCCACACAGGATCTGTAGCACTGATCCACGTAGGATCGCTGAGTGCAGTAGTCGTCGCAGTCCACTGAGGATCTCTGCACAGTCGTCGTCGCAGTCCACTGAGGATCTCTGCACAGTCGTCGTCGCAGTCACAGTAGCAATCGCAACCAGCTCTAGGGTTCCCGCACACAGTAAGCTCGTTCGGGAGGGTCCGCTCCACGAGCCGAGAGGCTGATACATCAACTGACACAAAGTCCGAATTTGATGTATCCAAAAGTTCCGTATCGTCAACAGGAACTCAACGTCGCAGACGGCGCGTCAATCGAACGCCCGGTCTGAGAGATATTGGCTCTTTCGTCCCAGGGGCCCGGTTGGTTTTTAAGGAAAAACCAACCCGACCGTACTCCACCTACGTCCAAACCTCGGGCGGAGTATGCCAAAAGATCCGTCTCACTTAGAGGAATTCAACGAAGTTGACGGCACGTCGATCGGACGTCCGAAGCTCAAGATATGAGTGTTTCCGCTCCGAAGGCCCGGTTGGTTTCGTGTACGAACCAACCCAGCCGAACCCAAAGTATTCTAAAACCTTGAGTGTGATATACCAAAACGGCCGTCTCGATCCAAGGATCGCATCGCCGCTGACGGCGCGTCGTTCGGAGGCCCGTAGCTCAGGATACGGGTAAAAGACCGAAAAGAGTCCGAAGACGGGGGGTCGGGGCCCGGACCGACCCCCCCCCCCCCCCGGGTCGGCCCGAACCGGGTCGACCCGACCTGGGTCCATGTCGGACCCAGTTCGGCGCGGCCCGGTCCGGCCAGGGCGCGACCCGGCCGGTCGGGCCGGCCCGGCTCGGCTCGGCCGAACGGCCGAGCGAGAGAGCCGCGGGGCGCTGCCCCCGCGGGATGCAAGTGTCGCGGCCCACGTGGGGTCGCGCTGGAAACAGCGGACGCGGATTTGCCGCGTCCCGTGCATGCCGGACCCGCGCGGCCGCGGGTCCGCTGGCTACCGCCGCCGCGACTTCAGCCGCGGCGGCGCGCCGGGGCGCCGCCGGTGGCTTCCGCGGGCCGCCGGAGTTGCTTCAGTGGTCCGATTTCCTTCCTGTCTGCGCCGAAGCTCCTCCCGGGTCCCGTTCTTCACTGCGGAAACAACGGATCGTCCCTGCGGCATGTTTTTCCGTCGCCCGCCAATCCGCACATCAACGAAGAACTGCGGAGGGTTGTCGGGCCGTGTTTGTTTGGCCCGCACCCTCCGTGTTAGGTGATAACAATCGGGAATAAAATATTCAACACATGAATAATAAACAAGGCACAATTTTAAATAGAATTAAAATTGGACTTGATCCGGGTTCTTCGTTTTTAAAGAAACAATCACGGGAATATAAAGATTGTTCTCAAATAAAAATCCCTACCTCTTCAAGTCGTCGCACGCGCGTTCTTCGCAGAATTGATCGCCGCGGAAGGAGGCAATCGTCGCGTCGCGGAAGGGCGTCGCGTTGTCGCGGAAGGGCGTCGCATCGTCGAGGAATACGGAGTCGCGTCGACGAACTTCGAGGTTCAAGAACATATAGATTTAATTAATATTAATTAAATCCATATTGTTGTTATAAATCCACAAAGAATTTAAAAGGAGCGCAACCCCCCTACCTTGTCGTTGTCGATCGAAGGTTGTCGCGGGGTTGGATTGTCGCGGAAGAACGTTGCGGAAGAAGAATCGATGGCGTCACGGTACTTGGCGTCGCGTCGTCGATCTCCGAGGGCTCGGCGTTCTTCGTCGCCCTTCGTCGAAGGTCGGCGTTCTTCGCGTTCTTCGCGTTCTTCGCGTAGGATGATGAAGAACTTGAGGTTTCTGTCAAATCCTCTCAACTAACAACACTTAAGAAGAATAAAGCGTTGGTCTTATTTTATTAACATACCAACAAACGAAAAAAGAGATAAGTTAAATAACGACCCATTAATTCATAGAATTAATTCAACGAATAAAACCGCCCAATTAAATGGTGCGTTAAGAATTTAAGAAAACGCGTCAGTTGACTTTCATAATGACGGGTTTTCGCGGGTGCGTTACTTAGCGGAAAAGAAACGGTGGGGCTCGTGCGGGCCCCACCTCACAAATATCCTACCAAGAGGGTAAGATATTTTTGGATAGCACCCTATCCGCATCAACTCAGCTTAAGCAGCTTTAAGTGGCTTTCAAGTGGCTTTAAGTGAAATAAAATAAAGTTTGTCGTACCAATTATTTTATTTCTTAACTTTAAGCCCAAAAATTAAAAACCACACCTGAGAAAACGCAACTCTGGAAGAGGCATTTCTAAGCAAATATCGGCGCTGTGATTCCATCGGTGCCCTCAGAATTTGATTCCGAGCACCGGTTCAAAAGTTAGAAAAACCCGCTCATTTGTTCACTGAACGTACCTGAGCCAAACTTCGGAAAATGATTCCGGGCACACCGGGCCTCGGAATCAGGTGCCGTCAGAAACTGTGTTCTTGTAAAAATCCATAGAAAATTAAGAGAAAAAAAATCCTTGAATTTTTCGGGTCTTTACATCTTAGTTGGTGACCATGCTTTCTTGAAAGTTTCACCCCGATTAGGTCATCGACGGTTTGGGAGGCAAGGGAAGCTTGCTCCTCGTTTTGTGGAACCTTTTGAGGTTATTTGTCTTGTGGGGATAGTTTCTTACTATTTAGTTCTACCACCACAACTGACGTCGATATATAACGTGTTCCCTGTATCGTAGCTGCGAAAGTATCTCTCTGATCCATCCCATGTTGTGAGGTGGAGTGATCTTGAGATTGAACCATATTTATCTGTTACTGAACGATTAGTCAGGCTTGTTGATTCAGAGACCAAGGTACTTTGTGGGAGAACGATACCTATGGTTCGTGTACTATGGCAGCATGGTTCTGATTCTCATGAGACGTGGGAAAGGGAGGCACTAAAGAGATATCAGTGACCTCATCTTTTTGACGCGGAGGTTTCTTCATAGGATTTCTGGGGACAGAAAGATCTTATGGTGGGGAGGTTGTAATATCACGTTACGTTTCCAGGTACTTTTGATGTTTCTAAGCACCTCTGTTTTGGAGTAGTGACTTGGGGGTGCGTTTGGGTGAACTTTTAAGTAAAACAAAAGAGCAATGGCTTGTGCACGGTTTGCGCACAGTTTGACAAACCGTGCGACCAAACCGTGCCAACCAAGCAGCACTGGACAGAGAGGTACGCATAGTTTGCGCACAGTTTGACAAACCGTGTGACCAAACCGTGCAGACCGTGTATCTCTGGACAGTGAGATCCACACGGCATGCGCACGGTTTGACAAACTGTGTGCCTCTGCCCCGGTAAACCGTGCGTGCGGTTTTTAATTCCGAAAATTTATTTTAAAACCACCCGAACCCCCGAGACTTCCATATTTTTGACCTTGTCTTGGGCTTAACTCTTTTTATGTCTTTCCAAAGCCTCCTAGAGAGATTCCAAGGCGATCCGAACATCTTTCTTCGAGATTGAAGGCTTGGATTGAAGATCCGCTCTCCTCCCGGTAAGTGGATTTCATCCCGTTGCATATCTCATTTATTCCTCTATCTTTCCTTGATATTTTCATGAAATATTTCATTTGTTTCCATGGATCTATACCTATGAGTTGAGGTATAGATCTAGGATTGTGAATCTAGATCTAGTTTTGCAAGATCTTGATCCCATTGATCTTAATTTTGGTTTTAAGGATTTAGATCCAGATTTTGATCGATGTCGTTGTGCCGCTCGGTTTTTGGGGTTTCTCATTGGGCTAACTTCCGTCAATAAATCGAGGTAGGTGGTTCCGTCCCGATTTTCCAAATTGATTAACATTGTATTTCCTTGATTTATTTCAATTGTTGATTTAAATTCAATTGCTCAAAATTGCTTTCAATTTAATTGATAAAAACCCGATTCTAATGAGTCGAGGTATTTGAAATGGTTTTGGCATGGGAATTTGGAAAACCCCAATTCCATTGAATTGGGTGTGTTTATGGAAATTGGCTGATTTAAATTGTTGGATTTAAATTGTGGATTTGATGGAGATGATTTCAATTAAATTGTTGAATTTAATTGTGGAATTGAATTGTGTAATGATGGAATTGGTTTTGAATGGATTTCAAACTTATGAAAATGACTTAAAATGATTTGATAAAAACCTGTTGGTTTTATCTTATGGAAAGGCATGTTTTGAATAAAACATGTTTTGGTTTTAAATGGAATGAAATTGGCACTTTTGAAATGGAAGAATGAGATTGATCGTATTTTAATCATTCTTAAAATAGTTCGCCCATCATATAAGAGTGCATGCAAGCCTTATGTAGTTAGTGAGTTATTTGGATACACTCTACGCTACGACAACGTTCTAAAACATACTTGCGGCGGGTCACATCCCTGACAGGTTGGTGACGAGTCTCCTTTGGCCAGTGTCATAGGGATGTGTGTATACACATTTTGCTGAGTTCACATAGAGAGTACGGAATCCTTAACTGGTTAATACTATCGTACCTTTTGATAGATGACCATGTTGCTCGCTTGTTTATTTATATTTGAGATATAAATGTATGTCAATGCTTTTGAACTGCCTTACATGCCTGCTGAATTTATAAAAACTGTTTTATATAAATGTTTTACTTAATCCATTGTTTTAGAAATATTCCATCATTTGTAAAACCTTTGTTTAAATTGTTTTTATTTCCATCATTTGAAAATGTATAGCATGTTTTGTTAAAATATGCTTTTGAAATGCCAAACCTGTGTATTGGAAAATGGAAAGCTTTTATTTGGATAATCTATATTTGGCATTTGTTACGGAATCTTTGGTGGTATCCTACTAGGTTTAGGCTCACACCCTACTTTTGCCTTCGGGTGTTTGTATATTTTCTTCTTCTTCCAGGATCGAGCAAAGGGAAGGGACCTCTTGGAGGTGAATCCAGTTGTTGATCTCTGATCTTAGTGAGTTGTGTCCTTATGGACTTTGGGACTGTTTTTCCCCTTTCAGCACTTGGGTTGTAGTACTTTGGCATTTCATGCCTCTTTGTATTCTGGTACATCACTCCCAGTGGAATTTCTTCTGTTATGCATACTGTTTGTTTTACTCTTGCTTCCGCATTCTTGTGGCAAAATTATTCTCACTTGTATGTTGTACGATGTCAGGTGCTAGTCGCCGACCCGTGGGGATCAGGAACGTCATTCGGGTAATGTTAGGGCCGGCTCGGTTATCGGGTTACCAGGGTAACCGGGCTGGTTCGTGACAGGAGAGGAGGCAATGAAGGTGGAAGTGACAACAACATAAGTGGAGACAGCGACGGCGGTAGGGATCGGCTTTCGCGAGAGCTTGAGCGAGGAAGGAGGGGGAAGTTAGAGTTAATTTATAAAATCTGGCGACACTTTTATCAGCGCTAGATGAAAAGTGCTGATAAAGGTATGTTTTATCAGCGTTAAAATTGAAAGCGCTGATAAAACATGTCTGTATCAGCGTTGATAAAGCATGCATTTAAGAGTGCTTTTTTAGCGCTAATAAAGGCTGATCTTTATCCGTGCTAAAAAAGCGCTGATAAATTGATGTTTTATCCATGCTTTTTAATTAGTGGTGATGAAACATACAATTTATTCATAATTATAAAATTATAACAAATATATTCATTACATTTATAATTTTATAAATATATATAATTAATATATTTATTATAATTTAATAATTTAAATTCTAATTAAATATATATATATATATATATTTGTGTTTGTGTTTGTGTTTGTGTATAAATTATAATTAATATATAGAATTTTATAATTTAAGTTATAATTAATTATATATAAGTATAAATTGATATATTATTTTTATTTTTAATTTCATAAGTATTTATATGTGTGTGTGTGTGTGTGTGTCTGTGTGTGTGTGTCAGTGTCAGTGTATATATTCATAAAAGACATGTATTTATAAATAAATATATTCAAAAGGTATTCATAAATATGTATTTATCATTTAAAAAATATTTTGTAATTTTATAATTATTTAAACATATTTATATTTAATTAGTTCTATATAACATATCTTAAAAGTATATAATTATATATAATTAAATATATATATATTTAAATATAATAAATACATTTATTGTTTATTTAAATATATTTATCGTTATTTTAAGTATTTATGAGAAGATAAAGTTTCATATATATAGGAAATGAATGAATACACCAAGTATATATAGTACTATAGTATATATGACCAACATTTGGGTAAACAATGAACATATATTCATGAGAAGAACGTACGCGTCAATTGACACATTCATTTGGAAACATAAATTTATATATATATATATAATAAGTATTTGTGTGTGTGTATATATATGTTAAAAAGTATTTGTATATAATATTATCAACATGTAGTATAATAAATATATAATAAAGATATAACTAAAACTAATAAACATAATAAACATAAATAAAACATGAACATAATAAACACGTGTTTTTAATTTAATGTATACATATAAACATTATTTTTAAATATAATTAAAATATTCTTATATAAATTAATAATATTTTTTATTGAAAACTTTTATCAGTGCTATTATTAGCATTGATAAAGACGTTTTTTTATCGGCGTTTTTTGTTAGCGCTGATAAAGGGTAGATTTATCAACGCTTTTTTCTAGCGCTGATAAAAGTCTTTTTATCAGTGTTTTTTGATTAGTGTTGATAAAACCTGAACGTTTCCCTTGCCCGCATTTTGTGGCAGTGTTTCCTTCTTTAAATCACCGTTTTTCGAAAGTTCATGTGTGGTATTGTTTGTGTTCATTGCATGTTTGGGGTGACATGACTTTTGAGTTCAAACGCGAGTTCATTCTGATTTGGTGGTTCTTGTTCTTTATTTTCTTTAGGTAAGTTCCGAAAAATAACATTCGATTGGGAGGTTCCGTGGACCCAATAAACACAACTAGATGTAGCTAACACATGTAATGGAAAAACATACATGCAAAGAAAACCGTGTCCTATAAATGTTAGTATGTAATAGGGGGCTTTATTAGCACTCTGATCACCCATTTCTTTGAATCCCATGAGGAGTAGTCAAGATTTCGTTGGAAGATGATTTTGGTCAATGATCTTCGTCAATGAATCCCATTAGTGTTGATTTGGCTCTGTCATCTGTGTGTAAAGCGGGGTGGGTTAAAATGAAAGAAAGGGATGGTGTGATGGATCTAGGGAAACGTTTAATAGAGGGCGGACGACCCTTTGTTCCCTGAAATGATGGTTTTTGGGCGTGGACGGACGCATCCAAATACCCAAATCACCTCATTAGGGTTTGATTGCCCACCTAATGGTGCAATTATAAAAGCCAAAAAGTGCCACCCTTCCCGGTCACCATCTATAATGTCTTCTCCTCCCTGTAAGAGAAGCGTCGCCCAAATCGGGGGCATCGCACGTGAATGACCTCTGCCTGTGGGAAGAGGATGACCCCCCTCTCATTATCAAAACAAAACCCACATATATTACAACCAAATCCTTTGGCCATCAGAGGCATTCCGACAGGGGGAAGTGGCCGTGACTGTCGAAACTTCATAAGTTGGACCATATTATATACATATGTCCAAACAAATCCCATATATTACCCAAATATATGGGTCAGCATGTCTGTGCACAAAACAAAAGGGTCGCCTGCGCGGCAACGCGAACTGACGTCGTTTTGTATGAACTTTTATATAAAACCTAAGATTTTATGAATATGGGTTCTTAAGAGGGTTATTTTTTTTTTTACATTTTTTCAAAAAAAAATTCTTAAAAATACCACCAGGTTTAAAATAATTTTTTTTTTACATCCTAAAGGCGGCACCTGGTGTGCCGCCTTTGGGGAATTTTCCGGCCAGGGCAAGGCGGCACCGGGTGTGCCGCCTTTGCCCAAAAAATAACCGCAAAGGCGGCACCCCAAGTGCCGCCTTTGCCTAAATAATTTTTTTTAAAATTTTTATTTTTATTTTTTGTTTTGTTTTGTTTTATATATATATATATATATATATATATATATATATATATATATATATATATAAAACAAAACTTTTCAGCAGAATTTTTCTGCTATTTAATATCCAGCGGTTCTGCCATTACAGCAGTCTGGATTCTGACTGATACCCTCACCCAGGACTCCCTTTTATAAGGGGGTTTGCCCTGAAAACAATACTGCATTTTCGATGTGGGATTCTGGTTCTCCTTTTCCTGCACAGTACATTCTGCGTTTCCGATGTGTAATTCTGTTTCAAGTACGCGACTTTGAAAGACTATAAAAGTTAAACTATAAGACCAATACAAATGAAACTTTAAACACTGATTAAACATATAAGAAATAGTTGAAAACAAAAATAATTTCATAAAAAATGTTGATACAGATTAATTTATAAGCTTTCAAAACCACCTACTTGAAACTTAAACATATTTGAAGTACGTGACTTTGAAAGCTTATAAAAGATAAATTATAAGACCAATACAAATGAAACTTTAAACATTGATTAAACATATAATAAATAGTTGAAAACAAAAATAATTTCATAAAAAATGTTCACCAAAAACAATTTATAAGCTTTCAAAACCATCAACATGAAACTTAAAAATGTTTCAAGTTCCCGACTTTGAAAGACTATAAAACATAAAATATAAGACCAATATAAATGAAACCTTAAACATTGATTAAAAATATAAGAAATAGTTGAAAACAACAAAAACTTCCTAAAAAATTTCCATAAAAATTAATTTATAATATTTCAGAACAATTTACTTGAATAGGGAATCTGATCCATCAGTTTGAGGGATACTAGGGCTAGGTAGATAGATAATCGGATCATTGTATCTATGGATTTTTTGGATAGGAAGATAGATTCATTTCATTCATTATATCGAGGTATTTCTTTTTTAAGAGAATATAGACTTTCTTATAATTATAAAATAAGGGACACCTTTATTTTTTGGTTATAGAATACGATTCTCTTAAGGTTAAAAGACATTATTCTTTTAATGGATTTGAAAGTCATTATTTGTTTTGTATAAAATTGTATTTCTTTTTTGTAAAAAGTTTTTATATTTCCACCACACATATAATTGAATTCAAAACATCATATTAGTATTTTTATTATGATTTTATCCATATTAATATGATTTTGATAATAACAAAACTTTTGAATTAATAAAATCTATCATGATTATGATTCTTGTACTCTGATTACTCGGATTCATATAGACTCTGATCTTTTACATTCTGATTTAATCAAATTGTTTCTATTTATGATTATTTGATTGGACTGAGAACCATGTCCAATAAAAAATGTAAGAGTTTTTTATTTTTTAGTTTATTTCTTTTAAACTACATTTTTTAATACTAAAATATTCCCACTTTTAACTTATCTATTAGAATAATATTCTTATGATCCTAATAAAAATTATAGGCATAATGATACAACATTGTGTGGTTTTCTCAAGAGAATATTCCAACTCATCTTTTAATATCCATTTATTGTATTTTCTAGCTTTACCATTATCATTACTATATGAATAAATTGAAAATTTCTCAACTTGATTAATGAAACTAAATTCATATTTTTAAGAACTACTAGTTGATGAATTATCTTTTAAATAATTTCTTATCAAATTATTATGTCTATTACTAGAATGATACGTCTTCTTCATATCGTTTTTCTATTTTAGAGGATTCTCACTTTTTTTATCAAATTATAAATTATCCATTTTCATTATAAAATTCATGGAAAAGATTCCAATGAAATTATAGATTCATCACCATAGTGGTTTATTTAGTTTTAAATTCATTTACCCTATATAATCCATCTTTAAATAGGTGAATAAATTTCATTAATGTATTCATCAAATTCATCATCATCAGAATCAATTGATTCCCCAATTTCCAATTATTTGAACTTATTTTTTCTTATAGCCTCAAAGGATATATAATCTATATCTTCTTTTTGAAACTCATTTCCTTTATCATTTCATAATCTATGAGAATAAAATATAACTCCTCTAATGAAATATATTCCCTATCTTCCATGTCTAAAACCATGGCATCAAATCATATAGGGAAATTTATCAAAAGTGTTTTCAAAATTTTTGAATCTTATATCTTCTAACCAAATCCATAGATATTACATACCATCTCATTGAACCTAATGAAATAGTCATCAATGATTTCATCATCGACCATTTTAATATTCTCAAACTTTATTCTTAGTATTTTCATATTATCTCTCTTAACATTAATATTTCCTTCATAAGTACTTCCTAGTTTGTCTAAAATATCGTTGGTAGTTTCAACACCCATCGCTTTAGTGTATAACATTTTTGATAAATCCATTAGGGTATAATTATGATATTTTCCATCAACTTCAAGATTTATCATTTTAGATTTAGTACAATAATAATACTTAATAATAGGTGGTAATCTAATGGTTGATACGTCTTTCATTTATAAGAAAAGCGATTGAAGGAAAAGAGTATAATATTCCTCTATGTATGGTAGTTATTTCCCTAAAATTAGGCATTCCATGGTTTCTCACTAAATTATGATCCTTCATTTCTCATAATGTTTTCTTATCATGAGAGGGGATCTTTTTATGATACCATTTGATTTAACCAAGGATCAGTTGGGTTCTAATGAGGGGGGGGGGGTGAATCCATAGTACATTGTTTTAAAAATTCACTATTCTGTAATCTAAAATCTATGACTGATTAAACTATCTATCCCTTATCTTAAATTCTGAAAATCCGCCTGAATGAAAAAATAAAATCAATGAAAAACACAGGGATTCTATTAGGTTCATTACAAAGGCCTACTCCTTACTATAACCATTTATTACACCTTGATAAAGGTTATTCACTTTTTTTAGTCGGTTACAACATGGGAAAGTTGTATCCCCATAAAAAATAAGTCCAATAGTGCTTCATATCTAGAGTCCCACTATAAATTACAAGCTCCCACCTTCACTAACAACTCTTAACTCTCATAGGTGGATCTTTATACTATATCCATGGTGATTCTAAAATCTCATAAGCCTACTCGAGAGTCCCACTGGTGACCTCTTCTACATCTGAGTCCCAAAAAAGACTTCAAAATTCCTAAATCACACAATATATGAACTTTTTCCTAAATATATCTATCAAATTTTTATATTTCTGGAAAACCTTCGTATATAGTCTTTCTCAAAAAACAAACCAAAGCACATGATCTACCCATGTACAATATTAATGAAATTAGGCAACTGTTTTTCAATGACCTTATCTTTATCACTATCCATTGAACATAAAATTTCCTGGACTAATCTCAAAAAACTCATAACATGGTTATATATCTTCTGAAACACTACCTAGATCGGTCTCAATATTTATGTATATAAAATTAATGGAATATCAATTCAATTTTATTTAAAAAAGACAAATATAAAATATTCCATGATAATTTTATGTAAGTGTTATTTAATTTTCATGAAAATATTTTATAATTCATGCACACCTACAATGCCTCTTTCCTTCTCACTTTAGTGCTTCCACTGAAGGCCTTTCCTAACCGAGGCACTGGTTTTATGGCACCCAGGATATGATGTTACACTAACTCCTCCTAATCAACTCTAATTTGAACCTTTGGTTTTTTTAGGCTCTCAGTAGATTATTTTGACCACTCTAACCCGTAATATTCTTAGACCAAAGTAACAATGGATGTTATTATTCTTCCTTCGATGTGGATATCTCTTATTGTTGTGGAATCCACCATTATTCTCTACTCTCTATCTTTGAGAGTGAAAAATTCATATGCTGCTGATGGATTGGATCCTTGTTTCGATGGATTGAAATTATAGGGATTTCTCATTGATCTACCTCAACTTTGACTCTCATTGGCATTTATCAACACATGTGATTGATTAATCGTGTGAATAATGGTAAGGTACCCCATTTGATATGCACGCTATGTATAAGGGAGACATTCCATATAATTTGGATGTACATGTTAGGTTGGGAAGAGTTTTATGAGAAGGTAAGGATTGAGGAGGAACATTCTATATACATGATGAACACACCATTTACTTCTTATGAATTTTAGGTGTGAGGATGAAGTGGTGATATGAGGAAATTATTGATATATTATATATTTATATTTGGTTTTTACAATGGTTTTTGGAGGACCCCTTCATGGTTTTTATTTTAGAATCCTATTAAAGGAAGTGTGGTGTGAGGTCCAAGTGGGGGCTGTAGGATTTCTTCTTGGAATGACTTAGAATTACCATGGTGTATTTTTTTATTCTCTTTTTGATTTTTTCTATAATTAAGGATAGTGTAGTCTCATGGTTGTGTTTTATTAGTCAGTTTCTCAAAGTTTAGTTTTTTTATAGACATTATGATATGGTGACCCTATGGGGATGTCAAGAACAAATGAGTTCTATTAAGTAAAGTTTTAATTAGGTCTGATGGACCTTTTAGTATATTATAATGTGTGAGGTATTGATTGGATATAGGTTTTATTCCAAGAGGATGGATGAGGTCCTATTTATATGGTCTTGAATTAAGGATTTTTACATGTGGTTGAGTAGAACTGTATTGGTTTTTATGTTATTTATGTGGTTCTGAAAACTATTTTGGGTGCCCTATTATTTTCACCCCTATAGGGATAGTACTGGTTTCAATTAAAATGGTGATGGGTTTTAGTTTTCTCAAATCATGTCTTTGTGGCCTCTGAATTGGATTTTATTGGTCATTTCTATTCACGTTCTAGATGTGAGAGGAGTCATTTGGGATATTATTAGATTTGGCATCAATTCTGAGAATTATATAATGAAATCTTCTATTAGTTGGATAGTGTTTTTTAGGTCTGGGGAGCTTATAGTCTACCTATATTAGTGAAAAATTTCTTTCTAGTTTAGTATTATATCCTATCTATGGTTTGGGGATTTATGGATTTTTTTCTTCTCTATGAACTTACATGGAAGTGGACATGTACATGAATAAAGTTCCAACCTAGTTAGGTAGAACATACTGAATATTATGATTAGATTTCCTGGTTGAATCTTCCCAACCATGGGAACATTTATGGGTTCTCTAGTGTCATCCAATATGTTCTTCTTGCCAATTTATAGTCTTTGAAATTCGCGTACTTGAAACATTTTTAAGTTTCAAGTAGACTGTTTTGAAAGATTATAAATTAATTTTTATGGACATTTTTTATGATGTTTTTGTTGTTTTCAACTATTTCTTATATGTTTAATCAATGTTTAAGGTTTCATTTATATTGGTCTTATATTTTATGTTTTATAGTCTTTCAAAGTCGGGAACTTGAAACATTTTTAAGTTTCATGTTGATGGTTTTGAAAGCTTATAAATTGTTTTTGGTGAACATTTTTTATGAAATTATTTTTGTTTTCAACTATTTATTATATGTTTAATCAATGTTTAAAGTTTCATTTGTATTGGTCTTATAATTTATCTTTTATAAGCTTTCAAAGTCACGTACTTCAAATATGTTTAAGTTTCAAGTAGGTGGTTTTGAAAGCTTATAAATTAATCTGTATCAACATTTTTTATGAAATTATTTTTGTTTTCAACTATTTCTTATATGTTTACTCAGTGTTTAAAGTTTCATTTGTATTGGTCTTATAGTTTAACTTTTATAATCTTTCAAAGTCGCGTACTTGAAACAGAATCACAAATCGGAAACGCAGAATGTACTGTGCAGGAAAAGGAGAACCAGAATCCCACATCGGAAATGCAGTATTGTTTTCAGGGCAAACCCCCTTATAAAAGGGAGTCCTGGGTGAGGGTATCAGTCAGAATCCAGACTGCTGTAATGGCAGAACCGCTGGATATTAAATAGCAGAAAAATTCTGCTAAAAAATTTTGTTTTATATATATATATATATATAAAACAAAACAAAACAAAAAATAAAAATAAAAATAAAAATTTAAAAAAAAAATATTTAGGCAAAGGCGGCACCTGGTGTGCCGCCTTTGCGGTTATTTTTGGGCAAAGGCGGCACACCATGTGCCGCCTTGCCCTGGGCGGAAAATTCCCCAAAGGCGGCACACCAGGTGCCGCCTTTGGGGGGTAAAAAAATAAATTTTTTTAACCTAGATGTATTTTCAAAATTTTTTTTTTGAAAAAATGTATATTAAAAAAAAACTCGTTCTTAAGATATTGTCACAAAGTATGAGATATCACCAAAAAAGAAGAGATTGATAGCAAGAAAAGTGATGAATGATTCCCATGGGCGAGAGGACGAAGCAAATGTCTTTCTTCCTGCCATTCTCCTTTTTCAAAGCTCCTCCACACGGTCGTTCCCCTGTGAATGTCTCTCGCAGTAAATTATATACAGGTGAAGGGAAATATATTATAATCATAGCTAGGGATTACCGGCGGCTTCGAGAACCGGTCACCATCATCCCTCCTCTCGCCATTCCATCCGGGTGCTTTTCTTATTACCTTCGGGCTGTTCACCGGAGAACTGGCCGTGTCCTCTAGAGAGTCGCCGACGGAGGCCTCCCTGAGACGCGTCTTCTTTCTAAACGTCCTCACGGCGGCGCCGCTGACCGCCGCATGGGTGTCGAGGGAGGGCTTCCCCGCAGCGCCGGATCCGGCGTCGGAGACTAAGGAGGGGCTCCCAAAACTGGAGCAGCTGTGAGTGCGGCCCGAGGCGTCTTGGAGATACGCCGTCCACCCACTTTCCTCGGGCCCGTCGGAGCCCTGCTTGAGGGAGGGGCCCCATGAGTCGTCCGTCGTCATAATAACTAACAGTTGATACTGCAACACAGAAACCGCCGGGATTTTCTCTGAATTGTCGCCGCTGTCCGGCCTTCGAGGCTCGTAAGGTCGCCGGATTCTGTCATCGGGAACGAAGCATTCAGATTGGGTTTTATAGCAGAAAGCGGGGTGGGGTGCTTTTTATTAAATAATATAGAATGCGTTAACCGTTATATAGTTACGCTTTAACCCTGTTCGTTTTCATAAATTTAAATAAATATATATATGAATTATAAATATCAATGTAAAATTGCATAAATTTCAGAACCGAAGTCATTTTTTATTATTCAAGATTTATTTATATGCGTTTTTTTCGATATTATTTCGCAGGTGGTTTGATCCGGGTGGCTTCCCTTCTCACGAAAAGAGAAGCAGCTGTCGATAATTAATTTATGATTTATATAAAGTAATTATTTATTAAAAAAAGTATATTAATGTGAACATGGGTTAAGCCGAGGTTTTTTTTTTTGAAAAATAAGACACACAGGTGTTGATGATCTTCACGCATTTAAGGTGAGGTCAAAGTATGAACCCTAATGTCTTTGCCAAAAAAAAAACATTTATGTTTGTATATTTAAATTTTTTATTTTGTTTTATTTATATACGCACAAAAATAAAACAGATTTTTTTAGAAGAATTTAACTTCTATTAAATATCCAACATTTCTGCAATTAAATTAATCTGTAATTCTCATAAAAACTTTAACCCAAACACCCGTTTTATAAGTGTGATCCTTGTCAACTTTTCAAAAATTTCAATTGGACATTCATATTAATAATATAATTAATTTTTTTTAAATGTACTTAATAAAAATTAATAATAATAACGTAATTAAATAATACTTCATAATATTGTGATTAATAATATAATACATAATAAGTATTATGCCAATAATTTCTTCAAATGCTAAAACAGTAGATCCAAACGCTTGCGTCGGTTTACATTTGATTTAGGAAGGGTTCTATTCACTCTCTCTAAACTCGAGAGTGGTGGGGGTGGAGGATTGGTCTTTATTCTTGAGAACGTTTTTGAAGAGAGAGTTATATTGGGATTCAAGTGGTTTATCTCCGGATGTGGTTGTGCACAACAAATGAAATGACCAAACCTTTAGAAAATAATATAATCAGGTTTATATACCGTTAGGATTAGAAAATAATAATTGCACATGTGCCTTTATTATTTTTCTTAACGCATGCAGAACCTCATGTCTATAATAATAATAATAATGTTATTATTTCTTAACATGTGTTAAACTTGTGAATTAAATTAAATATTATTTAATCAAATAATATTCAATATATATTATTTTCATTGTATCATTAAACTCGGTCATTCATTCATCCACAATATTTATCAGGCTTTGAATAATGATTATTTATTTAATAAATAAATATCACCACATTATTCGCTATTAAAAAAAATAAATATTATAATAACTAAATAACAAATAAATATTTATTAAATATTCTTTTCACAAAATATTCTCTCAAATAACTGGTGATGGAATATATGCGATAAAGTAAACAAGAATAATTATTAAATCACATGCAGAAATAATATTTAAGCAGCTTGTTAAATAATAAATAATAATATTATTTAACTAAGGTTCTTGATGTACTTTGTGTGTGACCCTTCATACTTCTTTCATAGTGGCTTTAGACGAAGCAACCCAAAGTTCAAGGTTAGCGTCTAGCAACACGTCAAGACATCTATAGAGAAATAAGTTAATGACCCAACAACATAAAACCACACACAGACACTTTCCATGTAATATAAACTCTTTATCACGATACCACTAATTATGTAGGTTGCATGCAGGTGCCATCAACATATGTTCTCGATGTCTCTTTATTTAACTTTCTAGAAATCAAACATTCCTAAATAACACCATGACCATGAATTTATTTAGGCTATATGATTTTTATCAAAGGGCCTGAGATTTAAAGAACAGAAGTTAAAAATATTTTCTCGCATCATTCATTAATGAAATATTACTTGTGACACAACCAATATATCTTACATCACCATGAACACACGTCATCGTGATTTTTATCAATACATCAAAGTACACGACTCATAACATCCATTAATAATAATCTAAAAGTCTAAGGACCAATACACATGTCTGCAGATTGGAACATCCAAGGACATATATAAATATTGATTTTTTTACTGGTGGGTCCTGTCCTCATAATTTCCTACAGTGGAAATTACCTTGGGTGTACGCCATGAGAAGGTGCCTCAAAGACCTATGAGTCTCTACTCCTACTATCCCATATCATTCATGTCCTTCAAATGATTTCATCCGGCTATAGAACATATATTTAAAAATACTGTCATGCCACTTCTGAGTTCTCATCGTAGTAGATAACTACTATAACCTTTCAGTGCGACAACTACTCTTAGGATGTTATCATATACTATGTGACTTAGAATAACAATCATGATATGATAAAAAGTTTATTAATATTCAAGACAATGAATACAAGTTATCATAAAATACACAAAAGTTGGTTTTATGGCACCAACTCCAACTTACTCCCACTTGCACTAAAGCCAACTATTAATAACCTTATGTCTGTTATCTCTCACATGATACTAACGCTTCTGCTAGGATATAACTTTAGTCAAAGGCCCCCCAAAGTTTTCTTTTGTGGGAACTCTTCATATTGGAACTTCACCCCTTTGAGAAAGATCTCTCAACAGGTGATACTTTTAAGGTATATGCTTTGTCCATTGGTGTGACCATGACTCTTTTGCAAGTCACCACTATAGTATTATCACAATATAATGTGGAAAACTCTTTACTACTAGGTACGACATCAAGATCTTGGACAACATTTCATATCCAAATAGATTCGTTAGCTTCATCAGAAGCCACTATATATTCAGGCTCTACTGTATAATCCGCAACAACTGGATGCTTTGAACTGTTCCAGCTCACAGCTCCTCAGTTGAGACTAAAAACATATCATGATGGATAATTTAAATCATTCTAATCTTTTTGAAAACTATCATTAGTATAACTCCTGATAACTAGCTTCTCATCTCCTCTATACAATAGGGACATATCATTAGTTCTTCTCAGATACTTAGGGATAACCTTAACAACATATCAACGTTGTTATCATGGATCAAATTGATATATGCCTACCACGATTAATTCATAGACAACATCAAGTCTAGTACATGACATGACATACATGATTGATCCTATCACTGAAGCGTATGGTATCTTACTCATTCTCTTTTTCTCATGTTGTGTCTGAGGACACATTTTTTTGGAAAGATGTATACCATGTGACACTAGAACCAATCACCTCGTGGATTATTCCATACTAAATCTCTTTAGTATCCGGTCAATATATATACTATGTCTTAGTCTAAACAAACTCTTGTATATTTCATGAATAATCTTGATCTATAGAATGTAGGCCGCTTCACCCATGTCCTTCATGGAGAAAAACATGTTTAACTAGTCGTTAATTGACTGTAAGATTGGTATGTCATTTCTAATAAGTAATATGTCATCTATATAAACTATTAGGATAATACCTGCATTCCCACTAAAACAATAGAAAACACATGGATCACATTAATTATTAATGAAGCCAAAATCTTTTATAGCCTCATAAAATCGAGTGTTCCATGACCTGGATGATTTCTTTAATCCATAAATGTATCTCAATAATGTTCGTTTCCTTTTGGCATCACCTGGAGTCACAAAAACTTCTGATAGTGTCATGTATGAATCTTCCAGAAGGTTCCAATTAAGTAAAGCTGTCTTGAAATCCATCTTCCAAATTTTATAGTCATGGTAAGCTTCTATAGAAAGTAGAAATATTATGGATTTATACATGGAAATTGGATAAAAGGTTTCATCATAGTCAATGCCATGACATTGTTTAAAACCTTTATCCACTAGCCTAGCTTTATAGGAACTTACTCTACTTTCCATTTCTATTTTTCTCTTGAATAGCCATTTTCACCCAACAAGCATTGCACCAAATGGTGGGTCGACCAAAACCCAAACTTGGTTTTGATACATGGAATCCATTTCAGAATTCATGACATCTTTCCATCTTGCAGCTTCTAAGCTCTCTAACGCCTCTTTATAGAAGATAGGTTCATTATTTTCAACCAATAATGAGTCACCATCTTCGGTGACTTGAAACCATATCTCTCTACTTCTCTTACCTCTCTGGTGCTTCTACGCAGTACTTGTGTTTCAAGAACAAATTCTTCCATGAGTTCATGTGGAATATGTTCCAATACCAACTCTTGTATATCTTGAGCATTAACTTTATTGAAATCAATCTTTCTCCCACTATCCTTCTCGAGGATGTGCTCCCTCTCAAGAAATATGGAATTTCTGGTGATATTCACATTCTTGTTTGAGGGGTTGTATAAGTAGTATCCCGTTGATTCTTTAGGATACCCTATAAAGATACACTTAGTTCCTTGGAGTGCTAGTTTTTTTCCTGAAAATGTATTAACAAATTCCTCGTACCCCCATATACGAGTTTGTGATTGAATGGGTTTCTTTCCACTCCATAACTCGAAGGGAATTCAATTTTCCACTTTAGTTGGTACTCAGTTTAGTGTGTGTTTCATAGTTTGTGTTGTAAAAGTGGCTGCCCTAGACCCAACTTTAACATCAATTTTTTATTACCATATCATGGATACAGTGAGCTAGGAATGATGCATACTTACCACAATAGTGTAGATATTTCAACATCTAAAATTTAAATAGTAATTTCTATAGATTATTTTTCGTATAAAAAGGTTATAGCAGTTCCCATAATATAATGAGAACCTTGAGTTACTATGAAATTAATTTTTAACATATGTCCTATTGTCTAGATACATCACACCGATTGGACATAGTAGATTTCTGACTATCAGGTGCTGGGGGGTCTTAATCATTGATACTTCTTCTCATGAAGTTCATACATAGTGATCTATAGTAGGAAATATCATGAGGATAGAACCACCAATATGAACACCACATGTTTCTAGTGTCATTGGTTGTTCCTATCTTGGGATATGTGTGTTGGTCTCCTGACTTGAGATCATTATCAAAGCATTTCCTTTAATTTCATAATTTGATGCAAGAAAAAACCATAAAGATGAATTCATGGTGAGGTAACTTGTGTTGGGTCCATCATTGGTGGTATGGCATTGGTTGAATGGCCAAGATAGATTTTTTTTCCTTCTGAGTTGAGGAAGTAATATCCCAAGACTAGTTGATTATGATGTTAGTACCTTCATAAATCCTTTTCCAAGTTAGTGAAAGGTAAGTCCATCTAGTTAGATCAACAAATAATAAATTTACAAACGATGATAACATAAGTGTGCATCCTTATTTATAAGATATGTACTGAAAAAGAGATTATATTACACAATACATGTTTGTAGGATGATTGTCATTGCTATGACTATTCCTTATTTCTTTAGGGGCCCTAATGGGTTACTAGACTCCAATATTAGTTTTTGAATAGTATTCACTACTATCGAGATAAGGTCCTAAAGGGTCACACACAACAACGTATTCAAGAATCTACCCTATTTTGGTGAAAAGGTATATAGGATATGGTGGGCCCCAATAAAGGGTCCAAGAGTTATCCAAGTAATCAATCAACGATGAATTAATAAATTCATTATTATTTGAGTATAGAATAATTTGGTTGAATCTATTTATTAAAAGTATTCACCAGGTATTTAGTGAATATAGGAAAAAATATTATATGAAGGAATATTACTTTTATATTCAAGGTTCATTTAATATTAGTGGTAATTACTACTTGAGTTAAATGATTCGGTTTTATCAAGTAATATATTAATTATATATTACAATTGTATGATAAAATATAAATAATATTTATGACATAGTTTTTTCTTCATAACTATTTATTTATTGCTCATTTAGTGGGCGTTTTATTCCTAGGGGATGGGGAACCCTTACCAGGTATTTGGGCCTCCTATAATATAAGCATGAGAGAGTCTCAATTCCATCGACTATTTATTCCAATAAAATTAGATCCAATCTCTTATACCACTTTATAGAGAGAGACGTCTCTCTCTGATTGATATATCCAAGAATTAATTCAATAGATAAAATGGATGAGATCGAAGTGATAGTCGCGACATCGAAGGAATCTTCGAATCTCCGCACCAACAACCCAAACTCGATGATCAGTGACACACACTGGTCATGGTGTGTGGAAAAAGCTAATTATTTCCCCTTAAGGATGTATTAGTAGTAGTGAACAAATTCATCTACTAAAAGTATTGTTTTGAATATAGATGTCAAAAATACGAAGGTAAATTAAAGAATAAGAATTAAATGACTAGGCCATAAAGAATCTGGTTTGTGAAGATCAGATTAGAGAAATGTGATTGGGTTTAGGATTATTTTTCCTTCTATAATTATATCATGTTTTTTTTACATTGAATACTTCATTTTTTATTAAATGGTTTAATGAATGGATTAACAATTGTTTATCCTTTTTTCACTATTGATTAAGATTGATTGATAGTGAAAATAATCCACCCAATTTCCTTGGTTGGAATATCCTCCTTCCAATGTGGGAAAGTCATAGTGTGTCTCCTTTAGATCACTTAGGAAATTCCAAATTAGGAATTGAGTATTCTAAGTTCCTAAATCTGACCACTATGTCTTCCCAATATATTTATTAATCACCAAACACTTCTGCACCTGACCATAGATCACCCAATTGGCGTGATCCAAAGCCAAGAATAGGGAGAAAAATTTTCTTAGTCAAGTAAATTTTGAATATACATATTTGGAATGAAAAAAAAATCATCTCCCTTTAATATTCTGAAATCACAAATTGAAAACCTTTAAAAAAAGAGATAGCATTTTTTTGTAAAAACTAGCATCAAACATTAAATAAGGACACCTACCATTTTACCAACCACAAAAATAGTATACCCCTCCATTAAAATGGAAACAATGGAGGTAGATTGTGTATAAGGAATAATAAAAGTGATAAGAAAGTAAAACAATAGAAGTAGATTATTCAGTAGCAGTAATGATGGTTTTCTCCTTGATCCCCCTGATACCTTTTTATAGCACAACCTCCTTGTATTTATAGAGGGAGGTAACCTCTTAATATCTATCTTTTGAATCTTTCCAAATATTTTGGGGAGGTTTTGTAACAACCTAGGTACTTATAATTTTTTTTTCATTCTGAAATTAAATAGAAGAATTCATGTATAATGAAAGAAGTGGTATTTATAGAAATTAGGGAATCTATACTAATAGAATAGCAAACTCACCTAAAAAAGTATAAATAAAATTAATTTATCTAAAAAGTAAAAATATGAAATATTTATATCATAGAATAAGTAAATAAATGTTTTGAAAATGATAAACTAAGTGTTGGTATTTTTTGTGAAACATAAATGTATATTTATAATTTAATAATTAATTTAACTTTTTAAAAGAAACTTTATCTTCATAAAATTGAATCATAAATTAATATTTTTTTTCTTATTATTATAATATAATTTAATGATACCTTAATTAATTTTTCAAAGTGTTATAAAATATGTTATAATTTTAAAATTTTTATTTTTCAAATAAATGATGATTTTAAATAAAAATTAAATTTCTCATATTGAAAAAATTATTTTAAAAAAATGGAGTCCATTTTTTATTTATACACATCGAAAAATGGTTGGGGTGACTTTTTGGGATTTCTCTAAAATAGTTGATTTTTTTGGTGAATAGTGAAATATAGTAATTTAGGATATAAGCTAAATACATGAATTATTGAATCATAGATGATGTATGGCTTATGTGAGACCATAATCTAGAACTATCCTTAGTATTTTTAGTATAATTAGTTATAATTCTCAAACTATCCATAGTATTGAGCCAAAATAATAAACAAATGAATATTATAATAAAAAACACCCCTCTCCTCCACTATAAATACAACCCCTCACCACCTCTTCTCCTCACGCCTCAAATCCTTTTATCTTGATTAATTTCTACCCAATTACCTTCCTAATACTCCTACCCACATCCAATACCTACTGGTCTCAATAGAGGATAAAAACCAAGGGCCTTAAGGAGGTTATCAAGGAGAAAAATTCATGAGGTAAAATCATCTTTCATTTTATTTTATTTTATTTTCAATTTCTTTTTTTCTTATTCCATCCTCACCACTCCTCATCCAAGTGAAATTAAAAATCTATAATCTTACATATAATGTAATTTTATTTTTTAATGGAATATCTATCATCAAACCTCTCCTCTTATCCTATACCACCTTAAAGTCTGGTCATAAAACCATTATTATGGTTAAATAAGATTTCATTATACATATTATAAGTTATATAATGTTTTGGAACCAATATATAAACATGATATTAAATAATATGATATAAGTTCATGATGGTTACAAAAACCATCAAAATAAATTAAATAATTTTCATTAATATTTTATCTAATGAATCATCCTAATATTATAAAAAAAATTATATATGGTATTATTTAAAATTATGGAAACATTTTAATACCATTTCATTCCACTTATAGAGTTTTTTTAAAATTTGAAAAGAAAATCCATAATGAACCAACCAGGAAAACCATGAAATAAACTCACCTGAAACAATGAAAACAACAAAATATTTTTAGTAAATGAATGAAAATATTTTATAAGAAGTTCATATAAGTAATTATAAATATTAATATGGTTTATAAATATATTTATAACACCATTTAAACAATTATATATTATTTTTGAGCACATTTGAAGCAAGATAAACCCAAGGTAAGGGACTTTTCTTTAAAAAATTTCTTTTAAATTTTTATTTTTACAAAATTCAAAAGGAATGTTTTTATTATGAAAGTATTCATGATTTATGATTTTTTTCTAGTTCTTGGTAATTTTTTATGATGAAGGGTGGGACTTATATCTCCCTCTAATGCATTGGGTATGTTGATGTTTGAAGCTGATCGTAATGGTTATTCCAAGTGTAACTGTGATGGTTACTTCATAAGGTAGATGTGAGGGTTATATTACAAGGTATCCATGAGAGTTATAAATAATATGATATCCATGTGAGTTACAATATTAAGTAATACACCAAGTTAACTATATGGTTTTATTTATGTTTTTAATGTTTTATGGAAATATCTTGTTTTCACAAGTTTAGTGTATGGTACTTTATGTGTGAGATGTATGTCTTTGTTAAAATGTTTTCATATGTTTACAAGTATTTGTGGACTAACAATTTCCTTTATTTTTATGTCCATTAATAATATTTTTTTCTCAACCCATGTTTTTAAAATGTTTTTAACAGGGTTTATGGATGGGTAAAGGGAAATAAGGATTCAAGTATAAATTCATGAAGTTTTTTCATAGAAAGAAATCATGTTTTTTTTAAAATTTAATATTGTAAAAAAATTGATATTGTTATAGTAGTATCCACTTTGTATGTTTGTGTAATTTTCATTTATGAATTATAAATTAATTCTCTAAAACTCTAAACTGAAAAGGTATTTATGAATGTAAGAAAGTGAATTATAAATGAATTTACTAGTTTATATCATGTTTAAGGTCAGGTACTTATTGTTGGTATTTGAGAATGCTTTAGATAACATTTGAGGTTAGGATGATGATAATATAATACTATAAATGATTTTTACTCTATGATTAATTTAAAATGATATAACATTGGAAGATTACCATGTTTCATGGTGATAATATAATACTATAAATGATTTTTACTCTATTCAAAATGGTTTTCCGCATAATAAATAGGGAAGATGAAGTAGGAAGGCACCGAGAGGATGATATCTTTATGAATCTGCAACCCAGAATGGTGATAATTGGAATCAAGAAGTTTGTGACAATGATGAATCAGTTGACGCATGTTATAAGTAAAAGTAATATCCATGAAATAGAACATCCAAAGCTACCATAAATGAACACGACGATAGTGGAACATTTTATGAGGAAACACCCTCACGCTTTTAGTGGATCTTCTCACCCATTGGTGGCTGAAGGGTGGATTAAATACCTTGAAAAGATATTCAATGTCTTGGGGTGTTTAGATAATCAAAAGGTTAGTCTTTCTATTTGTAACATCCCAAGTAAGTAATGAATAATAGATATTTTTATCTATGTCTATTAATGATTAAGATAGTGTTATAGAGGCTTAAAATGAAAATAAATACAATCTTATGCATGGAATACACTAATATTCTTAAAAGATTGTTTTAGTGCCTTTTGATGGCAAACCATTTTTGAATCTATATTTTGACAATTTTATAAACTATTTTTGTCAAAATAAACTTATCCTTTATGATTGGGACATCAAAATTTACCTTGTGTGAATTTTTGGTATTTTTCTGACAATGTTCATTTTTTAATGAATAGTGAAAAATACTGCATTTTACATCAAAACTGCTTTTTAATCTAATTTATTTATATGATTAGATTATGTTTTGAATTGGTTTTGAAGTGAAATTAGAATATATTTTTACCATTTTATCCAATGGTGGTCATTGGAATCAATTTCACTTTGAAATTAGACTTAAACTGGTGTCAATCTTTTGATACTTATTGTTTTGTAAAAACACGCTATTTGCTCTGGCAACGGGAATTAATTATTAAATTAATTAATGTGACTTATATGATTTGAATTTTGTAAAATAGACTTCATTTTTGAATTTGGAATATCAAATATATCTTAGGGTGAATTTTTGGTAATTTTCTGAAAAACTTCAATTTTTGATGAATAGTGAAACCACTAAGTGGTAATCAAGCAAACTGATTTTTTCAGTTAAATGAAAGTTTACCACTAATGTGTATTGAATTTTGAAAATCCGACATACATGGTTGTCATTAAGAAGTAAAATGTGGTTCAATGAGATTATAATAATTTTTTGGTGAATAGTAACTTATTAAGTTCTTAATCACGATTAGTGGTAATTAGGGTAGTTTAAGGTATAAATAATACTTTAATAAAATGAAATAACCTAGAAACATGTCCCAACCTCATTGGTTGTGTCATGGCCAACCATGAAATTCCATGGGTCAACTTGGGGACCCCATGGATCCACTTTTGTTGGGAAATGACATAAATTACTTTTTATTTAATGTTAAAGTGAAAATGACACAAACATAATATGTTTTACGAAAACAATTTTTAAGTGGGGTTATACAAGTAAAAAATTTGATTATAAATAGTCATTGGAAAGCTAAAAAGATTTCATATATCATAGTATTTTTTTTATAATTTTTAGACATTAAATAAATTTAATTATTTATGACATAATAATGATGCAGCGATGACATCATTATTTGACGATTTAAATAAAATAGAAAGATAATGTAAAATCTATGAACTACACATGGCCAAAACCAATTGGATGAGTGGATTTCGAACCCTTATCACCTTATCCACGAATTATATCAATGTGGGACCTTTTGAAACCGAAACACATTTTCAAATAAAGTAATATTTCTTTACTTTCCAAAAGTGCCCCTCCTCTCCTCTTATAAAAGGCCCCCACCTCTACCTCATTTCACACACTACTCTAGCCTTTGGCTCATCCAACCCCTGCCCATTTTCTCTCTCCACATCCCTCTCCTAATCCTAGAGGATTCCCTTTGGGCAGAATCCTTTCAAAGGAAGCCTTTAGGCTCAAATCAAAAGGAGTTACACTTTTTAAGGTAATTCGTTCTCTCATGTTCATTTGTTTTATTTTGCTTCTCCAACCCCCTAAACTCTTTTTATTTACTTCTTTTGTAACAACACCAGTATCTTCAATATACTAGGATGTTTTTATATGATTTATTTGAGCTACACTCTCACACAACTACATCAAATGGTTAAAGAACATACGGTTTCCGTGGATGGCGAAATTCTGCCTCCCGAAACGATGATTTTTCAACACTCATTTAACACCTTCAAAGGTGGCCATTATGATGTCACTATTTTTATATATGATATATAATATGTTTATGTTTTCCTTAAGATTCTGTTTTTTTTCATTTTGGGCATACCTTTATGGTTTCCATTATGGGTAAACACGATATCTTCTTTTTAGGAAGTGCGGACTACCGCCCCCTAAAAGTGATTTGATTCGTTAAATACCATATGTGGGACATATAAAGGATGGAACTATGATATTATATATGATATTATACTGGAATTATAATATACCTTTATATCATTATGATTCCATTCTATAAAATATGAAATAGAAATGAAAGTAGCGTTCATGCGTACGTACGGCTTACCGTCTCCATGAACGGTGCATTTCATTTCTTACCTCTAAATGATTATGTAATATTATAAATGCATGTATGTACTGGATATATATGACATATATGATATCTACATCATGAATACCATTCTGGATATAATGAACCTTTGACCAAATTAACAACATGTAAGTGTAAGAAGTCTATTTTTGACTTAAGAACCAAATACCGACAAAATGAACATTATTAACTTAAATGATTACATGATGTGCATAACATGGTATAAAAGGAATAATGAACTTGAAAAATATTCTTAAGCAAGTAGAGATTAACTCAAGTTTATTATTCAGGAGAATAAAGAACGGTCGGGTCAAGTCGGATACGAGGTATGGGACTTCGTCTCAATCTCCTTTCGTTGGGGCATATTTTATTTTATACACAAATTTCTTTTATACGGTGTATAAACCCCTTTGAATTTTATGTTTATTCAAAAGGAATCTTTTTTATACGAAGCGTTTACTAAACGACAAAAGGGAATGTTTTTGTCGTACGTATGCGGCGACAACGACTTCTCCGCCGTCGTGACCGTTATTTGAGTTTCGGCTTCCTCTACAAGCCATACCTTCTTTTTAAAAGAAAAATAAATACCATGTTTTACTTTTCTTTTATTTTAGTATTGAAAATGGTTTTCATAATGTTTTTATATCAATGTGTTGTATTGATATCTCATGATTGAAATGTGGAAATTTTATGTTTCCTTTATGCATGTTTTATGTGATATGATTATGTTATGGTTCTTGGGCATTATTATGAAGACGGGTGGTTCCGTGATAAACTAAGGGCGGGTGAGCCCGTTATAGCTCTCCAATGCATTGGGTAACGCGAAGGAGTGAAACGTTAAGGTTTCTCTGAAGAGATTTTAGGGAATATACTGTGATGGGTATTCCAAACGTAACCAAGAGGGTTACTCCCTACGTAAGAATGTTATGAATGCCTCAAGTTACCTTTATGTCTTATGATTTCTATGATTTATTCATGATTTTATGAGGTATGTTAAAGTGCCTATGTTTTATGGGTAAAGTATGATTTCATTCTTATGTATATATGAACTCATGTTTCCTTTCCATGTTTTTTTTATAACCCATACTGAGTTTTTATGCTCATCCCAAGTTTTTGAAATGTTTTTCACAGGTCAAGGGAAAGGTACATGATAAGATGATAGAGTCAAGGATGTGTCAAGAAATAATCCATGTTTTATTTTAAATGTGTTTCCATTGATGGGAATGAAGAATACTATCTTTATGTAACCACTTTGTTTATATGTGGAATGTAATGCAAGTTTTATGATCTAATTCTCTAAAACTCTAAACCCGAAAAGATCCTCAATGTGTAATCTTGTAATAACTCAAGATTAAGTAAGGTTTAAGGCTGGGGCCTTATAGTTGGTATCAAAGGTCGGTTTAGATAACTTTAGGAGTTATAATTCTATTAAATGATTATCCAAAAATATTTTTTTTTCGAAATGATATAGCATTTAAAGATTACCATGTTGCTTCATCTAAGACATGTTTGTTCAGAATGGTTTTCCGTAGAGGAAACAGGGAAGCAGTGCTAGGAAGGCATACAGAAGGAAATAACCTTCCGAATCAGCATCCAGAAATGGTCGGAATTGGAACTGAACAGTTTTTTGCAGTAATGGCGCAGTTGACTCAAGCGATAAATGGCAGTGGTATCCATGCACGAGATCAGCCAGAACAACCGCAGAGGAACATGTCAGTGGTGGAACATTTCATGAGGAAACATCCACCATCATTCAGAGGATCATCTGACCCTGTGCTAGCTGAAGGGTGGATTAAAGCACTGGAGAAGATTTTTGATGTCATGGGGTGTTCAGACAATCAAAAAGTTAGTCTTGCTATTTACCGTTTGGAGGGTGAAGTAGATTAGTGGTGGTCTATGGTTAAAAATATCAGGGACGCCGATGAGATTGATGCTCTTGACTGGGATGAATTCAAAGGTATGTTTCTTGAGAAGTATTTTTCTAAGGATGTTTGACTTAGGATGGAAAAGCAATTCTTGGAATTAAGGCAAGAGGAAGACTCAGTGGCTGCCTATGAAGAAAGGTTCACTCGATTGGCAAGGTATGCTCCAAATTTTATCCGGGACCTTGATAGTAAAATCAATCGTTTTTACTCAGGATTAAAGCCAAAATATCGAAGGGCATTATCTTCTCGTGAGTTTAAAAGTTATGAAAAGCTTGTTCGATGTGCTGAGAAGGTGGAAATGGAGTTTTCCGATGACCAAGTGTTCTATATCAACCCGCAGAAGAAGAGACCGAGGTGGCAGGAGAAAGGTAAGAATTCTTCAAAAAAGTCTGATGGTAAGAGAACTAAGTTTCCAGTTTGTGATAAATGTGGCAAAAGGCATGCTGGGGAATGTCTTCTGAATTCTGGGAAGTGCTACCGATGTGGTAAGATGGGACATAAGGCTCGTGATTGCACTGAAAAGAATCAAGGTGAAGGTAAGAACAAATTTGATTTACAGTTAGTGAAATGTTATAAGTGCAATGAGATGGGTCACTATGCAAACGAGTGTCCGACAAGGAGCTTGAGTGATGGGAAGCAGTTAGACTACAAGCAGAAAGGGGTGGTGAAATCCTTTGCAACTACTTCAGCAGATGTCGGGCCATCAAATGATGTTGTATCAGGTACTTTTTTTGTTTTTTCAGATTATGCCAGTGTGTTGTTTGATTCGGGGTCTACACATTCTTTCATCTCTGAAACCTTTTCTAGTAAAATGGGAATACCATCTCAAGAAATGACTCCTGAACCTTTGGTAAAAACACCTGGGGGAAATGTCGAGGCAAAAAGAATTTATAAGAATCTTCCTATCCTTATCTGTGGAAATAACCTACTTGCAAACCTTATTGTTCTACCTCTAGTAGAGTTTGATGTTATCCTGGGTATGGATTGGCTCTCTATTTACCATGCTAAGATTGACTGTAGAGATAAAGAAGTTTCTTTTCAGAAAGACTTTCAGTTTGTTTACAAGAATGAACCCTTACTTTTGATAACATATATAGAGGCCAAGAAACTTGTAAAAGATGGAAATGAATGTTACCTTGAACACATCGTTGAAAATAAAGGAACTGTTCAGATTAATGATGTGCCAGTGGTAAATGAGTATCCTGATGTTTTTCCTGATGAGTTGCCTGGAATAATACTAGATCGGGAAGTTGAGTTTACTGTTGACTTAGTTCCTGATGCTAAGCCAATTTCAAAACCTCCTTATCGAATGGCACAAATTGAACTTTTAGAGTTGAAGGAGCAATTGCAAGATTTATTAGAGAAAGGTTTCATTAGACCTAGCACATAACCATGGGGTGCTCCTGTTTTATTTGTTAAAAAGAAAGATGGTTCTATGAGACTTTGCATTGATTATAGAGCCTTGAATAATATCACTGTTAAGAAAAAATATCCTTTGCCTCATATCGATGATTTGTTTGATCAGCTCCAGGGAGCTCAGTTTTTTTCAAAGATTGACTTGAGATCGGGGTACCATCAGCTGAAGGTAAAGGAGGAAGATATTCCGAAGACCGCGTTCCGTACGAGATATGACCATTATGAATTTGTAGTAATGACTTTTGGGCTAACCAATGCACCTGCTGTATTCATGGACTTAATGAATAGAATTTTCCATGAGTTCTTGGATAAGTTTGTGGTGGTTTTCATTGATGATATTTTGATGTTTTCTAAAATTAAATAGGAGCATGAAAAACATTTAAGGGTTATCTTGCAAACCTTAAAAGAAAAGAAACTGTATGGGAAATTCAGCAAGTGCGAGTTTTGGTTGCAACAAATTTCTTTCCTTGGTCACATTGTTTCTAAAGATGGAATAACTGTTGATCCTGCAAAAACAAAAGTTGTGGAAGAATGGCCAAGACCCACAAATGTAACCGAGATTCGTAGCTTCCTTGGTTTGGCGGGCTATTACCGAAGGTTTGTTAGGAATTTTTCACGGTTATCTAGTCCAATGACTAAGCTAACTCGGAAGGGTGTTAATTTTATCTGGACAAAAGAATGTGATGATTGTTTTCAGGAATTGAAAAGAAGATTGGTGAATGCTCCAGTTTTGGCACTACCTTCCAGGAATGGTGAGTTTGTTATATACAGTGATGCTTCATTGAAAGGACTTGGTTGCGTCCTAATGCAGAATGATCAGGTAATTGCTTATGCTTCACGACAGTTGAAAACTCATGAGGTAAATTACCCTACACATGATTTGGAATTAGCTGCTGTTGTTTTTGCTTTAAAAATTTGGAGGCATCATTTGTATGGAGTAAAGTGTGAAATATATACCGATCACAAAAGTTTAAAGTATATATTCACTCATAAAGAGTTAAACATGAGACAAAGGAGATGGCTGGAATTAATCAAAGATTATGATTGTACAATTCATTACCATCCGGGAAAAGCAAATAAAGTGGCTGATGCTTTGAGTTGAAAAAGTAATGCTTCATTAACAATGTTGCGTTTGGAACGTGATCCTTTGGTTAACGATTTGATGAACTTTGGCATAGAAGTTGTTGGTGCAGGAAGTCCTTCTGTTTTGTTTCAGGTATCAGTGAGATCATCTCTATGAGATAGAATCAAGAAAGCACATAAGCAAGACAGTGAGTTGCAGAAAAAGGTAGAGCTGGTTCAGAAAGGTAAGTTGCCTGAATTCAACATTGATAATGATTTCGTTTTGAGATTTGGGAAGAGATTGTGTGTGCCTTGTGATTCACAGTTGAAGAGAGAGTTGTTATGTGAAGCTCATAGTTCTCCGTTTTCAGTTCATCCGGGCAGTACTAAGATGTATAGAGATCTGCGGGAGTATTACTGGTGGGATGGAATGAAAAGAGACATTGCTGATTTTACTGTGAAGTGTTTGACTTGTAAGCAGGTTAAAGAAGAGCGGCAGTTACCGAAAGGGATGCTTCAGCCTTTACCAGTACCAGAGTGGAAATGGGAGAATATATCCATGGACTTTGTTGTTGGATTACCGAAGACATCTCGAGGTAATAATGCAATCTGGGTTATTGTTGATCGCTTGACCAAATCTGCTCATTTCCTTGCTATACGAGATACTTTCTCTCTTGATCAACTTTCCCGTTTGTATCTTAAAGAGATAGTCAGGTTACATGGAGTTCCTCTCTCCATTGTATCGGATCATGATCCCAGGTTTACTTCTAACTTTTGGAAAGGCCTTCAGAAGTCGTTGGGTACTGAATTAAATTTTAGTACAGCTTTTCATCCTCAATCAGATGGGCAGTCAGAACGAAAAATTCAGACATTGGAGGATATGCTACGAGCTTGTTCTATGGATTATCAGGGAAGTTGGGACCAACATCTTTCTTTGGTTGAGTTTTCATATAATAACAGTTTTCATTCCAGTATACAGATGGCACCATTTCAGGCATTATATGGGAAGCGGTGTCGAACTCCAGCTTTCTGGGATGAAGTGGGTGAAAGGAAGTTGATGGGACCAGAATTGGTAGAAGAGATGGCAGAAAAAGTTCAGCTGATTCAGAAACACATGAGAACAGCTCGGAGTAGGCAGAAGAGTTATGCGGATAACCGGAGGAAGGATCTATCTTTCGAGGTAGGTGATCATGTTTTTCTCAAGGTTTCTCCTTGGAAAAGCGTGATGAGATTTGGTAAGAAATGAAAGTTGAGTCCAAGGTTTGTTGGACCATACGAAATTCTGGAGAGAGTTGGATCAGTTTCATACCTAGTGGCTTTACCTCCGAGTTTATCTCAGGTACACAATGTTTTTCACGTTTCGATGTTGAGAAAGTATATGCCAGATCCATATCATGTTTTGAGTCCAGAGGTAGTTCAGCTAGAAGAGAACCTATCTTATGAGGAACAACCGGTCCAGATTCTTGACCACAGGGAGCAAGTGTTACGGAATAAGGTGATTCATCAGGTAAAGGTTTTGTGGAAAAACCACATGATTGAAGAGGCAACATGGGAATCTGAAAATGAAATGAGGGATAAGTACCCCCATTTATTCGATAAGTAAATAAATTGCGGGGACGCAATTTTCTAAAGGGGGGAAGGATGTAACATCCCAAGTAAGTAATGAATAATAGATATTTTTATCTATGTCTATTAATGATTAATATAGTGTTATAGAGGCTTAAAATGAAAATAAATACAATCTTATGCATGGAATACACTAATATTCTTAAAAGATTGTTTTCGTGCCTTTTGATGGAAAACCATTTTTGAATCTATATTTTGACAATTTTATAAACTATGTTTGTCAAAATAAACTTATCCTTTATGATTGGGACATCAAAATTTACCTTGTGTGAATTTTTGGTATTTTTCTGACAATGTTCATTTTTTAATGAATAGTGAAAAATACTGCATTTTACATCAAAACTTCTTTTTAATCTAATTTATTTATATGATTAGATTATGTTTTGAATTGGTTTTGAAGTGAAATTAGAATATATTTTTACCATTTTATCCAATGGAGGTCATTGGAATCAATTTCACTTTGAAATTAGACTTAAACTGGTGTCAATCTTTTGATACTTATTGTTTTGTAAAAACACGCTATTTGCTCTGGCAGCGGGAATTAATTATTAAATTAATTAATGTGACTTATATGATTTGAATTTTGTAAAATAGACTTCATTTTTGAATTCGGAATATCAAATATAGCTTAGGGTAAATTTTTGGTAATTTTCTGAAAAACTTCAATTTTTGATGAATAGTGAAACCACTAAGTGGTAATCAAGCAAACTGATTTTTTCAGTTAAATGAAAGTTTACCACTAATGTGTATTGAATTTTGAAAATCCGATATACATGGTTGTCATTAAGAAGTAAAATGTGGTTCAATGAGATTATAATAATTTTTTGGTGAATAGTAACTTATTAAGTTCTTAATCACGATTAGTGGTAATTAGGGTAGTTTAAGGTATAAATAATACTTTAATAAAATGAAATGACCTAGACACATGTACCAACCTCATTAGTTGTGTCATGGCCGACCATGACATGCCATGGGTAAACTTTGGGACCCCATGGATCTACTTTTGTTGGGAAATGACATAAATTACTTTTTATTTAATGTTAAAGTGAAAATGACACAAACATAATATGTTTTACGAAAACAATTTTTAAGTGGGGCTATACAAGTACAAAATTTGATTATAAATATTCATTGGAAAGATAAAAAGATTTCATATATCATAGTATTTTTTTTATAATTTTTAGACATTAAATAAATTTAATTATTTATGACATAATAATGATGCAGCGATGACATCATTATTTGACGATTTAAATAAAATAGAAAGATAATGTAAAATATATAAACTACACATGGCCAAAACCAATTGGATGAGTGTATTTCGAACCCTTATTACCTTATCCACGAATTATATCAATGTGGGACCTTTTGAAACCGAAACACATTTTCAAATAAAGTAATATTTCTTTACTTTCCAAAAGTGCCCCTCCTCTCCTCTTATAAAAGGCCCCCACCTCTACCTCATTTCACACACTACTCTAGCCTTTGGATCGGCCAACCCCTGCCCATTTTCTCTCTCCACATTCATCTCCTCATCCTAGAGGATTCCCTTTGGGCATAATCCTTTCAAAGGAAGCCTTTAGGCTCAAATCAAAAGGAGTTACACTTTTTAAGGTAATTCGTTCTCTCATATTCATTTGTTTTATTTTGCTTCTCCAACCCCCTAAACTCTTTTTATTTACTTCTTTTGTAACAAAACCATTATCTTCAATATACTAGGATGTTGTTATATGATTTATTTGAGCTACACTCTCACACAACTACATCAAATGGTTAAAGAACATACGGTTTCCGTGGATGGCGAAATTCTGCCTCCCGAAACGATGATTGTTCAACACTCATTTAACACCTTCAAAGGTGGACATTATGATGTCAATATTTTTATATATGATATATAATATGTTTATGTTTTCCTTAAGCTTCTGTTTTTTTTCATTTTGGGCATACCTTTATGGTTTCCATTATGGGTAAACACGATATCTTCATTTTAGGAAGTGCGGACTACCGCCCCCTAAAAGTGATTTGATTCGTTAAATACCATATGTGGGACATATAAAGGATGGAACTATGATATTATATATGATATTATACTGGAATTATAATATACCTTTATATCATTATGATTCCATTCTATAAAATATGAAATAGAAATGAAAGTAGCGTTCATGCGTACGTACGGCTTACCGTCTCCATGAACGGTGCATTTCATTTCTTACCTCTAAATGATTATGTAATATTATAAATGCATGTATGTAATGGATATATATGACATATATGATATATACATCATGAATACCATTCTGGATATAAAGAACCTTTGACCAAATTAACAACATGTAAGTGTAAGAAGTCTATTTTTGACTTAAGAACCAAATACCGACAAAATGAACATTATTAACTTAAATGATTACATGATGTGCATAACATGGTATAAAAGGAATAATGAAATTGAAAAAGATTCTTAAGAAAGTAGAGATTAACTCAAGTTTATTATTCAGGAGAATAAAGAACGGTCGGGTCAAGTCGGATACGAGGTATGGGACTTCATCTCAATCTTCTTTCGTTGAGGCATATTTTATTTTATACACAACTTTCTTTTATACGGTGTATAAACCCCTTTGACTTTTACGTTTATTCAAAAGTAATCTTTTTTATACGAAGCGTTTACTAAACGACAAAAGGGAATGTTTTTGTCGTACGTATGCGGCGACAACGACTTCTCCGCCGTCGTGACCGTTATTTGAGTTTCGGCTTCCTCTACAAGCCATACCTTCTTTTTAAAAGAAAAATAAATACCATGTTTTACTTTTCTTTTATTTTAGTATTGAAAATGGTTTTCATAATTTTTTTATATCAATGTGTTGTATTGATATCTCATGATTGAAATGTGGAAATTTTATGTTTCCTTTATGCATGTTTTATGTGATATGATTATGTTATGGTTCTTGGGAATTATTATGAAGACGGGTGGTTCCGTGATAAACTAAGGGCGGGTGAGCCCGTTATAGCTCTCCAATGCATTGGGTAACGCGAAGGATTGAAACGTTAAGGTTTCTCCGAAGAGATTTTAGGGAATATACTGTGATGGGTATTCCAAACGTAACCAAGAGGGTTACTCCCTACGTAAGAATGTTATGAATGCCTCAAGTTACCTTTATGTCTTATGATTTCTATGATTTATTCATGATTTTATGAGGTATGTTAAAGTGCCTATGTTTTATGGGTAAAGTATGATTTCATTCTTATGTATATATGAACTCATGTTTCCTTTCCATGTTTTTTTATAACCCATACTGAGTTTTTATGCTCATCCCAAGTTTTTGAAATGTTTTTCACAGGTCAAGGGAAAGGTACATGATAAGATGATAGAGTCAAGGATGTGTCAAGAAATAATCCATGTTTTATTTTAAATGTGTTTCCATTGATGGGAATGAAGAATACTATCTTTATGTAACCACTTTGTTTATATGTGGAATGTAATGCAAGTTTTATGATCTAATTCTCTAAAACTCTAAACCCGAAAAGATCCTCAATGTGTAATCTTGTAATAACTCAAGATTAAGTAAGGTTTAAGGCTGGGGCCTTATACTATTTATCTTTTTTAAGGTGAATATGACCAGGGGTGGTCAATGGTCAAGAATATCATGGATATCAAGGAGATTGATGCCTTGGAATGGGATAAATTTAACAATTTTTTCCTTGAAAAATATTTTCCTAAGGTGGTTTTAATTAGGATAGAAAATATATTCCTTGAATTGAAACAAAAGGAAGAAGATTTAGTGGCTATGTATGAAGAAAACTTCACCTTATTGGAAAGGCATGCTCCAAATCTTATTCAAGATCTTGATAATAAAATCAATCATTTTTACCCAGGATTAAAGATAATATACTGAAGGGATTTTGACTCCCGTGAATTCAAAAGTTATGAGAAACTTGTTTGATGTGTGGAGAGGGTAGAAATGGAGTTTTTTATGATAAAATGTACTTTTAAAACAAAAATAAAAAAAGTCTAGATGACATGTAATGGGTAAGAATAAATCAAATAAATCCAAAGGTAAGAAATTCTAGATTCCAGTTTGTGGGAAGTGTAGTAAAAAAACATCCTGGGGAATGCCTTAACAAAAATGGAGAGTGTTTTCAATGTGGTATGTTTGGACACATGGTATAATATTTCAATGAAAAATGATATTTGTGTTGGTATGATAAATTATGATAAGAAAAATATAAAGTGTTTTAAATGTGGTGATATGGGTCATTATGAAAATACCTTCCCCAATAAAGATAAGAATGATAGAAAAATCCAAATTATAAGAAGAAAGGTGCAATGAAATCCTTTAAGACTATGTCAGTAGATGTTGGTCCATCCAATGAAATGGTTTTAGGTACTTTGTTTTTGTTTACTCAGATTTTTCTAATGTCTTGTTTGATATGAGTTTTGCACATTCATTTATTTCATAAAAATTTTCTGGTAAATTGGATATTTTACTTCATTAAATGAAATCATAACTTATTGGAAAACACAAATGGGAAATATTAAGGCAAAAAAAATTATAAGAATCTTCCTATTGTTGTCTGTGGAAAGACATTAAATTTAAAACTTGTTATTATTACCTTAATAAAGTTTTATGTTATTATAGGTATGGAATGGATTACCTTTTATCATGATAATATTTATTTTATATCTAAAGAAGTTTTTTTAGAAAGATTTTCAGTATATATACAAGAATTAACCCATACCATTGATAACATATCAGGAAGATAAGAAACTGTTAGAATATGGAAATGAATGTTATATTGCACATACTGTTGAATATAAGGGAACTGTTCAGATTAATGATGTGCCAGTGGTAAATGAATACCTAGATGTTTTTTCAGATGATTTTCCCAGTGTTATACCTAATTGAAAATTTGAATTTACTATTGACTTAGTTCTTGATTCTAAGCTAATTTCAAAACCCCTTATCGAATGAAACAAGTGGAAAATTGGGAATTGAAAAAGCAGTTGTAGAAGTTTCTTGATAACGGCTTTATTCATCCTAGCACTTCACTATGGGGTTCTTCAATTTTTTTTTAAAAAATAAATATGGTTCCACGAGGCTTTTAATTTATTATAGATATTTGAATAACATTACTTCTAAGAATAAGTATCCATTTCTGGATATCGATGACTTTTTTGATCAGCTCCAGGGAGCTCAGTGTTTTTCCAAGATTGACATGAGATCCGGGTACCATCAGCTGAATGTGAAAGATGATGACATTCAAAAAATAGTGTTTCAAACTAGATATGGGCATTATGAGTTTGTTTTGATGCCCTTTGGTTTGAAAAATTCCCCTATTGTATTTATTGATCTTATGAATAGAATCTTCTGTGAATATTTGGATAAGTTTTTTGTATTTTTATTGATGATATTTTGGTGTTTTAAAAAAGTTATGAAGATCATGAAAAAATTTAAGTATTTTCCTACAAACTCTCAATTAAAAGAAGTTATATGGGAAATTTAGAAAATGTGATTTTTGGTTACTACAAATTTATTTTATTGAGAAAATTGTAAATAAGTATGGAATAACAGTTTATCCCACCAAAAAGTGGTTGATGAATGGTTAAGAACTAAAAATGTTACTAATATTCATAGTTTTCTTGGATTAAAAGGCTATTACTGATGGTTTTTTAAAAACTTTTCATGTTCATCAACTAAGTTAACAAAAAACAGGGTTAAATATATTTGGACATAAGGCTTTGATGTTTATTTTTAGGAACTGAAAAGAAGATTAGTGAATGCTCTAGTTTTGGAACTACCTTCTATAAATAGATATTTTTTCATTTACAATGATGCTTAATTGAAGGTATTAGGTTGTTTTCTAATGTAAAATGATCTGGTAATTTCTTATTCTTCAATACAATTGAATCCTCATGATTTAAATTATCCCACACATGATTTGGAATTAGAAGTTGTGGTTTTTTCTTTAAAAATATGGAGGCATCATTTATATTTAACCAAATGTGAAATATATACTAACCATAAAATTTTGAAGAATATATTTACTTATAATTAATTGAACATGAGATAGAGAATATGGTTGAAACTGATAAAGTATTATGATTACACGATTAATTACCATATTGGAAAATCGAACAAAGTAGTGGATGCCTTGAGTCAAAAACATCATGATACATTAACCATGTTACGTTTGGAACATAACCCCTTGATTAATGATTTGATGAATTTTGTCTTATAAGTTGTTGGTATAGAAAATTACTCTATTTTGTTTCAGGTGTCAGTGGAGTCATCTCTCTTAGAAAAAATTAAGAAAGCATATAAAGAAGACTATGAGTTATAGAAAAAAGTGGAATTGGATAAGATAGGTAAATTTATTGAATTTAATGTTGATTAAGATTGTGTATTGATATTTAGAAATAGGTCATGTGTTCCTTATGATTCACAACTGAAGAAAAAATCATTAATAGAAGCTTATAGTTCTCTGTTTTCAGTTTATCCTGGTAGCACTAAGAAGTAAATAGAACTTGAAGAGTATTACTAGTGAGAGGAAATGAAAAACAATATTTCTGATTTTACCATGAAATGTTTAACTTGTCAAAAGGTTAAAGTAGAGAAAAAACTACCCAAGGGGATGCTTCTACCTTTTCCATTACTAGAGTGTAAATGAGAAATTATATCTATGGACTTTATGGTGGGACTACCAATGAATTATCAAGGTAACAATGTAATTTGGGATATTGTTGATTAGCTGACTAAATATGCACATTTCCTTCCTATTCAAGATACTCCTTATCTAGATCATCTTTATTGACTGTACCTCAAAGATATTGTCAGGATACACAAAGTTCCTCTATCCATTGTATCTGACCATGATCTCAGGTTCACTTCTAAATTTTGGAAAGACCTTCAGAAGTCGTTGGAAACTAAATTAAATTTCAGCACAACCTTTCATCCTCAATATGATGGCTAGACCAAGCAATAAATTTAGAAATTGGAAGACATTTTACATTCTTGTTCAATGGATTAATAGGTATGTAGGGATCAACATATTTATTAAGTTGAGTTTTCTTATAATAAAAATTTTCATTCTAGTATACAGATGACACCTTTTGAGATATTATGTGGAAAGCGGTGTCAAACTCCAACATTTTGGGATGCTATTGTGGAAAGGAAGTTTATGGGACCTAAATTAGTAGATGAAGTAGCTGTGAAAGTGAAGATGATCCAGAAACACATGAGGAAAGCTCAGAGCAGGAAAAAACTTATGCATATAAAAGGAGGAAAGTATTTTCTTTCGAGGTAGGTGATCATACATTCCTTAAAATCTATCCCTCAAAAAGTGTTATGAATTTTGGTAAGAAAGTAAAGCTAAGTCCCTGGTTTATTTGAACATTTTAAATCCTAGGGAAAGTTGGACCACTTGCCTACTGAGTAGCCTTGCCTCTGAGTTTATCTTAGGTATACTGGGTTTTTCATTTTTCAATGTTAAGAAATTGTGTACCAGATTCATCTCATGTTTTGAGCCCAGAAGTATTTTATCTAGAAGGAAACCTTTCTTATTAAGAGAAAATAGTTCATATTATTTATCGTATAGATAAAGTATTGCGGAATATGGTGATTCATCAGGTTAAGGTTTTGTGGAGAAACCACATGGTTGAAAAAGCATCACAAGAATCTGAAAATGCTATAATGTAAAGGTATACTCACTTTTTTAATAAGTGAATACAAATTCCAAGGATGAAATTTCCAGAATGGGGTATAATGTAACATCCTAGTTACATATAAAATATATTTTTTTCAATATGAAATTAAATAGAAAAAATCATGTATAATGAAATAAGTGGTATTTATAGAAATTAGGGAATCTATACTAATAAAATAGTAACCTCACCTAAAAAATTATAAATAAAATTAATGTATCTTAAAAGTGTAAATATGATATATATATATATATATCATGGAATTAGTAAATATATGTTTTGAAAATGATAAAGTATGTGTCATTATTTTTTTGAAACATAAATGTTTATTTATACTTTTATAATTAATTAAATGATTTAAAAGAAAATTTGTATTCATAAAATAAAAAAATAAATTATTATTTTTTTGTATTATGATTATAAAATAATTTTATGAGACCTTACTTAATTTTTCAAAGTGTTATAAAATCTGTTATAATTTTAAAATTGGTATTTTTTGAATAAATTATGATTTTAATTAAAAATTAAATTTCTCATATTTAGAAAATTATTTTATAAAGATGGAGTCCATTTTTTTAATTATACACATCAAAAAAATGTTGGGGTGTTTTTTTGGTTTTTTTCTTTTTTTTTTGAATTTTTGGTGAATAATGAAATACGATAATTTACAATATAAGTTAAATACATGAATTATTGAGTCATAGATGATGTATGGATGATGTAATCCCATAATATTGAATTCTCCTTCATTATTTTAATATATTTAGTGTTAATTCTCAAACTATTCATAGTCTTGACCCTAAATAATAAACTAATCAATATTATAATAAAAAACACCCCTCTCCTCCATTATAAATACCACCCCTCACCACTTCTTCTCCTCACACCTCAAAGCCTTCTATCTTGTCAAATTTATTCCCAATTACCTTACCAAGGATCTTTCCCACATCCATGACCCGATAGTCTCTCCAAAATTCCAAAATCAAGTGCCTTAAGGATGTTCTCAAGGAAAATAATTCAAGAGGTAAAATCCTCTTTCATTTTCTTTTTTTCCTTTTCAATTTATTTTCTTTTATTATTATATCCTCAACTCCCCTCATCCAAGTTACATGATAACTCCATAATCTTACATATACTATAATTTTATTGTGTTAATGTAATATCCATCATCAAAACTCTCTGCTTATCCTCTTATTATAAAAAATGAAAATAATGTCTGTGATGTGTCGATTTACTGTTATCGTGGATGATGTGTTTTCATTTTCTTTTATCTCCTTAATGGATTGTAATAAAACCATTATTATGATTAAATAATATTTTATTATACATATTATAATTCATATAATGTTTTGGAACCAATATATAATCATGATATTAAATAAAATGATATAAGTTCGTGATGGTCATAAAAACTGCCTAAATAAATTAAGTCATTTTCATTGATATTTTATCTAATGAATCATCATAATATTAGAAAAAATGATATGAGTTTTCATTTAAAATTATAGAAACATTTTAATACCATTTATTTCCACTTATGGAGATTTTTTCCATTCTACAAGAAAATCCATAATGAACCAACCATGGAAACCATGAAATAAACTCATCTGAAACAATGAAAGTAACAAAATATTATTAATAAATGGGTGAAATGATTTTACAATAAGATAATATAAAGAATTATAAATATGAATATGTTTTTTTAATATATTAATAACACTATTTAAACAATTATAAATGAGGTTTTATATTGTTTTAAGTTAGACGAACCTGAGGTAAGTGACTTTTATTTAAAAATCCTCTTTTAAATTTTATTTTTTACAAAATTCAAAAGGAATATTTTTATAATGCAAGTATTTATATTTTATGATTATTTTTATATTCTTGGGAATTATTTATGAATAAGGGTGGGAACAAGATCTCCCTCCAATGCATTGGGAATGTTTATATTTAAAGTTGATCGTAATGGTTATTCCAAGTGTAACTGCGATGGTCACATCATAAGGTAACCATAAGGGTTACATTATAAGTTAGCTGTGAGGATTAGAAATCATATGGTAGACACAATAGTTAAAATCTTAATAAATTAATACCTCAAGTTACATATATGGTTTTATTTATTTTTGTTTGTTTTATGAAAATCTATTGTTTTCACAAGTTAAGTATATGATACATTATGGGTGAGAAGTATGCCTTTGTGAAAATTATTTCATATGTTTACAAGTATTCATGGACTAACATTTTCATTTAATTTTTATATCCCTTACAGAGATTTTTTTTCTCATCCTAATTTTTTAAAATGTTCGTCATAGGGTTTATGTATGGGTAAAAGAAATGAAGGATTCCAGTTTAAAGTCATAAAGTTTTTTCATATAAATAAAGCATGTTTTACCTTTAAAGTTTCATATTGTGAAAAAATGGATATTGTCATAGTAGTATCCACTTTCTAAGTTTTTGAGATTGTCATATATGAATTATGACATAATTATCTAAAACTATAAACCAAAAATATCTTTTGGAATGTAAGAAAGTGAATTCTAAATGAATATACTAGCTAATGTCATGTTTAAGGCTGGGTCCTTATAGGTTGAATATATCTTTAAAAATACATTCAACATTAAATCTAGTGAATTATTTTCTATTCCCAAATTCCAACATTGAGGTAAAATTTCTTAGTGATGGTAGAATCATCCACTTTAGAAATCCACTGTTGGATATCCATCATCAGTCCAATGATAGATCACGTGATACCGTTGATTCAATGGTGGCATGTGATACTGCTGGCTCGATGGAGGCATGTTCCACCATTGGTGGTGAACCGAAGAAATTTATTTATTTATTCATTCCAGCTTCTTCCTTATCATCCAATTGGCCTGATCAGTGGTGTTATTCACAGACTCGGCCTCTACCTTGGAAGATTTTACTTCAGCTGGTAATTCCTCACTGAATGGTTTTGTATGGAAGCTTGGGAATCACCTTGCCTCCTCCTTGGATGAATGCATGGAAAAACTGTTATTGCCCAAAAAATGGTAGTAACAATGGTGGAAAGGGATCTCATAAAGTGGTGAATAACCATGGAAATGGAGAGCATGGGCAGTGGAGGATTCATTCCACTTTATTATAGGGAATCCAAAGTGATGAAAAGCTCAATCAGAGCTTCCAATTATGGATATGGCGATCTTCGGTGGCATTGTGATGATCAACGGTGGTGAGCGACAAAAATGGTACTAACTTCGTCCTGATCCACCATTGGATCAATGGTATCATGGATGACGTTGAATCACAGTGAATGGGAGTCATGGAAGTGTATTTAAATCATGGAAGGTGGAAAGGACATTTTAGTTGTGGTGAGGTGGATGGGGAAGCTCAATGTTCTTCGATAGAGGGTTCCAGGAGTGTGAAAGAGCTTGAGAAGAGGTCTTCAAGTGGTAAACAGTGGTTCAACCAAGCCTCAACATTAAGAGTGTCATGAGATCAAGTTATTCTGGGGAATCAATGTAATTTCTTGGTGGAAATAGTAGAAGATGACATCCAATGGTGGTAGGAAGATTCTACTGTTGTATTAATAGTAGCATGTGCTTCTATTGGCCCAATGGTGGAACATATGCTACCATTGTCATCAATTATGGAATTTTCTAATGTTAGTGACTATAGAGACCCGACCTTTTCCTACATTACTATTAAATCATTATAAAGATAAACAACATAATATTATTACACCACGAGGATCTAGAGGTTTAGTGTCTTTGGAAAATTAGGACCAAACATAACATTTATGACATCAAACATAAACATTTATTTAATTCCTTCATCTCGAGCTTCTTATTGGCACTTGAACTCTTCTTAGTACATGTAGTCACCTAAGGATATTCATCAAAAAGGGGTGATCTATAAGTCTAGTAAGATGATATATAAGAAAAATATATCATGTGGTTAGCATAATCATAATATCTTCATCAAAATCATGGGTGGAAACATTAATAAAATATTTGAAATCTGGCAATGCATAAAAATGAAACATCATGTCTTAGTAGTTATCTACCACACATAGTTGTGAACATAGATAGAATCTTGTTCAAACATAATTTCACTTTAACTAATGAGATTTATCACTTTACCCAATGCATTGGAGTGGTGTATAATTCCGGGCGCACCCATCATATTCAAACATTAGTATTGTGCTATATAATTCCGGGCGCACCCGTCACATCATAACATTATCATTATCATGAATGCCACACAGAACATATATAAAAAATTAGCATAACTAACCCATTTAAAGGAATGGATTTCATCTCATAATAACACATTCATAAACTTTGGGTTCCCAAAATAAAGTGGGAATAACATACTTGATACAATAACCATCAAACTTGAGTGAGAAATAAAAGGTGTGTTTTTGAAAAAAGAGTCTTTTAGAAAACATTTGTTTGACATAAAATCTAGTGGAAAACATTTATATCCTATAAAAGTAGATATAATTATGAAAAAACTATTTTTAAGGAGTGACCATACCAAAAATGAAGTGAAAGATGGAGAACCCGAAGAATGAAATGTGGGTTCGAGAATTTCCCCTTACCTTGTATCTGAATGCTTTCTTCACTTTAAAGTCATGTATAACCAAAATATATTAATTAATTAAAAATTAAAGAACATTTTATACATTAATAATATTAATTAATTTTTTATTAAGTTCATTTATGGGATTTTTGATGAGTTATATAGTTTAAATTCATTGTTTGGGAATGTTCATTTTTATGGTTTTCTTGAACGGTTCACTTGTATTTATGAATGAAAGTTCATGTAGAACATGGATAAACATCAAGAACTGATATTTATTATTATTAATGATATTAAATAAGTTTAAATAATCTTATAATGAATTATATTATATATCATGTGGATGAATCATTAGATAATAATTAAATGACGATTATTTGGGTTAATTTAGGCGGTTTTTGGATCAAAACGAACATGTTTTGATTTATCATTTAGTAATATGTACAAAAGTTAAGTCCATAACATTAGATAGGATATAATACATATAAAAAATTCTGGTTCAACCGTAAAAATGGTTTCATGACCAGATCTAAAGGTAGAGATGTAAAAAATAAAACATGTCATTCTTGAAGTTGATAAATTAACACCTCACGAACAATGTTTTCTTTTATAAAATAAAAAGAAGAGGAGAAGGGGGTTGGATGATATATTATTAAATAATTATCATAAAATTATATTATATGTGATATAATAGAGTTACCATACGATGTGGATGAGGATAGGTGTAAAGAGATTATGAAATGCACTTGAAATTGAATGGAATTTAAAGGAAAAGAGAGAGAGAGAGGAATTACCTCTTGAATCCTCCTATCGAGATCCTCCTTAATGAAGCTAGGATTGGTATTTTGATTAGAACAAAAGCTCTTGGACGTGGAGGAGAGGATAGGGAAGATGTTTGGGCAGATTTTAGACAAGACTTGAATCTTTATAGGTGTGAGTAAATGAGGGTGGAAAGGGTGATATTTATAGTGGAGGGGATAGGGGGTTTTCTTAATATAATATTCACTAATTTATTATTTTTCCACAAGACAAGTAATAGTGAGTCTTACATGACTAATTATAATAATTTTATCATGGTAATCCTAAAAAATTGGGCTTACATCACTAGAACATCATTCATGACTCTATAATTAGTGAATTTAGATTATTTTCATAAATTCTAGTATTTCACTATTCATAAAAAATTCTAGTATTTTAGAAAAATCCAAAAAAATCACCCTAACAATTTTTTGATGTGCAGAATCCTAAAATGAATTAAAATTTTCAAAAATAATTTTCTAAATATTATTAATTTAATTTTTAATTAAAATCATAATTTACTTGAAAAATACAGTTTTTAAAACATTTGTTTACTTATTCCAAAACATAGGTGTATCACATTTTCACTTAAATCCTACATATATACTATCATAGTTGAGGTTACTATTCATAAGGGTAACATTACTATCTATATGGGTATGTTACTCTTCACCAAAAATTAAGTTTGTTCTATTAGACTCAAAAAATCTCCCTGAACACAACTGTGTCTGTCAGATTTTTGAAATTCAAAACATATAAGTGAAAAAATTATGTTTAATGATCACATAGTATTTAGTATCATGATATTTCATTGTGATTCCAAATGTGAGTATACTATAAGGTATAGTTATAAGAAGGGAATTCCATTGATAAAACTTTGGGTCGTAATATTCTTCCCCCCTTATGAAATTTCGCCCTAGAAATTTTGTTTTACACAAACAGGTGATGGTACTTCTCCTTCATCACCTTCTCCAGTTCCCAAGTAGCTTCTTCAAACTTATGTTTCTTCCACAACACTTTAAAAAGTTGGGTTGTCTTTTTGTGTAGAACCTTATCTCTCTGATCCAAAATCCCTACTAGTTTCTTCCCATAGGAGAGATCATCATCGAGTTGTACCACCTCCAAGTTCAATACATGCGAGGGATCTGGTATGTACTTCCTCAAGAGTGATACTTGAAGCACATCATAAACTTGAGCCATATTTGGTGGAAGTGCAAGCCGATAGGCTACATCTCATATGCGGTCAAATATCTCAAACGGTCCAATGTACCTTGGGCTTAACTTCCCTTTCTTTCCAAATCGTATGACTCTTTTCCATGGTGATATTCAAAGGAAGAATTTATCTCCAACGTTGAACTCCAAGTACCTTCGATGGTTGTCAGTATAGCTATTTTTCCAACTCTAACCAGCTTTGATGCGTCTTTGGATGATTGAAACCTTCTCCATCATCTCTTGCACAAGATCCAGTTCAAGTAGATTTCTTTCTCCAAATTCATCACAACAGGTTTTAATTCTATATTGCTTTCCATACAGAGCTTCGTATGGATCCATATAAATACTTGAGTGAAAGATATTGTTGTATGAGAACTCAACCAATGGGATATGCTGATCCCATCCACCTTTAAATTATAGAGATAAGGCTCTTAGCATGTATTCAAGTGTATGAATAGTCCTTTCATATTGGCCATCAGTTTGGGGGTGATAGGCCATGCTAAAATTTAACTCAGTACTCAAAGCATATTGAATGTTCCTCTAGAATTGAGATGTAAACCTTGGATCACGGTCAGAGATAATTGAGAGTGCAACACCATGTAGTCTCACCACTTCCTTCACGTATATCTTTACAAGTTTTTCAAGTGATATATCTTCTCAAATAATGATAAAATGGGTAGCCACGGTGAGTCGATCAACCACAACCCATATCGCATTATTTTCCTTCGACATCTTCAGGAGACCCGTGGAAAAGTACATAATGACATCTTTCATTTCCACATGGGTATAGGTAATGGTTGCATCATCCCTTTAGACTTTTATCACTATAATTTAACTTTCTAACATACCAAGCACCTTGATATATATTCTGTGATCACCTTTTTCATGTTATCCCACCAGAAGTTTTCTCAGAGATATCGATACATTTTGGTGCTACCAGGACGGAAAGAGAATGTTGAGATATGTGCATTGTCCAATAGATCCTTCTTTATCCTGGGTGATGAAGGCACACAAAGCCATGTTCCAAACAGAATCACACCATCATCATCGATATAGAACTCATGTAGCTTCCCTTCCTTTATTTCATTAACCTTGTTTTGTAACTCCAGATCATCCCTTTGTGCCTCCTTAATCATCTATTGGATTGATGGTTGCACAATCATTTGGGAATGGTAGGATGTATCCCCTTCCCTTATGATTTCCAAATCCATCCTTTGAATATCCAAGAAGATAGGGTCTTTCTCAATCCATAAAATGGATAGAGAAGCAAGTTATTTTCTTCTTAGAGAATCAACTACCTTATTTTCCCTTCCATGATGATAGTGAATAGAGAAATCGTAATATTTAATTATCTCTAAACATCTCCTTTGACACATGTTGAGCTCCTTTTGTGTGAATATATATTTTAGGATCTTTTGGTCTGTACATATGTCACACTTCTCACCATAAAGGTAGTGTTTCTGGATTTTCAAGGCAAAGATCATGACTGCTAGCTCTAGATCATGCGTCAAGTAGTTCTACTCATGGATCTTCAACTGTCGTGAGGCGTAGGCTATCAAATTATCATTTTTCATGAGTACACAACCTAAGACTTTCTTTTAAGCATCATTTTATATCACAAAACTTTCATCTCTCTTCGGTAATGTGAGCATAGGTTTAGTGATCAACCTTATTTTTATCTCCTTGAAGCTTCCCTCACATTCTTCCATCCAGACATACTTTACCCATTTCTTTGTTAACTTATTTAGAGGTCTTGAAAATCGTGAAAACTTTCTCACAAAATGTCTGTAGTACCCTGATAATACAAGAAAACTACAGATTTATGTGACACTAGAGGGCTTGGGCCATTCCTCAATCTCCTTTGTTTTAGAAGGGTCCACAGAAATTCCCTCACTTATGATCACATGTCCCAAGAACATGACTTTCTTCATCCAAAAGTCACAATTGATGAACTTGGCATACAAATTCTCTTTTATCAATGTTTCCAACACAAATTTATGTTCCTCCTTTCTCTTGAATTAGATGAGAATATCATCTATAAACACTACCACAAATTTTTCGAGGTAATGTCTAAAGACTCTATTCATCAAATCCATTAATATTTCAGGGGCATTAGTAAGTTGGAATTGAATCATCATTAACACATAATTCCCATACCTTATACGGAAGGCATTCTTCTGAATATATTTTTTCTTCACCTTTAGCTGATGATATCCAGAATAAAGATCCACCCTTGAGAAGTATTGAGCTCTTCTTAACTGATTGAAAAAGTCTTCAATCCTTGGAAGAGGATACATGTTCTTTATTGTGATCTTGTTGAGTTCCCAATAGTCGATACACAACCGCATTGTTCCATCCTTCTTCTTCATAAATACCACAGGTCCTCCCCAAGGTAATGCACTAGGGAGTATGAACCCTTTTTCCAAATTCTTTTACAGTTTCTTCTTTAACTCCACCAGTTCGATAGGAGCCATCCTATAGGGACACTTTGAGATAGGAGTAGCTCCGGGTATGAATTCTATTAATAACTCTACCTCATGATCCGGGGGAAGTCCAGGTAGCTCTTCGGGAAATACATCACCGTATTCCCTAAAAATGGTCATTTCCGCAAGGTTGGAATATTCCTTTGAATCAAACATTTGGTCGAGGTATGGTTCTTCATAGGGAATCAACACCCACAGAGTTGAAGGATTTTTCAAAGGATATTCATGATCTTAATTGAATTTGTAGATGAGTATGGTGTGTTTCAAAATATGAAAATATATTTCCTTTTATCAACATTGATATTTGATCTATATAATGAGTGCCAATCCATTCCCATTATAGCGTCTAATTCCACCAAGGGAAGTATTATGAGATTCGTTGGAAGAATCATCCCACATATTCGAACAGGAGAAGAGTCAAACACTTGGGTTGAAATGATTGCACCACTTGGTGTTTTTACAGATATCTATACTTCAAGGTTTCAGGGATTCGATTCTATAGTTCTAGAAAACTTACAAGATATAAAGTAATGCGTAGAACCAGAATCAAATAGTAATTTTTTCCATTATTGAGTTAATAGGAAGCGTACCTTATACGAATTCATTATCTCGCTCCACTTCAACAGTAGTGATGGAATAATACTTCCCTTGTTCCTTTGGATTTGGTTCCTGCTGACGCTGATTACCCTTGAGGGCTCAAGGTTTAGTGCACTGGCTTGCATAGTTCCCTTGCTCCCTATATTTATAGCATTGAACTATGGGTGGTTCTCTCCTTTCTTCCACCACATTCTCCTTCTTTATCATGTATTTTCAAAACTCTTGAGCATGGTGTCATTCTTTCCAGCACTTTAAGCATTTTCTCTTCCCTTTGAGGTAGTTCCCATGATGCAACTTCCCACATTTTTGGCATGCGAGCTGTTGAGTTTTCTTCCCACCTCTATCATTAGATCCTCTAGCTTGAAACTCCATCTTTATTTTCTTATCAACTTATCCATTGGACCATTCTCCAAACTCCATATCCACTTTGATAGAACATTGAATAACATCTTTGTCACTCCAAAAGTATTGAATTGCAAGAGACTTTCAAAGGTGTGGTTTTAATCCACTAAAGAATATATCAATTTTTCTATCATTGTTGATAATAAAAGTTGAAGTGTACCTTACAAGACTTTTTAAATTAGCTTCATAGGTTGTGAAAGATTCTTATTTTTTTTCTTGAGTTAAATGAATTCTCTCTCTATCTTCGTATGAAGAGTTAATGGGGGAATACTTGTTAAGAAACATGATATTAAAGTCTTCCCATTACATCTCTTCAATTTCCTCCTTTGGATTGGAATTTTTAATCAAATACCACCATTGACCGGCCTCTCCATCTAGAAGATAAACGACTAGAGTCACCTTATCTATCTTAGAATAGTGTAGCATAGAAAAGATCTTCTCCATGGAGTTGACCCACTATTCTGCAACTAGTGGATCAGAAGATCCACTAAATGTCAGTGGTTGTTGCCACATAAAACATTCGATAACCAGTTGCTCCCTCTTTGATAAAGGAGGATGTTCCCAATTATTCTGGTTATTTTTCATAACCTGAGATAGTTGGGTAAACATTTCCATGAAGTTTTGAACTCCACCTCTCAAATCATTGGGTATGTCATTCAGGAAATCATTGCATTGGTCCTCACACGAGTTGTTGGACTAGTTTCTCTTGGTTCCCACCATTATCTAAAATAGAAAAGGTTATAACCAAACATAAGTCAACAATTCAGTAATAACTTATTAATTTTTACGATTTACACTAAAATCATAACTTATGGGATCCCTATTTAAAGCTTCTTTTGTGTAAATACGTACTTAGTCTCATGCTAGAGGTTTTCTCTAGGGTTCACTAATCCTAATTCTCAAATCAACTAAACCTTGCCTCTGATACCAACTATAGAGACCCTGACTTTTCTTACATTACTATTATATCATTATAAAGATAAACAACATAATAATATTACACCACAAGGATCCATAGTTTTAGTGTCTTGGGAAAACTAGGACAGAACATAACATTTACAACATTAAACTTAAACATTTATTTAATTCCTTCCTCTCTAGATTCTTATTGGAACTTGACCTATCCTTAGTACAGGTAGTCACCTGAGGATATACATAAAAAATGGGTGAGATAAAATCCTAGTAAGAGGATAGATAAGAACAATATATCATTTTGTGAGCATAATCATAACATCTTTATCAAAATCATGGGAGGAAACATTAATAAAAGACTTGAAATGTGGAAATGCATAAAAATGAAACAACATGTCTTAGTGGTTAACTACCACACATAGTTGTGAAAAAATATAGAATCTTTTTCACACATAATTTGACTTTAACTCATGAGATTCATCACTTTACCCAATGCATTGGAGTGCTGTATAATTCCAAGTGCACCTGTCACATCCTAACATTATCATTGTCATGCATGCCACATAGAACATATATCAAAAATGAACATAACTATCCCATGGAAAGTAATGAGTTTAATCTCATAAGAACACATTTATAAACTTTGGGTTCCCAAAATAAAGTGGGAATAACATACTTGATACAATAACCATCAAACATGAGTGAGAAATAAAAGGTGTGTTTTGAAAGAAGAGTTATTTTAGAAAATATTTGTTTGACATAAACTCCAGTGAGAAACATGTATATACCAGAAATTTAAGATAATGATGAAAAAATTATTTTTAAGGAGTGACCATACAAAAAATGAAGTGAAAGAGGGAGAACCTGAATAATGAAAGTTGGGTTCAAGAATTTAACCTTACCTTGTATCTGAATGCTTTCTACACTTTAAAGTCCTATATAACCACATTATATTAATTAATTAAAAATTCAAGAACCTTTTACACATTAGTAATATTCATTAAGGTTTTATTAAATTAATTTATGGGCTTTTGGATGAGTTATTTTGTTTAAATTCATTGTTCGGGAATGTTCGTTGTTATGGTTTTCTTGAACGGTTCACTTGTATTTGTGAATGGCAGTTCGTGTAAAACATGGATAAACATCCAGAACTGATATTTTATGTTATTAATGATATTATAGAAGTTTAAATGATCTTATAATGAATTATATTATATTCCATGAGAATGAATCATTAGATAATAATTAAATGATGATTGCTTGGGTTAATTCGGGCGGTTTTTGAATCACAACGAACATGTTTTAATTTATCATTTAGTAATATGTACATAAGTTAGATCCAGAAAATTTAATAGGAAATAATACATATAAAATATTTTTTTTCAACAATAAAAATTGTTTCATGACTAGATGTAAAGGTAGAAATGTAATAAATAAAACTTGTCGTTCTTGAAGGTGATAAATTAACACCTCACAAAAAACATTTTATTTTATATAATAAAAAGAAGAAGAGAAGGGGGTTCGATGATATATTATTCCATTAGTATCATAAAATTCCATTATGTGTGATATACTAGAGTTACCATACCATGTGGATGAGAATAGGTGGGGAGATATTAAGAAATGAACTTGAAATTGAAAAGAATTTAAAGGAAAAAAGGGAGAGAAGATTTACCTCTTGAATCCTCCTCTTGAGATCCTCCTTAAAGAAGCTAGGATTGGTCTTTTGATGAGAGAAGAATATCTTGGACGTGGGGGAGGGGATAGAAAAGATTTTTGGGTAGAGTTTAGACAAGTCTTGAATCTTGAGAGGTGTGAGTAAATGTGGGTTCGAAGGGTGGTATTTATAGTGGAGGGGAGAGGGGTTTTCTTAATATAATATTATTTAATTTATTATTTCTCCCCAAGACATGTAATAGTGTGTATTCCATGAATAATTATAGTAATTTTTCATGTAAATACAAACCAATTGGGCTTACATCAGCATAAAATAATACATGACTCTATAATTAGTGTATTTTTCTTATTTTTTAAATTATGGTATTTCACTATTCATAAAAAATTTAAGTATTTCAGAAAAATCCCAAAAAACCAGCCTAACCATTTTTTGACGTGTAGAATCCAAAAATGAAGTCCATTTTTAAAAAATAATTTTTTAATTATTATTAATTTATTTTATAATTAAAATCATAATTTACTTGAAAAATACAGTTTTAAAACATTTGTTTACTTATTCCAAAACATAGGTACATCAAGATTTCACTTAAATCCTACATATATAGTATTGCAGGTGAGGTTACTATTAATAAAGGTATATCACTATTAATAAGGGTAAAATTACTATTCATAAGGGTATGTTAGTATTTCCAAAAATTAAGTTTGTTCTATTAGACTCCAAAAATCACCCTGAACACAACCGTGTATTTCAGATTTTTGAAATTCAAAACATTGAAGTGACAAAATTATGTTTAATGATAACATAGTAATTAGTATCATGACATGTCATTATGATTCTTAATGTGATTATACTATAATTCATAATTATAAGAAGGAAATTCCATTGATAAAACTTTGGGTCGTTAAGTGACAATAGTCGCATGTTCTACCATTGGAACCAACAGTGTGGAAGGGGAGGCTCCGCATGGATTTGGCCAAGCATGGTGGTTCGGGTCCTCAAAAGTGTGTAGTAGAGGAAGTGGTTTTCTTTATCAATCCATTGAGTCATCTGACCTCAGAATTCACTAGATGACACATTCATGGTGGTTAGAACATGCCCCAAGAATGATCTCGGGTGGTGGCAGGTCTCAATAGTGGAAGATGAGCATGAGATCGAGCACTGCACCAGTGTCCATGGAGACTCAGACAATGTTGCAGATGGCAAAGGTGAAATTGAGTGGTGGATGGCAGTAGATAGTGGTGGCGTGGGGTATATCCAAGCATGGGAAAGAAGAAACCAGGTAGGATGACACAATTTTTATAAGTTGTGAACAGTAACGGCTAAAGTGTTGTCCCATATTGAAAAGGTAATGTTCTCCATGAGAACTTAAATATCAAGGCATAATGGTAACCAGTCATAGAAGCCGAACTGGAGTCAGAGGACTCCTACTATAGTTGTGGAATTCATTACTCGATGACATGATCCTCTCATGGATGTGTGGGATTAACCCTCACACATGTACATACCAAGGGTTCGCACCAACATTAAACTCCACCATATTCATCCCTAGAACCTTGTATGGTCCGAATCCTCCATACATAAACTATTGGATTGAACAGACCCTCCTAGTTGTGGCCTAGCTGGATGACTCCTTGTGGGATGGCTAAGTGGTGGGATACCACTAGTTGATGTGATAACTTGAGGCCTAGCCCATTTTTTATTGGTAACCCCTAAAAAATAATTCAAATAAAAAATTAAAATTAATAGAATCAATAAATACCAAATTTCAATTTCATAAAAAAATTATTCATTTCAGGTCATTTTAATTCCATATTTGATATTTCCCCCATTTTAAGTAAAACATTTTATTTCATGTGTATTTTATCTAAAAATAAATTTAAAATACTTGAAAAATGATTAAAATTATTCATAAAAATCGAGCGTTCCAAATACCCCAACACTCAACCATGATTTTCCTCAAGCATTAAATCTCAACATTGAAAATCAGAGGGCACCAATGTTAAATTTATTCAATTTATAAGAAATAAAATAAAAAAGTACCAATGTCAAACAAAATTTTCAAATGTCACATAAAATATCAATTCAATTTCCCATTTTTCAAAGAAACAATCAATTCAAGTATTTTACTTTCCCCCTTTTTTGAAAATTATTGGACTTCTTATTTTATTCAATCATGTTCCACAATATATTACTATTAAACATGAAAAATCATTAGTTTTCCCACCTGATTATTTTCTCTCATCACTTATGATACAAATTCAAGTATAATTATTCTCATATCATGAGAACATGCACCTTATCCATAGGCTTGTAAAAGAACTACTTTATCCACATTATAACAAAAAAGACTCATAAAATTATGAGGACTTTCAATAGAGGTTCAAATGTCACTAAGTTTTAAGTTTGGTAGGATTTGATGATTAAAAATAATGGTTCAAAGAGGACGTTTCTCAATAAAGTACAATGCATGATATAAAATGTAAGATATCAACAAAATTATCCTCTTTAAATTGGAACAACTCCCACTACCCATTCTCAAAGTAAGGCCATGATCAAAATTAAGCATAGTGAATGATTTTCACCCTCTTGAATTTTTCTCTACTCTTTTTACTTTTTTAGTACTATTTTTTCATTTTCATTTTTCCATTTTTCAAAATTCATTCTTAGAATAAGCCTCACATCCACAACCTAACCACATATGATTAAAATCATTAGTCTAGTAATAGTTATTTTTAATTCTTCCAAGTCACAACTCATTCCTATATTTATATTTCTTTTCAAGAAGGGAAAACTACAAATAATAATTAATGAATCAAAAACCTTTATTAACCCCAAAAAATAGAACACCCACACTTTTTCCTTATAATGTATTTCAACCCTTCCACCACGATTTCCCTCACCCCACACATGAACTTAAAAATATAATGAAAATACTTAGAGTATGGTAAAAATGGATAAAAATGGCTTGAAACATGACTCATCCCTAACATGGACATCCATGGGTCCTATGGGATAAACAAGGATTGGTGTAAATGTGGTCTCAAGGAAATGAAATTTTCAAAATATGGATCAATCATTTTAATGTGTTTTTTCACAATCATATTTTTTTGACTTGTTTTAAAGCAAGTTATGGCATGTGGCTTGTCCCAAGATCACTCAAGAAATATGCTTGAGATAAAATAGGAATTAATTTGTCTATAAATCCTCTCGAGAATGGGAAATTTGATTTGGGATAATCACTCATTATCATGAATAATAATAATTGACCAATTTACATTAATTTCAGAAATTAAAAGCATGAAAAATGGTAGGGAAATTTCATTTACACAAATTAAATAATTCCATTAAATCATGAGTCCTCATTTTAATATATATGATTCAATTTAATAATTCAATTATCTATCTTACTCATTATATCTCATTATCATTGAATTATAAAACATGGAATCACAGGGTTCCTATAAAATTCACGTCTCATAGATAATTCATGTAAAGCATAATTCAAGTGTGGGAATGCAATTTTCCGGTCAATACAAAAGCTATAACTTCTAGTTAAAATAGATTTTTAGAAACAAATAGGAAGTTATAAACATAAATAATGAACGAATGGTCTCCCTCCTATCATGAAAATATTTCTGTACTTCCTTCTTTGTTCAAGGAGATTCTCGTTGACTTCCTTCATATTGTTCCTATAAAAAAATTATACAATATAATAGACATTCCATTAAAGCTCAAGGGATGAAGGTTATAGGTAACCAAATCCTAAATCTTAACAATATATTAAAACTTAGGTTTTCTCTGGAAGTGCCTTTGGTTAATTTCATTAGCTCGACCTAACCTCATGGGAAGAAATTAGTAGATGAGTTGGGGAAGTCTGAGATCCTCTACTATTTCTTGAAGTATATTCTCATGGAACATTTTCTACCTCTTCCCATTTATAGTGATTGGGTTTACTTACTCTTATATATTAATCCAAATTAAACCAAAGGGATAGAAATTAGTAATAATAATAGGCCCTTAACACCTAGAATTAATTTTACCTAGCATTAAATTGAGTATGGAATTGTAGAGTATGTCTTGGTCTCCAGGTTTAAAGGTTTTTTACTAGATTTGTTTATAATGTGCCACTCTGGTTTTCTCCTTATAAATTATTGATTTTTTTAAATACTCCCTTCTTATTTCCTCTAGTTATTATAATTGATGATTTATCTCTTTCAAAGAACTCAAAAAATCCAAATTCATCTATTTTACAACCAAATATGTTTGGTACTCTAACTTTACCAGAAGATGAAAGCTCTTTCCATAAACCATCTAGTAGGGGTTCATACCTATATCTATTTTTTATACTGTCTGGTATGCCCATAAGGTGTCTACAAGACTTTGGATCCAATACTTCTGGTTTAGTTTATCCTCTTTGTACAAAATACCATTAATATCCAAATTAGACAATTTATTTTGGCCATTTTTTTGGGGATGGTAAGGTGTAGATGCCTTATGGTACACCCCATAATTTTTAATCATAGAATCCAATTTTATGTTGTGAAAATGAGTCCATTGGTCACTGATGATGTCCCTAGGAACTCCAAACCTAAAAAATATATTATTCTTGAAAAATCACATACAACTTTAACATCATTGGTCTTTGTGGCCTTATATTTAACCCATTTAGACACATAATCTACAATGAGTAAAATGTATGTATTATCAAAAGACATGAGAATGGGTCCCATAATATTAATGATTCATAATTCAAATATTTCATAAAAAATTATGGGATTTTTAGGTATCTTCAATCTTTTTAAAATATTTATAGAATATCGACAATTATAATTTTTTTTACAATGCTCATGGGTGTCGTTAAATAAATTTGGATAATAAATCCTAGATTCCTACAAATTCCTAGCCATTCATTGAGGTCCAAAGTGTCCTCAAAAAGAAAATGTGTGAAATAATTCAAATATATATTCCATTTATCTTGGTGGTAAACATATCTTTATGACCTTATCATTATAGATTTTCCATAGAAATGGATCTTCCCAAATATAGAATACGTATTTAGCATTAAGTTTGTTATTTTGATGATAGTTATGGTGAGAAGTTACCTGAGATGTGGCTAAATAATTCACTAAATAATCTTACCATGGTACTTCACCTTCCTCTATGTATAGTTTCTCTATAGGTAAGTTATTATTGAGAGGGATCAGTTCCAGAATGTCTGTTTTAGCAGTGTTTGGGAGTCTGCTGAGGTGATATTCCACTAAATTTTAAACTCCCATCTTGTCCTTGATCTCTAGGTTAAACTCTTGTAAGAGTAGTATCCATATCACCAGCCTTATTTTGGAATCATCCTTTATCATCTAGTACCTATGTACTGCATGATCAAAAAATACCACCACATTAGTTCCCTATAAATAAGATCTAAATTTTTCCAATGAGAATACAATAACAAGGAATTATTTTTTCTATAGTCATATAATTTATTTGAGGTTAATCCTAGGTTCTTAGGGAATATGTTATGACTTATTGTCTTACTTAAATTATTTGGGAGAAGACTACTCCTACAACCTAGTTTGATGCATCACACAATAACTCAAATGGGTTCTCCCAATCTAGGGGTTGCATAATTGGTTCTATAATAGACATTTAATTCATCTCATAAAATTCCTTACTATAATTATCATTAAAAACAAATTCATCTTACTTTAAAATAAATCTTGAATGGGGATGATAAATCTTACTAATATTCATGATGAATCTTATGTAAAACCCCAAATGTCCCAAATATGATCTAATATGTCTAACATAGGTGGTATATGGAAAATAAACAATTAATTAAACTTTAGAATTATCTACCTCAATAACTTTTTATTAAATTATACGAACCAACACTATCCCTTTTTCAATCATAAAGTGAAACCCCTCAAAGTTCAAAACATGATTTTTTTCTATACAGGTTTTCAAAACTTTTTCTAGGTTCCCCAAGTAGTGATCAAAAGAGTTTACAAAAATAAAAAATTCATCCATGAATACCTCTAAGAAGTCCTCCATGTGATATGAGAAAATAGTAACCATATACTATTGGAATTTACCTAGAGCATTGCATAATCTGAAAGGCATCCTCTGGGGAAAAGGTCCCGAAAGGGAAGGTGAATGTTGTCTTCTATTGATATTATAGGGAAATGGGTAAACGAAAGTAACCAGATAATTCTTCCAATAAATAGTAATGTGTCCTTCCTTCAAGTATTTTTAGAATTTTTTCTAGGAATGATATGGGGAAGTGGTATTTTTAGGTGATTTGGTTTAGCTTTCTGTTATCAATGCACACCCTCCAACTATTCTTAACTCTCATGGGGATTAATTCATTATTATCAATTCTCACTATTGTCAAAACTATTTTATTTAGAACCACATGGATGGGGATTAACCATTATGATTCATAAATTGAGTAAATTATATCACCTACCAATAAATTTTCTATCTATTTTTAAAAAACTTCCATGATGGGTGGGTTAAGTATCCTCTAGGTCTGCCTAACAGGTCTAGAGCCTCTCTCTAGAAAAATTATTTGAGAACAAACCTTGGGGTTTATTCTAGGGATGTTACCAAGGATTTAACATGCATCTGGAATGATTATTTTTAAAATTTCAATTAAAAATTTTTCTTGGTCTTGGGATAGGTGGTTAGCCATGATTATTGGAATTTTTTTCCTTCCATAAGATACATATATTTTAAGTTACATGGGAGTGGTTTTCGATGGTATACCCAGAAGCGAAGCCTGAGTAGGCATCAGTCCTTGCTGTTTCTTCTTGTTTTTATGTCGCTTAATTGATTTGGCTCGGGTGCTTTATCCCCGATGATGTTTTGTGTTTTCTTTTGTTTGGTGATCGATTGAGCTCGTGTTGGTATGTCCATTCTTTCTTGTCGACGATAAAGGTTTTTTGATGTCTGCTGGTTTTGTTTCCCGACGACGATGGATATGTTCTTGAGTGATTGGTGGTGACGAAAGGTGCATCGTTTCTCGGTGATTCTATGGTGACGATGACCGGTGGGTCCTCACCAGTGAAGCAGAGATAATGGTCGGTGTGAGGATGTTTCTGCTCAATGACAGGTGATGGCGATGACGACTATGTTAGGAGTGGACGGTGGGGATGCGACGATGATGACGGTGGTGTGTTGATGGCGGCGGCGACGTTGATGGCACAGTTGACTCGACGCGTCACTACTAAAAAAAATGCCATTAGCGATCGCCATTGGCGGTCGCTAATGCCCTATAGCGACCGCCCAGCGACCGCCATTGGCGGTCGCTTCTGCTCCATCGCTGTAGGGCTTTAGCGACCGCCAATGGCGGTCGCTATAGGTGGCCGAAATTCCGCCTTAAGCGACCGCCATTGGCGGTCGCTAATACTGCCTGGACGGCAGGCTAAAGCGACCGCCAGGCGGTCGCTAATGCTACCTGGCAGGCATGCTATAGCGACCGCCAGAGGCGGTCGCTAAACTTGAAATTTTTTTTTAAAAAAAAATTCATACCATAATAAATATATATATATATATATATATATATATATATATATATATATATTTATTAAATCAAATATATATATATATAAAATAATGAAAATATTGATATATATAATATTAAATAAAATATTTTTCATTTTTTAAATAAAATGTACAAATTGTTTTTTTTCTTCACGGTGGAAAAGAAGACATAAAACAAGGTAACAATCATAAAAAATGGAAAACAATTAAGTGCGCGCAACACTTAAAGAACGCATAATGTGCCCTACCGCGCAGACCACACGTCCGATTGGCGTTCCGTCTGCGCGTACATGTCACGAATAATAATTAGATTGTTTCTCTGTGATTTCAGGTCAATCCGATGTGGTCCGCTATGATTTTGAGTGTGAGACGCCCGTGTTGGCCGTTTATGACACCGGAACGGCGTTCCCGGTCACCGTGGGCACACAGTGCGGCCGATTGACGTGTCGTCTGCTCGACCACGTCACAATTTACTCACCCTTTGATGTCGTCTGATTTCAGGTCATTCGGACCTCGTTCGGCCCGTTTGGACCCCCCCACGCGCGTTTATCAAGCGCGCAAAACACTTAAAGAACGCATAATGAGCCCTACCGCGCAGACCGCACGTCCGATTGATGTGCCGTCTGCGCGTACACGTCAAGAATAATAATTATATTGTTTCCCTATGATTTCAGGTCATTCCTATGTGGGCCGCTATGACTTTGACCATCAGACGCCCGTTTTGGCCGTTTATGACACCGGAACGGCGTTCCCGGTCACCGCCGGCACACGGCACGTCCGATTGACGTGCCGTCTACTCGACCACGTCACAATTCACTCACCCTTTGATGTCGTCTGATTTCAGGCCATTCTCACCTCGTTCGGCCCATTTGGACCCCCCCACGCGCATTTGTGAAGCGCGCACAACACTTAAAGAACGCATAATGAGCCTTACCGCGCAGATCGCACGTCCGATTGATGTGCCGTCTACGCGTACATGTCACGAATAATAATTATATTGTTTTCCTGTGATTTCAGGTCAATCCGATGTCATCCGCTATGACTTTGACCGTCAGACGCCCGTTTTGGCCGTTTATGACACCGGAACGGCGTTCCTAGTCACCGCGGGCACACAGTGCGGCCGATTGATGTGTCGTCTGCTCGGAAAAGTCACAATTAACTCACCCTTTGATGTCGTCTGATTTCAGGCCATTCGGACCTCGTTTGGCCTGTTTGGACCCCCCACGCGCGTTTATCAAGCGCGTGCAACACTTAATGAATGCATAATGAGCCCTACCGCGCAGACCGCACGTCCGATTGACGTGCCGTCTGCGCGTACACATCACGAAAAATAATTAGATTGTTTCCCTATGATTTCAAGTCATTCCGATGTGGGCCGTTATGACTTTGACCGTCAGACGCCCGTTTTTGCCGTTTATGACACCGGAACGGCGTTCCCGGTCACCGCGGGCACACGGCACGTCCGATTGACGTGCTGTCTGCCCGACCATTTCACAATTCACGCAACGAATGTTCTTGTGTGGTTTCGTGGCATTCGGAGGTCGTTCGGGTGGTTTTGACCCCCCAACGCGCCATTTCAGCTCGTGCCGAGCTGCTGAAAACGACGTATTCGGTCGTGCCGCGCGCACCGCACGTCCGATGGACATGCCGCCTCCTCCTGCATCTCAGGAATAATATTACTATTTTTCTCGTGTGGTTTCAGGTCGTTCGGAGCACGTTTTCTCCGAATTCGATCGCCGCACGCCGTTTTGGTGTTTTATGGCTCCGGAAACGCGTTTCCAGCCGCCGCGGTCAAAAGACACCTCCGATTGACGTGCCATCTGCCCGACCATTTCACAATTCACGCAACGGATGTTGTCGTGCGGTTTTGTGGCATTCAGAGGTCGTTCGGGTGGTTTTGACCCCCCAACGCGTCATTTCAGCGCGCGCCGAGCTGCTGAAAACGACGCATTCGATCGTGCCGCGCGCACCGCACGTCCGATGGACGTGCCGCCTCCTCCTGCATCTCATGAATAATATTTATATTGTTCTCGTGTGGTATCAGGTTTTTCGGAGCACGTTTACTCTGAATTGGACCGCCACATGCCGTTTTGGTGTTCTGTGGCGCCAGAAACGCGTTTCCGGCCGCCGCGGTCAAACGACACCTCTGAATGACGTGCCGTCTGGCCGACCATTTCAGAATTCATGCACCTTCTATTGTCGTGCGGTTTCGTGGCATTCGGACATCGTTCGGGTGGTTTTGACCCCCCAACGCGCCATTTCAGCGCGCGTCGTGCTGCTAAAAACGACACATTCGGTCGTGCCGAGCGCACCGCACGTCCGATGGACGTGCTGCCTCCTCCTGCATCTCAGGAAAAATATTCCTATCGTTCTCATGCAGTTTCAGGTCGTTCGGAGCACGTTTGCTCCGAATTGGACCGCCGCACGCTGTTTTGGTGTTCTATGGCGCCGGAAACGCGTTTCTGGTCGCTACGGTCAAACGGTACCTCCGATTGACGTGCCGTCTGCCCGACTATTTCACCATTCACGCAACGGATGTTGTCGTGCGGTTTCGTGGCATTCGGAGGTCGTTCGGGTGGTTTTGACCCCCCAACGCGCCATTTCAGCACGCGCTGAGCTGCTAAAAACGACGTATCCGGTCGTGCTGCGCACACCGCACATCCGATGGATGTGCCGCCTCCTCCTGCATCTCAGAAATAATATTTCTATCGTTCTCGTGAGGTTTCAGGTTTTTCGGAGCACGTTTGCTCTGAATTGGACCGCCGCATGCCGTTTTGGTGTTCTATGGCGCCGGAAACGCGTTTCCGGCCGCCGCGGTCAAACGGCACCTCCGAATGATGTGCTGTCTGGCTGACCATTTCATAATTCACGCACCGGCTATTTTCGTGCGGTTTCATGGAATTCAGACGTCGTTCGAGTGGTTTTGACCCCCCAACGCGCCATTTCAGCGCGCGCCGTGCTGCTGAAAACGACACATTCGGTCGTGCCGAGCACACCGCACGTCCGATGGACGTGCCGCCTCCTCCTGCATCTCAGGAATAATATTTCTATCGTTTTCGTGCGGTTTCAGGTCGTTCGGAGCACGTTTGCTCCGAATTGGACCGCCGCACGCCGTTTTGGTGTTTTATGGCTCCGGAAACGCGTTTCCGGCCGCCGCGGTCAAACGGCACCTTCGAATGACGTGTCGTCTGGCCGACCATTTCAGAATTCACTCACCGGCTATTGTCGTGCGGTTTCGTGGCATTCGGAGGTCGTTCGGGTGGTTTTGACCCCCCAACGCGCCATTTCAGCGCGCGCCGCGCTGCTGAAAAAGACACATTCGGTCGTGCCGAGCGCACCGCACGTCCGATTGACGTGCCACCTCCTCCTGCATATCCGGAAAAATATTTCTATCGTGCTCGTGCGGGTTCAGGTCGTTCGGAGTACGTTTTCTCCGAATTGGACCGCCGCACGCCGTTTTGGTGTTCTATGGCGCCGGAAACGCGTTTCTGGACTCCGCGGTCAAACGGCACCTCCAAATGACGTGCCGTCTGGCCGAAAATTTAAGAATTCACGCACCGACTGTTGTCGTGCGGTTTCGTGGCATTCAGACGTCGTTCGGGTGGTTTTGGCCCCCCAACGCGCCATTTCAGCGCGCGCCGCGCTGTTGAAAACGACACATTCGGTCGTGCCGAGCGCACCGCATGTCCGATGGACGTTCCGCCTCCTCCTACATATCAGGAATAATATTCCTATCGTTCTCGTGTGGTTTCAGGTCGTTCGGAGCAAGTTTGCTTCGAATTGGACCGCCGCAGCCCGTTTTTGCCGTTTATGACACCGGAACGGCGTTCCCGGTCACCGCGGGCACACGACACGTCCGATTGACGTGCCGTCTGCCCGAACATTTCACAATTCACGCAACGGATGTTTTCATGCGGTTTCGTGGCATTCGGAGGTCGTTCGGGTGGTTTTGACCCCCCAACGCGCCATTTCAGCGCGCGCCGCGCTGCTGAAAACGACACATTCGGTCGTGCCGAGCGCACCGTACGTTCGATGGATGTGCCACCTCCTCCTGCATCTCAGGAATAATATTTCTATTGTTCTCGTGCGGTTTCAGGTCGTTCGGAGCACGTTTGCTCCGAATTGGACCGTCGCACGCCGTTTTGGTGTTCTATGGCGCCGGAAATGCGTTTCCGGCCGCCGCGGTCAAACGGAACCTCCGAATGACATGTCGTCTAGCCGACCATTTCAGAATTCACGCACCGGCTGTTGTCGTGCGGTTTCGTGGCATTCGGACGTCGTTCGGGTGGTTTTGACCCCCCAACGCGCCATTTCAGCGCGCACCGCACTGCTGAAAACGACACATTCGGTCGTGCCGAGCGCACCGCACATCCGATGGACATGACGCCTCCTCCTGCATCTCAGGAAAAATATTCCTATCATTCTCGTGCGGTTTCAGGTCGTTTGGAGCACGTTTTCTCCGAATTGGACCACCGCACGCCGTTTTGGTGTTCTATGGCGCCGGAAACGCGTTTCCGGCCGCCGCGGTCAAACGGCACCTTCGAATGACGTTCCGTTTGGCCGAAAATTTCATAATTCATGCATCGGCTGTTGTCATGCGGTTTCGTGGCATTCGGACGTCGTTCGGGTGGTTTTGACCCCCCAACGCGCCATTTCAGCGCGCGCCGCGCTACTGAAAACGACACATTCAGTCGTGCCGAGCGCACCGTACGTCCGATGGATGTGCCGACTCCTCCTGCACCTCAGAAATAATATTCCTATCGTTCTCGTGCGGTTTGAGGTCATTCGGAGCACGTTTGCTCTGAATTGGACCGCCGCACGCTGTTTTGCCGTTTATGACCCCGGAACGGCGTTCCCGGTCACCGCGGGCACACGGCACGTCCGGTTGACGTGCCGTCTACCCGACCATTTCACAATTTACGCAACGGATGTTTTCGTCCGGTTTCGTGGCATTCTGATGTCGTTCGGGTGGTTTTGACCCCCCAACGCGCCATTTCAGTGCGCGCCGAGCTGCTGAAAACGACGCATTCGGTCGTGCCGCGTGCACCGCACGTCCGATGGACGTGCTGCCTCCTCTTGCATCTCAGGAATAATATTCCTATCGTTCTCGTGCGGTTTCAGGTTTTTCGGAGCACGTTTTCTCTGAATTGGACCGCCGCACGCCGTTTTGGTGTTCTATAGCTCCGGAAACGCATTTCCGGCCGCCGCGGTCAAACTGCACCTCCGAATGACGTTCCGTCTGGCCGACCATTTCAGAATTCACGCACCGGCTATTGTTGTGTGGTTTCGTGGCATTCGGACGTCGTTCGGGTGGTTTTGACCCCCCAACGCGCCATTTCAGCGCGCGCCGCGCTGCTGAAAACGACACATTCGGTCGTGCCGAGCGCACCGCACGTCTGATGGATGTGCCGCCTCCTCCTGCATCTCAGGAAAAATATTCCTATCGTTATCGTGCAGTTTCAGGTCGTTCGGAGCACTTTTGCTCCGAATTGGACCGCCGCACGCAGTTTTGGTGTTCTATGGCACTGGAAACGCGTTTTCGGCCGCCGCGGTCAAACGGCACCTCCGAATGACGTGCCGTCTAGCCGACCATTTTAGAATTCATGCACCGGATGTTGTCGTGCAGTTTCGTGGCATTCGGACGTCGTTCGGGTAGTTTTGACCCCCCAACGCGTCATTTCAGCACGCGCCGCGCTGCTGAAAACGACACATTCGGTCGTGCCGAGTGCACCGCACGTCCGATGGACGTGCCGCCTCCTCCTACATCTCAGAAAAAATATTCCTATCATTCTCGTGCGGTTTCAGGTCGTTCGGAGCACGTTTGCACCGAATTGGACCGCCGCACGCCGTTTTGGTGTTTTATGGCGCCGGAAACGCGTTTCCGGCCGCCGCGGTCAAACGGCACCTCCGAATGACGTTCCGTCTCACCGACCATTTCATAATTCACGCACCGGCTGTTGTTGTACAGTTTCGTGGCATTCGGACATCGTTTGGGTAGTTTTGATCCCTCAACGCGCCATTTCAGGGCGCGCAGCGCTGCTGAAAACAACACATTCGGTCGTGCCGAGCGCACCGCACGTCCGATGGACGTGCCGCCTCCTCCTGCATCTCAGAAATAATATTTCTATCGTTCTCGTGTGGTTTCAGGTCATTCGGAGCACGTTTGCTCCGAATTGGACCGCCGCACGCCGTTTTTCCGTTTATGACCCCGGAACGGCGTTCCCAGTCACAGCGGGCACACGGCACGTCCGATTGACGTGCCGTCTGCCCGACCATTTCACAATTCACGCAACGGATGTTGTCGTGCGGTTTCGTGGCATTCAGAGGTCGTTCGGGTGGTTTTGACCCCCCAACACGCCATTTCAGCGCGCGCCGAGCTGCTGAAAACGACGCATTCGGTCGTGCCGCGCGCCCCGCACGTCCGATGGACGTGCCGCCTCCTCCTGCATCTCAGGAATAATATTCCTATCGTTCTCGTGCGGTTTCAGGTTTTTCGGAGCACGTTTGCTCTGAATTGGACCGCCGCACGCCGTTTTGGTGTTCTGTGGCGCTGGAAACGCGTTTCCGGCCGCCGCGGTCAAACGGTGCTTCCGAATGACGTTCCGTCTGGCCGACCATTTCAGAATTCACGTACCGGATGTTATCGTGCGGTTTCGTGGAATTCGGACGTCGTTCGGGTGGTTTTGACCCCCCAACGCGCCATTTCAGCGCGCGCCGCACTGCTGAAAACGACACATTCGGTCGTGCCGAGCGCACCGCATGTCCGATTGACGTGCCGCCTCCTCCTGCATCTCAGGAAAAATATTTCTATCGTTCTCGTGCGGTTTCAGGTCGTTCGGAGCACGTTTGCTCCGAATTGGACCGCTGCACGCCGTTTTGGTGTTCTTTGGCGCCAGAAACGCGTTTTCGGCCGCCGCGGTCAAACGACACCTCCGAATGACGTGCTGTCTGGCTGACCATTTCAGAATTCATGCATCGGCTATTGTCGTGCGGTTTCGTGGCATTCGGACGTCATTCGGGTGGTTTTGACCCCCCAACGCGCCATTTCAGCGCGCGCCGCGCTGCTGAAAACGACACATTTGGTTGTGCCAAGCGCACCGCACGTCCGATGGACGTGACGCCTCTTCCTACATCTCAGGAAAAATATTCCAATTGTTCTCGTGCGGTTTCAGGTCGTTCAGAGCACGTTTGATCTGAATTGGACCGTCGTACGCCGTTTTGGTGTTCTATGGCGCCGGAAACGCGTTTCCGGCCGCCGCGGTCAAACGGAACCTCCGAATGACGTGCCGCCTGGCCGACCATTTCAGAATTCACGCACCGGCTGTTGTCGTGCGGTTTAATGGCATTCGGACGTCGTTCGGGTGATTTTGACCCCCCAACGCGCCATTTCAGCGCGCGTCGCGCTGCTGAAAACGACACATTCGGTCGTGCCGAGCGCACCGCACGTCCGATGGACGTTCCGCCTCCTCCTGCATCTCAGGAATAATATTCATATAGTTATCGTGCGGTTTCAGGTCGTTCGGAGCACGTTTTCTCTGAATTGGACCGCTGCACGCCGTTTTGCCATTTATGACCCCGGAACGGCGTTCCCGGTCACCACGGGCACACGACACGTCCGATTGATGTGACGTCTGCCCGACCATTTCACAATTCATGCAACTGATGTTGTCGTGCGGTTTCGTGGCATTCGGAGGTCGTTCGGGTGGTTTTGACCCCCCAACGCGCCATTTCAGCGCTCGCCGAGCTGCTGAAAACGACGTATTCGGTCGTGCCGCGCGCACCGCACGTCCGATGGACGTGCTGCCTCCTTCTGAATCTCAGGAATAATATTCCTATCGTTCTCATGCGGTTTCAGGTCGTTTGGAGCAGGTTTGCTCCGAATTGGACCGCCGCACGCCGTTTTGGTGTTCTATGGCGCTGGAAACGCGTTTCCGACCGCCGCGGTCAAACGAAACCTCCGAATGACGTGCCGTCTGGCCGACCATTTCAGAATTCACGCACCGGCTGTTGTCGTGCAGTTTCGTGGCATTCGGACGTCGTTCGGGTGGTGTTGACCCCCCAACGCGCCATTTCAGCGCGCGCCGCGCTGCTGAAAACGACACATTCGGTCGTGCGGGGGGCTGTACGGGGGTGCGGGGGGGCTGTACGAGGGTGCGGGGGGGCTGTACGGGGGTGCGGGGGGGGGGGGGGGGGGCTGTACGGGGTTGCGGGGGGTGGTACAGGTGTGCGGGGGGGCTGTCCGAGGGTGCGGGGGGCTGTACTGGGGTGTGGGCGGCTGTACGGGGGTGCGGGGGTCTATACGGGGGTGCGGGTGGGGGGGGGGGGCTGTACGGGGGTGCGGGGGCTGTACGGGGGTGCGCGGGGGCTGTCCGGGGGTGCGGGGGGGGGGGGGGGGGGGGGCTGTACGGGGGTGCGGGGGGGGGGGGGGGTTGTACGGGTGTGCGGGGGCTCTACAGGGGTGCGGGGGGGGGGGGGGGGCTGTACGGGGGTGCGGGGGGGGGGGGGGGGATGTACGGGGGTGCGGGGGGCTGTACGGGTGTGCGGGGGGGGGGGGGGGGGGTGTCCGGGGGTGTGAGGGGCTGTATGGGGGTGCGGGGGGGCTGTACGGGGGTGCGGGGGGGCTGTACGGGTGTGCGGGGGGGGGGGGGGGGGCTGTCCGGGGGTGCAGGGGGGGGGGCTGTCTGGGGGTGCGGGGGGCTGTACGGGTGTGCGGGGGGGCTGTCCGGGGGTGCGGGGGGCTGTACGGGGGTGCGGGGGGGCTGTCCGGGGGTGCGGGGGGATGTACGGGGGTGCCTGAGGGGGGGGGGGGTGGGGGGGGGGGGGGGGGGGGCTGTACGGTGGTGCGGGGGGGCTGTCCGGGGGTGCGGGGGGCTGTACGGGGGTGCGGGTGGGCTGTCCGCGGGTGCGGGGGGCTGTACGGGTGTGCGGGGGGGCTTTCCGGGGGTGCGGGGGGCTGTACAGGGGTGCAGGGGGGCTGTCTGGGGGTGCGGGGGGGCTGTACGGGGGTGCCGGGGGCTGTACGGGTGTGTGGGGGGGCTTTCCGGGGGTGCGGGGGGCTGTACGGGGGTGCGGGGGGGGGGGGGGGTGTACGGGTGTGCGGGGGGGGGGGGGGGGGGTCTGTCCGGGGGTGCGGGGGGGCTGTACGGGGGTGCGGGGGGCCTGTACGGGGGTGCGGGGGGGCTGTACGGGGGTGCGGGGGGGGCTGTACGGGGGTGCGGGGGGCTGTACGGGGGTGCGGGGGGGGGGGGGGGGGGGGGGGGCTGTACGGGGGTGCGGGGGGCTGTACGGGGGTGCGGGGGGGCTGTACGGGGGTGCGCGGGGCTGTACGGGGGTGCGGGGGGGCTGTCCGGGGGTGCGGGGGGCTGTATGGGGGTGCCGGGGGGGCTGTACGGGGGTGCGGGGGGGCTCTCCGGGGGTGCGGGGGGCTGTACGGGGGTGCGGGGGGGCTGTACGGTGGTGCGGGGGGGCTGTCCGGGGGTGCGGGGGGGCTGTACGGGGGTGCAGGGGGTTAAAGTTTTTAAATGCACGCTTTAGATAATATTAGCTATCATATAATAAAAAAGAAAAGAAAGAAATTATAAGTACACAACCTTCTAATTTAAATTAAATGAATACATACAGTACATCAATTTCAACCCCACCAGTAAAAACAAAAAACATATCTCATGAATATATGATGCGTCACGCGTTGTCATCAATGCTACCTCATTCTGGTGGTTCAGAGGCCTACAACAAATAAATATTATAAATATTTTAATAACAAAAATAATTTAAATTAAATAAATAAATACAGTATATACCTGCGTCGTATGATCCCCTGCACCATCAGCTCGACGCACATATTCCCGCAGTGCTCTAACCTCAGCTGTCAATTGCGCATTTGCCTCCTTGGAAGCGCGCAGCCGTGCCTCAAAATCTGACATCTGCTGTTTCATATGAGCAACAGCAGGACCGACAACCGCAGCGCGTGACACTACAGAACGAGGAACCCTACTCCATAGGTCAAACTATAGCCATGCCCGTCCCGACCGATAATGCGATGAAAGATCTCATCCCGTCGCATGGGAAGCTGTCGCTGGTCCTCTGGCAGATGTTCTAACTCAGCTTCAAATTGAGCCTGTGAAATATTTAAATATATATAAATATATATATGTTAATATATAGATTTATGTAATTATTGGTAAGTACAGACACTTACTATCAATGCTGCAACCTCTGGATCATTGCGATCACGAGTCCTCATCCACACCGACATTTTATCAGTTTCTGCACCTTGCTCTCGCAACTATATATTAAAAGAATATAAACACAAAACCATATTAATTAATAAATGAAAAAATGAATAATATATACCTCATGTCGGATCTGAGACACGTGACGAGTCCCGAGCCTGTGAGGTGGTCCGTGCAATGCTCGATTCTCAGAATGCCGTGTTGACACCTCCTACATTCAATTCATTCAAATTTCAAACAAATCACATATTCTTGAAAATATATATACACCAAAATAATTAATATACAAACCGAAACACCCTCAGTAGACCAATATGCAACCAAGTCACGCCACTGAGCCGGGAGGACACCTCTCGGGACTTTTTCCAAAATGTCTAGGGCACCCACATTTGGTACCCAGTGGTCCCTCTTCACTTTGCCTTTATAATCTTTCCACATCTTACGACATTTTCTCATACACACGGGCCAAAACTCTTTAGGTCATACTTTCAAATTTTGCTATAAAGAAAATAATCAAACATATTAGTATTCTTTATACATAGAAAATAAAGTAAAATGATTTTCTTACCTGAACCTCCCTCCATAGACGATCTAATGTGTCCTGAGTGATAGAAGCCCAGTCACGCGTGGTCAATGGAAATCGATGTGGTTCACGTATGATATGACCCAGCTGACGAATAAATGCCGGGGCATTCGGTCCCACAGGATGAAAAACCTCATCAAATGAAATATCTATCGTCGTGTCAGAATTCCATGATAATATGCCACGACCAGGGCCTCTCCTGCGAGAGGAAGAAGCAGCCGAGTCTGATCCTGTTGAAAACAATTTTATATATAAATTGACAAATGTTATATATATATATATATGTATGTCAATTACATAAAAAATATAGACAATGACATTCAAACATACCTCGACCCTGAGACGTAGATGCCTCAGATAGATGATGTGGATCTTCTGCCTCTTCCCCTGACATGTCTGTAGTCATAGAAAACATCAGTAATGAGTCCAAAGTGTTTAAAATATAAATTGGATTGTTCTTAAAAAATAAAACTTGTACAACTGTTAATCAAACAAAAAATGGATTGAATAATTAGTTGTGAATGAATTTTAAAAAATCAGAAAGTTAACAAAACAGATATACAAATTATGTACAAAACCAGTCAATGCATAGCCAAATTTCAGATAGAACTAATAAAAATTCAAGCAGAACATGAATCAGATGAAGAATACCTCAAAGGGATGATATACTGACCATAACATCAATAAATCAAGAGTAAAAACAACCTAAATATTTATGATTGAATTAAAACTTACAAAAGTGAGGATTAAAACTTATAAAGATTTATAAAATGATTAGATAATTTATGATATCCTAGGACATTCTACTGAATAGCGGGAAAACAATTATACCTTTCATTCAGCATGCAAATCGACCATTTCTCCTTCAACAGCCGCTCTGACCCAATAAATATCTTCTTCACGTTGAACTACGGTATGTTGATCAAGTTGTTGGTAAACAAACGGAACAGTCTCGGGTTCATCTTCTTCAAATAAAAACACTCCTCGCCGAGACATTTTGACAACAACTTGCCAACTTGGATCCGAAGGCAAAGTAACGAAGAATACTTGTTCCGCTTGTGATGTCAAAATGAAAGGTTCATTATCAACTCGTTCATTATTTCTGTATAACATATAGTTAAAATTCACCAATGAAAACTGATATTGATCGACTTTGCATCCACGCACTGGATCAACCCAATTACACTTTAACAATATGTACTTCAAACCTTGTGTGTATACAACTTCAATGATGTCTATCAATTGACCATAGTAATAACCAAAATCAACAAAGGGACAACCGATGCCACTGTTTTGTGTTGCTCGTTTGTCGTCAACATCTTTAATGCGAAATCGAAAACCATTAGCATCAATAGCTTTATAACGACGAGTGATTATAGATGGACCCTCAGCCAGTTGGATAAATACTTCAGGTAGCGTGGGGTCCCCTAACTCCCTCAGCTTACGAACCTACATAATTTATAAAAATCAATACTGATATATGCAGAAAGAATTAGTATAATACGTTACTCATAATGAAAATCACTTTATACATACATAATCCTTGAACCAATCATGAAATGATGCATAATGAGATTGTTGAATTTGAAACTCAGTCGCACGATGCATCGCTTCTTTTATCTCATTAATGTGTTTCCTGCAAATGATAACGCGATGTTTAAAAGATCATCTTATGCAAACAAAACATGTAAAAGTTATACAAGCACATTGATAAGATACTTACAGCATTAATGGTGCAACTGATGGAGTATTGAACAAGATATATCGATGTGCTTGTATCCACTCAATGTTGTCCATATCAAATGTGGTTCCTTCTCCAACTGGACCATCATGAATCCGAGAGGGTTTATATAATTTTGTTTCAACATCCGTAAGATATTCTGCACAAAATTTAGTACACTCATCCATCAAATAACCATTGGCTATTAATACCTCTGGACGAGCTCTGTTGCGTACAAATATTTTCAATGTACTCAAATACCGTTCAATAGGATACATCCACCTGAATTTCACTAGACCAGCAGCTATTACTTCATCAGTTAGGTGCACTGTCAAGTGGACCATAACATCAAAAAAAGAGGGGGGGGGGAAGTTTCTCAAAGTGACAAAGCGTAAGTACAATTCGGTCCTGCAAACTTTTTAAATCACTCATTGGTTGATTTCTTAAACAAAGCTGTCTAAAACAATTACTCATATCAATCAAGGGCTGAACAACATTGGGGGATAAACAATCACAAATTGCGATTGGAATCAACTGCTGAAGTAATATGTGATTATCATGACTTTTCAACCCTTGCAATGTCTTGCTCGTAAGATTCACACACTTTGAAATATTAGAAGAATAACCATCAGGCACCTTGACCATCTTCAAAATGGAAAGAAATGTTTCTTTCTCCTCTGTAGTCATCGTATACTGTGCAACAGGAATATATGCCTTGTTTCCCTCAGCTAACTGTAAATGCAACTGTTTCCTTAAACCCATTTCTTCCAAATCACAGCGTGCATTAACATGGTCCTTTGATTTTCCACTGACACCTAAAATGGTCCACAATATGTTATCACAAACATTTTTTTCAATGTGCATGACATCCAAATTATGCCTCAACATGTTAGTTTTCCAATACGGAAGACTATAAAAAATACTTTTCTTTTTCCAATTGTGACTGCGCTGCCTACCCGCAGCACGAATATTACGTACTGGAGGAGCCACCAAATCCTGAATTTCATATACCGTGCGGATGTTTTCTTCCTCAATCTACGATAACATTTCGACTCCTGTCATGATCTTTGGTGCTGGGCTGAACTCTCTAGAACAATCAAATCCCACTCTGTCCTTTCTGAATCTGTGTTGAGGAGGGAGAAAACGCCTGTGACCCATGTATGCCCATTTTTTGGAATGTTTAAGCCATACATATTTTTTACTTTTATTGCAACAAGGGCAAGAAAATTCCCCTTTTGTACTCCAGCCTGATAAATTTGCATAAGCTGGGAAGTCATTGATTGTCCATAATAAAGCAGCATGCATTTTGAACATTTCATTCGTTTCGCAGTCATAAGTCATCACACCGTCGCCCCAAAATTCATTCAACTCATCAATCAATGGATGAAGGTAAAAATCAATCTTATCCCCCGGACTTTTAGGTCCATCAATAAGAGTGGAAAGTAATATAAATTGTTGCTTCATACAAAGCCACGGAGGAAGATTATATGGAACCAACACCACGGGCCATGTGCTATGAGTTGCACCAACGATAGACTTGAATGGATTGAAACCATCTGTTGCCAATCCCAATCGGACATTACGGACATCTTTAGCAAAGTCAGGATGTCTCTTATCAAATTCCTTCCATGCATGAGAGTCTGCCGGGTGGGTTAACATATCACTTTCATGAAGTCTTTCTACATGCCATCTCATTAAATTTGAAACTTTAGAAGACATAAAAAATCTTTTCAACCTGGGTTTAAGGGGAAAGTAACGCATTTTCTTTACGACAATCAGTTTCCCCTGTATCGCAATCTGACTTTGATGAGTATTATTTCCCCTATTCTCTTTCCACCTGGAAGCACCACAAACCGTACAAATATCCAAATGGCCAGTTTCTTTTCTAAAAAACATACAGTTGTTTGCACATGCATCTATGGTCTCATATGTAAAACCTAAGTTATCTGTCAACTTACGAGCATAGTAATATGACTCAGTAATCTTAGTATTGACAGGAAGAACTTTTTTCAATAAAAGCAAAAGAATGTCGAATGATGTGTCTGACCAATTATTCAAAGTCTTCAAATGAAACAACTCCACGATAAACGACAGTTTATTGTAAGAAGTCCATCCAGGATATAATTCTGTTTTCGCATCATCAAGTGCTTCATAAAACCTCCTCGAATCACGATCTGCACCAGAGCGAAGATTTATCTCACCGGTCTCAAGATTCTGGATGTCAATGCCTTCAGGATCAAACCCACGTACCATTTCAGTAAGCATTTCATGCATTGGATCAGTCATCCTTGCATCAATATCCATCTGAGCTGCATCTGTATTTTGACAACGAACATATTTTTCTCCATGACGAGTCCAAATCTTATAATTTTTCAGAAATCCATTAAAGAAAAGGTGCTCCCTCACAGTATCTCGTGTGAATTGATATCTGTTAGCACATTTTCTACATGGACAACTAATATAGTCACTTCCAAATCCTCTCGTGAAGTCAATAAACTGTATAATGCCATTGAAATACTCTCTAGACGTTCGATTTGGAAGATCAATCCAACTCTTATCCATAATAAGATCCATATAACAAACATTTACATAAGACTTATTACATTTTCATTTTTGATATCAAATATATTTAAAATAAATACTAACTAATTGTTTGTGAACCATTTATAAAATAATAATGTAAGTGAAAGCCCATGTCATACCTGATTGCGCTACAAAACTGGAAGGGAGGGGAGCCGACGGCGGTGCTTTGAGGGAGAGGAGCGGTGGGGAGCCGGAGCCGGAGCTGGTGCGGCGAGGGAGGGGACAGTGAAGGAGGGGACAGGTGGCGGTGGTGCGGCGAGGGAGGGGACAAAGAAGAATGGGACGGGGGTTGGCGGGGTGCGGGGGGGGGGGGTGTTCGGGGTGCTGGGGGGAGGGACGAGGGGGAGGAGGGCCGAGGGCGGAGGTCGGAGGCCGGAGGGGCTGGAGGCCGAAGGACGGAGGGCTACCGGAGTGCTCCCGAGGGCTTCCGGGCTGCCGGAGGCGGGTGGCAGGAGGCCGCAGGGCGGGCAGAGGGCGGAGGGCGGCCGGAGCCGGAGGGCGGAGGGCGGCCGGGGAGGGCGGGGCCGGTGGAGGGCGGCCGGAGGGTTTCCGGAGGGCTGCCGGGCTGCTGGAGGCGGGTGGCAGGAGGCTCGAGGGCAGAGGGAGGTCGCAGGGCGGCCGTAGGGTGGAGGGCGGCCGGAGCCGGAGGGCGGAGGGCGGCCGGAGGAGGGCGGGCCGGCGGAGAGCGGTCGGAGGGAAGCCGGAGGGCGGCCGGAGGGTGGAGGGTGGCTGGAGGGTGACTGGCCGGAGGGCGGGCTGGCGGAGGGTGGGGCTGCGGAGGGCGGGCCGGCGGAGGGCGGGCCGGCAGAGGGCGGGCCGGCGGAGGGCGGGGCGCCAGGGAGGGCGCGCAGCGGCGGGGAGGGCGCGCGGCGGGTGGGGGGGGGGGGGGGCGACGGGGGGGAAGGGTTTGGGGGGGGGGGGCACGATCGAGTGGAGAGGGGGGGGGGGAAGCCCCTTATTTTTTTAAGGAGGCTTAGGGACCGCCATTGGCGGTCGCTATAGGTAACAGGGCTCAAATGCCCTGTTTTCTAGTAGTGCGTGTTACCTTGATGCAGTGTTTCTTGGGCGGATTACGGGATTTGCGGGATATGTTCCCCTTGTTTTTGAATTTTGGAATTCATGACCGCCAAAATGTGTGATGATTTGAACAATTTTTGGGTTTCCCACTGTTCCACTAAAATAGGTTTTATGAAAATAAAAAAAAAATATTTGGAGGAGGTATATTCTTAGTTTATTCTAAAAAAATTTCAATGATTTCAGATGTTATTTATTCTTGATAATTAAAAAGAATGTTTTTAAATTTTTTTTACTTTCTTATTCCTTAGAGTTATATGTAGATTGGGTATCTCCTAAGGAAAAAAATTATCTTATAATACCTAATTATTCAGTGGTTTCAAAACATTAATTATGTCCAATTACAAAGAGTGAATTATTGGTTGAAGGGTTCATCTTGGAGTCAAGAACATTGATGTACACCTTTCTATCTCCCAGTTCCATGGAAATGGTTCCTTTATGTACATTAATTAATTTTTGGGATGTCTTTAAGAATGGTCTTCAAAAAATAATGAGTGAAATCCCTGGTTCCCGATCTTCCTCCATGGTGAGCACATAAATGTATGCTAGAAAAACAAGTCCTTAAACTCCTACTAGAACATCCTCTATAACACTTGATGGTAAGACTGTGGATTGGTTTTTCAGTAGGAAAAAATGCTTGTAGGATTCAGATCATCTATTTTCAAAGTTGAATAGATAGATTTAAACATGAAATTAATGCAAGAACCAAGATCACATAATGAATAAAAAAAATTTAAAGAACCAATGGTGCAGGGAATAGAGAATTTCCTCAGATATTGACATTTTTTGGTAATGGTGGTGTGATCATGGATGAAACACTTCTCCCAAGGTTGATTATTTCAGTCCCATCCATCCTATTTCTCTTGGTTAAAATATATTTGAGGAATTTTACATATTTTGGAATTTACCTGATGGATTCCAGGAGGGGTATATTAATTTCAACCTTTTGAAATGTCTCATGGATATATTTTTGAAGTTTCTCTTCCTCATTTTTTTGGATTATGTGAATCTGGAAGGGAATTGAAGGGGAATTTCTTTCTTCTCCCTTTTATATCATAGAAATGGAGTTTATAGTCTTTTATTACAAAATATTATCTTGGTTTAATCCTCTATATTCTTTTCTCCTTATCCAGGTTAGGTGGTTTACTATTCTTAAATATACATAGAATTTATATAATTTCTAGACACGCCTTATTTTGGTTCAGATTGAGCTTCCTTTTATTCTAGTCATTGTATGTCCTTACCACTCCTTATGATGATCATGATCAAATTTTTCTTTTGTATTGGGATTGACTGCACTGGGAATTTTCCTCGGTTTTTGGACAACATGTCCATGAGAGTATCAAATTTATTTGATAAATCCTTTATTGTATTCTTCATCTCATCCATATATGTTCCGAGACTTTAGTCAGCTAGTGGTGCACTAGATGAGTGCTATCCATAAGATTTTTTTTATGAAAATGAGATGGTTGATAGGGTTGTTGTTGGTATTGATTCTTGTATAGTTGTTGAAAATGGGGTGGATTTTGGAATTGTTGGTTTAAAGGGGGTACAATATGGATTTTTTGAACTCAAAATCCCTGTTGGGTTTGGACTTCTATCTATGGTCGGCTCTATTAAAACTATCTTGACAGGAATACAGATGCATAATTTTCCATACCCTGTACCTTAGCACACTGATCAGTGTGGTGATGGGGTGATGAAAATAAACCATATACCTAATATTAGTAAGGTAGTTAATTAATTTGTTTTAGTTCCATCTATTTTATAATTTTGGTCAATTCCTCTATTTTGGTTTCAATAAATGGCGATGATTCAGAAGCTTTTACCTCATAGACGCCTTCGATTATTATACACCATGTTCCCAATTATTGTGATTTTTGTGCAATATTCTTGATTAGGATCCTAACTTCCATGTATGACTTATCATTCATAGATCCTATGGATGATGTATCCAAGATGTTTCTATCATTTTCTATAATCCCTTGGTATAAGAAGACTAATAAGTAATGATCATCTATATCTTGGAAAGGGAATCATTCACATAGTTTTTTGAATCTTTCCCAAAATTTATAGAGGGTTTCTCTAGTATCTTGTTTGATGGAGTAGATCTCCTTTCTTATTATGGTACTATGGGAGGATAAGAAAAATATTTGCATGAAAATTATTTAGAGATCAACCTAGTCATGGATCTCCCCAGGTTTTAGAATGTATAACCATTTATTATAATCTCTATCAAGTTAAAATGGGAATTCCCTCCACTTGAATTGTTCATCAAAAACTCCCCTTAGATTGAATCTCGAACAAACATAGCTGAACTTTTGAATGTGGTAGTTGGGGTTCTCACCTATAAGTCCACAAAACTTTGGTAATACTAGAATTATATTTAATCATAGTTCAAAGTCATTTTATTGCACATTCATAGTTATTTAATTATTCTGGTTAGAAAACTGTGAGGAAAAAAAGGACCCATAGGGTTTATTATGGGTTAAAGGGCCGCGTTTTCTAGACCTGATTGAACACTAAATGTTTCACTTGAGACTTGTAGTTTGATTATTTTAAAGTGGTTTTCAAGATTAAGAGTCCTAATCCTACTTAAAACATTTCTCTCCATATCTGGGTCAAGATCAAATATTTTGTCATTGGAGGTCCTTGTCATGCAAGTTATGGGTTTGATTTAACACCTAATCCCTAAAAACAATGCCATTTTTTGACACAGACTGGTCGTAGGGTGTGGAAATAGAAAATTATTTTGTTATAAGGGTGTAGTAGTAGTATTGATCAAAGTTGTCTCCCAAGAGTAGTGTTTTGAATCAATATGTCATGAATGCGAGGGTAAATTTAATAATAGGAATTAAATGACTAGGTAGAAAAGAAATTGGTTTTTGAAGATCATATTATAGAAAATTTATTGGGTTTAGCCTTGGATTTTTACATATAATGCTATCACAATCCTTTTGAAATTGGATATTTCATTTTTATTAATTAGTTTAATGAATGGATTAAAAATCATTTCTCCCTTTTTCACCCTTGATTATTATTGATTGATAGAGAAAATAATCTAGAGAATTTAAATGGTTTGAATATCCTCCTTACAAAGTGTGAAAGTCACATTGGGTCTCCTTTCGATCACTTTGGAATTTCTAAATCACAAATTAGGTATCCCAAGTTCCCAAATTAGTCCACTATGTCTTCCCCACATGTTCAAAAATCACTAAACACTTCTCCACCTTACCCCAGATCACCCAATCAGTTTTATACAAAGATAAGAAAAGGGAGAATAATTTTCTTAGTCAATGAAATTTAGAACATTTATATTTGAAATAAAAGTGCAATCGTATCCCATTAAAATTATGAAATTAGAAATTGAAAACCTTTTAAAAAATAAAAAGAGATAGAAGAATTTATTAAAAACTAGGACTCCAACATTAGAAAAGGTTACCTCCCCATAGACCAAATAAAAAAGAGTATACCCCTCAATTAAAAGGAAAATAATGGAGACATACTGGCCAGAAGATATAATGAAATTGAAAATAAATAAAAATACTAGAAGAAGAGTATCTATTAGAAACAACAGGTGATCTCTCCTTGATCCCCCAATCCCTTTTTATGGAGTTGGCTCCTTGTATTTATAGAGTGAGGTAAACTCTTAACCTCTCATTTTAATATTTCCAAATATTTGGGGGATGTTAAATATATGTTTAAAAAGATATTCAACATTTAATCTATTGAATTACTTGGTTTTTTGAAATTCAAGCACCGAGAGAAAATTTATTTGTAAAGGTAGAATCATCCACCATTGGTTCAATGGTAGATCATGTGATAACATTGACTCAACTATGGAATGTGATACCATTAGATAGATGGTGAATATTCTACTATTGGAAATGAGCTGAATACATTTATTTATTTTATTCATTCAAGCTTCTTTTTTAATCATTCAAACGCCCTGATCAGTGGTGTTATTCGCAGACTCAACATTCTACTTAGAAGATCATACTTATGCTGGTAATTCCTCCCTACATGATTTTGTATAGAATCTTGGGAATCAACTTGCCTCCACCTTGGATAGATGCATGATAGAACTACTACTACCTTCCAAATGGTTGTAACGATGGTGGAAAGGGAGCTCAAGAAAGTCGTTCATGACCACATAAACATAGAGCATGGGAAGCATATGAATCATTCATTTTTATTATAGGGAATCCAATGTGATGAAAATATTGAGAAATTTTTCCAGTGGTATAGATGGATATATTCAGTGGGATGTTGGTGATCAGCACTGACGATATGTGCGCAACAGTAGTGGTTGCGATTTCCTTCTGCTCCACCATTTGAACAATGGTAGATCAAGTGCTACCTTTGGGTAAATGGTAGAATGGTCGATAGTGCTTCACCATTCATGGGAATTTTGTAAGTGGCTTGCATGCATGGAAGGTGGTGGGGGTAGTGAGGTAGTGGTGAGGTGGAAGTGGCAACATAAATCTTCTTCAACAGAGGGTTCCTAGAGTGTGAAAGATCTTGAGAAGAGGGATTTAAGTGGAAAAAATGGTGCACCTAAGAATCTATATTAAGATTGGAATGATCTATCATTATTTAAGGGATTTAATTGTGGGTTTTTCTAGAAATAGTGGTGGCTAGTGTTTAGCGGTGGAAGGAAGATTCCACTGTTGTCCCGATGGTGGCACATATGTGACTGTTGGTTCTAACAGGGGAATATTCCACCATTGGTGCCAATAGTGAGATGTGAGACCATTGGTTCCAATAGTGGCATGTGATGACATTGGTTCTAATAGTGTGAAAGTGGTGGATCCACATGAATTCATTCATGAATGGGAGTGCATAGTGGTTTGGGGTCTTGATAGTGTGTAGTGGAGGTAGTGGTGTTCTTCATCGAACCCTCGAGTCATCTGGCATTTGAAGTAGCTAGATGAAACCTTAATGGTGGTTGAAACAATCCCTAAGAATGATCCCCAGTGGTGTAATGTCTTGGAATTGGAATACGTGCATGATATTGATCTATCTAGTTACTTCCATAGTGACTTTGGTAATATTGTCGATGATAGAGGTGGTGGGAGTGGCAACTAATAGCAGAGAGTGGTGGTGTGGGGTGTATCCAAGCACAAACAAGTAGAAAACATGAAATATAGGTACATTTTTGTAAGTTGTGAACAATAACCACTAAATCTTTGTCTCACACCAGAAAGTTGAATCTCTCCACGAGCACTTAAATATCAAGGCATGGTGGTAAACAGGCATAAAATCTAGAATGGAGTTAAAGTAATCCTACTACAACCATAAAATTTATCACCCAATGAGATTTTCCTCCCATGGTCGTGTGGGCTTTACCACCATGTGCCTATGCACCTAGGATTCATCAAAGATATAAACTCTCTTAGATTCATCCCTATGGCTATGCATGACCTTGATCTCCCATAAAGCCACTACCGAATTCAGTATACACTCTTGGTGGGATCCTGGATGGTTGGATCCTTATAGGATAGATAAATGGTTATCTACCACTGGTTGATGTGATATATTAAGGGCTGACACATTTTTTTGTTGGAAACACCTAAAAAACAATTCAAATAAAAAATTAAAACTTAACATAATCAATAAATAACAAAATTCACTTTTATAACAAAATTATTCTTTACTTATCATTTTAATTCCATATTTGAGATTACCCACAGTTTTAGTAAAACATATGATTTCATGGTTATTTTCATTAAAATTCATTTAAAATTAGTGAAAAATGTTTAAAATTGTGCACGAAAATTGAGAGTGTTAATCGTCATTCATACAGATATTTAAAGCATGTGTGGTTGATCTAGAGGGGTTCAGCTTGAGATCCTTCGAGCAATGATCACTAGTGAACAACTAAAGTTGAATGCTCTATAAAATTTAATGAGGTACTCATTTATTTAATTTTTGTTCTTTGATTAATTTATGTGAGATCCTCAGACCTCTATTGGGTCTTGAATCACCGTAGAATACAAGTTTCATCACTTTGGTGATGAAATTTTTTAAATCCCAATCTCGCATGATTCTAATACGTGCCCTGTTACAAATATTTTGTTATGTATTTCCACAAAAGGATAATTAAAGATGTATATAAATCATCATCAACCTTAACATGTGTATCAAGGTACGTTTCCTCCTTTTACTAACACCGTTCAACTATGATGTGTAAGGTGTAGTCAGTTGATATAGAATCTGAAACCCCTATAGAAAGTCGATAAGCTATTGTTTAATATATTCACTCCCTTGATCCAATCAAAGCTTCTTAATATTCTTTCCATGTTTATTTTATACTTCATTCTTGAACTCTTTTAATTTATCAAAGGACTCATACTTATGCATAATCAAGTAGATATATACATATCTACTCAATTATTTAGTAAAATTTATGAAGTAAGAATACCCACCTCTAGATTCAACTAGAAATGGTCCACACACATCAGTGTATACCAATCATAGAATATTTTTAGACATTTCACCCTATAAATAAAATAGTATTTTGGTAATTTTTCCTTGTAAACAATCATGACATATTTCAAGTGGTTTTAGCTCAAAATATTGTAGTCAACCAACTGGACAGAGCTTTATCAAATGATTCTCATTTACATGGCCAAGATGGTGATTATAAGGACCCAAACTTAAACATTACATAATATTGAGTTATGTCAATAATTTTAAATTATTTCACATTGAGTATATTTTCAGGTTTATATCATTAGGGAATTAGTCCACAAATCATAAATAAAAAATCCATATAAATAAAAAGTGTACACTTTCAATAGTATCAATTTATTTCATAAAATAAAAACTTTTAAAATGAAACATGGTTTATTTTCATGTTTAATCATCATAAATTTTCTTTTATCCCATCCTTGACTCTATTCAACCTTAAATACTATGAAAAACATTTTTAAAACTTGTGAAGAGCATAAAAATATCAATAAGGGATACACAAAGATGGAAAACAATTAGTCCTGTGAAAATATGAGATCCCATGGATACTTTATCATAAAGTAATGCCTTTCACCCTTAAGAAGAAGTAAATAAATTCCTTTGAATATAAGATCATTGATTAATATTTTTTGTAATAAAAATATTTCCATGAAACCCATAGAAATCACATATAACATATAAAGGTAAATTAAGACATAATCATACTTAAATAAAATAACTATGTGGTCGAATTCCGTACATATCACTCTTACCAATAGAATTTACATACAGATGATTTTCATACCCAATGAATTGGAGGTTATAACATAACCATATATACTTTTTTTATCATATAACCACACATATTTGATTTACCACATAACCACTCATCAAATATCTAAGTACCATTATATAATTATAACACAAAATATTGCAAGTTTCAGCATTTCACTCATATTTTTTTAATCAAAAGAAATCATTTCAAGATATTGGAATAATAATTCCATTTTAAAAATAAATTTCTATATAAAAATACCCAAAAGGTAATAAGTTATTTCTTTTTCTTTTAAAAACATTAAGGTTTGTAGAGGAACCCAAATATCAAATAATGGCCATGGCAGCAGAGATGTCATTATCGCCATATACGTTAAAAAACAATAAGTTTATTTTTTTCAAAGAAAGTCAAAAATTACATATAAAATGATTCCTTTTGAAAACCTATAAATGGAATTAAAATTAAAAGGGTTTTTTATACACCTCATAATAGAAGGTGGTGTATAACATCAAAATATGACTCAATTAAAGGAGATTGAGACAAAGTCCCTTACATTGAGTTAAATTCATCAAGTATGTTCCTTATCTTTTGGAATAATAAAATTAAGTGCATTATTTAATTACTTGAAAACACTTTTCAGGTTTATTAATTATTTTATATCACTTATCACTATATTATAACAATTACTTAATTATTTATGTTTACATCAGATGTTTTGATGATATTCAGTACATGAGTCCAAAATGAATTGGTATGATGTCTTTATACAAAAGTGGTCATTAGTACATTATCTCTTGAATAATATTCATGAAATAATAATCAATTTTAAACATTTATTATAATTATAAATCAAACCATTCATGCATGGTTGTAAAAAATGAACAATATTATAATCATGGTGACAATAGGTCGTATGTACGCATGAGTAAGGTTCCCATTTTTCGTTGATCAATATAGAAAGAAGTTAATTATTATTTTATCTTTAAAAAATGATAATAATATAATAAATATCATATTAATAACTTAAATGTACTTATATATATATCATACTCATGATTTAAAAAAAACATGTCACATCGCTTTGTGGAGGTGATAGTTCACACGTACGTACAAATGACGTTATTATTTTTTTGTGTATGGAAGGTAAGAAAATATTTGACATATTATTTCCTTATAATGATAAATATTTCATTAATATAATATATAAACTTTAATTCCATAATTATAACCATTTTTTAGATATGGTAATATTAAACAAATTATATCATTTCGTGGAGGTGATAGTTCAAACGTTCGTATGAATGATTAATTATATTCCTATTTGATGGAAGTGGATATGGATTTCGGTGATGATATTAACATAATAATATCTAAGTATATTTATGATACTAGAGTTATTATATCATCATGTTATAATAAGATTTTAAGGAAGTGGAGGAAGAAATAAAACAAAGATACTTGATTAAAATTGTACATTTCCTTTGAACGATCACCTTGGATTAACACATTAGAACCTCTAAGGAGAGTGTTATTCTGAAAATAAAGCCTTAATAATATGGGGAGTGATTATAGGAATATATTTAGGTATATATTGGTAAAAAAATGGTTTTGAAGTTTGAAGAAATGATAGGAAGTAGTGCCCTTTTATAAGAGAGGGGAGGGGCACTCTTGAAATTTTTCAAAATATTAAATTAATATAAATTAATTTTATTTTCCAAATGGGTCCAAATTTATTTAGTTAGAATATAGGATTATTATGTTTTAAAATATAATCATCCAATGAAATTTAGACAAGTTTTTAATATTTTTTAATTCCTTATTGTTTTGTTTCAACCATTTTAACTCTTCCCATTTTCTTAAGTAATTTACACTTTGAGGGTCAATATAATTACCATAACATAGAAAATGAAAAATAAAAGAGTAATTTATGATATATTTGGAATTATTAAAACTATTTGGACTAATAATATATTTTTATAAATTTTATGACATATAATATAATATTTAATATTTTAAAATACCATTAGTGTTAATTTTTACACTATTCAATTCTTAACTTTTTAAAAATACCATAAATTCATGATATAATAAAAAAAACCTTGAAAACATAACAAACATGTAAAATTAATCCATTAAATTTTTTATGGCATATATTATGTCAAATTATATTTTTTTTAAAATTTATAATATCATTTATTTGGTTATTCCATTAATGAATAAATTACCGCGTCATCATTATGTCACCCTTTAACTTAATTATTTATTTCCTAAAAATTATAAATAAATTACCATGATGTAGGTAATAATTATATAGTTTTAAATACTAGTTATAGTTAAATATATAACCTATATTACCCCATATTATAATTGTTATAGTTTTGAGAGGCATGATTATGACATCTTTGTATTTACTTTAAATAAAATGTTATAAATGTCATAATCACACCCAAGTGGATTCAAAAGGCCAAAATTTCAGACCAATGATTTTTTGGTTGAAAATAAATAATCCAATAAAATTATGAAAAAGTGTTATATTAGTTTTATAATATTTATAATATTATTTTTACATTTAATTACCTGATTTACCCTTAACCGTGGTAATAAAAATAATTACTAAAGTTACTATTTATATAGAAAAAAATAAAAGAGACCTATTTAAATAATTTGGAACATATTATTCAGAATAAGGATTCCATTTTTCAAAATTCAAATCACATAATTGGAAGAAATTAATTAAAAATTAACCCCATTGACGGAATAAAAATACATGTTTTTAGAGTAAAATGTTCAAAAGTTCACATAGTTTTTTTTTCTATTTTCAATATGAAATTGATTCCAATGACATAAATTGAATTAAATTATAAAAACTTTATCTAATTATACTTTAAAAATAATTAAAATGTTAATAAAAAATAAATTAGACGAAAAAACAGTTTTAAATTAAAATGCATTATTTTCTCTATTCATTAAAATATGAAATTTATAAAAAAATAAGAAAAAAACAACAAAAGTAAATTTTTATGTCCCTATTCTAAATAAGAAGTTTATTTTTTCAAATATAACTTATAAAAGTGTCAAAATTAATATTTAAAATGGGTTCTCCATCAAAAGGAGGTAAAACTGTTTTTTAGAAAAACAATGTTTTTAACCATGAAACAATTTTTATCATATATAATGTTAAACTAAGATTCTGTTTTAATTTATGTATAATTAATAATTGAAAAAGAATTATCTTATCCTTAATTGGTTTGTTACAGTTTTTCTACAACTATGTGTTATACGAGTCATGCGAACATGATTTGTTTTCAATTGCCAATACTTGGTTTTCATGTTTTAATGCATAAAGACCATTATTTAAATATTATATACCATAAAATATGTAATATTTATAAAAGAAAAAAGTTTTAATTCTAATTTTTTTAATAAATCCATCTATATCTATAAAGGATACATAAATTATTTTCTTGGTAACGGTCGGTACATAATAACAATCTCTTAAAACTAATATCATTTTGGTTGACAATGAAAGGTGGTAATCTCCAATGGAAGGAGCAGCCATCATTGCACCATTGGCAGTTCAAAAATCCACCTCTCCTATATAATTATTTCATAATCTCTATGGTTCTAGTATTTGGATATAGATTTGAGAACCATTATCTATATCTAATACTCAATGTATAGATATGGAAATATCACACTCAATCACAAACACACCATTAGCTCCCCCTTTCTTATAGGTAAAATTCCTCTACCAGTGTCCTTAATTTCCACATGAAGAAAAACATTCTTCCTTTTCATTTCCCTACCTCATGATTTTATGCTTCTAGGAAGGCTGATGATTTGGAGCTCAAGAATTTTTATGAATATTAGTCCACTTAACTTTGTTCTTCCTTTTCTTATTCACCATAAGGACTGAGGGTTTTTCATTCCCCAATTCCTTTTCTACTTGAATAATCATAGTAATAAGTTTTTAATTAATATTCTCATTATTTATAATGTAATAATTAACAATAAATTGGATAAGGTATTGGTTAGTGAGTAATGTATGAGATCTCTGTGCAACTAATCTGAGAATTTTATCCCTAATGTGTCTAAGAATTCAATGTATCTAATAAGTTTGAATACATGAGGCCCTGATGGAACTAAATATCCAATATTGGTTGTAAATAGAGTACTAGAGATAATATATCAATCTTTTATCACTTTATATTGATAGAGATTCTAAAGGTGAGACATCATGCTATATGCATCCATATCATCACATTGTTTCAGAATATCATTGGTCACAAATGTTAACATGAAACATTTAAAATCTAAGGAATCATTCAAATGTTTCTCATTGAGAAATAAATATTTATCACTAGCCACTTTACCAGTCACTTCAAGAATAGGTTCTTGCAGTACAAACAATTTTCTTTATAGCATACAATAATGTGTAAGTGCCTTTTACACTCTTGAATTTTTTTTCGGAGATAAGGTTATCCTTATCAAGTATGGATTGAAGTTATATTATTGAATTCATATTTATCTACATTTATAGAAATAATAAAAACCAAAATTTATTACCTTATCAAATAAAATTAGATAAATAAATAAATATTATATTTATTAATCTCCCACTATTTTACCAAAACCCAATAGCCCTCATCATTGGATTTGAAATATATTATTGCTTGTAAATTATTGTATAAATGATATATATTCCCCTTTTCATCACCCTCACTTTGGTTGGTCAATCAATTTGATGGGTTTTAGGTAGACATTACAAATTTCAACTTCATTGACTCACATTTCCTTGATATGTTGAGTGGACTCCCCAATCCCAAAATCCTTAAATTGGATTTTCTCAACCTTTTCCTCTTAGTTATGTCAGGTTCTACTTTGGCAGTGAACCATAGATGTGAACTAAGTTAAGTCAACCTAAAACTTCAAGTTAGAATTCACCAATAATTGAAAGCACCCAAACTTTGACTAGTCAAGAACATTGAAGCATGGTTCGATTTTAAAATAAGTAGTGGAAAAAATACCTACTGAATATATATAATTGAGGGATTTTATCTTGATACATCAATTGGCCATATTATCTTTATTACAAGATTTATAATATTTAAGTGTATTTACTTAAGTTATTAACCATATCTTAGATAAAATTTATGCATAAGCCAATTTATTTTAGTTATATCTTTCATGATCATAAATTAAGTAATTCACTTGAACATGAAAAAAAATCCATAATGAAGTACCCAGGAAATTTGATAGAAATAAAATAATAAAGTGGAATGATCATGATATTTTACTGATGGTTAGTTTATCTAAATAATGATAAACATAAAGGTTCTGAGTACAGTGGAAGTATGTGGTGGTGGGTGAAATATTTTAATTTCTTTTAATATTTGATTTCCTGAAACCCCAAGATAGGATATTTCATGTTAAATGTATTATTAATTTATTTATATCTAAAGAAAATAAATACCTTTTCTTAGGATCCTTTCTTCAATGATGTTTTTGATCTTCTTAAAGAACCTTTTCAGATTATGGTTGTTGCGATGTGAGGATCCAAGGGAAGAATACCTATGGTGGTGATGGACACATGCTCCTTTGATATCTGAGAAACACCAATTGACTTTCAAGTGCAGGAATGACGAATAAATTATTTTGTGTTGTTCGTGTTGATCACTATTCTATTTATCTTTAAAGAATATCTATTTCATTTCTCATTCTAGAGAGGGAGATAGAAAAAATGAATTCAATAGAGAATTCGTCGTGTGCAACAATTCTCTCTATATCTATTAACCCTACACAATAGACGTAACCATATATTTATAGAGCTAGTTTTAGGTTAAAATATTATTTAATTATTTATCGAACCTTTAATAATATAATAATAATCATAAAACCCCATGACATAAAATAATAATAATAATAATAATAATAATAATAATAATAATAATAATAATATATTACGGTGTGTGCTAAATTGCACAATGGTGAATATTATTTACCGAACTGTGAATAAATATTCATTATCAGACATCATCTTGGTCTGTTCAAACTCCTCCACATTTATTTAATACCCAAATAAAATATTTTATGATCATAAATAAATATTTTATTCAAAAACCAGTAGAAAATCATTTATTAAATATTTAATAAAATAAATAAATATATTTTATTCACAATCTAGAGAATAAATATTTATTTAATTTATGAGATCAATAAAACTTGAAAAGTATTATTCTATGGTTTTGAGAATAATATTTATTCAATTAATTAAAATGCAATATAATTTAATCGATATCAATAGAAACACTTAGTGTGTGACCCTATAAGATTCGTTCTCATTGGAATTAGGCTGGTATGACTGAAGTCTATGAAAACTATCTAGAAATGGGTCAAGGAACCCATGAAAATGAACTTAATGTCATAATTATGACAACCGTATTCAAATTCTTATTATGTAATATAATCCCATTGTCATAATATCACATCAAGGAGGTTTTACATTTGTGTCATCAACTTATGTGTTTGATTCATCTTTCATTGAATATCTAAAATGAACACACCATTAAACCATTACCATTGAATTTAATGTGATAGATATATTCCTATAAAAGTGATGAGATATCAACTTACATAAATATGGAAGGGATAAATACCTCCCCAACTTATCCATTAATAACATACCATTCCTGACGCACCAAATGTACCCTACCTTGCTGCGAACATATGTCCTCACATTGTTCATCAAAAAATATTAGTGTATGATTTATGACATGCATTAATGATAATATTGAAGTATAAGGACCATTAAATACTCTCATATATATAAATATCTGATGAAACCAAAACATGAGGAATTCTATCTAGCGGGTCTATTCTCCTAATCTCATGTCTTAGAGATTAAAAGTATGAACTTCATGAGAATAAGCCTCATCTTCTTATGATTAATCACACCTGAGGATCTATATAATATATTCCCTATCATAGTATATTATCTAACTGTAGAAATATGTTAAGAATATTTTCATGGAATTTCATGGTTCTTATCATAGCAAGGAACTACTATAACCTTTTAAATATTCTAGATACATTTGGATATTATCACATTAATAATATGTTTAAGTATAATCAAAATATAATAATATATTTATATTAATAGTTAATCCTTTTAATAATCAAGTAATCCAGAGTATAATGTAGTTTTCTCTAGGGCACCAACTCCAACAAACTCCCACCTTCACTAGAACTAACTTCTTACCAACCGGTTATTCTTCACCTGAAAAACATAGCCTTACCATATTTCCATGGATCAGGTTGGTAAAGCCATGAGTATGCTTGGTGAATCTATTTACTATAAAATTACTATATTGAGAAAATACCTCAAGGAGTCATATAACATAGAATCCAACTCTTATTCCTATTTTGGAATCTTGACTTCTTCACCAAATCCATAATCAAATATTATTATAAAATGATAAATCTATTTATTTTTTTGTAACCCTAAATTGGAAATAGATGTTTCTAAAACTGTTTCTTAAGCTACATTAGAAGAAAAAACATACTCAAATATGGTAGAGGTGGAATTCACTAACTGTAATACTTTTTCTTGCATAACACCTTAGTCTTTTCTGTTATAATATGTCAAATTGAACTAAGTGAATAGAGGTATTCATGTACCTTTATTTCTAGTTTTACCTCTTCTTTAAACACCATGAAATCATCATGTTATCCTTTTTAAAGTACTCTCAGTTTGTTCTATCTGAAAGTCAATGCAATTATATTGTATCCTTTTAATGATTACATGTTATTATTTATGAATCAGTGATATCAAACATCAATTCATATCATGGTACATGATATGAATTCTTATCAATTAATTTTAGTGAAATTATTTTAATCTCCATAATCTATTCCTATGACCATGCAAGTTTTATTGGAAGAATTATAAGCTAATAACAATTTATTCTTGAATTGCTTCTACTTGTATTTTTCAATACTATTTTAATATATGTATTATGACTAGATTCAAAAAACTCATAGATCCATTTTGTAGAAATTTTTACATAGAACACAATTACAACATTAATTCATACATGGAGAAATTTTATTCCTTAGTCTTAGAAAACTGGTAAAACATAATTTTTTTTCTATATGTTATCAACATATTTATCCTGAAAATTAATAATGCTTCTACTAAACTTTTAGAGACTCGTTTCACTCATTTATTTCCAAATGAATATTATATGATCACTATGCATCATTTTTTTATAAATTAATGTATGAAATCTACATATATTATTATCATTTATTGATTTCATCAAACCTTTTAGTTATGCCCAATAGAAATATACCATAGGGTATCCTTTTTCTTCATTTAATATAGAAATATTCCACAAGGAATCCTCTAAATGACTTGGAATTGATAATAAATTTCTTAAAATGAAGATAATATAAATTTTATTTTAAAAGTATAATTAAAAAATAATTTTAGTCATGATGAGTGGTGAATAAGTTTTTTCATAAAATAAAACTTTCAACAATTAAACATACATTATTAGTATTATATTTAACTATCCATGTCTAGTTTCTATTCAATACTCACCTGCAGTATCAATTCTTAGAATCATTGAAAATACAAACTCTCCAAATATTGATTCATGGAGTCCATTACTTTAATGTATATATACTTTTCAACCTTATCATATTATCATTTATAGCGTTTTTTTGGAATTATTATTCTAAAATAATAATACATGTATTAATAACTATGGAGAACATAAAGCACCTATTTGGTAATAAATTTATATGAAGTATGTGTATTTGGAACTACTCCTCCCACTAAGATCAGTGGATTATGATATTCCCATTCCAACTCATGTGAATCCTGATCCTAACCCATATAACATAAGTCTGGTCCCACTATATTTAAAGATATAGGATTCTTTTTGGAAAATATAGTCAATATTGACTAGATATTAATATCCTTAGTGTCTTTAAGATCATTAACTTAGATGAATCTTAGTGTCTTGATGTGAATTTGTAGCTAAAGATGGATTTTAACAAATAATTTAAAAACAAATTATGGTAGTTTTCTAATTGATTCTTATTATATATCATTTTGATATGATATCCATTAGAAAATATAGTTGGAATATTTTTAGTTGTTTTAAATCTATTTACAAAATATTTCTTGGAAGAGATAATGGGTGATTTTCTATAATATAAGACTCTTCTTTGATATTTCATTGACTACCATCATGAAATTTTTATATATAATGAAATATGAGTTAGGGAAAACCTTTATTCCACATATATGATCAATTATTACTTGGATAAGATATACTCTAACAAGTCATCTTAGATATTTCTTTTACCAAGTTCCCTAATTCAATTCACTGATAAATTCCAAAATTTATCATAATGTATATGAAGAAACCTTTAGTTTTACAAAATATTTCACATGGTTATGTTAAACTGACTCTACAATTTTTATAATTTACATTTATTTAAAAAGGTTTCTTTATATAAAACATGATAATTAGTTTCATTTTTATATCCAGTGTCTTAGATCAATTGAGAAAATAATGATTTAATTGAAATAATCAAGACAACTAAATTCATTTTTATTTAAAAAATAATTATATTATCATAATTCAGTAAGAGTCTTATATTTTATATTCATCATTCATTGAAATTTATATTTTTTATTCAAGAGTTTTTGAACTATTTGTTTAGTATTAAAGTACCGTAACGATATTTATTCCAAAAATAAATAATGTATGGTTGTGTATAGATGTAAATAGAGATAAATGTTTCGGAAAAACTTATTATAATCATGAATTTATAAAATATGGAAATGTGAAATAATTAGATCCTTTTGTCTAAGATAAGAATCACCCTTTCTTGACTCCTTTTGTGTTTACTCTACAACATTCCTATTCATGATCATTTCTTATATTTATATACATGTATGTTGTTAGTGAATTGTATTTAATATACAAATGGTTAATAGAAACTTTATGAATATACCTAAAGTGAGTGAAACTGATTTCTTCTTCAATTCATTACAATTTCATTTCTAGTAACCATTCTTTCCACATAAAAATAAAATATCCTTATGTTCTGTTTTTTTCCTTTGAATATTTTTCCTCTTTGAAGGATTCCATAAATTATCTTTTGGATTTATATTTTACATGGGACCTTAATCATCTCCTTTCAAAAAATTTACCAAAAGGGGTGAAGAAAAAACTTTCAACTAGCCATTATTTTATTGGTGAAGCATGGAAAAAAATTTCACGAGTGACTTATCCATTCCATTTATATTGGATTGGAAAAATAAAAATAATATTGGTGGTAAGGATAATAAGATAATATTAATCGAAAATTTCTTATCCAATTTGAAGCCTAATTTTTCTGACTAATCAATATACGCCATCATTTTGAAAACATGATTAGTGACTAGATTACCTTCTTCCAGTTTACACTAATATAGTGCATTGATTATCTTATTTATTTAAATACATTCCTTATCTTTATCAAGATACTAGATATGAGATAATATGGTGTAGGAATCATTTTCCTTATGTTTTATAACGAAATATTTGGACATAATTGATAGTATAATACAATGTACATAACTAACATCTTCAACATATCTATAGTAGGCATCTTTTTCACCTTCACTTGGGGTGACAAAATAAGTGTAAGGGATTCCAATACATAATAAAAACATTTTTATAATAACACATCACATAACTGATTTTACCATATCCATAAATTTTTATTTGTAAGGACATACCCTGATTTAAGGAATAATTTCACTATTTTTTGTGGGTTTTCTTTCAATTTTCTACAATAATTAAAACAGATGATTAATAATTAAATGTATTAAAAATTATATGAGATATAATAATAATTAATTTTACTAAATATCCCAATATTTTATAAATTCTCAATATCCATGACCATTGAACTTGGAGTGATAGTTTTCAGAATATACCAGTGGTAATGGTCTATATTACTTTTCTTAATGATCTAGACTTTGGTCATGAAAACCATAAGAAGGTTTTATGTAGGAGGTCTATCCAATTGTGGGATTAATTCTCATTTTTTTTATTTATTAGACTCCCCAATATCAAAATCATGACATAGATTTACTCAACACCTACCTCTAAATTTTTATTTAACAAATTTTAGCTGATAAATTCAATACTAGTTCGATTAAGTTAACAAAAAACCATCATGATAAATCCCCAATAAATGTATATTTCTAGAATTTGGCCATGAAAACACTTAGTTATATGGTAACATTACCAATCAATTAATACAAGTCATAATCTCACTTAACATAAAGTTGAGTGATTTTAATTTATTATGCATAAATTTTATATCATTTTATCCTTTACATGTAATGTCAATATTAAGTCAATTTTACTAAACAAATTTACCATGTTGTATAAAACATTTATGAATAATAAATTTATTTAAATTCCATCTTTAAACATTATTTAATTTATTTATGTGATATTGGTATTTCATCCATATAATAAATAATGAATATAAAAAATAAATAATTAATTAAATGACCTTTTCATGAGCATATCCAACAGTTGATTTAATGAGAAGAAATTAAATCAACTGATTACACAGGGGAAACAAATCCTATCTCCAGTATTGACATGAGTTTCAACATTCCACTTGTCCACCTATGTATCACCTAGGTTGGTATCATTATGGTTTTGTCTTGATCCACCTCCATGCGCCTTGAGAAAGTCCATTAATTACACGAATTTATAACTCACACGTATATGAGAAGAACTAAAGGTTTAGTTAAATGGGGATTACATAAATAAACTAGAACATATACGTCTTACATAATAATGGAGGGATTTATGACACACATTACATAAAATTAATTTAATAATTAATATCGAAAACCTAAAAAATAAAATAAAATAAATAGTTGATAAAACATACATTGACTATGGTCTAGATTATGAACGATCATATATGAAACACATACATAAAAGTAAACCTGTTAACATTAATTTATTATTCATTCTTTACTCGTGACACACACAACATATCCTACTTCGCTGTGAAAAAATGTTGGCACGTTTTTTGTCAACACATAAAAGTATGTGATCTATAACATCCATTAATAATAATATTAAACTATAACATCCACCTATGTGATCTGACAGTTAGGTGCTGGAAGATCATAAGTATTGATAATTCTTCTTATGAAGTCCGAACTTGGTGATTTCTTGTTGATGAGATCATGAGGACTAACCCACTAATAAGAACACAACATGTTTCGGGTGTCATTGGTGTTCTAATATGTAAACATGTATAATAGTCTCTTGACTTGATATTATATTGTATGAATACTATTTGATTTCATACTTTTATGGAAGAAAAAACTATAAAATTTAAGTCATAGTGAGGCAGTTTGTGTTGGAAACATCATTGGTAGTTCTCCATTGATTGAATAATCATGATAGAATTTTTCACATCCAAAAGGAAGATATTTCTTAGGCCCAGTTCACTAAGATGTTAGTACCTTCACTAAATCTATAGCCATGGTGGAATAATCTTAGTCCATCCAATAAGGTCAACTAATGTTAATGTAAGAAAGGATGATGTCATAAGTGTCCATCCTACTTTATGAAATATCACGTGTTAAATAGATAACATCAGATAGTCTGTGATCAAAGGAAGTTTGTGAGTACTATGACTACTCCTTATCTCTTTAGGGTCCTTGATAGGATCTAGACTCCGCTCCAAGTTTTTGAATAGTGTTTGGTAATATTGATATAAGGTCATATAGGATCATACACTTAGCATATTCAAAATCCTTCCCTGTTATGATGGATAGGAGTATAGGACACGGTGGGCCCCACTAGGGGATGTGTCCAAGATTAAAAGATTTAAAATTAATAAATAAATTCATATTATTTGAGTTTATAATAATTGGCATTAAATTTATTTACTAAATATATTTTTAAGTATTAAAGTAAATACATGGAAAATACTATATGAATGGATATTATTTCAATATTCAAGGATCATTTAATACTTTTGAGATTCATCATCATCATCGTTTTTTATTTAAAAGGAGGAAATAAATAGGGAGCACAATGAAAGAAAATATCTAGGGGGGTATGAAATAATGAAGACCAAGGGTGTCCCCTCTAACCAGATTAACCCCTTAGGTGTCAACTGATTTGGGTTGTAGAAACATGTCGTACCAGAACCATGAGGAGCAAGCTTCGCCAAATGATCATCCACCTTGTTGCCATCTCGCCAGGTGTGTATCAACCAAACGTTTATAGGGATGATAGATCTACACTTCATAATATGGTAGGATATGGAACAAGGGATATTAACAGTTCCCTATAGTGATTTGAGAAGAACTAGAGAATCTTGTTCTACTTCCATGATTCCAATACCCCCTTGATGGCAAAGGGAAAGGTCGGAAAGAAAAGAGAGAGCTTCCGCCTAAAGAGGTGAACCTATGCCTAAGAAGACCATAAACGCAAAAACAAAGGTACCCCAGAAGTCGCAGACCACTCCTCCATCCCTCATAATGCCCATGATACATGAACCATCTGTATTCAGTTTCAAACCCAATAGAGGAGGCTGCCAATAGACTTAATAGCCGCGAGGAATAATAGAAGTAGGACTAGTCTGAACTGCTGGAAGAAGAACCTGGAGGGAAGGAACTTCACACCTGTTATCTAAACGTATGGTCAGTTCAAGTAGAATTCTATGAGCACGAGTGATGATGGCATCCCCAAATGAACCAATTCCTTTAAATATGGCTTTGTTCCTAGATTTCCAGATACACCACGCCCCAACATGAAAAATAATCGATCTGGCCGTTCTTTCCACACCCCTATCACCCGATCCTTGAAACCAATGAATGAATAAAGAGGGGTCAACAGATGGTTGGAGAGTAGCAGTGAGGCTACCAAAGGAAGACCAAACTACACAAGCCTAGTCTCCCTCGAGGTAAAGGTGCTCAATACTCTCCTCCCTGCGATCAATACAACACGAGAAACCAGAAGCCAACAGAATTCCACATTTCTTGACGGTCTCATCCGTAGAAAAAATGGAATCTCTGATCCTTCAAGTAAGGAAGTTGTACTTCAATAGAATACCCTTAGTCCAAAGGAGGTCATTCAGTTGATTCTCTTGCGGTTGAGGCAGCAGGGCACAACGAAAACCCTTAGAGGAGAAACTGTTAGAAGGAGGAGGAGGCATGCATAGATAATACTATTCATTTATCGTTAGGGGAGATTTTATCTCCCCTATCTCCCCCATCCAAGATAGAGAAACTCATGATCCATAATTTCAATCAAATTTAAACATCACAAATTGATGGATTGATGTAACGATGACCATCAGGATGTCAAAGGAATCATTAGATCTCCGTGATAACACATGTAATTTGATTATTGATCCTCCCAAAAACTTTTAAAGTGTGTATGGATGATCTATAGGGGATTGAATTTGGTTTATTTGAGTGAATATTTACAGTAGTGAGTAGCTGTTGAGTGTGTATTTGTATCATATGAGGTATTTATATATTTTATTTTGCGATTAAAAACTCATGTGGGATAATCGGGTCTTTATATCAGGTCATGCTTCATCGATGATATAATAGTTACATTGATCACCGATGAATTTTTTTAAATCCCCATACCAATGGCTTATGATATGTTCCCTAGAACCATCAATTAGTATTATATAAATGATGTGAATTTTTATGTCAGAAAAAATTAAAATTTCTTTAAATTTTGAAGAGGGAATCATTTCGGTCCCAATGCTATAGACGATGAGTCAATCTGACATCAGGCGATTAAATTGAGGCCATCCAAAGTTTTAAATTACATTAAATTAAATTTTTTCATGTTTAATTAAAAATTATATATATATATATATATATACCATTTTCATATTATATGAATTTCTGTAGTTTAAGATTAGATGGGAAGTTAAGAAATGACGGTTTCTGGTGAAACTTTGAGTTATGAACATCTCCCAGTGGACCAAATAGTTTTTCTTCAACATGAATAATTACAACCATTGTGGAATTATTAAAAGTCTACTCATAACCTTTGGATTTTTTTCAAAAAATGAATCGGTGCAAGAGCTCAACAGAAGAAACAAGTATAAAAATGCATAAATTAAATTAATTTATAACATGAAGGATTTTTTTCTATTTATTATATAGTCAGTTGTGAGTGAGATCATATAGAATGTTCAAATCAGATAGAAAAAGATTTCATTCTTCAATAAATAATAAAAACCCTTAGAGATATATTAATTCATAAATTCCCATCTACCGTTTGAATTTGAACAAAACTGGGCGTAAGGGGTGCTAGTCATCCCTAGTTGAGGGTGTCACATACTACTGAGGAGTTCTTATGGGATTGATGGATTGAATTAACTAATGATGGAGGAAAATAAATAAAAAAAATATTTTTTGTTAAATATTTGGTGTTAAATCAATGATTAAATCAATTTTATGATTTTAGAAGCTGGGACATCACTCAACAGATCATTGAGTTGCAAGTTAATGCAGTTGTCTAGTTAGATGCCTACCTTGAAACTCTATGAGTAGTAAAATAGAAAAATCTTGGACCTTGAGGAGAGGATTTATGGATCCTTTACACTATAATACTCTAGAGACTGAGTAGTTTTAGTCTAGTAGTGAGGTTTACTAGGGTTAAAAAAAATAGTGGGAAACATTTAATGATTTAATTGGTAATGTCTAATCAGTTATCAAGATAAATTTATTAATCCATGAGTATTTATTTTGTAAAAAAATGGCATGTGAAATCATAGATACACTATGATAAATATTGGAAAAATATTATGTCCTAACCATCATGAATATCTAAGTGTAGTATAGGATTTTTTAGAAAGTACTATGATATAGGAAATTCAAGGTGCTGAAGTCCCCAATACCCATTAAGCCACCTCAGGAAGCGAGGGTGTGAAAGGTGCTTATAGGAGACTCATGCATGACACATTTTATGTATAAATAATAATTCTATCTTCAATTTTTTAAGTGGGTTGGGGATACAATATCCGGACATCAATGATTTTACCTGTTGTCTTATCTCTGAGAATCTTGTGAGAAATATGTGAAGTGATATATGAATGGGGTAATAATTGCATTGGATACGTGTAAATTGAATGATGTATCAGAATATTTTAATTCATACCATTATTATATAATTTTCACCTAATTACTCTAGTTTTTTTATGATCAAAAAATGAATATTGTGGAGAAAATGCTTTGTTACCTTTTGGGTAATTTTCATCAAGAAAATAATAACCTAATAAAAGACCAACATTAAGTTCTTATGGTGATCAAATTGAAAGAAAAGGCTGAAAAACCAATGGAAAGTGTGATTCCAAAGTAAAATTCACAAAATCCTTCAAAAACATTGAGGTTAATCATTAAACATGAGGTTATTATCTTGTAATTTCATGAAATAAGTCTATATAAGATTAAATGAAATGAACTTAAGTAAATAATAAAGTTATTTCTTCTTCTTTAGGTATATAAATCATTTTTGGTAACATTTATGTTGTATAAATTGGGTATTGAATACAATATGATCATTATATATTCTTATTTAAAATACTGTAAACAAGTAAAAAAAATAAATGTTTTAAATAAGTAAGGTGGATTCTCTAGGTGATTGATAAAGGGTGATTCCTACCTCAGTAGTGAGAGGAACATAACTTCAAATTTCCTGGTTAATGATTCTAGTTGAATTTATTTTGAGTGTTACTAAATAATTTTTCTCATGTGTCCATCATACAAAAGGATACATTATTCTAATTTTGGATTTAATTTTTTGGTGACTAATACTCAACTAATAGTGCAATAATTTTTGAATTATTGGAAATAACTGATGGATAAGAAATGTAAGACTCCAATACCTATTTGTGGAGAGATAATTATTTATAAATAAAAGCTAAATAGTTTTCAAGGATATACCCAATATGGTTTTATTATATTTGTATTTATTGACCATAGGTATTTTTGACACATTTACTTATTTATTTTTGGACAAAGAAAAAATTATAAATAAATATAGACCACAAATCATTTAGAATTAGTTCAGTTAGAGAGCATGAACTATTATAAAGTTAATATAGTGGTAAATATACATCATAATATTACTTTAAGTGTTTATAAGTAATGTAAAGGTGAAGTATGAAATATTCATGGTCAGAAGATATGAGTTTCTTTGAGCCCATGTTTTGAAGAATATGTTGACCGAGCATTCATCAATCATAAAATATATAATGGGGTAATTACTAAATTCACATTTCCTCACACACTCAAAGCTATGATGCTCATAAGGATGATCGATGATGAGTCTTACATGAAAATGTTGATCAATAAAATATAGTGTGGAGTAATTCTTAAATTCACATTTCTGTATACACATGAGAGACATGATAAAAGTAAAAGGAGAATCAATGTAGAGACATATATGCATTACATTGACTTCAATTAATTTTTGAGACATTCTACAAATATATAAGTGTTATCCCATAACCATATGATAACTATAATAAAAAATGGATATTATATGAGTTAAAACCATTATTTTATAAAGACATGCATTTGGATGCAAAGTGTTTGTTAAAGATATAAACAAACATGCATCAAGAAAAACACAATGTGCATCTAAAATAATTATCCAAAAGTTTTCTAAGGATTTTATCTAAATCATTGAGATAGAAAAATGTATAGTCATGTAGTAGAGTATATTTCTATAAAATGGTACACATCTCTATTAGAGATAGTGGGAGAAAAATTGACTTGTATTTAGTCAGTTATTGAGATGAAAAAGTAGTTGGAATAGGAACAAGTTCCACAAGGGTATATAAAATAGTAATGTTCTAGAGACACATACTGCGCAGGAAGGATAAAACCATGGAAATGGTTTTACATTCACTATGGCTAGTGATACTTTATTCGTTGAGAATAATGAATCCTTAAAGTAATAATTATATAGAAATTAGATAAAATTGAAAATATCAATTAAAACTAAATAATGGATTCCATGTATCAAAGTACATGGGCTTATTATTTTGAATACTGTAGTGGGTTTTCAAGTGAGACTTTACACAGGTGGTATAAGTGTGGTACCAATAAAGCTAGATTGGTAATACAAAGTTGTTGTACCTAAATCCATTATAATTATACTTTTAATAGATTATTTATATGATAAATATTTTGTAATTTAATTTCAAGACCACTAATCTTGGATGATATCTATATGATGCAACCAGAAAGGGTTGGTGACACCATAGAATTCTAATAAGGGGTACATGTTACTGAAATCAAGTTTTGGATTGAAGTGAACAATAAGATCATATAATATTCATTTGGAATGAATTTTTTCCATGTGTATATAAAAGGTTAGTGGGAGTTATATTGTTTTCCAAGTAAAAATATGTTTGATAACCTAATGAAAATTAATATTGATCTTACAGTTAGTTAAGACCAAAATGAATGTAATTATTTAGATATTGGCTTAAAGTAGCAGCCAAAGTTCTAGGGAATAAGATATAATAAGTTAGATCTAATGGTTTATTATAACAAGTAAAAATTACATATAATGAAAATTTATTTACAAATACAAGTTGGAATAATTTGAGATAGAATTGTTACCAATGTCACATGGAATAAATACCACCACGAAGACATGCATCAAGCATAAGAGGATATTAAGAGGCGGGTATAATTATATAAGTTCCAAAAATGGATCTATCACATATTTAATGTTAAGTAATATATATAATGTTTCTAGTATATACTTATTGGTAGTTAAATATCAATTATATCGAGGAGAAATACATGAGAAGTAGTCAGAACTATCCCACTGTACTCGAACATGTATAAATGATATATACCTGATATGTGGATAGGAAGGGATAATAGTTTTAATGGGAAACAAACTAGTTTTCCTTTGGATAAATATGATCTTATATCATAGTTAGGATAAGGTAATGATCAAGTGAATATCATTAAATATTGTGGTTCCTATATCTATAAATATTGAGTGCGTTGTGGTTTATGATGCAGTTAAATAAGAAGTGTAAATTACTCAATGATTCGGTCCAATTCTTATAATTACACCTAGTACATAATGTTTTAGCATTATGATTATTCTAATTCTTGTAATAGATAATATTTTATGTTTTGATAGTGTAAAAAAGGAATTTACTCAGGGATATCATCTCTTGAGAAGTCTTGCTCATGGAGGTAAGGTCGTAGATAACATAATAACTACACAACAGAGACGTGGTGGTCCCATGACTAAATCCAAACTCAGTAGAAGAATGATCCTATCACGTGAAAGCTAATAAGGATAGTTAGAAAGTTGGATCTATTGTAAGTGGTAGTGTTGTAAAAGGGGATTCCCTAGACACAACTTGAACAATACTTTTGGATTACCATATCATTTATAAAGTGATATATTCATGATATAATATTACAATAATAGTATTTATATTTCGGCATCCGCTATTTATATGAAAATGTATATATATTACAAGACATATCAAAAGGTTATATAATTTAGTAGGATATAATGATAACCTCAAGATACTATGACATTAATATTAAAAAATATTATATGGTATAGATACATCATTCTGACTAGATACAAATGGTATCTAACTATCATGTGCGGGGGGGGGGGGGGGGTCAAAAGCATTGAGGCATTTTCTCATGATGTTATCACTTGGTTATATCTATTAGATAAAATCATGATGACCGACCTACTAATAGAAACACCACATATTTTAGGTTTCATTGGTAGTTAATATCCATAAACACATGTAATGCTCTCTTGAATTGAGATTATTATTATTGTATACTATTTTATTGCATAATATGATGCAATTAAAAAACTATGACATTGAATTCATAGTAAGGAATCATTAATATGGTGCATCATTGGTAGTATGAAATTGATTGACAAATCATGATATAATTTATTACTTTCAAAAGGATGAGATATCTCAAGCCCTTTTGAGGAGGATGATAATACCTTCACAAAATCCATGGCCATGGTAGTAGAATGTAAGTACATACATGAATGTCAATTAATAATAAATCAATAAAGGATTATCACCCATGTTTGAATCATACTTTATAGATATCATGAGACAAAAAGATTATAGGACATAATGTGTTCTCATAGGAATGTTTTCGTTGATATGGATACTTCTTATCTCTATAAGGGCCTTAATGGTTTTCTAGAATCTATTCTTAGTATATGAATAATATTAACTTTTATCGAGATTAGGTCCTATAGGGTATAACGCTTTGTAAATTATAAATTCAATCCAATTCTGATGAATAAGAGTATAAGACATAGTGGGCCCCACCACGTGGTTTGAGATTTGTTCAAGAATAAACAATATCTAATGAATAAGTAGATTTATATTATTTGAGTTTATAATAATTAGTATTGAATTTATTTATTAAATTTATTCCCATGTATTAAAGTAAATACACGAAAAATATTATATGAATGAATAATATTTTAATATTCAAGGTTAATTTAGTAATTATGGGAATAAAGAGTCGAGTTAATGATTAACTTTATCACATAATATATTTATTGTTTTATAGGTAAGAGATAATAATATAAATGATATTTATGACTCAGTAATTTAGTCATAAGATGTTATTTACATTTTATATTGTGAGTAATAAATGTTAAGGGGTCATGTAACCTTTTCTAGATAATATTGTAATTTTCTATATAAGGTGTAGGGGGCATGAATGGATGGTAGTATTCATGACTTAGTGGGTGAGTTCCTCTCTCTCCTCTCTCCCATATCCCAGAGAGAGAATCTCATGATCTAGTATTTAGATCATTGTTCAACTTCACAGATCGATGGATCAGTATAGTGGTAATCATCGGGATATCAGAAGCATCATAAGATCTTCGCACTTGCACATATAATCTGATGACTCATGCTCCCATAGACTTTTGAAATGTGTGAATATGATCTACAGGGGATCAAATTGGGTTTCTTCGAGCGACGATGATCGGTGGTGAAACGATGTTGATCATGGATTCAGATCATATGAGGTATTTGTCTATTTGGTTTTGTGCTTAAAACTTCACCTGATATCCTCAGGTCTTTGTATTGGGAAATTATTAACTAGTGATGATATAGTTATGCTGATTACCAATGATTTTTTTTAAATCCATGACCCACTGACTTTCACTGTTCTTGCCGATACCCTCAGTTTCAAATCCATTAAGGCAATAAAAAACATATTAATCATTGAGTGCAATCAATTTATATGATGAAGTCCCATCCCATATCTTGTGTGTGAATGGGATGACCGTATCAAGATATTTGACCTATGTGTTGGGATGAATTTTGAGTTAAATAGGTATCATGATCCGGTGTAGAAACCTACACTATCTGCTCTATTATATGTGATTCATCGGGAAGAGGTTCCATCATGATTTCAAGATGTACACCTCATCCATCTTCTGATGGGTAAGTTGAAGGAATTTCCATCAGATGAGGGAACCCTAAGGCATGTGAAGTCTTGGTCACAAAAGAAGGAGGAATGAGAAATGAATATTGATATGAGTTCAGATAAAAAATACTTGAAAAAAATAATGAATTTGATAACAATATAAATGGATCCCATATATTATGTTATGAATCCATAATTGGATAAGGCTCATTTACTATAGGTGCTTCTTGTTCCTATGGAATAGGTAAGGCCTCACGTGTAGCCTTATGTGGTCAATGTCATCATTATCAGGGCTTGTCAACATTGGCAGCTACTGGAGAAAGTTCTTTAGTAGGATCCTCCTCTCCCAGATAAAGGACATCATTCCCCTAAGGTGGATGATCAAAGATAAAATTGTGTAGAACATGATACAATGGTTTCACGTCCTATGCTACAACAAGGTATGATGCCTGACTAAATACCTGGCTTTTCACGAACCATCCTAATGAGGCCCAAATAGTGACTACCCAAGCCCCCTCCAATATGCTAGGGCCTGGAAACTATCATCGAGTAAGAATATACACACATGGGAGGCTATAGCCTATTGTACTTTTACACACACAGATATATACAAACCCATACAATGTTGAAATATAAAATAACTTATAAACATGCATTCATAAATCTAAAATACCACCAATAGAGTACAAAAAAATTTACTAGAAAGAAAAAGGCCCAAATATAATCCCAACACAAAGAAATAAAAAACAAGAACAAACTATAAATTGGGTGAGGAATGTTATCATCATCATCATATTTTATTTTCCAAAAAGTGAAGGTCCATAAATAGAAGACAAGGAACAAAAAAAACTGAGAAAAAGACAACAAGAAAATTAAGGAGGCCTAAAATAATGCAATCCAAATGTGTCCCCTCCCACAAGGTTCACCACCTCAGTCTGTAGGGAGATCATTCTCAAAAATCACTAAATCTGTGTTCCTTGACTTTCCATTGATGCAAAAAAAATCTGTAACTTTTTTACCCTCTCACCAAGTGTGATGGATAGTCATTTGGTCATTAATGTGACTCATGAACTGATTAATAATATTGAAAATCGGCCAAGGGATGGTACCTAATCCATGCATGGAATTGTACAATGATATAGAGTCCATCTCAACCACCACCAGGTTGATATTCTTATAACTTTATAACTAAAATCCTATGTCTATCACTATTTTTTATTCCTTAAGGGAATCCATGCTTCCAAAACATGATGTGAATGCAAAAATAACATCTCCCCATGTTTCCCTAACTACACCACCGCCCATCATGATTCCCATACTTTAATAGCCATTCGTATTGAGTTTGGGACTAGAATAATGGGGATTCCATCAAACCCAATGACCCTACTTGGATCTCATGGTAGATTAGATGGAGGTTATTCCATCTAAGAGTGTAAAGACCCTGACCCTAGTATACCAGAGCTGGTTCCCTACTTAATTAAATTGGTACTACAAACAAGATATCACACCCAAAAGGACCGAATAGTTTAGTTGATTTGGAAAACCAGATACAAAAAATGACAGTTACATTAAAATTTGAAATAAAAAACAACATAATTAATACATTGGAAACATATATAAACTTATATATTATCCCTAAAATTCATTCATAATATACATCTTTTCATCCTAGGGAAAAATAAAACAAAAGAAAGCGGTGATCTCAGTTTCTCAGTATGGGTAATCAATACAATAGAATCTATCATAATAATAAATAATAAGAAAAAGTGATTAACTAAAAACACATTCCATTAAAATATAATATTAATCATAATATGTTAGGAATAAAATTTGAATAAATAAAGCCTTATAAATAATCACATGAAAATGAATCTTTACCATGGATATTCTGCTAGTTGAAAAATCACATGGATTCTTAATTACTAATATCATAATGAAGGAATACATAATGCTGGACATTTGAAAAATATCATTGATTCCTCTACCAAGAAATCTATAAATAAATGGTTAAGGCCTCAACCAAAACCATATCTGAAAATTAATGGGAAAGACCTCATCCACGTCTATACCTATTTTGTCTCATGAGACCTATCAATGTATCAAGAGGCTACAACTGGCCCCACACGACACATACTATGTTCAATATATTCTTAAAATGAATGGGGTAAAACATAAAAAACATAAACAAATGAAATGTAAATATCTTTACCCAATCAATAAATATAATCACTAACCATTCTTTGTAATATTGTGAAAGGTATCAAGAGTGCCCATCCACAATCAAACTGATCATAAAACATTTAATAAAAGATGGTAAATGATATCATATAAGATATATACCAATTATATTTAAGATTAAATAAAGGTTTTTGAAATAGATAAAAATACTCTAATAAAATCATTGAGGAATTCTTTATATAAATTCCCTTTTTTACATTTCAAAGAAGAGTTCTTTTGGAAAAATCATTTCTATTTATCATAAAATAAAATTTTAAATATGTATATCCCGGAAAAGAAAATGGAAGGAAAATAAAATTATATTTTCATCATAAATTATCTCCAACTGTAGTGAAAACATGTAAAAATAGTATTTACGAAACTTTAGAAATGGGCCACTTTAGTGTGGTTTGAGGAAAAATACAAGAGTCTTTAAAGTGGACAAATGATTAATTGTTTACATAAAACAAGAAAAGATCTAAGACAGTTTTTTATGATATAAAGAGTTATTTTATAAAAATAATAGTTTCTTAAAATAAATTATAGAGTGTACTTGAAAATGGGTAAGAGATTAAGAAGTTCCCTTTAATTGAGATTTCTTATCGTGAAGAATTGAGAAGGGAACCTTGTAAAACATGTATTTCACCATCAAGGAAAGATAAATTGATCTAAATACATGATTCTGATACATATAAACAGAATTTATAAGTTTTATATAATATTAATGAATAATTAAATTGGGGTAAATAGAGATAAAGTGTAACCCAAATGAAAAATAGACATTCGGGAAGAAACCCTTACCTTATGCCTGAAATAATTCTACACTTGTTATTAACATCCTAGATAATAAAATTAGATTCATTAATAATTTAATTAATAACCAATAAAACATGTATTTTATTTATTATAATTTTATTAAATACATTTATGATTTTTTTATCAGTAATAATATTCAATTTCGTTATTCGAAAGTGTACATTTCCTTGGTTTTCATGATTAGTTCACCTGCATACATGTACAAAAGATTATGTGAAATGAGAATAATTATCCAGAATTGGAATTTTATGTTGTTAAACTTCAGAAATATTTAATGGTCTTATATATCATTCTATTTATATATATATTAGGATTATTAATTAGATAATTTTCTTAAAATAACTGTTTGGATTATTTTGGCATTTTTTTGATCATCGCACAGTAGTTTGGTTTTATTAATTAATATTTTGTATATATATTGATTAAAGAACAATAAATAAGTTTTAAAATATATATATTATAAATTTTTAAACCATAAAAATGGTTTTATGGACTACCTTGGAGGCGGTATTATAAAACGAAATAATCATCATCCACGAAGGTGGGAATCGACACCTCACGAATGTCATTTTCATTTCTTGAAAAAAGGAGAAGAGAAAAGAATTGATGGTGGACATACCATTATAATAATAAAATTATATTATATATAAGTTAATGGAGTTATCATATATTTTTGGATATAAGAGGTAAGGGAATGATTAGAAAATAAAATAAATTGAAAGAAAATTAAAAGAACGAAAGGGGATTTACCTCTTGAATTCTTCCTATTGAGAACCTCCTTAAGGAACATTGAAATGGTCTTTTGGTGAGAAAAACAAGACCATAACATTGGGAATTAGTTTGGGAGACTAAATGGGTAGAATATAAGCAAGATTCAAGGCATTGTAAGTGTGAGGAGATGGGATGGTGAGGGGAGGTATTTATAGTGGTGGAGATGATTATTTTTTTGAATATTTTATTCATTTGTTTATTATTTTGGATCAAGACTATGAATATATTTAATTATTATAAATAAACATAGTAAATATTTCATGTTAGTTCTAAATAATTGTTTCTTACATTATACAATATTTTTTAATTATTTTATTTTTCTTGAAATCTTAAATATCATAAATTACCAAATTTCACTATTCATAAAAAATTCAACTATTTTAGAAAAATCCAAAAAATTAACCCTAAACATTTTTTTACATGTAGAATTCAAAAATAAACTCCAATTTATGAGAAAATTTTTATAAATATGTGAAATTTAATTTTTAAATAAAATCATCATTTACTCAAAAAATATCGCTTTTAATATTATAATTGATTTTATGACACTTTCAAAAATTAATTAAGGTCTCATAAAATTATATTATAATCATAAGAAAAATAAATATCAATTTATGAATCTATTTTATGAAAATAATTTTTCTTTTAAATTATTACTTAAATTATAAAATTTAAAATTAACTTTTTTGTTTCCCAAAAATACCAACACTTAATTTATCATTTTAAAACATTTATTTACTTATTATATGATATAAATGTACAATATTTTGATTAATAAGATAACTAAATTTTATTTATATTTTCATAGGCGAAGTTACTTTTTTATTGGTCATATTACTATTCTTAATGGTCATATTACTATTCCAATGGTCATATTTAATAATATATTATGGTTTTAAACTCATTGTTGCATGAAGTATAAACAATCAAAGATTATAAATTTCAAATGAGACATACCATGAGATCTTGGGGTGTTACATTATCCCCTACTACAAAAAATTAATCCTCTAAATTTATAGAGTTTCATCTAATTTTTTTGGGTAGTTTTTCATCATAAATTCCTACGGTTCCCAAACCGCCTCTTCAGTTTTATGATTTTTCCAAAATATCTTTACCAGTCGAGTCATGTCATTCCTAAACACCTACTCTCTAGTGTCTAAAATCTGGATTGGCTCTTCATAGTAAGATAAATCAGGTTCTGGCTATACTTCTTTAGAAGTGAGGATATACATTGGTTCTAGAATGCACTTCCTTAACAAAGATATGTGGAATACATTATGTAATTTAGAAAGGCTAGGTGGCATTTCCAAATGATAGTCCATAACTCTAATTCTCTACATGATTTCAAAAGTTCCAATGTACCTAGGTCTCAGTTTCCCTTTCTTTCCAAATCTTTTAAGTCCCTTCCATGGAGATACCTTTAGGAATACATGATCTCCCACTTGAAACTCCAAATATTTCCTCTGGTTATTGACATAGATATTTTTTCTAGTTTTTGTTGCTCTAATATGTTTTTGAATAATAATTACCTATTTTATTGTTTCCTCCACAAGTACTGGGCCAACAAGATTCCTTTCACCAATTTCATCCCAATAAGTTGGTGTATGATATACCTTTCGATACAATGATTCATATGGTTCCATTTGAATACTATAATGGAAACTATTATTATAGAAAAACTTTAACAAAGGTAAATATTTATCCCACATTCCTTGAATGTCAAGTGAGAATGATATCAACAAGCCTTATAAGGTTTGGATCATCCTTTCTGATTTCCCATCAGATTGAGGGTGATAATATATACTCAAATGAAGCTCATTATCCAAATATTTCAGAATAATTTTACATAATATTTATGTTAATCATAGACCATGATCAGAAAAAAATCAAAGATATTATACAAGAAGTCTTAAAAATTTCATTAATATATATTTTTTCAAGGCTCTCTAGTGGAAAATCCTCTCTTATAGCAATGAAATGTATAGATTTGGTAAGTTGATCAACAACTACCCATACTGAATCATTATTTCTCGTAGTTTTTGGTAATCAAGTTAAAAAACACATAGTAATGTCATCCCATTTCAATGTAGGAATAGTCAGTGGTTGCATGAATCCTCTAGGATGTTGTCTTTAAACATTCACCTGTTGACAGACTAAACATCTTGATACCTAATCGGCAATCTACCACTTCATATTATCCAACAAAAAATATTCCTTCAAATATCTATATATATTAGTGTTACTAGGGTTTATAGATAAATTCAAGCTATGGGAATAATCAAATAATTCACGTTTTAGCTTGGGTATAGAGGGGACACAATGCCTCTTCCTAAATTTTTTAATTCTATCCTCATACACAAAGTCTTCCAATTTCCCATCATTCATAGATTTAATTTTCCTTTGAAAATTATCATCTTTAGACCGATAAATTTTATTCCTTCCCAATAAATATGGCTGGGAATCCAATTGAAAAAGTAGTTATGTTTCACCTTTCTTGATAATTCCCATATCCATCTTCACTAGATCCATGAACACAAGATCCCATTCAATATTTATTTTTTTAGAACTCCATGATCCTTTCTACTCAATGCATATGCTACTTTATTTACCTTCCTTGGGTGATGGTGTACTGAACAATCATAATCCTTGAGGAGCTAAATCCATTATCTTTTCTTCATATTGAGTTGTTTATATGAGAATATATATTTCAAATTCATATGATCTATATATATCTCACATATTTCAATATAGAGATAATGTATCCATATATTTAGAGAAAATATTATAACTACTAAATGAAGATCACGAGTTTGATAGTTCTATTCATGAGTTTTTAACTATCTTGATGCATACATAATAACTCTATCATTCTGCATAATGACACAGTCAAGTCCTTTCTTTGATTCCTCACTATAAATCATAAATTTACCATTTACAGATAGTATAGTCAATATTGAATCATTCACTAATCTCATATTTAATTATTCCAATAATTCTTCACATTAGTTTGTCCCAATAAACATAACCCCTTTACGAGTAATCTTGGTTAACGCGTTAGCTAATTGGGAAAAATTATGAATGAAAAACTGATAGTAGCATGATAATATAATGAAACTATATACCGCAGTTATGTTCATTGGTGTAGGACATTCGTAAACTTCCTTTGTCTTCATAGGATCAACTGCGATTCTATCCTTAGAGACAATATGTACAAGAAAATAAACTATTTGAATCCATAATTCACACTTTCTAAACATCCCATATAATAATTTTTTTTCTAAGAGTCTACATAATAATTCATAAGTCGTTCTCATGGTCCTCATAGCTTTTGAAATATATCAAGATATCATCAATAAATTTCATAAATAAATTGTAACGATATTCCTTGAACACTTTATTCATTTTATCCATAAAAATATAGGATGTATTAGTCATTTTAAATGGAATTCCTATAAACCATTAATTCCCATACCTAGTTCATAACACTATCTTTGGAATATATTCTTTCCTCAGACACAATTTATGATATCAAGATCTATGGTCAATCTTTTATAAATATTGAGATCTTTGATGTTGATCAAATAAATCATCAATGTGAGGAAGAGGATAATTGTTCTTTACTATAATAGAATTTATTTTTCTATAGTCAATGCACAACCTCATAGATCCATATTTCTTCTTGAGAAAAAGAACAAGGGATCCCCATAAAGAAACACTAGGGCGAATAAATTCCTTATTACTCAAATCCTCTAGTTGTTTTCAGCTCTAGTGATTCCACAATGGCCATTCTATAAGGAGTTTGATATTGGCCTTGTATTAGGGATTAAATCAATATAAAAATCAATTTCCCTCTCTAAAGGATGTATAGGTAAATTATTTAGAAATACATGAATGTATTTCTATACAATAAGTACATCATCAATTTTATTATTTATTTCCTCATCTATAGATGATGTTTTATATTCTTCCCCATTAATTTCATTTAGAAGATCCACTGGATATTGATCTAGATATGAATCATATGATTATGTCTCCCCTAAAAAGATTAAAAATTCAATTCCTTCATCATGATTCCTAATTTCCTTCTATTTGTAATAAAATTTTTCATTATATTTTGAAATAAAGTCTATACCAAGGATTATATTAAAATCAATGATCGGTATGATGATAAAATCAGAAATTAGAGCATGTTTATGTATAATAATAGGATATTATTAACACATCTTTGTAATAATTATATTCCCTTTATGATTCATTAATGATAACTCCCTTATTAAGGTGAATTGGGAATATCTATTTTTTTAAGAAAACTGGGAAGATATAAGTGAATGCGATGATCTAAAATCAAATAAAGTTGTAAATAAATTTGAGGTGATGATTGATGTACCTTCCACATTATCATTAGGAAATTTAACCTTTGCTATTGTGATCACATAAAATTTTCCATGATCCCGTGTCCTTTTATGGGGTATGTTTTCTTGATGCTTTAGAAAATAATTTTCATAGTGTCCCATCTCCCTACAATTATAGCAGTGAACATTGGTAACTTATTTTTTTCTTTTTAAATCATGAGCATGATGGTATTTCTCATTAAAATTTTAGAAAACTCATTTTCCTTTTAATTAAGAACTTGGGTTTTTCCTTTCACAAGTATCACACATTGGAAAATTACCCTTTTTATTCTTCCCTTTATCAATTATTTTCTCCTCCACCATATTCTTCTCTTTTTTTCCCTTAAAGTCATAGGACTTAAAGAATTATTTCTATATCTTGGTAACACATGAGACTATATCTTCATATGATGAGAAATTTTGGGAGACCAGTTCCCTTCATTGGAATGGTTTAACCAATAAAATAATTGATCAATATTGCTCTTTAGATTACATACATAATCTATAACATGCATTTCCAACCTTATAAAGTTGGATTTGGACTTCGAAGCATTTATATCATCTTTTTATCACAGACTTAAAAATTGTGTCTTCATATCTGCTCGTTGTTAATGAGGAAAATATTTTTCTAATAAAATTTCTATAAATTCATTCATTTCCATGTTTTTAATTTCTTCCTCCTCATTTTTTGTTTTGAATTAATTCCACCATTGATCTGTATCTCCCAATAGTTGATAAACTTCCATGATAACCTTCTCCATTTCATTACTTCCCAATGTGAGAAATATATTATCTAAGAAACATATCCATTACTCTTCTAAAAATGGGTTTATAGACCCATTTAATGATGGATTTTGTTATCTCATATAGTGGTCTAAAATTTTTACACCACATCTTGGATCAGGCTGCTCCACGCGAGTATGATTATTAATCATAACCAGAGTCAATTTCCCAAATATAGTTATAAGTTTCTCAACTCTATTTTTAGCTCTTACTCTAACATCATTATCTTACATAAGAGGGAAATCCCTGTATGGGATATGTGTGTTGACATGGTTTCCATTCCTTCTACTAGGATTCATTTCTAAAAAACGTCATACACTAAATAAGGTTATGAATCATAACACCAAATTCTAAAACTAGAAAAACACCTAACATAAATTATAAAACTTATGCTTAGCTAATATCATAATCATAATTATGGTTACTTTGGGAACATATTTTCTTTTAAATAATTAATAATGTTTTAAAAATAAAATGTAAATTATCCTAAGAATATTCCCAAGGAGTGTCAAAACCAGGGCACAATAAGACCCATTTCCATGTACCAGGTTATGCTGAGTCGAGCCCGATGCACCTTATTGGAGTTGTTACCCCTAGGTACATCTATTCTAGAACCATGTATACTTTTATTATCTAGAATGATATGTATTACAAGGAATACCCACATAATATCTACATTACCAAAATTCTAGGACGTTCTTATATTATTATCCTCAAATTTTATCTTAGGGTTATGATCCTTAATCTATTTTCTAGGGTTTCCACTAAACTTGTCTGATACCAATAGTAAAGACCCTAAACCTAGTAGCCTAGAGTCAGTGCTTTACTTAATTACATTGGTAATATGAACAATATATCGCATACCAAAGGACCAAAGAGTTTAGTAGATTTGGAAAAATAAATAAAAACCAAAGTAGTTAAATTATAACTTGAAAGAAAAAAAAACATAGTAACTCAATTGGAAACATCCATAAACTCCTAGATTATCCCTGCAAGTCATTTATAGTATAAATATTTGCATACTAGGGAAAAATAAAACATATAAAAGGGGTGAACTCAGATGCTCATTAAGGTTAAGAAATAAAGCATGTCTATTATAAACATAAATAATAAGGCAAGATGATTAACTAAAAAAAATGAAACATAATCTTGAGCATAATATAGAAGGAATACAAGCTAAATAAATAATTCCTTATAAATAATCACATGATAATGAAACTTAACCACAAATTTTATTCTATTCAAATAATCACATGGATTATAAATTACTAATATCATAATGAATGAATTAATAATGATGTAAATTTAAAACATATAATTGAGGCCTCAAACAAGTCATCTGAAAATAAATGGTTAAGGCCTCAGCTAAAACCTATCTAAAAATAAATAGGCAAGGCCTCAACCATGTCCATATCTTTTTTGTCTCATGAGACCTACTAATGCATTGAGGGGATATAGAAGCTCCTGATTTTCACTTACTAATTCCAATTCATTTCTCATATGAATGGGGTGAAACCTAATCAACATATTATAATGAAATGTAAATAACTTTTCCCAATTAGTAAACATAATCACTAAATATTCTTAGTAATATAGTGAATGGTATGAAGATAGAACATCTACAGTCAAACTGATCATAAATCATTTAATAAAATATGTTAGATGATATCATAGAAGATCTATCCAAATTAATAATAATATTCAATAAATTTTATTGAAATAGATGAAAATACTCTGATAAAATCATCATGGAATTCTTTAGAAAAATACATTTTGTACATTACAAAGAAGATTTATTTTTGGAAAAATAATTTGTATTTGTCATAAAATCAGATTGTAAACATGTATATCCCAAAAAATAAAAGGTAATAAAAATTAAATTATATTTTCAGCATAAATGACATCCAGTTTAAGTGAAAACATGTAAAAATAGTTTTTAAGAAATATTAGAAAAGGGCTGCTTTAGTGCAGTTTGAGAGAAAAAATAAAAGAGTCTTCAAAGAGGACAAATGCCTATTTGTTTATATAAAACTAGAAAAGAGATAAGATAGTTTTTCATGATAAAAATATTGATTTTAGAAAAATAGTTTTGTCTTAAAACAGATTATGGAATGTACTTGAAAATGTGTAAGACATCGGGATGTTCCCTTTAATCGGGCTTGCTTATCGGGAAAAATTGAGAAGGGAACCTTGTAAGTAAAGTATTTACCTATAACATAAAGATTAATTGATCTATATACATGATTTTGGAACATATAAATGTAATATATAATAAGTATATAAAAATAATGAACAATTTAATTGGGTTAAATAGAGAGAAAGTGTAACCATAATGAAAAATTGAGGTTCGGGAAAAAACCCTTATCTTATGTCTGAAAGTGTTTTGCACTTGTTCATAACATCCTGAATCATGAAATTAGATTAATTAATAATTTAATTCATAACCTATTAAACATGTATTTTATTTAGTATAATTTTATTAAGGTCATTTTTATTCTTTTTGATGATTTATAATCTTTAATTTTGTTATTCGGAAGTGTCTTTTTTCCTTGGTTTTCATGATTGGTTCAATTGTATACATGTATGAAAGATCACATGAAATGGGAATAGTTATCTAGAATTAAAATTATATATTATAAATGAACTTCAAGAATATTTAATGGTATTATATAACATATTTTAGAGATATGGGGATGATTCATTATAAAAAAAATTAATGATAAATATTTTGATTATTTTGGCATTTTTTCGATCATCAAACAATAGTTTTGTTTTATTAATTAATATCATGTATATATACAAGTTACATAACACTAAATAAGTATTTATATACATATTATGATCTGGTTTAACTATAAAAATAGTTTTATGAGCAGTCTTGAAGGTGACATTAGAAAATGAAATAATCATCATCCACGAAGGTGGTGAATATACCCCTTGTGAATGACGTTTTTATTTCTAGAACAAAAAGGGAAAGAGAAAATAATTGATGGGGGTTATACCATTATCATAATAAAATTAAAGGTATATATAATTTATGGAGTTATTATGCATTTTTGGATAGAGGATGTAAGGGAAGGATAATAAAAGGAAATAAAAGGAAATAAAATTAAAATAACGAAAGGAAATTTACCTCTTGAATTCTTCTCCTTGAGAACCTCCTTAAAGACTTTGAAATGGTATTTTGATGTGAATAGCAAGACCATAATGTGAGGGAGAGGTCTAGGAGTATAAATGAGTATAATATAATCATGATTCAAGGTTTTGGATGTGTGAGGATATGGTGTGGTGAGGGGTGGTATTTATACTGGAGAAGAGGGGTGTTTTTTGAATATTTTATTTATTTGTTTATTATTTTGGTTCAAGAATATGAATAGTTTTTATTCTTGTGACTAAATATTGTAAGGAGTTAATGTGAGTTCTAAATAATGGTTGATTACATCATACATGATGTTTTAATTCACGTATTTGGATTAAAATGTAAAATACCATAAATTTCCATATCTCACTATTTATAAAAAGTTCAAAAATTTTAGGAAAATATAAAAAATTAACCCTAACCATTTTTCGACATGTAAAACTCAAAAAATGGACTCCATTTTAAGAAAATAATTTTCTTAAAATATGAAATTTAATTTTTAAATAAAATCATCATTTACTCAATAAATATCGATTTTAATATTATAATCGATTTCATTAAACTTTCAAAAAACAATTAAGGCCTCATAAATTTATATTATAATCATAAGACAACTAAATATTAATTTATGAATCTATTTTACGAAAACATATTTACTTTTAAATAATTATTTTAATAATAAAATTGCAAATAAAATTTTATGTTTCATAAAAATACCAACTATAACACCCCAAGATTTTACATTATGTCCATTTTTAAATTTAATCTCTTCCATAACTTACATTTCGCACAACACTATGTTTAAATGAACAATGATATATAATTAAATATCATTATTTTGACATGAACATTATAACCTAGCTATTACATCAGCATGAATGAATACTATTAATCAAATTAAAAAAATTATAAATTATATAACTAATATTTTTTTTACATCCATCCAAATAATTTTATATGAATAAGATAATAATTAATCCAATTGTATGCATTAAAAAGCTATATTTTTCTAAAAAGTTATTTTACCATATTTTAATGGTGAACCCATTTAAAATAAAATATTTGACACTTTTTTATTTTTATTTTAACAAAATAAACTTCTTCTTTTAAAGTGTAATAACAAAATTTATTTTGTTTCAATTTTTTGTATTTTTCTGATAAGTTTCATATTTTGATGAGTAGTGAAAAATACTAAACTGTAATTAATTTTTTCATTGAAATAATTTATATTGTTAAATTATAATTTTGATTGATTTTAGAGTATAATTATATTTTATTTTTATCATTTAATGTAATGTTGTTCATTGGAATTATTTTCACATTAAAATTGGATATAAAAACATGTCAATCTTTTGATGGATTTAACTTTTTAAAAACTCATTTTCTCGTTCCATCAACTAGGTTAATTTAAATTAAATTAATAAAATTTTTTTGTTTTTAATTTTGAAAAATTTATTCCATATTTGTAATCAGTGGGTCTAAATTATGTAAATATGCATATTTTATTTTTTTGACACAATGAATAACACCTTTTGACACTTTTTTATTACCTCAGTTAACGATATATTGGGTAATGAAAGGTAAAAATAATATTATAAAATTACCCTAACACCTGTAAAAATCAAATTGTATCAAAAAATTTTACCCTTATCATATAAGGTTCGAAATTTAATCATTTAATGGACACTTTTCTATGAATATGACAAGGATAATATTAAAATCAATGAATGTAACAAAATTTCACAATCACATTTCTTAGAAGTATAATAATTTTAATATAGAGATCATTAGGAGATAACTTTGATCATAAATAGTCTCTGAAAATATAAAATAATTATCTAGATCATATTTATTTATTTATAATTTTTTTAGATTAAATAATTACCATTAACGATGACACAATAGTTGAATAGAAATTATTTTATTAATAGAAATATCAAATAAATGATATTAAAAATATAAAAAGAAATATAATTTGAATTAATTAATGTGATACACGAATTTTATAGGTTAATATGACATGTTAGGAGTATATTAAATGGTTGTTTTGAAGTTATACTTCCTTTTTTATTTTATTTAAAGTTAAAGAAATTAATAGTGTCAAAATTAACACTATTGATATTTTATAAAAATAACCTTTTATTAAATTATTTAAAAATCATAAAAAATATTTAAATACCACAAAGTGATAATTATCAGGTATAAAATGTCATAAATACCCATTTATGTCCAATTTACAGAAAATAAGTAGATATTTACAAGCTTTTAATATTTAGAATATTATTACTACAATTAAAATTAAATATATTAATTAAGTATAAATAAAAATGATAATGTTTAAAATGCAATAATTTTTTTATAAATTTTATGGATTGAAAATATTTATACCCATATTCATCTTATCTTTAAAATAACTCACTTTTGATCTAGTTTTAATCAAAAATTAATTTATAATAAATTAATAGTTTTGGAGTTTTCTAAAGCGCCCCTCCCCTCTCTTATAAAAGGGCACTCCTACTCTTCTATTCACACCACTAATGCCATTTTTCTAGGACAAAACATGTCCATGTATCCTCCCAACCACACTCACTTCATCTTAGAGTCTATATTATGGGAATAAATCCATCCTAAGAAGTCCTTCTATGCAAATCAAAAAGAGATACTCGAAGAAGAGGTAATCGCTTTTCCAATTCAATTCAATTTATATTCTTATTATACTTCCTCTTCCTATGTTGTTTCCATAATTAAGTATTAACTACAGTATAATCTATATTATTATATGTTATTATGATTTTTGGACAACCATATTTTTCATTTTATTCATCCTATGAATAATAATATTACCATGCATGCGTACGTACGACTTACCGTCTCCACACTGTGGTGTAATTGTTTTCATCACTAATTTATTTTGACGGGTATAATAATGATTATAATGGATATAAATAATTAATATTAAATTAGAATATTTATTTATAATTAATATACCATCTAATTCCATACTTTTTTAACTATTAAAAGAATGATATTATCGCTCGTGCATACGTATGACCTACCGTCTCCATGATGAGATGAGATCAATCCTCCAAGTTAACTATTCAATAATGATTATAAAAATGTATAATATGAGTAAATATTATATTTAAAAACTAAATATAATTAAGGATTTGAATAAAATATATCCTATGCATTAGAAACATTATTATACAAAAAAAACATTCATAGGAAAACGAAGCAGTAAACACAAAAAACAATGGTAATACTGAAATATTATTATTGAAATGATATAATATTATCATATATGATATCATAAATATTGATATGGTCCTAGTATAATCTAATAAAATTATTTAAACATTATATAATAGGTTAAATCAAACTTGGATAAAGGAAATTACAAGGTAATGATTAATTTTGAAATCTCATTATTATCCAAGATTATTTAGGCGTAAGTATTCATTTGGACATATTTACCATCAACTTACATGTTTCTTAAAAATGTTTTAAAAAGTAATATTTTTCAGGTTTTATTCAAGGGACCCCATTAACTAAGACATCATTTTAAATGTTTCTAATCTTTATTCCTCTAAATATTTCTCATTCATGTCAGTGTTTTCAAAATGGGTTATATGGATTTATTTATAAGGACATGAATATTTTTAAATGTTAATTTTTAAATTTTTCTCAAATGTTTCAAAGTGGTATGGGACACATTAATTCAAAAATATTTCTTTTAAATTTCTTCTTTTATAAATGCACATATTTTAAATAAATGATTTCAAAGAAAAAGGGTATTATTCTCAAGATATTTCAAACAATTTTATTAGAGTATTTTCCTCTATTTCAACATCTGTTGTTGGATTTTATATTTAATTGAGGTTGTTTTATTATGATACAATCTGAAATTTTGTGTTGATTTTTTATGATATGTTTGAATATGGATGTGCTATTTTGATACCTTTTTATGTTTTATGGTTAAAGTATTAAAATTTCATGTGCTAGTTTTGATACAAAGGTTTATATTCGTTATGTTTCACCCTTTTCCAATGAGGAATTTATTGGACATAGTAAGTGATGGGAATAGCTCACTATAGCCACTTCATGTATCGATAGGTCTCATAAGAAGAAATAGTTTTGGTTTTTACCCATTAATGTATGTTATTGGCATGAGGCCTTGACTATATAGTTATAAAGTCGAAAATTATGCATTTCCTTATTATGAGATTAGTTATTGATATTACATGTGATTATTTGATTAGTATAATATCCATGTGAATGTTAAAATGGAATTATTTTATTTAATCTTGCAATATTATGATAAATATTATGTTTAAAAGGCTTGTTTTTTCATTTTATACCTTTCCTTAAAAGTTTATGCTTATTTATGAAAGATTTTGATGTATTGTTTACCCTTACTGAGCATCTAAGCTCACCCTTTTCTTATTTTTTACTTCCCCAAGATGCCAAGATTTGTATTATGACTGATATTCAAGGATAATTTAGGATAATAATAGTGTTCTAAAAGTATTATCTATGTTGTTTTTTATGTTTTGAATTATAATGTAAATTTTATATATGTAATGTATTTTACAATATTGATAAACTGATCATTCCTTTAGGATTTCATTCCTTGTAATCATGCCAATGTATAATAATAATGCACCGGATCTAGGCTTCTGGGTTTGGGCTATTAAAATTGGTATTAGAGGAAGTTTAAAAAAATCCTTGGAGACTAGATTTAGAAAATGTAGATTAGGGAACATAACCCTAAGATAGACTTTGAGGATAAGTATATAATAACATCCTATAATTTTGGTAATATAGAGATTATACGGGTATTCCTAGAAAACAAATACCTATCTGGATACAACAAATGGACTTGGTTCTGTAAAAGACGTACCTAGGAGTAATAAATCTGATAAGGTGTTCCGGACTTGAATCGGGGTAACCTGGTACATGACAAAAAGCCTTACTGTGCACCTGGTTTGACACTCCAAGGGGATATACATAGGATAATTTACATTTACTCTACATAATTTTATGAAGGATTTATGAGTAAATATGTCCCCAAATAAACTGTGTTTATTATTATGAGACTAAATATGCATACATTTTCTAGTTTTTGTAAATAATTTTTCTTGTTTTTGGATTATACATTATGATATAATCTACTCCAGTATTTTCTATTACTCTGAAATGGTGCATAGTAGAAGGAATGAAAACCATATCAACACATGCAATCCATGTAGGTATTTCCATCCTATACAAGATAATTATTTTGGAGCTGGAGCTGCAACTGATGCCGAGAAACTTATAACTATACTTGGATAATTGAATCAAGTTATGAACAATAACCTTAACCATATGGAGCATCCTAATCCACAACATGGAGGAACAATGTTATATTTCTTCATGAGACAAGAACCTCCAACATTAAATGGAACTACAAATCCATTTATAGCTGAATAATGGATAATTTCTTTAGAGAAGATATTTCATTCTTTGGGAAGTAAGGAAAGGGAAAATGTTCTCATGATAGTTTATCATATCTCAGGAGACACATATCAATGGTGGTCATTAATTCAAATCCAAAAGGAGGATAAAGAAGTATAAAATATGTAATGAAGGGAATTTAAATAAATTTTCTAAGAAAAATACTTTCCTTGTGAATATAGAGATGATATGGAGAGGCTGTTTCTAAGTCTTAGGCAAAATTAGAATGAGAATATTGAAAAGTATGAGGAAAACTTAACAAGGTTATCAAGACATGCTACAAAATACATATGTAACCCAAGGAGTGAGATTGAATGTTTATTTGATGGGTTAACGATATTTCACTGAAAGGCTTTGGTCTCCTAAAAATTCTCATCATATGAAGATACAGTCTCACGTACTATCAAGAGAGAGAAATAATTTTCAAAGTCTTATGAATTTAAGAGAAATAAAGAGAAGAATAGAATGGTGGAGAAAGATACAGAAAAAGATAAAAATGGAATGAAATATTTTCCCATATATGATAATTGTGGGAATAAACACCTGGGTACTTTCCTAAAAGGAATGAGAGTTCGTTACAAGTGTGGAGAGAAAGGTCACCAGGATCATGATTATAAGGAAAAGAAAGTAGAAGTAAATGTGAAATGCTATAATTGTAAAGATATTAGACATTATGAAAAATATTTTCCAAAGAATCAAGGAAATATATCTCAGAAGAGGAATATAGATCAAGGTCAATCTTATGTTGTTACTATGGTCGATGTGGAATAATTAATGTAATTTTGTTTTTTAATTTAAGAATTATGTTATAAGAATAATATGATATATAAGTATTGTATTACAATACTTATTATTTAAGGATTTGGAGGCATGAACGTTTTCATTATGGTTTTTAAGGTGATTTAAAATTTGGTATGTATCAATAATATCTACATTACATTGTTTGGGGAATATGATGTAATGATTGATTTTATAAATTTAGAGACCTTTTTGGAATGTTAATTTAGATTGAAGTATTTTGGATAAGTCTTAAGGTTGTAATAAATAAAGTTGAATATTGGATATTATTGTTTGAGGTTAAAGTATGATTTATTGGATACTATGGTCTAGAATTTTTGATTTTAGTAATCATTTAGAGGATTAAGGAAACACTATTGGTCCTTATGATTTATTAAAACTACTTCTGGCATAAAAATTTCATTTTGAACATTAATTTCCAGGTGTAAGGGATGAATTAAAAATAGATCAAAGCACAAGTAAAGGATGAGATTATTATTATGACACAAAAATAAATCAATTCAGTGATTATCTGAATAGTAAAATGTTCTTCAACTCTAGGGAAAGTATATTGAAACCACATATTCTATACTAGTACATTTTTTGATGAATCAAATGGTCCCTTAAATCATTGTAAATTTATAGATTTTTGATTGGTAACTTTATCCTAACCATGTTCTCTATCACACTCCATCAGAGATTGATGGTTATATTTTTATTTCATGTCTATGTTTTCTTACATGGAACCCTTCTATGTGTTATCTTTAACAACCTTTGTGATTCCCTTCCTTTATTTTCAAGTGGAAGTTTTGTCAACCCTTTTTCCAATGTGGGATTTCAATAAATGAATTTCGAATTGTCCAACCTTTGTTACCGAATACGAATTCCAAAAATTTAGAGGACACAATTTATTGAAAGAGGAGAGAATATGACACCCCAAGATTTTACATTATGTATCTTTTTAAATTTAATCTCTTCTATATCTTATATTTTACACAACACCAAGTTTAAATAAACAAATATATATAATTAAATATCATTATTTTAACATAACCACTATAACATAGCCATTACATCATCATGAATTAATATAATTAATAGAATTATTAAATTTATATATTATATAATTAATAAAATGTTTACATCCATACAAATGATTTTATAGGCATTATATAATAATTAATTCAATTTTATGCATTAAAAGGATATATTGTTCTAAAAAGAACTTTTATCGCCTTTTAATGGAGAACCCATTTTAAATAAAATATTATAAACTTTTATATTTTTAGTTCGAAAAAATAAACTTTTTTTAAGCATGCTATCAAAATTTATTTTGGTTAAATTTTTGATATTTTTATGATAAGTTTCATGTTTTGATGAGTAGAGGAAAATACTAAATTTTAATTGAAAATAACGTTTTCTCATCGAAATAATTTATAGCGTTAAATTATAAATTTTATTATATTTAAAGTATAATTAGATCATATTTTTATCATATAATCTAATTAAGGTCATTAGAATTATTTTCACATTAAAAATGGATATAAACACATGTCAATCTTTTGATGGTTTTAACTTAAAAAAAACAATTTTCTCATTCAATCAATGCATTTAATTTTAATTTAATTACTAAAAATCATGTGTTTTGAATTTTAAAAAATGGATTCCATATTTGGAATCATTAGTTCCAAATTATGTAAATAGATATTTTCTGTTTTTTGATATTATGAATAGTAACTTTAGTAATTTTTTTTATTACCACGGTTATACGTAAATCATGGAATTAAAGGTAAAAATAAAGTTATAAAATTAGCCTGAAAGATATTAAAATACTCCTGGATGAATAAATTATACCCTTATCATCTAATTTTATAAATTGAATCATTTAATGGGAACTATTCCATGAATATGACATGGATATTATTAAAATCAATGAATGTGAAAAAATGTCACACTCTCATTTCTTATAAGTATTATAATTTTAATATTGAGATCATTAGAAGTTAACTTCAATAGAAAATAGTATCTATAAAGACAAAATAATTATATACATCTTAGTTATTAATTTATAATTTTTATAGATTAAATAATTTCCATTAATGACAAAATAATAGTGAAAGAGAAATTATTTTATTAATAGAAATATCAAATAAATGATAGTAAAAATATAAAAATAAATATAATTTGAATTAATTAACACAAATCATGAATTTTCCATGTGATTATGAAATTTTAGGAGTATATTAAATGGCTTATTTTTAAGTTATCATTCCTTTTGGATTTTATATAAAGTTGAAGAAATTAATAGTATTAAAATTGACACTATTGATATTTTATAAAAATAATATTTTATCAAAAAATTTTAAAATCAAAAAAAATATTCAAAAACTAAAAAGTGATAATTATAAGGTCTAAAAGTTCATAAATTATCCATTTATGGTCAATTGACACAAAATAAGTAGATATTTTTAAGATTTTAATATTTAGAATATTATTACTACAATTAAAATTAAATTGATTAATTAAGTATAAATAAAAATTTTAAGGTTTAAAATAAAATAAAAACATTTATAAATTTTACTGGTTGAGATTATTTCAACCCATATTCATCTTATCTTCAAAATAACCAACTTTTGATCTATTTGGAATTGAAAACCAATTTATAATATATTAATAGTTTTGTAGTTTCCTAAGGTGCCCCTCCCCACTCTTATAAAAGGGAACCCCTCATTCTATTTTATTGAGACCACTAAAGCAATTATTCTTGGACAAACCCTATCCATTTCTCCTCCCAACATCCATCAATAGGCCATAATTTTGGTAGAAATCTAACCTAGGAAATTCTTTTGTTGAAATCAAAAGGAGACAATCGAAGAAGAGGTAATTTATTTACCAATTTAATTCAATTTATTTTCTTCTTATACTTACTCTTTCTATGATGTTTCCATAATTAAGTATTAAACCTAGTATAATCTATATTATTAGAAGTTATTATTATTTCCGAAAAAAAATATTTCTCGTTTTATCTATCCTATGAATAATAATATCACCATGTGTGCATACGTACGACTTACCGTCTCTACATAGTGGTGTAATTTGTTTTTTAGCACTAATTTATTTTTATGGGTATAATGATGATTATAATTGATATAAATAATCAATATTACATTATAATATTTTTTTTATAATTAATATACCATCCAATTCCATACTATTTAACTATTAAGTGAATGATACTGTCGCTCGTGCGTACGTACGACCTACTGTCTCCACAACGTGATGAGATTAATTCTCTAAGTTAACCATTAAATAATGATTATAAAAATGTATAAGATGATTAAATATAATATTATTGAACTTAATATCATTTTATATTTCAATAAAATATATTCTATTCATTGGAAACATGAATTACACAACAAAACATGCATAGTAAAGCGAAGCAGTTAACACCAGAAATAATGGTAATAATGAAATATTATTAACAAAATGATATAAGATGATCATATATGATATAATAAATATTTTTATAGTCCTGGTATAATTCAATAAAATTATTTAAACATTATACAGGATGTTAACACACCATCTACTAAAGAAAAGTATAAGGTAATTATTAATTTTGCAATCTCATTATTACTTAAGACTGTTTATGAATAAGTATTCATTGGGACATATTTGTCATCTATATTAATTCATCTTAATTTTTTTTTCAAAAGGAATATTTTTAAGGTTTTATGTAATGTAATCTTCCACTAGGAAATCATTATATATGTTTCTAATATTTATTCCTCTAAATCTATCTCATTCATGTCCGTGTTTTGAAAATGGGTGTAAGAACCCATATCTTCTTTTCAGGTATGTTTTTCCTTTTTCTGGAGTTTTTGAGAAAAAGAAATTTTCTAGAAATTTTCGAACTACACGCCATGTACTTTATAATTACACGCTGTGTAATCCCTTTTTCGCTCGAAGCTGTGTGTTGGCCATGTCCGGGCCAAACACACGGTGTGTAAGGGTGAGGTGGAGGCCGGTTAATTCAGAGTATGGAAAACTGAAGTACACGCCATCTACTCAAGAAGTACATGCCGTGTATTTTTTTTCATTAAACGGACCGGGGTCACACCTAACCCCCGAATTCATCTTCTTCTACAGATTTCATCCACATGGGAGCGACCGTACGACCGAATCTTCCCTAAGCTCCCGCCTCGCCGTCCGTTCTCCGTTTTGAGCACGGTCGATTACGTTAGAAGCGCAGCGGTGAGTTATTCCTTCTGCTTGAGCCTTGTTTCTTGATTCCTCCTTGTTTTCAAGATATCATGGGATGAACATTTTGTACGTTTTCTCAGATCTACATTGTTCTAAGAGGAATCTGTCATCGTGGTTCACATATAACGATCTCCTAGGATCGTGGTAGGTGGTTTGTGCCTTTCCGTAGAAAGTTGATGAGTATTATGTGCAATTACCACCAATTCCCTTGAACGGGAAATTGCGTGTTCCTGTTTTTCCCTTGTTGTATTGCTTGCTTTGCTTGATTGCTGTAGTAGAGGTTTATGCTTGAGAGTAGAATAATTTGTTTTGTGCTCATATTGCTTTTCCATGCTTGTTCTGCCTGTTTTGCGTTTTGCCAGTTGCTAGGCCTAGCTATAGGATAGTGGAACTGTTGTTTTTTTATTGCTGTTGAGCCTTAGAATTCTATCCAAGTAGTTCTTGAGGTTTACTTGGATGATACACGCGCGCTGAGCATGTTTAGTTTCACTCAGGACTGTGAGAACCTAGAGTAGTAAACCAAAGGGAGAATTGACTGAAGGGCTTCTCCAGAGAGTCTTTTAATTACAATGCGAGACCACATGGGGAATTGACGTTGAGTTATTCCCCATAGAGTCTGTAGATCCTCGACGCAGGCCACATGGGGAATTGACATTGAGTGCTTCCCCAGAGATCCTTTAGCACGATACGAGACTATAGGGGGAATTGACGGCGAGTGCTTACCCAAAGAGTCTATTAATTTCATAGCTGAACTAGAGGGGTGAGACTGTGTGTTCCCCCCTAGAGGGTTGATTGTACTTATAGGTTGAACCATAGGGGTTAGGCTATGAGAGCTACCCAGAGGGTTACCTGTTTTCTTCTAGTTACTGGTTGTTTACTTGTGTACTTTATTTGTTAGAACTGTGGATTGTAGCTGCTTGTGCTTTCCTGTTTACTTCTTCCTATTGTATTAGTGACATGTATTCATTGACTGTTAGACACTGATCTTTGGGTAATTTCCTACTGGGATCGTATCTCACACCCTGTTTGGGCCATGCTTTTGGGCCCAAGCAGACTATGTTGTTGTAGGTATAGATAAGGTCAAACGCCCTTCTACTTCAGGTTCTTGATTTCACTGGAGCTGGGGAGCATGGGACTGAGCCGTGACTCACGATGCTGAGGAGCTTTCTTTGTTTTCTTTTGAACTTGTTTTCAGTTGTATTTCAGTATGTTATTGTGTTTGCTGCTTTTCTTAGATACTTGTACCTGTCGCATCATTGTCATCATTGTTATATATCTACATTGATTCCACTGTTTGGTTTCAGTTGTTGCGTATTGCTTACTGATTCCGCTGTTTATTATTGTTTTCTTACCTTGTATACCTTACCGAATGAGGGCATAGTTTCCCCAATAACTTAACAAGGCCCTCGCTTCTAGTCGACAGCCTCTGGCATTTAGGGAAACACGCTTGAGGTCATGTGGTGAACCGGGTACGGGGCACCAGTGGAGGGGCTTCGAACTCGGGTCGTTACAAAGCGGTATCAGAGGAGTTATTTTCTTTTTCTTTACTGTTTGGATACCTTATCCAGGGATATGACAGATTCGGTACTTGGTATTAAGCTATGCTTGGGAGTAGCTAACCCGTGTACAGGGAAAAGCCATACTACCTCGTTATTTGCAGTTGCAGGTTTTGAGATTTTATAGTTGATCTGATTTCACCTAGAGTGATTCACATGGCTTGTGCTATTACGGTTTTGATATTACAGTTCTATTTCTGTCGCAACCCGATGAGATGAGGGTATTCCGTCTCATGCATCATATAGACACTTGTAGGAATCACATGCCATGCATTCTTGCCATGCCATCTAGGGCACATTAGAGATTGCATGCTGTTGTGATAGACTTTGTGTAGATTATGCATACTGTTGCGATAGTTGGTTGATATATTCTCTGCTGTTATGTTAGAAAACTATTTGTTTTGTTATTTGCTTAAAGTTAATTCCAAATTTTGGTTCTTGAGGTGTTATGGGCCCTCACAGATCGGAATTTGGCACTTTTTTCCTTGTTTTAGTGTTTCTGAAATTCTGTGCAGTTTCTGAGCTACTGCCCAGAAAAACCTAGAATACACGGCGTGTACTTTTTGGATACACGCCGTGTAGTTTTTAGGCCGTGTCACTGACCGTGTGAGTAGAACACGGTGTCGTGGAAGTAACTTCGAAAACACGCCATGTACGGTGGCTACACGCCGTGTAAGTTCTGAGCCATGTACCCGACTGTGTCACTAAAAACACAGGTCGGGGAAGCATGGGTAGAACATGCCGTGTCCATAGGGAACACTCCATGTAGTCCTATCCTGGTACCCAGCCGTGTCACGAACAACACGGGCCGACGTTACCTTCCTTTCCACACGCCGTGTTTGTTCGGAACACGCCGTGTAGTCTTTCCCAGGTACTCGGCCGTGTCACGAACAACATGAGACGATGTCACCTTCGCCTATACATGCCGTGTTTGTTCGGAGTACACCGTGTAAGGTCTAGCCATGTAGACGGCCGTGTACTCAACAACACGGACCGCCGAAGCCTTGTCTAGTACATGCCGTGTTTGTGTAGAACACACCGTGTAGTCTCGGGTTAAGTCGGACCGTGTGGGTTAGCCGTGTAAAGAGACTCGGGCAGGGGATAATTTTATTGTACACGCCATGTGTTGGGGTCAACACGCTGTGATGTTGAGGTGTTACACGACTTGTAGGGTGAGAGTACACACCCATGTCAGTGGCTTAAAAGACACGCCATGTAGTTTTTATACACGCCGTGTAGTCGTGTTTTGAAATCTTGTGTGTTTTTCTTCCCCTGTTCCCATTTTGTACTCTTGTGTTCTCTGTCCTTGTTTTCCTGATCTAAGAGGTACTTTTTATCTTTCAGAGCTATGCCTCTGAGACGTCCTCTGGTCGTACGTCTGTCATTAGGCAGTGATCAGACACCAGATATGGTTGATAAGGGACTTCCTGCCGATCCCTTAGCCGAGCCAGCCTTGGCACCGGTTGTTGTACCAGTTGCGGGCGCGAATGCGCAGTTCATGGAAGGTTTCATGAGGATGATATAGGCCATCCAGGGAGCACCGCCTCCTACCACGTCTATGGCAGAATTGACGCGGGTTTTCTAGCAGCAGCATCATCCCACTTTCTCGGGGGAAGGAGGACCTCAGGCTGCAGAGTCATGGATGGAAGCCATGTTGACTATCTTCGAGCACCTAGAGACGCCTCCAGAGAGGCGGGTCAAGCTCACCACCTACATGCTCCAAGACTCCACCAAGAGGTGGTGGGACGTGATGTCACAGGCGGGTCAAAAACAGGCTATGACTTGAGAGGAGTTCCAGTGCGTGTTCTACGACTACTTCTACCCGGTGACCCTGAGGGCCAATCGAGCCCAGGAGTTCATTAGCTTAGAGCAGGGTACTACATCTATCATGGAGTATTCCTCTAATTTCACCGAGTTGTAGTGTTTTACACCCCTTAGGTATGGGAGTGGGGTGTTATTGGCGAGGAAGTTTGAGGATGGACTCAGGAGGGAGATCCGCTCTCAGGTGAACATATTCCAGTTGACTTCCATTACTTCCATCGTCAACCAGGAACTGATTGCAGAGCGCAATCTGAGAGACTCTGGAGCTATGAGTCAGGATGATTCTGCTTCCAGAGTTAGATTTCCTCCAGATGACAGCAAGAAGCACCGCAAGGAGCCTACACGCGGTGATCCGAGGAAGCAAGATGCATCATCAGGCATCCAGGTGACATGCTACCAGTGTGGCCGGACAGGGAACATGAGGCCACAGTGCCAGAGAGACCTCATGGAGTGCCGATCTTGCGGCAATATGGGTCACCTTTAGTGTTTCTGTCAGGTTTTCTCACTAGCATCTGGTGACCGGGGTTCTTCCATGACTCCTCATTCAGAAGTAGCCCCACCAGTTTCTCACCAGTCGGGAAACTGGAGTTCTTCTGGCCATTTGGACCTAGGTGGAGGTCAAGGCCGTGGCGGTCAGTCACCAGTTCCTTAGCACCAACAGGGAGGTTCCGCTCAGAGTGGTCATCCAGGGGCGCAGGGCCGCGGTACAGTCCAGTCTTTCGCCATGGAGCTAACTTATCAGGAGTAGGATCCCGAACCTTCTACTATTCGAGGTACAATTTTAGTAGCCTCAGTTTTATCTTCAGACCTTTTAGATACTGGTGATACGCATAGATTTATCTCTGTTGCTGTTGTGGAGAGCCTTGGACTCTACATCTTTTATTCTACCGACTCGTTGACACTAGACACACCTTTGGGAATGAGGAAATCTAGTGTACGCTAGTGTAGAGAGTTCCCTCTCGAGGTTGCAAGGTATCACTTCTTATGGGATCTCTATGTCCTAGAGATGACAGGCTATGTGTTCATCCTCAGCATGGATTGGTTGATTCCCTTCCAGGAAGTCATTGACTGTTATCGCCGCAGAGTCAGTTTCATTTCACCATAGGGTGAATCTTTCTTTCATAGAGGTGAATGGGACGTTCGGGCGAGTCGGGCGGGACTCAAGCATCTTGGTCTAGGAGGAGTGACGGCCTAGATTTCTAGTCTTTATATGGATGATCAGGGGAATCCACAGTTGGAATTTCCTCCAGTGGTGGATCGCTTCAGGGATGTCTTTCTAGAGGACTTTTCAGGTTTGGTTTTGGAGCGTGAGGTAGACTTCTCTATTGAGCTCATTCCAGGAGTGGCACCGGTGTCCATTCCTCCCTATAAGATGGCCACACCTGAGTTTCAAGAGCTCAAGAAGCATTTGGAGGAGCTACAGGATAAGGGTTTCATCCGACCCAGTACTTATCCTTGGGGTTCGCCTGTCCTGTTTGCGAAGAAGGCAGACGTTACCCTTCGGCTTTGTGTGGATTATTGGAAGTTGAACCAGTTGAAGGTAAAGAACCGATATCCCATGCCGCGGATTGATGACCTTTTCGATCAGCTTCGAGGAGCCCGGGTGTTCTCGAAGATCGACTTGAGGTCCGGTTATCATCAGTTGAATGTTAGACCATCAGATATACCTCTGACAACCTTCAGGAGAAGGTACGATCTTTACGAGTATACAGTCATGCAGTTCAGACTCACGAACACACCTGCAGTTTTCATGGCATAGATGAACCGAGTGTTCCATCCTTACTTGGATTCCTTCGTCGTGGTCTTCGTGGACGATATCCTGGTGTAATCTCACACTCGACACGACCATGCTACCCATCTTGAGATCGTTCTGAGTACACTGAGAGAGCATCAACTTTATACTAAACTCTCGAAGTGCCACTTCTGGATGGATCAGATTCACTTCTTGGGTCATGTCATCTCAGAGGCAGGAGTATCTGTGGACCCAGAGAAAGTGAGAGCTATAGTTTCCTGGGAGCAGCCGAAGAACGTCTTTGAGGTATGGAGCTTCCAAGGGTGGGCTGGATACTACCGATGCTTCATTTGGGACTTTTCTCGCTTAACATCACCTTTGAAGAGTCTGACCAAGAAGGGGGTGATGTTCTTATGGTTAGATTCTTGTGAGTCAGCCTTTCAGGAGCTGAAAGGGAGGTTGATGTCAGCACCGATACTAGTCTTGCTGGAGCCAGGAAAGAGCTACACTATTTATTGTGATGCTTCAGGTATCGGGCTAGGATCTGTGCTTATGTACAGAGATGGAGTCGTTGCGTACGGGTATCGGCAGTTAAGGCCACATGAGAGGAACTACCCTACGCACGATTTGGAGTTGGCAGCTGTTGTTCATGCCTTCTGCTGTTGGAGACACTATCTTCTGGGAGAGCACTTTGTGGTCTTCACTGACCATAAAAGTCTCAAGTATATCTTCACTCAGCGTGATCTGAATCTGAGGAAGCGTAGGTGGGTCGAGTATCTTAAGTCTTTTTATTTCGAGCTTGCCTATACGGAGGGAAAGGGCAACGCCATGGCAGATGCGTTGAGCAGGAGAACTCAGATTCAGGAAGTTCAAGAGGCTAGTAGTGAGTGGAAGCTGATGGTTCTGTTCTCTAAGATGCATCTGGAGGTGCACGATAGACAGGGACATACTTTTATATCTTCTGTAGATGTTACCTCCACGCTACTTGATCGGGTATGGATGAGGCAACTATCAGACTCGGAAGGCTTAGTTCTGCGGGAGAGTGTGTCAGAAGAGGACCCTCTTCCTGGAGGGATAGTGGGCGAGGATGAGATCTTGCGTTTCCAGGGATGCGTATGGGTGCCAGCAGACATACGCGAGGAGATGATGTGGGATTTCTATTCCTCTGTTTGGGCAGTTCATCCTGGCATCACAAAGATGTATCAGGATCTTCATCACCAGTACTGGTGGCCAGGTATGAAGAAGGATGCTGCTGGTTTTGTTATGCGATGTTCTACTTGTCAGCAGGTGAAAGCAGAGCATCAACGTCCAATGGGGCTTTTACAGTAGTTACCCATTCCGGAGTGGAAGTGGAACGATGTTGCGATGGAATTCATGACTGGGTTGCCGAGATCGCCTTGGGGAAACAATGCTGTTTGGGTTGTCGTCGATAGGCTTACGAAGGTTGCTCACTTCTTGCTGATCAAGGAGACCTTCAGTGTCGATGATCTAGGATAACTTTATATCAGAGTGATCATTTGTCTGCATGGAGTTACATGATCTATTGTTTCAGACAGAGATGTGTGCTTTACCTCTCGGTTATATCAGGGACTTCAGAAGGCCTTGGGTACACATGTACTTTTGAGTATAACATACCATCCTCAGACTGATGGCTAGTCTGAGCGCACGATCTAGGTGATTGAGGATATGCTCCGATCTTGCATTCTAGACTTTGGAGGTTCTTGGGATAAGCATATTACTCTGGTGGAGTTTGCCTACAACAACATTTTTCAGGCGACCATTCAGATGGCACCATACGAGGCTTTGTACGGTAGGCCATGCCGATCAACCTTATGCTGGCTGGAGGCAGGAGAGGCAGCTTTGCTGGGACCTCGTCTTGTTCAGGAGACTTCAGAGCAGATAGAGCCGATTCAGAAGAGGATGGCTACAGCGCAGTCTCGACAGAAGTCTTATGATGATCAGCGAAGACGACCTCTGGAGTTCGAGGTCGGTGATCAGGTTTTCCTACGTGTTTCACCGAGGTTGGGATACAAAAGGATTTGGAGACAGGGTTAGCTTTCATCGTGGTACGTCGAGCCGTTTGAGGTAGTGGAGAGAGTGGGGTCGGTCGCTTATCAGTTGCAGCTACCTCATAGGTATCGGGCCATGCAAGATGTCTTCCACGTCTCTCAGCTCTAACATTACTTTTCAGACCCGTCTCATGTCTTTCACCCTGAGGAAGTTGAGCTTGAAGCAGATGCGTCGTTCAAGGAGCATCCTATCTGGATTGTCGATCACAATACAAAGGTTCTCTGCGGGCGGTCTTTTCCTCTGGTACGAGTGCTATGGAAACACAAACGATTACAGGATGAGACCTGGGAGAGGGAAACCGATGTACAATTGTAGTGGCTGGAGCTATTCGGGGTTTCTCCTTCTCTGCCTCGTTAGGGAAATTCAGGGATGAATTTCTTTAAGGGGGGAAGTTTGTAAGAACCCAGATCTTCTTTTCAAGTACGTTTTTCCTTTTTCTAGAGTTTTTGAGAAAAATAATTTTTTTGGAAATTTTTGAAGTACACGCCGTGTACTTTATGAGTACACGTCGTGTACTCCCTTTTTCGCTCGAAGCCGTGTGCTGGCCATGTCTGGGCCACACACACGGTGTGTAAGGGTGAGGTAGATGCTAGTTAATTCGGAGTACGGAAAACTGAAGTACACGCCATGTACTCAATAAGTACACACCTGTACTTTCTTTTTTTCATTAAACGGACCGGGGTCGCGCCTAACCCCCGAATTCATCTTCTTCTCCATATTTCATCCGCCCGGAAGCGACCGTACAACCGAATCTTCCCCGAGCTCCCGCCTCGCCATCCATTCTCCGTTTCAAGCATGGTCGATTGCGTTGGAAGAGCAGCGGTGAGTTATTCCTTATGCTTGAGCCTCGTTTCTTGATTCCTCCTTGTTTTCAAGATATCGTGGGATGAACATTTTGTGCGTTTTCTCAGATCTACGTTGTTCTAAGAGGAATCTGTCATGGTGGTTCACATATATCGATCTCCTAGGATCAAGGTTGGTGGTTTGTGCCTTTCCGTAGAAAGTTGATGAGTATTATGTACAATTACCACCAATTCCCTTGAACGGGAAATTGTGTGTTCCTATTTTTCCCTTGTTGTATTGCCTGTTTTTCTTGATTGTTTTAGTAAAGGTTTATGCTTGTGAGTAGAATACTTTGTTTTGTGCTCAGATTTCTTTTCCATGCTTGTTCTGCCTGTTTGGCATTTTTCCAGTTGCTAGGCCTAGTTGTAGGATAGTGGAACTGTTGTTTTTTTATTGTTGTTGAGCCTTAGAATGATATCCAATTAGTTCTTGAGGTTTACTTGGATGATACATGTGCGCTGAGTATGTTTAGTTTCACTTAGGACTTTGAGAACCTAGAGTAGTAGACCAAAGGGAGAATTGACGGAAGGGCTTCTCTAGAGTGTATTTTAATTACGATGCGAGACCACAGGGGGAATTGACATTGAGTGCTTCTCTAGAGAGTCTGTAGATCCTCGACGCAGGCCACATGGGGAATTGACGTTGAGTGCTTCCCCAGAGAGCCTTTAGCGTGATACGAGACTATAGGGGGAATTGACAGTGAGTGATTCCCCAGAGAGTCTATTAATTTCATAGTTGAACCAGAGGGGTGAGACTGTGTGTGCCCCCCTAGAGGGCTGCTTGTACTTATAGGTTGAACCATAGGGGTTAGGCTGTGAGTGCTACCCAGAGGGTTACCTATTTTCTTCTAGTTACTGACTGTTTACTTGTGTACTTTATTTGTTAGAACTGTGGATTCTAGCTACTTGTGTTTACCTGTTTACTGCTTCTTGTGATATTAATGCCATGTATTCATTGACTGTTAGGCACAGATCTTTGGGTGATTGCCTACTGGGATTGTATCTCACACCCTATTTGGGCCATGCTTTTGGGTCCATGCAGACTATGTTGCTGTAGGTATAGATAAGGGCAAGCGCCCTTCTACTTCAGGTTCTTGATTGCACTGGAGCTGGGGAGAATGGGACTGAGCCGTGGCTCGGGATGCTAAGGAGCTTTCTTTGTTTTCTTTTACACTTGGTTTCAGTTGTATTTCAGAACGTTGTTGTGTTTGCTGCTTTTCTTAGATACTTGTACCTGACGCATCATTGTCATCATTGTTATATATCTACATTGCTTCTGCTGTTTGGTTTGAGTTGTTGCGTATTGCTTACTGCTTCCGCTGTTTATTGTTGTTTTCTTACCTTGTATACGTTATCGAATGAGGGAATAGTTTCCCCAATAACTTACTAAGGCCCTCACAACTAGTCGAAAGCCTCTGGCATTCGGGGAAATGCGCTTGAGGTCATGTGGCGAACCAGGTATGGGGCACCAGTGGAGGGGCTCCAGACTCGGGTCGTTACAATGGGTTTGAAGTATTTATTTTTAAGGAAATGAATATTTTTAAATGTTAATCTTTCAATTTCGATAAAATGTTTCAAAGTGGTATGGGACACTTTGATTCAAAAATATATTTTTTAAATGTCATTTTTTCATAAATACACATTTTAAATAAATGATTTCCAAGAAAATGGTATTTTTCTCAAGATATTTAAAATGGTTTTATTAGAATATTTTAATCTATGTCAACATCCTTTGTTACATTTTATATTTAATTGTGTTTGTTTTATTATGATACAATCTAACATTTTGTGTTGATTAGTTTATTATATGTTTGAATGTGGATGTGTTATTTTGATACCATTCATGGTTTATGGTTAAAGTATTAACATTTCAAATTCTAGTTTTGATACGAATGTTTATATTGGTTATGTTTCACCCATTTCAAATGAAGAATGATTTGGACTTAGTAATTGATGGGCGGGGCCCTATATAGACCCTTGATGCATCAGTAGGTCTCAAGAGACAAACTAGTTTGTGTTTTTATCCATTAGTGTATGGTCTTGGCCCCAATCTTTGAAGGTATGGTTATGATGTCTGGAATTATGCATTCCCTCATTATGAGATTAGTAATTGATATTACTATTGATTATTCGACTAGTATAATATCCACGTGATTTTTTAGATAGAATTTTTTGTTTCATTCTTTTTATATTATGCTAAATACTATGTTTAAAAGGCTTGTGTTTTAGTTTTATACCTTGCCTTAAAAGTTTATGCTTATTTTTGAATGATTCTTCTGTATTCTCAACCATTACTAAGAATTTGAGATCACCCCTTTATTATGTTTTAGTTTCCTAGGATTCCAAGATGTGTATTATGACTGATATTCAGAGTTAATCTAAGAGAATAACTATGTTCTCAAAGGATTATATATATTGTTTTTCACGTTTTTAATTGTAATTTAAAGTTCATATATGTAATATATTTTACAATACTGCTAGACTGATTGGTCATTAAGGAATCAATTCTTTGTAATCATTCCAATATATTAAAATAATGAATTGGATCTCAGATTCTAGGGTCAGGGTGTTACTGTTGGTATTCGAAGAATTTTAGAAACAACATTGCAAATTAGATTTAGAAAACGTAGATTAGGGAATATAACACAATGATATACTTGGAGGATAAGTATATAAGAACATCCTATAATTTTGGTAATCTAGAGATTATGTGGGTATTCCTAGAAAATACATCCCAGTATGGATACAATAAGTAGACATGGTTTTGGAATAGATGCACCTTAGAGTAAAAACTTTGATAAGGTGTTTTGGGGTTGACTCAAGGTAACCTGGTACACAACAATAGGGCTTACTGAGCACCTGGTTTGACACTCCTAGGGGATATTCTTTGGATAATTTACAATTAATTTAAAGACTATTATGAAGGATTAATGAGTAAATATGTCCCCAAATAAACCATGTTTATAATTATGAGATTATATATGTATACAGTTTTACATTTATGTTATGCATTTTTCTAGTTTTTGGATTATACATTATGATATAATCTAATCTAGTATATGACGTTATTTAGAAATGGTGCATAGTATAATGAATGGAAACCATATCAATGCAAGTAATCCATGTAGGGATTTCCCTCCAATGTAAGATAATTATTTTTGAGTGAGAGCTATAACTAATGTCGAGAAACTTATAACTGTACTTAGATAGTTGAATTTGGTTATGAATAATAACCTTACCTGTATGTAGTATCCTAATCCATAACATGGAGGAATAATATTAGATCGCTTCATGAGATAAGAACCTTATACATTGAATGGAGCTACAAATCAATTTATACTTGAACAATGGACAAGTCCTTTAGAGAAGATATTTCTTACTTTGGGAAGTAACGAAAGGGAAAAAATTTTCATGGTAGTTTATCATATTTCAATAGATGAAGATCAATTGTGGTCATTAATTCAAAACATGAAGGATGATGAAGAAGTAAAAAAATACAAAATAGAGGGAATTTAAAGAAATTTTATTAGAAAAATACATTCCTCGTGAATAGAGAGCTAATATAGAGAGACAATTTTTGAGTTTAAGGTAAAAAGAGGATGATAATATTTCAAAGTATGATGATAACTATACAAGGTTAGAAAGGAAAGATACAGAATACATACGTAACCCAAGGAGTTAGATTGATCATTTGTTTTATGGGTTAAATCTATTTCATTTAAAGTCTTTGGTCCCCTAAAAAGTTTCATCATATGAATATATAATCTCATGTGCTATCAGGATAGAGAAAGAATTTTCTAAATCATATGACTTTAAGGGAAAGTAATAGAATAAAAGAATGGTGGAGAAAGAGATGGATAAAGGGAAAAGGGAGATAAGGATTTTCCAATATGTGATAATTGTGGGAAGAAACACCCTATCACTTTTTTAAGGGAATGAGAATTTGTTTTAAGTGCGGAGAAAAAGGTCACCAGGCTTATGATTTTAAGGGAAAGAAAAAAGATGCAAATGTAAAATGCTATAATTGTAAAGAGATGAGACATTATGAAAATTATTGTCCAAATCCTGAAGGAAATATAGATTTGAATAATAAAATGGATCAAGTTCAAGCTTATGTCTTTACTACGGTTAAAGTAGAATATTGAAGGTATTTGTGTTTTTGGATTCATGAATTATGTTTTAAGAAGAATGTGATATATAAGTATTGTATTGCAATACTTATTCTTTAAAGAATCGTAGGCATGAACGTTTTCATTATGTTTTTAAGGTTACTTAATAATTGGTATGAGTCAATAAGAGCTACATTACGTTGTTTTGAGAATCTGATGTTATAATTGATTTTGGAAATTTAGACACTTTTTTAGACTGTTAAGTTGGACATAAGTATTTCATATATTTCTTAAGGTTGGAATGGGGTAAGTTGAACATTGGATATTATTTTTTGAGGTTAAAGTGTAATTTATTGGGTACTTTGGACTAGAAATTTTGTTTTAAGTAATCATTTAGAAGATGAAGTAAATACTTACGGGACTTATGATTTATCAAAAGTGCATTTGACATGAAAAAATCATTTTGAACTTTCATTTCCAAGTGTAAGGGATGAAGTAAAAATAGATCTAAGCACAACCAAATGATGAGATTATGATTATGACAAGGAAATAAATCAATTAAGTGCTTATCTAAATAGTAAAATATTCTTCAACTATAGGGAAAGAATCTTGAAACCATAAATTCTATCATAGTACATTTTCCGATGAATCAAAATCCCCCTTAGATCATCACTGATTTATAGCTTTTTGATTGCTAACTTTCTCCTAAACATGTTCTCTATCAATCACCATCATAACTTGATGGTTAGATTTTTCTTTCATGTCCAGGTTTTTCTAACAAGAACCCTTGTGTGTATTATCTCTGGTAACCTTTGTACTTCCTTTTATTTATTTTAATGCGGAAGTTTTACCAACCTTATTCCAATGTGGGATTTTGATAAAGAAATTATGAATTTTCAAACATTAGTTAACAAAACCGAATGTGAAAATTACAAGGATGAAATTTATTAAAGGAGGGGAGAATGTAACACCCCAAGATTTTAAATTATATCTCTTTTTAAATTTAATATCTTCGATAGCTTATGTTTCACACAATACCAAGTTTAAATACATAATTATATATAATTAAATATCGTTATTTTAACACGACTTTTAAAAATAATCCATTACATCGAAATGAATTTATATTATTAATAAAATTATTAAATTTATATATTATATAATTAATCAAATGTTTTAATATCCATAAAAATGATTTTACAGGCATAAGATAAGAAATAATCTAATTTTATGCATTAAAAGGCTCTATTTTTCTAAAAAGTTATTTTACTGCATCTTAATAGAGAACCCATTTTAAATCCAATATTTGATACTTTTATATTTTCAGTTAGAAAAAATAAAATTCTTCTTTTTTAAGTGTAATATAAAAATTTATTTTGGTTCAATATTTGGTATTTTTCTGATAAGTTTCATGTTTTTATGATTAATGAAAAATACTAAATTTTAATTGAAAATAAATTTTTTCATTGAAATAATTTATTGAATTAAATTATTATTTTGATTGGTTTTAATGTATAATTATATTATATTTTATCATTTAATATAATTTAGGTTATTGGAATTATTTTCATATTAAAATTTTATATAAACACATGTTAATCCTTTGATGGTGTTTACTTTTAAAAAGACCATTTTCTCATTCCATCAACAAGTTTAATGTTAATTTAATTATTATAAATTATGAGGTTTTAATTTTTAAAAATGGATTCAATATTTGGGACAATGGGTCTAAATTATTTAAATAGGTATATTGTATTTGTTGACATTATGAATAGTAACTTTAGTAATTTTTTTATTACCGTGGTTAAGCGTAAATAAGGAAATTAAATATTAAAATTATATTATAAAATTATACTAACACTTATCAAAATTATCATGAATGAATAAATTATACTCCTATAATCTAATATTCTAAATGTAATCATTTAATAGACACTTGTCCACGAATATGACATGGATATTATTAAATTCAATGAATGTGACAAAATGTCACACCCTCATTTATTATAATTATAATAATTTTAATATATAAATCATGAGGAGATAACTTCAATAATAAATAGTCAATATAAAGATAAAATATTTATATACATATTAGTTATTTATTTATAATTTTTATATATTAAATAATACAATTAATGGTGACACAATAGTGAAAGATAAATTATTTTATTAATAGAAATATCAAATAAATAATATTAAAAATATAAAAATAATTTTTTTTGGAATTAATTAATGTGACACACGAATTTTCTAGGTTATTATGACACGTTAAGAGTATATTAAATGGTTTATTTTGATGTTATCATTCTTTTTTTATTTTATATAAAGTCAAAGAAATGAATAGTTTCAATATTCTCACTATTGATATTTTATAAAAATAACATTTTATTAAATAATTTTAAAATCATAAAAATATTTAAAAAATAAAAAGTGATAATTATAAGGTCTAAAATTCCATAAATTTTACATTTATGGTCAATTGACACAAAATAAGTAGATATTTATAAGCATTTAATATTTAGAATATTATTACTACAATTAAATCTAAATAGATTAATTATGTATAAATAAAAATGATAAGGTTTAAAATAACATAAAAACATGTATAAATTTTACTAGTTGAGAGTATTTATACCCATATTCATCTTATATTCAAAACCACCCAATTTGGATCTATTTGGAATTGAAAATCAATTTATAATAAATTAATAGTTTTGGAGTCTCCTAAAGTACCTCTCTCCACTTATAAAAGGGCACCCTTCATTCTATTTTATTCACTCCACTAAAAAATATTTATTGGAAAAAAACTAACCATTTATTCTCCCTAATTTCCTTTATTCATCATAGAGGCTATAATTTTGGTATAAATCCATCTTAAGGAATCCTTTTTCACAAATCAAAAGGATATACTCGAAGGAGAAGTAATTGCTTTACTGATTAAATTAAATTTATTTTCATTTTATACATCCTATTCTTACATTTTTTCCATAATTAAGTATTAATTATAGGATCATCTATATTATGATATGTTATTAGGATTTTTGGACAACCATATTCCTCGTTTTATCCATCCAATGAATAATAATATCACCATGTGTGTGTAAGTATGACTCAGCATCTCCACATTGTGGTGTAATTTGTTTTTCATCAATAATTTATTTGGATTGGTATAATTATGATTATAATGGATATAAATAATCAATACATCACTATGATATTTTTTTTATAATTAATATACCTTCTAATTCCATACTTTTCAGCCATTAAGGGAATGATATCGTCTCTCGTGCATATGTGTGACCTATGATATCCACGACGCGATGAGATTCATTATCCAAGATAACTGTTAAATAATTATTATAAAAATGTATAAGATGAGTAAATATAATATTTATGAACTTAATATCAATCTATATTTGAATAAAATATATCCTATTAATTATAAACATGAATTACACCAGAAAAAATGCATAGGAAAATGAAGCAGTTAACACCAGAAACAATGGTAATAATGAAATATTATTAACAAAATGATATAAGATGATCATACATGATATGATAAACATTTATATGGTCCTGTTATAATTTAATAAAATGATTTAAACAATATACATGATGTTAACACACCATCTACGAAATAAAATTACAAGGTAAGTGTTAATTTCACAATCTTATTATTACCCAAGATTGGTAATGCATAAGTATTCATTAGAACATATTTATCTTCTATTTACATGTTTCTTTTAAAAAAATTCAAAAGGAATATTTTTATGGTTTTATGTAAGGGGATCTTTAAATAAGACATCATTTTAAATGTTTCTAATATTTATTCCTCTAAATCTTTCTCATTCATGTCCGTGTTTTCAAAATGGGTTTTATAGATTTATTTTTAAGGACATGAATATTTTTAAATGTTATATTTTAAATTTCACTAAAATTATTCAAAGAGGTATGGGACACTTTGATTTAAAAATCTATTTTTAAATGTACTTTTTAATAAATGCACATCTTTTAAATAAATTATTTCTAAGAAAAGGGTATTTTTCTCAATATATTTCAAATGAATTCATTAGAGTATTTTCATCTATGTCAACATCCTTTATTGGATTTTACATTTAATTTTTTTTGTTTTATTATGATATAATCTACCATTTTCTTGAGTGGTTTATGATATGTTTGATTGTGGATGTGCTATTTTATGTTGGTTTTGTTTCACCCTTTTCAAATGAGTAATAATGTAAAGTCCCGTAAAAATCAAGGAAATTTTTTTCTTAATTTTCTTTGGGATTTTACAAGAACGCAGTTTCTGACGGCACTTGATTCCGAGGCCCAGTGTGCCCAGAATTTCTATCCGAAGTTTAGCTCGGGTACGTTCAGTGAACGAACGAGCGGGAATTTCTAACTGTTGAACCGGTGCTCGGAATCGAATTTCGAGGGCACCGATGGAATCGCAGCGCCGATATTTTCTTAGGAACACCTTTTCCAGAGTTGCATTTATACGAGATAAGTTGTTAAATTTTTGTGGAAGGTAAAATAAAATTAAGCATCAATTTTATTTTACTCTAAGTGGTTTAAAGCTTTGGGTGGAAGTTGGGGGAAACCACCCAACTTCCATTTGGAGGTTATGAGGGTGGTGGGGCCCACACAAACCCTACCCCTTCAGCTTTCCTAACCTTCCATAACCCTTCATTTAATTTGAAAACTTGAGTTAATTAATTGTGTGGATTAAATTCAACTTTTGAATTTCAAACTTAAGTTGTGTTAATAAAATAAGTGAGGTACTTATTTTATTTTGGGTTGAAGGCTTGTTTCTTGAGAGATTTGGGAGAAAAGCTAAGGGAGGCTTCAATATCTTAATCTTCTTCATCGAAGAACACGAAGAATGCGAAGAACGCGAAGAACGCCGGATTCCTCGGAGGTCGACGTCTCCTTCCGCGACGTCTCCCTCCGTGACGGTTATCTCTGCGACGAATCCTCACCCAACTTGTTCGATGAGGTAGGGGTTTTATACATTTTTAATTCGTGATTACTTAGATTTTTTTCTTCGTCATCTATCCTCGTTCTTTGGAACCACTTGATATCATTTAACGGGAGGGGGCCGGACCGCACAAACACGGCCGACCCTCCTCCCTTTTTATTATTTGTGGTTGCGGTTCGAAGGGAAGTGACGCGGTGCCGCCGCACCGCGCGGGGACGATCGACAAAGATGCACGGCGCCGTCGCACCATGCCAGAAAAACCCAAAGACACCATGGCCGGAGCGTGGCCGCGGAGGAGGGGCATAGTGCCGTCGCGCCGCGCCGGACGAACCAAGGCCGCGGCCGGTTCCGGGCCGCGGTAGAGCTGAGAGACCGGCGGCCGGTTCCGGGCCGCCGGAATCGGAGCAAGGGGGGCCAGCCTTTCCGGTCCCATGGCGGCAACAGCCGGCCGGCCAGGGCGGGCCGGACGGACAGGGGAGAAGCCGGGGGTTAAAAACCCCTGGCAGCCAGCTCAAGCGGCCCCCCATTATGGGGGCCACGGTTACAAAAGACAGGGGGGCAGGTGCCCCCCCCTCAAACGGCTCGGCCGTTTGGCTGAGCTCCTGGCCAGCGCGCCCAGGCCTGGCCGGGCCGCGTCGGCTGGGACAAGCCATGCTAGTCGGGCCGGGCCGCGCCCAAGAGGGCCACACCCGGACCCGGTTCGGGCCGACCCTGGGGGTATCGGGCCGGGTCGGACCGGGCCCGAACCCCTCAATACCGAACCTCTTCTGGTCGGTCGCCCATAACTTGAGCTACGGGCCTCCGATCGACGCACCGTCAGTGGAGATGCGATCCTTGGATCGAGATGGTAGTTTCGGTATAACGCACTCAAGGTTTCAGAATAATTTGGGTTCGGCCGAGTTGGTTCGTACACGAAACCAACCGGGCCCTCAGAGCGAAAACGCTCATAACTTGAGCTCCAGATGTCTGATTGACGTGCCGTCGACTTTGTTGGATTCCTCTTAGTGAGATGGATCTTTTGGCTTATTCCGCCCGAGGTTTGGATGCAGGTGGAGTATGGTCGGGTTGGTTTTGACTTAAAAACCAACCGGGCCCCTAGGATGAAAAAGCCAATTACTTCCAGACCGGGTGTCCGATTGACGCGCCGTCTGTGACGCTGAGTTCTTGTTGACGATATGGAACTTTTGGATACATCAACTCCGGACTTTTTGTCAGTTGATGTATCCGCCTCTGGGCTCGTGGAGCGGACCCTCCCGAACGATCTTGCTGTGTGCGGGAACCCTAGAGCTGGCTGCGTTTGCGACTGTGATGACGACGGCGACTGTACAGAGATCCTCAGTGGATTCAACGGCGACGACTAAAACACTTAGCGATCCTATGTGGATCAGTGCTACCGATCCTGTGTGGGTCCGATCTTGTGTGGGTCAGCGCTCAGCGGTTCTGTGTGAGCCAGCGCCTACAGATCCCGTGTGGGTCTTTGCGGGGGTTAGTTACCTATCGATCCTGTGTGGGTCTTTGTGGGGGTTAGTCACCTATTGATGCTTTGTGGGTGATTGCGGGGGTTAGTACCTATCGATCCTTTGTGGGTCCGACGGCTTAGATGAATCAGGGGCTACATCTGATCTTCTCTATCGTCATACGAAGAAGTATACCTGTGTGAGCTGAATCCTGTTTTTCTTTCCTTTGTGGATTGTGTTGTGCTATCCTGTGTGGATTACGTTTTGCTTTCCTGTGTGGATTGGGTTGTGTTTTCCCGTATGGACTGAGTTGTACTTTGGCTCGGAGGTTGGAGCGTACTGGAATTGATGGCTTAGGTATATGTATGGGAATATACCTAAGCAGTGTCGGATGTTACTTTGTGATTGCATCTTTCCTTTGTGGATTCTAGGAGACCTTCGGGGGTCTCGAGGTCCCTACTAAGTAGCTTATACTCACCCCTGCACAGGCTATGCCAGCACTATGTTGTGTTGGTTGCAGACGACAGACAATGCTGATCGTGGTTGAAACTTGCGGAGCAGGACGGTACCTGGAGGTGGACCACTGGGCAGGACGTACTCAGTGCGAACAGTTGGACCTGAGGAGATGTGGAGGCTATCTGTACTCACCCTTCAAGTGGGACTTCTAGTGGGCGGCTCGATGTTGCGGCTTTACTTTCAGTTACTGTTTTCCCTTTCGAGTTGTACTTTACTTTCAGTTTTGGGTTTGTATTCTGGCCCATTTACTTTTCCGCACTTACTGTTGTACCCAGCTTTTCTTAGTGTTTACTTCTTCTTCTTTCTTGCTCTATGGTGTTTGTTTACTTTAAAAAGGAAATGCCTTCCCTTTTTAGCGGGATTTACGCCTTGGTGCTAGTCGCTAGCCTCTGGCCTATGGAAGGTGGGCTTGGGGTAGTCACGACACGGGTCCCGAGGACAGGTCGTGACAAATTGGTATCAGAGGAGTTTGGTTCTACTGTAGAACTCAGGACTCTGATCTTTTCCTATGTGAAGAAATAGTGTTAAGAGAATTGGGTGTGGTTATTAGTCCAGGGAGTCCAGTGTTGGTGCAGCGGCCGACGTATCCGTACACCAGGACCCTGACTTTTGATTTCTGACTTAATGCATGAAAACATTGATTGCATGTGTGTTTCAAGTTTTCTTTGTGATTACTTTATGTCAGCTCACCAGGTATACTGTTTGACCGTGGCACACCTGTTTCTTTTCAGGATGGTCCCACGACGACAGCCAACTAGGGTTCCAAGAGTTGTGCGTGATGACATCCCACCAAGCGACGAGTCCTCGGTACAAGGCCCTTTGACAGCAGAGGCACTGACGGTACCTCTACCCGCCGAGCCACCGATGCTACCAGCCCCAGCTGCTGACGATGCACGTCGCCTTAGTGCACTACACGAGTTTCAGCGCCAGAAACTGCCCAGGTTCTGTGGGGAGACGGACCCCCAGGCAGCCGAGGACTGGCTGGAGGAAGTGGTACGAGTTTTCAGGTTAGTGAGGACACCAACAGACCTCATGGTGATCCTCGCAGCGAGCCTACTGCACGCGACAACAGGCAGATGGTGGAGCTTGATGCTTCAGGTGCATGACGAGGAATCTCTACTCTCGACGGACTTTGAGAGCCTCTTCCGCTCGGAGTTCTTCCCAGCCACCTTCCGTGTGGTACACATCCAGGATCTTCTACAGCTGCGGCAGGGTAGCTTGACGGTCGACCAGTACTCGGCGAGATTTACCGATCTCTCGCGCTACTCGACAGACATGGTACGAGACCCATTCTTCTGGGCCCAGACCTTTGAGCAGGGATTGAGGCAGGAGATCAGGGCATCGCTGATCTCCCTCAGCATTCCGACTCATGCAGGAGTACTGGAGCGAGACCTTTTGATCGAGAACTTTCTTGCTGAGTCTACACCAGCGGCGAGACCCACCGCAGGGCGGCATGTAGCAGAGTCTTCTACAGTAGGCAGTCGATGGATGACTCACGGGTCCAAGCAGACCAGAACCTTAGGCAGAGGACCTCAGGACACTGGCTCAGTAGTGCGGGGCACTCAGCGCGGAGCTAGTCTTTCGAGAGGCAGACAGTGCTACGCATGCGGCGGGCAGGGCCACATGGCTCGTGACTGCCCAACCTGCTGTGCCGAGGAGCAGCAGACGGTTGAGGGACCACCCAGGCAGAGGCAGAGGGTTGACTGTGGCAGTCCGCAGGGAGAAGGAGGACGAGGCAGAGGAGCTGGCCGAGCAGCAGGTGGTGGGCGACGCTTTGAGGCCCTACCACCACCACCACCAGGAGGTCCACCCCGACCACAGGGAGTTGGCGGGCAGAGACAGGCACAACTCCCGAAAGCGGAGGCCTATGACCACGGCATGCACGAGATGATTAGAGGTACTATATGTGTCTATTCGACCCTTGCTGCATTTCTTATAGACACAGTAGCGAGTCATTCTTTCATAGCTGCTTCCCTTGTTCGGAACATGGAGATTCCGACAGATCCGTTGGCTCGATCCTTATGGCTAGAGACTCCTACGGGAGCATACTCGACGATTACGCACTGGTGCTGACAGTGTGAGCTTACTCTAGGAGGCGAGATCTTCGGCTGGGATCTTATTGTAGTGGCGTCGAGGCCTTAAGACGTCATCTTGGGCATGGATTGGTTATCTACATTCCATGCTCAGATCGACTGTATTAGGCGCAAGGTGCGATGTGTACGCACCAACAGAAGCAGGTTCACCTTCATCGACGAGAAGGGATCCTTTGCAGCACAGGATGGACTCTCTCAGAGGAGAGGACAGCCCATCACTCATCAGTTGGCTAGCCTCATCCTTGGATCAGTTGACGTGCGAAGTCCTGGTTTTCCTACAGTGGTGGATAAGTATGTGGACGTTTTCCCTGATGACGTCCCAGGGCTACCTCCTCGCAGAGAGGTATACTTTTATATTTACTTGTACCCCGGGAAAACCCCGATATCGACTCCAGCATATCGGATAGCCCCTGCTGAGCTTCGAGAGCTATGGGTACAGTTGGAGGACTTGCAGGGCAAGGGATTCATCCAACCCAGTGTTTCACCCTGGGCTTCCCCGATTTTGTTCGCCAATAAGGTGGACGGGAGCTTGCGACTTTGTGTTGATTATCGTCGCTTGAACCAGGTGATAGTAAGAAACAAGTATCCGCTACCGAGGATTGATGACCTCTTTGATCAGCTCAAGGGAGCACCGTGGTTCTCAAAGATAGACCTCAGGTCAGGCTCTCATCAGCTCCGAGTTTGGGACGAGTACGTACAGAAGACGGCCTTCAGGTGTCGGTATGGCCACTATGAGTTCTTAGTTATGCCATTCGGCGTAACCAATTCTCCAGCAGTGTTCATGGCCCTCATGAACAGGATCTTTCAGCCATACCTCGATCGATTTTTCGTGGTCTTCATCGACAACATTTTGATTTACTCGACCACTGAGGAGGAGCACGCCTACCACTTGCGGGTTGTACTAGACATACTCCGAGAGCACCAGCTTTATGGTAAGCTCTCGAAGTGTCAGTTTTGGATACACATGGTCCACTTCTTGGGGCAAGTCATCTCTGAGGCAAGAGTTGCGGTGGATCCTGCGAAGATCGAGGCAGTGATAGCTTGGGAGCCACCCAGAAGTGTGACTGAGGTGCGAAGCTTCTTGGGTCTAGCTGGATACTATCGAAGATTTGTGCCAGACTTCTCCAGAGTTGCGAAACCACTCTCAGCTTTGAGGAAGAAGGGGAAAACCTTTGTGTGGTCAAACATATGTCAGCAGAGCTTCCAGGAGCTGAGACAGAAATTGACCAGCGCACCTATCTTGAGGTTGCCGGAGGAGGGAGTAGGGTACGTAGTCTACTGCGATGCATCAGGGACCAGAATCGGATGTGTCCTAATGCAGGAGCGGGCAGTGATCGCCTATGGATCACGTCAGTTGAGGTCACATGAGCAGAACTACGCTACCCATGTTCTGGAGTTAGCAGCAGTGGTCTTCGCTCTGAAGATGTGGCGACACTATCTGATGGGTGAGCGCTTTACAGTTTATTCTAACCAGCAGAGTCTCAGGTACATCTTCTCTCAGAAGGACCTGAATCGGAGACAGCGGAGATGTCTTGAGTTCCTCCAGGACTATGACTTTGAGATAGTCTATACTTTTGGGAAGGGGAACGTGGTAGACGATGCTCTCAGTAAGAGGACGGGCATTCAACTACTTGGGGAGGCGACAGAGCAGCTAGCCACTTTGCAGATATCCTTTGTGGATAGAGATGGAGTAGCTTTCCTTCAGTCACTCACAGTAACTCCTCCACTACTACAGCGGGTCAGAGAGGCACAGTGTGGGGACGCCGACTGTGAGACGCGACGTGTACAGATATCCTCCGGACAGGCACCTGATGGTTTCTTCTTAGGAGGAGAGCACGACGTCCTTTTCAAAGGATGTACCTTGGTACCAGTTCCTTTACGGGAGGAGGTGCTGAGAGAGTTTCACAATTCTCCTTTGGCGGTACATCCTGGAGTGGCGAAGATGTACCTGGATCTCAGACGACAACACTGGTGGCCGGGAATGAAGAAGGCTGTGGTAGAGTTCGTTTCTCGATGCCTCACCTGCCAGCAGGTGAAGGCAGAGCATCAGGTACCAGCAGGATTGGTACAGACTTTGGAGGTCCCGGAGTGGAAGTGGGATGACATATCTATGGACTTCGTGACTGGACTTCCACACACTTCCAGAGGTCACGACTCCATTTGGGTGACTGTTGACCGACTCACCAAGTCGGCTCACTTCTTACCCATCGAAGAGCAGGGCTCAGTAGAGATCTTGGGACGTCTCTACGTTCAGGAGATTATGCGGCTCCATGGTGTTCCATCATCTATCGTCTCCGATCGAGATGCTCGCTTTACTTCCCGGATTTTGAAGGGGTTGCAGGAGGCGTTCGGGACACAGTTACGTTTGAGCACCGCCTTTCACCCTCAGCCGGATGGTCAGACGGAGAGGACCATTCAGAATCTCGAGGACATGCTCCGCGCATGTGTCCTAGACTTTGGTCCCAGCTGGGAGGACCACCTACCCTTGGTGGAGTTCACGTACAACAACAACTACCACTCCACCATCGGTATGGCACCATATGAGGCATTGTATGGCCGACCTTGCAGATCACCACTGTGCTGGACAGACCCTGGGGAGTCAGCACTTGTGTTACCGGAGATGGTCCAGGCCACGACGGAGAAGGTCCATGTCATCCAAGAGCGAATGAGGACATCTTAGAGCCGGCATAAGTCTTATGCTGATAGGAGGCGGAGGCCACTGGAGTTCGAGGATAGCGACCACGTCTTCTTGCGGGTCTCACCTCGACGTGGATTACGGAGATTTGGCCGAGGCGGCAAGTTGTCTCCACGCTTCATCGGACTGTTCCAGGTCCTCAGCAGGATTGGCGAGGTGGCTTATCGCCTGGCTCTACCACCTCAGTTGCACCGAGTGCACGACGTCTTCCATGTATCTCAGCTGAGGAGATACGTGCACGACCCGAAGCATATCATTGACCATGGGGAGCTGGACATTGATGATGGGGAGACTTTTACGGAGGTCCCAGTGGAGATCGAGGATCGACAGGAGCGGGTCCTACATGGACGGTCGATTCCTCTAGTGCGCATCAGATGGCAGCACGTGAATCTCTAGGAGAGAATTTGGTAGCGGGAGGCTCAGATGCGTGCTCAGTACCCACTTTTGTTTCCCTATTTTTTGATGTATCTTTACAGGTACGTAAAGCCCAGAGGTGGGAGTAATGTAAAGATCCGTAAAATTTAAGGAAATTTTTTTCTTAATTTTCTTTGGGATTTTACAAGAACGCAGTTTCTGACGACACTTGATTTCGAGGCCCGGTGTGCCCGGAATTTCTATCCGATGTTTAGCTCGGGTACGTTCAGTGAACGAACGAGCGGGAATTTCTAACTCTTGAACCGGTGCTCGGAATCAAATTCCGAGGGCACCGATGGCATCGCAACGCCGATATTTTCTTAGTAACACCTTTTCCGGAGTTTCGTTTACACGAGAGAAGTTGTTAAATTTTTGTGGAAAGTAAAATAAAATTAAGCATCAATTTTATTTTACTCTAAGTGGTTTAAAGCTTTGGGTGGAAGTTGGGGGAAACCACCCAACTTCCATTTGGAGATTATGAGGGTGGTGGGGCCCACACAAACCCTACCCCTTCAGCTTCCCTAATCTTCCATAACCCTTAATTTAATTTGACAACTTGAGTTAATTAATTGTGTGGATTAAATTCAACTTTTGAATTTCAAACTTAAGTTGTGTTAATAAAATAATTGAGGTACTTATTTTATTTTGGGTTTAAGGCTTGTTGCTTGAGAGCTTTGGGAGAAAAGCTAAGGGAGGCTTGAATATCTTCATCTTCTTTGTCTAAGAACATGAAGAACGTGAAAAACGCGAAGAAAGCCGAATTCCTCAGAGGTCGACGTCTCCTTCTGCGACGTCTCCTTCCGCGACGTCTCCCTACATGACGGTTATCTCCACGATGAATCCTCACCCAACTTGTTCGATGAGGTAGGGGTTTTATGTGTTTTTATTTCGTGATTACATCCGTCGTTTTCTTCGTCATCTATCCTCGTTCTGTAGAACCACTTGATATCATTTAACGGGAGGGGGCCGGACCGCACAAACACGGCCGACCCTCCTCCCTTTTTATTATTTGTGGTTGCAGTTCGAAGGGAAGTGACGCGGTGCTGTCGCACCATGCGGGGACGAGCGACAGAGATGCGTGGCGCCGTCGCGCCGCAAATTTGAAAGATGGACCAAGCCGCGGCTCCGTCGTGCCGTGCCAGAAAAACCCAAAGACACCGCGGCCGGAGCGGGGCCGCGGCAGAGGGGCGCGGCGCCATCGCGCCATGCCGAACGAACCAAGGCCGCGACCGGTTCCGGGCCGCGGCAGAGCTGAGAGACCGGCGGTCAGTTCCGGGCCGCCGGCGTCGGAGCAAGGGGGACCGGCCTTGCCGGTACCATGGCGGCAACAGTCGTCCAGCCAGGGCGGCCCGGCCGGACAGAGGAGAAGCCGAGGGTTACAAACCCCCGACGGCCAGATCAAGCGACCCCTCATTATGGGGGCCGCAGTTACAAAAGACAGGGGGGCAGGCGCCCCCCCATCAAATGGCTCGGCCGTTTGGTCGAGCTCCTGGCCAGCGCACCCAGCGCGCCGCGCCGGCCGGGCTGGACCCGGTTCGGGTCGCCCCGGTTCGGGCCGACCCTGGGGGTATCGGGCCGGGTCGGACCGGGCCTGAACCCCTCAATACCGAACCTCTTTCGGTCGTTCGCCCATAACTTGAGATACGGGTCTCCGATCAACACACCGTTAGTTGCGATGCGATCCTTGGATCGAGACAGTCGTTTTGGTATAACGCACTCAAGGTTTCAGAATACTTTGAGTTCGGCCGAGTTGGTTCGTACACGAAACCAACCGGGCCCTCGGAGCGGAAACACTCATAACTTGATCTCCGGACGTTTGATTGACGTGCCGTCGACTTTGTTGGATTCCTCTTAGTGAGACGGATCTTTTGGCTTAATCCGCCCGAGGTTTGGACGCATGTGGAGTACGGTCGGGTTGGTTTTGACTTAAAAACCAACCGGGCCCCTGGGACGAAAAAGCCAATAACATCTAGACCGGGCGTCCGATTGACGCGCCGTCTGTGACGCTGAGTTCCTGTTGACGATATGGAACTTTTGGATACATCAACTTCGGACTTTGTGTCAGTTGATGTATCAGCCTCTCGGATCATGGAGCGGACCCTCCCGAACGAGCTTGCTGTGTGCGGGAACCCTAGAACTAGCTGCGTTTGCGACTATGACGACGAAGATGACTGTATAGAGATCCTCAATGGATTCGACAGCGACAACTACAACACTCAGTGATCCTACGTGGATCAGTGCTACCGATCCTGTGTGGGTCTGATCCTGTGTGGGTCAGCGCTCATCGGTTTTGTGTGAGCCGGTGCCTACAGATCCTGTGTGGGTCCGATCCTGTGTGGGTCTTTACGGGGGTTAGTTACCTATCGATCCTGTGTGGGTCTTTGTGGGGGTTAGTTACCTATCGATCCTTTGTGGGTCATTGCGGGGGTTAGTACCTATCAATCCTTTGTGGGTCCGACGACTTAGATGAATCAGTGGCTACATCTGATCATCTCTATCATCATACGAATAAGTATACCTGTGTGAGCTAAATCCTGTTTTTCTTTCCTTTGTGGATTGTGTTGTGCTATCCTGTGTGGATTACATTTTTCTTTCCTGTGTGGATTGGGTTGTGTTTTCCCGTGTGGACTGGGTTGTACTTGGGCTCGGAGGTTGGAGCGTACTGGGATTGGTGACTTAGGTATATGTATGGTCATATACCTAAGCAGTGTTGGATGTTACTTCGTGATTGAATATATCCTTTTTGGATTATCCTTTGTGAATTCTGGGAGACTTTCGGGGGTCTCGGAGTCCCTACTGAGTAGCTTATACTCACCCCTGCACGGGCTATGCCCGCACTACGTTGTGTTGGTTGCAGACGACGGACAACGCTGATCGTGGTTGAGACTTGCGGAGCAGGACGGTACCTAGAGGTGGACCACTGGGCGGGACGTACTTAGAGCGAACGGTTGGACCCGAGGAGCTGTGGAGGCTATCTATACTCACCCTTCAGGTGGTACTTCCAGTGGGTGACTCGATGTTGCGGCTTTACTTTCAGTTACCGTTTTCCCTTTCGAGTTGTACTTTACTTTCAGTTTTGGGTTTGTATTCTGGCCCATTTACTTTTCCGCACTTACTGTTGTACCCAGCTTTTCTTAGTGTTTACTTCTTCTTCTTGCTTGCTCTGTGGTGTTTGTTTACTTTACAAAGGAAATGCCTTCCCTTTTTAGCGTGATTTACGCCTTGGTGCTAGTCGCCAGCCCCTGGCCTATGGAAGGCGGGCTTGGGGTAGTCACAACACAAGCCCCGAGGATAGGTCGTGACAAATAAATTGGACTTAGTAAGTGATGGGAGGGGCCCGCTATAGCCTGTTTGATGCATCGATAGGTCTCTAGAGATAAACTAGTTTGGGTTTTTACCCATTAATGTATGGTCTTTTCATGAAGATTTTATGGTATGATTATGATGTTCGACATTATGCATTCCCTCATTATGAGATTAGTAATCGATATTACATGTGATTATTCAACTAGTAGAATATCCATGTGAATGTTTAAATGGAATTATTTGTATTATTATCACCATATTATGTTGAATATGTGTTTTAAAAAATGATTGTGTTTTAGTTTTATACCTTTCCTGAAAAGTTTATACTTATTTATAAAAGATTCTGCTGTATTTTCTAACCTTATTGAGAATTTGAGCTCACTCTTTTCTTATGTTATAATTTTCTAGGATGCCAATATGTGTATTATGACTGATATTCAGAGTTAATCTAGGAGAATAATGACATTATTAAAGGATTGTCTATGTTGTTTTTCATGTTTTTAATTTTAATGCAAAGTTTATATATGTAATCTATTTTACAAGACTTATAAACTGATCCGTCATTACAGAATTGATTCCCTGTAATCATGTCAATATATTAAAATAATGAATAGTCTCCCAGTTTCAAGGGTTGTGGTGTTAGAGTTGGTAATAGATGAAGTTTAAAAACAACATTGGAAACTAGATTTAGAAAACATTGGTTAGGGAACCTAACACAAAGATAAAAATTTAGGATAAGTATAGAAGAATATCCTATAATTTTGGTAATGTAGAGATTATGTGGGTATTCCTAGAAAATTCATCCTTGTTTGGATACTACAAGTGGACGTAGTTCTGGAACATATGTTACTTGGAGTAAAAACTCTGACAAGGTGTTCCGAGGTTGACTCAAGGTAACGTGGTACATGAAAACAGGGCCTACTGCACACTTGGTTTGACACTCCCAGGGGATATGCATAGAGTAATTTACATTTAATTTACAAACTATTATGAATTATTAATGAGTAATTATGTCCCCAAATAAATAATGTTTATAATTATGAGATTAGATATTCCTAAAATTTTACATTTTTGTTAATTATTTTTCTATTTTTTGGATTATACATTATGATATAATACAATCTATTATATTTCATTATTTAGAAATAGTGCCTAGTAGAAATAATGGAAACCGTATAAATGCATGTCATACATGTATGGATTTTCTTCCTATGCAAGATAATTATTTTGGAGATGGATCTATAACTAATTTTGAGCCACTTATAACTATACTTGGAAAATTGACTTAGGTTATGAACAATAACATTACCCGTATGTAGTATCCTAATCCATAACTTGGAGGCACAATGTTATAACACTTCATAAGACAAGAACCTCCAACATTAAATGGAACTAAAAATCCATTTATAGCTGAACAGTGGACAAGTTCTTTAGAGAAGATATTTCTTTCTTTAGGAAGTAATGAAAGGGAAACATTTTTCAGGGTAGTTTGTCAAATCTCAGGAGATGCAGATCAATGGTGGTTATTAATTAAAAACATGAATAATAATGAAGAAGTAGAAAATATATAATCGAGGTAATTTAAAGAAATTTTAAAATAAAAATACTTTACTCATGAATAGAGAGATGATATGTAGAGGTAGTTTCTAAGTTTGAGGTAAAAAGAGGATGCAGATATTTCAAAGTATATGGATAAATTTACAAGGTTAGCAAGGAAAGCTATAGAATACATACATAACTGAAAGAGTAATATTGATCATTTTTAGGGGTTAAATCTATTTCCTAGAAAGGCTTTGGTCTTCTAAAAATTATCATTATATGAATTTATAGTCTCTTGTGCTATCAAGACAGAGAAATAATTTTCTAAATCATATGGATTTAAGGGAAAGCAAGAGAAGAATACAATAGTGGAGCAAGAGATGGATAAAGAGAAAAGGGAAAGAATTATTTTCCCATATGTGATAATTTTGGGATGAAACACCCCAATACTTTCTAGAAAGGAATGAGAGTTTGTAACAAGTGTGGAGAGAAAGGTCACAAGGCTCATGATTGTAAGGGAAAGAAAGAAGTTATAAAAGTGCAATCCTATAATTGTAAAGAGATAAGACATTATAAAAATGATTCTCCAAATCATCAAGGAAATATAGCTTAGAAGAATAAAATGGATCAAGGTAAAGCTTATACTGTTACTATGGTTGAAGTGGAATAATTAATGTATTTTTTTTTGGATTCAAGAATTATGTTATAAGAATAATGTGATATATAAGGATTGTAATGTAGTAATTATTCATTAAGTATTTGGAGGGATGAATGTTTTCATTATGTTTTTAAGGAGATTTAATATTTGGTATGTGTCAATAAGAGATACCTTACGTTTTTTGGGTAATCTAATGTTAAAATTAATTTTGGAAATTTAGAGACCTTTTTAGACTGTTAATTTGGACAGAATATTTTCAGATAAGTCGTAAGGTTAGAGTGAGGTAAGTTGAACATTTGATATTATTGTTTGAGGTTAAAGTATGATTTATTGGATAATTTGGTCTAACAATTTTGTTTTCTGTAATCATTTAGAGTATTAATGAAATACTTATGAGCCTTATGATTTATCAATTTTTCTTTTTTTGTGAAATAATCATTTTGATCTTTCATTTAATAGTGTAAGGGAAGAAGTGAAAATAGATCTAAACACAACCAAATGATGAGATTATGCTTATGACATAGAAAGAAATCAATTATGTTACTATCTGAATATTAAAATATTCTTGAACTATCAGGAAAGGATCTTGAAACAAAATATTATATCCTAGTACATTTTATGATGAATTAAATGATCCCTTAGATCATCACAGATTTATAACTTTTTGATTGCTAACTTTCTCCTAACCATGTTTTCTATCACTCCCCATCAGAACTTGATGGTTATATTTTTCTTTCATGTCCATTTTTTCCTACATGGAACCCTTTTGTGTCTTATATCTGGTAACCTTTGTACTTTCCTTTATTTTAAAGTGGATGTTATATCAACCCTTGTTCTAATGTGTAATTTTAATAAAGAAAATTTTAATTTTCAGACCTTAGTTATCCAAACCAAATTTGAAAATTAAAAGGATGAACTTTATTGAAGGAGTGGAGAATGTAACACCCCAATATTTTATAATATGTCTCTTTTTAAATTTAATCTCTTATATAGATTATGTTTCACACAACACCAAGTCTAAATGAACAATTATATATAATTAAATATCGTCATTTTAACACAACCATTATAATGTAGCTGTTACATCGACATGAATTAATAGTATTAGTAAAATTATTAAATTTATATATTATATAATTAATCAAATTTTTTTACATCCATACAAATGCTTTTATAGGTACGTGATAAGAATTAATCCAATTTTACGCATTAAAAGTCCATATTTGTCTAAAAATCTATTTTACTGCCTCTTAATTGAGAACCCATTTTAAATACAATATTTTAAACTTTTATATTTTCTGTTTGGAAAATATGAAATTATTATTTTTAAACGTAATATAAAAATTTATTTTGGTTTAATTTTTGGTATTTTTTTGATAAGGTTAATGTTTTGATGAGAAATAAAAAATAATAAATTTTAATTGAAAATAACTTTTTCATCGAAATAATTTATTTTGTTAAATTATGCTTCTGATTTGTTTTAATGTATAATTGTATTATATTTTATCATTTAATCTAATTTAGGTTATTGTAATTATTATCACATTAAAGTTGGATATAAACACATGTCAATCCTTTGATGGTGTTTACTTTTAAAAATCTCATTTTCTTGTTCCATCAATAGGATTAATTTTAATTTAATTACTAAAAAGTATGAATTTTGAATTTTTAAAAATAGATTTCACATTTGGAATCAATGATTCCAAATTATGTAAATAGGTATCATTTATTTTTTGACATTATGAATAGTAACTTTATTAATTTTTTATTATTTCAATTAAGGATAAATCATGTAATTAAAGGTAAAAATAATATTATAAAATTAGCCTATCACCTATAAAAATCCTATTGGATGAATAAATTACACCCTTATCATCCAATTTTCTAAATGTAATCATTTAATGGTCACTTTTACACGAAAATGTCATGCATATTATTAAAATCAACGAATGTGACAAAATATCACACAGTAATTTCTTATAAGTATAATAATTTTAATATTGAGATCATTTAGAGATAACTTCAATCATAGATAGTCTATGTAAATATTAAATAATTATCTATATCTTAGTTATTTATTTATAATTTTCATATATTAAATATTTACCATTAATGATGACACAATAGTGAAAGAGAAATTATTTTATTAATAGAAATATCAAATAAATGTTATTTAAAATTAAAAAAGGAAATATAATTTGAATTAATTAACATGAAACACAAAATTTATATGTGACTATGATATGTTAGTAGTATATTTAATGATTTTTTTGATGTTATATTTCCTTTTTGATTTTATTTTATTTTAATGAAATGAATAATATCAAAATTAAAACTATTGATATTTTATAAAAATATCATTTTATTAAATTTCTTAAAAATAATAAAAAATCTTGAAAAACTAAAAAGTGATAATTATAAGGCCTAATATTTCCTAAAGTATCCATTTATGTTCAATTGACACAAAATAAGTAGATATTTATAAGATTTTAATATTTAGAATATTATTACTACAACTAAAGTTAAATTGATTAATTAAGTATAAATAAAAACGATAAGGTTTAAAATAAAATAAAAAAATGTAAAAATTTTACCTTTTAAGATTATTTCGACCCCTATTTTTCTTATCTTCAAAATAACTCACTTTGTATCTATTTTTAATTGAAAATAAATTTATAATAAATTAATAGTTTTGGAGTTTCCTAAAGTGCCCCTCCCCTCTCTTATAAAAGGGCACCCATCCTTCTCTTTTATTGACACCAATAATGTCATTTGGATTTTAAAAAACCTATCCATTTATCCTCCCAACATACCTAACTTCATCCCAGAGGCCGTACTTTGGAAATAAATCCAACCTAATAAGTCCTTTTGTGCAAATCAAAAATAGACACTCGAAGAAGAGATAATTGCTCTACCAATTCAATTTAATTTCTTTTCTTCTTCTACCACATATTGCTTTGTTATTTCCATAATTATGTATTAAATTAGGTCTAATCTATATTCTGATATTTTATTAGGATTTTTGGACAACCATATTTCTTATTTTATCCATTCTACGAATAATGATATCACCATGTGTGCGTACGTACGACTTACCGTCTCTACACTGTGATGTAATATGTTTTTCATCAATACATTACTTAGATGGGTATAATGATGAGTATAATTGATACAAATAATCAATATGATATTATAATATTTCTTTATAATTAATATATCACCCAATTCTATATTGTTTAACCATTAATGAAATGATACCTTTGCTCGTGCGTACGTTTGACCTACAGTCTGCACGATGTGATAATATTCATTCTCCAAGTTAAACATTCAATAATGATTATAAAAATGTACAAGTTGAGTAAATATAATATTTATAAACTTAATATAATTCTATATTTTAATAAAATATATCATATTCATTAGAAACATGAATTACACAACAAAACATGCATAGGAAAACGAAGCAGTGAACACCCAAAACAATGGTAATATTAAAATATTATTAACTAAACTATATAAGATGATCATATATGATACCATAAATATTTATATGGTCTTGGAATAATTTAATAAAAGGATTTAAATATTACAAAGGAGGCAAACACACCCTTGAATGAAAGAAAGTTCCAGGTAAGGATTAATTTCGTAATCTCATTATTATCTGAGATTTTTTATGCATAAGTATTCATTGAGAAATATTTATCATCCATTTACATGTTTCTTAAAAAAAATTTGATTGGAATATTTTTAAGGTTTTATTTAAGAGACTCTTTAACTAAGACATCATTTTAAATTTTTTATGATTTATTCCTCTAAATATTTCTCATTCACGTTCGTATTTTCAAAATGGGTTTTATGGATTTATTTATAAGGACATGAATATTTTTAAATGATAATTTTTAAATTTATCGCAAATGTTTCAAAGTGGTATGGGAAAATTTGATTCAAAAATATATTTTTTTAAATGTCTTTTTTTATAAATTCACAACTTTTAAATAAATTATTTCAAAGAAAAGGGTATTTTTATAAAGATATTTCAAATTATTTTATTAGAGTATTTTCATATATGTCAATATCCCTGGTTAGATTTTATATTTAATTGATGTTTTTTTATTTAAATACAATCTACCATTTTTTGTTGATTGGTTTATGATATGTTTGACTTTAGATGTGCTATTTTAATACCATTCATGGTTTATAGTTAAATTAATATAATTTAATATGATACTTTTGATACAAATGTTTATGTTGGTTATGTATCACAATTTTCAAATAAAGAATGCATTGGACTTAGTATGTGATGATAGGGGCCCTCTATATCCCCTTGATGCATCGGTAGGTCTCATGAGAGAAACTAGTTTGGGTTTTTACCCATTAATTTATGGTCTTGGCGTAAGGACTTAACGACCTGGTTATAATGTCCTACATCATAAATTCCCTCATTATAGTATTAGTTATTTATATTACCTTTGATTATTCGACTTTTAGAATGTCTATGTGAATGTCTAAATGAAATTATTTTATTTATTCTTTCCATATTATGATGAATATTTTTTTAAAAGTCTTGTGTTTGAGTTTTATACCTTGCCTTAAAATTTTATGCTTATTTATGAAAGATTATATAGTATTGTTTACCCTTACTGAGTATCTAAGATCACCCAATTCTTATATTTTACTTTACTAGGATTCTAAGTTGTGAATGATGAACGATATTCTGGTTTAAGATAAGAGAATAATGGAATTCTCAAAAGATTATCTATTTTGTTTTTAATGGTTTGAAATGTAATGTAAAGTTCATATATGTAATCAATTTTAAAAGACTGCTAAACTGATTGGTCCTTTAGGATTTTATTCCCTGTAATCATGATAATGTATTAAAATAATGCACTGGCATCAGGCTTCTGGGGTTAGGGTGTTACAGTTGGTATTAAGTAAATTTTATAAAAAATCATGGAAACTAGATTTTAAAAATGTAGATTAGAGAGCATAAACCTAAGATATACTTTGAGTATAAGTATATAAGAACATCCTAGAGTTTTGGTAATGTAGAAATTAAGTTCTTATTCCTTGAAAATAAATCCCTGTCTGAATACTACAGGTGGATTTGGTTTTGTATTATATGTACCTAGGAGTAATAACTTCGATAATGTGTTTTGGGCTTGACACAGGGAAACCTGGTACACAACAACATTCATTATTACGTTCCTAGTTTGACACTCCTAGGGGATATTCTTAAGATAATTAAAATTTAATTTAAAAATCATTATGAAGGATTTATGAGGAAATATTTCCCCAAAGAAACCATGTTTATTATTACGAAAATAGATATGCATAAAATTTTCAATTTATGTTAATAATTTTTCTATTTTTTGGATTATACATTATGATATAGTCTAATATAGTTCATTAAATTATTTATAAATGGTTCCTAGTAGATGAGATGGATATCGTATCAATGTACATAATTCATGTAGGGATTTCCCTCTTATGCAAGAAAACTATTTTGGATTTGGAGCTGCATCTGATGAGGAGAAAATTATAACTATACTTGGATAGTTGACTCATGTTATGAACAATAACCTTACCCATACAGGGAATCCTAATCCACAATACGGTGGGACAATTTTAGACCGCTTCATGAGACAAGAACCTCCAAAATTAAATGGAATGAAAAATCCATTTATAGCTGAATAATGGATAAGTTCTTTAGAGAAGATATTTCCTGCTTTGGGAAGTAACAAAAGGTAAAAAGTTGTCATGGTAGTTTATCATATCTCATGATATGTAGATCAATGGTGGTCATTAATTCAAAACAAAAAGGATGATAAAAAGTATCAAATATGGAAGGGGGAATTTAATGAATTTTTATTAGAAAAATACTTTCCTCAGGAATAAAGAGATGATATGGAGAGGTAGTTTTTGAGTATGAGGAAAAAATATGATGATAATATTGCAAAGTATGAGGAAAAATTTTCACGTTTAGAAAAACATGCTATATAATACATACATAACCCAATGAGTAATATTTATCGTTTGTTTTAAGGGTTAAATATTTTTATATTAAAGGCTTCGGTATCCTAAACATTCTCACCATATGAAGATATAGTCTCATGTGCTATCAAGAAAGAGAAATAATTTTCTATGTCTTATGACTTTAATAGAAAGACAGAGAAAAATAGAATGGCTGAGAAAGAGATGGATAAAGGGAAAAATGGAAATAATGATTTTACCATATTTTATAATTGTGGGAAGAAACACCCCAGTACTTTCTTGAAATGAATGAGAGTTTGTTACAAGTGTGGAGAGAAAGGTCACCAGGCTCGTGATTGTAAGGGAAAAAATGAAGCTGTAAATGTGCAATGTTTTAATTTTAAAGAGATGGAACATTATGAAAATTATTTTCCAAAGAATCAAGGAAATATATCTTATAAGAATAAAATGGATTATGGTTAGGCTTATGCAGTTACTACGGTCAAATTGAAATAATTAATGTATTTATGTTTTTGTATTCAAGAATTATTTTATAAGAATAATGTAATATATAATGATTGTACGACAATACTTCTTCTTTAATTATTTGGAGGCATGAATGTTTTCATTAATGGTTTTAATGTGATTTAATATTTGGTATTTTTCAATAAGATCTATATTACATTGTTTGTAGAATTTGATGTTACAATTGATTTTATAAATTTAGAGACCTTTTTAGATTGTTAATTTGGAAAAAATTATTTTGGATAAGTCTAAAGGTTTTAATAGAGTAATTTAAACATTGGATATTATTGTTTGAGGCTAAAGTATGAATTATTATATACTTTGGACTAGAATTTTTAGATTCAGTAATCATTTAGAGGATGAAAGAAATACTTGTGGGCCATATGATTTATCAAAAGTTCTTCACGCATGAAAAATTCATTTTGGACTTTCATTTCTAGGTGTAAGGGATGAAGTAAAAATAGATCAAAGCAAAACCAAATGGTTATATTATTCATATTACATGGAAAAAAATAAATTTAGTGCTCATATAAATAGCAAAATATTATTCAACTCTAGGGAAAGGATCTTGAAACCAAAAATGCTATCCGAGTACATTTTCTAATGAATAAAATGGTCCCTTAGATCATCAGATATTTATAGCTTTTTGATTGCTAACTTAATCCTAACCATGTTATCTATCACTCTCCATCATAAATTGAGGGTTATATTTCTTTTTCATGTCTATATTTTACTAAATGGAACCCTGGTATGTGTTATCTATAGTATCCTTCATACATCACTTTCTCTATTTTAAAGTGGAAGTTTTATCGACGCTTGTTCCAATGTTTGATTTCCATAAAGTAATTTTGAATTTTCAAAACTTTGTTGCCAAACTTGAATTTGAAAATTATGAGGAAACAATTTATTAATTAAGTGGAGAATGTGACACCCCAAGATTTTACATTATGTGTCTTTTTAAATTTAATATCTTTGATATCTTACGTTTCACAGAACACCAAGTTTAAATGAACAATGATATATAATTATATATCATTATTTTAACATGACCATAATAACCTAGACTTTACATCAGCATGAATTAATAGTATTAATAAAATTATTAAATTTATATATTATACAATTAATAAAATCTTTTCACAAACATCCAATTGATTTTATAGTCATAAGATAAGTATTAATCCAATTTTACACATTAAAAGGATATATTTTTCTAAAAATAAATTTTACCGACTCTTAATAGAGAACCCATTTTAAATACAATATTTGGAAGTTTTATATTTTATGTTTGAAAAAATAAACATCTTTTTTTAATCATAATATCAAAAAAATTGGTTCAATTTTTGGTATTTTTCTGATAAGTTTTAGGTTTTTATGCATAGTGAAAAAAACTAAATTTTAATTGAAAATAACTTTTTTCCATTTAAATAATTTATAGTGATAAATTATAAATTTGATAGGTTTCAAAGTATAATTAGATTATATTTTTATCTTTTAATCTAATTCAGGTCATTGGAATTATTTTCATATTAAAATTGGATATAAACACATGCCAATATTTTGATGAGTTTTTAATTGTTTAAAACTCGTTTTCTCGTTCCATCAATGAGATTAATTTTAATTTATTTTAAAAAACTTATATGGATAGATTTTATAAAAATGGATTCCATATTTTTAATCAGTGGGTCTAAATTATGAAAATAAGTATCTTTTTATTTTTTTACATTATTAATAGTAACGTTAATAATTTTTTTATTTCCGTTGTTAAGGGTAAATCGGGAAATGAAAAGTATAAATAATATTATAAAATTTACCTAAAACTTGTAAAAATATTATTGTATGAATAAATTATACCCTTATCATCTATGTTTTTAAGTTTAATCATTTAATGGAATCTTTTCCATGAATATGACATGGATATTATTAAAATCAATAAATGTTACAAAATGTCACACTCTTATTTCTTATAATTATGAAAATTTTAATATAGTGATCCTCAGGAGATACATTTGGTCATTAATAGTCTATAAAAATATAAAATAATTATATAAATTTTATTTATTTATTTATAAATTTTATAGATTAAATTCTTACCATTAAAGATGACACAATATTGAAAAATAAATTATTTTATTAATAGAAATATTAAATAAATGATATTAAAAATATAAAAAGAAATATAATTTTAATTAATTAACATGATAAACGAATTTTATAAGTTAGTATGACATTTTAGGAGTATATTAAATGGTTTTTTGATGTTATATTTCATTTTGGATTTTATTTAATGTCAAACAAATAAATAGTGTAAAAACTGACACTATTGATATTTTATGAAAATAAAATTTTATTAAATTATTTAAAAATAATAAAAAATATTTAAAAACTAATAAGTGATAATAATAAGATTTAAATTGTCATAAAGTATCCATTTAATTTCAATGTACACAAAATAAGTATATATTTATAAGCCTTTAATTTTTAGAATATTATTACAACAATTAAAATTTAAGAGATTAATTAAGTATAAATAAAAATGATAAGGTTTAAAATAAAATAAAAACATAAATAAATTTTACGGGTTCTGAGGATTTCTAACCATATTAATCTTATCTTCAAAATAACTCACTTTAGATATATTTGGAATCAAAAATAAATTTTAAGAAATTAATAGTTTTGGAGTTCCCTAAAGTGCCCCTCTCCTCTCTTATAAAAGGGAACCCCTCCTTATCTTCTAGTCACACCACTAAAGCCATTTTTCTGGGAAACACCCTATCCATTACTCTTTAAAACTTCCCTCAATTCATCTTAGAGTCCATAATGTGGTCATTAGTCCAACCTAAGAAGTCTATTTGTGCAAATCTATAGGAGATACTTGAAGAAGAGGCAATTGCTTTACCAATTCAATTCAATTTATTTTTTCTTTCTTATTCCTATTTATATATTTTTTCCATAATAAGGTAATAAAAACAATATCATATATATTATGATATGTTATTTTGATTGTGTTAAAAACATATTCCTCTTTTTATATCACCATGCATGCGTACGTACGACTTACCATCTCCACGAGGTGGTGTAATATGTTTTTCATCACTACTTTATTTAGATGGGTATTATTATGATTATAATTGATATAAATAATGAATATGTCATTATAATGTTTCAATATAATTAATATACTATCCAATTTCATACCGTTTAACCCTTAAGGGAATGATATTGTCGCTCATGCGTACGTATGACCCAATGTCTCAACAACACGATGAGATTCATCATTCATATTAACCATTAAATAATGATTATAAAAAATTATAAGATTAGTAAATATAATATTTATGAACTTAATATCATTTTATATTTGAATAAAATATATCCTATGCATTAGAAAAATGAATTACACCACAAAACATACATAGGAAAATTAAGCAGTTAACACCTAAAAAAATGGTAATACTGAAATATTATTAATAAAACGATATAAGAGAATCAGATATGATATCATAAATATGGATATGGTCCTATTATAATTTAATAAAATGGTTTAAAAATTATACATAAGGTTATCATACCCTCATTTAGACGAAATTACATGGTAAGGTTTAACTTGGTAATCTCATTATTATCTGAGATTGTTTATACGTAAGTATTCATTGGGACATATTTTTCATCCATGTCCATGTTCCTTAAAAATGTTTTCAAAAGAAATATTTTTAATGTTTTATATAAGGGAATATTTATCTAATACATCATTTTAAATGTTTCTAAGATTTATCCCTCTAAATCTTTCTCATTCATGTTCGTGTTTTCAAAATGGGTTTTATGGATTTATTTATAAGGACATGAATATTTTTAAATATTAAATTTTTAATTTATCTCAAATGATTCAAAGTTACATGATACACTTTGATTCATAAATATATATTTTTTAAAGTCTTCTTTTATAAATGTGCAGCTTTCAAATAAATCATTCTAGAGGAAAAGAGTATTTTTCTCAAGATATTTCAAATGATTTTATTAGAGTATTTTCATCTATGTCTACATTCTTTGTTGGATTTTATAGTTAATTGAGGTAGTTTTCTTATGATACAATCTAAAATTTTTTGTTGATTGGTTTATCATATGTTTGACTATAAATGTTCTATTTTTATACCAATCATGGTTTATGGTTGAAGTGTTAACATTTTGTATGCTAGTTTCAATATGAATGTTTATGTTGGTTGGGTTTAACCCTTTTAAAATGAGGAATTCATTTGACTCAGTAAGAGATTAGCATGGACCTCTATATCCCTTGATGCATCGATAGGTCTCATGAGAAAAACTAGTTTGAGTTTTTACCCATTAATGTATGGTATTGGCATGAGGCCTTGACGGTATGATTATGATGTCCGACATTATGCATTCCCTCATTATGATATTAGTTATTGATATTACATGGGACTATTGGATAATAAAAATATCCATGTGAATTTTTAAATGGAATTATTTTATTTATTATTTCCATATTATGCTGAATATTACATTTAAAAAGTCTGTATTTCAATTTTATACCTTTCCTTACAAGTTTATGCTTATTTATGAAAGCTTCTGCTGTGTTGTTTACCATTACTAAGCATCAGATTTAACTCCTTTCTTATGTTTTACTTTCTCAGGATGCCAAGATGTGTATTATGAATGATATATATTATTAATCTAGAAGAATAATGGCATTCTCAAAGGATTATCTATGTTGTTTTTCATATTTGGAATTATAATGTAATGTTCACATATGTAATCTATTTTCCAAGAATTCTAAACTAATCATCCCTTCAGGATTTGATTCATTGTAATCATGTTAATATATTAAAATAATACACCAGCTACAGACTTTTGGAGTTAGAGCATTATACCAACACCTAATTTATTGTTTTACAATAATAATTTACTTATTACATGATATAAATATACCATCATTTCATTTATAAGATACCTAATTTTTATTTATACTTTAATAGGTGAAGTTACTAATTTATGGGTCATATTACTATTCTTAATGGTCAAATTACTATTCCAATGGTCATATTTAATAGTATATTATGAGTTTAAACTCGGTATTACATGAATTATAAACTATTGAAGGTGATAAATTTTAAAAGAGATGTACCATATGAACTTGGTGTGTTACAAAGACTTGTCAAAGGGTAGGTGATTCTTTACTATCTTTGAAGATACATATCATATCAACGAGGAGGTTTCTGGTTTGATGAAAATTTCTCTCACGATTCATGATGTTCCATCCACCCAAGCTAAGTTTCACACCTTCCAGATGCACTAACAGCTTGCAAGGATGACCAGTGCATGCATGTTCTTCTCTGGGCCTAATTCTCTCACACCCTAGAACCAGTAATCAAGAAACATGATATACTCTATGAATTGGGGGGAAAAGCAAAGAAATCACCAAATTCCCTCCACACCAAAAAATCCCACTCAACTTCAAAGAATAGTTGATTCATGCTCTCCCCATGATAGACCCCACAACCCCAACACCAAGATACGAGATTAATTCCCATGAGTTTAACATTTTTAATCAGTGGGTAATGCCCGATTCTTGAGTCTCCATACTAGAAAATTTTATTTTATGAGAATCGTTTTACACCATAACACCTTACCCCATCTGTCCTCATGGTCGGGATGCATCATCACCCTTTGGAATTCCTTTACTGAGAAATCACCTGATGAGGATCCAAAAATGGTGAACCTATTCATTTCATTATTTAACTCGATGAGGTCAAAGATACCCCTTTTTTTTCTATAATGGTGTCGATGAATCTTTGGTTTAGGCATGCATGATTGAAATTGATATCCGAAACAGGGAATCATGGGAAACCAAGTGTGGTTCCTACCTATTTATAATGCCAAAAAGAGATATCTCTCATTCCCATGATCTATCATCTATGTATTTTAATTATTGGGATATGAGGATAAAGGATTGACCATAATGAATGAGGTATCCCTCTCTTCATGAACATGTACCCACTACATTAATTTTCCATGAACCTATCCAATAGGGTCCATTCCTCAAGGGCTTCCCACATAAGCTTCGTATGAATACATTGAAGCATATCTGATATATTTTTAACATGTATTCCTCCCTCCTTCATAGTCCAGACCTTTATTTACCAAGAATACCAATGATAGATTCCTTTCAAATGTGCGTCCTCAATGAAAGATTCTAGGATATTATGAATGTGAGATATGACTCACTTTTGAACACTAATAGTTAAAAGAGAATGAATCGGGATGGTGGATAGAATTATATTTACTAGGGTTATTTTACCACCAAAAGATAAATAGATATTCTTCCAATTCACAATTCTCCATATGATCCTTCTAACTATTTTATCAAAGTGGTGGATATAGGGATAGCTCAAGGAAATGGAGGCACCCAGGTAATCCATAGGGAAGTCTCTTCTCTGCACGTTAAGACTATTTATAATAGAAGACACTTGCCTATATGAGAACCTTCTATAAATTTAGAAACTAATATTCACTCGGTTTATAACATATTCACATTGTTTTAAATAGTATTTAATAACCTTGTTAATGACACGGACTAATCTCTATTTGGAATTCCTGAAGATTATGGAGTCATCTATAAAAAATAAGTGGGATATGGTACAATAATGTGGCCTACATTGATTTTGAAGCACATTATTCCATGAAATAATTTTGTGGATGAGGCGATTGAGAACATCTTGTGTGATATTAAATATGGTTGGGGATATCAGATCCCCTTGTCCTAGCCCATGAATTTCTTTAAAAAAACCTAAATTTTATTCCCATGAAGAATATTGAGATCTAGGAGGAGAAAAATCACATAAAAATTATATCGAAATTATGAGAGGAAAATCCCATACTATCAAATAACTTGATGATAAAATTTCACTCAACATGGTCATAAGATTTATCCATGTCATACTTGATTTCCATGTTTGAACTGAGGAATTTTTTATTAATTTCACTGATCAATTCTTGGGTCAATAAAATCACCTATTGGATAGTACTAACCATAAAAAAACCATGTTTATATTCAGATATCTAGTAGGGAAGATAAAATGAAATCCTTCTGTTCATCTCATTGGTGAGTACCTTTTAGGGAAAATTGCACATGCTAACCCGATGATAATGCTAGAGAGTCGGAGGGTCTTGGAACTTAGTAATTAAAACCAAGTTAGTAGTACTTCCAAAATGAGGGAGGTTTAAAACCCTAAAGAACATCTATATATACTCAAATTAGACACAAAAAGTCATGTAAGATCACAACTGTATTACCGGATTGATATTTCTGATTAAAGGTTTCACATAGCACTAATCCTGGAGAACACACTCCATGAGATAGATAGCACTGATGGAATCCATTTCATTTTTCATGCTCACTAGGTATTACCATAATAATTTCACACTGTAAGTCTAAAGAGAATGACAAATAGATGGGTATCACACCCTAGTCCATGGGGTATACCAACAACCCAATCCATATTAAACAGCTATGTAAGGCATCAACACACATGTAATGTTGTTCATAACAATACATAAAAACCCACCTAGGGAAATGATGATGACAAAGGATCATAACTAGGTCCTCAAGGATGGATTCCCACGACTCTATCGAAGTCTGATGTTCCCTCGAGGGGATCACTATCCTATGCACAGGAGGTGACTTCATATTAAAACTTTGGGAAAATGATCAAGGGTACATAACCTAAACAAAATTTTCTGACCAAAATAGGAAAAGGGATCCAAGAAATATTTGAAAGAGTACATGGGATGTCCCATTAGCACTAGGTCCGACCCACATATCACAGCCCATTCCCACGTCAATGTCTAACTACATGGTGTGTCTAAGCTTGTGTACTCTTAACCATTTTTGTGTATGGATATCCATGTCCATGTATGGCTAGCCATGTCACGTTCTATGGATATGTTCCTCCTCGAGTACACACAAACAAACTAGGTATGGGTCAAACATTATGTGATAGATTTCACATTCCGTGTGACATTTATTATCTCTGTGGAACCCTAGAACCACACAAGGAGTCCCACACGACGTGTAATTCAAAATTACACACCGTTTTTCCGGTGATTTCATAAAACCCATAGATCTTCCTCTATGTGAACCCAAACCACCTTTTCCTATGATTCCTCCACCTATCTCACCCAGAGATAAAAAATCTATTCTAATTGAGCCTCTCCATCACCTGATCATTGGAAACCATGCCTCAACTCTCTCATAAATCAACCGTAGAGCTACACCATCATCGACCACAAGAAACATGTGGAAGGGGTATCACAAAATCCATCCCCAATTTAGCATACAATGATCCACCTGATCCCATAATTTATCCAAACCTATATTTGTGGAATCAATCCATTGTTCCAAGAAATGAATGCATAACGATTGATTTCTTAGGTATTCATCAAACCACCAGTCAAACAAGACACCAATGATGAATACATGAAGAATGATAGGAGAAAACCAAGAAATAAAAAAGTGTAATGAACCACATCTATTTTTAATTTGGAATCGATTAATTTCCATTAGAAAAATGAACATATATCCCAACAAATAAGAAATTTATCCCCAAAATCCCCACAGAGTTAGCCTACACCTGCAATATGATCAAACCGTGAATCAATTATTTAGCTTATTGATTCGTGTTCATCATATAAATAATAAAACTATATTAAAACAAAAATAAAACAACTTCCTAACATAATTTGGATTAATACATAGTGAAGAATGAATGAAAATCACTACTTTTGGTGAGATCCACATGTTCTATTGGCACATAGATCCTTGATCCTGATCTGATCTGTTTTCATCTACCAATAATTTATCAAGTTCTCTCTCAATTCATAGGTTTACGTAGATAAACCTGATAATTGTTCGTAATCATGGTAAACAAACATAATTAGGTCACCATGTAATTTAATAAAATAAATAAATAACTAAATTTATATTATTATTTACATTCGTGATGAATTTTAACCGAATACCTAACACCGACAAATTTTATGTCAAGCCTAGGGTAAATACCAAGATATAAGAGAAACAGTGACCTTAGATTTTGGATCCAAGCCTATTTTTAAGAGCTATTCTATTTTTTCAGAAAACCGTGCATGTGTGATATTTAATATACTCAATATATTTCAAAAATTAATTTTGGGTACACCGGTCCTCAGAATCTCAGGCCGTCTCAGTTCCTATCTCAAAAAATAATCGATATAATATTATAAGTAAATAAATGGAAAATTGACGTCATTAAATTCTCCCCCCTTGGGGATTAGCATCCTATAAATCCAAAAAAATGATACATAAAGAGATGTGTGTATTGAGGATACATCAGGGTCTCCCACCACATGGTACTCTCCTAAAGATTCTCATACTGGCACTAGACATGCACTACAAGAATTAATCTTCCATGAAGGATCCTATCCTATCGATCCAAAATCACTTCTAGGTACTCTGCAAAAGTATATTCATCCTAGATGTCTATCTCACCCAATTCGATAACATGTGATGGGTCAGGCACATACCTACTCAGCTATTACATGTGGAAGACGTCATGTACTCAGTCTAACTATGGAGGTAGATCTAAGTAGTATGCCACCTAAAAAACTATACATAGTTTCTTTAAATGGAAAATGAATATAAAATATAGATTCATTACCAAAAAAAATATCTACAATCCACGTCAAGTTAAGAAACTTAGGAACACATAGTATCTTGTCTCGAACTCCAAAGGCCTCTATTTTAGGTCCACACATTAATTATGATGGCTCTGTTTAGTCATCATCCTCTCCTGGATGATCTGTAACTTCTCTATAATGGATCTCACTAAATTAATTCCCATAAGAGATAACTCTCCTAGGTTGGTCAAGTATAGTGGTGACCTGTAGGGTCACTTATACAAGACATTGAATGGTTCCATACCGATGATGGATGGTAGTTGTTGTTGTACAAAAACTCCACCAATGAAAGTTGATCCTCCAAACTACGGACAAAGTCTAACATGAAATACCACAACATGTTCTCTAGGACCTAAATGGTTTGCTTAGTTTGGCCCTCAGTCTGGGGTTGAGAAGCTGTGATCAAACACAATTGAGTCCCAAAGGCATCCTATAATCCCTCCCATAATTGATATGTGAAGTGAGTATCATGGTAAGAAAATATCATCTAGGAAACTCCATGGATTTAGAGTATCTCTAGTACTTAAAGGCATCCCAAGATCTTAACTGAACTATTCTCTTGAATATATAAGAAGTGAGCTATCTTGGTGAGCGAGTCTATGATAACCTATATGGAATCATGTCCTATAGATTTCTGTGTAAACCCCACCAAAAAGTCCATAAATATAAAATCCCACTTCCACTTTGTCACCTGAAGTAGTTGAGATGAACCTAATTGAACCTAATTCTCAACATTCACTTATTGACCTATAATGCATCGAGTGACAAACCCTGCAAATACGTTTTTTCATTCCTATTCACTGAAACTACCACCGATGGTCTTGGTACATCTTCTCCACACTTGGATGTACTACCAAGGGTGATGTATGGAACTCCCTCACCACCTCCTCTCTTAGCATAAATAGTACCATTGTTCATACTCTAAAAATAATTACATGCTCCACACTTTCATAAAATTCATTAGGATCATGTCCAGTAGATATCTGAGTATGTAGGGTCTCACAGTAGGTATCCCCAAGTCATGCCTCTCGGAATCGCCATAAAAGTGGAGGGGTAACTACCATCAAATGGAGGTAATAGGCTACATCCCCATATATAAAGGATAACTAAAATAGGTTAAATGATCTAACTAACCACTTAGAAACTATGAACAAGATCTCCTTTTGAGGGAGTCTACTATTAAGTTCCCCTAACTAAGAGTATAGACAATCTCGATGTCATAATCTTGGAAGAACTCTAGCCATAGACTCTGTCTCAAGTTAAGACCATTCTGAGAGAAGATATACTTGTTACTCTTATGTTTAGAATAGAAAATAAACCACTCATCCACTAGGTAGTGTCACCACATCTTCAATGCGAAGACCACCATTGCGAACTCAATATTGTGGGTCATGTAGTTATTCTCTTGTGGTATCAGATAACATGAACCATAGGAAAAAACCACCTGGATGTACATTTGAAAACAACCAATCCTAGTTTTTGATGCATCTTAGAACACTATATACTCAACAACCCCTCTGGAAATCTCAAGATGGGAGAGCATGTGAATCTCTTCCCCAAATCTTGGAAAGATCATTGGAATATCACTTTCCACACAAAATGCTGCACCATTTGGGTCAAATATTTCAAGGGAGATAATATCATGTAGAAATTAGGTATGAATCTCTGATAGTCTTCTACCAACCCAAGGATGGACATCACCTCTGTCATGCTATTGAGTGGATCCCAATCTTACACTGCCTCGACCTTTGTTGAGTCCACTGCTACACCATTTCCTGAGATAACATGTCCCAGAAAGTGGAACTATAATATCCAAAACTATAACTTTGAGATCATCCCATAATGATCGTGCTCTCGATGTATGTCTAGAACCATATTCTATTTTCCCGTGTTCTCCTCCTTGGATATCGAGTACAATAAGATATATTCAATACAGATGACCAAAAACTGGTCTAAGAAAGGAAGAAAGATCCATTTCATGAGTCCCATAAACACTACTATGTAATTCTTCACACTAAATGAAATCACTATGTACTTATAGTGACCATAACAACATTGGGAAACTATCTTCAGTATATCCTCATCCCGTACTCATAGCTGGTGATCGCCTGATATAAGATCAATCTTTGAGAACCATCTTGTCCTTCTAAACTAATATAATAGGTCATTAATTCTTATTAGTGGATACTTTCTCTTTATGATAATATAGTTTAGGTGATGATAGTCCATACAAAACCTCAAGATCCCATCCACCTTCTTGGAGAACAAATACCTTCCCCTGTAGGTCCTCCAACTACACCCTCAAATCCCAAAGCTTTGTGGGAGCCATCCGATATGATGGTACATATTTTGGGTCTATCTTAAGGTGTAGATAGATTAATATTTTTATCTCTTGTTAGGGAGGAAATCTTGAAGCATCCATAGGAAAGACATACTCATACTTCACCACCACATAAGAAAACTAAAAACTCATAGCATAAACTACACCAAGTGTAATGCTATCAAATTGATGAGTAACTAGATGAAACATCCTTTGCATGAGTCCATCCCACTCTTCATGTGTTTCATTTTCACCCACAAAGTAAAATATCATCCCATCGCTACAGACACACTGCATCCTCCTTCTGAAACAACCTAGATGGGAATGAAATGAAGATAACCAGTCTATACCTAAGATGACATTGTATGGCATCATCCCTGCAAAAAAGGGAACCCAAAATAAACTCTTGACTCTAAGAATTATGTCACACCATCATTAAAAATGCGTGATCACCGAGTCACCTCTAGTAGGAGTCTCCAAGAGTAATGGTTGAGACAAAGTCTCAACCAGAATATCCAAGTCTTGATTTAGATAAGTTTCAATAAAGAAATGAGTTACACTTATGTTTATTAGTACAATAGATAAGGTAAAAAAGACACAAATCTTACCTTTTATCATCTCTAGATCTTATGGGTCATTATCCTCAACCACCTATAGATTCCATCGCCCCTGTACTCTAGCTCTCTAAGCCTGGTGCGGGCCACCTGATGGTGGTGGTGGTAACAAACCATAACATCTTCCACCTCCAAATTCTCTCACAGATCCTCTTCCACATCCACTACCCTAAGGACCTCTATGATCTTTAAACTTACTCTATATAGAAATTGCATAAAAAATATATCTATCAGCTTTATTGTGGGTCATGAGATACTACCTGAGATGTCCCTTGTCATCACATGAGTAGAACCACCTCTTTTTTGGATGACTAGAATCATACTCTGATCCCTGAACAATAAAAACTCTATCATAGGATCTCCTACTAAAATGTATTTCCCATATAGGTCATTATGCCTATATTCAGCTCCCTGTTGCTAAATTTTCAACTCTTATGTTAGCATTGATAGCACAAAATATCTACATCTTCTTATCTAGAAAACTATTGACCACCAAAACACTCTGAAGAACCCTAACATAGGTACAAATTCATAGTGGTATCACACTAGATCAGATGTCTTTGTGTAGTCCCCGATCAAACATTTGAGCCAGACAGAAATGACCACATACCACATCTATTGAGTATTAAGAGAGGATGATGAACGTTGATGAATACTAAACCACAATTGTACTACCCAGATGAAGTTGTAGAAGTTACTGGATATGAAAAAACCTCAAAAATATCCAAATAAAACTCCTATCTAAAAAATTACTCAAACTTTGACCATATAGGATTCACATCATTATACTAATGGGTCAGTAAGCCCCACCATAATCTTGTATATCCATGGATAAGGCTCACTACTAGGATTACAATTGGGTATGTAGTTGTTCTAGAAAGGCATAATACTCGTGAAACCACCTCAAGATAGTCCTCAACCACCTTTGGGTCATGTTAACCTCATAACATAAGGGGTAAGTACAGATTAAACTCATGAAACATGCTCAGAAAGAACACCTCATCTTCTGGTATAGCAGGTACCATCTGTTTCATGAAAGGTGGTGGTAAGACTGGTGCACCACATAGAGGTAACACTTCCTAAATGAGTCCCTTCATAAAAGAATAATTATTGAGGGGATAATACTTATGATCCATCTGTTTAATCCTATCTAGAAAACACTAAGTAAGAATTCTGATATAGACAAGATGAACCACGCTCAATTAGTATATCTCAAGAGATGACTCAAGAAGGGAATGGAAACCACAACCCATTACTATATGATGCATGTACCAATGTTTTCCCTATAACTAGTGTCCACATGTACTGAGTCAATAAGTAGGGTGTCAAATTCCTGGTGAATGGATATTTCCTTCACCACACTAACACTAGAGTCCCTATCCTGAGAGCCTAACTAGAAACACTTAACACTATTTCCACAAACCAATCTCATAGACTCTAGTCTTAAGGTATAACCAACTGCTCTGATACCAATATGTCATGAACTGTCTCAATGAGGCCCATTCCATGACCACCCCAAGCCCACCTCCAATAGTTTAATTACTAGAGACCAGTGTCAAGTAGTCATAGCATAGACATGGGAGGCCTTATCCAAATTCACCTATATACATGCACAAATCTCCAAGACCATAAAATACTAAAATGTAAAATGACTAATAACCATACATATATACATCTAAATTCCCACCATTAGAGTATGAAAACATGTAATAGAAATAAAAATAGATAAATAAAATCCCACCACAAAGAAACTAAAAATAATTCCAACCTATAAGTGGTTGAGGACTTCTATCAAAAGTAACCATAAGAACACACCTCAGTCTATACGACACACTGTCCTCCATCTGGTCTTCATCCCTATACAAATACATTGAAAGATTGATCATCTTCATAAGATATGACACACGTGGAAACTCCCATGCATGATAGAGTATACCAATACCCAGTAGGACACCCTAAAACCACTAATCCTATAACATCATGAAAAATTGTAATATCATCATAGGTATATGTCAGTGGTATATAATAAGAAAATAATTATATACTCAAAGTATACCTATAGACACACGTAAGATCACAAACATATTTTTATCCTAGGATTTATGGTCTACAGTTCCATATGACACTCATTAGGGAGAACAGACTCTATGAGATTGATAAAACTGATGGAGTCGGATTGATATGGCGTGATCATAAAGTCTCACCATAAGAAGTTCAGGTTGGAAGTTTTTAGAGAATGATACATAGATGGGAATCACACCTAAGGACATGAGGTATACCGATAATACACATATGGGGATCACAAAACCCATGATTATTCCTAAAAATATCCTTCATTACCTTTAGCTCTGACTCCACCACCAATATCACTTATATATTGCGGATCTGGTTCGACTGAGCCTCACCATCACCTGATCATTGGAAACCATGCCTCAATTTTCTCAGAAATCTACCACTGAGCTATATTGTCATCTCTCACCGAAAATACATTGAATTAGTATCCCCAAATATGTCCTCGATCGCTAATACTTTGTATCCAATTGATCCCATTGTTGATCCGAACATGGATTATTGATAGCAATCCTTTATGTAAAGAAATAGATGTAAAATGATTGATTTCTTAGGTATGCATCGAACCAATAGTTAAAAGAGACACCAGTCATGAACGTATAATAAAAAATGATAGAAAACTAAGAAACAAAAAAGTGGAATGACCCTTGTCTCTGTTGGGGTTGCCCTCAATCTATTTCAATTAAAATGAAAAATGATGTTCTAAACAAAGAAAAAATTTATCCCAAAAAAATCCTCACAGAATAATCTCATACCCACGATACAATCAAACTATGAATTAATTCATTAGTTCATTGATTTATGTTCATTTATGGAATAATAAAATGGGGATTGAATCCAAATTAAAAAAATAACCTACATTGATTTGGATCAATTATTGGTGAATAACGATCACACCTCATAGTCATTCGTAATATCTACATGTTTTGTTGGAACAATGATATTCAATCCCAATCTAATTTGGCGTCGTCTGCTAAAACCATATACAATGATCTCTAATTTTTTTTGGGTTATGCATCCAACCCTGAGAATTGGTCATAAGCCTGTTTAAATAGAGAAAATTATTAGATCAATTAATCAATTAATAAAATAAATAAATAAATAAATTATTTTATTATTTATGTCCACAATGAATTTCAATAAAAGGCTTGATGCCAAAAAATTTTATGTCCTACCTAGGATAAAGCCCACACTATGAGCTCAAATATGACCTCATATTTTTGGTTTAAGCCTATGTTTAGGAGTTATTCCACTTTTTCAATAAAACTATGCATACATGATATTTAATTTACTTAATATATTTAAAAAATTAATTATGAGCACACTGATCCTTATAATCTTATGCCATCATAGTGCTTAATTCCAAAAATAATCCATATAATATAAAAATAAATACATAGAAAAATTAGAGTCATTACATCACTCTCCTCTGAATCATACAAGTGGATAATATTCTACATTCGACTATGCTGTAAAAGATTCAAACTAAATTAAAAAAAATACATCAAACAAACTAATGTAGAGTTATTGGCTTACTAGAACAAGAATCCCTCTATCGTGTAGTGTAATATATAATATAGAATTCAGTATATAATATGGTGTATACTCAAGATTCTGTGATAGTTTAAATGAAATAATACACATGCCATAAAAAAGAAATGATTCATGGCTATCCAAGATGTCAAGATACTATCCATTATATTGCCATTAGTTGACATATTTTCACCCTATCAGATTTAGGGAATAAATCACTACAAGATATCTTGGTGGAAATGGAATGAACTAGAAAAATTAAAACTACTACATGACTATATCTGGTTTGTGCCACTCAACAATATGAAAGTGAATGAGGGACACTACAACTGTGGAATCATTAACCCAAATAATGATGTATATAGGAAGCTGGTCTAATATAACCCAGTATGGAATCTAGGTAATTTGATATGAAATGTTACATTTATTAATTTTTTTACTAATTTCAAAAAATGATAATATTAGGAAATTTATTAGTTGATATAATAATGTATATAGTTACATCATTGGGTAGTATACTGTCCAACATGAGACAATATGCATCCAAATTGTTTTTTGGCGCCCTAATAAATTGGTGGGCCAGATTCCACCAGCAACTAACAACATAGAAAGTTATTAATAATAAAAAATCAAGCACAATAACTCATATTAGTAAAAAATAATAATAAATATGAGTGATCATACCAACATCCTCATGGAGTATCACAAAACACATCAACATCAAGATATAGACCAATAATAATATGGGACAGGGGTGTGATGCATTCCTATTACCACATCTAAGTGAGGACGAATCATACCCCAAGATCACTATAATATGATAAACATTCTATGCATAACGTTCTATATTTTTTTTCCAAGAACCCAAATTCCCAACTACATCTCCTAGCCTGATAAAAGTCCACTAGTAGTCCCAAATACATTAGGTGGAAGTTCATAGTACAATGATCAGCATACACTTTCCCTCCAATGAGCTATAAGATATATGCATGGGAATGATGCATAACAATATTCTCACTATAGTTAATGGGTAAATGTCCGAAGTGCATGTCCATCTAGCTCATAGACATAGAACCTCCATTTGTAGAAGAATAATCCCCCACAATGTCAAGGCTTTGAAATCAATGTCCATGATCAAGAAAATATCTACTTGTGTGTCCTATAATAGTAGTACCATGGATTGGATTACCACACATAATTTCTATATCCTCTAGGGTGATGGTCATATCTCCCTTGGGAAGGTAAAATAAGTGAGTCTTAGGTCTCTATATCTCAGTGAAGGAAGTAAGGAGGTAATGATAAAAATATATATAATATGATATAGTGATTACATAGATGTCATAACATCTTAGGTATGGTATAATTATAGCTAGATGTATAATGTGATGATAATGGAATGATCTATGCATCCTGACCTATCAAACCTCATGGACCACTAGTATATCATTTGAAACAATCCTATATTTCTTAGTGAGTAGAGTAATATCCTCTATCTAAATGCATAAAAATTAAAAAACTATTAAGTAAGTGAAAAGTATTAATATAATGTTATTGTTTGTATATTTTTATGATTTGTATTATATAAGATATAACCATTACATTAACACACTTTTAAATTTCTTATTTTGATATTAGAAATTGGTCTTTTTTCACCATAAAATGTCTTTTATATAATTACATCTACATTATTATTAATAACACATTTTTAATAGTTTATATTGATCTTATTTGTGATTAATTTTATATAATTTACATGTTTACTTAGTTCTTCACGTTTTTAGGATTATAATATTTTAAAGAATCACTAGAAGAGTTGGAATAAACATTTTTTGTAGACTTTAATAATCACTAGAGTTGATTGGGTATTTTCAAAAGGTTTATTTTCAAATTCATATGTACTATATTTTTAGAAGGTTCATTTTCATTCATTGAAACATTTAAAAAAACACCCAAAAGGATGACCTAAAAGTCTGAGCATAAAGAAATTTTTAATCACATAATAAATTAAAATATTTGCAGGCAGTACATCCTCATGTATGAGAATGAGAACTTTTTCCAGAAATTTTAGGGCATTTCTTCCTGTTATGACTTTCCATATGACATATAATGAACTTTAGACACTAGGATTATTCTGTAGGACATTATAATTCATTTTTAAGATTGATGGAATTCAGTCTCCCTAATGGTTGTAAACTGTTAATGTCAGGTATTGATGCATGATATTCTTCAAACATTTGGAAATGTTGAAACTCCGTAATAGGTGTCTAGGGTTCAATATAATAGTAATAAATGGTGTCGGGATGGTACACTAGATCAACATATGGTTCCCATGAGATATTCATAGAGGGAAATACCACAATGACGTGAATGCGTGGAAAAAAGAAATGATAATAAGTTTTAATATTCACAATGCCTCACATCTAGTATTATCACCATCACTCGAACAATGATACCTATTATGGGGTCCTGAAACTCTTTCAATTAAAATAAAATTGATTCTCAGTTGAACAATAACAATTATTAAGAGGAATCATTATTAGTGTTGTTATCAATATCCCACTAAAAGTGTCATCCGTACTAAGTAGTTTGAAATCATATTTCTAGGAAGTAATTTACACAATTATAAAATTTATCCTAAACTAGGATAATTATAGGTAACTTTCAAATCCCATTGAAGGCTCCATTTATGCACTCCACAATGTTTGTGGTTATGTGTCCATACCTCTTTCCCCCATCATATTCTGATGTCCATTTTTCTTTTAGAATATGAATCTTGTAATTTTAAACTCCACAATTGTCCCTATGTATTCATTTTAATTGTTGATCAGGCCTTAATTGATATGGCTCATATGATACTTGAAAGTGATCATATTACACATAAATTAAATTTATCATTATATTGAAATGGAAAAAAATAAGAAACAGATTGTATACCAAGATTCTTGATAGCCTTATTAATCAATTCATTATGGAATATATTTCATATGTTTCTAGAAATGTGTCTTATATAATATCAATGATGTGAATTTAGGGATCTGCACATAACAAGATTGACATTTATTGCCTCACTGATTTCATGATAAAGATCAGATATCAAACAAACACCCAAATATGGGTGAAATGGTTGTTAATACATACCAACAGACAACTCTAAGATTCGTAGTTTTCCTTATATACTATTGAAAATACAATCATAATTTTCATACAATTACCATCTTGGGTTACCGAAATCAACAATGCACCAGTGTACATTCCATATAGAAAGGTTTAGTAAACCTGTATAAATTGTTTACTTAAATGAAATGTATAAATATATGCAATGAATTCCCAAAACAACTAATGAAATTTAACATGAGAAATATCAAGTTGGTTATCTTGAGACACATTCTCATTCACATTGAGGATGATGAAAATTTGGTTGTTTTGTCTTAGTATTTACAACAATTCTGAAAAAACTTGAAATGAGTCATCCTAATTAGTGTACACCTTGAAAATTTCCTTCTATTTTACAATACATGCCTTTCCATGTGAAATATTATAACCAAAAGTTTGTTTAATCTTCTTATATTTGAGGTCTATACGAACATCATGGCTTGTCTTGATCATCTCAATAATAATAGATAACAAAAATTTAGAATCAAATGATATAGATCTAATTTTAGGTTAGGTTGCACTAATATATGAGAAACCAAAATATTTTATATTCCCAATGCTTCAATAGTAATTTCAGGAACCTCACTCATGTGAAATCTACAATCATAACCATATATGTCACACTGTATGATGTATTTTTTATGGTTTGACTCATGAACTAAATATCTATAGTATCTCTCAATATCAAATTGTTTTAGTATATTTTTCATAGAATATGTTCCTCGAAAAATACCTTACAATATATAATATTTTTTATATTTGACTAAATATATCCTCTTTAAATATTGGAAAGTCTATTTTTGGTTTGATAATATTCCAGCCAAATTCGGGTAAACATGCCATAACTTCTAACCAAGATGAAAAGAGTTGTGGATGATTAATTTTTTTACTTATTTAATTTAATTAAATGAGTAACAAACAAGTGATAAAAAATGGGACAATTTTATATAGGGATAGAAAAAATCAGGGGCAGTTTAGAGAGAGGGATGTGAAATCTAAGAGAAGGGAGTGGGCCAGGTGAATTTTAAAGGGGTGGGGGAAAATTCTTTTCCACACAAAATTCATTTCAACTAATAAAATGTAAAAGGTGTGTTGGGTGGAAATTTTTTTTCCACATCACTGATACGTGGAAAAGGCATAGCATGTATTAATAATTTTCAGATTCATCTGAAAGGAGTTAAGGCATCCTAGGCCTTTAAAACATAAAATTCAAAATATTTTAAAAATAGTTTTATTATTTTATTTTTTTTAAAAAAACTTACAAAAACCCCAAAAGATAGATTACTTAAAATAATCATTCAAATAATTCATTTTACTAATTTTAAATGGGATTCTTTAATAAATAACTATTAATTTTTTTTATATTTATAGTAACTTTATTTATGTGTTCCAAAAATATGATTTAAAATTTCACTCAAGACATGTTTTTAAAAATAAATATACATTTAAATTTTATAAGGATTTTTAATTTGGATTCTAAATTCTTTTTTTCCAAAATTATAATAATAATACATTTTTACGAATGAATAAAAAATAATAATATTGTATTAATGATAATAAATTATTAATTACTAATAAATTAATAATAAATAACTTAATTTATAATAATACATTAATGATTAATAATATAATTAACTATAAAAAATTTAATTATTAGTAATTATTAGTAATTAGTTTGATATATTAGTTTTTGGAGTCTGTTTTAATATATGTGTAGATATTCATTGATAAATTTAGTAAAATATTTTGATTAAAATATAATTAAACATATAATTATTTCATTATTTAATTATGAAATATTTGTTAATGCATATTTAATATAAGAATATTATTTTTGATGTGGGGAATATATAAAAGGTTTCTTTATAATCATTAAGGTTTACTTGGAATTTACTGTGGTCAATTAAAGAGTTTATATGGATGTTAATAATAGAGATATAATTATAGAAGGAATAATCGAGATTTTATCAAGGAAATATACTAGAGATGGGGATAAATTATAATAGAGGAAAGGCAAATATTTTTTGAGTCATTAATATAGAACTTTCAAAGGGAATATTCATGTTCTGGTAGAAAAATTATCTTATATATAAAGTAGAATCATATCATATTCTCATTTTTAACTCTACCTATATTCTTAATTAGTGACGATGGAAGTGTTGGTAGGAGGTGATCAATGTTTGGAAAGTTGGAAAAATTATTGGTAGATTTATGAGGGACAATATTAAATTTTAAGATAGTTCATCCTTAAGATATAAAGATCATATTCTTAATCTTTCTATATTTATAAGTAATTAACATGTGATTTTAATTTTTTAGTATGTAGTTTTCCCAAATGGAATATGATCATTTCACTTACCAGAGGTCAGGTAATCTTATCCAAAAAGTAAAATGAGGGTCATTACAATTTTGAAAGCATTAAAAAATTGAGTATAAAGCTATGAAAAATATGCACGTGTCATGAAATTACATTTTAATGAGAAGTTTCAGTCATATGGTTAAAGTAATATAATTTATAAAGGAATCTTGATGATAAAAATTGAAGGTCTATTTTAAAAGGATTAACAGTTTAGAAACTTATGGAGATTAAAAAAATGCATCTATTGTAGATTTCTCATACTCATATCTTTGTTGATTATGATGAATTTACTCACGATTGATGTATTTTTTAATAGATTGATTTGAAAAGAGTTTTAAAAAATATTAGTGAGAATTTTACTTAATGAAATGAAGGTATAACCATATTTGTGATAAATGATAAATACATCATTTATTTGAAAAACATGAATAATTGTGAATATGGTATTTCATTTTTGGTAAATAATATTTTGAATTGGATTTGATGAAATCAAATTGCATTCATGAAAATGTTATTTTTCTCTTGAATTGGATTTGAATTTGAGATTTTTTTTGTTTCTATTTGAGAAATTATTTTGTAAATAAACCAATTTAAAGAGTTATAACTTGGGTTCTATGGGTGAAACATCCTGACCCCGACCCATCTTCATTGGTAGAGACAAGGTGCCACTAACTTCAGGTGATGTTTCACTTGGAACCAAAGGCTGGTTCTATATACTAAAGGCATACAAAAATGTTGGGGGATTATTTTTCCTTATAAATATATAAAAAATATAATAGGAAAGAGTGAAACTAATGACAATAAACTATTTGATTCATGAAGGTAAATAAATAAAAATAAAAATAATAATAACAAATTTGAATTAGAGCGGTAGAAAATGAAATAAAAAAAATCAGAAACATAAATCCGAATACATTCAAGAAAAAGGGTACCTAGGTGGCACCACTATAGTGAGTAGGACTTGACTAACTCCCATGATTTTTCACCCATCATCCCTGGATAAAATATCATGGTGCTCCACTAGTGAATAATGATATCTTCCCCTTACTTTTATCATGATAAAAAACTTTTTTATATGCACCAAGGTGATTATATTGGAGGAGAGTATACCGACTTAGTTGTAAATCCCCAAGAATTACCACACATGATACTTGGATAAGTACTACTTACCACATAGTTTTATATAAATTAAGAGGAAATAATATAGAAATAGATTTCAAAAAAGTTTCAATAAAAAATCAATGTAAATAATTATTTCCATATAGAATACCAAATCAAGAACCCACACACCCATGCATGCAATCATTATTTCAAAAAAAAAATCCTAAATCATGAGTGGAAAATCCATTCGCCCAAACCCAAGTCATCACTTGGTTATATAATAATATTCCCCCTTAGTACCAGTGACAATCTACAAATCAATAAGACCCTATATATTTTCATCACGAACTCATTCCAGCCATGTGTATTCCAAGGTCTCACACCCAGTCTTTCATAAAGAAAATAATTCACCTTTTTTGAATTTAAGGAAACTCATTTTTGGAAACACCCTAAATTTAATAGTTTCAATTACATAAAATGTAAATAGTTTCTAAAATAATCCAATAATATTTCCATAAAACCATCAATATTTAATTTTGAGACACAAGCCTTCAAGTTCTAGGAGAAATTAGAGAGAGGAAAAAATCACCTATATCAAAATGGTTTCCTTTATTGATTAACCACCAATTTCTTAGGTAGATATTGGTTACCCTTCCTTTCATTCAATTAATGATAAATTTTTCTCATAAAAACAAGATCCAAACCATAGCTATGGGCATGAGATCCCTGGTATAGAGTTTCATTTTAGCGGAAATGAGGAAATCTAGAATAAGAAAGAGGAACAAGATAATTACCTTTGACTTCCAAGATCCGACATTATTCAATTCATTAAAATGGATCTATGGAAATAATAATATCACCAAAATAACCTAGTAGATGGTTAAGGGGTGAGAGACCATGAAAAGGGAGGAATAATGATGGTTTCCAGGGAGTTTTGGGTTAGAAATATAATTTTAATATTTAATTAATGTTATCCCATGGTTTAGCCACATGATTTGGAAAAACATTCACCAAAAATGTGAGTACCCACTATTTCAAAAATTACTAAGTCAAAATTTTACTGTTTTTTTTAACAAACCATGTGTTAACTTTCCTAATTTCTTGAGAAACCCAACTTACCACACATAATTTCCTAGGGAATATTCTTGGTTTCTACAAATGGTGCTCAAACTTTGTACCTTCAAAAACTAACCCAAAAAATCCCAATACCATCCATAATCTTTTTAAAGATACACATAAACATTCCATATATCAAAGAACACAATAAAATTGTGAATTTAATCAAACTAAATGTATAAATTATTATATGTGAAATGTATTCCTTCGGTTTGGGTATTGTGGATATAAAGTGATATTCAAGAGGATAAATGTACCATTTGTCTCAATTGTGATATAAATTATTTTATGTAAAATTTATTCCTTTGGTTTGGGTATTATGGATGTAAAGTGATATTCAAGAGGATAAATGTATCATTTGGGTAAATTGTGATATGATCCCATTGAATTTAATGGATAGGATTGGGTTTATAAGGCCCCAGCCTTAAACCTTACTTAATCTTGAGTTATTACAAGATTACACATTGAGGAACTTTTCAGGTTTAGAGTTTTAGAGAATTAGATCATAAAACTTACATTATATTCCACATTTAAACAAAGTGGTTACATAAAAGATAGTATTCTTTTTTCCCATCAACAGAAACATATTTAAAATAAAACATGGATTCTTTCTTGACACATCCTTGACACTATAATCACATCATGTACCTTTCCCTTGACCTGTGAAAAACATTTCAAAAACTTGGGATGAGCATAAAAAGCTCAGTAAGGGTTATAAAAATATGGAAAGGAAACATGAGTTCATATACACATAATAATGAAATCATACTTTACCCATAAAACATAGGCACTTTAACATACCTCATCAAATCATGAATAAATCATAGAAATCATAAGACATAAAAGGTAACTTGAGGCATTCATAAAATTCTTACGTAGGGAGTAACCCTCTTATTTACGTTTGGAATACCCACCACAGTATATTCCCTAAATCTCTTTGGAGAAACCTTAACGATTCACTCCTTCGCGTTACCCAATGCATTGAAGAGCAATATCGGGCTCACCCGCCCTTACTTTATCACGGAACCAATCGTCTTCATAACAATGCCCAAGAACCATAACATAATCATAGCACATAACATAAGCATAAAGGAAAGATAACATTCCCACATTGAAAAAACAATATAACATTTTAAGATATTGAAATAATGAATCCATTCTAAAAAACCATTTTCAAAACCATTTAAAACATTTAATAAAGATATTTTTGAATCAAAGTGTCCCATACCACCTTGAATCTTTTAACATTTTAAACCATTAATATCCATATAAATAAATTCTTAAAACCATTTTGAAAACTTGGATATTAATAAGAACAAATCATTAAAACATTTAAAGCGATATTTTGGTTAAAGGGTTTTTACCAAAATTAGAGACACTTGAATAAAATAATTGAGGAATAACATTTAATCAGAACTTTATAATATCATGAGAACGAATGGATTCATGATATAATATTCCAAAGGACAGTATATACACCATATAAGAGTGAATTGGTTCATAACAACAATGAAGTCTCAATAGAAATGTAAAATGCGATGAAATCCCTTATAAAGAAGGTATCCTTAAATTAAGGATAAATCAATCTCAAAATTATGTGTGAAAAATATAAATACACCCAATATAAGTTGATATTAAGTGTAAAACAATAAAAGGTCATTCACACATATTCAAAGGATGACATATTCAATAACTACATGTTGAACCCAAAGAAATCGAAATTGGGTTAAAAAGTTCCCTTGGTAAAATTCGACAGCCTAACGGCGTCACATCAAAATTCAGGAAATGAGTTGATGAGAGATAAAAAGGGTATATCATCACTTTTACATAGAATTTAAATACATAAGGATATATAAGAACATATCCCAACATAATAGTATGTGAATTAAAAGACATAACAAAATAAGTCTTTTAAAAAGAGGAGGGTGAAAGGTTCCCTTACCGACATGGGTATCTTTCAAGACATGCACCCCGTGAAAGAAGAACAATACAACATTGATGTAAATACTCATAAATAAAAGTATATTACACAATGAGTAAATAATTGGCAGTACATACACCACTCAAAGGAAATTGTGGAAAATGTAGCATAAATCTCACGGGAATAAAAGTGAGATGAAAAATCCCTTACGAAAACTCGGCAGCCTAACATCGCCACTTAAAACTTCCAAAATGGATTGATGAGAAAAAATAGGGTCTCTAATCATATTAACACAATGTTTACAGAAATAGGAATATAAAAGAACATCCCCCAACATAACAAATATGATCTTAAAATAAGTGACATAAAGGAGAGTACTTAAAAAGAAAGAGAGAGGTTAGATCTCTTACGAAAATTCGGCAGCCTAACGGCACCACTCAAAACTGCCAAAATGGATTGATGAGAGAGAATAGGGTCTCTCATCATATGAACATAAAAATTACAGTAAGATTAATATAAAATAACATCCCAGTAACAAGAAATATGAGCTTAGAAGGAATGACATAAAAGAGTGTACTTAAAAAGAAAGAGAGGTGTAGGATCCCTTACCTCGGGTCCGACTTGAATCGATCGTTCTTTAAAGTCCTGAATAATAAACGTGAGTTAATTTATACTTTATTAAGAACCTTTTTAAAGTTAATTATTCCTTTTATATCACTTATTTCCATTTTATAATCATTATGTAACCATTTAAGTTAATAATGTTTGTTTTGTCGATATTTGGTTCTGAAGTTGAAAGTGGACTTCTTACAATTACATATTGTTCGTGTGGTCAAAGGTTCTTTATATCCAGAATGAAATTCCTGATTTTGATATCATATATCTCATATATATCCATCATATACATGTATTTATAATATTACATAATCATTTAGAGGTAAGAAATGAAATTCACCGTTCATGGAGACGGTAAGCCGTACGTACGCATGAACACTACTTTCATTTCTTTGTCAGATTAATGGAATTAAAAATAAATGAGAGGTATGTATATTTTAATTCCAGAATTATATTCATCATTTATATATATCATTCATTATATATATATACATTATATACATGTACTTTTAATAGTACATTACATTTGGGGATAAGAATTGAAATGCACCGTTCATGGAGACGATAAGACGTACGTACACATGAACGCTACTTTCATTTCTATCTCATACTTTAATGTAAATAAATAATAATTATATAGAGGTATATAATAATTCCAGTATAACATCATATATAATAACATTAAATCCATCCTTTATACGTCCCACGTATGGCATTAACGAATCACATCACTTTGAGGGGGCGGTAGTCCACACTTCCTAAAATGAAGATATCGCGTATACCCATAATGGAAGCCATAAAGGTATGACAAAAATGAAAAATACAGAAGCTTAAGTAAAACATAAACATATTATATATCATATATAAATATAGTGACATCTCAATGGCCACCTTTGAAGGTGTTAAAAGAATGTTGAACAATCATCGTTTCGGGAGGCATAAATTCTCCATCCACGGAAACGGTATGTTCGTTAACCATTGGATGTAGGTGTGTGTAAGTGTAGCTCGAATACTTATTATAAAAAAATCCTAGTATATTTAGGATACTGTATTTGTTACAAAAGAAAATAATAAAAAGAGTTTAGGGGGTTGGAGAAGCAAAATAAAACAAAAGGACTCAAAAGAAGACATTACCTTAAAATCGGGTAACTCCCCTTGGTTTGAGCTCAAAGGCTTCCTTGGGAAGACTTCTGCCCAAAGTGAGGCTTCAAGGATTAATAGAGGGAAGTGGAGAGACAAAATGGGCATAGTTTGGCCGAGCCAAAGGCTTTGGGAGTGTGGGTAAGGAGGTAGAGGTGGGGGCCATTTATAAGAGGAGAGGAGGGGCACTCTTGTAAAGTTACAAAATGTTACTTTATTTTCAAAAGAGTTTCGGATTTTAAAGGTCCCAAATTGATTTATTTCTAGGATAAGGTGATAAGGGTTAGCAATCCACTCATAAAATAGTTTTTGGACATGTGTAGGTCTTAGATATTACATTATCTTTCCATTTTATTTAAATTGTTAAATAATGAGGTCATCGCTGCATCATCATGATGTCATAAATAATTTAATTTATTTAATGTCTAAAAATTATAAAAAAACTACTATGATGTAGGAAATAGTTTTAGCTTCCCAATGAATATTTATAGTCAAAAATCTGATTTGTATAACCCCATGTACAATTTTGTTTAGTAAAACATTTCATGTTTGTCTCATTTTTACTTTAACTTTAAATAAAAAGATATTAATGTCATTTTCCAACCAAAGTGGATTAATGGGGTCCCCAAGTTGACCCATGGGTTGTATTGGTCGGCCATGACTCATACAATGAGGTTAGGACATGTGTCAAGTTCATTTCATATTATTAAAACATTATTTTTACCTTAAACTACACTAATTACCTCTAATCGCGATTAAAAAGTTAATAAGTTACTATTCACCAAAAAATTATTTTTATCCCATTGAACCACATTTTACTTCTTAATGAAAACCATGTATGTCGGATTTTTGAAATTCAAAACACAAAGATGGCAAAACTTCATTTAAACAGAAAAATCAGTTTTTTAAGTACCACTTAGTGGTTTCACTATTCATCAAAAATTGAAGTTTTTCAGAAAAATCCCAAAAATTCACCATAAGATATATTTGATATTCTGAATTCAAAAATGAAGTCTATTTTACAAAATAAAAAAATATAAGTCACATTAATTAATTTAATAATTAATTCCCGTTGTCAAAGCAAATAGCGTGTTTTTATGAAACAATAAGTATCAAAAGATTGACACTAGTTTGAGTCTGATTTCAAAGTGAAATTAATTCCAACAACCACTATTGGATTTAATGGTAAAAATAAATTCTAATTTCACTTTAAAACCAATTCAAAAGATAATATAATCATATAAATAAATTATATTAAAAAGAGGTTTTGAATTAAAATACAACATTTTACACTATTCATTAAAAAAATGAACTTTATCAGAAAGATACCAAAAATTTACACAAAGTAAATTTTGATGTCACAATTCTTAAGAAGAGTTTTATTTGGTCCAAAAGGATGTATAAGAGTGAACAAAACTATATTTAATGACGGTTCTCCATCAAAAGGCGATAAGTGAACCTTTAGTGAAAACTAGGGCATATACGCCTAAAATTGAATTCTTTCCGTATTTTAAGCCTTTATCTTTTATTGGATAAATATAAAAACATTTAAAAACATATATAATCATATTTTAGTTATTTCTATCCATTCCCACCAATACAACGGCTACATGTTAACTACCATTTAAAATATTATTATTTAATTATTAGAGTGCAACGTAAGATTCCTAAGAAACTCGTTGTTGCGTGTTGGGTACACCATGGAGCATAGCGTCCCCTTTAAAGTCATATTAATATTTTATTCTCAAATATGGATAAAAATGAAAATGTCATATTCTTTATTTACCTGGGGTGTTACATCCTTCCCCCCTTTTGGGAATTGCGTCCTCGTAATTTTTAAAATTGGGCTTGGAAACATCCTTGAAAGTCCCACATCGGAACAAGAGTCGGTAAAACAATCACTTTGAAATAAATAAAGATAAGTACAAAGGTCACCCAAGTTAACCCATACTAGGATTCCATGTAGAAAAAAATATGGACATGGAGGAGAAAACATAGGGTCATGTTCTGATGGAGAGTGATAGAAAACATGTTTAGGAGAAAGTTAACAATAAGAAAATCACAAACTTGTGATGGGTTAAACGTTGTTGGGTTCCCCAGTAGGAAACGTTAATAGAAATTTTTTTTGTTTTAAGTTAATTTTTATTGAGGAATTTATTCATAAGGAAACATAATCACTTATCATGTTGACTTTCAACTTTTACTAGATTCCTTAATCAAACTCATATTTTTTTTTCCAAAAGACGAGTATTTAGGGAGACTTGTTCGCATTAAGAGTACTATAATAAACTTCTAGAGAATCACCTAATCCACCAACGAGAACTATATACTTCCCATTTCTTTAGGCTTTAACCAAAACCAAAACCAAAAGGTTAGTACAAGGTCAGATAATCCAGAAAAGGATAACCCTTTAAAAAGAAAATCTATGCTTAATCTCCAAAATTTATCCAAAAAAACCCAAAGTTCAACGAGGACCATCCGATAAACAATTTGTCCATAAAATTCTTCAAAGTAAATCAATCTAAGATTTAAACCCAAATATTTGAAGGATTTAGTCACATAGTATTCCAAGTTAAATCGTAATATTTATCTCCAAACAATATCAGTTGCTCCTAAAGTCTCGTATTGAAAAGTAATTAACCTAATCACATATCCTCCATGATAGATTAATAATTTTCATAAATAACCCAAAATCAACTTAATCCTAATTCATAAAATCATATAACTAAAAATAATCAGTCAAAGTAACCAGGGACTTCACATAGTCCAGTGGTAGGCGATAAATACCAGTTGCAATTTGGTTGTGGGTTCGATTCCTGCAGCTTTGTCCGACGCGACGGGTTGTCACATGGTCTGCGTGTTGTCCTTTTTCCAAAACTATATAATTCTCAAAACATTTCCCAAAACGAGATAAAATCTTCAAAAATAAATATAACATATTTTAACCTCAAGTTTATCTCATGCCTTTCACTTTCCATCATAACATATAATAACCCATAATTTCCTCAAAAGTAAGGATCATATAAACTCTAATGGTTACGTTTATAATTATTACCTGAACTTCCACATCGATTGGTCATCTCGTACATGATGCATTACAGAACATACCAATGTTCAAGTGGATGATCATGACTCCTTGATAGTTGGTTTAGACCAACCATGAGTTTCCTCATTGAATACCCCATTTCATCCAGTCTCTTAATCGGAGAACCACCATAGTTTCCTTCAAACCTATTGTCACTTTGGTGCCTGCTAGATCCATCCATTCACTAAAAACAGAACGGTCAGTGTGAGTATATCAACAAAACCATCATGTACTAATGAGGAAGATAAACACTAATATATACTTACTCATTTACTTTATAAAAAGCTAGGACTCTTTTCTGAAATCCTAACCATTTTGGTAATGTCACTTATGCTTAAAGAATACCCTAACCTCTAAAGTTATCTAAACCGACCTTTGATACCAACTATAAGGCCCCAGCCTTAAACCTTACTTAATCTTGAGTTATTACAAGATTACACATTGAGGATCTTTTCAGGTTTATATTTTTAGAGAATTAGATCATAAAACTTGCATTATATTCCACATTTAAACAAAGTGGTTACATAAAAGATAGTATTCTTTTTTCCCATCAACGGAAACATATTTAAAATAAAACATGGATTCTTTATTGACACATCCTTGACACTATCATCACATCATGTAACTTTCCCTTGACCTGTGAAAAACATTTCAAAAACTTGGGATGAGCATAAAAAGATCAGTAAGGGTTATAAAAATATGTAAAGGAAACATGAGTTCATATACACATAATAATGAAGTCATACTTTACCCATAAAACATAGGCACTTTAACATACCTCATCAAATCATGAATAAATCATAGAAATCATAAGTCATAAAAGGTAACTGGAGGAATTCATAACATTCTTACGTAGGGAGTAACCCTCTTGGTTACGTTTGGAATACCCACCACAGTATATTCCCTAAATATCTTCAGAGAATCCTTAACGTTTCACTCCTTCGCGTTACCCAATCCATTGGAGAGCTATATCGGGCTCACCCGCCCTTAATTTATCACGGAACCACTCGTCTTCATAACAATGCCCAAGAACCATAACATAATCATAGCACATAACTTAAGCATAAAGGAAAGATAACATTCCCACATTTCAAAAACAATATAACATTTTAAGATATTGAAATAATGAATCCATTCTAAAAAACCATTTTAAAAACCATTTAAAACAATTAATAAAGAGATTTTTGAATCAAAGTGTCCCATACCACCATGAAGATTTTAACATTTTAAAACATTAATATCCATATAAATAAATTCTTAAAACCATTTTGAAAACATTGATATTAATAATAACAAATCATTAAAACATTTAAAGCGATATTTTGGTTAAAGGGTTTTTACCAAAATTAGAGACACTTGAATAAAATAATTGAGGAATAACATTTAATCAGAACTTTATAATATCATGAGAACGAATGGATTCATGATATAATATTCCAAAGGACAGTATATACACCATATACGAGTGAATTGGTGCATAACAACAATGAAGTCTCAATAGAAATGTAAAATGCGATGAAATCCCTTATAAAGAAGGTATCCTTAAATTAAGGATAAATAAATCTCAAAATTATGTGTGAAAAATATAAATACACCCAATATAAGTTGATATTAAGTGTAAAACAGTAAAAGGTCATTTACACATATTCAAAGGATGACATATTCAATAAATACATGTTGAACCCAAAGAAATCGAAATTGGGTTAAAAATTTCCCTTGGTAAAATTCGACAGCCTAACAACGTCACTTCAAAATTCAGGAAATGAGTTGATGAGAGATAAAAAGGGTATCTCATAACTTGTACATAGAATTTAAATCAATAAGGATATAGAAGAACATATCCCAACATAATAGTATGTGAATTAAAAGACATAACAAAAGAAGTCTTTTAAAAAGAGGAGGGTGAAAGGTTCCCTTACTGACATGGGTATCTTTCAAGACATGCACCCCGTGAAAGAAGGACAATACAACATTGATGTAAATACTCATAAATGAAATTATATTACAAAATGAGTAAAATAATTTGCAGTACATACACCAATCAAAGGAAATTGTGGAAAATGTAGCATAAATCTCATGGGAATAAAAGTGAGATGAAAAATCCCTTACGAAAACTCAGCAGCCTAACGACGCCACTTAAAACTTCCAAATGGATTGATGAGAGAAAATAGGGTATCTCATAATATTAACACAAAGTTTACAGAAAGAGGAATATAAAATAACATCCCCCAACATAACAAAGAGGAGCTTAAAATAAGTGACATAAAGGAGAGTACTTAAAAAGAAAGAGAGAGGTTAGATCTCTTACGAAAATTCGGCAGCCTAACGGCGCCACTCAAAACATCCAAAATGGATTGATGAGAGAGAATAGGATCTCTCATCATATGAACATAAAAATTACAGTAAGATTAATATAAAAGAACATCCCAATAACAAGAAATATGAGCTTAGAAGGAATGACATAAAAGAGTGTACTTAAAAAGAAAGAGAGGTGTAGGGTCCCTTACCTCGGGTCCGACTTGACTCGATCGTTCTTTAACGTCCTGAATAATAAACTTGAGTTAATTTCTACTTGATTAAGAACCTTTTTAAAGTTCATTATTCCTTTTATATCACTTATTTCCATGTTATAAACATTATGTAACCATTTAAGTTAATAATGTTTGTTTTGTCGATATTTGGTTCTTAAGTCGAAAATGGACTTCTTACAATTACATGTTGTTCGTGTGGTCAAAGATTCTTTATATCCAGAATGACATTCCTGATTTTGATATCATATATCTCATATATATCCAGCATATACATGTATTTATAATATTAAATAATCATTTAGTGGTAAGAAATGAAATGCACCGTTCATGGAGACAGTAAGCCGTATGTACGCATGAACGCTACTTTCATTTCTTTGTCATATTAATGGAATTAAAACTAAATGAGAGGTATGTATATTTTAATTCCAGAATTATATTCATCATTTATATATATCATTCATTATATATATCCATTATATACATGTACTTTTAATAGTACATTACATTTGGGGATAAGAAATGAAATGCACCGTTCATGGAGACGGTAAGCCGTACGTACGCATGAACGCTACTTTCATTTCTATCTCATACTTTAATGGAAAGAATTAATAATGATATAGAGGTATATAATAACTCCAGTATAACATCATATATAATAACATTAAATCCATCCTTTATACGTCCCACGCATGGCATTAACGAATCACATCACTTTGAGGGGGCGGTAGTCCGCACTTCCTAAAATGAAGATATCGCGTATACCCATAATGGAAGCCATAAAGGTAAGCCACAAATGAAAAATACAGAAGTTTAAGTAAAACATAAAAATATTATATATCATATATAAATATAGTGACATCTTAATGTCCACCTTTGAAGGTGTTAAAAGAATGTTGAACAATCATCATTTCAGGAGGCATAAATTCGCCATCCACGGAAACAGTATGTTCGTTAACCATTAGATGTAGGTGTGTGTAAGTGTAGCTAGAATCCTTATTATAACAACATTCTAGTATATTTAGGATACTGTATTTGTTACAAAAGAAAATAATAAAAATAGTTTAGGGGGTTGGAGAAGCAAAATAAAACAAAAGGACTCAAAAGAAGACATTACTTTAAAATCGGGTAACTCCCCTTGGCCAAGACAAAGGCTTTGGGAGTGTGGGTAAGGAGGTAGAGGTGGGGGCCTTTTATAAGAGGAGAGGAGGGGCACTCTTGTAAAGTTACAAAATGTTACTTTATTTTCAAAAGAGTGTCGAATTTTAAAGGTCCCACATTGATTTATTTCGAGGATGAGGTGATAAGGGTTCGAAATACACTCATAAAATAGGTTTTGGACATGTGTAGGTTATAGATATTACATTATCTTTCCATTTTATTTAAATTGTTAAATAATCAGGTCATCGCTGCATCATCATGATGTCATAAATAATTTAATTTATTTAATGTCTAAAAATTATAAAAAAAATACTATGATGTAGGAAACCTTTTTAGATTTCCAATTAATATTTATAGTCAAAAATATGATTTGTCTAACCCCATGTAAAAGTTTTTTTAGTAAAACATTTCATGTTTGTCTCATTTTTACTTTAACTTTAAATAAAAAGATATTAATGTCATTTTCCAACCAAAGTGGCTTCATGGGGTCCCCAAGTTGACACATGGGTTTTCTTGGTCATCCATGACTCATCCAATGATGTTAGGAGATGTTTCAAGTTCATTTCATATTATTAAAACATTATTTTTACCTTAAACTACACTAATTTCCTCTAATCGCGATTAAAAACTTAATAAGTTACTATTCACCAAAAAATTATTTTTATCCCATTGAACCAAATTTTACTTCTTAATGACAACCATGTATGTCGGATTTTTTAAATTAAAAACACAAAGATGGAAAAATTTCATTTAAACAGAAAAATCAGTTTTTATAAGTACCACTTAGTGGTTTCACTATTCATCAAAAATTGAAGTTTTTCAGAAAAATCCCAAAAATTCACCATAAGCTATATTAGATATTCCAAATTAAAAAATGAATTCTATTTTAAAAAATTCAAAACATATAAGTCACATTAATTAATTTAATAATTAATTCCCGTTGTCAAAGCAAATAGCGTGTTTTTATGAAACAATAAGTATCAAAAGATTGACACTAGTTTAAGTCTGATTTCAAAGTGAAATTAATTCCAATGACCACTATTGGATTTAATGGTAAAAATATATTCTAATTTCACTTTAAAACCAATTCAAAAGATAATCTAATCATATAAATAAATTATATTAAAAAGTGGTTTTCAATTAAAATACAACATTTTACACTATTCATTAAAAAAATGAACTTTATCAGAAAGATACCAAAAATTTACACAAAGTAAATTTTGATGTCCCAATTCTTAAGAAGAGTTTTATTTGGTCCAAAAGGATGTATAAGAGTGAACAAAACTATATTTAATGACGGTTCTCCATCAAAAGGCGATAAGTGAACCTTTAGTGAAAACTAGGGCATATACGCCTAAAATTGAATTCTTTCTGTATTTTAAGCCTTTATCTTTTATTGGATAAATGTAAAAACATTTAAAAACATATATAATCATATTTTAGTTATTTTTATACCATTCCCACCAATACAACGGCTACATGTTAACTACCATTTAAAATAATAATATTTAATTATTAGAGTGCAACGTAAGACTCCCAAGAAACTCGTTGTTGCGTGTTGTGTACACCATCGAGCATAGCGTCCCCTTTAAAGTCATATTAATATTTTGTTCTCAAATATGAATAAAAATGAAAATGTCATATTCTTTATTTACCTGGGGTGTTACATCCTTCCCCCCTTTTGGGAATTGCGTCCTCACAATTTTTAAAATTGGGCATGGAAACATCCTTGAAAGTCCCACATCGGAACAAGAGTCGGTAAAACAATCACTTTAAAATAAATAAAGATAAGTACAAATGTCACCTGAGTTAACCCATACTAGGATTCCATTTAGAAAAAAATATGGACATGGAGGAGAAAACATAGGGTCATGTTCTAATGGAGAGTGATAAAAAACATGTTTAGGAGAAAGTTAACAATAAGAAAATCACAAACTTGTGATGGGTTAAACGGTGTTGGGTTCCCCAATTGGAAACGTTAATAGACAAAATTTTTGTTTTAAGTTACTTTTTATTGAGGAATTTATTCATAAGGAAACATAATCACTTATCATGTTGACTTTCAACTTTTACTAGATTCCTTAATCAAACTCATATTTTTTTTCTTCCAAAAGACGAATATTTAGGGAGACTTGTTCGCATTAAGAGTACTATAATCAACTTCTAGAGAATCACCTAATCCACCAAAGATAACTATATATTTCCCATTTCTTTAGGCTTTAACCAAAACCAAAACCAAAAGGTTAGTACAAGGTTAGATAATCCAGAAAAGGATAACCATTTAAAAAGAAAATCTATGCTTAATATCCAAAATTTGTCCAACAAAACCCAAAGTTCAACGAGGACCATCCGATAAATAATCTGTCCATAAAATTCTTCAAAGTAAACCAATCTAAGATTGAAACCCAAATATTTGAAGGATTTAGTCACATAGTCTTCCAAGTTAAATCGTAACATTTATCTCCAAACAATATCAGTTGCTCCTAAAGTCTCGTATTGAAAAGTAATTAACCTAATCACATATCCTCCATGATAGGTTAATCATTTTCATAAATAACCCAAAATCAACTTACTCCTAATTCATAAAATCATATAACTAAAAATAATCAGTCAAACTAACTAGGGACTTCACGTAGTCCAGTGGTAGGCGATAAATACCAGTCGCAATTTGGTTGTGGGTTCGATTCCTGTAGCTTTGTCCGACGCGACGGGTTGTCACACGGTCTGCGTGTTGTCCTTTTTCCAAAACTAAATAATTCTCAAAACATTTCCCAAAACAATATAAAATCTTCAAAAATAAATATAACATATTTTAACCTCAAGTTTATCTCATGCCTTTCACTTTCCATCATAACATATAATAACCCATAATTTCCTCAGAAGTAAGGATCATATAAACTCTAATGGTTACCTTTATAATTATTACCTGAACTTCCACATCGATTGGTCATCTCGTACATGATGCATTACAGAACATACCAAGGTTCAAGTGGATGATCATGACTCCTTGATAGTTGGTTTAGAACAACCATGAGTTTCCTCATTGAATACCCCATTTCATCCAGTCTCTTAATCGGAGAACCACCACAGTTTCCTTCAAACCTATTGTCACTTTGGTGCCTGCTAGATCCATCCATTCACTAAAAACAGAAAGGTCAGTGTGAGTATATCAACAAAACCATCATGTACTAATGAGGAAGATAAACACTAATATATACTTACTCATTTACTTTATCCAAAACTAGGACTCTTTCTAAAATCCTAACCATTATGGTAATGTCACTTATGCTTAAAGAATACACTAACCTCTAAAGTTATCTAAACCGACCTTTGATACCAACTATAAGGGCCCAGCCTTAAACCTTTATTAATCTTGAGTTATTACAAGATTACACATTGAGGATCTTTTCAGGTTTAGAGTTTTAGATAATTATATCATAAAACTTGCATTATATTCCACATTTAAACAAAGTGGTTACATAAAAGATAGTATTCTTTTTTCCCATCAACAGAAACATATTTAAAATAAAACATGGATTCTTTCTTGACACATCCTTGACACTATCATCACATCATGTACCTTTCCCTTGACATGTGAAAAACATTTCAAAAACTTGGGATGAGCATAAAAAGCTCAGTAAGGGTTATAAAAATATGTAAAGGAAACATGAGTTCATATACACATAAGAATGAAATCATACTTTACCCATAAAACATAGTCACTTTAACATACCTCATCAAATCATAAATAAATCATAGAAATCATAAGACATAAAAGGTAACTTGAGGCATTCATAACATTATTACGTAGGGAGTAACCCTCTTGGTTACGTTTGGAATACCCACAACAGTATATTCCCTAAATCTCTTCGGAGAAACATTAACATTTCACTCCTTCGCGTTACCCAATGCATTGGAGAGCTATATCGGGCTCACCCGCCCTTACTTTATCACGGAACCACTCGTCTTCATAACAATGCCCAAGAACCATAACATAATCATAGCACATAACTTAAGCATAAAGGAAATATAACATTCCCACATTGCAAAAACAATATAACATTTTAAGATATTGAAATAATGAATCCATTCTAAAAAACCATTTTCAAAACAATTTAAAACATTTAATAAAGAGATTTTTGAATCAAAGTGTCCCATACCACCTTGAAGCTTTTAACATTTTAAACCATTAATATCCATATAAATAAACTCTTAAAACCATTTTGAAAACATGGATATTAATAAGAACAAATCATTAAAACATTTAAAGCGATATTTTGGTTAAAAGGTTTTTACCAAAATTAGAGACACTTGAATAAAATAATTGAGGAATAACATTTAATCAGAACTTTATAATATCATGAGAACGAATGTATTCATGATATAATATTCCAAAGGACAGTATATACACCATATAAGAGTGAATTGGTGCATAACAACAATGAAGTGTCAATAGAAATGTAAAATGCGATGAAATCCCTTATAAAAAAGGTATCCTTAAATTAAGGATAAATCAATCTCAAAATTATGTGTGAAAAATATAAATACACCCAATATAAGTTGATATTAAGTGTAAAACAATAAAATTTCATTCACACATATTAAAATGATGACATATTCAATAACTACATGTTGAACCCAAAGAAATCGAAATTGGGTTAAAAAGTTCCCTTGGTAAAATTCGATAGCCTAACGGCGTCACTTCAAAATTCAGGAAATGAGTTGATGAGAGATAAAAAGGGTATCTCATCACTTGTACATAGAATTTAAATCAATAAGGATATAGATGAACATATCCCAACATAATAGTATGTGAATTAAAAGACATAACAAAAGAAGTCTTTTAAAAAGAGGAGGGTGAAAGGTTCCCTTACCGACATGGGTATCTTTCAAGACATGCACCTCGTGAAAGAAGGACAATACAACATTGATGTAAATACTCATAAATGAAAGTATATTACACAATGAGTAAAATAATTGGAAGTACATACACCACTCAATGGAAATTGTGGAAAATGTAGCATAAATCTCATGGGAATAAAAGTGAGATGAAAAATCCCTTACGAAAACTCGGCAGCCTAACGACGCCACTTAAAACTTCCAAAATGGATTGATGAGAGAAAATAGGGTCTCTCAACATATTAACACAAATTTTATAGAAATAGTAATATAAAAGAACATCCCCCAACATAACAAAGAGGATCTTAAAATAAGTTACATAAAGGAGAGTACTTAAAAAGAAAGAGAGAGGTTAGATCTCATACGAAAATTCGGCAGCCTAACGGCGCCACTCAAAACTTCCAAAATGGATTTATGAGAGAGAATAGGATATCTCATCATATGAACATAAAAATTACAGTAAGATTAATATAAAAGAACATCCCAATAACTATAAATATGATCTTAGAAGGAATGACATAAAAGAGTGTACTTAAAAAGAAAGAGAGGTGTAGGATCCCTTACCTCAGGTCCGACTTGACTCAATCGTTCTTTAACATCCTGAATAATAAACTTGAGTTAATTTATACTTGATTAAGAACATTTTTAAAGTTAATTATTCCTTTTATATCACTTATTGCCATGTTATAAACATTATGTAACCATTTAAGTTAATAATGTTTGTTTTGTCGATATTTGGTTCTTAAGTCGAAAGTGGACTTCTTACAATTACATGTTGTTCGTGTGGTCAAAGGTTATTTATATCCAGAATGAAATTCCTGATTTTGATATCATATATCTCATATATATCCAGCATATAAATATATTTATAATATTACATAATCATTTAGAGGTAATAAATGAAATGCACCGTTCATGGAGACGGTAAGCCGTACGTACGCATGGACGCTACTTTCATTTCTTTGTCATATTAATGGAATTAAAACTAAATGAGAGGTATGTATATTTTAATTAAAGAATTATATTCATCATTTAGATATATCATTCATTATATATATCCATTATATACATGTACTTTTAATAGTACATTACATTTGGGGATAGGAAATGAAATGCACCGTTAATGGAGACGGTAAGCCGTACGTACGCATGAACGCTACTTTCATTTCTATCTCATACTTTAATGGAAAATAATAATAATCATATAGAGGTATATAATATTTCCAGTATAACATAATATATAATAACATTAAATCCATCCTTTATACGTCCCACGTATGGCATTAACGAATCACATCACTTTGAGGGGGCGGTAGTCCGCACTTCCTAAAATGAAGATATCGCGTATACCCATAATGAAAGCCATAAAGGTAAGCCATAAATGAAAAATAAAGATGCTTAAGTAAAACATAAACATATTATATATCATATATAAATATAGTGACATATTAATGGCCACCTTTGAATGTGTTAAAAGAATGTTGAACAATCATCGTTTCGGGAGGCATAAATTCAACATCCACGGAAACAGTATGTTCGTTAACCATTATATGTAGGTGTGTGTAAGTGTAGATCGAATCCTTATTATAACAAAATCCTAGTATATTGAGGATACTGGAGTTGTTACAAAAGAAAATAATAAAAAGAGTTTAGGGGGTTGGAGAAGAAAAATAAAACAAAAGGACTCAAAATAAGACATTACCTTAAAATCAGGTAACTCCCCTTGGTTTGATCTCAAAGGCTTCCTTGGGAAGACTTCTGCCCAAAGTGAGGCTTCAAGGAGTAATAGAGGGAAGTGGAGAGACAAAATGGGCATAGTTTGGCCGATAAAAAGTCTTTGGGAGTGTGGGTAAGGAGGTAGAGGTGGGGGCCTTTTATAAGAGGAGAGGAGGGGCACTCTTGTAAAGTTACAAAATGTTACATTATTTTCAAAAAGATTTTCGGATTTTAAAGGTCCCAAATTGATGTATTTCGAGGATAAGGTGATAAGGGTTCTAAATCCACTCATACAATAGGTTTTGGACATGTGTAGGTCTTATATATTACATTATCTTTCCATTTTATTTAAATTGTTAAATAATGAGGTCATCGCTGCATCATCATGATGTCATAAATAATTTAATTTATTTAAAGTCTAAAAATTATAAAAAAAATACTATGATGTAGGAAATATTTTTATATTTCCAATGAATATTTATAGTCAAAAATCTTATTTGTATAACCCCATGTAAAAATTGTTTTAGTAAAACATTTCATGTTTGTCTCATTTTTACTTCAACTTTAAATAAAAAGATATTAAGGTCATTTTCCAACCAAAGTGGCTTCATGGGGTCCCCAAGTTGACCCATGGGTTGTCTTGGTCGTCCATGACTCATCCAAAGAGGTTAGTACATGTTTCAAGTTCATTTCATATTATTAAAACATTATTTTTACCTTAAACTACACTAATTACCTCTAATCGCGATTAAAAACTTAATAAGTTACTATTCACCAAAAAATTATTTTTATCCCATTGAACCACATTTTACTTCTTAATGATAACCATGTATGTCAGATATTTGAAATTCAAAACAAAAAGATGGAAAAATTTCATTTAAACAGAAAAATCAGTTTTTATAAGTACCACTTAGTGGTTTCACTATTCATCAAAAATTGAAGTTTTTCAGAAAAATCCCAAAAGTTCACCATAAGCTATATTTGATATTCTGAATTCAAAAATGAAGTCTATTTTACAAAATTCAAAACATATAAGTCACATTAATTAATTTAATAATTAATTCCCGCTGTCAAAGCAAATAGCGTGTTTTTATGAAACACTAAGTATCAAAAGATTGAAACTAGTTTATGTCTAATTTCAAAGTGAAATTAATTCCAACGACCAATATTGGATTTAATGGTAAAAATATATTCTAATTTCACTTTAAAACCAATTCAAAAGATAATATAATCATATAAATAAATTAGATTAAAAAGAGGTTTTGAATTAAAATACAACATTTTACACTATTCATTAAAAAAATGAACTTTATCAGAAAGATACCAAAAATTTACAAAAAGTAAATTTTGATGTCCCAATTCTTAAGAATAGTTTTATTTGGTCCAAAAGGATGTATAATAGTGAACAAAACTATATTTAATGACGGTTCTCCATCAAAAGGCGATAAGTGAACCTTTAGTGAAAACTAGGGCATATACGCCTAAAATTGAATTCTTTCCGTATTTTAAGCCTTTATCTTTTATTGGACAAATGTAAAAACATTTAAAAACATATATAATCATATTTTAGTTACTTCTATCCATTCCCACCAATACAACGGCTACATGTTAACTACCATTTAAAATAATATTACTTAATTATTAGAGTGCAACGTAAGATTCCCAAGAAACTCATTTGTTGCGTGTTGGGTACACCATCGAGCATAACGTCCCCTTTAAATTCATATTAATATTTTATTCTCAAATATGGATAAAAATGAAAATTTCATATTCTTTATTTACCTGGGGTGTTACAGGGTTGGTACTTCTTCAATTGAGATTAATGAAAACAACATTAACTATGCTGAATCATGTGGATAAAGTCAATCAAGAAGAAACATCTCAAATACGATCAAGTATCTTAAATTTTTTAAAATACCTAGGAGGAAACATTACTTTTTTTTTGCAAATTATAATTTTGGATCCTTGGATAGATTTTCAAGAATACATGATCACATATGAAAAAAGATAACAGGAAATATTGATGATCTACATATGATTTATGATCACTTTGGGTTGTTTCCAGGAGTTTCTTGGTTATATGAATCTTCTATGTCATCTCATAGGAAATTATAGGGGTGATTTTTTAAGTTTCTCTAGTTTCATACCAAAAAATTAGAGATAAACATGGGCAGTCATACAATACATTGAACAAATCCATATATATAGTGGTCCAACAACTGTTATTCTATAAAAACTCTACCAAGGAGAATTGATCTTCCTATGAAAAAATAAATACATAAAAAAATCTAGGATCATGTATTCTAGTGACTGGGTAGTACTTAATGACTATCTATCTATTTTTGGATGATATTTCATGATCATGGTTAGCTGGGTTAAAGGGACCATTTCAAAGACTTCCAAAACCCAGAGGTGAATATAGGGTCTTAGTCATAGAAAATAGAAACTGGAACTCTATGAAAATTTTCCACTTCTAAAATATATAGTTTTTATAAATAATCTACTATATTGAAATCTCAAATATGAATGAATTGTACGGAATTAGTGAGCCAATCCACAACCATTCCAAAGAGCATCATGCATATGAAGTGCCCACATAAGAATGGTGACAATGTGCATGGTAATTTTTTTACCATTTCTATATAGGAATTAGTTTAGATGGTAACATCAATATTGGGGAGACCACTAAAGGTTAGACTATATATTCAAACTCTATGTTATGATTTTGAGGCTATATTATCTTTCCTACTTCATGTAAATATCATCTCATTTATATATATATCCAAATTCTAAATGTCTTGTCCATTTAGGTATTTAGAAACTATACAATTCAATTAAGGTTTATTTATGGTGGTCTGGTGTGAAGAGGGTGATAGTTGAATATGTTCTGTGATGTCCCACCTATAAATAGGTGAATGATGAACATAAATAACCATAATTTATTTTACCAACCTCATGGTAGGGAAATAAAGAGATGATCATTAAGTCTCAGTGAATAGGCCAATCAAGTAAGGTACTCGTGTGAATGAAGAGAAAATAAATCCTCATTAAGTTCCACACATTCCAGATGCATGTTAGTGATGTCACTCCTCAACGCCCATTGGTCAAGAGATTCCCAGACTACATGGTTTTCTGAATTTTTACTCAAGGAATCAACCACTAAATTTTCATTCCTAAGAGTATACACCAAATTGAAGATAGATATATAGAGACACTCCATCCAATATATTTTCATCAAGTTTATGTCTCTTCAAGAAAATATATGCTACAAGATTTTATGATTAGTGAAGTTAGAGAAATTTTCACCAAAGAGATAGTGGATCTATGTCATTAATGCACATACCATTGTATCCAACTACATGTCACGTATTTGATAAATATTTTAATTAGATCTCAACTTCCTCATTCCATAAGCTAATAAATGGTCTCCTTAAAAAATAACCCAAATTAGATCCATACACAACATAAAATAACATATACCCCTATTCTAGTTTTGGGGAGAAAAATGACAAGAATATATGTATGTTGAGATTTGTAGACATGAAAGGATTTATGGAAATCATCACTCCATTAGAATGGAATTATATTCATTTTAATTTTAGTCCTATGGAAACCAATATTTCAAAAATCCCATACTATGAAATGATAATAACTGACTATTCCAAAAAGTTAAGTATCTGAATGAAATTCCTAGGTGGTTTCCATGAAATAAATTCTTTTATTTTTGTCATGGAATCCAAGATCCTATTATTAGAAATGAAATTCTAGTGGAAGCAAAGTAATTTTTTCTAGAAGTATCACTTAGAGAATTTATTATTAATTTTGTGGTCACATAATGTGTTTAATAAAATCTCAAAGTGATTTTCATGGACGTTGTTGGAAAGAGAATAAATCATGATATAATCAAAAAATACCATGAAAATCAGTCAAGGTAACCATGGGAGATATGGTTCATCAAGTTCATAAAAACTATAATATCATTCATGATATCAAATTCCATGCCTATTTATTCATAGTGATCATATCATCTTTTGAAAAGTCTCCTCAGAATATCCTATTTCCCAACACATAGTTTTTGGTATCTTATGTGTAGAACAATTATAGAGAACCAATCATCTCCCATTAATTGGTAAAAAAAAATAATCAATTCGAGGAAGAGGGTATCGATCTTTAATGAAACAAGATTCAATTTATGATATTCAATACTCAACTGAAGTGAAAATTATAACCTATTTACAAATAACCATGGAGCGGCCCAAGGTCATGTACATAGTCTAATGAATCCATTTCCATCTAATTCTACCATCTATATTTTCAACTCCCCCAAATTCATTGGTTCCATTCTATATGATGTAATTGAAATAGGATTTTCCCTATAAGGATATCAATAAAAAAATTTACATCCCTTTTTGGTGGTAAACCAAATAAATTTTATAGAAATACATCAGGATATCAACATTTAATTTAAGGAAATTATACGCTCTTAATTAAATTACCATTACCTAAATATACTTCTATGAATTGATAATATGCATTTACAATAATTAGTTATAAATGTATCTTCTAAAATTAACATCCAAACACCCTTTAAATAGATGTTCCAATCAATTAGGAGTTATAAAAATCACTTTCCAAGAATAATAATCAATAAGGAATTTGAAGGAAACTAACTAGTCCCTTCCATAGATTAGATCAAATATATTTATTTCTATAATATAAATGTACCAAAACAATTGGATTTCATCAATGGTTTTAGAAATTTTTTCACACTTATATCCCTTACACTCAAGTTTCCCAAGAGGTTTCTGAATTCTGATCATACATGGAATCATTTCCATATTCAACATAATTTGATTCACTGTATGAGAAGTAATTAATGAATGAGACACACTTATATCAAAGAATACTTTCATAGGACTAGGCTTTATAAGGATGGTAGATTATACCATCGAGGGGAATGATTCATCCTCCATGACACTCTACTTATCACCATACAACTACTTGATAGATCTTGATAAGAAATCCTTACTTCCTTTTCAGGATCTCTGCTCTTGGGAGCGCCCTAGGGTTTTGCCTCCGGCATAGAAAGTAGGTCTATGGCAGTGTTGATGGGGTTGGTGCAGGATCTTAGTGAGACGACGGGTCCAAGGCGGCAGCGTCTCTGGGATTTGGATTCGACGGCTTACCTTAGGCCGCGGTTCCTCATGGTGGCTTCGTGGTCTGAGGCTTCGGACGACAATGTCTTACAGCAGAAACAAGGGGGTTTTATCTCGGCCTGGCTGTTGGATTTCAGCGAAGGTGGAATAGGAGAAGAGCCTTTTGATGTTGTCGTGTAGCCGCTGATTAGGTGATGACGTTGAGTTGGATGTTTATTTATTGCTTCAAATGATCGAATCTCTCCGCAGAGGTGAAGGTGCCGCTGTGAATGATTAATATGATGATGAGATCTGTTCTGGAGAAGCTTCGTTTCTAGGTTTTCTTTTCCTTCAATGAAGGACGAGCCTTTGGTCTACCCAAGGTTGTTTGAAGATGAATCAATTTTTGAGGTTATGCCACTGTTGAATTTGATACCAAATCAGATCTACATTCAAATCTGATGAATCCCGAACCGAGGTCCTGTCAAAGAAGATGAAGCCTCCAACATTCATTAGCGACACGGTGAAGTTCATGTTTGTGAAGATCAGCGTTATTTGGATCCAGTAGGATCGGTTGCATATGGTGGAACAAGTTTTATTTGGAAACTTTGTGCGGCGGTGCAAATAGGGTTTGGAAGCACGATTCAGATGGCCTGGGTTCATACGGTGGTGAGGACTCTAATCCGGATGCTTGCGACATTTCAGATCCAGGAAGAACTTTCAGTGGCAAGGGTGGCAGCGTCTATGGTTTTTGGCATTGAGGTTTCAGTCTTCTCGGTTTGGTTTGGGGTGGTGAGGAGTTTAATTTGTGCGGTGTTGCAGATCTATCCTTGCGGTCTTCTTCCGGTTTCTTTTGTGGAGGATTGAGGTCATATCTTGATGTTTTCAACATCGTGCAGTACCTTATTTCTTCTTTGTGTATTTTCTTCTTAGGGTGTTGGCGGTTTAGTTGTTTTCGGCTTCGGCTTGGATGCGAATGTGAGGTAGGGGTCGAGTCTATTTGTGATCCGAAGTTCTTTGGATCAGATGTTGTTTTCCTACTTTGTTTTGAGGTTTGGCTATTTGCCTCTATCCTTATAGCATGTAATGAGTTACCCTCTCCCCTTAAAAAGGACTCTTTTCTTTTTTATTAATAAATAAGTCCCTGCCCTAATCTTTTCAAGTATAATAACCCCAAACCCCAAAACCACAATCCATGATCTGATGCTAAATACACAATATTTACATTTTGGTCTTTTCTACTAATAAAATAGACCTAGTTTTAGTCATCCAAAATATACAACATCAAATAAAAATATTATATCACTTACATACCCAAGGACCTTTTAGGTTTATATTTTTATAGAATTATGAAACACTCTTACATAATAACACCCATGTCTTCAAATGATTATTTTTCATACTTCTCTAATATTTTCCTATTCCACATTAATTTTTAAACATATCACATAAATTTATTCACACATAAAACTTGTCCAAAAATAATTAATTTAACATTATTATTCATAACCTAGTGAAAAGGAAAATATAAAAAGGGTGATATCAAACACTTAGTAAGCATAAACATAATCATTAACAATTAAAGGTCATCGGTGAGCATAAGATGAGATTAAGAGTATGATGACATAATCAAAGTGAATGGGAATAATATAAGATAATTAATATCTCTAAAATTCTAGATCATAAACCATGTGATATTTAATAAATATTTAATAAAGATAAGATTAAAAAAACAACAATAATGTGCTATGTGTTTTCAGTCTTGATCATATAAACAATTAAAAAACCCTAGAAAACATACAGAAATCATGTTTCTATCATGGAACAATATTTTCATATAACCCCTAAAAAACCATATATATGGAATATACATACCTTTTGAATACCAATAATCTCTTAGGAGTAACCTAGTACCAGATTAAATTTATCTCCTCTTAGGAGGTAATTACATTCAGTCAAATCTACCATCATTACCCAATGAATCAGAGAGCTATATATGGCTCACCCATTCATATAAGCTGTATCTGGATCACCCATCATATAAGATTTATCATTCTCATAATTAATTATAAATAATTTTTATCTACTTTACATGAATATAATATAAGTAATGCTATATTTTTATCAACAATCTTTTAAATATAAATTGAATTCCTTTATAACTTGATTTATCCATGGAAATTAAATAGATTTCATGAAAATATCATTAAAATAATTATCATAATACATAAAGAGAAATAATATGGAATATATAACAAGATAATATTCTTAGTGAATAATATTAATCAATAAAATTTTTTTACACAGATAAAAATACCATTAAAATAATATTTAAAACATTTCTTTGGAAATAGAGGAAAATACCATTTTCTTTTGGTAATATATTATAAAAACATATAGAATATTAGGAAAAATATTTACATTTAAAATAACCATGAAATAATATAAATCAATATTAAAATAAAATAATATTTAATATTGTGGTAAAATCCATTCATGTGTTGAATGATAAAGATAAACATTCTTTTCAAACATTTGAAACGAGAGTCAAAAGTGGTCCAAATAGAAAGCGTTAAGAAAATTTCCTTTAAATACTTTTAAAATAATATTAAATATCTTGGGAAAATATCATTAGTAAATCATTTATCTTTTAAAAAAATTATTGAAAAAATTTCATAAAACAATGATTTCGAAGAGAAATATTCTTGATCTAAAATAAGACGCAAAATTAGTATCACATACAAACATCTTTTGTGATGTTCCTTTAATAAATAATGGATGGAATTGAAACTAGACATGTAAAAAAATTGATAACCTTAGGAAAATAAAAGACAAGTGTTTCAAAAAAATAATATCATATGATTTAACATAGAATAACCTTTACCAAAAACAATCTTGAAATGAAAGAAGATTGTAACATAAGGCCTTTAATACATAGGTAACTTTTGAATCAGTAGTCATTAAAAGAATGAGTATGATATAGATGTGTAAATCACATTAATTTTATGAATTAATATATAGAAATTAATTCATGAGGTATTAAGTACACCATTTATGTAAATAATGGTGCACAAAATGAATCATGACTCCAAAAATGAGATTAAGAAAAAGAAAACCATTAAAAAGATCATAAGTTTTGAAGTGATAATTAATCCATGATGTGATTATATGATCATATGTAAATCCACATAAAAAAGTGGAAATAAATTATTAAAAAATTTATCGATAAATTCACACATAATAATGAAATAAAAAATCCAATTATGTAGATGTATAACTTATTGAATATAAATTTTGTTAAGAAACTCTTTACCACTAGGTAACTTTCAAGTCAAATATCTTTGGATGAAATAATTTGGATTACAACCAGAAAAACCATGATATATGAACTATTCATGTTATAACATTTAAAAAGGGATTGTATATACACTATATAGAACACATTAGGTGTATAACATTAAAATTTCCCCCAATAAAATAAAATTGAGATGAAATATTATACCCCGAGTCTATACTTTCCACGCATGTCCTTAAACTCTTCTTTTTTTGAGAACATCATTTTATTTACAACTTAATCCCTATAAGGATGATATTATGAGAAAAATAATACCTCTATAATATGGGGATGGATTTTAAGAAATCATTTGGATAGGGATGAAAAAATGGATCCTGAAGTGTGAAGAGAAGAGGAGAGGGGGTGTCCTTTTATAAGTGAGCGATGTGACATTCATGGAATTTATGAAAGTATTAAATTAACATTAATTAATTTTCATATTAAAATGGTTCCACATTTATATAATTAAAATATAAGATAATAATTATTATAAATATTCTAATCCAATAATTTCTTTACAATTTTAGGTTATTTTTTCACCCCTATCTTTTTGTCTAAACCGAGTTAACCCTTTTGAGAATAATCATGATATTAATTTTTCTCACTATTTAGGGGTCTTGAAAGTTACTATAAAAGGAAACATGAACCATAAATGGACCATGGTGGATATTTAAAACCATATCCCATTCACATAGGTTAATACAATATTTTTATGAATTTTAAATTATTTAATAAAATAGTGGTTATTATAAAATATCATTAATGTCATTTTTATGAATACATGATATATTATAACATAATATGTGTATAAATCATGTAAAATGGTTCCAAAATGTAATAGAATAGAATATTAGAATGATTTTGTCTTAATATAATCATCCAATCAAATTTTTATTGGTTTAGATATCTTTTTAAATATTTTATTTCAGTTTAACCACATGGTTAACCAATTTAACCTTAACAATAATAATGATTTTTTCAATATTAATATGTTATAATTTTTCTTATAAATTAAAAATTGGATCATAAATGGACAAGGGAATAAATTTTAAATCATTTCTCATCCAAATTTTCCTATTTATAGTTTTTTATGATTTTTAAATAATTCAATAAAATATATTTAAAATAAAATACTATTAATGTCATTTTAGTAACTATTCACATAATTTGACATTGAAAATAACATGAAAATAATGGAATTTGAATATAAACTATTAAAAAATCTCTAATATATTATATTTGTCTTTTTAATTCATGGGACACTTTAAATAATGTAAAAAATATTACTTTTAGAGTTTTTAAGATCATTTATTTGATTTTTTAACAACTTTCACAAACCTTGTATCAGTATTTCATAAGAATTTAAGGATATTATTTCATCAATAATAATTTAAAATAATTTATCATGATAAAAATGTTCATCCATATTCAAAAAAAATATTTATAATTCAAAATAAATTTTCTTTGTCCCTGTTAGAAAATATTATATATATTAAAAGAAATAATATGAAATTTTTATCTTTATATTTTACTTAAATATTATAATGGTAAAAATCAAATCTAAATGGAAAAGGTAATATTTTTAATGTTTTTTTATTATGGAAAAAATATAATCATCCAATAAATTACATGTAAGTGTTTTAATGAATTTTAAGCCTAATAACATTAGTTTTAACCTTAATTAACGCATTTTACTATTACCATGGTAACACAGATTTACTAAAGTTACTATTCATAATGGAAAAAATAAATAAGATATATTAAGAAAAGTGGACCTCTAGATTTCAAATATAGAATCAATTTTTCAATATTAAATTATTATAAGTAGAAAATTTTAATTTAAAATTAAACCCCAAAAATGTGACGAAAATCATTTTTTCATACAAATGCTATTTTTCATACAAAACATGTTTTTATACAAAATTCAAGTATAATTGTAACAACCCAACCCAAACAACTGGGACTAAAATGGAGTGACACATTTTCTCATTCATGTATCTCTACAGACAATAAGCTTCTAACTAACAACAATGGTCAATATTCATCTGTGGGAAGATTATACCCTCAGTATCAAGTCATAACAAAAATATTAAATAATAATTAATATAAAAAATAAGTAGTGTAAATGTGTAGAAAATAATAAATAGAATACATGTTATAAAATAATAAGAAGATCTGAATGTGGAACAAAAATATGGAGTATATGCAGCATATAATTAAATAAATAAAATAGCGGTATCCCTTTCAGTCCGTCACGATCTGCTTCTAGCAGTACACTCTTTTGTTCAACCATTCAACATAGGTACCTTGATATTTTCTAGATCAATAGTCATAAAATACACAGGTGCACTAAAATAATTGAGTATGGTATTAGTAAAAGACTCAATAAGACACCGCCAGTGTATCCTTAGCCATCTGTGCTCAATTACAACCTGTGTATTCCATAATAATAATAATAAATGTGTAATAAGCATAAAACCATACAATCCATGTCTGAGTTGTCATGTGATAGCCAAGAAATCATAAAAACCTACCATTACCTACACTGGATCTATTCTAAAAGGATAACAAGAAGACGTCGTAAGGAACCAAACTATCCATTGAGCAAGTGGAACTATCACTCGACAACCTCATGGAATCATAATTACATGTGACTTGGTCTAGGATTCATGTAACTCATGCTTCTCAAAAATTATGTAGGCATCGAATCCTATATATATGACATGAAACTCATGGGTCAAATATGGGTTGATTTTCCTATTACATAGGTGTCAACTACATCTCCAATATGGTTTTCCATGGTCTCATTGTATCTCAATCGTGTTCTTAGGTCTACTATCTCCATTATTTCAAGTCAACTCCAAGGGATAAACATGTCACAATTGTCCAATTGTTTCAAGAACAAATAATGTTACATAATGAAAATGAAAAATAAATATAATGTTTATCATACATGGAAATCATATTTACATGATAACAAAGAAGAAACACATAACATCCTATGATCATAATTAGATATGGAAATAATATACTCTAGCATCACTTAGGGAATAAAATATCCCAATGGGTCTCAAGGGCCACACAAATGCACTCAAATGTGATCACAATCAAGAATCATTATCAATTATGCAAACACATAAATTACTGCATGGAATAATGTGTAGAAAAAATCCCAATAGGGAAGAGACTTCCAACTTCAAAGTTTTCGACATCAATGTTAAGGATAAACCACCCTGTATGGTTCGAACATTAGAGTGGAAACCTCTATAACAAAGAACACCTCATCAGGAGGCTTATTATTGTAGTTTTCAACATTTCAACATTAATGTTTCATCACAAGATCCTATCATCAGTTCCAACTATTTTATTTCAATGGGAAATAAAATATCACTTATGGTAGGGGAATGTCCTACATATGGAATTAAAGGGATTACAGACGCTTCCCTAGGAAGAAGAAGTGAAACCAATAAAAAATACTGCATAATAGTTACACTTGTGTATGGGAATGTCCTACATATGGATAATTTTGTTTACCCTTACACAGTGACATGCAACCATAAATAGTGGTTCTCTACCCTTGTACAACACCCTTATGTGGTGTTGTACCCTTTTATAATTCTAATATTCCCTTAAAACATTACCCTTACATGACTGGTTACCCTTACAAAGCACCCAATTACCCTTACATAGTACATTAGTACCCTTTTGTAGGTACCCTTTCATGGTTAGTACCCTTACACTACACTTACCTTACCCTTATATCATTCTAGGTACCCCTACATAGTGCATGAAAAGTGGGGGGTACCATTACATAGGTTATCCCAACCAATACATAGAGTATATAAATTTTTTTACCCATGCACAATTCCAGAAAGATGTCACATTCCCTTACGAAATTCCTTATACAACCACCTTACCCTTATGCAAGGCCATTAAACCCCATTTAAAAATTACATAAAGCCTTTAAAACCCAATTTACCATTACATAAATCGTTAAAATAATTTATAGGTTGTTTTTTATTAAAAAATTCAATTTTCACATAAACATATTAATAAATTACAAGATAGAGATTTTAAATATCATTTAAAAATGGTAATTTTATAATTATAACACTATATCAACTCCTCATCCTTAATAAGTAACTATAGTTGTATTTATTTAATAAATCTGACCATTAATCTCAAACATTAGATTCACTCCCCCAAATCTCCTCCTAGATTCATCTATGAATCTACTAAATCCCAAAACTATCACTATTTCCCCTCACAAGACTTTCTCACTTTGGTATATAATCTGCACCAGATACTCCTCACATGATGCTTCAATATCAAATTGAACATCCTGACCATCGATGATATGAAAAAATTGGCTACGTACCCCTCAAACTGAGACACATGAGACATGTTGTGCATACCTCGATAATGTGGAGGATGGTCTAGATAGTATGACACTATCCGAACCCATTTTGTGCTAATGAAAGGTCTGAAAACACATGATGATATCATCCCCTACTTCTTGAAATGATTATAACCTAAATAAGGTGACAATCACTAGAAAAACCTATCATAAAAAACAAACTATAACAATCATATCCTCTAGTATTCATTTGATATCTACCTGCTCTGAGAAGTCCCCAACTACTTCCTGATCATCTAAAACCTCTTTGAGGTCCCTTATACTAGGTTAGGACCAATTATTTCTGGATCACCCACCTAATTCAAACATATTAGAGAGTGGTAAAATCATTTATAGAGGTCATAAAATGGTTTAATCTATATATATAAAGGGAAGTTAATTAATTATAAATATATACCATGGATAAGTTCTCATCCCAAGCTCTACTAATGTCCAGAACACATTCTCATAGCATATACTCTATTATACAAATTTTCGGCTCCAATTATCAATCATTATATGGATGAAACACTATGCTTAATCTCATCTGAGTCCCTTGAGATTACTTCAAGTCATATCAAAATCATGGAATGAAACCTGCATCTCTATCAGATACAATACTTAAAGGAAATCCATGCAAGTGTATGATCTCATGGACATAAAACCTTCCAAGGTCATCTGCTGAGTTATTCTTTCAGATCATTAAGAATTGATGAACCTTTTTCAATCAGTCGATAATCACCCATATGGTTTTCATGACACATCAAGGTCTTGGGGAACCCTATCAAAAAGTATATTGTGACATCCATCCACTTGTACATGGGAACTCAAAGTGGTCGGAGAAAATCACCAGAATATTGGTGCTCAACCATTACCCTCTCGTCGTTAAGGAATCGTGACAAAAAATCTATGATGTCCTTCTTTATATCCTCTTTTATGGTTGTGGGGAATACTAATATCCCATGTAAAAGGATCACATAGTCATCTCCCAAAGACCACTTGGGTATCGGGTCACCACCAGCCAGTTGTTCCCTCATCACAACACATGCTATATTTGACTCTTATCTTACATTTACCTATTCTACTAGAGAATTTATAACCACTAATGGATCATAATTCATCAGTTATTGATCCACAAGAAGAATCCACTCTCCATTAATTCTATAATCTTGTCATGATTTATTACTTCTATAAATGATTATTAACAATATCCTATACAATCTGCATCTTAAAACTAAGATAATCCTCAAAAACATTACCCTTCAATAGTGAATAGTCCATATTGAAGTCATAAATATTAATATACTATACACATAACCTCTATCTTCAAATCATTTCCTACCATGTGAAGATATAGTGAAGGATATTATAGTCTGTGTAAACAAAAAAATCTCTTTCCAAAGAGATAGTATAACCAATACTTTAGAATATGAACCACAATAGATGGGTTCTAGTCGTGATTAGGGTAGTAACTGAAGTGGCCAATAGACCACTACCTTCAATCTATACATGAGAACTACTTATAGAATAATGAATGAAGAATCACAGTACACGGAATAACCAATTTTGGATTAGGGTGCATCATTATTGGAGATTTCTTCAACCTTCTCTTCAAATCAAGGAATGCATCTTCATAATGGTCCAACCACTGGAATTTCACTCAATTATTTGAAAACAATATCATGGGTGCTGATAGTAGAGAGAATTCATGGATAAACCATTATTAATATTCTAATAAAACAAAAAAAACTAGATCTCATAAAAATTCTAGGGATGTGTCCAGGATATGACTACAACTACTTTCTCTCAGTCCGTAGATATACCCATATCATACACCATAGGTCCTATGAACTTAAAATCCCATATCCATAAGTAATGCTTCAACAACACGATGTAAATCCAATGTTCATAAAGTGTACTAAGGACTATATCGAGGTGCCTATCATGCTAATCTAACATCTATGAGTAGATGAGTATTTCTTCGATTAACACCATGAAAAATGAATCTCTGTATGGGTGTAATATCTTTTTCATGAGATCAATGAACACTACCGACACATTATTTAGTCAAAACAAAATCACCATGTACTTATACAACCGAAAACTGCTCTAAAAATCCATATTTAGAGTTTTATCCTCTCTAACTCATAACTAGTGATATCCCGATTTGAGATCTATCTTGGATAACCACCGGGCTCCCCATAATAGAATGAAATGATCATCAATACTCAGAAAGTGACATATATTCTTCAATGTCACTTAGTTCAACTATTGGTAATAATGCATAGCTAAAGAATACCATCTAACTTCTTGGTGAACAACATAGGTGCACCCCACAGTGAAGTTCTCAACTTAATAAATCACTTCTTTTCCATGTCGCCAAGCTATACCTTGAGAACCTTAAACTTGGCTGGTGCTCGACAATAAGGGGGTACAGAAATGGGATGTGAAATCGATATGAGATATATATTATCATAACTAACTAATCCATTATATTCTTTACTAGGTAAAATATTCCTACTATGATTTCAAACCATTTTCAGCATCCTGAGGGAATTTGGTTCATTGGAAGGATGAATAATTATAGAAATTCATGAAATATTCAACTATATTTATAAACTCCTAATACTAGGATAGGAACAAACAAAAATACTTCTGGTTGAATCATATCTACTACCTAAAGCACATAGAAAGTGTGTTAGAATTATCAAATGCATTCTATTACACATCCAGTGGTAAAGCACAAACATCATCCCTTACAGGAGTATTCTGGCCTACTTCTCATGTAGTCCCATAAGTCTATGTTGAGGTGACATCTTCAATAATGTAAAGGAAACACTTAAGAAAAACTAGAGTCATTTGGATAATCCTTAATAAGTCTATTCGATAACCTAATGTTCTCATAGGATTGTACCCATAACCCAAGGTATACCCCTCCTAGAATAAACAAAGGCCATGTCCCTGCACTTCCTTCAAACTATTTTTTAATTTTCAAATAAAATCACTTTTCATAAAAGTGAGAACCTTACAGGAAGAACAATAAGAAAAAACTGCGGGCCCAAGGGGATCAACCATTGGAGGCACTGTTGAACCAAAACAACAAGAACCAAACCGAAGGCGCCCAGGGATATCAACCATTACAGGAACCACAAACCTATGGAAGCAACCCAAAACCACCCCCATCAGTAGAAAATCCCGTCACCATCCTCAGGACACAACACCACCACTGCACCTCAGGACTGCACATCTACACACCAGGGTATGTCAGAGCTGGATGCACCCCAGCAAACCAACCACACCACGGGGTCCCTGACCACAACACAAACTTCAGGTAACCACCCAGCCACAGCAAAACAAACCCAAAACCCATTCTATGGAGAGATCTGGTGAGGAGAACTGGTCTCACTACCACCACGACAGATCTATCACACCAAAACCTCCAGCACATTCCAAAACGCAAAGGGGCCAAGAACGAAACTAGACACCTGTATAGAACCATCGACAGAGAATGAACTACGAAGAAGGCTTCGTTGATATAGCTCTGGAACGTGGAATCATAGGACTGAGATCGAGAGATTACCCACGTAGAAAAATAACCAGAACCAGGGAAGGCGCCATCGGAGCTGGAGAAAAGCACCTGTCACGAGAGCATGAGAGAAGACCAACCAAGTGATTTCGTCAGGGGAGGTTGCACGATAGAGGTTCATCAACATAGTTCCATAGGTCATGCCAGACTGCGATATCATTGGCCAATCAATACCACATCGCACCATCGTCGCACAACCAGACCCATGATCGATCCATGCCCAGGAAGAAGGAAGAGAAGGAGAAGGAGGATGGGGGGAAAAGGCGGCGCAAGGAAACCCCAGGCCCGAGGGAAGATCTTGAAGAGACGCCCCTTAAGAGCTCATTTTATGGAAGTTCTATCCCTGCACGTTAATCGTAGTTATCACATATAAAAACACAAAAACAAAATTAGTTCAACTAATTAATGCCCAAAAATTTATATCATAATATCATGAAAACATAGATGTATCACACAAAGATAAACTATCCTGAGAAGATAGTACAAATAAATTCATTTAATTATAGAATTACTATGAAACACAAAAACATGTATATATATAGAATTAAAACCAAATTATTAGTAATGTTGTATGAATACAACCAAAAATTTATAAAAATAGTATCCATAATCATTCCTATGCTAACTCGGAGGTCTATTACACATGTTTTGTCCATATAGATAGAAACTCCCCTACTCGAGTCCCATACAATTATCTCCTTTCTACTATATCATAGGTTAATCTGAAAGAAAAGAAGAAAAATGGTGCCCTAATACCACTATTTAACACCCCAACCTAATCCACCAGTACAAAACTAAAGTGCCACATGACATCATTTTCACCTCGCCATATGGAAAAGGCTACTAACTAACAATGAGAGTCTATGTCTTTCTGTGGGGTGACTATACCCTCATTATCAATCCATAAAACAAATATTAAATAATACTTAATATAATAAATAAAGATATTAAATATATATCTCATTGAATAATAAGTGGATCCCAAAGTGTAAATACAATCAAGTGTATAATAAATAATTTAATAAATAAATAAAATGGAGGGATCCCACAGAGCCCATCTTGGTCCACTACTATCCCAATACTCTTTTATTCAGTCATCCACCATAGATACCTTTCCCTTATCTAGATATCTATTCATGAAATATATAATCACACTAAAATTAATGAGTAGGGTGTGAGTTCAAGACATAGTAGTGCACCACCAATGAATCCTTAACCAAGTGTGTTCATGTATAACAAGTGCATTCCATAATAATAATAAATGCACAACAAGTATAAAAACATACAATTCAATACTTAGTGGTCATGCACTAACCAAGCTTCCACAAACCCTGAGATGTACCTGCTTCAGATCCAGGATAGAAGGATAACAAGAAGATGTAAAAATTAACCAAACTATCATCTAGGATAGTGAAAATATCAGTCAAAAATCTCATGGAATCCTGAACACATGAAACTTGGTCTTGGTTACAATCATGTCATGCTTCTTGAAAATAAACTAGGCTGTGAGTTCTCAATGTATAACATGCAACATGAAGTTAAACTAGGATTCAATAAGCACAATACATAGGTATCAATTCCATAACAAATATATAGATTTATAGAATCGTCATATCTCCACCTTATTCCCATGTTTTTCATCACCATCATCATATGTATTTCCCACTACCACTCTAAGGGGTAAACATGTCATGGCAGTCAAAAGTTTTTGAGCACCGAGAATGATACATCCAAGTCAAGGTAACATATATACAAGATATATAATAAATTTAAAGCATATAAAAATGAGAATAAATTATCAACACATAACACCATGGGATCATAACTAAAAATGGAAACATGATACTCTTGTATCACTCTTGGAATAAAATATCAAAACATGCCTCATGGGATACACAAAAACCCAAATGAAATAAAAATCAATCATGGTTATCAATTATGAAAACCAATAAATAATAACATGTAAACATGTCTAAGAGAATACCTAATAGGTAAAGAAGTTACTACCTCAATGTTTCTTATTTCAAAATTAAGGATAAACCACCCTGGGTTGGTTGAAAGCTGGAGTGGAAACCTCTACAACAATGAGAACCTCCTCATGGGTATTATTATCATAATTGTTGACACATCAATGTATATGGATTTTCATGGGACCCAAAACCTCTTAAAACTATTTTATTTCTAAAGTAAATTAAATATCACATGTGATAATAATTTATCTCTCTTGGATAATTTAAAAATTACCAACATAAATATTCAACACATGTGTTAGAAATTTCATCTTCAAGAATAATAATAAAACCACATTTGATATTTTTCTATATTTCTAGAATAATAAAAATGTGATAATATATTATTATTATTATTTTATAGTCCTATATATTATGTTTTTCATTATATTTGATAATTTCTATGATACATATTCCATTATCATTATTTTATTAATTTCTCAATTATTAATGAAGAATTATCTACTCAATTTTCTCAAGAATATTTCTTTAATGAAACACATGAAATAAGGGTAAAATAAAAACAATAAATTCCTTACCTAGAATATCTCATATATAAACTAAAATAAGAAGAGGGTAGTTGGAAAGATTATTCAATATTCCTAGAATTTAGAAGGAAGGTCACACTTTTCGTTAAAGTATTCAGCAAACTAGAACACAAGAATCAATAGGTTTCTTAGAATCAAATGTTTGACCACAGAAAATGGTGAGGAAGGATTGACCATTTTATAAATTTATATGTTCTTATAGGGTCATTCCCTTATAATGACATATTAAATACCACTATTTAATTTTTATTTTAATCAATTATTCATTACAGAGGTTTAATTTCATTCATAAATATCAATTCATATAGAAACAAAACAAAGGAAATCAATTACATGATTTTTGGAATTTAATGGAATTGAAAGGGGTTACAGATATGTCCTAGGGAACAATAATAAGAAAGAATGATAAAAAATATGGTAAAATAGTTACCCATACATATGGGGTATGTGCTACGTAAGGGTAACTATGTTTACTGTTACACAACAGAAGGTACCCTTATGTAGTGGTCATCTACACTTACAAAACACCATTACACAACACTATACCCTTAAAAATCCCTATTTACCCTTATGTTGGCACCCTTATGTGGTTGGTTACTCTTACGCAACAACTAGTTACCCTTACACAATACATGGGTAACCTTATGTAGGTACCCTTATGTGGCCTTTATGCTTACGTAGAGATTACTTTAACCATACATAGAGGCTGATAACCTTACAAAACAAATGAAAAGTTGAGGTACCCTTATACAAGATACTCTTACCATTACGTAGTACATATATAATGGTGTTTACCCTTATCAAAGTGAGGTATGGTAGCTTTTATCCTTATATAGTGCCTTAGACAACCACCTTAGTGTCACACAAGTCCTAAAAACCCACATTTACCTCTATATAAATCAATTAAAACTAATTTTACCCTTTCATAAATCCTCAAAATCATTTATATGTTGAATTTTATAGAAAAATTCAATTTCAATATAAAACCAATGAAAATTAGAAATAAAAGAGGGTTTAATTATTATTTAAAAATTGAGAATATAATAATATTTATTCAATTATTTTTAATAAAAATTAAATAATGAAATTTTATATCTAATTCATAATATAATATTACATTTCATGTACTTTAATAGAAAATATAATTTTTTTAAAAAAATAGAATTTTCACTATTCATTAAAAAAATAAAACTTTTCTGAAATTTATTTAAAATTCACCCTAAGATAAATTTTAAAAATTGAAAATTATATCCTTTTTATCAAATAAAATTTCTAAATTTTATAGAAATTAATTATAATATTCTCTCATAAAAGTAATTAAAATCCATTTTTTGAGAAAAAATATTTTTGTAGCATAAAATGAATTTACTGAAAAACGAGTGCTTAGTTCTGAAGAAATTTTTAATACATTTGTATTGAGTAAGAAAATTATATATGTTTTATAATGTGGTTATTCTTATAAATACACCCTAATTAAATGGATAAATAATAAAATTCATATTTATATAATAATATTTTGTGGTATGTTTAAGCTTCATGGTGCATGTTAAATACACTATCAAACATAATATTCTTTTTAAAATATCAGGGAGTTATATTCTACCTTGTTTAATAATTTACATCCTTGAAATTTCATCTTGAGCTTCATAATCCTTGGTTTGAAATTTGAAAATACATTTTTTTAAAACCCACATTGAGAAAATGGTTAATAAAACATTATTTTGAAATGAGGTAAAGAGAAATATGAATCTGATCTGGGATAACACATAATAGTTTTCCAAATAGGAAATAATTAGTGGAAAGTGAACATATGGACATTGAGAAAAAATGTAATGTCTAAATAATGATGAAGAGTTTCAGAGAACATTTATCATAAGAAATTTATTGGTCATGATAAATCCAATGACCACAAACCCATAAATCAATAAGGGATTAAGATGAATATCTATTCATCATAAATTAAGGAAATTGGATTTTTTTATATTTCAAGATGCCTTTTTTAGAGTTGAGAAATTTATTTACATTTATAGACTAAGAACATAATGAAATATACTTAATGAACATGTATAATTTCATCCTTTAAGCAATTTACACCATAATCTCATATTTATATGCAAACAATGAGTATTCATAATGATTTTTTCATGCCTAAAGCACTAAAATCAACTTATATCAAATCATATAATCCACAAAATGAAAACAAACTATTGTTTTGGTATTTATATATTAACCAAAACTAAAATGGTTGGAACAAGGTAAGATAATATGGAAAATATATAAACATTCGTATGATGAAATAATATATTAATCTCTAAAATTAAACAATATAAAAAAAGGTTCAACATAGATCATTCCATAAATAAATAACTTAATATTACAAATAACCTCAATAACATCAAATTTAATGTAATTATTAACCATAAATATTGTCTCATAACTATTATCTTGTATCCATAGACAAGTAATAGGATTATTATGAAATTATCTTTCAGGTTAAACCTAAAGGTTATATATACCTCAATATAATAAATCATGTACCAAAATATCATTATTCACCCTAAACTCATATCATATTTAACCTCAAAGGGGTGACTATTCCTTTTGAACTTATGATCAACATTATACTTATAAACCCATGATGGTATCCATAACTCTTAACATAAACTCTCATTAAAACAACCGAATAACCAAATTTATCTAAACCATACTATGATACCAACTATAATATTCTAGATTAATCACCAACAGTTTATAATTAATATCTAGGAGTGCACTCTATGGGAGGTTACAGATCCTAGATGGGTCCCTTACTACTATCCCTAGTGGAAGTTCTATCCCCATGAATCCTTTGGACATATAGACATTATTCACCCAATATTCACACATGATAGTTCCCAAGGATCAAATACCTTGCTTTTATACAATAACAAATATTAAAAACCCAAATATTCACTTCAGGATCTCGTGATAAATACAAAATATTTATATTTTTTCATTTACTAAAATCAAACATGACTATATTTTATCCATACCAAAAATAAAACATCAAATAAAAATATTGAATCACATAAATAAATAAAGACCTTTTAGGTTTAAATTTTAAGTTAATTAGGACAAAATCATACATAATAATTCCCATGTATTGAAATGAATATTTTTTCACTGTATCTAGGTTTACATATTCCAATTTAATTATTCAACATGTAACATAAAATTATTCACACATGAAACCTTCATAGAAATTATCCATTACAAAATATTATTTATAACATGTGAAATATGAAAAAATAAGAAGTGTGAGCATAAATTCTCAGAATGGGTATACATAATCATTAATGATTGAACATCATAAGTGAGCATAAGATGATCTAAAGGGTATGATGACATAATCAAAGTTCATGAGAATAACATAAGAGAATTATAACCCATATAAACCTGGATCATAAACCATGTGACTTGTAAAAAATCTTTTACAATGGTAAGAGTTCTATGAATAAATAACAAGGCGCCATGTAATGTTAATATTGATCATAGAAACTATTAAAAACTCACAGAAAACAAAGATAAATCATGTTTGTATCTTGAAACATTTTCTTCATAGAGCCCTTACAAGAACCCCTACAGATGAGATAAAATTACCTGGTTAATATCCGTAATATATTATGAGTAACCTATTGTCTGATTAAATCTTTCACCTCTTATGAGTTACTCATATATAGTCAACATTTTCATTATTACCCAATGCATTAGAGAGATATTTTGGGATCACCCATTCTTATAATTTGTATCAGGATCACCCATTTTTATAAGAAAAATAAGGACAACACATCATCATAAATATTTTATAAGTATCATAAATTAATATAACACATGTAATATATCATTTTTGTAATAAATTGTTTTAAAAAAAATTTCATTCCTTTATAACTTGATTTAACTATGGAAATGAAACAGGTTTCATGAAAATATATTTAAAATTATCATCGTAAGCCATATAGTAAGACAATTTGGATGGTATCTTAAGATAATATTATCATTAAAGAATATAAATAATTAAATTATTTTGAAATATAGTAAACTAACTTTTAAAGAATATTTAAAACATTTTTTTTAAAATAAGGGAAAAGAACTTTTTATTTTGGTAGAATTTTATAAAATCATCTAGAATATTAGGAAAAATATTTTCTTTGAAAACAACTAAAGAAATTTATTGATTAATATTAAAATTAAATAATTTTAATGATGGTGGGAAAATCCATTCATGTATTAAGTGTCAAAAATTTACTTTCTTTTCAATATTTTGAAAAGATATTCAAAATAATACTATGCAGAAAACAATATAAGATTTCAATTTAAAACCTATTAAAATAAGGTTAAATATTATGGAAAATAAAATTAAAAATAAATTAATGTTTATAAAATAAAATTATTTTAATCATTTTAGAAATCATATATATGGAAGTGAATGATTTCTGATCAAAAATGGCAGACAAGATTAGTATCACTTATAAACAACATTCAAGGAGTTTCATTAATCAATAACTGAGGGAATGAAAAATTAACTTGTAAAAATAATTCATAACTAGGGGAGAATAAAAGTCTGGGTTTTCAAGAAAATAATCTTCTATTATTTTTTCAAAAGTAACCTTTAACATAAATAATCTAAAAAATAAAGGATATTTTAACATAAATCCTTTACTAATTTGGTAACCTTCAAATTTAAATTTGTTGAACGAAAGAGTATGATATGGATATATAAATTCCATGAATTTAGTGAATTAATAGTTCAATATTAATTATTGAGGTATTAGATACACCATTAAAGTAAATCATGATTTATGATAGGAAATAAGTCTCATGAAAATGACATTTATACAAACAAAATTCTTGCAATGATCATAACTTTTGAGGTGTATTTTAATCCACGAATTGATTTTTGTGTAGATATGTAAATCCATATAAAACCAGTGAAAATATATAATAAAAAAATTAATATATTAATTAAAACAGAATCATGTCCCATCAAAGTCAATGACATATAATTATAACCCAATGAACGAAAATAGAGATAAGAAACTCCTTACCAATTTGTAACTTTCATGTGAAATCCCCTTAGATGAATTAATTTGGATTGAAAATTAAAATACCATAAAGTATGATGGTTTTATGTTATAACATGTAAAAGTTTTAGAGTATAAACCATATAAAATAAATTATCTTCATTAAATTAAAATATGCCTCAATTATATGAAATTGAGATGAAACACCTTACATTGAGTCCAGACTTTCCATCTATGTCATTTAACTCATCTTTTATGGAAAAACTCATTTTCTTTACACCTTAAGCACTACATGGTTGGTATTATTCCCAAAATAATACCTTTATAATGTGTAAAAGTATGTTAGGATACTATTTAGGTAGATATTGGTCGATCCAAACGGCTCTTGAAGTGTGGAGATAAGAATAGCGGGGATGCCCTTTTATAAGTGAACAGAGGGTCATTCTTGGAATTTATGAAATTATTAAATTAATATGAATTAATTTTCATAATCAAGAAGTTACCTATTTAAATAATTCTATATAAGATGTGTATGATTCTAAATCCTCTCATATAATAAAATTTTGAAAATTTTAGGTGATTTTTAGCCTTATCTCTTTGTTTTAACCCCCGTTAACCCCATCGATAATTACCATGATATCAATGTTTCTCACTCTTTATGGGTAAATAAAGCTACAATAAAATGGAAAGTGTCCCATAAATGAGCCATGATCGATTTTTAAATCCCTATTCTATTAAATTTCTTAAAGATATGATTTTTTTTAATTTTAAATCATTTAATAAAATATTTTTATTATAAAATATCATTAATATCATTTATAGAAACACATGTAATTATAACATAATATGGGTCTAACTCATGTAAAATGGTATCAAAACAACATGAATTAGATGATAAAGAAAATATGATCTTAATATAATGATCCAATAAATTTTTTATAGGTTTATATATCATTTTAAATCTAATATATTTGTTTAACCCATTAGTTAACCAATTTTAACCAAAACTATTATAATGAATTTTTCAATATTAAAGAGTTATAATTTTACTTATAAGTTGAAAACTGGATCATAAATTACCAAGAGAGTAAATTTTAGAGCATTTATAATCAAAATTTCGCCCTAAATATTTTTTAATAAATTAGTGAAATATATTTTGTTTAGACTATGATTAATTTCATTTTAAGAACTATTCACATAATTTGACTTTGAAAAAAGCATGAGATACATTAATTAGAATATAAACCTATTTAGTATACCAATATTTTATATTTATATTCATAATTCATTTTAAAATATAAATCAACCAAATAATATGACTTTTAGTGTTTTTAAAATCATTTTCATTATTTTTATACTACTAGCAGAAACACTTTTTTGAAGTTTCATAATAATTTTAGGGAATTATTTCATAACTAAAATTGAAAAATAAATTACCATAATAAAAAATGAATTCTTATTTAATATAATAAATTATAAACTAAAATTATTTTTATTTATAACTATCAAAAAATATTATTGATATTAAATAAATTAATTAATATTATTGAGTTTATCTTTTACTTAAATTTTATAATGTCCAAAATAAAATATAAATAAAAAAGGTCATATTTATGAAATTTGGAAGATTATGGATGAAATAGACTCATCCAATGAAATAAAGAGAATATTTTTCATGAATTTAAGTCTTATCACGTTATTTTTAACCCCAAATAACACATTTTAACTTAACCATAGTAAAAGAAATTTATTATGGTTACTATTCACAACGAAAAAAATAAAATGGTTCTAATTATAAAATTTTGAACTCATGATTCAAAATATGGAATCAATTTTCCATGATTCATTTCCTAGAGGTGGTATAATTTAATTTAAAATAAAACCCCTAAAACACAATGAATTTTTTTTTTCTTCAGAAAAATCCCTTTCAAGTATAAAAAATGTTTTTTACCATATTCAAATATAATGATAAATAAAATAACCATGATTGGATTATTTTTATTAAAAAGAAAATAATTAAATTTTTAGAACTAATTCATAAAATAAGGTAACTTTTTATGTAATTGAAAAGAAAATTAAAATTTCTATAAAAAATATAAAATATTCACTATTCATTGAAAAATCAAAATTTTTAAAAAATTATAAATAATTATCATAATATAAATTTTACATGACGAATTAAAAAATTAAATAATTTTTTAAATAAAAATTTCTATAATATCTATAAATTGATAATTATATTTTCTCACTAAAAAATAAAAACCATTTTTGAAGAAATCGTATTTTTAAACCCAAAAATGACTATTAAAAATATAATTTCTTATTTACTATGATGATTTCTATAAATCTGTATTTCATAGGACCAATATATATAAATTTAGTAATGTGGTCATTCTTATTCATACCCTAAAATTCAATGGCTAGGTTATCAATATCATATATAAATAATAATATTTTATGGTTCGTTTAAGCTCGGTATTGCATATTGTATAAGCTATCAAACATCGTTTTATTTTTAAAATCTTGAAGTGAAAAAATTTTGGGGTTAAGAAATGTTATTACATGATCTTTATTTCTGGACATGATATTCTAAAGGTGTATTTGATCTATTAGTAGCATCCAACATCAAATTATTAGTATAATAACACTGAAGATATACCATTTGACCACATATATAACAACCTTGAGGTGGTTGTGTAAAATTTCACTTCATGTGATCTAGTGGACCACATTAGAAAAATTCTGTCTTATTAATACATTAGTGTGGAAATGAAACCGATCCCATGGATTGATTCATTTTTACATTTCTTACCCAGAAGTAACTCTCCCACTTTTTATTGTTTCTAATACTAGATTTCCTAGCCATGATCATATAGAAAAACCTATTTTCTTTACCCTTACTCATAAGTATTTCCTTTTCCTCCACTGTCTATCTATTTAACATTTATATATAATCACCAAGATTTAATGAAATTATCATAGTGAGAGTTTCTATTCATACTAGACTCAAATATACACACCTTCAGGAACTCACTAGTAGTCAATTATAGAGAAAAATGAACTATGTTTATAAACATAACTTCATATTCAACCACTAAAAGATTTTATTATTTCAAACTAATGAAATATATCATTTTGGTTACTTTTATGGTACGAAAATATGATTTTTTTAAACAATTACTCAAAATCCTTTATATAAGTCCTTAATCACGTTTAGTTTGAAAAAATAAATCCCACCATAGTAATGCTAGATCTTATAGTTTATATACTTACAGAATTATCTTAATGTTGGATATAGTTCTAAGGAAATAAAAAAATCTTATTCATTCAACCAATAAAACCTCTTCCAGTTCTCGTCCTCAATCCCCTAAAAAATATATGAGTCATGAATTTGGAATTCAAATGAGTGGTCCACATGGTGCAAGGGCCTATGTTTTCTTGGGACTCTCAATTACATGTTTGGGTATTAGTGATAGAGATAAGAGAGGGTAGTCAAAAGCTATAAATCCATTTTAAGGAGGAATTCACAGCTCGAACTCAGAATTTAGAGTGTGAATTATGATTCAAAATAAGAATAATAGTTCAAAAATTGATTGATTTTGATTTGGTATTTGGTGGTTATACCTATAATCAATTCCTAGTGTGAATCAATGATTCATTATAACAATGGTTTCTCAAGTTTAAGGGATGGGGCGACTTAAATTTTGGTAGATGCTTAACCCATGTTATTCACTTTGTGAACATGATGTTCATGTAATGAATGGTGATATTTACATTTAGGTTATATGTTGGTGATCCACCCATATTTTTATTATTTAACCTATCCTCTATTGACACCTACGAGACTATAAGATATTTTTCTAAGAACTTTGAACCCCATAAATTTGATTCACCCCTTCTTCTAAAGATCGATCCTTGGTAATTCAAGGAAAGTTTTCCTATTTCTATTGAGCCTTATTTATCTTAAATTATCTCTCTCTCTCTCTATATCTATCTCTCCCCATGTTATGGTATAATTTTTTCACTTTTTTCTAGTATTTATATAATAGGTTTATCCTGATATAGATCACTGTGATTCCTTTCTGTGACTAGCTTCGATGTTTCCTTCTTTCGTGAAATTTTAAAAAATGATTATCAAAATTTTTTTAGGTAGGGGATCCATTAGATATATCTTGATTTAAAATTCATGTGTGATATTATCATTCTTTAATCCTTTATATAGAGGAGGAATTATACTAAAAAAATGTAATAACTTGTTAATTTAATGGAAGAATGATGTTGTTGTTTTGTTTTATGTTTTACATTTACTTTATTCTTATCTATGCATTGTGTTTTTCTGTGATGGTTAACTATATTTATGTTGTGTATGTTTTTTATCATAGAATAGTTTAAATTTATATATATCTAATAAACCATATAAATCCAAAAATAATTGTGATGTGGTTAAATAAAAAAACAAGAAAATTAAGAAATGTTCTTACTTAAATTTGATGGAATGTTGAAGTAATGATAAATGAATGTTTATGTTGATTCATAGATGTTGATAGCTGATAATTTATTAATGAAAAATTAGATTAAGATTCCGTTAGTCTAAATCAATTCCATAATTAATACATTATATAATATGATAAAATCAATATCTCATGAATTGATAGGTTTATTGTCTTTTTAGACTAAAAACATTTTCTACATATATTACAATACTTATGAACATCCCCCATATAATATCATCAAACTAGATATTTTTATAGACATCCCATATGTTAAAATCATCCTCATTATATAAGAAATATAAACATAAGAAATGGTTGAGCTCAAATAGTCAGGAAATAAATAATAAAAATATCAATATGTTACACATGGTGAGATCATAAGTATATGGGAAAAAGGTATGAGAGAAATATCTAATTAAAAAAATCTATGAATCATAAAAAATATCCATATTTCGTAATAGGAGAAGAATTAATCCCATATTATCAAAAATATAACATAGTGTAAATAGTAAAATCATGATATACCAATCATGATACAGTAGCATAACATAGTCACATATAAAAATAGACTGTCACTAACATAATCATTGAAAATAAACACAGTGGACATGGTAGCACCACCTTCTTCCCGTAGTGGATGAGACATCACAACCTATTTCCCATAGCGGACCAAGAATTAAAACCTACTTCCCATTTTGGATCGAGCATCACTACTTGTTTCATCATTATCTCATGAGATGAAATGACTTACCCAGTGAATTGGAATTCTAGATTGGTCCCACCTATCACCTATTAGTTAATCATAAAATTTTTACATAAGAAAACATCTAATAATCACATGTTTAAAATACACGAATAAGAATGGGGTTCACATTAAATTTTAAAAGTTATCACATAAGTAACTACATAAACAAGATCAATCTAAACAATATTAAATCACCCAGAAGAGGAAATTCATACAATCTTTTAGAGGGAGGTTCATAAAGAAAAACTACATGGAAAATAAAACCCTTTAGATAAGGATGAAAATTTAATTCATAGTTAAATAATTTTATTTTTAAAGTAAATTTATTTTTGATATTTTGAAATACCTTGGTTGAAAATGAAAATAAAAAAATTAAGATAATAAAAATTATATTTTAAATGTGGAAAAGGGAAGAATGAAGATCATATAAATTGATACACCCATGGATTTAAATACATGAAATGGAAAAATTTGTAGTAAGTATAGACATGGACCTGAAAAAAATATTCAATTAATAGTTTGAGGTTAGTTATTGATAAATTTTGGAACCAAATACTCCCTGGGGGGGGGGGGGGTTAAATCAGGGTGAAAAATAAATTTAAACATTTATTTGTAGTTTAGTTGAAATTATTTTGGGATCTTTTTACTACATTTCTAGGAATCATATTAAACATTTCACATGATTTATACTTCCTCTCAAACTCACAAAGTGATAAATAAAAATATAGGAATTTAAAACATCCATTTGACAAAGATATTTTTACTTTATTCTCCACAAATGGCTAGTTCAAGGAGCATAAATCGATGTTGTGTAAATAATACCAAAATACACTAAGATTATCTAGTTTTGTGGATTAAATATTATTTAATTATGGTCACTCCAAGATAGTAACATTTCCTTTAAAATATATAGGGCTTGGAAACTCCTCACCCAAGGCACAATACCACTTCTTTACTTCTACACACAGTGTTCATGAAGGTACTTCCATAGTGTATACTATTGTAGGTATTATTCAATAGATTTGAATCCTAAGGATTATTCCATGATTACCATGAGAATATTATTTCATTTTATCCCTGATTTGATGATCTTAGGAGACATTGTTCACATAAAATGAATATCCAATTCATTTTGTTCATGGAACTTCTCCTTCCACGAAATTACTACTTTTTGGGAACTACTATATTCTTAAAACACATAATTTTAAAAAAATAGTGTCTTATAAGTTATACTGATTGAACCGTTATCAAGAATAGTATTTTTCAAAAGATTATCTTTCACACTAAATAAGGGTTTAGACAAATATTATGTTCACAGAACATAGTGATTCACATAATAATGCTCATAAAACTCAATGGTTTGTGTGACTCTTCATGTAACTTCAGCAATTAGAAATTTCAAATAATTTATTTCCATAGAATCTCTCTAAAAAGAGAATGAATATCCCCCAACTTAATTTTCCCATCAGGGTCTAGATAATTATGGGAAAATACCTACCCTTCACAAAAGTTAGAAACATTGCCTTCATAGAACATCAATTCACAAAACTGTCCCCATTATTATTCATTCATTAAACATTTACTCTCAAAATAACCCTATTTAACGATGCCTTCAATTATACAATATATATGGGTTCATGGACCTATATATTTCTCAAAACTCTACCTCACCTAAAAAATGTGTCTTCTTCTATCCACCAATCTATACCTATTTGAAAAAATAGATCTTTCATGAGAATTTAGACATTACCAATATTTCATTCACCTTCTTTGTTGGATCTTATATCATGAAACTTATTAAATTTCATAAAAACTTATGAAATCATACACTATTTTAAAAAAATTATTCACTTTATCTAAAATACTTCTCCATATTCAGGACCATGACTTTCACAAAATATTGAACTCCCATCATGATTTTTCACACAAAAATTTGGAAAACACTCGAAAATGATGCAATTTAAAGTTCCTATTATAGGATTATAAATTCATGCTCTTCACTTCTCTTCTTATATGAAATATTCATTGTTAAACATATCCAAATATGACCAAATTTTTAAAATTATGGTTATATCCATGGAATCATTTATTACCTTCAACCTTCAACACATAAGTATCACATTGGTGGTCTGACTGTCATCACCTGAGCCAAAAATGATCCATCACCATGTATTGATTAATGAACATCACTACCTACTTCCCCCCAACTTATTATGTTTAGAAACTTCATATATTTTAAATCCTCCTTCTACAAATTAGGTATTGGATATCTTCGAAATATTTTCCTAGAAATGCGTTAGTTTAAACTGTAACACCCTATGATTTTGAAAATAAATTTAATATTGAATACATGAAATACTACGTATCTAAAAAACACCATTTTGTTATAACCTAGAAAATAAACATATTTTTTACACCTCTGTGATTTGAATTTGGAAAACCTGACATACACGGTTGTGTTCAGTAAGATATTTAGAGTCTGATAAGACAAACTTAATTTTTGGTGAATAACAACTTACCATTATGAATAGTAATGTTACCCTTATGAATTGTAATGTACCATTATGAATAGTAACCTGATCTTATAAATAGTAATGCACCCTTATGAATAGTAATTTGGCCCTTATGAATAGTAATATACCCTTATGAATAGTAACTTGAATAATAATGTACCCTTATGAATAGTACTTGACCCATATTAATAGTAATGAACCCTTATGAATAGTAATATGACCCTTATGAATTGTAATATACCCTTAAGAATAGTACATGAATAGTAATGTACCCTTATGAATAATAACCTCACACATGTAAGTAAAAATATAATTTAGACACCTTATAAATTAGAGTGAATATTTTAAAAATTTATAATTAAATGTTGGTATTCTTATAAGCAATAAACAATGAATTACAATTTTATAATTAATAAATTAATTTAAAAGATAATTAATTTTCATATTTTTTTTTCATTAATCAATATTTTGGTTTTCTATGATTATAAGATAATTTTATGAGACCTTAGTTAATTATTCACAGTGTCATAAAATAAGTTATAGTATTAAAATTAGGATTTTTCAAGTAAATGATGATTTTAATTAAAAAATAAATGTCTCATATTTATAAAATTATTTTCTTAAAATGGATTTTTTTTGGATTATAAACGTTGAAAAATGATTTGGATGAATTTTTGGTATTTTTATTAAATAGTTTAATTTTTGATGAATTGTAAAAAATACAGTTTTTTATGAAATACAACATTTTTCATGACATCATCAAAATATTATTATGATATAAAAATTTATTTAATATATGTAATAACTATATAATTATATTACAAGTGGAATATTATAGATAATTAATTTAGAAAATGAAAAGAATATTTTTTCACGATAAGTATAAAAATCATTGTCAATAACGATGTAGTGCCTAGGCAGTGCCGACAAAGTCAAAATTGGTAATTTATATATAATAATTGAGTGCTAAAAATTAAATTCATGAATTATTTATTAATTATTATGTATTATTTATCTCTTTTTTTAATTTTGTATTTTAGTGATATATAACAAGAGTATTATCCAAATATTTGTGCAATGCTTATGAAGGGGGGGGGGGGGAGAAAAAATAACAAAGTTAAGAATATGTCTTGTTTTGTATAAGAGTGAATATACATAATGAATAAATTCATAATTTTATTTTGAACCTAATAAATTTATCTTTATGATTGTATTTTATTTTAAATATTTATATATAAATTAATTAACATCAATGTTTAGGCAAAGACGATACAACACTCGTGCAAGCATAAGAGAAATAAATAAAAATGTTTTTTAATTAAAATTATAATAATTATTAAATGAACCATATTTTGGATAAAGAATTTTATATAATAAATTTTAGACTATTATGAAGTTTTTAGTATAATTTTAGACATTTTCGACTCACATGAATCACTTTAAATCCATTATAGTATTTTATTTCAAAAGAAAATCAAGTTGTCACATTATAGATTTTAATTTAATAATATTATTATATGAGATTTTCCAGAGGATTAATTCTAACAATAATAGAATTTTTAAATATAATGAAATTATATTTCTCATGTAATTTTATTTTTAATTTTTAGACAAAAATAAATACCATAATGACTTCTACAAATATGATGCAATATTAATTTAATTAATGAATAAATCAAATAAATGATATTAAAAATAATAAAATAAATATAACATTATATTTTAAGCTAATTCATGGATTCCTCAGATGAATATGACATTTCTATGATATAATATAAAATTTTATTCTATTTTTAAACATTATTTTGATGTGTTTAAAGTCATAGATATGAATAGTTTTAATCTTGAATTTTTTTTTCATGAATAAAATATTTTATTAAATTATTTAAAAATCCCAAAATTATTGAAAAAATACAAAAAATGATAATATTACTTCAAATATGTTATACCCCTTTAGTATTAGGCCTTTCTGGAGTCTTAAACCTTACAATATGTTTATTATATTTTAATAATTTTTGTGATTCCCAAGTTACCCCTCACCTCAGTTATAAAAGAAGGTAACTTCCTTCATAAATTTCATAACCATAAGCCTTATTTTTCAGAAAAGATCTGAAAAATTCCATCCTCCTCATCCCCTTATAAATTCTTCTGCTTCTGGTATCACAAGAGAACCACTTCCAAGAGCCTTAAGGTAGTTTCAAAAGAGAAATATTCAAGAGGTAAGATTTCATCTTCTTCTCTTTTAAATTCTTTGTCACTTATACATTATCCCTTCCTATTACCCATTTATTCATGAAAAATTCAGTAACTTATATGTACAGTAATGTTTTTATGATAATTTAATATTCCATTATCATCTCTTCTTTTCCCTCCTTTTATACTATAAATGAGAACATTGTCCGAGAAGTGTTAATTTCCACATTCAAGGAAGGCGGGATTTCAATTTTCATTAATATCTTCAATAATACTCATGAAACCTTTTTAATGGTTTAACTAGAGAAGAATATATTTATTTTATCTTATTTAATGTTCTGGAATCCTTACACACTCATAATATAAAAAAATAATACAAAACAAGTTCATTATGCACCAAACCAGCAAGATAATCCAAGTGTTTATCATTAACTTTTATCTAATGAGTAATCTTCATGGAATATAAAAAAGATAATTATAAGATCATTTATATCTATATAATGTCACTAATAATATATATTAACAATTCTGGATGTTTAACCACATTTCAAATGAACTTCCATTCATGAATACTAGTAAACCGATCATGAAAACCAAAGAAGAAAATGCTTCCAAAACAATGAAATTGAATCTCTTAACCCATTAAAGGCCAAAAATTAAACTAATAAGGTTATAATAAATAAATTATATGTTGAGTATGTTCTATAATAATTAATTTAGGGACATAAATTTTAATATTCCGGTCATCAAGATCCAATGAGGAACACCTTTAGACTTAAGGTAAGGGTTTCCTCATCTCACTTCCATTTTCATGAGAAATTCCTTATTCACTACAATTACACGTGTATGGGGTATGTATACTACCCATTTATATATCATATCATGAATATATTTAATTTAATGGCATTAAATGTATCATTTTATGATTATTATTTTTTCAAAATATGTTTCGATTGAATACAAAGTGGCTAGGGTTTTCTACCCAAAACTCCATTTTCATTCAGGTTGCTCTTATTCTAAACTCACCTCAATGAAATTATTATTTATTCTTATTTAATCAACATTAATTATGTTTTAATGTTCCATATGTTCTTACCAATCATAATTCTTATTTATTTTTGGGGTATTTAAATGTTTTAAAAGAATCTATCAAAATTTCTTCTGAAAAGCAAGCCCGATTCAACGAACTTCTCGAATTCTTACCTTTTTTGAAGATCACTCTATAATATTTTTTAAGATAGATTTAACATTATAAAATCACACATTTCAACATGAAAGTATATTTTGGTTCATTTCTGGTTTTATTAAAGAAAACATTCCTTTGCGCTTTAAAATCTCTTTAATGAATTCCTTATACTGCAGTAAACTGTTTAAATTCTAAAGCTTCTTTATAAACTCTTTTTAAATTATTTCATATCAATGGGAAAAAATTTATGCCTCAAATGTAATATCAATTTAATACACTTTTCTTTTCTAGTATATACATGTTTAAAACTAAATTTATGACAAATGCAAATGATTTTCCAAAATAACTCTTCTTTCCAAAGTAAAATAGATTTTTCTCACATCACTTTATCTTTTATGAGATATATGCCTTGTTCACCACTTATTCCTTGCATGTGGTGTATGTAATGACCCTTGGTATTTCATATAAATAGTCTATTTATTCTCATGATATTCTAATGTATTATGATTTTAATGTTTCAAGGTGGTATGAGACACTTTGGAATGTTTAAGGATTATTTCCTCAAGAAATTATCAGTGGTCACATTTAAAATTATCCTTATTTATGTCGACATCCATTGATGAATCTTTTATTTCATAAAGGTTTATATCTTATGATATCATGAAGAATATTTTGTTTAAGGGTTTTTGATTATTTTGAATGTGGATGTTCTATCTTAAAACAATTCACCGATTTACTCTAAATGGTTAGTGTTTATGCTTAATGTTCGGGGAAAGTTATTTACATTTCATATATTAGTTTAAATATGAATGTATATTTTGTTTATGTTTATCCCCATTCATATTAAGAATGAATTGGACTTAGTAAGTGTCTTTTGGGGCCTGATATATCCCATGAGCGCATTGGTAGGTTCCATGAGACATACTACAGTCCTGACACAATGCCTTATCCAAATGATTTTATATGATCTTGGCATGAGGCCTTGATGGTATGATTATGATGTCCCGTATTATGAATTCCCTCATTATAAAAATAGTATTTATAGTTCATGTGGTTATTTGACTAGTATAAAACCCATGATTATGTTTTATTATGACATTATTTATTCATCTCTTATTCCTTCCATATTATATTCAAGATTATTTTTTTAAAGGCATGTGTTTATAGTTAGTCAACTTGCCTCATGTTTATGTTTATGATATATTTCGCTGTATTACTCACCCTTACTAAATATTTGAGATCACACATTTATTATATTTCATTTTCTCAGAACATGAAGAAGTTTATAATGAATGACCTACAGGGATAAACTTAGAGGTACAGATGTTCCCCACAAAACTTACATGTTGTATTTCTTTTCAAGGTGTAATATTGAACAAATGCATGTATCTGTTTTTCCAAAACTACTAAACTAATTGGTCCTTCAGGATTTTATTCCTTTTAATGATGCCAATGTATTAAAATAATGTACCATCTCTAGGATTCTAGGGTTGGGGCATCACAATTGGTATCAAAGTAATTTTAGTAGAAATCATTGAAGATAGATTAGGGAACAAAACCTTGAGATAGGCTTGATGATACACATACAAGAACATCCTATAATTTTGGTATGGAGTAGATTATTTTGATATTCCTAGAAATAAATCCTTGTTTGGATACTACAAGTGGATGTGGTTCAGGAACAGATGTACCTAGGAGTAACAACTCCAACAAGGTGTTTTGGACTTGACTTGGAGTAGTCTGGTATAAGAAAATGTTCCTTACTCTGCCCCTGGTTTGACACTCTCGGGGGGTATTCTTAGGATAATTCAGATTTTTTTCTTACATACCATTATTAAGTATTTATTCTTCGAAGGTAACAAAAGTATATGGTTCTAGGATTTACGATGCATAAATTTATGATATGTACTATAACAAATTTAAAGTTATAGAAAGTTCATAATTTTATATTCTAATATAGAATATGGAATTGATTAGAAATGGAACCTATTAGAAGGAATGAAAACATCACCAATGCACATTATGTAAATAGTAATAAGGATCAAATCTCTCATGGTCCTAATCCATTTTTTCAAGGAATATAGTCTCCCATGTGTCCTCATCATATGAGAAAATAATATCATTTGTTAACAAGGTATGTAAAGAATTATCTGAGTCCTATGACACTGAAGGGAAGAAAAATAAGAAGAGCATGATATCGAAAAATATGGGTAAAGGGAAGAAGGGAAAGAAGGGTTTTACCACATGTAATAACTATGGAAAGAATCACCTTGGTAAATTCTTGAAGGGAATGGGTGTTTGTTATAAGTGCGGAGAAAAAGGGAACCATGTTCATGATTTCAAGGGTAAGAAAAAGGTTTTCAATGTATAATGATTCAACTGTAAATATATAGGAAACTATGCAAATCAATGTCCCAAGAATCAAAGGAATATACAACAAATGATGATTCAAGATAACGATCAAGTTATGATATTTCCACAAATGATGTATAATGATTAATATGCCTATTCAAGAATCATGACATTTGAATATTTTGTTAGCAATGTACTGGTTATATGAATTATGGAATATATGAGGATTGCACTACAACACATTTTAATTAAGGATTCAAAACCATAAGTTGAATGGTAGAAAGAAAATATATTCAATGTAAAGTTAAACCTTTTCTAAAATTCATGATTAAAGGAAGAAAAACACTTAATTTATTTCTAATGATGAAGATTATGATGAATAAATGATTCATTTGGATAAGTATTGACTACATCAAAACTGATTTTGGACTTATTTAAATGTGGTCTATGCTATCATTGATGGAGTTTACATCATTTTTGGAGATTAATGAATATATACAATAGTATGTGTAAGGATACATTCATGTTTCCAATAAGGTTTTATGGTAATTTGAGTTATTACCATATTTTAAGATGACACATGATGAATATATTCACATGTTTGGAATGTAAAAATTCAGGGTTGCTTCATGTTGATTAAAGGCAAATAAGGTAGCATATGCATTGAGCAGGATAGATCATGGAGTTCTAGACAAAATGAGGATTTACAAGGACCCCATATGGATGGATATAGCAAGGATGGATATAAGAATGATTCGAAAGTATTGGATCATGATCTTTTGAAATTTAAACCATTTATGAAATGGTCTAAGTTTATCATTGTATGAGGTTTTAGAGATTAATGTCACTACACGATGCTACTTGTGCTATAAGAGGAAGTAAAGTTAGTTCAAGGAACAAAAAAGGATAAAATTGTGTTTATGAAATATAAACGTATATTTATACTCTTATAGAGTGGAAGAATTCATCAATTCATGGAAAAGAGTCTTAAATAAAAATGTTGTTCTATTATTTTTTTTATGATATAAATGAAAATTTTCACAACTGTAGTTTACGTTTTTTTGGTAAGGATCTTTCATCTGAGCATGTTCTCTATGAGTTTCCATCAACGCATGATGGTTTTATTATTCTCCCCTGACCATGTTATCCAATTAGAATGTGTAGTTTTGTAGTAAACAATATATTTTCCCATTCCTACTTATTAAGAGGATATTTTAACCATATTTCTTATTTGGGTCTCCCATAAAGGGAATTTTCAAGTATCGACCATCAAATTTCGAAATTCAATTTCAAAATTTCGAGGATGAAATTTTTGTACGGAGGGGATAATGTAACACCTCAAGATTTTGAATATAAATTTAATATTAAATACATGATACATGAGTCTCTACAAAACACCATTTTATTATAAACTTGCTAGTAAACCTAGTTTTTCCTCCACTGTGATTTGAATTTTGAAAAACTGATATACACGATTATGTTTAGTAAGATATTTAGAGTCTGATAATACAAATTTAATTTTTAGTGAATAGTAACTTACCCTTGTGAATAGTAATGTTACCCATATGAATATTAATGTACAATTATGAATAGTAACTTGACCCTTATTAATAGTAATGCACCCTTATGAATAGTTTCTTGACCCTTATAAAAAGTAATATACCCTTACAAATAGTACCTTGAATAGTAATGTGCCCTTATGAATAGTAACTCGACCCTTATTAATAGTAATGCATCCTTATGAATAGTTACTTGACCTTTATGAATATTAATATACCTTTAGGAATAGAATCTTTAATAGTTATGTACCCTTATGAATAGTAACCTCACACATGTAAGTAAAAATATAATTTAGGCACCATATAAATGAGAGTGAATATTTTAAAAATTAATAATCCAGTGTTGGTATTTTTATGAGCTATAAACAATGAATTACAATTTTATAGTCAATAGATTAATTTGAAAGATAATTAATTTTCATAAAATGTATTCATGAATTAATATTTTATTTTCCTACAATTATAAGATAACTTTATGAGACCCTAGTTAATTTTTCGAATTGTCATAAAATCAGTTATAATATTAAAATTTCTATTTTTCGAGTAAATTAAGATTTTAATTAAAAGATAAATTTCTCATATTTAGAAAATTATTTTATTAAAATTGAGTTCATGTTTTGTATTCTACAAGTTGAAAAATGGTTTGGATGAATTTTTTGGATTTTAATGAAATAGTTTAATTTTTGTTGAATACTAAAAAATACAGTTTTTTATAAAATACGGCATTTTTCATGACATCATCATGAAATTATTATGATATAAACATTTATTTAAACTATTTAATAAATAAATAATTATATTACAGGTGGAATATTTTATAGAATTAATTTGGAACATGAAAAGTATATTTTTTTCATGATAAGTATAAAAATCATTGTCAATGTCGGTGCAGTGCCTGTGTAGTTTTGAAAAAGTCAAAATTGTTAATTTATATGTAATAATTGGGTGATAAAAATAAAATTCATGAAATATTTATTAATTATTATTTATTATTTATCTATTTTATTTTTAATTTCTAATTTTAGTGTTATATAACTTGAGTATTATCCAAATGTCCGTGCAACGCTTGTGCAACATAAGAATCGAAAAAATAACAAAGTGAATAAGATGTCCTATTTTGTATAAGAGCGAATATAAATAATGAATAAATTCATAATTTTATTTTAAACCAATTTAATTTATCTTTATTGTAATATTTTATTTTTAATTTTTATATATGAAATAATTAAAATTAATGCTTATGCAAAGCTGATACAACACTCGTGCAAGCATAAGAGAAATCAATAAAATGTTTTTTAATTAAAATTATAAGAATTATTAAATTACCCATATTTTGGATAAAACATTTTATATAATAAAATTTAGACTATTATCATGTTTTTATTATAATTTGAGACATTTTTACCCATATGAATCACTTTAAAGACTTTATAATATTTTCTTTCAAAAGAAAATAAAGTTGTCACATTATACTTTTTAATTTAATAATATTGTTATATGAGATTATATATAGGTTTTATTTTCACAAGAAGAGTATTTTTAAAGATAATAAAATTATCTTTCCCATGGAATTTTATTTTTTATTTTTAGACAACAAATAAATACCATAATGGCTTTCACAAAGATGAAGCAGTATTAATTTGATTAACGAATAAATCAAATAAATGATATTAAAAATAATAAAATAAATATAATTTTATATTTTTAAGACAATTCCTAGATTCCCTAGAAGAATATAATATTTATATGATATAATATAAAATTTTATTCAATTTTTTAAATTTTCTTTGATGTGTTTAAATTCATAGATATGAATAGTTTTTATCTTGAAAAAATTATTTTTTATGAATAAAATAATTTATTAAACTACTTAAAAATCCCAAAATTATTGAACAAGTCCAAAAATTATAATATTACTTATAAAATTTAATACCCATTTAGTTTTAGGACCTTTGAGAGTCTTGAACCCTATAATATATTTATTATATTTTAATAGTTTTTGTGATTCCTAAGTTACCCCTCACCTCACTTATAAAAGGAGGTTCTTTCCTTCATAAATTTCATAACCACAAGCCTTATTGTTTGGCCACACTCTTCCAAATTCCATCCTTCTCATCCCTTTACACATTCTTGTGATTTTTATATCACAAAAACACCACTTCCAATAGCCTTAAGGTGGTTTCAAAAGAGAAAAATTCAAGAGGTATGATTTCTTCTTCCTCTCTTTTAAATTATTTCTCACTTTTACCTTATCCCTGCCTATTATCCAATAATTAATGAAAAATACAGTACCTTATATGTACTGGAATGTTTTTATGATAATTAAATATTCCATTATAATCTCTTATTTTACCTCTTTTTATACTATAAATGAGAATGTCGTCCGAGATGTGTTAATTATCACATTCAAGGAAGATGAGTTTTCAATTTGCATTACTATCTTCAAAACTGGTCATGAAAACTTTCTTGTAGCAACTCAGGTTTTGGCTCTGTCAGACTTTGGAATATTTCTATGAATAATTCCAGAGCGAGGCGCGAAGATGGCATGCGATTTTGAGGCCCGGTGTGCCCAAAATTAATTTTATAAAAATATTAAGTATTTTTATACTGTGCACGAGGTAGGGGATGTGATATCTTCTAAACAGTAGCTCAGAATGGGAATCTGAGGGCACGGTTTCATCCGAAACGTGCAGTTTACCCTAGGCGAGGTGTAAACTTTGCGGGCGGGGGCCTGCTGTGGAAAATGCCACCAGATGCGTTTTCGTAAATAAATGGAAAAGTTTAATTATGAGCATCATATCTAATAACTTCTGAACGGAGTCTCAGATCGACAATCCAAGTCCGACTTTGCATTCAGAATGTCGTGTTTACCCTAAGGGTGACCTTACCTTTGTCTGCATTGGGCATCGGGAGGAGGCGAGTCGGGAGCTGGAGATGGGAGAGATTTAAAAAAAATGAAAAACAATCACCTTCCCCCCCAATTCCTCTCTTGCAGGTGACTTCTCCTCCCTCCTCCCTCGTCCGTTCTTTACTGCATCGGGCCCCAGGCATCCAGTTTCAGCATCGATCGTCAGCGGATCGAGCTCCAGCGTGTCGCAGGCTTCGTTCTGCACCCGAAACTTTGGCGATCTGCCAAAAAGTTGGCGGTTTGAGTTTTAAAATCCCATACCCCAATTATATGTTGTATTTATTTAAATTGTCATAATGGTTGTATAGTTCGGGTCTCGAGGTTTCCGAAACATGTTTCGGATCTGATTTTGGAGCACCGGGGTGCTCCCGGTGGTTCCCAGAAGTTTTCCGACGGAAAACTTGGATTCCGACAGTGCGGCAGAATCCAGCAGGTGGCGCGGAGACATGGCGGTCCGGCAAGGTCGACGCGGCGGTCCTGTTAGTTTTCCGGCGATCCAGCGGTGGTCCGGCCAGAATATTCTGGGAGCTCTTTAAACCCCTGTAAAATTCATATCGGGAGTCCAAATCGTGATCTGTTTACGGGACGTGTTCCTTGCATCGAGACAGACCTTTTGGGTATACTTAGGGAAATTTATGAGTCGGGTTCGTGGCCCGGGGCTACGAAACGTTGAAATAATAATAATATTTTATTATTATTCAGCTTCAACCCACCATAACTCCTGCACGGAGTGTCTAAATGACAGGCCGTCAGTGGCGTTGAGACCCTGATGGTACAAAAAACTTTTTGAGATAGTTTCTGGGTGTTGGGACCGAAAACAGGGAGGGGGCCCCATGTGGCCGGGATCCAGTGTTTACAGAGAAATGTGACTTTTTCACTGGGTGTCCATTTTGGACGATCGAGTAGTCGATCCCATGTGTTTTTCCGAGGGGATCACAACAGTGTGATCCACTTGAGGAGTTTCGAGATCGCAGTGTGGGTCCCACACAGGCTAGCTTCGGTTAATAGTACCTTTTTCACCGGGTGTTCGTTTGGGACAATCGAGTAGTCAATCCCGTGTGTTTTTCCGAGGGGATCACAGTGGTATGATCCGCTTGATGAGTTTCGGTATAGTAGTGTGGGCCCCACATTAGCTGGCTACGGTGAATAGTGACTTTTCACCGGTTGTCTATTTTGGGTGAGTAAACAGCCTATCCTGCGTGTTTTTCCGTGTGGATCGCGATGGTTCCCTTGGTGTCGGCCTTGTAGGTGTGTGGTGTGGCGTTGTGGCAGGTCACTTAGGTTAGTGACGTTTGGACCAGCAGTGGTTGCAGGTACTCCCTTGGTTCGTTCCTACGAGGGTTCGTGCGGCATCACAACCTTAGTATATGTTTTTGATCCTCTCGATGGGATGTTTAACCTGTTAGAGTTGTGGAATCCCTCCGGTGGGCCCAGAGTAGGATCCTCTAGCATCGTTTCCCTAGATCAGGTTCTTGGTATTGCTGTGACCTCTTAACCACAGGAGGTGATCCCCTATCTAGCAGGTTAACCTCATAGGGTTTGTGGCATCATCGGGAATATGATCCCCTGCGCAGTGGGCCGTGCTCAATAGGGTTGTGGAATCGTCAGGTATACGATCCCCTACTCAGCATGGGGATTATAGTAGGGTTGCATTATCGTTGGTTATACAATCCCCTACTCAGTGTGTGGTGTCGGTAGGGTTGCGACATCATTAGTTCGATCCCCTACAGTGCGAGATGTACCAGATAGGGTTATGGTATCATCACGACCATTGTGACACGGGTGAAGATCCTCTATCTGAGTGACGTGTTTCTATCAAACATCAGATTGGGTTGTGGTATCCCTCAGCGGATCCTGGGAGTGATCCCCTATCTATGAGCTCTACGAATGCCAGATCGGGTTGTGGTATCCCCCAGTGGACCCTGGGAGTGATCCCCTATCTATGAGATCTTTGTATACCAGTGTGGGTTTTGTTATACCTTAGCGTACCCTAGAAGTGATCCCCTATCTGAGGATTTTGGTGTTTATGTTGTTTCAACGAGGCTTCCTTAGTGACGTTATCCGATGAGCGTGATCTCTCGGGTGAGCGTCTGAGATGTTTGTGTGGGATCTGATGGAGTGTATCTCTTGGACGAGTGTCATCTAGTATGATAGTGATCGTGGAGTGTGTTCTCCTAGTTGTGAACCATTGCTGGAGACGAGGTCGGTACCTCATATGGCTTGGTGCGTGAGCTAAGTATATCTAGATTGTTCATGGTGTATGTATGGGAATACACCTAATATGAGCCGACTAGTCATGTTTAAAAGAGGATGGTCACGAGATGGTGTTTCTCTCTCATCTGGGTTCCCTCTGGTAGGGATGAGCAGAATCTTTCCTTTCAGTTTCCCTCTTTTGTTTTGGGTTTTTGGGGTTCCTACTGAGTATTTTTATACTCACCCCTGCATGGTCTTTGCCCACACATGTTTGTGTCTTGTGCAGACCACAGGCCTTTCGGCGGAGTCCTAGGAGGACCCGGAGTAGGAACAGCTGAGTTAGCAGGACTAACCGTGGAGTCTTACCAGAGCTATGCCGAGGATCTTTCCAGTGGTGATTTTGGTAGCATACCCCTTCTTTCGAGCAGGTTGGATGCTTCTATAGTTTTCGTTTGGTGGGCCCTGTTTTTCCCTTTTGTACTTTTGCTGTACTCTGGTTTGGTATAGATGTATGCATGCATTTTCTTTTCAGTTTTATATATCTCTGCACTATTGAATGGAGGTGTATGTGGGTGCGTGTGTACAGGTAACTTAGGCTAATACCTCCCAGGTGTGTGATAGCCTACTCGAAACTGGTCGCCAGCCCCTGGCCTATTGGAGGTGGGATTGGGGAGTCGCTACTTGAGCCCTGTTGGTTCGGGTCGTGACAGAGTGTTATTAGAGGAGGTTCCACCTTTGGAATCTTAGAGCGTAGCTGGTCTAGCTGTGAGTTTGGATTGGGTTGCATAACGACATTGTTATGATGTTTTGAGTTCGGCTTTCAGGCTAGGGACTCCAGTGTTGGTGCCGCGGACGACGTATCCATTCACCAAGACTCTGACAACCTGCCTTTCGACTCTGGACATTTGGAAACTATTGGGAGGGACATAATGGGACATGCATCATACAGGACTGGGTTTTGAGTTTTTCCTTGTCCTTATTGAGTCAGCTCACCACATATACTCTTTGACCATGGTGCATCTTGAATGTATTTCAGGGTGCCTCCATGAAGAAATCCAGCGATGGTTCCGCAGCGGGATTGTGGTGATGATCCTCCCCATCTAGAAGTTGTGGACCAGAGCGCAGGTTCTGAGGCTAGACCTCCAGGTGGTCCGCCAGTTGATCCACCACCTGTCGAGTAGCTGGTTGTGCTGGAAGTGCATGATGAGGTTGCGTGCAGGCTGAGTGTGCTGCACGAGTTTCAGAGGCAGCGAACTCTGAGGTTCTGGGGTGATCCAGATCCTCAGGCAGCTGATGACTGGCTCAAAGCAGTCACCCGTGTTTTCCGCCTGGTGAGGATACCCACAGATCAGATGGTGGTCCTAGCGGCGAGACTTCTGCATGGTTCGGTCTAGTGATGGTGGAGTTTGGTGACACAGTCCCACGATGAGGAGACTTTCATGTGGGAAGAGTTTGAGCGACTCTTCAGGTAAGAGTTCTATCCGGTGACACAAAGGTCAGTGTGGATTCAGAAGCTTCTGTAGCTTCGACAGGAGGGCATGACTGTGTCAGAGTACATAATGAGGTTGACAGACCTATTTTGCTACTCCCTAGATATTGTTCGAGACCCATTATTTAGGGCTCGGAACTTCGAGCAGGGCCTACGTAGAGACATATGAGTAGGTGTGGTTTCATTGTGTCTGCCCACCTATGTTGGAGTGCTGGAGCGAGCCATGGTGGTGGAGAGCTTTCTGGATAAGCAAATCTATCTTGTTAGTACAGGGCATGTGATATCTGATACTTCTTCAGTTGGATCAACATCTGGTAGCCGACGGCAGACTTAGGGTCCCGGACATGGGAGACCTTCCAGGAGGTGACCCCAGGATGGAGGATCTGAGGCTCAGGGCTCATAGGGCTCGCAGGCCAGTTTTGGTCAGCCGCATGAGAGGCGGTGTTACGCTTGCAATGGTCTGGGAAATATTTCTAGAGATTGTCCGACCCGTCATGCTGTTGAGAGAGATCCGGTTGAAAGACCACCTTGGCAGAGGCAACGTCTCGAGCAAGGAGATCCGTAGGGTGGTAGACATGGCGATGGAGCTGGTGCAGTAGCAGGAGGTGGTAGGTGGTATAAGTTTCCACCACCCCCACCCCCAGGTGGTCCACGCCAAGCTCAGGGAGCCGGTGGCTGAGGGAGAGGTCAGCTGCATGCCCTAGAGGATGTTGACCCAGAGGCTCCGCGGATGGATAGAGGTACGGGTTGTGTCCTTTCTACTTTCTACAGTAGTTTGATAGGAACTATTTAGCGGTACTCTTTCCTTTTCTTTGCATGCTCGAGTTTTTTTCTGGGCGTTGGTAAGACCATGTGTGGGTGATGTTCGGCGTGCTTCGAATGCATGGGGAAGAGGGATCCTTCCCCCAACGAGACACATTTTTGCGACGCGATCAAAACCATGCAGGCGAGTCAGTGTTTCCCAAAGCGGATAGTGTTGAGGTGTGGTGGTTAAGTCCTTCTGACTTAAGTGTTCAGGCATGGGTGTTTGTTAGCGAACTCGCTGGTGTGTGAGACCTAGTTAAGAGTCTAGTCACTTTCCTTGTGCTTATGGATATTTGAGGATGAAAAGTTCTTGGGGGGAGGATGTAGCGACTCGGGTTTTGGCCCTGTCAGACTTTGGAATATTTCTATGAATAATTCCAGAGGGAGGCGCGAAGACGCCGTGCGATTCCAAGGCCTAGTGTACCCAAAATTAATTTTATAAATATATTATGTATTTTTATACAGTACAAGAGGTGAGGGTTTGATATATCCTAAACGGTAGCTCAGAATAGGAATATGAGGGCACGGTTGCGTCCGGAACGTGCTGTTTACCCTAGGCGAGGTGTAAACATTGCGGATGCAAGCCTTCTGTGGAAAACGCCATCAGGGGCGTTTTCGTAAATAAATGGAAAAGTTTAATTATGAGTGTTGGCTTGAATAAATCTTGAACGGAATCTCGGATCGAAAATCCGAGTCCTCCGTTGCGTTCAGAACGTCATGTTTACCCTAAGGGCGACCTTACCTTTGTCTACATCGGGCATCGGGCGAAGGCGAGTCAGGAGTCGGAGATGGGAGGGATTTAAAAAAAAGGAAAAACAATTACCTCCCCCCCACAATTCCGCTCCCGCAGGCGACATCTCCTCCCTCCTTCCTCCTCCATTCTACGCTGAATCGAGCCCCAGGCGTATGTTTTCATCGGCGATTGTTTGCGGATCGAGCTCCAGCGCGTCGCAAACATCGTTCTGCACTCGAAAATTCGGTGATCCGCCAACTGGTAGGCGGTTTGCGTTTTAAAATCCTGAACCCCGATTATGTATTGTATTTCTTCAAATTGTCATAATGGTTTCATAGTTCGGGTCTCAAGGTTTCCGAAACATGTTTTGAATCTGATTTTGGAGCATCGGGGTGCTCCCTGTGGCTCCCAAAAGTTTTCCTGCAGAAAACTCAGATTCCGGCGGCGTGACGGAATCTGGCAGGCGGCGCGGCGGCGTAGCAGTCCAGCAAGGTCGGTGTGGCGGTCCGGTCAGTTTTCCGGCGAGCCAGCGGTGGTCCAGCCAGAATATTTCGGGAGATCTTTAAACCCCCATAAAATGCATATCGGGAGTCTAAATCGCGAGCTGTTTGCGGCGACGTGTTCCTTGCGTCGAGACAGACCATTTGGGTTTACTTTGGGAATTTTATGAGTCGGGTTCGTTGTCCGGGGCTACGAAACGTTGAAATAATAATAATATTTTATTATTATTTAGCTTCAGCCCACCATAACTTCTGCACAGAGTGTCTAAATGACGTGCCATCAGTGGCGTTGAGACCCTGATGGTACAATAGAATTTTTGAGATAGTTTCCGGGTGTTGGGACCGAGAACAAGGTGTGGGCCTCACGAGGCAGGGATCCAGTGTTTACGGTGAAATGTTACTTTTTCACTGGGTGTTCGTTTTGGATGATCGATTAGTCGATACCGTGTGTTTTTCTGATGGGATCGCAACGGTGTGATCCGCTTGAGGAGTTTCGGGATCGCAGTGTGGGCGCCACACATGCTAGCTTTGGTGAATAGTACCTTTTTCACTAGGTGTCTATTTGGGATGATCGAGTAGTCGATCCCGCGTGTTTTTTCGAGGGGATCGAAGTGGTATGAATTTCTTGATGAGTTTTGGGATTGTAGTGTGGGCCCCACACGAGCTAGCTACAGTGAAAAGTGCCTTTTTCACCGATTGTCCGTTTCGGGCAAGTAAACAACCTATCCTGCGTGTTTTTCCATGTGGATCGCGATGGTGGCCTTGGTTTCTGCCTTGGAGGTGCGTGGTGTGGCATTGTGGAGGGTTTCTCGGGTTAGCGATGTTTGGACCAGCAGTGGTTGGGGGTACTCCCTTGGTTTGTTCCTACGAGGGCTCACGCGACTTCACAACCTTATTATAGGTTTGTGATCCTCTCGATGGGATGTTTAATCTGTTAGAGTTGTGGCATCCCTCCGGTGGGCCCGGAGCGGGATCGTCTTGCATCGTTTCCATAGATTGGGTTCTTGGTATCGCTGTGACCGCTTAACCATGGGAAGCGATCCCCTATCTAGCAGGTTTTCCCTATAGGGTTTGTGGCATCATCGGGAATATGATCCCCTACGCAGTGGGCCATGCTCATTAGGGTTGTGGAATCGTCGGGTATACGATCCCTTACTCAGCATGAGGATTATAGTAGGGTTGTGGTATCATTGGTTATATGATCACCTACTCAGCGCGTGCTGTTGGTAGGGCTGTAGCATCATCAGTTCGATCCCCTACAATGTGAGATGTACTAGATAGGGTTACGGTATCATCATGACCATCGTGACATGGATGGAAATCCTCTATCTGAGTGATGTGTTTCCGTCGAGTGTCAGATCGGGTTGTGGTATCCCCCAGCGGATCCTGGGAGTGATCCCCTGTCTATGAGATCTATGAATGCTAGATCAGGTTGTGGTATACCCCAACGGTCCCTGAGAGTGACCCCATATCTGTGAGATCTTCGTATACCGGTGTGGGTTCTGGTATCCCCTAGCGGACCCTAGGAGTGATCCCCTATCTGAGGAGTTTGGTGTTTATGTTGTTTCAGCAAGGTTTCCTCAGTGATGTTATCTGACGAGCATGATATCTCGGGTGAGTGTCTAAGATGTTTGTGTGGGATCCGATGTAGTGTATCTCTTAGACGAGTGTCATCTGGGATGACAGTGATTGTGGAGTGTGTTCTCCTGGTTGTGAACCGTTGCTGGTGATGAGGACGGTACCTCATGTGGCTTGGTGTGTGAAATGAGTATATCTGGATTGTTCATGGTGTATGTATGAGCATACACCTGAGCTGAGATGACTAGTCGTGTTTAGGCGAGGATTGTCATGAGATGGAGTTTCTCTCTCATCTGGGTTCCCTCTCGCTGGGATGAGTGGATTGTTTCCTTTTTAGTTTCTCTCTTTTGTTTTGGGTTTTTGGGGTGCCTACTGAGTATTTTTATACTCATCCTTGCATGGGATTTGCTCACACATGTTTGTGTCTTGTACAAACCACAGGCCTTTCGACGGAGTCCTAGGAAGACTTGAAGCAGGCGGAGCTAAGTGAGTGGGACTAACCATGGAGTATTACTGGAGCTGTGCCGAGGAGCTTTCCAGTGGTGCTTTTGGAAGCGTAACCCTTCTTTCGAGTAGGTTGGACGCTTTTGTAGTTTTATTTTAGTGGGCCATGTTTTTCCCTTTTGTAGTTTTGTTGTACTCTGGTTTTGGATAGATGTATGCATGCATTTTATTTTTCGTTTTATATATCTCTTCACTATTTCATGGAGGTGTATGTGGGTGCATGTGTATAGGTACCTTAGGCTAATGCCTCCCATGTGTGTGATAGCCTACTCAGCGATGGTTGCTAGCCCCTGGCCTATTGGAGGCGGGCTTGGGGAGTCGCTACTCGAGCCCCGTTGGGTCGGGTCATGACATTTCTAATGGTTGAACCAGAGAAAAATAAATGAATTTTTTCTTATTTAATGTTAGGGAATCTTTACAAACACTTAATATAAAATAATAATACAAAACAGCTTCATTATGCACAAAACCGCCAAGTTAATCCATGCATTTATCATTAACTCTTATCTAATGAGCCATCTTCCGAAAATATGACCAAGATCATTATAAGATAATTTATATCTATGTAATTTCACTAATAATATATATTAACAATTCTGGATTTTTAACCATTTTCAAATGAACTTCCATTCGTGAATACATGTAAACCAATCTTGAAAATCAGAGTAGAAAATGCTTCCAAAACAATGAAATTGAATCTCTTAACCCATAAAAAGGCCATGAATAAACTTAATAAGGTTATAAAAAATCAATTACACATTGAGGAGGCTATGTAATAATTAATTTATGAACTTAAATATTCTTATTCTGGTCATTAAGATCATGTTAGGAACACCTTTGGACTTAAGGAAAGGGTTTCCTCATCTCACTTCCATTTTCATGAGACATTCTTTATTCACTACAATTACTTGTGTATTGTGTATTTATACTACCCATTTATGTATCATATCATATATATAATTAATTTAATGGGATTAAATGTATCGTTTTGATGATTATTAGTTTTGGGGCATATGTTTCAATTGATAACAAAGTGGAAAGGGTTTTCTACTTGAACCTATATTTTCATTTGGGTTTCTTTTGTTCTCTACTCTCCTCAATAAAATTATTATTTATTATTATTTACTCCTAATAAATTATGTGTTAATGTTCTATATATTCTTACCAATAATAATCCTTATTTATTTTATGTAGAGTTAAATGTTTTAAAAGAATCTTTGAAAAATTCTTCTGAAATGAAAGTCCTACTCAAGGAACTTCTCAAATTCTTACCTATTTTTATATTCACTATATAATCTATTTTAATCCAGATTTATCTTTATTAAATCACACATTTTAACATGAAAAGATATTTTGGTTCATTTTTTGTTTTATGGAATCAATCATCCCTTTGTGCTTTAAAATCTCTTTAACGAATTCATTAAACTACACTAAAATGTTTAATTCTAAAGCTTCTTTAAAAACACTTTTTACAAGATTTAACTTCATTGGGACATCATTTATTCCTAAAATGTAATCTCATGGTACTCCCATTTTATTTTCTAGGATACACATGTTTAAAACCATATTTTCAACAAATGAAAATGATTTTTCAAAAGAACTCTTCTTTCTAAAGTAAAATCGATTTTTCTCACATCACTTTAACTTCCATGAGATATATTCCTTTTTCACCACATATTCCTTGCATGTGGTGTATGTATTTCACATTGGTATATCATATAAAGAGTCTCCTTATTGTCATGATATTCTAAGGGATTATTATTTGAATGTTTCAAGGTGGTATGAGACACTTTGTATTATTTAAGGATCATTTACTCAAGAATTTCTCAATGGTATCATTTAAAAGTATCCTTATTTATGTCAACATCCATTTATGAATATTGTATTTCATAGAGTTTTATATCTTATGATATCATATACAATATTTTTCTGATGGGGTTCTGATTAGTTTGAATGTGGATGTTCTATTTTAAAACAATTCAGCAATTTACTTCGAATGGTTAGTGCTTGTTCTTAATGTCCAAAGAAAGTTATCTACATTTCATATATTAGTTTAAATATGAATGTATATGTTGTTTATGTGTATCAAAATTTATATTAGGAATGAATTGAACTTAGTAAGTTTTGGGTGTGGCCTGCTATGCCCCCTTGGGGCATCGGTAGGTCTAATGAGACAAACTACAGTCTTGGACCAAGGTCTTGAAAAAATGAATATTTATGGTCTTGGGACGAGGCCTTGACAGAATGATTATGATGTACCTTATTATGCATTCCATAATTATGAAAATAGTATTGATAGTTAATGTGGTTATTAAACTAGTAGAATACCCATGATAATGTTTTATTATGACATTATTTATTCAGATCTTATCCCTGCTATATTATGTTCAAGATTGTTTTTTAAAGGCATGTGTTTCTAGTTATTCCCCATGACTCATGTTTATGTTTATGATATCTTCCTCTATATTGCTTTCCCTTAATGAGTATTTGATATCACCCCTTTCGTATGTTTCATTTTACCAGGACATAAAAAAGTTTATTATGAATGAACTGCAGGGATAAACTTAGAGTTGTGGATGTTCCCAATGAAACTTATATGTTGTATTTCTTTTAAAGTTGTAATGTTGAACCTATTAATGCATCTAGTATTCCAAAACTACTAAACTACTTGGTCCTTTGGGATTTGATTCCTTGTAATCATGAAAATGTATTAAAATAATGCACCATCTCTAGGATTCTGGGGTTGGGGTGTTACAAATACCCTTCTGCAAAATAATATTCCTTGATACTATGATTGGAAACAATTTCAACACAAAAATTAGTTTTGGGTCCAAAATTCCTCCATTTAGATTTTATTATAAAAAATATCATAAATTAATCCTTCATCAAATGAAATCATGATTACAAGGTTTTTTATTTATGACACCATGCTTTTTTCCTCACGTGATTACCTGTTGATGAATTTTCTCTCTCCCATTGACATAAAAATGAAAATGGTTATATGAAACCAGATGTAATATTCCTGTTCTCTTCCCATTATGGTCTTCTCAGATATTCCTTTTATGTCATCTCACACTACCACCATAAACTTCACATGAAATTTCTTCATCAAAACCCAACTCTTTCATAATCAATAATCTTCATTTAATTAATTTTTAATTTTCTTCAAAAAACTATAGGGGAATACTGTTATCTTACTACTATAGGAAAAATAGATATGGAGAGAATTTTCTACCACTTTGAGATGCATATTTCACTTTTTACACCATCTATCAATTTATTATTGAATAAATTTCTTTACTTAACACCTTTCAAGATCAAAGGAATTTTTTTATTATAGATATAAAATTTTCGTAGATTTTTAGTGAATGAAATTACCATTAGAATTGATTCATCCACAAATCCTCCAGGAATACTGAGTCGAACTAATTATAGGAAATAATATTTTAAGAAAATAATAACCAATGTTTTACATGTTACTCCCTTATTTCCATATGTGTTTTTAGCATGAATTAATTTTTCTTGAAGAACATATGATCTCAATCACACTAACACAAACTAGCCAATATATAAGAAATTTATAAAAAGTGTGGGAGAAATACCACATATTAAACCAACTTACACCAATTGTTAAACATGACATATTGGTATCACTTAGTATGAATGATCCTTAATTCATCATCAGACTCCTCTGTCAGGTAGGGATAAACATCCTAGAATGATTATCCCCAAGTATCCTTGAATGTATCAAACTTCTGAGTGATACCACATAGTGATACCAATCATTGAGATACTACCAAATGATGAATTCCACTTCAAAAAATGGAGATTACATTGTGGGAACACTATATTTTTTGTAATCTTATTAGTATTCCACAAATAGTCATCTAATAAAAAAATTTCTAAAAAAATAGATAAAAATAAAATACCAAAATATAGATACTTATCTAATAGTTTATATTTTATTGGTGGTAAATTGCCACTTGAACTGATCCTTGATACCAATTGTATAATATTTAATGTGACTTGGAACCATATGAACATATATAATTGATAGCTCAATAGTTTGACATATGGACCTTTATCTTATGATATTCCATTTCCATAACACAATACTTTTAGATACATATTTCAAAAATAGAGTGGTTGTTTAAAAACACTTTTTGAATTAGATATAATTTGAGAATTTATTGTATTTTTATTGTTCCTATCACATGTATATCCATTTAGCTTACACACATGTTTCATTTCAGTACATACACACCCCATGGATTGTATATCTCCATTAAGCATGCACCATATCAAATATATATGATAAGAAATTAAATGAATGGAGAGAGGGGTAACTTAGACATCCTGAAGGAGAGGATTTTGGTTGGTCTTGATAGACCACCACTTTGATCTTTACTAAAAATAATTATACTCGTTATTTTCTTTTACCATCTTCCAAGCCTGTTACAACTGATCTGGATATATAATTAGGCATTCTTTACCCATGTTCCCAATATTATTTTGATATGTAGGTGCTTATGGATTGAACATTTTAATTTTTTTTATTCAAACACAATCACATGGATTTAATTTTTTGAAACACCACCTGTACATTATTTTCCAGGATTCATTCACTAAATATGAATCTTTCCACTGATATTCATCTATTTCTTCTTCCTCCATCAGAGGGACCTTCTTCCAGCCTTGATTTCTAAGTTTGAGAATTTTTTTTAAGTTCACCAGTAATACCTTTTTATTATTTCTCTTGAATATCCATGTAAGACACATCACCCTTTTTTATTTTAGGTGAGCCTTTCTTTAGATTCACAACATTCTTTCTCACAACTGGAGCAGTATCCAACTTATTTTTCCAATTTTTATTACTTTTCCTCTAAGAGGTCTAATGTGAGTTTCTTTATGGAAGGTGTTTGGATCACCTTTAATTGAGCTCTATGTTTTTACTCTAAGACAATAACCTTTTTTCTTAATTAACAAGTCCTTTTCCATTATAGACACCATCCTTATAAGACACCAAAGTAGAGGACCAACTTATAGAATCCTTTTTTCCCCCACACTCTTCCAAATTAATTTCATTTCTATATGACCAAGGTGAGAACAAATAAAACATTTTACATTTAATAAAATCCATCTATCATAATTTATCAGTTTAGATATTGACACAAATATTATTTTTTCCATCGTAAAGGATTCAATCTTTTTTTGAAAAACACTAACTGTGTGTCCCATTATTATAAAGTTGAAACATCTCATGGATAAAATTATTCTATGATTCAAAAATATTATTCGTTTGATTTTTTAATTCTATATTCTAAGACTTACATACTCCACTAAAAGATGCATATTTGGTGGAAAATTATAGATTCTTATTTCCCTTAAATAGATGGGGCTTTTCCTCAATCTCCCTAATCTTTTGGTATTTATTCTTTTAATGAGATTCAATATTATTTAATCTTGATATGTATTTATTCTAAAATTTTATTATCTTATTTAGATGTGTCATGAGAAGGAGGATTTTGTATTTCATATCCTTCTCCATTACCATCTTCTTTTTAATAGTTTTGAGACATTTCTTCAAGAAGATCACTTTGTTATATCATTTTGGAACCCACCCTCTATATGTCAACATTTTGGCCACCCCTTCACTTTCCACCCTCTTGTAATCAATGTAAAAATATTTGATGATCACATAGACCAATTTTTGTATGATCTCCCACCGATCCATATTATATTTAAGGAGTTGATTTATTCTTGATCATGGGTCAAACTCACTCTAAATTGAAGACCATATTTCCTAGATTCTTTTTACTTTTCATATTTCACATCATGAATGAGTGGTTTGTTCTCACCACCAAATATTTTATTCTCAAATTAAAAAAAATCAAATGGATCCTTAATGTTTTTCCCTTAAAGGATTTCAAACTCAAGATAAAAAAATATTTTATTATTCTATTAAATAGAAGATTTAATATTTTAAATATTATTATATTCCACGTTAGTATTAAACTTAAGATTCAATACTTCTTTAGAGTTCACTGGATTAATAGATGGATCAGTTCACTCTTTATCTAGTTGGTCAATATCTGATTTCTTATCATTCACATATTGAGTTGATTATTCTATCATGCCACAAATTTTATAATTTATCACTCTTTGAATATCTGATTCTTCAAGAGAACAATAAATAACTACATGAATCTCAATAACACCCCTGCTTTTATTCTTCTTTTGGAAGAAATCTGAATTATATACTTTAAAATCAACTTCCATAACATGGTAAGATCCAGATGAAATTAAAGGTTTAGAATTATTCACCTTCATTTATGTACATTCTCACCTAATTATTTACTTATTTTTATTCTTATTATTCTTTTATTTTTTCATAAGACTCTCTTCACTAACCCTGTTCATTGGTTCTTCAACATTTCCATTTTTGAAACCTTCTCTTGATGTTAACGTTAAAACATGATTTGTCTAGGTTGTGTTTCTATAACTAGATTCCAGAGTTTTCTAAATTTTATAAGTGGTAGTATAATGAGTAATTTTCCAATATACATCATCATAATAGGATATATTTAGAATATTATCTATTTTTGAATTACCCACTTCCTCACCGTGTATTCCCAAGTTAGCATCTCTTTGGATATACTCCAGAACCTCTTCCCCACAAGAACACAAGAACATTACCATTTATTTATTCAATAAATCAAAGTTAGTTTCATAAAAAATAAAGGACTTGTAATAGAATAATTGTCGAAAATTATATTCTATACATCTGTGGTTAAACTACGAGTCTGAATAATTACCCTCTATTACAACTTGTTGGAACCAAATACACCCTTAGGGGGGGGGGGGTTAGGGCGACATATAAATTTAAATTTTTTACAATAGTATGGTTAACTTTATTTTTATGATATTTTTTCCAATATAGAAGGAACTATGGAAAGCCTTCCAATTACTACCTCACAACTTCATCAAGTGATAAAAATTATATAAAAAATTTAAACACTGACAAGATACAGTTATTTTTACTTGATTCACCTGTAACACCCCAAGACTTTTCAATATTTTCCTTTTAGAATAAATTAATTTTTTTAAGACTGATTTATAAGAAACAAAAAAGTTAAGATTATGTTAAAAAAACATAAATTTTAGCTTTCTCTATATGAAACATTGAGATTAGCTTGCATTACATGCACGACATACATTCCTCGAGGACTTATGTAACACACAAAACCAATAATATATTATTAAAAGAATTATTATTTAATATAATAACATAAAAAATAGGCCATAAATTAATGGTTATGAATAGTATTAATTAAATTATAAAAATATATGGTTTAATTCACCGGTTATAAGTTAATTATAAATGAATATAAGAACCAACTGAATCTGAAGTGAATGTTTTTTATAAAAAACTATTTTCAGCTCACAAAGCCATTTTATCCTAATAAATAAAATTAATTAAAATTAGTGAGTTATATTAATTTAATATATATTATATATAGAATAATAATTTTTTTACATTTATCTAATAGATTTTATAGTCATAATATGAGAACAAATCCAATATTATGTATAAAAATCTTTATTTTTATAAAGGTAATTTTACCTCCTTTTAATAGCACACCATCATTAAATATGAATTTTTAAACTTTTATGATTTCAAAATGACCAAATATAATTAATTTTTTAAATAAAAAGGTCAAAATTATGTTAGGGTCAATTTTTAGTAATTATTTGTGAAGTTTCATTTTTTGATGAATGTTGAAAAATACATAATTTTAATATAAAACTAGTTTTTTGTATAAATTATTTAGAAGTTTAAATCCAATTTTTGATTGGTTTTGAATATTAAATAGATAAAGTTTAGTTCCATTTATCACATTTGGGTAACTTGAATCAATTTAACATTGAATTTGGATATAAAAACTTAGCAAACATTTGAATATTTTTAATTTAAAAAACTGCTTTATTATCCTATAAGCGGGATTAATTTTAAATTAATTTATACCAATTATGTTATTTAAATTTGGAAAAATGGATTAATTTTTTATAATAATAATATTTTTTTGTTTTAGAAGATTCTACTATGTTTTTGATAAAAAATATTAGTGAAAGTAACTAAAATTAAGTATAACGATTAAGAGGAAAATTAGCTTAATAATGAACTAGACCTTAACCTTAAGGGCCAAAATGACCTAGAAACGTTTCCAAAATCTATTTTATGTCCATAATTAGATCCTATTATCCATTTTATATGATATTTAAAATTAGTGGATCCACTTTTTGTAGGAAAAACATGGGTGGAATTGATTTTTTCAAAATTTACATGAATGTCACTCCTCCACCACTATAAAAAGAACACCACGCCTCCCATTTTCAAACTTATAAAACTATTTTTCTCAAAAAATATATGCTAAAATAATCTCCCAACATCATTAACCTCATACCAGAATCCTACCTTTTTCATAAAGTCATCCAAGGAATCCCTTTGGTGAAAAGTGAGAGGATTTACCCAAAGAAGTGGTAACACCTTTCCTGAAGCTCTTTAGTTTTATTTTCATTATCCTACCCCAAAATTATTATTATTACATGATTATATAATAATAAATATATCAAAAATATAATTATATTTTTTTATTTTATGGTTTTGAACTAAACCCGCACACACTTCCATCAAATGTGCAACGAACTAACCGTTCATGTACGACAAACTACCTCCTCACAAAACAATTTCATTCATTTTTCTTTTAACACCTTTCATGTATGTGAATTATGATGGGAACTCTAAAAATATATTATATTTATTTAGTCTTTATAATTTTTTAATTATTTTATAACACATACCTTTATACTTTCCATTTTTTTCAAATATGATAACGTCCTTTGTGGACGCGTGGACTACAACTTCCTCAAAGCGATGTGATTCATTAATGCTATAAATGGAACTTATTAAGGATGATTTTATTAAAAATATGTGGAATATATGAAATTAATATGATAATTTAATTATAATAAAATTATGTATCATTTAATTTCCTTTCTTTTAAATACCATAAAGAAATGTAAGTAGTGTCCATTCAAACATATGACCAACCGTCTCCTTGAACGGTGCATTTCATTTCCTTTCACAAATACTAAGGAATATTATAAATACATATATATTGAATAAATATAATATTTAAATATTTTTATACATTCTATAGATGATTAAATCATGATATATGAAATATGAAAACAAATAACATGTCAAAACGTACTAGAAAAACTAGGTAATTAACACCCGAGATAGTGAAAATAATAAAAGATAATTATCAAAAGGGTAATAAGATATTATAGTAAGATAATATATGATATTATAAACTTTAATATGGTTCTTTAATAAGTTATTAACAATTTTAAAACAATTCTTCAAGAGTTTAGAGGGAATTTACCAAAAAGGGGACAGAAGTTAAGAGATTCTTGTCTCACTTTTCTTTCTATGAGGTATACATCATTTTAAACACTTAATTATTTTTTGTGGTGTATATACTTACAATTTTGATATATTATATCTTGAATTATTTTTTCTTTAGGTTATTTTATGTTTCACTATGATTTACCTCACCCAAGGGGTTCAGCCTGGAAGTTAACTATAACGCCCCGACCCTAGTTACCTAGAGTTGGTGCATTATTACATAACATTATCATGATCACAAGAAAGATCAAATCTCTAAAGACCGATTAGTTTTGTAGCTTTTGAAACACTAGATATATTCATAAAGTTTTACATTACATCATAAAAATGAAAACTACAACAACATAGTCTCCATAGTCTACACTCTTATCCCCTCATAATATCCCTGCAGGTCATTCATAATTTACTTCTTCACATCCTGGGAAAAATAAAAAATAGAAAAGGGGTGAGCTCAAATGCCCAGTAAGGATAACAATATAGCGGAAACTTTCATAAATAAGAATAAACATTTAAGGCAATGTATAACTAAAACAAAAACCTTTTAAACTTGAACTTCAACATAGTATGTCAAAAATAAAATGAAATAATTCCATTTACTTATTCACATGGATATTATACTAATCGAATAATCACATGCAATATCAATAACCACTTTCATAATGATGGATTGCATAATGCCAGACTATCATAACCACATAGCCAAGGCCTCGTGCCAAGACTACAAATATTATTTTGTCAAGGCCTTGTGCCAAGACACTAGTTTGTCTCATGAGACCTACCGATGCATCGAGGAGCTATAGCGGGCTCCACCTGTCACATATAAAGTCCAATGCATTCCCATATTAAAAGGTTTAAACATAACATAAAAATCCGTATTAAAACTAGCATACGAAATGTAAATACTTCATCCATAAACCATGAATAGTATAAAAATAACACATCCATAGTCAAACATATCACAAAACCTTCAATAATATTTGGATGTTTTGTATCATAATAAATCAACTTCAAATAAGCGTAAAATCCATCAAAGGATGTTGACATAGATGAAATCAAAACACTTTTTAGAGTAATATCTCTTTTTATTTTGAAATCATTTAAGAGTAATATACTTATAAAATATAATATTTTCTTCAGAAATATTCTTGTAAGCGTGTAAGGGAATCCTCAACGATTTTATAATGGCGGAAAATAGCCGCACCCGCCGTATAAGTTAAAAAAACATTCTTTCCTTAATTCTGTCGAAAAGGTTAAAATGCACCTTGTTTGGAAAACGACAGAAAGATTCCTTTATAAAACACTTATAAAAGTAAACAATGGTATAAATGACTTTAACCCATATTCTTGTAAATATTAGAAATGTTTGAAATACATTCTTAAGAACCATGGATGTGGATGATAAAGAAATCCCAGTAGATTATTACATATAAACAACCTCGGATAATGAAGAGATTGTGAAATAACCCTTACCTTGTACTTTTACTTGGTTGAGGGTAGTTTAAACTCCTGTATAATTGTGAAATAATTGTTATTAAATTATTCAATAATCATATACATTAATATGATATCATATATGATCTTTTAACATTGCTTTGTTAATAATATCTTAGAATTATCGTCGTTTCAGGTGTTAACTTGCTCGTTTTCTTTTATATGTTTTGTTACATAAGCCGTGTTTGTTATGGATAGGTTGTATCTTATTCATATGAATAATGATATCAATTCCTTAAACATTATTTTTAAATCATCAAATGATAATTATACTTGAATGGATATGATGGAGAATGAATCTCATCGCGTTCGTGGAGACAGTAGTCCGTACGTACGCACGGACGACAATATCATTCTTTTGATATTAAAATAACATATAATTGGATGGTATATCTTATATACAGAATCATTATCATGTTATATTTATTATTTACATGAATTAAAAATCATTATTATACCCATCCAAATAATAATATATTGAATAACAATTACACCACGACGTGGAGACGGTAAGCCGTACGTACGCACGTATGGTGACATGTCATTCAAAGGATGGATAGAATAATGAATATGGTTGTACAATACTTATAATAATATTACATTATATAGGATATACTGGATTAATTATTTTAGAATGGGAATAACAAAGAAAGAATAAGTGGAAGAAGAAATGAATTTGAAAAAGGGTGGTGAAAACATTACCTCTTCTTCGGGTTCTTCCTTTTGATTTGATCAAAAGGGCTCTTTAGGTTAGATTTATGATCAAACTAATTCCTCTAGGTTGTATTGAGGGAAGTTTAGAGAGTATTTGGGAAGATTTTGTCTGTTCCAAAAGGCTTTGAAGGTGTGAGTTAATGAGAAGGGAGAGTTCCCTTTTATAAGAGGGGTGAGGGGCACCTTTGGAAAAGCTAGAAATATTATTTTATAATAAATTCATATTCGGTTTATAATGGCTCAAAAGTGGATTATTTAAAGTTTAAGGTTGGTATGGGTCGAAAACCACTCACCCAATAGAATTTAGACAGGTTTGGGTTACTATATTAACCTTATCATTTAGTATTAACTCTTAGTTAATTAGTTTCACTTTTACAATGTCTCTTTGTATTTTGATATTATATGGTTAATAAACTTACTATATACATCCAAGAGACCCCCAAGTGGGCCATTAATGATACAACTATCATGATATAAGTCTATTGTACTAACCTTATATTTTTAGGAATTTAATATCAATTAAGAATATAATATTTGTTTTAAAAAACTCTTTTATGTCAATTTTGACACTATTCAATAATTGATTTTTTTAAAACTCATAACAGAATTATTACTTCAAAAAAATTCAATTAAATCAATCCTAATATGTCATATTATCCTAGAAAATTAGTGTAATTTATTAAAAGTCTCAAATTATATTTATTTGGGTATTTATAATATCAATTATTTTAATTTTTCACTATTATGGTAATTCCTGCATCATCATTGTGTCAAACATAAATTAAATTATTTAATATCTAAAAATTATAACTAAAATATCATTAGGTATGAAATCTATTTATCTTTCTAATTAATATTTACAATCGAATTTATCTTATGTATAACCCTATATTGAAAATGTTTTATTAAATAAGCTTTGATTTTAACTCTTTTAACTCTTCTTTGAATTAAATAATAATAAATGTCCTAATCTAATCCAAGTGGACCTAAATGATAATATTTTATTCCTAAGGTTGTTTATAGTCTAGATACACTTGTCCAATATAATTAGGACATGTGTTAGGATAATATTAATATCATTTTTACCCTTAATTACCCTATTTACATTTAACCGTGGTAAATAAAAGTAAAAAGTTACTATTCACCAAAAATTATTTTCATCTCATTGAACCACATTTTACTCCTTGATATTAACCATGTGTCTCAGATTTTAGAAATTCCAATCACAGAAGCGGTAAAATTAGGTTTTATGAAAAATTCAGTTTTTTAACTACCACTTAGTAGTTTCACTATTCATCAAAAATTGAAGTTTTTTCAGAACAATGCCAAAATTTCACCCTAAGATATAATTGATATTCCAAATTCAAAAATGATGTCTATTTTAAGAAATTACAAAAATAAAAGTTTCATTAATTAATTTTATAATTAATTCCCGCTGTCACAAGAAATAGCGTGTTTTTAAGAAACAATATATATCAAAAGATTGACAATTGTTTATGTCCAATTTCAAAGTGAAATTAATTATAATGAACACCATTGGATAAAATGGTAAAAATATATTCTAATTATACTTTAAAAAAACTAAATAATATAATTTATCACTATAAATTTTTTTTATTAAAAAATTTATTTTTAAGTATTTTCACTATTCATAAAAATTGGAAGTTCTCAGAAAGATACCAAATATTCAACTTAGGATAATTTCGATATTCCGAATCCAAAAATGAAGTCCATTTTGAAATATATAATATATATAATTTCAAAAAGTAGGTATTACTATTCATAACATCTAGTTTGATTGGTTGTGGTGTGTTAGAACTCGATGTTGCGTACAACACACGCTATCACATTATTCCAAGAGAAGCGTACCGTAGAAGCTTGGGGTGTTACATTGTCCCCTCCTTCAAATAATTTTGTCCTCAAAATTTCTAGAATACTACCACATGAAAAGACTCGGGTGGTTCTCCATCATAAGTTCCTCGAGTTCCCACGTTGCCTCTTCCATCTTATTGTTTCTCCACAAGACTTTTACCAGACGAGTCGTCTGGTTTCCCAATACTTGTTCTCTCGTATCAAGAATCTTGACAGACTCTTCGCAATAGGACAGATCGGGTTCCACTTCTAATTCCTTATAGGTGAGTACATGCATTGGGTCAGGCATGTATTTCCTCAACATAGATATGTGGAACACATTGTGAACTTTGGAGAGACTTGGCGACATTGCCAATCGGTAAGCTACAACCCTAATTCATTCTAGAATTTCGAAAGGTCCGATGTACCTGGGACTCAATTTACCTTTCTTACCAAAATGTATGACTCCCTTCCATGGAGATACCTTCAGTAAAACATGATCACCGACTTGAAATTCCAAATCCTTCCTTCGATTATCGACATAGCTCTTCTACCTACTTTGAGCTGCTTTGATGTGATTTTGGTTTACCTTCACCTTTTCCATCGTTTCCTCCACCAGTTCTGGGCCTACAAGTTTTCTTTCACCAACGTCATCCCAACAGGTTGGTGTAAAAAATCTATTTCCGTATAACGCTTCATATGGTGCCATCTGAATACTCAAATGGAATCTATTATTATAGGAAAATTATACAAGAGGTAAATATTTATCCGACATACCCTGAAAGTCAAGTGAGCAGGATCTCAACATGTCTTCTAAGGTTTGAATAGTTCGTTCTGATTGTCCACCTGTTTGAGGGTGGTAGGCAGTGCTCAAATGAAGTTCAGTATCCAAGGCTTTCTGAAGACTTTTCCAGAATCTTGATGTAAAACAGGGATCACGATCAGAAAAAATTTATAGGGGTACTCCATGAAGTCTCAAAACTTCATTAATATATAGTCTTGCTAGACGTTTCAGTGGTAGATCTTCTCTTATAGCAAGAAAATGTGCTGACTTGGTAAGACGATCAACAATGAACCATATTTCATCATTCCTTCTAGGAGTCTTAGGTATCCCCATGACAAATTCCATCGTAATATTGTCCCATTTCCACTCCAGTATGGGAAGAGGTTGCATGACTCCTCCAGGCTGTTGCCTTCCAGCTTTCACTTGTTGACAAACCATACATCTTGACACAAAATCAGAAATCTCCCTCTTCATGTTGTCCCACCAAAAATGTTCCTTCAAATCTCTATAAATTTTGGTGCTCCCAGGGTGTATAGAGAAATTGGAACTATGAGCATCATCCAACAATTCCCTTTTTAGATCAGGTATATCGGGAACACAAAGTCACTTCCCGAATTTCAAAATTCCTTCTTCATACACAAAGTCTCTCAATCTCCCATCATCATTCACAGCTTTAATCTTCTTTTGAAATTCTTCATCATCGGTCAGATAACTCTTAATCCTTTCTAATAAAGATGGTTTGGCAACCATTTGAAAAAGAATTGATATTTCACCTTCCATGGTTATTCCCATGTCCATCTTCACTAGATCCATGAAAATTGGATGCCTTTCAATTCTCATATTGTTCAAAACTCCATGATCTTTTCTGCTCAAAGCATCTGCCACCTTGTTTGCTTCCCACTGGTGGTAGTGTATCGTACAATCATAATCCTTGAGTAATTCAAGCCATCTCCTTTTCCTCATGTTGAGTTCTTTTTGTGAGAAAATATATACTTCGAACTCTTGTGATCAGTATAAATCTCACATTTTTCACCAGATAGGTAGTGCCTCCATATCTTCAAAGAAAAGATCACACCTGCTAAATCAATATCATGAGTACGATAGTTTTGTTCATGAATTTTCAACTATCGTGATGCATAGGCAATAACCCTATCATTCAGCCTAAGGACACAACCAAGTCCTTTCTTCGATGCATCACTATAAATAATGAACCCATCATTCCCTGATGGTAGAGTCAATATAAGAGCATTGACTAATCTTCTCTTCACTTCTTAGAAACATTCTTCACACTCTATTGTCCAAACAAATTTAACCCCTTTACGTGTGAGCTTCGTTAATGGGTTTGACAATCGGGCAAAATTATGGACGAAACGTCAATAATAACCTGCGAAACCAATAAAACTACGTAACTAAGTTATACTTGTAGGTGCTGGCCATTCTTGGATTGCCTTGGTCTTAGAAGGATCAAAAGAGATTCCAACTTTAGAGACAATATGGCCAAGAAAAGAAATCTCATGAAGCCAGAATTCACAGTTGCTAAACTTCCCATATAATTCATGTCTTCTCAGAGTCTTCAAGATAATGTACAAGTGACTTTCATGATCCTCATAGGTTTTAGAGTATACCAAGTTATCATCAATAAATACCACCAAAAATTCATCGAGATATTCCTTGAAAACTCTATTCATCATATCCATGAATACAAAGGGTGCATTAGTCAATCCAAAAGGCATTACAGTAAACTCGTAATGCCCATACCTGGTTCGAAATGCTGTCTTCGGAATGTCTTCCTTCTTTACACACAACTGATGGTATCCAGATCGAAGGTCAATCTTTGAAAAGTATTGATCTCCATGCAGTTGGTCAAATAAATCATCAATGCGAGGTAGGGGATACTTGTTCTTTATTGTTATAGCATTGATCTCCCTGTAGTTGATACATAACCTCATAGATCTATCTTTCTTTTTAAGAAAAATAACAGGGGCTCCCCATGGAGAAACACTAGGGAGAATAAATCCCTTATTACTCAATTAATCTAGTTGTTTATTTAGTTCAACTAATTCTACAGTGGCCATTCTATAAGGGGTATTCGATATAGGCCTTGATCCAGGAATTAAATCAATGGAAAACTCAACTTCTCATTCGGGAGGATATCCAGGTAAATCTTCCGGAAATACATCTACATATTCTTTCACAATAGGTACATACTATATTTGAAAATTCATTTCCTCACCCACAATCATTTCATTCTATTCCTCCCCAAAGCCTGAAATATTTTCTCAAGGAAATTTATCCATTGCTCAGCTACTAAGGGATTTGTACTCCCATTGAACATTGGTGGTTGTTGCCTCATGAATCTACCTAACATTGATCCTCTACGCTACGGATCAGGGTGCTCCATACAGGTAAGGTTATTATTCATAACCTGAGTGAGTTGTCCCAGTATGGTGATCAGCTGATCGGCACTAGTTGCATCAACAGCTCCACTATAATTATCTTGAGCAGGAGGGAAATCCCTACATGGAGTGCGTGCATTGATACGGTTTCCATTTCTTCCACTAGGCTCCATTTCTAAACAATGGCATAAACTAGATCGGTTTATGAATCAAAATACATAATTCCATACTTATAAAACACTTAACATAAATTGAACTATTTATGGATATAATCCATAATCATAAAAATGTTTTCTTTGAGGAAGTATATACTCATAAACCTTTCATAATTTTTTTTAAAGAAAATGAGAGTTATCCTAAGAATATCCCCCGGGAGTGTCATAACCAAGAGTGCAGTAAGACCCGTTGTTGTGCACCAGTTCCCATTCGAGTCTAGCTCAAAGCGGTGTTTTCGGGTTTTACCCCTAGGTACATCTGTGCCAGAGCCACCTCTACCTGCTCGTATCCAGACATGGATGTATTGCTCGTAAAACTCACAAAATATCTACAATACCAAAATTCTAGGAAGTTCTTCTATACTAATCCTCAACGTCCATCTTAGGTCTATGTGCTCTAATCAGAGTTTATCTAAATCTAGCTTCCAAGGTTTGTACTAAACTTTCTCTAATACCAACTGTAATGCCCCGACTCAAGTTACCTAGAGTTGGTGCATTATTACATAACATTGGCATGATCACAAGAAAGATCAAATCTCGAAAGACAGATTAGTTTAGTAGCCTTGGAAACACTAGATATATTCATAAAGTTTTACATTAAATCATAAAAATGAAAACTACAACAACATAGTCTCCATAGTCTACACTCTTATCCCCTCATAATATCCATGCAGGTCATTCATAATTTACTTCTTCACATCCTGGGAAAAATAAAACATAGAAAAGGGGTGAGCTCAAATGCCCAGTAAGGATAACAATATAGTGGAAACTTTCATAAATAAGAATAAACATTTAAGGAAATGTATAACTAAAACAAAAGACTTTTAAACTTGAACTTCAACATAGTATGGCAAAAATAAAATGAAATAATGCCATTTACTTATTCACATGGATATTTTACTAATCGAATAATCACATGAAATATCAATAACCACTTTCATAATGATGGAATGCATAATGCCAGACTATCATAACCACATAGCCAAGGCCTCGTGCCAAGACTAAAAATAATATTTTGTCAAGGACTTGTGACAAGACACTAGTTTGTCTCATTAGACCTACCGATGCATCGAGGAGATATAGCGGGCTCCACCCATCACATATTAAGTCCAATTCATTCCCATATGAAAAGGTTTAAACATAACATAAAAATCCTTATTAAAACTAGCATATGAAATGTAAATACTTCATCCATAAACCATGAATGGTATAAGAATAACACATCCACAGTCAAACATATCACAAAACCTTCAATAATATATGGATGTCTTGTATCATAATAAATCAACTTCAAATAAGCGTAAAATCCCTCAAAGGATGTTGACATAGATGAAATCAAAACTCTTTTTAGAGTAATATCTCTTTTTATTTTGAAATCATTTAAGTGTAATATATTTATAAAATATAATATTTTCTTTGAAAATATTCTTATAATCTTGTAAGGGAAGCTTCAACAATTTTATAACGGTAGAAAATAGATGCACCCTCCGTATAAGTTAAAAAAACAGTCTTTCCTTAATTCTGTCGAAAAGGTTAAAAAGCACCCTGTTTGGAAAACAACGGAAAGATTCCTTTATAACCCACTTATAAAAGTCAAAAAGGGTATAAATGACTTTAACCCATATTCTTTTAAATAGTAAAAATGTTTGAAATATATTCTTAAGAAACATGGATGTGGATGATAAAGAAATCCTACTAGATTATTACGTATAAACAATCTCAGATAATGAAGAGATTGTGAAATAACCCTTACCTTGTACTTTTCCTTGGTTGAGGGTAGGTTAAACTCCTATATAATGGTGAAATAATTGTTATTAAATTATTCAATAATCATATACATAAATATGATATCATATATGATCTTTTAACATTTCTTTGTTAATAATATCTTAGAATTATCGTCGTTTCAGGTGTTAACGTGCTCGTTTTATTTTATATGTTTTGTTACATAAGACATGTTTGTTATGGATAGGTTGTATCTTATTCATATCCAGAATGATATCAAGTCCTTAAAAATTATTTTTAAATCATCAAATGATAATTATACTTGAATGGATACGATGGATAATGAATCTCATCGCGTTCGTGGAGACGGTAGTCCGTACGTACGCACGAGCGACAATATCATTCTTTTGATATTAAAATAATATATAATTGGATGGTATATCTTATATACAGAATCATTATCATGTTATATTTATTATTTACAATAATTACAAATCATTATTATACCCGTCCAAATAATAATATATTGAATAACAATTACACCACGACGTGGAGACGGTAAGCCGTACGTACGTACGTATGGTGACATGTCATTCAAAGGATGGATAGAATACTGAATATTTTTGTACCATACTTATAATAATATTACAGTATGTAGTATATTCTGGATTCATTATTTTATAATGGGAATAACAAAGAAAGAAGAAGTGGAAGAAGAAATGAATTTGAAAAAGGGTGGTGAAAACATTACCTCATCTTCGGGTTCTTCCTTTTGATTTGATCAAAAGGGCTCTTTAGGTTGGCTTTATGATCAAAATAAGGCCTCTAGTTTGTATTTAGGAAATTTTAGAGAGTATTTGGGAAGATTTTGGCCGAGCCAAAAGGCTTTGAAGGCGTGAGTCAATGAGAAGGGAGAGTGCCCTTTTATAAGAGGGGTGAGGGGCACCTTTGGAAAAGCTAGAAATATTATTTTATAATAAATTCATATTCGGTTTATAATGGCTCAAAAGTGGATTATTTAAAGGTTAAGGAGGGTATGGGTTGAAAACCACTCAACCAATATAATTTAGACAGGTTTGGGTTACTATATTAACCTTATCATTAAGTATTAACTCTTAGTTAATTAGTTTCACTTTTACAATGTCTCTTTGTATTTTTATATTATATGGTTAATAAACTTACTATATACATCCAAGATACCCCCAAGTGGTCCATTAATGATACACCTATCATGATATAAGTCTCTTGGCCGAACCTTGAATTTTTAGGAATTTAATATCAATTAATAATATAATATTTGTTTTAAAAAACACTTTTATGTCAATTTTGACACTATTCAATAATTGATTTTTGTAAAAATCATAACAGAATGATTACTTCAAAAAACATCAATTAAATAAATCCTAATATGTCATATTATCCTATAAAAGTAGTGTAATTCATTAAAAGTCTCAAATTATATTTATTTGGGTATTTATAATATCAATTATTTTAATTTTTCACTATTATGGTAATTCCTGCATCATCATTGTGTCATAAATAAATTAAATTATTTAATATCTAAAAATTATAAATAAAATATCATTATATAGGAAATATTTTTATATTTATAATGAATATTTACAATCGAATTTATCTTATGTATAACCCTATATTAAAAATGGTTTAGTAAATGAAATTTGATTTTAACTCTTTTAACTCTTCTTTGAATTAAATAATAATAAATGTCCTAATCTATTCTATGTGCACCTAAATGATATTATTTTATTCCTATAGGTTGTTTTTGGTTGAGATACAATTGTCCAATAGAATTAGGACATGTGTTAGGGTAATATTAATATCATTTTTACCCTTAATTTCCCTATTTACTTTTAACCGTGGTAAATAAAAGTAAAAAATTACTATTCACTAAAAATTATTTTCATCTCATTGAACCACATTTTACTCCTTTATATTAACCTTTTCTCTCGGATTTTCAAAATTCCAATCAAAGAAGCGGTAAAATTAAGTTTTATGAAAAATTCAGTTTTTTAACTACCACTTAGTAGTTTCACCATTCATAAAAAATTGAAGTTTTTCAGAACAATGCCAAAATTTCACCCTAAGCTATAATTGATATTCTGAATTCAAAAATGATGTCTATTTTAAAAAATTCCAAACATAAAAGTTGCATTAATTAATTTTATAATTAATTCCCGCTGTCACAACAAATAGCGTGTTTTTAAGAAACAATATATATCAAAAGATTGACAATTGTTTATGTCCAATTTCAAAGTGAAATTAATTATAATGAACACCATTGGATAAAATGGTAAAAATATATTATAATTATACTTTAAAACAACTAAATAATATAATTTATCACTATAAATTATTTTTATTAAGAAAATTGTTTTTAAGTATTTTTCACTATTCATAAAAATTAGAAGTTCTCAAAAAAATACCAAAAATTCAACTTAGGATAATTTCAATATTCTGAATCCAAAAATGAAGTCCATTTTGAAATATAAAATATATATAATTTCAAAAACTAGGTATTACTATTCATAATGGATAGTTTGATTGGTTGTGGTGTGTTAGAACTCGACGTTGTGTACAACACACGCTATCGCATTATTCCAAGAGAAGCGTACCGTAGAAGCTTGGGGTGTTACATTAACAAGTGGTAAAAGTCAAATTTTCAATCTCAATTTATTTTGGGATTATTAACATTATCTTGAAACAATCACTTTGTTATAATAATATTTCATCAGATATTTCCTTAAATATCCTCATTCTTGGGTTATGGATATTATTAGTTCCTAAACTATATAGCATTTTTACATACTGTGTCTACTTTGGTAGTTATTTGATTATTTGGGTAAATATTGATTAATCAATATTCTTCATTCAATATAGATATTTAAAAAATAAATATTATTTATTTTGATTATTCGACATGAGGAATTACTTTGATTGGAAATGATGGGCAGGGCCCAAACTTTATATATTGTATGATCTCAGCCTTTTATAGAGTCATCTTGGGTGAATTTTCAGGTAATTTTTAAAGTTTTTCAGTACCTTTGATTTGGAGTAGTGTCTTGGGGTGTATTTGGGTGAACATTTAAGGAAAAATAAAAGACAATGGGCTCTGCATGGTTTACGAATGGTTTGAAAAATTGTGCAACCAAACCTTGCCAAGCATGAAAAAATAGACAGAGAGGTTCACCTGGTTTGTACACAGTTTGAAAAATAGTGTGAAAAAACTGTTCCAACAGTGAAAACCTAGAAAAAGAGGTCCGCATGACTGGTGCACGGTTTTCCATAACCGTGCGCCTCTGCCTGGGAAACTGTGCGCATGTGATTTTTATTCCAAAAATCTATTTTAAAACCACATGAACCCCTCACGACTCCCATATTTCAACCTTGTCTCGGGCTTTACAAATCCTCGGTGATCTCAGAGCCTTAATAAAGGATTCTAAGGTGATCCAAACATCGTCATTTGAGATCAAAATCCCGTATTGAAGATCTTCTCTCTTCCCGGTAAGTGGATTTCATCCTATTTCTTCTCCACTTCTTTCCTATATCTTTCCTTGATCTTTTCATGGTAGATCTTCACTATTCCATGGATCTAAACCTACATGTTGAGATCTAGATCTAGGATTGTGGATCCATATGTATATTTGAATGACATTTATGTGTTTTTTATTAATTTTGGTTTAGGTATTTAGATCCCGAGCATGATCAACAATGTCGTGCTGCTCGGATTTTGGGGATTTCCATTGGGTTAACATTAATCAATAAACTGAGCTAGGTGGTCTAAATTGAACTCCCATAGTCATGTATTTGATATGTAAATGTGATTTTATAAATTTTATAGCTTCCATTGATTATTGAATTCCTAAATTGAAGTAATTAGGAATGGTGAATTGAATTGTGATTTTCCTTGGTGATTAATTGATAATTGAATCACAGAAAAAATGAAGGGGGGTTTTCCAAAACTATATTTCTTCTTGAGATTGGTTATAGGTCGATATATTGTAATTGTGATTTATAATTGATTGTGATAATATAATTAATTGGGAGAAATTAATTATGAAATGATGTTGACTATGAAATATAATTAATTATAAGAATTAATTATGTTCCATAATGTCGATAAAAGATAATTAATTATGAGAATTAATTATGAAATGTTTAGATTTTATGTGGATAATTAATTATGAATAATTAATTATGGAATAAAAATTGTGTTGATTGATTAATTAATTGATGAATTAATTAATGGGTTATGTGCTTAGTTAATCGTTGAGTTAACTAATGGCCTTTGAAATGTTTAACTAATCATTGGATTAGTAATGGAATATTGTGGCTAATTATTGAGAATTAAAGAATGATTAAATGGATGAGATTTTTTTGGTTCTAGACATGATGTTCTAGACCAATTAAAAGTTGGGAATTGGACATGGAATTCCTCCCCAATAGTTATCCAAACTTGGGATTTTGGGGTGCTAGGCATGACAACTTACACCGAATGAGATATGGAGTGCTAGGCATGATGACCTATACTAAATGAGATTGGGATTCTTGACATGAATTTCAACACCAAATGAATGATAATAATGAATAATGATTCAAATGAAAAACATGAATTTAAACTAGGCCTAATGCGATGATTAAATATTAAATGAAAATGTGATAACTATTTAATTATGCATTGTATTTGTTGCTTCATAAAATTGCGTACACTACCTTTTGATTGGAATTTTTTTAGACACTGTTGGTGGTGGCCTATTGAGTCTCAATCACACCATATTTGGGATGCCTGATCGGCATCCGAGTAGAATTTGTTGTTGCAGGATAGGATAAGGGAAAATCCATAGGATATGATGTTGTTTGGGATTGGAGCATGGGAGAGGGAACCAAACATGGTTCATAAACTACTTGGGAGTCGTTGTGTCTTTAATTTTAGTTGCATTGTAGACACTCGACATTCACATTCTCATAATATGTTTTACCTTTCATTTGAGTATTGTATGTTCTTATTTTGAATATCATATGACATGGTCTTGTTCTTGTTATTTATATGCTTCCACACTTGGTTATTGTTTTTTGATTCCATTGGTGTTTTATTATGATAAAAGAGGGTATATTCTCCCCAAGAATGACTTACCAGACCCTAGTTTCTATTCAGAACCCTCTGGTATACGGGAAGCCGTGCTTGAGGGAATGTCACTAACTGGCTCGGGGCGCCATTTTGTGGCACCTGGGTTGGGACGTCACAAAGTGTTATCAGAGGAGGTTTCTTTTTTTTCTTATTTAGTCTTACTGTTTTGGGAAAGGTAGATAAGAGACTAGGAAGAGTCGAGCCTTGGTAATGAACTCGTGGATGGGAGTTGCAAACCCATGTACGGGTGAAAACCCCAGTACTCAGGGTGGGATTGTTGTGATTATAGTTTGTTGTTATAGTTTGATATTATTTCACCTTGGGTGATGAACTTGTGGTGTGATGTGATATTTGTTTTGATAGTTGTTGAATTTTGATTCTTGGCCTAAAGAGGCACGATACTTGAGTCTTCATGCATCATTTTAGGCACTTTGGGTTGTTGTGACATGCATAATTCTAGGAACTCATGGGAAAATTGTTTATGGGTAAGTTGTTGAACTTGAAATGTTTTTCCTTGTTGTGAGATTGAAATAATGATGCAAATGTGAATAAATGGGTCTCTAATGAGAACCTTGATAGTTGAAATGAGTAAGAGTAATTAATTAATTATTGAATTAATTAATTTGAGATAATTTGATTAATTAATAGTTTAATTAATCAATGAGAATGTATTTACCCTTGTTAACCAAGACCTAGTAGTAAGATGGTTAAGGGTAGTGATAAGGCATCCGTGTAGACCATGTGGTGATAAAAAGGGGAAAAAGGACATGTTGAAACTTTTTGTCTTAGTTTCTCCTCTTACATAAATGTTACAAGGTTGTTTTATGATACCTAAGACGTGTGTCTATATTTTTAGAGATATGCCTCTATGATTATTGTTGAGGTAGAGACCGAGGGGTATGACATGGAAAAAACTTCCAGACAAGGAACTTGAGGCACCATTGGTTCAAGCAGAGGAGGAAGGGGAAATGTTCTGAGATAACCATGCTCTTTTCATGTAATTCATGGAGAGAGACCTAGGGCAGGTTCAAAAAATCATGTCGAAGTTGACAAGGGAGTTTCAGTTGCATCACCCTCCTACTTTTATTGGTGAGGGTGGACCTGAGGGAGATGGATTCTGGATTGAATACATAGATATGATACTTGACCATTTGGAGACTCCAATTGGGAGTTGGGTCATGTGGGATAATTATATTCTATGGGGTTCAGCGTAGCACTGGTGGGACATTCATGCATGATCTGGAGAGAATGATGAGATTTTTTGGAAATAATTTCTAGAGAAGTTCTTGGAACACTTCTATTAAGGAACACTGAGATAAGAGAATGCATCAGAGTTTATGCATTTGACCCAAGGAAGCATGTCCATAATAGATTAAGTTGAATGTTTCATATATTTACGACATTTTTCTCCATCTTTGGTGGAAGAGGATGATTCTTCGGAAAAATGATTTCAGGATGGACTAAGGTGTGAAATGAAGTCCCAGGTAAATATATTTAGGCTGAATTTTTTAGAAGTGGTTAATCCAGCTTTCATTTCATAAGAGAACCTAAAGGAGGCTTCTAGTACTAGAGATGTATCTATCACTGGATGATTAGGGAGTGTGCCTTTGGAGAGTAAGAAGCACTATTAAGAGAAACTTAGTCAGGATAGTGGAATGAAAGGTGGATTACAAGGAGGAACAGTTGCACCAGATCTTACTCATGTGGTTTTCCACTAGTGCGGTAGGCAGGGAAACTATCGTACACATTGTACTCGACCAATAGTGGAGTGTCAATTTTGTGGCCAGATGGGGAACCTACAGAAGTCCTATAGGAAGTAGTGGTAGACTGGTGCTGAGGGAGAATCTCCTTAGAGTTAGAGTGTGGGAAGAGGGTCTTCTACACCATATAAGTGTGGCAGTTGGAGTTCCACAGGAAGAGGTAGTAGAGGTAGTTGATGTGGTGATTCAGGTTATGAGAACCCATATCATCAGAGTGGTGCTACTCAAGGGAGTCAGATGACACCACATGGAAGAGGGTTAGGATAGTTACATGCAGCATAACCTACACTTGGAGAGAACGAGGCTGGTCCGTCTATAGTGAGAGGAACTATTCTAGTTGCTTCTACTTTAGCTACTACCTTATTCAATAATGGTTCCTCTCATTCTTTTATATCTAAAAATATTGTTAATGGATTGATCTTGGAGGTGGAGTCCATAAGAGGGGTGATCAATATCGATACACCGTTGGGAATACGGTTTAGGTATATCTATTTATGTAATGGATTTTCACTAGAGATTAGAGAGTATTGTTTTCATTGTGACACCTCTGTCCTTGATATAACGGGCATCAAATTGATTATGGGTATGAACTGTCTAGTCACATATTGAGCCCACATAGATTGTTTCTGCAGGATAGTGACCTTTGTATCTGCTCATTGTGACCAGTATGTTCATTGTGGAGAATGGTATATCCATGCAAGTTGAGCTTGGTCAAATACTCAGCAACTAGGAGAGCTCACAACCGAAGTTGCAAGTCTTTTTCTGAATGATGGGAGTGGTAGGCAAGTCGTCCTTACACCAGTAGTAGAACTTTTTCATTATGTCTTTCTTGAATAACTTTTCTTGTTCCCACTAGAGATATATGTGGAATTTACTATTGAGCTCATGTTGGGTGATGAGCCGGTATCTATTCCACCTTACAGAATGGAACTGACGGAGCTACAAGATATCAAAATGAAGTTGGAGGAGTTTGAGGATAAAGGGTTTATCCATCCACGAATGTCGCCTTAGGGATTACCTATGTTGTTTTCAAAGAAGGCAGGCAGGAGTTTACGCTTGAGTGTCAATTTCCGGAAGATGAATAAAATGACCCTGAAGAACCGATATCCTCTTCCACATATTGATGATTTGTTTTACCATCTAAAGGGGGATCTTGTGTTCTTAAAGATCAATCTAAGATCGGGGTATCATCAGGTTAAAGTTCGGACCTCTGATATACCAAGAAATGAATTCATAAGCAGGTATGGACTTTATGAGTTTTTTGTAATGCCATTTGTGTTGAAAAATTCTCCAATGGTATTTATGGCCTTGATGAACAAGATTTTTCATTCGTACTAAGATCAGTTTGTGGTGGTGTTTGTGGACGACAACTTGGTGTACTCTAAGACTCATGATGATCATGCCCGACATCTTGACATTATCTTGGTTACACTGAGAGAGAATCGGCTATATGAAAAGCTATCTAAATGTCAGTTTTGGATTGACAAGGTACACTTTTTAGGGAATATCATATCGGAAGAAGGTGTGGTAGTGGACCCAGAAAAAGTGGAGGTAGTGATTTCTTGGGATCAGCCCAAGATTTTTTTGATATCTAAATCTTGTTAGGATAAGCTGGTTATTATAAGAGGTTCATCTGGGACTTTTACTAATTATAATCACTACTTTTATGTTTGAGAAAAATAAAGGAATAAAATTTGATTAGACAGAAGCATGAAATATTTCTTTATATGAGTTGAATAAGAACTTAACATCAGCATCAATTTTGATCTTACCCGAGTCGGGTGAGGAGTACACGACGTATTGTTATGCTTCTGGGACCGGACTGAGAGTCGTGTTGATTTAAGTGGATCGAGTCATTGCTTACAGGTCTCAGAAGTTGAGGCCACATGAATTGAATTACCCTACGCAGGTCCTTGAGTTGGCTGTAGTGATTTATGCTCTTAAGTGTTGGTGACAATACATTTTGGGTAAAAATATTATAGTTTTTATGGATCACAATAGCTTGAAGTATATCTTGTCACAACACGACTTGAATATTCGACAGTGAAGATGGGTAGAATATATGAATTCCTTTGATTTTGAACTGGCATATACACCCATATAGGGGAATAGTGTGGATGATGCCTTGTGCAGGAAAACTCAGACTTAGTTGGTATATGAGTTGAGTGTAGAGTGGAAGATGATGACTTTTGTTGTGGAAATTCACGTGGTAGTTCTTGAGAGTTAGGATAAGATGACTCTGGTTTCTGTAGAAGTGGATTTTATACTGTTGAGATGGATCATGGAAAATATGTATGAGGATCTAGAGTGTTTATCCTTAAGGAAAATCCTTGAAGGAGAGGAGAAACCTTCAGAATGGATAATAGATGAGGATGAGAACCTATATGTGAAAACTCAGGTTGTTGTTCCTACGAATATGAAAGAATAACTCATGTAATAATTTCATGCCTCAATGTGGGCGGTACATGATGAGGTAAAAAAATGTATCGTGACCTATGACGATAGTTTCAGTGGCTAGGCATGAAAAACGAGATAGAAGGGTTCATAACAAGATGTTTCACCTCTTAGGAGGTGATGGTAGAGAATCAATGACCCGGAGGACTATTGCAAACATTGCTTATTTCGGAATGGAAGTGGGTTGATGTGACTATGTATTTTGTGGTACGACTTTCGAAGAAACTTATGAAGAATGATGCTATTTGGGTCATTGTGGGTCGACTAACGAAGGTATAAAATTTCTTTCCTATTAGGGAAACCTTTACAGTAGAACAGTTGGGAGAACTGTATATACGAGAGATTGTTCATTTTTATGGGGTTCCAAAGACTATAGTTTCAAACTATGATTCGTGCTTTACTTAACACTTCTGGAAGGGCTTATAGAAGATGCTTGGTATATATAGTCTGTTAAGTTTGACCTTACACCCACAAAAAGATGGGTAGTCGAAGCGTACCATATAAGTGTTAGAGGATATGCTATGATCATGTGTGCTTGAGTTTGATGGTTTTTGGGAGAAGCACTTGGATTTAGTGGAGTTCTCCTATAAAAATAGTTATTAGTAAACTATACAGATGGCACCATATGAGGCACTTTATGGTAGACCTTGTAGATCACCACTTTAATGGATAGAGGTGTGTGAGTCAGAGTTGTTGGGACCGAGTCTCATTCAGGAGACATCGGAGCAGGTGTAGTCGATTCAGAAACATATAGCTATGGATTAGAGTAGGAAGAAGCCATATTCTGATAGACTAAGATGACCCCTAGAGTTTATAGTGGGAGATAATTTAATCCTTCATATGTCATCTATATAGGGTCACTAGAGGATACAGAGGTAGGGCAAGTTGGCAACCAGTTTTATAGGACCGTTTGAGGTGCTGGATAGAATTGGGACAGTGGTGTACCGATTATCCCTTCCATATAAATTCAGGGTCATGCTTGATGTTTTCCATGTGTCAAAACTATGGAGGTATCAGCCCAACCCTTCTCACATGATTGATATGGAAATGGCTGACCTAGAGATATATGCGTCCTTTGAGGATCATCTGATACGTGTGCTGGGTCGTAGTGAGAAAGTGTTATGGAGAAAGACTGTGATGTCAGTTCATGTGTAATGGAAACATGGTAGTGTTCAAGATGAAAATTGGGAACATGAAGCAAACATGAGGGCTCAATGGCCCAATATTTTTTTCTCAGAATCTTAGAGATGTTCGGGAGTGCAGTTGGAGCAGGAGCTGTTATAAGGTGCGGAGATTGTAAGATCCTGGCCTTTTTTGAAGTCATCTGGTGCATGTTTTCATGAAATTTTTGAATTTTTAATTACCTTTGTTTTTCAGAAGTGGATTGGGACGCGTTTGGGTGATCTTTTAAATAAAACTAAAGGATAGTGGGTTGTGCATAGTTTGCACACGGTTTGACAAACTGTGCGACCAAATAGTGCCAAGCGTGCAAAACTGGACATGGAGGTGCACACGGTTTGCACATGGTTTGACTAACAGTGTGAGAAAACCGTGCCAACTGTGCAAACTTGGACAAAGAGGTATACATGGTTGTTGGACAGTTTTCCCTAACCATGCTCCCCTTCCCAGGAAACCGTGCGCGCGAGATTTTTATTTTAGAAATCTATTTTTAAACCACCTGAACTCGCCAAGACTCCCATATTTTGACGTTGGATCTGGCTTGACAAAACCTAGGTGATCCTAGATCCTTCTAATGGGATTCCAAGGTGATTGGAACATCTTTCTTCAAGATCGAAATCCCAGATTGAAGATTCACTCTCTTCTTGGTAAGTGGATTTCATCCGGTTGCTTCTCTCATTCTTTCCTCTATCTTTCCTTGATATTTTCATGGAAGATCTCCAACATTCCATGTATATAAACCAACAAGTTGAGATCTAGATCTAGTATTATGGATCTAGATCTAGATTTGAATGATATTTATGTCTTTGATCTTAATTTTGTTTTAGGGATTTAGATCCAGAGCTTCATCGACGACGTTGTGCCACTTGGATTTTGGGGATTTATGTTGGGATAACATTTGTCAATAAACCTAGGTAGGTGGTCTAGATAAAACTCTTATAGTTATGGATTTGATATGTGAATATGAGTTTATGAATTTTCTAGCTTCCATTGATAATTGAATTCCTAAATTGGAGTAATTAGGAATGTGGAATTGACTCGTGATTTTCCTGGGTGATTATTTGATAATTGAATCATGGAATAAACAAGGGGGTTTCCCAAATAGATATTTGTTTTGGATATTGGTTATGGGTTGAGATATTGTAATTTTGATATATAATTTATTGTGAAAACATAATTAATTAGGGTAAATTAATTATGAAATGATGTTGGCTATGAAAGATAATTAATTGTAAGAATTAATTTTGTGTCATAATGTTGATCATAGATAATTAATTGTGAGAATTAGTTATGACAAGTTGATATTTGATATGGATAATTAATTATGAAGAATTAATTATGGAATTTGAATTGGGTTGTTTTATTAACTAATTGATGAATTAATTAATGGATTATGTGAATACTTAATTTTTTAGTTAACTAATGGCCTTTGAAATATTTAACTAACTATTAGATAGATAATGGAATAATGTGGATAATGATTGTGAATTAAATAATGATTAAATAGATGATATTTTTTGTTGATATAAATGGATTTCTAGATCTATTATAAGTTGGGACTTGGACATGGAGTTCCTCCCTAATAGTCATCCATGCATGAGATTTTGGGGTTCTAGTCATGACGACCTACACTGAATGGGATATAGAGTGCTAGGAATGATGACCTTTATTGAATGAGATTGGGGTGCCTGACATTTCATTCAACACAAAATGAATGATAATAATTAATGATGATTCAAATGGAAAACATGAATTAAAATTGGGCATAATGTGATTATTAAAGATTAAATGACAATGTGATAACTGTTTAATTATTCATTGTATTTATTGCTTAAAAAAATTGCATACACAATCTTTTGACTGGACTTTTTTTAGACACTATTGGTGGTGGCCTACTGAGTCATACTCACACTTTATCCATGCTTCCTAATTGGCACCTAATTAGTCTTTGTTGTTAGAAGAAAGGATAAGCGCAAGGCCCTGAGATAGGTTGTTGTTTGGTATTGGAGCCTGGGAGAGGGAACCAGACGTGGTTCGGAACCCACTTGGGAGTCGATGTGTATTTACTTTTATTTTCATTCTAGAAACTTGACATTCACATTGTAATATCATGTTTTAAATTTCAGTTGCGTGTTGTATTTTCTTGTTTTTAACATCATATGACATGTTATTGTTCTGGTTATTTATACCCTTCCTCACTTGGTTATTTTTAATTTCTTCTCTTTAGGTTTTAATCTGATAAAAGAGGGTATAGTCTCCCAAAGACTGACTTACCAAACCCTCACTGTTAGTCAGCACCCTCTGGCGTAAGGGGAGGCATGGTTGAGGGAACGTGGCCAACCGGCTCAGGGCACCATTTAGTGGCACTCAGGTCAGGACGTCACATATATCCCCTCAATGCATTAATAGGTTCTCATGATACAGATAATATTTCCAAATTAAACGGGTTTCTACCCATAGTTTTAAACCATCTTATGAAAGGTCTTGATGGTATATTTTTTCATGTGACTTACACATGATGTCCAATAATCAGGAATTTAATTTATATATATTTATATTATTATTGTTTTTATCCATGCGATTTTTATATGATAAAATTTTTGGATTCATTTCTTTCTCAGTTAATTCATTAAATGACACGTGTTTCAGTTTCTTACATTTCTACGTTGATTATTATTTTTTATTTATTTGACTGAAATGTGTTATTATTTATTTACCTTTCTATATTTATTTATTCTCTTCAATTAATTATTTATTCTTTTTTTCTTAACCTTATTGAGAATTTGATCTCACCCTAATTATGATTCTATTCCCTAGGTTATGAAGAGGAATCCTATGAATGTGTTTAGTGATGATGAGATTTTTAATTGTGTTATGTTTTATTTTTTTTTCACTATTTATTATGGATTTCATATATATAATATGTATTTACAAAACTACTTAACTTTTCAGTCCCTTGGGATTTTATTTCTTGTAGTCATTCCATTGTAATAAAATAATGCACCAGCTCCTGGCTTCTGGGGTCAGGGCGTTACAGTTGGTATCAAAGAAAGTTTATCAACAACCATGGAAACTTGATTTAAAAACATAGATTGTGTAACAAACCTAAGATATATTTGAGGATATTTATATAAGAACATCCTATAATTTTGGTATGGTATATATTATGTCAGTATTAATAGAAATACAACACTGTCTGGATACTAAAAGTGACACTACAAAATAAACAGTGTTTAGCGGCGGTTTTGTGGCGGCAGTTCACAAAACCACCGCTAAACGTTTTCTGAAATACGTTTCGCGACGGTTTTTAATAAACCGCCTCTAAACCTTTGTTTTTTTTAAAAACCCCGACCCTTCCCTACCCCGACCCCCCGTTTCCCCGACCCCGCGTGCTGAAACCCTCACCCGCAGCCCCCCGCGACCCCCCGACGATCCCGCGACCTCCTCCGACGACCCCGCGACCTCCTCCAGCGACCCCACGACCTCCTCCGGCGGTGCCTGCGACCGGAAACCCGCGACCCCCTTCTCCCGACGACCTTTCTCACTTCGACCTCGGCCCCAAAGTGAGTTTTCTCTATTATCACATCCATCTTGATGATTTGTTTCTAATTGAATCTGAGATTCATTATATGGGTCTCTTGGTTAATGGATTTATTTTATTTTTTGATCCTATTGGTATTTATTTCATTCATTTTTAAAAAAATTATGTGTTTTAGATAGTAGGCTTTAAACATATCTTTTATTTTATAATCCATACTTGCTATATCATTTTTTTTGGATTATATAAGTTGATTAATAGATTGATTTATGATTCTTATAATGGTTTGTTTTTTGAATTATTTGATTAAATGATTTATTAATTTGGAATTGATTTTGAAAATGGATTTTGAATCATGTTTTATTTGAAATTAATTAGTTTGATTATTGATGTGTGATATTCCCTCCAAATAGTTTGAATTTTTAATTTAAATCCTACATGTATGGGTCATTTGTGAAATTGAAATCCTTTATGTATGGGAAAATTAATAAATGAAATCCTTCCAATATGGGCTACGATAGATGGGATCATGTGGTACTTAGTAAGGGATATAATAAGGAAATAATTCTAGGATGAATTGTGGCTACCTATCAATGATTTACACTAAAAATATAACTAAATATTGTTTCCATAGTGGATTCACTTATTAGGGTGATTACCTCATTTAAGGGAACATATTTTAGGGATATGTATGTAAATAGTCATTTGACCATAGATTTAAAAGGATCTTAGATAACTTATACCTAATATACCATAGGAGTATTTTCTATTGTTTTCCTTTTCAAAGAGGTTATTTGTAAATACATTATGAAATGGTTTAATCACATTTATTTTAAATGGAATATGATGTATCAATTTGATTATTCTTTTTAATATATTCTAAAAGGGTTAATTACCATTTTTTTAATATATATATATATATATATATATATATTTTATTATTTTATTTTCCCTTAATAAGAATAATTGTTTTATTTTTATAATGTCTCCTTATGAAAAACATGGTGTAATATTTCTAATATTCATTTTCTCACACCATACACTGACCATTGGGTGTTTTCAAGTCCTTTTTTATATAATGTATGTAATGGAAAGGTTCCTCATAGAAGTCATGGGTATCCATGTTAGTAGGGTGTGTGATATTTATGGTTACATGGTGTAATTTTTTTCATCATATCACATGGATAAGGGTTGAGATCTTAAAACCTCCCCACCTTATAACATATCATCACATATCCAAACTTCCCAAGCATCACAGCACCCCTAAGGCCAATTTTAGTTCCACAGACCCACCTATAAACTTCCATCTTCTAATATACTCCTTGAACTCAACCATGTTATAACAACACTCAGACTAAAGAAAAGTTCCTACCTGAAAACATTTTCCCCAACCATGAACCACAATTAAAACCCAATTATCTTTGAGGACGCATCCACCTCAACTATTTATTATCAACATCAAATGAAAATTAAAGGTTTAGGTAATGTTACTATACCACCACACAAGAGGATATCGATAAGGCACTACACTACCCTGTGGAGAGCCAATCGGAACACCTTTGTTCCAATCCTCTCCACAACTCATGGCCCAAAATTCTTAGCACCACCTCACCTAGTTACCAAAATTATAATGGTGACACAAACTCATTGTCGCTGAAGGGATACATAGATTCCAACCACATTCTCTGACCTACATCAATCTAGATCTCAAGGCCCAACAGCCTCACTCCATTTCAAACATCCAAAGCACAACCCAAGCATAACCTTCATCTCAAGGTATTCAACCATCCAAAACCTGATCCAACACCCATCACCAAAACTAATACACTAATATGGTTCCTACCTGATACTATCCAACTTGAAACTCTAGCCACACCATTAATCGATTACTTTCCTTCCATGGTTCTCAACACCATATTACTTACTTCGTCACCACAATTTTCTAGTTTTGAGAACTTCACTCATCATAAAAGAGGTCAACAGAACCTCAACTCAACCTTCAAAACTTCTCTAACATGTTTTCCAACTCACAACATCCATGAAAACTCCACCCAATTCTAGCATTCATTATTTCTACCAAAACTACCCAGATTTGTCACACTTTCACCATCCATATCTCAACCAAGGACTACATGGTTCTTCTTCAAAACTCATTCACATTACTAGGATAAACTTATCATTTCAACAATACCTTGAGGTGCCTCGCAGCCCCCCACATCCATTCCCTTTCTATCCAACTATGTCTTTCCATTCCTGCTAACTCACTCCGTTGGTTCCCAACTTCCCCTATTGGAATGTCGCCTCTCTACCCAAACACGAAGCCTTCTCACTTAAGGTATACCTCCATCACCTACACACACCATATCCAAGTTCCACCTGGCCTTCCCTAAGAACCCCCAAACATGTCCCTTATAGGTTTCTATTTGGAACCTTGATTCCTCCACATCCACTCTACAGTTTTCTCCACATTTCCATGACTAACATAATTCTCTCCACCTTAGGAGGGTCATTATCACTAATTTATTCAAGAAATTCAAACACCATGTCTCATGCTTCCATCACAAGATGAACCCCAAAACTTAAATGTGGCCATTTAGATTTCCCTAGAACAATAAAACAAACATTACCCATTGTGAAAATGGTTTCAGTGAATGTAGTTAACTTGATTTAAAATGAATTATGATCAGTTTCGATCACACATCAATGGGGTGTTGTTTGAGGCAACATAAATGTGTGATCGGTGGTGTTATGATAAGTGTGTATCCCGATATTCTTATTGCTCCACAATGAGGTGTTGACGTTGTATCCTATGGACCAGACTTGTTCAGTTGGTCTGAAATGGTAAATGTGGTCAATGAATCATCTTTATTATATTATGCATACTTTATGGTCAATGGTTCATCTTTATTATATTATGTTTCTGTAATCTTACACTATCGTATATTTTGTGTAGGCACATTTTGATATACATGGATAAAAGCTAGATCACATTACCGAGGAACACACCTCAATATGTTAAGGGTTTGAATGGGTTTTTAGATTTTTCAATTTCTAATCGATCTGTGGAAGGGAGAATAAGATGTCCATGTCCTAAATGTAAATTTAGAACATGGTTGAAGAGAGATGAAGTTTATGAACATTTAATACTGAAGCAATTCCCTGAGCAATATTTGTGTTGGATTTGGCATGGAGAATAAAACAATACAGAAAGATTGAGGAATGATGTTAATCCACAGAATGAGGTCCCAAGTTCTTCGAAAATGGAAAATGAAATGCAAAACCTCATAAATGATGCATTCGGCACTGCAAGACACCACTATGAGCATCAAAACATATCAGAACAACCAGAAGAGGGTGCTACAAATTGCAACGTGACAAGTGATGTTTCTGAGACTGTAACACTAGCAGATCAAGATTGTAACATATCATTGGATCCTCTTGATTCTGTGGAGCCAAATTTAAGGGAAAACTTCAGTGAGGAAAATGCATTTCATGATTTAGTTGACGATGGAAATCAAGATTTGTATAGTGGGTGTTTGAAATATCCAATGCTTTCATTTCTACTGAAGTTGTACCATATCAAATGTCTTTGTGGAATTACAAATAAGGAAATGTCCATGTTATTGGAATTTATTCGTGATGCATTTCCTGAAGCAAAAATCCTAGAATCGTTTTATGATATGAAAAAAGTTGTTAACAAGCTTGGTCTGAATTATACAAAAATACATGTGTGTCCCAATGATTGTATGCTTTACTGGAGAGAGGATTCAAGTAGACAGAATTGTAAGAAATGTTCTTCTTCTAGATGGCAGTCAAAGGGTGATGTTGGAAATATGACTGAACATAATTTCACGGAGAAGAAGAAAAGGAACACACCTGCAAAAGTTTTGCGTTACTTTCCTTTGAAGCCTCGATTGCAAATATTATTCATGTCATCAAAAACCGTCGAACACATGAAGTGGCATGCTGTAGATAATAACAATTATGGGTTAATGAGACATCCACGAGATTCCCAATCGTGGAAGAAATTTGATTCATTACATCCAGATTTCTCAGCTGATCCTAGGAATGTTCGATTGGGATTGGCTGCCGATGGATTCAACCCATTTGGGACTTTGAGTACGAGTTATAGCATTTGGACAGTTGTTTTGATCCCTTATAATCTGCCTCCATGGATGTGTATGAAACAAACATCTTTTATCATTTCAATGATTATTCCTGGAAAACAAATGCCTGGAAATGATATTGATGTATACCTGCAGCCTTTGATTGAAGAATTGCAGGAGTTATGGAGCAACGGTGTTGATACATTTGATGTTTCTTCTAAAACAATGTTTAAAATGCATGCTGCTTTAATGTGGACCATTAGTGACTTCCCTGGGCTTGGGAATTTATCTGGTTGGAACACTTATACGGGTTTGGCTTGTCCCGTTTGTAACTTTGATTTCGAGCCCAAACGGCTACCTCACAGTAGAAAATGGTGCTTCTTGTGCCATCGAAGATTTCTTGATGCATCTCATAGATTTTGGATAAACAAATCAAAATTTAACGGTTGCATTGATCGTAGACCACCTCCAAAGTTGTTAACCGGTTCTGAAATATTGACACAGCTTGAAAATGTTAAAACAGAATTTGGGAAGGTTCATCATTTGAATGATAGCGGAAAACGAGTGCGAAGTGCATCGTCAAGTGAAATCAGAACGCAACAATGGAAGAAAAAAAGTATATTCTTCAAACTTCCATATTGGGAATTTAATTCTTTGCGCCACAATCTTGATGTGATGCATATTGAGAAGAATGTATGTGATAATTTGATTTTCACATTACTTAATGAGCATGGAAAGTCGAAGGATCATCTCAATGCTCGCAAATACTTACAAGTAATGAACATAAAACGTGATCTCTGGCCAGATGAGAATGAAAAGTATGCTCCGGCCATTTTTTCATTGAAAAATAGGGATAAAGATAAGTTCCTTCAAATTTTAAAGAATGTGAAGGTATCTGATGGGTATTCGAGTAACATCTCGAGGTGTGTTGACTTTAAGAATCATAAGTTATATGGATTGAAAATTCACGATTCACATGTTTTGTTACAACAGTTACTACCATTGGCATTGCGTACATTATTACCTGAAAAAGTTACTGCTGTTGTACTCCATTTCTGCACATTTTTCAGACAGTTATGTGAGAAAGCTCTACATCCATTTCATCTTGACAACCTACAAGAGAGGTTTGTATTGACCCTTTGTTCAATAGAGATGATCTTCCCTCCATCGTTTTTTACTGTCATGATTCATTTAACTGTGCATTTGGTTGACGAAGATAAATTAGGAGGCCCCGTTCATTATCGATGGATGTATCCAATTGAGAGGTATTTTATTTATATGTTTCTAGTTAAGTAAACATTTTTTGGAATTTAAATAAATGCATAATATTATTATTTTTTTCACATATATCTTGGGAATTTGAAAGAATACATGAGAAATAAAGCTCAACCAGAAGGCTCTATTGCTGAAGGCTATTTGGACGAGGAGTGTCTCACCTTTTCTTCCAGATATTTGGATGATATTGAGACAATATTTACTCGAGTTGGACGTGTTGACGACACATCAACTCAATCTCAAATGCATCAGAAATCAAAAATATTTCCTGCTATTGGCCGATCAGTTGGGAGGACCTCATACGCGACACTAACAGAATTGGAATTATTACAGGCACATAGATATGTGCTGCTGAATAGTGAAATTGCAGATCCATTTATTGAAGAGTTGAGGATACAAACAAAGAGACGAATGAGAAGCCGAACACGAAATGCAAAAGATATAATGAAAGCTGTGAATAAAGAGCTGGTAGAATGGTTTGAACGACGTGTAAGTTTATAAATATTGCAATAAATACGAATATTACTTTGACACATACAATTTGCAAATCTATTAAATTATATATTTTTTTTCAGATCATGAATACTGATACTCGAGCTGACTTTTCAGAAGATTTGAAGTTTCTTGCTAGAGGTCCTATAAAACAAGTTATAAATTTCAACGCTTATAATGTGAATGGTTTTAGATTTCGTACAGTCGATCGAGAAGTGGGTTTGAAAAAACAGAATAGTGGTATTTTTACATTTGCTGATAGGCCTCATCTACTCCTGGTTATAGTCATTTCATACCTGAAGATGCTCAGAGAGAGATGTCTTCTCTACAAAACACAGTTCACCAGCAGGGGGATCAGATATCTTCTTTGCAGAAAGAGTTGCTTGAAATACGTCAGCATATGAGCAGATATGCCCCCGGTGGTAGTGCATCGGGTAGTGGTGAGCAGGTAAATCAAAAAAAAATCAAAATCATTTAGTTTGCAAACTTTTATTGGTTTTAATTTTTATTATAAATATGCAACAATATTTAATTTTCAATATAATGTTCTTATAGGTGGCAGCAGGTGGTGGAGATGAAGGTGGAGAGGGTGACGATGCGGCATCAGATGATGAGTAGTAGTATTGTTGATGTGTTGAACAAGTATGATAACAGTTGGTTTGTATATGTAACATTTATGGCACATAGTTGCCACCAAACATTTCCATGTCCTAACATTTTCTTGATTTCTCATGTTTCCTTCTAAGCATTTTATTTATTGTGTTCTGGATTCCTCATGTGTTGACAAAAAGATTCTTAATGCAATATGCATGTGATGATACCACATTCAATGAGAATACCATATATGTAACCCATATTCATACCCCTATTGGATCCATATCCAATATGTATCACACTAAAAGACCAATCCCATGACCATAAATGGCTAAGGCATGAAAGGTTAATGATAAAAGGCTCTGTCATGGCCTTAAAATTTTTACACCACTCCAATGGGTCCAAGAATACCAATTTGTTTTTAGTTTAGGCATGGTGGATGTCATTGGATTCGGTAGATGTTGGTTGGAAATTGGTGGTAATACCTTCCTTCTTCTTGGTTAGTTTCCTCTTATTATTCTCTTGGGGATTCAATACAATGTTTCCTTTTTTGTCTAGGGTCTGAGTTGGTTTACATTTTGATGATCTTTTGGCACAGTGTAGGTTTATTTGTGGGTTTTTCATGCATTTTTGGTTTATGGTCATTTCTTCTTCACCCTATGGTGTGCTGCGAGTTGAAAAATATTCTTTAAGGTAGGGAATCAGTTATTTATCTTTATTGTGTATCATGCATGGGGGGTTACTCTTGTTCATCTATGGGTTCTAGTTGTGCTGGCTTAATCAAAGATAAATAATTGGCTAATTGAAACTGAAGGGGGAAAATAGGAATGATTCACATGTTTTTACAGCTTTGATATTATTATGATATGATGGATTGTATGGTATTGATACCTTGGTTAAAATTATGGTCATTGGGGGATTTTATTTCACTGGATGATATGTGTTGTGACTGTTGTGTCTATTGTTATTGTTGTGATATCACCCTAAAAGGGAAATTAACCAACCACTTATATTTTTCTAATGAAATGGATACTCTATGATTATGGATTGTGTTATAACACTCCTAAAATAAAGTATCATGTGATAAAATACCCGTTGATAAATCTATAAAATGATCCTTGATGTGTTGTGATGCATGTACATGATTATGGGATGATGATGTGTGGATGTGATATTATGTGGGGCTGATGGGTGAGATGTGGCTGTGGTTTTGGAAAATTTAGGGCAGTGCTGGAGCAGATCCAACATATTTTTTTTCCAGTTCAACATTTAGCGGCGGTTTTAACCGCCGCTAAATATATTATGTTGATATTTAGCATCGGTTTTCACCGCCGCAGAATAGGCGCATCAAACGCCTGAATTTAGCGGTGGTTAAAACCGCCGCGAATAAAAAATGTCAGATACCCATATAACCGCCGCTAAATGAAGAGAAACCGCCGCTAAATGACGGATCTACGACACATTTCTAAAACCACCGCGGAATCAAAAAAACTGCTGCTAATAGATTGCCGACGCCAAACTTAGCGGCGGTTTTTGTAAACCGCCGCCACACAATATAGCGGCGGTTTAAACCGCCGCTAAACAGGAAAAAAAACCGCTGCTAGGACCGGCTTTTGTTGTAGTGTGGGTGTGGTTCTGGAACATATATACCTAGGTGTAACAACTTTAAAAATGTGTTTCAGGCTTGAATTAGTGTAACCTAGTACATGGGAAAATGCCTTAATATGAACATGTATTTACACTCCCAAGGGATACACTTAGGATAATTTACATTTTCTTTGTAAATAATTTTGAAGGATCTAAAAGTAAAGATGTCCCAAAGAAACAAATTTTTATGATTATAAGAATTAAGATGCATATATTTATGTTATGTGATACATAGAATTATAAATTATGATTTTATGAGATAATAAAGTATATACCATTATTTAGAAATGGTTCCTAGAAAGAACTTGTATTGGAACAGATAAAATTATGCCAATATTAAGGAAAATTATTCTAGTTATAGAAAATAACCTTGCCCAAATTGAGAAACCTATTCCACATAGAGAATCCCCTATGTTAGACCAATTTATGTGAATGCGACGCATCATTTAGTAGGACTGTTAATACAAATGTAGTTGATTGATGGATTAACTCTACGAAGAAGATATTTTTATGCATGGGATGTAGTGAAATGGAAAAGGTTACAATTAAAATATATTTTCTCCATGGTGATCCTAATAAATGGTGGACCTTGATCTATAATTCTAGGGATGAAGAAGAAATAGAAATTATAGAATGAAGGAAATTTAAGGAGAAATTATTCGATAAATACTTCCCTCATGGTCAAAAATTTTATATGAAGATAAAGTTTCTTAGTTTAAATAAAAAATGAAGAAAAATGTTTTAAAAATTATGAATATACCTTAACAAGGTTTGAAAGGAATGATATAAAATTCATACTCAACACATAGTGAAAGATTGACCTTTTATTTAATGGTTTTAGTCCATGTCTCTGAAGGGTACTAGAATCTCAAAATATTTTGTCATACGATGAAATAGTTTTATGTGATATCAAGATAGAGAAATAATTATCTATATCTTATGGTTTTAAAGGGAAGAAAGAGGTGAAGAGAAAGGAATAGAAAATGAAATATAAAGGGAAAAATGGAATTTAGTATTTTCCCACATGCAATAATTATGTAAAGAATCACCCTGGTAAATTCTTGAAAATATTGGGAGTTTGTTATAAGTGCAGAAAAGTGCTCACCAGGATCAAAAATGAAAGGCGAAGAAACAAATAAATGATATCCAGTGATAAAATTGAAAATATATGGAACATTATGGAAATGAATTCCCTAGTAATTAAGGGAAAGTACCTTAAAAGAAGCTAAGGGATCAAGGTCATGCATATATTATTGACACAACTGAAGTGAAATAATTAATGTACTTCTATATTTGGATCTAATAATTATGTTTTAAAATTATTTTATTGATGATTTTATAATCATATGAATTATAAAATATATAAGGATTATACTGCCAAACATTTTTATTAAATATTGGAGTTCACATGTTGAATGGTACCAAGAATAGTGATTCAGTAGCAAGGTTTTTTTTGAAAATACATGTTTGAAGGAATTATTAGCCTTAATATGTTACTAATGTTAAGAATATGTTTTTTGGATAAAAAATGATTGATTTTGATAAGCTTTGACTACCATGGAACTAATTAATGATTTTTCGACAATGTAGTTTATGATATCATTGATGGAGTTCAAAACACTTGGATTTATGGAATAAATCCAATAACCAGTGTTTTACTTAATGAATAAGGAAGAATGAATGTTCTAATAAATTTTTATTTTTATTCCACATATTACTATATTTCAATATAATAAATGATGAAGGTTTTAAAATATTTAGTATTTGATGATTAAATAGATAATTCATGATGATTAAAGGCTAATGATAAGTTCATTTTTGAAATTCAGCAACCTTCTTTCTAAAAGTGTTGGATCATAACCAGTTCAAAAAGTTGACCATTTATTGAATGGTTTAAGTTGATATTTGAATGAGGTTTTAGAGATTAATTTATTACTTCACTATATGAAGTGTGTAGTCATTATTGATGAAGTAGAAATATTTCAAGGCATAAACTAAGGAAAATATAATGTTTATAGAAACATATATTTTCTTATATTCTTAGAGTGTGAAATAATTCATCAACTATAGAGAAAATGGTCTTGAAAATAAAATGTTTTCTTATTATCAACATTTTAAATGATATCAATGATCTTTTTCATAATAGTGGTTCAAGGTTTTATGATCATAAACTTTTAGCTGAACATGTTCTCTATCACTCTCCATCAGAACTTGATTGCTATATTTTTCTTTCGTATCCATGTTACCATTTCCAACATAAGTTCTCCTATTAGGGAACCTAATTACTTGATCATTGTAATTATATTTATATGTTATTATGAATATGTGTTATTAAACCTATTTACGATGTTTATTTTTCAACAATAGTTTATTTTTAAATACCAATCCCTTGATTATAGAGACCAATTTTTAAATGTGGAGACACAATTTATTTAACATAGAGAGAATTTAACACCCTAAGAACCCCGAAATTCAACATGAAAAATGGGGGTTCAAAACCCATTGGGTGCAGGTACTATATAAGTACTGTAGCAGGGGCACACTGTAGAAATGGCGGGCACTGTAGCGGTGGCAAGGCAATGTAGCGGCGGCAGAGCACTGTAGTAGTAGCGGGTACTATAGCAGTACTATTCACAGAATGGGATTTGGGCCAAAAAAATGGGCCTACGGGCTATGTAATGGGCTAAATGCCCACTGGGCCTTTGGCCAATGTTACAGGTATCCCTCTACCCAGTTAAAAAGAGGTATTTTCTTTTCTTTAAAAATAAATGAGGCTTCAGCCCTAACCTTTAAAAAAACACCCTTAGACTTTACAATATTTTCCTTTTAGAATAATTTTTTTTGAGTTCCTTGATTGATTTATAAAAAATACCAAGTTAATATTATGTTAAATGAGACATAAATTTAATCTTTCTCAACACGAAACAATGAGGTTTTCTTGCGTTACATGCAAGACTGACTTTCCTCAATGGATTGAAAAACACGCAAGACCAATAATTTATTATTATTTTTTATTTAATATTATAAGATAAAACATATCCATTAAATTTATGGTTATGAATAAAATTAACTAACTTATGAAAATATATGGTTGAATAAATTGGTTACAAATTAATTATAAATGAATATAAGAACCAAACTATAAAATGAATGATTTTATAAAGAAAATATTTTTTTCACATAAAGTAACTTTGTCCTAATAAATTAAATTAATTACAATTAGTGATTTATATTAATGAAATATATATATATATATATATATATATATATTCAATCAAATATCTGTAATGGCCAGACCCTCCTGGACCATTACTTTGCCAAAATAAGGCTCCACCAAAACGGTGGCACCGTAAGGGTGACACTGTGACGGTGGCACCGTGTCCTCACCCAGAACTCCATTTTCTTTTTCCAGTCCCGCTCTCGCGGTGTTTTTTTTGACGTAAATTAATTATTTTACTTTTTTTAAAATCCATTTAAAGCCCATATTTAATTCCTAAAAATCCCGAGAAACCTACCCGATGGGGGATATTAATTAAAAACTTAATATCATCTTGTGTAACCACCCAAACCTCGTGGGAAACCACGATCTGACTTTCCAGGCGTTGAAAATTCCATATCCCGTAACAGTAGGATCTCCTCTTTATATCTTCCACTAGAGTTTCTTTTTTTTCCACTTCTTTTTTGGATTTCTCTCTTCTTCCTGGTGCTCTTGAAGTGCCTCTAATCCCGTGGCTTGTGGTGCGCCTCTGCTGGAGATTTCTGCACCTCTTGGAGTCTACGAAATTCCTCCCCTCCAAGCCACACATCCCCTGTTCTTGGCGCGTGGAGAAAAACTTCGATCCTTGATCAACTAGGTAGGGATTTTCCTTCGTCTCTCTTTACTGTGTATCATACGGGATGAGTTCACTATTGTTTCTATAGGGATTGATGAAACCAAACTTAATGAAGATAATGAATGGACCTTTAAAGAATGAAGGGGGGGGGGTGATCGATGTTCTGCTGTACTGTTTTATGTTGTTATGTGTTGTGAATTGTGCAGGCCTATGCTCACTGAAATCATGGTCGTTGGTGTTATTTCCTTGCACACTAATGAACCATGTCTTATGTGATGATTAAATGACTGTAACATGGAAATTGGTTGATCACTTAAACTTGGCTGGTTAAATGGATTCCCATTGAACATCAACCCTTATGTGTTCACCCCGGTTAATCAACAGAAAGAAGAAACTAATGAATTATGTTCTTGAACCTGGAAGTTTCCCTATTCTGTTTCGGTAGTGGGTGTGTTTTACTACTAGATGCTTATGGATGAAATTGGGTGAGGATGGGATCCTCCGTTGTGGTATAGTTGTTGGTTGTGAATCTGAAGCTGTGTGGTTGCTCTGTTGTGACATGAACTCGGGTAGGATCCTCTATTGTTGAAAAATCAGTGGTTCATGGTTTTGGGGACTTGGGGATGTCTCTTGGGGTTTTCTTTGTTTTCGGTACTTCGAGGGATCTCACTTATCCCTTTTGTGTGGTTTTCTTTGGTTCCAGTACTTTGAGGGATCTCACTAATCCTCTTTTCTTGTCGCAACTTTACAAGAGAACCAGGTGTGAATGCTTAAGTTGATGTTGGATGTTTCTCTTTTCCTCTGGCTTGTGGTTACACCTGATGGTTTCCCAATAGTGTAGAATTCTCTTAAATGGGTTTTATTGAACATGATACCAGAAGGATTTAAATGGAGAATTGGTTTTGGGAATGAGTCGTGACTTGACCGTGGGTGTTTTGTTTCTTACGAATGAATAGTCACGAGGCTGTTTGTGTTTAGGTTGGTCTTTGGAAACCCTAGGCTGGGATGAGTGATTGTTACCTATACATATATCTATAGCTTTTATGTTTCTTATTCACACCCCACCCAAGTTGAGCACTTTAGTGCCGAACACCCCCATTTCACGGGGGAGGGTGTTTTTACCAAAATTCTTATGAGTGGATGGTTATTAGCTTTTTTTCTGCTCCCTTTCCCAAATTTCCCAAGACTCATTGGGTAGACTGTGATGGCCTGAAGTCCATTATTATCCCAAGAATCTTTGGGCAGGGTAGTTGTGGTGGTTGGCCTAGGTGTTTACGGGTAGGTTGTTTCCCAAGTGTCTTCGGGATGAGGCCCAGGAGTCTTCGGGCATGATAGTAGTTGTTCTAACCCATGTGTTTGAGGATGTGGTTACGCGTGGTGGTTGTGTCCCAGGTGTCTGCCGGCGGGATGAAGGTTATGGTCCATGTGTGTGCGGGTGAGGTTTGGCAGTGGGAATGCGGGGAGGTTATGGCCTAGGTGTGCGCGGGAAGGGTTTGGCAGTGGGACTGCGGTAAGAATGACAGGATTGGTTCGATGTGTAGGATGTCTTCAATAACTAGTGGGAAAGTGGCGCGGGGTACCCAAATATCGATGTGCTATTACTATACTTTACTTGACTTGTGTTATTTGGTTAGTGTTCCTTGGTGAGGCTTGGGTGGATAGTTTTCCTTTCTAGGTGCTTTGGTTCTCTCATTTTTCACGGGACATTAGAATGCCTCCCCAATTGTGCACGAGAGCCTTTGGTTTTCCGTATTGAGTATACTTGTATGCTCTACCTACATACATAAAACTACTTTCAGGTTTCCAGGAGGACCTCAGGGATCGTGTGGGGCCGTACTAGCTCGGACGTTGGGACAGTTGTAGTTGCTGTTTTACTTTCATTGGTAATTTACCTTTGTAGTCTCCTTTTACTTTTGTATCATTTAATTTTGGAACATGCATCTGGGAATGGTTTGTTTGGGATTTACTTGTACTTTCAGTTTTTGTGTTGTGGGATTTACTATCTTATCTCCCGATCCTATTAAAGAAAAAGGGTAATTCCTTCCATCTAGTGTGTGATTTTATACCCTTGGTCCTAGTATCCACTCCGAGACCTATTGAAGGTGGGTCTCAGGGCTCATTATCTCTCCTTCAACTTGAAGAAGGAAGGGTCTGGCAATCTGTTGTCCCTTCCCTCATCTTGGTGAAGGCGGGTCGTTAACGAATGGTATCAAAGGTAGAGGTTGAGAGATAGGATTGAGTCTAGAGTTAGGCACAGTGAGGAATGCATGGGATGCTGGGGAAACAGTGTTGGGTGATCTTGGTGTGTGAAATAGGCAAGGGAAGAATGGCTATGACACTTGATTTTAGGGCCCCCCGTGATCTGATGCAAGGACTCCAGACCTACTGAATTACTAAGTGAGGCTACACTAATTGTAGGGTAGAGACCCTAGGAAAGGTACATGCATCATAATGACTTGTATTCCTGTGTCTCATGGCTGTGTTGGGGATTTAAAATAAATAATAAGTCTAAGTAAATTTAAGAACAATATTCTACACTACTCGGGCTAAGGCATTCCTTGTTTACCTTGAAGCTATGGCACCTGGAAGACGACCACGAGTAGTGCGGGCGATTGAGGTTGAGGAGGTTGACTTGGACGATCGGCAGATGGCTGACCGAGAGGAGGAGGATGATCAGTGATAGAGGATGCTTCATTCCTTTCAGCGACAGACCCTTTGGAAGTACGAGGGTAGCATATCAGATATAGTGACAAAGAGCTGGGTAGAGGAGCTGGTGATAGCCTTCAGCTTAATCTGGGCTCCGATGGAGTACTGGGTTCCTCTGGCTATAAGCTAGATGCGTGGGGCAGCGCGTCAGTGGGGGACAGTTTATCTTGGGGAGAATAAGGAGACCGAGGTGACGTGGGCTGACTTCGAGAAGGAGTTCCAGGCGGAATTCCTCTCTTCCACGATGAAGGATGAGAAAAGGCAGGAATTAATCTCCCTCCAGTAGGGTATTATGTCAGTGAGAGAGTTGGGGATCAAGTTCAAGGATCTCCTTCGCTTTGCTCCTGAACTCTTTCTGGATGAGGAGTGTCGGGTGAGACGTTTGGAGGAGGCACTTCGACCTTCTCTTTAGTATGTTGTTACTCCCTTCACCCTACCGACCTACTTGGAGGTCCAGAATAAGGATGAAGTGGTGGAAAGGATACACACACTGGGAGGTGTATCATGAGAGGGAATCTAGTTGTGATCGTCGAAGGGGAAGGCCGTCAGCAGCAGGCCTCCAGCATTAGGGCCCTCTAGGTTTCGACCAGCAGGGAGCAGGCCTCAGCAGTTCCAGTTCCCATCTCCTGGCCCTCTCCCTTTACTTTCGGGACCAGGGCCGAGATGATTCATCTGTGGGGACCATGGGAACCTTCGAAACCAGTTCCCGGACAGAGTACAGTATAGTGGGGGTGGGCAGGTTCAGCGCCCACTTCAGCATCAGCAATTTCAACCTAGGACCTTCCAGCAGCAGCAGGGGCAGAAAGCTCCCGCTCCTCCGAGGGAAGACATTGCAGGAGGAGGCCGACCTCATGGAGCTCCTCAGGGACCTCGACCAGGGCATGGTTGGGGAGTTGGCCGATAGCCGAGAGGCAGAGGAGCTGGGTGTGGACAGTTTCACGCCGCTAAGGCAGCAGTTCCAGCGGGACCAGAATTCCTTCGAGGTACGATCAACTTGTTTAGTACTCTTTCCTATTACTTGTTTGATACAGGATCTTCACACTCATTTGTTACACCCAGTCTGGACCGTGCTCTGGGTCTAGATGTCGAGAGACTTCTAGTGCCCCTGGTGTTGAGTACACCAGTCGGAGGTCAGACCGACTTGTTGTATGTTTTTCGAGGATGCAGACTGATGATTGGGACACATCAGTCAGTCATGGATCTTCTACTGTTGCAGATACAACCATACGATGTCATCCTAGGCATTGACTGGCTGTTCTCTGTATGTGCCATCATTGACTGCATCCGAGGAAAGGTCGTGTTTTCAGACTTGGTCGGCCGACGTGTAACTTTTATCGGCGAGCAGGGTGGCTAGAAGAACAGCAGGAGAGAGGAAACCCTCCTTTCCTTGTTAGCTGAGCTGTTAGTGGAGTCGGTGGATGCAGAGATGGTGGAAGTTCTAGGGGTCGTCAGTGAGTTTATGGACGTCTTCCCTGATGAGGTGACCACTCTACCCCCTAGACGTGATGTCGAGTTTGGGATAGACTTGCAACCTGGTGCCCATCCAATTTTGATGGCCCCATATCGGATGGAAACTTCGGAGCTACGAGAGTTGCATATCCATATTGATGATCTGATGAAGAAGGGTTCTGTTCGGCCAAGTGCATCACCATGGGTCGCTCTTGTTTTTTTTGCGAAGAAGGCGGATGGAGGTCTCAGGCTATGCATAGACTACCGGAGACTGAACCCGGTAACATTCAAGAACCATTACCCCCTCTTGAGGATAGATGATCTCTTCGACCATCTTAAGGGAGAAGGTTGGTTCTCTAAGATCGATATGTGATCTGGATATCAGCAGGTGAGGGTGAAGGAGGGTGACATCTCGAAGACTTCCTTCAGATGCAGATATGGGCACTTTGAGTTTGTGGTCATTCCGTTCGGCATTACGAACACTCCAGATGTATTCATGGGGCTCATGAACTCCGTATTTTTGGAGTATCTGGACCGGTTCATAGTCGTGTTTATTGACGACATCCTGATATACTCAAGATCAGAGGAGGATCACACTGAGAACCTGAGAACAATTTTAGAGGTCCTCCGGCAGCACCAACTCTATGGGAAGTTGTCCAAGTGAAAATTTTGGATGCGATAAGTACACTTCCTTGGGAACGTGGTGTCCGAGCAGGGGATAGCGGTGGACCCATCGAAGGTCGAGGCGGTTGTTTTTTGGGCAGCACCCAAGAACATGGTAGAGGTTCGTATTTTTCTTGTAATGATAGGTTACTATCAGAGGTTCATGCCCAACCTCTCCCGAGTTGCGGCACCTTTGACAGCCTTGACCAAGAAGGACCAGGCTTTCGTGTGGAATGGGCAGTGCGATGCGGCCTTCAGTTATCTGAAGGAGAAGTTGGTAAGTGCCCCAGTACTGAGGTTTCTAGAAGAAGGGGCAACGTATGAGGTGTTATGTGAGGCTTCAAGGCAAGGCCTCAAATGTGTGTTGATTCAGCGGCAAGGGGTGATCTCTTATGGGTCTAGGCAGTTACGTCCCCATGAGTGTAACTATGCCACCCATGATCTGAAGCTTGAAGAGGTCGTGTTCTCACTAAAGTTGTGGAGGCACTACCTCGTTGGGGAGTGCTTCGTGGTCTTCACCGATCACAAGAGCTTAAAGTATGTCTTCTCCCAGCGGGACCTGAACTTACAACAGCGGAGGTGGATGGAGTTCCTTCAGGACTACGACTTCGAGATTTCCTACACCTCAGGAAAGGGGAATTTGGTGGCTGATGCCTTGAGCAGGAAGTCATATAAGGATGCCGTTCGAGAGTTGACAGATTCTTGGAAGGCAATGGAGGAGTTAACTGCCCTCAACCTGGATGCAAGGATGGAAGGTGGAAGAGGTTGCCTATATCAGATGACAGTGCAATATTATGTACTGTGGAAGGTGGAGGAGTCTCAGTGGGGAGACTCAGAAAGCGAAGTGGTGCATGACTAAGTTAACCAAGGTGATGCTCCGGAAGGGTGGATGGAGGATGGTAATAATTGGGTGCTTTTCTGAGGAAAGATGTTTGTTCCAGAGGCGATGCGCGATAGAGTTCATAGTGAGTTCCACAACTCACCCCTAGCGGTGCACTCGAGTGTTTCCAAGATGTACCGTGGTCTGAGGAGACAGTTTTGGTGGCCTGGGGTGAAACAGGAAGTAGCAGAGTTCGTAGAAAAGTGCCTAGTGTGTCAGCAGGTGAAGGCTGAACACCGTGTTCCAGGCGGCTTGTTGCAACCTTTAGATGTTTCCGAGTGGAAGTGGGATGACGTTTTGATGGATTTTTTCATGGGGCTACCTAGGGTTCAAGGAGGCTGCGATGCTATCTGGGTAGTGGTGGACCGGTTGATGAAATTAGATCACTTTCTGGCAATCAAGGAGTCAGGAGCAGTAGATGCCTTAGCACAGAGGTATGTGGATGAGGTGGTGTGGTTGCACGGAGTTCCAAGGTCCATAGTCTCAGATAGGGATGCACAGTTTACCTCACAAGTATGGAGAGGATTGCATCATGCTTTTGGCACCCGACTACATCTTAGCACTACTTTCCTCCCCCAGATAGACGGACAGACAGAGCGCACCATCCATACATTGGAGGACATGCTACGGGCATGTATTCTGGATTTTGGAGGATCATGGGCACAACACTTTCCTATGGTAGAGTTTTCCTACAATAATAGCTATCACTCTACCATTGGCATGGCTCCGTTCAAAGCTTTGTATGGAAGACAGTGTCACTCACCCGTGTGCTGGACTGAGATTGGGGAAATAAGGGTTCTTGGCCCGGAGGTGGTGTAGAGCATGACAGAGAAGGTCCAGATTATACGGGAGAGGACGAAGGCGGCACAGGATCGACAGAAGTCATATGCCGATAGTAGGAGGAGACCCTTGGAGTTTAAGGTCGGAGACCATGTGTTCTTGAAGGTTTCCCCTCGACATGGGAAACAGAGGTTCGGAAGGGGGAGTAAGCTTTCTCCCAAGTTCATTAGACCCTTAGAAGTGTTGCGGAGGGTCGGAGAGGTGGCTTATCAACTGGCGTTTCCACCACTTCTGTAGAGGGTGCACAACGTCTTCCATGTGTCCCAGCTCTGACGATATCTACACGATGATTCACACGTCCTCGACTGGGGAGAGCTAGATATTAGGGGCGATGCAACATTCGTAGAGCGACTAGTGATGATAGAAGGTCGTGAAGAGAAGGTGCTTCAGGGATGAACCATTCCTTTGGTTCATGTGTAGTGGAGGCACTGTGGGCTTGAGGAGAGTACCTGGGAGCGAGAAGCATAGATGCGTTCCCAGTACCCAGAGTTGTTTTGAGTTTTGTGCTATTCTGTTTGTACGTGTTTGTGTGGGAACACTTTACCTTATTGGCTATGGAATGTGTGGTTATCCTTATTCTTTGAATGTGTCTGAAAAGTCCTGGCTAGGGGGAGGGGAGGACCCGATCCCTAATCAAGACGCATTAAGGTGGATGCGATTAAACCCGTGCAGTCATGTCAGTGCCGCCCAAAGCGGATAATATATTGACATGGAGGAAGAGACTCTCGAACTCATATGACTGGGCAGTTCTACCCTTGTATGTTTCTTGGTTTCTTGAGGAAGAGGTGTTTCTATATGACGATGAGGTTCAATCCTGAGAGGTATCTTTAGAGGTGATTTTTCAGACCCTCTCTTTTCTTCTGGTTTTCTTTTGATTCTCGAGGGCGAGAATAGTTTGAGAGGTATCTAATGTAATGGCCCAGACCCTCCTTTCCCATTACTTTGAAAAAATAAGGCTCCACCATAATGGTGGCACCAGTCATGGTGGAACCATGATGGTGGTACTGTGACGGTGGCACCGTGTCCTCACCTAGCCCTCCATTTTCTTTTTCCAGTCCTGCTCCCGCGACATTTTTTTTGATGTAAATTAATTATTTTACTTTTTTTAAAATCCATTTAAAGCCCATATTTAATTCCTAAAAATCTCGAGAAACCTCCCCGATGGGGGATATTAATTAACAACATAATATCATCATGCGTAACCACCCAAACCACGTGGGAAACCACAATCTGACATTCCTGGCATCCAAAATTCCATATCCCGTAACAGTAGGATCTCCTCTTTATATCTCCTGCTAGAGTTTCTTTTTTTTTATCTTCTTGTCTAGATTTCTTTCTTCTTCCCGGTGCGCCTGGAGTTCCTCTCTTCCCATGGCTTGTGGTGCACCTCTGCTGGAGCTTTCTGCACCTCTTGGAGTCCACGGAATTCCTCCCCTGAAAGTCGTGCATCCCCTATTCTTAGCGCGTGGAGAAAAACTTCGATACCTGATCAACCAGGTAGGGATTTTCTTTCGTATCTCCTTACTGTGTATCATGCGGGGTGGGTATGCTATTGTTTCTATAGGGATTGATGAAACCAAACTTAATGAAGATAATGAATGGACCAATTAAAGAATTAAGGGGGGGGGGTGTGATCAATGTTCTGCTGTACTCTTTTATGTTGTTATGTGTTGTAAATTGTGCTGGCCTATGCTCACTGAAAATCATGGCCATCGGTGGTATTTCCTTGTGCACTAATGAAACATGTCTTCTATGATGATTAAATGATTGTAACATGGAAATTGGTTAATCACTTAAACTCGGCTGGTTAAATGGATGACCAATGAACATCAACCCTTGTATGGTAATGTCGGTTAATCAATAGAAAGAAGAAACTAGTGAATTATGTTCTCGAACCTGGAAGTTTCCCTATTCTGTTTCGGTAGTGGGTGTGTTTTCCTGCTATATGATTATGGAGGAAAGTTGGTGAGGATGGGATCCTCCGTTGTGGTACGGTTTTTGGTTGTGAATCTGAAGTTGTGTGGTTGCTCTACTGTGACATAAACTCGGGTGGGATCCTCTATTGTTGAGAAATATTTGGTTCCTGGTTTTGGGGACATGGGGCTGTGTTTCGGGGTTTGATTTGATTTCAGTACTTCAAGGGATCTCACTTATCCCTTTTTTGAGGTTTTCTTTGGTTCCAGTACTTTAAGGGATCTCACTAATACCCTTTTGTTGTTGTAACTTTACAAGAGAACCGGGTGTGAATGCTTAAGTTGATGTTGGCTGTTTCTCTTTTCCTCTGGATCGTGGTTACACCTTCTAGTTGCCCAGTCGTGTATAATTAACTTAAATGGGGTTGATTGAACATGAAACCAGAATGATTTAAATGGGGAATTGGTTTTGGGAATGAGTTGTGACTTGGTCATGAGTGTTGTGTTTCTTACGAATGAATAGTCATGAGGCTGTTTGTGTTTAGGTTAGTCTTTGGAAACCCTAGGCTAGGATGAGTGCTTGTTACCTATACATATATCTATAGCTTTTATGTTTCTTATTCGTGCCCCACCCAAGTTGAGAACTTTAGTGCCGAACACCCCCATTTCATGGGGGAGGGTGCTTTTCCCAACACTCCTATGAGTGGATGGTTATTATCTCCTTTTCTGCTCCCTTTACCGAATATCCCAAGACTCTTCGGGCATGCTGTGATGGCCAGAAGTCCATTATTAGCCCAAGAATATTTGGGAAGGGTAGTTGAGGTGGTTGTCCTAGGTGTTTGCGGGTAGGTTGTTTCCCAAGTGTCTTTGGGATGAGGCCCAGGTGTCTTCGGGCGTGGTAGTAGTTTTTTTGACCCAGGTGTTTGTGGGTGTGGTTATGCGTGGTGGTTGTGGCCCAGGTGTCTGCGGGCGGGATGGTGGTTATGGCCCAGGTGTGTGCGGGTGGGGCTTGGTAGTGGGACTGCGGTGAGGTTATGGCCCAGGTTTGTGCGGGTGGGCTTTGGCAGTGGGATTGCAGTAAGAATGGCGAGATTGGTTCGATGCGTAGGATGTCTTCAATAAATAGTGGGAAAGTGGTGCGGGGTACCCAAATATTGATGTGCTATTACTATACTTTACTTGACTTGAATTATTTGGGGAGTGTTCCTTGGTGAGGCTTGGGTGGATAGTTTTCCTTGCTAGGTGATTTGGTTCTCTCCTTTTTCACAGGGCATTAGAATGCCTCCTTACTTTTGCACGAGAGCCTTTAGTTTTCCCTACTGAGTATACTTGTATTCTCACCCTACATATATAAAACTGCTTTCAAGTTTCCAGGAGGACCTCAGGGATCGTGCGGGGTCATACTAGCTCGGACGTTGTGACAGTTTCAGTTGCTGTTTTTCTTTCTTTGGTACTTTACCTTTGTAGTCTCCTTGTACTTTTGTATCATTTACTTTTGGAACATGCATCTGGGAATTGTTTGTTTAGGCTTTACTTTTACTTTCAGTTTTGGTGTTGTGGGATTTACTATTTTATCTCCCAATCCTATTAAAGAAATAGGATAATTCCTTCCATCTAGTGTGTGATTTTATACCCTTGGTGCTAGTCGCCACTTCAGGACCTATTAACGGAGGTTCTAGGGGGTCATTATCTCTCCTTCAACTTAAAGAAGGAAGGGTCTGGAAATCTGGTATCCCTTCCCTTATCTTGGTGAAGGCGGGTCATGACAATATTGTAACGCCCCGACCCCAGTTACCCAGAGTCAGTGCATTATTACATAACATTGGCATGATCACAAGAAAGATCAAATCTCGAAAGACCGATTGGTTTAGTAGCCTTGGAAACACTAGATACATTAATGAAGTTTACATTACATAATAAAGTGAAAAACTACTACAACAACATATTGTCTCCATAGTCGACACTATTATCCCCTCATAAAATCCCTGTAGGTCATTCATAATTTACTTCTTCACATCGTGGGAAAAATAAAACATAGAAAAGGGGTGAGCTCAAATCCCCAGTAAGGATAACAATATAGCGGAATCTTTCATAAATAAGAATAAACATTTAAGGAAATGTATAACTAAAACAAAATCCTTTTAAAACATGAACTTCAACATATTATGGAAAAAGTAAAATGAAATAATGTCATTCACTTATTCACATGGATATTCTACTAATAGAATAATCACATGCAATATCAATAACCACTTTCATAATGTTGGAATGCATAATGCCAGACTATCATAACCACATAGCCAAGGCCTCGTGCCAAGACTACAAATAAGATTTTGTCAAGGCCTTGTGCCAAGACACTAGTTTTTCTCATGAGACCTACCGATGCATCGAGGAGCTATATCGGGCTCCACCCGTCACATATTAAGTCCAATGCATTCTCATATGAAAAGGTTTAAACATAACATAAACATTCATATTAAAACTAGCATACGAAATGTAAATACTTCATCCATAAACCATGAATGGTATAAAAATAACACATCCACAGTCAAACATATCACAAAACCTTAAATACAATATAAAAGTTTTTCTTCATAATAAATCAACTTCAAATTAGTGTAAAATCTATCAAAGGATGTTGACATAGATGAAATAAAAAATCTTTTTAGAGAAATATTTATTTTTATTTTGAAATAATTTAAGAGTCATATATTTCTAAAATAAAACATTTTCTTTTAAAATATTCTTATAACATTATAAGGGAAGCTTCAAAGATTTTATAACGGCGGAAAATAGTCACACCCGCCGTATAAGTTAAAAAAAAAATTCTTACCTTAATTCTGTCGAAAAGGTTAAAAAAGAACCTTGTTTGGAAAAAGACGAAAAGATTCCTTTATAAACCTCTTATAAAAATTCAAAAAAGGGTATAAATGACATTAACCCATATTCTTGTAAATATTAAATTTTTTTGAAATACATTTTTAAGAAACATGGATGTGGACGATAAAGAGATCCCGGTAGATTATTACGTATAAACAACCTCGGATAATGAAGAGATTGCGAAATAAACCCTTACCTGGTACTTTTCTTTGGTTGGGGTAGGTTAACCTCCTGTATAATGGTGAAATAATTGTTATTAAATTATACAAGAATATGATATCATATATGATCTTTTAACATTGATTTGTTAATAATATCTTAGTATAATCGTTGTTTCGGGTGTTAACTTACTCGTTTTCTTTTATATGTTTTGTTACATAAGCCGTGTTTTTCATTGATAGGTTGTATCTTAATCATATACAGAATGATATAAAGTCCTTAGATATTATAATTAATCATCAAATGAGAATTATACTTGAATGGATATAATAGAGAATGAATCTCATCACGTTCGTGGAGACGGTAGTCCGTACGTACACACGAGCGACAATATCATTCTTTTGATTTTAAAATAATATATAATTGGATGTTATATCATATATACAGAATCATTATCATGTTATATTTATTATTCACATGAATTACACATCATTATTATACCCATCCAAATAATAATTTATTGAATAACAATTACACCATGACAGTGGAGACGGTAAGCCGTACGTACGCACGTATGGTGACATGTTATTCAAAGGATGGATAGAATACTGAATATGGTTGTACCATATTTATAATAACATCAAATTATATATAATATACTGGAGTTATTATTTTAGAATTGTAATAAAAAAGAAGGAAGAAGTGGAAGAAGAAAGGAACTTGGAAAAGGGTGGTGAAATCATTACCTCTTCTTCGGGTTCTTCATTTTGATTTGATCAAAAGGGCTCTTAGGTTAGCTTTCTGACTAAAGGAAGGCCTCTAGGATGAAGTGAGGTAAGTTGAGAGAGTATTTGGGTAGAGTTTGGCCGAGCCAAAAGTCTTTGAAGGTGTGAGTTAATGAGAAGTGGGAGTGCCCTTTTATAAGAGGGGTGAGGGGCACCATTGGAAAAGCTAGAAATATTATTTTATAATAAATTCATATTCAGTTTCTAATGGCTCCAAAGTGGATTATTTAAAGTTTAATGTGGGTATAGGTTTAAAAACACTCAATCAATAGAATTTATAAAGGTTTGGGATACTATATTAACCTTATCATTAAGTATTAACTCTTAGTTAATTATTTTCACTTTTACAATGTCTCTTTGTATTTTTATATTATATGGTTAATAAACTTACTATATAAATCCAGGAGACCCCCAATTGGTCCATTAATGATACAAATATCATGATATAAGTCTTTTGGCCGACCCTTAGATTTTTATGAATTTAATATCAATTAATAATATAATATTTTTTTAAAAAAACTCTTTTATGTCAATTTTGACTCTATTCAATAATTGATTTTTTTAAAAATCATAACAGAATGATTACTTCAAAAAAAGTCATTTAAATGAATCCTAATATGTCATATTATCCTATAAAATTAGTTTAATTCATTAAATGTCTCAAATTATATTTATTTGGGTATTTATAATATCAATTATTTTAATTTTTCACTATTATGGTAATTACTGCATCATCATTGTGTCATAAATAAATTAAATTATTTAATGTCTAAAAATTATAAATAAAATATAATTATGTAGGAAATCTTTTTAGATTTATAATTAATATTTACAATCAAATTTATCTTATGTATAACCCTATATTGAAAATGTTTTAGTAAATAAACGTTGATTTTAACTCTTTTAACTCTTCCTTGAATTAAATAATAATAAACGTCCTAATCTAATCCAAGTGGACCTAAATGATAATATTTTATTCCTAAGGTTGTTTTTGGTCGAGATACACTTGTCCAATAGAATTAGGACATGTGTTAGGGTAATATTAATATCATTTTTACCCATAATTACCATATTTACTTTTAACCGTGGTAAATAAAAGTAAAAAGTTACTATTCACCAAAAATTATTTTCATCTCATTGAACAAAATTTTACTTCTTGATATTAACCGTGTCTCTTGAATTTTCGAAATTCCACTCAGAGAAGCGGTAAAATTAAGTTTTATGAAAAATTTAGTTTTTTAACTACAACTTAGTGGTTTCACTATTCATCAAAAAATGAAAGTTTCCAGAAAAATACCAAAAATTAGGCGTAATCTATATTTGATATTATGAATTAAAAAATGATGTCTATTTTACCAAATTCAGAAAATATAATTTTCATTAATTAATTTAAAAATTAATTCTCGTCGTCAAAACAAATAGCGTGTTTTTAAGAGATAATAACTATCTAAAGATTGACACTTGTTTATGTCTTGTTTAAATGTGAAATTACATCTAATGACCAACATTGTATTAAATGGTAAAAATATATTCTAAATATAATTTAAAACCACTCAAATTAATAATTTATCACTATTAATTATTTCGATTAAAAAAGTTTTTTTTAATTAAAATTTAGTAATTTTCACTATTCACCAAAATATAAATGTTATCCGAAAAGTTCCAAAATTTCACCATAGGTTAAATTCGATACTCCGAATACAAAAATGATGTTCATTTTGAGAGATAAAATTTATAAAATTTAAATAAGTAGGTATTACTATTCATAACAACTAGTTTGATTGGTTGTGGTGTGTGTTAGAACTCGAAGTTGCGTACAACACACGCTACTGTATTATTCAAAGGAAAGCGTATCATGGAATCTTGGGATGTTTCATTGTAAAAATTTGATGTACCCATTCTAAAAAGTAAATTTATTTAGTCAAATTGAATATATAAAAGTTTAAAATATTGGATTTAAAAAGGGTTCACTATTAAAATTTGGTAAAAGTGCAATACTGAAAATGAATTTGTTCTTACATTATGTCTAAGAAACTCATAATATGGATTCTAAAATTATAAGGATTATATAAAGTTTAAAATTTAGTTAATAATATTCATAACCTCTTTTGAACGGCTTGTTTGGTAAGTCATGGTGCGCTTGAACTCGGTGTTGCGTGTAGTGCAAGTTATTGAATTATTTTGAAGAAATAACACACTATGAAATCTTGGGGTGTTACATTCTCCCCTCCTTCAATAAATTGTGTCCTCGCAATTTGAAATTGTTCTTCGAAAATAAAAGTTTGAATATAGAAAATATCTTTGTGGGAAAACCCACATCGGAAATTGGGTTGATAAAACTTTAGTCTTAATAAGAGGAAAAGAGAAATGAAAGGGTCACCACCAAATTATGATCTCTATTCAGAGAACATTGGTGTCAATTAGAGGCATATAATTGGAGGAAAAACGTAAATATTTATAGGCAGTGATTGAGGTCATCAATCACAAACAAGTGTAAAATTGAGGGCCTTAAATTCATCAATCTATGATGATTTAAAATACCATCGGTTCAGCAAAACATATGGTATTAGGATAACACATTTTTTTGTTTTAAGATCCCTTCACTAAAGTATAAGAATTAATTTCTTCATTGAATAAGAGAAGAAGAAAAATATATACATGACAAGTAGACTCTCATCCTTTAACTAAGTTCTACCACAAACTCATCTTTCACTCTAAATGATAATAAAACTTAAAAATAATATTCTATTTATCTTATTAGTATAGGGTAAAAAATGAATTTATAATTCATCTAGAAGAACCATTAAAAAAATGACATTATTCAATCCAGGACATCACGTAGGTCAGTGGTAGGTGATACACCCTTATCGCCCTTCGGTAGTGGGTTCAAGTCTCATGGCCTTGCCGGACGCGACGGGTTTCCGCCCGACCTCCGGGTTGTCCTTTTATAGAAATCCAAAATAATCCAAACTAGAACTATCCAAAATACTTCGGTCCAAAATTTATAAGGAAGGTAAACACAATAAAGATCCTTTTTTCCGCGTAATAACATGTGAACACCTTCATCATGTATTCTTTTAAAACACTGCAAAATCCAGAATTACCATAAAACCTTATTGATTACATTCATGATCCCTTATTCCTTAAAGAATAATAGATATACTCCTTCAATCCAAAAATGTTGTAAACCCCAATAATGATGGAATATACAAATCATTAATTAGTTTCAAGGTAGTCAATAATATCCAATATAATTTATCCCAATCAATCATGTGTTATTCTAAAATCACTACCTCATTATCAGAACCATATTATGGTTTATCTTTCTATCAACCATATATTTTCCAAAAAATTAACCTGCTATTGAGACACTTTTCTCTGTTCTACACAATCTCAAGTCCTTAATGAAATAGTACTGCAATACAATCCTTATATACTCCATAATTATTATAAAAAGTACATTGTTGATACAACACTCAAATGACATAATCAACATAAGAACTCTAATCATTCCTCTTCATCTGTGGTATTATCATAACATGATTATTATCCAATAGCATCATTTGTGGCATAGTCTGATGACTGGGACATAGGTTCGCGTAGTGTCGAAACTCTTTGCAAATGAAGCATTGTACGTTTGAAACCATTTTCTTACCCTTACAGTCACGTACTTTGTGCCCTTTTCCTCCACACTTATAACAAACTCCCATTCCTTTCAGGAAGTTCCAGGGTGTTTCTTCCCACAGTTATCACATATGGGAAAATTCTTCTTTTCCCTCTTCCCTTTATCCATCTTTCCCTCTTCCATCCCTTTCTTCTCTTGCTTCCCTTCAAAGCCATAGGACTCAGTAAAATATTTACTTATCTTATTAACACCTGATATTATTTCTTCATATGATGATAATACATGGGAGACTATTTCTCTTATAAATTCTGTCTTAAGACCATGAAAGATATGATACTTCTTTCTCTTTGGATCATGTGCATTGCTGGAGTTCTCATTCCTTCTACTGGGCGCCATTTCTAAACAATGGAATTCACTAGATTAGTTTATGAATAACAATACCTAATCCCAAACTTTTAAAACACATAAAATAAATTAAATAGTTTATGGATATAATCCATAGTCATAAAAATGTCTCCTTTGAGGAAGTATATACTCAGAAACCCTTCATAATCGTTTGTAAAGAAAATGAGAATTATCCTAATCATATCCCCCGGGAGTGTCGTAACCAAGAGTGCAGCAAGGCCCATTGTTGTGCACCAGTTCCTGTTCGAGTCTAGCTCAAAGCGGCGTTTTTAGGTTTTATCCCTAGGTACATCTGTGCCAGAGCCCCCTCTACCTGATCATATCCAGACAGGGATGTATTGCTCAGAAAACTCAAAAAATATCTACAATACCAAAATTTTAGGTAGTTCTTCTATACTAATCCTTAAAGTTCATCTTAGGTCTATGTGATCTAATCAGAGTTTATCTAAATCTAGCTTCCAAGGTTTGTACTAAACTTCCTTTGATACCAACTATAACGCCCCGGCCCAAGTTACCCAGAGTCGGTGCATTATTACAAAACATTGGCATGATCACAAGAAAGATCAAATCTCGAAAGACCAATTGGTTTAGTAGCCTTGGAAACACTAGATACATTCATGAAGTTTACATTACATCATAAAGTGAAAAACTACTACAACAACATATTGTCTCCATAGTCCACAATATTATCCCCTCATAAATTCCTTGCAGGTCATTCATAATTTACTTCTTCACATCCTGGGAAAAATAAAACATAGAAAATGGGGGAGCTCAAATGCCCAGTAAGGATAACAATATAGCCGAAACTTTCATAAATAAGAATAAACATTTAAGGAAATGTATAACTAAAAAAAATCCTTTTGAAACATGAACTTCAATATAGTATGGAAAAAGTAAAATGAAATAATTTCATTCACTTATTCACATGGATATTCTACTAATCGAATAATCACACGCAATATCAATAACCACTTTCATAATGTTGGAATGCATAATGCCAGACTATCATAACCACATAGCCAAGGCCTCGTGCCAAGACTACAAATAAGATTTTGTCAAGGCCTTGTGCCAAGACACTATTTTGTCTCATGAGACCTACCGATGCATCGAGGAGCTATAGCGGGCTCCACCCATCACATATTAAGTCCAATGCATTCCCATATGAAAAGGTTTAAACATAACATAAACATTCGTATTAAAACTAGCATACGAAATGTAAATACTTAATCCATAAACCATGAATGGTATAAAAATAACACATACACAGTCAAAAATATCAAAAAACCTTCAATACAATATAGAAGTTTTGTTTCATAATAAATCAACTTCAAATAAGCGTAAAATCCATCAAAGGATGTTGACATAGATGAAATAAAAACTTTTTTTATAGAAATATCTCTTTTTATTTTGAAATCATTTAAGAGTCATATATTTCTAAAATAAAACATTTTATTTGAAAATATTCTTATAAGATTGTAATGGAAGCTTATAAGATTTTATAACGGCGGAAAATAGCCACACCCTCCGTATAAGTAAAAAAAACATTCTTACCTTAATTCTGTCGAAAAGGTTAAAAAAGCACCTAGTTTGGAAAACGGCGGAAAGATTCCTTTATAAACCTCTTATAAAAAGTCCAACAAGGGTATAAATTACTTTAACCCATATTATTGTAAATATTAAAAATGTTTTGAAATACATTTTTAAGAAACATGGATGTGGATGATAAAGAGATCCCAGTAGATTATTACGTATAAACAATGTCGAATAATGAAGAGATTGCAAAATAAACCCTTACCTTGTACTTTTACTTGGTTGGGGTAGGTTAACCTCCTGTATAATGGTGAAATAATTGTTATTAAATTATAAAAGAATATTATATCATATATGATCTTTTAACATTGATTTTTTAATAATATCTTAGTATTATCGTTGTTTCGGGTGTTAACTTACTCGTTTTCTTTTATATGTTTTGTTACGTAAGCCATATTTGTCATGGATAGGTTGTATATTAATCATATAAATAATGATATCAAGACTTTATATATTATTATTAATCATCAAATGAGAATTACACTTGAATGGATACGATGGAGAATGAATCTCATCGCGTTCGTGGAGACGGTAGTCCGTACGTACACACGAGCGATAATATTATTTTTGTGATATTAAAATAATATATAATTGGATGGTATATCATATATAAAGAATAATTATCATGTTATATTTATTATTCACATGAATTACACATCATTATTATACCCATCCAAATAATAATTTAATGAATAACAATTACACCACGAGGTGGAGACGGTAAGCCGTACGTACGCACGTATGATGACATGTTATTCAAAGGATGGATAGAATTATGAATATGGTTGTACCATATTTATAATAAAATCACAGTATATATAAGATATTGGAGTTATTATTTTACAATGGTAATAACAAATAAGGAAGAAGTGGAAGAAGAAAGGAACTTGGAAAAGGGTGGTGAAATCATTACCTCTTCTTCGGGTTCTTCCTTTTGATTTGATCAAAAGAGCTCTTAGGTTGACTTTCTGACTAAAGTAAAGCCTCTAGGATGAATTGAGGGAAGTTGAGAGAGTATTTGGGAAGATTTTGGCCGAGCCAAAAGGCTTTTATGGTGTGAGTTAATGAGAAGGGAGAGTGCCCTTTTATAAGAGGGGTGAGGGGAACCTTTGGAAAACCTAGAAATATTATTTTATAATAAATTCATATTCGGTTTCTAATGGCTTCAAAGTGGATTATTTAAAGGTTAAGGTGGGGATCTGTCTGAAACCACTCAACCAATATAATTTAGACAGGTTTGGGTTACTATATTAACCTTATCATTAAGTATTAACTCTTAGTTAATTAGTTTCACTTTTACAATGTCTCTTTGTATTTTTATATTATATGGTTAATAAACTTACTATATACATCCAATAGACCCCCAAGTGGTCCATTAATGATACACCTATCATGATATAAGTCTCTTGGCCGATCCTTAGATTTTTTTGAATTTAATATCAATTAATTATATAATATTTGTTTTAAAAAACTCTTTTATGTCAATTTTGACACTATTCAATAATTGATTTCTGTAAAAATCATAACAAAATGATTACTTCAAACAAAGTAAATTAAATCAATCCTAATATGTCATATTATCCTATACAATTAGTGTAAGTCATTAAAAGTATCAAATTATATTTATTTGGGTATTTATAATATCAATTATTTTAATTTTTCACTATTATGGTAATTACTGCATCATCATTGTGTCATAAATAAATTAAAATTTTTAATATCTAAAAATTATAAATAAAATATAATTATGTATTAATTTGTTTTATCTTTTTAATTAATATTTACAATCTAATTTATCTTATGTATTACCCTATATTAAAAATTATTTAGTAAATAAACTTTGATTTTATCTCTTTTAACTCTTCTTTGAATTAAATAATAATAAATGTCCTAATCTAATCCAAGTGGACCTAAATGATAATATTTTATTCCTAAGGTTGTTTTTGGTCGAGATACACTTGTCCAATAGAATTAGGACATGTGTTAGGATAATATTAATACCATTTTTACCCTTAATTACCCTATTTACTTTTAACCGTGGTAAATAAAAGTAAAAAGTTACTATTCACCAAAAATTATTTTCATCTCATTGAACAACATTTTACTCCTTGATATTATCGTGTCTCTCAGATTTTCAAAATTCAACTCACAGAAGCGGTAAAATTAAGTTTTATGAAAAATTCAGTTTTTTAACTACCACTTAGTGGTTTCACTATTCATCAAAAAATGAAAGTTTCCAGAAAAATACCAAAAATTAGGCCTAATATATATTTGATATTATGAATTAAAAAATGATGTCTATTTTACCAAATTCAGAACATATCAGTTTCATTAATTAATTTAAAAATTAATTCTCGTCGTCAAAACAAATAGCGTGTTTTTAAGAGATAATAACTATCTAAAGATTGACACTTGTTTATGTCTGGTTTAAATGTGAAATTACATCCAATGACCAACATTGTATTAAATGGTAAAAATATATTCTAAATATAATTTAAAACCACTCAAATTAATAATTTATCACTATTAATTATTTCGATTAAAAAAGTTGTTTTTAATTAAAATTTAGTAATTTTCACTATTCACCAAAATATAAATGTTATCCGAAAAGTTCAAAAATTTCACCTTAAGTTAAATTCGATACTCCGAATACAAAAATGAAGTTCATTTTGAGAGATAAAATTTATAAAATTTAAATAAGTAAGTATTACTATTCATAACAGCTAGTTTGATTGGTTGTGGTGTGTGTTAGAACTCGAAGTTGCGTACAACACACGCTACTGTATTATTCAAAGGAAAGCGTATCGTGGAAGCTTGGGATGTTTCATTGTAAAAATTTGATGTACCCATTATAAAAATTAAATTTATTTAGTCAAATTGAATATATAAAAGTTTAAAATATTGGATTTAAAAAGGGTTCACTATTAAAACTTGGTAAAAGTGCAATACTGAAAATGATTTTGTTCTTACATTATGTCTAAGAAACTCATAATATGGATTCTAAAATTATAAGGATTATATAAAGTTTAAAATTTAGTTAATAATATTCATAACCTCTTTTGAACGGCTTGTTTGGTAAGTCATGGTGCGCTTGAACTCGGTGTTGCGTGTAGTGCAATTTATTGAATTATTTTGAATAAATAACACACTATGAAATCTTGGGGTGTTACAAATATCATTGAAATTCATCCAATAGATTTTATAAGCATAAGATAAGAACAAACCTAATAATACTCATAAAAAACTATATTTGAATAGATAATTTTACTGCCTTTTAGTGACAAACCTAATATAAATATGAATTTTGAAAATTTTATGAATTAAATATGAAAAAATAAACTTAAAATTTTAAAGATAAATTTCAAAATTAGGTTATGGTAAATTTTTGGTATTTTTCTATGATGTTTCATTTTTTTATGAATAGTGAAAAATAATTAATTTTAATTCAAAACTGCTTCTTGGTGTAATTTATTTATAAGTTTAAATTAAATTATTGATCAGTTTTAAATATTAATTATTTAAATTTTACATCTATTTATCCAATTTTGGTCATTGGAATCAATTTTACAGTGAAATTTTATATAAAATCTTATTAAACATTTAATCAATTTTACTTTAAAAACTGGCATTGTCGTTTCATCTGTGGGATTAATTTTAAGTTAATTTCTTCCAATTAGGTGATTGGAATATGGAAAAATGCATTCCATATTGTTAATCATAAAAAATTATAATTTTTAATAATTCCAACCTATTTTTGACCAAAAATATTAGTAAAATAGATTAAAATTAATTACAGCGATTAAGAGGAAAATTAGTTTAATAAGGGACTAAAACTTAAGATTAAGGGACAAAATGAACTAGAAACTTTTTAGGAATGATATTTTATGGAAATATTTATACCCTATACCCTCATTCCTTGAGTTAGTACCATTATTGGTACCATTTGAATAGAAAAATAGGGGTGTAATTCTCTTTTCCCAAATTTACAAAGATTCCACTCCTCTACTATAAAAAGAACTCACCTGCACATATTCACACCTCTAAACACATTTAAATAACCAAAAAACTTCTAAAATAATCTCCAAAAATCACACCACTTATCATATAATCTTTCATTTGGGCATAAATCCATCTAAGGAAGCCTTGTGGTGGTAACCAAAATGAGTTACCCGAAGAAGAGGTAACATCTTTCCTCAAGATCTTTAGATATATTTTCATTATACACACCTTAACTATTACTATTACATGATTATATAATAAAAAAATTATCCTCAATATAATTAAATGATATTATGTTACAGGTTATACGTACACATAGACACACTTCCATCAAATGGGTAACTAACTTACTGTTCGTGGAGGACAGACTACCACCACACGAAATGATGTAATTTCTTTTGAATTTAACACCTTTCATGGTTGAGAATTATGATGAAAATTATTTTAATATATGATATATATGATATTAATTATTTCTTTATTCTTCTGTAATTATTTTATAACACATACCTTTATACATTCCATATTGTGTAAATACGATAACATCATTTGTGGACATGTGGACAAACGCCTCCTCCAAGTTATTTGATTTGTTCACACTATACATTGAACATAATAAAGATTATTTTAATAAAAATAAATAAAATATAAAAAATTTATATTAAAATGTAATTATAATATAAATATTTATCATATAATTTACATTATTTTAAATTTGAAAAAGAAATGGATGTATCGTTTATGCGTACGTACAACCTTCCATCTCCATGAACGATGCATTTCATTTCCTATATACAAATATTATGGATTATTATAAATACAAATATAATGTATATATATTATATTTAAATAATTTTTTTACATTTTTGAGATTATGAAATAATTATATATATAATAGGAACAACAAATAACAAGTCAAAACATACTCAAAAAACTAGAAAAATCAACACTCAAAATAGAGAAATTAATGAAATATTGTTTTCAAACAGGTAATAAGATATTACGAGAAGAAAATATATGATATTATAAACATGAATATTGTTATTTAATAAGTTATTAACCCTATTAAATCCATTATACGTGAGTTTAAAATACGTTCACCAAAAAGGTGATGTAAGGTGAGATATTCTTATATGAGTTTTCTTTCCGTGAGAAATACGTCATTTTCAAAAATTTGTTCTTTTGTAGAGTGTATATACTACCAATATTGATATATTATATCATGAATTATTTTATATTCAGGTGATTTTAAGTTTCACTATGAATTACCTAACCCGGGGGATTTATCTTGGAAATTACCAAGTGGTAAACGCCATCTTTGCAATGTTACATACTTTTGTGATTTCTATCTTTATCTTAAAACAATAAAATTATTGTAATATATTTTAGTTTAATATTCCCTTAAATATATTAATTCTTGTGTGATGTATATAATTATTTCCTAAACCATATACCATTTTTCGTATGGTGTTTACTTCAACAGTTATTTGATTATTTGGGGAAATATTGAAAAATTTGTATTCCTTATTCAATACAGATATTTGATAAGGCATATGATTTATTTCAATTATTTGATATAAGAAATTATTTGGAATGGAAATTAAGGGTGGGGATCATAATTTATATAGCCGCTCAATTCATCGACATGTTATTATGAGAAAAATAATTTGTCCAAATTAAATGGGTTTCTACCCAAAATTTTAAACCATCTTGTGAAAGGTATAGATGATATGGGTTTTCATGTGCCTTGAGACATGACATCGAATAATAAATAATTTACTTTATAGATATTTTAGTTATTATTATTGTTATTATTATTAATATCTATGATATCTTCATAAAAATAAAATCTATGGATTTATTTTTTCTCAATTTTTTGATTTATTTGCATGTGTTTCAGTTTATCACCTAGAAATGTTTATTATGACTTATCTATTTATTTTAATGGAATGTGTTATAAATTATTTACATTTCCATGTTGATTTAATATCTTCAATTAATTATTTCTTCCACATTACATACACTTAATGATCATTTTATCTCACTTGTATTACATTTAATTTCCCCATGTTGTGAAGAGGAATCCTTTGAATGGGTTTTAAGGATCTATCGTTTTTTACTTGTATTAAGTTTTATTTTAATTTTTCCAAGTTTATTATAGGAATAATTTATGTAATATATCTTTACAAAAGCACAAAATTTTTCAGTCCATAGGGATTTTATTCCTTGTAATCATGCCAATGTAATAATATAATGCATCGACTTTGGGCATTTAAGGTTGGCACATTACATCAAAAAGGTCCAGTATAAAGAGCATAAACTGTTGTTGTGTTGGTTATATGGTAATCCACCGAGCATCACTAGTTTTTTGTATTACAATTGATTCAATAATAATCATTCCATTCTAGACACACAATATTTACAATATTTAGGGTTTGGTATCTCCTTACAAAAGGCACACTCCAACTTCATCACCTTTAAGAACTGTGCTAATGAAGGTACTTCCAAAAAATTCTATATTTTAGGTCTTCTTTAATAAATTGGAATTATAAATATTTTCCCTCAATTAGAATAAGACTCTAATATCATAATAGTTCTGATTTTATTCTACTTGACTTCACTTTTCACAAAAAAACATATTCAATTATTAATATTAATGAAAATTTTACTTTCATTAAACCCATGGTTTTTTTGAACTCCTATATTTGTGAAAATCCTCTTATGAAACTAAGATCTTGTATGTTTCAATGCGTAATAATTTTTCAAGGATATTATTTCACATAGGATTAATACAACATCCCAAGTAATTACAGAATACGGGTTTTCATATATATTAATATTTATAAATAAGATATTAATTTTACATTAAATGGGATGATTTTTTTGGTATCATACCTGACACGCAACAATGGATGTCTCTAAAATCATACATTGCACACAAGACTGAGTCAAACAAAAAATAATACATTATTAATATTATTATTTTAAATGGTAGTTAAAACTTAGCCATTTTATTGGTTGGAATGAACATAACTAATTATATTGTGTTTATAAATGTTTGTTAAATGTTTTTACATTCATCAAATAAATTTTAAAGGCTAAAAATGTGAATAAATCCAATTTTAAGTATAAAATATTATTAAAAGGTAGTTTTACTGCCTTTTGATGGAGAAGCCTTTTTAAATCTACTTTTTTTAACTTTTATATGTTCAATTTGATAAAATAAAATTCTTATTTAGAAGAATAACATAAAAATTTACTTTGGTTAAAATTTTGGTATTTTTTCTGAAAAATGCATATATTAATGAATAGTGAAAAATACTGTATTTTAATTCCAAACTGCATTTTCATCTAATTTATTTGTATTGATAGATTATAATTTGTACTCATTTAAAAGTATATTTAGATTATATTTTTATCCTTTAATCCATTGTTGTTAATTTGAAATAATTTTACATTGAAATTTTATATAAACACATGTCAATCTTTATATGGTTTTTTAGTTTTTAAAAAACCATTTTGGAAAATCTTATTTGATGAGTAATGTTTGACCAAGGAAACCCTTAGTATGAAATTTTTTTCATTTGGAAGAATCTTGGGTATGATTATGACATTTATAACATTTAATTTAAAGTAAAGAAAAAACATCAAAAACATGACTCTTATTACTAAAAAAATTAAATATAGAGTTATATAAGTGATATATTTTACTATAAATAGTCATTATAAAGATAAAAAATATTAAAAACATCATGTTATTTTATTTAAAATTTGTACACATTAAATTATTAAATTTAATTATGACACAATGATGATACAATGATGACATTATTAATAAAAGAATCAAATAAATGATATAATAAATATTATTTCACATAATTTATGACATCCATGAATTTTAAGGATGAATATGATATATTAGAACTGAGTTAATGTATATTTTTTAAGGAATCACACTGTTATGTTTTTTTAAAAGTCAAGTATGAATAGTGTTAAAATTGACATAATTTATATCTTAAAACATAAAATAGTTGACTAAATGATATTAAATTTATAAAAATATAATATTTAACCAAAAGTTTAGGATAAGTGATAATATGTCATAAATGAAACTTATTTTGGTTGTTTTACATTTTATGGTGATTACATTAGCACACACAGTGTAAATAACATGATATACTAGTAAGATTAAAAAGGGTAAATCAGGGTTAAGAAAAAAAGATAAGGATTAAAAAAATTGAAAACATGACTAATTTCAAGTTTATTATTGTTATTCGACCCAAAATAATATTTTATTTGAAATAAATTAGTTTTGGACCTTTTTTTAAATAAAATTGAATTTATATTGATTTAATATTTTAAGAGTTTCCAAGGGTTCCCCTCTGCTCTCCTATAAAAAGGCACCCATTATTCTCTAATAAAAACAATTAAAAAACTTTTTTAATCAGAAAATATCTTCCCAAAAAGCTTACTAGAATCCCACCACACATTATTTAGGCCTTATGTTAGGCATAAAACCCTATATAAAGCTATTATAGTGTTCTTCAACAGTGATCAATTGAAGAAGAGGTATCATTTCCTTTAAGTATTTCTATTTTATTTCTTCTTCCAAATCCTTCAAATATATTCCAACAATTACTAATTAATAAATAAAGTATCCTAAATATAATTATATGTTATTATTTTAATATCATCACCTAAATCCATCTCCACTTCCATAAAATGGAAATGGAAATAATCGTTCGTGGGTACGTGTGAACTATCACCTCCACGAACTGATATAATTCTTTTTCAATAATTGTCTATCAAGATTGGTTATAATGATGAAATGAATGTTTATATATATGATATTTATAACATATTTATTATTTTAAAACAATAACATTTCAGTTATGTTCTTACTTTCCATGAACATAAAAATGACAACATCGTCTGTGCGTACGTGTGAACTATCACATCCACAAAGTGATGTGAATCATTTTTATTCACCACATCAGTTGGATGATAAATATAAGTATATATAAATTATTATTATGATTTCAATAATATTTTTATCATTATGGAAGTATTAAATAATAATTGCCTTATTTTCATAATGATCAGGGAAAAGAGGAAACATTACTCATGTGTACGTACGACCTACCATCTCCATGATTATATTGTTGTTCATTTTTCATACCATAAATGATATTTTTTATTTAAAAAGTATAATATTTTTATAAATTAATTATTATTTCATTAATATTATTCTGGATATTATGGAATTATGACTACATGGATTATTGACATCAATCCATTTTCATTTTTGACTTAAGTACCAAATTTCGGCAAAAAATACGATATGAAGTTAAATAATTATGTAATTTTTATAATATGTTAATCAGTGATATAAAAGGAATAATAAACATGAAAAAGGTTATTAGGAAAGTATAAATTATCCTATGTTTATTATTGTCAAGACTCTCCTTCACCAAGATGATGGAAGACACAATATATTGCCAAACCCTTCATTCCTCTAGTTGGAGGAGAGATAATGACCCCGAGACCCACCTTCAATAGGCCCTAGAGTGGAAACTAGAAGAAAGGGTATATAATCACACGTAATATAGAAGGAATTACCCTTTTTATTTTGTAGGATTGAGATATAAGATAGTAAATCCCAAACAACACCAAAACTGGAACTAAAAGTAAAGCCAAAACAATCCATTCCCATATGCATGTTCCAATAATAAGTGCTATAAAAATACAGAAAACCCCAAAGGGAAGTACCAAAAGGAAAGAAAATAAATGACAACGGTCCTGGATTCTGAGATAATATGGTCCTTTATGGTCCTCTAAGTCCTCCTGGAAACCTAAAATTAGTTTTATATACGTAGGGTGAGCATACAAGTATACTCAGTAGGGAAAACCAAAAGCTCTCGTGCACAAGTGGGAGGCATTATAATACCCCATGGGAAAAGGTGATAACTAAATCACATAGCAAGAAAAATATTCACCGAACCTCACCAAGTGTAACGACCCAAAATCTTAAATAAATCTTGTTTCCTCATTTTATGTGTTATTTTATTCTATTTTTATACTCAACAAAAATGTTTCATTTGATAACATGAGTATAATTAAAATGAGACTGTTGGGTTTTGACTGTTATATGACCATTGGTCAATATGACCGCTGGAAACTAAACGTTTTGATTATTGTCTCTAAATACAAGTAATCTTGGTTAATTATTATAGAAAGAATAATCGATGGCCTCACCCAGTAGTCTTGGACCGATAGAAGCCCATCTAACAGAACTTGGGAAGGAGGTAGCACCACTGGGCTTTGCTCTGGACCAAACCCAAGCCGAACTTCATCGTGTGAAGCTAGAACGGAATCGCCTCTACGAGAAGTTCAAACTGATAGAAATTACTACTCGTGCGATGTTAGCCGAGCCTCCCTCAGATTCTCTCACCTTATCACACCTTACACTTAGGTCCTATGCTGGTGTGATAAGGGTCTATGTAAGGAGACCGTAACTGCCTTGTGTAATCCTTTATTTTAAATAAAATTGGGATTTATTCTTATGATGAAGTTTATGAATTTTCAAATGTCCAGATAAATATAGTATGCATATTTTTGATGAAATTTAGAGAAATGATATTTTAAAAATGTTTATGTAAACCTTAAATAAATAAAAATATGTAATGATTTTCAAAAAATGGTCTTCTACAATTATGTTCAGTATGAAATTTCGAGTCTAATAAGATCAACTTGATTTTTGATGAATCGTAAATTATGAATAGTGATTTTACGCTTAGGATTAGTAATGTGACCAAATGGATTAGTAAATTCACTCAAAGAAAGTTTTAATATAATTTAGACACCTAGATTAAGTAATGAGATTCAATAAAATGGGTAAATAACAGTTTCATAAATTATTATTCAAGTATTAGTTTTTTTGGGTGAATAGTGTTTTTTAATTAAAAATTTAATCAAAAATATTTAGAAAATTATTTTTATAAAATGGATTTCATTTTTGAACTCAAAGCGTCGATATTATGTTATGGTAATTTTTGGGGATTTTTCTGAAAAAATGAATTTTCGGTGAATAGTGTATTTATTTAAAAATTAAATTAAAAATATTTAAAAAATTATTTTAATAAAATGGAGTTCATTTTTGAAATCAGAGCATTGATATTTTGTTAAGGTGAAGTTTTGGGATTTTTCTGAGAAAGTTGAATTTTCAGTGAATAGTAAAAATACAGTTTTAGGGTTTCGGTATGTTTAATGATCTCATAACTGTGTCATGATGATTTCATGAGATATTTTATAGGATGGCCGGCCAAAGGTGATGAATTATTGTATTTGTGGCCCCATGTGGCCTAAATCCATGGGAAGTACCAAGGGAGGGCCCATGCTTTTGAGAAAACCACTTTTGAGGTGTCCCTTGGCCATTAATGCCTTGTCCCCTCACTTTCCCTATAAATACCAAGACCTCCTCTAATATTTTCGACTCCAAAACCATAATCAACGAAGTTATGGTCTCCTTACCTCCCAAAGAGTCCTACCAAGGTGCCCCCAAGCCCTCAAGGTCCAAACCTTTGAGTTTTAAGAGTTACGTTTTAAGGTAAGGGATCCGACCTCTCTTTCTTTTCAAGTAATCTCTTTTATGTCATTTCTTTTATGCTCCATGTTCTTATGTTGGAGGATGTTCTTCTATATTAATATTAATTCCCTTTTCATGTTCATATGATGAGATACCCCTTATTTCTCTCATCGATTCATTTTAATAAAGTTTAAGTGGCGCCGTTAGGCTACCGAATTTTTAAGAGATTCTTTCACCATTCTCGTTTTAAAGTTCTATTTTTTTGTCAAGTCTATCAAGTTCCTTTTTATTATGTTGGGGTATGATCTCTATATCTATCATACTGATATTTTATTATCATATTATGAGAGACCCCATTTGATCTCTTCAATTCAATATTTTGATGTTTTAAGTGGCGCCGTTAGACTGCCGAATTTTTAAGGGATTCTTTCACCCTTCTCATTTTTTCAAGTTCTATTTTCATGTCAAGTCTTTAAAGTTCCTTTTTATTATGTTTGGGTATGATTTCTATATCTATCATACTGATCTATTATGATCATATGATGAGAGACCCTATTTGATCTTTTCAAGTCATTTTTATTGAAGTTTAAGTGATGCCGTTAGGCTGCCGAATTTTTGGTAAGAGAAATCTTATTTTTGTCTTACTTCCATGTTTTTCATTTCAAATGTTATGTCCTTCGAATTTCATTACCATGATTCATAGCATTTATATTCTTTCCCTATACTGTTTTCATAGATAATTTATTAGTGGGTGACCCATGTCCCTTCTCTTTTCAACGTTTTCTAAAACCCTGTAACGTAGCCGTTATGCTGCAGAATTTTCGTCTCAAAATGACTCTCTCTTTTTCTCAAAATTATTTTATGTTATTAAGTGAATAATCAAAGCTCTTATTTCTACAGGGGTATTCACATATATATAAATTTTTTCTATTTTAAATTCTGGGATTTACATAAATGAAACCCGCTTTCCCTTTCCGTGGGTTTAAAGTGACATAATGATCATGTCTTTAAAGCAGTTTTTAAAACGTTATGATTATGAAATGAAACCCATTTATTTTATGCTATATGGGTTGTTTGTGAAATGATTTATGATGATATATGTGGCTCACATGATAATAAATACATGTCAAGGGTGCGCCCAGATAGCGTTCCAATGCATTGGGTAAAGACTTAATCTATAGAGATGACCATTTTTAACGACACCTTGGTGAATAACCTTGGTAATTTTTAACGACACCTTGGGGATGGACCTTGGTGAAACGAAACGATTGTCAATATTAAATGTTGTAGCCACATATTCAAGTTATGAAAAATGTTATTTTTATTATGATGTATCTCATGATTCATTTATCATGCCTTAATGTTCTTTTCATTTCCTTATTGAAATATCTCAAGTTCACATGTAAAATGTTTCTCTTGTTTCCCTTACTGGGCCTTCTGCTCACCCTTTCTTTTGATGTATGTCCCCAGGTTATGAGATGTAGTAATGAACCTAGGATGAACTTAAGGAGAGGCCTTTCAAGTGTTTAAGAATAATGTTTTCTGTTGTTTTCATGTATTATGTTCCTTGTTTCCAAGACACTAAACCTTAAAGATCCTCAGTTTTGTATAATGTAATGAAAGTTTATGTGATAAAAAGGCGGGATGATATAGTTGGTATCAAAGGAAGGTTTAGTTATTTGTGGAAATTAGGATATGAAAACTCTAGGAAGAACCCTATAGAAAAGTTTAAATATAGGATATATTCCTGGTATTTTGGTGAGTATTGAGTAAGGGGTTGCCAAGCAAATACATCCCTGTCTGGATACGAGCAGGTAGAGGTGGCTCTGGCACAGATGTATATAGGGGTAAAACCCGAAAACACTGCTTTGAGCTAGACTCGAACGGGAACTGGTACACGACAACGGTCCTTGCTGCACTCTGGGTTACGACACTCCCGAGGGATATGCTTTGGTAAATTCATAAGCTTAGTATGAACCATTATTAAAGGAACAAAGATAAAATAAAATAAATATTCACATAAGAATATATGATCATGGATAACCTAGATGGGAACCTAGGGGATCACAAGTTAGGGTATAGTTTTCTTCTACAAGTTATCCTTATATGCTTTCAGTTCCTTTTCATGATTATTGGCTAAGTACTTAAGCCCCTAAATATGATTTCTCTTCTTAGTTAGTGGTGGGAAATGGAAGAACATTTCCCAACAACCAATGTGATAGGAAATGCGATGATTGTCGTATTAATATGACTGGGATGATTATGGGATTAAAAGATGATTATTATTTTGGAAGACGTTCACTATTTTAGGGACCCTATATGATCGAGGTAAATATATTACCACGGTGTTTTCATTGAGGAGTAAGGTTGACTTATATTTTGAAGAAGCGATGAATTTAAGGTGGACTTATAGTAATTTAGGTTACTTATGGTAATGATTAACCTATCTTGGGTAAAATATGTTTAGGTTAGCTACTTTTGTTATAAGATGTTAGGAGTGGTTGATGTTGTTTGGAGATGAATAATGAAGTTTATTTTGGAAGACTATGTTATCAAATCCTTCTTGTATTTGGGTTTCAATCTTAGTTTGGTTTATTTTGAGGAATATTAAGGACCGTTATTTATGGAATGGTCTATAATGAACTTTGGGTAGTACCATGGAACTTTGAAGATTTAAAAGTAGTTTCCATTCCTATGGGATTCTTTTTTTTTGAAGAGTTGTTTTACCTCACCCTTTCTGTTTTTGGGATAATGTTTAAAGATAGAAGAAATAGATAGTTAATCTTTTGTGGATTATGAAGATGATTCTTGTGTTTTGATGAGACCAATTAGTTTTGAATGCTCGTAGCTTGGAGAAAAGATTAGTTTTGGGTAGAAACTTATTAAAGGATGAAACTCTACATGAAGATAGGTATATTTTCTTATGTTTTTGTTTTATGTTGTAAATGAATTCCTCAAAATTATGAAAAGGAATGTAAAACAAAAACGTTGTTGGTTTACGTTTCCTACTAGGTAATCGAAGACCGTTTACACACATCATAAGTTTGGGATTTTCTTATGGTAAACTATCTCATAACCATGTTCTCTATCACTCTCCCCCAGAACTTGACCCTTTTTTTTCTTCCATGTCCATGTTTTCCTACATGGAATCCTAGTGTGGGTTAACTCGGGTGACCTTTGTACTTCCCTTTCTTTCTTTTAAAGTAATAATTCTACTGACTCCTTTTCCGATGTGGGACTTTCAATGAAATTTCAAAACCCAATTTTAAAAATTGCGAGGACGCAATTTCTTAAGGGGGTAAGAATGTAACGACCCAAAATCTTAAATAAATCTTGTTTCCTAATTTTATGTGTTATTTTATTCTATTTTTATACTCAAATTTTTTTTCATTTGATAACATGAGTATAATTAAAATGAGACTGTTGGGTTTTGACTGTTATATGATCATTGGTCAATATGACCGCTGGAAACTAAATGTTTTGATTATTGTCTCTAAATACAAGTAATCTTGGTTAATTATTATAGAAAGAAGAATTGATGGCCTCACCCAGTAGTCTTGGACCGATCGAAGCCCATCTAACAGAACTTGGGAAGGAGGTAGCACCACTGGGCTTTGCTCTGGACCAAACCCAATCCGAACTTCATCGTGTGAAGCTAGAATGGAATCGCCTCTGCGAGAAGTTCAAACTGATAGAAATTACTACTCGTGCGATGTTAGCCGAGCCTCCCTCAGATTCTCTCACCTTAGCTCACCTTACACTTAGGTCCTATGCTGGTGTGATAAGGGGCTATGTAAGGAGACCGTAACTACCTTGTGTAATCATTTGTTTTAAATAAAATTGGTATTTCTTCTTATGATGAAGTTTATGAATTTTCAAATGTCTAGATAAATATAGTATGCATATTTTTGATGAAATTTAGAGAAAGGATATTTTAAAAATGTTTATGTAAACCTTAAATAAATAAAAATGTGTAATTATTTTCAAAAAATGGTCTTCTACAATTATGTTCAGTACGAAATTTTGAGTCTAATAAGATAAACTTGATTTTTGATGAATAGTAAATTATGAATAGTGATTTTACGCTTAGGATTAGTAATGTGACCAAATGGATTAGTAAATTCACTCATAGAAAGTTTTAATATAATTTAGACACCTAGATTAAGTAATGAGATTCAATAAATTGGGTAAATAACAGTTTCATAAATTATTATTCAAGTATTAGTTTTTTTGGATGAATAGTGTTTTTTAATTCAAAATTTAATTAAAAATATTTAGAAATTTTTTTTATAAAATGGATTTCATTTTTGAACTCAGAGCGTCGATATTATGTTTTGGTAATTTTTGGGGATTTTTCTGAAAAAATGAATTTTCGGTGAATAGTGTATTTATTTAAAAATTAAATTAAAAATATTTAAAAAAATATTTTTATAAAATGGAGTTCATTTTTGAAATCATAGCATTGATATTTGGTTAAGGTGAAATTTTGGGATTTTTCTGAGAAAGTTGAATTTTCAGTGAATAGTAAAAATACAGTTTTAGGGTTTCGGTATGTTTAATGATCTCATAACTGTGTCATGATGATGTCTTGAGATATTTTAAGGGATGGCCGGCCAAAGGTGATGAATTATTGTATTTGGGGCCCCATGTGGCCTAAATCCATGGGAAGTACCAAGGGAGGGCCCATGCTTTTGAGAAAATCACTTTTGAGGTGTCCCGTGGCCATTAATGCCTTGTCCCCTCACATTCCCTATAAATACCAAGCCCTCCACTCATATTTTCGACTCCAAAACCATCCTCAACGAAGTTCTGGTCTCCTTACCTCCCAAGGAGTCCTACCAAGGTTCCCCCATGCCCTCAAGGTCCAAACCTTTGAGTTTTAAGAGTTACGTTTTAAGGTAAGGGATCCGACCTCTCTTTCTTTTCAAGTAATCTCTTTTATGTCATTTATTTTATGCTCCATGTTCTTATGTTGGAGGATTTTATTATATATTAATCTTACAGTCATTTTCATGTTCATATGATGAGATACCCCTTCTTTCTCTCATCGATTCATTTTAAGAATGTTTAACTGGCGCCGTTAGGCTGCCGAATTTTTAAGAGATTCTTTCACCATTCTCGTTTTCAAGTTCTATTTTTTTGTCAAGTCTTTCAAGTTCTTTTTTATTATGTTGGGGTATGATCTCTATATCTATCATACTGATCTTTTATGATCATATGATGAGAGATCCAATTTGTTCTCTTCAATTCAATATTTTCATGTTTTAAGTGGCGCTGTTAGGCTACTGAATTTTTAAGGGATTCTTTCAACCTTCTCATTTTTTAAAGTTCTATTTTCATGTCAAGTCTTTCATGTTCCTTTTTATTAAGTTGGGGTATTATCTCTATATCTGTCATACTGATCTATTATGATCATATGATGAGAGACCCTATTTTATCTTTTCAAATCATTTTTATTGTAGTTTAAGTGACGCCGTTAGGCTGCCGAAATTTTGGTAAGAGAAATCTTATTTTTGTCTTATTTCCATGTTTTTCATTTCAAATGGTATGTCCTTAAAATTTCATTACCATGATTCATATCCTTTATATTCTGTCCCTATACTATTTTCATAGATAATTTATGAGTGGGTTACCAATGTCCCTTCTCTTTTCAACGTTTTCTAAAACCCTGTAACGTAGCCGTTATGCTGCAAAATTTTTGTCTCAAAATGCCTCTCTCTTTTTCTCAAAATTATTTTATGTTATTAAGTGAATACTCAAACCTCTTATTTATACAGGGGTATTCACATATATATAAAAATTTTCTATTTTAAATTCTGGGATTTAGATACATGAAACCCGCTTTCCCTTTCCGTGGGTTTAAAGTGACATAATGATCATGTCTTTAAAGCAGTTTTTAAAATGTTATGATTATGAAATGAAACCCATTTATTTTATGCTATATGGGTTGTTTGTGAAATGATTTATGATGATATATGTGGCTCAAATGATAATAAATACATGTCAAGGGTGCGCCCAGATAGCGCTCCAATGCATTGGGTAAACACTTAATCTCTAGAGATGACCATTTTTAACGACGCCTTGGTGAATAACCTTGGTAAATTTTAACGACACCTTGGGGATGGACCTTGGTGAAACGAAATGATTGTCAATATTAAATGTTGTAGCCACATCATCAAGTTATGAAAAATGTTATTTTTATAATGATGTATCTCATGATTCCTTTCTCATGCCTTAAAGTTCTTTTCATGTCCTTATTGAAGTATCTGAAGTTCACATGTAAAATGTTTCTCTTGTTTCCCTTACTGGGCCTTCTGCTCACCCTTTCTTTTGATGTATGTCCCCAGGTTATGAGATGCAGTAATGAACCTAGGATGAACTTAAGGAGAAGCCTTTCATGTGTTTAAGAAGAATGTTTTATATTGTTTTCATGTATTATGTTCCTTTTTTCCAAGACACTAAACCTTAAAGATCCTCAGTTTTGTATAATGTAATGAAAGTTTATGTGATAAAAAGGCGGGATGATATACCAATTCACACCACCCAAATAACGCAAGTCAGGTAAAATAAGAGTAATAACAAATCGATGTTTAGGTACCCCACACCACTTTCTCACTGGTTATTGATGACATCTTATGCGTCAAACCTCCCCCTCCATTCTCACCGCAGTCCCACTGCCATACCCCGTCCACACACACCTGGGATAGCACAACCACACATCTTTCTTGCAAACACCTGGGCTTCCACAAACACAGGTAACCATGCCCCAAAACACCTGGGCCAGAATAACTATCACCATGCTTGAAGACGCCTAAGCCTCATCTCAAAGACACTTATGAAACAACCTTCCCACACACACCTATGAAAATCACCACAACTACCGTGACCAAAGAATATTGGGCTATAATGGAACTAAATAGGTCATATCCTACCTGAATATTCTTGGGCTACTAGAGAAAGGGTGGAGAAAAGGAGCTAATAACCAGCCACTCATAGGAGTGTCCGGAAAAACACCCTCCCCCATGAAATGGGGGTGTTCAACACGAACTTATCAACTTTGGTGGGGCGTGAATAAGAAACATAAGAACTAAATTATACATATAGGTAAACATGCACTCATCCCAACCTAAGGGTTCCAAAACCATCCCATACACAAACACCCTCGTTACTATTCATTCATAAAAATCACAGCAGCCACAACCAAGTGACAACTCATTGCCGGAAAGAAATTCCCTATTTAACTCATTCATGTTTTCATATTCAAGTGATTCCATCTAAATAATTCTTCACTACTAGGAAACTAACAGGAATAACCACAAGCCAAGGAAGTAAACACACCCAAGTAGCAAATTAAGCATTCACATCTGGTTCTTTTGTAAAGTCACAACAACAAAAGGGATCCATGAGATCCCTTGAGGTACTGGAACCAAACCAAGCCCCAACATACAGCCCACACGACCCCAAAATACACAAAATAACAACTTCACAATAGGTTATCCCATACCCATCCATGTCACCCCACAAGCATTAAAAAGAACAACAACACTTGTTACCAAGACAGAGCAAGGGATTTTTTTATTCCGATTCAAACACACCATTCATTTAGTTCCTTATTTCCATTTGGTTAACTGGGGTGATCACAGAAGGATTCACGTTCACTAGATATCTATTTAATCAAACGAGTTTATGTGATTAACCAATTTCCATGTTACAACTATTCAATAATCATAGAAGACAGGTGTGCATTAGTGCACAAGTAATGACCACCAACGACCATGATTTTCAGTAGACATAATCCCATAAAATTCACAACATATAAGCGAGGGTAAAAGAGTACATCAACATCATCAAACAAACCCATCCATTCTTTAAAAGTTAGTTTATTATCTTCATTAATGTTTGGTTTCATACAAACCCGTAGGAACATCATCATACCCACCCCACATCATACACAATAAAGGGAGACGAAGGAAGAACCCAACTTGGATGATCAATGATCGAAGTTTTTCTCCTCATGCCAAGAATTGGGGATGAACAAATTTCAAGGGAGGAACTTCGGGGACTCCAAGAGTGAGTATGAAAGGCTCCCGCACAAGCGCAACACTGGCCTTAGGATGGGGGACTGCAAATTCTCCAAGGAAAGAAAAAAGTACCATCTAAGAAGAAGAAAGAATTCCCGTGTAATAAAAGGTGATATCCTGGAGTTACGAGATATGAATTTTGAATGGATTTAAATGTGGATCATAGTTTCACCATGTGGTTGATGGTTACACATGATGGAATTAATTATTGTTTAATAATTATCATCGGAGAGGTGGACATAATGGCTGTGAGTTAAATGGATTCCATTAAATAGAGGAAAACTTATAATAGGGGAAGAACTGAAAAGTACCGGAAAAAAGTGTGACCCCGAGGAAAAAGCCACACATTTTGTTAATTCTAGGGTTTCCTGGATCTTAGGGGATTTTTGATATCATTTATGGGCTTTAAATGGATTTTAAAGGGGCATAGAAACACTTTTACGTCAAAAGATACGTTGCGGGAGCAGAAAAAGTAAAAAGCTGGAAAAAAATGAATAAGGGTGGGTCAACATTTGGTGAGACACCATAATGGTTCCACGGTCAAGGTGACACCCTCACGGTGCCACTGTCACGGTTCCACCCTCACGGTGCCACCCTCACGGTGTCGTCCTCACGGTGCCACTATCACGGTGCAACCCTCACACTGCCACCATCACGGTGCCACCGTAAGGGTACCACCCTCACAGTTCCACCTCCATGGTGCCACCATCAATGGCGCCATCATCACGGTGCCACTGTCAGCGGTGCCACCGTTTTGGTGAGTGACCATGATGGTGTGACCACTACGGTTCCACCCTCATGGTGCCACCATGACTGGTGCCACTGTCACGGTTCCACTATTTTGGTGGAACCATTTGATTGGACCGAGTTTTTTAGAAAAGTACTGGACCAGGAGGGTCCGGGCCATTACATCTAATACCTCTCAAAGTATTCTCATCATCAAGAATTCAAGGATAAACCTGAAGAAAAGATAGGGGTCCGAACAAACACCTCAAAAGATACCTCTCATGAGTAAACCTCCTTGACATTTGGGAACACCTCTCCCTCAAGTAACCACACAAACATATAAAGGTGTCACTGTCCAGACATATGGATTTGGGAGTCCCTTTCCCCCATGTCGAGATACAATTCTCTTTGGGCGGCACTGACTCACCCGCATGAGTTTAATCACATCCACCTTAATGCTTCTTTATTAGGGATCAGGTCCTCCATTCCCATAGTCAGGACTCTTCAAACACATTCAGAGAATAAGGAAAATAGACCATCTCATAATTAACAAGGTCAAGCACTTCATCACAAATAATTAAAAAACAAAACAACACTCAAAAGAGCTCTGGGTACTGGGCACACATCTATGCCTCCCATTCCCAGGTACTCTCCTCGAGGCTAACATGCCTCTATAACACACAAACCAAGGGAATGGTTCATCCACGAATCACCCACTCCTTATGATCCTCGATCCTCACGGGTCTCTCTACAAACGTCACATCATCCTAGATATCCAGATCCCCCTAGTTGAGGATGTGAGAATCATTGTGTAGATACCAACGGAGCTGAGACACATAGAAGATGTCATGCGCCCTCAGTAGTGGTAGTGGTAGCACTAGCTGATAAGCCGCTTCACCGACCCACTGCAATACCTCAAAGGGTCCGACGAACCCGAGATAAATCTTACTCCCCCTGCCGAACCTCCATTTCCCTTGCCGAGGTGAGTCCTTCAAGAACATTTATTCCCCAACCTCGAACTCCAAGGGTCTCCTGCTATGATCGAAATATGATTTCAGTCAGTCCTGAGCTGCCTTCATCCTCTCCCGTATAAGCTGAACATTATTCTTCGTGCTCTGAACTACCTCTGGTCCAAGAACACCTACTTCTATGACCTCTTCCCATCACACGAGTGTGTGAAATGACCTCCCATACAAAGATTTGAATGGATCCATGCCAATGGTAGAGTGATAGATATTGTTTTTGGAAAAATCTACCAGAGGAAAGTGTCATACCCACGATCCCCCAAAGTCCAAAACACAGGCCCGTAGCATATCCTCCAATGTCTGGATAGTTCACTATGTCTTCCCATCTATCTAGTGGTGGAAATCAGTGTTGAGGCATAGTTGGGTTCCAAAATCATGTTGCAATACTTTCCAGATACATGAGATAAACCATGTATCCCTATCCGAGACCATGGACGTTAGAACTCAAGGAAACCACACCACCTCGTCAACATACCTCTGTACTAAGGCATCCACCAAACTAGACTCCTTGATTTCCAAGAAGTGAGCTGATTTTGTCTACCGATCCACCACTACCCAGAGAGAATCACAACCTCCATGAACCCTGGGTAGTCTCTTGATGAAATCCTTTTAGATTTCCTCCCACTTCCACACAGGGACATCTAAAGGCTGCAAAAAAACCTCCATGGATGTTGTGTTCAGCCTTCACCTTCTAACAAACTAGGAACCTTGCCACAAACTCTACCGCTTCCCACTTCACCCCAGGCCACCAAAACTGACCCCTCAAACCCCGGTACATCTTGGAAACTTCTGGGTGCATATCCAAGGGTGAGTTGTGGAACTCACCATGAAATATATTGCGCATACCTATGAGGAAGAACTAATTTCCCTGAAATAACATCTAATTATGCCTATATTCCGAACATCCTCATGGAGAATCACCCTGGATAATATGATCGTGCATCACTTCATCCTCTAAGTCCCCCCACTAAGACTCCTCCACCTGCCTCAACAGAGAGGACTGCACTTTCATCTAGAACAGACTTCCTCTGCCTTCCTCCACCCTTGCATCCAGGTGTAGGGAAGCCAACTACTCCACCACCTTCCATGCATCTGCCGATTCTCAAACCACATAATTCTGTGACTTCTTTCACAAGACATTAACCACCACGTTTCCCTTTTAATATGTGTAGGGAATTTTGAATTCATAGTCCTGAAGAAACTCCATCCACCTCCGCTACCACAAGTTCAGGTCTCACTGAGAGAAGATATACCTTAAACTCGTGTGATCTGTGAAGACCCCCAAGCACTCACCGATGAATTAGTTCCGCCACAACTTTAGTGAGAACACAACTATTACGAGCTCCAAGTCATGGGTGGCATATTTAATCTTTTGGTATGTAACTTCCTAGACACATAAGAGATTACCCCCGCTGATACATAAGCACACACCCCAAGACTTGGCCGGAATCATCACAGAACACCTCAGACACCACCAATTATTCTAGAAACCTCAGTACTGGGGAACTAACCAGGTCCCCCTTTAGGGAACTAAAGGCTTCCTGGCACTACTCACTCCATAAAAATGTTTGGTCTTTCTTGGTCAAGGCTGTCAAAGGTGCTACAACATGAGAGAAGTTGGGTATGAACCTCCGGTAGTAACCTGCTAGACCTATAAAACTACAAACCTCTTCCACATTCTTGGGTGCTACCCAAGAAACAACCACTTTGAACGTCAATGGGTCCACTGCTATTCCCTGCTCGGACACCACGTGTCCAAGGAAGTGCACTTATCATGTCCAAAACATGCACTTGGATGACTTCTCGTAGAGATGGTGCTGTCAGAGGACATCTAAAATTATCTTTAGATGCTCGTTCTGATCCTCTTATGATCTTGAGTAGATCGGGATGTTGTCAATAAACACGACTACGAACTGGTCTAGATATTCCCAGAAGACGGAGTTTATGAGCCCCATGAACACAGATGGTGCGTTCATAATGATGAACGACATTACCAAGAACTCAAAGTGTTCATATATGCACCAGAAGGCAGTCTTCCAGATGTCACCCTCCTTCACCCTCAACTGGTGATATCCTGACCGCATGTCGATCTTAGAGAACCCTCCTTCCCCCTTTCAACTGATCAAAAAGGTTATCGATTCTGAGGAGGGGGTAACAGATGTTAACCATCACTTGGTTCCACCTTCGGTAGTCTATACACAGCCTGAGACCATGATCTACCTTCATTACGAACAAGACTCGAGCACCCCATGGTGACATGCTTGGTCGAACAAAACCCTTCTTCATCAGATCATCAATCTGAATATGTAACTCCTACAACATAGAAGGTGCCAACCTATTTGGAGCCATCGAAATAGGATGGGCACCAGGTTGCAAGTCTATCCCGAACTCAACATCACATCGAGGGGGTAGAGTCACCACCTCTTCAGGGAAGACATCTATGAACTCAATGAAAATTCATGAAGCATCCACCATCTCTGAGTCCACTGACTCCACTGAAAGCTCGATAAACAAGTAAAGAAGGGGTTTCACTCACCAGTTTCTCTCCTGGTAACCCCATTCACCGAAGAAAGCTACACACTGGCCACCCATATCTGAAAACACGATATTTTTTCAAAAGTAGTTGACAATAGAACATACAAAGAACAACCAGTCGATGCCTAAAATGAAATTATATAGCTGTATCTATATCAATAGAAGGTCCCCACTATACTTATGTTATCCCAACATCAGTCTACATCCTCTACAAACATGAGAGAAGCAGGTATGACCTCTGACTGGAGTACTCAAAACTATGGGTATGGGAAGTATCTATGTGTCTAGACCCATATAATGGGCTAGAATAGGTGAAAAAAAGGAGTGAATATCTCTTAAATCAAACAAGGAACATGCAAGAGTACTAAACAAGTTTATCGTACCATGAAAAACTTCTGGCCCTGCTGGAACTGCTGCCTCTGCAGTGTGCAACTACCCCCACCCAACTCCTCTACCCCTCAGATGTCAGCCACCTCCCCGAACATGACCTCACTGAGGTCCCTGAGGAGAGACCTGAGGCCAGCCTTGTCCTGCAATATCTACTCTTAGAAGAGTGGGAGCTTAATGTCCCTACTGTTGCTGCTGAAAATGCATGGCTGGAAACTGCTGCTGTTGAGGTGGGCACTGAACCTTCCCACCCCCACCGTACTGCACTCAGTCCGGGCCCTGATTCTGAAGATTCCCATGACTACCAGAGATGAAGCATCACGGTCCTGGGCCCGAAAATAAGGGGTGAGGACCAGGGGATCGAAACATGAATTGCAGGGGCCTACTACCCACTGGACAAAACCTAAAAGGCCTAGAAGCTAGAGGCCTGCTGCTGATAGATTTCACCTTTGATGAGTTCAACTAGATCCCCTCTCAGGACACACCTCCCATATTGTACATCATGTCCACCACTTCATCCTTCTTCTGGACCTCCAAGTAGGTCAGTTGGGTGAAGGGAGTAACATCATACTAAAGAGAAGGTAAGAGTGCCTCCTCTGAACATCTCCCCCGAGACTCCTCATTTGAAAAGATGTCTGAAGAAAATAAAAGGAGATCCTTGAACTTGATCCCCTACTCCCTAACTAACATTCTCTCTTTCTGAAGGGAGAGTAGCTCCTGACTCTTCTCCACCTTCATCGTGGAAGAGAGGAATTCCTCCCAGAACTCCTTCTCAAAGTCAGTCCACAAAACCTCAACCACCCACTTCTTTCCAAGATAGAGCGTCCAAAATTGATGCTCCGCTCCCCACATTTGGATTACATCCAAAGGAACCCAATACTCCTTCAGAGAACAGATCAATCTGAAATCTATCACTAGCTCTTCAAGCCATCTCTTTGCCTCCAAGTCCAAGACGCTGCCCTCATACTTCCCAAGGGTCTGCCACTGAAAGTCACACAACATCTTATGCCACTGGTCATCCTCCTCTTCTCTATGATCCCTCTACTGAACTTAAATATCATCCTCCTGGGCCATGATTTTCCGCACTATCCATGGTCTCCGCCTGGGTGCCATAGCTGCAAAGTAAACAGGGAATGCCTAAGACCGATTTGTGTAGAAGATTGATTTTAAAATTTTATTAGGCATTTTATTTATTTTAAATCCCTAAAATACCCAATAATCACAAGAACATAAGTCATTATGATTCATGTACCTTTCCTTGGGTCTCTACCCTGTAATCGGTGTAGCCTCAGTTGGTTATTCGGTTGGTCCAGATTCCTTGCATCAGATCACGGGGGGGGGGGGGGGGGGGGTGGATAAAATCATATCTTCTAGCTGGTCTTCCCTGGACTATTTCACGTTCCAAGATTGCCTAACACTATTTCCCTACCATCCCATTCAATCCACACTATTCCAAAATCCAAACTCCATCATATCTCTCAACCTCCCTTTGATACCATTCTATCACGACCCGCCTTCACCAAGATGAGGGAAGGGACAAAAGATTTACAAACTTTTCCATCCTCAAGTCAAAGGAGAGATAATGACCCCCGAGACCCACCTTTAATGGGCCCCAGAGTGTCAAATAGAACCACTGTTATAGAATCATACATAATATGGAAGGAATTACCCTTTTTATTATGTAGTATTGGGATATAAGATAGTAAATCTCAAACAACACCAAAACTAGAACTAAAAGTAATGCCAAAACAATCCATTACCACATGAATGTTCCAATAATAAATGATACAAGAAAATAAAAAACTCCAAAGGGAAGTACCAAATGGAAAGTAAAGAAGCATCATTTGTCCCGACGTCTAAGATAATAGGGTCTGACACGGTCCTCGAAGTCCTCTTGGAAACCTAAAAGTAGTTTCATATATGTAGGGTGGACATACAGGTATACTTTGTAGGGAAAAACAAAATCTCTCATGCACAAGTGGGGAGGTATTGTAATGCACCTCATGCCATCACAGCCTACCCGAAGAGTCGTGGGTTACTTGGGAAAGGGAGCATAAAAGGAGCTAATAACTAGCCACTCATTGGACTGTTGGAAAAAACACCCTCCCTATGAAATGGGGGTGTTCGGCATGAAGTGATCAACTTTGGTGGGGCACGAATAAGAAACATAATAGCTAAATTATACATATAGGGAAACAAGAACTCATCCCAAAAAAGGGGTTCTAAAACCATCCCATACAAAGACACTCTCATTACTATTCATTCATAAAAATCACAATAGCCATAACCATGTCACAACTCATTCCCAGAAAGAAATTCCCCATTGAACACATTATTGTTTTTATACTAAAGTGATTCCATTTAAATAATTCTTCAGTACCGGGAAACTAACATCCATAGCCACAAGACAAAGAAGGGAAAACACCCAAGCATCAAATTAAGAATTGACACATGGTTTTCTTGTAATGTTACAATAAGAAAAGGGATCCATGAGATGCATCAAAGTACTGTAACCAAACCAAGCCCCAACATACGGCCTCACACGACCCAAAAATCCACAAACAAAAAACTGAACAACTAGGGATTCCATCCCCATCCATTTCACCCCACAAACATCAAGCAGAAAAACCACACATATTACGAAGATAGAGCAAGGAAATTGTTTTTTTCAAATTCAAACACACCATTCATTAAGTTCCTTCTTTCCGTTTGGTTAACTGGGGTGATCACACAAGGATTCTTGTTCACTGGACATCCATTTAATCAACCAAAATTTACATGATTAAAAAATTTCCATGCTACAACCATTCAATCATCATAGAAGATAGGGGTCCTTTAGTGTGCAAGGAAAGACCACCAACGACCATGATTTTCCATGGACATAATCCCATACAAATCACAACATATAAGAAAGGTTAAAAGAGTATAGTAAAGTCATCAAACCCACCCCTTCATTATTTAAAAGTCTGTTTATTATCTTTGTTAAGGTTTGGTTTCATCCATACCCATAAGAACATTATAATACCCACACCACATGATAAAAAGTAAAGAGATAAAAAAGAAGAACCCTACTTGGATGATCAACGATCAAATTTTCTCTCCTCACACCAAGAATTGGGGATGCACAACTTGGAGGGGAGGAACTTCGGGGACTCCAAGAGAGAGTAGGAAAGGATCCAGCACTGGGACACCACAATCCTCGGTAAGGGGGACTCCAAATGGTCCAAGGAAAGAAAAAAAACTATCTAAGAAGGAATGAATTCTTGTGTGATAAAAGGCGATATCCTTGAGTTATGAGATATGAATTTTGAACAGATTTAAAGGCGGATCGTGGTTTCACCACGCTGTTGGACAGTTACACATGAAGCAACTATTTATTATTCAATAATTCTCATTAGATAGGTGTCCATAACATCTATGAGTTAAAGGTTTTCCATTAAATGGATTAAAATGTGTAACATGGGAAGAACCAGAATGTATGAAAAAAAAAGTGTGACCCCGAGGAAAAATCCACACGTTTTGGTAAGTCAAGGGTCGCTCAGATCTTGGGGGATTTTTGATATCATTTGTTGGATTTAAATGGATTTTAAAGGTGTATTAAAACACTTTTACATCAAAATATATGTTAAAGGAGCAGAAAAAGTTGGAAACTAGAAAAAAATGAACAAGGGTGGGACACCATTTGGTGAGACAACATAACAGTGCCACGGTCACGGTGCCATGGTCACAGTGCCACCCTCACAGTGCCACCCTCATGGTTCCATCACCACGGTTCCACCCTCATAGTGCCACCCTCACGGTTCCACTATCACGATTCCCCCCTCACAGTGCCTCGGTCACGGTGCCACCCTCACGGTGCCACTGTTAGCGTTGCCACCGTCACGATGCCACTGTTTCGGTGGAATTGTTTGACAGGACCGAGTTTTTTTGGAAAAGTAAGGGGGATGGAGGGTCTGACACTATCACATAAATGACTTATTTTAAAGTTAAATTTCATTTAATTTCCATTTATGATTTGTTTTTGGGGTTTCTCAAGCTTTTATGGTGGAATGGGTGAGTTTTCGTGAATTGGGCCAAACCGTGAGCCCAATTCCAGATTTAAAAATAAATTTTGTTTCTTTTATAAAATTTTCATTTTTTAATATTTTTCACCCATTCCAAATCCTAAATGGTCCCTCCTGACATATTAACACCAAAATTATAGTTTGGAGCCTTTAGAAATCCATAACCAAGGTGTATATGTGTTTTTATTTAAGGGATTGGGCCTGCCCGAAATCCCAATTCCAGTTTTAAAAATCAAATTTTATTAATTAATAAAATATTCAATTTTAAGGATTGTTTGGTGATTCCAAGCCTCAAACACGCCCATTGAACCTAGACACTGTCCCAACCTCTCTCTACCCTTCTTGAAGCTCTTCTTCATCGTGATTGGGTGCTGAACTTCTTAGGGTTTCTAAAAATCGGGCAGATTTGAGGAGGTAAGCTCGTTTCATCATAAATCTCTCAATTATTACTCGTTTTCCTCCATTCCAGTTCCCAAATTACCTAATAATCCTTCTTATAACCTCCCTTGAAGTTTTTAATGTTTTAAATTTCATCTACCAGTGTATTAGGGTCGATTCTTTAAGATCTCTCAAGTAAGTGAGTCTCTTCCATTCCTCTTTCAAATTGCTTAGGGTTTCATACTATTTTCTTGGGGTTTCTTCCCTTTGCATTGAAGTAACAAACGACCAGGAGGTAGGTTTTCTAGACTAGTATTTAAAATTGGGTTTTTGTAGTCCAATTTTGTGGTTTTAGGTTTTTTCTAAGTCCCTCTTGGTGTGATGGTGGCGCGACTTGATTTTCACATGGTGATTCAAGGGTTTCATTTGATTTGGTAGGTGATTACAATGTTGATGTAATCATTGTGTATTAGCATGATGTATTTATCATATTTTCAGGTTTATATCATTTTATTATTTCTGAAAAAAATGGTTCTAATGATGTTTCTACTGAAATTGAATTTTAAATGCCAATTTGGTGTGAAATTGATGGTTTTTCTAAGAAATGATTTATTGGTTTATTTGGGAATGCCCTATAAATACTTAGTTGTTTTTATTGACCTTTAATAAGGCTTAAAATACTGTTTATAATGTTTATCCCCTTTGTTTGTTGCTGCAATAATGGGTTTTAATTGTGTTTGTAAAGAAAGTGAAGATTTGGTTCCACTTTTGTGTGAAAATGAAGGTTTTACAAAGTTATAACTTCTTGTTTAACATGGGGATGCCCAAAAATTGATTTTTTGTTTTAATTGAAATTTATTGGGTTGAATTTACTATTTTGGTAACTTAGAAGTGTGAACATAGTGTACAAGTGTGGTTCTTAAGGGGTTTTGTGTGCAAAACAACATGGGGTTTTGAGAAATTGTGTTATTAAAAATCAAAGTGTTTGTTGTGTGTTTTAAGTGGTATAAAATGAGATAGCTACTGTATTTGGTGTATGTGACCAGTATTGGTGTTTTAAAATAAAATGTATATGTGTTAAATGCTGAAATTGTTTGAGCACAAAGGGGGAAGCCAGGGTACCTAGGCGGGGCGGATGTGTACTAGTACGACTAGTGGACCAGATGAGTTTTGTCCCTATTTCACCTAGAATTTGGATAATAAAAACTATAAAAAAACTATGTGGATGATGATTGGGGACCAATAGGTTATGGGTATGTTCCCTACTAGTGGCTCGTGCATGAGAACTGATTTTAATATGGTTACATTACACTGAGGTATGAGGTACATGGGGCCCGAGACTATCTAGTGGCTAGGGGTGTTCCCAATTTTGTTGCTCATTGTGTTTGTGGTATTTTACCATTTATTGGGGTGTTTTTGGAATTAATTTACATTATATAACATGTATATTTAAATGTACGAACATTCTGAAAACTTTATCTTGAAAAATGTTTTCAATTGAAATTTTCATTTCTTGGATTTTATCACTGATTTTCTTTGCATATTAAAACTGCTTGATTTTTCACATTGTATTGCATGATCTTTGGAATAATTGGGTGGTATACTATTGGGCTTCGTCTCAAACTCTACTTACACCCCTTGGGTGTAATTAGACTTGGTTATGTTTGACTCAGGTAAAGGAAAGGCTAAGGGTGATGGCGGTTCAGGGTGTTAGTCCCCATCCTTGGGGCGGAGTTCTTGAGACGGCTTGGGGGTGATGACCCCTTGTATTGTAGAGTACATGGGGATATTTTGTTGGTGTTTAATTGTGTCTTTGGACCTTTTTTATTGCATTTGATCTTATGTATTCAGTTCTGGATTTTTGTATAAACCTTGTTGGTATGAATTTTTCAAATTCCTTTTTATCAAATATGTTTCGTGTTTTATGTATACATATTCATGTAAATCGTTCCCAAACCAAGATAAATGATACCCAGGAACTTGTGCCAGCCCGTGGGGATTGGGAATGACCTTCGGGAGTTGTAAAATTCTGAGTTTGGTGCTAGTTTTGGCGGTGACCAGATTCAGTTCGTGACAAAATGGTATCAGAGGAGGTTCGTTCTCTTTGGGTCACGTTATTTGGGGAACAGTCGGGATAGTATGGAGTTAGGATTTTCAAGACTTGGAATTCTATTTATGAGTAATTTTGATGATCACCACACCTCATTATGGGATTCAATTCGCCCGGGAATGTCGGTATTTATGTGAGTCCTTTGGATTTCTTGGATTGATGATGATTATGGGAAATGAAAAGAGAGTTGGGTTACTGGTCTCGATGAGCTCGCAGGGTCTGGAAAGCCATGTTGAGCTGGCGAAATTTACCCAGAACACTATATATGATGGTGAAGTTATTGTAATATGGATTCCAACCATATGTACAAGTCACCCACTGAAACTAGTTTCCTCTCGCATTGTCTTGTATTCTTTAGTTTTGAAATCTTGGATCTTTGGTTTTAAAGTGACTTGGTTTTAAGAAGTGTAATGTTTTTGTGAAATGATTATATAATAAAGAGGGAATGGTTAGATTTTTGAAAATGGATAACAAAATTTTCATAATTGTATTGGAATGGAAAATAGTGTGTTTTCACCTATTTTGAAAGCATGAACTATGTCAATGTTGGTTTAGAAAAAGTGTTTTCAATAGAGTTTTCTAAACTATTGAAAGGTGTTTTAATGGGATAAGATGTTTTGAAATTTATGTATATGAATTGAAAGTGAGTTTTCATTTAAATGATTGTTCCTTTCTGAAAATCTTGGCAAGATGTAATTTGGGTTTGATTTTTAGGTTAGAGGTTTTGAGAAAAAGGAGGTATTGGTTGACTATTTTGGTTTTGAAAAGTGGAAAGAATTTTTATTTTATTTTAACCTTTGGTATTTCCATGAGTTACCACATGAATGGGGTTATATGGGATGATGGATGGTTAATGGAATGGATGGATTAGTTCTGGGATGGATATGAGGAGGGTACCCATTATGGCACAGAAACATGCATGTGTAAGGCCCAGGGGGTACCATTGGTGGATACGCTAACCACTGAATCGTTTATTTTCAAAAAGATGATTTTAAATGAAAAATTTGATGTATTTATGACTAGTTTGGGATGGTGTGTATTATTTGTTTTTTTAAATGTTGATGTTGTGGGATGTTTTGAGTCCAAGAACCCCTCGTTTTTGTATTGTGTTTTGGGTTTGTGTTTGGTCGGTAAGCTGTGTTGAAGGGCCAATTAGTGGTCTCTTCTGAGAAATGGTATGGGATGATTTTACAGTGTTTCCTTTCATGTGTTTGGATCAGGTTTGTGGTATATATTGACCAATGGACCATCTTGGTTGGGTCCTTAGGTTTAATCATTTGATAAGGTACGCCCCATTAATGGTTAGTGCACAACTAATGTGCAACCCAGATTGTTTCTCCATTCGAATACCCTCCAGTTGATCAATATATGGAATATTTTTCTTGATATTTTTAGATTGAGTCTACACCCTTTCCTTTCTTGGTTTTCTATATCCTCTTGTAGTGGGAGAGCGATCATGGAAGGTTGAAAGATACCTTAGCCTCTTAAGTTTTCTAATTTGCCGAAGGTGGAAGTGGTCTAGGATTGTTAGCATGGATGTGTATCTTGATGGTGTATAAGAGGTCCTCTCAGTCCTTCATAGTCTCTTTGAAGAATGAGTTCATAATAAAATACCAGTGTGGGAAATCTGGTTATGAGAGGATATTGTGGCCACTTTCTATAATTTTGTGTTGTTTGAGGATGCTGTATAAGGTCCCACTCCATGCATTGTTTATATCAGTCTCAATGGTCATGTTCGATGAAGCCTTGTGATTTCGTGCACTCGATTGACTTTAAAGGTGAAATTCGTGCAATCCTCTGAGAGTCTATTTATGTTGGGAGAATGTCTCCCTTGGAAAAACTTCAAAATCTTCCATTTTATAGGAAGGTGATTATAGGTGTTATTTACTTCTATAGTTTCTCATTCGAAAAAACAAGGTGTGATGTGTGTTAATTTTCTAAGCCCTTGTTTCAGTGAAATATCAAGTTAGGGTAAAGAGAGTTTGGAATGTGTTATGTCTTGGGAATATTATCAGGGATTTAATTATAGTTGTTGGTGGCACCGAAAGAGGAATTCTCATTCATGGGGTTTTCCAATGCCTAACTGCAAGGTTGAAGATGCTTCAATCATTTGATCCCCAGCCGTAGGTCTCAGAGAGAATCTGACTCATAGTTAGGGGAAATACCAGGGTTGTTTAAACCCATGTACAATGTATTATCCTCAATATGAAAGATTTTAATAGTTTAAATCTCTAGTGTTATCATCTTTCTTCCGTTGTTCCCATTCAGTGGAAATAGGTTGAGGGCCTTGTACCCATGTCATCAACTAATGTCATTCCCACCCCCTTTGGTTTCCATAAAGTCATTATAGAATGGTAGGAAATTTTGATAGACATACTGAGGACACAGTTTGTGTATGATTAGTAGTGACCATGTTCCAGGAAGCCATGCGAAAAAAATGATCTGCACAGTTAGTGTAGAATTTCCCAAACCGTGTGGACTGACCCTGCGCCCTTCCCAAATATTTAAAAAAAAATTGGGTCTTTCTGTGTCGGCCCATGCTGGTCAGTTAAGATGGTTGGTTCTTAGGGTGGGGAGACCAACTATGATTCTCATGTACATTCCTTCATAAAATGTGAATGGAATCCTACCCTTTTTACTAGGGAGTTCATTCAGGCCTCCCCCTGTTAGTGTCTTGATTATGTCTCGGAAAATAATATAGGTTGGCTCTTATGTTGGGGTGCCTATTTGTGTACCCCCATACCAATAGATCAGATTTATCCATGGTATTATCTTGGTGGTAGGTATTCTCATTCAGAACTATCTAAAAACCAACATCTTCCTTGAGTAAACGTTGGGATTGGAGAGCTCCCAATGGTTTTGTTAATGTAAGGTAAGTGTAACCTTGTTCGAAGTTGTTGTTCATTTGGGTGAATTGCTTCAGTCTTGTTCGAATAGAGTTTGAGGATTTTTATTTTGGGATAAAGTATGAATGTTATTGATCATTTCAATAAAGTTGTGTAATTTTGGGTTGTGATATTAATCATTCCCTATTTGATCACTGGAGGTGTTTTGTCCCTTGGTGGTGATGTTTGGCAAAGAAGTACATCTTGGTTTATCGGTTGGGTTTGGTTTTGGTATCTGGCCTTGATGTATCTTTCCAAGGACGAAAAGTTTTCATTGTGGGGAGAATTTTCATATAAATGAATTATTTTAAAGTTAAATTTCATTTAATTTCCATTTATGCTTTGTTTTTTGGGTTTCTTAAGCTTTTATAGCAGAATGGGTGAGTTTTTATTAATTGCGCCAAACCGTGAGCCCAATTCCAGATTTAAAAATAAATTTTGTTTCTTTTATAAAATTTTCATTTTTTAATATTTTGCACCCATTAAAATTCCTAAATGGAATACCCTGAAATATTAACACCACCATTATAGTTTGGAGCCTTTATCAATACATAATCAAGGTGTATATGAGTTTTTATTTAAGGGATTGGGCCTGCCCAAAAGCCCAATTCCAGTTTTAAAAATAAAATTTTATTAATTAATAACATATTCAATTTTAATGATTTTTCAATTATTCCAAGTCTCAAACATTCCCATTGAACACATACGAGAGACCAAAATCTCTCTACCCTCTTTTGAGCTCTTCTTCATTGCGATTGAGTGATGAACGTCTTAGGGTTTCTAAAATCGGGGCAGATTTGAGGAGGTAAGTTCTTTTCATCATAACTCTCTCAATTATTACTCTTTTTCCTCCATTCCAGTTTATAAATGACCTCCTCATCCTTCTTAGAACTTCCCTTGAAGTGTTTACTATTTTAAATTTCATATACTCATGTATTAGGGGCGATTCTTCAAGATATCTCAAGTAAGTGAGTCTCTTCCATTCCTCTTTCAAATTTCTTAGGGCTTCATTCTATTTTCTTGGGGTTTCTTCCCTTTTTCTTGAATTACCAAATGACCAGGAGGTAGGGGTTTGAACATAGTGTTTACCCTTGGGTTTTCTTGGTCCAATTTCGTGGTTTTAGGTTTGTTCTAAGTCCCTCTTGGTGTGACGGTGGTGCGACTTGATTTTCGCACGGTGATTCAAGGGTTTCATTTGATTTTGTAGGTGATTCTAAAGTTGATGAAATCATTGTGTATTAGAATTATGTATTTATCATATTTTCAGGTTTATATCATTTTATTATTTATGAACAAATCCATTCTAATGATGTTTCTATTGCAATTGAATTTTAAATTCCAATTTGGTGTGAAATTGGGGCTTTTCCAAAGAAATGTTTTATTGGTTTATTTGGGGATTCCCTATAAATACTTAGTTTTTTTTATTGACATGTAATAAGGCTGAAAATACTGTTTATAATTTTTATCCACTTTGTTTTAATTTTGTTTGTAAAGAAAGTGAGGATTTGGTTCCACTTTTGTGTGAAATTGAAGGTTTTACAAAGTTATCACTTCTTGTTTAACATGGGGATGCCCTAAAATTTATTTTTTATTTTAATTGAAATTTATTGGGCTGCCTTTACTGTTTTGGTAACTTAAAAGTGTGAAAATAGTGTACAAGTGTGGTTCTTAAGGGGTTTTGTGTGCAAAACAACACGGGGTTTTGAGAAATTGTTTTATTAAAAATCAAAGTGTTTGTTGTGTGTTTTAAGTTGTATAAAATGAGATAGATACTGTATTTGGTGTATGTGACCCATAGTGGTGTTTTACATTAAAATTTATATGTGTTAAATTCTGAAATTGTTTGAGCACAAAGGGGGAAGCCCAGGTACCTAGGTGGGGCGGATGTGTACTAGTACGGCTAGTGGACCGGAGGGGTTTTTTCCTTGTTTCACCTAGCATTTGGATAATGAAAACTCTAAATAAACTATGTGGATGATGATAGGTGACCATTAGGTTATGGGTATGTTCTATAATAGTGGCTCATGCATGAGAATGGATTTTACTATGGTTACATTACACTGAGGTATGAGGTACATGGGGCTCGAGACTATCTAGTGCCTAGGGGTGTTCCCGATTTTGTTTCTCATTGTGTTTGTGGTATTTTACCATGTATTGGGGTGTTTTTGAAAGTAGTTTACATTATCTAAAATGTATATTTAAATGTTTGAACATTATGAAAACATTATCTTGAAAATTGTTTTCTATTGAAAGTTGCATTTCTTGGATTTTATCACTGCTTTTCTTTGCGTATTAAAACTGCTTGCTTTTTCACATTTTATTCCATGATCTTTGGAATCATTGGGTGGTATACTATTGGGATTAGGATCACACCCTACTTACACCCCTTGGGTGTAATTAGACTTGGTTATGTTTGACTCAGGTAATGGAAATGCTAAGGGTGATGGCGGTTCAGGGTGTTAGTCCCCATCCTTGGGGCGGAGTTGTGGAGACGGCTTGGGGGTGATGACCCCTTGTCATGTGGAGTACATGGGGGTGTTTTGTTGAAGTTTCATTGTGTATTTCGACCATCTGTATTTCATTTGAACTTATGTATTCAGTTCTGGTTTTTTGTATAAACCTTTTTGGTATCAATTTTTCAGATTCCTTTTTATCAAATATTTTTGGTGTTTTATGTATACATATTCAGGTAAATCGTTCCCAGACCAAGATAAATGATACTTGAGCACTTGTGACAGACCGTGGGGATCAGGAACGCCCTTCAGGCCTTGTCACGAGCTGGGTTTGGTGCTGGTTTTGGCAGTGACCAGATTCGGTTCGTGACAGAGCCCTTATAATTATTCAGGAATATAATGATTGTTTGTGGTAATTCAGACTCAAGGTAAGGAATTTCGATTGAATATCCTTTCATTGATGAATTTATCGATAATATGCACCATTATTTTTTTTATAAGGCATATATATAGCCACTATGACATTTCATATCCACATTTATCTATAATAATGTTATTAGTTTTTATAAATTTAATAATTTATTGACATTAAGATTGAAATGTTCAAATTCCTATGGGACACCATGAATGTTTAAATATTTAATTATCAAATATTTTTATTCATGATATTAATTTACATATTTATTTATATGGATTTAAAAGTATTATATTGGAAATTTTAGGTCTATCTATAATTTCATTCAATGTTTTCAAATTGGAATCTTTTGATACAAAGCAATTTACATTCATTACAAAATGTTAAAAGGAATGATTTTTGTTTTAACGCATACGAAAACAATGAATTCTCTACCACCGTAACCGTTATTTGATATTTGGATTCATTTATAATCCTTAATGTATTTTAAAAGGAAACGAAATCACTTATTTTGGTATCTTGGTGTTGATAATTAGTTCTTAAATAAAAATTCTATTTTTATAAGAAAGTGTTTTTCATATGGGATTAGAAGAGTTGTCTAAAATAATTTTGTGATGAATATGTTTTTGAAATAGAAATTGAGCATTATATAAAATATTTGAGCTTGTTATATCTTATACGAATGGTTAATCCCCAATATTGCTCCTGGGTGAGCCAATTATAGCTTATATGAAGGGTTGATCCCCATTATAGATCTCAGGTGAGCCCAATATAGCTTATACGAAGGCTGATCCCCATTATAGATCTCCAATTTGGAAGTCTACCATATGGTTATTCCAATTAGAAGAGGTTTGAAAGGGTTTTACCTATATTATTATCTATGTTCCCATTACAATTTATAATTACTTTGTATTGGTTTTAATGTTATTCTTTGTGTAAAAATTATGAGTGTTATTCCTGTGAAATATTATTTTTTCATTCGCTCATAGAATGTTAAATGGGTTACCGTGTTTCTACTAGACTAATTGTTTCATTATTTTTATGTCCCTTACTGATATTTTTTTGTATATACCAAGTTTTAAAATATTTTTCATAGGTCTTATGATTTGTAAAGATAATGAAGATCCCATGAACAATGTATTGAAGACGTGTCTTGAAAAGAAATCATGATATATTTTAAAATGGTTTCCTTGGGTGAGAAAATGGATACTGAGTATAAGTGTCCACATGTAATGTATGAGTTTACTATGGAAGTGTTTTTCATAATTATATAAAACTATAAACATAAAAGATCCTTGAATGTGATTTATAGTTCAAAAAACTAGAATAAGATATGTTTAAGTTCAGGTCTTTATAGTTGATATTAAAGGACGATTTAAACAACTTTAGAGATTATGATGTCTTATTAACTGATAGAGATATCATATGAGTTTATAATTTTCCATTTGATCGTAAGATCAATATCTTAGAAATCCCTTTTGAGGCTTATGTTATGAAATTTCAATGTAGTTAATAGTATTTTCGGAGACATTTATTTTTGAGGTACCTATGGTTTATTACTTTTTGGGATGAAAATTTGAAGTTATAGAATAACCATTGAGGTTAAAACATGTTATGGTTATCGCCCACCACTTTCCTATGTGAAGTCCCTGGTTTGTATGAATTTTATTTTCAATTAAACGAGTAGATGGAATAAGAATTAGATGACTTTGGGAAATAATTTTTTATTAAATGGATATCCTTACTATTATAAATTGATTAAGTGATAAATGTTATTTCAGAAGACGTTCACTATTTTGTGAACTTTATATGATTTAGGTAAATAGAATACTGTGAGATTTTAATTATGGAGTAATGGTTTATTAATATTTTCTAAGAATATATTATTTTTATTGTGGACTTATAAAAATTTGGTTTATTTTTGGATATTATTATCCTATCATGGATAATATGTGATTAGGTTAACTTATTTTTTGTACAAGACGTTATGAGTGGTTGATGTTATTTGGAGATAAATGTCAAAATTTATCATGGAAGAATATGTGATCAAATACTTCTGAATTTTGGGTTCCAATATTAGTTTTCATTATTTTAAATAATTTTAAGGACAATTATTTGTTTAATGGTCTATGTGTAAATTTGGTTATTAATATTGAATTTTGGAGATTAAAAGTAGTTTTTATTCATAAAATGGTTTACTCTTTTTGGGAATTAACTTCTCTTATAGTAACCATTTTTTTGGATAATGTATAAATAAAGTACATATATATTTTTAGTATTTTATAGAATATTTGACTATCTAGAAGTTTATTCTAGTGCTTTAGGTGTGATAAAGTCATCTTAAATACACATTATTTGGAGAAAAGATGAGTTTTTAGTGGAATTGATTAAAGGACGAAACACTACTTGTCAAGTATGTATATTTCCTTATGATATTTGTCCAGGTATTAATATAATTCTTCAACTATATGAAATGGATATTGAAAAAATAACATTATATGCTTACTTTTAATAAAAAACTTTTACCCATCACATATTTATGGTATTATGATGGATAACTTTCTGTGATCAAGTTCTATATCACTCTCTATTAGTCTATGAGAGAATTTTTTTCTTCCATATCCATGTTTACTTACATGGAACCTCATGTGACCATTTTAATTCACTTTATTCCTTTTAATGTGGAGGTTTTATTGACTATTTTTCTGATGTGGGATTTCAATGAAGTTATTGAGCCAAATTTTAAAATTGCGAGGACACAGTTTCCAAATGGGGGGAATGATGTAACATCCCAGGTAATTATAGAATAATATGTTTTCATATATATTAATATTTATGAATAATATATTAAATTTATGTTAAAGGGGATTATTTTTCCGATAGCATACCCGACACGCAATAACATGTTTATCTGAAATCTTACTTTTCACACTAGGCTGAGTTATACTGGAAAGAAATACATTATTAATATTATTATTTTAAATGGTATTTAATGCTTAGTCATTGTATTGGAAGGAATGAACATACCTAACTATATTATATTTAGTCATGTTTTTTTAATTTTTTTATATTCATCAAATGAATTTTAGAGGCTTAAAATGAGAATAAATCAAAATTTAAGTATAAAACATTTTTAAATGTAGTTTACCGCCTTTTAACAGGAAACCCTTTTTAAATCTAGTTTTTTCACTTTTATATGTTATATTTGAAAAAATAAACTTTATATTTGGAAGCAGAAAAAATTTACTTTTGTTGAAATCATCTTTTTTTTTGATAAAAATCATATTTTAATGAATAGTGAAAAAATACTGCATTTAAATTCAAAAATGCTATTTAATATAATTTATTTATAATTGATGATTATAATTTGAATTGGTTTTAAAGTATATTTTGATTATGTTTTTATCATTTAATCCAATGTTTGTCATTGATAGTTATTTCACACTGAAATTTGATACAAAAAAATGTCAATCTTTTGATGGGTTTTACTTTTTTAAAACCCCCCTTTTCATTCTCACAACGTGATTAATTTTTAAATTTCATTTTTACAATTTTATGAAATAACTTTTTTAAAAATAAAATACATGGTTGTAATTAGTATGAATTTTTTTTAATAGAATGAAAATAATTTTTGGTGAATAATAGCAGTTGTATTTTATTTAACATGGTTAAAGGGTCATTCACATAAAGAAGAGTAAAAATAATATTATAAAAATATAAATCTACCCTAAAACTTGTCATAATACTATTTAATGAGTTATTTTCGACCAATAAAACCCTTGGGATGAAAATTTTCCCTTTTGAAGCCACATGGGTATGATTATGAAATTTATAACATTTAATTTAAAGTATAGGCAAAAATATAATAAACATGACTCTTATTACTAATAAAATTTTAATATTGTGTTATATAAGTGATATATTTGACTATAAATATTCATTAGAAATATAAAAAGTTTAATCACATTATGTTATTTTATTTATAATTTTTATACATTAAATAATCAAATTTATATATGACATAATGATGATGTAGTAATTTCTTTACTAATGAAATAATCAAACAATTGATATTATAAATATTAAAATAAATATTATTTGAAATAATTTTTTCCATACACAAATTTTATGGATGAATATAGAATATTAGGATTTATTTAATGTAATGTTTCAAAGGAATAATTTTTTTATGATATAAAAAAAGTCATGTATGAATAGTTTCAAAATTGAAATAATTCATAACTTAAAATATAAAATTGTTTATTAAAAGTTATCAAATTCATAAAAATATATGTTTTGACCAAATGGTTAAGATAATTCATAATATTTTATAAATTACACATTTTTTTGTAGTTTTACATGTTATGGTAATTACATTATCATACAGAGTGTAAATAACATGATATCACGGTAAGATAGAAAAGGGTAAAATAAGGGTTAAACAAAAAATATAAGGATGAAAAAATCTTACAAACTTGTATAATTTAAATTTTATGATGTTTATTTGACCCAAAATAATATTATTTTAGAAATAAATGAGTTTTAGACCTTTTGGAACTAAAATAGTCTGTATATTAATTTAATATTCTAAGAGTTTCCAAGGGTGCCCCTCCCTTCTCCTATAAAAAGGTACCCACTATTTTCAAATAATCACACTTAAAAGCATTTTTGTTCAGCCAATTCTAAACAAAACTTTTACTAGAATACCTAACCATGTTCTTGAGTCCTTATATTAGGTACATCACAATATTTAGTGGTGTTAAGGTGTTTTTTAAAGGTGATCAACTGAAGAAGAGGTATCATTTTTTAAGTATTTCTATTTTATTTCTTCTTCAACATCATCTAAATCACCAAAAAACATGATTAAATAATGAAAAAAGTATCATAAATATAATTAGTTGTTATTATGTTAATATAATCACCAAAATACATCTCCACTTCCCTAAAATGGGAAAGGAATTTATCGTTTGTGCATACGTGTGAACTATCACCTCCATGAACCAATATAATTCTTTTTCCATAACCTTCTATCAATAATGGTTAAAATTATTTAATAAATGTCTATATATGATATCAATGACATAATTATAATTTTAAATTAGTAATATTTCGTTTATTTTCTTACTTTCGATGGACATAAAACGATAACATCGTTCGTGCGTACGTGTGAACTATCACCTACACGAAGAAATGTGAATCATTTTTATTTCCCACATCACTTGTATTATATATATACGTATATTTAAATTATTATGACTTTAATAATATTATGATCATTATTAAAAGATAAAATAATAATTACCTTATTTCTATAAGAAACAATTAAAAGTGGAAACGTTAATCATGTGTGCGTACGGCCTACCACCTCCATGATTATAATGTTGTTCATTTCTCAAACCATAACTGATTGGTATGTTTTAAAAATTATAATTAATGTACTAAATTAATTATTATTTCATGAATATTATTCTAGAGATGATGGTGTTATTACCACAAGGACTATTGATATCAATCAAAGTTCATTTTCAACTAATGTACCGAATTTCCACAAAACGTCTGATAAGATATTAAATAATTATGTAATTTTTATAACATGGTAATAAGTGATATAAAAGGTACAATAAAATTTATAAAGGTTATCAAGAAATTAAATGATATCCTATGTTTATTATTCAATAATATAACGATTGTACGTGATGAGTCAGACTCAAGGTAAGAGATTTCCTCTCAATCTCCTTTCATTAAGACATTTCTTTATAATATGCACCTTTATTATTTTATAATGTATATATACAAACATTATGAGATTTAATATCCATATTTTTTCTATAATAATTTTATTTTATTGGTAAAGGTATTAATTCATAGATATTAATATTTAAATGTTGAAAGAATTATGAGTCACCTTCATTGTTTAAAGATTTAATTATCAAATATTTTTCTTCATGATATTATTTTACTTATTTATTTATATGGTTATAAAAGGATTATAAAGGACATTTTATTTCTATATTTAATTTCATTACATGTCTTAAAAATGGAATCTTTTGATAAAAATAATTTTACTTTCATTACAAATTTAAAAAATGAAAATTTTGTTTGTTTTAATGTATACGATGACAACAATTTCTCCACCACCGTAACTATTATTTCATATTTGGATTAATCTATAAGATTGAATGTATTTTAAAAGGAAAATATATCCCTTATTTGGGTATATTGGTATCTAATATTGGTTCTTAAATGAAAATTTAATTTTTATATTAAAATGATTTTTATATGGGATTAGAAGAGTTTTTCAAAAGGGGTTTTTGATGAACGTGTTTTTGAAATGGTACTTGAGAAATATATAAAATGAGTGAGCTCATTAAAACTTATACAAGGGGTTAAGCCCCAATATAGATCATGGGTGAGCCCATTATAGCCTTTTTGAATGGTTGATCCCCATTATAGCTCACAGGTGAGACCAATATATCTTATACAAAGGGTAATCCCCATTATTGATTTCCAATTTGGAGGTCAACCATATGGATATTCCAATTGGAAGAGGTTTGAAATGGTTTTATATATATGGTGATATAGGTTACCTAAATTATTTTTATTTACTTTCTATTGGTTTGAATGTTTTTCTAAGAAACATTATGAGTGTTATTCGTGTGAAAATGTCTTGTTTCATTTGGGTAAAGAACATTAAATGGGTTACCATGTTTTAACTAGGATAATGGTTTCATTCTTTTGATGTCCCATACTGAGATTTTGTGCTCATCCCATGTTTTTAAATATTTTTCACATGTCTTAATATTTCTATAGGCAATGAATATTCCATTATGAATGTATTGAAGATGTGTCTTGAAAAAAATCCTGTTTTATTTTAAAAGGGTTTTTTTTATGAAAAAATGGACACAACGTATAAGTGTCCACTTGTAATGTATGAGTTTACTATGTAAGATTTTTTCATAATTATCTAAAAATATAAACATAAAAGATACTCGAATGCGAATTCTAGTTCAAAAACACTATAATAAGATATGTTTAAGGCCATGTCCTTATAATTAACCTTTTCACCAAACAAGGGTTTACAAAAATAGTATGGTCATATAAAATAGTAATTCGTGGAAGATTTATCATGGAACTCATTGGTTTGAATAATTATTCACCTAAATTTAGAACTTGGGGAATTTTGAGTGTTTTCTTTCAATAAAACCCCTTAGACAAGTCTCTATGTCCCCTGAATTACTTTTTCCATTAAGGTATGAATATTTATTGGAAAATACCAACCCTTCACTTATGTTTGAAAATATGAATTTATAGAACATAAATTCATGAAACTCTCTCCATCATTACTCATTAAATAAACATTGCTTATAAAAAAAATTCATATTTCATAGTGGATTTGATTTTCTATCATATACAGGTTTACAAAACACTATATTTACTGAAACATTACCATGATAAAAAAATCACCTTCAATTTTACAATATATGTCTATTTGTGAAACTCGATATTTCATGTGAATTTTTACTTTACCAACATTTAATTTGTATTATTTATGAAACAATATATAATGTAACTTACTAAATTTTGCGAAACCATGTTCAATTATGCAACTTTCAAAAAACTTATTCGTTTTCACAAAAATACATATCTAACTTCTGGACCATGAATTTCAAGAAACATTGAACTCCATTCCGAATACTAAACTGAAAAATTTGGAAAATAATATCAGATGATGAAACTTTATGTCGTTAACTATGATTATAAATTAATGCTCTATTATTATCAAGTTCTATGTGATCTTATTTCTTTATAAAATCTAGACATGACTAGATTCTCAAGATTAAGGTCATGTCCATGGATTTTTTTTGATTCATTCATATTTCAACATATAGACATCACATTATTGATCTAAATATATTTACTTGAGTTATAAATAATCTGTCACTATGTATTGAGTGGTGAAATTGACAATATATTGAGTGATGAACTTCACAACCTACTTCCCTCAACATAGTATGTTTACAAACTCTTTAGATATTCAATCCTCCTCCCCGTTATTAGGCAATGGATATCTCTTGGATATTTTTCTAATATTGTGTTAGGATAAATTATTCTACACAACCATATTACTTGCTATTATGATTGAAAGTAAATCAAATACCAAACAAAGTTTTGGGTATAACAATAATGTTACACTTTTATGTGATAGAATAGTAAAGTAAGAATATTTGAAACAAAAGAGGTATTTTACCGATAATGTTCAAATTTAACATCATATAAAATGGGAAATAGATTAATAAAAATAACATTAAGGGTCAATGTTAAAAAAACCACATATATCAAATAAAGATATTTTAGTTACTAAAGTCCCTTACAACTAATGGAATGTTTAAATTAAAATAATGTGATATAATATTTCTAAAAAGATCCTTAAAATCTCATGAAATATAAGATAATTATCCCTCATAAAATAATTATGGTAGTTCATACACTATACAATATAAAATAAGGTGCACAACATCAAACATATATAATGGAATGGAAAATAGAAACAAATAACCCTAACAACTCGTAGAGTATTTAAATCAAAACCACTTGAAATACCGAGATTTAAATTAAAATTAAATTAAAATTAATAAAGGTGTTTAATTGTACTATATCTCAATTATATAGTATATAAACCATTTAACTATAATTAGGTGCATACTACAAAACATGTATCAACGAGATGAATTTGAGATGAAAACCCTGACCTTGGTCCTGATTAATCCTACACTTTCACCAAATGTGCTAAATACTGAAATTAAATATAATAATTATATATTTAATAACATTATTCATAACTATAAATATTTTTACTATTAATTGATAATCATTATATATATATTACTTTGTTTTTACCTATTTTCCTATATCAAGTGTTTATAATTTCAATGGTTTATATTAGTTTCATATGAAAAATGTCAGTATTCATTATTCTTTCAATGTTCATCCCTCTAAGATTATTAAATTTACTATAATGGATGATTATAATAATTTATGGAATTTAAATTTCCTTTCATGAGTTCTTTAGTCTTTATCATAGAATATGCAATCGATACCAAGATTATTTTAGTGATTTTGAACCCATGAGGGTTATTTTATTAATTAATGAATTATTTAATGAAATTTATGGTCCCTGTAAATTAGTCAAAAGGTGTGTGGGTTAATTTATCATTAAAATTTGTTTGCCAAAAATATTTTACAAACTATGATTTATAACAACCCAAAACAATATAGCCATATTAACTAATAATGTAAGTATAAAAACATTGAAGAAGTAAAATAATTTATCAAAATCATTATAAAAACAGAGTAATTTTTTTAAAAAAAAAATAACTTATCAAATCATTTTACTGAAACAAAAAATAATTATATCACAATAAAAAGTGAACTATTATAATATTTTATGAATTTACTTTTTTAATTCTCTATAAATAAAGAAATTTAAATTAAAAAGAAAACATATTTTAAAACAAGAGTTCCAATTTCAAGTGGAGACTTAGTCTTATACTCTTGAAATAAGTCCACTATCAAGTAGGTTTATTAAAAATATACACAATGATCTATAACCTAGATCAGATATATAAAAGAAACTATACATTGGGAAGTCAAGGCTACAACCATCCTCTTCCATTATTATTCATGGGATGAAATATGTAAAAGAAATGTGAATAAAGTATCTGAGTAATATTTAATGAAGTAAACAATATTTTTCTCAAATAATAAAAAAATAAATAAGAACATTTGGTATGTACTTAGAAATAGAGAAGAAGGTATAATGAATATATAAGTGTTTTGAATTTATATTTCTATAATCAAGTCGGAGATGATCAGAAATGATATTCTTCTTCTATTGGATTTAATTTAATATGTCCTCAATTTCACTTCAATTGATCTTCATAGATTTTTTCACAAAACCTTAGTTTTTTCATAAAAAATAGAGTTCCAAAGAAGTAACAAGACAATCCTCTTTCTTTTTAGTAGTCAATAATAATTTTTTTTACAAAAAACACTTATCATTAGAAACAATCTTGCATACTTGAAGTTTCTCATAATTATACTTTTCTTAAAAACTATAATTATCCATTTCTTGATATTAAAAAAATAAATCATTATATTGAGATGGAAATATGGGAAAGGCTGAATTAGTCTTTAATACTCCAGTGTAGCAATTTAAGAGTATTCAATCTTAAATCCCTGTAGTGAGAGACCCTCTCAATTTTATTAAATCCAATAGACTAGATATTAAAATACCTAGTTTGAATTTATTATCCAATAGGAATCGAAATTGAAACAAAAAAAGTAGATATCAAAAGAAGAATATTTGAATAAAAAAATCAATGTAAGAATACATCTCAAAAGAAGCAGATATCCCCTCATGGTAAAAGATCATTCTTCATGAATGAAAAAAATCATTTAATCGTAAAACAATTCATCTGATGGTAGTAGAATTAAACTTGTAGTAGCTGAACTGGTTTGACATTTTTATAAATCCTTTATTAGTAGTAGATCTATTATGATGCTATAAATATATTATACTGGAAACACAAAATTTCTAATAGCAACATAAGTCTTATGATGTTATAAAAACTTAACTAATAGTAGAAAACTTTTTCTGAAAGTAACACAACTCTTCTGATGGTAGGATATTATAAATGGAAATATTAATGTAAAAACTAGAATGATGATGTTCTATTATATAATACATAAATATTTAGTAGAGATGTAATCATTATTTTGAGTATTAAAAAAAGATTTTCTAGACAGAGGCAAAAACCTCTCCCTTTATGATGATCCCAAATCATGGTTTGGATGTAAATTTTAAAAAACATTAAAAAAATCAATAGAGAATAATTAGAGTATAAAACAAAGTAATAACGACGTTACACTCGTTGTAAAAGAATAGAAATACAACTAAATATTCCAAAAAAGACACCACAAAAACATATAAAAATAAATGCCACATAATATATTTCCCCCCATTTTGGGATTATAAAAAATTAATAAAAGGAAAGAACATAGTATTAAAATATATGTAATCATAATAGAGACAAAATAATAAAGGAAAATGAAGTTCTATTAATATTAATGTAAACAATTACACCGTAACATTAAAAATCCCTCTCCATTTCTAATAAGAGTCTAAATCTGAATCCATAACAAGTGGAACACAAATGTTAGAGGTGTAGAGAGGAGGATATGGGGTAGATGGAGACTTTAGGGTCTTGATAAGAATTTCTAAGGCCACAGGTATAAGATGCCTCACTGTATATAGTAGTGTAAGAAAAAAAGGGTTGTCCATAATTGAAGTAGTCTGAATAGGGGTGTAAAGTAGAGATAAAAAATATTCAGTCATTAGTCTAACAGGTGAAAACAATAATAGCAATCCTCACAGTGGAAAGGATAGATTCCATTATATTAATAAAATAATGGATAACCCTACCACTAATGATCTAATATTACTCATATAGTTTTTTAATTCTAATTAATTGATGTCATTGTGTTTAATTCTTAATACCCATTTTTTAATTATTAAATATCATTTTGGGGTATTTTTTATGTTGGAATAATAGTTTAAAAATTTAAATAAAAATAATAAATATAATATTTTTTTTTATTTTTGTTAGTATTTTTTTCATGTAGGAGGAATTTAAAAGGAAGTCTTACCTGAAAAATTGTCAAACTCATGCTAGTCTTCAACTAATGCAGATCAAGATAATTAGTTGGACTAAAAAATGGAATATTATCATATCCCATCCTTGGGTAGTTATTCATGGGTGGTATAGAGGATTATATCAATTCTAGTGAAACACTAGAATAATAGAGCACCAGCATGTGGGGCATGGGTCCATACAATGGTGGGAGGTGAGAATCTTGGGAATGGGGCGTTTCATGGTGGCGTAGGGGGTCCTATATCCCCCATTCAACTTTACAGAGTGTTTAGGGAATACACTATCTAAAATAGTGGATTCTACCCATGAAAGCTTTCAATGTTGGATGTGTGTTTGAGCCAGGGCACTGCACACTTATAAAAATGCCACTCTTTTTTCTTGTGCTTCACATCATCATACTCCAACATCTCCTCAAAAAAACTAATATTCCAGACTCCTCCTATATTTTGAACAGCTATTCCATGGACATTTGATCTTAAATAGAGAATCTGACCAATTCAGTGACATATGATGCACTTCACCTTTGCTACTGTTGCCAAAAAATGAGATGAAATTCACTGCACCGTAGTGAAAGGTGGTCGCACAATGGGTTAAATTAAAGAAAAATTCATGATAAATATACACCATTGGAACTTCACATCACCATGGATGGTGATAAAATGATAGTAGCATCAAAAATAGATTAAAAAGGAACTACATTGTGGACTTACAAGCTACATCGTGTCCCTGAATCCATGAAATGGATACACTAGAGGGGAGAAACTCTAGGTGATAGTATGAGATTTATGAAAATTTAAATACAAAATGTTATCAGGTTATCCTCACATGATTCAATATACATTCAGGGATGGATTTAAAAAACTAATTAATAGGATACACTCCTAAATTAAAGGAGATTTAACACTCCCCCTAAAATATAGTATATGATCACGGAGATCAAAGGATGACTAATTCAAAGATAAAATACAAAATGAGTGAAATATTATTACAAATTTAAAAGAGAGTGATAGAATTATCTCTAGGAGAATACAAAACAGAGTAAAGATGATGTGTGAAAAAATGAACACTAATGGAATATACAATATGGGATAATAGGAAGAAGGATGATCCTATTACTATTGTAGATTCCTACTACCATATTCTTTCCTTTTTTTCCTATCTCTTCATGACTAGCATGAGGGGTAAACACTACTTGGGATAATCTATATAAGACAAGGGGAGTGAAAATAGTAAAAGGGAATGTTTTTCTTTAAATTTTAATGGGCTGTCAATTTTTTTCATCTCATGTTATAGTTATTAACCTTATCTTTCTTCCATGAACACTATTTAAAGATAAATGTATACCCTTTTAAAATTATTCCACCAGTGACCCTAACCCATCACCTAATCAATGCCCATGTTTGGGGTCACTATGTTTAAAAAATGGTTTCATGAACCTATGTATGGACTATCCTAAAACATGAGAGGGGAAGAAGAGTTTCATAGACTAGTGGGTCATCACTCAAATATGAGATTCACAAGAGTTATGCTATAACTCCATTCAAAATAAAAATCATAAACATTTCCCCTCACTATGTGGACAAATTGGAACTTGCATTTTCTCAGTACATCCATCCCAAAAATTACAAAACCAACCAATCAAATATCATGTTTTCATTCATGAAATTTTTCATAAAAATTTGATGCTATCTATTAAACATTCTTAATGGGTGAACATTGTTCACAACTAAACTATTCTTAAATTAGTTAGTATAGTTTGATCATAAATTTGTTCTTCGATATTTTTTGAGAGATGTAATGCCTCTCTCGAGTGACATCAAAACCAGAACCTAATAATGATAATAATACTTAGGAAATTTCTGTTATCTTTTTTCTCATATCTATATTTTTAAACTTGGTCTTCTTATGGTGGGTTTTCAGGATAAAATTCTACTCACGAGTACTTAAAACGATAGAAGAAAAAATGAAACCCACCTTTTGATCCTGAGGTTAAAGGAAAAATAATATGGAAAAATAGAATATACATCAAGAAGTAGATACCATGGATGGGAGAGAACAAATTCATGGAGTAGTACAACACATTTATCAAGGCGTAGTGTAAGAGATCCAAGGATAAAACCCACAACTACAATCCATTTTATACTATGGAATACCCTCAAATGTGGGGGTTTATCCTATAATCTTAGTACCTCTGATCACAACTCAACACTTTTATAAAATTATGATGGTCATGAAAATGATCACTCACAATGTTCAATTTTTAATGCTACCATATAAATCCCCCAATTTTTATATTGAGTATTTTTTGGAATTGGGTGATACATTTTAATTCAACCACATTAGAAGAGTTGTTGTTTTATTATGCTTATTTAGTTTATCATTAAAGGATAAGGTATGAGAATGGATTTAATTTCTATCTTCGCATTCAATCACAACTTGAGACTATTTAGTAAGGACATTAAGGATGAGTATTTTCACATGTTCGAAATCAATGGATTTACATGTATGTATTGTTAATTTTAAAAAATGTGTTGAAGAATAATAATGTAGTTTATGGGAGAGGTTTAGAATTTTAATAATACAATTACCTCATAATTAAATTGGAATTTTCTATCTAGTACAAACATTTTAAAAAGGATTATGGAAAGGTAATCATTCAATCTTATAAACAACTAATATAGTTTCCCTCATGAAGAAGTAACCTGAATACAATTACAAATTTCTAGAAGAGATTCCTAGAAGTAGTTCCAATGGAAACCAGATAAAGGTAAGGTAGTGAAAGAAGTTTAAATGATTTAGAATAGATGGGTTTCCATCCAAAAAAATGAGATGCCAAGGAAACTAGAAGAAATGATGGATTATTAATATCCCCATTGTATTAATTTCAAATATGTTAATTACATTGATTATAATAGGAAAAATTAGGTGTCGATATGGAGGACAAAATAGCCACAACAGTAACAACAACAGTAGAATCTAATACAAGGCTATGGTTTTATCCTAGGGTATAAGAATTTTCAGCCACAATATCAAGGCCCAAAACTCAAAATTCATGTTCATTCATTGTAAGAGACCTTGTAATATTTCATTGTAGTGACCTCGATCCCATTATCCTGGAGTCGGTGCCAAATTTATTACATTGGTATAAATACAAGGTTTCAAATCCACCGGGACCAAATATTTTAGTAGTTTTTGAGAAACAGATACATACATGATATCCATTTTACATTGGGAATATTAAAAAAACATAAAAAGAGAAAATGATCAGTATTATTGAAACTCATTAAAATGATTAATATCTATAATAAGGGGAATAGAAAAAAATAAGGGTGAGATCAAATTCTCAGTATGGGTTAAGTACACCAGAATCTAGCATGAATCAATAATCATAATAAACATGGAAGGGTAAATAGATGAACACACATACAATTTAAATAACTTAAACATAATTATATGATAACACATTATCAATATGTGATGGTAAATAACTTAAAACACATTCTATTTAAACAATTGCATAAGAATGAAGTACATCAAGATATAACATCATTATAAAAATAACATGGATAAAAATAACTAAATTATTAAACAAGGAAATTATTAATTAATAGATTCCATGATCTTATGAATCAAGACACCTCTACTAACAATACCTTTTACAAGATAGTTTACATACTATGGGTAAAAAATCAATTAATTTGGCTAATCGATTAACCTCATAAGACCCACCGATGCATCGATGGGCTATATAATTTTTTACCCCATGATTTAGTGTAGGTCCAATGAATTCCTTATATATTAAATAATCAATTTAATTTATTAATAAATATTACTTATCATTAAATATACATATTGATTAAATAATTCAAATTTATCAATATTTCCCCAGTTAATCAAATAACTTTAAAGTAAACACCATGTGTAAAAATGGATTACAGTTTAGGAAATAATCATATAAATCATACAATATTATAAATAACCATGAATTAAAACTTTACAAATCTTGAATAAATGGGTATTAATATTATATATATAAAAGTAGTAGTATATACACCATCTAATATTTAATAGGTGAATATTAACAAAAATATCTCAATGAAATGGAAATTGGGAAAAAATCCCTTATACTGATTATAAAATTGAAGTGTGAATTAATCAATGAATAAATTTTTTGTACTAAATGTAAACAAATATATAACAAGTGGAAATATGATATAATACAATCAAAATTCATTATAAACATAATCTTATAATATCAAATGCAAACAAATAAGTAATATAACCAAATGAATAGAAATTGAGTTGTGAAATTATTTACCACTTAGTAACATTCATGTAAAATCTCCTTGGATGATGTTATTCAAATTAAAACATAATATACTATAAATTATTTTATAATAATTATATTACATGTAAAAATGTATTCATATATACCATATAAAATAAATTTGGTGTATAACATTACAATATGCCTCAATGAAGAGAAATTGAGATGAGGTCCCTTACATTGAGTCTTACTCATCATGTATGATCTTAATATTCATAAATAATTAACTAACGCTAATTATTTACATTATTAAGAAAAATTTTAATGTTTATTATTCTATTTAATTAAATAAATAACATGTTATATATAATTAATTAATTAATTAAGTTTACGTCGGGTGTTTTGATGGTATATGTCTTATGTGTAAAAAATGACTTCTATAGGATGAATGTTGGTATAAGAGGTAATTATTTAAACATATACAGATTAATAATCATGAAATAATTATCATATTTATATATAAATTATAATTTTAATTCCAATAATGAATTATGGTGTTTGAGAAATGATGTACGTTACCATCTAAAAAGATGATAGTCCGTATGAATGTATGGGTAACGTTTCAATTTTAAATGATAATTATGGAAAGGAGTCAAGTAATATTTTATATTTATAGAGTGATAATAATATTAAAAATTAAAAATTATTTTTTTAAATATACTTATATACAACATCCATGTGGTGTGGTGATGAAAAGATAGTCACAACGATTCCTGATTGCAGTAGTCCACCCATAAACAGACAACGTTATCAACTTTTATTGTGTGAAAAGGAAAGAAAGAAAATGTTATAATATCTTTTAATAATTATAAATATGTTGTTAATATAATAATTAGTTAATTTATATCACATATATCCATTAAATTTATCTTTATTACCTTCTATGTAAAGTGTTATTAAAAAAAGAATCACAATGCTTCAAGAGGCGGTAGTCCACCATACACATGAGAGACGTTATTATATCCCCAACGGAATGAATATTAAATAGATATATATAATATAATGAATAAATAGGTATAATTATTATATAAATATAATATTCATACTTTATATCCACCATTATACCCAACCGTGAAATGTGTTTAATGAAAATGTGTCACATCGGTTCACGAGGCTGTAGTCCACCGTAAACATGAGAGGTATTATCAACTCCCATTTAAGGAAAGAGGATATAGATATAGATTATTACCATAACATAATAACATATTATTATATGGGACATCGTTTTTATTATATAATCATAAATTAAGAATATTTTTAGGATTTTTAAGAAGGGAAAAAAATAAAAACACATAGTTATGAATTTTACCTCTTTTCGAACCACCTCTTTAGGAATATACCTAATGTTTCTATACAATGGTTTATGACCAAAAAAAGGATTCTAGTGTGGGGTATAAAATTTAGGAAGTTATTTTTGTAGGAAATGGCTGATCTAGAAGGATTTTATGGTGTGAAAATAGAGGAGAGGGGGTGTCCTTTTATAAGTGAGGTTAGAGGAACACTTGTAATTTTTGAAAAGAAAAATATATACCCTAGTTTTTCACATGAAAAAGGGTAAAAAATGAATTATTATTCATAATAATACAAGATAAGGTCTAAATATTTACACAAAATAAATTTTATACAAGTATTTAGGTAATTTTATTCCTTACCCTTTTTAGTTTAACCCTCGTTGAACCCATTCTTTACATTAACAATGATAATTTATTTTTTACTATTTTCATTATTCTATATGTTAAAAAATTAGGTTAATAAAATTATAAAATATAATCTATGATTTTTAAAAAACATTAATCACTTTTTCAAATTAAATTCCTAGATGTGGAAGAATCCAATTTAAAATTATACCCGCAGACATGATAAAGAATTGGGATTTTGAAGAGAAAATATTTAAAAGTTTAAAAAGTTTTCATATCAAAATTGTATATGAAAATGATTTCAATAAACCAAATTGAATTAATAGATATATAATTAAACTAATTTTAATTTAAATCTAGTTTAAATTATAATTTACCTTTTTTAAGTAATTTAAATGAATGGTCAATTTTTATTAAAAAATTAGTAATTTTCACTATACATCGAACACATGAAACATTTCAGAAAATTCCCAAAAAATTAAACCAAAGTTCATTTTTATATGATGATTTAGAAAATTATGTTTATTTAATCCAATAAATTTTATAAAATTTTTATTAATTGATTTTATCATAAACACGCAAGAATCCATGATATCATTTTCTATACAAAATATAGTTTTTTCATAAAGCATTTTTTTTGTTAAATGATTTTTATTTTATTTATAATAAATATACACCCTTTTAAAATATTTTATACATTTATAAACCATATGATATTCAAAATTTAGTGACTTCTATTCAAACTGTTTAACTCCTCATGTATTAATCATGTTTTAATGATCGCAAATCTCAATAATAATTACAAATCTTATTAATGATCACAAATCTTATCAATCATGTGTATTTATGTTTCAAGTTATCTCATACTTGATAATCGATAAGCTCAATTAATTCTATGCATATTACTATTTAAGTCTGAATATAGTTGTTTGCCTAAGTACAAGACATCGTAAAGCTTGACACAGTAAGTCAGACACTGTGAGCAAGACACAGACACCGTGACCAATGAGACACTGTGACCACGAGACACCGTGACACAATAAGCCTCACAATGTGAAGAAAGACACTAAGAACAAACACCGTATGCTAGACACTCTATTTTCATAAGTTCCAGACACAGTTAGTAAGACACATTCATCAAGGCACCGTGAATCCAGAAACTATAAGCAAGGCACCGAAAGCCAGAAACCGTAAGCAAGACACCGTGAAGGAGACACTATGAAGGAGACACCATGAAGGAGACCCCTTGAAGGAGGCACTGTGAATAAGACACCATGATAAGGAGATACCATGAAGAAGACACCATTTGCATAACTTACTGTCACACCGTTTCTTAAACTATTTTTTCGTCTTTCAATTTAATGTTTAACAGTCATATTCGACGCCTTTAATGCACAAACATATTTAATGTTTATTTGTAGCCATATTAAGAGGTACAAGGTACAAAATACATGGAAACTATCAGCTAACACTCATGAATTCGAAGATAAAAAGAAGTGTTCCCAAGAGAAAGAACACACAACACGTGACAACTCAAAAAACGCGAGTGCACTGTACTAAACAGAAAAACAAGCTGACATGCAAGACCACGAAGAAGAGATTGCAAGATCTTCAAAGAAGAAATTGTCTCATACATGTAATTAAAAACTATTGAATAACACCCGAAGTACATTGGAATCTAGAGAACATCTTCACTCTTGAAGAACACAAGTTGAACCACAACACTCTGTTTTTCAACACAAAAACCAGAGAAGGACTCAGAAGCATTTCTGTCTTATCCAAGGAGTCCAAATCTCTACTGCTAATCACTAGAGAATTCTAAACTCATATATACTCTCTCTCTCAGTGATTATTTATTACACTTTTGAGCAGTGTGTTTACTCTGTATATTTTACACACACACTGACTCCTACACTGAACCAGAATATTTAAAAATCCTCACACCAAATTCTTTACTCGTGTTTACCCACGACAACTGTGGAAGAGGTCCCTATGTGGCCTGATCATCATTTTTTTTACCCATGAAAACTATAGAAGAGGTCCCTGCATGTCCTGGAAAGTCTTTATACTGTTTTTAACCCCAATCCAGGGTGTGGATCAGATTTTATTTATATAAAATGCTTGGTGGGAGGTGATCACCAAGTGGAGTGGATTAGGTCTCGGCTTGAGACTGAACCACTTGTTTTATATCCACTGTGATATTTAAATTTAGTCTACTCTATTTTACTACTTTACTGCCTAATATAGAAAGAAACTAAATTCACTTTGAAAGTTAGTCTTGGAAAGAAGTTATATCTGATTTTTCTTAGTAGGAAAACGTCAAAAGTAATTTTAATATACCAATTAAGATTACTGAGAATTAATCAATCTTTTAAGAAGTTGTTTAAACAGTCAAAATCTTATAACAGTATAACCATGATTAACTAGGTTGTATATATTTTTGAGGAAATCGTTCTTTGTAAAACTAATATCTTTTAAACCAAAATTTTTATATAGTAACTCAATTCACCCCTCCCCTCTTTAGTTAACTACTCTGACTAACATTTTGTATTAGAAGATGCTTTATTAGGACTTTGTGTAATCTTATTCAACTGTGTTTGTAGTTGTACTTTAAAGATTTGTAAATTTCTGTCAATTCTATATTTCTAGCTCGTTTAAAGTAATTTGTTATTATGGACAATAGATTGGAAGGTGATGCAACTAACAGACCACCATTCTTTAATGGAACTAATTATGCTCAATGGAAAATTAAAATGAAAATGCATCTAGAGAGTATGAGATTTGAAATATGCTCATCAATTATAGATGAATACAAACTTTCTGTGACTGATAGAATTACATGGAATGGACCTACCAAAATTTCTCACAATAAAAATTGCAAATCTATGAATGCCTTGTAATTTTCCTTAGGAGATGAAGAATTTAATAGGATTTCTACTTGTAAAACTGCCCATGAAATTTGCAATACCTTGTCTGTCTCACATGAAGGCACATCTAGTGTAAAGGAAATGAAACTTAATACTTATACTATAAAATATGATAATTTTAAGATGAAACCTAATGATCCTATTTATGATATGTATCTTAGGTTCAATGATATTATCAACAAAATGATTTCTCTAGGAAGAGAAGTCACTACCAAAGAACAGATCATGAGAATTCTCAGATGTCTACCTGACAGATGGTGGGGAACCCCTGTCTCAATTAGAGAGTCATGCGACATCAGTAGGCTACCTGTAAAGGAACTCATTGGGAAACTGATGATGTATGAGGAAGATTTGAAAGTCAACAAAGAAGAGGAGGATGAACCAAAGATCAAATCTATTGTATTCAAGACTTCCCTCTCGGAGCACAAATAAAAAGGAAAACTGGAAACTTCTATAGAAAGTTCCACTACTGAACAATCATCACCAGACAATGATGAGGAGATGGCTCAACTGGCCAGAAGATTTAAATGTTTTTAAAAGAATAAAAACTTTTTTAGAAAACCTAACTTCAAGGGAAAGTACAATCAAAAAGGAAACTGGAAAAAGGACTGGAAGAGAAGTGACAGAACTGATGAGATTGTATGCTATGAATGTACGCGCAAAGGACATATAAAGGATGACTGTCCAAATATCAAATATATAAAGAAATACGAGGACAAGTACAAGAAGTAAAAAAAAGGCAATGAAGGCAACCTGGAGTGCCTATGAGGATAGTTCAAGTGACTTAGACACATCACATGATGAACATGCTAACAAATCCAATATTTGTTTTATGACAAACACATCTGAGGTAACACTAAACTCTTCTATGCATAATTCATACTAGTCTGAAGAGGAAAGTGACTCTGAAAATATGCCCAATGAAGAAATTTTTGAATATTGAAACATGCTTGAAGGGACATGAAATGAATTAAAGGACAAATATAAATCATTGACGAAAAAACATGCTCTCACTTTAACTATTAAATCAGAACTTACTACTGAAAAAGAGAAAAATTCTCAACTACTCGAAGAAAACAATGAACTAAAAATGTCTAATGAGGAATTAAAAAGTGACTTAGAAAAGTTTACTAATGGGGAAAATACCCTTACCCAAATTCTATGAAAACAAATTCCTCCTAAATATAATACTGGCATTGGTTATCAACCTGGTAGAAGAAACCTTTGTAGAACAAATTTTGTTTCAAAGTCTAGGACATATAATTTTGTTCCCAGTTCTAGACATAACTCAACTAGCTTGAGTCAGGATACATACTCTACTGTTTCAAGTTTTTGTGGACCAAATAGAGTTTATTTTTCCAATACTTTACACAAAGCTTATAGGAAACCAATGATACAAATATGGGATCCTAAAGCACTTATTACTAATGTTACTGGACCCAAACAAGTATGAGTACCAAAATCTGTCTTTACTTGATCATATTATAGGAAAGATGCTTGAAGATCTCCTGCAAGAATCTATGGTACTTGGACAGTTGGTGTTCAAGGAACATGAAAGGAGACTACTCATATTTCAAGAATCTGATAAAAGTATATGAAGGACATGTCACATTTGGTGACAATGCTAAAGGGAAGATCATTGGATTAGGCAAGATTGGTAACTCTGATTTGATTCTAATTTCTAAAGTACTGTTTGTTAATGGCTTAAAATATAATTTTCTTAGTATCTCACAATTATGTGATGATGGATATCATGATAAATTTGAAAATGATGCTCGTAATGTCTTTAATTCTAAAGATGAATTAGTATTTTCTGCATCAAGGAATGAGAATGTTTATTCTGTTAATTTAGATTACTTAACTTCTCAAAATGTTCCGTGCTTAAGTGTATTTCATAAATAATATTCGCTCTGGCACAGGAGACCAGGACACTATAATGTTCACTCCCTTAGAAAGTTAACTAGAAAAGGACTAGTTAAATACTTACCCACACTTGATTTTTAAAATGACAAAGTTTGTAGTTCCTGTCAAAAGGGAAAACAACAAAAAATCTCTTTCAAACCAAAGAAAGAAGTCTCTACTTCTCAACCTCTCGAGTTTGTTAACATGGATTTGTTTGGACCATCTAAAGATTCTAGTTTAAATGGGAAGCACTATGTTTTTGTTCTAGTAGATGATTTCTCTAGATATAGTTGGACCTTTTTCATAGCTCAAAAAAGTGAAGCCTGCTCTTATTTTACTAAGTATGCCAAGTCTGTAGAAAATATTAGTGAACTTAAAATTAAATCTTTAAGAAGGGATCATGGCAGTGAGTTTGAAAATCAAGAGTTTGAATCCTTTTTCTCACAAAATGGTTATAGTCACAATTTCTCTGGGCCTAGAACACCTAAAAAATGGTGTTTTAGAAAGAAGAAATAGAACCCCGCAAGAAATTTCTAGAACAATGCTTAGTGAATATGACCTACCTATTTATTTTTGGGATGAAGATATTAATACAACATGCTACATAATCAATAGAGTCTTGATTAGACCAATTCTCAAGAAGACCCCATATGAACTCTAGAACAATAGAAAGCCTAAGGTTAATTACTTTAGAGTTTTTGGTTGCAAAGTCTTTATTCTCAATAGTAAAGATAATCTTGACAAATTTGCATCCAAATGTGATGAAGGAATTTTCCTAGGTTATTCAATTTCAAACAAAGCTTATAGAGTATTCAATAAGAGAACTAAATGTGTGGAAGAATATATCCATATCAAGTTTGATGAAACAGATCCACATGAGCCTAAAACCATCCTAGAAAATCTGGTGGATGATGTATGAAATATGAACATCAGCTTAAAATCCCCAAATGCCTCTGTGAAAGAATATGTGAAAACATCCAATTCTGGAAATTCTATGCAATCAAGTCATAATGAACCTAAATCTGTTGATGAACCTGAATTCACTAGTCCCTCTTTTTCTAGAAAGGTTATAACTCTTAAAAACCATCCCTTAGATGCTGTTGTAGGAGACTTAGAGAAAGGAACAAAAACTAGAGCATCTATTAGAAATCAGGTTGAACATCTAGCCTTCTTGTCATAGCTTGAAACTAAAAACATTGATGATGCTATCAATGATGAATTTTGGGTAATTTCTATTCAAGAAGAACTCAATTAGTTTGAACGAAATAATGTTTGGAAACTTGTTGAAAGACCCAAGGACACTTTTATCACATGCACTTAATGGGTGTTTAGAAATAAGGTAGATGAAGTTGGAAATATAGATAGAAATAAGGCTTGATGAGTTGCACAAGGCTATAGTCAAGAAGAAGGAATTGACTATGAGGATACCTTTGCTCCAGTAGCCAGACTTGAAGCCATTATAATTCTACTTTCTTATGCTGCACATCTGAATTTCAAACTATATCAAAAGGATGTTAAGAGTGCATTATTAAATGGGTATATAGTTGGGGATGTTTTTGTTGAAAAACCCCCTGGATTTACAAACTATCATTTTCCAAATCATTTTTTAAACTATCAAAAGCTTTATATGGTTTAAAACAAGCTTCAAGAGCTTGGTATGACAGATTAAGTACTTTTCTTATTTCCAAAGGTTTTACAAAAGGAATTGGTTATCCTACCCTCTTTATAAAAATAATATCTAATGATTTTTTAGTTGTTAAAATCTATGTAGATGATATTATTTTTGGTTCTTCAAAAAATTCATTATTTATTAATTTTTCTAAAATGATGCAAAACAAATTTGAAATGAGTTTTATGGGTGAACTAAAATTCTTTCTTGGATTTCAAATATTTCAAAATAATGATGGAATTTTTTTGACTCAATGTAATTACACTAGAGATCTTCTAAAATGTTTTGGATTGGATATCACAAAAAGTAGTGACACTCCCATGAGTACCACCTGTAAGTTGGATCTTGATGAAGATGGAAAATCTATTGATCAAACCACTTATAGAGGAATGATTGGAATTCTACTCTACTTAACTGCTAGCCGTCCTGATATTATGTTTAGTGTGTGTATGTGTTCTCATTTTCAAGAAAATACTATAGAAAATCATTTAAATGATATAAAGAGAATTTTCAAATACCTCAAGGATACACCCAATTTAGGACTATTATATCCTAAAGGACAATAATTTTAACTAGTTAGTTATTCTGATGTTGAATTCGCTGGCTGTAAGTTAGATAGAAAGAGAACCTCTGGAACATTCCACCTTTTAGGCAAATCACTGGTATCATGGTGTAGTAAGAAAGAAAACTCGGTTGCATTATCTACTAAAGAAGCTGAATACATAGCTACTGGTAGTTGTTGTGCACAAATTTTGTGGATGAAACACACTTTACTAGACTATGGATATAAATTCAGACATGTACCAATAAATTGTGACAACACAAGTGATATTAACATTTCAAAAAATCTTGTTTCACATTCTAGGACAAAACATATTGATGTAAGATATCACTTTTTGAGAGATCACTACCAAAAAGGTGATATCACCTTGGAATTCATTGGCACTAAATATCAACTTGCTGATATATTCACTAAACCTTTGAATTATGAGATAATAGATTACATCATACATGATCATAGCATGATAAATCTCAAATAGATATCTTACTGGTCTTACTGTTTAATATTTTACAATATTTTACTTTACTGATTCATGTTCACTGTTTCTCGGCTACTGTCTCATGTTTTCGGTATCACAGTTAGCACCTTGTGTTCACGGTCTGTCACTGACTGTCTCACCGTGACCGAATAGTTCACTTACTGTCTCACCATGACAGAACAGAACATTCACTGTCTCACCGTGACTACCACTGACTGTCTCACCATGACGATCATTTACCATCACACTGTAACGGCTATTCACTGTCTCACCGTGAAATTCATTTATGTTTTTCTTTTAACCCATATCGCGGTAATTTTTTTTTCACCGCTTTTTACTTTCCCGCGTTTTTATTTTTGTGGCATTTGACATTCCCAAATGATAAAATAAAAGGGTTTCACTTGGTTCTTCACTCGGACCTCCTCTCGAACCCTCTCAACCTTAAAACCTTTCTCTTTCTCTCTTTCTCGACCTTCGTTGAATGCCAAGGATGAAGCGTCCATCTTCATCCACACCTAAGAAGTGTTGCCCTAAGAAAAAGAAGATAACACCGAAGCTGGGACCTGAAGGACCCTTGAATCCAAACCTAGTAAATCGCTCTTTCATTCCTGAAAAAGAAGTTTTCCCCAAGTGGCATTTGTTTAGAAAGTCTCTGGTTTTAAATGTTTTAAGAGAACAAGGCTGGCTCGAATGGTTCTCAAGGAAGGATATACCTATTTATCTGAGGATGGTAGCTCAGTTTTATCAGTGTGTATAGTTTTCTTTTGATGCTGGTGAAAGCTATGTTGTGAAAAGTTGGGACAATGAACAAAGATGCTTCTTCTCGTTGAGGTTATGGAATTCATGCCTTAGGATACCTCACAAAGGATTTTGTGATGATTATTAGAGAGATCCCCCACCTACAACTGATTTCTTCGACCTGAAAATGCACTGGAAACCCTAACTGGAAATGGTACCAAGAGAAGGGCCATAGTTGCTAAACTTGATGGAGAGACAAGGATGTTGTTTAAATTTGTTCAAAATCTGATTAGCCTGAGGAAAGGTGAATTTTCTGTCACGAAGTACCAAGAAGAGTTCCTGATTCATCTTATGAAAAATGGACACAAAATCAATCTGTGAAAATATATGATTCACCATATGTGTGATTTGATCAAGGTCACATCCAAATCCACATCTCTATTTTACTCGAGGCTTATTTTAGCAATGCTTGTTGCAAAAGTAGTAGTTGGACCCAATGAAGAAGTACGTATGGAATATGAATACTGTTTATTCAAAGCTACCATCCGGAGGATGAGAATAAATTAGAACACCTGGAAGAGGGAGTGGTTTGAAGATAATGATAAGCTTTATGAGAAGTATAATCTTGTGGATTATCCAATAAGGCCAAAGGACATTTCTGATCTTGGTTTGGAACTAGATGAAGTTGTTGATTATACAGAAGATGAAGAAGAAGATGAAGAGGTAGCTGAAGTACCACATAGAGAAGAGATTGATATACCTCATAGGTAAGAAGTTGTTATTGAGAAAGAAAGGACTGTTGTTCCTACTATTTTTCTTGAAGAAGAACCACCTATCCCTAGAGATGATGTCTACCTGGAAATCCAACCCGAGGCTGAAAAAGAATAAATTTTCCCAGAACCTTGGTAGTATGTCATGGAAGAAACAAATATGGATCAACTCCCTGTCATGGAAGATACTATAGTAGAACAACTCCCTGTTATCCAAGAAGCTAATCTGGAAGACCTTCCTTTGGAACAATCTGTTCCTAAGATAGTACCCTCTGCTTAAGAGATGATTGAGATAGCCTTTAGGATGGCTAGGAAAGAAATGGCCAAGTAAATTAGAGATGAACCAGTGGATTTAGATCAAGTCCATGAGCCTCAACCTGAGCCTTCACCTGTATCACTTCTTGCACCTTCACCTTTAACTCAACACTAATCTTTTGTCAGTAAAGATGTTTTGAATGTCTTTAGAGACACTATCTTAGCTGGAGTTGAGAAACTCCTATCCTATCAACCTTGTCTTGTGAGCCAACTGAGTTAGGAAGATGCCTCAATTCTTTTAGAAAATTTTATCTGGCACATTCAACCCAAGATGATTTAGAAATTCTAGAAGTAAGGGTTGAAAACAAGTTGGTCAGTACTGAAGTTGCAACTCTGAAAAGCGTGGTTTCAAACCTATAGAAAGAACTACATTCAAGATCAGAGCCTGCTCCTGCACCTACTCCTGCTTCTCCTGAACCTTCTATTTCAAACATCTCTTAAGATATTGTGTCCTAGATTCACCCATACCTGCCATCCTTTGATGAAAAGTTTGCAGACACACAGATGTTGCACCGCATGAGAGAGCTTGTGGAGAACCTTAACAAACTCACAGATGAATATATTGGATGTCTTCAAAAGCTCCTGAAACAGCTCAAGTCTCTAACCATAGCTATAAAAGCTTCTATTTCCTCTAGTCAAACCTCTACTCCTTCTTTGGATAGTTCTCTGCTCAGATCTATAGTCAAGGAAGAGATTCATAATTCCTTCAGTGGATTTGATATGGATCCTTTATATGAAGTTGTTAAGAACAGTGATAGAGTGCTTGACCTGGTTCAAATTCACTCAAAGATTTCCAATGATTCTTAGTAGACGATCTCTAAGAAAGTGGACTTCTATTTCAACCGGATTATCTCCAAGACTAATATGACCAATCAATTCAAATATTTTTTAGAGAATATGAGAATACCTCTAGTGACTTAGGCCTTTAAATCTCAAGTTCAGAAGGTCACCGAGTTTACCAGATTGTTGGACAAGTTCATGGAAAATAATGATGATTTTGAAAAGGCCATGTAGTATGGAGGAGATATTATTGAAGACTTCATTAAACTTATTTGGCCGTATCTTCATGTGAAAAGTATAAGAATTGTAGCTCCAGTGGCTGCTCCTCTCAGACCTGTATTACCTACTTTCACTTCTGCCTTAGCTTCCACAACCATGTTTGTTGGCCAGGATCTTAGTCAGATCAGGCCTGTCATTCTTGACTAGCAACTGCGAAGATCTTCTACTACTCCAACATTGGCTCCATCCATCTTCAAAGGTCTCCCTTTACCCTCTCTATCTACCACTTCTATGCCTTCTTCTACATCAGCAACTGCCCCTATGGATTCCTCTTCTGCTACTGATAAAGGAAAAGAGACGGCCAATCCCTGAAGAAGACCAGTGACTGCTATATTTTTGATGGGGATGTCTTTGATTTTTTGTATTTCTACTATATGTTGTCTTCTGAACATTCTCCATGCCATATGAACTGTTTTCCCTCTATTCTTTCTACTTTTTTATAATCCCAAAAGGGTGAGAGAAAGTTATATTCTTAGTTATATTCTCTTTAGTTTCATTCAACCTACGCTTTAACTGTACTTGATTTTTGATCATCCAAATGGGGGAGATTGTTGGACTCCTCATGTATTAATCATGTTTTAATGATGACAAATCTCAATAATAATTAAAAATCTTATTAATGATCACAAATCTTATCAATCATGTGTATTTATGTTTCAAGTTATCTCATACTTGATAATGGCTAAGCTCAATTCATTTTATGCATATTACAGTTTATGTGTGAATACAGTAATTTGCCTAAGTACAAGACACCGTAAAGCGTGACACAATAAGTCTGACACTGTGATCAAGAAAAAAACACCATTAACAATGAGACACCATGACCACGAGACATCGTGACATAGTAAGATTGACACTGTGAAGCAGGACACTAAGAACAGACACTGTAATCCAGACACTCTGTTTGACTAAGTTCCAGACACAGTTAGAAAGACACAGTCATCAAGGCACCGTGAATCCAGAAACTATAAGCAAGGCACCGGAAGCCAAAAACCGTAAGAAAGACACCGTGAAGGAGACAACGTGAATGAAACACCGTGAAAGAGGCACCGTGACAAGGAGATTCCGTGAAGAAGACACCGTTTTCATAACTTACTGTGACACCGTTTCTTAAACTATTTTTTCATCATTCAATTTAATGTTTAACGGTCATATTTGACGCCTTTAATGCACTGACATATTTAATGTTTATTTGTATCCATATTAATAGGTACAAGGTACGAAATACATGGAACCTGTTAGCTAACACTCATGCATTCGAAGATAAAGAGAAGTGTGCCCAAGATTAAGAACACACAACACGCGACAACTCAAAAAATGTGAGTGCACTGTACTAAACAGAAACAAAAGCTGACAAGCACGACCACGAAGAAGAGATTGCAAGATCTTCAAAGAAGAAATTTTCTCATGCATGAAACTAAACACTACTGAAGAACACACGAAGTACATTGGAATCAAGAGAACATCTTCACTTGTGAAGAACACAAGTTGAACCATGACACTCTGTTTTTCAACACAAAAACCATAGAAGGACTCAGAAACATTTATGTCTTATCCAAGGAGTCCAGAGTTGCACTGCTAATCACTAGAGAATTCTAAACTCATATCTACTCTCTCCCTTAGTGATTTCTTTATTATACTTTTGAGAAGTGTGTGTACTCTGTATATTTTACACACACACTGACTCCTGTGCTGAACTGGAGGATTTCAAAACCCTCACACCAAATTCTTTACTCTTTTTTACCCACAACAACTGTAGAAGAGGTCCCTGTGTGGCCTGATCATCAATTTTAATACCCACTAAAACTGTGGAAGAGGTCCCTGTGTGGCCTGGACAGTCTGTATACTGTTTTAAACCCCGATCCAGGGTGTGGATCAGAGTTTATTTATATAAAATTCTTGGTGGAAGGTGATCACCAAGTGGAGTGGATTAGGTCTCAGCTTGAGACTGAACCACTTGTTTTATATTCGCTATACTATTTAAATTTATTCTACTATGTTTTACAGCTTTACTTCCTAATCTAGAAAAACACTAAATTCACTTTGATAGTTAGTCTTGGAAAGAAGTTATATTTGATTTGTATTAGTAGGATAACTTCAAAAGTAATTTTAATAATACCAATTAAGATTACTGAGCATTAATCAATATTCTAATTAGTTGTTTAAACAGTCAAATTCTTATAACAATCTTCATTAACTGGGTTGTATCTATTTTTGGGGAAATGATTATTTGTAAAACTAATATCTTTTAAATAGAAATTTTTATATAGTAACTCAATTCACCCCTCCCCTCTTGAGTTAACTACTCCATCCAACACAATCTTTCCAACTTAATGACTTGGTTATAATGGTCATGTTTAAATAAAATTTTAATAGAGTATTTTTTTGTTTAAACCCATTGTTGTGAGCATTGAAAGATATCAAAGATATTTAAAATGAATTAAGCTAAAATTTCTTGAGGTGTTATATTCTTATCTCATAAAAAAATTCTTCCTCAAAATCTTATGGATATTGCCTTCTAAATAAATGAGGGTAGTTGTTCTTCCTAACATCCTACGGTTACCATATTTATTCTATAATTTTGTGATTTATCTAAAGTACCTTTACTAGAAGAGTCATCGAATTCCTCAAAACATTATATCTAGTTTCAATAATCTAGATGGGTTCTTCATTGTAAAATAGATCAAGTTCTAATTCTATTTCATCATAGGTGAGAACATGCATTTAGTCTGGCAGGTACTTCCTTAACAATGATATATAAAACACATCATGTAGTTTTGGGAGACTTAGTGGAATTAAAAAATGATAAGAAATATATCCAATTAATTCAAAGAGTTAAAATGATAAGATGTAACTAGATGTTTGGTTTCACATCTTATTGAACATTACTTCACCCTTCCATAGAGATACTTTCAAGTAAACATGATCTCCCACTTAGAATTCTGAATCTTTCATCTGATTATCAGCATTACTATTTTTACTACATAGATCTTTTTTAATTTGACTCTAAATACAATTTACATTTGATTTAGTTTATCTCATCAACAATTTCTAGTACTTCGAGTTTCCTTTCACCAAATTCATTCCATTATGTTTGAGTACGACATATCTTTCTATATAATTATTTATACGATGTCATTTTAATACTTGAATGGAAATTATAATTATAGAAAAAATATAAAAAAAACATTGTTCCCACATACTTTGAATGTCAATTGAGTTAAAACAAAACATGTCTTCTATTATTTGAATAGTCTTTATGGACTGCCCTCTAGTTTTAGGATGGTAGGAGGTTCTCAAATGAAGCACAGTTTCAAAATCCTTTTGAAGAATCCTCTGGGATTTCGACATAAATTGGGGATCATGATAAAAAACAATTAAAATTGTTATTCCATGAAATATTACAACTTCATTAATACAGATCCATATAATTAAATTATGATGTAACTATTCTATTATAGTGAATAAATGTGCGGATTTGGTTAGGAGATAAAAAATAACCCATATTATATCATTATTTCATGTACTTTTTATTAGTCCAATGATAATTTCTATAAGTAATGTAATAATATTTCTACAAAGGAATAAAAATAAGTTTCATGAATCCTCTAGGATTCTACCTCACATATTTAACTTGTTAATAAACCAAATATTTGGATACTTAATTAGTAATTTCTTGCTTCAAGTTTTCCCAAAAAAAATTCCCTAAAAACTTATACTTATTTGTTCCACTAGAATGTATATTGAAATTTGAGCTATGATCATTATCCAACAATTCCATTTTAGCTCAGGTATTGATGATACACACAATATATTTCCAAATTTTAGAACACCATCTTGACAAAAAAAATATTCAATTTTACCATCATTCATAGATTTTATTTTCTTTTGAATGTCTTTATCATCATATTGATCACTTTTTGTCTTTTCTAATAAATATGGTCATAAAATCATTTGAAAAATAAGTGGTGAATATTCTTCCTTAATAATCTAAATATATATCTTTTCTATATGCATGAAAACACTATCTCTCTCAATCCTCATTTTATCCATAACCCCATGATCTTTCATACTCAATGAATCATCTAGATTATTTTATTTCTCTAGGTGATAGTATATTGAGAAATCAAAATCCTTGAGTAGCTTGAGCCATTGACTTTGCCTCATGTTGAGATAATTCCATGAAAAGTTGTATTTTAGTCCCTTATGATCTATATATATCTCACATATTTCACCATAGAGAAAATGAGTCCATATATTTGAAGCAAAGATTAAAACTTCTAACTCAAGATCATGGGTTGGATATTTCCAGTCACGAGTCTACATTTTCCTTGATTCATATTCAATAAATATAAAATTTTACAATGTAAAACAACCATGTCCCTTATTTAATCCATCAATATATATCAAAACTCCATCATTTCCATATGGGAGAGTGAAAAGTACTGTATTGACCAATCTAATGTTTAGTTCATCAAAACATTCTTCACCTTCCATTGTCAAAAAGCATAACCCTTTTACTTATAAGCTCAATTAACTAGTAATCCAATTGGGAAAAATTCTAAATGAATTTTTAATAGTATCCTTCCTAACCGATAAAACTATATACCTCAATTATGTTCATTATTGTAGGATATTATCTATCTACATTTGTCTTCATAGAATCAACTGAGATTCCATCATTCGAGAAAATATTACCAAAAAAAGAAACCTCTTTATGCCAGAAATCACACTTACTAAATTTCTCATACAACTATTTACTTTTAAGAGACTCAATAATTACCCACAATTTATTTGTATGGTCCTAGTATCATTTAGAATACACCAAAATAGCATCAATTAATACCACAATAAAATAATCAATATATTCCTTGAGCAATATATTCATTATATTGATAAAAATAGAGGGTGAATTAGTCAATCCAAATGGAATTACTATAAGCTCATAAGGTCCTTTCCTTATTTAGAAAGCTATAATCATAATGTTTTCATTCTTTACTCATAATTGACGATTCCCAGAACAAAGGTAAATATTTAAAATATATTAGGCTCCATGATGTTTTTTGAATAATTTATTAATGTGAGGAAGATAAAACTTTTTTTTTCATAATAAAATTTATTTACTTATAATCAATTCATAACCTCATAAATAAATCTTTCTTCTTGATGAAAATGAAATGGGTTCCCCAGGGTGAAACACAAGGGTAAAAAATTCCTTTACCCCCTAACTCCTCTAGTTGTTTCTTCAACTCCAATAATTCCAAAGTGGACCTTCTATAGGGGGTCATTGATATTGGTATTTTATTAGGGGTTAAATAAATGGAAAAATAAACTTCATGCTCCTTGGAATGTTCAGGTAATTCCCTAGGAAACAAATCAATGCATTTCTATATTATAGGTACATACTCGATTTGAATATTACATTATCCATCTCTAGATTTTTTTCTTTTTACCTGAGTAAATCTTTAAGTAGAGATATTTGGTTTCGATCTATAAATGTATCATATGATGATGTATATACTCTAAAAATAATAATTCTACATCTTCATCATGAATCATAATGTCATTATTACTGAAATAAAATTTTGCATCATATTTTAAAATCATATCCATACCAAGGATATATCTTATTTTACCATTGGTATGATAATAAGGTCATAAAATAAATCATATATATGTATCAAAATGGGTACATCCTTAGACATCTTTATTGTAGTGATACATCCCTATGGAGTTTCGACAGACAAATACTTTCTTAAATTAAAAGGGGAATGTATAGTTTTCATAGAAAAATTGGTAGATATAAAAGAGTGTGAGGATATATAATAAAATAAATCATTAGGTAAATTTGATTCTATGATTAAAGTACCCATCACAACATTATTAGAAACTTACACCTCAACTATAGTGATCATGTAAGCTATTCCTTCTCCCCTTGGACTCTTATGGGGTATATTACGTTGATTATTGGGACATTGGTGTGAATAATTCACCCATTAATTTACTGTTGAATCACTAAACATAATTGTTGTTTTCTTCCCCTTGTATTCATGAGACAAATTCACCTTATTTCCACACACGTAACAAAGTCTCATTCCCTTAAAGAACATACCATGATGTTTCTTTCCATAATTTTCACATGATGGAAATTTCTCCATCCTCCTCTCATTCATTGAAAAATTCCCTTTATCTTGGTTTTTAGATGACCTCTTATTCTCTTTATTCCCCTTGAATATATTAGATCTAAAAAATTCCTTATATATTTTGATGGAAGATAAAAATATTTCATCATATACTGAAGAAGTTTGAGAGACCAGCTCCCTTTGGATAGATAGATTAATCCCTTCAATTAAATGGTCTATATTTCACTCTGTATTGTATATTTAATCCATATCATGACTATAATATATTTTAAAGGTGTCCTCATACTTATAAAAAATATATTCTTTCTTTTGATTTATGATTATGAAATTTAAATTCATTTCATTTTATTTCTGATGAGGGAAATATTTTTCAAAGAATATATCCTGAAAATCATTCCATTTCATGAGTTCCATTTCTTCTTCCTCCCTAGTATTCTATATCAATGACTAATATTTATCATCATTGACTTTGATGAAATATACTAGAAGTTTATCATTTCCCTTTCACCATATCCTAAGGATATAAATATCTTCCCAGAGACTTAATCCATTACTCAGCTACCATTGGATTAGTAGTCCCACTAAATTATGGGAGATTATGTAACATGAAGCAATAAAATATAGGAAAATAATTATATTGAATAGGTTTATCCATACATGAAGGTTATGTTTCATAACCTAATAATTTTCCATAATATAGACATAATTTTTTCAGTTCCAATACTAGCATTATTGGCTTCCTCATTAGGGAAATATATGCACTAAGAATGAGTATTGATATAATTATTTGTTAAAATATCCATTTATAAACATTATAATATACTAGATTAGCTCTCAAAATTATTAATTTTAAATCAAAATGTATAATTCTAAATATGTTGTAACACATAGTGTAAATTAAAAAATTTATGCATTGTTAATATCAGCTTCATAAACATGGTTTCTTTGGAGATATCTTTCTTTTAAAATCCTTCATAATAGTTTATAATTAATGTCAATTATCCTAAGAATATCGCGCGAGAGTGTAAAAATAGTTCCATAGTAAGGCTAGTTGTCTTTCACCAGGTGAATATTAGGTTAATCCCAATGTTCCCTTTATGAAGTTATTACACCTAAGTTCTTATGTGTTAGAACCCCGTCTACTTGTAGTATCCAGAAAAGGATTTATTTATTTGAAAAACCACATAATACCTTCCATAATAATACATTTGGATGTTCATCTATACTTATCATAAATGTCTATCATTGGGTCATGTTCCATATTCTATGTTTTTATTAATCTAGTTCCCATGGTTTCTACTAAACTTCTAGAAACCCCGACCCCAGTATCCTAGAGCTGGTTCCCACTTTATTACATCAATATAAATATAAGGCCTCAACTCCCAAGGTAAATAATAGTTGAGTAGTTTTGGAGAACAAAATAAAAAATGATACCCATTTTACATTTGGAATAAAAAATAAAACACAACAGAATAAAATGATCATCATCCTTAAAACACAGTTCAATGATTTGTCTTCATAACTTGGGGAAAGGAAACAAAATAAGTGTGAGATAAAATTCCTAGTATGGTTTAAGTATATCAAAATATATCATGAATCAATAATAATAATCAACATGGAAAGGAAAATACAAGAACATAAAATCCATTTAAAAATATTGAATATCATGATATAATAAGGAATAATCAATATGTCGAGGTAAATAACTGAATCCCATTCCATTTAATCAATAGTCTGATAATAAAATTCATCCATATATAATATCATTGTGAAATTATTATGGGGAATAATAAATTATTTCTTAAAGAAGGAAATTCTAAATTATTGGATTTTGTGATCTTAGAAATCATGATACCTCTGCTATCAATACCATTCACAGACTAGTTCAAATAATATGGGTAAACACCCATTTAATTTCTCCATTTACTTTTTCTCATGAGACTTACCGATGTGTTTAGGGGATATATAATTCTGGTCCCCACCCATCACTGAAAGTCCAAATAATTCCTCATATATCAAATAATAAATTTAATTAGTGAATAAATATGCCTTATCATCAAATATCAATATTTATTAAAGGATAAATATTTATAAATATTTCCCTATTTGATCAAATGACATTCAAATTAAACACCGTATGTAAAAATGGTATTCAATTTAGGAAATAATAATGTCCATCTTAAAATAATATGAATAACCTTGAATTTAAACATTAAAAATAATTAATAAAAATTTATTCATGTTAAATAAATCAAATGGGTAGTATATACCCCACAAGAATTGAATAATAGCATATTAATATAAATGTTTCAATCAAATGGAAATTCTGACGAAATCCCTTATAATAATCCTAACATTGATGTGGGAATTAATCAATGAATAGATTATGTGTATTAAATATAAATACACATAAAAAATATTTAAATAAAACATATGATAATAAAAATTCGTTATGCACATAATCTTAGAAAATTAAAAGCAATAGAAGATTTAATATAACTCAATGGTAAGAAATTGTGTTTTGAAAATCTTCACCACCTGTTAACTTTCATGTCAAATCCACTTGGATAGAATATCACTAACTGAAACTTAATATACCATGAATTGTTATGTAATATTTATATTACATGTCAAAGGGAAATTATATATGACATATAAAAGAAATTAGGTGTATAACATACAATATGTCTCAATAAAGAGAAATTGAGACAAAATATCTTACCTTGAGTCCAAGTCCCCATATAAATTCTTTGTCTTCCTAAATAATAATACTATTATAAATATTTAATTTCTTAAGAAAATTTTTCATGTTTATTATTCCTTTTATTTCAATAACTACCATGTTATATAAAATTACATAATCAATTAAGATTACATCTAGTGTTTCAATGATATTAGACTTATATGACAAAAATGACTCCGATAGGTAGAATATTGGCCTAAGATGACATTATTTAAAAATTTCATAAATAATAATAATGAAATAATTATAATATTTTTAAATTATTTATACTTTTATAACCAGTCATGAAATAATGTTTTGATAGATGAAGTTTCTTATGATCATGGAGATGGTAAGTCGTATGTACGCATGAGAAACATTTCCATTTTTCAGTGATCGTTATAGAAAGAAGGTAATTAATGTCTAATATATACGTAATAGAAATAATAATATAATTACCAATTTTTAAATTTTAATATACTTATATTTAACATCCATGTAGTGTGGTGGTGAAAATAGAGTCACATCGCTTCGTGAATGCAGTAGTCCACATGTACACGAATGACATTATCATCTTTCTGTGAGTGAAAAGTTAAGAAATAAAATTTTATATAATATTTTTATAATTTTATATATGTAATTAAAATAATAATTATTTCATTCACATTACATATATTAATTATATTTATCCCGATTTCCTTCCACAAAAAGCATTAGTGAAAAATGTATCACATCACATCGCGAGGCAGTAGTCTATCGTACAAACAAGAGACATTATAACATCCCCTACAAAATGGAATGTAAAAAAGTACATACAATATAATTAATATAGAGGTATAATTTTTTTATGAATATCTTTTATATACTTTAGATACATAATTATACCCATCCATGAGATGTGTCAATAGAAAACCTGTAACATCTATTCGCGAGGCAGTAGTCTACTGTACACATAAGAGACATTATCATTTCGCATTTGAGGGAAAATGAGATATATATAGGTCATTAATGTAACATATTAACATATAATTATATTGGATAAACTAGTGTTTTTATATAATCATAAGTGAATAATATTTTGAGGATGTGTAATACAAAATATGAAAAAAAATTATATTTTGGAATTTTACCTCTTCTAAGATCACCTCTTTAGGATTATACCTAATGTAATCCTAGAATGGATTTATGAACAAAATATTATTATAGGATTTGGTTATGGAAGTTTAGAAGTAAATATTTAGGTCTTGAATGAACCAAAAGTGTTTTATGGTGTGAATTAGAGAGGAGAGGGAGTAGACTTTTATAAGTGAGGTGAGTGGCACACGTATAATTATTGAAAACAAAATGGTGTTCTCATGTTTTTTACCTGAGAAAAGGGTAAAAAATAGAGTATTATAGATAATAATACATTATAAATTATATATATGGATATATAATTTATTTTATACAATCTTCTAGGTCATCTTTACTCTTATTACTTTAATTTACCCCCCTGATAAACCCATTTTTACCTTAATCATGGTAACTAAATTTTTATTGTTTTCACTATTCATGATGGTAAAAAATTAATTTGGTGTTATTAGAAAATAAAAATTATGATTAATCTAAATATAGAATCAAAATTTCTGAATTCAATTCCCATAATATGTAGAATCTAATTTAAAAATATACCTACACACACTATAAAAAAGTTGGCGTGTAAAGAAAAAATGTTTAAAAGATTAAACAATTTTGATATCCAATTTCAATTTAAAAATAATAAAAATGGATTTAATTGTATGAATAGTTATATAATTTAAATAATTATACTTTAAAATAAATTTTAAATATAATTTATCTTTGTAAATAATTTAAATAAAAGGTAGTTTTTTGTAAAAATGTATATTTTCACTATTCAGTGAAAAAGGAAACATTTTAGAAAAACCAAAAAATTAACCCAAAGATAATTTTAATAATATAATCTATTTTTTTTATAAAATACACTTTAAAATAGTTTCAAATATTAATTTTATCGTAAGTGTGCAAGTAGCGCTGAAACAGTTTTCGTTTTAAAAAATAATTTTTCAGAAAATATGTCTTTTTTTTGTCAAATGAATCTTATTTTATTTATCGTAAATATATATACATTTTATTTATTTTGTTAATCTATAAACCATACAATTTTCATAATTTAATTATTACTTTTCATACCCACCAACTTAACAGTTAGGTTGTAATGGTCATTTTTAAATTATATTTTTATAGATTATTTTCATTTAAACCCAGTGTTGCATACATCACAATATATTGAAGAGATTTAAAAGGAAATAAGTTATCAATTTACAAGATGTTACATTCATGACAAAAACTAGAGATACAGTAAAATATTCAATAGATGATTCAATGAACTAAGTTACCACCATCGAGGAATTTAAATAGAACTCATGAAATCAAGGGGCTTCAACGTGGAACTTAGAAAACAAATGACCATATTGTTAGGAATTTGAATTAATGGACAAGGGAAGTATTAAAATATGAAAACGAAGTTCTAGGACATGGTGAGATCAAATCCATCACCCCGAGGAGTGGGAATTCAACTCAAGTGTTGTTGTAAGAGCTGGAAAAAGTAGAATAACAAATATAAAATGTAAGAAAACCATTTTAAGAGTAATAAAAGAACTTAAATGAAGATGCATAATATGATTGAGAAGAATAAAAAACACTATATCAACATAAAAACCATTTTTGGAGAGATAAATTCATTGCAAAATTTACAATAATTGATAAAAGTTGTTAGATATTTTTGAAAAACGAACATCACCATTCAATTTTCTGAGGAAATTGTAAACATTTATACATATGTAATGTTAATGAATGTGTTAGTGATGAAAAAAAGTAATCTATTGGAATTATTAATCATCCAACTAGTTGAATATTTTTTATCCATGTTATCGAAGAGCCTAATGAAGAGACAAAGTGGTCTTGGTAGTTTTCCTATTCCCATTAACATGGGTTCTAATGAGTTTTGTGGTGATTTGTGTGAATTAAGTAAATGTTTAAACATTATTTCATAATAAACATTAAATAGATTGGGATTAAGAGAGATAAATACAACTCAAGTTACATAATCTACTGAAAGAAAAAATAGTAATACTTCCTCAATCTCTAATTAAGGACATTATTGTCCAGGTAGATAAGTTTTACTTTAGAGTAGATTTATTGGTGATGGACATTAACGAGGAGAGAAACCCATTTAGTTTTGGAAGAATATTATAGAAACATTTAGATCACCTATTTATATACTAAAGAGATTTTTAATCTTGATATTTAGTGAAGAATTGGTTAAATTCAACGTCCATCGAGTTATGAAAAATCAAGATGAGAAATGTGACAAATTGAGAGAGGATGATCTAAAAGAAGGGGATTAAAATAATTTCATAAGAGGAAGAACTGATTTAGCTATTATATATATTAAAAAATAATCTGAAAAAGTGTAAATTAAAGGATACAAGATGCGGAGAAAATATGGGGATTGTAGGGGAATGGATGTCTAATAAACGTTCAAAGACGGGAAACAATTTTGGGAATTTAGTAAATAGCTATATTATTTTTCATAAAGGGTCAAAACTCACTGGATTGGGCCCATGAATATTGAGAATTTGTTATTCAGAATAAGGGTATTTTTTTTGAAAATGGGAGAGGGAACATCTACGTGCAAGAATCACATCTTCGACTATTTTTCGATTTGGAACAGGAAACCTCCTTCCTACCCTCAATGACCTAACTTAGAGAGGTACAGTCGTGCTGAATAACAATAACCAAAGATCATACAAGAGGAAAAAAATATTTTTTTATTATCTTTTATTTTAATTTTCTTCTTATAAATTAGTATAAGGAGTTCATCCCCTTAGTTATTTTTGAACAATCATGTGAATGGGATGAACATTCACTGTTTATATTATATTTTCATGCCCAAGAATATTTGAGGTTAAAGGACTATTACAATAATACAGGATAATAAAAGAGGAGGACATATTCAAATGAAGTAGTTGTAACCTTTAAATATCACAATTTACTTATATTACCCCATTTTACCAAAAAAAAATTGTTGATTTTAAATGGGAAAAAATGCATGCCACCCTTAGTTTAGAGTTATCTTTTTGACCAATGATGCATAAAATTATTATCAACCCAATACCATATGTTTTAAATTTAATATTTATATGAAATAAAGAAGTAATATGGGGAATTAGATGATTAGAGTAAGTCATTGGAATTTTAAATTAATGACTAATGATTTTTCTTTATTGTCACATGTTGCTAAAAACCCCACTTCAATATTTCATGCTCGGATTTTCAAAAGTTCCTTTTGATTAATTTTTTTTATTATTAAACTTTCCCCAAGTAATTATTTTTAATTTATTCTATTATTATCGATAGGATTTATTGCTAATTTTTAAAAAAATATCTGAAACAATTTTTTGAGAGAATTTGGGACTTGTCACCTACTAGGATTTGATTTTTAGCTTTTCAAAATGATTTTTTTACAAATTCAATTAAAAAATTATCAATAAACTTTTATTTGATATAATATAATATCCTTTATACCTACCTAAAATTAATTATCCTTTTATCTCTAAGTGACCATGAATATACCCTCTTTTTAATAGCCACATTTTGATCTAATTTATCCATTCATACCCGTACCCTAATTTTCGTCATGATTTTAGAAGTTCAAGTATGGGGGGAAGAGTTATTTCTTGGAAATATTAAAATAAAAGAGAATAAAATGGTGTGGTAGATCAAAAATTGTCTTGATAATAATGAAAAATAAAAATACTTGGATGGATGAAATGAGAAGATCCACCATTTTTATTTATAATATTAAAATAATTATGTCTATTTAGGAGTTTGAATCACCATATAAATGTAAAACATAAAATTTTTCCACCATTGATAATTATTTTTTTTCATTTATTTTTAATTTAAAATAATGGTTTAATGAGGGTTTCCTTTTTAATTTTATAGTGGTGATTTATTCTTTATATAAAACATGATTTATGTGTGGGTGATTTAATGAGTTCATATTGTGAAAACATTTTATTTAATTTTAGTTAATTTATATCACTATTTATATTTTTTAACAGTCATGTTTTAATTGAAAAATATAATTTTTGGATATTTTGTAAATTTCAATACCAATTTTAAAATGGAAATAAAAAGAATTAAAATAATATGTTTTATATTGTTTTGTTTTTATAAATATTTTTTTTGTTGTGTAGGAGGTATTTCAAAAGAATTAATACGAAAAAATGGGAAAACACATGCTATACCTCAACTATTCTTAGGAAAACCACTTAGTAGGCACAACAAGGGCCTACTATCCATTCCCAGCGTTAGGAAGGCCCACACAGTTGGTATAAAGGAGAAGATAATAACTTGTGCTACAAGAGCATAAAGGAATACAATCATGTCGTGTGTGGGTCCACACGGTGGTGGAAAGAGAGGTTCATTAGAATGGGGTAGCACACAATGATGTAGGGAATCCTCCGACTCCCATCTAACGTATTGAAGAGTCGAGGGAACATGATAACTAAAATAGAGGTATCCACCTATGAAATCTTTTGATGTGGGATGCACACTCAATCGAGGTTACTGTGAACATATTTAAACACCACCATTTCTCCATATGCTCCACATCACCACCCGTGTACTTTACATCTAGAAAAACTACACTTCTTGCCTCCTTGTCTATGCAACACCACAACACCATGACACTAGATCTCGAACGAAGAAGATGACCATTGTGATGGCATCTCAAACATTGTACAGTGGAAACTGTTGGCCAGAAAATGAGAGGAAATGTTATTCCATAGTGATATTCGTCTAGAAAGTGGGTGGAATTGAATAAAAATTCATGATAAAGATAAACCATTAGTAATTCACTATTTTGTGGAGTGTGATCAAATGGTTAGTATCATCAAAAATTGATAAAGGAGGTTCTGCACTGAGGACTACCGGGATCTGTAGTGGACACACAACTATTTTTTAACATACTGTTACTTTCTTAGAGGTATATATTGACCCTTGTTTTACTTTTACTTTTGTTGGGGCTTGTTTCAGGTCATTTTATGGGAAATTTGATAAAATTTGTATCTTTAAGGTACTATTCATGGTTATTGAAACCATGTGGCCATGATGTGTTACTAGAAGGGGGTGCATGGTTCATCCAAACCATGTAAACTCTCCCCCAAACTATGCACCACTGACAGAAAACCATGGGGGGCAGGGTGCATTTTTAGGGTGCATAGTTACTATTAACCCTTTGACTGGTGTAGTAAACTATGTGCATGGGGTTTTAATACCATAAAAAACAATTTCAAAACCCCTAGACCCCCCATTTTAAGATCTAATTGACCCATCTAAACTTAGAATAATTTTCAATTGTCTTGATGGATCTTATGTAGTTGTTTTGACTCCTCCAACCCTTCTTTTGGTGCATCAAAGTGTAGTTGATCTCATTCGTTATCCTTCAGGTAACTAGATATCCTCTAATGTAGTTTCCATCAATATCCTCTCTTTTTATCTATATATATTTATATAACAACACATTATTGATGGTTATAATCTCTATTTTGATTAATCATGAATCTTGACTGTGTTATTTGATCTTATTCTCCTCATTCTTTATTAATGATCCCATATCGAGTGTTGTTTTTGACTCTGTGATTATGGTAGATTGTTCCATAATACATTTCCATTCAATTGAAACCATATACTAATATTGTAAATTTAAATGAGTTTTGAAATGATTTAAAAACCCCAATTTGAAATGATTTATGTTTTATTTTGATATTGAAATGTAATTTATGAAAAACTCTCAATTTCAATGGAATTTGAATTATTGGGTGATTTTTAGAAAATTGATGGCTTGATTTTAAAATATATTTGATGAAATATATTTGGTGATGATAATTGAGGAAAATTGGTTAAATTGAACGATTATTTGAAAGGGAATAAATTTTATGAAAACTATGATTTGGTTTTGAAATGAAAAATGCTTGATGAAAACTGAAATTGTGGAATTGTATTTGGAATTTATTTGAATTTTTTGATTTTTCCAAGATTTATTATTAATTAGAATTTATTTAATGGGATCCCCTACGGGGGTGTAGATTGACTACATAATATAGTCTCCCTTAGTTGTGTTTATATTGATTTCTTGATATGGTCTCTCTTAATGGTGTATAGATTTAATGCTCGATATGGGATCACCCAATGGGGTAATGTTTGATTTCATGAATTGGGCTTTCCTATTGGGGTTATATATGAGTGAATACATATATTTATTTTTATCAATGATATTTTATTATATAATTTTTTTATTCATTCAAACTATTTTATATAAAATATTAATTTAATCAGGTTTTGATATATATGCCATCATTTTCTTTGAAATCTTTTTTTTGTTGAAAATATAAAAACGGGTTTCCATGAATTATTTATTTAGATTCCTAGAAATATTTTTTTTATTATTATGGTATTATGTATAGAACAATTTTTGAGACCCTATTGGTATTTTTATCTGAAAACCTGTCTTTTCCATCGAGTGTTTGTAGATTATCATTTTCAAGGTCTGAACAAAGGGGAAATGATAATTGGATGCTCTTGATTTGTGGGACCTAGAGTTATAGAGGTGAACGATGGAGATTCTATCCACTTGTTTCAGGTTCTTTTTGATATTTTATCTTAGTATATGTTGGGTACCTTTATGATTTATTATTTTGGGGTTGTTTTACATGTTTATCTCTCGTAAGTTCTCCTTGAGGAGTGTTTATCATACCAACTTATTTCCATTATCTTCCACTGTTTTGTTTCAAAATCAATCCCTTATGTTTCTTGTATGACTCTAGGTTATAGTCACCAATGTTTTGGAACTAGGAATTCACTTCGGTCCATGTTAGAGCTGGATTGGGTACCATGGTATCTATGAAATCCCACCTTATTATTCAATACTTTTTTATTACATTATACAAAACATATGATATGTTATTGTATAGTTTCTTGAAAAAAGGTATATTATACATGATAACATAAAAAAATATTCTAATTCACTTTAAAGGATTCATCATAGGTTCAACCAAAGTACAATTACAACATCTCATAACCTGGGGACACACAACAATGGAAAGTGTGAGAATGAGGCCAAGTAAGGGAAAACAAAAGAAATAGTTTACATGTGACCTTGAGAAATATTGATAAGAACATGAGGAATGTCATTATGAAATGAAACAATAAAACATGATTTATATAATAAATAAAATGAAATTAATAATAATATGGAAATGTGTCTACAACATTTATTTTAAACATTTATAAGTATATCACCAAGGTATCGTAAAACATGTCATCTCTAGAGATTAATTTCTTTACCCAATGAATTTTAGCCCTATCAAGGAACACTAATGATATGTATCAATTAATTAGATCCAAATATATCATAATAAAACATTTCATTAATAACCCATGTAGTATAAAATAAACTGGTTTCATATCAAAATCATGGCTTTTAAAAGAAAAGTGGTTAATAAAAAGATCTTTATGTAATTATTAACCCACAGAAAGTGAAGTCGTGTCTCATGTATGATAATCTCAAAATTAAATAGATAATTTTAAAATCTAGGTAAACAACCATGAAAAAATAGGTTTGATTATTTTTAAAAGAAAATAAGAGAATTTCTTAATTAAAAGAGAGAAATTTTGAGAAGAAAATTTAGCACCATAATGGTTATGAAACATGGTTATAGATAATGTTAAAAAGAGAGGGGAAATGATATCACATTAATAAAATAAATAAATTAAATGGATAGAATAAAATTTATCGAAGAACATATTTTGAAAATTTGAAATTCATATCACATAAAAAAGGAACTTGAAAGGAAATGAGAAGTTGAGATTTCTGTTACCTTGATGAGTAACTCCTAAAACTCAATGATAGGTACATTGGGGGATTGAAGAAACTTTTGGAGGAATCAATGGTTAGAAAAATAGCATAGATTTAGGGAGGATTAATTAAGAGTGAAAATAAATAAATAAATCAGTGGGTGTTTATAGAAAAAGTGGGGGATTTGTTTATTAATTTCCCTAGACACATAAGTAGTGGTAAATGTAAAACCGTGGGCTTGGCCACGGTATTTACCCATGGTATTGGAACATTGAAACACCTATTATTATATTTAAAACCCAAATAGTATAAAATTATTATATATTACATATTATATCATTATGATGTCATTAAATTTACCAAAAACTCTAAAATTGTATTTTTACTATTTACTGAAAAACAAAATATTTTAAAAAATTCTAATAAATTAACCCTAACATAATTTCAACTTGATTATTTCAAAAACGATGTTTATTTTCTCATAATAATTATGTAATAATGATAGATTTAACTTTTAAATTTTAAAACCCTTATTTATTAAAAATAATAGTGGATAGAAAATGCATAGTAAAATTTCTGACACTTAAAAAAAGTAAAATTATTTTATCATTTAAATTTAAAAAAGAGATTTTTAATCATAATATTTCTTTAAAATAAAATTTTTTTATATTATTTTTTTTAATTATACTATTTTTATTAAAATAATTATTTCTTTTCTGGAAATTAGAATTTCTATTCAAAAAATCAATTTATCAAATTCGTCATTTTTTTAGAAAAACTATTCACAAAACGGAATTGATGGAATAAAAATTTTATTTATATCAGGATATTAAAATTTAAGGAAATTGGTCCCCAAAACATAACCCCATATAACACCTGCATATGACCTAAGGGTATGGTGTGTGATGGTGATAAATTCTTGGGGTGGCTCTGACAACATCACTCGAGTTGCAATTTCAACTTACATGAACTTATACTTAAGATGATTTCATTCAATCTTAACATTTTGAAACTCGAATCTGGATCAATCAAGAGTGAATCTTAGTGATTCTACGTTTTTCCCTAGCTCTGATTAGTGGGCTTCATATGACACCAATCTACTGGTTGAGGCCATTTTTCTCAATTCTACATTAATTATATATTATCATTACTAATTATAACACAAACTATAATGTTAAAAATATGATGATAGTATTTTTTTCAATGGTCATATTGACCAAAAATCATAATTTACTAATGGTTATAATTGACCAATGGTCATAATTGACCAATGTTCATATAAAAGATGGAACACGATTGTCAGATTTCAATTCATACTCACTTGATTATTATTGTGATATAGTTTTTTGAGTACAAAATAATATAATACAAATTTTTTGGAAAAGTAATTTATTAAAAAAGTATGGGTCATTACATTCTTCCCCCCTTAAGAAATTTTTTCCCTGAAATTTCATCTCATTCCCTTAGTTGAGAAAAGGTGTTGGTACTTCTATCTAATTGTTTCTACTAGTTCCCATATGGATTCTTCATATTTTTTTGTTCCTCCACAATAATTTAATAAGGTGGGTAGTCTTGTTGCATAGAAAATTGTATCTAAAATCAAAGATCTCTACCGACTTCTCCTAATAAGAGATGTCATGTTCCAGTTGTACCACCTCTGGATTTAGTACATGTGAAGTGTTAGGTATGTACTTCATCAAGAGAGATACGTGGAAACAATCCTGAACTTGAGATAGGTTCGGTGGAAGTGCAGCAGATTGGCCATTGTTCCAATGTGATCAAGGATTTTATAGGGGCCAATGCACCTATGGTTAAGATTCCCTTTCTTCCCAAACTACATAAATCTCTTCTTCGGTGATATTTGAATGAACACTTTATCACCAACCCCAAACTACAAGCCCCTTAGATGATTGTCAACATAGATCTTCTACTGACTCTAAGAATCCTTAATGTGTTTTTGGATGGAAAAATCCTTTTCTGTCATCTCTTGCACAAAATCTATCCCTAAAATATTTCTCTCATAGGATTATTCCCAGCTAGAAGGTGTTCCACAAAACTTCCCATATAGAGATTCATTGGGTGGAATTTGAATACTTGAATAGAAGTTCTGATTATATGAGAACTAAAATAATTGTAGATGTTGATCCCATCCATATAAAAATTATATTGAGTATGTTCTCACCATGTCCTTGGGTTTCTAAATAGTCCTTTTAGATTGGACATTAGTTTAGTAGTGATAGGACATACTAAAATTCAATTCAAAACTCAGAGAATCTTGAAGAATTCTCCATAATTTTGATGTGAAACTTGGATCAAGATCAGATATGATAGAGAGTGGAGCTCCATGAAATATAACCACTTCCATTATTTAAATATTGGCATGTTTATCCTGAGATAAGTCTCCCCCAATAGAGGTAAAATGGGCAGTCATTGTGAGATGGTCCATTATAACCCTTATCACATTATTTCTTTTGGATTTCCTTAGGGGACCAGTGAAAAATTCCATAATCATATTATCCCACTCCCATTTTGGAATGTGGAGTGTTTGTAATACCCCTTTAGGATGTTTTTACTCCACCTTCACTTGTTGAAAAACTAGGCACCTTTTCGGGTAGTAAAAAATCTCTCTTTTCATGTTATCCCACCAATAATGATAATGATGGTCCCTATACATTTTAGTTCTTCCAAGATTTATAGAGAAGGTAGAGCTTTGAGCTTCATCCATCAGTTATTTATTTATTTGTTGGATAGATGGAACACATAGTCTTCTATGAAATTTTTGTATACATTCTTGATAAATATTGAACATAGGAAACTTACCATCCTTCACATCCTCGATCTTCATAATTCATGAAAGGATCATATCTTTGAGATTTCTTGATCTTTTCTAGTAAATATGGTTGAGATGTCACATGGGATAGGGTTTATTATTCCCAATCCATTACCATATCCATGTATAATTTTAGTAGGACTTTGATTAAAATATCTCCTTGAATACTCATCATAGCTAGAAGAACATTTTATTTCCTACTAAATGGATCAGCGACTTTGTTTTCTCTTTTGAGATGATAATGAATTGACCAATAACGGTTTTTAAGAAGTTCCATCCATATCCTTTGTATCATTTAAAATTTATTTTGTGTTAAAATATACTTCAGACTTTGGTGGTCTATGTATGTATTGCATTTATCCCCATAAAGACAGTGCCTCCATATCTTTAGGGAAAAGATAACCACAACTAGCTCTGGTTCATGCATAGAAGAAATCTTCTCACGAGGATTCAAATATAGAGATTCATAATCAATCAACTTGTCATTTTTCATGAGGGATCACCTACGCCACTTTAGATATGCATCACTAAACATAATAAATCTTTATTCGATATAGGGTAGAGTTAACATGAGTGTAGTAAACAATATCTTCTTCAACTTTTTTAAAATTTCTTTACACTCCTTGGTGAATATAAACATATTCCCTTTTCAAGTTAACTTGTTCAATGTATTATAAAGTCATGAAAATATTTTCACGAACCTCCTATAATATCCTTCTAAACCAAGGAAACTATAAATCTCAATTACTATTGTAGGATGATACCACTACTCTAAAAACATTTTCTTGGCAGGGTCAACTGAGTTTCCTTCATTGGTTACAATGTTCCCCAATAAATCAACATTTTGTAACCAAAATTCACATTTTATAAACTTTACAAGTAGAATATCATTCACTATAGTTTTCAATATAACCTGTATATGATCCCCATACTCCTCGCAAAATTAGAATATTTCATAATATCATTAATAAAAACTACCTCAAAGTTATCAAGGTACTCCTTAAATACCCTATTCATCAAATACATAAAAAATGAGTATTAGTCAAGATAAATGGAATAATAAGAAACTCATAATCCCCATATCTTGATCGAAAGGTATTATTTGGAATATCTTATTTTTTCACCATCAGTTAATGATAACCAGGTCAAAGATCAATCTTGGATAAGAATTCATCCCCATGAAGCTGGTGTAATAAATCATCAATCCTTGAATGAGGGTACTTGTTCTTTACTGTGATCCGATTATGTTCTATATAATCAATGTATAGCCTCGTTGATATATGGTACTTCTTCAAAAGGAGAACATGTGACCCCCAAGGAGACACACATTGTTGGAAAAACCCCTTCTCTAAAAGATCTTGGAGTTATTTTTTAATTCTTCCATCTCCACATTTTCCATTCTATATAGGGTCATTGATATCGACTTAGATGTAGGCATGAGTTCAATGGAGAACTCTACCTCTCTTTTTTGGGGAGGTCTATGTAACTCCTTTGGAAATACTTCAATGTGTTCATGAATTATGGGGATACAATCAATTCATGTTCTTTCATTTCATTCTTCACCTTCAATGATAATCTCCATAAAGAAAGATATGGGAGGTACTTCTAGAAAAACCAGATGTTGATATATCTCTCTTTCATAAACAAATTTATGTTTTGCATTTAGGATATTGATATTTACTTGCTTCTAGAGTTGATCAAATCGGTATAATTTGAGAGCCAATCCATCCCTAGTGTAACGAAGAATTCAAGCCTAGGAATGACTACTAGATTGATGATATGATTATGCTTTCCAAACTCCATACTAGAGTTTATATAATTAGTTGATGCTTGGGAAACCCCTCAAGAATTATTGACTAATAACTCAACTTATATAAGTTTAGGGATTGATTCTATATTATTTTATAACTTGGAAGATATAAAGAAATGAGTATAACTAGAATCAAACAATGTAATTTTTAATTTTTGGATAATAATGAGAGTACCTTCCATAAAATCATTTAGAAATTAAACTTTAGTTTTCATGATAGAAAAAGTATGACCTACTTCCCAAGGCCTATTCTATGGTTGAAGGTGGTTCCCATCAATAAATTTGGATTTATAGAGTGATTTGGGAAGTTCTCAATCTATCCAAAATTGATGCGTTGGACTTTCAGAAGGGCTTGCACAATCTTCCCTTCGTCATTAGTGTTGAGAAGTTAAGGCTTCACCTCCCAACAATAGTTATGAGCAATATGGCCATCTCTTCCACACTTGTAACACTTCCCACATTTAAGAAAATAGTTCCCTAGATTCTTCTTCCCATATTTATTTCATGTGGAAAGTTTCACTTGATTTCCTCTTCTTAAAATTTCAAAGCTCATCCCCAAGTTTGGCTCCAAATATCTCTTATTTTCATTCTATGTATTAGACCACTACATCTCTATGAACTCTAGTGTATCCTTTATTTCACTTCAGATTATCTTCTCATAACTTTCAAAGTATCTTTTGGATATATTTTTTTTGTATAAGGGGTCTTAGTCCACTGAGGAATCTATCAATCTTTCCATTAAGATCCACGGAAAAGCTAGAGTTGTAGTATGATTTCCTTGTAAATTTCATCTCATATCCTCCCATAGATTCATTTTACTTTTTCTTCAGATCAATGAATTCTTTATCCATTTTTGTTTTCATTTAATGGGGGGTATATATTTTGCAAAAGGTTCCCTTGAACTCTTCACACTCCATTTCATTAATCTACCCTTTGGATTCTTTTTTTAACTTGTTTCTTACCCTCATAAGATTCTCCCTCTATGTGGTACACAACAAGGGTGACTTTCTCTTATTCCTGACAACATATCACATAAAATATCTTTTCTATAGATATTATCCATCATTCATCTATAAATGGATTAATAGATCTATTCAAAGAAGGTTATCGTTGACGGATAAAGGACTTGACATAAAGTTGTTCCCTTTTAGGTGAATCTGGTCTCTTGGCTTTATTCCAGTTATTGATCATAACTCAATTTAGTTGATTCATTATTCACATGTTTTTTTTATTTAGTATTCAATTAGAAGTCTACCAGCACCTAGTTTATTGCACGAACCATTTACATGGTCTCTCCTATTTCCTGTCATGTTCTAAAAGAAGAAAACCTTAGTCAGAAGAAGTTTCAATTAATAATATTATAATTCTAATGGAATTTCATGTCTTAAAACATCATCATAAAATATGTAATTCATTAAAAAAAAATACATTTTCTATAAATCCGTCATAATGGTTCCTAAAATTCACATGATGAACCAAACATCTACCCTGGGAGTGTCAAACCAAGAATGCAGTAAGACCCATTTTCATATACCAGGTTATGCCGAGTTAGGCCCGATGCACCTCACCAAAGTTTTTACAGGTACATCTGTGCCAGAACCAGGTCAACTTTTTCATATCTAGAAAGATATTTCTTTACTCTAAAACCACTTACTTAATACCTCAGAAAAATACCAAGTTGTTTTATAATATTTTAACTAGTTTCTAAGTTTGTTCATAAAGTATTAAAATCTTTATTTCAAAAAATAACTAAATAATACTATTATACTAGCTATGAAATTCTACCTTTTTATTATATAAAATAGTCATTACATTGTAGAAAAAAGAGTATCTTTTAATGTTTAGTTTCTCAGAAAAAAGGCACATAATACACAAAAACATAAAGAATTATTCTAATCTAAGTGAAAGGCTGCATCATAAGTTCATTATAAGAACAATTACTGCATCTCATAATCTAGGGATATAAATCAAAGGAAAGGGTGAGGATAAGTCTCGGTAAGGGAAAATAATAGAATCATTTTACATGTGATCTTGAGAAATATTGATAAAAATTTGTGGAAAAGCATTATGGAATAGAAAAGAGAACATGAGGAATATCATAAATAAAATAACATGAATTATAAATTGTAAATGTGGCTACAAAATTAATTTTAGACATTCATAAGCATATCACAAAAGTTTTTCATCGAGGTTCCATAAATACTACCATGGTTATTTACCAAGGTATCGTAAAACAAGTCATCCTTATAGATTAAATTCCATACACAAGGAATTGGAGAGTTATTAAGGAAGAACCGTCATATATGTTAATTAATGTGAGAAAAAAATTTCATAATAAAAAATCACATAATTAACCTGTGGAGAATAAAAGAAACATGTTTCATATCAAAATCTGGGCTTTCAAAAGATAAGTGCTTAAAGAAAAGATCTTTATGTCATTATTGACTAATGAAAAATGAAGTTGGGATTAATATATGTTAATACCATAATAAAATATATTATTTTTAAATATAGTTGAAGACCCCAATAAAATAAATAGGTTAGGTTATTCATAAAAGAAAATAAAATAATTTCTTGAGAAAAAGAGAGATTTTTTTGAAGAAAATTTAGAAGAATAAGGGGTATGAAACATGGTGTTAGAAAAATATAAAAAGAGAGGGTAAAAGTGTATCACATTAATAAAATACTCAAAATATTGTAAATGGATAGATTTAAATGGATGGAAGAACATAGTTTGGAAATTTTAAAAATATACCACATAAAAAGTGAACTTGAAAGAAAATGGGAAGTTGATATTTTCATTAGCATAAATAATTACTCAAAAAACGTGATGTTTGGGACCATGAGATATTGATAAAAATTTTGAGATAAAACTATCAATTTTTAATGGAGGAGGAACTAGGAGTGAATAAAATTGAATAAATGGGTAGGTATTTATAGAAAAAGTGGGGGATTTGTTTATTAATTACATTGGACACCTAGGTAGTGGTAAATGAAAAATCATGTGCTTTCCCAAGGTATTTCCCATGTAATTAGACACTCGGGACACCTATAATTATATTTTAATCCACAAGACTTGAACACCATTTTATATTACTTTTTACACAATTATAATGTCATTAAAAATACAGGAAATGAAAAATTATATTTTCATTATTCCCAAAAAAAAATATTTTATAAAATTATCATAAGTTCACCCTAACTTAATAGAGACTTCCATATTAAAAAAATGATGTTTTTATGTTAATAATTCTCTAAGTATGATAAATTTTACTTTTAAATATAAAAATCTTTATTTATTAAAAAATAATATCTTATAGAGAGTGTATAAGAGTTTTTTAATAATACTATTTCATTAAAACAAAAAATATTCATAATATATTAGTTTATTATACTAATTATTTCTTTTTTGGAAAGTAAATTTTTTCTCTTAAAAATCAATAGATAATAGTCATCATATTTTTATGAAAAACTATTCTCAAAACGAAATTGATATAATAAATATTTTATTTATAAAAATGATTATACTTTAAGTAACAAGGTCCTCAAAACATAAACCCTTATATCACCAACTTATGAACTATGTGTAAGGTGTGTGATGGTGATAGATTCTTTTGGATACTCAAATAACATCGCTCAAGTGGTAATTTCCAATGACTTGAACATCTCCTGTAGGCAATTTCATTCAATTTTCTCATGATGAAACTCAGCATGGGACTGGTCAAGAGTGAAGCCCAGTGACACTAACTCCCTCAGAAGTTATTAGAAATGGGATTCATATAGAAATACTCTACTAATTGAGGGAATATTTTCTCCTTTATACATTAATTAACCAATATCGTTACTACTTATAACACTAATTATAACATTAAAAATATAATAAGGGTATTGTTTCCAACGGTCGTATTGACAAATGGTCATAATTTACCTAAATTCAAATAACCGTTGAAACCTAATGGTCAAATTTTAAATTATACCCACTTAATTATTGATGTTTTATAATATTATTTAGTAGAAATAATATAATATAAATTTTCAATAAATAGAATTTATTTAAAAAGTTTGGGTTGTTATAGAATCTGGGATAGTTTGTGAGAAACTTTTATCAGAGGTTGTGAATATTTCCTTGATGTAGATATATAGTTAGGATACCCTGGTAGACTAGATATAATATTGTAGGTACTTATGAGGAGATTTTTAGTGAGTTCCTATCTATATTTCATCATAACGATCCTTTAGTCACCATTGGTGTTTCAAAAAAGCATATTAAGGAATGTTTTGATCTGATTATTTTATTTTAACTAACTTTTTTTGAGTTCTTTGAGATAATAATATTAAATTATACTTGATAGAATAAGTGAACCTATATCCTTGATCTATTTATCATTGTTATTTATAATCATTGTAATGTTTTTAGTGTTGTCTGTTAATGCTGTGTTGAAGATTGCCTCCTAGAACACATTTGAATGTTTTTAGGAGGAAGCATTGGTGAACCAAAATGATAATACCCTTTAGTGAAATAGAATCTTATTAAGATTTTAGTGTATGCTATCAAATATCTGGGATATGCACAAGAACCCTTACCATTTAGGTTCAAGGTGTGGAACCTCAAAGGGATGAATCTTGGAATTTTGAGAAAGAGCTTGTTCTCTAGAAGATAAATATTTCCCAAGGCTCTATTGATCCTTAAGAGGCTGATTATTGGTTTAAAAATATTGAGCTTTATTTTGAGTTCTTATAAATTCCTCATTAAGATATTGTAAAGTGTGCTACCTTCAAGAAGGAAGGACCTACCGGGAGATGGCGGAATTTAATAGGGGTTGCGACTAAGCATGAGGGTATGGAGTGAAAAGACTTTAGATTTAGTTTCATTGATCAATTAAATCTATTATAAATGTTATTTGCAAAGTTTATAGTGTTTCTCAACCTCCAGTAGTGTGAAATGTTCTTGACATAGTATACAAACCATTTTGTTAAGATCGTGTAGTTTTCTCCTGAGGTTGTGAAAAATGAAAAACTAAATTCCTGATGATTTGAGATGAGTCTTCATGCTAACATATAATATCAAGTAATTAGGTTAAATCTCATTTCTTATGCTAACATACTGGATAGCGTGTTGATGGTTGAGCTTGACCTGGTCAATAAGTCAAGGGTGAAAAGAGTTCTATTATCTTCTAGTGGCGGTATAGTGGGTTCCTCTAAGGGAAAGGGAAAATGGGATGATCTGTATAGTGTATCTAGATAATAAGTGTATTTTATAACTCTTGTAGTTCATGGGGGAGTTTCTATGACTTTATTTTATTTTTAATGGTTCGGCATTTGAAAAAGGGTTACAACAAGACACCCAAGATATGTAGTTCATGAAGTCATTCTGAAATCATGAAATTGTCCAACCATATATTTTATACTTTGTGTAGTGGAATAATATCATCAACACGAAAGAGTAATGTAGAGATATCATATGACTCATGATCAAAGTGGTTCTATCCATGGGAATCTAGAATAATGCTTTTCATTCAGTGGAGGAGTCTTGGGAAGAAGAAGATGCATGTCCACTGACTGTGAGAGGTACCATCACTACATCATCATAATTAATGACTACTTAATTTGATACTAGTCTTTGTTAATCATTTATATAAACTTCTTTTTTGTGAACATACAAAATATTACAATGGAGTTTTTATATTATGTGATAGATATTACAATGACCCTCAAAATGAAGATAGAGAATGGGCATTGATGTCTTGAATGTGTTTTCCCCATATCAAAGCTTGAACATACATGAGATTTTATTGTTCTTGACATGAAACCTCTTGACTTCATCCTTGGGATGGATTATATGATTTCTAATATGGCATGAATTGACTGTTATCTTTGATGGGTCCCCATTACTTCACCTGATGCAGTGTACCATGTTTTTCTAAGAGAATGGAACCCAAGGTTGAGTTGAGAGGGATCAAATTTAACATAGTTTTTCATGGTAATATCAGTTTTTCATTTTAGTTTGATTAAGAATATTTTAGTGGTGATCCCCCTCAATTTACCTTTTAATTTCCCTAAGTGTTTCATTCTAATTTCCCATGTTTTCCACCTGTAATAGAGGTATAGTTCTCTATTGATTTAGTATCTAGTACTCAAATGATATATATTTCATATTACCATATGACACTAGTAGATTTTAACGATCTAAAGACTTTATTGTATTATCTATTAAAGAAATTATTTATATTCCCATGTGTGTCACCATGGGCATCACCTATTATCATTTTGGTAAAAGATGAAAGAACACTTTTCCTATAAGTTGAATTATAAAAACCTAGTCAAGCTACGATAAAGAAAAAGTCTCTATTACCACAGACAGATGATCTATTGACCATTTAAAATCTGAGAAGTTTTTCTCAAATATTTAACATCAGTCTAGTTATCATTAGTTGATAATTAATTATCTTTACATTCCAAATACCACATTTAGGAGTAGGTATGGTAACATTTAGTATCTTTTTATACCCTTTGTACTAACTATTGATCCTATAGTATTTATGTATTTGATGAATAAAATATTCCATGTGAACTGTGATTCATTCTTGTTGTTATTTTTTGATTATATTTTAATTTACAAAAAAATAGAGGAAGATCATCTAAATCATTTTAGGGTTGTTCTAGATATCTTTAGAGATCACTAAATTTACATGAAGATTTCAAAGAGAAATATAGGGATTTTAGAAGTAATTTTCTTAGGACACATGGTCTTAGAACATGGAATTTTAGTTAATCAGGAAAAGGTGAAGGCTATTATAACATGAGAGAATCCATGTAATATCATTGGAATATGAATATTTTTTGTCCTAGCAGGGAATTACATCAGGTTCGTTAAAGATTTATCAAATATGTCTTCTCAAATTACCACCATCACATAGAAGTTACTGAAGTTATTTTGGAATGAAAAATGTGACAGATATTTCTTTCTAATTGTTACACCCACCAACAGGTCATATCCAAGAACCAGAGACCATCCAGTTCTAACATGAAAGTTGGATTAGATATCTACTATTGTAAATATGATTCTTCAAGAATCATATCTTGATGATAAATTCCATATAATTTGGGACTTTCATTATGAAGGGGATATTATTAGTGAGTGGATGTTCTCTCTAAAGGATATTCTATGTTTTAGGAACAATATTTTTATTCCTTTGGTTGTGAGGATGTTTGTGATGTTGGATTTCTATAATTTTTAGTGGGTGGTGTACTTGAGTACCATAGAGGTGTTATATGATATGATATAATGGTTTTGGTTTCATGTATGATGTAATATGTCAATAACAATTTTTATAAATGTTACAACCCCCATTATGTCAAATTTAAGGACTAGAGACCTTATATTCATGACTTTAAAGTGGGATCAAATATCCATGGACATTGTGGTTGGGTTGCCGTATGCATCTCGAGAAATAATCTGATATGGTTTGTGCTCGATAGGGTGACCAAATCACCTCACTTTATACCCATTAAATATATAAGCAAGGTTTCGGAAATGTGAGATATCTTTATCCAATAGATTGATAGATTTCATAGATACCCTTATGCTATAGTATCTGATAGAGATCCCTAATTTAATTATTTGTTTTGGAGGGGCCTCTAAGAGGAACTTGGATCTCAAGTGCGTTTGAGCTGAACATATCATCCATATATGGATGGACAGTCAAAAGGATCTATACAGATCCTTGAAAAAATAATTCATGCTAGAATTCTTGAATTTGGTGTATCTTGGGACATCCACATGGGACTTTTTATGTTTTATTATAATAATATATAAATACTTTCAATTCAGATGGCTGTATTTATAGACTAGTATGGCTAAATTTTTAAATCCTCATTGTGTCAGTTGGAGATCAGTGAATATTTTTTGGTTGGATTGAGTTTTGTCTAATAGACGATGAAATATATTTAGTTGATTAATTAGAGAATGGTTATGGAATTGATTCAGTATGAATCCTTAGTTGATAATAATTGATGAACATTATATTTTTTAGTTAGTGACCTGGTGTTCTTGAGAGTTTCACTTTTGTTTCATCACCAACCTCTTTAAAAATAGAGAAATTTTCCACTGTGGTTTGTGGTTACTTTTGAGATTGTTGATCATGTGGGGAATGTTACTTAACATTTAATAGTTCCAGCATTGTTTACTATAGTTGATAACATGTTTTAGGTTTTTCTTTTTAGAAGGAATATTTATACTGCTTTTCATGTTTTTTTCTAGTAAGATCTTAATGATCAACTTGATTTATCCATGACTGAGCATCCAGTTGGGATTATTGATTCAAAAAAGGAACTTTGAGCAGGGTTGATTTCTTTGATCCATTTGATATATAAACATGGTCTAGATTCACATGATACTTGGGATTGTAAGTCATTGATTAGAGAGAAGTGTCATCATATGTTTGACATGGAATATTCTTGATAAGATTTATGGGGAAAAAAGTGGTTATGGTGGGGAAAATGTAACATTCTATTACCTTATTAGATGTATGTATTGAATCCTTTTTAGTTGTAATTTGAGTGATGATTGTTTTGGGGTTTTTAATGGTGTAATTTAGGAAAATTTTAGAGATATAAGGGGCTATACACATTTAGCTCAGTATTAGGTAAAACGGTGTAGTTTGGCATGGGAAACCATATAAACAAGGATGTGCTACTAGAAGGGGTCACACAGTTTATCCAAACCGTGTGACCTCTCCTAAAAACATTTCACCAAAACAGCATCCCATTGAAGGTGCACAGTTAGGGTTGATAGCTACTACTGACCACATGGACTGTGTAGAAAGTCTTGCACATGATTTTTTAATCCATAGAAAATTAATTATAAAATATTGGGACCCCGGGTTGTAACACCTTGAGAATTTGTGATTTTTTTTAAAAATAAACTCAATGCTTTCAATATTGTACAGTACCTGAAACACTAAGTTTATCTTTCTATATATGCTACAATGAGTATCTCTTATGTTACACTAAACATTTAGTTTGGATTTCATTACAAACAACACTGAGTTTAGTTTGATTTACACACAACATCGAGTTTAAACAAAACAAGGATTACTATTAAAATGTTATTATTTAATATGATAATTATCAATAAGACATTGGAATGATGTATATGAATAATTTTAACTAAATTATGAAAATAAATGTTCTACACTTTTATATAAAATGACATATTCAGTGACCAATCAATTAGAAATGAAAATAAAAATCATTTGAAAATAAAAAAAACCCTTTTTCTAGAAATCTATATTTATGGTGAAAATGTGTTTTACTTAAATAAATTAATAAAATAACTATTATTAAATTATTTTAATGAGATTTATATATTAACTTTTCAATAAACATTTCAATGGTCATTATATGTATTTTCTACACAAGAGATAAGAATAAATCCAATTTTATGCATAAAAATGTATTTGTCTAAATATTAGTTTTTCTACATTTTTGTGCACTTATTTTAAAAATATTGTTTGACACATTTAATATTTTTTATGAAAAAATAATTTTAAATTTTGAAATGATCATATAAAAATTATTTAGTGTTATTCTTTTATAATTTTCTAAGAAGTAATGTTTTTCATTGAAAAGTGAAAAATACCGGGTTTTAGTAAGAATTATCATTTAATTCAAAGGTTTTAAGAACATAAAAAACGATTTAAGATGGTTTTAAAAGAAAAATTAGTAAAATAATATATCTATTAATCCAATTTAGGAAATCTTAGTAATTTTCATGTTGAGATTTGATATAAAAACTTGTTAAATTTTGAATATTTTCTCTTTGAAAACCTGTTTTTTCATCGTGTTTGTAGGATTTTTTATTTTAAAATTTTATAAAAATGTTAATGGAATTTAGGATAATTGATTCCATATTTCTAAAAATAATAAATTATATTATATATGAATTTAAAATTATGTTTTTACCATAATTACGTGAAAAAAAGTAGTAATATTCTAACATGGTTAAGGTTAAAATGGGTTCACCTAGGGTTAAACTAAAAATATAAGGGTTAAAAATGACCTAAAACCTAAAAATCCCATTTTTTTATAAATATTTAGACCTTATATATTATATCTTAGATAATTGTAATGTCCCGGTTCCGGAATCCACCCAGAGGCACCCCGTACCCGGTTGGTCACATGGCCTCAAGCGCATTTCCCCAAACGTCAGTGGCTGTCGACTTGCAGCGAGGGCCTTGGGTGTGATAGTGGGGAAACTATGTCCTCATTGAAAGATTACACAATGGAAGTAAACAAATACATACAAGAGCAGAAGCATTAATAATATCATACAAAAATAAATGGTGGAAGACTGATAGAATAAACTGGAGCACATGTATAAAATGATGCATGATACATATGTCTAGGAAAGCAGCAAAACAAAGCACAATGCTGAAATACAGAACTAAACCAACTTCAAAAGAAAAACAGTAATCAACTCCATAGCATCACAAGACTAAGATTTGTCTCGTGCTCTCCAGCTCCACAACATGTCAAGTACTTGAAGTAGAAGGGAGCTTGCCTTTGTCTATACCTGCAACAATATAATCAGTTTGGGCCCAAAAGCATGGCCCAAATAGGGTGTGAGACTAAATCCCAGTAGGAAACTACCATGAGATTTGTGCCTAACAGTCATTGAGTATATGGAAGGTAAAAGTAAAGGAAACAGTAAATAGGAAGGTACTCAATAGTAAACAATGCACAATTTCAATATCAAGCAACAACTAACCAAGCATATAAACACAAATAGGTAACCCTCTGGGAAGTAACCACAACCTATCCCCTCTAGTCCTACCAAAAAATTACAAGCAACACTCTGGGAGGTACACTCAGTCTAACCCCTCTCGTTCATCTTAATCATAGCCTCTCTGAGGAAGCACTCTCCGTCAATTCCCCATATAGCCTCGTATCATAACTAAAGGCACTCTAGGGAAGAAATTACGTCACATTCCTTATGTGGTCTGTGTCGAGGAACTTCAGACTCTTTGAGGAAGCACTCAATGTCAATTCCCCTTGTGGTCTCACATCGTAACTAGGAAAGACACTTTGGAAGAGCCCTTAAATCCATTCTCCCTATGGTCTATACATCAGGTTCACACAACCCTATGTAAGTCAAGCAAGTGTCGCAGTGTGTATTGGCCAAGGTAAACCTCAAGAACTACTTGACTAGAATTATACATCATAACAACATAACAGAACAACAATCACACCATCCTACAATACTAGTCATGGAAAAGTAAACAGCCGCCTAACAGTCAAACTAGACCCAAAGGGTCAAAACAAGAAAAACATGAATGGGAAACACATCCATGCACAAAAATTCACCCTATTCATATTCAAATATCATCTACTTAAGAATACTAGAATAATAGAAAAACAATAGGGCTGAAACGGTAAAAGTGCAATACCCCGTTCATGGGTATTCAAAAAAATTTCACATAAAACTCAAAGACGTTCAGCATAGAGGAACAAACCACCTACCTTGGTGTTGGGAGATCAATATACATGAACCTCGAGGCTTGAATCACCTTAGAACGTCATATATCTATGAAAACATATAAAACGTTCAACCCAAGATAACTCACGAAAGAGGAGAAAATAGAAGATGATGCTCTAGGAGAAGAGATAACTCACTGATGCGATTCCAACGCAACCAACGGTGTTCCATTCGAAGGACGAATGCTCACTAAAGGGTTCATAGAAGATCTATATCCATATAGAGCTCTCGGTGAAATGAGACCTAGAAGGAGAGATTTCGGGCGATTAGACGTGACCCCGGTGCATTTAATGAAAAAAAAGTACACTACGTGTACTTTTGAAGTACACGACATGTACTCTTCATTTCCGTACTCCACTTCAGGCGGCCTCCAGGTCACCCCCACATGGCCGTGTGCGTGGACGTTACACGGCCAGCACAGTGATACCTTTGGTAATCGAGTACATGATGTGTAATCATAAAGTACACGGTGTGTACTCATAAAGTAAATGACGTGTACTTCGAAAATTTCCAGAAAAACCTCTTTTCCTAAAAAATGACCAGAAAAGGAAAACATACCTGAAAAGAAGATTCAGGTTCTTATAAACTCCCTTCCTTAAAGAAATTAATCCCTAAATTTCCCTAGAAAGGTGGCGTAGAAGAAGAAACCCCGAACAACTCCGGCCACTGTGCTCGCACATCGGCCTCTCTCTCCCAAGTCTCATCCTATACCCGCCCGTGCTGCCATAGAACTCATACCAGAGGAACAGACTAGCCACAAAGAACCTTTGTACTATGATCAACCATTCAGATAGGATGCTCCTTGAACGAAGCATCCACTTTGAGCTCAACATCTTCATGTTGAAGGACATGATAAGGGTATGAAAAGAAACTTTAGAGATGAGAAACGTGAAAAACGTCGTGCATATCCCGATTCCTCTACAGTAACTACAACTGATAGGAAACTGACCCAAATATCTCCAACACCTTAAAAGGACCGATGTACCTCGGCAAAATCTTACCCTGTCTCTTAATCCTCTTGTGTCCCAACCTCGGTGAGACACGCAGGAAAACCTAATCCCCAACCTCGAACTCGAGAGGTCGTCTTTGCTGATCAACATAAGGCTTCTGTCAAGACTGTGTAGTAGCCATCCTCTTCCAAATCAACTCTATATGATCTGTGGTCTCCTGAACAAGATGAGGTCCTAGCAAAGCTGCCTCTCTTGCCTCTATCCAACATAAGGGTGATCAACATGGCCTACCATACAAAGCCTCATAAGGTTCCATCTGAATAGTTTCTTGAAAACTATTGTTGTAGTCAAAATCAATGAGAGGTATATGCTTCTCCCAAGAACCCCCAAAATCAAGGATGCATTCTTATAGAATTTCCTCAAGCACTTGAATCTTACGCTTGGATTGGACATCAGTTTGGGGGTGGTAAGACGTACTCAAAAGCACCTATGTACACAAAGATTTCAGTAGCCACTGCCAGACCCAAGAAGTAAAACATGCATCTCTGTCTGAAACGATGGAGTGTGGAACTCCATGCAGATGTAAAATATCACAGATGTACAACCGTCCTATCTCATCAACACTAAAGGTATCCTTGATCAGCAAGAATTGAGCGACCTTCCTAAGTCTATCAATGACAACCCATACTGCATCATTCTCTCGAGGCGACCTCGAAAACCCTATTACGAAATCCATTGTGACATCACTCCACTTCTACTCAGGAATGGTAACTGCTGCAAAATCCCTGATGGTCACTGATGATCCGCCTTCACCTACTGGCACGTGGAACTCCTAATGATGAAACCTGTGATGTCTCTCTTCATACCTGGCCACCAATACTAATGGTGTAGATCATGATACATATTTGTGACACCAGGATGAACTGCCCAAACTGAGGAATGAGAGTTCCACATCAGCTCCTCGCGTATGTCTGTTGGCACCCATACGTGCCCCTAGAAATGAAAGACCTCATCCTCGCCTATGGCCCATCTAGGAATAGGGTCCTCTCCGGACACACTTTCCCATATGACTAGGCCTTCAGAATCTGATAGCTGCCTCATTTGTACTCAATCAAGAAGGGTACAGGTAATAACTATAGAAGAAAGGAATGTATTCCCATGTCTGTCATGCACCTCCAAATGCATCTTAGAGAACATAGCCATAAGCTTCCACTCACTGCTGACCTTCTGAACTGCCAGTATCTGAGTCCTCCAGCTCAACGCATCAGCTACAGTGTTGCCTTTCCTAGATGTGTAGGCAAGATCCAAGTCAAAATACTGAAGGTACTCACCCCACCATCGCTATCAAAAATTCAGATCATCCTAAGTGAAGATGTACTTGAGACTTTTTTGTCTATAAAAAACACAAAATTCTCTCCTAGAATGGGACTCCCCGACCACAGTAGCCCAGAGTCGGTGCTCTGGACATGGTGTGTAATTTTTTTCACACAAAGGGAAACATAAAAATTACACATCATATCTACTCAGGAGGAACTTTCTGGTTTAGCTCCGGGAGAATCACAGGCAGCAGCTTCACTTCTTTATTACTGAGACAAGACTGAAATCCAACTCGGAGTCAAACATCTACCACCCTGTAAAAAATTCATTAAAAACATAGGGTGAGTATTGAAATACTCAGTAGGGGAGAGATTGAAAATACTTAAATACCACTTTTGAAAACAACCTTTGAAAATACTTTCTTGTACTTAAAATAATCCCTTTTAGGAAAACTTCACAACACTTCAAAGGTATCTATAATACATTTAGAGCAAGACATGAACTAGTATTTGAACATACCACTAAAAGATACTAAACTATCAAAGTATGAATACATGCATGAAGGTACATAAACACTACTATGTAAGAACAAAATATCATTCAAGGTGTGCTAGTACCACTAGGAATCAATATTATCAGAGTTTTCACATAAAAAATTCCACTAAAACTTATAAAATCCACATTATGTGATGCTAACATCTGTATTAAAATTTTGAAAAGGAAACTGATCATGCATCATCACTATCTCTTCATATTCCATGTGTACTTAAATCTCATACTCATAGGTAATGGTTGTATAACCAAGGATATTCCTCTAGTCGAAATAATCACTTGGTTGGTCATATACAAAAACTTAATTAGAAAATGTATACTGAAGGACTCATGGTCTCTGTGTCAAGGCCTTGTGCCGTGACCTAAGGGTAATAACCCAATCTGTCTGTCTGAAGAACTATCGATGCATCGAGGATCTTACTTTTACCGATCTCTAACCCGGAGGGCTTACATTAACCAGTCCCCAACCTGGAGGGATTACTTTAACCAGTCCCCAACCTGGAGGGATTTCTTTTAACCGGTCCCTAACCCAGTAGTCCAATACATTTCTCATATTTCAATATGGTCTAATATTCAAGGTGTCCCATAACACATTGAATATTTAATTTTATTTCTCATTACCCAAGGTGTCCCATACCACTTTGGGTAATTTAGTTCTTAGTTCATTATCATGGTATGTCATATGCATGCAAGATGATTAATAATATGGACAAGGAAACCATTATACATTTAGTCTGCAAATACTTGACATAACATTGAAAATATGGAAATAAATAATCAAAGGAATACATAGTATGGTAAATATTCATTCCACATAAGATAACACATAAAATTATGGATGATTAGGGTTTTCCACATGAGGTGATAAATGATGACTCTTTAAAATTATTATATCATGGAAATGGAATACTTAAAAATACTTGACATTAATTATTGTGATAAACATGACTTTGAACTTCCAATTTAATCATAACCAGATTAACCACTAATAATCACTACAGTAGGATTAACATCAAATAATAAATGGTTACTACATGTTAACATAAACCAATAAATTCTTAGTCCTTTGCTTTTAAATAGGTTGAAGCACATTCTTTTAATATATGAATTACATCGAGGGTACATATTAGAATAACTTCTCTAATTAAGAAAGTTCATTGGTGTATACCAAAACACATATAGGCTTGGAAAACACTAAAAAACATACATGTATCAAAATATTAACGAAGTCCAGACAGTTAATACTCAAAAATAAGGTTTTAGAATTTAATCTTATATATACTTACATACATAACCATTTATTTTATTTGAGACCAAAACCATATAAGATTTATTATCCTCGAAACCGTATGTACATAAATATTTAAAAACTATGGTTTTACTCTATAACATAAATTCACTTAGACCCAAAACCTAGTTTGCATCTAAGATATTATCTAAAGATGGGTATTCATCTCTTAAAAACCCATAATTGATTTGTATTGAAATAAATATATAAAATTATATTGTTATATATATATATTCAAGGATTACATAAATAATATTTATGTTAAAGGTTGATTCAAAATAAATTTTATAAGTATACAAATCTTAGTACAAAATATTGAATTATTTTGAAATATTAGAAATAGATTTGAATTAAGAATATATATACATAAATACTTAAACCCCCTAATACACCTATAGTAAATTGTGGGTTTGACATGAATGAAAACCTTACAAAACCAATCCTACATAAATCACTTGAGCACACAAAACATGAACAACCCCCACCCCCATGGGAGCCTTTAAACAGGGAGAGTTTAAGGTGTATAAATATATATATACTATAAAATTATATATATATACAAAATGTATCATACGAGTTTTAAAATAAAAACCGAATAGAAGAAAAACCCTTATACCATTTAAGAAATACCATTTCAAAATTCTTACCCCCATTTTGAAAGAGGAAGAGAATGATTCTAGTACAGGAACGAGTCTATATATACACCTATATATATATAGTATATATGATTATACACACAATGTGGATAATCGGTTTTGCTTCATAAAAATAAATAGATTTATCCCCTTACCTAGACAGAGGAGGTGGGTCAGATTGGCAGAGGAGAGGAGGAGCTCTCTAGAGGCCTTGGGGTGCTTGAAGGAAAGAGGAGAGGGATGAGAGGGTGAACATGTGGGGTTCATATTGTATGGAAGAAGAGTTTAAAGGATCCACAGGTCTTGGATCCAACACCAGAGGACCCTAAACTAGACTTCTGCGGTGAAAACAAACCTCTGAGTTTGGTTAGAAGACAAAACCGCAACATATATATATATATTTTATATATAACCACACCTGAAGAGAAACTCGGAAGGATAAGGGATGAGGTGAAATGGGAAGTAGGATCGTGGAAAAGAGGGGCTAAGGGATCCTTAGGGGGTCACGGGCCGAAGATAAATAGTGGAGAGGGAGAGGAAAGATGGAGACAGCGCTGGTTTGCTGACGCCGCTGGAGGTCGGGAAGAACCAGGAGCCGCTGGTTGGCTTGCTGGGGGAGATGACGCGATGCGTCGTGTGGCGTCGGCATGGTGCTGCTCTGGCGATGGCGAGGCACTGGTGGGGAGGTGCTCGCTAGAGGTTCGGGAGAAGCCCGCTTCGTCCCTCGTTGTAGGCCGAGGATGAAGATGAAGACTCCACTATTTTTTTGTTTTATTCATTTTATTATATGTTTATTATTTTATTCATTTATCATTATTATTATAACATTATTATCTTTAATATTTTGTATTCTATATTTCTTTTAAAACCCACTACTCAACACACCCGTGAACACCACCCCTAAACACGATTTCCATTGTCTTTTTATTATTATTATTATATTTCATTATTTTATTATATTTTATTACTTTTATTATATTATCATTTTATATATAATTCAAAATTTATAATAAAATTTCAATACCTTATTATAAGTTTTAAATAATAAATCATTAATTTTTTTAAAAGAAAAGATAATATATATATATATTTATTAAATATATAAACATATATTTTCTTATATATAACTCATAACATAAAAAATTTTATTAAAAGGAAACCAATTATATATAAATATATATATATATATATTTATAAAACAAATATATAGTTATAATTCATATTTTAAATCTTAATATAATTTTGATTAAATGACATTCTAATTAATTTTGAAACTAATAAAAATGTGTTTATTATTATTTTTAAACATATATCTATATACATGAAATTTCAATAATAATAATTTTATTAGATTTATTTATTTTGATAAAACTTAATTATGTCATATTATTTTAACTTAATAAAATTTTATAAACTAATTTTATAAATGGTTAAATTGAATAGCTACAATTTTTTTTAACAAAATACATATTATTTATAATTTTATAAAACTCTAATCTAAAAACAATCATTATAATTTCATATATATATATATCATTTTTGAAAATGTACGATGCCCATAATAATTAATCATTCATTTGCATAAATTAAAATAATGCATTTCACTAAATAATTTCAAAATGACATGTATTATGATTTTATAGTAACATTAGTTTTATTAATAATTTTATAACTAAATAATCTAATCACAAATTTATAACAATATTCATTCAAAACGTAATATATAAAACAGTTACATATATAAAAGTCATTACTTATATACATTTATAACATATTATAAATTATTTAAAATTATTATTTTTTCTGCAACTTGGGGTGTTACACAGAAGATAATGTCTCCAACAACGTAGGTCATGAACAACTGCTTCTAACTCGAGATCGTGCATCGTGTAGTTCCTCTCATGTGGTCTTAACTGCCGAGAACCATATGCAATGAATTCATCTCCCTACATAAGCACATATCCTAGCCAGATACCTGAAGCATCACAATAAATAGTATAGCTCTTGCCCGACTCTAGGAATACTAGTATCGGTGCTGAAGTCGACCTCCCTTTCAGCTCATGAAAGTATGAATCCCAAGAATCTGACCATAAGAACTTCACACACTTCTTAGTCAGATGCGTCAGTGGTGCGACTAATAGTGAAAAGTCCTAGATGAAGCGTCAGTAGTATCCATCCTACCCTAGAAATCTACGCACCTCAAAGACGTTCTTCGACTGCTCCTAGGAAACTACTGCTCTCAATTTCTCTGGGTCTACTGACACTTCTGTCTTTGAGATAACATGACCCAAGAAGTGAATTTGATCAATCCAAAAGTGGAATTTTGAGAGCTTAACATATAACTGATGCTCTCTTAGTGTACTTAGAATGATCTCAAGATGGGTAGCATGGTTTTTTCGAGTTTGAGAGTACAACAAGATATCGTCCACAAAGAAAACCACGAAAGAATACAAGTACGGATGGAACACTCAGGTCATCAGTTCCATGAATACTGTAGGCACATTCGTAATACCGAATAGAATAACCATATACTAGTAAATACCATACCTACTCCAGAAGGCTGTGGGAGGTATATCAGATGGTTTAACATGCAGCTGATGATAACCGGACCTCAAGTCAATCTTCGAGAACACCCGAGATCCTCGAAGCTGATCAAAGAGACCATCAATCCTTGGTAAAGGATATCAGTTCTTGACCGTCAACTAGTTCAACTTCTGATAATCCACACAAAGCCTGAGGGTTTCGCCTACCTTCTTCGCAAGCAGGATAGGCGAACCCCAAGGAGAAGTACTAGGTTGATTGAAACACTTTTCCAGCAACTCCTCCAACTTCTTCTTGAGCTCTTGAAACTCTGGTGTAACTATCGTATAAGGAGGAATGGACATAGGTGCCGCTCTTGGCACGAGCTGAATAGAAAAGTCCACCTCTCGCTCTGGAGTCAAAGATGAAAATTCCTCTGGAAAGACATCCTTGAAACGATCCCCCACTAGAGGAAAGTCTAACTATGAAATCCCCTGATCATCTAGGCATAAACTAGAAATTTGACATGTAACACCTCCTAACTCATGATACCTTGGACCTTCTCTTCTCACCTGGACATCCCATTCCCCCTTATGAAGATACGATACACCCTCTGGTGATGTAAAACTCACCCTGCGATGATAACAGTTAACGATGGCCTAGAAAAGAACTAACCAGACCATTCTGAGAAAGACATCATAGCCTGTCATCTCTAGGAAATAGTGGTCCCATAGGAAGTGACACCCACCATCCTCTAGAGGGAACTCCTTGCACTGATGTAGACTAGCTGTTCTAGTCCCTAACATAGTTTCTAGTGTCAAAATATCAACAGAATAAAAGATGCAGAGCCCAAGGCTCTCCAAAACAGCAATAGATATAAATTTATGGGAATCCCCTATATCGAAAATAGCTGAAGATAAAACTAAGGTAACGGGGATCGTACCTCGAACTGTAGAAGGTCCGGGATCCTGCTTCTTCTTGGTCTTCTCCACTACAAAGGTCTAGCCGGCTCCACGACCCTTTGACCCAGCCTGACCACTCTGAGCTGATCCACTCTACTGTCACTGAAAGACTAGTGACTGACCACCATGGCCACGACCTCCACCTCGGCCTGAATGACCAGAAGAACTCCAGTTCCCTGACTGGTGAGAAACTGGCGGTGCTGCTCCCGAACATAGAGTCATAGAAGAACCCATGTCACTAACTGCTAGTGAGAAGATCTGACAGAATCGCTGAAGGTGACCCATCTTGCCGCATGATTGGCACTCCACAGGGTCTTTCGGGAAATGTGGCCTTATATGCCCTCTCTATCCATACTGGTATCACACCACCTGGATACCAAAAGATGTGTCTTGCCTCCTTGGATCACCACGCGAAGACTCCCTATAGTGCTTCCTACTGTCAGTAGGAGGGATGCTAACTCTAGATGCCAAGCCACCATGGCTCACAACTCTTGAATACCTCAGATTCCACTTCGTGATTAGTGCCCGATTGATGATAGAAGTGATGGAAGTCAACCTGAATATGTTCACCTATGAATGGATGTAGTGCCTCAGACCATCTTCAAACTTCCTTACCAGGAATAACTTATCACCTCCTGGAATATGCGTGAAGCACTGCATCTTGGTAAAGAATGAGGAATACTCCATAACAGAAAGAGTACCCTTATCCAGACTCATAAATTCTCGGGATCGATTGGCCCTCAGGGTCTTTGGATAGAAGTAATCGTAGAAGATGCACTGAATCTCATCCCACACCATAACCTGTCGGCATCCCAACTATGAGATCACATCCCACCACATCTTGGCAGAGTCCTGAAGCATATAGGTAGCGAATTTGACCCTCCTCTCTAGAGGTGTCTCCAGATGCCCAATGATTGTTAGCATGGATTCTAGCCACAACTCTGTAGCCTGAGGTCCTCCTTCCCTGGAGAATGTGGGAGGATGCTGCTGCTGGAAAACCCGCATCAAATATTCCATCGACGGGGCAGGAGGCGGTGCTCCCTGAAAAGTATGAATCATCCTCATGAATCCTTACTTGAACTATGAATCAGCACTGGTATCAGGTATAACTGCTGGTGCCAAGACTGGAACAATAGGAGGATCTGCAGGAAGTCCGTAATCAGCCGTATCCGGATTCTGATCACTACCTTGTAACTGGAGGACAACGAAATGATGTCTTGGTGACATGACTCTGCAAGGTCAAACACACACCTTAGATTGGGATTAATAGGGACTGAAACATATAAGTGTAAAAAGTTAACAAGAGAAATAAAACATTCAAGTTTTACAAAACATGACTGTACGACGTGTATAAAACCTACACGGCTTGTTCCCTTAAGTCATTTACATGGGCGTGTACTTTTTACATCCTAGGTCATGTAACACCCCAAACACATGGCATGTTGTCTTAACACACGGCGTGTACTTGAATCTTCCTTCCCTACCCGAGTCCTTCTACATGGTTATGCCACACGGTTGTCCTAAGACAAGCCTACACGGCGTGTTCACGATAGACACGGTGTGTACTAGACAAGCTTCACCTGGCCTGGGTTCCTAGTGACATGACCTGACACGCGGCTCACACTACACGGCGCATTAAAGACAGACACGACGTGTATGTGATTGGATAACACTGACCCATGTTGTTAGTGACACGGCTGGGTACCTAGGTCAGACTACACAACGTGTTCAATCCTGACAAGACATGTGTAGTTTAAGGTTTATCCGTCCGTGTTATTAGTTTCACGAGCGGACATAGGGTCAACACCACAGGATGTGTACAACTGGTACACGGCGTGTTCCCACCAGAATTTCCCCATCCCGTGTCTCTGCCCACATGTCCTATGACATGGTTAGGGATTACACGGCGTGTACATAATGTACATGGAGTGTAATTAATAAAAACAATTTCTTCCCAATCATAAGAACACATGGCGTTTACTTAACATTACACAGCGTGTATTCTTGGTTTTTCCAGACAGTAAGCCTCAGAAACTACTCCATAACCCAGAAAAACACTCAAATGAACATTGAAAGTGCCAAATTCCGATCTGTGAGGGCCCATACTCCCCGCGAATCAAAGTTTAGAATCTTATAGATGTTATAACAAGGTAAACAAGTCAATGATCCACTAGGTTCCGGTCCCTGAGGGCCCATAACTCCTTAAGAACCAATGTTTAGAATTTATTCAGACAAAACCTTACACAAACAATATCCTATCAAATAGCAGGGACTTTATCAAGGCATCTATCACAACAGTATGCATATTATACACAACATCTATCACAACAACAAGAAATTTCTAATGCTCCCAAGATGGCATGGCAAGAATTCATGACATGTGATTTCTATAAAGTTCTGATATGATGCATGAGATGGAATACCCTCATCTCATCGGGTTGCAATGGAAATATAACCTCAATAACATCAATGGTAACAACAAAAAACATGTGAATCACCCAACGGTGAAATCAAATCAACTATAAAATTGAAAAACCAGAAAATTGCAATAAATGTGGTAGATTGGCTTTTCCATGTACACGAGTTAGCTACTCCCAGGAATGCCGTATTACCAAGTACCTATTCCATCATATCCCTAGCTATAGGATCCAAACACTAAGTCAAGAAGAAATGAAAACTCCCTCTGATACCACTTTTTAATGTCTCGATTCCGGAATCCTCCCAGAGGTGCCCCATACCCAGTTGGTCACATGGACTCAAGCTCATTTCCCCGAATGCCAGAGGCTGCCATCTAGCAGCGATGGCCTTGACTGTGATAGTGGGGAAACTATGCCCTCATCGGAAGAGTATACAATGGAAGTAAACAAATACCTACAAGAGCAGAAGCAGTAATAATATCATAAAAAAACAGTGGAAGACTGATAGAATAAACTAGAGCAAATATATAAAATAATGTATGATACATATGTCTAGAAAAGAAGTGAAACAAATCAAAATTCCAAAATAAAGTACTAAACCAAGTATAAAAGAAAAATAGTAATCAGATCCACAGCATCGCAAGCCTAAGCTTGGTCCCATGCTCTCCAGCTCCACAACATGTCAAGTACCTAAAGTAGAAGGGCACTTTCCCTTGTATATACATGCAACAATATAATCTGCTTGGGCCCAAAAGCATGTCACAAATGGGTGTGAGACTAAATCCCAGAAGGAAACCACCACAAGATCTGTTCCTAACAATCAATGATTATACGGTAGTTCAAAGTACAGGAAACAGTAAACAGGAAGGTACTCAATAGTAAAAAATGCACAATTTCAATATGAAGAAACAACTAACCAAGTATGTAAACACAAAAAGGAAACCCTCTGGGAATTACCCACAGCCTATCCCCTCTGGTCCTACCAAACATGTACAAGAAACCCTCTAGGAAGTAAACTCAGTCTAACCCCTCTGGTTCAGGATAAGCATAGACCCTCTAAGGAAGAACTCACCGTCAATTCCCTCTATAGTCTCGTATCATAACTAAAGGCACTCTATGGAATCACTTACGTCACATTCCCTCTGTGTCCCGTGTCGAGGAACTACAGACTCTCTGAGGAAGCACTCAACGTCAATTCCCCATGTGGTCTCGCATCGTAACTAGGAAAGACACTCTAGAGAAGCCCTTACGTCCATTCTCCCTAGGGCCTATACATCAGGTTTACACAGCCCTATGTAAGTCAAGCAAGTGTCGTAGCATGTATCGGCCAAGGTAACCCTCAAGAACTAATTGGATAGAATTCTACAACATAACAGTATAACAGAACAACAGTCACACCATCCTACAATACTAGGAATGGGAAAGTAAACAGCCGCCTTACAGGAAAACTAGACCCAAAGTGTAAAAACAAGAAAAACATGCATGGAAAACACATCCAAGCATAGAAATTCACCATATTCACAGTCAAATATCATCTACTTAAGCATAAAAGCATAGAAAACAAACAATAGTGCTAAAACGGTAAACGCACAATACCATGTTCATGGGTATTGAGAAACTTTTCACATAAAACTCAAATCCTTTCAACCGAAAGGCACAAACCACCTACCATGGAATTGGGAGATCAATATAATTGAACCTCGACGCTTGAATAACCTTAGAAAGTCATAGATCTATGAAAATGTATAAAATTTTCAACCCAAGATAACTCATTAAAGAGGAGAAAATAGAAGATAATGCTCTAGGAGAAGAGATAACTCACCGATGCGATTACAATGAAACTGACGGTGTTCGATTCGGAGGATGGACGCTCTCTCGGGGGTTCGTCGAAGATTCAAAGCCGTACGAAGCTCTCGATCGAATGATACCTAGAAGGAGTGATTTATGGTGATTAGACATGACCCTAGTGCATTTAATGAAAAACAATAAAGTACACAATGTGTACTTTTGAAGTACACGACATGTACTCACCTTTTTTATAATCTTCTTTAGGCAGCCTGCAGGTCACCCCCACATGGTCGTGTGCATGTCTGCTACACGACCCACACAGTGCTACCTATGGTAACCGAGTACACGACGTGTACTTCGAAAATTTCTAGAGAAACCACTTTTCCTCAAAAATGACCAGAAAAGGAAAACATACCTAAAAATAAGATCCAGGTTCTTACAATAATGGTCCATTTTATAGCCTTTTTTCAAGACAAAAACATGTTTACACCTTTTTCTTTTCAAAACATTACAAGTTTGGCACTGACATCACTTATAAAAGGACACCCCTTATCCTATCCAATTAGCACTTCCAAAACTCTTTGTTTATGAAAATAACTACCCAAATCAATTCCTTAATACCCTAATACAACACTATAATCTTTTTTGGGGTCAAAAAATGAACCTAATATTTATTTTAGGGACAACCAATGGAAGTTGTCTGATGAAGAGGTAGTATCCCTAACCGAGCATTTTATTTTATTTTTCCTATCACCACCATAAAAAATTATTTAACCATGATGATATAGTATCCTATATATATTAAAATAACATAGATATTATTATATTTATTTTATAACCTAACAATTTCTCCTCTTCTACAAAAATGTTTATGAGATCATCCTTCCTGCGTAGGGAGGACTACTGCCTCACGAACTGATATCAATCGTTTTTCTCATTACCACATCTCATGAATTGATATAATGATGGAATAATGATTTATATATATTATATTAATGATATTATTATTCTTATGCAATAATTATACCACATGTTTATTTCTTACTTTCTATTCCATGGGAATATGATAACGTCGTTCGTGGTTACAATATACTACTGCCTCGCGAAACGATGTGATTTGTTCACACTATACATGGAAGCTAACAAAGATAATTATAATGAATATATGTGATATATATGACATAAAAATGATTATTTAATTGTAATATATTAATTATATCTGTTTCTTCCAATCCTTCGACAAAATATAAACAATGTTCTTGCATACATATGACCTACCATCTCCATGAAAAGTGTATTACATTTTCTATATTTAAATTTTATAGATTAATATAAGAACATATATAATGAATATACATTATATTTATATCATGGTTAAAATTATTTATATTATTTATCCCGGATCAATATAATAATCCCAAAATAAAAAATCAATACATACACAAAAAAAAATCATTTATGGCCCAAAATGAAACTTTAACATTGAATTGATAATAAATAGGAAATTAAAGGTCATAAGAAAATAATATATGGTATGATATATATATATATATATATATGGTTCTTTAATTTATATATAATAAACTTTTAATTATTATATAGAATGTTTGAAAATGTATGATGAAAGGTGAGACTTAAGGTAATGGATTTATTTCTCACTTTTTAATTCTATAAGACACTTGTCTATATTCACCACCTATTATATTTTTGTGGTTTATATAGTAGAAATGAATTTAGTTTATGAAAATTTTCAAGAAAATTATTATTCTTTAAATATCCATTTTATAATTTCTCAATCTTAGGGTTTAAGATTCAAAACCTTCTAAAACAGAATAAACTTTTTATCTCAATTTTTTTTTCTTTGAAACATATGTTATGTTAATCATATTTCTTATTTTATGAGGTCCATATATAGAACCCTTTGAATTTAATATCATGAATTTATTTATTCTCATGTTATTATAAGTTTCATTTAATGTTATTATTTTGTGGGGATTAAGATTCAATCTTACAAAATAGGTTATAGTTTTTTGACATAATCTCATCATTTATCAAGATTGTTTGTGTCAATGATTCTAATTATGAAATATTATGATCCATATATCAATAAAATTATGAATTTTATTATCGTATCATTATGTTATTATAATTCAGATTTTCCTATATTTTCTTCTCTTTATGTACTCAGGATTTCCAAATAATGTTTTTATAAAAAATAAAATTTATTTCTCTATTCTCCTAAAACCACTTTCTTATTCCAAATTGTTGTTTTAGAAATATTTATTCAATTTTTTTAAAATTTCCTAAATAATTTATTAAATATATTCTAACCCATGTTTTATTTTTTGAAAAAGGTTTTGAATAGAATCTTGAATTCATTTTCCAAACAGTTCCCATTTTGATTTTAGAGAAAATGTGAAAGGAATATTTTTTTAACAAGTATGAAAAGAATGAAACTTCCAAACCTCATGATAATTATTTTCTTTGAATGTATTTAAAAAAAAATCATGGATATATTTCAAGAAAAGGATTTTAAAATTGATTTATGTTTAAAAAAGTTTTTTCCATGTGAAAATGATTTTTCCCCAAGAAATGTTATAAATTACTTTAAGAGATTAATTTATATGATTTCAAAGAGTATTTTCAAAGAAAATTATTTGCAAAATATTCTATAATGTTTAGTTTTAAAATATTAATTTTGAAGAAAGTTTATTTTTCTCATGAAAATCTTCAAGGGATCATTCAAAATCGTTTTCCATCTAAGATGAAAACCTGAGGTGTTACTTATTATTTTTAGGGATATGATCTAAGGATACCATTATTATTATTTATATATATGGTTTACGTTTATGATGAAAATATGATTATGAAACCTATCTCTATTCAACATGTTATACTATGATAAATTTTTTATTAAACCCGCTTATTTTTCCATGGGATATGTTTTGATGAAATGATGAAATGATTATCAAACTTGTTTCTTTTCCAATGGTTATTGCATGATGAAATTTTTATGAAAACCATTTATTTTCGTGGGTTATGATATGAAAAAAAATTTATTATCTTGTGGAACATGTATGTATGATTTTAATAATTTGATGTGCAGGACCTAAATCTCCCTATAATGCATTGGATAATTGTTAAGATTATATGAGATCAAATGGTACACAAGTGGTTATCTCGAACATAAAAGATGGTATATCTAAGGTTGTCCCATGTATAAATCCAATACATGGGTGGTTAGACCAATCCTAACATGTTATAAATGTATTTGGGGGTGTACTTGATATAATATTTTCTTTGATTATGTATATTCCAAAAATCTATGTGTTATAGTCATGTTATTCACTCATAGATCATGTTATTTGATTTCATTATGATTTAAGTCTTATGAACTAACATGGTTTATTACAAAAATCATGTGTATGATATATTATAAGAATTTTATGGTTTTTCAAATCTTATTCTCATGTTCTCATACCCATATGCTCATGTCATATTAATATCTCCCTTATTTACCATTACTGAGAATCTGATATCACTTCTTCTTATGTTTCCTTCCCCAATGATGTGAATAAAGTTATCATGTATGATATTTTAATGAAGGGTTCTAGTTATGATGAACACAATGGGAGATGACGTATCTTACTTATGGACAAGTTTTTTATTTGTCCATGTCTCCAAAGGCACTACACCTTTATGATCCTAAAGCATGTGTTTGTGTAATGTAATTAATTTTAAACTAATTATATGTTATATCAATATATAAAAAGACTGTATTGTTATAGTTTGTATTAAAGGATTCATTAATTCATCCTTCCAAAACATAGATGATAAAACTTTAGTGAGATCACTAAGGACATGACTAAGGATAATTCTAAGGATGTGTAAAATTATAGGAAAATGACCTAGAATTTAGGTAAAGGATAGAGAATTTTTTTTATAATAAATTACATCTATATATAGACACTAAAAGTGGATATGGATATAGAAAAGATGTAACTAGTGATAATTACTCAAAAAAGGATGTGTTATGTCAGATTCAATCAGCCCTTGGTATATGAAAATGGGCCTTGCTGCACACCTTGATTTGAATCTCCCAGGGGATATGATTGGGAAATCCACAAATGATTCATGAACAATAATAAATGATTTAAACAGACGATGATTACAAATAACATAGAATAAACTTAAGGTTCTATAGTTTAAAAAGAAGGTAACTTGTTTTAGATTTTCTATAAGTTATTTTTCAGGATTAGGTGGTTCCCCAAAATGATTATTGTTTCTTACACTATACATTTCTGTTTTAGTAAATGGATGGAACCAAATGGAACCGTGATACTGAAAAGTGTGATAGAAAATTCAATGATTTTACTCATGAGTAAGAAAATTTTATGGGTGTTGAAATAAAACATCCTGTTACTATGATCACACAACTTTCTCAATCCATGAATGAAACTGATCTTTAAAATGAGGTAATAATGTTATGTTGATTCCTTCTTGAGGAAAAATTATACTAACTTTAGGAGATCCATTGATATATGATTTTCTATGTAATTGGTCAACACTAATGAAAATATTTTTCTCATACACCAGTTTTTAGAACATGAAAAAGCAATTTTTGATGTCTATCACTTGGAAGGAGAAGTTGATCAATTATTGAATCCCATCAAGAATAAATAGGAACATGATGAAATTGACTCCATGGATTTTAATGAGTTCAGTAACTTATTTTTGAATAAGTAGTTTCATTGTATTCTTCATATAATATGGAGAAGTAATTACTTGATCTAAAGAAAAAGGATGATGAATTCATTGTAAGATATGAGGAACATTTTACAATACTGGAGGTATGCTTCTGGTATTATCAACCAACTTGAATGTCAGGTTTGTTTATTATTAAGTGGATTAAAACCAAGTCTCCAAATGGATTATCCATAATAGACTTTAGTAGTTATGAATATATTGTTTGATTTACTATTAAGGTATAAATGTTTGGTAGAGTTATGTATCAATATCATGGTTTTTATAAGAGGATAAAAATGGAAATTAAACGAAAATATAACAATTATGTGGAGAATAAGATTATCTTTCCTTTATTCTCAAATGCGTGGGAAGATACACAGGGGAAGTTTTATTAAGGTAACTAGATAATGTTTTAAGTGTATAAGGTATGGTTATTGAGAAATTAAACATCAAATTGATTTGAAGAAGTTATATAATGACAAAAATATAGAGAAAGATTCATATAATGCACCACCCACACTACATTTCTTGAAATACAAGGAGTATGGTCATTACGAAAATAAATTACCAATTCTTGGAGTTAATGAAGATGATAAGCCAAAATAAACTCTAAAGACAAAGGACACAAGGAAACCTTTTGAAATCAAGATGGACAAAGTGAATAATGAAAATTAGGTCACACTTAAAACCCACTCCCATGTAGGGAATTTCATGTGTAATTTTTTATTAATGATCCCGAGGAAAATATTATTTTTCATCCTTTAGTGAAATTTCCTGAGATTTTTAGAATTAGTTATCTCCGTCTATATAGATTATTGAATAATAAAATCACATTTCATATTATATCGGTAAAAGTATAAACCCAATGTTCCAATGGATTTTTTATAAGATAATATATTATTTAAGGAAAAATTGCTAAATTATATTTTGGAGGCATATATGTCTCCAGGTAAGATTAAATTAAGAGTTATGGATTCAAACATGGGTTTAGGATTTTAATGATGATCCATTGTTCAATGTCAATTACACCACTTTTGACATTTTCTTTGATGGAATTTTATCAAGATTAAAGATATTTTAAGTGACATTTATTATAATATAACCCTTTGATTTTTTATATGTTTTATTGACAAAGTTATTATAGGAGTAAATCCCTTAAACATTGTTGACATATGATGAATGATAAAGGTAACCATTAGGGATTATTTTATCTTTGTTGTTGAGGTAATTATGGTATGTATTTGATCACCTTATGAAGTCAGCGCAATTCAATTCTATCAAAGAATATTTCTCTCTGAATTATATTTAAAGAATATACATTAAGAAATGGTAATATTTCATAGAGTACTACATTAAATTATATCTGATCAAGATATGATGTTTACCTCAAAGTTTTGGTTAATTAATCAATAAGATCTTGATATAGAGTTGGGTTTTAGCATTATGTATCATTCTTAGACATATGGTCATTCTAAGAGAACAATTCAAACCCTAGAGGATATGCTAAGATCTTATTATATAGACTTCAAAGGTGGTTTGGATCAACACCTTCCTCTAGTTTAGTTTTCTTAATATAATAGAATTCACTCAAGAATTCAAAGGACTCCTTATAAAGAATTTTATGGAAAGAAATATATAAATACATCTTAATGAATTATGTTTTTGAAAGAAATATACTAGGAAAAGAGATAGATAATAAAATTAAAGAGAAGTATATGACCATCTAGAAACATGTATAAGAGAATTTAACAATTTTAATGATGATAATTTTTAACAAGATATAGAATTTAATGTTTATGAGAAGGTTTTATAAGAATTTCTCTATGAATAAGAGATGATAAAACTAAGACCTATGTATGTTGGTCTTGTTTGAAATACTTGATCGTATCTGGATAGCAGCGTATTGTTTGGAACTTCCACTGAACCAATATATGGTTCATGATGTGATCCATGTAGTTCTATTATGGAAATAAATACCTAATACATCAGATATACTGAAATAAAATGTCGTATCACTTGGGAATGATCTTTCTTATGAGGAAGAACCTGTGGAGATTTTGGATCAAATATAGAATATTCTATGAAACAAGATTGCTAACATGGTCCAAATTTTGTGTTCAAACCACCAACTTGGTGAAGATACATAGGGTATGAGGATGTAATGAGAAAGAAATATCCTTATTTATTGGTATAAATGTTAGGAATTTCAATGTAAAGATTCATTTTAAGAAGAAATAATGTAACACCCCAAGATTTTGTGAATTGTTTTTCAAATAAATTTAATGTTTTGGATATCGTGCATTGCACACAATACCACATCTAGATAACATTACCTGAAACACTTATTTTATCTTGTATCGCGTGAAAAAATTATTTTATCTTATTTTACATGAAATAATGAGTTTTTCATTCATTACACGCAATAATGAGTTTAAATTTCATTACTCACAACATCGAGTTTAAATGAAATGTATACTATTAAAATTTTATTATTTAAAATTATAGTTATCACCTATCCATTATAATGGTGTTTAAAAATAAGATTAAATAAATTATAAAAATAAAATCTTGAAACACTTATATAAAATGAATTATTTGGTGACTAATTAATTGGAAATGAAAGTAAAAATCTTTCTAAAATGAAGGAAAACATTAAAAAACCCATTTTAAGCACATAAATGTGTTTTATAATAATAGATTATAAAATTAAATTTAAATTAATTAATTGAATCAAAATTTATATATTATATTTTCAAATTTTTTTTTGACATTATCTAATGTGTTTTAAAAAAAATAGATAAGAATAAATCCATTTTTAAAAAAATTATATATTTTCAAAAAAATAAGATTTGTCTTATTATGTGAAATTATTTGAAAAATAATTTTTTAAACTTATTGAAATTATTTCTGAAAAAATTATGTTTATTTTTTATTTCAGAATGTCAAAATTATATTAGGGTGTATTTTTAAGAAATTTCTGAGAAGATAAACTTTTCGATGAATAATGAAAATACTGGTTTTTATTAAGAATTTTTATTTTAACACTTTTAAAAACATCCAAAATATTTTAATATGGTTTTAAAATAATAAATAGATAAATTATTTATGTATTAATCTAATTTATATCATTGGAATTATTTCCATATTTAAATTATATATATAATTTTTAACTTTTGAACACTCTCTCTTTGAAAACTCGTATTCTCATCATGTATGTAGGATTTATTTTGAAATTATTTTCTATACTTATGTTAATGGAATTTTGAAAAATAGATTCCATATTTTTAATAATAATAATTTATATAATATTATAAGGTGGAATTAATTTTTGACCCAAATTAATAGTAAAAACATTAAAAATTATATACAATGGTAAAGTTAAAAATGGGTTTATTGTGAGGTTAAAATGAAAAAGAAATGGGTAAAAAATGACCCAAAACATGTATAAAACCCATTTTATGTACATATTTAGACCTAATATATTCTAGGTTTATGAATGTACAATTTTAGGTCCCTATAGATTGTGAAAAATGTGGGTACAGATTGTTGTTTTCAAAATATTACAAGTGTACCACTCATCTCACTTATAAAACTCCACCATTTATCCACTACACTTCACACATAAAAGACCATTTTTTTTAGATAATAACTATGAAAAAAAATTATTTAAATTTATCCTATAATCTTATAATCATTATTTTGGTATGAAATCCAACCTAAGATTCCTTTTGCTGAAAACCAAAAGATATTGTTCAAAGAGGAGGTAACTCCCCTAAACGAGATGTTTATTTCATTTCTTCCACCACATCATTAAATTATTATTAAAATAAGTTGATATAATATCCTAAGTTTCTGAAATATACTGATATGTTATTATGTAAATGTAATATCCTAAATAATTCTTCCCGCCCTTCAAATGGGTTATGAAACCATTATTCGTGTATATGACGGACTATCACCTCGTGAACTGATGTCATTCATTTTTTCCACTAAAAACTCTCACGACTAGATATAATGATATATTAAATTCTTATATATGATATATATGACATTATTATTCTTATTTAATCAGTATGACACATGTTACTACTTACTTTCCATTCTATAGGAATACGATAACACCGTCTATGTGTATGACAGACTATCGCCTCGCGAAGCGATGTGTTTCATTCATGCTTTAAATGGAAGTTAATAAGGATAATTATAATTAAATCATGTGACATAAATTAAATGAAAATTATTATTTATATTTAATATAATATTTTCATTACTGTCTTTCAAACTACCAAGAAAATGGAAACATGGTTCATCCATACGTACGACCTACCATCTCCACGAATGGTGTATTTCATTTTCTATCTCTAAATATCTTGGATTATTCATAAAAAATATTTAATGAATATATAAGATATTTATATAATGGTTAATATTATGGATATTATAGAACAATTATCAAATTAATAAGACCCAAAATAAGAAATAATAAACTTACATGAAAAGTAAAGTAGTTATTACCCAAAATGCGACTTTAACATGGAATTGTAAATAAAAAGGTCTTAAATGATCATAATAAAATCATATATGATATGAAATATATATTTATGGTTCTTTAATGGAAGTATAATAATCTTATATTTATTATACTAGAGGTTTCAACAAGTATGATTAATGTTGAGACGTAATGTAATAGATTTCTGCCTCACCTTTTTACTTTAGTGTGGTACATTCTATATTCACCACAAATTTATTTTATGTGATGTTTATACTATCCATTAATATATTTTATAATTATTCGTATAAATATTATTTTTATTTAAATATACATTTGAGTATTTCAATATTACTAGGTTTATGGTTCCAAAGTTACTAATACAGTATGTGATGTTTGTCCCAATTTTTATTTATTGAGACAAATGTTATGTTATGAACCAATATTCAGTTATGAGTTCCATATATAACTCATTTTACATCATGAATTTATCTATTCCTATTATATTATAATTCTTATTTAATTTTCTTATTTCATAGGGAATAGGATTCGACGTTACCAAACAGGTAATTATTTTTGGATATAGTCTCATCATTTATTGGGATTGTTTATATTTTTGCTTCTGATGTTGAAATATTATGATATATCTCATAAGAACTTCCTTAATTTTATTATACACTAGTTATATCATAAGGATACATTTTTTAACCTTAATCTTCCTCTCTTTATGTATTCTTTATTTTTTTAGAATGTTTTTAAGATAAATCATCTTTAATTCTCCCTTTGGTTGAAAACCCCATTTTTATTCAAAAAACATGTTTTATAATTGTTTTAAAAATTTTTGTAACATTCTATAAATTATTTATTCAAGACATTTCTACACATTTTTGAATTTTTACAATATGTTTTGAAAGTAATGTTCATATCAATTTTCAATCAATGTCTATTTTTTTGTTACCAAAAATGTGAAAGGAATCCTTGTTTTAACATGTGTAGAATTAATAGAATTTCCAACCCTATTGAAAAATATTTTGTTTTAAGATTAATTTATTTTTTTTAAAATTTATTTTAAAATTAAAGGAATTTTAAAATGATTTATGTTTTAAAAATTTTGTTTTCTTGTGAAAAGTTTATTTTCCACAAGAAATGTTATAAATGATTCTAAATATTTGCTTTATTAATTTTCAATGTTTATTTTCAAGGAAAATTAATTCCAAAATGTTTTATAAAGTTTAGTTTTACAAATTCATTTTAATAGAAATTTAATTTTCCTCAAGAAATGTTCCAAGTTATCTTTCAAAATAATTTTACATCTACAATGACATCCTTTGATGTAACTTATGCTTTATTGGGTATATGATCCAGCGAAAAATTTATTATTATTTCTTTGGATAGTGTATAGTTAGGATGAAAATTTGTTTATAGGACACATCTCTCTTATGGGAGTTATACCATGATAAAATAATTATGAATCTAGTTTATTTCTCTAGAGTTTATGCTTTAATGAAATGATGAAATAATTATGAAACCTGTTTCTTTTAAACAGGCTATATTATTATAAAATTTTTATGAAATACATTTATTTTCATGGGTTATGATATGACAAATGTTTTACGACATTTTGAAGCATGTATTCCTGATTTTTATCATGAGACAAGTGGGACATATATCTCCCTATAATTCATTGGGTAAAGATTAATGTTATATGAACTCAATGAGTTCATGGTAGGTTATCCCAAGACCATAATATGGTATATGGGAGTTTATTACTAGCCTAAAAAAGGTTACACATGAGGTGATCCCAAGCTCAAAGTAGGTGCAAAGGTGGTTATCCCAAACCTAACATGTTATGAAGGTCTTTGTATTTATCCTTGATATAATATTTTCTATGATTATGTATATGACACAAATATAGGTGTTATGCTAATATTATTCTCTAATGGATCATGTTATTCGATTGCATTATGACTCATGTCTTCTTAACTACCATGTTTTATTCCATAAATCGTGTTTATGATCTATTATATGAATATTATCGATTTCATATGTTATTATCTTATTCTTATTCCCATATTCCATCTTATATCGATATATCCCCTATTTACTCTTAATGAGAATCTAAGATCAGCCCTTATTATGTTTACCTTCCCTAGGATATGATGAAATGTATTATTTATGATATTACTATGCATTCTTAAAGTTATGAAGAACATAGTGAGAGAAGATGTAGATCACTTATGGACCAATTGTTTTTATCCATGTTTCTAAATGAAATATACATTTATGATCCTAGAGTGTGTGTTTGTTAAATTTTATGAATATTCATCTAAAAATTTGAAAATATATTTGTATGAAATGATTGGATGTAACATCCTGGAATCGAATTCCACCCTATGGTTCCTCGAGCACGGTTGGACACACGAACTCAAGGACATCCCCCCCAATGCCAGAGGTATATTACTATTAGTGAGGGCCTAGGTGAGTTATTTGGGAGATTAGGCCCTCATTACCAGAGAAACACAACAGAAATCATACTAATAATAAATATCGGAAGAAAAATATACAGCAGACAACTAATAGTAAGACAAGAAAAGAATACAAATTAAAAACCAGAAGTGTCTCATAAACTAAAAGATGTAATTGGTACAAGTATCTAGAAGATAGTTGTAATAGTATGCAAAAATACAATATAATATAAGTATCCCAAAAAGAACAAAAGACCAAAAAGGTATCCCAGCATCACAAGCCTGAACATGGTCATAATCTCCCTTACTCCAAATCCATATTCAACAACCTATACTAAGGAACTTTACCCTATCATAAAATACAACCGTATAATTTGTTTGGGTCTACAAGGAGGCCCAAATAGGGTGTGAGATAAGCATCATAGTAGGAAACCACCCTGATCTATACAGTTCTAACAAAAATTCTACACAATTTCTAGAATGTCTAAAAAAACTGTAATGTAAAGTTTGTATTCCCATGCGAGAAGTCTAAAGTATTATGTAATACCAACCAACCTTAAATGATACCTACAAAATATAGTCATCTCTTAACAAGGCATCTATAAAAAAGTAAACAAGAAATTCACACGACCACACTATACATCCATATATATCTTGTATCCCACAACCACACTGTATAAAGAAGTCATGCATCCCATGGACAAACAATATAGTGAAGTTAGATATCCCACGAACACATCTTATAGTGAAGTATAGACCATAAGGGCCAGATCGAAGGTATCAGTAGATCAAGGAATTAATGTAAAATATCTAGACCATAGCAGGCCATATCCAAGGTTCTTGTCCAAGGAATCCCATCGAGTCCCATGGGCATCCCTAGTGGAACCTTGCCTATGAACTGTTTGGGGTCCTAGGAGCATGGCAATAGCAATTCCAACGTGAGCCCAAGAAAGCCAGATTCATGAGGTGGCAAATCCTGAGGCTTACCATGGAATTAAGACCCAAGGGTCAGAGTCAACCCAAGGTGTTCACTAGCACATTCCAGATGCATAGAGAGAAGTGCATGACATCCATCAACAATTCATTAAAGCATTCAATCTTTCAATTTAAACAATCATTTCATGTGAGTATACCCACTCACATCAACCTGAACAATCCATGATTATACCCACTGATGCAAACCATTTATCTAAACAAACATATGTACCTACCACCCCATATAAACCATTTAACATGCCATTAGTCATTTCATAGAGGTATACTCACCCATATTACCCATTAAATATGCCAAACTATCAAAATAGACAAGGAAAAACATGATATTCATTAAGCAAGGAGGTGGTACATCTCCTAAATAATCTATTCAATCTATCAAGGAATTAACACGATTCATCTTACTAGGAAAGAACAAGAACACACACCTTGGGTATTTTAAATTGGCATAAACAAGTTAAAACCATAAGGTGCACCCATCAGGTAACCTCAAAATGAGAAACTAGTGCCAACACACCTAAACGAATCCTATGGTCAACGACACTAGGTCCAACTATAGTTTTTAAAATAAACTCTCTCAAAAAATGAGACCTCTCTGGAAAGTCTGACAGTTGGTGTAAAGGCCGAATTCCTGAAAAAACACTAGAGAAAAGCCGAAATAAAGTATAGATCACCGACCTTGCCTCAGTAGTAGATAACTTGTCCAGTATTAAGTCTTGATTTGTCTTGGGTTGGAAGAAATATAAATAATGGATGATGAAGGGATATTAGGGAATATGAGGCTTAATCTAAAAAGTGGGAACAATTTCTAGAATAATCAAAAATAGTTAAAAAGGAGCATATGCCTTAATGATGTAGATCTGAAGAGATAATCGGCAATCAAAACAGAGGTCAGATGGTGAATCTAGCTAAAAACCTAGGTTATTTGCCAAAGGGGAGAGATCCAAGGTTCTTCTATGTGTAGAAGAAGAAAACCCAAATAGGGATTAAAAAGGAAAATCAGGTTTTTAATTTAAAAAAAAAATACACTACAGGGTCTCACGGTTTACCCATAAAGTTTCCCAAACCATGAGGAAATGGTGCGCACCACACTGCCTAAGAGGGTCACTTCGCATGGTTACCCCGCATGGATTGACTAAATATGCAGTAACTGTGCAAAAACATTCTTCCAAAAAACCATCACTTTTTAGGCATCTCGCACGGTTAGACTAACCAAGTTGCGCGCAAACCGTGCACTAGGTCCTTTTAAGCCCAAAACTTGGTTCTGGCCTCCGAACAAGCCCCTAACACCTCCAAAACACCCTTGATCAAGTTAAGAATTCCCATAAGTCCATAAAAAGGGATTTAATCCAAAATGAAAAGGATCAGTACCCTGTACTAAAACTTAATTTCTTTCAATATTCCCCTTATAGAAATTAGTCCCCGAATTGCTCTCTGATTGGTGGTCAATATTCATCTTAGAACAACTCTAGCCACTAAGAATGTAAATCGGACTTCCTCTCACAAGTCTCATCCTGTAAATGATTATGCTTCCAAATCACCCATACTAGAAGAACTTACCGACCTTAGAGAACCTTCGTGCTTCTTTCAACTATACAAATTAGATGCTCTTCAAAGGATGCATCAACCTGAAACTCAACCTCCTCAGGCTCAAAAATGTGAGATGGGTCTGAGTGAAATCAGTGTAGTTGGATTACCTACAAGACGTAATGTATAGATCTATAACTATGTAGTAATTTCAACTGATAGGAAACCGACCTGACTCCCTCCAAAATCTCAAATGACTAGACATATCTCGGTGAAAGTTTACCCTATCTCTTGATCTGCCTGTGTCCCAATCCTGGTGAAACACGTAAGAGAACATGATCACTGACCCAGAACTCTAGAGGTTGTCTACTATGACTAGATTATGATTTCTAACGAGACTGTGTAGTATCCATCCACTTCCAAATCATCTACACCTGCTCAGAAGTCTCCTGCATGAGATGCGGTCCCAGAAAAGCTGCATATCCTACCTCTAACCAACATAAGAGAGAACGAAATGTCCTATCGTATAAAGCCTCATAAGGTTCCATCTATATCATTGAATGATTACAATAATTATTGGTGAACTAAACCAAGGTAATGTACCTATCCCGTGATCCTACAAAATTCAGGACACATGATCAAATCATGTCATCTAGCACCTGTATCGTACGCTCTGACGGGCCATCTGTCTTAGGGTGGTATACTGTGCTCAGAAGCACCTTTACACCCAGTGTCCTCTAAAAAATATACCAGAAAAGAGATGTAAAACGATCATCCCTATTTAAAATTATAGTGCACGGGACCCCATGAAGTCGTATCACCTCTCATATGTACAACTTTCTAAGATCATCAACACTGAAGGTCTCCTTGATAGACAAGAAATGAGCAACCTTCATAATCCTATCAATGAAAACCCACACGGTGTCATTACCTTAATGATATCTCAGAAATCTATTCATGATATCAATCAAAACATCATCATATTTCCACTCCAAGATAGGTAACTACTATAAAATCCCATATTAACGCTAATGATCCGCCTTCACCAACTAATAGGTGGAACACCTCATAACAAAACTAGAAACCTATCTCTTCATTCCTAACCACCAGTACTGTCATTTCAATCCATGGTACATCACAATGACCCCAAAATGTACTACCCAAGATGAAGCAAGAAACTCCCGCATCAACTCCTCACATATATCCATTGGAACACAAACACATACATGGATATGGAAGATCTCATCATCACCTACCATTCAACTAGGAGGAGGGTCCTCAACTTCCATAGATTCTTATAGAACTTTTCCTTATGAATCTGATAGATAGATCATTCTAACACTGTCTATAAGGGTAGAGGTCATTGCTAAGGATTATAGAAATTTCTTCCCTTGTTGGTCATGAACCACCAGATGTATCTCACAAAACAACCCCATAAGCTGCCACTCACTACTAGCCTTCTGCACTTCCTATATCACAGTCCTCCTGCTCACTGCATCAACTACTACATTTCCCTTACTAGGGGTGTATGCAAGTGTGAAGTCAAAGGACAATAGGTACTATACCGAATTTTTTTTCCTAAAATTCATATCACGTTGTGTAAAGATATACTTGAGGATTTTGTGATCCATGTACATCACAAAATTCCCTCCCAGTAAATAGTTCCCCCCACAGTGCAACACATGAAAAAATGTACCTAGCTCAAGAATTTTCATCAGTTAATTTTTATCGTGGGACCTTAGCTATCGAGACCCATATGCCACGAATCAATCTCCCTATATCAACACTACCCTAGACCAATTATATATTTTTCAATATACAATGTTCAGTTCTTGCCCTGCCATGGCACTATCAGGATTGGTGCTGATGTTAACCTCCCTTTTATCACCTAAAAGTATGTCTCACAATATTCTAACCACAAAAACTTCACACCATTCTTATTAAAGCCCATCAACAGTGCGAATAAGCATGTGAAGTCCTATATAATATTCTTGTAGTATCCAGATATCCCCAGGGAACTCTGTATTTCAAAACAATTCATGTGATGTTCCTAGGGAAATAAAGCTCTCAGCTTATCTAGCTCCACTGACACTCCTGTCTCCATGATTTTGTGACCCAACAAGTGAATCTAATCCATCCAAAAGTTGCACTTAATGAGCATCACATATAACTGATGTTATCTTAGTGTATTCAAAATGATCTCAATATAGTTGGCATGGTCATGTTAATTGTGAGAATACACCAAGATATTTTCCACAAAAACCTCCACCAAAGAATCCAAGTAAGGATGAAAGACTTGGTTCATAAAATCCATGAAAACCGCATGCATGTTCTTGAGACCAAAAGACATAACTAGATACTTTATAACCCATACCTACTATAAAAGGATTTACGAGGTATGTATGTAGGTCGAACAAGCACTTGGTGATATCCTAACCTCAATTTGATCTTTGAGAACACTCGAGCTCCTTGAAGAAGATCAAACAGCTCATCTATCCATGGAGAAGGAGAATAGTTTTTAACTATCATCTAGTTCAGTTTCCAATAATTCACACATATCCTAAGAGTTCCATCCACCTTTATTGATGAAAGGACCGAAGTGTCCCATGGAGAAGTATGGGGTCTGATAAACACCTTCACCTCCAAAACGTCTAGCTACCTCTTGAACTCATGCAACCCCATCGTACCATTTTTGTATGGAGGAATGGATACCAATGAAACTCATGGAGCTAGATTGATGGATAACTCCACCTATCTCTCAAGAGGTAGACAAGAAAAGTCATAAGGAAATGAGACCTTGAAGGGATCAACCCCTGGAGGAAATTCTACCCGATTCACTCCCAGATCATCTAGAAACAAACTAGAAATATGGGCTGTCATACCACCACTCCCACAATGCTCGGGTCCAGCTCGGCACTCCTGGATATCCCATTCACCCTTGTTAATAAATATTGCACCTCCCGAAAATGTGAAAAATCACCCTCTGATGATAGTAGTCAATGTACACTTGATAATCCACAAGCCATTCCATCCCGAGAATGATGTAAAACCCTATCATCTTGAGGATATAAAGATCCCAGATTAAGTGACACCCTTTGACCTTAAAGGGACACTCCAAACACTGGCACACATCCATCGTTCTAACTCCCAATGATGTTTCTTGCATTAAAACACCCTCCAAAAGATAAACCACAATCCCAAGTATTTTTTCAACTCATGAAAAGATAAAAATATGAGGGGGTTTTGTATAAAAAAGAGAAGATGCAATAATATAATCTATAACCAGCGTACCTCTCACTGTAGATGGTTTGAGATCCTAATCATGTTGGGTATGTTGCACTGCATATGTTTGGCCTGTACCACAACCCTATGACCCTACCTAGCTACCCTGAGCTGATCCACCATGATGTCTCCGAGAACACGGTGTTTGGATACCACAACCATGACCACCACTACCCTAGCCTGACTAGTATGCACTACTCCATCCCCCAACCTGACATGAATATGAAGAACCTCCTCTTGAATCCAACATCGAAGCTAACCCACTACCACTCACAACTGGAGGGATGGTCCTACAAAACTACTGCATGTTCCCAATACTGATGCAAGACCGGCACTCAATTGGGTCACGGTCTCACTGATTGTTCACGTGGACTTTCCTACAACACAGATGAAAATATACCAAGATTCCTACACCAACAACCCGACTAGAACTCATATTGCAGGAAGCCTCAAAATGACACTTCCTACCTAAAGATGTAGATCCACTGGGGCAAGAAACACTACTCCCCAATTCTGTACTCGGAGCTTCCCTTATGTTCCGCTATGTAATCAATGCCTAATTGACAATCCCAATGATAGAAGGAAACCTGAACAGATTGACATGAGATTTGATATAATTTTTAAGTCCTTCCTTGTAGGTCATCACCTTCAACAACACATCAATAAGATACATTGATGACAAATTCTACATCTCTATAAAACATGTCAAGTATTCCATAACTGTCATCCCACCATGATTCAGACACATGAACTCACTAGACTACTATGTTCGCAAAGTCATAGGGGTAAAAGTATTTGTAAAATAGGGTTTGTAATTCATCCCAACCAATATCATGCAGCCCATCAGCCTGGTACAAAACGTTGCACCAGCGCTTCACCGCTCTATATAGCATGTAAATCGTGAGCTTGACCCTCTACTCCTGAGGCATCTCCAGATGCTCAAAAATGTCTAACATGGTCTCTAGCCAAATCTCTAGAGCATGTGGTCATCTATACCCTAAAAACATAGGAGGATATTAATGCTGGAACACTCGTGTAGGCTTATCCATAATCAAAGTTGGCTACAATTCTCCTTGGATTGTCTGTATATACTGAATGAATCCCTCACAAAATTTTCCCTCAACACCTATGTCTAGAAAAACCTTTGGTGCGGAAAAAGGAACTATAGGTGGATCTACCAGTAGTCTATGGCCCACCGTCTCTAAAGTATGGTGATCACCTACATCATTGAGTACCACTAGAGGTTTTCATTGGGGCTTGTCTCTACAATTCCAAACGCATGCCTCGGGAAAGAACAATATCAAAGAACAAATATCAATGCACTGGATAGGTCAAAATCTTCCTAAAAACCAAGTCAAACACACATATACTCCTAAAGCCAATACTGTATAAAGAAAAATAATCAGACCACTAGAAACAATGCCTCTTGCATACACAAAACCAAGGTCTATGTCAAGTCTCTATCAAACATTGGATGTTTCCATTTCCATTTCATATTATTCTATTTTGGAAATTCCACCAAGGGTTTACCAATTCCCGAATCCATGGGGGCCCATAACACCTCATGAACCCAAAACATGGCTCCCATTCAAAGCATAAATATCAAGTTAATTTAACATTTACATTCCATCAGTGACTCTTTTCCTAATTAATAATGGACTATACTCCTTAGGAATCGAAATATGAAATCACACCTTTACATAATTCACCCAACTAACACAACAGCAGGAACAATTATCACATCGACTATCACAAAAAAATGCAATACCTAATGCATCCTTGGTGGCATTTCATGATGCATGACATGTTATTGTAAAAAGATTCAATATGATTCAAGAGATGGAACAAACACATCTCATCGGGTTGAAACAAAAATAGAAACCACAATTGCATCATTAGTAATAGAAAAAATCAAGTGTGTCACCCAATGGTGAAATCAAATCAACTAATTGAGAATTGTGTCCATATATCAGATTATCCATTTTTTCATCCTAATTGGGATCCCCATGATAGAGGCTATATCCCATAGGGTCATTGGGTACTAATAAAGCTAGTTCAACTTGAAAATGTGAATCTAGACCCATGTGTGGGTATTCCTGACTGTGTTTGGGTCAATGTTCCTATCGCACTTCTGAATTCCTAAAAAACCGTCTGAATAGGTAGTGATCCAATGCTCCAAGATATTTTATTATGATCATCTAAGGGGAATAATACATTGTAGTACCATCAAAATAATCTTCCAGTAAGTGAAACCCCGTATGTCTACAATCCTCTTTGTAAGATCACTTAATTTACTAGGCCTTTCTTCCTTCTACAACATCACCCTCACAATGATAGAAAATCAACATAGGTTCACTCTCTCTTCCACTAACTCACGGTTTGTTAAAACATGCACAATCCTCCCTTTTCGAATAATTCTTCCAATTTGTGGAAGGTCAAATGAGATAGAGGGGTTAATATCTTTAATCACCTCCAAGAAATTATTTTTTGAACCATTAATGTTGTCCAGTGCATGATTGTCAACATTAATTTTTTCCACGCATACCAAAATAATTCATTTTTTCCAACATGACCAGAAGGAATCATGTTACTTTGATTCTTAGAGCGCTAGGATTCTTCCTAGCCACCAGCACCCTATCAAGGGTTTTTCCCAGTTTCAAAAGTTTCCCTATGGTCCGCCATCTACTTTAAACACTATACATGTTGTATTATGATAATAATGGAGAGAAATAAATGTGAACGGGAAGAAGAAATCAATAGAAGATAATGAGGAGTGAAAATTTCCAGAATACTAGTTTATCTACTAATAAAATCATCATAATAGAAAAATAGAAACATTTAAGCATAATTAACCCAAGAATCCACAACTAGATTCCTTCGAACAAGTACCAGATTTAGTTGTTGATTTTCATGGAGAGTGAAGAGCATGATAGAGGAACACAAAATAGGAAATGAAAAGAGAAGGGTGAGATATCATAAGGAACTAAATTATATATATTAAAAATCTAAGGGGAAAATATATCAGCAATAATACACACTTATCCCATGAAATGGCCAATACATGGAATGGAAGAGGAGGTATATATATATATAGGGATATGGGTGCTAATTTTCCATAAAAATTATGTCTTACATATGTTTTTTCATAGTTTCCAAAATAAATATCCAAATTTGGAATTATGTTCTTCTAAAATTTTATTCATTTATATCCTCCCCGTCATCTAAAAAAAATTAATCTTTTTTTGGACATCTACTACTGAAGTTATTAGCATATCATTAATGATAATTGTGAGTTTAATCAGGTTTACTCTGCTCAACATAGTAATACTATACACATTGAAAGTGCATATTTGATGTGGTAGATATTTAATATTCCTAGATTAATTTGATATTTTATGAATGAAAATTGAATAAATAAATTAACCAATGGGATGTAGTGTTTTTGATTAATGTAATTTAAAATGTTTTATATTATATCAATTGAAACCATTGGATGGTTGAGTGGGATTATCCAAGGAGTATGAGATTAAATATGGATTTTTTTTATGTGGTTAATTATAATGAAACACCTGAGAATATAATAATGATAATTAATAATTTCATAAAACATAGATTTATGACATTTTAAATTTCAATCATAGAAAATTTTAATGAAAATAAATTAATGATAAATTAGTTAATTAATAAAGAACTCTAATTTTTGCAAGATTTTTGGATATATATTCCTTAGAAGTGGTAGTATGGGTCCTATATAAAGAAAAAAATATATGAGTTTATTTCTAGGTATTTTTCATTATTGTTTTTTGTGCATGATTTTATTGTATTTCCCTATTTTATATGCTACCCAACTAGCATCGGTAGAGAAACCGAAATCCAAATATATTTTTTAGGGAGTTTTCTCCGACATATATGATATAGAAGAACCAAATCAATGATTTTCCATAACCCCCACTCTCCATTTGGATGTAGAAATGAATAATAATATATCAGGATAAAATTGATTATTGAAAAAGGTGTGTTCCTATTAGAGATGATATGAGTTTTATTTATCCATAAATTTTAATGTGGGATATAATGGATTGAGGTATAGTGCATAAATATATTTGGTCTTGGTGGATCCAAATTCCCATGGTTATATGTTCATGGGATATGATAGCTTGAGGTATAATTTATTTACAAAGGATATAGTGTCTTCCATAATTATACTTGGTTTTAGATGGGATGATACTGAAGATGAGATGGATACATGGAATGATGGAAACATGAGATGTTTGGCCTTAAATGGGACTGCAATAAGTAGGGAAAAGGACTAAATCACATTAAGGATGACATAATTTTATAAGGGATGAGTACATGAGGTTTGAAATTGGGATGTGTGATCAAAAAACTAGTGGGGAAGTGAAAGAAAGGCAGTTTCCTTATATACATATTCCTTTGATTAGGAATGGTTTATATTAAAATATAATTTAGTGATTGAGCTATGGTGAAGATGGTAATATAGTATTATCTATTTTGGTGATGTGGTAGTTTCATTTGTTTATTCACTAGGTTTTTGTACTCTTCTTTCACATTTTCATGAAAGTTTTCCTGAAGGATCCTACTGAGTATAACTATTATTCTCACTTTATGTACATATAAACTATTATCCTGTATAGTAGGATATAGTTGGTGATTAATATGGGTAGTGTTAGTTCAAATTATTATTTAAGAGCTGGTGGGGATTTATAGTTTCTAATAATTGTTTACATTTTTTAATTTCTGTTTTGTCTCTTAGTTGTTCAATTTGTGTATAATGTTACATGTATTGGTATTTTTTCAATTTTATACATAGTGTTTGTCAGACATTTATCCTTATTATATATTAGTATTTAAATATATATTAGGTTAATGCCTCCCATGTTTGTGATTTATATACCCTTGATGTTAGAAACCAACTAATGACCTATTGGTGATAGACTTTAGCAGTCATTATCTTTCTTTCATCATTTCTAGACCAAGTAGGGGTATAGTTTGTGGGAGGGGTTGCAATAGAGTGGTATCAAATGTGATGGTTGAGAGATATGATGGATTTTAAAGTAAATAACTTGTGAAGATATATGAGATGGAAAATAAATAGTTTTAACCTATATTAATGTGTTCTATAAAAAATCAATATTAGCTAATAAATTGCATTTTAATGCCACTTATGATCCAACATAAGAAGATTCAAGGTTACTAAATATGATAAATGAATTGGTTCAACTTATAGGAAAGTAACCTAGGTAAAGATAATACATCATAATGTTCTCTAACTATATTTTAATTTTGTTATACAATGGGAAATACGATAAATTGAATTAACGAAGTAACCAATTAACCATAAAATGTTATTTTATCCTGGTTTGAGGAGTTACTAATGCTTTTATTTTACAAATATGAAACAAAATCAATTTTCTAATCATGTTTTTGAAAAATACATTCAATAGAAGGTTTTTTGGATAACTAAAGAGTGTAGGAGTAAGATGATGACACTTAGAATAGGAAAATCATATAGTTCCAGTTCCAGGATCTATAAAAGTATTTGAGATTCATCTCAGATTGGTGTATATAGGACTAGTTGGAGGAGGTTGATACAAATTTTAGTTAGACCCATGATTATTAGGATAATAATGATTATTTAGTTGTAATAATCCTGAATAAGTTATCTTGAACATTGAACTTTTTATTTTTCGAGAGGTGTGAGGATTAATATGTTTTGTAGGATAATTTATGGGATTAGTTCCAGGATGAGTTTTTATATCTAACTACTAAGGAAAATTATTTTCTGGAGATCCTTAACTATTGGTAAAGGAGTTAAATTGTATGAGTGTTTGATATTATTCCATAACCACTAATATTATTTTTCATATTATATTAAAGATAATGATTTTGGGTAGAGGCATTTCAAGGAGGATTTTCACCTAGAGATCTCGTTTTGTGTCACCCTTTTTATATTGATGTTATATCTCGAGTTATTGGTAAAATAGGATTTCATTGAGATTAATTTGTCTAGGATTAGAATTTCATGGTAGGGGTTTCATTATAAATAGTTATAGAGAGGATATACAATTTGGGGTTCTAAGTTTCCCGATTTTAAGAATTTTCATTCAGTAGGGAGGGCATTTCAACCTTCCTCAAATCACATCAATGGAGCCAGTTGTTTTCATGATCTTGAAGGAAGATAAGTTGTGGTTTGATTTTATAGTGGTGTTTCTATCCATAAATATAATGAACTCTTATGCTTCCACAATAGTAAGCATGTAGCCGGTGGCCCATTTTATACTTAGCAATTGGAGTAGTTTTAGACAATGAAACAATAACAGTAAGAAGTTATATATTATGAGAAGTAGAGAGGATATGTGATATGTAGAGGAAACCCCATTAATAAAACTCACCATCAAGTACTATGATTTTATTATAGTGTGGTTTCCATCAGGGATAGATAGATTGTAGGGAATTATGTGCTCATATTATTGCATACTCTTTAGTATAATCAGGTGAGATCAACATCATATGAGGTATAATAAACTAGTTTCTTATATGGTTTTATACGTTATTTTATTCTAGAGATATGAAATATTTTATTTCAACCTCATAAATCCTATATTTAGGATTTAAGGTGGAGAGGATTTTATTTCCCTTTGAATTGACTACACCACTTAGAGGTTAAAATATCTTGTTTGACGTGTGAGTGAATAAGGGATGGTGCTAGTGAAACACCACTCATATAGTGACCTTATATTTTGGTAGATAAAAAATACATAACATCATCCTCAGTAAGAAGGCTGTATTTATTAAAGGATAACAAGGATTTCTTTTACTAAGGAAACATATTATATGATGTTGAGAGAGGTTAGGTGGTTTTTTTGGCGAATAAGACCATCAAATGGGTTAGAGCCAAGATGAGTCCCTATATTATTGGATGGTTCAATTGATGTTGAGTTCTATAGAGGTTAAGTTAGTATTGTTTCCAGAGGATATTAAAGAGTACCTTGATTTCTTTCCTTATGAGATTGTGGCATGACCCCCAGAATGAGAAAAAAAATTAAGATTGAGATTTCATCAGATGAATCTATGATATTGATGTAACCATATCTGATGGCCCCTTCTGAGTTATAGGAGATATTGATTAATCCTGATGATATCTTTTATGGAGGACTTATTTTTTCTTGAGTACTTCCTTATGAATCTCTAGTTTTATTTTTTGTGAATAATGGTAATAGATTATAGATGTGTATTATGTTTTTCTATTTTAAGTAGGTAATAGAGAAAAAACACTATCCTCTCCTCCAGATTGATGATTAATTCGATTAGTTGAAGATGGAATGATGGTTTTCTAAGATCAACCCATGGATTGAATATCATCACATGCTAGTAAAGTGTGAGTATAACACAAAGAGTTATTTCAAAATTCAGTATGGGAATTATGAGTTTGTCAAAATTTTATTCAGTGTATGAAATGATATATCTCTATTCATAGAGTGGATGAATCTAGTGTTTCATGAGTTTATATACCATTTATTATTGGTCTCTATCTATGAAATCCTAGTTTTTTTAGCATTAGAGAATGATCACATAGGCCTTCTATGCTCTGTGTTGTGAGTTATTGACACTTATTATGATTTCTAAACTTTACCAATGTTCGAGTTCTAGGAATGTGTGGTCTATTTCATGGTTCACGTCATGTGTAAACATAGAGTAGCAGTAGATCTTTCAAATATTGATTTGGTGGTTTATTGGGTATCCCCCAAGAAAGGTGTAGAGGTATAGGGATTCCTTAGTCTATCTAGATATTATATGAGGCTCATACCAAACTTCTCAAATATTGTGAATCATATTAAATTATTGAGTAGAAAGGGTCAAGAATTCTTGTCCACTAACTTGTGATAAGCCACTTTTGGTTATTTGAAGGAGAATTTCATCAGTGATTTGGTTCTTTTTTAGTCAAAGGAGGGAATTGCATTCATGGTTTTTGATGACACTTCACATCTTGTATTGGGATGCGTGTTGATAAATAAGAGACAAGTTTTCTCTTATTGGTCTCAGAACTTACAACATCATGAATTTAATAATTCAACATATGATCTTGAGCATGATGTTGTAGTATTTTCTCTAATATTGTAGAGACACTATCATATAGATGATTTTTTTCTAGAATTCATGGATCACAAGAGTATGAAGTACATATTCTCCCAACACAACATGAGTATGAAGTAGTGATGGTGGATGAAATTATTTCAACACTAAAACTTTGATATTTCCTTTTCACATAGTAATGGTATTGTTGTAGAAGATACATTGAGAAGAAAGTCACGAGGTACTGCTATACATGAGTCTAGAGAGTCTTTGACAGTGATGTAAGAGTTGGTTGTGATGCACCTTGATATAATATCAATTAATCACATATGTTTGCTTTACCGTATGATAGTGTAGTTTTCTATGGTTAAACAAGTATAGGAGCCCCTACTAGGTGATTCGAATGTAGAGGTTTCTCATGATTGATTTATTTGGGTATATTCTCTTGAGGTTTGGTATGGGTATGGGTAACATCGAGTGCTGTTTTAGTGGTATATTTTCATTCCCTTAGTGAAGGAGGTAGTTCTCTAAGAGTTCCATAATTCACCCACAGTGGTAAATCCTATAATGGAAAATAACTATCATGATATGAGGAATCAGATTTTGTGGTTAATTTATTATGTTCTTAGTTACAGAGTTTGTATCTTCATGTCTAGTCTTCCCGAAGGTAATGGCATATTATCAAGTGTCTGTGTTTTTTCTTTACCCGCTTGATGTCCCCCAAAGAATTGGGAGCACAATTAAAGTGTATTTTATCACTACTTTACCCATAATATAGGAATCTTATGAATCTATGTGGGTAATCATGGGTTTATTGATGAATTAAAATCCCCTCTTAGTGGTTTAGGTGTTTATATCAATGAAGGTTTTGTCGAGGTAGTACCCGAAGGAGGTAATAAAGCATCATCGAGTCCCAAATATGATCAACTATGGTTGTGATCCCTGTTTTACCTTCAGGTTATAGGGATGTTACTAATTTTCTTTTGGATATCATAAATATATTAAAAATAATTTTTATCTTTATAAATACAGTTAGATATATTAGAAAATCTATACTATATTGGGCATGTTCTATATATATATTTTTATTTTAAAGGTACGTGGGGGTGAAACCAAACTTTGGTTATTTTATCATAATTTTTTCACTATTCAATTGGAATATACCCTTTAAAAGAAATTTAAATATGAACATGACAATATAATATTTTCTATACTAGGGACATAGAGTCTACCATTATATAAAACAAATGTTCTAATGTAAGACTGAGATGTTCCATGTGATCCATGATTGAATGAAGGCAATGATGGATCATTAAAAGTCTATTCATTTTAATTATAAGAGGCCTAGGAATATTGAAATTAAATATAATTTTCTCTTTAAGGTGTCTCATCATCATATAAAATAAAGGTTTGGTCTTGTGGGAAATCATTATCCCAGGATCTTTGGGCCTTTTAAGGTGTTGGATTGGTATGAAATGTTGGATTATTTGTTAAAATTACCCGTAGGGATGATCTAGATTCATGATATCTTCAGTGTGTGATAGATTTACTATTATCATGATGATGAATCTCATGTTATTAGTTTTTTAAAGATGTATGTTGAGGGTAGTGAAACCTTTATGGAATAACCTATTGAGATTTAAGACATTCAAGAAAAGTCATTGAATGAACAAGTGATTCCTTTTGTTCATATCCTATGGAGGAATAATGTATTAGAGGAGGGTAATTTGGATTAATAGTTTTATATATAAAATCAATATCACAATTTATTTTTATTTCTTTTTTAACATTGTTTTGATGCTTTGTAAACATTGTTCTATTTTATTAGATTATTTCCTTTCCTTGACGTTTTACTTATTTTTTCTAATGGCTAAGAGGTATCTCTCCCAAGAATGTTTTTAGGTTTTCAAGTGGTGTTGTGTGTTTATGAACATTTTTTAACATGTGGTATGGATATACTACTAATGTGGTGAGACCCATTAGTGGTATCTCATGGGGTGGTTGTTCAGACCTAGTTTCTTTTTGGGTTTTGTTTTTATATTCCTGAGGAAGATAATTGTTTGATCGAAAACCAATGTAATGTACTTGTTTTTCCTGGTTCATTATACTGTGAATTTGTGTGTATAATATTGTGTAGTGGGTGATCATTATATAGAAATCTAGTGGTAGGAGGAATTCATGGAGTGAACTCAATATTCTCCATGAAAATTGAGATTCCTAGCTTGAATACCTGTTCTTGGATTGATGGTTTTTGAGGTGAAATTAGGTGGTTTTCCATAAATGAATTTGTGTTGTGAATAAATGATTCATTTTATGAATGGGTTTTTAGGTTTTAGAGAATAGATGACTTAAATTTTAGTGGATTTTGAACCATTGGAATTTACAGTATGAACCAGACATTTACATCATGAACACATTTTTTTCAAGATAGGTTATAAGTAGGGGAGATTCCTAAAATTTCACTTTTTAAACCACTCCTCTCTCAAATAAAATATTACCCAATGAGTTTTTTTGATTACCATTGATCTCCATAGATTAAATTCAGCACCCATCTTCTAGATATTCATCCATTATGATCTGAGGTGATTTTTCCACTTTATGTTAACCATTGTTTCTCCTTTTTATCTCTCATTATGTTATGGTATAATTTTACATTATTTATTTTGTTATTTAAATGGGTTTATCCTTCTTTAGATCAATGATATTTCCTTTCATTATTGGCTTTAGATTTTCCTTCTTTGATGTTTTATTGCACAACAATTATTGATATTCCATCATGAGGTTGGGTATCTATAACATCTATCTTGTTATAATGTAAATGTATAATATTATCACACTTTAAACCATTTTAAAATTACTTAATTAAACTTATGAACATAATAAATTGGGAGATTATAGGGATAGTGAAGTTGTGGTTTGGGTTTGTGATCTATTTAGGTTATAATCTTATTGATGCCTCGTGTTTTTCTAAGACAATGTTCTATTTTTACATTGTGACAATTCTTAATATTATGATGATTAAGTTTACTAAAAATTTGATAAATAATGTAATTCTAGAGTCATGGTGATGTTATTAAATACAGATACATGTAAATTAATAACTTTTATTCCTTCATTTTGATGCAATATTAATATAATACTATTCACATTTTTGTACTTATTCGTAGATATTGAAAACTATTAAGTTATAGAATTGTTTGTTTATGAAAAACTATGTTTAACAAACCTATAAATTAAAGAAAATAACTAAATAATGTTTTTCTAATGACAAATTATTTGTGTCTTAGCAATATTAATCTTGTTATAGATGGTTTTATTCCTTGTTATTATGGCCTTAATGCCTTTTCCCATGGGTGGAAAATAAATTTGAAATATTTGCATCTCTATGAATTTTTTGTTCCTTGATGTGAATTTTTAACAACCATGCTTGGTTTGTTTTATTAATTAGAAATGGGATGGGGGGAGAAGGTTATTTGATCGATAATTGTTTTTTTATAGATGGTAGACAGATAGGGATCCCGGGGAGAGGTGATGGTTGACATTAGTGATTTTTGGATAGTTTATGTTATATAAAATAGTGTGGGACACTAGGGAAGTTGGGAGGAGTTCATAGTTGGGGTTTATAATCAATTATTACTTCCTTCTTGATGATTTCTATATGAGTAGGTGGCTGGATATTTCTCATTATTGGGTTACCTCTACTCGACATAGCTAAAATATATGCACAATGAGTTCATATTTGACATGTTTTCTTAATATAAGTCTTATAGAACCCATAAAATTTATGAATGATATATTAGTAAAGAGATTAACCTATGAGATGATGTATTGTTGATGGAAGTAATGTTAGATTATTTTTATCATATTAATGGAAATTATGGGATGGTTAAGCAGGATAATCCAATGACCATAGGAATAAATAAGAAATTTTTTAAGTGGGTTATGATGATGACACACATGATTATACATGAAAAAGAACGTATATTTATATATAAATTTAAATAAGAAAATTTAAAATGTTAATCATAGAATATGAAAATGTGAATTGATTAACATTTAATTAATTAAATAACACATAATTTTAATGCTTGGTTAATTGTTTGATATCTAGTCCTTAGTAGTGGTAGCCCGGGGACAAGTTTGATGATAGTGGTAGACGAGTCTAAGGTTGGGTAGTTTACCTTATTGTGGTTTTCACATGATAATATCATATTTTTAAATTTCATACCCTTCTCCACCCACGTTAGTTGGGAAACTAACACCTAAATGTTTGGTGTCTCGAGGGGGGGGGCTATTTTCTAAAACATATGGGAAAAAAACAAAACATATAGCTGAATTAAACCTCCACCGTACTATTACTCTAAAAATAGATATGTGTAGGCATATCCTGGGATATAATAGATTATGTTATATATTTTGTTCCTTTAAAATATGTTCCATTTCTTCATTTTATAATACAATTATTTTCGTGTTGCAATGGGTTGAAGTATTGCACGTACTATTATCTTGTCATGATGGATTTGGAATACCCTAAGAGTATGATCATTGGATTTGATGTCTGAAAATATAATTCATTTACACAGGCTGTAATGGAATCCATATATGTATATGGTTACAAATGAGAAGATGTTTTTGAAGAGATAGATATGTAGACTAATTCCAAAATGAGATGTTAGGCCCTGTGTGGGACTAAGGTAGGTATGTTTGATGGTCGAATCACCTAGGATGGATTACATGTAGATGATATGATCATAAGATTTTTATAATTTTAGTGTGACAATAGAAAACTAGTGGGGAAGTGGTAGCGAGGTAATTTTATAAATACATATATAATCTTGATAATTTTTTTTATCTATAATATCTATATTGATTGATACATGGTGAGGATAAGAAAATAATATTACTTGTTTAGGTGAAATTCTTGTTTCATTTGATTATTTATTGGGGGTTAGTATACTTTTTTCAAATCATTCTTGAGAGTTTTCCAAGAATATCTTGTTGAGTATACCTATTTTCTCCCCCATTATATAATAAGTGTTTTTTGGTTAGTAAAAACAATTTTGTAATTTAGCTTGGCTGTACTAGTTTTCATTGTTGTTCATGAATAATCGTGGATTAGTGGTGGCTACTAATGATTTGTTTTTGGTAATTTTAGTTATTTTAGTTAGTTGTTCAGTTTGTAGATGAAATTGCTTGTATGGGAATATCATTTTTTGTTTTCATGGTTTTGATTAATAGTCTTTCATTCTTATCTCTTTCTCCTTAAATTAATATAAGTAAAATTCCTCCCATGTGTGTGATTTATATACCATTGGTTATAGAATCCAACCTATACCCTATTGGTGGAAATATTAAAGAGTAATTATCGCCCTTTATCAATTTCCCATCCAGTTGGGTAACCTTTTAAATGAGGTGGTCATGACCCATGGTGTGGTTATTCAGTTTGATTCTTCAAATCAATAGCTTGGAATTATTTTTAAATGATTCAAACAATCTGATGATTCACTTGTGGATCAAGATGGAAAACATTCCCAATGGCCTCTTCTTATGGATTCCATGGGCTTTTGACTAGTTCCATCACTAAAGATTCATTAACAAATTTCCACCTAGTCACCACATAGCTATTAACTAAGGTTTTAAGACATTACAAATCATTAAAAGAATAATCATCATATTTTTTTTCCAATATCAATAAAAGACAAAAAGGATAATGGAATCCTAATGGGAAGTATTCTTACAAACTAATTATATTGTGTACGCATCAGTTAAACCCATAATGATGTGTTGATGATAGTTTTATAAGTGTTTAACACCTATTATACATAGACCACCCTATCAACTTTATGTTGTATATAAAGAGGACATCTGTGCCTTTTTATGCTACATACTTGTTGTTTTGACACATCATATCTCTAGGTTTACCATATAAATTGATGGAATGACTAAAATGATACCATTTGAAACATCTTGACCCCAACCCATTGGCTATGGAACAACCAAGGTACCACTGACCCTAGATTACATTCCTCCTGAAATCACAATCCATAGATTAATTCAAAAAGGATAAGAAAGCATTGTGGAAAATTTTACCTTATATATAGACAAAAACTATAAAATCCAATATTAAAAATAAAGAAAAGAAAATATATAGTACATGATGGTTAAACATTAACACTCAATATCAAAAGTAATTCATCAATATCAAAGTGGTAGAGTAAAAAAAATTAAAAATAGAAAATAAAAATCTAATGACATGCATTACATAAAGGATCGAGGTGAAACCACTCCAAACACTAGGAATCAACCAACACCCATGATCCATCTCCCATCATACCTGAATGTAATATCATGTTTCTACACTAGTGAATTATGATATCTTTACCATATCATTATAAATAGTGTCTACATATACATCAAGGTGTATATGCAATGAGTGAGTATGTCAACATAGTATGTAATTCCCAATATATCCCACAAATTCCACTTAAAAGAGATCAAGTATGCTCCTAGTTTTATATAAAAAAAGAAGAAATGATTTATAATAAAATTTATGAAAATTTTACTAAAAAAACAAGGGTAAAAATTATTTCTATATGACATATAAAACCTTGATTCCACACACCCATTCATAAATCCTTCCTTTGAACAGTCTTAGACTGAGAGTAGAAAACTTTTCTCAATAGTAACAAGTCATCACTTTAATATGTAATAATATAAAAACATATCACAAAAAACGATTTATTAACCAACAAGGACCTATATACAAGTGACATAAACTCAGACCATGGTCTATGAAAAATATAGTTTCCCCCAATTGTACTCAAACCAAGAACTATGAAAATCCTCCCAAAAAAGATAAATGACTATCTAAAAACAAATCAAGGGTAAACACAAAAATTACATACCTCAAAACACCTAATAATACACTAAATAAATTCAAATCAGGGGTGTTATAATGGGTTAGAAAGAACTATAGAGGTATGGTCAGAAATACCATGTGATGTGGTTCTTTTTTGAACATCATCTTGGAAGTATGTAATGTATATATATAAGGGGGTGTTGATTCACAACATATTCAACATGATCATAGTCGACTTGGTTTATGTTGGTTCAATGTTGATAAAGAATTATTAAGTTATAGAAAATGTGGTTTCTCAAGTAAAGCTTACTGGATGTTGGCACACATTGTTCTAAAGGTTTTTATGAACCTTTATTATTTGTTTTCCACATGAAATTGGTAACATAGATTGAAATAAATCATTAATGGGTATGGAAGAGGGTGATTTTTGAAAATCCTTCTATCTAAAGTGTTACTCACCTCTACCCACATATCTTAGTGTGTGTCTAGAAGTGCTTTATCATGATGTTAGAAAAGGAAAGGTTACCTTAATAAAAATAAATGGATTATAGGATTATTTTTCATAAAGTGATGTGATAGTGTATGATCATGTGTTATTGAAGGAGTTAGGCTATCCTTGATTGATATGTATTTGTCTTCTCTATTTGGTATATCATGACTTGTCTTGTTTTCCATGATTCCATTTCAATCTTAGAAATTTTAAATTTTTCAATGATATTGGAATGATGGTTTTAGTTTTCATGATAATTACATTACTGTGATAATAAATAGTATTTAAATTTTTTATTAACTGTTGGTTTCATTATTATAATAAATAAAAATTATATGATTAATTATAATAATGAGTATAATTTTTTATTAATTAATTTTTTAGTTATTATTAATAAATCATAATTTCAATATTAATTAAATTATTAGTCATATTTAATTAAAATATTAAATATAATTTAGTATATTATTATATATTTGTTATTAATTTAAATATTATTAATTATGTTATGAATTATTATCAATGACATTATTATTTATATCTATATTAACATTAATTAGATCATCATCATTGATTAAAAATTAGTAATATTTATGACCTATATACCAAAGAGAACATGGTTCAAATCCTAATAGCCCATTAGGGAGATTTATTATGCAGGTAGTGATGTAGTTGATGGTACTGAAAACTAGTGATCCAGGTAGTTACACCATTAGGTGATGGCATAAAAAATGACATAGGTAGGGGAGTGAATGCAAATATACATAGAAATAGAAAAGATACCTCAGACAATAATTAATGGGCATTTGGCCCATGGTCCTTATGGAAATGTAATGGGAAATATTTGTTATGGTCCTATCATTAGGGGTGCTTGACGAGGTTTGGTATTTGATACCTCAGAGTCTGTGTTTATCTATATCATTTTTCTTATAAACCTCAAGGCCATAAATTAATTTTTTCACATACTAGGGGATAGGGTAATGACTGTGGTCTCCTATTAACAGGGATAAAAAATTTGATAAATTCCATAGGCCTCTCAATCCATTGAAAAAAATGGCTCATAAGTTTTTTGTCTTGATGAAATGTTTATAACATATTGAAGATCTATGAAGAATAGGTGCACCCGTCATTTTATCAATATGATTTTAGAGCTATTTATAATTTTCCATCAAAATATGTTGTGGAACCTGAGGGGACTATTTTAAATTTTAATGGAGGAGATTATTTAAGAGATCAAATTTATTTTTTCTACGTCTCATGTAATGAACCCAACCCCAGTCGAAAGGCGCCGGTTATTTTTTAATTAATTTAAAACTAGATTCAAGAGATCACATCCCAAAGGAAAAACTAGTTTAGTTGTATTAGAAAAGTAGATATATACTTCAATCACACATTATATTTGAAAACATAAAATACAAATCAGAGTCAAAATAAATAATCTATATCTTTAAAAAATTCAAAGATTCATCTTTCATATCTTAGGTAAGGAAAAGAATAAGGGTGATCTCATAATCTAAATAATGGTTATAAACAATAAAATACATCAAGAGTAAATAATACGTAATAAATATGAATAGGTAAATAACTAAAAACACTTCCATTTAGTCTATAATTTGAGAAGAAAATGTATCCATGGATAATATCAACTAAATAATTTCATGTATAATAATAACTATATTCTAAATAAAGGAATTTCATAATATTGGATGTCATGATTTCATACATCATGATATTTATACCATAAAATTCTTGTGCCAAAAAATTTAATCAATGGGTAATCATACACCAAAAAATCCATTTAATTCTATCTTACTGATTTATCTCATGAGACCTATCAATGTGTTGAGGAGATATATAATTTCAGGCCCCATCAATAACTATATATCCAATCTATTCCTCAAATATTAATAATCAATTAAATTCATAAATAGTATATCTTATCAATAAATATCCATATTGAGAAAAGAATACAGATTAATCAAATTTTCCCAATTCAATCAAATAACATTCATATAAATACACTATATGGAAAAAATTTATATGGTTTAAGAAATAATCATATCCATGATACAAATAATATAGATATTGAGGAGAAATGTAATGTCAAATGATCATAAGAAATTGAATGTCTCAAAAAAAATTTAATTGCCACTAAATTATAAAGAATGTTAATTTCAATAATTTCATTGGTCAAACTAATCATAAACCATCCATAGAAAGAATAAGTTTGGTAAAATTAGAACATATCCTTTATAGTGTGTAAAAAAATAAAGTGTTTTTTCCTTGTTTAAATGAAATAACATAAAAATTTCATTAAATTTTTTTGAAGAAAATATCCTTCATAATTTGAAATTTAATGTTTTTAAATGATAAAACTTTCCAGAATATTAGGGACATAAATTATTTTAAAAGAACCTCATAAACTTGTAAATGTATATTTGAATCATTGAGTAGTCATGATAGTCAGAAATTTTGTTTAGGAAAAGTAGGATTAAATAATGATTCCTTTCTATATTTTTAAAGAAATTCAGAAAAAAACTTTTGAGGAAATGTTAATAAGATTAATTTTAATCCATTTTGAAAAAATTTAAACATGTGTAAAAATGTATTTAATAAATCATTAAACAATATTCAAGATATTATTTAATACATTTTATGCTAAATATGTACAAGAAATAATAATACCCCTAATTGAGTAGAAAAACATATAAATTTTCTATAAAAACATGATTTCACTATCTTAAGTACATAAAGAGTGGAAAATGAAATAAAAACATATAATTTTATAAGAAAAATATATTAAAGAAAATAACAGGAGTTTATGATAGAAAGATCAAATAATTCGACTATTGGAGACTTAAAAATAAATAATCCTGAATAATGATGAGATTATGAAATAAAACATTACCACTTTGGTAAATTTTGAATCATTATCCAAATGAAAGAAAAAAATTCAAATAAAATGATAAATATGATGAATATATCAAAATTCATGACATAACATATCAAAGGTTCCTTCGATACAACTCATAAAAATAAATATGATTATAATACCGAATATATCTCAATGGTGTAAAAATTGAGAAAAAATCTATTGAAAAGATCATATCATTGAAGTGATATTTAATCAATGAATTTATTATGATTATTAAATGAAAATAAAAATAATAAAATTGAAAATACAATATAAAATAATCAAAAGTAATTACACACATAATTTTATAGTATCAAATATAATCAAGAAGTTATATAACACAAGGAAAAGAAATTGAGTTATGAAACCTTGTACTGCATGGAAACATTGAAATCAAATAGAGTTGGATAAAGTAAAATAAATTTCATCTTAAAATAAAATTAATAATGAATTATTAATGATATAATATGTAAAATTATATAGGCACAACATAAAAAATAATTTTTTTATAATATTGAATATTACTAAATGAAAGGAAATTGGGAGAAAATCCCTTAAAAAGATATTATCATTGATATGAGAATTAATAAAGAAAATAATTATGTGTAAGGAATATAAATAAAATAAAAATTGGAAATAAAACATAACACAATCAAAGTTCATTCCACAAATAATCATTACACAACATTGTCAATGAAGCAGATTTATATCCAAATGAAGTGAAATTTAGTTAAGAAACCACTTACCCTATGGTAACATTCATGTAAAATCCCATTGAATGAAATAATTATAACTGAAACATAAAATAGAACAAAATATAAATTTATACTTATAAAACAAGTAAAATTTAATTATATATTACATATAAAATAAATTGGTGGAAAACTTGTAAACATTACTTAATGAAAAGAAATTGAGTTTAAATCCCTTACCTTATGTACGAAATGTAATAAATATTATTTATATTTTTGAATTATAAAAAAAATCAAATATTTACTATATGAATATTTTTTTCAAGTTTAGTATTCATTTTTTTTATTACTATCTTATATTTGTTTACTTAATTTGTTATGTTCATGTCTATTATTTTTATGATATTCACTTTATAAATCCAAAATTACATCTGTAGGTTCACTCTGTTCAAATAGAAATTTTTTCTATAATATTTGAAATAATAATAAATACAATAATTTTTTATACATAAAATATACTTTCAAAAAGAGCCGTGAAATACTGTTAGGAAAAATAAAATATATTAGAATCATGGAGATAGTTTGTTATATGTATGCATGAGTATCATTTACATTTTTCAATGATCATGATGAAAGGAACATATGTTTTATTTTAAAATTATAGAATTATAATTATATATGAAATATAAAATTATTTATTTTAATATACTTATATATTCCATCAATGTGATATCATAATGAAAAACGAAAAAACATTACCTCAGGGAGGTGGTAATCTGCATGTACACACGAACGATGGTATCTTTTTTCAATGAATAGCTAGATAAGATATTATGTGATATTTTATAATTATATAATGATTAATATGTCATTAATATCATATATATTTACTAAATAAATCATTAAAACCATCATTGAGTGGTGGGGATGGAAAAAAATTATATCGATTCACGAGGCGATTGTCTACCATACACACAAATGATGGTTTCATTTTCTATTTGATAGAAGTGGAGATGGACTTAGGTTATGATATTAATATAATAAAATATTCTTAGACTATATATACTTATTTTATCATCTAATAATAGTTAAATAATATTTTATGGATGTGGATGGGGAAATAGAACAAAAATTCTTTGTTAATAGCGAAACCTCTTCTTCAGACAACCTCTCTAGGTTTAAACCCAAAGCCTTGTTAGAAAAGGTTTATTATCAAAAAAAGGATATAATATGTGTGTAAGTGAATTAAATAATGGATTTGTATCGGTAACGGAATAAATAGATGCTTCTTGAATTGTGAATAAAAAAGTAGAGGAGGTTCTCTTTTATAAGTGAGGGGAGGAGCACTTTTAGAATTTTGTAAAATTTTAAATTATACAAAGGTCATATTCAATTAAAATAACAAAACATTTATTAGGATTATAATTTCAGATAAGATAATGTATAAAAACATCTTTGCAATATGATTTAGATAATTGGAATTAGAAACTAACTGTTATATCCTGGTTTAACCATTTGATAAAACCGTTTTAAGCTTAACCGCAATAACGAATTCTTCACACTGATAAGGTAATAATTTTACTTATATTATAATAACTGAATAATAAATATAATAGGTATGATAATCTATACCATTTATCATCCTAATTTTCATATTTAATTATTTTTAGTATTTTTAAATAATTTATGCAAATATTGTTTAACATAAAATATGATTAATTTCAATTTGGACATTATTCAATTAATTTAACATTAAGGACAAGAACATAATAGTTAATTTTGAATAAAACCCATTTAAATATCAACAATATTTCATTATTAAATATAAACGTATTTTTTAACCACAAATTAATCCAAAAACCTTACTTTTAATGTTTTATAAATATTTATCTTTAGTTTTCCATTATTTTTACGAGAAGCGTATCATCGTAGTATAAGAATTTTAGGTACCTATATTAACATATAATAAATAACAAAAGGAAAGAGAATGAAATTTTATATTTCTCATTTCATAAGTTACTATATTGGTAAAATTCATTGAAATATTACCCATAAATAGTTTATTCTATAACATGATGTTATAAGGGAATAAATAAATTCATCCATTAATAATTAAGATGAAAAATGGGGTCCTTATCACTTAGTTTTAACCTAGGTTAGATGATTTACCCACTCACTGTGGTGACATGACATGTTTTTAATGTTTTTATGATTCAATAGTATCCAAAATTAAATTAACCTTAATACATAAAATAAGTTATTATGAATGAAAATGTTGAATCGATTTTATCAAATTCATATCAATGAGTTTCCATAATTTATTTTAAAAATGAACCCCCATAACATTTCATAAAACGATTTTTTAAGAAATATATTTTTCATGATAATGTTGATTTTGTATTAACTATATGAATAATAATCATAATCAAATTAATTTAAATTAATATGTAAATATATGTAATATAAAAATTTCATTTAAATAATTCCTATTTAGGGGTAATATTAATTATATAAATGGGGAAACATTATGCACTTAAAAACTATTCTTATAAAAATGCACATTTAAGCCTAAAAAAAACTTATACCAAACTTTATAAAATATGATTCAAATTTAGTCAATTATAATATATATTACTATATATTACTTATTTTAAATTTAAATAAAATTAAAATTATAATGTGAATTTTAAATTACATAATTTATTGGAAATAAATTGAAATTTAATAAAAAGCTGTATTTTCATTATTCACTAAAAATCACTCTTTTTAGAAAAATATAAAATTTTAATCTTAAATAAATTCAAAAATAGTGATTTCAAAAATGAAGTTAATTTGGGATAATAAAATTTATAAAATTATTTTAAATTAATTTTATTATTTTCTAACAAAAATAAATTAAAACATTTTTTACAGAAAATTTATTTTTGATGAATTTGAAGACTATAATATAAATTGAGACCCTATTTACCAATATGTTTTGTTCAAAAAAGATATTTATACAAAATTTTCAAAAATCTTTTATTCAAATTAAATCAACTAATTTTAATGGTCTATTTGTAATGGTCATATTTAAAAATTATATCGTATTTTATTTAGTCTTGGTGATATGTGTCGTATATGGTTCGAACATGATGTTCTTCTTTTAAAATCATGGGGTGTTATAATCTAACCACATTTAACTAATTGTGTCCTAAAATTTTTTAACTTGTATTCAAGGGTTTGATATTTGAAAATTCCTTTCTAGATGACCTACATTGTAAAATAGTTAGTAAAAAATCCTCTTTGAAAGAGGGAAAGTGAAATACGAAGTTCATCTGAAATAATAGAAAGCTATGTTTCCAAATTTGATAATGTTAATAGTAAGTGAAAATATATACATGGAGGATAAAAATAAATACAAAGGACTAATAGAGAAAGATAGAAAACATGGTCAATAGATTTTTTACAACCAAAAACCCATAAATAATGGATGGGTGAGAAGACAATCAATTCATTAGAAATTATTGTAATAGGATAACATTTTTATTTGAAGATACTTTTCCTAGAGTTTAGAAATTACATTACCATCAAGACTATAAAAATGAATAACCATACTTACTTGAAAAATATAATTTCCTCATTTAATCTATTTTCACAAAAATATTATCTTTTTCTACAGGGGATGTATATTCAAGAAGATTTTTTAGGTTTTAAGCACTAAAATAAACTTATAACATATCACATAATCCAAAAATTAATAAAAATATATTCCTCAAATAATTAATAAAACTAAAAATGATAATTACTATGTATGTTACTACCCAAAATTAATGAACCTTTATATGAAAAAATTACACATTAATTTCTCAAATTCAAAAACAAAACCAAAGGTTTAATATAGATCACTGCTAAATTAAATAATCGCATATCCCTAATAACCATGATAACATAACATGAATGAAGGTTTTAACCTCAAATAGTTTCTCACACCCTTAAATTAGTTCTCAAAAACAGATTATAATTCTTCCAAAATAATCCTTTATCTTTAACATAAAGGTTATATATACCTCAACACAATAAAATGTATCTCTAAATTTCACTAAATATCTTAAAATAGTGAAAATTCCAAAATATTTGATCCAATATAATGTTTCCAAAAATAAAATTAATATTTATCCATCAAACCGTTTAAGTAAAAGAAATATCATACTAACAAGGAAATAATGTAGGCCAGTGGAATGCATGACATTTTCTAAAACAATTTTAATAAAATTTCTATAATTTCCCTAAGAAATTGATGATAATCCTAAAAAACAACAGTAGTAATCAAATTACTTTTTAACTACAAAGTTTTTTTGTATGATTTTTTTTCTGCACAAAATCAAATAATTTCAACTGACTATTATTAACTTACTTTTTATAGTCATATTAACCATAAATGTTATCAATAACATTAAACTTATTTCAATAAAATATTTAATAATTATTACGCAAAAAAATCTCACTAAAACAAAATTTATACAAAAGTGTTACATATACCTCAAAAATGTATTAAAACTCAATAAATGTCTCTATGATACTTCCATCAAATAAAATAATAGAAGGGATGTTAATGGATTTAAATATATCAACATTCATAGAATTATTAACCCATGATGGTACCATGAAATATTAATATATCCTCATATTAATAATAAAATTAGTGTATTTGGGGAATTCCCTCAATGCCTGTTATAGGGTTATGTTCCCTAATATATGTTTTTTCAAATATAGTTCCAAGGATTCTACTAAACAATCTATGATACAAACTATAAATATCATCAACCAAGTAGCATAGATCTGGTGGTAATATTATTACATTTACACTAGATACAAGTTATAACATAGCAATGAAATGAATATTTTATTAGTCTTGGTTAACTAGATACATACATGAATCTCCCATTACATTTGATAAAATAAAATGAAAAACATAGTGAAAGTAAATATTCTTTATCCTTTATATCATTCAAATATTCCTTATTTATATCTTAGAGAAAGGAAAAAAATAAATGTTAGCTCAGAATCTCAATAAGGGTTACAAACAATGGATGCTATCATGAGTAAATTATGAATCATCAATATGAAAAGGACAACAATTGATAGTATAACCAAGTCAATCAATAAAATTGAGCACAAAATGTATCTATAGGTTATATAAATACAATAATATCATGAATATATATAAAAAAAATTCTTAATAAATGAAATGTATAATATTGGATATCATGATTTCATACATCGTGATATCTAAATGTTTAAATCCTTATAGAAAGATAGTTTATTAAATGGGTAGGTATGAAACAAAAACCCATTTAAGGAAATATTTCAGATTTTTCTCAAATGATCTATAGATTCATGGAGAAAATATATAATTCTAAGCCCCACTAATCACTCAATTTATAAATCATTCCTCATACATTGAATGATCAATTCAATTCATAAACAGTATTCCTTATAGAAAATATCCTTATCGAGTAAGGAATCAAAATTAATCATGTCTTCCCCAGTTAGTCAACTAACATTTATTGAAAACCATCATATATAAAATGTTATATGAATTAGAAAATATTTATATCCATGATAAAAATAAAATGTATATTTAAAATAAATATAATGTATAATGATCATAAGAATGGGGGTGTTTCAAGATAAAGTTAATAACACAATAATTAATCAAGAAAGTGCATGTAAATATGATCCTTGGTTAAACTAATCATAAAAAATATAAATAATTAATAAGGAAGAAATTATTACAATACATACTCTATGTATTATAAATAAAATAAATTGTTTTTTTATTAAAGAAAATAAATACAAAAAAATATCATTAAAACCAATTTTTTCACATTGAATATTAGTTTTTTAAAAACTGAAACTTCATATAATATTAGGAATTTTTTTTTTAAAAGATCCTTGTAAATTTTTAATGTAATATTGAAATAATTTTTTAGTCATAATGGAGGGAAATTTTATTCATGCCGAGTATGTCAGAATAAATATTTATTTTATATTTTTTATAAAAATTCAGAGATCATATTATTAAGAAAAAGATAAGTAGATTAATTTTTATCCATTTTTTAAATAAAAAAATGGGCAAAAATGTATATAATAAATAATTTTAGAATAGTAAAAATATTCTTTAGAAAAATTTAAGTAAAATATGGACATGAAAGAAAAAAGTTCCTCGACCAAATAGAAGAAGAAGTCAGCTTTCCTTAAAAACGTGATTTTGGTATATGTAGAACAAATGGAGTGTCAAAATAAAGGAAAACTTATAATTTATAGAAATTACTATATTATATTAAAAGAATTATATATTGTCATATAAATATAAAATAATTCCCCCTGGAGACTTAAACACAAACAATCCTGAAAAATGAAGAGATTTTGAAATAAACGCTTTCCATTTGGGTACATTATAAATAATAACCTCGGAATAAAATAACATAAAATTAAAAACTAAATACCATAAATATAAAGTGGTTAACTAAATAAAATATCAAATGGGAAGTATATACACCTCATAAAAATAAACAGGTGTATAATACCAAATATGTCTCAATGGAGTGGAAATTGAGACGAAATCTCATTCAATAATCATATCATTGAGGTGATAATTAATTAATGAATTTATTTTGTGTAAGAAATTAAAATACATCTAAAACACATGGAAATAAAAATTAAAATAATTAAAAGTTTTTACAAACATTATATTAGATTATTAAAGACAACGAAGAAGTAATATACCCCAATCTAAAAAAATGAGTCACGAAATTCCTTACCACTTGGTAACGATCCAATAAAATCATGTTGGATAAAGTAAAATGAATTGAAAATTAAAATAAAATCAATTATAAATGATTAATAATATAATATTTAAAAGATAAGTATATATAAAATATTAAATAAATTAGTGTGTAACATTAAAACATTTCTTAATGAAAGTAATTAGAGAGAGAACCCCTAACAAAGATCGTATCATTAAAGTGATAATTAATAAATGAATATATTATATGTAACAAATTTAAACAAAAAACAAAAAATAATAAACATATTATAATAAAATCTAATTTCTTTTCACATATAATAATGGAAAAACATAGTCAATGAAGTACAAGTGTATCTTAATGAAAAGAAATTGAATTAAAGAACCCTATACAACTTGGTAACATTAATGTAAAATAATATTAGATGAAATAATTTGAATTGAAACTTAAAATACTTTTAATTATGAATTATTAATTATATTATATTTAAAATTTATGTATATACACCATATAAATGAAATTGTTTTATAACATTGAAATATTTTCCTATGAAAGAAAATTGAGACCAAATAACTTACCTTTGCTCAAACTCGTCACAAACATTTTCTATCACCCTAAATAATAAAATTATGTCAGTTATTAAATTGATTAATAAATTTTATAATGTTTATTATTATTTTATAACCATTTTATAATAATTTAATTAATCAACTAAGTTCATGTCAGATGGTTTTAGAATATTCCGTTCATATGCCTAAAATGACTTCAGTAGGATGTCTATGGTGAAAGTGGTAATTATTTCATCCTATTAGAAATAATAATAATGAAATAAATATAATTAGTATAAATCAATTATAATTATAAAACCATCCATTAAATATGTTTATGATTAATGAAGTATGTTACAATCACGAAGATAATATTTCGTATATATGCATGAGTAATGTTTCCATTTTTCAAAGATCATGATCAAAAGAAAATAAGTATTATTTTATCTCTCAATAATAAGTATTATATCATAAATATCATATTATTTATTTAAATGTACTTATTTATACATTCCATGTGATATGATAACGAAAAACAAATCACATTGCTTCGTGATAGTGGTAATCCTCACATACACATGAGCAATGTTATCATTTTTAAATGAATATAAAAAATGGAATTATTTGATATGATTTCATGATATGATTTATAATTATATAATGAATATAAAATATATATAAAAAGTAAATCATAAAAACTAACCTAGATTGGGGGTGATAGAAAATGAATTATATCGGTTCTTGAGGTGATAGTTAACTAAACACACTAACGATGGTTTCGTTTCCCATTTGTTGGAACATGAGACAGATATAGGTTATCACATTAACATAAAATCTTAATATATAAGAAATAATGATTTTATTATATAATCAAGGTTAAATAAAATTTTATTTATGTGGAATAAAAAAACAAATACACTTTGTAACAAATGATACCTCTTCTCTGGACAACCTCATTTGGTTTATACCAAAAGCATTGCTATAACGTTTTTATAATAAAACCAAGAAATATATGATATGTTAAGGTAATTATGTAATTAATTTTTTTTATTATTTAATGAACCAAAGTTTTCTTTATGAGTTAATAAAAGGCGAGAGGATGTGCCTTTCTCTAAGTGGGGGAGGGGCACTATCGTAATTTTATAAAATACTTATTTATAATAATGTCATATTAAATTAAAATAATTCCAAATGGATAGGTATTACAATTTTGGAAAGGATAAGGTAGAAAAAGTTTCATAAAATAGGATATATACAAGTTTAATTATCTAATAACCCTTATCTCTTGGTTCAAACCCCTATAAACCCATTTTAACATTAATCATGGTAATAAAATTTTCAAATGAAATGGTTATAATATTACTTATAAGAAAAAAATTGGTTTATAAATAGAAAATTTATGAAATATTAGACCTATTATAATCATTATTTTTCTCTTTAATTATTTTTAGGATTTCAAAATAATTTTTAATAATGTAATTAAAAATTAGATATTATTAATTTAATTTTTATTCTATTCATTTAATTTGACTTTCAATACAAGGTAACAGTTTATTTAGAATATAATCAATTTTATAATCAATAAAAAATCATTTCTAACTATAAAAATAATTTTGAACAAAAAATAATACAAAATAAATTAATTTTAATGTCTTTAAAATTATTTACCTTGTTTATTCCATTACTTACACAAGAAATGTGTCAACATCATATAAGCATTTAAGGTAAAACTATATTCACTATAAATTAAAATAATTACTATCATGAAAATAATTTCATTATAATAAAAAAAATTAATATTAATTCACCACTTATGTTTACCCAAATAAGAATACATAAGAGAAATTTAAAGGAAATAGTGTGACATTTTGTTTTTTTATTTACATAGAATATCATATAGGAAAATCTCCTAGAAAAGTGCCTAAAAATAATTTAATATCATGTATAAGGTTATAAGGGTAAAAATATACTCATAAAATAATAATTTTGATGAAAATGGTGGTCTTATCACTTATTTTTGACCAAGGTTAACTCGACTTACCCTTTTAGCGTGTTGATTTTTATTAATATTTTTACTATTCATTATGGCCAATAGTTATGTTGAACTTATTAAAAAAATAATTATACTGGTAAAAAATAACAAATCCATTTTTTTGAATTCAATTTACATAAGTGTCATAATTTAATTTAAAAGTGCACTCATATAATGTGTCAAAAAATCATTTATCATGAAATTTCATTTTCAACCATAAGATGTAACACCCCGATCCTAGTTACCTAGAGTTAGTGAATTATTTTAATACATTGGCATGATTACAGGGAATCATGTCCTGAAGGATTGATCAATTTAGCAGTCTTGGAAAATAGATTACATATATGAACGTTACATTACAATTTCTAAAATAAAACACAACATAAATAATCCTTTGAGAATTCCATTATTCCACTACTTTAACCCTCTATATCAATCATAATACACTTCACTGCATCTTGGAAAAAATAAAAAATAAGAAATGGGTGAGATTAGATTCTCAGTAAGGATAACAATATAGTGGGGATTATCATAAATAAGATTAAACATTTAAGGAAATGTATATGACTAAAAAATTATTTTGAAACTTAAACTTTAGAATAATATGGAAAAGATAAATCAAATAATTATATTTACTTATTCACTTGGATATTCTACTAGTTGAATAATCACTTGTAATATCAATAGCTAATTTCATAATGATGGAATGCATAATGCCAAACCTCATAACCACATAGTCAAGGCCTCGTTCCAAGACTAAAAATAAATATTTTTTTAAGGCATTATGCCAAGATTGTAGTTTGTCTTATAAGACCAACTGATGCATCAAGGAGCTATAACAGGCTCTACCTGTCACATACTAAGTCCAACACATTATTCATATGAAAATGTTGAAATATAACATGAACATTCACATTAAAACTGGCATACGAAATATTAATACTCTAACCATAAACCACGAATGGTATAAAAATAAAACATCCACAATCAAACATATCATAACTAATTCAATACAATATGGAGGATTATATTATAGTAAATAAACCTCAATCAAAAATAATATCCAATAAATGATTTTGACATGGTTGAAAACAATCAATAAAACTCTTTGAGAGAAATATCCCTTTTTGTGAAATCATTTAAAAGTCATGCATTTATAAAGTAAGTCATATAAAAGGGATTTCTGAATCAATGTGTCTCATACCACTTTGAAACTTTTGAAATGAATAAAAAATTTATAATAGTCCTGTCTATATAAATAAATCCTTAAAATCATTTCTAAATCATGGACATTAATTAAAAAGACTTATAAAAATAAATCATTAAAACATTTAAAATGCTCATCTTGATAAAGTGTACCTTCCAAAAAAACATAAAATAAATATTTTGAAAACATTTTTATGAAACATTTATATGGATTATAAAAATTTCCCAGTAAATAGTTACACAAAAACAATCTCGGATAATAATGATATTGAGGAATTAACCCTTACCTTGTACTTTCCTTTGGCCGAGGGTACGTTTAACCTCATGTATAATGACCATAATATGTTATTAAATTATACCATAACCAATACCATATTAATATTTATGATATCATAATTTATTCATTAATGGCTTTACACTACCCATTTAATAATAATTTCTATTCTCAAATAATATTTTAGGTAATAATCGCTTTCTCTATTATACATGTTTTAACTTTTTATTTTTGATCGTATCACTTATATCATGATTTAATTACTTATACAATATAAAACATTATTTATTTATCTTATATATTCCAAAAATTAATATGTATAATAGATAGATATATGAAATGGAAAACACCATTTATGGAGATGATAGGCCGTACGTACGCATAAATGTTGTTTCTGTTTTCTTATCGTATTGAACGGAAGTAAGTGAATTATATATATTTAAATATATATATATATATATGTATAAATATATATTTATAGTAGAATTTTTATTCCACATATTACATACTTATTAATAATATATATTTTTATAATCATATTTGAATGGTGAACGTGGAAATGAATCTCATCGCGTCGTGGAGACAGTAAGCCGTACATACACACGAGCAATAATATCATTCTATTGATGGTTAAATCGTATTTAATTGGATGCAATATTATATAAAAATAATCATTAACATGTTATATTTATTATTTAAATCAATTATACCCATTTTTATACCCATCCAAATAATGAAGTGTTGAATAACAAACTACACCCCGACGTGGAGACGATATGCCGTACATACACACGTATAATGACTTTTTCATTCATAGGATGGATAGTATAATGAATATGGTTGAAACATATTTATAATAATATCTATGTATGTATGCGGTACTGGATGTATTATTTTATTATGGAAAAAACCGAAGAAAGAGGAGGAAAAAGAAAAAAGAACTTTGAAAGAGGTGGTGAAGTAATTACCTCTTTTTTTGGGTTCTTCCTTTTGATTTGATAAAAAGGTATCCTTATGTTGGATTAGGATCAAATTAAGGCCTCAAGATTTATGTGAGCGTATTTGGGAGGATATTTGACCTGGGATTGGCTGAGCCAAATGGATTTGGAAGTGTGATTTAGAGAGAATTGGAAGTACCCTTTTATGAGAGAGGTGAGAGTCACATTAGGAAAAGTTTGAAATATAATTTTATTGTAGACTCATTTTCGGTTTATAAGGGATCCAAATGGATTTATTTCTAAGATGAGGTGGGTATGGGTCAAAATACTTCCAACCAATAGGTTTTAGAAAATTTTATGTCACCATATTAACCTTATCTTTTATATATAACTTTTAGTTAAATAGTTATCTTTTACAATGTCTTCTGGTATTTTTATATTACATGATTAATAAACATACTATTAAAGGACAAGATAAACTCAAGTGGTTTATTAATGAAATATATATAATTATATATATCCTTTTTCTTAACCCTAGATTTTTTTGAATATTATATCATTTAATAATATAATATTTGTTTTAAAAAAATCATTTATGTCAATTTCGACACTATTTAGTATTTTGTTTTTGTGAAAGTCAAAAAAACTTAATTACTTAGACCAAAATACATTAAATAAACTGTAACATGTCATATAAACCTATAAAATTCGTGGAATGAATCAAAAGTCTCAATTTACATTTATTTTAATATTTATAAAATCAATTATTTTAGTCTCTCATTAATAAGGTAATTACTGCATCATCATTGTGTCATAAATAAATTTAATTATTTAATGTCTAAATATTATAAATAAAATTCCATGATGTATAAATGTTTTTTATCTTTATAATGGGTATTTATAGTCTAATTTATCTTACGTATAACTCTATATTAAAAATGGTTTAGTTATTAAAATTTGAATTTAATACTTTTAACTCTTCTTTGAATAAAATAATAATAAATGTCTAAATCTATTCCAAGTGGATCAAAAGGATCATATATTATTCATAAGGTTGATTTTGGTTGAAATAAACTTATCCAATAGAATTAGTACATGTTTTAGGGTAGTTATAATATCATTTTTACCTACAATTACCCTATTTACTTTTAATTGTGGTGAATAAAATTTAAAAGTTACTATTCACAAAAAAATTGTTTTCAACCTATTGAACAAAATTTTACTTAATTATGTCAACCATGTCTCTCATATTTTTTAAATTCAATTCATAGAAGCAGTAAAATTACATATTATGCAAATTTGCAAATGTGCCTAGAATGTGGGTAAAAGATGTTAAAAAATTCAGTAAACTTTTATACATCAAATATTATTATAAAATAACTTCAATTAATTAAATTTATCTAATATAGATATTATGTATCTATTTTTACTTTAAAATAAATTTAAATAAAAATAATAATTATTTAAATAAAATTCGGTTTTAAACAATAACGTAGTGTTTTTCACTATTCATCAAAAATTGAATGTTTTTAGAAAAATACCAAAACAACACTCTAAAATAATTTTTATATTGAGAATCCAAAAAGGATGTCTATTTTACCAAATTAATAACATATGATCATCATTAATTTATTTAAAATTAATTCTCATTGTCAAAACCAAAAAGCGGATTTTTAAGAAGTAAAAACTATTAAAAGATTGACATGTGTTTTTGTGCAATTTAAATGAGAAATTAAATCCAATGACCTAAATTATATTAAATGATAAAATATAATCTAATTATAATTTAAATCCACTCAAATGTATTATTTAACACTATAAATTATTTCGATTAAAAATGTTGTTTTTAATTAAAAGTTAGTATTTCTCAACATTCACCATAATATGAAAGTTTTTGAAAAAGTACCAAAAAATTATCAAAAATAAATTTTTATTACCCACTTCTAAAGAATAATTTAATTTTATTAAATTGAATATATAAAATTAAAAAATATTGAATTGAAAAAGTGGTCTCCATTAAAAGGCGGCAAAATTGAATTTTTTAAAAAATACATCTTTTATTTGAAAAAAATGAATTTTTTCTTTATATTATGTCTAAGATACACATAATATGAATTCTAAAATTATACGGAGTTTATGAAAGTCAAAATTCAGTCATGGTGCGCTTTTTGAATGGCTAGTTTGGTATGTAATGGTGCGCACGAACTCGGTATTGCGAGTAGCGTAAGCTATTGAATTTCATTAAAGAGATAAAGTACTATGAATTCTTGGGGTGTTAAATTCTCCCCTCATTCAATAAATTTCTTCATTTCAATTTTAAATTGTTCTTTGAAAATAAAATATTTAAAATAGAAAATTTCTTTGTGGAAAACCCATATCAAAAATAGGGTTAATAAATCTTAGTCTTAATAAGAGGGAAATGGAAATGAAAAAGTCACCACCAAATGAGGGTTTTGAATAGGAGATCATTGGTGGAAATTATAGTCACATAATTGGAGGAAAAACTTAAATATTTACATGGGGTGATAGAGTTCAACAATCACAAACAAGTGAACAATAAATGGAAAATCGATTTCATCAAACCCATAAATATTTGATGAGTTAAAATATCATCGGTTTGATAAAACATAAGGTATTAAGATAACATATTATTGGTTTTTAAATCCTTTTCTTAACATTTATGAATTATTTTTTTCATAAGAAAAACAAGAATACTCAATAAGTAGAGTTCAATCATTTAACTAATTTCTACCACAAACTCGTCTTTCACTCCAATAGATAATATAACTCAAAATTATTCTATTTATCCTAATCGTATTGGGTTCCAAAAAATGAAATTATAATTTTTCTGTCATACCTTTTAAAAAACTACATTATAAAATCTAGGACATCACGTAGTCTAGTGGTAGGTGATGTACCTTTGTCGCCCTTCAGTTTTGTGTTTAAGTCTCACGGCCTTGCTTGACGCGACAAGTTGTCGCCTAACCTCCGGGTTTCCATTTTTATAAAAATACAAAAATAATCTTACAAAATTATTTAACCATAACAATAGTATCCAATTTAAATCTTAATTCATTCCAACCATTACACATATCCATAATACTTCTTTCTAAACACATAGTCTAAAATATATAAAGAAGTTCACATAATATACATGTGAATACCTTCATTGTGTATTCTATTAAAACATGGAAATTAAATGAATTACAAGAAAACCATATTTGAATAGGTATATACTACCTTATTCCTTCTGTAAAACATAGAATACTTGATATACTCTTTAAATCCAAAAATTTTGTAATCTCCAAGAATGACGGAATAAAAAATCCATTAATTAGTTATAAGGTAGTTTATAATACCTAATATAATTTATCCAAATAAATAATCTCTTGTTCAAAAATCAATACCTCAGTATGAGGACCATATTACGGTTTATCTTTCCTTCAACCATGTATTTTCCAAAAAGTTTAACTTGCTATTGAGTCCCTTTTCTTGGAACCACTCAATCTAAAATCCTTAATGAAATAGTACTGTAGTAAAATCCTTATATGATCCATAATTATTATAAGCAGTACATCATTGATACAACACTCAAATGAAATAATTATTTAATAACAACATAATAACACTAGTCATTTATGTTAATCTGCGGTTGTATCATAACTTGATTATTATCCAACAATATCATTTGCAATATATTTTGATGATTGGGACATTGATTCACGCACTGTCCAAACTCCTTATAAATGAAGCATTGTACATTTGAAACCTTTTTCTTACCCTTGAAATCATGTACTTGGTATCCTTTTTCTCTACACTTATAACAAACTCCCATTCCCTTCAATCATTTACCAAGGTGATTCTTTCCACAGTTATCGCATATGGGGAAGCCCTTATTTTCCTTCTTCCCTTTATCTATCTTTCTATCTACCGTACTTTTCATAACTAGCTTCCCTTCAAAACCATAGGACTTAAATAATTGTTTTCATATCTTATTAACACATTATATTATTGCTTCATATGATGAGAATACGTGGGAGACTATTTCCCTTCTAAATGTTGGCATAAGACCATGAAAGATATGATCCTTCTTACTCTTTTGATTTTTCTTATTGTTGGAGTTCTTATTCCTTTTATTGGGAACCATTTATAAACAATGGAATACATTAAGATAATTTATGAATCTCAATTCATAATTATAAACATGTAAAATACATAACATAAATTGAGAAGTTTATGCATATAATACATAATCATAAATAAATATTTTCTTTGAAGAGGTATTTACTTAAAAATCCTTCATAATGGTTTGTAAAGAAAATGTGAATTATCCTAAGAAAATCACCCAGGAGTGTCATACCCAAAATTTCAGTAAGGCCCATTGTTGTGCTCCAGGATACCTCGGGTCAAGCCCGAAACTCGTTGTCAGAGTTTTCCCTCTTATGTACATCTGTTCCAGAGCCGCCTCTTCCTGCTAATATCCATACATGGATGTATTTCTTGTAAAATTCACAAAATCAGTACATAACCAAAATTCTAATAAGTTATTCTATAGTAATCCTCAATTTCTATCTTAGGGTAATGTTTCAAAATTATATTTTATCTAAATCTATTTCCAAGATTTTTTCTAAACTTCCTCTGACACCAAATGTAATTCCCTGACCCCTGTTACCCAGATTCAGTGTATTATTTTAATACATTGACATGATTACCAGGAATCATATCCCGAAAGAGAAATCATTTTAGCAGTTTGGGAAAATAGATTACATATATGAATGTTACATTAAAATTTCTAAAATAAAACACAACATAAATAATCCTTTGATAATCCAATTATTCCCCTACATTAACCCTGCATATCAATTATAATACACTTATTCACATCTTGGAAAAAATAAAACATAATAAAGGTGTGATCTCAGATGCTCAGTAAGGATAACAATATAGCGGAAACTATAATAAATATTCATAAACATTTAAGGCAATGTATAAGACTAAAAAAATCTTTTTTAAAATAAACATCATCATAATATATAAAGTATAAATTAAATAATTCCATTTATGTATTTGTATGGATATTCTACTAGTCAAATAATCACATTTAATATCAACAACTAATTTCATAATGATGGAATTCATGATGTCGGACATCATAACCACATATCCAAGGCCTCGTGTCAAGACTACAAATAAATTTTTTTTCCAGGTGTTATGCCAAGACACTAGTTTGTCTCATGAGACCTGCCACTGCAGCGAGGAGCTATAGCGGGCTCCACTCATCACATACTAAGTCCAATTCATTCCTCATATGAAAAGGTTGAAATATAACATAAACATTTGTTTTAAAACGAGCATAAGAAATGTTAATACATTAACCATAGTCCATACATGGTTTAAAAATAGAACATCCATAGTAAAACATATCATAACTCATTTAATAAAATATAGAAAAAGTATTATAGTAAATCATCCTCAATCAGGAATAATATCCAATAAAGGATTTTGACAAAGTTTAAAATAATCAATAAAACTCTTTGAGAGAAATATCCTTTTTTGTGAAATCATTTCAAAGTCATGAATTTCTAAAGGAAGTCATTTATAAGAGATTTTTGAATCAAAGTGTCCCATACCACTTTGAAACTTTTGAAAGGAATTAACATTTTAAAACAATCATGTCAATATAAATAAATCATTAAAATCATTTTCAAAACATGTACCTTAATTGAAAATATTTAGAAAAATAAATCATTAAAACATTTAAAATGATGATCTTGACGAAGAGTCCTTTCCATAAAGCCTTAAAATATTTATTTTGAAATTTTTTATATGAAACTTGTAAATGGATGATAAAAATGTCCAAGTAAATTCTTACACATAATCAATCTCTGATAATATGAGATTGATGAATTAACCATTACCTTGTAATTTTATTTCGTCGAGGGAATGTTTAACCTCTTGTATAATGACCATAGTGTGTTATTATATTATAACATAACCGTATTCATATTTATGATATCATACATTATTCATTTATGTCTTTATAATACCCATTAAATAATAATTTCTATGTTAAAATAATATTTTGGGTAATAATCGCTTTCTCAATCGTACATGTTTTAACATTTTATTCTTGATCGTATTAGTTATATTATGATTTAATTGCTTCCAGAATATAAATAATTATTTATGTATCATATATATTTATAATATAAATATGTATAATAGATATATATATGAAATGGAAAACACTGTTTATGGACATGGTAGGTCGTACGTACGCATAAAAGTTGTTTCTGTTTTCATATCGTATTGAACGTAAGTAAGTGAATGAGATATATGTATATATATATATATATTTCTAGTAGCTTTATTATGCCATATATTACATAATTATTAATAATATATATATTTATAATCATCGTTGAATGGTGAACGTGGAAATTAATCTCATCGCATCTTGGAGATGGTAAGCTGTACATACGCACGAGTGACGATATCATTCTATTGATAGTGAAATCGTATGAAATTGGATGGAATATTATATATAAAAATTCATTAACTTGTTATATTTATTATTTACATAAATTATACTCATCATTATACCCATCCAAATAATGAAGTGTTGAATAACAAACTACACCACGACGTGGAGACTGTAAGTCGTACGTACGCATGTTTGGTGACTATGTGATTCATAGGATTGATAGAATAATTAATATGGTTGTACCATATTTATCATAATACTCATCATGTTGAATGTATTGGAGTTATTATTTTAGTATGGAAAAATCAAATAAAGAGGAAGTGGAATAAGAAAAGAACATTGAGAGAGGTGATGAAGTAATTACCTCTTCTTCACATTCTTCCTTTTGATTTGATCAAAAGGATACCATAGGTTGGCTTATGATCAATGTAATGCCTCTAGGTTTACTTGAGGGTAGTTAGTAGGATATTTTAGAAGGGTTTAATGGAGCCAAATGTCTTGGGAGGTGTGATTTTTAGAGAAGGTTAAGTACCCTTTTATAAGAGAGGTGAGAGTCACTTTAGGAAAATATTGAAATATTATTTTATTATAAAATAATTTTCGATTTATAATGGATACAAATGGATTAATTTCATGTATAAGGTAGAGATGGGTCGAAATCCCCCCAACCAATAGGTTTTAGACACGTTTATGTCACCATATTAACCTTATCTTTATTATTTAACTCTTAGTTAAATTGTTTAACTTTTACAATGTCTTCTTGTATTTTTATATTACATGGTTAATAAACAGACTATAAAATTCCAAGAGATCCTAAAGTGGTTCATTAATTAAATATCTATCATTATATAAATACATTGGACAAACGGTAGATTTTTAATAATATTATATCATTTAATAATATAGTAATTTTTTTAAAAACTCATTTATGTTAATTTTGATACTATTTAGTATTTGGTTTTTGTGAACATCAAAATAATTTATTACTTCTAAACAAATACATTAAATAAACCCTAAAATGTCATATTAACCTAGAAAATTATTGGAATTCATTAAAAGTCTCAATTTACATTTATTTTTATATTTATAATATCAATTATTTTAATCTTTCATTAATAAAGTAATTACTACATCATCATTATGTCATAAATAAATTTAATTATCTAATGTCTAAAAATTATAAATAAACTACTATGATATAGGAAATAATTTTATCTTTCTAATGAATATTTATAATTCAATTTATCTTATGTATTACCCTATATTAAAGATGGATTAGTTAGTAAACATTGAATTTAACACTTTTCACTCTTCTTGAAATAAAACAATAATAAATATTCTAATCTAATCCAAGTGGACGAAAATGATTATATTTTATTAACAAGGATTATTTTGGTAGAAATAAATTTATCCAATAGAATTAGGACATGTGTTAGGGTAATTATAATATCATTTTTACCTTTAATTACACGATTTACTTTTAACCGTGGTGAATAAAAATCCAAAGTTACTATTCACAAAAAATTATTTTCTTCCTATTGAACCAAATCTTATTTAATGATGTCAACCGTGTCTCTCAAATTTTTTAAATTCAATTCACAGAAGCGGTAAAATTATGTTTTATACAAATTTGCAAATGTGCCTAGAAGGTGAGTAAAAGACGTTAAAAAATTCAATATAATTTTATACATCTAATCTCATTATAAAATGACTTAAATTAATTACATTGAAATAATATAATTAGTTTTTATTTTTTTGAATTTAATATAAATTTAAATAAAAAAATTATTGTTAAAATAAAAGTTGGTTTTGAACAACAATGTTGTGCTTTTCACTATTCATAAAAAATTGAATGTTTTCAGAAAAATACCAAAAATTAACCGTAAGATAATTTTGATTTTTCAAATCCAAAAATGATGTATATTTTAGGTAATTCTAAACATATGAGTTTAATTAATTTATTTAACTTTATTTCCCATTGTCAAAACCAAATATCATTTCTCAAGAAGTAAAAACTATCAAAATATTGACTTGTGTTTATGTACAATTTAAATGTGAAATTACATCCAATGGACTAAATTATATTAAATGATAAAAATATAATCTAATTATACTTTAAAACCACTCAAATTCATAATTTAAAACTATAAAGTATTTCTATTAAAGAAGTTGTTTTCGATTAAAATTTTATATTTTTTACTATTTATCAAAGTATGAAAGTTATCAAAAAGTACAAAAAATATATCCAAACTAAATTTTTATATACCAATACTAAAGAAGAATTTAATTTCATTAAATTTAATATATAAAAGTATCAAATATTGGATTTAAAAAAGGGTTCTCCATTAAAAGGCGGTAAAATTTCATTTTCTAAAAAATACTTCTTTTATCTCAAAAAAATGAATTTGCTATTATATTATGTCTAAGAAATGAATAATATGGATTCTAAAATTATATGGATTATATAAAATTCAAAATACAATTAATACTATTTATAAACACTTTTTGAAATACTTGTTTGGTAAGGCGTGGTGTGCTCGAACTCGGTGTTGCGTGTAGCGTAAGCTATTGAATTTTTTTAAAGAGATAACGTTCTATGAAATCTTGGGGTGTTAAATAAGATGATCATTCATTAACTCTATGACTATTTATCATCATTATATGAATTTTTTAATGCCCCAACCCCACTTTCCTATAGTTGGTGCATTATTTTATTTACATTTTCATGATCATAAGATACCAAATCTGAAAGGACCGGTCATTTTAGTTGCTTTGAATAAACTAGATACAAACAGAATTTTTACATTATATCATGAAATGAAATTTAACATAGTATCACCTTTGAAAAAATTAAAATACTTTAGACTATCCATGAAGGTCAGTCATAATATACATCTTCACATCTTGGGGAAAAATGAAACATAAGAAATGGGTGAGCTCAGATGCTCAGTTAGGATAAACAATATAGAGTAAGCTATCATAAATGAGCATAAACGTTTAAAGAAAGGTATAAAACTAAAACATCACCCTTTAAACATCATTTTAGGCATAATATATGACTAATAAATCAAATAATTCTTTTAAAACATTCAAATTGGTATTCTAATAGTCAAATAATTCCATGAAATATCTATAACTAATCTCATAATAAGGAAAGTCACAATACCAAACATCATTACCACACCATCAAAACCTCATGACAATACCATACATAAACAGGTAAAAATCAATAAAAATTATCTCATGAGTCTTTCCGATGCATCTAGGGGCTATAATGGGCCCCATCCATCACTTACTAAGTCAAATTCATTCCTCAAATGAAAAGGGTGGATTTTTTTCAACATATTCATATTAAAACTAGTATAGAAAATGTTTATACATTAACTATAACCCATGAATGGTATTAAAATAGCACATCCAGAGCCAAAATATTCAAAAACCCTTAAATAAAATATTATAGGTTGTATCATAACAAGTCAACCTCAATTAAACATAAGATTCATTAAAGGATGTCAACATGGATGAAAATGTTCTTAATAAAATCATTAAAAGATTATTTTAGAGAAATACCCATTTTATTGATTTTTTTAAAATTAAATATAATTTATAAGAAAATATTTTATTTCAAAATAATATTATAATCATTTAAAATAAGGTTCCAAACATTAAGGAATCACGACGACGGAAATAGCCACTCACACTATATAAGTTAAAAAATATTCTTTTTTAATTTTGATAAAAAGGTAATAAAATATATAATTTTGAAAAAGATAAAAATATTCATTTCAGAATGTATTATAAAAATTAAAAACGTGTATAAAATTAATTTAAAAAATATTCGATAATATTTTGATATACAATTTTAATAAAACATGGACATGAATGATAAATGTGCTCCAGTAGATACTTACATATAAACAATACAGAATAATAATGAGATTGTAAAATTCACCCTTACCTTATAGTTTCCTTTAGTTGAGGGTGTGTTTACCTCCTTTACTATGGTTAAAGTATGTTATTAAATTATTCTATAGCCATATCCATATTTAGGATATTATATATGACCCTCTTATATCATTTTGTTAATAATATTTTAGTATTACCACTATTTCTGTTGTTAACTGCTTCATTTTCTTATGCATGTTTTATTAGGAAAGACTTGTTGGTTATGCATAAAATGTATTTTATTCATATGAATAATGATATTAAGTTAATTATTATTATTTTTAATCATTATATAAATTTTAAAATCATTTTTTAATGTTTAACATGGATAATGAATCTTACCACGTCGTGGAGATGGTAGATCGTATTTACGCACGAGCGACAATATTATTCCTTTGATGGATAAATGGTTTGACATTTCTTGGTATATTAATTATAAAGTATAATTTTAATGTTATAATCATTATTTATATCCATTATACTCATCATTATACCCAAATAAATAATGTAGTGTCGAATAACAAATTCCACCACGACGTGGAGACAGTATGTCGTATGTACACAAACATGGTGGTATTATTATTTTTAGCATGGATAAAAGGAGGAACATGGTTTTACCATAATTATAATGAAACCATAGTACATATATTATATTTTATTTATTACTTTAGTATGGAAACAATATTGGAGGAGTAAGTATATGTAAAATATAAATTGAATGCAATTTTTAAAACAATTGTAACACCCTGAGATTTTATGAGAAATATATATATATATATTACATGTATTATGTTATACACAACACAAAAGTAATATTTCACTACAAACAACATTGTCTTGGATTGCGTTACACGCAAGAGCAACCTTCATTGATAGCTTGCGTTATACGCAATACCGAGTTTCACTAAAAATTGATATATTATTATAATATTAGGAACTAGCTGTTATTAATAGTATTAACTGAATTTTGAATTTTATAAAATCATAATTATTCTTACACATTTTCTAGAATGATATATGAAAACAAAATCAATTTTTTAGATAAAAGAAATATTTTTCAAAAAAAATGTAGTTTTACCGCTTTTGATGACACACCCATTTTAAATATAATTTTTGACAAGTTTATAAGTTCAATTTTGAAAAATAATTTTATTAATTTGATTCAGGATATAAAATTTTACATTGGAAATTTTTTTTGATATTTTTCTGATAACTTTAATATTTTGTTGAATAGTAAAAATACGCTCAATTTTTCTCAAAAACAACTTTTTTCATCAAGATAATTTGTATGGTTAAATGATAAACTTTAATGGTTTTAAAATATAAATAGAATATATTTTTACCATTTAATATAATTTATATCATTTCCATTAATTTTACATTGAATTCATAGGTAAAAACATTTCAATCTTTGATAGTGTTTTAACTTTTAAAACCCGTTTTTTAAAAATGGGATTAATTTTAAATTAATTACTAAAACTTCTGTGTTTTAAATTTTGAAAAATGGATTCCATATTTGGATTCAGTGGGTCAAAATTATTTTAATATGTTACTTTTATTTTTTTACATTATGAATAGTAACTACGATAATTTTTATTTACTATAGTTAAAGGTAAATTGGGTAATTAAGGGTAAAAATAAGATTATAAAATTACCCTACCACCTTAAAAAATTCTATTGTATGAATAAATGTCGAACTATATCACCTAAGGGTCATAATAGATTCGTTTCATGGACTATTGACCATGAAAATGATATAATTATAATTAAAACCAAAGAAAGTGACAACATGTCACTCTCGTATATCTTATATGTGTAATAATTTTAATTTAGTTATAAACTTAATAAAACCTCAAATATAAATATTATCCAGAAATTTAATAAAATTATCTACATCATGAAAATTTATTTATAATTTTTAGGGATTAAATAACTATCATTAATGATGACACAATAGTGATGTAGAAGTTATTTTATTTATTGAAATATCAAATAAATCGTTTTATAAATATTAAAATAAATATTATAAGAACTAATTAATGTTCTACACAAAAATTATAGATTAATATTACATGTTAGGAATATAAAAAATAATTTTTTTTGAATATATCCTCTGTTTGGATTTTATTTAAATTCAAATAAATGAATAGTGTGAAAATTGACACTATTGTTATTTTATAAAAATAACATATAATAAAATTGTTTAAAAATCACAAAAAATATTTAAAAATTTTAAATTGAAATTTATATGATCTAAAATTTCATAAATTATCCAATTATGAACAATTCACAACTTATATGTAATTATTTATAACGATTTAAAATTAAGAATATTATTACCACAACTAAAATTAAATAGATTAAATAAGGATAAATCACGTTGATAAGGTTTAAATTAAATTTCCAACATGTCTAAATTTTATTGTTTGAGGCTATTAGAACCTTATCTCACCTAATATTTTCATTTGATTCATTTTTGGTGGTTTTTAAGTGGGGTTTGAGTTTATTATAAATTAATATTTTAGAGGTTTCCAAAAGTACCCCTCTCCTCTCTTATAAAGGGGCACCTCCTCCCTCTACTCCTCACAAAATTTTGAGCCTTCAAGCTAGGCCAAACCATGTCTATTTTTCTTCTCCACTTCCCTAGAAACATACTATAGGTACTGGTCTTCTTCAAAGACCAACTTTAGTGCCCAAAGAGGAGGTTTAGAAGAGGCGCGTCGAAGAAGAGGTAATATCTTTTACCAATTCTTTAAAATTTATTTCTTCTTCTACTTCCTCTTCTTTATTGGTTTAATTATAAAGTAATAAACTAATTATCACTAATATACTGATATTTTATTATAAATATGAAATAAACCTATTACACCTTCTATCCATCCTACGGAAAACAAAATCATCACGCGTGCGTACTTACGGAATATCGTCTCCACGCCGTGGTGTAATTTGTTTTTCGCCACCACCTTAATTGGATGGGTATAATGGTGTAAAGAATAACTATATATTATTATAATAACATGATACTAATTCTGAGATATTCTATCATCCACTCCAATACCATTCAATAATTATGGGAATGATATCGTCGGTCGTGCGTACGTACGACTTATCGTCTCCACGGTGCGATGTGATTCGTTCTACATGATCTTAATTAAACTGTGATTATATAAAAAAAATTGAATGAATATATATGATATATATTGTACTAATACCATTATTTAAATGATGTATCTATAACCTAAAAGGAGGAATAAGAATTTATTCGACAAAACATCCATAAGAACATAAAGCAATAAACACCCGAATAACAAGTAGTAATGAAATATTACTAATAAAAAGATAAGAATATGACCATATATGATATCAAAAAATTGTATATTATTCTGGAATAATTCAATGAAATTTTTTAAATCATTATACAGGAGGTTCAGATACATACAGAGCATATCAGACCTAAGGTAAAGGGAAATCTCGCAATCTCATTTTTATCCGAGATTGTTTATACTTCAGAATTTAATGGGGCATATTTATCATCCATATAAATGTTTCCTCAATATGTAATATTATTTCTATCCTCATACAATTTTTTAAATCCAATTTTACCTATTGGTGAATTTTTAGTAAAATATATGAAAGGAATATTTTATTGTTTTCAGTACGAGATACTTTTTGACTTTTCCGGCCAAAGTACGAGAAGAATGTTTTTTATCTTATACGAAATGAATGGTTTTTTATGATTTCATAGAACATTATTTACACGAAGATTACTTTAGATGTTTTGAATTTTATTTGGAATTAACTTTTTTAGTTTAAAATTTTTTGACTTGTTGAGAAAGGAAAAAAAAATTGAAGTAGAAAGTATATTTTCCTCAAGAATGGAGTTCAAGTGTTTTATCAAAATTATTTTTCGTCTAAGATAATATAGCATTCTGTTTCTATGCATATTATTAGATTGATTTGATTATGTTATGATGAGATTATTTTTAGGAAGTCCTTTTATCTTATATGGAATATTTTATGATGGCATGATGTTAAAGAATCCCATTTTTATTACATGGGTTATGATATGATGTATGATTTATGATTATGTGGCCCACATAATAATGGTTTCATTATGAGATTGGTGGGACCTATATCTCCCTCCAATGGATTGGGTAAATATTTATATCTCATGAGATGGACATGGCTAGAACGACAAGTTAATCTGGTTCAATGATACAGGACTGGAATTAGGAGTGAACTCGGTTCAGTAATGAACTTTTTCTGCTAGGATGGTCTCGGCATTGAGTCTTCACTAATATGAAAGGATTTTCTATGATTATGTGTGTATGTGACAAAGTTTCAGGTTTTAAGTTATGATTATTGGGATTACATTTCACTACTATGATTTATCCCATGTCATGATATTATGATATCTTTTGCAAGTTAATATTTTCAAAATGCTATGTTCTTATGAATATGATATGATTGATATTTTCTTTTTTTCCCTTACTGAGAATTTGAGATCACCATTTTTATGTTTTCTTTCCGCATGTCAGGAAGAAGGGTATTAAGTAGGATATGCCAAAAGGGACTCTAGATATGATGAAATAAACAGGAGACAATGTAGATGATTTATGAACCAGTTGTTTATGTTTCCCAGTTTCTAAAGACACTACACCTATACGGTCCTATCATGGTTTTGTTATATGTTGTAATAAGTATGCTTCAATTCTGAAGTAATAACAATATATTTTAAGTATGGGTCATTATAGTTGGTATCAGAGGAAAGGTATAGTCAACCTTTGGAAACTAGGAAGTGAAATCCTTAGTAATAACCCTAAGAATATGTCTAAGCATTGAACACAATCATAGTTTTTTTAGAATTGGCCATGAATAACCTATGATAAGACCTAAAGTGTGAAGTTTTATTCCTGATTATGTGGTTTTAATGTTGTAATTAGTGTCGCTCACACTATGATTCTTGGATTTAGTCAATGGCTAGAACCCCAAGGAACCATGTTAATGATGAATGCGATGGGGAATGCAATGATTGTCCCCCTGAGAAATTGAACGTTATGGGAGCTTGAGTGAAAAACCTTGTAGCCATGCTCACACAACTTTCTCAAGCTATGAATCATACAGGAAATCAAAACGAGCAAAAGAGGGAGCAACATTCTGTTAAATCCTCCATGAGGCAGTATCCACCTTCATTTAGCTGTTATTATGATCCATTAGTGGCTGAACAATGGATCAGTACCACTAAAAATATATTTTCAGTCCTTCAACGTTCTGAACATGATAAATTCATCTTAGCAGTATATCGTTTGGAAGGTGAATCTGATCCATGGTGGAATCTTGTTGATAATACAAGGTGAAGGGATGAAATTGAGTCCATGGAATGGGAGGAGTTCAAGAACTTATTTTTCAATAAGTACTTCCCTTGTATTCATCGAACAAAGATGGAGAAAGAGTTTCATGAACTGATGAAAAAGGATGATGAATCTGTCGGTACCTACAAAGAAACTTTTACAAGGCTTGCAAGGTACGCTTCTAGGATTATTATCCAACCTAAGAGTATGATCGATTGATTCTTTAGTGGCATAAAATGAAGTCTCTGAAGGGAAATATCTATAAGGGACTTCAATAGCTACGAGGAAATTGTTCAATGTTCTCTCAAGTTTGAGAAGTAGATTATAGTAACCCATCAGTCATATGGGTTTGATAAGAAGAGGAAAATTAAATTCAAAGTAAAATCTAAAGACCACACTGAAAATAAGATGAGTTTTCCCTTATGCTCAAATTGTGGAAAAAACATGGAGGGAATTGTCTTAACGGGACAAGTAAATGTTTTAAGTGTGGAAAATAAGGTCATCGGGAAATTGAATGCCGCAGTGATGGGAGAAGACGTCTAGTGATGCGAACAAAGAAAAGGCTACAAAAAATGCACCTCCTACACTTCAATGATACAAGTGCAAAGAAATGGGGCATTATGCTAATCAATGCCCTAATCCAAGGGTTATGGATGATGATCGACGTCAACAAACACTTAAGTCCAAAGGAAATAAAAGGTCACATGTAATTACTATCGGTGATGTGGAGTACAATAACGAAGTGGTGAAAGGAACACATACCATCCACTCTAAAGTAGAAAATGTTTTATTTGATTCTGGATCCACACACTCTTTTATTTCTGAAGAATTTTCTAAGGGTATCTCCATATTACCTTAGAAATTAGATATTGATTTTGCTGTGACAACCCCTAATACCACAACAGTCGCATCAGAAGTTTATAATTCTTCTCTAATTGAAGTTTGTGGGAAAATGCTTCCTATAAATTTTGTGATCTTTCCTACAGTGGAATTTGATGTGATTTTTGGCATGGCTTATATTTCTTTATATGGAGCTCATATAAATTGTCGAAGAAGGGAAGTCACATTTCATATTCCTAATCAATATGTGATCATCTATCGATGCAAGGATGAATATAACCTTCCAGTAGAAATTTATTCCATATTATGTGTCTTGATTCAATTAAATGAAGTTTATTTATCTCTAATGGTTGGAGAGAAACTCTTGATTAAGAATATTCCCATTATACGGGAGTTAGATGATGTCTTTCCAGAGGAATTTCTAGGTCTTCCACCAAATTGTGAAGTTGAATTTTCAGTAGAACTCATACCAAGTGCTATCCCCATTTCAAATACACCTTATAGAATGGCCCCAATTAAGTAGTAGGAATTGAAGAAGAAACTCCAAGAGAATCTTGATAAGGGATTCATATTCCCTAGTGCATCACCATGGGGAGCACCTATTCTATTTGTTAAGAAGAAAGATGGATCAATGAGATTATGCATTGATTATCGAGAACTTAACAAGATCACTATCAAGAAAAAATATCCTCTCCCACGCATTGATGACTTCTTTGAAAAAATACATGGAGCTCAATGCTTTTCCTAGATTGATCTTCGTTCAGGGTATCATCAATTAAGGGTCAAAAAGGAGGATATACTAAAGATGACTTTCCATACAAGGTATGGACACTATGAATTTATAGTGATTCCATTTGGTCTTACTAGTGCCCCTGCTATCTTTAGGGATATAATGAATAGAGTCTTTAGAGACTATATTCATCAGTTTGTGGTATTCTTTATAGACAATATTCTTGTCTATTCAAAGAGCAAGGAAGAACATAAATATCACTTAAGAATTTTATTAAAGATTATGATAAAGGAGAAGCTTTATGCCAAATTTACCAAGTGTGAATTTTGGCTTCAAAAAGTTTCATTTTTGGGTCACATAATCTCAAAAGAGGGGATATATGTGGATCCAGAAAAAATTGAGGTTATTGAAAGATAGTCGAGACCAACAAGAGTAACTAAAATCCAAAGTTTTCTTGGTTTAGCTGGGTATTATCAACATTTTGTGAAAGATTTTTAAAGATTATCTAACCCACTCACCAAATTGACTCGGAAAGGAGTTAAGTTTGTTTGGACGGAGGAATGTGAAGAAAAGTTCAAAGAGCTAAAAATAAGTTTAGCCAGTGCACCTGTGCTCAAATAGCCTTGTAGTGAAGAAAGGTTTGTGATCTACAATGATGCATCCAAGAAGGTTATGGGGTGCTTTCTCATGAAAAATGATATGGTGATAGCTTATGCTTCATGACAGCTAAAAATCCATGAGCAAAATTACACAACTCATGATTTGGAGTTAGCTACGGTAATCTTTGCATTAAATATTTAGAGGCATTACCTTTATGGTGAAAAGTTTGATATTTATACTGATCATAAAATTTTAAAGTATATTTTCACACAAAAGGAGTTGAATATGAGCCAAAGAAGATGGTTGGACCTGATTGAGGATTATGACTGCTCAATTCATTACCACCCTAGGAAAGCAAACAAGGTGGCAGACGCATGAAGTCGACAATACAATGCTAGTTTAACCATGATGAGGATCACAAACGATCCAATATTTATGGATTTAAAAAGGATGGATCTTGGAATTATAATGGAAGGGGAAAAATCTTATCTTTATCAAATGAATGTTCAACCATCTATACATGTGAAGATTAAAGAGGCATAGAAAGAAGATGTAGAGTTACAAAAGAAGGTGATAAATTTTTTTGAATTCCACATTGTTTGTGATGAAATAATAATGTTCATGAATCGGGTTTGTATTCCTCCCATACTAAAATTAAAGAAGGAAATATTGGATGAGGCTCATAGTTCTTCACTCTCTGTTCACCCAGGAAGCATGAAGATGTATAGGGACCTAAAAGAGTACTTCTGGTGGGATGGCATGAAAAGAGATGTTGTTGAATTTGTCTCTCAATGCTTGGCTTGTCAGCAAGTAAAAGATGAGAGACAGAAGTCTAAGGGGATGTTACAACCATTACCATATCAGAATAGAAATGGGAAATCATAACTATGGACTTTGTCACTAGAATTCCTAAAACATCCAAAGGCAATAATGCTATCTGGGTTATAGTTGATCATCTTACGAAGTTGGCACACTTCATTTCTATTAGAGAAGATTTCTCTCTTGATCAGCTTTCCAAGATATATGTAAAGGAAGTGGTAATATTTTATGGAGTACCACTTTCCATTATATCTGATCGGTATCCAAGATTTACCTAGATGTTTTGGTGATGTCTTTGGCATACTCTAGATATAGAGTTGAGTATCAACACTGCTTATCATCCTCAGACAGACGATCAGCCTGAGGGGAAAATTCAAACTCTAGAAGACATGTTGAGATCTTTCTATATGGATTTAAAAGGTGGTTGGGATCAACACCTACCTTTGGGGGAATTTTCTTATATTAAGATCTTTCACTCCAATATTCAAATGGATCCTTATGAAGCTCTCTATGGAAAGAAATGCAGAACTCCAACTTTCTGGGATGAAGTTGGGGAAATAAAGCTATTAGGACCTAATCGTGTTGATGAGATGGCAGAAAAGGTCAGATCTATTCACCAACACATAATAGCAGCTCAGAGTCAACAAAAAAGTTATGCCGACAACCAAAGAAAAGAACTATAGTTTGAAGTGGGTGATAGAGTGTTCTTATGAATATCTCTTTGGAAGAGAGTAATGAGATTTGGAAAGAAGGTAAAGTTGAGCCCTAGGTATATCGGTCCTTTCGAAATACTAGATCATGTTGGGAAGGTATCATACCGATTGGAACTTCCACAAAATCTCTCTCATGTTCATGATGTGTTCCATGTATCTCTCCTGAGAAAGTACATACATGATCCTTCACATGTACTAACACTACTGGAAAGATGATCTTTCCTAACACTTCTATACCAACGGTTTGTAAAAAACGTTGGTATAGCTACCATTTCCCAACGGTTCACCAAAACTGTTGGGAAAGGGTGTGTTTTGAGCCTCTTTCCCAACGGTTCACCAAAACCGTTGGAAAAAACCACCCAACATTTCAACCTTCAGCCTAAATAAATTCAACCCACCCAAACCTATCCCAACGGTTTTGAAAACTGTTGGGAAAGGGCTATCCCAACGGTTTTTAAAACCGTTGGGATAGGTTCTTTAATTTTTTTTCCAGGACTACTAACCGAGAACATTATATAAATCAAAATTTTAAATAATTATGATAATACATATATATATTTATGAAATTATGTTTACAAAAGTGATGTTAGATTAGTGGTTAAGTCGTTCGATTATAAACGAGGGGTCCTGGGATCAAATCCCAGCGGATGTTTTATTTTTGGAATTTATATACCAACGGTTCCATTACCGTTGGTATAGATTTCATATTACCTATACCAACGGCTTACTTGGCTACGGTTCTCCAAACCATTGGTATAGGCTATACCAACGGTTTGGGGGCCTATACCAACGGTTCTAAACCGTTGGTAAAGGTTATTTTTCCAGTAGTGTAAGCTCAGAAGTTCTACGGCTGGAGGAAGATCTTTCTTATGAAGAATAGCCGATAGAGATTCTGGATCATAGAAAAAATATTCTATGAAACAAGACCACTCTCTTGGTTAATGTTTTATGAAGTAACCACAAATTATAATAAGCTACATGGGAACTTGAGGATATGATGAGGGAGAGGTATCCTCATCTGTTTGTTACAAAGTGACGAATTTCGAGGGCGAGATTCATTTTAAGGGGGGTAGAATGTAACAACCTGAGATTTTATGAGAAATATATATATTTTTTTTATGACTTATGTTATATGCAACACCAAAGGAATCTTTCAATACACACAACACTGGCTTGGCTTGCGTTACACGCAAGAGAAACCTTCCTCGATAGCTTACGTTATTCGCAATACTGAGTTTCACTAAAAAAATGATATATTATTATAATATAATGAACTAGCCGTTATGAATAGTATTAATTGAATTTGTAATTTTATAACATTATAATTCATCTTACACATTTTTTATAATGAGATATGAAAACAAAATCAATTTTTCGGATAAAAGAAATATTTTTCAAAAAAATGTAGTTTTACAGCCTTTTGATGGCGCACCCATTTTTAATCTAATTTTTGACAAGTTTATAAGTTTAATTTTACTAAAAAAACTTCTTCCTTTTAATCAGGATATAAAAATTCACATTGGATAAATTTTTGATACTTTTCTGATAACTTTCATATTTTGATGAATAGTAAAAATCGGTAAACTTTTTCTTAAAAACAATTTTTTTCATCAAGATAATTTATATTGTTAAATGATAAAATTTAATGGTTTTAAATTATAAATAGAATATATTTTTACCATTTAATATAATTTATGTCATTTCCATTAATTTTACATTGAATTCACAGGTAAAAACATTTCAATCTTTGACAATGTTTTAACTTTTAAAACCAGTTTTTTTAACAGTGGGATTAATTTTAAATTAATTACTGCAACTTCTTTTTTTTGAATTTTTATGAATGGATTCCATATTTGGATTCATTGGGTCCAAATTATGTTAATAGGTAACTTTTATTTTTTTACATTATGAATAGTAAATATGGAAATTTTTATTTACTACAGTTAAAGGAAAATTGGGTAATTAAGGGTAAAAATAAGATTATAAAATTACCCTAAAACATGACAAAATTATATTGGATGAATAAAAGTAGACCCATATCACCTAAGGGTCATAATATATTCGTTTCATGGACTACTGACCATGAAAATGATATAATTATAATTAAAACCAAAGAAAGTGACAACATGTCACTATCTTATATCTTATATGTGTAATAATTTTAATTTAGTGATAATATTAATAAAAACTCGAATATAAATATTCTCCAAAAATATAATAAAATTATCTATATTATGAGAATTTATTTATAATTTTTAGGGATTAAATAATTATCATTAATGATGAAACAGTAGTGATGTAGAAGTTATTTTATAGATTGAAATATCAAATAAATGGTTTAAAAAATATTAAAATAAATATTATATGATCTAATTAATGTTCTCCACAAGTTTTCTATTTTAATATGACATGTTAGGAATCTAAAATGTCATAAAGTATCCATTTATGGAAAATTCACAACACATATGTAATTATTTATAACAATTTTAAATTAAGAATATTATTACCACAAATAAAATTAAATAGATTAAATAAGTGTAAATCATGTTGATAAGGTTTAAAATAAATTTCCAACATGTCTAAATTTTATTGGTTGATGCGATTACAACCCTATCTCATCTAATATTCGTATTTGAGTAATTTTTGGAGGTTTTTAAGTGGGTTTTGAGTTTATTATAAATTAATATTTTTGAGGTTTCCAAAAGTACCCCTCTCCTCTCTTATAAAAGGGAACCTCCTCCCTCTCCTCCTCAAAACATTTTAAGCCTTCAAGATCCGCCAAAACCTGTCCATTTATCTTCCCCACTTACCTAGAAAAATACTAGAGTTCCTGTTCTTCTTCAAAAACCATCTTTAGTGCCCTAAGAGGAGGGTTAGAAGACGCGCGTCGAAGAAGAGGTAATATCCTTTACCGATTTATCAAATTTTTTTCTTCTTCTACTTCCTATTATTTACTTGTTTCATTATAAAGTAATAACGTCAGTATCAGTAATATACTGATATGTTATTATAAATATGAAACAACCCTATTTCACCTTCTATCCATCCTACAGAAAACGAAATCATCACGCGTGCGTACGTACAGAATACTGTCTCCACGCCATGGTGTAATCTGTTTTCCGCCACCACCTTACTTGGATGGGTATAATGGTGTAAAGAATAACTATATATTATTATTATAACATGATACTAATTCTGAGATATTCTATCATAAACTCCAATACCATTCAATAATTATGGGAAAAATATCATCGCTCATACGTACGTACGGCTTACCGTCTCCACGGTGTGATGTAATTTGTTCTACATGATCTTCATTAAACCATAGTTATATAAATGAATTAAATGAATAGAACGGATATATATTATACTAATACTATTCTGTAAATTATGTATCAATAACCTAAAAATAGGAATAAGAATTTATTCGACAAAACACACATAAGAACATAAAGCAATGAACACCCGAATAACAAGTAGCAATGAAATATTACTAATAAGAAGAGAAGAATATGACCATATATGATATCATAAAAATGTATATGATTCTGGATTAAGTCATTGAAATTATTTAAATCATTATATAGGAGGTTTGGATACGTACAATGCATATCGGACCTAAGGTAAAGGAAAATCTCACAATCTCATATTTATCCAAGATTATTTATATTTCAGAATTTACTGGGGAATATTTATCATCCATATCCATGTTTCCTCAATATGTAATATTATTTATATCCTCCTACAATTATTTAAATCCAATTTTACCTATTGGTTAATTTTTAGTAAAAGATATGAAAGGTATGTTTTGTCCTTTTTAGTACGTGATACTTTTTGACTTTTCCGGCCAAAGTACGGGAAGAATGTCTTTTTAACTTATACGACATGAATGGTTTTTTATGATTTCATAGAACATTATTTACCTAAAGCTTCTTTACAAGTTTTCAAGTTTATTTTCAATTAACTTCTTTCAGTTTAAAATTTTATTACATATTGAGACCGACAATTGGGATTATACCTTAGGCACACCTCCATTATACAAGAGGTTTTCAACCAGTAGCCTAAGTATAAGATGTTACTGTGGGGATAATATACCTATATATCCAAGTAGAAACATCAATAGAAATAATACCAATCATATACAAAATCCAGATATATATATAGTAAATACATTCTGGAATCTTCCAAAAAAATAATCAATAACCATGAAATAATAAATGATTTATGATCAGTAAATGTTAGGTCAAGAAGATATCATAAATATTTTATATATAATATCTCAAAGTTAGAAAAACAATAGAATGGGTATTCCACCATAATGAAATATAATCCTAACCATATACCAAACAAAAAGCTCCATCTTAGAAATAAAATGACCATGAACATTGGGTGCTTTCTCAAATCCATCCCTGCAATGTGATAGTAATAGCTACTCAAGTACTCAAGTGCCCTGGTGTCTTGACCAGGGTGTGTCCTTAACTTAGTTGGACCCCATAAATGGAATCCCAAAAAATTTGTTAATAGTTAAGATCATGTAGTTATGATAAAAATAAACATTTACATGACTTACCATTTTATCAATTTAAGAGTATAAAAATAGGAAATTTTACTAAAATAAGTAAATAACCACCAATGCCTTTGTTACTTGGTGACACTTAACATTGGTTTGTACATTCATTAGAAAACTCCATTATGTATCTGGTTATGGTATACTTCCCAAGTTAACTTTTTACAAGGTATACTTCATAGGAAACTGCATTTATAGAAATCATACAGAATCCATGTCACTCAGTTGGGAATTCCCTCCCAACAAAATACTATATGAAATCTAAGAGAGAGTGTCCTTTGGAATTACACTCAATATAGTATACAAGTTTTTACTAAATGAACTATACTTTAAATTTATAATCAAAACTTGATGGTAATCCAAGACTCTTTCTTTAGGCATTGTTCCCAATAAATTAAGATGAATAAAGGGAGCTTATGATGCAACATTAGACAGTATTGCAATAAGTTCTTTTTAATGTTGGTTTTTATTTTTTATTATTTTTTATTATTTTTTATTATGTGGTGTTATTTCATGTAATATTTTAAATATGTTTTTAATATTAGTAAATAAAAATAAAATATTTAAATATGTTTTTTTTTTGTAATTTTTCATGTACGTTATCAAATAATTAATGTGAGAAAGTGTCCTCCACATCGTGTTTTTATAAAATCCAATGTGGAAGAGGCCTTTAAACATTGTTTATAAACTAATAGATGTGACACCCTACTAATGATTTTTTTTCAAATCGATTATTTAATAATCGAAAAGGAAAATATTTTTTCAATTATAATTCTATTGATCCACTCCCACCGAAATAGAAAAAATAAAAAAACTATCAAATAACAAAACCAGTATAAAAACAGAAATACACAAAACAATTGAAATTTAAATCTTATAATATATTACACAAATAATCCAAAATCCACTCAAACCTATAAATTGATTTTCCCATTCAATTTTCAATTCTCTCATATCTTGTTTTCAATAAGAATGTGGTTCGTCAAAAAGATACAAATAAAAAAGAAATAATTTTACATTTACTCTAAATAATATGAATGAAATATCTGCAAAAGTTTTATATATTAATCAAACTAGATGGAACTTCGTAACCGCACCAATTGAGATTATTTCATACATAAATTGTAACACATAGTATCCACAATCCTTTATACCATCTTGTATATGAAAATTCTATGTAAAATATTTTTTCAATTTAAAATAATATTATTAAGAAATATATCCAAAATTTATTAATTGTAAATGAAAATTAACATTCTTTTTTACATATTTTATCTCTGAGATCTTCTTTCTTGTGATACGTATAAAGAAATTCCATACCTTTTTTGTAAATAATATGAATAAAATAAATTTTAATGTAATTATCATATAAATAGTTATTAAAATTCAAAAACACGTATTTCTAAAACATTCTTAAAATTTTATCACACATTAACATGGATAGAGCATAGCTAGTAACGTGCCTTCTACATTGAAAAAATACACCTAACGTTCATTGGAAACTGATATCAATGAAAATTTAATATTAATGGTTATTATTTTTAGAGATATCAAACACTTTGTGAGATATATTTTACATACACTTGAAGAAGAGGAAACATCCAACATGGTGTAATTGCATTGTTTCAAAATCATTAAGAAATATACATTATTCATTCATATTCATCCATTTTCTTGGATATACAAGAAATAAATTGTGGGTTTATAATTCTATATGATTTTTTATTTTTATAGTCCTTACAAATTTTATTAATATATCTAATAAAAAAAATAAGTATAAATATTCAATAAATTAAACTAATTGTAAAATTTAGTTGTTTAATTACATGGAAAAAACCTACATCATGTTGATTCCTAATTGAAATCCAATTAGAAGCTCCATTATATGATCTTTCAATAGTGTCATACTCATTGCACTCCCATTGACTTCATATTCAATCTAAATCACATTAACATCCAAATAAAAATTAGAATATGTTGAAAATCTATCCTGAATACTAGAATTTGTTACTAAAGTAATGATAGTTTGTATTTTTTATTATCTAAAGATTATTTCATTCCCTTTAAAGTACTCTAGTAAAAAATAGATAAATATATGAACATTAAAACTGAAAAAATAGAATTAATTAAAAATTTAAACATAAGATAAAATATACACAAACCTCTATGGTAATATATCAAAAAAGTCAGGACAAAAAAACAAAAAAGTGGTTGACAATTTTACCAACTGTTCACACCACATATGTATGAAATGGTTTTCCTTCTAATCTATCTAAAATATCTGATAAAATGACCCTATGTTTCTATATCTATATCTTTTGATGATAAATGGTATCTCTAATATGAAATAATGGATATTGGGGGTTATCAATATATAAATAAAAAATGGGTATCTATGTAGAGGTGGTATAGGAGTAGTATAAGAATTATTGGGGTCTAAAAGTTGATGTTGAGGAGTAGGAGTTGTTGGTGAAGTTAGAGGAGTGTTATGAGTAGTCTGAAACATTCTTTGCTAGTCCAAAAACATTAAATATACCAAAGATATGATCCTATACTTGACCATCACCTAAATATCCTAAGCACGAGTTACCAAATATTTCACTATTTTTACAAATATCCCCCATTGAAGAATCTTCAGAACATGGGAACACCTTTTCATTGGTACACCTATTAGACATCCTTATACTGTGAATGGGTGTTCATGATTTCCCAATACTATAGTTAATATATCCCTCCTTCCCATAATTATAAAGACCTCCTCTTTTCTTTATTCCCTAAGATAATACTATAATAAATATTTGTAAAAAACCATAACGAATCACAATATATAATGAGTTGAAGTAACAGAAATAAATATATAAATAAACTAAATATTATAAAATTATCTCATATATACTCTTCTATAAGAAATTTTCCTTTTTTTCTCAGATGATCCCTCTTCTGTTTTTCATGTCTAAGGGGGTCAACCCCTGCAGAGTCTGAAGACTCAGCTCAAACTTTTTGAAAATTTCAGCCATCATTTTTTCTTCCAATAACATGTACCCTTATTGAGATAAATTATGGTAGTATAAATTTCTAGGATGAGTCTCTTAATGATATATCCTTATTTATTTAAATTAATAATAAATAAATCATTAAGAAATAATTAATAAGATCTTTAATAGAAAAATAAATTTCTAAAAGGTAACATTTCACTTACCAAAAATGATTTTCATCATATACATTATATAAATTAATTTCATTTATCTTTATATATAAATCATCATATATATCACATGTATCATGAAGTTTCCTTTGTTGAAAAATGGAAGTTTATGTTAGGATTTGTTTATAATACCTCCATCTCAAATAAGCTTGTGATAAACATTTCCTACAAAAAGTCTCCAGTATTAGGTATATCATATGTCATATGATAAGAAGAGGGAAAACATATATTACTATGAAAATTTCAAGATATTTAAAATAATAACAAATAAGATTACCAAAAAGGTCTCCCATAAGTGAGATATTTTCAATTTTTACACAATTGTCTAAAAAATCTATCTTTTATTTTATCATGTACTATTATAAAAGTCTTTATTTTCTTTTGAATTTGGACCAATTGGAATGTCATTATCATCTAACTATACCATTATCATTTGGTCCAAGCTATGAGAAATAGATAGTTTTTATAAATGTGGGTTTCCATGTTTACCAAGACTCAAAATCTTATTTATCACTAGAGATGTATATTTATCATGTAAAAAAGGACAAGGCACATCAAAAAGAGCATTTGTACATTCCTCGCTAGAGCCATCTGTAAAATAATATCCAAAAGTATATGGTGGATTAGTTGATTGAGAAGAAATTATCCTAAAAATCAAATATATAAATAATTAGTACAAAAATATATAAATCTTTCTATTACATAATAATGTAAATAAAAAATGAAAGAATATAAAAAAAATAAAACTAAACTAAACATAACATTTTCTTATTCATATTTTTTATAGTTTACTAAATTTCAATCCAAATTAATGTAACGACCTAAAATATAATAAATAAAATTTCCCATAGTGATTTATTTAAATGTCTCATCGTGAAATACAATTACAGAAAATAAATGAACTTATTTAGTTTTATTATATTCTATTACATTAAAAATACCATTAAGTATCTTATTGTTGATAATATTGATGTTGAACTATGAAAACATGATTAGTATAAATATAGTGTTTCGATAAATCCAATTGACACAGAAAAAGGAAGTGATGGAGTTAACCCATTTGATAGTACCCTATAAATCCCATTTATCAGAGATTTTGAGTGAGATAAAATTTTGGGGCTTTTCACTTGACCAAGCCCAAACTGAGATCCAACAACTTCATAATTAGTGAAACCATTTATGGTACAAGTTCAAGCGCATCCAGATCCCTACCCAAACCATGTATTCCAAACCAACCCATGAAAGTACCACCCTCACACACCTTACTCTTATGGTGTATGCTAGAATATTTATGGATATGTGTCAAGACCCTGTAAATATGAAATGTATATTAGTTTTTATAGAATAATCAATATATTTTCATCCTATTATTATTATTTTGCAATTGATTTTTGTTGTGATATAATTTACCAGAAATTTTATAATTGGGTGATATTCAAATTTAATTAATTAATTTATAAAATTAATTAATTTTTTAAGTGAATAACATCATCAAGAAATATATTTATTAAATAATTTTTATCAAACATATGTGATCACATAAACAAATGTAATTTTTATTAGTGTAAGAAAATTGTTATTGTTGAAAAACCCAACATTTTATAACAAATAAAAATTTTATTCCAAAATAGAAAATTAAAATAATTAAAAAATTATTTAGATAATGTGATTGATATTTTTGGAATTAATTTGTCAAAATTATCCAATTCTGATTTTTTCATAATTGACTGAGACATTCAATTTTTTCGGGTAAAAATTAAATACTGTATAAATATACTTTATGTTTTATGACATAATAATGACCCAAACGTGATGTAATAATAACAATAATTGGGATACATGACCAAATAAATGTTTTCCAATTAAAATAATGTGATTTTATGTTTATTTTATTAATTTATTTAATCCATTTTAAATCCTCGAAATCCTATAATATATTTTAAGGTTTTAAATTCAATTTTTTAATAGTGTCATTCACTTCTACATAATAAAGGGAATTATTTTTATAATTCATCCCCTTGTGGATATAAAATAATATATAAAACTCTCATTTGGAAGAAACCAAAGGAAAAACTATTATATGATTTGTGGGATTAGATATTTTATTACTTAGAGTTCAAAACCTAAATAATAAATAAATCACCAACGTTTCTGATATAATCCCCACAAGATATCATTTATCTTCAATATAACTTCTTATATAATGACCAAACTCAACCCACCACTCCTTAGAGTCCTTTCAATGCACTCAATGATCTCAATAAGCCCCTACCAAGCCATTGGAGTCACAAAATCAAGTAACAAAACCTCTCTTCTCTTCTTCTATCAAGCAGTCCCTTTTTGTTAGGTATTTTAATTTTAATTTTAATATGTTTGGATATGTTATTATATACCCACTTACTTACCATTTTATTTATAAATTTGTATAGAACCTTTCACTCTCAACTTTTATATACACCCGTTATTGTGTTGAAATTTAATAAGATTATTTCCTTTCCCTTCTTTATTAAGGTTTATTTAATTTATTATGCACTCTATTAACAATTAATCATGTTGGTAAATGTATTTCCATGTCCCTATTACTTTAAATTTAATTTCTAAATGATTAGAGACACCCTTATCTTCCATCATCCCACTTTATGATTTTTTAGGTGATGCCATTATGCTGTCGAAATGTCACTAGAAATTTCCATGAAAAAATAAATGTGTAGCGAATACCATACCCATTTACTATCAAGGGTATTAACATTTATGCACATATATTTTTTTTATTATGGACTAACATATGTGTATTCCATAATCCTTAATCTTGGAATAAATTATGATGATGAATGAATCCATGTTGTATAATCTATGGGGGAATACTTAATCTTGAGAACGAAATGAATATAAGGGGTGTACCTAGATAACGCTCCAATGAATTGGGTAATGTTTACTATAATGATTTGGAATGTTGGGAAAATAAGTGAACCTAATTCCTTTATAATACTTTTTCCACCATGTTCTCTTGGCGGGTTTAGCCTTGAAATATGTTCATGATTCAGGGTCTTAAGTTGTTTCCACATTTCCTATGTTATTATTATCATTCTATATCATGTCTCCTTGTTCATTTTTATGATTCCAAATTTTTATTACTCATATATATTGTTGTTCTCTTACATGTATTATCCTCTCCATGTTATTCCATGTTTATTCCATTACTATGATTTATATCTTACCCCTTTCTTATGTTTTTCCCTAGGTTATGCAATGCAGTTTTAAGTATGTAGGAATATTATGACCTTTTTAAGGAGGATTTCAGAAAATACAATGTATTTTATGTTTTATGTTGTTATGTAATGTATATAATTCTAAACTACTATTAACTTCTCGACCATTTGTGATGTATTTAGTGTATTATTATGTAATAAATCAAGTATTAATGTGAAATAATAAGTAGGGATTTTATAGTTGGTATCAAAGGAAAAGTTTTTCTATATTTTGGTTTAGGAATATAAAACATAATTGAAATAATTAAGGAAAAGAAAAATTATAATTAAACATCCTACATTATGGTTACTATAGAGTATGTGTTTTTTCAAGAAAATACATCTCTGTCTGGATTCAACAAGTGGACGTGGTTCTAGCACAGATGTACCAAGGAGTAACAAACCTGACAAGGTGTTCCAGGCCTAACTAGGGGTAACTTGGTATATAGAAATGGTCTTTATTACACACCAGTTTGACATTCCTAGGGGATATGTATTGGTAAAATCATAAACTCATTACAAAATATTTTTAATGGAATAAAAAAATGTACATAAGAATACATGTTAGGAAATAAATCATTGAAAACATAGATTGAAACCTAGAAATTCATATGTTAAGAAAGTAAATGTAATTTATAATTTATACCTTTAATGTCAATGGATTTTCTTTTATGAGTTTAATAGTTCAAAAATATCCACCCCTCGTTTTCCTTTTATTCTAGCCAATGGATGAAAACTAGAGGTATTACTTAAATAATCAATGTTATGGGAAATGTGATTACTACTCCAAAAAGATGCCAAAACTAATGGGGTATGATTCCCAAACATTATGATAATACAATCACATATGACTCATGTTATGTATATAAACATGGATCAAGAGGAGAATTTAAACCCCCTAAGATAGTACAATATACAATATAGATCCTCATATGACAAAAGCCTCCTACTTTTAATGGATCATATGATCCATTAACCGTGAAAAAATGGATCAAATACATTGAGAATATCTTCTCTATAATTCAATGTTACATAAAAGAGATGGTTCTTTTGGGTGTCTATGGTATGGAGTGAGAAGCTTATTAGTGGTGGATATTGATCAAGAATATGAATCATAAGAAAAATATCGAAGCAATGGAGTGGAAGGAATTATAGAAAATGTCTTTTGATAAATATTTTCCCCACAATCTACATATTTAAATGTATATGGACTTCCTTGTACTTAATAAATAAGATAATTAATATATTGGGTAGTACGAGGAAAACAACAATAGATTTTCATGATACACCTCCAGTTTTTTTTTTCCCTTTAATTCATGTTTGACCGCATCTTTGGTTGGATAAAACCCAGTCAATGAAAATCCTTGGTTATATAGGACTTTGATAGATATGAAAAAATTGTCTGATGTTACCTCAATGTTGGGTTAGGGATCAATGAATATCAAGGTTATCATGGGGATATTAAGAATAAAGTAGATTTTAATTCTAGCAGTCTAATGGAGAAATCTAATGGTGACTAGAAATTACTACATCCCACTTTTCAAATGTGTATAAAGAAACACCACAAAAATTGCCTAAAGGGAATGAAGAAATGATTTAGGTCTGAGAAGGCAGGACACGTGGATAACATTTTCTAATATGAGAAAACTACCAATACGAAGAAGGAAATTAATTATTTAAAAAACCCTCAATGTGTTGTTCATTAATTCAAATGTAAGGAAACTGGGTACTTTAAAAACCAATTCCCTAAGACAAGTATTTTCATAGATAACCAAGAACCGCCAAGGAAAAAATGGAGATATTTTTCTTTAAAACCACTAATTTAGATCCCAATAATGATGTGGGTATAGGTAAAATAGTTATTCATTCTATAATAGTGACTTTACTATTTGATTCTCATTCTACACATTAATTCATGTCCCCAACGTTTAGTAAAACTATTCAAACACCTCCACAAATCTTGGAAGCAGATCTGTCTATAAAAACCAAAAATGGAAAAATTCTTGCATCCTAGGTATATAACTATTCCCATACCAAAATTTATTGGCTAAAATTCCTATAAAACACTATAATAATACCTTTTGTTGAATTTTATGTAATTATAGAGATGAATTGTATTTCCCTATATGGATTTAGAATAAATATCTATAAGAAGAAAATCACTCTATGTATAGTGAATCAACCCACGATTTTGTACAATTGAAAGGAGGGGGATGAATCTTCTTTATCCCCATCATCTCAATCATGAATATTATTTCCCTTCATGCAAGAATATCAAGATCGAATGACTGATTCTAAGGAAAGGATATTCTTCTAAGACATGCATATTATGATGAATTACATTGACGCATTTCCCAAGGAATTAACATGCCTTCATCTTAATGGAGAGTCTGAATTTTCAATCAACATCATTCCTCGGGAATTTCCAAAAAAACTCCTTATAGTATTTATTTTGTTGAACTTGAGGATCTAATGAAACAACCATAGGATAAAATTGATAAGGGGTTAATACACCCATGTTATTCACCATGGGGTGAACTTGTCCTCTTCATTAAGATAATGTATGGGTCAATGCATATTTTCATTGATTATGGTGATCTCAACAAGATCGTGATAATGAAAATGTATACCTTACCATGTATTGATGACTTATTTGATCAGATACGTAAAGAACAATACTTCTCCAAGGTGGATATATGGTCGGGATAATTTCGAGACATGGGGATGAAGGAATATGTCTTCAAGACTATTTTTCATACAAGGTTAGGTCATTGTAAGTTCATAGTAATGACATTAAGACTCACTAATACTCTAGAAACCTATATATACTTGATTAATAGTGAATATAGAGACTACCTCAACAATTTTTTATTATTATTCATAAATTATATACTAATTTTTTTCAAAACCAAGGAGGATCACAAGGAGAATCTGAGCACCATGGAACAATCCTTCAGAAAGGATTGTCTTTATGAAAAGTAATGAAAGTGATTGTTTTTGTTGAAGGAAGTATCATGGTTGTGGAAAATCATCACATGAAGTCGGATATATGTTGATCCTTAAAAGAAAAAGAAGAAATTTAAGGATGAATATGGTCAACATCTTTGATAAATATTTATATCTTCCTTAGGTTAGCTAGATATTATCGCCTATTTGTGGGAAATGTATCATGATTGTCAAACCCAATTACGAAGATAACTTGAAAGGGTGTCAAGTTTTTATGGAATGATAATTTTAAAGAAATATTAAATGATTTTAAATGGATAATTATCATTAACCCTATGCTAACACTACCCACAAGTCTATATGTTTTTTTAATATTCAATGATTCTTCAAATAATGGATTGGGCTATGTGTGGATTAAAATTGAAAAATTCATATCCAATGATTGAAGGTAGTGGAAAGTTCATGAAAAAAACTATCCAACGCATGATCTAGAGTTGGATAAAAGGATATTTTCTTTAAAAATATTATGACATTATCTCCTTGTGGAGAGGATTCAAATATATACAGATAAAAAATCACAAATATATATTCACACATAAAGAGATGAATATGTGCGAAAAAATATGGTTAGATATGATCAAGGAATATGATTGATCAATTAACTACAATGTTGGAAAATAAATTAATATGGAGGATTCTATTAGTAAAATGGATCCAACAATTTTATCATTGATGATAATTGAGAAGGATCCAATCTTTTTAGAGTTGAAGAGGATGGACATGGGAATCATAAAGGAATGAATATCATCAATCCTTTCACAAATTATTTCTCAACCATATATTATTGATATTTTAAGGGAATATCAAAAAAATGATGTGAGAATTTAGAAGAATATGGAAACTTCTAAAAAAGGATATCCCCATAGTTCAATGTTAATGTAGAAGAAATTGTGAGATTTGGTTCAAGACTATGTGTCCCATCAAATATTGCGTTAAATAAGGAATATTCGATGATACCAATAGTTTTGATTTCTCTATTCACCCAGGAAACAAAATGATGTATTGTGATATTTGAGAGCATTATTGGTTGTGTAGAATAAAGAAGTAGATCCCTGAATATACATTAAATTACATAGTAATTCAGTAAGTGATATATGAAAGGTAGAAATCTAAGGGGATGATGCAAGAATTGCCCATACCAACATGGAAATGGAAAAAATTACCACATTATTTGTCACTGGACTTCTTAAGACATCCAAAGGAAACAATGTTATCTATGTAATTGAGGATCATCTTCCAATGGCAGCACACTTCACTGCTATTAGAGAGGATTTATCACCAGATCAACTTGCACTGATATACATCAAAAAAGTGGTGATGTAGCATGGAGTAAAAATATAGATTTTGTCCAATAGATATCCATAATTCACGTATATGTTTTGTAAAGGTCTTCATCATGATCTAAACATTGAAATGAACAATAGTATGGCTTATTACACTCAAACTAATGGCCAATCTATGCAGACTATCCAAAGACTTGAGGACATGCTAAGATTCTTCCAAATTAACTTTATAGTATAACGAGACCGAAATATTACTTTGGTCGATTTCTCTTACAACTATAGTTTTCAATCGAGCATCCAAATGGCTTCATAAGAGGCCCTTTAGGGGAGGAGGTGCATAACACCTACATGTTGTGATGAAGTCGGGGAATAAAAAATGATAGGAACTGAAATGGTCATGTAAATAGTTGGAGAGGTTAAGTTCATTCAGTAGCACATCAAGGCTAATCAGAATCAACATAAGAGCTATTTTGACAATCATCAATGAGACCTAGAGTTTTATGTTGTAGGCATAGACTTCCCCATCATATTTATATTGAAGAAAGTGATGAGATTTGGGAAGAAAAGAAAACTTATTCCAAGGTTCATCAGCTATTTTTATATCCTTGATAATATCGGAATGGTGTCATATTGACTTTCACTCACACCAAACCTATCTCAAATACATGATATATTACATGTATCCCTCTCGAGGAAGTATATACCATACCCATCACATGTAATCAATCTAGATTTGGTACCATTGGATAATGACCTTTTATGTGAGGAGTACCTGGTGAGGATATTTGATTGTAGAGAAAAAGTTCTAGAATATAATATTATGACCTTTTACATGGTGCTATAGAGAAACCTGATGATTGAAGAAGCAATTTGGGAATAAGAGGATGTGATGAAACATTCTTACCCCCAACTATTTTAGTGTGGGAAATAAAAATTTTGAGGGTCAAAATTCTTGAGGGGGGGAAGATTGTAAGGACCCAAATTTTTATTAATAAAATTCCTCTATTTGATTTATTTAAATGCATATTCATGAGATATGGTTTGAATAAATGAGTTCACATATTTGGTTTTATTATATCCAATAATATTTAAAATAGTATTATGTATCCTACCACTGATAATATAGTTGTTGAACAGTGATCACATGATTAGTATAATTATAGAATTTTAACAAATCCAATCGACACAGACAAAGGAATTGATGGCCTCAACTAGTAGGAGTGTACCCTATGAAGTCCATTTATCTGAGATTATGAGGGACATAGAATTTTTGGGATTTTCACTTGACCAAACCTATGTTGAGATCTAAAAATTTAAATATGAGGGAAGCCATTTACATGAGAAGTTCAAGCTCATCGATATCACGACCCAAACCCTCTTCGCTGAACCACCCCATGAATGTCTCACTATCACACACCTTACTCTCAAGGGGTATGTTGACTTGATAGTGGGATATTTTTCAAGAAAATACTAATATGAATATATAAATTATTTTATATAAAATAATGAATATATTTTCATACTATTATCGTTACTTTGTAAATTATTTTTTGTTCTGATATAATAAAGACCAAATTGTATTTTTTGGTTAATATTAAAATTCAATTAATGAATTTATGAAATTATTATATTTTTGAAACCAACAATATTTTAATAAAATATTATTATGAAATAATTATTAACAAATATAAATCACCACATAGTAAAAATTAATTTTTATAAGTGTTGGAAAATTGTTATTGTTGAAAAATCCGACATTTCTTAATAAATATTGATTTAATTTTAAAATTAAAAATTCATATATTTGGAAAATTATTTTTATAAAATGAATATATTTTTTTTAATTACTTAATCCAAATTATCAAATTGTGTGTTTTTCATAATTTTCTGAGAAATTCAAATTTTCATGTAAGAAATAAATACAGTATAAAAATACTTTGTATTTTATGACATCATTATGACCCAAAAGATATATAATAATTACAAAGAATTGAATATATGAAAAAATAGATATCTTATATTTTAAATTATGTGTTTTTTAGTTTTTTTATTTATTTTCTAAAGCCATTATGTATCCTCCAAAACCTATAAAATATTTTAATGTTTAAAAATCATTTTTTAAGAGTGTGACTCTCCTCCACATAAGCAAGGGTATTATTTTTATAATTCCAGACCTCAGAATTATAAATGATAAAAATTACTCCCATTATTAAGAAACCATGGGAAAACATGGGGTGGGTTTTTTTTTGCTATTTTATTATATAGAGTAGAAAACCTAAATAATAATGAAATCCCCCTCTTTTCCTTTATAAACCCACAAAATATACAATTTATCTTGACTAAAAATCCTTAGATAAAGACAAAACACTACCCTAACATCCCTAGAGTCATCCCATTTATCCCCCAAGATCTCAAGAATCCCCTCTCACCCCTTAAGTTTCACACACTGAAGTAAGGGATCCTCCACTCTTTTCTTTTATCAAGAAAACTCTTAGGTTATGACTTTTAATTTCAATCTTTATATGTTGGGATACATTCTTAAATATCCCAATTAATTCCCACTTTAATTATAAATTATGGTATCACGTATCACTCTTATTTATCCTCCATATGTACCCATATGAACATCGGTTACCATGCTGAAATTTTGTAAGGGTTCTTTTCATTATCTTCTCTATTAATGTTTGTTCAATAGTGTATTCATTATATTTCAAATTCCCCATGTTGGGACATGTCTTTACATTTCCATATTACATTAAATTTATGTCTAAATAACGAGATACCCCTTTCTCTCTCATCAACCCATTTTATGAATTTTTATGTGAAGCTGTTATGCTGCTGAAATGTCCCCATAATTTTCCATGCCAACACACTCATGTAGTTAATTCCATACCCATTTCCTATCAAGGGTATTAAACTTTATAAACATATAGTTTTTTATAAGGGACTTACATATGATTATTCCACACACCTTGATCAAGGAATAAATTATAATGATGAATGAATCAATGTTTTATGATCTATGTGGCACACTTAAGCATGAGAATGAATTGAATATGATTGGTGTGCCCAGATAATGTTCCATAGAATTGGGTAATGATTAGTTTCATGATACATCATGTTGGGATAGGTAGGGAACATGATTCATTTATGGGAAATGTTTCACCATATTTTCTCAGTGGGTTTAACCTAGACCTATGCTTATGAATTAGTGGTTTAAGATGTTTCAAAATTTTCCATGTTATGATTATATTCCTATATCAAGTCTCTTTGTCATTTTTTATTATTTTTAATCTTTTATGCCTCATTTATATTCTTGTAGTTTAACATGTATTATCCACTCCATGTTATTTCATGTTTATTCAAATACTATGCCTTATAACTCACCCCTTTCTAATTTTTTCCCTAGGTTATCCCACAAAAATTTATGTATTAAGGAATATTATGAACATGTTAAGGAGGTTTTCAATAAATACAATGTATTTTAGATTTTGAGTTGTTATTTAGTTTTCCTAATTCCCAAAGACACTTGAATTCTTGATCATACAAGTTTTGTTAAGTGTATTCTTATGAAATAAATCATGTATTAATGTGAAATAAAGAGTTGGGTTATAATAATTAATTACATGAGAAATGAAATATAAATTAATGAAAACAAATCCGAAAATAGTTTGTGAATAGTAAATTTATCAAAACTAATAAATCATTTCTTACATCAAAGATATTTTTTTTGAATAAACAGTTATATAATTGTTTTTCATACAAATTTGACATAAAATAATTATTTTTCAAAAAATAAATTAATAGATAATTTATGTAAGGGTAAACGTAGTAAAATAAACAAAAATAAACTAATATAAAAAAACAATTTAACTTCTTATTTATAATAAATGTTTTAATATATAAAATAAATTTAAACTGTCTAACATTTTATAAAATTAAAAAAAGTTAAAGAGAAAAGAATAGATGTTATATGTAACATTTGGAATGTACTAAAGTATTATTTTCCCAAATTCCTTAAAAATAATCATTCCATATTGAAGAAACCATTTCTAAGACGTGCTCATCAGTATTATCTATTTATATATCTGTGGAAGTAGGGATATCACATAAATCAATTTCTTCTTCGTGTTTATCATCACAAAAATACTTTTTAACTTGTAAAAAAATTTAACCCTGCATTTAAAATTGATAAAGAACAATGTAATTTTTTTCAAGTGTTTTTATTATAAAATTATGAACTATGCATTATAATATTTTCATATTTTGTAGTGTCATTCTAAATTCATCCATTTTTTTAAACACCATAACTTGAAATTTAATGTAGTAAACATCCAACATTTCTTCAACAAATCCATATTATCATCTTCATGTAGAGATTTGTTTTTTCTTACGACCACTCCAACAAATAGTTATAATATATCACACACTTACATTACTGAATTCACAGCATACCTAAAATTCCTGTAATTCCCCGACCCCAATTACCCAGATTCGGTGCATTATTACATAACATTGGCATGATACAAGGAATCATGTCCCAAAAGACCGATCGGTTTAGTATCCTTAGAAGTATTAGATAAATTCATAAGTTTTACATTACATCATGAAATAAAAACATCAAAAACATTTTATCCCCTTTTAAACACACTTATATCCTTAATATATCCCTGTAAGTCAACCATAAAATACTTCTTCACATCCTGGAAAAAATAAAACATAGAAAGGGGTGAGATGAGATACTTAGTAATGATAAAAATATAGTAGAAACTTTCATAAATAATCATAAACAGATAAGGTAATGTACAAGACTAAAACAAAATCCTTTTAAACTTAAACTTTAGCATAATATGGTAATGATAAAATCAAATAATTCCATTTACTTATTCACATGGTTATTCTACTAGTCGAATAATCACATGCAATATCAATAGGCACTTTCATAATGATGGACTGCATAATGCCAAACTTCATAATCCCATAGTCAAGGCCTTGTGCCAAGACTACAAATAAGATTTTGTCAAGGCCTTGTGAAAAGACACTAGTTTGTTTCATGAGACCTACCGGTGCATCAATGAGATATACTAGGCTCCACCTGTCACTTTCTAAGTCCAATGTATTCATCCTATGAAAAGGTTTAAACATAACATAAACATTCGTATTATAACTATCATACAAAATGTCAATATTGTATCCATATACCATTAATGGTGTAACAATAACACATCCACAGTCAATCATATCAAAAAACCTTCAATACAATATGGATGATTTATCTCATAATAAATCAACTTCAAACAAGTTTAAAATCCATCAAAGGATGTTGACATAGATGAAATGCAAACTATTTGAAATATATACCTCTTTCTATTTGGCAATCATTTAAAAGTAACATAGTTATAAAAGAAAACATTTATTTTGAAAATATTCTTATAAGCTTTTATGGGAAGCTTATATAGTGATATTACAGTAGAAAATAGCCTCACTAGCCGTATAAGTTAAAAAAAGACATTCTTACCTTAATTTTATCGAAAAGGTCATAAACTACCTTGATTGGAAAACGACGGAAATATTCCATTCAAAATATATATGGTCAAATATGGTTATAAATTACTTTAACCCATAGTATAGTAATAAGTAAAAATGTTTTGAATTATATTTTTAATAAAACAAGGATGTGGATGATAAAGAAGTCCCATTAGATAATTATGTAAAAACAACCACGGATAATAATAAGATTGTAAAATTAACCCTTACCTTGTACTTTTACTTAGTCGATGGTATGTTAACCTTATATATAATAGTGAAAACATTGTTATTAAATTATACAAGAACTATATACATAAATATGATATCATATATGATCCTCTAATATTGCTTTGTTAATAATATTTTAGTATTATCATCATTTCAAGTGTTAACTGATTCATTTTCCTTTATATGCTTGGTTACATAAGCCATGTTTGTTATGGATAGGATGTATTTGATTCATGTACAAAAATAAATTATGTTCTTAAACATTATTTTTAATCATAAAATGATTGTTATTATTGAATTATTATGATGGGGAATGAATCTCATCGCGTTGGTGGAGATAGTAATCCGTACGTACGCACGAGCGACAATATCATTATATTGAGGGTGAAATCATATGTAATTGGATGGTACATCATATATAAAGAATAATTAACATGTTATATTTATTATTTATATCAGTTATACGCATTATTATACCCATCCAAATAAAGAAGTGTTTGAATAAGAAACTACACCACGATGTGGAGACGATAAACCGTACGTACACACGTATGGTGACTTTGTCATTCGTATGATTGATAGAATATTAAATATGGTTGTACTCGTTTTATAATAACATCAAAGTATATAGAAGATAATAGAGTTATTATTTTAGAATGAAAATAACAAATAAATAGGAAGTGGAAGAAGAAGTAAAGAACATAAAAGAGGTGATGAAATATTTACCTCTTCTTCAGGTTCTTACTTTTGATTTGATCACAAGGGATCCTTAGGTTGGCTTTCTGACCAATGGAAGGCCTCTAGGATGAAGGGAGGAAAACTGGAAGGATATTTGGGCAGGTTTTGTCCAAGCCAAATGGCATTGGAAGTGTGAAATTAAGATAAGGGTAAGTCCCCTGTTATAAGAGAGGTGAGGGTCACTTTAGGAAAAGCTTGAAATATTATTTTACAATAAAATCATTTTCTCTTTCTAATGGATCCAAAATGATTACTTTAGAGGATAAGGTTGGTATGGGTCTATAAACTCTCAACCAATAGGATTTAAACATATTTAGGTCATCATACTAACCTTATCTTTTAGATTTAACCCTTAGTTAAATAGTTTGACATTTACCATGTCTCTTTGTATTTTTATATTTTATGGTTAATAAATGTACTATAACAAGAAAGGAGAACCCCAAGTGATTCATTATTAATATATATAACCATATCTATGTCCTTTTTCCAATCCTTATATTTTTATTAATATTATATCAATTAATAATATATTATTTTTTTTAAAACTCAATTATGTCAATTTGGACACTATTTAGTATTTGGTTTTTGTGAAAATCATTACATTATGATTACTTCAAAAAAATATTATTTAATAAACCCTAACATGTCATATTAACCAATAAAATTATTTTAATTCATCAAAAGTCTCATATTAAATTTATTTGGATATTTATAATATCAATTATTTTAATCATTCATTAATATGGTAATTACTGCATCATTGTTGTGTCAGAAATAAATTAAATTATTTAATTTCTAAAAATTATAAATAAAATATAATTATGTGGGAAATATTTTTTATATTTCTAATATATATTTATAGTCAAATTTATCTTATGTATATCCCTATATTAAAAATGGATTAGTTATTAATCTTTAAATTTAACTATTTTAACTCTTCTGTAAATAAAATAATAATAAATGTCATAATCTAATCCATATGAACAAAAGGGGATCATATTTTATTTATAAGGTTTATTATTCTAATTACACTTATCCAATGGAATTAGTACGTGTGTTAGGGTAATTATAATATCATTTTTACCCTTAATTACTCTATTTACTTTTAACCGTGCTAAATAAAAGTCAAAAGTTATTATTCACAAAATTATTTTTATCTTATTGAACCATATTTTACTTACTGATATCAACTGCGTCTCTTAGATTTTTGAAATTCAACTCACAAAAGTGATAAAATTATGTTTTATGCAAATTTGTATATGCTCCTAGAAGGTGGGTAAAAGACGGTAAAAAGTTCAATAAAATTTTATATATCTAAACTTATTATAAAATGACTCCAATGAATTACATTGATCATATATAGGTATTATGTATCTATCTTGACCTAAAATAAATTAAAATAAAATTACTAATTATTTAAATAAAATGTCGGTTTTAAACAATAACATGGTGTTTTTCACTATTCATAAAAAAATGAAAGTTCTCAGAAAAATACCAAAAATTCACCCAAAACTAATTTTGGTATTCCGAATCCAAAAATGAAGTCCATTTTGAAAATTAAAATTTATAAAATTTTAAAGTGGGTATTACTATTCATAACTGCTAGTTTAATTGGTCGTGGGGTGTTAAAACTCCAAGTTGTGTACAACGCAAGCTACTGCATTATTCAAAGGAAAACATACTGTGGAAGCTTGGGTTGTTACATTCACCCCTCCTTTAAATAATTTGGCCCTTGAAATTTCTAGAATATTATTGTATAAAATTAATTGGGTGGTTCTTCATCCTAAGTTCCTCGGGTTCCTATGTTGCCTCTTTCATCTTATGGTTTCTATATAGAACTTTTACATGACGGGTCATCCAGTTTCCCATCACTTATTCTCTGGTATCAGGAATTTTGAAAGGCTCTTCACAATAAGACAGATTAGGTTCCAGTTCAATTTATTCAAAGGTGAGAATATGCATTGGGTCCGACATGTATTTTCTTAATAGTGATACGTAGAACACATCATGAACTTTGGAGACACTTGGAGGAATTGCCAAACGGTAAGCTACAACTCCAATTCGTTCAAGAATTTCAAAAGGTCCGATGTACCTGGGACTCAATTTACCCTTCTTACTGAAATTTATAACACCCTTCCCTGGAGATGCCTTCAAGAAAACATGGTCTCCTACTTGAAATTTCAAATCCTTCCTTCAGTTATCGGCATAGATCTTTTTCCTACTTTGGGATATTTTGATGTGGGTTTGGATAATCTTCACTTTTTTCCATTGTATCGTCAACAAGTTCTAGGCCAATGGGTTTTCTTTCACCAACGTCATCCCAACAAGTTGGTGTACAACATCTCTTTCCATATAACGCTTTATATGGTGCCATCTGAATTCTTAAAGGGAAGAAATTTTTATAGTAAAATTGTACTAGAGGTAAATATTGATCCCACATACCTTGAAAGCCCAGTGAGGAAGATCTCAACATGTCTTCTAAGCTTTGAATAGTCCATTCTGATTGTCCATCGGTTTGAGGGTGGTAGGCAGTGCTCAAATAAAGTTCTGTATCCAGGGCCTTCTGAAGACTTTTCCAGAATCTTGATGTAAAATGGGGATCATTATCCCAAACAATTTATAGGGGTACACCATGGAGTATTACAACTTTATTAATAAATACTCTTTCCAGACGTTCAAGTGGTAAATCTTCTCTTATAGCAAAAAATGTGCTGACTCGGTAAGACGATCAACAATTACCCATATTGCATCATTTATTCTAGGTGTCTTTGGTAGTATAAAGACAAATTCCATTGCAATATCATCCCATTTCCACTTAGGTATGGGAAGAGGTTCCATGAATCATCTAGGATGTTGTCTTCCAGCTTCTAATTGTTCTAAAATCATACATCTCAACACAAAATCAGCAATATCTCTATTCATGTTGTCCCACCAAAAATGTTCTTCCAAATCTCTATACATCTTAGTGATACCAAGGTGTATAGAGAAATTGGAGCTATGAACATCATCCAAAAATTCCCTTTTTAGATCAGGTATATCAGGAACACAAAGTATCTTCCCAAATTTCAAAATTCCATCTTTATATACGAAGTCGATCAATCTCCCATCGGTCACAACTTTAATTTTCATTTGAAATTATGCATCATCGGTTTGAGAACATTTTATTCTTTCTAGTAATGATGGTTTAGAACCATTTGAAAAATCATTGATGTTTCAACTTCCATGGTTATTCCAATATGGCTCTTTACTTGATCCATGTATATAGGATACTTTTGAACCCTCATCTTGTTCAAGACTCCATGATCCTTTCTGATCAAAGCATCTACCACCATATTTTCCTTCCCCAGGTGGTAGTGTATAGTGAAATCATAATCCTTGAGTAGTTCAAGCCATCATCATTGCCTTATGTTGAGTTTTTTATGTGATAAAATATACTTCAAACTCTTGTGATCAGTATAAATCTCACATTTTTTCCATAGATATTGTGTCTCCATATTTTCATAGCAAAGATTACAGCTGCTAACTCAAGATCATGAGTGGGATAGTTTTGTTCATGAATGTTTAGTTGTCGTGATGCATAGGCAATAACTCTATAATTCTTCGTAAGGACACAACCATGTATTTTCTTTGAAGAATCACTATAAATAACAAACCCATCATTCCCCGAAGGTAGAGTCAAGATAGGGGTATTAACTAATCTTCTCTTCACTTCTTCAAAACATTTTTCACACTCTTTTTTTCAAACAAATTTAAACCCTTTACAAGTGATATTAGTTAATGGGTTAGGAAATCAGAAAAAATTCTGGATAGAACACCAATAATAACATAGTAAACCAATAAAATTGTGTACCTTAGTTATACTCATCAGTGTTTTCCATTCTCGGATTGCCTTGGTCTTTGAAGGATCAATAGAGATTGCATTCTTAGAGACAATATGGCCAAGAAACGAAATCTCTTGAAGACAGAATTCAAACTTGCTAAATTTCCAATATAATTCATTTCATCTAAGAGACCTTAGGATAGTGCGCAAGTTATTTTCATGATCTTCGTATATTTTTTAGTATACCAAAATATCATCAATAAATACCACTACAAATTCATGAAGATATTCCTTAAAAGATCTATTCATTTGATCTATAAAGATAGAGGGTGAATTAGTCAATCCAAAAGGCATTAATGTAAACTCGTAATGCCCATACCTAGTTCAAAATTATGTTTTTGGAATGTCCTCATTCTTCACACTCAACTAATGATATCCAGATCGATGGTCAATCTTTGAAAAATATTGGGCTCCATGAATTTGGTCAAATAAATAATCAATACGAGTTAGGTAATACTTGTTCTTTATTGTTATATCATTGATCTCCTTGTAGTCAATGTACAACCTCATAGACCCATATTTCTTTTTTACAAAAAGGAAAGGGGATCCCCATTGAGAAAACTAGGGAGAATAAATCCCTTGTTACTCAATTCCACTAGTTTTTTCTTTAGTTCCACTAATTCCACAGTGTCCATTCTATAATGGGTCTTCGATATGGGCCTTGAACCAGGAATTAAATCAATAGAAAACTCAATTTCTCGTTCTGGAGGATGTCCAGGTAAATACTCTGGAAACACATCAACATATTCTTGCACAATAGATACATCCTCTATTCAAAAATTATTTTCCTCACCCATATTTATTTCATTCTCTTCTTCCTAAATAATTTAATTTAGTAGAGCTACTGGGGGTGGATCAAAATAAGATGAAGGTGGTGATGTTTCTGTTCTAAAGATAAGGTGCTCCTTATCATCATCGAAAATTGTAACATCCTTCTTAAAAAAACATTCGCATCATGGTATGAAATCCAGTCCATTATGATGATTATATCAAATTCAATCAAGGGTATGACGATGAGATGAACAGATAAAGAACCCTTATATTCCCTAATGGGAACTTATTCACAAAACCTTTTTGCGATGATACTTCCCTTAGGTGTTTTGACTGATAACTCCCTTGTTAATTCAAATTGAAAATATCTAATTTTCTTAGAAAACATTGAAGACATGAGAAAATGCAATGATCTAGACTCAAATAAATCATTGGATAAACTTGAGGAAACCATTAAATTACCATCAACTATGTCTTTCAGAGCTTCAACCTCAGCATAAGTGATCACATAAGCTTGGCCTGCCTCCCTTGGTCTTTTCTGAGGTACGTTCCCTTAGATCATAGGAAATTCATTTTCATAATTCCCCTCTTCCCTAAAATTGTAGCATTCAACATTGAAAGTCTCTTTCTTTCCCTTACAATAATGAGCATAGTAGAATTTTTCACCACACTTGTAACAGACTCACATTTTCTTCAAGAAAGTACTCGGGTGTTTCCACCTACATTTACCATATGATGGATATTCAACATTTCCATTCTTACCTTTATTTCCATTTCCAGAGTGTTCAGAAGATCTCTTTTTCTCTTTCATTTCATTAAATTCCTAAGACTTAGAGAATTCCTTTTCAGTTTTGATAGTGCGTGAGACTATATCTTCGTACAATGAGAAGGATTATGAGACTAATGCTCGATGGAGAAATGATTTTAACCCATAAACTAATCGATCAGTCTTACTCCTTGGGTTACATATATAATATGTTGCATGCCTTGATAACCTTGTAATGTTAGCCTCATACTTTGCGACATTCTCATCCTTCTTTTGCCTCAGACTCAGAAATTGTCATTCCATATCTGCTCGATGGTCACGAGGAAAATATTTTTCTAAGAAAATCTCTTTAAACTCCCTATATTCCATGTTCGATACTTATTCATCTTCCTTTTTGTTTGGGATTAATGACCACCAATGATCTGCATCTCCCGTGAGGCAAGAAACTACCATGAAATTTTTTTTACCTTTCGCTACTCCCCAATGCAAGAAATATTTTCTCTAAGGAATTTATCCATTTCTCAGCTACTAATGGATTTTTACTCCCATTGAATGTTGGTGGTTGTTATCTCATGAAGCAGTCTAACATTGATCCTCCGCATTGTGGATCAGGGTGCTCAATACGGGTAAGGTTATTATTCATAACCTAAGTGAGTCTTCTGGTGTGATGGTAAGATGATCAGTACCAGTTTCTTCACCAGCTCCACTATAATTATCTTGAGTAGGAGGGAAATCCCTACATGGATTACGTGCATTGAAATGGTTTTCATTCCTTCCACTATGTGCCTTTTCTAAACAACGGTATAAACTAGATTAGTTTATGAATCACAATACATAATTCCAAACTTTTAAAATAGTTAACATAAATTGAACAGTTTAGGAATAAAATCCATAATCAAAAAAAAATCTTTGAGGAAGTATATACTCATAAACCATTCATAATGGTTTCTAAATAAAATGAAAAATTATCCTAAACATATCAACTGAGAGTGTCATAACCAATAGTGCAACAAGACCCATTGTCGTAAACCAGTTCCCGTTCGAGTCTAGCTCAAAGCGGAGTTTTTGAGATTTACCCTTAGGTACATCTGTGCCAGAGCCACATCTACCTACTCGTATCAAGACAGGGATGTATTTTTTAGAAAACACACAAAATCCCTACAGTACCAAAATTCTAGAAAGTTCTTCTATATTAATCTTCAAAGTATATCTTAGGGTAATGTTCTCTATTTAGAGTTTTTCTAAATCTAGATTCCATGGTTTGTACTAAACTTCCTCTGATAATAACTATAATTCAATGACCCCAGTTTCCTAGAGTCGGTGGATTATTACATGACATTGTCATGATACAAGGAATCATTTCCCGAAATACTGAGCAGTTTAGTAGCCTTGAAAGTATTAGATACATTCATAAGTTTTACATTACATCATTAAATAGAAACATCGACAACATTTTTTACCTTTTTTAACACACTTATATCCTTAGCCTATCCATGAAGTTCAACCATAAAATACTTTTTCACATCCTGAGAAAAATAAAACCAAGAAAATGGTGAGCTCATATGCTCTGTAAGTATAACAATATAGTGGAAACTTTCATAAATAAGAATAAAAATTTAAGGCAATGTATAAGAATAAAACAAAAGCCTTTTAAACTTAAACATAAAAATAATATGGAAAAGATAAAATCAAATAATTCGATTTAATTATTCATTGGATATTCTACTAGTTGAATAATGACATGCAATATCAATAACCACTTTCATAATGATGGAATGCATAATGCCATCCTTCATAACCACATAGTCAAGGCTTTGTGCCACGACTAGAAATAAGATTTTGTCATGGCCTTGTGACAAGACACTAGTTAGTCTCAGGAGACCTACTGACGCATCGAGGAGCTATAGCGGCCTCCACCCGTCACTTACTATGTCTAATGAATTCCTCTTATAAAAAGATTTACACATAACATAAACATTCGTATTAAAAATAGCATTCGAAATGTCAATAACTTATCCATAAACAATGAATGGTGTAAAAATAACACATCCATAGTAGAACATATCACAACACCTTCAATAAAATATGGAAAATTTGTATCATAATAAATAAACTTCTAATAAGTTGAAAATCCATCAAAGGATGTTGACATAGATGAAATGAAAACTATTTGAAATAAATACCTCTTTCTATTTTTGAAATCATTTAAAATTAACATAATTATAAAAGAAAACATTTATTTTCAAAGTAATCTTATAAGGTTGTGTGGGAATCTTCAATGATGATATAATGACAGAAAATAGACACACTTGTTGTATATGTTAAAAAATGACATTATTACCTTAATTTTTTCGGAAAGGTCATAAGGTACCTTTTTTGGAAAATTACAGAAAGATTCCTTTCAAAACATATATGGTAAAATAAGGATATAAATTACATTAACCCATAGTATAGTATTTAGTAAAAAAAAATTTAATTATATTTTTATGAAAACACGGATGTAGATGTTAAAGAGGTCCCAGTAGATACTTACGTAAAAACTACCGTGGATAATAACGAGATTGTGAAATTAACCCTTACCTTATAATTTTCCTTAGTGTATGGTATGCTAACATGCTATATAATAGTTACAAAATTGTTCTTAAATTATAAAATAACTATATACATAAATATGATATCATATATGATCCTCCAATATTGCATTGTTAATAATATTTTAGTACTGTCATCATTTCGAGTGTTAACTGATTCATTTTCTATTATATGTTTGGTTACGTAATCCATGTTTGTTATGGATAGGATGTATTTGATTCATATACATAATGATATTATGTTCATAAAAATTATTTTTAATCATAAAATGAAAATTATTCTTGAATGATTATGATGGGGAATGGATCTCATCGTGTTCGTGGAGACAGTAATCTGTATGTACGCTTGAGCGACAATATCATTATATTGATGGTGAAATTGTATGTAATTGGATGGTATATCATATATAAAGAATCATTAAAATTTTAAATTTATTAATTAAATCTGTTATACTCATTATTATACCCATACAAATAAAGATGTGTTTGAATAACAAACTACACCACGACGTGGAGACGGTAAGCCGTACATATGCACGTATGGTGACATTGTCATTCATATGATGGATCAAATATTAAATATGGTTTTACCATTATTATAATAACATAACATTATATAGAATATACTGGAGTTGTTATTTTATAATGGAAACAACAAAGAAAGAGGAAGTGGAAGAAGAAGAAAAGAACTTGAAAGAGGTGATGAAATATTTACCTCTTCTTCAGGTTCTTCCTTTTGATTTGATCAAAAGAGCTACATAGGATGGATTTTTGACCAAAATAAGGCCTCTAGGATGAATGAAGGAACGTTGGGAGGATATTTGGGTAGGTTTTGGCCGATCCAAATGGCTTTGGAGGTGTGAAATTAAGAGAAGGGGAAGTACTCTTTTATAAGTGAGGTGAGTGTAACTTTAGGAAAATATTGAAATATTATTTTAAAATAAATCCATTTTCGGTTTATAATGGCACAAAAATGATTAATATCTAGGATAATGAGATTATTGGTCGAAAAACTCTCAACCAATAGGTTTTAGATAGGTTTAAGTCACACAATTAACCTTATCTTTTCGATTTAACTCTTAGTTAAATAGTTTGACATTTACCATGTCTCATTGTTTTTTTATATTATATGGTTAATAAACATACTATAACAAGACAAGAGAACCCCAAGTGGTGAATTATTAATATATATAACCTTATATAAGTCCTTTGGACGATCCTTAGATTTTTAGGAAGATTATATCAATTAATAATATAGTATTTTTTTATAAACTCAATTATGTCCATTTTGACACTATTTAGTATTTAGTTTTTGTGCAAATCATAACAGCATGGTTACTTCAAAAAAAATTATTTAATCAACCCTAACATGTCATATGAACATAGAAAATTAGTTTAATTCATCATAAGTATCAAATTAAATTTATTTTGATATTTATAATATCAATTATTTTAATCTTTCATTAATAAGGTAATTACTACATCATCATTGTGTCATATATAAATTAAAATATTTAATGTATTAAAATAAAAAATAAAATAAAATTATGTAGGAAATATTTTTATCTTTCTAATAAATATTTATAGTCTAATTTATCATTTGTATAACCCTATATTAAAAATCCTTAAGTTATTAGACATTGAATTTAACTCTTTTAACTCTTCTTTAAATAAAATAATAATAAATGTTCTAATCCAATCCAAGTAGACCAAAGGGGATAATATTTTACTCCTAAGGTTATTTTGTTAGAAATAAACTTATCCAATAGAATTAATACAAGTGTTATAGAAATTATAATATCATTTTTACCCTAAATTACCCTATTTAATTTTAACCGTGGTAAATAAAAGTCAAAAGTTACTATTCATCAAAAATTATTTTCATCTTATTAAACCAAATTTTACTTACTGATATCAATCGTGTCTCTCAGATTTTTGAAATTCAACTTACAGAAGTGGTAAAATTAATTTTTATGAAAATTTTTAAATGCTCATTGAAGGTGGGTAAAAGAAGGTAAAAAGTTCAATAAAATTTTACATATCTAAACTTATTATATAATAACTCAAATGAATTACATTAAACATATATAGTTATTATGTATCTATTTTGACCTAAAATAAATTAAAATAAAATAACTAATTATTTAGATAAAAATCCGGTTTTAAATAATAACGTAGTGTTTTCCACTATTCATCAAAAATTGAATGTTCTCAGAAAAATACCAAAAATTCACCCTACGCTAATTTTGATATTCCGAATCCAAAAATGAAGTGCATTTTAAAAATTTAAATTTAAATTTTTTTAAAAAGTTTGTATTACTATTCATAATGGTTAGTTTCATTGGTAGTGGTGTGTTAAAACTCCAAGTTCCGTGTAAAGCAAGTTACTACATTATTCAATGGGAAATATACCGTGGAATATTGGGGTATTACAACTCCCCCTTTTTATATGCTTTCAGAAGGATAGATTAATGAAACAATTATCCAAATTGACAAAAATATCCAAAGGTAAGGTAAGAGAGGGGACAAAAACACCTACCTAAACCATGATATGAAAGAGGATGGGCACGCATGTTCAACCTCAATTTAAAAAAATATTCTTTATTTAATGGTTTTGTGAAATTTTAGGAACATGTTATGATGTAAGATCATACTCCAGGTTCAATTAAGTCTCCTCCAATTTCACTTTGATGAAATGACATTTGATATCAATATGTTTTGAATGGGGATATTGCACTTGATTCTTGGTAAGGTTGATTTAATATTGATTATCGCATCCCAAAATCAAGGGTAACTTTACTTCAACAAGTAACTATTATAACAGAGTCTTCATCCACTTCAAATGCATAGTACCTTGTGTAGAAGCAACATACTCAGGTTTAGATATAATGAGAGTTACTAAATTCTATTTCTTTTTATTCAAAATGACACAACATATTCCAAGAAATAAAATTTCACTTGATATGTATCTTATCATCAACATTTCCTACCTAAACAACATCTGATTACTAAAAAAAGTCAATACTTTTTGAGCTATCATACCTGATTTTGAAATATGTAGCGCCTTTGATATATCTAATAATTCTTTTTTCCATCAAGTAAATGTTATTATTTTAGAGACCTCTGAAATATTTCATATAAGGTAATAACATAATCAATTTTGGGTATTGAGGTATTCAAATATAAACAACTTCGAATCCTCTTTTGAATCTATTTCTGACCAACCCCTTACTCTCTCTATCTTTACTCAAATTTATTCCCACTGATATTTGTGTTGAAACTAGTTATTAATTTTCTATACTAAACTTTTTACGAATTTCCTGAGTATACATTTCTTGGGATAGAAAAATGTGTTTATAATTTTATAGAAATTTTAACCTAAGAATGTATTTCATTTCCACCCCACATAGACATCTCAAAATACATTTTCATTTAATTAGAAAATCTTTCACAAGAACATTCATCCTGCAAAACAATGATAATGTCAGAAATATAAAAATTATGGGGAAAATTACCTCACCCACTATGATGTAAATATTACTATTAACTATTCCTTTCTTAATACTCATCTTACTTACAAAAGTATCAAATTTGGAATACCATTTCTTTAGAGATTATTTCTACACATACAAGGATTTCTTCAATCTTCAAACATAACTTTCATCTTTTCATGAAACAATACCCCAAGGTTTTTCAATGCAAACATCCTCAAAAATATCCCCATTTAAAAATGAGGACCTAGTATCCATTTAAAAAAAATTCATCAAGAGATAATAGAAAGAAAAATTCCCATTTTTTTAAACTTTCCACTAGAGAAAAAAATCAATCAAAATCAAAACCTTCAATTTGAAAGTATCCTTTACATACTAATCTTTCCTTGTCTCTAATAAATTCACCTTCTTCATTCAGTTTGTTCTAAAAACCCCAAATTATACAAATAATATTTCTATTTATATTAGGTTCTATTTCTCATGTATCATTCATTTCTATCTGATCCATATCTTCATTCATGGCATGAACCCATTTGGATTATCAAAATATTCATTCACATCATTCAACTAAACATTTGAATACAAATAATTATGTAAAATTTTCCTTCTTGTTTGATACATTGATGTTTATCAACAATAATATCTCAATCCTCCACTTGCTTCTTCAAACATCATATGAGATTTTGGAGTATCTCCTTCACCAATAGAAATAGCTGAGTCTGAATATTCTACTTGATTACAATTACAATTATCTAGATCCTTATCAGAATTGTTAAAAAAAATTCCCTCTCATACTCAACATCATTATCTACCTAAGTCTATTTGTCTTCCTCAATATTTTCAATAACTTTCATATCACAAGAATCAACAGTTATTCTTATTTCATTGCTGAAACATATATATCATCTTTCTTATATAAAGTAGAGAGGAAAAATTCCATCTTTACATTTCTGCTCAAACTTTCCAAGGATTCCACCATTCTTTTTTATAATACATACAATCCCAAAAATCTTATGTGTTTCCAACTTAGTGTTTTTTTAAAAAATAATTAGTATTGAGTCATATATAATCTTTTCCTATAGAAACATTAGTTTGGAATATATAGAGCAGTACTCATGGCTTGCCTCCAATAGTAATGAGAAAGACATTGTTCAAGTAACATAGTTCTCCCCATTTCAACCAAACTTATATTCTTCCATTTAGAAACCTATTTTTTTGAGGAGTGTATGAGGAACTATAATCATTATGAATTCCATAAATCTCAAGATAAATTTCAAATTATTCGTTATTATACTCACCACCATTTTCTATTCTCAAAATCATCCATGAATACTCAAATTCTTTCTCATCTTTCATTTTAAATATTTTAAATATTTTTTGATAATCTGAATTTCGTTTTGTATACATAAAACACATAATGCTAGTAAAATCATCAATTAATGTGATGAACTACTTATCTCTGTTTTTTTTATTGTTTTCTCATTGTCCTAAAAATATATAACTGAATAAGTTCAAGGGGTTGTCTTGAAAAAAGCTCTACTTTTTTATGCACTATGTTTGGAATATTTTCCTTTTGGAAAATAGTTCCACACCAATCCTCTCTTCTTGGAAAATCAAAAATATCTCAGACACTATCTCACTTTGATAACTTGATCATGTTTCTTTGACAGATTTATCCCATAATTTTATGCCACAACTTATTCTCTTACACCATACTCAAATAAAAAGAGTTTTTTATTTCACAAACATTAAACAAGTTTCCTTTTTTTTGTCATCCTCTTGTAACTATCTTTCCATCTTCAAAACAATTTTCAGAAGACCCATATTTTATGAACACAAATTTGTTACCCTAATCAAGAATTTGTAAACCACTTATCCAGTTTTGTTTTATCCCATCACCATATAACGATTCTAAGGTATTGATCATTTCAAAATGTCAATGTTAGAAATTTAGAGTCATTCACATTTTTTAACAACAATAAATACACTTTAATATAATTAGAACACCTAATATCAATAATCCAAGGTCGTTATCCTTTTGAAGCTTTCAGATCGATTTTTTTAATAAGTGTTTTTTCTTTCTTTATTTCCAACTTTTGAGAATACTTAAGAAACGTTTTTCATGAAGATATAATGAAAATAAAACCTTTTTAAATATTTATAGGTTGTTCAAACATCTCAAAAATATTTTATTTAGTTTGGAACTTATTTTCAAAATTCCCATATATAAACATTCAATATAATTTTTCACTATCTTACCTATAAGCTGGTAAGAACTTCATGGACATTGTAATCAACAACATTCTGATATCTCAGTTTGATTGCCCAATACGAACAAATATATCTATTAGAATATAGTTGAGATAATTTTAAACACTTTCTTCACTAGTCTAGAAAATGTAGTAGGATTTCCCCAATCTTATTATCCATGTCGATATAATAACAAGGTGAATACGATGAACATATGAATAAGTTGTTCAGCTGAATACATTGTTATCTTATCTCTTATCCTTTCACTAATTTCAAACATAAATTATTCAGGAAAAAAATCCAGAAACCACTTCTTCTCTTTAGAATTTATTCAGTGCCCCAACTTCTTTCCCCCTTTTCATGAACAACACTTCTATCAAAATTCATAATGCATATTCCCTTTTATACTCGCCCTAAAAATGGTTTGGGTGAGATTCCTGCAATTTTTCCACTAAACTGAATTTCCTAAATCATACATTTATTTTTGAATTTTAGGTGCATCATGACTTCATCAATGTTTCTCAGCTCTTATCTTTTCTTCTCAATCCTTCTCTAATCATCTAAAAACTTCAACTCACTTCTGACTTTCTCTAAAAACATTAGTCTGATTCCAATTTTACAAATAATTTTTCTTCATTAGGATGATCCATACCAATTGCATGTAAATATAAATGGATAGATTTATTGTTCATAGAAAAGATCAGTCCAATTCTGATTACCCATTATGATTTTCATTCCAATATTCCTCATTAGGATAAAGACAAAAGTAAAATAATATATTCTTGTTCTTCTTTTCTCTTAACCCACATAAACAAAAAAATTATTTCAACCCATTTTTATGGTTTACTACATTATTGATAAATCTTTTATTTTCTTCTTCAAATTGGCCTCCACATACTCTTATTTTTCTTCACATTAATTAGTTCAAAACATGTCTTCTTCTGATGATTACAAGGGAATACATAGTCTCTTTGACCTATATCGACAACATCAACTTCAAAAAAATATTTCTCTTTTATCACAAATAATTCTACCTCTAAAAAATACGATGACACATTATATATGATGGACCAGTGTAAGAATATTAAACATCAGAAACATGTGTATTTTCTTCTTTATGATCATACTTCCAAGTATTTTAATATATTTCCATATGAAAAACTAATTATGATAATCCTAAGACCAAAAAACACCATTTTGACCTACTTTTTTTCCCAAACATCATATTCTATCATGACTTCCTTCATAAAATTTGATTACGTCAAAGATTGGATTTATCATTGTATGACTTACCGTGGAAATTATTTTAACTTCCTTATACTTCCTGAAAATCTTTATTTCCTTCTCATTCAGAATAAAATTGGAATGATTACTGTCAAACTGAAAACGATTGGAAGAATATTTTTCTCCCCCATTCATTGATCAATCCTGCATCACATGTTTAACAACTGAATTATGATTTATGTGAACTCCCATATCAAAAAAGAATAATCACAACTCTATGAAACTCAAGAAGACACTAATGAAACACCTCCTTACAATCCTCTCTTCCTTGTATTGTCTCTACCTAAAATACCACTATCCTAGTAGCTGCACTAGTTGTCACAAGACATCAAGAAAATCTCCTTGTATGTCATAGGAAACTGAATATTGTCGAGGGTGTAAAGGTAGTTTAGTGGGGATACTATACCTTCAATATCAGAGTGCATAGTGGTAAACAGATAGTAAAACCTAGATATTAGCATAAACAATATAAATCAATAATCAATGATGTGGAAGAAATTATAATAAAAACTGAATACAGAATATGGCCAACACGAGTTTTACAATTCATGAATTCCATATGATGATACCTATAAAAATCAGTAATGAGTACATCATACTTTTAATTATAATGAAAATTAAAGAAAAGATAGAAAAGTCCAAAGGAAATCACCACGATAAACTCGAGCTCCAGCTCGGTCCCCTTCTTCCAACATTTAGATAGAAGTAATATGGAAAAATCTAGGACCAATTCCTTGTAAACAAGTTGGCATACTCAGAAAGCAACGGTTAATCAGTAGGGCATGAGATATGAATCTCAATAGGCCGAAACCAATAATATCTATCTCAATCCATCTTGTGCAATGAAAAACTAACAGTGAATGTAGATATATAACAAGAAATGATTTACTCAATAGAAAATGTCTTTCAAATAAAGGTCCTCATTTAATAACTTTTTCATTTAATGAAAAGTGAAACCTTTTGATTCATTAAATTTTTATGTCTCAAGATCCATCTCAAGACCAACATCACCCATATAACTGGTAATACGAAAAATGCCTCAAAATTCCATTTATACCACATAAGTCTAGAAAAAGTCTATGATTGTTCTTTGGGATCAAGATGCTTCATAAGTCACGTTAATCTCATTAAAAAATTTAAAACCTGAGCCAATCCCTGACATTCCTAACATGGAATTCAAGTATCACTCCATGTAGAATATCATCCAATACCCTATAATCCCATCCATGGCGAACCTCTTAGGAAACCGTTATCACTCTAGGTGTGGTATAAATTCCATGTCAACTAATCCCTACTTTGGAGGTCCTATAAGGAAGCCCCAAGTGTCACTCAAGACATATAGACAATTGCTCTTGATCCCATTCATGGAATACCTCAATGGATCCAAGATTCTCTCAAAATATTAGCATACATAACCATTGATCCCTTTCATGGAATCCCTCAATTAAATCTGTGATTTACCCAAACATTAATCATATTTAATCATTGATCCCATCCAGGGAATCCCTCAATTGGATCCAAGATTCTCAAATGGAATAAGCACAACCTCTATGAGGCCATCTATGGCATCCCTAAATTGGATTCAAGATTCACCCATGGCTTAATCATATTTAACCATTGATCTTGCCCCTGTAATCCCTCAATTGGATCCATGATTCACTCAAGTATTAATTATATTAAACCATTGATCCCATCCATGGAATCCCTCAATTGGATCAATGATTCATGCATGATATAAAAGTACAATAGTCACATGATTTGGTACCTGGAATTCTAATCAAAATCTTTGATTCACTCAAGGATTTTTACCATTTAATGATTTAAATCCATTTAAACATTTCATTAGGCAAGACAAGGTCAAAACCAAGAGAATCAGGTATAAATCACTTAAAAGGGTGACTCAAGTAGGGACTAACCTCATAAGGCATGGAATTTCATTTACACACTTTGTAATAATTCTTATAACAAGAATCACATGTATAAAAACAAATACATGGATTTATTATCATTTAACTAATGTGGGAATAAATATATAACAAGATACTCAAGCTTACGAACGTACTACATTACAAGGTAGTATTTAACTCTCTTGGTAATAACCATACAACGTAATTCATGCTTAATCAAGTAGTTATATACAGAGGGGGAAGGATCATGATCACTCAACCCATCCCAATTAACCCATTTTGTTCACAATTTGATCTAAAAATCAAATACATATTTGATATCCTATGACATGGGGTAAAAAGAAACACCCAAGTCTGCCCATGACCAAATCCATTGAAGTTACATTTAATATGAAAACCAAAGGGGTGGTTTATGATTAAAAATTTATATCACATAGGATAAACTTAACATAACTTAGGTGGGAAAAAACATTAAATAATTTCAAAGTGGTCATGCATTAGCATACCATATATTGAAAAAAATAGGAAGACATACGGAAAACTCAAACCACAACAAAGAATGATATAACCGCTATCACAACTTTTTGGCTTGAAGGTAGCACACCTCCGTTGGAGGGGTTTTATTATAAAAACTTGATTTTATTCATCAACAAGTCATTTACCACCTTTAAGCACTTTATTAATGCTATTTTGTTCCATAAATCATGGAGACTCATAATTCAACTTATCTGAATTAGAACATATGGAATTATTAATAAAACAGTTTATGGATAGGGATCATACTCTAAAAAATGACAAGACAATGCTTCGACACTTGATGCTTTCTAACTTGAAGCTGCTTTCCACTCATCTGCACATACATCCTTATATATATATATAGCCTTTAATCCAAGCACATATTTACCATTCCAAGAGGTATTATGCATGATGAAGACAAAGATATATATATACACACCTATTTATGTGTGTGTGTGCCACTAAGGATAACCAGAACTCCTTATAATCAATTTTAGGGATTAAACATACCTTAATACTCTCAATTAAAGGATAATAAACAAAATAGCGGGTTTAGAATATTACCCCAACCCAGGGAGGCAAGACAAAACAGACACATCCACCTTTCCTTTAGCAAAGGATGATGGAACAGACACCCACAAGTCCCGAGGGAGCCTTTGTATACCCAAAAACTAAAATATACCCCAAAAATCATGTTACCCCTTTGACTAGGGTTTTGATTGAACAATGTTTTGTGATGGAAAGACAACAATCAGTTGAAGAAATGTAAGATATGAAGGGAGAAAGACCTACCACCTCAAGCCGACCAATAATCGGAAGATATTCGGGTGAAGAATGCCATAGGAGGGAGCCGAAGGGAGTGGTGAGTCACACCTCTAGAGGATGGAGGGAAGGCTGGTGTCATGCGTCCTAGTAAGCGATGATAAGCACCATAAATCCCCCTTTTAATTTTATTTAAAATATTTTCTTTAAAACAAATTACCAAACATGGTTTTTTCCACATGTTTTAATGTACCATCCACTAACTTTGAACCCTTTACTGGGAACCTAGAGCACCCCACATGGTTTAACCCACACAATTATCTAACTATGAAAAAACTGTGTGATGAACAATGATTAGCAATGACCTATGTCACTAAGCATGATGGCTAGGTGCATGGTTGGGAAAACTATGTGCACCCTGTGAAAAACTCCTCTACATCACCTGCAACAAGATGCACGATTACAGCTATAGACCGTATGGTTTTAAACAAACTGGGTGCCCATAAAGGTCTATCAAAACCTACCTTTCCTGGTATAATGCTATTGAAACTCCTTGATATGACCAAGAAAGTTCTTGGTCCTTCACCAAATCCCAAAAACATCGCTTCTAATAATTCCAACTATTGTAATTAAGTTCAAAAGTTAGGTTTCGAAAAAAATCTAGTCCAGTAAAACACAGATTGTGCCCTACACAACATCCACCTAGTGGCCACTTGAAAATAATCTACTAGTGTCCCAAAAGTACATCAAAGTAATTCTACTCAAGAACTAAAGTATCACATAGAAATAACCAAAACTCAACAAAAACTCATGCATCCTATGTACAACAATAAATGATATTACTATCTGGCCCAATGGCTTCCAAACATTACCATGATGTATAACAGATTCTCTCCTACCGTGTCTAGGAAGACATTAATATAAGAAACATGATCAACTCATTCATAAGATTACACTAAGAGTAAACCAAAGATTCCAAAATTACTAGTCAAACCACCACTGGTTGACCCTTTACAACAAGATCAACATCACCTACCAACATGTTATCAACTTAACCCCAATGATTATACCATATGAGACATTCATGTTCTTACAACATCACCACCAAAACTCTACCAACACAAACAATGTTTCCAAAGGGTTGCACATATAACCAACCTCGTCAAGGTCATGCGGCCAAGAAAGCACTAGAATTAGAACTGATGCGATTCTCCCCAAGCCACAATCACATACACTAAAACACTTGGAAAGAAAGATGAAATTGAACTGAACCACATGTCAGAACACCTAAATCCCATAATGTCCGCCCTGAGTAGTGGTACAAAATTTATTTTCAAATGATCAGGTCACTATACTCTGAATATGACCCAAAAATAGACACAAAATCTCAAAGTTCATGATTTAACCAAACTCAACGGCCTGTTTTAAAATTGACACTTGACAGGTACCACATATTTCAACACTTATTACCCCATCTTTACAAGAGAAATTGGAAGATCATGAGAAGTATTCTTAGGCTATTCACCCTATGAAATCAAGTATCATATGTCTCACATAGAATTTGGATCAAAATAACATAATCTTATACAACCATTAATCTGGATGACAACGTACCGAGTCATCAAAAACTAAAGACAGGAGAGGGTTACATGAACTCTTAAGCAGCTGACCATGGCCGAGATATGTCTAACATTCTAAACCATGCATTCCTAAAAGCCCACTCCATCATCAAGGGTCAAGATACAATGGCCACCCATCTAGAAAAGGGTATCCTTTTTAAAACCAAACATCATAATAGGGAAAATTACATCGAATGACACAAAATGTTAGTAATATCGTAGAGGAAGGTAATACATAATGTTTTAAGGGTGATACCTACCATGGGGTAACCCCTTATGAAGCATAGTAATCAACCCAATATCTTGTTTATGTAAAATAGATTTCATTTGGCCCAATAACGCTTCTTTACAAAAGCCAAATCTAAAAATAAACAGCCTATGGATGAACACTCATGTATTATTCCAATTCATACTACCTAAACGAATTTAAACAACCATTACATAAGGGTGTAAAAAATGAAACCATTTCAGTTTCCAAATAAAATCCATTTAATTAATTCACTTCAAACATTATACATTTGAAATAATTCTAAAAAAATATCATGTGCCATTTTATAAAAAAAGGTACTTGGAAAACACTTTGGCTAAACACTCAAAGCATAAATAAGAAAGTTTCAACAATGTCCATTTTAAACATTAATGTTCATTGAAATTCCATAATAAATAGGAAATTTATCATACAAATCCCTTTAAACAGATTAGGTGACATCTGAGGGTCCGATTAAACCATAATATATTCTTCCAAAATCAACCCAATAACAATTTTTTTACCATAGAAATCATGAACACCATAAAATTTTATCTTATAACCACATCACAAAACTAACCTACAAGGGTCCAATTGAGAATATTTAAATGTTAACTAGATATTCATGTTCAAAACAGAAAAGATTTTACATTTATAACCATTCTTAAACATACCATGGTTATACAACATCTTAGTCACATGAGTTTTTATTTACCAAACCATAAGGTACCCATACACCTTATAGATGGAATTTGGTTCCCATTAATTGAAAACATTACACTTTAACAATAAACATTAGCAATAAATTTTCATTTCAACAAGGTATTTGAACGTTTATAAATTTATAGAGATGGTTTGAGTATACGGGTTATCCTTTTCCAAATAATAAGTCTCCCAAATAACATAATATTTGAAAATTGGATCCCTCCTAAACCATAACCCCCAAATTCCAACACATGTAACCATTTTACATGTCAAAATGATCATGATATAGTAAGAAAAAATCATGGTATATATCATATAACTTGTTACTCCACACTAATTACATGCTAAATTTAGAGGCATGCTAACAGATTACTTCAACTGGTATAAAACAAAGAATGTCATCACTGAAGGAACACAATTATACTTAGCAGAAAACCTAATATTGCTGCTACATGGCATGGAATATTCATGGCCTATGAATTTTTCAAATGAATAATAATTTTCAGGTAAGGTCACATCCTTTCCATTTTATCCCAGGGAATATTTTCCCTAAATTTCCATAAATTCATAACCCATGGAAAATACACCATTCACCCAAGGTGAAATCACATCAACATATAGGATCAAAATGATACTGATTATAGTATAGAAATAATTATGTAGTTTATCAATATAAAATATTGTGGGGGTGAATTGTATACTTTAAAAAATTACTTTGGAACTTTTATTGATGGTAATGTTTAACAATTTTAAACAAGGTAAATTCACAAAACCACTTAGTTCTACAAACTTTCTTGATTCCGGAAACGTGGTTCCAGAAATGAGACTTAAGAAACGTTTAAAAATATAAAAATTCTACCTTAAAGAGTATATAATCTTATTAATCAGAGTACAAGAATAAGAAAGTATAAGATAGTTATACTTTCCTCAACAACCAGAATGCAACAGAAAACATGAAACAATACATGTAACAAGTATTAAATCATTTAACCTAAAAAGAAGGGTATCAAACAACCTTGGATAAAGGTCCCTTGATTTATACATTCAAGAAAGTCTATCTTACCCACACCATTGTAATCCCTAGATATGAATATTAGAGTCGGTCTTGCGATCCTCACAAGACCTCGAACATCAAGGTAGTCGACACCCTTGTCTTCTAATCCTAAGAAGCCCTTGAATGTACTCAGCAACATTTGGAGTCTCACAAAGCAATTCTGAACAATATGATCAGTACGCATAAAGCAATAATGTCTCTCTCTCTAGAAATCACTTCAGCAGCATGTGATCTCTATATTGATCAACCTCTGTCAATGTCATGAGATCTTTCAAATTATCTCTTATTTAAAGGCACATCTTCAACGGTCGGCTCCCTCCACTAACAGTCATATTTTTCCTTGAATTTTAGAGGGACCTCTACACGTGTCACTAAAACAACAGTTGGTTAGAAACAGAATGCACTACATCATTTTATAACTCAAAAAAGTGTAAGAAAAAATATGGTTGCTTAACCAAATCCATTTTTAAGAGTGTAAGGAAAAATAAATGTTAGAAGTCTAACTAAAAACCATTAGGTGTCTATAATACATGAATATTCAGATTCTGTTTTCAAAATAATTTAGAACCTAAATTCGATAGAATTCTAGAGTCTAAATTTCAAGGATATTAGGAGTCTGAATTTGTAAGAATTAGGATTCTGAATTCATAAGAATTCAGAGTCTAAACTCAGAAAGTTCGGAGTCTGAATTCATAGAATTCAGAGTCTGAACTCAGAATGTTTGGAGTCTGGATTCAAAACGTTTGGAGTCTAAATTTAGAGAATTCGGAGTCTGAACATAAAAACTTTTGGAGGATGAATTCATAGAATTTGCAACCTGAATTTGTATCCTAAAAACAGAATCTTTTATATCTATGTATTTATAAGATTCAAAGGTTTTAGTTATGAAACTGAATTTTATACTTATAAGTAAAATGAGTTATATTATAATATTAACAATGAAAACATGGTAAGTATAAATTACCTTGGGGAAGGAAAATTTCCTTATGAAAGAAAAACATAGGGAAAATAAATTTTCCTTAAGATAGAGTGTTTGTGATTTACAAAATAAGAAGGAATGAAAAAGTCATGAGGAAAGTTTATTGACTCAACAATATCCCCATTTTTGGAAATCACAAACATCTTTATGAAAAATAATATAATGACTTAGAACATATTTTTCTAGACTCTGCAAATAAAACATATCTCCCTTAACACATGGGCAATGATTAATACGACTAAATCCCCCTTAGGCTTTGGATACACTAAAGATCGTATTCCTGATTTCCGGATTGATACTTATCATTTTATTGGATACATAAATCTTCTTAGATAAGAACTCCTCCTTAGATGATCTCCCCCTTACATAGGGAAATTTCATCCTTTACTTTGTATTCTTTTTTTTAACATTACTTTATCCCCCTTTGTGATTTTCAAAAAGGACTACATGGAATGGAAAAGGAAATATGGTACCTGAAATATTAGTACTAAACCAAAAAAAGGTGAGAAACCAAAAATTTCATTATGATTGGAAGAATTTATAAATGGAAGAAATAAAACAAAATATTAGAATTAAACAAGATTATCATTCCTTATTGTTTGGAATCAACTTCTTCACTATGGTTTTGAGCTTCTTGAGTTCCTTGTGATCCTCCTCTTCTTGTTTGAGAAGCTGGTCCTGGTCTTTTTTTTCTTCTCTAGGGATTTTATTTTTTCTTCGTGAGCCTTAAGAGATTCTGTTGGTCCCTTTAGAACTTTTCTTTCTTAGAAATTTTTTCCTCAAGTTGGATTCTATGATCTCTTTCCCTCTTCTAACTCTGAGTAACTGAATATGATTTAACATTCAGATCTTTCACATATTGCATCTGAGAATTCTGTTCCAGATTTAGATTTTCCTTAAAGTTATTTGTGAGATCCTTGATCTTCATATCTTCGGTGTCAAATGCATTCTTGAAACTTTCTTGGAACTCATCAAGAATTATCATGTCTTCTATAGTTTTATTTGACAATCTGGTCATCTTCTTGTAAGATCACTTGTGGGATTCATAGTTTATTAAAAAAGTTTTGAAATCGGCATCAAGTTTGATGCACTTATCCATCACCAGGGATACTGAATCGGATTTCTGATTTAAGGAATGTTGAAGCATCTGGCATCTCGAGTCTATACTGGGAAATATTGGAATAGTTCCAACAAGCATCTCCAAAGACTGGACTACAAAATCATGTCCAAGAGAGGAGGATTCTGAATCAGAGATTTTTCTTGGTGAGGTTTCTTTTTCTAACTCACCAGCTTTCCTCTTTTAAGAATCACTAACATCTTTCTTCTTTACCACAGTCATGGTTGGTGTATTAACTACTACCTGTTTTTCCTTATCAACCTTCAGAATGACTTCCTCTTGATAAGGAGAATCATGTTCACTATTAGATATCATAACAATTTTGTCTTCATAAAATTATTCATTTTCATCTCCTTCCTCAACATCCATTGAGTGAATGAAATATTTATTGATGCTTTCTTCTTCAGATGGTTTGTCTAATTCTTCTTCAGACTTCTCTTCATCCTTCACAAGAGTAGCAAGCTTTGATGATTCAAATTGAGAGGTTAGGAATGATAATTTCTTATAAGGTCTCTCCTTCTCATGAAAATCCTCAACTTGCTTTATCGAATCTTCAATGTCACCACTCCCTTATTCTTCTTTTCCTTTCACTACATTTTCTTGAACTTTTTCCGGAGTTACAAACTTCTTTTCTAGATTCTCTGGTAATGATTCTATCAAGAAGGATTCAAGTACCAGAATATTCCCGGAATCTTTCTCAGTAGCCTTCAGAATGGATTGAACTATTTCAGCCTCAGACCAATTCTTCTTCTACTTCTTCTCTCTCTCTTGCTTGTCATGTTCTTTAGCTGCCTTCTCCCTCAAATATTCTTCTTCTGCAGGGTCCAAGCCAAACATAGGCTCCCATTCTTTCTGATTTTTCATGCCTTCTCTCCACTTTGCTAAAACTTAATCAGGATATGCTTTTTGTTTCTTTGGCTTCAGAGGTACGGATTGGGTTTCCTTAGCCATTGGGGTTTTTGCCTTCTCTTATACATCCTTAAACTTCCTCTTCCTTCCACCCTTTTTAGAGGTCTTAGCCACCTCCTATTTCTTTGAAAGAGTTTCAACTTCCTCTTCAGGAAAGTTATAAAATTCTTCAGATTATTTAGAAAACCCAATTTTCATCCTTCTTAGGGTGTGATCACTCAGCAACATGACTTTTCAATTTCTTGACCAAGATTTTCAAGGAATTTTGAAGGATTCTAGACACCGAACAATCATATTTCAAAGAATGGCTGGATACATAATAATCTGAGCCTTCATATTTCCATTTTTTATGTTCTCAATCGTAACTAAAATATGATTAAACAAGTTTATCTTCCTTAGGTTTACCAAAAAATCCAGAATGTACATATCACTTTTCTTCAAAGTATCCTTGTCTCCTTTTATAGGTATGATGAATCCTTGAACCCACAATTCAAAAATCCAATAATTTGTAGTCAGCTAAAGAATCTTCAGAGTCTTTACTTCTAAGAGACCAAGGCAAACCATGGAATTTTACTTATCAAAACTATCCTGAACATCAGATATATTTTGAGAACAAAACTCAGCTTCCCCTTCATAAGGAATACCAACCAAATTTTCATCCTTGGTGGAAGAAATTGAATATGTCTCTCCATAACACTTTATAGAAAACTTACTCCTCCCTTATTCCTTGAAGAAAATTACTGACTCAAAGAATTCTATTAACAAATCCGGATATACCAAATCTTGAGATTTTGGTTTTGAAAGGCAAACACTTTCCCACCCATTCGGATTTATATTCTTAGAGATAATAGAATCATAATTTGAAAAAAAAACTTCGGATCAACTAACCTTTATCTGTATATCTTCCACTCATAGATTGGTTTGCGAGTTGACATATCTTTCTAAGAGCAGACTTCGGTAGACATTCGGAAGTAAGAAAGATCTGAGATGTTTGGAACGGGCTTATGTAAGAGGGTAGAGCTTCATCACGCATGAGCTTGAGTTTCAATGTGGGAAAACTATCAGGGGGTCCTTTATATAGTCAGTTCAGGTGAAAGTTCAACTTCTATACTCAATCCAACGGTTGAAAATCCTTCTGATCAAATCTAATGGTTGAGATGATAGCCGAAAAGAAAGTTTTAATAGAATCTGATCTTGTGAGGGTTTTTAAGAAAAAATTTCAGATTTAGGAAAAAGTGAATACTAAAATTTAAAAACAAGTAAAAAATGATTACAAAAATTTATGTAAGAAGACATACCTTTCAGACTGCAAGGAAGATTATTAGTAATGAGGAAAATTTTTCTTGAAGAACTTTAGATTCTGAAAATTTTGATTATGAAAAATTTTCAATACAAAAATCTCGATTATGAAAATTTCAAGTAAAAAACTCTTCATTACGAAAATTTTAAGAACAAAAATCTTCATTACAAAAATTTTAAGTATGAAAATCATCATTATGAAAATTTTAAGTACGAAAATATTCATTACAAAAATTTTAAGTACGAAAATCTTCATTACAAAAATTTTAAGTACGAAAATCTTCATTAAGAAAATTGTAAGCTACAAAAAATTTGAAAATGATAAATTTCTTGACTAAGAAAAATTTTAAACTACGAAAAAAATATAACTATCACAAAATTTGACTCTGAAAAAAAAAATTGACTGTGAAAAATAAATGTACTGCCCCTATGAAAAGGAGTTACTTACTGTAAAGAGATTGGTTTCAATAGAAAGTTAACATGGAAGATTAACTTACTGTTATCATTCCTAACTTCTGATTAATGTATTCAAATATATTGGAGGGTAATGATTTTGTGAAAATATCAGCAATTAGATATTTTGTTCTGATAAATTGAAGAATGATATCTCCTTTTTGTGTGTGATCCCTAAGAAAGTGATCCCTAATATCTATGTGTTTTGAAAGAGAGTGATGTGCAGGGTTTTTACATAAGGAAATGGCACTTGTATTATCACACAAAATTTTTGTTTTGGTAAAACTCATACCATAGTCTGTGAGTGTGTGTTGCATCCACAACACTTGAGCACAACAACTTCCACCTACTAAATATTTAGCTTCAGTAGTGGAAAGTGCTACTGAGTGTTTCTTTTTGTATGAACAAAAAAGTAATGAATCTCCTAAGAAATAACAAGTTCTGGATGTACTTTTCCTATCCATTCTATATCCACCAAAGTCAGCATCCGAAAAACATTTTAAAACAAAATCATTTCCAGAAGTGTAAAAGAGTCCTAGATCCATGTTTCCCTTTAAGTAGTGAAAAATCTTTTTCACTACCTTTAAATGAGATTACTTTGTATTGGATAGGTATATTTCACATAAGCATACTAAAAACATTATGTCTGGATGACTAGCTGTCAGGTAAAGTAGACTTCCTATCATACCTCTAAAAGATGTTTGATCTACTGGTTTCCCAACATCATCAAGATCAAGTGAATTTGAGGTACCAATGGGAGTACTTATACTCTTAGTGTTGTCATATCCATACTTTTTAAGAATATCTTTAATGTACTTATGTTGAGATATATAGATTCCTTCTGGTTTTTGAGAAATTTGAAAACCAAGGAAAAATGTTAACTCACCCATCATGCTCATTTCAAACTCATATTTCATTGGATCCACACAGGAATCAGTTAAAGATTTCTAAGTTGAACCAAATAAAGTGTAATCAACATAACTTTGAACAATCAAAACATTTTTCATATATTTTTTTTATAAAAAAGGGTTGGATCAACATTTCCCTTAATAAAATTATTTTGAATAAAAAATCATGTAAGTCTATCATACCAAGCTCGAGGGGCTTTCTTAAGTCCATACAGAGCATTGGTAAGTTTATAAACATCTTCAGGATGTTTCGAATCTTCAAAACTAGGAGGTTGTTCAAAAAAAACATCCTCTTTAACAAAACCATTTAGGAAATCACATTTAACATCAATTTGAAAATATTTGAAATTGAAGAATGCCACAAAGGCAAGTAGAATATGAATAGATTCAAGTCTAGCTATTGGAGTATAGTTTTCTTCATAGTCTATTATATCTTGTTTATTCTAGCCTTTTGCAACCAATCTAGCATTATTTCTTACAATGATTCCATTTTCATCACATTTATTTCTGAATACCCATTTTACTCTAATAATATAAGTTTCCTTAGGTCTTTCGACCAAGGTCTAGACTCTATTCCTTTCTAATTCATTTAGCTCATCTTGCATAGATTTTATCCAATCATCATCACCTAAAAATTCATCAGTGCTTTTTAGTTCTAATTGGGAAAGGAATTATAGATTTTTAACTTCATTTATTAAGGAACTTCTAGTCCTTACAGGTTGATTTACATCGACAATGATACTATCACCAAGATGATTTTTTAGAAATAACTGCTTTGGGTTTTGTAAAACATGTTCATCAACATAGGGTCGGATGTTTTCTGGGGTAAATGCTTCAGAAATATTTTCCTGAACATTTTCCTTGTCAGAAGAGTGTTCTAACAAAGTTTGATAATCAGTTTTTGAAAACACATCTGAAGATGTAGGTTGAGGTTGTTTAAAAACAAAAGGATCAGTTTCATCAAATTTTACATGTATTGTTTCTTCAACAGTACAAGTATTTTTATTGAAAAATCTATAATCCTTAGAAGTTATGGAGTAGCCTAAGAAAATTCCTTCAACAAATTTTGGTGCGAATTTGTGTAGATTATCTTTAGTATTCAGAATGAATACCTTGTAACCAAAAACCTTGAAGTAGGAAATTCTATGTTTTCTACCATTCCATAACTCATAAAGAGTTTTATTAAGAAAAGGTTTAATCAAAACATGATTTATAGTATAACAATAAGTACTTACAGCTTCAGCCCAAAAATTTTTGGCTACCGAATATTCACTCAACATGGTTCTTTTTATCTCTTGAATAATTCTATTTCTTCTTTCAACAACACCATATTGTTGAGGTGTTTTGGGTGTAGAGAAGTTATGAGTAAAGCCTTTTCTACTACAAAAAGTTTCAAAATCAGAATTTTGAAATTCTCCTCTATGATCACTATGAATAGTTATCAAAGGAAGGTTTTTATAATTTTTAACTTGGGCACTAAAACATTTGAAATGAGAAAAAGCATTAGATTTCTCTGTTAGAAAATAGACCCACGTAAATCTAGTGTAATCATCAACTAATAAAGATACATAATATTTTCCTCTAATGCTTCCAGTTTGTGTTGGACCAAAAATATCCATATGCACTAACTGTAATGAATCTGTTGTTGAGACTTCACCAACTAATTTAAACCTTTATTTATGTTACTTTCCATATTGACAAGGATCACAATATTTTGAAGAATCAAATATAAGCTCTGGTAGATCCTTAACTAGTCTTTTCATAGAGATTTTTCATAGGTTCCTAAGGTTACAATATCCTAACCATCTATGCCACAACCAAAAATGTTATTCAATTGCTCTAAGGAAAGGTAGATCTTGGCATCTATGATCTTATAAGTTTAGTGTGTATACATTCTCTTGCCTATTGGCTGAAAGAATAACCTCTTCTTTGGAATTGTGTACAATGTACTTGTGATTCCAAAAATTCACAAGGTAACCTTCATCACATAATTGACTAATACTAATGAGGTTTTTCTTAAGACCCTTAAAAAATAAAACATTTGAAATCAATGTTTTTCCAAGAAGAACAATGTTACCTATACCAAAAATTTCTCCCTTAGCATTATACCCAAAAGATACTTTTCCTCCTTTCATCTTGATAATCTTTTCAAATAAGTTTTTGTTACCGGTCATATGTCGGGAACATCCACTATCCATGTACCATGTATTGCTATCAGTATATTCTTTATTTTATTGAAAATAAGAGTGTTAGACTTTCGGAACCCAAACATTATTGGATCCAAAAACTCCTGAAAGAAAGATTTTAGGAATCCACATTTTCTTTGAAAAATAGGCTTTATGAAAACATAAATATAGATTTTTGTTTAAGGAATATTTTTTTCCCAAAGGCCACCACACTGACACTTAGTGCTGAAAAGAGAACTTTGAGGAACAGAATAATTGTTACTAAAAATTGGTTTTGAACTAGTATAACCAAAACCAGAATTATTCCTTAGAGGTCGAATTTGGGAATACATCTTATAAAAGTTTTCCTTTCCAAATGTAATGTTTAAAAAACACATTCTCAAGGAAAATATTTCTGACTATAGTCTAATAACTAAGTTTTTATCCTTAGAAAATCAGTTTTAGTACTAGAGTTAGGCTCAAAAGCATTTTTCATAGAAATTACTTTTTCTTGATCCTTAGAAAGTTTGCCCTTCTCAGAATTAAATTCCTCACAGTTTTTTGAAATACTTTCAAAATCAAGGGTTTTATTATCAAGATCTTTAGAAAGATCTGATATTTCCTTATTAAGAATAGAAATTCTAGAATTTTCCTACTCAAGATTTTTCTTGACTTTAGAATTTTCATTATCAAGGAGCATAGCAAACCTAGACACTTCTTCAAAGGTAGGTAAAGTATTATCTTCATTAGAAGAAGATTCTTCATCTGAGGATTCATACTATTTACTATCACTATAATTATCATTCAAGGTTACATTGGTGAAGGATTCAAAATTGTGTACCTTTTCCATTAAATAATTATTTTCAATAGGTAGTATGGCTATTAGACCAAGATTCATCTGTCCAGAAATTTCATAATCTGAGGATTCATCAGAAGAGTCTCCACCACTGGCACTCCAGGGGTCATTAGCTTTCCAAAATTTCTTAGCTTTAGCTTTGTAGTACTTATTTCTATTCCTCTCAGAATGCTTTTCCTTTTTATCTTTTCTCTTAAGAATAGGAAAATATGGCCTTATATGCCAAGCTCTTATGCATTCATAACAAGTGAATTCTGAGTCTTTGTTATCATTTCATTCTTTCTTCTTGTATATATACTGAAAGTCTTTCTTCCCAACTATCTTGTTCATCCTTCAAGCAATATTAGTTTCATGACCCGTCCCCCAGGGCCCGAGTCGAAAATACCCCAAGCCCGCCTTCCACAGTCCAAGGGCTGGCGAGTAGCACCAAAATCGTATATCCGTAAACTGGGAATGCATTGCCTTTATAACTGTAAACAAACACACCAGAGTACACAATTGGAAGCAAAACACTAAGTAAAAACTGTATACAAAATGTGATGGAAAGTAAGAAGGGGCCAGAAATACAAGCCCAATAGTGAAGTACAGGTACAACTGAAGAAGGGACAAACAACGGAAAGGTAAAGAGCAGCTCCTAGATCATCCTCCGGGGTTCCTACCAGATGGGTAGGTACATATGGCCACCTCATCACTCCACGTTCATTTTTCTGCTCCGTGTACCGACTCGTCGTAAGGTCCACCTCCGGGTACCGTCCAGTCATGACGCTCTCAGCCTCCACCATCGTTGTCCGTCGTCTGCATCCAACACAACGAGGTGCGGGAATATCCCGTGTAGGGGTGAGTATAACGATACACAGTAGGGACCCCAGACCCTCAAGGTCTCACAAAATACAAAAAGGATAAACCACAAAGTATGAAATCACCGAATAACCATTACATAGGTATATGCCCAAACATATACCTAAGTTATCTAGAAACCCATCTCAATCATGAGGAAAACACAAAAGTCATTGACACAGCTCAAACCAGGATTTTTATTCACGACGTCGTAACCAAGGCTGCTGGAGAACTCCTCCTCTGTCGAGTACAGTGGGCCTGCTTCTACAACCAAGCACTTCCCACTAACCCTAGACTGCTGAGGTACTCCACCTATCGAGTATTATGGGTCTGCTGCGCTCACACAGAGGCACTCCCCACCATGGGTCTACCGCTACAACCAAGCGCTCCCCCTCATAGCCTACAAAGGTACTCCTTCTATCGAGTACCATGGGTCTGCCGCTACAACCAAGAACTCCTCCACCGTGGGTCTGCTGATACAACCAAGCGCTCCCCACTGGGCCATCTGAATCACTCTAAGTCGATCAGTCAGCAGACATCAAGTCTCAGCCAGCTACTAGGTCTCTGCAATCTACTCTCTCGTCACTAGGAGGGTCCGCTCCACGAGCTACAAGTCGATACTCCAAGTGTCATGAAGTCTCACGTATAAGTATCACAAAGGACTACCACATCATAGGGGTATCAACGCAACAGACGGCGTGTCAATCGGACGCCCGGTCTGTAAGTTATTAGCCTTTTTAATCCCGGGGGCCTGATTGGATTCATGTATGGACCAACCCGACCGTAACTCAACTATACCTCGAACAATAGTGGGGTATTATCAAAGGGATCGTCTCTCATCAAGATTACTAGCGCCTCTGATGATTTGTAAAACAGACATCTGGTGCCAAAGATATGGCCAAAGTAAGAAAAGGGTCGGTAGTGGGCCAGGGTCTGGTCCGACCCAGTCGGACCAACTCGGCCCAACCCAGTCTTAGCCAAACCGGTCTGGGTCAACCCGGAAAGACACAATGGTTCTGATCCAACCCATTGGGCGGGTCAGCCTGCTAAGTTAGGCCGAGTCCGCTGGGACCGGCCCAGCGGACTGCGAGGGCGATTCGGCCCGGATGCCGCCACACAGGCGGCTCAGCACGAAGCTTGGGTCTGGTTCGACCAATGCCGTGAGGGTGAGGCTCTGGAAGTCGGCCACCGGGAGGCCTGTGGCAGGCCGCGCGGGGCACCGAGCACTGCACCGGGGTGTGGGCAGCGCACCGGGTAGGACGCGGCAGGGGGCCGCGGTCAGGCGCCGGGCAGGGCGCCGGGTAGGGCACCAGGGCACTGGGCAGGGTGCGGTAGGGGGCCGTGGGCAGGCGTCAAGTAGGGCACCGGGGGTGCGGGAAGCACACCGGGGAAACACGCTGTGGCACCGGAAGCGCGCCAGGGCGCCGGGCAGGGCACCGGCGGAGCCAGGAAGTGCGCTGCGGCAGCGCACTGGGGAGTCGGGCAGGGCGCTGGGGGAGCTGGGCAGTGCACGGGGCGCGCAGATAGGTGGCGCGGGGGCGCCGGGCAGGGCACCGGTGGTGCCGTGAGGATGGCGTGATCTATGGAGGCCATGGGTACCGTGACCTTTGTTCTCCTCCTTCGTCGTCGTGTTGCCGCTTCGAAGAACACCACAAAGAAAATTGACGAAGGGTGTCGGGCCATGTGAGGCTGGCCCGAACCCTCTGCATTTATGGTGATAGCATTTGGTTCATCAAAGGTATGATGAATGACATTTTAATCACAAAACATTTCAATGATTCATTTCAAAAGAATATGAGAGTAGAAAAGGAATACTTCTTAAGGTAAACCCCCTACCTTTTGATTCACTAGTCATTGATCAACATTTGTTGGCGGTGTTGCAGAAAGAAGAAGATGAAGTTCATCGATCCCCATGTTCGTCATGCACTCCCAATCCAAGATCGTGTGCCGGTTCGTTGACGACGATGAGGAGAGAAGTCTTTCTAAGTCGAAAGTGGTCGGGGTAGAAGATCGAGGAAGAAACGTCGCCTGCATTCATTGCGTTCTTCGCATTCTTCGTTGGGAGAATGGTTCTCCCTAACTCTCCTCTTCCTCCGTTCCACTAAAAGATAATTCCAACAAAATAATAATAATAGGTTGTCTATTATTTTATTGTTGGCACGCAATTCAAATAGAGAAAGAAACTCCCCTTAATAAATTCACACACGTTGGCACAGTTAATTGGCACGTGTGTTGGCAGAATTAATTTTTATGTGTGTTGGCACAATTAATTGGAATGTGAGTTGGCACAATTAATTGCGCAGAGGAGGTCAAGAGGTCCCCCCTCATTAATGAGGTGGAGTGGAGAGGTTTCATCCTCCACCATCAATAGGGTTCGGGTGGTCCCCACCCCTATCATTAATAGGGAGGTTATGCTTGGGTGGGCCCCACCACCATAACCTCTCATGGGAGGTTAGGGTGTGGAGATCCCACCCCCAAATCCCAAGGGGAGGTTTCAACCAACACACACAACGCAATGCAGCTTAAAAATAAAATAAAGTTTTGTACTTTATTTTATTATTTTTTTTTATAAAAATCCAAAAACTAACTTTTATTCATGACTCACTATCGTGGAAGTGAAATTGCTCTTAAATGAATACCAGAACTGTGAGTTCAATGATGCCCTCGGATTTCAATTCCAAGAACTGGTTCAAAAGTTATAAAATCTCACTCGTACATTAACTGAACATACCTGAACAAAACTTCAGAAATTGATTCTGAGCACACCGGGCCTCAGAATCATGCGCCGTAAATTTTTTCAGACTCGTAAAAATCTCATGTATTGAAAAAACTTTCCTGGGAATTCCCGGGTATTTAAAATTAGCTATTTCATTCTCAGAATTTTCACTTTCACATGATTCAGATAAAACAATCACCTTCTTAGATTTAGATCTTGTAACTCTCCCAGGAGTCGTGGCTTTCATATTATTTGAAGTAGTTGTAAAATCAACACTTCCATTTTTATTCTTCTTCTTAACATTTTCAGCCTCTCCTTTCATTATAGTGTCATGTTGAAGAAGAGTTCCAAAAATCTCATCAAGAGTAATCTGTGAGACTTTCATATTCACATCTATAGCAGTCCTCTTGGATTCTCACTCATTAGGCATGATGTCTATAATTTTGTCTACAAGTGCTGCATCATCCAAACCGTTTTCACCCAAATATTGTAAGCTATTGAAAAAAGTCGTAAATCTATGTTGTACCTTACAAATAGGTTCTCTATAAGGAAAGAAAAAACCATGGTACTCAGCTCTAAGCATATCTCTTCTAGTTTCAAAAACATTGGAAGTTCCAAAATGCATTACTTCAAGCTTCTTCCAAATACAATTTGCGGCTTCACATGAAGAAATATAGCTCTATATATTCTTGTCCATGGAACACAACAAAGTATTGCATACCTTATAGTTATGTTGATATTCTGATTTCTCTTGATTATAAAATGTTGTGACTTCCTTATCATGAATCTTGTAATAACCAGTAAGCATAACAAAGTTGTCCACTCCAGTGTTAATAACAAAAGTCTTCATACGATCTCTCCAATATTCATAATCATTCCCATCAAAAATAGGTTGTCTAGTATGATTAATATTGTCAATTTAACCGAAATTTATTCCTTCCATCTTAAATAAAATCATTCCACACAAACATTTTAGTAATAAAAGTTTGTAAACAAGGATAAAAATATCCAAACTGAGGAAAATATAGAACAATGAAAAACTTGAGCAAGAAAACTTATATGTGAATATAAGTATTTTAGAGACCTGCTATGAAACCAATTATAGGATCAAAATGATATTGATTGTTGTATCGAAATAATGATGTGGATGCTCAATATACAAGAGGGTGTGGGGGTGAATTGTATACTTCAAAAAATTCCTTTGTAACTTTTAAAGATGGTAATGTTTAACAAAGTTAAACAAGGTAAATTCACAAGACCTCTTAGTTCTACAAACTTTCTAGATTCTGGAAATGTGGTTCCAGAAATGAAACTTAAGAAAAGTTTACAAAGATAAATATTCTACCTTAAAGCATATATAATCTTATTACATAGAGTACAAGTATAAGAAAGTATAAGATAGTTAAACTTTCCTCAGCAACCAAAATGCAGCGGAAAACTTGAAACAATACACATAACAAGTATTAAATATTTTAACCCAAAGAGAATGGATTCCATCAACCTTGGATAAAGGTCCCTTGACTTATAATTTCAAGAAAGTCTGTCTTACCCACACCAGGGTAAGCCCTAGATACGAATATCAAAGTTTGTCTTGTTATCCCCGAAATCCCTCAAACTTCAAGGTAGTCAGCACCTCTATCTTCCTATCCCCGGAAGCCCTCAAATGTACTCAGAAACATTGGGAGTTGCACGAAGCAATTCTGAACAAGATGTTCAGTACGCACAAAGAAATAAAGTCTCTCTCTCTTGAAATCACTTCAGTAGCATGTAATCTATAGATTGATCAACCTCTGTCAAAGTCATGAGCTCTTTCAAATGAGCTCTTATTTATAGGTACATCTTCAACGGTCGCCACCCTCCTCCAATGATAATATTTTTCCTTGATTTTCGGAGGGACCTATACATATGTCACTCAAAAAACGGTTGGTTAGAAATAGAATGCACGACATCGTTTTATAACTCAAATAAGAGTAAGAAAAAATATTATTTCCTAACCAAATACATTTTTTGGAGAGTAAGGAAAAATAAAATTTTAGAGTCTAACAAAAAACCATTTGTTGTCTATAATACATGAATAATCAGATTATGTCTTCAAAATAATTTGAAACCTGAATTCTATAGAATTATAGAGTCTGAATTTCAATGAAATTCGTAGTCCGAATTCATAATAATTTGGAGTCTAAATTCATAAGAATTCGTAGTCTAAACTTAGAATGTTCGGAGTCTGAATTCATAGAATTCGGAGTCTGAGCTCAGAAAGTTTAGAGTCTAAATTCAAGAAAGTTCGGAGTCTGAATTCTGTGAATTCGAAGTCTAAACTCAAAAAGTTATGGAGTCTGAATTTAGAGAATTTGGAACCTGAATTCGGATCCTGAAAACAGAATTCTCTATATCTAAGTATTTATAAGATTATGAGGTTTTAGTTATGAAACCAAATTTTATACTTAGAAGTAAAATGAGTTAGATTATAATATGAACAATGAAAACATGGTAAGGGTAAATTTCCTTGGGGAAGGAAAATTTACTTATGAATGCAAAACATAAGGAAATGAAATTTTCCTTATGATATAGTGTTTGTGATTTTCAAAATAAGAAGGAATGGAAAATTCATAAGAAAACCTTATTGACTCAACCAAACTGTGACATTAAACAACATAAACATCAGTTCCTAGCCATGGACACATGGTCATTTACCATTTGTGGGGTGATCAGTCCCAAGATAAACTATCTACCATGGGAATAAACATTCCTAATATCTTTTCTACCAGTAAAAAATAGTAAGACATAAGAAAAACAACCCTATGATAGCACTTTGTAACATCCCAAACAATTTTACACTAAAAAGGTAGTTGGACCGGTCACCACATGGACTCAAGAATGTCTCCATACATAGAATAGGTTACCATATAGAAGTGAGGGTGTATAGGTAGTTCAGTGGGGGAGAAACTCCCTCAATCATAGAGTGCACATTGGTAAACACATAGTAAATATCAGATATCAGTAGATATAGAATAAAGAAATAATAAATTAAATAGAAGACAATTGTAATAGAAATTAAATATAGAATATGGAAACACCCAGTTTTATAATGAATTAATTTCTTTTGATGGAACCTCTCTAAAAGTTGTAAATATTACAACATGCTTTGGATTGCAATACCAACTAATGAAAAGATAGAAAACCCCAAATGCAATCAGAACGAACATACCAAGATCTAGATCGGTCCACTGCTCTGAACTTCCAAATACAATCAATAAAACAAATTCAAGGTCCAATTCCCTAAAAACAATAGGTCTACTTGGGAACCAACAGTTCCCAAAAAGGTTGTGAGATATGAATCTCAGTAAGTCGGCTCCCACAATGTCTAACCCGGTCTATCCTATGAAACTATAAAATAACAGTGCAAGAAGATATATAACAAGAAATAAAGTACTCAAAAGTAAACATCATTCATATGTAGGTACTCATTTAATACCCATTTTATTTAATCAAAAGTTAAACATTTCAATTCATCAAATTTATAAGCCTTGGGATCTGACTCAAGCCCTACACCCCCATATAACTTTTAGCACAACAAAAGTCTTAAAAGGACATATGTACTATATAAGTCTAGACTAAATCCAAGATTGTTCTTTGGCTTGGAGATGCATTATATGTCCCTTTAATCCTATTTAAATCATTTATAACAAGATCCTATCTTTGACAATCCTAAGTTGGAACTCAAGTATCACTCCAGGTATAATATCAACCAACACCATAAAAGCCCAACCCTAGTTAACCTCTTAGGAATCCGATATCGATCTTGGTTTGGTATTAAGTCCATCTCAACTGATCCCATACTTGGTGGTACTATAAAAAATCCCCAAGTATAACTCAGATCATATAGTCAATGACTCTCTATCACATCCATCACATCCCTCAATAGATCCACAATTCACTCGACAAATTTTCATATTTAGCTATTGAGCCCATCCATGGAATCCCTCAATTGGATCCATGATTCACTCATTGATTAGTCATATTTAGCCATTAATACCATCCACAGAATCCTTAAATCTGATCCATGATTCACCCATGACATAAGAACAACCTCTATGAGCTCATCCAAGAAATCCCTAAATCCTATCCATGATTCACCCCTGACATAAGAATAACCTCTATGAGCCCGTCCATGGCATCCCTAAATTGGATCCTTGATTCACACATGGCTTAATCATATTTAACCATTGAGACCATCCCCAACACCCCTCAATTATAACCATGATTCACTCACGGTTTAATTATATTCATCCATTTATCCCACCCCCAGAATTCCTCAATTGGATCCATGATTCAACCATAATATAAATGTACAATTGTCACAGGAGCTCGTCCATGGCATTCTAAGTTGAATCCATGATTTACTCAAGGATATTTACTATTTAATTACTTAAATCCATTTGAACATTTCATTATGAATGCTAAGGTCCAAACCAAGAGAGTCTTATACAACTCACCTAAAAAGGGAGACTCAAGAAAGGACCAACCTCATAAGGCTTGTCCTTTCATTTACTCACATGGGAATAATTCATGTAACAAGCATCACATGCATAAAAATTATTAAATGAATTTAACATAATTTAACTCACATGGACATAAATGTTTACAAGATAATGAAGAATAACAACATAATACATTATAAGGCATTATTTAACTCTGTTGGGCATATCCATTCAAGGGAATTCATGATTAATCAAGTAATGGCATACTAAGGGCCAAGGGTCACAGTCACCCATCCCTTCCCAATTGACCCATTTAGTTCACAATTTTATCTAAAAAACAAATACATTTTTATCATCGTATGATATAGAGTAAAAAGGAACACCTAAGGTTGTCCAAGGACAAAGGCATTCAAGTTACATTTAATAAGAAATACCCATGGGTTCTATAAGTTTAACAGTCGATATCTCCAGGAATAGACTTAACATAACTCAAGTGGGAAAACTAATTCACTAATATCAAAGGGGACATGCATTAACATACAATATATAGATACCAATAGGAATAAACATGGAAAACACAAACCAAAACCGACCATGATATAATAGCTATCAAAAAAATTTTGGTTTGATGTTAGCGCACCTCTGTTTGGGGGGTTTTATTCTAAAAACATGACTTTATTAAAAAATATGTCATTTATCACATTTATGCATTTTATTAAAGATATGAAGTTACATAAATTAAGGAAACTCATAAGTCAACTTATTTAAATATACACTTAAATAATTATTAAACAAAAATGGTAAGGATTGTGATCCTACCTCAAAAGAAGTCCAAACCAACACATTAGCACTGGTTGCTTTCTTCACAGAAGGAAGATATATATATATATATATATACATACATACATGTGTATGTGTGTTCACACCACAAAGGATAAACAAAACTCCCTATAATTAATATTAAGGATTCAACACACCTTGAGACTCTCAATTAAAGGGTAAAAAACAGGTTTAGAATCTTACCCCAAAAATAGAAGCAATCCAAAATGAACCCATTTGACTTGACTTCGATAGTAGATGTCGAAAAACTGACCCGTAAGTCCCAAGGGATCCTTGATATAACATAAAACTAGAAGAAACCTCAAAAATGAAGTTACCCATTTGACTAGGGTTTCGACTGAATGGTACTGGGTGACAATAAGACCAAAATAGGCATAAGTGATGTATGAGATGGTTGGAGAGAGGCCTATAACCACAAGTTAACCTAGAATCGCAAGTTATTCAGGTAAGTAATTCCATGGAAGGAGGGAGATGGAGGGAGGGGTGTGTCATGCCTTGTGAAAAAACAGGTGAGGTTCTATCTTTTGACCTAACAAGGGAGAAGAAACACCAAAAATCCCCCTTTTAATTTTATTTAATTTTTTTAACAATAAGAAAAATATTAAAACAAGTAACCATGAATGGTTTGAGCTATAAAAATTAATAAACCATGCACTAATTTTGAACCAATTACTTGGAACCTAGGTCACCTTTCATGGTTTGACCTACACAGTTATCTAATCATGTAAAAACAGTGCGATGAATAGTGCTTAGCTTCTACATCTTCCACTACGTATGTAGAATAGTCACATGGTTTGGAAAAGAATCTGCATCCCATGAAAAACACCTATATCTCACCCGCAACAAGCCGCATAGTTACTGTTATGGGTGCATAGTTTTAGACAAACTATGCACCCCCTACAGGTCCTTTAAAACCTACCTTTTTCAGTTTTTTGATCTTGAAACTCCTCAAGATGCCTGGAAAAGTTCTCATGCCTTCACTGAAGTCCAAAAACATCACATTTTAATCACTAAAACTCTCAAAATTAAGTTCTAATGTTTTTTTTAAATTAAATGTCCAATAATTAAAAAAAAATTCAATTACCTCATAAATGTTTCTTGTCCCAAAACACGGGTTCATACATTCCATTCTAGACCTAATGTGGATCTGATAAACCCTTTAATCCTAAAAACATATTCCCATTTTGGTAAAAAAAATTAACAATTATAAGACCAATTTTTATGAATTTGATGGTCAGTTCTATTTTCAAAAACTTTTACAAAGTTAATTGATTTATCCTCTTTTAAAGAAAATGACACCCCACTAGAAAAAAAAACTCCAAAAAATCTTTCAAGAACCCTCTCCAACCAACTTGGTCCCAACATTTGGTATGCCCCATAGACTTGGTTGTAATCCCCCTATCTAAATTATTCTCTTCTGATTTCCAATGTGAACTTATTATAGAGAGACCCAATGATAATGAAATCTCAAACAAACACCATTAATGCTATTTGAATCATGGATTATGTTCACTAAGATGTGTGTGACTTTGCAACTTCAATCAAGAATCCTATGTTAGAATTATGGTAGAAACATTACTTTGAGAGTCAATGTCTATGGTTAGTGTATCTGGATATTCTTCTATATGTGCCTCTAAGATAAAACTGAGATGAGATAACAATTGTTGGTATTGATGCTATATTCTTAGTGATTTAATGGTGTCATATTCAGTATTGTTATGCTCACCCCTTCATGGGATTTACCCCCCAAGTATTGTGTCTTATGCAGATTAACTACATTTCAACAAAGTCCTAGAGGGACCAGGATTAGGTAGGGGTTAGTAATATTGATTGATTGAGGTGCGTTCATGCTGTTACTTTGATAGTAGTCCTCAACCACTATATTTTATGGATTTTCCTTTCTAGTTTCTTTATGGTGGGATTTTATTTATATTTTTTATTTATAGTAACTATTTTCATATTGTAATGGTGGTACTATATATGTATGCATACATGGTAATAAGTTGTTTTACATCTCATAGTATCGCAGGCGTAGAGATGTGTGCGTCTGTATAGGCACATTATGTTAAGGCCTCCCATGTCTGTGATATACCAACATATCACTCGTCCCCATCACTTGTCCAATTGGTGGTGGGATTGGGATAGTTTTTGTCACGACCCGTCCTTGGGGCCCATGTCGTGACTACCCCAAGCCTTCGTTCCATAGGTCAGGGGCTGACGACTAGCACCAAGGCGTAATTCCCGATAAAAAGGGAAGGCATTGCCTTTGAAAAGTAAACAAACACCATAGAGCAAGCAAGAAGTAGTATCATACACTAAGTAAAAGTTGGGTACAACAGTAAGTGTGGAAAAGTAAGTGGGCCAATATACAAACCCAAACTGAAAGTAAAGTACAACTGGAAGGAAAAACAGCAACTGAAAAGTAAAGCTGCAACGCCGAGCTGTCCACTAGAAATCCCACCTGAAGGGTGAGTACAGATAGCCTCCTCTGCTCCTCGGGTCCAGCCGACCGCTCCGAGTACATCCCGTCCAGTAGTCCACATCCAGGTACCGTCCTGCTCCGCAAGACTCAACCACGATCCGCGTTGTCCATCGTCTACAACCAACACAACGTAGTGCGGGCATAGCCCGTGCAGGGGTGAGTATAAGCTACTCAGTAGGGACCCCGAGACCCCCGAAGGTCTCCCAAAATCCACAAAGGATAATCCACAAAGGAAAGATGGAATCACGAAGTAACATCTGACACTGCTTAGGTATATGCCCATACATATACCTAAGTCATCAATTCTCGTTCGGCTCCAACATCTGAGCCCAAGTACAACCCAGTCCACACAGGAAAGCAAAACGTAAATCCACACAGGATAGCACAACGCAATCCACTTAGGAAAGAAAAACAGGATTCAGCTCACACAGTTATACTTATTCGTATGACGATAGAGATGATCAGTTATATCCACTGATTCATCTAAGTCGTCGGACCCACAAAGGATCGATAGGTACTAACCCACGCAATGACCCACATAGGATCTTACCCACAAAGGATCGATAGGTAACTAACCCTCACAAAGACCCACACAGGATCGGACATACACAGGATCTGTAGGCGCTGGCTCACACAGAACCGCTGAGCGTTGACCCACACAGGATCAGACCCACACAGGATCAGTAGCACTGATCCACATAGGATCGTTGAGTGTTGTAGTCTTCACCGTCGAATCCACTGAGGATATCTTCACAGTCGACGTCGTCATAGTCGCAAACGTAGCCAGCACTAAGGTTCCCGCACACAGCAAGCTCATTCGGGAGGGTCTGCTCCATGAGCCGAGAGGCTGATACATCAACTGACACAAATTCCAGAGTTGATGTATCCAAAAGTTCCGTATCGACAATAGGAACTCAACGTCGCAGATGGCGCGTAAATCGGACGCCCAGTTTGAGAGTTATTGGTTTTTTCGTCCCAGGGTCCCGGTTGGTTTTTAACTCAAAACCAACCCGACCGTACTCCACCTGCGTCCAAACCTCGGGTAGAGTAAGCCAAAAGTTCCGTCTCACTAAGAGGAATCCAACAAAGTCGACGAAATGTCAATCGGACATCCGAAGCTTAAGATATGAGTGTTTCTGCTCCGAGGGCCCAGTTGGTTTCGTGTATGAACCAACCCGGCTGAACCAAAAGTATTCCGAAACCTTGAGCGCGATATACGAAAACGACGGTCTCGATCCAAGGATCGTATCGCCGCTGACGGCGCGTCGATCGGAGGTCTGTAGCCCGAGATATGGGCAAAAGACCAAAAAGGATCTGAAAATGGGGGTTTCGGGCCCGGACCGACCCGGCCCGAGAGCCCCTGGGTCGGCCCGGCTCGGCCGAATGGTTGGGCCGTTCGGTTTGCGGGGGGGGGCTTCCCCCCACGTTTTGTAACTGCGACCCCCTTAATGGGGGCCGCTAGCTGGTCGGTTGGGTGTTTGAACCCCCGGCTTTCCTCCTATCCGGTCGACCCGCCCCGGCCGGCCGGTTTCTACCATCACGGGACCGGCGACGGCCGGTCCCCTCCCTACTCCTACGCCGGCGGCCCGGTACCGGCCGCGGCCCCTCTCCAGCCGCGATGCTTTTGCGGTTCTCCGGCGTGGCGCAACGGCTCCGCAACTTGGTTCAATTTCACGGTGCAGCACGACGGCGCCGCGCATTACTTGCCGCTCGATCCCGCGCGGTGCAACGGCACCACGCCATTCCCATTCCAACATAATAGAAACAATAACATGGATAAAGGAGGAGGGTCGACCGTGTTTTTTTGGTCTATCCCCCTCTCGTTAATCGATAGCAATTGGTCGTATTTTCACGAAGAACGACAAGGTAGTATTTACGAACAAAATAAATAAATAAATAAATAAACCCCTACCTTGTGCGAGCTTGATTGGAGGTTTGTCGAACGAGGATTCGTCGCAGGAAGAGATGTCATGGAAGAAAACGTCGACGGCGTCACGGTACACGGTGTTGCATAATCGGTTTCCGAGAACTCGGCATTCTTCGTCGGAGACCGATGTGTTATTCGCATTCTTCATCGAAGACGAAGAAGTTCCTCAAGTCCCTTGGCTTTTCTCCGAAAGTTCACACAACAAGGTTCCAACCCCAAATAAAATAACTTCATCTCTTATTTTATTAACATAACATAACTTTTGAATTTCAAGAGTTTGAATTAATTCCACTAAATTAATTCATGACAAGTTGTCATCCATAATGGTGAGTTGAGGGGGCTTAAGAATGTGAAGGGGTGGGGTTCGTGTGGGCCCCACCACCCTCATAACCTCCCTTGGGAAGTTGGGTAGTTACCCAACTTCCACCCAAAGCTTATACCACTTAAAGTACAAATAAAATTGTTGCATAAATTTTATTTTACCTTCAACATAAATTAAAAACTTCTCTCATGTAAACGAAACTCCGAAAATGGCGTTCCTAAGAAATTATCGGCGCTACGGTTCCATCGGTTCCCTCGGAATTCGATTCCGAGCACCGGTTCAAAAGTTAGAAATTCCCGCTCGTTCGTTCACTGAACATACCCAAGCTAAACTTCGGATAGTAATTCCGGGCACACCGGGCCTCAGAATCAAGTACCGTCATAAACTGCGTTCTTGTCAAATCCCAAAGAAAATTAAGAAACAAAATTCCTTGAATTTTACGGGTCTTTACATTACTCCCACCTCAGGGCTTTACCTCCCCGTAAAGATACATCATAAGATAGGGAAACGAATGTGGGTACTGAGCACGCATCTGGGCCTCCCACTCCCAAGTGCTCTCCTGGAGGTTCCCGTGCTGCCATCTGATGCGCACTAGAGGAATCGACCGTCCATGTAGGACCCTCTCCTGTCGATCCTCGATCTCCACTGGGACCTCCGTAAAAGTCTCCCCATCATCAATTTCTAGCTCCCCATGGTCAATGATATGCGTCGGTTCATGCACGTATCTCCTCAGCTAAGATATGTGGAAGACGTCGTGCACCCGGTGCAACTGAGGTGGTAGAGCCAGGCGATAAGCCACCTTGCCGATCCTGATGAGGACCTTGAAGGGTCCGATGAAGCGTGGAGACAACTTTCCGCCTCGGCCAAATCTCCGTAATCCACGTCGAGGTGAGACACACAAGAAGACGTGGTCGCCATCCTCGAACTCTAGTGGCCTTCGCCTCCTGTCAACATAAGACTTATGCCAGCTCTGAGCAATCCTCATCCATTCCTGGATGACCTGGACCTTCTCTGTCGTGGCCTGGACCATCTTCGGTCCCACAAGTGCTGACTCCCCAGGTTCTGTCCAGCACAAAGGAGATCCGCAAGGTCAGTCGTACAACGCCTCGTATGATGTCATCCAGATGGTGGCGTGGTAACTGTTGTTGTACACAAACTTCACCAAGGGTAGGTGGTCCTCCCAGCTAGGACCAAAGTCGAGGACACATGCGCGGAGCATGTCCTTGAGAGTATGAATAGTCCTCTCCGTCTGACCATCTATCTGAGGGTGAAAGGTAGTGCTCAGACGTAGCTGCGTCCCGAATGCCTCCTGCAACCCCTTCCAAAGCTGGGAAGTAAAGCGAGCTTCTCGATCGGAGACAATAGATGATGGAACACAATGAAGCCATAAAATATTATGAACGTAGAGACGTCCCAAGCTCTCCACTGATCCCTGCTCTCTGATGGGTAAGAAGTGAGCCGACTTGGTGAGTCGGTCGACAATCACCCAAATAGAGTCGTGACCTCTAGAAGTGCGTGGAAGTCCAATCACAAAGTCCATAGATATCCCATCCCACTTCCACTCTGGGACCTCCAAGGGTTGTACCAAGCCTGCTGTTACCTGGTGCTCTTCCTTCACCTGCTGGCAGGTAAGGCATCAAGAAACGAACTCCGCCACAGCCTTCTTCATGCCCGGCCACCAGTGCTGTCGTCTGAGATCCTGGTACATCTTCGCCACTCCAGGATGTACCGCCAAAGGAGAAGTGTGAAACTCTCTCAACACTTCCTCCCGTGAAGAAAATGGTACCAAGGTACGTCCTCTTTAAAGGACGTTGTGCTCTGCTCCAAAGGAGAAACCATCAGGTGCCTGACCTGAGGATATCTGTGCACGCCGCGTCTCAGAGTCAGCATCCCCACGCTGTGCCTCTCTGACCTGCTACAGTAGTGGAGGAGTGACTATGAGAGACTGAAGGAAAGTTTCTCCATCTCTCTCCATGAAGGATATCTGCAAAGCGGCTAGCTGCTCTGTCGCCTCCTCAAGTAGCTAAATGCCAGTCCTCCTGCTGAGAGCATCGGCTACCACGTTCCCCTTCCCGGGAGTATAGACTATCTCAAAGTCATGTCCTGGAGGAACTCGAGCCATCGCCGCTGTCTCAGATTCAGTTCCTTCTGAGAGAAGATGTATCTGAGACTCTGATGGTCAGAAAAGACTATAAAGTCCTCTCCCATCAGGTAGTGTCTCCATGTCTTCAGAGCGAAGACCACTACTGCTAACTCCAGGTCATGAGTGGCATAGTTCTGCTCATGCGGCCTCAACTGACGTGATACATAGGCGATCACGGCCTGATCTCACATCAGGACACATCCGAGTATAGTTTCTGATGCATCGTAGTAGACTACAAACCCTACTCCCTCCTCAGGCAACCACAAGATAGGTGCGCTGGTCAATCCCTGTCTCAGCTCCTGGAAGCTCTGCTGACATCTGTCTGACCAAACAAAGGGTTTACCCTTCTTCATTAAAGCTGAGAGTGGTGTCGCAACGCTGGAGAAGTCTGGCACAAATCTCTGATAGTATCCAGCTAGTCCCAATAAACTCCACACCTCTGTCACGCTCCTGGGTGGCTCCCAAGCTAGCACTACCTCGATCTTCGCAGGATCCACTATAACTCCCGCCTCAAAGATGACGTGTCCCAAGAAGTGGACCTCACGTATCCAGAACTGACACTTCGAGAGCTTACCACAAAGATGGTGCTCTCAGAGTGTGTCTAGTACAACCAGCAAGTGGTAGGCATGCTGCTCCTCAGTTGTCGAGTATATCAAAATGTCGTCGATGAAGACCACGACAAATCGATCTAGGTATGGCTGAAAGATCCTGTTCATGAGGGTCATAAACACTGTTGGAGCATTGTTTATGCAGAATGGCATAACTAAGAACTCATAGTGGCCATAACGACACCTGAAGGCCGTCTTCAGCACGTCCTCATCTCGAACTCTGAGCTGATGATAGCCTGACCTGAGGTCTATCTTCGAGAACCACCGTGCTCCCTTGATCTGATCGAAGAGGTCATAAATCCTTGGTAGCGGATACTTGTTCCTCATAGTCACCTGGTTCAGGTGACAATAGTCGACACAAAGTCGCAAGCTCCCGTCCTCCTTCTTGGCGAACAAAATCGGGGAAGACCAGGGTAAAACACTAGGTCGGATGAATCAGTTGCCCTGCAAGTCCTACAACTGTACTCGTAGCTATCGAAGCTCAGCGGGGGCCATCCGATATGCTGGATTCGATATCGGGGATGTCCTGGGGTACATGTCAATATAAAAGTCTACCTCTCTACGAGAAGGTAGCCCTGGAACATCGTCGGGAAAGACGTCCGTATACTGATCCACCACTGTAGGAAAACTAGGACTCCGCACGTCAACTGCTCCTAGGATGAGGCTGGCCAAATGATGAGTGATGGGTTGTCCTCTCCTCTGCGAGAGTCCATCCTGTGCTGCAAAGGCTCCCTTCTCGCCGGTGCAGGTGAACCTACTCCCGTCGGTGCGTACACATCGCACCTTGCACCTAATACAGTCAATCTGTGCATGGACTGTAGACAACCAATCCATGCCCAAGATGACGTTGTAAGGCCTCGAAGCCGCTACAAGAAGATCCCAGCCTAAGATCTCGCCTCCTAGAGTAAGCTCACACTGCTGGAATCAGTGCGTAATCGTCGAGTCTGCTCCCATAGGAGTCTCTAGCTGTAAGGATCGATCCAACGGCTCTGTCGGAATCTCCGAGCTCCAAACAAGGGCAGCGGCTATGAAAGAATGACTCGCTCCTGTGTCTATAAGTACTGCAGCAAGGGTGGAATAGACACAGATAGTACCTCGAATCATCTCGGACGCACCGTGGTCATAGGCCTCCGCTGCCTGGAGTTGTGCCTGTCTCTGCTCGCCAGCTCTCTGTGGTCGGGGTGGACCTCCTGGTGGTGGTGGTGGTAGAGCCTCAAAGCGTCTCCCACCACCTGCTGCTCGGCCAGCTCTTCTGCCTCGTTCACCTTCTCCCTGCGGACCGCCACGGTCGAACCTCTGCCTCTGCCTGGGTGGTCCCTCAACCGTCTGCTACTCCTCGGCACGGCGGGTCGGGGAGTCACGAGCCATGTGGCCCTGCCTGCCGCACGAGTAGCACTGCCTGCCTCTCGAAAGACTGGCTCTGCGCTGTGTGCCCCGAACTGCTGATTCAGTGTCCTAACGTCGTCTTCCTGAGGTTTTGGTCTGCCTAGACCCATGAGTCATCCGTCGACTGCCTTCTGCAGAAGACTCTGCTACGTGCCACCCCACGGTAGGTCTCGCTGCTGAAGAAGGCTCAGCAAGAAAAATCTCGATCAAAAGGGATCGCTCTAGTACTCCTGCCCGAGTCGGAATGCTGAGGGAGATCAGTGATGCCCTGATCTCGTGCATCAATCTCTGCTCAAAGGTCCAGGCCCGGAAGAATGGGTCTCGTACCATGTCTGTCGAGTAGCGCGAGAGATCGGTAAATCTCACCGAGAACTGGGCGACTGTCAAGCTGCCCTGCCATAGCTGAAGAATCTCCTGGATGCGCACCACACGGAGGGTGGCTGGGACGAACTCCGAGCGGAAGAGGCTCTCAAAGTCTGTCCAGAGGAGAGATGCCTCATCGTGCACCTGGAGCATCAAGCTCCACCATCTTCCTGCTGCTACGTGTAGTAGGCTCGCTGCGAGGATCACCATGAGGTCTGCTGGTGTCCTCACTAACCTGAAAACTCTCACCACTTCCTCCAGCAAGTCCTCAGCTGCCTGGGGGTCCGTCTCCCCACAGAACCTGGGTGGTCGCTGGCGCTGGAACTCATGTAGTGCACTAAGGCGACGTGCATCGTCAGCGGCTGGGGCTGGAAGCATCGGTGGCTCGGTGGGTAGAGCTACCGCCGGTTCCTCTGCTGACAAAGGGCCCTGCACCGAGGCCTCGTCACTTGGTGTGCTGTCGTCACGCTCAACTCTCGGAACCCTAGCGGGCTGCCGTCGTGGGGCCATCCTAAAAAGAAACAGGTGTGCCATGGTCAAACAATATACCTGGTGAGCTGATATAATGTAATCACAAAGAAAACTTGAAACACACATGCAATCAATGTTTTCGTGCATTAAGTCGGAAATCAGAAGTCAGGGTCCTGGTGTACGGATACGTCGGCCGCCGCACCAACACTGGACTCCCTGGACTGATAACCACACCCAATACGCTTAACACTATTTCTCCACATAGAAAAAGATAAGAGTCCTAAGTTCTGTGGTAGAACTGAACTCCTCTGATACCAACTTGTCACGACCCGTCCTCGGGGCCCGTGTCGTGACTACCCCAATCCCACCTTCCATATGCCAGGGGCTGGCGACTAGCACCAAGGCATAATTTCCGATAAAAAGGGAAGGCATTGCCTTTGTAAAGTAAAAAAACACCACATAGCAAGCAAGTAGTATTAGTATACACTAAGTAAAAGCTGGGTACAACAGTAAGTTCGGAAAAGTAAGTAGGCCAGTATACAAACCCAAACTGAAAGTAAAGTACAACTGGAAGGAAAAACAGCAACTGAAAAGTAAAGCTGCAACGCCGAGCTGTCCACTGGAAATCTCACCTGAAGGGTGAGTACAAATAGCCTCCTCTGCTCCTCGGGTCCAACCGACCGCTCCGATTACGTCCCGTCCAGTGGTCCACCTCCAGGTACCGTCCTGCTCCGCAAGCCTCAACCACGATCAGTGTTGTCCATCGTCTGCAACCAACACAACGTAGTGCGGGCATAGCCCATGCAGGGGGGAGTATAAGCTACTCAGTAGGGACCCCAAGACCTCCGAAGGTCTCCCAAAATCCACAAAGGATAATCCACAAAGGAAAGATGCAATCACGAAGTAACATCTGACACTGCTTAGGTATATGCCCATACATATACCTAAGTCATCAATTCTCGTTCGGCTCCAACATCCGAGCCCAAGTACAACCCAGTCCACATAGGAAAGTAAAATGTAAATCCACACAGGATAGCACAACGCAATCCACTTAGGAAAGCAAAATAAGATTCAGCTCACCCAGGTATAATTCTTCGTATGACGATAGAGATGATCAGTTATATCCACTGATTCATTTAAGCCGTCGGACCCACAAAGGATCGATAGGTACTAACCCCCGCAATGACCCACATAGGATCTGACCCACAAAGGATCGATAGGTAACTGACCCCCCCAAAGACCCACACAGGATCTGTAGGCGCTGGCTTACACAGAACCGATGAGCGCTGACCCACACAGGATCAGACCCACACGGGATCGGTAGCACTGATCCACATAGGATCGCTGAGTGCTGTAGTCGTCGCCATCGAATCCACTGAGGATCTCTGCACAGTCGTCGTCATCACAGTCGTAAACGCAGCCATCACTAGGGTTCCCGCACACAGCAAGCTCGTTCAGGAGGGTCTGCTCCACGAGCCAAGAGGCTGATACATCAACTCACACAAAGTCCAGAGTTGATGTATCCAAAAGTTCTGTATCGACAACAGGAACTCAACGTCGCAGACGGCGCGTAAATTGGACGCTCGGTCTGAGAGTTATTGGCTTTTTCGTCTGAGGGGCCCGGTTGGTTTTTAAGTCAAAACCAACCCGACCGTACTCCACCTGTGTCCAAACCTCGGGCGGAGTAAGACAAAAGTTCCGTCTCACTAAGAGGAATCCAACAAAGTCAACGACACGTCAATCAGACGTCCGAAGCTTAAGATATGAGTGTTTCTACTCCGAGGGCCCGGTTCGTTTCGTGTACGAACCAACCCGGCCGAACCCAAAGTATTATGAAACCTTGAGCGTGATATACCGAAACGACTGTCTCGATCCAAGGATTGCATCATCGCTAACGACGCGTCGATTGGAGGTCCGTAGCCCGAGATATAGGCAAAAGACCAAAAAGGATTCGAAAACAGGGGGTTTCGGGCCCGGACCAACCCGGCCCGAGACCCCCTGGGTCAGCCCGAACCGGGTCAACCCGACCCAGTTCCGGGTCATCCCGGCCCAGCTGGTGCGGCCCGGCCCGGCCTGGGCGCAGCCCGGCCAGGCGCACTGGCACGCGGCGCCAGCTGGCTCGGCCGACCGGCCGAGCCATTCGGTTTGTTGGGGGGGGGGGGGATGGGGGGGCGCTTCCCCCACGTTTTTTAATGGCGGACCCCCTTAATGGGGGCCCCTAGCTGGTCGGCCGGGGGTTTGAACCCCTGACTTTCCTCCTGTCCGGCCGACCCGCCTCGGTCGGCCGGTTTCTTCCATCACGGGACCGGCGACGGCCGGTCCCCTCCCTGCTCCGACACCGGCGGCCCATTTCCGGCCGCCGTTTCCCATGCTCCTCGGCGGCCCGGTACCGGCCGCGGCCTTCATTCGTCCGGTGCGGCGCGACGGCGCCGCACCCCTCCGTCGTGGCCCCTCTCCAGCCACGGTGCTTTTGCGGTCCTCTGGCGTCGCACGACAGCGCCGCGACTTGGTTCAATTTCACGGCACGGCACGACGGCGTCGCGCATTACATGCCGCAAGATCCCGTGCGGTGCGACGACACCGCGCCATTCCTGTTCTAACATAATAGAAACAATAACATGGATAAAGGAGGAGGGTCTGTCGTGTTTGTGCGGTCCGGCCCCCTCTCGTTAATCGATGGCAATTGGTCGTATTTTCACGAAGAACGAGAAGGTAGTATTTACAAACAAAATAAATAAATAAATAAATAAACCCCTACCTCGTGTGAGCTTGAACGGTGGTTCGTTGAACGAGGATTCGTCGCGGGAAGAGATGTCGTGGAGGAAAACATTGACGATGTCGCGGTACACGGCATTGCGTAATCGGTTTCCGAGAACTCAACGTTCTTCGTCGGAGACCGATGTTTTCTACGTGTTCTTCGTTGAAGACAAAGAAGTTCCTCGTGTCCCTTGGATTTTCTCCCAAATTTCACACAACAAGGTTCCAACCCCAAATAAAATAAGTTCATCTCTTATTTTATTAACATAACATACCTTTTGAATTTCAAGAGTTTGAATTAATTCCACTAAATTAATTCATGACAAGTTGTCATCCATAATGGTGAGTTGAGGGGGTTTAAGAATGTGAAGGGATGGGGTTCGTGTGGGCCCCACCACCCTCATAACCTCCCTTGGGAAGTTGGGTAGTTACCCAACTTCCACCCGAAGCATATACCACTTAAAGTAAAAATAAAATTGTTGCATAAATTTTATTTTACCTTCCACATAAATTAACAACTTCTCTTGTGTAAACGCAACTCCGGAAATGGCGTTCCTAAGCAATTACTAGCGCTACAGTTCCATCGGTGCCCTCGGAATTCGATTCCGAGCACCGGTTCAAAAGTTAGAAATTCCCGCTCGTTCGTTCACTGAATGTACCCGAGCTAAACTTTGGATAGTAATTCCGGGCACACCGGGCCTCGAAATCAAGTGCTGTCAGAAATTGTGTTCTTGTAAAATCCCAAAGAAAATTAAGAAAAAATTTTCCTTGAATTTTACGGGTCTTTACAGTTTTGGCATGGGACCTCTTAGGATGGGTTGTGACATAAACATCATGAGTTTAAACATAATCTCTAATTAAAATGAACACTACAAAGAACTATGATAAAATTACTTCTCAATTAAAAGTGGAATATTCTAATTTATTATTCAAATTAAACATTTAATCATTTATTTTGAAAAGTTTTTGAACTAGTACACAATAATACACACATGATTTTTTTAAGATGGGAATAATGAGAATCATAATTTGGCTATTACTAGAATGACACATTAACAGGATGATTTATTCTATAAAATTATGCCTCTATCATTATTTTGTGGGTTTTTTATAATAATTATTAATATTAATAAGAATGGTTACAACAATATTAACTAAATGCACTTGAACATAATATATTGTGAATTATATAAATCATTTGCAAAAAAATTTGAGTTATGGAGAGAAATAAAAAAATATATTTAGTATATTTCAGTCAATTTATTTCGAATAGTTATAAGTGGGACATATTTTGTGTCATTTATTTTTACCACAAATGAAAACCTTATTATAAGATAAAAGAAATTTATTTATTTTCATCTAGGATTTTTTGAGTTGGGAGAATATAGATTCATTGTATTGGAGGCACATGCCTCGTGACTATTTTCATATTTTTTCATTTAGATAAGGGAAAAAAGTTTATTCGTTTTACACTATACATGTATACATGGATGAATATTGATGGTCCACATTGTGGATTCTAGTTCCATGATTATTGTGAAAGGTTTATTCATTAATATAAGTGACGGTAGTACACTCAAGGAAATCAAAAGAATAGAGTGGATTTTATTGAAATGGGGAAATGGTCAATAATGTTTTGAATACCCTTAATGTACATCTTCTTTTTCTTGCATTCCCATTGAACTAACACATATGAGTAATAGCAAGGTGCTCTAATCTTTTCATAGATTCATAAACCATGAAACAAATGATATTATTTCACTAGGGATTAATACATGTCAAATAATCATTTTTTGACATTTTCCTTTTATGATATAACAATTACATAATCCATAATATAATAGTTGTAGAATTTCATATGTAAATATTGCATGATTTTAGATGAATATTCGTATATAATATCATGATCTACACAAGATCTACAAATGTTAGTGTCTTTGGAGACTAAATACATAAAAAACATATTTAGATACATTCTTAATCATATAACATAATGTCTTACTCACATTGTATCCTTATTGACATACAAAACATAAACCATTATTCATAACATGGGGAAAAGTAACACAATAAAGAGTGTACTCATATGCTCAGTAAGGGAAACCATAGGAGGTATCCATAGATTATCGTATTAATTAATAAGATAATCATAAGTGAATTAGAAAATAACCATAATTTACAATGTTATTGCACAACCTATGAATGAATATATACACAATTCATGAATAAATAATTATAATTTCATAAAATATGAATCATAATAATTAGAATTATTCATAAATCAATCAAAAACAATAAGTTCATGTTATAAAAGTGTTGGTGCCATCAATAGTATAGAGACCATTTTACTGTCAATGTTTACTTCTCAAACCATCAAATCATAACATTAAATGAATGAATTCAAATTTCCCATAGTTTATCAAGTACATTGACTTGTTTCCCATTTGGGATCAAGAACATGGACATGTTTCTATAGGGGATCAAGCAGACCGACTTATTTCCAATAGAGGATCAATCACATTAACTCATTTCCCATAATTATATCATAAGAGATAATAAATTACCCAATAAATTAGAGGGATATATGATTCTAGGCCAACCCTTCACATAATTAAATCCATACATATATATTTAACAAATATCATTAAATATGCATCATATCATAAAATAATAACTCGTGGAAATAAAACATGTTTAATAAAAATTTCATTAATTTTTACATAGTTTAACCCATAAAAATAAACGAGTTTAAAAAACATATCATCATCATAATTATAAACCATAAAGAAAAATAATAAGGATGTTATAATTGTATAATAACCATAGTAATTCATAAATAACATTAAATGATGTTATTGTAGATTATTCTTCATTTAAAAGATAGCTAGAACATTTTTCAAGAGTAATTCACTTTCTATTTTCAAAATCACTTATACAAATAAAAATATTTCTAAAGTGTTTTGGATAAAATTTATTTGATAAGAAAAATGTAAAAATGAAAAAAAATAATAAAATTTATTGAGTGGTCATTAGGGTATGAGATTCTATTTAGGTCTCACGTGTTAAAATAAAACATTCATTTCACACATTTTTTTAAAAATCCCAAAAGTACCTCATTCAGAAAATAACAAGAAATTTTTTTTAATTTTTTTGAAGTGAATCATGGGAAAAAATGATTTAAATAATAATTGGATATTATTAAAAATACAATTGAAAATATATTTTGAAAAACATAGATATCAGAGAAAAAGTATTTCAGGTCAATGATAGAAATAAATTTGGTTTCTTTAAAAACACTCTTTTGATCACTTGACTACATAAAGTGAGGAAAATGAAAGGAAAATATAGATTATAAATAAAATAATATATAATAATAATATTAAATAAATTTAATAGATAAATATCATATAATGTTTTTAAAATAAATTTATGGACAAACAATATAGATTTAAATAGATTGAAACATAAATCCATTACATTTAGTTTTACTATTCTTCGAAATAATTAAAACTTCATGTATATTAAATATAGTTTTATAATACATGTATTATAGATCCATACTCAAAAATAGAATTCAATTTATGATTTACTAATTTTATATTATCACTATTTAGTTAACAATTTTTTATTAAAAATAACAGTTCTGGTTGATAACTACTTCATTTTTCCGGCATGTTTCATTTTGGAAATACTGGTCCATGTAATTTGATTATAGTTACATAATATAAATAAAATTAATCATGGTAAAAATATAATATATATTAATTATATATTTAGAGTCTTCAATAAAGGATATAGATAGAAAAATCAATTACGCTATTCATGGAGATGGTATGTTGTTCATATGCATGAACACTGTTTTCAATTTTGGATGGATGGAAATAAAGAAAGGTAAATAATAAATAATATTTATAAAATAATTATTATATCCTATATATCATCTACATCATATTTACTCATTAAATATATCTTTATTACCATCTAAGTAAAATGAAAATAAAAAATAAACCACTTTCTTGTTGAGATGGTAGTCCACACATAAACAAGAGCGACGTTTTTGTTATCAAAAAAATTGGAAAGTAATAATATAAATGTTATATTATAATTATAAAATAATAATAAGTTTTTAAATATAATTTATAAACATTAACCCCAAAAAATTCCCATCCATGATAGATGCAGATGAATAATGAATTGTTTTACTTTAATGGAGACGGTATACCATATATAGACAGTAGTGATAATTTTACATTCCATTTGATTGAAATTAGGGGGGAGTAAAGGTGGTTTCATAATCATAATAACATTAAATTATATTTAGGGTACTGAAATTGTTATTTTATGAATAATATAACATATATTGAGGATTTAAAATAAGAAAAAATTGGAAATAGGCCAAGTAAGATGATTACCTCTTCTTCAACTGGGCTAATTTAGATAGTTTCTTAGAGAAACATTAATTAATCTTTTATGAATTAAAACACCTCCAATCCATGTAATGGGATATTGATAATATCAATGGGTCATCTCTGGTAGATCTAGAAGGATAAATGTGGTGTAACTAAGATAAAGGATGGGTGTCCTTTTATAAGTGAGGGAGATGATACAAAAAAAAATCTAACAAGATTTATATATAATAATCTCATTCCAAAGAAAAATGTTTCTAAATGGAAAAAAAATATAAAAAATCAATGTTTCAAAACAAAATCATCTAATAAAAATCATACAATTTTCTGTGTTATTTTATATAAAATATTTTTGATTAACCCCTTTGTTAACTATTATAGACCTTAACCACTATAACAACTATTTTTGTATTGAAGAGGTAATAATGATACTATAAATGAAAAAGTGACTCATAAAAATACCCAAATAAAACTCTAATAAAGATAACATTTTTTTGAATTTTATTTCATTTGATGAAATATAATTTTTTGTAATATATCATTAATGTCAATTTTGGATCTATCCATTTAATTTGACCTTAAAGACACCAATAATAATATACAAATATATTATAATCCAATCAGAAATTCATATTAAGTTAAATTTATTTAAAAAATTCTTCAAACACAATAATTCATCCATACTATATTACTTTTAATAAAATTTAAAAGAATTTATTTTATTTTTCAATTAATTTAATAAATACAATATCGATGTTTCATAAGTATCTATTGAAATTATGCAATTAGTAAATATTACCAAAAAATAACATTCTAAATAACCATTTTTCAATAAAATAACCATTTAAAACTAAACATATCATTTTTAATCCCTATGAAAAAATTTAGAGTTAATAAAATAAAGAGAGTGAAATTTTTTACCTTTCATTACATAAAGTACTATAAAATTCCATATCATGAAAAAATGAAGAAATGGTCTTATATTTTATGTTTAGATTGTTTTGGATGATATAGAATATTTAAAAAAATTAATTCAATTGTTAGGGTCACTTTTTTGTCATTATCATATTTTTGTAACATTAATTACATAATTTATCCTTTACCAAGGTGACACAAATTACTACAATTACTGTTCATAATGATGAAAAATTATATTGTCCTATTTAAATAATTGGAAACTCATGATTCCAAATATGGAATCTATTTTATATTGTTAGATTTCTATATTTTTCATAAAATTATTGTAAAATAATTGATCAAAATGTGACAAAAAATGATGTTTTTTGAAAAAAATTATATTTTTATGCATACCCATTGATTTTTTCAAATCCAATGAATAAGAAAACATTATATTAATGTTACATTTTATTGAATATATGACATATAAATTTAATGAAAATAATTCACAAATAGTGATATATTTATTTTATTAAGAATGCAATTATTTCATGCATCGAAATAGTTTTTACGAAAAGATCACTTTTATATTCAGTTTACTTTTTATTTCCATTCTTAATAAATAAATAATAAATAAATTTATTTAATAAATAATTTTTTTAATTCATTTAGTACTATTAATTATATATTAATTAAAATATTTTTATAATATTTTAATATTTTATGGTTAAATTAGACTCGTAGTTTCATGTATCACAAACTATAATCTTATTTAGTTAAAAAAATATATATATGAAAATATTAAGGGGTTTCATTCAAACCCCCTTTATAATAATTTAACCCTTGAAATTTGGTCACTCTAATATAATAACATGAGTATGTCTCTATTTCATCATATTATAATCTTCTCATGTATGTTCTTTAAATTTCATATTTCTCTACATAACTTACACAAGGTGAGTAGTATTTATCTGTATAATTTTATATATATGATCGATGAATTAAAATGGATATAAATCTAAGGAAACATGATGATCCATTGATAAATCCTCTGGATTTAGTATATATAAAGGATCATGTGTGTAATTTCTCAAGATATATACATTGAACACATCATGAACATTAGAGATTTTTAGTGGATGCACCATGTGATAAGATACAACACCCAGTTGATCAATAATATCAAAAAGTAAAAAATACCAAATGACCATCTTTTCCTTATTTCAAAATCTGTTAAAAATATTCCAAGTATATATTCATGGAAAAAACTTCTCACCTACATCAAATTAAACATTACACCAAAGGTTGTCAACAAAAATTTTATTTCAACTCTGAAATGCATTGAAGAGCTATTAAATTGCTCAAAATTTCTCTTCTGTTTCCTTAGATAGGTGAAGAACCAATTTATTTATTTTTCTAAATTCATCCCATTTGGTTGAAGTACCACAATTATTTCCATAGAGGGATTCATAAGGAGACATATGAATACACTATTGAAAGCTATTTTCAAAAGAAAACCCAACTAAAAGAAAGAGATGATCACAACCACCATTAAAATATAAAGAAATGTATCTCAACATAACATATTGGATTTTAATGTTACTATCAAAATAACCATGCTTCTAATGAAGACACATAGTATTATAAATCAACTTTATTTCTCAAAACTATTAAATAATTCATAAGAATGTCAAGGTCAAAGACAGATCCTGAAGGTATACAGCATAACATGGTACTACATGAATTATTATCATTTCCTTAATTTATTTTCTTAGAGAATAATCAAGAGAGAATACTTGTATAATGGAAATGAAGTGTGATTAAATTTTAAGGTGATATACTAAAACCCAAATGGAATTCTTGTAAATAGATGTTTTATGATGTCTCATGATAAATTGAATGGTGAAATTTTCCAATTTCTATTATTGTATTGGAAATGGTTGTAGAATCCCCTTAAAGTTTTATTCATCAGTCTAAACTTTCTAACATACTGAGAACTAGGATACATTCTCAACAATATATCTCTTCATGTTGTCCCACAAAATATACTCTTGTTAATCTCTATACATATTTATACTTATAGGATCAATATAGAATGATGAAATATGAACCTCTTCCAATAGTTCTGTATTCAAATCAATTATGGCCAAAACACATATATAGTTCCTATAAATTATCATTCTTTTACAATAAACACTAAAATAAAGAATATTTTTCACCTTCTTATATAGCTCAACATCTTCCTTATACGCCTCGTTAATATTCACTTGGCTAGATGATTTTACACTTATTTGAGAAATATAACATTTCCCTTCTTATCTTAGATTTTAATATTCATCCTTTATACATAAAAAATATTAGAAATTTTGTGTTCCTCATCATAGATAAGCTCGCATTGTATTTGTGAATTTTATCATCTTCCACCTAGTTTTATTTCCCCAGGTGGTACTATATTGAGTAGTTATAATCTTTAACCATATCCAACAATTTTATACAGAATATATTCAAATATTTTTATGTGAAAATAGAGTTTGAATTTTTTTGAACAATATAAATATCACACCTTTACCCATAAATATAATAACTCCATATCTTTAATAAATAAATTAATTTAGATTCTCAAAAATTACGATTTGGGTAATTTTTATCAAGAACCATATATTAGTGTGAGTCATAAGTTATCACCATATCATTGTTTATAATAACACATCCTCATCCCTTATTTGATGCTTCACTATTGATTAGAATCTGTTCCCCACTACAGGGTAATGTAAATACAGGTGCACTGACTAACATTATCTTAAGCACCTTGAAATGTCCATCATATTCATCTGTCCAAAGGAACATATATCCCTTCAAAGTTAATATATTTACTAGATTAGGTAGTCATGATAAATTAGCAACAAAGCACCAATAATATCCACTATAATCAAGAAAACTATGACATTCAGTTATATAGGTTGGTATTGGATAATTTTTAATAACTTATATTTTTTACATATATCCTTATATACACCAACTTTAGAATATATAACCCCAAAATTAGACATTATTAATCCAAAATTCAAACTAGGTAATTTTTTCACAAATACTCTATATTCTTTGGTTCGTCATCATAATTATCAAATGATATACATGATATTACTTGGTCATTGAATATATAATAATATCATTAATAAAGATTACAAAAAACTGAAAAGGAAAACTTTAAGGACTATATTCATTAATACATGAAGATATTGGGGGAACTAGTAAGACCAAATGGAATCACTATATACTCACAGTGTCCATAACTTGTTCAAAATGAAATATTGGGTATATCCTCTTTCTTGTCCCTTGTTCGATGATATCCAAAATGAATTTCCATTATGAAAAATTATTGATATCTTTCTAATTGATCAAAATAATCATAAATTTAATGTATATGATACTTATTCATGAGTATGATCTTATTATGTTCCAAATAATCATTGCATATTTCTATGGATCCATATTTATTCTCCAGAAAATGAATGTTTTCACCACAAGGTGGCAAAAATGGATAAATAAATATCCTCTCAAGATTCTGCTAGAGTTTCTTCTTCAATTACGTTAACTGTACATGGTCCATTCCATACAGATTATTTAGAACAATAATATCACTAGGTATGAGTTTTATTAAAAAAAACTTCAATATTTGGAGGATTTTTAGAAAACTCTTCCAAAAATAGATTTAAAAATTCTCACATAATGGTAATATATTTGATGTTTAGTTTGTCTCAACAATTTAAGATAAAACACTATTTTAATAGTAATAAAGTCCCATAAGATGGATGTATTTTCCACTAGTTGTTATGTTTTACCATTTCATTAGTATATGATTATAAATTAGTTCAGAATATCAAATATGACTTCCCATAAATGAAAATTTTAAATGGATTTATATAATGAAATAAAATTCATTCCTAAGAAAACATCAAATTCAATTACAAGTAGAATAAAACGATTTTAAGGAAGAATATTCCCATAAAATTTAATGAGAGAATAATCATAGACCTGAGATGTGTCTATCGCATCACTAGGAATTTTCACTTTTATATCAACATATAATCAATAAATTGGTATCTATATACCCTTAAATGACTCATTATATATATATATAAGAGTGGCTAGAGAATGAGTAAAATAAGACATTAGTTATACTATATAGGATGAAAATTGAACCTTACATTATCTCATTCTCATAACCCACTTCAGTTTTCATTATCACAAGATATTTTCCTTTATTATTGGGATTAAGGGGTTTTTAAAACTTTTCATCATTTTTTTTATTTGTGAACTAGTTTTTATAAATTCCATACTCCTGGCATTTGAAGCATTGGATCATGGGTTATTCATATGTTAGAATCTTCTTTTCCTATATTGTATTAAATAGAATATTCAACCTTTTTCTATATTCACAGGATTTATGAACCACATTTAAAAATATAATCCATATAATAGTCCCATTGAAGAAATTACCTTGATATTTCTTCCAAAACATATACCATGTAAATGGATATAATTTATTTCTACTATTGGTTTTATATGATTTACAATGAGTCACCATCCCGATTTTCTGTTAAAAGAAATGGGAATTATGGGAATTTCCCATTACCATTTCCAACTTGAGTGAACATTGAGGAATTTATTCTAGGATACTAAATTCACCTATTTACAATATTTTTTAGAGGCATTCTTTAAAGACATAAAATATTTGTTCTATTTTACATTTATTGATAATTATTGAACTATAGGAATCCATTTAAAGTCTTGTCAAATTTTCTCAATAAGTACCAATGAATCATCCACATTTTTCTTATTCTCAGTGAAGTAATTCTCTATTTTATTATGTAGAATACAAAGGAAGTAACTACTAAAAAATATACTCTTAAACTTATCACATTCTATGGATTCAATTTATTTATCTTCACTAGTGTTCTCAATAATATCCCACCATTTTATTGCTTGTACTTCCAAATGATAAATGGCTAAAAAACCTATTCTTATCCCATGAAATGTAAAATATAAAGCATTTTCACAATGGTTCTGATACATTTCTCAACCTCTACTATATCAGAATACCCAATAAAAGAAGGATGATTTTTCTTCATAAAATATTAAACATCATGTTTTTACTTTTGTTTATCATTTGGAATCTTATCAGATATAATGTATTGAGAATGTTTCATGACAACAATAACATGGTCCAACCTTTATCATCCCATAACATTCAATTTCATAAGATGAAAATCATTATATTTTCCATATTATTCATAATTAATATGATTCCTTCTTATTCCATCGATTGACATTAACAAAACATCCTAGGGTGATTAATAATAATAATAGTGGGATTTAAATAATCATGAAAAATCATTTATTGGATTTCAAGAATGAAACATTATTCTGAATCTATGAAACTGTATGTTTAACCCAGGTTATCCATGATTATTTCCACAACATTATGATGTTATAAAATACTTAGATTTATGCCTAGGTTTCTTTCAATTATTTTCTATGTCTAGTATCAAAAAATTGAGTAAAACCTATCATGATACCAACTATAAAAACCTAAGGATTTTATAATTAAATATTGAATCATTTTAGTTGAATATTTATTAAATAATATCATGATCCATTCTAAAATCATGATGTTTTTGTGTATTTAGAGACTAAATACATAAATATTTTATTTAGATACATTCTTCATCATCTCTCATAATGCTCCTCCATCATTTTATCCTTCCTAAAATACACTATATAAAACTATCTCCATATCCTAGAAAATAGAAACACAAGAAAGGGTGGGATTAGATGCCCAATTAGGGAAAACATTGTAGATATCAATCTGTGATCATATGAATGATTAAGATAATAATAAATATATGAGATCATAACTATAATAATAAAATTTTACACCCAATCTGTTAAATATCATATACATGAGTCATGGCATAATGCATTATCATTTCAAAATACATGAATCATAAGAGTTAGAAGGATTTATAAATCTATCATGAACCATATGTTCGTACCATAAAACAATTTCAACATCATGTGTATAGAAACTATTTCATTTTTAATTGTGGACTACCGTGACCAAAAAACTATAATAGACGAGGAATATAAACTTGTTTCCTATAGTTGATCAAGAACATTAACTTTCCTCCCATAGAAGATCAAGAAAATAAACTTCTTTCCCAGAGCACATGGAGCACATCGAATTATTTCCCATAGAGGATCTAGAGAATCAATATATTTCCCATAATTATCTCATGAGATATAATAATTTACCCTAATAATTAGAGCTCTATAAAATTATAGGCCCACTAATAAAATAAAGAAAACCATACTTAAATGTGACAAAATATTATAAAAAATACACCATATCATCACATCAGAACCCTTGTATTGAAAATGCAATTTATAAAAATTCCATCAATTTTATATAACAAACCCTTAGAAATAATGTTTTTTCATAAAAATATAATCATCATAATCATAAACCATATATAGAAATAATAACAATTATATCATAATATCATATCCCTAGTATAACATAATTAATATCAAAGGATGTTTTCATAGAGAAAAATTCCTTTAAAAGTCAATTGAAACATTTCTTAAGGAAAAAACCTTTCCACATTAAATATCACTTAAAAAATACAAATATTTATAAAATATAATGTACAAATTTTATTTCTGAAGTACTATGGAAAATTTTAAATTAATATTCAATAAAATTATTATTCAGGAAAGTGGGAAATTGTTTTTATACAGTATACATTAAATTAAAGCATCCCTTTCAATCTTTTGTAACAAAAGTAAAAAAGAACCTCATTCTGAAAACAAAAAGAAGATTATAATCATTTTATTTAAAAATAGTAAATCATGAATAAAATGGGGTGTACAAAATCATTGTAGAGTACCAAAAATATTCTTGAATTTTTCTTATAAAACTTGGATATGGAAGAAAATTTATTTTAGACCGTAGAGAGATATAAAGTCATTTTTCTTTAGAAACACTATTTCTTTAATGTTGGGTTTCCTTAAAGTGAGAAAAATAAAAGGAAAATGTATATTCTGAATAAATAATAAGAGAATAACAAAATTAAATAGTTTCATTAAATAATAATTACATAATTTCTTTAATCGAAATTCATGAAATAACTATATCGATTAAAATATGAATGAAATATAAATTACTTACATCAAATATCATAATTCACGAAACATGTTCAAAAATACTATAAAATAAATGGTGATTTATTGTACATGTATTCCAGACTCATAATCACATCCATCATACAATTTATTATTTACTTATGACATTATATCACTGGTTTATTATCAAATTATTATTAAAAATCACAGTTCTGAGTGATAACTGCTTCCTTTTTCATGCCTGTTTTGATTTGACATTATCGATCCTGGTTCATTGATAATGGTTTGATCATCTAAAAAACATATCATGATATTAATATCATATATATTCATTATAAATCTATATATATATATATATTTAGAGTCATCCATAATTTATTTATATAGATAAATTAATTTCACAGTTCATGGAGACTGTAGGCTGTATGTACAATAGACTGCAATTTCCACTTTTCAACAGATGAAAAAAGAGAATGATAATTAATAATTCACCTTTAAATAATCCTTATTATATCATATATATATCATTTATAGATTAATTAAATCTGTATTCATTACCATCCATGTCAAATGGTAAGGGAAAAAAATCACATCGCTTCATGGTGGTGGTAGTCCACAAGTACGCACGAGAGACATTATCATTTAATAAAAGTTTTTAATATAATAGGGTATATGTGAAATTATAATTCCAAAATCATAATAATTTCATAAAAATAATTTATAAACATTAAGTACATCATAATACTCATCCAAGAAAGGTGCTGATGAACATTAAATTGTATTTCATTGTGGAGACCCAAAGCCACACATATGCACAAGTGATACTTTCACTTAACATTTTTTTGGAAAATTGAGATAACAAAAGTGGTTTTATCATCATAGTAAAATTATAGGTTATTTAGGTTACTAATGTTATTATTTTATGAATAATATAATTTATTTTTGAGGAATTATAATAAGAAAAAATTATAAAGTGGATGGGTTAGAGGATTACCCCTTCATCAGTAGGCCTACTTTAGATACCTTCTTAATGATCATTGTAATGGTCTTTTAAGAAGACCAGAACCCCTAATTCATTGAAATGGAATTTTAGAATAGTAATAAATAGGTGTTTTTTTATAGAATCTTAAATTTGGTGTACATAAGTGAAAGGGTGTGTGTACTTTTATAAGGGTGGGGGAGGACACACTTGGTGGATTGTTTTTATGAAATGGTCCCTCCTATTCAATCAAACATGCACCATGTTCCCTTGATAATTCAAATTTTTCTTCTATTGGCTTATCTATTGGCCACTTATTCACAAGACATGACCATTTTTTCATGTTTCCATGGCCACCTTTATTTTCTTCCAAACTCTCATGCGAGCATTGATCTCTCCCTTGCGGTACTAGGTGGGTTGCATCCCCCTATTTTTATCCCGCCTCCCTCTATTTCTTATAGGGATTCTCTTCACAATCCCCATTAGTGTCCTCATAAATGATTAATGGAAATTTTAATGATTCTTTAGGATTATATCTTAGGTGTCCCTCATCAATTTTTGAATGTTCATCATTATACTTTTTAGGAAGCTTCAAGTTTCCTCAAATGGAAATTGGTGGTTGGGTTCATCTCAGAGGAACAACCTCTACTACTCTTCGGGTTCATTGTGTATTCCTAGGGGTTGGACTATCTGACTCGAGTTTCCTCCTTGAACCACAAGTTCTTCATAGAGCTTCCTTCAAAAGAGGATTTTGTACATGCTCAGTGCAACGATTCTTGGATAGTAGGAAGGTGAAGATTCTTTCTTTCCCACTTGGGGATAGAGGTTCATCATGAAAATGACTCTCCTAATGCAATAGTAAAGGTTAATCTACTAGGTTTCACCCTCCATTTATGGAATGTATATTTCTTTCAAGTGACTGGTTATTTGTTGTAGTATTTTATATGCATTGATGGTCTCACTCTCCAATTCTAGAAGACATCAGTTGGTGGTACATGTATTGACCTGGATATCTCTCATCATCTCTAAGACCCAACCAGTCTTCAAGTGCATGACTCATTCATATGGTCTCAAATCCTAGTCTACACATATAATCTTATATTATGTTTCTTTTTCTACCTTCATGAGCACTCTCTTCCAATTTATAAGAAACATTGGGTAGCTATATGTGGTGGGTGTCCTTCAAATAGAGAAATGAATCCTTTAGTTGTAGATGAGATACTCCTAAAGTCTATCCCAAGGATGGTGATGTTGGAAATAAATTTGGATTATTTGTTTAGTACTTCAGTTTTTACTCAGGTTATTGTGGATCCTTAATTTCTGATTATTATTTTTTCATTAGTTCACATTATTTCTTTTTTTTCTAGACCTATTTTACTACAAGACACCATTTTCCCTATTCCCTTCTGAAGGCATCACCAGGATCATCCCAATCACCCGCACGGATAAATACCGAGCCAAGTCCATATAATATAGTAAAAATATAGTTAATATCCTATTTCATCGTCAACCAGGACCCTCTATATAGGAAAAAGAGGTTTCAGATATCAACAACAGTGATTCATTATATGTTTAGGAAATCTAGGTACGCTTTTATTTTCCATCCTATCAAGAGTATTTGGAGGTGTCACATTAACTAAAGGTCCTCATGGTATCTCCTCCTAGTATCAGATTCATAAGTCCCTTTTATAGGCATGGATCATCATGTACCTCCTCCTCATCTCATTCCAGGTTGCTGAGGATGGCTCATTATGTTATCTAGGATCTTACATCATCGATAATTGTTTATAATTAAATTTTATCCAAGAGAATGTTCACCTGTTCACAATCCAAATCATTATTGGACCAATAATCATATCCAGATAAATGTGACATTCTTTTTGGGGATAAATTTAGACACATCTCATTTCAATGATTTCTTTATTAATTTGTAATTTTGAAAACCTTGTTTCTCAGGTTAAGATAGACTACATGTGCAACAAACTCCAAAACCGTGGTACCTTACTAGTTGTAATGTTTTATCCTAAGATGTGACCCACTATAGTTACTGAGTTTTCCCGTGGATTCAATGTGTGTGGTTTCATGCATGTTATCTACTAAAATTAAAACACAATGATTTTTTTTAATTCTATATTTCCATGGACCTGATTGAGGCTTATAATCAATACATCACCACAAATATCACTTGTTCTCCATGTTTATTCCTCAACTTCATCTATGGTAGATGTGATGTGAAAGCACGAGGTTCATTTTGGCATGCCCTGAGTTTCTTCAAGTCAAGGGAGTTTCTATGGATTTTTGGACTTTATTTCAATGTTTTTTCTAATCCAATGGGGAAAAAGGTAGAGTATTTTTTCCAAGTAAGGTCATCCATGACGTTGTGGTGTTCGTAGATCAAAGTGGGTTTATGGACATCAGATATTCAGGTGACCAATTTACATGGTGTAACAACCAATAAGGGGATCTGCATACCTGATGTCATTTGGACATATGCCTTTACAATTATGACGTTATCTCTTCCTTCCCTGATGTGAGGGTAAAAAATCTAGTGAGAATCCCATTTGATAACTCCCCACAATTAGTTATTATTTTTCTAAGGAAATAATGTGGTGTGTGTTTTTTCTTCTATCAATTGTGTGTCAATACATTAGGATATCATAAATTCATCTTGGACTCATGGAAGAAGGGTTATCACGGTAATGTGTGGATTATCTTTAAAAAAATTACACTAACCTAAAAATTGCAGGTAATCATGGATTAAGATCCATCCCCTAACTCCTAGAACATTGAAGTATTGAAAGATGATAGTGAATTCCATGAAATTTGTCTTTAAAATGATTGGGATGAAAATAAATATATGATATCACTCATAATAAAGATAGGATGGATGACATGTTGCTCAGATAGGAGTGATTGATTCATGAGCAGTCAAGGATTAAATTTCTCCATGAGTGTGATCGAAATACTATATTCCTTCAAGAATTTACCAAAGAGAAAAAATGATATATTTGACCCAATATTTTGATGGAAAAGGGGACCTGTAATAATGATAGGGTTGTGGTTAGTGGTATGGAGGAAACATACTTTGAATCAATTCATGCAGGTCCCAATCCTCATATCCATGGCAGATACCCAAACAAATTTGAGGGTCTCCTCAACACATTCCCCGGAATAGTTTTACCCTCTAAAAATGACCTAATTGTGGCCATACCCGAAGAGAAGGAGATTTATGAGGCATTGTGTGGTATTAAATAAAATATTACCCTATGCATGGATGGATTTCATAGATATTTTTAATGGTCTTACTAAAATATTATTAAGAATAATATGGTAATTTTTGTTCAATATTTCCTTAGTGGTGGAGGCATTCACTATGTGGCTTGTATGACATTCCTAGTGTTATTCCACAATGTTAAAACCCTTAATCCCTTTAACACTTTCATCTGATCAATATGTTAAAATATCCTTACAATGTAATAGCTAGTGTGCTAGACAGAAGACTATCCATCGACCTCCATCATTGGATTTTGGATGAATGACAAGGATTTATTAAGGGAAGAAAAATTCATGGGTTAATTACTCGGTATAAGAAGTGATGAGTGACATAAACCAAAAATTTAAAGGTTCAAACGTAGATATAAAATTAGATATGTATCAATCCTATGACCACATGGATTAGAACGTCATCATAAAGGTTTTTGATAGAATGGGTTTATCCCCTAGGGATTCAGATATAATTTCCAGGTGAAATAACTCATGTTAAATTACTAAATCAGTTATGGGTGAAAGTAGTGGAATTTTCAAGATAATTTGTGGGCTCAAGAAATGGGACCTGTTATCTGTAACAATTTTCAAAAGGGATCAGGATGTTCTTAGTCATCTCACTAATAGGAGTATATTTTATTGGAATATTTTCCCTTATAAATGTAAGATACACGCATCCATTATTTCGCATCTTATGTTTTTTGATGATACCATTATCTTTATGAATTTTAGTAAGTGATCAATTTCTGAAATAAAAAACATTTATGAATATTACTCCAAATAGATTGGGTATATCATCACCCAAGTGAAAATTAGTTTCTATATCTCTAGAAGATTCACAGACAGACGTGCCTCCTCCCTAAATACTATTCTTGATATGCATAGGATAATTTTTTCTATGGAATACCTTTGAGCCACCATCTCTCTAACAAGACCCCACATTAATCACTCTAATAAAATTTTGGACATAATCTGAGGGAGAATTGTGAACTAGAAGAACTTTTTCTTATCCTTCGGTGGTAAAATCACCATGGTTAATAGTGTGTTGTACTCCATTCCAGTGCATGATATTTTAGAAACCAGAGTCATGATGGTATTAATTAACCACATTGGAAAAATATTAGACTCATTTATCTTGGTTGATTATGTGTAAAGAAATCACCAATTGGCCTCTTAGGGTAAAATGGCTGGGTCTATGAAGAAAGAAAGTATAAATTTTATAATTCTCTCAGGAACCCTTCAATTCATGAATGTGAAATTGGAATGGGGTCCTTGAGGACTGGACCCTTTGGGGAAGTGTCATGGATAAAAAAATCAATGGAAATTCCCTTGATTCCCCATTCTAGATATATCCTTCCTCTATGCATGAAAGCATCGAGACATCATTGATGTTATTTTGGATTAGAATCAATGTGGGGTTTTGATCACAACAAAAGGAATAATGAACCAGAAAAATGTGTTTTCACTAGGTCCTATTTTGAAAAATATCTTTGATATACATCAATATAATTCAATTATCTCTTGACCAAGTCGACAATTTGGATGAGTTGTTATTGTGAAATGGTATACCCGAAGAGAATACCTTTCTTATATAGAGTATTAGAAATAGAGAACTACCGATAGATGATATTATTAAAATCTTTTGTATTACCCTAGTGTCCAGAGGTTTGTGCTATGTTATATTCTAGGAGGAAAGCTTGGTGCTCCTGTTCTATGAAGGTGACTGGGCTCGGGTTGTGTGGACGATGTTTGGAGATGTCACTGGTTTTGACTCTCGGTAAGGGATAGGGATTGATTTTCTTAGCCGATGGTTCGAAGGTGCATGGGATGTGGGATTGGAGATGAACTATAGAGTATTGGTGACTTCAACTGGTTGTTGTTGCATATGGAAGGCGTGAAACATATCCAGGTTTGATGGAATTTCTTGCCCAAGGTGGACCCCTGTTATCATAACCCTTAATCTCATGGTAGATATGGTCTGACTCCTCCAAAACTGGGAGGATTCATTTATACTCAAACTAATGTCAGCATGACAAACCCTCTTATAATTGAATATGATATCCAATTAAGGTTTTTTGGTACACTGGAATCTTCACTGCTTGGGTCCAAAATTAAACACGGATGGTTCATATTACTTGGGTGTCATGAGGGAAGGATGAGTGGTCAGGTATCCTTGGGGTGATGTTATTCTAGTATTTATGGTGTAATTATGTTGCGGGGTCTCTCTATAGACATAGGATGGGGAAATTAACATAGTTCTACTCTTATACTAGCAGAATTAGACCAGCCTAGTGGCGGTTGAAACCCAATCCATGATGTTGTACAAATCTCAATATGGATCATGTATTATCCCTTGGTTAATTGCATATATTATTAGATGGTGAAGGAGTTTAATCAAAAACTAGGTGAATATCAGTCACATTTGGTGAGAGGGTAACAATGTTGTATATTTTACAACAACAATGGAGGGTCAAAGAACTGAGATTACATTCTTTTCAAGAACAAACTCTGTACCATCGGAGGGGATTAACCATATGAGAGGGGACAGACTTCATCTCAATTATTTCAGGCCCCCTAATTTTATGTTCCTTTATGTCTATATTTTATCTCTGTTTGTTGTCTTTATTTTGGAATCTTGTAGAAAATTATATAAATAAATATGATGATGGGGGAGGACACACAAGGAATTTTATAAAAGATTAAAATACAATAAATTTATTCTCATGAAAAGTTATTTTATGTGGCCTTGAATCAGAAAAAAACTTATATAGGTTTTGATTTCATTTTAAACCATATAGTTTTTATTAACCCCTTCATTAACCATTTTTGACCTTAATGAAAATAAAAACAATTTTAATATTAAAGGGTTAAGAATGATGCCAGAAATAGAAAAGTTACTCATAAATGGAAAATTATTGATATTTTCAACCATAATACCATCACATGGATGAAGTTAGATTTTTTATGAATTTTATATCATTTAATGACAAATTATTTATTATGAAATATCATTCATGCCAATTTTTGAACTATTCAATTATTTTGACCATAAAGACACCAAGAAAAAGATGGAATTCAAATATAATCATCCAAAAAATGATAATAGGTTAAATTTATCTATAACATTTTTGGAACACAGTAATTCATCCAAATAATATTATTTTTTATATTTTCTTAAAATCATTATTTTTTCTATTAATAGAATAAATACTATGTCGATATTACGTTAGAATTTAATTTGTTTTTAGAATCACTAAAAAATTAAAATTCAATTACCATTATAAAAAAATCATGTATCCTTGAAATAACCATTCATAACTGATCATAGCATCTTTTTTACTGTTTATAAAAAAATTAGTGATAAAGAAATAGAATTTTTTTTTAACTTTTCCTTACCTAAAATATTATAATGGTCAAAATCATTTCAAAATGGAAACAAAAGGTGGTATATTAATTTTTTATATGATTATGGATGTGAAATAGTCTTCCAATAAAATTAAGGACAGTGTCTGGGTAATTTTTTTTTATTTCTAGTCATATTATTATAAATCTTAATTACCAAAGTTACCCTTTATAATTGTTAAAAAATTACCATGGTTATTATTCAAAATTAAAAAAATAAAAGGGTTGTATTTTAAAAAAATCGACGCTTCTGTTTCCAAATATTGAATCTGTTTTATCAAATTAAATTTTCATAAGTGGATGAAATACATTTTAAAATAATTGTGAAAAATATTATGAAAATTGTTTTTTAGAACAACAAAATTTTATTATAAAAATGGATTAATTCCTATCGCATTCTAGAAAAAATCATTTGATAAATTTCAAAAACATTTATTGAATATATAACTTTTAAATTTAACTAAAATAATTCTATAATAGTGATTAACTTAATTTATTAAGATAAAAACACATTACATTAATGAAAAAAAATCATAAAAACCACTATTTTTAATTTAAAATAATTTTTTCCATTTATAAAATATTGAAAATGAATGAATTTAATTTTTATATACATTTTCATAATTTTTTATTGTTATTCATTCCCTATATTTTAATAGCTTTTTTATATTCGTATTACTATATTATGATTCATTTAGACTCATGCTTTTGTTTTTCACAAGCTATTAGTTGTTTAGTTTTATAAATATATATTAAAATCTATAGGTGTTACATTATAACCACTAAAAAAGAATTTCACCATTTAAATTTCATCACTATGGTACAAAAAAATGAGTATATCTCTATTTCTCCACATACCCATGTTCCCATGTTGAATATTTTAATTTTTTATTATTCCATAGAACATTAACTATGTGATTAGAGTTGTTTTGTAACACATTATCCCTATGATCCAAAATTTATACTAGTTGTTCTTCATAGAAATTATTATGCTTCAATGGTATAACCTATGAGTTTAGTAAATATTAAGGGGTGGGTATGTCCTTCATCAGAAGAGATACATGGAACACATTGTAAACATGGGAGAGGTTCAATGAAAGTGACATGAGGTATGATACACTTCTTAATCAATAATGAATATCAAAAGGCCAATATACCTAGTGGTTTTATTTTTATTATTTTTGAATCTCATAACCTTATTAAATTTATAAATTCATATAAAATAATTCTCACAAACATTTAATTTTAGATCACATCAAATATTGTTAGCATAACTAGTCTTTCAAATTTGAGCTGCCTTGATGTGTTGTTGAATGGCTCTAAAATTATCTCCCATTTCCTTAGCTAGATCATATAACAATAGATTTTTCTCTTAAACTATATTTTATCAGGATGTATTTTTTCACTTCATTTCATAGATGGCTTTATATGGATCCTTCTAAATTCTCGAGTGAAAGATATGGTTGAGTATAAAAACATGACTATAGGTTGGGGTTGATCCTAATTACCTTATAAATCGATAGGAAAATATCTCAGCATATCCTATAGGGTTGGAATGGTTCTATCAGGCTGGGCATCTACTTGAGAATAACAAACTATTCTAAAACTCAACAATATATCTAGAGCCTATGGAATCCTTCACTAGAACCTCAAGGTAAATATCATATCTTGATCAGATAAAATAGAATGTGATATTCCATGGAATCATAACACTTCTTTACTGTATATTATATAAATAATATTAAGGTAGAAGTATTAGGTGATGAAAATTAAGTGTGTTGACATTGTCAGAAGATCAATTACAAACCTAATGGAATTATTTACCTTAGATGTTTTGGGGACTCCGATGACAATGCCCATGGTTATATTTTCCAATTTTCATTCTTGTATGGGTAACAGTTTTAACAACCAATTAAAATCTTGTCTTTAAGCCTTATCTTATTAACATACTATGCATTACGATATATACTTAGTAATATCTCTCTTCATCATATCCAAACATTTATATTATTTTAGATATCCTTACATCATTGTATTTTTATTATATATATATAATTATAAAATATGATTCTCATACAATAACTACTTCATAAATTATGTTATGGATGGAAGACATACACATTTGTTTAAATTTATCATTCCATCATAATCAGGGAAAAACTCGTGAATGATTCTCAGATTTTTCTATTTCTCAACATCTTCATTCTTCCTCTATTTAATATTCACATGGATAGATGGATGAACACTCATTTTATAAAGATAATATTTCTCCCCTTCCATCAGGATTTCAATATCTATCCTTTAAAAATATAGAAATGTTATATCCTTTGTGATCCTCATCTTAGATAGGTAAGCATAATCTTTTTGGCACATATCATCAACCACATTGTTCACTTTCCTTGGGAGGTAATGTGTTTAGAATTCATAAACATTAATAATCTCCAAAGATCTTCTCTAGTGTATATTCAACTCTTTATATTGGAAAATATACTTTAAAATTTTATGACTAACATATATGTCACACCTTTATACATAAATATAATGACTCTATATATTTGATGTTAAAATTAAAACAACTAAATCAAATCATGAGTTGGGTGATATTACTCAGGAAACATAAATTGGAATAAGGAATCATCTACCACCATATCATTTTATATGAGAAAGATTATAGTCTCTTATTTTATGTAGCAATATAGATTAATAGCCTCTCTCTATTGTAGGGTAATGAAATAATAGGTGTACTTTCTAACCTTCTATTCAATGCCATGAAATATTTTTCACATTCATATTTCCAATGGAACATAAATCCCTTCCATGTTAACATAGTGAGAGTAATAAACCATCATTATAAATTCTCTATAATGTGCTAATAATATCCAATAAAACTAAGAAAACTATGGACCTCAATCAAAGTGGTTGGTTTGGTACAATATTTAGTATCAAATATCATTGAAGAATCTACTGATATACTATCACATTAGATTATATAACCCATGGATGAAACTTTTCAATGAAAAAATCAATCTTGTTAAATTTGGAAGAATGTTTATCCTTCCTTAGGGTATATAGAAAAATTCTCAAATGATCTTTATTCACTTCATTTCACTAGCTCAAAACATTTAATTCATTGATTCAATATATACAGAGGAGAAATTAGTAAGACCAAATGTTATTAGTATATACTCATATTTTACATTCCATATATAGAATTATATTCAAGGGATATCCCACATCTTGTTCCATAATTAATTATATCTATAATGAAGGTAAATCATTGAAAATTGTTGAACTCTATATAGTTATTAAAAAATAATCAATATAGGGAAGGGGATACTTATTCATGATCATGTTCTTATTAATATTAAATTAATCAATGTAGAGTCTAATTTATATATACACCTTTAAAAAAATTTGGTACACCCCAAGGCGATGAACTTGGATGAATAAATCCACTGTCAAGATCCCCATAGTGTTCCTTCATCAATTCCAACAACAAAATAGGTTCCATTCAATATCGAGTATATAAAATATTAATAACACTAGGTACGAGTTCCATTGAAAACTAAAATTCTTGATTTGGTGGAATCCTAGGAAATACATCTAGAAATACATTTTAAAATTTCCACATAAATGGAATTTCTCCAACATTGAGTTTCTCTCAAACCATCCAAGGTAAATAGCCCTTTTGAATAAAAATAAAGACCCATACAAAGTATATAATTAACATTATAATTTAATTTTTTTCATAATATATTTATACAGTTATATATATTTTTGTAATATCAAACTTGAAATTCTGCAACCCCCTATGATTTTAAAATAGTACAGTGTTCGATAGTGTATTCAACAAGTAACACTGAGTTTAAAATAACCATTATATAATATTAAAAAACTATAATTTAAACATGATTGTTATAAACTAAAAATTAAATTGATGGGTATGAATAGTATTACTTATATCATGAAATATATATAAAGGTTCTATTGAGTATAAATTTATTTATAAATTCTTATGAAATAAATACTCATTTTTTTAATAAAAGTATTCATTTTAGAAATGATTTATACACCTTTTCATTGGAAAAATATTATAATTAATTTTTAAATTATTTGAAAATTTATATTATAAAATTAACATAATTTTTTAAATAATAATATTGATATTAAAATAGGGTTATATTTTGGGATTTTTTTTGGAAAATATCGATTTCTCAGTGAATAGTGAAAAAAATCATTTTTTGTGACACTATAAATCATTTAAATAAATTTAGTAATTTAGGAGTAAAATTATTATTTTAATATGAATTAAAACTATAATTAGTAATATCTAGAGAGTTTTAATTAAAATAATTACACTATAACCATAATTATTTTAGAATTTAATATATGTTTATTATTATGTTGAAAAACACAATTTTTTTAGAACAAATTTAAAGTGTAATATTTTTATCCATTTTAATTATTAAATTAACCCCTAACGAGGAAATATTTAAATTAAATTGATATATTATAAATCTATAAATATTAATTTATTTTATTTTAATTATGATTACTATTCAAATAGTTATTATAAGATCATATTTTCCGTGAAAAATGAATTTCTTGGAAAAATATTCTTTTGAGACATCTATGGGTTTAATTTGAAATAAAATTAATAAAATTATATTAATTATATTTTATAAAAGGGATTTTATATTTTTAATAAAAATAATTTGTATTATATAATAAATTCATTTAACTTATTTGGTCATAATAGGCAGTAAACATAATAAAAAACTAGTTACAATGCTGTAAAACTAAAATGGAAAAAAGTAAGTATCATTAGATATAAATGAAATAACATATTTAAAACTTTTTAATTTTGAATGGTAGAGATTACTATATATCTTATATCACTTAAGATACTTTGTTTTTATATTTTATAGGATATTTATAAGAGATATACTTCTTATTATAAAACAGTTTTGAGTATTTACAAGAATGCTACTCCTCCCCTATTAAAGGTAACCAACTATCCTCTCTATTTCACACCTTAATGGGTATTTGGAATAACAAAAACATTCCCAAATATATATAAAAATATCCTTATATAAATTTTGTAACATTATTTCTTTCCAAAAGACCTTCCTTAGGGTTCTTAATATGTGATCTAATGGTGGTTATTTTAAGTGATGATAATTCACTTTACAGAGAACCATCTTTATACTTATTATTTTTTCACCTTTAATTATTTCCAATAAATTCCAATATAATAACACTGAAATCTACTATATACTGATATGATATTATATTTATGTCATAATATTAATTCATATCCTCTTCCATCAAATTAGAAACAAAACCATCATTTGTGTGTACAAAATACTACCGCCCCATAGACTAATATAAATCATTTTCCACCATTGCCTATCACATATATCCATATTAATCATTTTAATGTTTATATAAAATCTTAATTTCATAATAATTATTATCAAAAATTAATATATCTCATAATTTCCTACCTTACCATCCATTGATAAATGATAACACCACAGATGTGTATAGAAGACTAACAACTCATGAAGAAATGCAGTCCTTTTTTTACCACATCACATGAATGGTATATGTAATATTATTTAAAGAAATTATTTTATATTTATGATATTATGATAATTATACAGTGTTAAAATAATAATTACATTCTTTCCATCATGATCATAGAATAATGGAAACATTACACACGCATATATATAGCCCACCATCTCAACGATTGTAATATAGTTCATTTTTAATAACCACAATTCAGGGTTATTAATAAAATAATGATTTATTTATAAAAAATTTTACTATTTCAAGATTATTATTACGTAAAAAAATTAATAATGATCTCTTTGAAAACTGCCAACACATTGATGCCATTTTGAAATTATGAACTGGGCATCCTTAAAACACCTTACTTTCATATAAATGATAATATAATTAATTAAATAATTAAAATAAATGAACTAAATCATTTATATATATGGTATTAAACCTGGAAAAGTTACTTATGAATTAAAATAATTGATATATGTTTATTATACATGAGATAAAACTCATATATGACAAGAATGTACTCGATTTAAGGGTTTCCTTCTCAAAACATACATCTTTGAGGCACATGTTCTTTAAGAAAGCTAATTTTTTATATATGGGGTATATAATTACCCTTTACAGATTATATAAAAATTTATTTATAATTCATTTTATTTTATTTAAAAATTCAGTTACTTCATTCATGGGTGTTATTATTCAAAAGTTAACAAAGAGGAAACAATTTATGCTTTAATCTCATTTTAGTCAGGATTATTTAGAAATAAATTTACAATGATGGATGATATTTATTCATTATATCAAAAACCCATTTAGTATTATTCTCATATGTTTATTCATGATATTTTTACATAATAGTACCATTTTCTTCTCTATAATACATAAACATATTTAGAATTTTTTTAATAAAATACGACTTCATTTCAAACCTTAGTCCAAAACACATTTTTGTCCAATTCAATTTCTTTTGGAAAATGTTTTGAAATATATTCTATATTGATTTTAAATCCATTTTTACACATTATTTGTTTTCTAATTTACTTTAAAAGGATATTACAATCATTTTCTTAACAAGTATCTTTAATAATTGTCCTAAAAAATGTAAGGGTATTTTTGTAACTTTTAGGAAACTTATATAATTACCATCCATCATTCACTTTTAAGATTACTTTATAATTATCCAAGGATATTTTCAAATAAAATTATTATGACAATAGTTTTTATGTTATATTTTTAATTTTATTTAAATAGTAACAAGGTTATTTTACTCAAGATTGTTATTTAAAATTTTTAAAAGTATTTCTATTAATTTATGACAGAAACCATTAATTTTATGGAATGATTATAAAATATGTCTTTATGTCTCTTACATACATACCTTTATAACTCTACCTTTATTTTATGGGGTAATACATACCTTTTTCACATTTCTCAAGTGACTTTATTATTAAATTTCCTTTTATTATGATATGAGGAAATATTATCTAACCTATTTTATTTCCAAGGGAAATATTTATATTTATACCTTATTATTTATTTCCTTCTATTGAACAAATATTCATGTATGCTAAATGAATATAATGGGTTGTATCCAAATTATATATACATAAAATTAATTTGGTAATATTTTAGTTTCATGATACATTATGTATGGGATTAGGGAGTGAACCTAATCCATTATGGGACTATGTACCCCATGTGATGATGTCCCTTCAGTTACCATTGTCTTATGTTTATTTCATATATTTATGGTGTGTAAAAATTTCCAATGATTCCATCATCATAGGATACCATGTTATTTATTTTATATTTCCATATTATTAATTATGTTCTTTATCCTATATAATATTATGTTATAACTTTGACTCACATTGTATACTACTTTATCCTGTTTATTTCCACACTTGTATTTTTAACTGACCCCCTTTTCTATGTATTCAACAGGTTATAAAATATAGTTTTAGGAGGTTGAATGTATTTAGGATCTCATTATAAAAATAAAGAAAATATTATTTTATATTGTAAATTCATTTATTTATTATGAACTTACTATTTTAAAGACACTAGTCCTCAAGATCTTTGCTTAAAAAGTCATGGATATTTATGTCAACAATCATGTAATGATATGTGTAAATGGATTGGGTCACTATAGTTGGTATCTACAAAAAATGATTATCTATATCCTCGAATCCTAGTGAAGTATAAGGTGAGTGTTTTCTCAGAAATTACATCACTATATAGACAATAAAAGTGGACATGGTTTTGGTACATATGTAACATTAGTTAATAACTCTAAAAAGACATGTTAGGATTTACATAATATTTAACTATTAATTGAATATAATCCTCAATACACAACTAGTTTGATACTCCTGGGGGATATGATTTTGGAAATTAGAAAACTCTTTAACATCCATTAAAAAGGACTTAGAAAATTGTTATGTTAGAAAACATAACAAAAATTATTACATTGATAACCTAAATTGAAACCTAGAGACATATTATTTAGGAAATAATTACCATTTATAATATATTCCATAAAATTATATATGTTTACCTTTTTTGTGTTAAATTAATCTCATTTATTTTTTATTTATTCTATTTAATTGTGGTAAATAGAAGAAATCATCCCAAAAAACAATGTGATCAGAACATTTATGATTTACCCAATGAGAAAGATAAACTAATTGGAATTGAATTTAGACATCTTGTGATTATCCCAAATGAGGTATATTGAAATATGATTAATAACTAGAATATAGATGAATTTATAAACACACCAAAGAAGGTAATGATGGTGTAACATGGAAGTTTAAGTGCTAAATATGAGAAATAAAATAAGATTTGATTTCATGGATGTCAAAAATGTGGGAAGATTCACCATGGTGAATTCATTACAGGAACTTGAGGAGTATTTTTTGTGTAAAATGAGGGAACAAAGTAGTTAATTTATGAATAGAAATTAAGAGGCTAGTTAATAAGATAGAGTTAAATAAACATCATCCTAAGGAACCACTAATGGTTAAATTTCATAAATATGGGGGTACTTCATCATTATATTAGTCAATTAACTAATCTAATGAATAATTACAAAGCAATTTTGTTATGACAATCATTGAAGTGGAATGATTTAAGTGTTTAGGTGTTGGAACTCTTTAATCAGGTAGTTTATGTATTTTTATCAATGGTATTTTAGATATAAGAATTATGAAACTAATAAGGATTGTTTAGATGTATTTTTCCTTAAGGATTTTCAATAATATATTTAATGCTATTAATGAACTATAATATTGATTTAATTTTAAGGTGAAAGTTTATAGAAAATCACATGATTTACGAAAATATAATCTTTGATACACACTTTTTATTTATGTAATTATAATCAACTAATATTATTTGATTTTATAAAAAAATTAAGATCTAATAAATAAATTTTGGTTGGAAACTTATTTGAAGATTAATGGTTATCATTTGTTTTATTATTGAATTTTAGATATTATTGTATTCATATTAATTGTGGTTATTATATTAAATTTTTATAAAATTGTTTGTTTTAATAAATATATAATCAATAAATTGTTACTCTATTTTTATAACTTTTGTTAAGTGAAAATTAAATTTTAGTGCTTCTAAAATTCATACTGGATATTCATTTCATAGATTAAGAGGGGAAGTTAAATTTTTTCAAAAAAAACAAAAGGAGTGAATTGTGTTTATCAAATAAAAATATATAAAGTATCTATATTTTTTTTGTGTTCGCAATCATGATCGAAAAACATCTCTCAATTCTAGGAAAAGTATATTGAAACAAAAATGTCATCCTATAACCTTTATATCTGAAGAATTAAGGGACTTGTAATCCATCACAGATTTATGGTTTTGTGGACATTAACATTATCATGCCAATTCAATTTCTTATGATGAATGATCTAAATTACTATCTTAAATTAATTATTTTTTATACAATATTAATATTTCATGTTCATAATAATTTTAGCATACATGGAATCCTAGTCATGTGTTATACTAGACGAACATCATATTTCCATTTTTATATTTTAAGAGAACATTTTGTAAACCCTTATATGATGTAGATTCTTCAAAAATGTAATTTTTTACATATTAAAACCTTTATTACTAACAAAAAGTAAAAATTTATATGATAAATTTTATTTAAGTATGGTAGAATGTAACACCCCCATATTTGAAAAGAACACTGTGTATAATAGCGTATTAAACATGCAACACTGAGTTTAAAAAAACAACGAAATAATTTTTAAAAAATGTTATTTAAACATGGTAATTATTACCTATTTATAAATTAAATAGAAAGTGTTTACTCAATATAAGTATATTTATAAATAATTAAGAAATAATAACTCATTTTTTAATATGAAAATTTATTTCTAATATTAATTTTATTACATTTGAGAGGAAAAATTATTATTATTTGTTTTGGTATGTTGGGAGTTTTTTTATAAAATGAAAATTATTTTTTAATTTTCAATATATATTAACATTAGGTGATATTTTTCAACTTTTTTGAAAATAATAATTTTTATGTAAATAGTGAGAAATTCTGTTTTTTGTAAAATAATCATTATTGTTAATAGGTTTTTTAATTGTAAAGAACCATTATAATTTTAATATTATTTAAAATAAAGATTAGTATTATACATTTATATATCAACCAATTAATTCTATTTAAATCATCTTTACATTTTATTTTAAAAAAATTTATTTTAGTGCTTCAAAAACCTTTTCTGAAAACTATATTAGATTGAATAATATTTCTTCATTTAAAATAATTAAAATAAAACATAATGAGGAATGATTTATAATAATTTTTTAGATTTTATTTCTATAAATATTAATATAAATTAATTTTATTGTTATTACTTGTCATATATTATAATATAATCATCATATTCTTCGGAAATGCATTTCGTGAAAAACAATTTTTTCAACACATTTTCGGGTTTTATTTTAAATTAAATTATCCCAATTTTATTAATTTAATTTGATAAAATGGTTCCATATTTTTAATTATAATAATTTAAAACATATTTATTTTTATTGTTGGAGGTGTGGCTGGACATTAACACTGCTATTTTGTTTAATTTTTGAGCTAATTTTCATGAGAGTGTCTTGCCATTATTGAAGAGTTTTGAGTATTTATAAGAATTCCACTCCTCAACCCTTATAAAAGGTAACCCCTCACCTCTCACTTTAACACCTCTAAATCCATTTGGATAGATAAAATCCCAAATTAAACACTCTCTAACACACTTTGAAACATTTTATAGCTTATGTTCTTCTTAAAACCCATTCTTAGGGTTCGTAATAATATATCTAAAGGTCGTTCTTCTAAGAGAAGGCAGTCATCGTCACCATTCTCTTTCTTTATACATATAATTATTTCATATTAAATTTTGTTTTAGAAATTTTAACATGATTAAACAAGTATATCATATATAATTTTATGTTATTATCTTAATGATATAATATTTATTCATCTCATCTTTCATCTAATGGGAATTAAAATTATAATTCATGTGTATGGGGGACCATCACCTCATGAATTGATATATATAATTTTCCATCATCTGTACTAATAGATATTAACAGCATTGGATTTAATATTTATATATGATATTATTGAGTTATTAATAATTTTATTAAAGAAATATATCTTATAATTTCTTACTAGACCATCTATTTTAAAAGGATACCATCGTTCGTATGTACGGCGGACTACCATCCCATGATGTGATATGATTCAATTTTTATTACCGAATTACATGGATTTTATATGTAAGTGTATTTAAAGAAATAAAATTTTACTTATTTTTTTATAGTCACACTTTAAATAAATAATAATAATCACTTTCTTTCCATCATGATTGTTCAAAAATGGAAATGTTATATATGCGTACGTACAACCAACCATCTCCATTATTGTATCATAGTTCATTTTTAATAACCATCATTCATGGTTATTTTTAGAAGTATAATTTAAGTTAAAAATTATAATTAATTAATGATATTTATTTTTTAGAATGAAATAATGAACCCTTTAACCATTTTCAATACACCGATACTATTTTGAAATAATGAACTGAGCATCCTCAAAACACCCCATGTGGAAAAAAATGATTAATTAATTAAAAATGAATTAAATATTTTAATTTTAAGGTATTAAATAATTAAACGGTCAATTAAAAAACAATTTATATAATCTTATTTTATAGGAGATAAAATACATACACTGCAAACTTGGATTAGAGGTAAGTGTATCCACATAAAAACATCCACCTTTGAGACACATGTTTTTGTACCCCTAATTTATTTTATATGGTTTATATAATTATACTTCACATATTTTAACATTAATAATTCATATATAACGTTATTTTAAGTTACAATTAACATACTTCATCAATGGGTGCTAGTAATCAAAAGTTACCAATGAAGAGAGGGTTTGTGCTTCAATGTCAATTTAATATGGATTATTTTTTATTGAATTTATACTAAAGGGAATTATTTTAAAATTGAATAATATACTAAGTAAATTTATTCTCCAATGGTTATTCATTAATTTTTCATGTAATAGATTAATTTCCATATAATTTTCACTTTAAATTATTGAAAAAATGTTGTTAATAAAATCTTTCTTTATTCCCCTATTCAATTAAAAATCTATTTTCCTAAAATATATGTTATCTAAAAAGTATTTTCAAAAATGATTTTACTATGATTTTTTTAATGTAATTGTTACCCATAATTTTATTTTTATTTTTTAAAAGTAATCAGTCCACTGTTTTTTAGTTGTGGCACTTTTTCACTATTCATTAAAAATGTTTGAAATGATTTTTTATCTTTTATGGATTGTAAAAAATTTACATCAAAAATTTTCCTTTAATTCTACATTTATAAAATTTAAAGGATATTATTAAAGAAAACTATTCCATCAAAATTTTGTGTTTTTTAAGAAGTTATTTTCAATGTGGTAAGTTTAATTTCCTAGATATCGTTTTAAAATATTTTTAAAATTATATATATTCATCAATGATAAACACATTTAATGTAATGGGGTGGTTCTAATATATATATATATATGTGTGTGTGTGTGTGTGTGTGTGTGTGTGTGTGTCTCGGTGTCTTAAATATATTCCTTTCTCACTCTACCTTCCTTTGACAGAGAGATACATGAATTATTCTCATTTATAAAGTTCCTTTATTATGAATTTTAATTTTATTATGATATGAGGTAAGATTTTGTAACCCATTTCTTTTTACAGATAATTCCTATATTTATTCCATATCATTTCTCTCATTTTATAAAACCCATAATATTGTTCCTAAATTTATTTTGATAGGTGGTGTAGAAATTATATATCCCTATAATGAATTTGGTAAAGTTTTTGTCTAATGGTACTAGTTTTATGGGATTAGATAGTGAAACTAATCCATCATGGGACTCTTTCCACCATTTTATGTTGTATTAAAAGTTATCCTTGACTTTTGTTTTTTTTATCATGTTTTCTAGATCGTAAAAATATCATATGATTGCATGATCTTATGATTCAATTTTATTTACTTGATGTTTTTATATGGTTACTCTTGTGCCTTTTATTATATGATATCATGTTATATCTTTGACTCACATGTTATGCTTCCATGGAATGTTTATTTCTATACTAGGATATTTAGTTCACCCATTTGGACTTTGTATACTTTGAGTTATTCGTTGGATTTTTAGGAGAAATAATGGGTTTAGGAGGTAATTATAGAGAATGAAATAACAATGGTTTATTTTAGCCTCACTTTGATGTATTATGAACCAAGTATTCGAAATACTCTTGGATACATGATCATTGGGTTATAATTAATAGATATTAATGTAAAAAATTAGGTAATGATATGTGTAAAGTGATTGGTTCATTATACTAATGATATTAATAACTTAATGTGATATCTATATAAATAAATACAATGCCTTCCTAGGATAACATTAGGTTCAACTATATGGAGAATAACGAGATTTTCAAAAAGCACAATCCAAAAAACAAAAACTAGAGAAGAATCATTGACAAAAGATGTACCCATTGAAGCATTAGAATTTTTCACCAATAACTCAATATCTAATCATTGAGGTGGTAACTCTATACCTTAGAAAATTACTTACATATAAAAAAGTGGGTGGATCTAGAATCAAATAAGACATAAATTATTCTATAGTGGGTAAAAAGTGTACATTTCATCGCATCATTCTCACAACCCACATAGAAAATTATAGTCTAAATAGATTTCCATTTATCATTGGGGTTATGTGGTTTTTGGATCTTATCATAATAAAAAACATTTGGATTAGTCCACTAGTTTTCATAGTTCATATACTCCTTAAGTTATAAACATTGGAGCATCGGTGCTGGATTAGTTGGGGTCTTGTTTTCTTCTATTGCAATAACCAGAATATCTATCCCTTTATAAATTCATGGGATTTATTATTCATTATTCCAAAATTAAATATCCTCCCAACCCCATTCATGAAATTCCATTTATTTTTCGCCCAATTTTCTGTCATACAGAATGATGAAATTTTATTCCTTCATGTGCTTTATTCAAGTTATAATGAGACACCACCATCCTTTTATTTTCAAATACATTGTAACGGTGGGAATTTAAAATTTTTATTTACACCTTGAGTCCACATAGATCAATTATTCATAGTTTCTAATGTCTTTTGTATCTAATTCATTTCATATAATTAGTTTTAGGGCATCAAACAATTGATAAATATTAATTTCATTGATGATGATTAAACTAATGGTATAACAAGAATATATTGTAAAATTTTCCTTATAAATACCAATATATTCATCCTCCTTTTTCATAATATTAAGTAATTCCTTCTCCAAATTTTCAAATTGAATACGAGGAAGTAATTTCTAAAATATATCTTCTTAAACTCATACCATTCCCTAGAGTCAATTTGTTCTACTAAACTCATATTCTGAATAAGATTCCACCATTGATCAACCTAACATTACAATTTATAAAGAACTAGGATAACATTTTCATGCTCTAAGTATCAGAGAAGAAAAAAATATTTTACCAATGGTTCCAATCCATTGGTCTTCCACTAGTGGAAAAAATACCAACAAAAATAAGGCTTTAGTTTCCTAATAAAATATTAAACAATTCATTATTCTTTCCTTTGTTTGTTTGAAAGATAAACCTGATTCATGGATTGAAAATGTTTCACAAGCATTGAAAAAAGTTTATGCATTCCTTATACTATAACAATAGGTTACTCAAGAGAAAATCATTCTATTTTCCATCGCATTCATCATTTATAATACCCCTTGAGATTCAATCCATTGACTAAAATCAGATATCATAGTGTGATTAACAATAATCATTATGGTAAACCACATAATGTTGAAAAAACTTATTCATAGGATGTGTTACTTTTGATACGTTCTTATCAATAATTGAATCCTTAGGTTTAACTATAGTTATCAATGGTAATTACCAAATAATAGAGTTTGAATTCTTCACATGTACTAAATCGTAGAGTGTGTTCGTAAATGTTTTCTAACTCTAATATCTAAATATTGACTGAACCTTAGTCTAATACCAACTATAACTACCCAATAATTTATTAAATAAATATCTCAACATCTTAGATGAATATTACATATATTATATCATGATCCATGCCAAAACTATAAATATTCAGTGTCATTCTAGACTAAAAATGGAAACATTTTATTTTGATACATTTTCATTATCTCTCATAATATTATTACAATGGTGTTTCCTTATTAATATACCTGACATAAAAATTCATTAATAAACCAGGGAAAAGAAAAATAAGAAAGGGTAATTTCATATTCTCATTAAGGGAAATGTTGGATATATAAATCAATGATGATATTAATTAATAAGACATGTATAAGTGCATAAGTTCGTAATAACAACTTAAAAAGATCATACTATAATGACCTAGGTATTGATAGAATGATACATTTTTTATTTACAAGAATATTTATGAATAATATATTATTTTTATATTAAATGGTTTTATTTTTCTGATATTGTACTCAACACGTAACAACGGGTTTATTTAAAATCTTACGTTGCACACAACTAGGAGTTATACCAAAAAATAAAATATTATTATTATTATTTTAAATAATAGTTAATTCCTAGCCGTTTTATTAGTGGGAATGAAAAAACTAACAATAGTATGATTATAAATGTTTGTTAAATGTATTTAAATTTATCTAACAAATTTTAGAAGCTTAAAATAAGAATGAATTCGATTTTAAGCATCAAATTTTCTAATATTTCTAAAAGGTTCTTTTACCGCATTTTAATGAGGAACCCTTTTCTAATATTTTTTTCACATTTATATGTTCTATTTGACAAAATAAACTTATTCTATATAATTAAGACATCAGAATTTAAATTTGTTAAATTTTTGATAGTTTTCTGATAAAGGTTATTTTTTAATAAATAGTGAAAAATACCATATTTTAAGTCGGCATTTCCTTTTCGTCTAATTTATTTATATAGTTATATTGAAATTTTAATTGGTTTTAATGTTTAATTGGATTATGTTCTTATAATTTAATCCAATTTTGGTTAGGGGAAGTAATTTCACATTGAAATTGGACATCAATACATGTCAATCTTTTGGATATTTTTACTTCTTAAAAACTGGTTGATGGGTTTTCACAATGGGAATTAATTAATTACTGTGAATTCTATGTTTTTAATTTGGAAAAATGGAATCCATAGTTGGAATCGTAATTTCCAAATTATGTGAATTGGAACCTTTTATTTTTAGAAATTATGAATAGTAATTTCAGTAATTATTTTATTAACCATTGTTAAAAGGTAAATATAGTAAATAAGGGGAAAAAATAATATATAATAATATTAAACTACCCTAACACATGACTTAGTTATATTGGATGAGATATGGCCAAAAATGGGCATTCTTGGGACGATTTTGGGACTCCATGGAGCCACTTTGATGTGGAAATGACATTTTTTAAGAATTAATTTAAAGTAATGAAGAATATATCATAAACAAGTATCTTTTAATAAAAAAAATTATATGGGGTTATATAAGTGATATTTTCAACTATAAATAGTAATTATAGAGATTAACATATTTAGTACATCATGGTATTTTATTTAAAAATTTTGTACATCAAATAAATAAATATATTTATGGAACAATAATGATACAATGATTACCTTATTAATGAATGATTTAAATAAATAATATTATAAATATTAAAATAAATTTATTTTGAAACATTTTATGCCATACACAAATTTTATGGGTGATTATGACTTTTTATACTTTAATTAATGATGTTTTTCGAAATAATCAAGTTGCTATGGATTTTTAAAAAATCCTGGTATGAATAGTATAAAAATTGACATAAATGAGTTTTTAAAAGAAATACTATTTTATTAAATGATATAACAGTTCTTAAAATATAATATTTGTAACAATGACTTATATAACGTGTTAAATGTCATTAATTAAAAACTTTAGGTTCTATAGGCATTTTATAGTTACTATATTAACCATATTGTATGAATATACCAGAAGACACGGTAACAGATAAATTAATTAACTAAGGGTTACAGATAAATGATAAGGTTAAATATTTGACCTAGACTTGTATAAAGCCTATTTTTTGAGATTTTTTCAACCCAAAACCATCTTATCTTTTAAATACAATAATTTTTAACCATTTGAAACAAAAAATTATTTTATAATAAAAAAATACTTCAAAAAATTCAAAAAGTGCCCCTTCTCCCTCTTATAAAAGGGCATCACCCATAACCATTTAATCACACCTATCAAGGACCTTGTCTCATAAAAACTCTACCCTAATAATATACCAACATCACATTATCCCTCACAGAAGCCTTACCTTGGGCTGAAGTAAATTCAAGAAATCCATTTGTCTCAAATCAATGGGAGTTACCCATTTTAAGAGGCAGTGTCTTCTGTAAAGTTCATTTCCATTATTTTACTTCATCACTCCCTATTATATTTTTATTCTTTGATTACAGAACAACACAAATATCCTCAATATACTAGAATTTTTTTCTGATAAATTTTAAAACTATACTTACACACACTTCCATCTAATGGATACAAACATATTGTTTTTGCGTACGGTGAACTAATGCCTCACGAAACGATGATTGTGCATATTTCCCCTACCAACTATCAAGGTAGAAATTATTATGGAACTATATTTATACATTTAATATATATATAATTTATATTTTCTCTAGTCTTATATTTTTTTTATTTAATGCATACCTTTATGCTTTCCATAATGTGTAAATACAATAATTTCATTTGAGGAAGTGCATACTACTGCCCCTTCAAAGTGATATGACACGTTCATTCCATACATGGAACATATGATGGATGGTTTTAATTATATTATGTAACATATCTAAAATATTATATTATACTGGAATTATAATATACATACGTATCATTTAGTTTTCATTTCTTTAAATATTAAAAATAAATTAAAGTAGCGTTCGTGCGTTCGTACGGCTTACCGTCTCCATGAACGGTGCATTTCATTTAATATCTAGAAATGTTATATACTATTATTAATATATATATATATAATGTATATATATGATATTTAAATAATTAATATCATTCTGTAGATAATGGAATTTTTACAACATGGACAATTTGTAATTATAACTAGTTCATTTTTGACTCAAATACCGAATATCGACAAAACGACCGATATTAACTGAAATTATTATGTAATATTTCTTACATGGTAATAAGTGATAAAAATTTATAATAAACTTAAAAAAGATTATTATGAAATTAGAAATTAACTTATTTATATTATTCAGGAAGAATAAGGAACATACGTGACAAGTGAGACTCAAAGTTAGCGAACCTTTCCCCATACTCTTTTAGTCAAAGACATCTTTTATGTTGTGTCTTTTAATTTAAATTTTCATATATTGGGATATGTTCTTCTATATAATTATTTCTATAAATATTAAATCCATGTAATTAGAGACCCTTTTCTCTCTCATCAACTCATTTTCTGAATTTTTAAGTGTCGCTGTTAGGCTACCAAATTTTCTTAAGGTAACTTCTTAACCCAATTTCGATTATTTGGGTTAATCTTTTACTTCTTGATTATTTCAATCAATTATTATGTTAGAAATAAATTTTGATATCATATCTTGAATTTATGCTTTATTTGTCTGTACTTATAGTGAATACACAAAATCGATCTATTTTATTTACAAATTGATCTTTTTAAGGAGCTTTGTCTCAATCTCCCTTCATTGAGGCAGATTCTGGTCTATACACATCCTTATTTTATATGGTGTATAATTATATCTCTTTTCTTTTCATTTGATTCTATGGTTTTAAAAATGAATATTTTTCTTTACAAACCATTTTACTAAATGACAAAAGGAATGATTCTTTTTAACATAGGTAGTCACAACGACCTTTCCACCGCTGCGAGCATTATTTGATATTTAGATTTTTTAAACATGATGTAGTGTTATTAAAAATAAAATAGACACCATATACCCTTTTATGAATTTTGGTATTGAAAATGTTGTTGAGGAATCATTTATAATTTCAATATCTTAAAATGATATATTGTTAATGAAAGGTGGAAATGTTATCTTTCTATTATGCTTGTTTTATGTTTTATGATTATGTTATGGTTCTTGGGAATTTTTTGTGTATATGAGTCGTTTTTTGATAAAATATTTTTTGGTGAGCCCTAAATAGCTCTCCAATGCATTGGGTAACATGACAGAGTGAAATGTTAATATTTCTCTTAAGAGATTTATTGAGTATACTGTGATGGGTATTCCAAACGTAGCTCCCTATGTAGCTATGAAGTCTAAAATGTATGTATGTTATGGATGCCAAAAGTTACCATTATGATTTATTATTTCTATGATTTATTCATAAATCTTATAATTTCATGAGTTTTTTTAAATAGATTATGTTTTATATGATTTCATTGATTTGTATTTATTTATAGACTAATGTTTTATTCCCTTATTTTATATCACTTATTAAGATTTTTTCTGCTCTTCCCAAGATTTTGTAATTTTTTTCACAAGTTATAAGGATGGGTAAGAGAAAGGTATAATTCAGGAATATTTCTATCAAGAAAATAATTCTTGTTTTAATCAAGGAGATTTATTGTTGTGAAAAAGATTTATTAGAGTAGAAGTGTCTACTTTTTAATTTTTCGGATATAATGTAATAGTTATGGAATAATTCTCTAGAACTCTAAACCGGGAAGTATCCCCAATGTTAATTCTTGAATTAACTAATGATTATAAAATCTATATGGATGGGGATTTATAGATGGTATCAGAGGTCAATTTAGATAAATTTAGAGGTTTGGGAGTTATTTAGGTACAAGTGACATGTTTTATATAACCAATATGTTTATCATATTAGAAAGAGTAATAGTTTTTTTTAGAAAAAATTAAATGAGTTTAAGAAAACATGAAAATGTATATCTTAGTGTTTAACCCCATGATAAGATATTATATTATGATTTTCCAAATATACTCACACTATCCATTTTGGTTTTATTAAATTGAGGGATCTATCAGGAACCAAAGTTACAATGGATGTGAAGGAAATTATGGTGGTTTTTTGAATAAGCAACCGAATAAAATGGGAGCTACAATTATAAAACTTGTGGTTATTATAAACCAACTATCTAGAGTCATGATTGACAACATTGACCATGGTGATTTTTATAAGGCATCATATATCTAATAAATGAATCCTTTTGGAAGTTCAGGTAATAATCATAAAGGTAAGTATAATAAAAAACCAATGTGTCAAGGATGTGGAAAGAAACACCTATAAAAATGATTCCAAGGGATCAAATGATGTTATATATGTGGTAATTAAGGTCATAAATCAAAGACCTATCATGGAAAAAGGAAGCGTTCCGCTGACTCCAATAAAGGGAATGGAGTTCTTTCAGGGGGTTCAATTGAATGTTTTAAATGTGGTGTGCATGTTTATTATGAAAATAGATGTCTAGTGAAGAAGATTCTGTAATGGGAGCTTTAAGGCGGTACAAATATATGTTTACCAATACCAAATTCCATTCCAATTGATGATAAGTAAATTTACAATGAACTTTGAAATGTATGGATTATATCTTAGTTGATGTTTTGACATTATAGAATCATACGATATGATTCATGAGTTTGTTTACAAGAAAGAAGTATTAAATAATTAGTTGGAAGAAAAATTAGGTATCATGAAGAATTTTGTATTATTAAGATGTCTTCATATTAGGAATTTTAGAGTTATGTTAGATATATGGGAGATTAAATGTTTAAATGTATCAATACTCTTTTGTTGATGAGATTACATTGAAATACAATTCTCATGTATTTTTAACCCCGAAGTTTGTTATGTGAAAATTATATTTGAGGAAGAATTATGTTTTTGTGTGGATATAGTTATAAAGAACCATTTGGGTTTATATGATACTTTAATTTGATACAATTATGAGTTATTACTTTTTGGGATGCAACTATGAGGTATGAGATAACATTTGAGGTTAAAATATGTTATGGTTATTTTTGAGGAATTTATCTCAATTTTGGAAAATTTATAAAATTATATAGTTGTTGAAAAAGGACAACACTTAGACTATGTGATAACCCATCACAACAGACAAAGTTATGAGAATCAAACCCACAACAAATGTACGACTAGGAATGATCGCCCACCACTGGCCTACAGGAAGTCCTTGGTTAGTATGACTTATTATTTTTAGTTAAATTATTATATAGAGCAAGGATAAGTTTACTTTGGGAACATATGATTTATGAAATTTTTATCCTTATTATAAGAGAATTATTTGATGAATCTGTTATAAAGGTTATTTTGGAAGATGTTTTCTCTTTTCGAAACACTATATGCCTAAGAAAAATAGATTACTATGGGATTTCATTTAAGGTTTAATGGTTTAATTTTTTATTTTTTAAGAATCTATGTTGTTATTGTGAACATATAGATATTTGGGTTACTTATATAAATGATTATCTTATCATGAGTATTTGATTTGGTTAATTACTTTTCAGTATGAGAAGTTAAGAGTAGTCGATGTTAATTGGAGATAAATGTTAAGATTTATCATGGAAGACTATGTGATAAAATGCTTAGGAATTTCGGGATTCCATCTTTTTTTGGATTATTTTAAATAATTTTAAGGAAAATTGTTTATCGAATGGTCGATGTTGAACATTAGGTATTGTTTGTTGAATTTTGGATATTAAAGTATTTTTTTTGGGATTATCCAATTTTTTACAAACCATTTTGGTTTTGGTTAATATCTAAAGACAATGGAAATGTTTAGTTCATATTTTTTGGATTATGTGATTATCTAGAAGATGATTCTAACAATTTATTTATGACCATGTCATCTTCAGTACTCATCGTTTGGAGAAAAGGTGAGTTTGTAGAATAAATTTTTTAAAGGATGAAACTCTACTTGAAAAGTATGTATATTTCCTTATGTTCTTATTTAATCTCATAACTAAATACCTCAACTCTATTAAAATAAGAATGAAACAAAAACATTGATCGTTCACTTTTCCTACTGGGTAATCAATAACTATTTAACCCATCACAAGTTTATGGTTTTCTGGCAGTTAACTTTCTCCTGATCATGTTTTTGATCACTCAACATCAAAACATAAAACTTAGTTTCTCTTACATATCCATGTTTTCCTACATGGAATCCAAGTCAGTGTTATCTCAAGTGACCATTCTACTTCTATTTATTTCTTTTAATGTTATTGTTTTACTGACTATTTTTTTGGTGTGGGAATTTTAATGAAGTTTCTGAGCCCAATTTTAAAATTACAAGAACACAATTTCTTAAAGAGGTGAAGGATGTATTGACTCAGATATTTATAGAATATTAATTTTTTTCAATTCAATGAATATTTATGAATAAGATAGTATTTTAAAATTATAGGGGTTTCTTTTTCTGATAGCTTACTCAACACACAACAACGAGTATCTTTGAAATCTTTTGTCGCACACCACTTTGAGTTATAATGAAAAATAATATTATTATTAGAAATGGTAGTTAATTCCTAGCCCTTATATTGGTAGTAATGAATAGAACTAACTAAAGTGTTATTATACATGTTTTTTAAATGTCTTCACATTTATCCAATAAATTTTAGTGGCTTAAAATAAGTATGAATCTGATTTTAAGCACGTAATACTCTAATATTTTTAAATGGTTGTTTTACAGGCATTTGATCGAGAACCATTTCTAAATATAATTATTTTCACAATTATATGATCTATTTAAAAAATTAATATTCTCAAATATAATTTGAACATAAAAATTAACTTTGGTTAAATTTTTATAATTTTCTGATAATGTTCAATTTTTAATGAATATTGATAAATACTGCATTTTAAGATAAAACTGAATTTTCATATTATTTATTTATATAGTTATATTATACTTTCAATTATTTTTAAAGTTTAATTTGATTATTTTTTTACCATTTAATCCAATTTTGGTCATTGGATGTAATTTTACATTGAAATTGGACATAAACACATTTCAATATTTTGGTATTTTTTACTTCATTAAAACATGATTTTTGGTTTTGTAAATAGGAATTTATTAATTACTACAACTTGTATGTTTTTAATTTGTAAAAATAGATTCCATATTTGGAATTATAAGGTCAAAAAAATTTAATAGGTACCTTTTCTTTTTAGACATTATGAATAGTAACATTCGTAATTATTTTATTAACCATGGTTAAAAGGTAAATCAGGTAAATAAGGGTAAAAAATTATATTATAATAATATTAAACTAACATATCAAATGTCATAATAATATTTGATGAGATATTTTCAACCATGGGAATCATTGGGACGATTTTGGGATCCCATGGATCCACTAGGATGTGAAAATGACATTTTTTAAGAATTAATTTAAAGTAAAGAAAAATATTACATAAACATCTATATTTTACTAAAACAATTATATGGGGTTATATAAGTGATATATTCTACTATAAATAATCATTAAAAATATAATAATATTTCATAGATCATGGTATTTTATTTATAATTTTTATAAATCAAATAAATAATTATATTTATGACAAAATGATGATATAGTGATTACCTTATTAATGAAAGATTTAAATAAATGAGATTATAAATATTAAAATAAATTTATTTTGAAACTTTTTATGCCATACATTAATTTTATAGTTGGTTATAACTTTTTATAATTTAATTAATGAATTTTTTTAGAAGAATCAAGTTTTTATAGATTTTTTAAAAGTCATGATATGAATAGTATAAAAATTGTCGTAAATGAATTTTGAAAAGAAATAAAATTTTATTAAATGATATAATAGTCCTAGAAATATAATATATTACCAAATGACATAGATAATTTTGAAATTGTCATTAATCAACCACTTGAGTTTCTATTGGCATTTTATAGTAACTATATTAATCGTATAGTATAAATATAACGAAGACACGGTAAGAGTTAAATTAGTTAACTAAGGGTTAAAGCTAAATGATAAGGCTATATTTTTGACCTAGACTTGTATAAAACCTATTGGTCGAGAGGTTTTCGACTAAAATCTTATTTTATTGGAAATAAATTACATTGGGACCATTTGAAACCTTAAATTATTTTCTAATAATATAATACATCAAAACATTCCTAAAGTGACCCTCCTCCCTCTTATAAAAGGGAATCACCCCTAAATACTTAATAATACCTATAAATCCCCCTCACGTGTCCAAACTCTACCAAGTAATCTACCAACATTACTATATTCCACCTATAATTCTTAACTTTGGATAAAGGCAATCCAAGAAATCATTTTTGGCTCAAATCAAAGGGAGTTGGCCATTTTAAGAGGTATCAGCTTCTCTAAAGTTCCTTTCCATTATTTTACTTCTTCACTCCCTATTCTATTCTTATTATTTTATTAATGAGAAAAAATAGTACCAAAAATATACTAGGATGTTTTTATGATATGGTTTACAACTACACTTACACACACTTCCATCTAATGGATACAAACATATTGTTTCTGTGTCTGGCGAACTACTGCCTCATGAAATGATGATTGTTCAAATTTCCCCTACCACCTCTCACTGGGCCCATTATGATAGAAATATATTTATGTATGATTTATATTAATTATATTTTCTCTATGGTTCGGTTTTTTATTTAAATAATGCATGTATTCTTTCCATAATGTGTAAATATGATAATTACATTTGAGGAAGTGTGAACAACCACCCCCTCAAAGTTATATAACTCATTCATGACGTACATGGAATGTATAAAGGGTGGAGTTAAGGAAATTATGTAATGTATATAAAATATGATATTATACTGAAAATATAATATACCTATGTATCATTTAGTTTTCATTAGTTTAAATATGAAAAGGAAATGAAAGTAGCATTCATACGTATGTACGGCTTACCATCTCCATGAACGGTTCATTTCATTAATTATCTATAAATGTTATGCACTGTTATAAATATATATATATATATATATATATACTAGATATATATGATATTTAAACATTTAATATAATTCTGTAGATAATGTAAATTTGATCACATGGAGAATTTTTAATTATAACAAGTTCATTTTTTACTCTTGTACCGAATATCGACAAAATGACTGATATTAACTTAAATAATTATGTAATGTTTATAACGTGGTAATAAGTGATATAAAAGGAATAATGAACTTGAAAGGGGTCCTGAATCATGTATAAATCAACTTAAGTTTATTATTCAGGAAGAACAAAGAAAATATGTGATGAGTTAGACTCAAGGTAAGGGAACCTTTCACCCTCCTCTTTTATTCAAAGACTTACTCTATAATATGTATTTTAATTTCCATTTTCTTATGTTGGGATGTTTTCCTATATATCCTTATTTGTATAAATTTTATGTCCAAGTGGAAATAGACCCTTTTATCTCTCATCAACTCATTTTTGGAATTTTTATGTGACGTCGTTAGACTGTCAAATTTTCTTAAGGGAACTTCTTAACCCAATTTCTGTTCTTTGGGTTAATCTTATACTTCTAAACTATTTCATGTTATGATTATGTTACCAATAAATTTTGATAACATATATTATATTTATAATGTATTTATGTGTACTTATAGTGAATACATATAATTGACCAATTTTATTTACAAAACAATCTTTGTAAGGGATTTCATCTCAATCTCCTTTCATTAAGGTAGATTTTGGTTTATACACCACATTATTTTATACGGTGTATAATTATACCATTTTTCATTTAATTTGATTCAATGGTTTTAAAATATAAACATTTGTTTTATTAATAATTTTACTAAATGATAAAGGTAATGTTTCTTTTTCTCATACGTGGTGACAACAACCTTTCCTCTGCTGTGAGCATTATTTGATATTTGGATTTCTTTGAAAGCCATAATGTTTTTAAAAATAAAATAAATACCATATACCCTTTTTACATATTTTGGTATTAAATATGGTTTTTGAAAAGCATTTATTATGTCAATAACATGAAATGGTATATTTTTATTGCAATTTGGAAATGATATCTTTCCTTTAGGCTTGTTTTATGTGTTATGATTATGTTTTGGTTCTTGGGTGTTGATTACATATATTGGTGGGTCTTTGATAAACCGAGGGCAGTTGAGCCTGAGATATCTCTCCAATGCATTGGGTAATGTTATGGAGGTAAAATTAATGTTTCACCTAATAGATTTAGGGAATATACTATGATGGGTATTCCAAACTTAAATCCCTATGTTGTTATGAAAGTTACAATGTAAGTATGTTATTGATGCCACAAGTTACTTGTATGATTTATGATATCTATGAGTTATTAATAAATCTTATGATTTCATGAGGTTTTTTGGATAGAATTTTTTATATATTATTTCATTATTTGGTATGTATTGATAGACTAATATTTTCTTCCCTTATTTTATATCACTTACTATTCTTTTTAGGCTCATCACAAGATTTTGAAATTTTTTTAACATTGTTTAAGGAAGAGTAAGAGAATGGAAGAATTTGGGAAAAGTTTTATCAATAAAATAATTATTTTTTTAATCAATGAGTTTTATTGTTGTAAAAAAAATTGGTTAGAGAAAAAGTGTCTACTTTTTAATTTTTGAGATGTAATGTAATAATTATGGACTAAATCTCTAAAACTCTAAAACTAAAAAGATCCTCAATGGTAATTCATGACTTAACTCATGAATATGTAATGTTTACAGTTGGGGCCTTATACATACCTAATATATCAAAGTTTATATACATGATTCAAGAAATATATAATTATCATTCAAAAAAACACGAATCATACAAGTGATAAGTCTTCATAAATTAATTGTGAACCATATTTTCATGTCATAAAAATGGGGCACCATAATAATAATTGAAAAAACTTCATATATCAGGGTAAATTTCCAATACAACTTGTTATCATAATTACCTCATGTTGTATAGTACTTTACCTAACGCATTGGTGGTCCATAAAATCATGATACTATTATTAACATAATGAAATGTATATGTATATATGTTCCCCAATATCATAAATCACTAACTACATCATCACATTATAACTCACGCAAAGAAAAAAAGTTTTATAAACATTTCATCAATTCAAAATAGGAAAAACCATGAAAATAAATGGGTTTTAAAAAATCTCATAATATTAATAAAAAATATCTAGGGAAAAAATAAGTATGGTATCATTGGAATATGTCCCTATTAAATCGTAATTAAAGTCAATGAAATTTTTTATAGATCAAAATTACATTAAAATAAAACTGAAATATTTCTTGAGGAAAATAGACATTGAATTTTGAAAATCTCATTTAAAAATAAAAGTATTTCCAAAATATACTATAAAATTTTTATTTGAAAATAAAATTAGAAAATTTAAATGAATCTTTTATTTATAGATCAGTCACAATGATGTAAAATTTCATGCATGCTTTATAAGATAAAATAAAACATTTCTTGTACACTTTTTTATAAAATATAAAAAAGTACCTCATTAAGAAAATGAATAAAAAATTAATTTTAAATCAATTTAATAAAATTTATAAAATTATAAAAAATGAATTTAAAAAATCATATAATATTTTTGAAATCAATCATGATTTGTTTTTGAAAACATGGATATGGAAAATATTATTCTAGAATAAAGATTGAAATAATGTGAATTTTCCAGAAAACAATTCTCACAATATTTTGAATAATTTAAGTGAGGAAAATTAAAGTAAACTATATTTTCGCATGAAATAAATAGAGTATTAAAAAATTAAATGGATTTATCAGATTAGGATAATATAATTTCCTCAATTTTAATTAAATCATAAACAATCTCAATTAAAATATGATTGAAACACAAATCTTTTACCTCACGTATCTTCCTTATTCAAACATGTTAGGACATAATGTATAATATATATATGTATATATAAATGATATAAATTTATCCAATAAATATTATAAAATCTATTATACCATTTATGATTCACTTATCAAATCTTATCACCTGTTTATTAACAATTGGATTTTTAACATCATTGTTCTTGGTATATTAGCTTCATTTTTCATGCATGTTTCAGTTTGTAAGTCCAAGTAAATGTACATTTATTAATGTTACGCCAAACAAAGAACTATAATCATGATATAAATATGATATATATTCAATATATATATATATAGTGTCATCCCTAAAGGATATAGATAGAAAAATGAATTACACCATTCATTGTGATGATAGGTCATACGTATGCAAGAATGATGCTTTCACTTTTCAACTGATAAAATAAAAGACTAGTAAATAATAATTAATTTTTAAATAATAATAATTATATAATATATATAATATATATTCATTAAATATATACATATTATAATCCATGTAAAATGAAATTGAAAAACAAACCACATTGCTTTGTGGAGGTGGTAGTCCACATGTATGCATAAGTGATATTATCATTTTATAGAAAATTTTAAGGAAAGAAGGTAGAGGTGATATTATAATTCCCCAATAATAATAATTTTATATATATATATTTATAGAAATTAAAACCTTCATAATACCCATCCACGAAAGATGCTGAGGAAAAATGAATTTAATTGATTCATGGAGATGTTAAGCTATACATATTTATTAGTGATAGTATCACATCCCATTTAATGAAAAGAGGGTAAATAAAGGTTCTTTAATAATCCTAAAAAATATTATCATATTTTGGAAACATAATTTAGTAATTTATGAATAATATAAAATATTTATAGGAAGTATAAAAAGAATAAAATATATGGATGTATCGTTATAAAATTACATCTTCTTCAGTAGCCATCATTTATATTCCTTCTTAAAGACCCTTGGAATAAAATTTTAAGAAGATTAAAACCTAAAATTAGTGGATAAATAATTTTAGAAGAGGAATATTATATGTTCTTACTGAAATCATAAAATTAAATTTATAAAGATTTTGGTGTCATTATAAACCGTATCATTTGGATTGACCCCTTTATTTACCATTTATGACCTTAACTGAGGTAACAACTATTTAAATTTTAAAGGGTTAATAATGTTACCATTAATAAAAATTGAATCATAAATATATCATGGATGCTATTTTTATACATATTCCTTTAAACTGGATGACATTAATATTATTCTGAATTTTAAATTAGTTTATAAAATATTTTTTGTTGTAAAATATAATTATTTTAAATTTTGGAACTATTCATTTAATTTGAAGATAATGATAACAAGAAAATGATGGAATTTGAATCAAACACTTAAAAACAATCATAATCAGTTAAATTTATCTCAAAAATTCATGGAACATAAAAATTAATTCTATTTATATTACTATTAATTTTATTTTAAATCATTTATATTACTTTTCAATTAATTCATTAAATACTCTGTTGATTTTGCATAATAGTTTAAGGGAATTACCAAATAAATAAAAAAATTAACTTGAGTAAATAAATCTTCCTTTAATTTAATATTTAAAACTAAATAAATAATCTTTTTATCTATATATAGAAATTTTTTAGATAAAAGAAGGGAATGGAATTTTTTACTATTATTTGTGTGAAATATTATAATGGCCTGGATCATCAAAATATAGAAAAAAGGAAATATGTTAAATGTTTAGGTCATTATTGATGATATATACTCTTCTAACAAAATAAAGGCAAGTTCTGTGGTTATTTTCTAGTCCATATTATAAAATTTTTAAGAACTATTATCTGATTTACCTTTTACCCTGGTAACAAAAATTATCATACTTACCATTCATCGTGAAATAAATTAAGGGGTCATATTTACCAAATATTACCTTCATTATTAAAAATATGTTATTCATTTGGTAAAATTCAATTTCTATAAGTGGTAAAAAAATTATTTTAAAATGAGTGTGCAAAACACAACGTAACCCTTTTTTTAGAAAAATACTTTTTTAAACCTGAAACTCGATATATTCTTATCTCATACCAAAAAAAATAGTAGATTAATAATAATAAAATTTATTGTATATAAAAAAATATGAATTTAATTAAAATTATCCACCAATGGTGATTAATTTACTTATTAATAACAGAACATTTTTCACACATAAAAATAGGTTTTTTTGGAAAACTTATCTTTTAGTTTCTTACCCATCATATTAACAGCTAGCTTATAATAGTATATTATATTACCGATCATTTTAACATGGGTTTTCAAGTATCATAAGTTATAAGTTTTTTTAATTTAATTGGAATTTATATTAAATTATGAGGGTGTTATAGAAAAAGGATTTGGATTCATGAGTAGAGGTTAGAATTTTGTTCAGGATTATTTTTTTCAGTTTAAACACTAAAATTATTGGTTTCTTTTTTCTATGAATTATTAATTTAAAGAATTTGGACTGAGAGGGTGAAAAAATATTGAATATATAATGCTTAAGCTAAAGAGTGTGATCGATGTTTATGGCCGTGAAAAATAGACCAAATTGACCTCCAAGAGATTAAGACCATAAACATTATACCATAGTTAATATAGTTTGAGGTTGTGTAAATGAGAATAAAGAGACTTCATCAGTTTTAACATCAGAAAACATAGAACAAAGTGTGCATATGAGGTTTAAGTTTGTTAAAAAAATAACATAGTTTGTTAAAAATGGTTAGGGTCATAAAACATAGAATAAAATGAGTTCATAAAGTTTATTGTCAAAACAATTGGTATAAAATTGTTTATGATGTTTAAATTAATATTTCAAGGACAACAGTGTCACATAGTTAATGATTTTGTTCCATAGATGCTAGTTTCAATAATATGGTAATCCAATCAAAAAGAATAATTTTGTTTCAATATGAATGTGGAGTAAATATAATGATAGAATAAAATAATATTGAAATAGGTGTGTTTAGTTTAAATTCATTTTACTAGGATAAAAATGTCCTAAACATGTCAGACTTGTGATAAAGAGCTTGTTTTTTGAAAATCCACACATAGGATTTGTGAGACCACACACAATGGGGTGAATTAGTGATCTAAAATAATTATCATTTTTTTTAAAAAAAATTAACCCATAGTTAATGATAAATGAATAATCTTTTCACACATATATAAGAAAGAAAATCAGAACTGATTTATAATGTTCACCAATCAAAATTAAGAGGTAAATACATCCTATGATCTTTATTCTTCCAAGACCAAATAACCCATTAGTATCAACCTATGAGTTATAGATTGAGATTTTTATCCAATAACATTATTTTAACTTTAGTCCATGTATAACAAATGTGCATCCTACATAGTTGTAATTATTATTATGTTTTTCACCACAAAAATAGAGTACCTCCCCACTAGGAACCAATAGCTTGTCACTATGCTTATTTGATTCTCCCACCGAAACTCCACTACATTTATTCATATCCTACGTCATTTTCCAACGAAGAAGAAACAAAAATTATAATCTTATTCTTTATTGTCTTATTATCTCTATCTTCGATAAAGTATGTTCTTTTTTATGTTGCATATTGGTACTCTCTATAATTTCCCGAAACACCTCTTATTTTCAATTTTCACCTATTTATATTAATGGAATATATATAAATAATATTTCTATAAAATAGTTATATAAATTATATATAATTTCGCCTTCACTATATTTTGGGTCAACATTTTTTAGTTTTCTTCAATGTTCCTCACATTGATATATTTCAAATATTATAATTTCAAATTCCCTCTATTATTGAGAATTACCATGTCTCTTTAATGAATACAAAAAATCTTTTCCAAAACATTTGAAAACATTTAATTCCTTTAAAATATTTTGAAACATTATACAAATGTGCACTAGTGTATGATGAATTAATTATTGAAATCCCATTTATAGTATAAAATATTTGAACATTATGTTGTATCCAATATCTATTTTGTTATATTTTAATCCAAAACAACCTGATTTATCATTGATTGAAGCAATTTTATTCTTTTTGAATAATTTTGGAAAGACAAATTTTAATTTGATATAACAATTTAATTTTTTACCATGTATTTGACTCATACATATGTCTGTATCACTCATTTGTAAAAAAAAATCACTATTACACATAGTCTATTAACCCTTACACAAAGTGAAATAACTAATACAATAGGTCCATGAACTCCCATGTAAGACATAATGACATGTATATAGGTATTATTTCTCACATAAAGATAAAAATGACACATAATATAGTCATATATGACTCATATGGTTTCCATAGATAACGCATTTGAAGATAGTTTTCAGATTATCAATAAATTATAAAATACTAAAAAATCCATCTTGATTTTTTTTGAAGATTCTTCCAAATAGATTCCAATAAATTTTAAATTCTATAATAATATTGGAATGAACCTTATCTAAAATTAATCATCAAACAACACTTGAGATTAATAATGATTTATATGATGAAAACAAAAGAAAACATAGAATCATATCCACCTTAACCTTTTCCAATAATTCTTCCTTTTGATCTAAAAAAACATCAAAATAGATATTGGGATCAATAATATCCCGCTTCATATTTTCCAAGAATCCAAGGAACACAAATGGATCTGAAATTGAAATATATTGTCAATGAATCATGATGTAATAGTCTCAATCCCACTTGAGTGAACTCATTATAAGAAATAATAATATTTAATATTAATATAATTATTTCCATAAAAGTAGAAACATACACTCAAATATTCATATACCATGATCCTCCATGATACCATTTTGAAAAAATTTAAATCTTATAACAAACTTTACACCAATTAAGAGTGAAAATTATTCAACCTCATCCAGAAATATTCCATGATTCAATAAATTTGATAGAACCTGTTATCAACATATTCATACAATCACGCTCACAGAAATAATTAGAACATTTTCGAATCAATTCAAAAACATAAAACATTGGATGATATAAGAGATTAAATATTATAAGCCCTACCTCTAAATATATTCCCCCAGAGAATAAGAAAAATAAATACCTTTAGAAAATACTTTAATATACCCCCTTTATGAGTTCATTAAGGAAATAAACATGAAGAGTTGTATGTTTTCATTTTCTCCCCAATTGATATTAATATAGAAAATATGAGATGACAGCGGGTAAATTTTTTACCATATAATAGCAATGTGATGAGTAAGGTTGAACTCCCATATATAACCTTGATGTTTTAAAAGCATCCTTCAAAAATTTATTCGTTTATAAATCTACTATTATCCCCAATGTAGGAAATAATTCCACCTTCAAGTAATTTCATAGACCAAGATAATTGATGGTGTTATATTTGACATCTGTGTGACTAGACAGGGAATATGGAATAATATTTTTTATAAATTAAAGTGAATTGATTATCACATCCCCTGAAAAGTGGAAACATCACTTCAAACGCGGTATTTTCCAATGATGTCCCCATTCATATAATATATCAAATGACTTAAGTTGAACACCCATTATATTATTTTAAAGTGAAAAAACTATCATAACTCTTCTTATTAGTGTGAGAATAAGCACCCATTTATAACATTGGAAGAACACTCCACTAGATATAGACCTAAATTCATTCACACAACCTACCCAATATAAATCTATATATCTAAACCGATCAATCTTCCATTTTATATCATATATAAATAAATATTCTATGCTTTCCTCCATATATCTAATAATTATTTTCTTTCTAAAAGATTTGAAAACTTTGTTTCCATTTTAAATCTAACATAATGGTTGAAGAATATTGAATATCTTATCATTAATCTATTGATTAAAATAAACGTTAAATAAGATTTTAAATCTCATTTGGATCAATATAATTTCATTCAATAACCATTCCAAATTTGGTTCTGACTAATAAGGGTATAGAGAATAACTTTGAAACATATATGAAAACTTATTTAGGATGTTACTCAGAATACTACTATTAATAAGGAATTATAAGAACTCTCTCTTGAAAAAATTTTAATCCAAGAAATTATCTCATTTAGCTAGAAATGAAAATTTATATTAGATTCTTTATCTCCTTTTAAGTGTTACACATTTAAATCTTTAATATATATATTACTATCCACTCATTATATTCTAAATTTTAACACTTTCAATCATGTGTCTAGAATATAATACCCTGACCAATGGTATTTTCGACCTATATATTACCTTATTCAGCCTAAAAACAAATATCACATCTTTTATATGATATATACCACAAGGATTATTAATATAGACCACATATCTAAACTCATGATTGAGTTTGGAAAACTTGAGATACATTTTTATGATCTTGTATTGCCTTTTAGAATTAATGTAAATAATTATTTGTATTGTTTTAATCCTAGAACCTAGTTAAATGGCCTCAAAAAGTACACACCTTAATCTTGGGAATATCCCATGAATAATTTATCACAACTTCTCTATTTTCATTCAACATGATCTGAAATAATCATTTTTACCTAATCATTTTCATATCTTCTAGTTTGAATTTGGAATTCAATGTCTCATTCTACTATACATGGTCCAATTATTTTTTCATGGAATTAAATAGATCTTGATGATATAATGATTCTTCAATATTTTTTTGGATTAACCTAAAAATAAAAGGTGTTATGCAATGTTATATTCATTTCAACTATATACCCTTGATCATAAATGATGTTTTTGGACCTCTATTAATCTTTTAGACCTTGGATGAGGGGATAAATGTTTTTACTCAACATTATAATTTTTTGAATCATCATCTCAGTTCTGGTCATCATGAGACTATTAACAATTTTAGGAATTTCGTCCTATTGTTTAAATATACTAGCTTTATATTCATAACTTTTGGAACTTTTTTTAATATGTGTGTCTTATTTTATTGAATGTTCTAATACATTAACATCAACAGTGTCAATGATCATCCCCATTTCATATTTTTCACATTGATGTCCTTTTTTTGTGGAAATTCCAAAAATGCCTTCAAAATATATTTTATCAATCTTCCTAGGAATATAATTTTTTAATTTTATAATACAAAGAGTTTAAAATAATTTAATTTACTTAAAAAATATTTTCTCTAGATAATAAATATCATATAAATAAATATTTTTATTTGGAATATATATGAATAATTTTTTTAAGAAAACTACTGCTCCAAAAAAATATATCAGAAAATTCCAATAGGTATCATTATATATTAACATTGTGTAATAAAACTCCACCAAACATCTACTAATATATTAATAAACACCATTTTTGTGGTGTATACGTTGCATTGATATCCTGATGAGTAGATTTCTTCCCATGAAAATCTTTTAGAATAAATTTTTTTATTTAGTTCCATTTTGTTTATATATATTCTAAAAATAAAAACTTATTTCTTTATATGAACTTATTCTAATTTTTTAGAATATTTTAAGATCCAATTATTTATGTTTCATAATCTCAATTCATGTAATGTGAGTTAATTCATCAACTAGAGAAATAAAATAATTAACACCATTATTTATTTCCTTCTCATGGGCTCATAGGTATTTGAATGTATAATCTCTAAAGAATTATATATTAATATAAAATTTAATATGTCATGAATTTTTAATATTTCAATTTTGGAAACTAAAGAAGATCTATTTTCTTTCTCCCTTCATATTTTAAACATCATTAAATGTTTTTCCTTGAGTATGCTTACACATGATATTCCAAAAAAATAACCAATCCTTATATATCAAATTTCATTTTCTTCTTTCATACTCATGTGTTAAGAATTATAATCACTTTATACCATGAATATTTTACCATTGGTTTGTTGAATTTTGTCAAAAACCTCCATCACCAAATATTTTTTTACAAAAAAATCATCTTTCTAAAAAGTTATCACATTCCCATCATCATAGAGCTATGAAACACATAACATGTTGTGTCTCATTGCATTGAAATACATGATTTTTATAGACTCCATATTTTCGATTCTAAACATAGATAAAACAAATTTTTTTAAAGGATACATCACTCCCAGAGGCCATTGTCTCTTCTTTTAAATCATTCACATTCTTCAACAACATTATTTTCTTAATTATACATGAATAACATCAACTTAACAACATATGTAGGCACCCCTTTCATTTTCTTAAGAGAAACATATAAAACTAGACTATTTGTACAACTATAATTATTCTCTTGATACATAAAATTCATGTTATTTTTGGATGGTAACATAGTGAGGAAAATATTAAAATGGTGACCAATCTAATTAGATCACCCATTAAATTATTATAAATTTTAAAATATATTATGAATTGTTAGTTTATAATTTGTTACATTATTATGAAATATTATTCTTTGACCGGGGTGAATCCACCTTATATTATACCTCAAAAAACCCCTTCACTCATATGTAAGTTTATGATTAAAAAAATATCTACTCATTCCAAAAAACTTCCATAGTAATAAAAATACACATAAAAGCCACAATTTGAACTTTAAACTGAATTCAATCAAGAATATGGAAATGATATATCTACTTTATATTAATTAAAAATTTATATGATATTTTATAAAAAATAATTCAGAGAATATAACACCATTTTTTCAACATACGCTTATTCTAATCATTTTTTGTGTCCCGGGTTATTTTCTGTTTTTAGTTAATGTTTGGTTTCCATGAATTTTTAGATTTCTTGTAAACACTTTTATTCACAAAAAACATCGTCTTCATTGATTTTTAACTCCATCACACTAATTTCTAGTTTTAATGGTAATATATTATATTTTAAGTGTTGTTATTTTTATCTTCATAAAATTTGTTCTACTTTGAGAATTCCCAAACATTTTGTGTAGTGTTTTATGGAATTGGGTCTGGATATGTTTAGCTCTTCTTAGGATTTGAGCAGTTTATGATGTATATATTTAAACACCTTCTATTAATAAAATAATTTATCTTACATATTTTTATTCAAAGTATTATAATCATCAATAGTATTATTTATATAATTAAAATATTTTATCTACAATTATTTTTCTTCTACATGATATGTATCATTATTGTTCAACCATTTGTCATTTTCCATCAATTTCATGCAATCTTGGGTATTATTAGAAAATTTTTATTGAAAATATTTTAATTCTGTATTCAACATGAAATACATATATGTTTCTTATTTATATCATCCAAAGTCTATAATATCAAAACTTGTTAAATTCTTAACGTTCACCTTAGAAATGATTAGGTTTTTCTCAACATCATCAATAGAAGTATCCTCATTCTATTGATTATGACTTTAATTAATTCCTTCACACCTAAATATGATGTTTCTCCTTATATTATTAGAGATCATAATAACCTTACCTTTAGAAAATAAATAGAATATTTATACTACTCTATTTATGGTCTTATTTTTATTTCATTCCCATTATCGCCATATTTTACATCATTCAATCTTGTATACATTTTTGCAAGGATTTCAATAGTTACACAACTGAATAATTTTAGTGGAACCTTCACATGGTACTTTCTAGTGACTTATCTCACTATTCTAGAGAAAAGATAAATATGTTCAATATAAATTTGATTTATTCCATATTCTAATAAGAATAAATAGATTCATTATCATCAACATCTTTGTTACCTTTTTCTCTCTTAGTCTATTTAATGTAAATCTTTTTCTTTACCTTACCATTTTTTTGTAAAATTGTATATTTTCACCTCATATGTATTCATAATACTATGTATTTCATAAAAAAGAATAGTGTATAGAACTATATCAAAAAATGATGGTACATTATCATCAAAACTATCAATAACTATGAAAAATATTTTTTCAACCACTATTGAGTCCTATAAATTCCTACGAAGGATGGTGATATTCAATCATGGGAAGAGTTAATCTAAATATTAATCATACTTCATTTCCATACATTCATATTTTAATCTCCAAATATGTAATTTTAATGTCTTAAATTTATAGTTCCGTTGATCAATATTCTATAACATTTCTCTAATGATTTTAACTAAAATGATTCATTTTATTTTTATAAACATACTAATTGGTATAGAGAACATAATATAATTTTGGTAACATTTATTTTTATCTAGATAAATTTTATATACTACTATCATAGAATAAAATTACATGAATAGGACGAAACCATCTATAACATCTTCCCAAATATCACTGTTGAAGAACAATTAATACAAAAACATACTTTCATCCCATATATGTTAACTCTTTCTATTAAAAATTTAAATTCACATTTTTGTCACTAAGTTTTGTTTATTCATAATAGAAAATGAGAATGAGTTACCAAGTCACATCTTCCCTAACTTTAAAACATCATTAAGATAATTAAGTTCCAAGATATGATAACAATTTAAAATACACCCACGTGAATTTTTAGATCACTAAAAGGGGTGGGGGAATCAATGATCTAAACTTATTTTTGAAATTTTTTAAAAAAAATTACATCTAATAAAGGTGGAGTGAATTTTTCGTCCATACCACCCCAAAAAAATAATAAAGAGTATTTCCACGGATCACATCTCAAGAAAGGATAATCCCTAGCATGATCTAGATTATTCCAAGACCATAAAACCCATTATTAATCAACTATGATTTTGAGACAATAGGTTTATTCCATGATTTTTATGTGAATCTCAGTATAACATAAGTACATGTGTATCCCATTTAATTACATTGATGATAGATAATTTTACAATAAATATAAAGTAATTTTCCCACATGATTAAATAATTATTCATCACACATCTTTGAATATGCACACTTTTATTCTTCTAAATTTATTATTCTCTCTCTTTATTTTGATGAATAAAAGTGGAAAGGAACAATTTCTTATTCTTTTTTCTTATACACTATCCATTCGATACAATAGTTTATTTTGAATATAGTGTACTAGTTATGTTCATAATTTTTTGAAACACGTATCATTCTCTATTTTCACCTCATTAATAATAAATAAATATTTGTCAACATATTTTTAAAATATTTTTATTGAAATTAAAATGACTTTGGACATCAGTATAACTCATGTCAATAGTTTTTATTTTTCTATAAATATCAATCACTATTGAATTTCAAATATTCTAACTTTAACTTCCCTTAATTATTGAGAAATATCTTTTATCATAAAAATTTCAAAAGTACCGGCCTCATCATGTGATGAAGACCATTAAATATAAAGTCTTTTATAACATCCTATATATGTGTAGGGATTGATACAGAACATGTTTCAGCAAGCATTATTATTGTATTGAACCTTCAAATATCTATTTGAATCAAAGAATACTTTTTTTCATTTTACTTCATACCAAATATATTTATCATTGTCTAAATTGATTTTTTTTTTAATAATTATAGTAACATGTATTTTATTTCAACCAAACTCCTAGAATTTCACATTTTTGGACACATACACAAGTCTTTATTACTTATATTTAGTGGTATAGTCACTCATATATCGAGTGTTTTAAATAATACATAGACGAAAATGGCTCATATGATGGATTAATTGACTCCTTTAAAGGACAGAATGACTCATTTGTTGGTCTAATGACATATACATAGAAATAAATTACATATACAGAAGTAAATAATGAATCATATGATCTATTAGGACAACTAAGACATAACTTTGAGCATTTAAAATTTTCATCTTAACACCAAGTTATAGTAAACATCCAAATTCATTCATATTTTATTGAATTTATTAATAAATAATTCAAATATGCGTCAAAAAATCTATAAATATAGGAATGAACTTTATATTAAATGAATCATAAATAACCACTTGAGTTTTAAGATGATTTTTATGTTTAATTTAAAGAATAATATAATAATCACACCTACATAAAACATATCCATTATTTCTTTGTCATGATATTAACAATATTACTAAAACCACCTAGGATGAAAAATCATACAAAACAATCATCCACTCAATGATCACAATCTTTATGTGACATGAATATAAAGAAAATATAACAAAGGAATGAAGGAATAAAGAAACTGAAATCTCAAGGGTGATTATGAACTATTTTTTTGATATAATGAAAAATATGGTAAGTATTAAAAGGCATAAACATTATCAAAAAATTTTATATAAAAGAGTAAAAAAGAATAAATAATGACATAAAATGGTTTATTTTTCATTAAAAACATTATATAAGCTTGTTAAACTACTAATATTTTTAAATGACACACATGTTACCATACCCTTAGATAGATACACAAAAAATTACAATTTATGATATTCATATGATGGTTTGACATGTAATTGTTTCAACATGAAGGCCAAAAATATCCAAACAGGAGGGGTAGGAGGTGAATAACAGTGTGTAAATTATATATTCAAAAAGAAATTATTCTAATTATGTCAATAAAAATTGAATATATCAATTTAACCCACACATTATCAATTTAAAAATATAGAAGTTAAAATTTGTTAAAAAATATTTTACTTGATTCACTAAAAGAGGGAAATCCATGAATTATAAATTAATGTTCAGTCAATGTAGAAAAAAATAATGAATTCAATATCATGGATAAAATGTTCTTAGAATTTTTTTTTTCAAATTTTATGACCACTATATTAACTTATATTTAATCTAACATCCTCAAGATAATAAAAAATTAATATTACTTATAGGTTATTAATATTAATAAAAGAAAATTGTAATCAATCCGCCATGAAAAAAATGGTATTTATATTAAATTTACATCCTTGATTAGCCCTAAAATATTAAAAATATTCTCAATTCTTGTAGTATTTATGAAAATAATAAGAAAAATTTTATTATTCTCTATTATCTACAATATTCTATTTTTTCTATTTCACATTAATCAATTTCTCTTATTAATATCATTAATTATTTTCACCAAAACACTATCTCATTATATGAAACATTTCTATATTTAATTATCCTTAAAAATACTCCTTATTTAGTTTCTTTAATAATCATTCGAAAGATTATTTAATTAAATATTTTATAATTCAACTTAATTTTTTATCTTTTAATAACTCAGGAAAAACAAATCATGAGTACATAAACATTGGTGTGGTTTATTAGTTAATGTTTTTTCCTTAAAAACACTCTACATTTAAAAAAATATGATCATAAAAATATTGTTATTTAATTATTTTAAAAGTTATATTTCAACTACATCATGTCCTTCTGTTATGCTGAAAATGACAAGGCTATCCTTTTTTAACTCCAAAAAAATCAAAAGATGTAAAAAACACCCATTTTCATGATTATAACCATTAAAAACATATATATATTTTTGAAAAACCATAAAATTTATCCATAGTTCCTTAAAATTGTATCTCATTGAAATATTTCCTAAAATAAATATAAAAACAATGACATTCAATTCGACATGGTATACATTCTCTTTTCATTTTGTAAACACCACTACAAAACATAGTCAATATTCCATAATGAACATTATAACTACTTATTACACACAAAAAATGACTAAAATTATATGAATTTTTTGAATTCCCATAGTTTTTGAGGATTTTATACAACTTCATCTTAAAAAAATTCTATAATAACACCATTTATTTCCAAAACTATGATGTGGATTTTTGAACAATGATGTGGTTCATTATAATAATAATTTATTAATATATTTTTTCTTCATCCCACTTGACTAAAATTAACTCTAAAATACTTATAACATCGAATGATCTTTCAAATCAATGATGTAGTGTAACTAATTACATCATGATTTTCTATCCTTCAAAAAAAATTCCAAATCATCAATAAATACCTTCCATACTCCATCATGTATCAAAGTTGTAAAATTTCCATTATTTGGAATAATTTTCCCCAAATAATGTTTTTCCATAATTCTTAAATAAAAAAATCTTATAAAGAACATCTATTTTAGCATAATATTCTTGAATAACACATGCTACAACCATATATCTCTTTGGGTTTTTAGAAATAATTTATAAAGACCAATATTAATTATAATCTAGAAAATCAAAATCACATGATAAAATCATATTTATCACCTTATATGAAAATAAGAATTTATTATACTGTATAATGATATTTCTAGATAGGGTTATATGATTTCTTAAAATTATAATTTTGTTAAACACATTATTTTCCTTAATACAATTGTAATAAAAATTATATCAATGATATTATTTAGGGATTATTGCCCCATTTCATTTTTTTTCTAAAAATAAATTCCCAAAAGAGTTTATTTTTTCCCGTACATATTAGAGTTATGCTTTTATTTGATATGTTGAACTCAAAATATAGTTTTACTCTTACCCACTATGAAAATAAACCTAAATGGTATGATTTACCATGATCCATGTAAAATATAATTTATGAATTAATTATATATATAAAGGATATACCAAAGCTCCACCTGAATTAGGTGATGGGAGAATACTGAGTTATAACAAATGATTCTCAAATTACAATAGTGCTAATGATATAATGAATATTATAACCCCATTTTGATTTGTGCCAATATAATATAATTCAAAAAATATATGTTCCATGTTATATTTGATAAATTATAAAAAAAGAATTGTACTTCATACATGAATTCTATATTAAATTATTATTAAGAACAATAGTAATTTTATTTTTTTTAAAAATACCATATACATCTTGAAATTATCCCCAAGATCCTCTTATTTTTTCTTCATCCAAATCGATTTATAAAAAACAATTGTATAAATGATAAACTCTAATTTAGTGGTGTTAAGTGAATAAAATTCCTAATTTTATCGAATCTATCACACACTCATGCAATTAAAATCCCATCTCAACTTGTGGATTTTCTATCTATAATATCTCCAGCTCTATATTTATTGTCATCAACTCTATACTATTTCCTTCACAATATATAAAACCATAATCATAACTACCGTGAATATATCTCATGAATTTACTTATTTTAATAAGATTATCACTATTCATATTTTTGGAAATAACTATATCCAAACACAATTCATTAATAATTTATATCCTTCTATGAACAATACATTAAAATAATTATTTATAAAAATTGAAATATATATATATATATATATATAATATTCCCACATTCATTCTTCCCAATATTAGTTCCAATAGTAATTATAGTTTAAATGATCATGCAGTTTTTGTGCTATACTTTTTATGAATCACCATTAGATATATTATTTATGAGATAATTTTATACACCACATTATGATTAACACAAAGTTAATAAAATTATTTGAGTCTATATATCATTAATATATCGAACCCTTATCCAATAAAAAAATCAAATGCAAGAAACAATTATTTCTTCTATCCACCATAGACAATATCAACAACATAGATCAGAACCCTAAACTTCTCTCTTTTGTATGACATATTATAATGGGTGAGACAAAAATCACATACCATAAATAGTTAATTCTATATGTATGAATTTAAATGATCATACCAATAATATGGTTCTTTATTAAAACAACATAATTTCTTCATTTAAATTAATACATTTCCATTTCCACCAATAATTCAAACACATACTTATGTTCGATATTGAGTTCATTTTTTTATACGAGTAAAATTTTTATTTTTTTTCAAATAATTTGATTTTATTTTTTAAAAATACCTTATTTATCCAATTTTAATGTACTTATATTATCTAATATTGGTTAAAGAACAAAAAACACCCATCTATCATCCTAATAACCATATTTTGATTGAATAATTTTCCAGTTTTTGATTAAATAATATAATTTTAAACACATTAATGTGTTTTAGAGAATGTATTCTTATATATAATGTATTATATTGAACCATATCCCCACCAAGAAATAAAAAATCCCTTTATTTTTTCTATAATTTAACCTTTAATATTTCATTGTAATTATTTATTAAGATACAACCCTCAGTGTTTAGTGACCGTAATATATTTTTTACTATTTAGTTTTACTGTTTAATGAGTCCAGATTTCTTAGAGTTATAACTGGAAAATCTTGAAGATTAATTCCGGGATTCTCATTGAATTTATAAACATCAATGAATTAATTTTTTATAACATTTTTTATTATAAAATATTTATCATAATTTGTATTTCATTTTAAACCCATCCTTTTCACCTTTTTATGCTTTACATCAATTCTATATTTTGTGTTTCATTGAACATTCAGAAACTGTGATGATGAAAAAATCCTTATAAAAATAAATATTTTCCTCCTCATGTTTGAATATGTTCATGGGAACTAGAATATCACTACAAACCATATAGATACAGTTTATATATCATTTATTCTTTAATATATATAGTGCTTCGCCATAATCCTTCTCATACATTCATCGCACGTCATTGCCAATCTATCTTCAATTTAGGAATGTTAACTAAAATTTAATGATTTATGATATTTTACAATATTTATTGGGGTAATTTGGTTTATCCATCATAACATAAATAAAATAACTTCCTCAACTTAGAGAAGAAATAATTATCATTATCATAAAAATTATATAGATTTTCATTTTTCTATTATAATTTCAATAAAAAATTTGTAGCCCACCATTTGAATATGATTATTTCCCAATAAAATTTCACTTTGAGTCTCGAATTAAAATATTGACTTACGATCAAGGGATTATATCAAATCTCCTTAAGACAATGTACCCATGTTTGATTAAATTTATCTCAGGAAAGCCTCGTTTTACAAGTTCCCCTGAACATTAAAGAACCACAATTAGTAAAAAAAATGTATTCTATCTTCCTAAAAGTTTTGGTTATCCAACAATATCTTATTTAAGATCATGTGGTATAATAACCCACTATAAGGGATCCATATAATCCTATTCTAACTTCTGTGTTGACTTCGAACCACCTACTATCCCCATTTGGTAGTGTTTTTCAGGACTCCCACTTCATCTTTTCAAGAAGAAAGCTCTCTTCTCTATTGCTATTTTATTTGGTCACCCAATTAAACTTGAGTTTGCCACGCATAAAATGTCTTGAAAATCATTGGCTTGAGTGTGTACTGAATTTGACATCTCTCAATTGCTGACTTCTAGATTTTGGTTGCAAAATGGCTCAAATGGTTTTATCCAGGAAGTTATTTTTGAAAATGTTCCTGTTTTTTTTGTAAAAAGTTCTCCAGAATTGGACATCATCATGCTGAGTGTGAGGAGAAAAAGAGGATACCACCTCCCCTCCTAAAATAAAAATCAGTTTGGATAGAGAAGGATAAACCCAAAATCACCCAACCATTAACTATTGTTGGTAACAAAGGCACCCAGAATCCATATGATTCCCCCATCTCCCTACCGGTTATGCAGAAGGATGAGGTCAAAACCTGTGCTTAAATTCCTACTGCAAAGACCAATATCAATGAACAAGGAGGAGATGAAGAGGTTCAATCTGATTCAGATGAGTCCTTTCTTGATGAATATGATAAATCTTGTCAGCTAGAGGAAGAGTTTTTGAAATCAAGGTCTAAAAAAGGAAAGAAACTGATGGTTGACTTAGATGGTTTTGTCACTCCGAACTATAGACAAGCAAAAAAGGTAAGGACCACTCCAAAACTGAAAGAACAATTATCACAAGATCCCTGGCTGCCCAGGTCAAGGATGAAAACTTCATCCCTCCACAGCCTGTGCCAACCGAAATGGTGTCTAAGTCTGAAGCAACGGATTCAGAATCCTCCTCTAATGAGGATGATGAGGATGACCCTACTATTAGAGATGCTTATGTAATATAAGAAAATTTGGACTTCCCAAAATATCTAGACTCATGGATTGACGAGAATGATAGAATTGATTTTAGAAAACACAATGATGGTGACATGTGCACTGACACGTATCTAGAACTCCAGAAAAGAATGATCATATTTGTTGTTGAGGAATTCAAGAAGAATCCAAATTTTGACTTCAAAGGGATTCCATGGCAATGATCTCTTTATGCTTTTAAAGACTAATTTTTTTTCTCTCTCTTGGATCTGGATCAGATCTATTCATTGGATTTCTTAATGGGTTTTTCTTTGAAGGAACTTCTATATCCTATTTCATTCAACCAGTCTCTCTGTTTAATATGAGATTCATCTTCATTTTTCCTCCACTCTGGAAATCAGGGATGGTTGTATCTCGATGTTTTCTGCACTCTTATGGAGGACGATGTTGAAGTCTTGGATTGGAGGACAGGATTTCCTCGTTACTGTCCTGATTTTGGTGTTCCTTATGCCTGAGGTTGAAGGGTTGATAAGTGAGGTCATGTATTACTCTTCCTATCATGCTGATAAGAAGACCAAGGTCTAGATTCTCTAAACCATCAGCTTGTTCTTTCCTAGACACTGGTTGTTTTGAAGTTTTTATCTATCTCCTTCAAGTGCTGGACTTTTTTTACTCTGATTACATGGTTCGATCTGTATGATTTCTGTCTTTTGTCGGCTGTGGAAAGGATTCTTTGGCAGCAAGATGGCATCCTCCTTCTCTTTCCCTCTGCTCCACATGGTTGCAGTTCATGATTTATAGGGGAGGAAGGTTCGGTCTGTCCAATAGGGAAGCTCGCTTCTTTTATGGATGGAATTCATTTCTGAAGGTCCAGCTTTGAAGAAACTGAATGGTTCCTTATGGAGAAATTTTTTCCAAAGGTATTTCATTGTTCCTAGGATCATATCACCAACACATGGGGATTTTAAACCCGCTTTTAGGTCTTGATAATGATTGTATCGGGTTATAGATAGTTAAGTATTATGGTTTCTTTCTGCTCATGATATCCCTTGGCTGGTTATATTTTCTTGATGGGAGGTTGATTTGGATTTGTTTATGATATGGTTTACATGTTTTTTTAGAGACAACAGTCATCTGCATCAACTGCATATCCTTTCTGTTGCAAATAAAATGTGAAAATGGGGGGTTCTATATGCATGATGTAGGGTAAATTGACGTCCGTACTTTCTATACTGCTTTGTCTGCTGCAAGTATTCTGAATATTTTGGATAATGTACATGCACAACATGTTGGTGATTATATATTAAGTTGTCAAACATATGAAGGTGGTATTTCTGGTGAGCCTGGGTCTAAAGGTCGTGGAACACCTATTTTGGGGTTGTGATAATGATTTTGATTGATGGGGATAAAATTGGTGGATATGGGGAGGGCCTGGATAGTTTCCCCTTTGTGCATCAACTTATGAATATGAAGACTAAGAATGCTGGAGATGGATGGTTCAACTGCTGTCCGGAAGGAAGGTAATTTTGGCAGTCTTATTTTTTGATTTTGGTATGTTTGACCTTCCTTTTTGTATCCCTGTTAACTCCCCGCTGGTGTAAGTTCTTTACACCTCATGTTTGTAACTCTACTTTTTGTTTATTATTAAATTCCATGGGGGGGAATGAATTGGGAAACCAATTCATGTCACCACCTTTAAAAAGAAAATGAAAAATAACTCTTTACATCATCACAATAAGTCAATGTGGAACCTAATTACTAAAAAAATCAGCACTTCATTATATGGATTATTTTTCAATATTAACTCCACTTTTTTATATCCTCCAAATAATTTTATTATTATAAAAACACATATAGGATCAGTTTATTTTATGAAAATTTTTGACTCCATTCTCCATTGATTACGATAAAATTTTTGTATTATTTAACGTTGATTATAATTTTAATCTTCCATATGTTATTAGAACTTTGATCCTTAAATCACTTATGAAAATTCGTTTTTCAAATATCACATATGTATTCAACTCCTTATATTAATTTTTCAAATTGAAATTTATTCTTATAGTTTTAAAATAATAATTTAGCTTCTTTACATTGTTTCACAGCAACCACACCTTTATTCTATGACATTTTTATTTTTAAATTTTTTTCAGTGAGGGAATTAATGTCATTGATCAAATTAAAATGCTTTAAAATTTTCAGCTAGAAATGTGTAATTTCTAAATATTTATATTATATAATAAACTAATATGTTGTAAACTTCTCATTAAAATTATTTTTGGTAGTATCGTGGTCAATATTTTTAGGGGACTTCTTAAATATCAAAATGATTTTATATTTCAAACTATTTTGAAAATCCAACTCATCATGTTCACCTTGGAGTCATAATTTCAGATAAAAAACTTCTACAATATGATTTACGTATACGGTATCAAATAAATATCTATCTGATTTCCCAATCATAGTATCCACTATATTTGATTTGAACTCATTTTCACTTTCATTTGTAGAAATATCATCATTTTATCAATCTATTCAATCTAAACTATTTTATTGAAATTTTTTTCTAGTTTAATTTCATGATATCATACATCATTTAGGGGTAAACCCTTATTTTTGATGTTATAAATAATTATACTCTCTAACCCATTATAAATATCACTAACATAAACTTAACCCTTCCATAATTATAAAAATCAAATGGTATATTAAACTCAAATATTTATTTTCCTCCCTTGAACATGCAGAAACGAGTGATAGAAATTCATCAAAAATATTTTCTACTATAAATTCACCATAATTGATGTTAATTAATTACAATTAATTTAAATTAATGTATATTAATGGGTTAATTTTAAAAATATAAAATTTCACATCCCTAATATTATAAACCAATCTATAATTGAAATTCTAAAATGAGAAATCTATACATTTTCATTCATCAAAATTTACCATATTCCGCTTTTATATTGGAGGAAATTTATATATAAATTTTTCTTAAAAATTAGAATATTTTATTCCTTAAAAATATCATTAATTTATTTAATACAATACCAAGATATTTTAAAATAATAACTTTATTTTCAACATCATATATAACATGAAACACCTAGAATAAGCACCTGGGAAATATATTACCATTATAATATAGCCAAAAAATTATTGGATATGAATAGTATTAATTACATTATGATATAAATATAAATCTCCAATTAAATATATGTTTATAGATAAATTCTTATTAAACAAGAACCCATGTTTTAATAAATATATTTTTTTCGATAAAAAATACATTTCCTTCAAAAATGATTTAAATTTGTTTCTGTGAGAAAATATAAAATTTTGCTGATGGAACTTTTCTAAATGTTTATTTACAAACTAGACATCATTTTTATTTCATCATATCAAATTTAACTGTGGTTTCAATTTTTTCATTTTTTCTGAAATGATTTATTTTTAGTGAAAAGTGAAAATTACCGATTTTTCAAATACTAAATTCTCCTATAATTAAATAAATTAATTTAAATGTTATATTAAATTATGGATTTTTAATTAAATTTTAATTTAAAAAAATCATTCTGAATAACTTAATTAATTTCTTTTGAACCAATACTTTTCATGATTTTGGTATAAGCTTATTTTGTTGCTTAAAAACATGGTTTTTTTTTAAAACTGTTTTTAAATGCATAAAGTATATCCATTTTAATTAAATAAAATAAACCTTGATAAAGAATTTTTTAAAATAAATTTATATATTATACATCTATTTATATGAATTTAAATTCATATAATTAGTATTTTAATTAATGAAGGTAATATAAGATCATATATTACTTGAATAATGTATTTATTGAAAAACCAATTTTCAACATATTTTGTAGGTTTAATTTTATATTGAATTCATCCACATAATTTTTTTATAATTTTATAAAATGAATTAAATATTTTTAATCAAAATAATTAATTTTAGGTAATATGTTAATCTTAATTTTAGACGTAATTAATAATAAAAATAGTAAAACAACTAGTTACCATACTGAAAAAGTTAAAAGTTAAAAGTGAGTAACCCAAGAGCTAAATATATTAAAATATTTTAAAACTGTTTATATTTGAATGTTTATGGTTTGTATTGACCATATATCCCCAATAATATATTATTTATTAATATTAAAAAGACATTTCTTGAGAGTTTCATGTCATTATTGAATAGTTTGGTGAATTTACAAAAATGCCACTCCCCCTAAATTATGAAAGTAAACATGATCCCATAACTTATTCACAAATAAAAATGAATTTGGATCGAAAATAACCTTCCAAAAAATCTCACCCAAATCATTATCCACATTCTAGAGCTTATGGTATTGTGAAAATACTATCCATTGGGTCCTTAATAAGATATTAAAAGGAGATTCATCTGAGCGAAGGTAATCATCTTCACCGAGATCATTCTTTTTACTTAATTTATACCACGTTAAATTATGTACTAATATTTCCAATATAATAATAACAATATATCCCATATAATTAGATTTTATTATATTGATTTTATAATGTTTATTTATCTCTTATTCTATAAAATTGCAATCGGAACCATCATTCGTGTGTACGATGGACTACCTCATCATGAACTGATGTAATTTGATTTCCATCATCACCTATGAAGGATTTTCATGATGATATATTTAGTGTCTACATAATATATTTAACACATATTAAGAATTATTTAAATTTAATAAATAATATTCCTTCATACATTAGCATCCATTGAAAAATGGTTACATCATTCTTGTGTACGATGGACTACCACCTCAAGAAGCAATGTGATCCATTTTTATTACATCATCAAATGGATGGTATATGTAATATTAGGTAATGAAATAATATAATATTTCTGATATAATTATTACTATGTAAATATAAAATAACACTTACATTCTATCCATTCTGATCATTAATGAATGGAAATGTTAGTCATGCATATATACAACCTACCATCTCCATGATTGAAAGATATTTTATATTCCATAACCATGTTTCAAGGAGGGAATTAAAATTATAAATAATATATACAAACGATAATTATTTAATTATAATTATTTTGGAGATTATGGAATAATGACCCCTTCAACGATGGTCAACACACTCATGTCGTTTTAAAATTACAAACCAATAAAGCACAGGATGTGTAAATAATTGAATTTGTAATTAAATATGTTATTGAGATAAATTTATTAAATGTATTAAGAATAAGTTATTAAACTTTTAAAATTTTATTAAGATGAAAAATAAATTATATAATTTTATTATATAGTATATAAAGGGAAATCAAAACACGTTTGGACTCGAGTTCAGGGATTTCTCATCTCTCTTCTAATTTTGTGAGACATATTCCATGTTCCCTAATTATTTCATTTTATTATTAATATAATAAAATTTTAATGTAATATCATGGATATATTTATCTTACTGTTACTTAAAGATTCATTTTAATGAAATTTTTTCATGGGTTTTATGATTCAAAAGGTACCAAATTTATAAGGGCTTATTTCATAATATCATCATTATTATGTATTATTTTTGTTGAAATCATAATTGGAGGATTTTTTAGAAATTTATACCCTGAAACCAATATATTTTATTTAGATTTTTTTATTCATTAAATTTTCATAAAATTTTACCATTATATACTCTTTTACAATTAATTTTATTGAGGAAATATTTTCAATAAAAGGTGACCTCATTTCACTCTTTGATAGAATTGTTTTTCATACATATCAATGTTTTCATGAAATGTTTGTAGAATACTTTTATAATTAGCCAAATGTTTTTAAAAATAAAATAATACCCTTTATTAGATTTTTAAAAAATGTTTTATAAAAAAATTTCTTGTCTTTTTCCAAATAAGGTACTTTCTAAACATGTTACAATAGTTTGAAAGACATGTTTTTTTAACTTATATGAAATTTATGGAATTATCTTCCATCATAACCACTCAATTATTTGAATTATATTTTATAATTTTCCATTATTATTACCAATTTATTTATTTATTTTTGATATTTTGAAAATTTTTAGTTTTTTAAAAAGTGATTTCACAAAGAAATGGGTATTTTTCTCAATAAATATTATATTTTATCTTTTAAATATATTTTCTTCAATGAAGGAAACCTTTAATGTTTTGTATTTGTTTTAAATTATTCATAAATATCTATCAAATATATACCCATGTTATTCTACCTTACACTAATGTGGTCATACATTCCTTTTGTTCATTTCTAAAGTATTATCACTATGAAATTTACTTTGACTGTGATTTTAGACAATATTATACAACCATTGTATTTATTTGGGTAATTATTATGTTATTACTTTTAATTTACATCTTATATGTAGAACACATAATTCAAAAAACATAATGTGAGGGATGTTCCTAGATAGCACTCAAATTCATTAAGTAAATATTTAGTCTCACGAGGAATAATATATGTGATTAAAGAGTAAAACTAATCCATTATGTGATATTTTTTACAATTCGATATAGTCTAAGATGTTAGCCTTGAGTCACTTTTATACCTTGTTATGTGTTCCTTCCACATTTAATATGATTCCATGATCTTATGACACCATGTTCTTTATGTAATTCTATAATTACATTACCCTTAAAAATTTCCTTAAATGACATCATGGTATAAATTTGGCTCATTAGTTTTGCTTCCTTATCATGTTTTTTACTATAAAAGGATTCTTAGTTCACCCCTTTTCCCTATGTATTTCCTAGGATACCCCATTCAATTTTGGAGCTCAAATTTATTTATGTTCTCTTTGTGGATAATAATTTATTTATTTTATTTTAGTCTAACTATGATGTATTCTGAACCTAGTCTTCCAAAGATGCATGCTACATGATCTTTGGGTTGAAATTAATGGATTTTTTTGTTAACATCAATGTAAAAATATGTGTAAAAGGGATGGGTCTCTATAGTTGTTATCATAGATATGTTTTAGTTAACCAATAGATACTAGGAAGATAATATTTAGTGATAACACTAGGGACATGTATAAGTATAATTATTTCTATTAACAATTATTGTAGAATTTTGGTGGAGGATAGAGTGATTTTTATCAAAAACATTTTATCCCTTTCTGGATATGACATGTGGTTGTAACATTTGAAAAGTTTTTCCTAAGAATAATATACATGAAAATGTTACATTGAGCTGGACTCGATCATAAACTAGTGCTTGAAAATGGCCCTTGATGTACACCTGGCTTGATATTAATAAGGGAAATTTTTTTGATATTCACTAAAATATTTTTGAACTATTATAAAAGGAATGAAAAAATATTTTGGTTAAAACACCAAATATAAAATGTTACCATGAATCACTTAGATTGGAACATAAAGACTCATAAGTCTATATATATTTATCATTAATAAGTTATTCCATCATGTTTTATATGTTTGCCCTTTTATATTCTAATTAATTATCATCTTGAATCATTTATTAATTTTATTTAATTTCTATAATTAGGAGAAGGCATGAAAACAACCAATGTGATCATAGGTGTAATGATATCTCTAATGAGACACATAACCAAATGGGAATGGGATTTTAATATAACAATATCATCCCTAAAGAGCGCTCAAAAATTACGATTAACAACTGAAACATAGTTTAATTTACAAACACAAAAAAGTGGATAAGACTCGAGTCTCATGAAAGTTCATGTGTAAAATATGATAACTATAAGAAGATTAAATTTCTTACATTTTAAAAATATGGAAACAAGAACCCTGTAAAATGAATAAATGGAATAGAAATATGCTTTATGTTTGGGAATTGAGGAAAAAAGTAGCTAATTTTTTTATTGAAAAAAGAAGTGTGTGATTTACAAGATGTAGGAAAAAGAAGCTTATCCTAATTCCTTGCTAACAGTTCCATTTCAATGATGTGGGGTACTTTTACATTATCTATGTAATTCCCTAATACATATGATATTAGTTAAGGGCATATGTTATGATAATCATTGATGTGAAATGATTTAAATATTTATGTTTTTTAATTCAAAAATGATTCTATTGGTGTATTTTTATTAATGGTACTCCAATTATAAGAATCATGAAACTTCTACTGATCATTATTAAGTAGTCAATCTTTAAGGATTTTTGAGAATATTAAGAATGTAACTGATGAACTAGAAAGGTGATAAAATTATAAAGAGATATTTTATCAAAAATATATGATTAAGGAATAGATAATAATTGATATGTACGTGACGTTGGGTTAATAGTAGTCGATTAAATTAATTGATTTTATGGATATTAATGAGTTGGATATAAAACCTTTGAGGTTAAAAAATGTTTTTTTGAAAAATTTTATTTTGGAATATGTTCATCAAATTATTGAGAATTTTATAGTACCAAGGTGAGTTATGAATTGGATTATCACTTTTGTTTTCCATAGTTTTAAATAAGGAAAACCCATAATCCAGGAAATAGATCATCACATCTAGAAAGGTTGTGGGGATTAAATCTTCAACCAATGGGTGACAAGAGTGTAGTACCTACCACTGGCCAACATGATGTACCAATTATTATGTCAATATTTATACCAAAATCGTTAATTAGATAAATATTAAAAAAATATTAGAAAAATAATTTTTACCATTTTTTTGACTTTATAGGATTTTCAGTTGATTAACAATTTTTTGGGAATTGTTTCATTGGGTTTATGTATATGTAATCCTCTAGTATAAAATCTGATTTAAATAGAATTTCATTTGGTAAGAAAAAAATTTAAGTGGTTATTTTGGATTTTATATTAAAGGTAGGGTTATTTAGTCACATAATGATTTATGTGGAACAATTTATTTATAAATTAATATGAAGGATCATTCATTTTTGGGAATTTTATTCCCTTTTACTTACCATTTCTAGTTTTAGTTAATGTCTAAAGACAAGAAGAAAATCCAGATATTGTTTTTTTTTAATTATTTGATTCATTATTTGTTAATTTTAGTAATTGAGGCATAATAATTGTTTTTGAATATTCTTCATTTGGAGAAACAAATTTGATTATGGTGGAAAATAATTAAAGAATGATATTTTGATTTTCATGTACGTATATTTAACTATGTTCTTAATCTTGATTTTAAAAGGATCCCTCATCCTTACGAAAAGGATATTGAAATAAAAATGTCATTCATTTTTAAAATATTAATGGACGATTTTCTATTAAAAAAATAGTACAATGTTATTTCTTAAATGGATCATCTTTTTGAGTACTTTATATCAGTTATAAACAATGTTATCCATATTTTGTAACCTTTTCTCGGTCATTTAACTTAACATATGTATATACATTTTCCTCTTTTTTATAGGATTCTTTATAAAAAAAAATTACAATGGAGGTTTTCACAATATAATTTTCAAACATCAAACCATTGTTTAATGGAAAAAAGTAAAAATTGTGAGTATTTATTTTATTTTGTGGGGTACAAGGTAACACCTTTATATTTTAAATAAGAATGTAATGTTAAATGGAATATATTAAAAACAAAACCAAACATAAATGGACTATGAAATATATTACTATAATCAACTATCCATTAAATTTTTAGGTATGAATAGTTTTAACTGATTTTTGATACATATATATATAAAATACATAATCAATAAATTTTTTGATAAATTCTTGAGAAATAATCTCTAAATAAATTAATGTTGATAGTTTTTTCTACAAAAAAATGGTTCCTTCAAAAAAAATTATTTACTACTATAAGAAATTATTATAAATAATTTATGAAACCTTTATAAATATTATTATATAAAATGAACATAATTTTTGAAATCTGGACTTCAAAATTTTATGTGGGTGGAAATTTGATATTTTTTTGAAATGTTTGTTTTCTGCAAACTATTTTTAACGAATAATGCTTATCCATTTTAATTAATTAAAAAAACCCATAGTAATTCATTATTTAAGTTAAATACAAATATTATACATAGATTGATATTAATTTATGTTAATATAATTTTTATTTCTAGTCATAAAGTTAATGTAAGATCTCTTATTCAATGAAAAATTTGTTTCATGAAAAACTATTTTTCAACACGTTTTGTGGTTTTAATTCTATATAGAATTATTACACCACTATAATTTTAATTTCTTAAAATTAATTCTATATTTCAAGTATATATAATTAACATTAACTAATGAGGTAAACAAAATTTTGGTCAAAATAAATAGTAAATCAATAAAGAACTAGTTACCATGGTGAAAATAGAAATTGTAAAAGTGAGTATCCTTAGAGGTAAATGTAATAACATGTATTAATTAAGATAATTTTGGAATGTTGGAGGTTTGGATCGACCATATCACCCAGATAATAATTTTATTATCAATCTTTGAGGAATATTTCTAGATATTGACTTCCCATTAGTAAATATTTTTTGTTATTTATAAAAATGTCACTCATTCCCAATTACAAAAGGTTACCCCTCCCATCACTTATTCACACCTATAAATCCAATTATATGGAATAAATACTTCTACAATATCTCCCCATAATCCTTATACACATAATAGAGATTATGTTACTTAAATAATACTATCATTAGGATCATTATAAAGATATCCAAATAATTTTTTCTAAGCGAATGTAATAATCTTCACCGAGATCCTTCATTTTACTTATTCTTTTTCCACCTTAAATTATGTTTAAAAAATTATAATATAATAAAAAATATATAATATATAATTATATTTTATTATGTTTATGTAATAATATTTCTCAATCTCCTCTTCCATCAAATGGGAAACTAAACCACAGTTCGTGAGTACAACAGACTACATCCTCAAGAACCTATATAATTCATTTTCCATCATTGCCTATTCTGTATGTTCATGAGAATGGATTTTTTTTATATGATATTAATCACATATAAATAATTATAGAAAATTGATATATCATATACCTTCTTATCTTACCATTATTGAAAAAGGATGGCATCGTTCCTATATACGATTGATTGAAGCCTCATAAAGCGATGTTATTCATTTTTTATTACCACGCCGCTAGGATGTTATATATAAGCATATTTAAAAAAAAATATGATATTTTTTATATTTATATAATTATGTAATGATAATAAAATTCTTACCTTTTTTCCATCTCGATCATTGAAAAATGGAAATGTTACTCATGGGTACATATGACCTACCATCTCCATGGATTTATTGTAGTCCATTTTACATAACCATATTTCACGGTTCGTTTTAAAATTATTGTTGATATATAATTATTTAATGATTATAATTATACAAATGATGGAATAATTCCCATTTTTATCACATTCAATACACCGATTCTATATTAAAATTATGAACCATGCATCGACAAAACACTTTATGTGGGAATAATTGAATGAATAATTAATCATGTCCTAAAAAGAAATGATTTAAGTATTTTAAATATAAAATATTAAACCTATAAAATCTAAATAATAATAAAAATAATTTATATAAGATTATTATATAAGATATTTAAAACATACATGAATAGTCTGGACTCTAGGTAAGGGATTTCTTATCATACTTTTACTTTCACTAGACATATGTCGTATTCCCCACTTATTTATTTTATATGTTTCATATAATTAACTTTTAATGTTAAATGATGAATCCATATATATTTATTTTTTTAAAAGATTTATTTTATGATACTTGTTTTTCATGGGGTTTGTGATGTTAATGTTACTATAGTGGTAATGATTTATTTCAAAATATCATCATTATTCATATTTTTTATGAATAAATATACTTTGTAGAAAATATTTGATAATTATAACATAAAAAATACTAATTAATTTATCATATAGTTATTTGTGAACTTTTAATATAATATTAGGTCTCCACACTTTTTGGTACTTAAAATAATTTTGTAAATCTTTTTAAGAAAATCCTTCTTCATAACTCACTTCGATTGAAGAAAATATTTCTTCTCAATCCATGTTTTATTGAGTCATTTTAAATAATACTTTTAATATTATTCAAATTATATATTAAATATATTCTTACCCATTTTTTAATTTTTACAAAATGGTTTGTAATAAATCTTCTTATTGATTTCTAGATGAGGTAATTTTTAACCATTTTAAAAATATGTGAAAGGGTTATCTATTTAACTTATATAACTTGTAAGGAATTACCCACCATCATGAACACTAAATTAATTGATAATGATTTTATAATATTCCATCTTTATTTTTAATGAATATTTTACGTATAATAGTTCGGTATCTTTTATATTTTTTTAAAAATATTTCAAATTGAAAATGGTATTTTCCTTAAGAAATATTACATTTCGTCTTCAAAATAAATTTTCATCAATGATGAAAAAATTTAATGTCATGGATTGATTATATGTTTTATTTACATGTATCTTTGATATATACCAAGATTTTTATCCCTTATTTGTATATGGAAATATATTACATATGTTCATTTCTCGAATGGTTTCTTTATGAAATTTTCTTTAACTATGAAATGAGATGAGATTGTACAACCCCTTTTATTTCTTTTGTTAATTATTAGGTTATAAAATATTTTTTATTTTATTTATTTATAACACATACATCATGATCATGTTTTAATGGTTGTTCCAAAATAGAAATATAATAAATTTGGTAATGCTTTTGTCTTAGGAGGATATATGCTTATTAATAAGTAGTGAACCTAATAAATAATGGGACATTGTGCACCAGGTTATATTTTCTAGGTAGTTATACTTGTCTCATGTTTATTTAATGTTATATACTTCTATAAAAATTTACTAAAATTATATGATCATATTATATCATGTTCTTTGGATTATAATTTAATGTGGTTACTCTTGATTATTTAATTTTATTCGATCATGTTATATATTACACTCTCAAGTTATTCTTCGTTATAATGGTTATTCCATTAAAGGGGTTTTTGGATCATCCCTTTTTTTATGTATCCTCTAGTATATCCTAGAAAATGTATCAATTTGAAAGGATTTATGATTTTATTATAGATAATAAGTTAAAAATTACTATTTTAGTGTGATTTTGATATATTATGAATAAAATTTTCCAAAGAAACAATGAACCAGAATCATTGGGTTATTATTAATGGATTATTATGTTAAAAACATTATAATAATATTTTTCAATGGATAGGTTCACTATTTCAAACAACTTCGATATTTGGGTTTAAGAAACCATTTTATACTAGTACATTATTAAATCATTTATATCTTTGTGAATAACTTGCATATTTTTTATATAACATTGACATACTCTATATATATTTTAGGAAAATATATCTAAATTAAATTATATGTAGTAAAATTAATCATATTCATATTGATATGATTTAAGAGTTCAGTATAAAAGTAATTTTATGGATTTTCGTCAATTTTGAGTGGTTTATTAATTTTTTGAATCAAATACTTCTCCATAAGATCACATACTTGTATTATAGAAGTTTTAGAATATAAAAAATAAGATTAATAATATTTAGATGATATATAATTTTATTTAGGTATATTTGATATTTTTTAAATAATAAGTTTAAACTCCCTTCATGTTCACAAAATTACCCACATTAAATATAAACTTGAGGTAAAATATTATAGAAAAAAACTTTCAACAATGATATTAATTATTGAAACTACAAGGCCCAAAAACCCCCTAATAGAGGGGGGTGAATTTGGGTTCCTATGTTTTATCATTAAAAGGATATTATTCTTGTATTGGTAAGAATAATTGGAAATTAAAATATAAATTATTCATTGAATGTATCCAAACATAGATAATAAAACTAAATGACATAATTATTTAACAAGGATCACAAAAAATAGGAAAAATTATAGGATAATACAATAATTATGTATTAATATAGTAATAAATCACTAATATCATATATTTACTATAGTGTTTTAACTTGTCTCACTACCTTGTCCAAGGGCCACTCACATAACTTATTTTTCACAAAAATTCTAAATATAAGGAAATAATAATTCAATTTTTAGGTAACATACAAAAATATTAAGAATAAATAATGAATATAAAAACTAGAAATAGAAATTTTATTCAAATTAATCTCCTAGATGAAATTAAATTATTTAATAATGTCTTTACTTCTCATAAAACATCTCAAATGAATATAATATCAATAACAATTTTATACTCTTTATATTTGATTTTATTTTAACATCTACGATATTAAATTTATATTTTTAATATATGTATTTTTTTTAAACTATCTCCCTTATCAAGACACATGTCTTCAATTCATTTTTAAACAAGGAATGTTCTTATTGGCTATGATAATTCTCCCATAAAATATTTTATCTTTCTACATTTTAAGGAATTTCCAAATATTTAAACTATATTGTATAAATGAAAACTCATTGAGGGAAATTAAAATAAAATGTCCTTTGTTAGTAAATGGTTTTAATATGAATAAAAGAATAATTCAAATCCATATCCTATTACAAATACAGTAATTTAATTCCTTTATAAATGTTATATGAATCATTCACTCATGTGGTGCATTCTAAAACATGAATTTTTATTCATTTTTTAACTTTAGTATCTTTCAAAAAATATCCCTAGACAAAAAAACTTATATTGTCATTTCCCTGACCAATATTCTCTTTATTATAAATAATTTCCTATTAAAATTCCCATATTTTCTTTAAATATTATTTTAACCTTGGATTATCTTAAATAATCAAATAAAACATTCCAGGCATAATGAATTTGTGTACTTATTCTGCTAGTTTTTCTGAAAATCTATAAACACCATTGTCAAATTTCTTCCTAAATCATATTGAATTAATTTTTTCCACAACCAAAATGAAAAAATTATGACATTTCTAAATTATATGCCTTGGATTTCATAAAAAATAATCCTAAAAAAATGGTGACTACCACACTATTGGTTCACCATACTATGACACGGTTTATAAGACCCTATCATGGTTTATCCACATGATTTATTTTATCACAATTTTTTTCCTTTAAAATTTTTGAAAAAAAAAATCAATAAAATTATTACAAATATTATCATGTATATAAATAAATTATGTGGTGTATCCAATTATGATGTGTTTTTTCCAAATTCAACAAAAACATAAGAATAATTAAATAAATTAGATCTATAATCCCTCAAGTATTTGACTATCTATTTTAAAACCATTAGATCTAATTTCAAATAAACAAAACTAATATTAATAATGGATTAATAAACTCTTTCTTTGATCGTTATTAATTAAAACTTACCATTTTGGAAGAACATAGGTTCTAATAATATTTTTTTGAATGGGATATCAAATTTGAAGACCTTTTTCTATTGAAAAATATATACCATTAGATTGGTATATAAAATCTATATTATATATGCATATTTAATCATCAAAACCAATTGAATAATTTTATATAAAATATATCTATCAATAATAATGAATAAATTTTTTTTTTCCTATGATATCATGAAATTTGGGACCTAAAATAAAAATTATGACATAAAAATGTGTTTAAATATATTATTTCTCTATAATGTCATATATTAAATAAAATGATAAATAAAAATTGATAGGAAACATTTTTTTTATTTTGGTGTTCTGATATGAAAAAAGATGCAATTATTCCTAAAAAATTAGATCAAGGACATTTATCTATATTGTAGTGATATGAATCTATCCACACAATTTTTGATAGGGTTGGAACTCTTATGTAAGGGTGATAATTAAAATATGACATAAATTGATAGGTTTCTAAACACCATAGTATAATAAAATAAATGTAATGGATTATAAAAATACAAATTGGTACAACATAGTAGATCTGGTAATAAAAATACATCATAAAAATACCAGAACAACACCACCTATAGTTATTAATTGATGATTTATGTAGATATAGTTGGGAACTCTAGAAGTGATGATGTATCACTGACATGAGATGGATGATAAAATTCTAGTGATAGAATAAGATTTGGATTGAGATCGAGATGATAATTGTGGCTAGGACAAAGGAAAAATAATCATACATCACTACTTATCATATTGAAATGCGAACCAAGTCCCATATAGTTCAATAAGTACACATTGATATTAGAAACCCAATATGAGTTAATTGAATATTGAAATATTAGAGTGTGATAAAGTAGAAAAATATTCTTTAAATTCTCTATACCAATCTGGTTCATACATAGAAAGTGCATGATTAGATAGCTTAATTTAATTTTCCTAGTAAAACCCCTCGTATATTAAATTTAGTTAATATAGAAAACTCTATTAATATCAAGGTATTACAAGATATACCACATGTTTTGATGTTTGGGTTTTTTTGGCACAAAAAATTCCATACAATTTTACATTGTGTGTAATTTAAAAAAATCATATAGAATAATGATAGGTGATGAGGACCGTATACCATTGAGTTTAGGTTCATGTTTAATGGAAATCTTGAATTATATGAGATTTTCCAAAAAAAATATTTATTGATGTTCCTATTACTGGTTGGAGGAATAATACACAATCTATTAGGGGTAATCATGGAATAAAACCCATTATAATATACCTTTTTTATAATGTAAGAGCCATCAAATCTGGTTTCAAATATTGGAGTATTCATTCATGGTATCTTTAATTTACTCAAGGATAACACCAATTATTATTAAAGTAATGTTCATATGTTGACCATATTTTTGAATTCCCTATTAAAAAGGCTTCATGATACTTCTCTGTCATCTATCTCCAAAAAAAATTATCATTACTATCTTTTAACTCATTCAACTAAATTTATTATCAGTCATCTATAATTAATTAATCATCATGTCTTCTTTAATTAAGATTAACTGAACCTCAATAGGTAATAATTAGTTTTCCCAAACATTATTTAATATATAGTTTCTTGGGTATTGGAATCTGTAGTGGTGCAGTAGGGCTACAAATAAACACTAAGTTTAATATGAAAATAATTATTACCGCTATCTGGAATAATTATTAGGGTATCTGATACATACTTTTTAGATAACTAAGAATAATAATTTATAACCACATGATTGTATAAATAATGGTTATATTTAGTATTATACATAAAATATCCCCTTTTCTACTAATATACACAAAAATGATTTCCTCAAATTCTAATGATAATATGAGAAACTCAACATTATTTGATATTATTATATTTAATAAAATTGATAATTTTTTTTCATCAATATTATCAAATGGGTATAACTTCTACATATTTAGAAAATAAATTGATGATAGTGATGCTGAACTTGAGAAATCAAATAGTTACTAGAGGTTATAGTGAGATAATATGCATTCCCTGTAGAAAAAATGTTCAAGTGTAGTTTTAAGAAGGTTATAACTATGGGGATTGATTAATTAAATTTGAGTTCACTTACCATGCATGAAACACATTTGTGAATGTATTAACCTAGGTTTATCCTTATTGAGACTCAACATAATTTTATGATTCATAGATGTGGGACCCTATGGGTGAATAATGGTAAAGTTATTATTTTAAACATTCTGTAATTTTTTTTATGGTTCATTTAATATTGAGGTGCATCATTTACCCTTAGAATGAGTTTTGTTTAATTTTTTAGAATGGTCGACTTTAGGATGGTAATTAATTTTTATTATTATAACAAGTAATTATACAATAAGTATGGAAAATGATATACCTAAATATGATATTGGAAGGAATTATTTACACAATTGTGGTGTTAAAAAGATCATTTTACCAAGATGATATGTAAATCACACTATTAGGCATCAGGATACAAATTAATTATTTTTAGGTAATTTTTTAAAATATGTAACAATCAAATTATAAATTATATATATATATATATTATGTCTTTTTTATTAGGGTTAACTAGTACTAATGGTGAAGAATTCCTACATGAAGTAAGAAGAATATGGAGATCTTTTATAGAGTGAAGCATCCAATTTACAATAAAGGGGAGATAGAGTCATGATAATGTAGATGATTGATTCACATGGTGATGATGAATGGAATTATGAAATCAATGAATATTTGAAGTGATAAGGATTTTTAAGGATGTTGTACTTTCTGTTCATTATTTATCATTTTAATTTCATAAATTATATTTTTTAGTTAAGTTGGGGTTTGTCTTAGTGGTTAGAACCCTATAATCCTACATGAAAAATGGGGGTTCATAACCCATTGGGCGAAGGACTGTAGCGTACTATAGCAGTAGAAACATTGTAGAAACAGCGGGCAATGTTGCGGCGGCAAGTCACTATAGCGGTGACAAGGCACTATAGCAGTATCCAGTATTGGTAGGTACTGTAGCAGCGCAGGTGCTGTAGTAGTATTATTCATAGAATGGGACTTGGGCCAAATATTTGGGCCTATGGGCCATGTAATGGGAAAAAATCTCACTGGGGCTTCAGGCTATGTAATGGGTCTCCCTCTACCAAGTTAAAGTAGTATTTTCTTTGCTATTAATAATAAATGAGGCTTCATACCCAACCTTTTATATTTTTTAGAACTAAATTATGGTTATTTATATATTATTATTATTTTATAATTATTCTATTCATAATGAATTATGAATTTTCTCTCTACCCTTATATTAAATTGGTAAAAAAATAATTAATCACTTTTAATGATTAAGGTCCATTAAATGAGTTCTCATGTGGTGAGAAATATATTGACCAATAATTCCATGCCATGTAGCCCCTTATTTTTATCACCACATATCAAAAACTCACCAATGGACCGCTACACAGCTCACAGTTTGGGTTCCAAATCCATTTGTGGTTGTTCAATATTTGATTATTGGTTAGAGTGGAGGTTAATTAAGGAGAAAATAGTTGTTTGGGATGACGTGGAGATGACAGTTGGATGAATATAGTGGTATGGTAGTGGGGATGACATCATGGATTGGGTCTAATAAGGCTTAGGCATCTAGGATCATAAGGTTTGACAGTGATGAGAAGATCACCAATAGGGAAACCCATTGTCCCTAAATGGTGACCATTTTCATTGAAAATACTATTGGAAATATATTTAGTGGAATTAGAAAAGAGAGAAGAGAAAAATATTGATCTAGAGAAAACATGAAAATATTCCAATGACTAATAATGATTTTCTCTTTTATGTTATATATATATTATTTTTTATTTTTTATTACTCTTTACGGATGGTTTTATATTAGAATTGGAGCTTCTGAAATGTGTTGTGAATGTCACACCATTAAGGCACATAGTTAGTAATATATATTAGGATACCATGCAACATACACTACAAATTTCATAGATCCAAAACACATAGTCTATTCATGATTTTTATAGAAATATGACCTTCCTATGTAATTTTCCTAGGTTTATTAAAATTTAAAATATACACTTTTCTTATCTTTAACTTTTAAATGAAATTCAGACCCCTATTCTCCCATTCAATAAAATTACACATTGGGACTATCCCTTTTTATTTCATCCCCTATTGTTCATGCATTCTTTGAACTTCTAGAATATTTGTGGTAGATTCTTCAAGGTAATCATCTCTAACTTCTTCCAACTTATTTATCCTTTTCTTTTCCCTATTTACATCTAAATGTCTCTTGATCAAGCAACATAGTGTAGTATTAAAATCAATTATAATCAATTATTCCTTGTATTTTGGTTTTGTATTTGTCATATATGGTTCTTTTGGATTTATTAAGGTGAATTCAAGCCACAATTAACAAAGGAAACCAGATTTAAGGTAGTTGGTCCTTCATATTTCACATTAAATCAAAAAACTATAATTTTTTATTGATTTAAATTTTTTATTTAGGTGTTTTGAGAATAATATAATGTATATTAAGAAGATTTTATAAAAAATAAGTTTTCTCCTTTTTTTAATTACATGTACAAGGTATATTAATCATTTTTCATATTATAATGACTATTTTTGAAATCCACGGTCACCATGTGTTTATTAAAATGACCAAGAATTTTTCATTTATTTATTGAGTATAAAAATTATTATTCCTTACACTAAAATAATATATTTATTATTAAAGAATTTTGTGAGTGAGGAATTTCAAAGGAGTTGTAAATCACTCCATTGAGTGAGGTTTTAAGGACTCAATTGTGTTGTGATTACACAATTATGTTTTTTGATTTAGTATTTAAAATTGAATAATCATGACCCTAAATAGAACTAGAAATTTTATGTATTAAAGATAAAAATATCAGTAATACATATTCAAATTATTTTATAAGTGAATGTTCAATTATTTTATATATATAACCATTCCTGGTTAAGGGTCTCATATATTTTTTTGTATATTATTGATGGAAATGGGGACATTTCTTATAAAGAGTTCATAGGTGATGGTGTGGTTTATTTTTTTCAAAAAGAATGATATATATATATATATATTGTTTAGAATTGTTTGATTAACATACACGGATTTTATATACATGGGTCACCACATGTTTATAGGTGTGATGTATAGGTACATACACTATGTTAGTTTATAATTACACTCTAACTATTTCCCTTGAGAGAGATTTTGATATGATTGTTGGAATTTTAGCTCAGTTAGGCCAATGAGGGTAATACCGAGTGTTAGGGGAGGTTGTTGATAAATGATATTGGTATTTTTTTTAATTATATACCTCACTATATATTCTATTGATAATTCCTAAGTTCTGATGATTTTATTTTTTCATATTAATTATATGGAATGATCTAAATAATAGAAATGTAAATTTTTTCTTTTTTTAATTAAAAATGATAGACTCTTTTTCACATCAACATAAAAATTTTATTTTTTTACAATTAAATCTCCTATATTAAAATCATTTTTTAAAATGTGTATCTCATGATTTGATTTCTTTAGGAGATGAAACCCAATTTTATATACATTAATTCGTGTTCTAAAAAAAGTGTAGTGCAACCCTATTTTTAAAGCATATTATTGGATATGTAGGTGTTTGCCTACTGGGATGTTTATCTCATGGTTTTCATCATTATAGGTTATCATATTCTTCTTATACAGGATAGTTGATATCTAATATATGGATGGAATTAGGTTACTATTATGGGATAATGATGGGGCATAGAAGATATTTTTCTCTTACATTAGGAGATGACCAATGTGGCATATATAGTTTTTTTCAATTATCTTTGTATCTATATTGTATTTTCCTTCTCAGTAGTTAACTTTTCAGTTCGTATCTAGTATATTTCAATTAATTTGTTGGTTCAATGTTGTTTTAGTTGAGGGTTTTTTTAATTTTATATGATTTGTTTAAATTCTTAATTTTTTCTTTTTATTTTTTTATATATTTTATTATAACTTAAAACTTTTGTGACTTTTAACTCCAATGTATGGAATAGTCATACAATAATTTTTTGTGAAATTAATTTTATTATTATGGATTCATTTGGAAAAATAATTCCTATAATCTCTCATTAGATTCCATGGTGATTTTGGCTAGACTGGTAGGATTGGGAACACCTCTCGGGTATGTCATGGGATGGATTGGGTGATCATTCCGAGGGGTGGCCAATATTTTTTCATAAAAAATGGTTTTAGAGCCAAAGGTTCTTTTAATAGACTAAATCATTAAGTTACCCATTATACATTGTGATTTGTGGTAGATTTGATGTTGGTTCATTGGAATTTTGGTGTTTAGTCATAATTAGGTTCTTGATTACCACCTATTTAGGATGACACATGAGGTACAAGGTTGGTATAGGGTTTTAAACTCTCATATTTGACCTTGATTATTCAAACGTTTCAATATTTATTGGTCTTTATTCAAGTTTTTCATCATTTCCTTAATAATTTGATTGGTTATTTTAAGAATCACCCATTATTATATTTTATTTATGGAGGAAATAATGGGCTACATGGCTTTGAAAACTATGCACAAATCAAGATTCTATCTATGGAAGATTTATAGTGAGCTCCACACTATTGACACACTTTTTACCAATCAATGCTACCAAACACTACTGAGATTTTATTTCCTTGTATTTTTTAGCCTTATATTTCCTAAATTATTGTGTTTCCCTTTATTCAACTTATTATTGGGTTGGACTAACTTTGGAAGATTTTTATGGAGTATAAGAGATATTATGTTTCATTTATTATTTATTCTCAAAATCAAACCCATGGGTTTTATAAAAAATGGGATAAAATTTACTTGGTATTTAAGTATTTTATGAAATGTTTTAATAATATGTTGTTTGAATGATAATAATAAAGGATTTAATTAAAATTTGATTTTTTAAATAAAAATATTCATTTGAATAAAATTTTTGGTGTTATATTTCATAAAGTAGAGGAATCTACTTTTGTTTTAAAATTTTCATGGATAAGTATTAATTTAGTAAATCATTTTATATTTATTTTTTTAATCTATGTTACACATTTATTAGATTAGTTAAACTATTTTAGAGTCATTCAAAATGGATATTTGAGATTTATTTTTTGATTCAAGCCCTAATTTTGGTGGTTTTAATTTATGATGTGTTTTAATATAATTTGGTATTTCTGGATTCTAGAGTACAACCCCATATAGACTTATGAGACATAAAAGAGTGAGATATGGGTGGTTTAACCCAAGGAAAAACATGGGTGGATTAAGACCCATCGTATTCTATTGACCCTTCTCTAGTTATGGAACATAGTGGTCTTACTCTTCTAACTCCACATTATGATTTCATTTGGCAATTTTAAAATTGGAATCCACCTCATTTAATTGGGTCAAAATACTCTAATAGATTAGAGAATTGTTATCAGAGTTTCATGGGGATATTTTCCTAGTATGAGATTTCATAATTTTATAATCTTATGTTCACAACCTTTTTTAGAGGGTCTATGTTAGGATTGGTGGAAGTACACTGTCCAGAAAAATCTAATTTTTCATGACCCACCTTCTCCAAGATGAGGGATAGAATGGAAAGATTCTCTACCCTTCCTTTTTCAGGGTGAAGGAGATATAATGACCCATGAGTCCCACCTTCAGTAGTCCCCAGAGTGGTGACTAGTACCAAAGGTATTGAATCTCACATAAAAGGAAGGAATTACCCTTTTTATAGAACAATATCAAAAGATAAGATGATAAATCCAAAAAAATCCAAGGAATAAATTTTATAAGTGAATCCAAAGATCCATACCCATATGCATGTTCAGAAAAACTGATACAATGTACATGGAAAATATGATGTATGTACGAAATGAAAGAAAAGAAGCAACGAAAACGGTCTTGATGCCCGAGCTAGTAAGGTCTGATAGGATCCTCATAGTCCTCCTGAATACTTGAAAGCAGTTATATATATGTTGGTTGAGTATAAAGGTATACTATGTAAGGAATCCAAAAGATCTCATGCACAAGTGGGGAGACATTCTAACGCCCTATGACGAAAGAGGTAACCAAAACACCTAGCTAAGAAAACTATCCACCCAACCTCACCAAGGCACACTCCCCAAATAATGCAAGTTAGATAAAATAATAGTAATAACACATCGATATTTGGGTACCCTACACCACTTTCCCATAGGTTATTTAGAACATCCTATGTATCAGACCACCACTACAAATCCCACTATCGTCCCACTACCACCCCCAACAAAAAACCATATGGGCCATCCCAACCGCACATTTTTCTTGCCCGCAAACACTTGGGAAACCACAACTACACATCCCACCCACAGACACCTAGGCCACCACAAACAAACCTTCCACCAATAGACTCATGGGCCACCACAACCACACATCATGCCCGCTGAAACCTGGGCCTCATCCCAAAGACACTTGGTGAACAAATATTTTTTCCCACACCTGGGCCAACTCACCACAACACACCATGTCAAAAGATTCATGGACCATAGTGAAACTCAGGTTATCACATCCCCATCGAAGATTTTTGGTCTACTTGGGAGAGGGAGAAGAAAAGCACAAATTACCAGCCATTCATATAAATGTTGGAAAAAACACCCTCCCTAATGAATTGGGGGGTGTTCACCATGAAGTGCTCAACAAGGGTGGGGTGCGTATATAAAACAAAAGAACTAAATTTATACATATAGGTAAATCTAGCACTCATCCCAACATAAATGTACCAAAACCTATATCGAGCCTATACACAACCACTATTGCTGCTACCCCTATACGCACATGTATAAAAAGCCACAACCAGAGCACAACCCATTCCTGGAAAACACTTTCCCCATTGTACCCAATCTCATTATCATGTTTGAGTAATTCTATTTATATATTTCTTTACTATATGGTAGTTAACATGCATAACCACAATCCAAAAGAACACCTAAAAGAAAATAGTCAAGTAGGCATTTAAGCATTCACACCTAGCTCTCTTGTAAATAACAACATCAAAATAGAATCCCATGATATCTCTCAAAGTACTAGAACAAAAACAATCCCCAACATACTGGTCCAAATAATTTACCACCGGCACCACACAACCTCAGATTCCCAAACAAAAAACCTCTCCACTAGAGATTTTGTTTCCCTCTATGTCACCCCAAATCATTATACAGAACAACCATGCAAATGAACAGATCGAGCAAGGATTTTTTCAAAAATTTTCAACACCATTTATTAAGTTCCTCCATTCCATTTGGTTAATCAGGGTGATCAAACTAGGGTTATTACTCATTGAGCATCAATTTAAATCAACCATGTTTACATGATTAATCAGTTTTCATGTTACAGTCATTTGATCCCCAGATAATCTAGAAAATAGAGCTTCATTAGAGTGAAAGAAAGCACCACCAATGACCATTATTTTTCAGTTTACCTCAGTCCATAAAATTTAAAATATAAAAACAAAGCTAAAATACAACAACATCATCATCTTTCCCACCCCTTCATTCCAAAAAAGTCCATTTATTGACTTCATTAAAGTTAGTTTCAAGTACATCCCAAGGGAACATCATCACACCCACCCTACATGATTCACATTTAAGAGAGACGAATGATGAAGCCCTACATGGATGATCAAGGATCGAAGTTTAATCATTCTTCCAAGAACTGGGGTCGTATGATAGGAAACTCCCAGAAGAACTGAACAGGAGGGATCTCATGCAGGTACAACTCGTATCCAGAAGAGGGACTCCAATTTCACCATGAGGGAACAAAAGAGACCATGGAAGAATATCTCAGTGTTATTAAAAGGAACAATCCTAGAGTTAGGGGATGTACAATCTCTATATTCAGGAAAAGTATTTCTTGGATTGACCACGCAGCTGGGTGATTACACACATTGGAAATAATTGAGATTTTATAATTACCTAAGAGACTATGAGATAGACCATTGAACAATAGATAGTTGATAAGATACATTTAAAATATTAAAAAATCAAAACGTGGGAGTAACTGGAAACATGGAAAAGGGTGTGAGACATATTAAAAGGCCACACATTTTGATTACTCATGGGTCACCCCACTATTTGGGGGTTTAAGATATCCTTTACCGACCTTAAAACATTTTTAAACCACTTTAAAAGAGGTATTAAAACATAAAAGAGATGCTACAGGAGGGAAACTAGAACAGAAACTGAACACCCCATGGTGGAACCATTTGGGTGAGGCACTGATGCGTGAGACCGATCAGTGAGACACCGATCAGTGGAACTGATGGGTGAGACCACGAAGACACCTTTCCACTGACACTGATGCCCTCCTGACACACTGATGGCTTCCAGGACACCCCAAACAGAAGAATTTGAAAATGTAATTGAATAGGAATGTTCGGGCCATTACATCAGATACCTCTCAAACTATTCTCTCCATCGAGAAAATCAAGAGTAAAACCCGAAGAAAGAGAGGGGTCCAAACAACCCCATCATAAGATACCTCTCATGGACTAACCACCCTAAAGTTGTTTCAAAGTTGGAATAAAACCTCAACATCTAGGGAAATATCTCTCACATCTATCTCTTGAACAACTATGGAAACACTACCGATCCTATACCTCATGTAACCACACCAACACAAAAAGGTAACATTGTTAGACACATGTACTGGGGAGCTCCTTCCTCCTTGTTAAGGTACTATCCTATTTGGGCGTCACTAACTCATATTCATGGGTTTAATTGCATCCACATTAATGCATCTGGATTAGGAATCAGGTCTTACCCTCCCTCCTCCATGTATTCATTACTTTTCACTCAAAATAGAGAATAAGGAAACAACTTATCATATAGCAAGAATGGTCAAACAATACATCATAAGAAATCCACAATGCAAAGACAATATCAAAACTCATAATAGCTATGGGTATTGGGAACACACCTATTCTTCCAATTACCAAGTACTCTTTTCGAGGCCACCATGCCTCCACAACACATGAACCAAGGTAAAGGTCTATTCCCAAAGTCCCTTCTCCTCACGATTTTCAATTCTCACCAGTCACTCCACAAATGTCGCATTGTCCTCAATATCCATCTATCTCTTGTTGAGGACTTAGGAGTCATCATGTTGATACCGATAGAGTTTAGAGACATGAAAGACATTGTGGATCCTCTCTAACCACGGTGGTATGGCCAGCTGATATGCCACCTCACCGACTCGTCCCAACACCTCGAAGGGTCTGATGAACCAGAAATAAACCCTACTTCCCCTGCCAAACCTATGTTTTCTTTGCTAAGGGAATACTTTTAAGAACACGTGGTGCCCAACCTTGAACTCTAGGGGTATCCTACTATGATCGACATATGACTTATGCTGATCTTAATCCATTTTTATCCTCTCACAGACAAGCTGAACCTTCTCTATTGTGCTCTATACTACCTCTGGGACAAGAACACCTGCCTCCCTGACCTCTGTCTAGCACACGAGTGAATGAAACAGTCTTCCATAAAAGTCTTGTAACAGTTCCATACCAATGGTGGATTGATAGCTATCATTGTAGGAAAATTCCATTAGGAGAAAGTATCATACCCATGACCCTCTGAAGTCCAAAACACATGCTCGCAACATATCCTCTAACTTCTTGATGGTCCTCTCTATCTGGCCATCCATCTAAGGGTGGAAAGTAGTTTCGAGTAAAAGTTGCGTTCCAAAAGTACGATGTAATCCCTTTCAGACATGTGAAGAATACTATGCATCCCAATCTAAAACGATGGTTTGGGAAACTCCTTATAGCCTCAATACTTCACTCATGTACTTCTATGCTAAGGCATCCACTATGCTCGTCTCCTTAACCCCTATGAAGTGAGCCAATTTTGTCAATTGGTCTACCACTACCCAGATGGAATCACAACCTCCCTCATCCTTGGGTAGTCCCATGAAACAATCCATCTATACGTCATCCCACTTCCACTTGGGGATATCTAAGGGCTGCAATAGACCACCAGGAACACAGTGTTCAGCCTTCACTTGCTGACACATGAGCCACTTTGCCACAAACTCCGCACAACACACTTCACTACAGGAAACCAGAATTGACCTCTCATGCACCAGTACATCTTGGAAACCCCTGGTTGTACCATCAGTGTTGAGATATGGAAGTAACAGAGAACTCCCTCTCACATCGTCTTTGGGAAAATCAACTTCCAGTGGTAAATCAACTGATTCTTAACATCCTCTGACCATCCTTTCATATCAATACACTATCCAACATGATCATGCATCACTTAAGACTATGAGTCTCCAAACTAAGACTCCTACACCTTCCTTACTAAGGAATACTGCACTGTCATCTAAAAAAGATAGCATCTACCACCCTCTACTCTCATGCCCAGATGTTATGAAACCAACTCCTCTATTGCTTTCCAACCATCTGCTAACTCTCGAACCACTTATTTCTGTGACTTTCTGCTCAAGGCATCAGCCACTATGTTCGTATTTCTTGAGGTGTAGGAGATCTCAAAGTTATAGTCCTGAAGAAACTCCATCCACCTTTGTTGTTGCATGTTCATGATTTCTGGGAGAATACATATCTCAAGCTCTTATGATATGTGAAGACCACAAATCACTCCCCAATGAGGTAATACTGCCATAGATTCAGAAATAATAGGAAAATTGTAAGTTATAGGTTTTGGTTTGCATGTTTACATTCATGAGCACATAACTATCGAGACTCATAAGAGGTCAATCCCCACTGCTGCATCAGCATACACCCCAGTCCTAGATCAGAAGCATCAAAGAATATGTCAAACATTACCACTTCCATCGGAAACCTCATCACTCGAGCACTAACCATATTACCTTTCAGATAAGTGAATGTTGTCTGACACTTCTCACACCATAAGAATGTCTAGTCATTTCTGGTCAAGGTAGTAAAAGGAACTACAACACAAGAGAAGTGCGATATGAACCTTCGGTAGTAACCTGCCAGTCCCAAGAAACTACGAACCTCTGCCACATTCTTGGGTGCTACCCAGGAAACAACTACTTCAACCTTCGATGGGTCCACTACTATTCCCGGCTAGGATACCATGTATCCAAGGAAGTGAACCTCTCGTTTTGAGAACTATCACTAAGAAAACTTCCCGTAGAGTGGGTGGTGTTGGGGGACCTCCAAAACATTTCTTAGACACTAGACATGGTCCTCATATGATATCCAGTAGATCAATATTTCACCAATGAACATGCCTATGAACCGGTCCAAATACTCGCAGAAAACAATGTTCATGATCCCCATGAACAAATTTGGTGCATTTTTAACGCTGAATGGAATGACCAATACCTCAAAGTGCCAGTTCCTAGAGAACCGACCTGCTCCCTTCAACTAGTCAAAAAAGTCATCAATCCTCGTGAGGGGGTAACGGTTCTTAACTGTCACTTGATTCAATCTTTGGTATTCTATGCATACCCTGAGACCACCGACCACCTTCTCTTGAACAAGATCAGATTACCGCATGGTGATTCTATTTGTCAGATAAAACCCTTCTTCGTCAAGTCATCAAACTAAATCTTCAAACCCCACAATTCAGAAGGCACCATCAGATAGGGAGCCATCACAATTGAATTGGAACCGAGTTGTAAGTCTATACAAAACTGAACATCACTACGATGGGGTTAGATTCATGACCTCTTCATGGAATACATACATGAACTCACTAATAATCACCAGAACTTCCACCATCTCTGAGTCTTCTGATCCCACTGATAGCTCGGAAAACATGGAAAGAGAGAGCTCTACACATCAGCTGCCCTCCTAAAAACCCATCTCGCTAGTAAAAGTTACACACTGGCCTCCCATATCTAAGAACACGACCCTTATCTAGAATAATTCGATAACAAAGTTCATGGAAAATAGCCAGTCAATGCCTAGGATGACATCTTATGGCTGCATTTGTAGTAGAATGAGATCCCCACCAGATTGATGTGACCCCAACATCAGTCTGCATCCTTAAAAAAAATCACATAGTCTGGTCTGAGTTCTATTTTGTGTGCTTAACAAGAGGGGCATGAAAATTATCTCTTTGTCTAGACCCAAGGCATGGTCTAGACTAGGTGCAACAACTGAGTGTGAATATCCTAAATTAAACAAGGAAGAAGTAAGAGTACTAAACAGACTGATCATACCTTGAATGACCTCAAGCCCTGCTTGAACTACTACCTATGGAGTGTGTAATTTCCCACACCCATCTCCTTTAACCCTCGGCTAATGAACAACTCCTCTACCATTCCCCGTTCAAGGTCCCTGAGGAGTTCCCTAATATCGGCCTCCTCCTAAAATTTTTTCTCCCTGAATCTGCTTCTGCTACTACTGAAAAGGTCTAGCTGGAAATTTCTATTGAGGTGGGTGCTAAAGCTTCCCACCCCCACTATACTATACTCATAAAATGAAATAATTCTGAAGATTCCAATTGTTTCCATAGGTAAAGAACCTTGGTCCTAGGACCGTGGAGAAAGGGAGAGGACCGATAGATCAGAACCGGAACTGATGAGGTCAGCTCCCCATTGGCTAAAACCTAGAAGGACCTGATGTTGGAGGTCTGTTATTGACATCCTTCCCCTTTAATGAACTCAACTGGCTCCCCTCTCATGGCACACCACCCAATGTGTTCATCCTCTCTACTACATCATCTTTCTTCTGAACATCCATGTATGTTATAAGAGTTAAGGGAGTAACCAAATACTAAAAAGAAGGTCAGAGTGCCTCCTATAAGCATCTTGCCTGCGAGTCCTCATCTGAAAAGACGTATGGAGAAAAATGAAGGAGATACTTAAACATGATCCCTAGTTCTCTCAATTTCATATTCCCTTTTTGGATGGAGAGATGCTCTTGCCTATTTTCGTCCTTCATCGTGGAAGAATAAAATTCTCCGGAGAAATCCTTCTCATAGTCAGTCCATAAACCTCATCTTCTTCTTATCCCCGTGATAAAGTAGCCACCACTGACACACCAATCCCCATATCTAGCACACATCCAGAGAAACCTAGTACTTTGTCAGAGCTTAGATCAAGATGAAAGAAACCACCGTCTCCTCAAGCCACCTCTCTGTCTCTATTTCCGAGATGTTTCCCTAGTATTTTCTGAGAGTATGTCACTGAAAGGACCAAAGATTTTTTTTCACTGGTCATCATCCTCCTCTCTATCAGCCCTCTGCTAATCAACCATATCCAATAGTTGGGCCTCAACATCCCGAACTATAGGTGGAAGTCGTTTGGGTGACATAGCGGAAAAGATAAACAAATAATTCCTAATCCTAAGTAGTGTGGAAATTCCCTTCTAAATTTTTTTGATGTTTTTTATTTTAAATTCCCAAAACACCCAATACACACAAGAACAAAAGTAATTATGATACATGTACCTTTATGAGGGTCTCTACCCTAAAATTAGTGTTTCCTAACTTGGTCGTTTAGTAGGTCCAGATTCCTTGAACCATATCACAGGGAGGGCCTAAAATCATGTGTCTTAGCTGGTCTTCCTGACATATTTCTTTCCCCACGATTACCTAGACATGTTTCCCAAACATCCCATGTAATCCTCACTATGGAAAACCACAAACTCCATCTTATATATCTACCATAAACATTTGATACCTTTCTATCACAACCCACCTTCTCCAAGATGAGGAAAAAGATGGAAAGATTCCCTTCCCTTATTTTATAAAGGTGAAGAAGAGATAATGACCCCGATTCCAGCCTTCTTTAGGCCCTAGAGTGGCGATTATCACCAAAGGTATAGAATATCACATAAAAAGAAGGTGTTACCTTTTTTATAGAAAATTATTGGGAGATAAGATGGTAAATCCCAAATAACTCAAAGGAATAAATTTTAAAAGTAAAGAAAAAAATCCATCCCTGCAAGCATATTCAAAATAAATTGATACAAAGTACAAGAAAACTCTAAAGGAAGGTACTAAAAGAAAGAAAAGCATGAATGATGTCTATCCCAATGCTCGAGCTACTAAGGTCTAGCACGGTCCTAAATGTCCTCTTAGAAACTTGAAAGTAGTTTTACAAACATAGGGTGAGTATACAGGTATACCGAGTAGGAAAACCAAAAGCTCTCATGCACAAGTGTGGATACATTCAAATGCCCCATGAGAAAAGGGGTAACCAAAACACCTTGCAAGGAAAACTATCCACCCAACCTCAATAAGGAACACTTCCCAAATAATGAAAGTTAGGTAAAATAATAGTAATAGAATGTAGATATTTGTGTACCCTATCCCACTTTCCAACTAGTTATTTAAAACATCCTACGCATCAGACCTCCCCCACAAATCTCATTGCAGTCCCACTGCGACCCCCAACAACAACTATATAGACCATCTCTACCACACGTTTATCCCAACTACAAAAACCTAGACCACCACAACCACACATCCCACCCACAAACACCTGGTCCACCACAACCACACTTCTCACCCGCAAACACCAGTTTCACCACAACCACACTTCCTACGCGTAGACACCTCGGCCCCATCCCAAAGACACTTGGGAAACAAAACTGCCTTCACACACCTGTTCCAACTAACCACAACACACACTACTCAAGATTCTTTGTCTATAATGAACCTCAGGTCGTCATAGCCTACCCGAAGAGTCTTGGGATACTTGGGAGAGGGACAAGAAATGAGAAAATAACTATCCACTCATAGGAATGCTAGAAAAAACACCCTCCCCGATGAAATGGGGGTGTTCTTCATGAAGTGCTCAACATGGTTGGGGTTCGTATAAGAAACACAAGAACTAAATTTATACATATACATAAATCAAAAACTCTTCCCAACCTAAGGGTCCCAAAACCAAAAACTAGCCCACACACAACCACTCTCGCTGCTACCCCTTAATTCAAAAGTATACAACAGACACAACCAGTGGACAACCCATTTCCAAAAAATAGTTTCACCATTGTACTCGTTCTTGTTATCATGTTCAATTAATTCCATTTAAATATTCATTCACTATCTGGTAGTTAACAGACATAAAAATAATCCAAAAAACAACCAAAATAAAAACACCAAGAAAGAATTTAATCATTTACACCCGGTTATCTTGTAAATAACAACCTAAAAACGGGATCCCATGATATACCTTGAAGTACTAGAACCAAAACAATACATAACTTATTGGTACATAACATTTCCTAATGGATCCACACGGCCTCAGATTCCCAAACCAATAACCACTCTACCAGATTTTTTTTCTTCCATGTCACCCACAAACATCAAATAAAAAAATAGTTCATATCACTAGAACAGAGTAATGTAGTTTTAATATTTATCCAACAATATTAATTAAGTTCCTTCTTTCTGTTTGGTTAATAGGGGTGATCACACTAGGGTTCTTATCCATCATTAATCCATTTAAATCAACCAATTTTTCATGAATAATCATTTTCCATGTTACAATGATTTAATGACCATACTATCTAAAAAACTGATCTTCATTAGTGAACAAGAAAGAACCACCATCGGCCATGATTTTTAGTGGACATGAGCCCATTGAATCCAAAACATAAAAAGAAGGTAATATACAATAACACCATCTTCTTTCACACCCTATCATTCCTTAAATGTACATTTATTATCTTCTTTGAAGATGGATTCATCTACGTATCGAGGGAACATAATCACACCAACCCCACATGAAACACAATAAAGAGAGACGAAGGAAGAACCCCTACCTGGATGATCAAGGATCAAAATTTTCTCCTTGCGCTAAGAACTCTAGTCGGGCAATAGGAAACACCAAGATGATATGAACAGAAGGGCTCCCAAGTAGGAATGAATCATCTCCAGAAGAGGGAATCCAAGCGCCCCTATAGGGTACAAAAGACACCGAGGTAGAAGATCTTGGTGTGATAAAAAATCTCGATCCTAGAGTCATGGGACTAGAAATCTCAATGTTCTTGAAAAGAGGATCATGGTTTGACCATGTGGTTGGGTGGTTATACACGTTTGAAATAATTGATATTTGATAATTACCTCGGAGATAATGAGATACACCATCACACGACGAAGAGTTTATAAGATACATTTAAACTGAGAAAAACACATAATAGGTGTGTAATTGAAAAAAAAATAGAGGGTGTGAAACTGATTCAAAGGTCACATGTTTTGGTAAGTAAAGGGTTGACCCACTCTTAGTGGGTTGAAGATATCCTTTACCTTCCTTAAAATGGTCTTAAAACACTTTAAAAGAGGTATTGAAACTTAAATTAGATCCAATGGGAGGGAAACATGGTAGGAAACCTGACACCCCATGGTGGCACTATTTGGGTTTGGCACCAATGGGTGAGACCGATCGGTGGCATCGATAGGTGGGACCATGACGACACCCTACCACCGACACCAACACCATCATGACTCACCGATGGCATCCAAGACACCCCAAACACCATAATTTGGAAAAGAATTAGACTAGGAAGGTCTGGTAGATTACACTATTGGGGACCTTTAACTGGTATTCTTTATGAAAAAAATCATCCAACCATTTTTCTCTAATACAGTAAAATTTCTAAAGTTGATGGAGGTAAATGGGATCCAACATGATGAATATTTGGTATTGTAATTTTGAAGAGAATTAATTTAGTTAATTCTATGATTTCTTGAAATATCCATGTATGAATCCTTGAAGGATTAACAATTTAAAATGGTTAATTATCCATATATTCAATCATCGATGCATTTACATGGACATTCCACTTATAAAGGTGTGGTGAAGTGGTCCTAAAGGATTGAAGATAACTTAATAGGGATACCAGAAACCATTTATGTTGCATCGATCCCTAGTAGTAATGGAGGAATAGTGTAAATAAAGATAATAAATCCAATTATAGGAATAATGATGGTGATATAAAGTAACTATATATTTTCCCCACAAAATAATCATAGAGAAAAATAATTTGGTCTGTCACTAGTGTGGGAATTTAGGACATAAGATCCGTTCTTGTTAAGAAACACCAACGTCCTATCATACCTCTATCCATCTAGGTAACCTATAATATTTTTTGTGTACTTTCTCATTGGAACAATGTTTCTAAATCCACTTGGGATACCCCCATGTTTAACCCACTGATCCTGTTATTGAAGGATCATATATGTAAGGTTTATTATCTATTTTATTTTATCATTCCCTTTCGTTTCATTATAGTTGTGTGTTGAAGTATGTTTTCTTTAGGTAGTGAAAGTTTTTTATAATGTTTTTATAGATCCATAGGATCCCATTTTTTGTATAATTGTGTTGTTTTTTAATTTTTATTCTTTTATATAAATTAATCTTCTATCATTCCCCTTTTTTTCACTGTATTGAGCTCTTGGTTTTCATTGAGTTTCCTTTCTCCACCAATTTTTCTTTAGTGTTTGATGGTTTTGGGAGATTGACACTCCTTTTTTATAATCATTATGATTTTCAATGTTTTATGAGTCCTTTATAACTTTAAAGGTTATAGGTTTAATGAGAATCTGAAATATAGTGAGGACACCACTATTAATGGAACTCTTATTGAGCCTAGTATGTTCCCCACCTCATATGACGAACCAGTCTTAAAAATTGCATATTCTAGTACCTTTAGGCTATAATTCAATTTATTTTCCCATATATAATTTAGTTTTATAGATTTATAGTATTTAATTATAATAGATACATTAAAAACCCATAAATTATAAGGTGGATTCTTCTAATCATTATCTATTTTATCAATAGTATAGAACATTGAAAATAAAATATGTTTTCTCCTTTATGAAAAATATTCTTAAATTTTAACATAGCTTGTTATTTTCACGTACTCATTTTAAAAACCTATTGAAAATTTTGAAAAAATGTGTTATGAGCATAAAATGATAAGTTGTGGACATAAAAGGATGAAAGAAACTATCAATTCATGAATATTATAAAAAATTTCTTTTTTCTAAATAATCTTTGGCTTCAAAATAAGCATTTTATTAGAAACAAAAATCATTCTCTCTTTACAAAAAATTTCATAAAAGATATAATTATCCCTATTAAAATGAAAATAGTAGTTTTAATGGTTTCATTACTGTCAGGAAAAACACAATAAAATTTTTTTATAATGTTTTACTTTTCACTTTATAGTTGATGTAAATATCACTATTATAAATAGAGTAACTATACCATTTACACGTGGATAAATCATCACACTTAAAATTAGAGTAACTATCATATTTACTCATGAAATAACCCACACATTTAACTTATAAACATTATATTTGAGTAACCATCACAATAACTCATGGATTTATAGTCATAGTTAATCATAGAATAACACTCATAGTCAAATTTCCAAAATTATCATATAGTAACCATTAAAAATAATCATAGATTAACCATCATTTTTAATCATGGAATCACCCTCATGGTCAACATAAAATAATTACCCAATGCATTAGATATATATGATTGGGATCACCCAACATATAATATGTACTGGGCCCACCCATGATATATAATTGGGATTAAATCTTCATATAATCTATATCTAGCTAAACTGATCCACATATAATGACTATGTACCATATAAAACATTCTAATATTATAACCATTCATTATAAAACCTTTGAAAATCCTTTTAAACCCATATTTAAATCACATGTGGATATCAAAATACTACATTCTTCCAAAAACATATTTTCAATACCAGAATAACTAGAAAATGGAAAATATGGGTTTTCTTTGAATAAAAAAATCACATAAAGTAATCAAGCATATAATAACATTAAATTATGTCATCTTAGATGGATAATAACTTTAATATATCGCTTGGAACATTTCTTGTGTAAAATGCACATGATATTTTTATATTAAATTATTTTTAAAAACTGTGAAATCATGAAGGAAAAAATTTCCTTTCAAAAATAACCCTAAAAACATGTAATGGAATATTTAATGAAAAAATTAGTCATGAAAGAAACAAGACACATTCATGTGGTATAAGTTGAAAAACATGTCTTCCATTCATTTTTTTTTAAACTCACAAGGTACCTATTTTTGAAAATGAAAAAAAACTCCTTTAAAAATGATATACAAAAATTAACAAATTGGTAAAAATGGCATTAAATTTTTTCTTTAAAAATTTTCAGGATAATAATAAAAATAATATTCAAAACATTTTTAGTAAATAAATATATTTAATAAAAATATTTTTTAAGAGAAACATTCAAAGGTGGATTTTTAAAAGAAACTCGCTTACCTCAAGTATGACATGTCACAAATGTTCTTTAACTTCAAGAATAATAAACATATGTTAATTTTATTATTGATCCCAAAAATTATAAAATTCTATTATTCCATTATTTTATTTAATACCATTCTATATACAATTATTGAATTAATTATATTCACTTTGGAAGATTTAATGATATTTGGTTCATAAATCCAAAACAACTTCGGTCGGTTGATTATGTTAAATGTGTTCCCTTCCCAATCATATATAGAATAATAAAAATTAAATAATTATTTGATTTATAAATCAATAATACTTTTAAATCCAACCATTAAACAATTTTATAAAAAAATGAACTACATTACAATCATGGATATGGTAGGTCAAACACATGCATGAGTGAATTTTTCACTTGTCAATGATCATTATTGAAAGAAGGTAAGTATTTTTTTATATTTAGATAATGATAAAAATATATTAAATATAATATTAATTCTTTAAATATTATTTTATATATCATCAATGTGGTTTGTAATTGAAAAATTAATTACATCACTTCATGGAGGTGGTAGTCCGTACATAGAATAACGTTATCATTTTTCATAGAATGAAGAGGTAAGAAGTTAAATATAATATTACATTTTTTAATGAAAAATATTTCATTAATATAATATATGAACATAAATTACATCATTATACCCAGTATTTAGAGGTGGTGATGGAAAAAACTTTTATCAGTTCATGAGGCAGTTGTCCCCTGTATACATGAATGTTGAATTCCTCACCCATTTGATGGAATATCGAGATGGATATTGGTTATAATATTAACATAATAACATATTATTATATTAATAATACCTTTATTACTATTTAATCATGAAAGAAGAATATTTTATGGTGTTTCAAGAAGGAATATAACAAGTGTTCTGTTAAAACGTTAGCTCTTCTTCGAAAAACAGCATTTTATTAACACCATAGAAACAATAAAGTGAGTTTTTCTACAAATAAGGATAGTATAATATAGTGAGTTATGTTAGAAAGGGATTTGGGTAGATATGGGATGAAAAACTTTGGTTTGGAAGGTGATGGATTGTGAAGAAGAGGTCACCCTTCATAAGATAGGGCAGGGGAACTCTTTAGTGTTTTTAAAATATTAAATTATAATAAATTCATATAAAATTAAAAGCGAACAAAAAAATTATTTATTTTTAATATAGTATTTTTATTTTTCATAACAATTTCATCCAATTAAAATTATACATATTTTTACTATGTTTGTATCATTATATTTTGGTTTAATCCCCATATAAACCCTTTTTACACTTAATTGGACGCCACTGTTTTTACTCTTTGAGGGTTAAGATAGTTACAATAAATTGGAAAAAGATACATGAAAGGAACATGGATTGTATAATAAGCCATATAATAATCATTTATTATGATTTAATTTTTTAGGAATCTTATATCATTTAATGTATTATTTCTTTTAAATAAATCCATTAATGTCTATTTTTAGAACAATTCATTACATTGACTCTAATAACATCAAGAAGTCATGTAAAATTAAAAAAAAAATATTTTATGATATACTTAAAATGTAATTTTCATATATAATATTCGTTTATCTCATTATTTTTCCCAAATTATATAATTTTGATTAATTTTCATACCATTAATTTCATTTTTTCATTAATTGAATAATAACTACATAAGTATTTTGTAAGAAATTAGGGTATTTATTTATTCACTAAAATTTAAAAACAAACTACCAAAATGAGTAAAAATTTTGTTTTTTTTAATTAAAATTTATTATTTAAAATATCCTCTGTTTTTCAACATGTAAAAATTATCGTAGTTATTAAAAATAAGAGGCTAACCTTTTTTACTTTTCATGAAATTAATTATTATAAACGACATACTCACATAAAATTTTCAACATAAGGTCTTATATTATACCATTGGATGATTAATAATTATACATAACTATCAAAAAAATGTTATGAAAGTTATATGTTAATTTCATAGTCCTTATCATTTAATTTTTAGCTCTTAATTACATGATTTACCCTTTACCATTGTGAAAAAATTAGTAACATTAATATTATTAAATACCAAATCTAAGATGGGAATGTTTAGTAAATTTGGATCTAATAATTAAAAATATTTAGTAAATTTTTTAAAATTAAAAACATTTGCATTTTAGAATTTAATTTAATATTAAACAGAAAAAACATAACAGAAAAAAAAATTCATAAAAATATCCCTTTTAAATATATAATGTTTTTATAATAAGTTCTAGTATAAAATTCATTTCAAAAACAAAGATATTATAATTTTAAATAAATTAGTAAAAAATTAAATTTTATGAATAATTCAAAATATAATTTTACATTATTAATACTTTAATGAATTTTTTTTTAAATCCTTATATTCATTATTTATTAAAAAATTAAACTTTTCGGAAAATGATGGAAATTTAAACATACAATAATTTTTGAATGGTTATTTCAAAAATATTATTTATTTTTAAAATAAAATTAATAACATTCTTGTAAACTAATTATATTATTTACTGAAAAAAAGAAATCAAAACCATTTTTGATGAAAAAATATCTTTGAAAAATAAAATGGATTTATTAAACATTGATTTCATATTTTATAATCATTAATCAATATATTTTTATGGATTAAAAACTATATTAATAAATTTAATAATTTGGTTAATATAATTCTTTCCTTCAAAATTAACTATTTCGTTAATGGTTAAATTTAAGTAATAATATTTTATCGTTTGTTTAAGTTAGGTCTTCCATAGCTTTTATGCTAACAAACATAATATTTGTTTTCTAAAATATAGGGATATTACATTCTCACAAACATTAATAAATTATTTCCTACGAATTATTGGCTTGGTCTCAGTAACTAAAGATTGACTTCTCAAAATACCTTAATTGAAAAATCTTACGAAAAATGGTTTAATAAATCATCCATTAGATAAGAGAGAAAATAGAATTAAAAAATTCATCTAAAATAACACATATCTGAATTTAGATATAGGGAAAAAAACTTCTTGGAAGTGAAAACATGGATATTGGGGAAACACCTAACACCAACTGAAGGATACAGAGTGATACAAAACATAGTCATGAGAATGTTAACTATTAAAAAACCATAAATTTTTTATGTGTTTAAAGATAATTGAGTTATTTATAATATAGTCAAATGAATAATGTTCTTTTATAAAATATTATTCCTATAGTTGAGGAATTACTTTTCATCTTATACTAAGAACATAAGTAAATATAAATACTTATAAAGAATAATTTTATCATTTAATCAATTTTCACCCCAAACTCATCTTCATCTCCCAATGATGCATATGGAAGATATATTTTTGATACCAAAAGTACTAAATTCGACTGATATGGATAAAAAAATTATTTAATGGAGACCAATATATTCCTCCCATATATAATGATTTACCAAACCCATTTTTTTTATTAAATGTTATGATAATTCCCAAAATGATTAAACCATTATATGAAGAAAATAAATTTAATCGTCAGAATTCAAGAGTGATCCCCAAATCTCAATATAGAACATTCAACAAATAACTATCATTAATATTCCCCAAAATACTACTGAAAATAAAGATTCTAAAATTTACAAGTATTTATCACATAGTATTCGAAAATAAATTTAATATTTAAATCTGTATATCATCAATCTCTCATAATTTCTCATTCTAAAAATGAAATATTCTTAATCACAAAATTTCTATGTTATGGTAGTCATTTCTAAAAATAACATGAATCTCTATTAATCCACAATACAATCAAAATTGATAATTCAACATATATTTATCAAATAAAATATCAAAGTATTATTTTTACCTTAATCATATAATGCTCCCAAATGTTATAACGATCATCTTTAGAAATTACATTAATCACTCAACCAAAAACATTTATAATCCCATGGTTAATAATATGATAAAAATATGTTTCCAAAATTGAAAGAACCCATAATTAACTCAATATTAAAGAGATTATAAAGCCTAATATTTATCCATATAATTGGTATTGTTCCCACAAAATGAAAAGAGAAATATTCCTTCACAGCCAATGTTAATTTGGTTCCTACTAGAACAACCATTTAGAAAAACTAAAACAGTTAGTTTGATAATATCAATAATATCCTAATAATCGATCTTATGAGGAGGATAAGCATTTTAATACCGTTATTAATTTCATCAAAGACTTCTTTGATTTATCCAAAATAAATATAATTGTCCTTAATATACTATCCATTTTGGATATCTATGATTTGTAACTTTTGTTTAAATAATATCTTAACCTCTACAATTATCCAAACCCCGTTCTAATACCAACTGTAAGGACCTGGCCCTAAACATTACTATTGAGTTCACCTATTTTGATAATCCCAATTATGCTTTCGCATACTTTAATAATCCCAAAAAATGTTTATCAATATATTTATTCGTTCAATCTATGACATTCTATTATCATGTTGATAATAATATTAAAATAATCTTTGAAATATTATAATAAATGTTTATCTATGTTTATATGAATTTTTAAATAATTTTAAATCAATCGGATATGTTTTTCATAAAGCAGATAAGTGTTAAGTCACAGATTTGCTTATAGTTACTGATACAAATCTACCGGTACTTAGTCTACCAATATACATAGTCACTGATAAGCTAAGGTCACTGATATGCAGAGCTACCGGTATGTATAAGTCCACCGATACAGACAGATACCGATAGAAGTTGAGATACCGATAGAACAAGTCTGTCGATATCATAAGTCCATTGGTATACACTTAGTACAGAACGGAGCTACGGGTATGCACAATCTACCGATACAAAGTCTATTGATAAGTATAGTTACTGATATAGATAGTCACCGATACAAGCAAGCTACCGATAGACCAAGAGATACATATAGGATTCACTGATATATAGAGCTACCGATAGAAGGATTCACCAGTATATACAGCTATTTATACATAGAGTAATAGCTACAGACACAAGTAGCTACTGGTATAAGGACAAAGAGCTACCTATAGAAGCTCACTACTATACAAAGTCCACCATTACATATCTTCCGACAGAAAGCTACAGATGAAAGACTTTAGTCACCGATTCCTAAACTCTACATTTGTCAATATTATTTATTTATTAAGCAATGGTCATATTTGATGATTTTAATGCAATTAATGTTATTTAATGATAGTTTTTGGAATTTCAGGGAACCATACCTAGTACCCACGAAAATGTAATCATTCCCATTTGTCGGAGCTGAAAGATATATAAGGAAGGACAAAGGCCGGGCATACGGACGCACACAAAAATGGAAAAAGAGTGTTGTAAAGTGGTGTATACAGAAATACTACATCCATACTCAAAGAACACTGGACATACACGAAGTGATTCATAAAAGAAGAGAACACAAACTGAACTTCATTCAAGGAGTGAAGAACTACAACGAGCTCTTCATGCACTGATCAAACTGATCTTGAAGAAAACGACCCACTGTTTTTCATACAAAAACCATAGAAGGACTTAGAAGCATTCCTGATTAATCAAGAGAGTCCAGAGATGCACTTAAAATCACTAGAGCATTCTAAAACACATATCTACTCTCTTAGTGATTCTTTTATTTACATTTTGAGTAGTGTGTGTGCTCTGTATATTTTATACTCACACTGTCTCCTGTGCTAAACTAGAGGATCTCTAAATCCTCCCACAAAAACCTTCCATAACTCTTTTGTATCCCACTATGGATAGTGGTAGAGTTCAAGTAATACCTAGACAGGCAGTGTGCTGTTGTTTTGTTTCCCCACGTAGAACTGTGATAGAGGTCTTCATACCTGGACAGTCTGAGTACTATTGTTTACCCCGATCCAGGGTGTAGATTAAATTTATATAAATTGTTTGAGAGGACTAAGTCTCGGCTTGAGACTGAACCTCTTGGTTACATCTGCTATGCATCTTAGATTAAGTCTAAAGTATACTATATATTTTATATTCCGCTGCTAATTACTTTGAAAAATAATTTGTTTTATAGTTACTTTGATAGTTAAATTAGCAAGTGTTTATACTTATTGTGAACCAGTATGTTAGTTTCAAAAGTTAATTTAATCTCTTGATTAAATTAACTGAGACCTAATCAATCTTTGAGAAACTAATTAAACTTTTACAATATGTATAAATTCACTACAGTTTAACTTGTTTTTAAATTGAGGGATTTTAAGAGAAAAAAAATTAACAGAAATTTTAATTGGAACTCAATTCACCCCCCCCCCCCTCTTGAGTATTTACTCTGACCAACATTTGGTATCATAGGGTTTGTTTATTGTTAAAGGTTTTCGAAACACTTTGTTTTTCAACTGTGATTTTAGTTGTATCTCAATGATCTTAAATTTATGTTAGTTCTAAATTTTATCTCTTTAAATACATTTTTTAAAATCGAATTATGGATAATACACTTGAAGGTGTTGCTACCAACCGGACACCTTTCATTAATGGTACAAATTATGCTCAATGGAAGATTAAAATGAAAATTCATTTAGAGAGTCTGGGATTTGATATCTGGACTGCTATAGAGACTCAATATAAGATTACAGAAAGTGATATAACTACTTTGGGTGAAGCTATTAAGACTGCCTAAAATAATAACTGTAAAGCTATGAATTTCTTGTACTGTTCTTTAGGAGATGAAGAATTCAATCGGATATCTGCTTGTAAAACTGCTTATGAAATTTGGGACACTTTGGCTATTTCCCATGAGGGAACAACCAATGTCAAAGAAATGAGGCTGAATACCTATACTATTAAATATGAAAATTTTAAAATGAATCCTGATGAACCCATTTCTGACATGTATCTTAGGTTCAATGAGATTGTCAACAATATGAGCTCTCTTGGTAAAGATGTTCTTGCAAAAGAACAGATCATGAGGATATTAAGATTTTTGCTAGAAAGATGGAGAGGCACATCTGTTTCCATTAGAGAATCGTGCGACATCAGCAAACTGCCTGTTAAAGAATTAATTGGTAAGCTAATGATGTATGAGGAAGAGCTAACGGTCAATAAAGAAGAGTATGATGAACCAAGTAAGATGTCAGTATCCTTAAAGACATCTTCTTCAAAGACTAAATACAAAGGAAAAAAATCAAAGTGAAAGTGATAGTTCAAGAAATGATGAGATTGCATCTAACAGTGATGCTAAGATGGTTCAGATAGCTAGAAGATTCAAGAAGTTCTATAGGAAGAATAAATTCTTCAAGAAATCAAATTACAAAGTAAAATATGATAACAAAGGTCATTAGAAGAAGGATTGGAAGAATCCTGATAAAAGTGATGAAATTGTCTCCTATGAATGAAAAAGGAAAGGACATGTAAAAGAAGACTAACCAAAATTAAAGTTCAAAAATAAAAATGACTACAATTACAAAAAGTATAAGAAATCTATGAAAGTAACTTAGAGTGCTTCATAGGACAGATCAACTGATTCTGATTCTACTCTGGATGAAAAATATCAAAAAATCTAACATGTGTTTTATGACAAACACATCTGAGGTAACATTGGATACGCCTGCTTTAAATTCATATTATTCTGGAGTTGATTCAGATTCTGAATCTGAAAATATGTCTAGTGAAGAATTATTTTAATATTTTAATATGCTAGAAGAGACATGTGATGAATTTAAGGACAAGTATAAATCTTTAAATAAACATCATGATTTAACCAGCTCTGCTAAATCTTCCCTTGATATAGAAAAGGGATAAAATGATCAATTACTTAAGGAAAATACTGAACTGAAATTGTCTAATGAGAAATTAAAGAAGAACTTAGAAAAATTCACAAATGGAAAAGATACTATTACACAAATGTTAGGAAAACAAGTGGCACCAAAATATACCATTTTAATAGGCTATCAGCCTGGACAGAGATAGATTACCAAAACTAGATTTATTTCTAAATCTGGACAGAATCCTACTAGTTATAATTCTGGAAATTCATATTCTTCAACTAGTTATTCAATTGGTTATATATCAAATAAAGTTTATCTTTAAAAATCTATTGATTCTTTAAATTATTTAAGACACATTAGAAAAATCTTGGTACCTAAGGCTTTGTGTGCTAACCTGTCTGGACCCAAGAAAATATGGGTACCAAAATAATTTTCCATCTAAACCTGTTTGGTATGAGATTTGCTTAAAGAGTTCTCACAAGAAGGTATGGTACCTGGATAGTGGATGTTCAATGCATATGACTGGATATTACTCATGCTTCAAGAGTTTAATCAAAGTTTATGGAGGCCATGTCACCATTAGTGATAACTCTAAAGGACAAATCATCGGCCTCGTCCAGATTAGTAACACTGATTCAGTTTAAATTTCCAAAGTCTTATTTGTTGATGGACTTAAATATTATCTGTTAAGTATCTCTCAATTGTGTGATGATGGTTTTAATGTTAAATTTTAAAATGATTCTTGTAATGTTTTTAACTCTAAAAATGTTTTAGTATTTTCTTCTTTGAGAAAATAAAATGTTTATGCAGTTGATTTGAATTCTCTATCTAAAAAAACATTACTTGTTTAAATGCTCTTCATAAAGATTCTTGGCTTAGGCACAGAAGATTAGGACACTAAAACATTCATTCACTTAGAAAACTGACTAGGAAGAACTTAGTTAGAGACCAACCCAAACTTGAATTCCCATCAAAACAAAGTTTGTAATCCCTGTCAAAAGAGAAAGCAACACAAATTTTCTTTTAAATCAAATAAAGAAGTTTCAACTTCTCAACCTCTTGAGTCGGTTCACTTGGATTTGTTTGGACCTTCTAGAGTTTCTAGTTTAAATGGGAATCACTATGTCTATGTCTTAGTAGATGACTTTTCTAGATATACTTGGGTATACTTCTTAACTCACAAAAATTATGCTTGTTCTTACTTTATTAAATACTCCATGTCTATAGAGAACCTTAGTGGACTTAAGAATAAGACCCTAAGAAGTGATCATGGTCGTGAGTTTGAAAATCATGAGTTTGAATCTTACTGCTCACACAATGGCTATAGTCACAATTTTTCTACCCCTAGAACACCTCAGCAGAATGGTGTAGTAGAAAGAAGAAATAGAACCTTTCAAGATATTGCAAGAACCTTGCTTAATGAATATGACCTACCTGTTTACTTTTGGGCTGAAGGTGTAAACATAGCTTGTTATATTATCAATAGAGTCTTGATTAGACCCATTCTCAAGAAGACCCCTTATGAGTTGTGGAATAATAGGAAACCTATGGTTAGTTACTTTATAGTTTTTGGTTTCAAAGTCTTTATTCTCAATACAAAGGATAATCTTGAAAAGTTTGCATCCAAGAGTGATAAAGGAATTTTTCTCTATTATTCTTTAACTAGCAAAGCCTATAGAGTCTTTAACAAAAGAACCAAATGTGTGGAAGAATCTGTTCACATAAAATTTGATGAAACTGATCCACATGAAACTAAGTCTTCTCTTGAAAATATTGAAGAAAATTTGTCTATTCTAGACCTTAATGATAAAACCAAAGAACCTGCTGTAAAGACATTCAGTTCTAGACATATTCCAGAAACTTCTTTTATAGAACCCGAACTTAGAGAAGAGCCTGAAATTTCTAGTCCTACCTTTACTAGATCAACTAGTATTCTAAATAATCGTCCTTTAGATGTTGTTGTTGGTAATAATGATAGAGGGACACGGACTAGAGCTTATCTAAGAAACTAGGTTGAACATCAAGCCTTTCTTTCACAGTTAGAAACTAAAAATATCAGTGATGCAATCAATGATGAATTTTGGGTAATGGCTATGCAAGAAGAATTAATTCAATTTAAAAGAAAAAAAGTCTGGGAATTAGTTGACAGACCTAATAACACCTTGACCATAGGCACTAAATTGTTTTTTAGAAACAAAGTTGATGAGTCTGGAAATATAGTTAAGAAACAAAGAAAGGATAGTTGCACAAGGGTATAGTCAAGAGTAAGGAATAGACTATGAGGAAACCTTTTCCCTTATAGCTAGATTAGAATCCATTAGGATCTTACTTGCCTATGATGGTCATCTGAATTTCATGTGATATCAAATGGATGTTAAAAGTTCTTTTATAAATGGTTTTATAATTGAAGATGTTTTTGTTAAACAACCACCTGGATTTAAAAACCCCCCATTTCCAAAATCATGTTTCTAAACATTCTAAAGTTGTATATGGTTTGAAACAAGCTCCAAGAGATTGGTATGATAGACTTAGTAATTTTCTTATCTCAAATGGTTTTACTAAAGGGATTGTTGATCCAACTATTTTTTTTAAAATAATTTCTAAAGATGTTTTGATAGTACAAATCTATGTTGATGATATTATTTTTGGATATTCTAAACATTATTTATGTACTGATTTTTTAAAGAGTATACAAAATGAATTTGAAATGAGTTTAATGGGAGAACTCAAATATTTTGTTGGATTTCAAGTTTTTCAAAATAAAAATGGTATTATTTTGAATCAAAGTAAATATAAAAAGGATATTTTAAAACGTTTTGGTTTGGATAGTATTAAGGAAAGTGATACTCCTATGAGTACTGTTTGTAAGTTGGAGATTGATGAAACTGGGAAACCAGTGGATCAAACCAACTATAGAGGTATGATTAGAAGCTTACTTTACCTTACTACTAGTCGACCAGATATTATGTTTAGTGTGTGTATGTTTGGAAGATTTCAAGCTAATCCTAAATAAGCACATTTTCTTGCTGTTAAAATAATTTTAAGTATCTTAACCATACTGTAAATTTGGGTTTGTTTTATCCAAAAGGAAAATCTTTTGAATTAATGAGTTATTCAGATGCTGACTTTGCTGGTTGCAAGTTGGATAGAAAAAGCACATCTGGAACATGAAATTTATTGGGAAAATCCTTAGTATCTTGGTGTAGTAAGAATCAAAATTTTGTAGCATTGTCTACTATTGAAGAAGAGTATATAGCTGCTGGTAGTTGTTGTGAACAAATTCTGTGGATGAAACACACTCTTTTGGACTATGGATATAATTTTAAGCATGTTTCAATAAATTGTGATAACACTAGTGAAATTAATATTTCAAAGAACCTTGTGTCTCACTCTAGGACCAAACACATTGATGAAAGGCACTATTTCTTGATATATAACTACCAAAAAGGTGATATTACTCTTGAATTTATAGGTACTGAACATCAATTAGCTGAAATTTTCACCAAACCTTTAAGTTTGGATAGGTTAGGTTATATTAGACCTGATTTAGGAATGATAGATCACCGATATACCTCACTGATATAAAACCTTACCGATATACCTCACCGATATGAAACCTCACCGATATACCTCACTAATATGAAACCTCACCGATATACTTCACCGATATAAAACCTCACTGATATACCTCACCGATATGAAACTTCGCTGATATACATCACCGATATGAAACCTCACCGATATACCTCATTGATATATCTCACCGATAAGAATTCTCACTGATATACCCTACCGATAAGTATGTGTTGTTTTAAACTTCTGTCTGCCGCCAGAATCTGTATCATTTATACTTTACTTTTTATATTTTAATTATTTATTTAATGATTCCTAAATGATAAAACTAAGTCTTAATTACTTCTCAATCCACCTCAAACCCTTTTCCTTCAAGCCTTAGCTCCCGAATCTCGTGAAAACCCTAAGTTCCTCGTACCAGAAATGGAAAAAACCAAAATTCCTACTATTAGAGATAACATTGATGAGCTGAATGTGAATAAGCAGAAGACAGAGCCAGAAGAAAGTAGCAGTGTCAGTAGAACAAGGTCGGGGAGGTGACCAGTGAACCCGCATTTACAAAATAGAGTTATTGTGATCGAAAAGAGATATGTGTGGAATGGTTGTTGTCTAGTAAATAATTAGTTCTAGAGGTGCTGGAAAATCAGAAGTGGGTAGAATGATTTTAAAATAATAATGTCCTCTACTATCCAAAGCTGGTGAAACAGTTCTATGAGTTTGTAAGTTTTGAGAAATCCGATGAAGAAAACAAAATGGTTTCATGGGTAAATGGAAAGGAGATAGCTTTTTCTTCTATTGAGTGGACTTAATTCATGAAGGTCCCACATGAAGGTATTTCTGGATATTTCTAGAAATCAGTACCACCTACAAGCGACATATTTGATTATGAGACTGCCTTAGAGGAGCTCACCGGTAGTGGCATGAAAAGACATGTGGTGGCTGCTGAAATTGATGGAGAGAACAAATTGTTGTTCAAGTTTGTTCAGCATGATTTAATTCCAAGGAGGGGGGACTTTGCAAATTTGAGATATCAAGATATTTATCTGCTACATCTCTTGAGACATGGTGTAAAAGTAAATCTGTGCAGGCTGCTAATGATTTAAATGGAGGATATGACCAGGCCAAAATAAAGAGACCAATGCCTTATTCTTTTCCAAGTTGATCTTAGTAATGATTAAGGTGAAAGGAGTAGCTGATTCTCAGGATGAGACAATAGTGGTAAGAAACAACTTCTATATAACGAGAATTGTATGTAAATACATGAAGATAAACTGGAACCCATGGAAAGGAGAGTGGGTAACTGATGACAAAAATTTATATGATAAGTTCAATCCTATGGATCATCCTTCAAGACATAAGGATGTGAGGGATCCAGGTCTAAGACCTGATGAAGAAGATCCACAATATAGTGATGATTCAGAAGAGGAATATTCCTCTGCAGCAGATGGAGGAGATCTGGACTTGCCTCCTAGCCCAACTCCTGAAATTGTATCACAAGAAAAGGAGAGTGGTTCTTTGAACCTACCTAGTACAGAAACTATATTGGGTATACGCAATAAAGAGGCACATGTGGATGAGGAAGACCAACATAAAACAGATCAGAAAAAGGCTTCTCGAGAAGATAGATAAGAAGTTCATTCAAGCTAAGCATCTGTTTCTGTCAGCTTGAGACTTATCCCACTGATTGGACATTCCCTAATGCCTACTGAGGAATTTGATGAAGCTGATAGACATTTACCTATTCTTGAGGAACCTACTGGTGTTGCAGAAATGGAGATGGTTGTGCAAGATTCTCCTAAGGAAGAAAGAGTTTATGAAGATGTTGTTGTTGTACAAGAAAATGGACCAGTTGAGGGGGAGAATCCTACCAATTTTGGCAATGTTTCAGTGGCTGTTGAGTTTGAATATTGGGAAGAGGACCCAGGGTTTGTGGTTTTTGGATTGTATTATCTAGATTCTAATAATGATACATCCCTTCGGAGACCAAAAATCAATTATGATATTTAGTCTAAGATATTAACTGAAGATGTGGTAAGAATACATGATCTGGATAAGCTCAAGTCTGATCTCAAAATTAGTTTTTTCGAAGAAATAAGGAAAATGGAAGCCTCGCTGGTGTCATCTATTCAATCGATTATAAATGACTATGTGGCCAGTATAGTATCTGAAAGAGAACCTGTTGTGGTTCCACCTGCTGATATAATCACTAGCATCCTTGAAGGCTGAAATGAAAGAGTCTTTGAGTGCTTCTGTTGGTGAGTTAAATAGTTGCTTTGTTGAGGAGATGAACAATTTGGAAAAGTATTTTGAACTCTCTCTCTGTTGCAATGTGTCAAACTTTGTGGCAGAGATAGTAAATGAAGTTACAGCTTTCCAGACTCAAGTATCTAGACTGGTAGAGAGTGTTGAAGTTCTAAAGAAATCAGTTGTCTCTCTGGAATCCTATATGAGTTCAAAATCTCAAGCAGACAAGGATTTGGCCTATGTGAAGAGTGTGGTGAGCCAGATGGTTTCTGTGTTTGAAGGCTTTAAAAAGTCTATGGAGAATCATATTGGTGCCCAATATACTGTAGTGAAAATTCTTATTAGTGGGATAACTAAGAGTTTCAAGGAAACTGTGACCTTCTCTATTGGTTCTCTTGCTTCAAGACCTTCAGTGGATTTGGATGAGATTAGAGCTTTGATGAAGGAGGAGCTTGGTTTATCATCAACCATTGGCTCTGTGGACTCATCTGATCTGACCAAAGTGGTAACTTCTACTAGAGATACCCCTAGAGATATCATGAAGATTGTTCAAGAATATATGATAGAAGCTTTTTCTTCTAAAAAAGAGGTGAAAGACAAGGTATATTATTGTTTCCAAAGGGTTTACACTAAGCATTAGCTCAAAAATAATTTCAAGCTAATGTTAGAAAACATGAAGTTACCTCCAGTCAATCAAGCCTTTAGAGAGGAAGTCAGCATGCTTAGAGATTTGACCCCTGCACTGGAAAAATTCATGAAAAACAAGGATGATTTAATTTCTGCCATGGAAAGAGGGGTAGGAATCATTATGGATTTCAGAAATCTCTTGCTTACCTTATTTCATGTCGATGTTAGGCCAGTGGTTGTACATCTATCTTTACCTGCCTCTGCCTCTACTACTTATCCTGCTCAGATGACTCCAGCCCAAGCTATCAGAAGCCTTACTCCTATGATCACTCATAGGACTACACAGTACAGGCCAGGAATAGTTTTAGTAGCTCAGCCACCTATGATCATTTCTGGTATTCCTAAGCCTTCACCTGCATCCACCGCACCTGAATCCTCTTCTGATCCCAAGGGGAAATCTCATTCTGATGATGTGGATTGAATAGTGTCTAGGATTTTTGGTAGGAATAACCTGTATTTCTTTTTATTTATTTTATGTCTCTCTTTGTATCTGTTTTCTCCAAGAAATATATATGATCTTAATTTCTTTTACCCTATGTTACTTCTCTTCTCCTATATTTCCTTCTTTTCCCACTTTTTTATTATCACAAAGGGGGAGAAATATTATCAAAGGAAAACATATTTGGGAATAATATCTTTTATGACAAAGGAGGAGAAATACTATCTTTTATGAGCTTAATTTAATTTCCTTTAATCCATTTGTTTTATATTTTATCTTTTATATATATGTTTTATAACACATTGTTCGATCTAATGCACTATCCTCTGATAGATTACTAATTATATTGGGATTATAATATCATAAGTTGTCATTATCAAAAAGGGGGAGATTATTGACATCACCTATTTTGATAATCCCAATTATGCTTTCACATACTTTAATAATCCCAAATAATGTTTATCTATATATTAATTATTTCAATCTATAACATTCTATTATCAAGTTGATAATAATATTAAAATAATCTTTGAAATATAATAATCAATGTTTATCTATGTTTTTTGAATTTTGAAATAATTCTAACTCAATCGTATATGTTTTGCATAAAGCAGATAAGTGTTAAGTCATTGATTTGTGTATAGATACTGATACAGATCTACCGGTACTTAGTCTACTGATAGACATAGTCACCGATAAGCTAAGGTCACTGATATGCAGAGCTACCGGTATGTATAAGTCCACTGATACAGACAGCTATCGATAGAAGTTGAGCTACCGATAGAACAAGTCTGTCGGTATGCATAAGTTTACTGGTATACACTTAGTACAGAACGGATCTATTGGTATGCACAAGCTACCAATACAACGTCTACTGATAAGTATAGTTACCGATACAGACATTCACTGATACAAACGAGCTACCGATAGACCAAGAGCTACAGATAGGAGTCACCGATATATAGAGCTACCGATAGAAGGAGTCACTGGTATATAGAGCTACTGATACACAGAGTAACAACTACCGACATAAGGAGCTACCAGTAAAAGGACAAAGAGTTACCGATATGAGCTCACTGCTATACAAAGTACACCATTACATATCTATCGAGAGAAAGCTACTGATGAAATACTTTAGTCACTGATTCCTAAACTCTACTTTTGTCAATATTATTTATTTATTAAGAAACAGTCATATTTGATGATTTTAATGCAATTAATGTTATTTAATGATAGTTTTTGGCATGTTAGGTAACCATACCTAGTACCCATGAAAAGGTAATCATTCCCATTTTCCAAAGTTGAAAGCTATATAAGGAATGACAAAGGTCGAACATACGGATGCGCACAAAAAGGGAAAAAGAGTGTTGTAAAGTGGTGTATACAGAAAGATGACATCCATACTCAAAGAAATCTGGACATACACGAAGTGATTCATACAAGAAGAGAACACAAACCGAACTTCAGTCAAGGAGTGAAGTACTACAACGAGCTCTTCATGCACTGATCAAACTGAACTTGAAGAAAATGACCCTCTGTTTTTCAGACAAAAACCAGAGAAGGACTTAGAAGCATTCCTAATTAATAAAGAGAGTCTAGAGCTGCACTTCAAATCACTAGAGCATTAAAAAACTCATATCTTCTCTCTTAGTGGTTCTTTTATTTACATTTCGAGCAGTGTGTGTGCTCTATATATTTTATACTCACACTGTCTCCTATACTAAACTGGAGGATCTCTAAATCCTCAGACAAAAACCTTCCATAACTCTTTTGTATCTCACTATGGATAGTGGTAGAGGTCAAGTAAGACCTGGATATCCAGTGTGCTGTTGTTTTGTTTTCCCACATAGAACTGTGGTAGAGGTCTTGGTACTTGGACAGTCTGAGTACTGTTGTTTACCCCGATCTAGGGTGTGGATCAAATTTATATAAATTGTTTGAGAGGACTAAGTCTCAGCTTGAGACTGAACCTTCTGGTTACATCTGTTGTGCATCTTAGATTAAGTCTAAAGTATACTATATATTTTATATTCCGCAGCTAATTAATTTGAAAAACAATTTGTTTTAAAGTTACTTTGATAGTTAAAATAGCAAGTGTTTATACTTATTGTGAACCAGTAAGTTAGTTTCAAAAGTTAGTTTAATCTCTTGATTAAATTAACTAAGACCTAATAAATCTTTGAGAAACTAATTGAACTATTATAATATGTATAAATTCATTACAGTTTAACTTGTTTTTAAATTGGGGGATTTTAAGAAAAATATTTTTAACAGAAATTTTAATTGGAACTAAATTCACCCCCCCTCTTGAGTATCCACTCCGACCAACAATTACATATTCAATTGACTTTATACAAGAATTCGCTATCTCTTCCCAAGGATACTTCAGTTTTACTATTTTATAAAACTAGATAATAACTCATACATAACAAACCCATAAATTACGAGGTGGAAAATTCTACTCATTATCAATTGTTTCCCATTATAATTTTTTAAAATAAAACATCCTTCCTCTTTTATGAAAAAAATTAACAATATTCTACATGGATTCTTATTTTTTCATACCCATATTATAACCCTATGGAAAACATTTTAAAAACATGGGATATCTATAAAAAATATAAATAAGTGATGAAAAAGAATTAATAGAACTACCAGTTTATGAAAAACTTATAAAAAATATCCTTTTTCAAAAAAAAACATTGGGGTCAAAATATAAATTTTCTTACAGAATAAATCATATTGTATTTACTATGAATTTCATAAAACATTTATTTTTTAATCATAATGGTAAAATATTACTCTTAAATGTTTTCTTGAAATTATGAAAGGTGTATGGAAACTATTTCATTTATTTTTAATTTTTTACTTTCACACATGAAATAATTGTCACTATTATTATAGTACTAACCAAAATAGTTATACTTGAATTAACCACTATAGATAAATTTTGAGTTACAATAATATTTTCTTAGGGAAGAACCATCACGGTCAACTTACAGTCATTAACATAGTGTTACAATCGTTGCTCCTCATGGATTAACAATAATTGTTATTCTTAGAAGAATCCTCATGGGAAATATCCAAAATTTCATTGGTTTAACCATAACATATACTCATGGATTAACCATCACATTAAATCATGTAATAACCCTCACAATAAGCTTCCCAACATTAAAAAATGCATTAGAGGGCTATAATGGCACACACAATACATATAAGATATATCAGGTTCACCTAAGAGCTATAATGGTGCTCAACCATTTATATAAGCTATATCTGGATAACAATTTTCACAAATAATGCTCATGTACCATATAAAAAAACATTATTCTTGTACTTTTTCATTATAAAACATCTTAGAATTTGTTTTACTCCTATATTATATTTACTTTTTGATATCAAAGTAACATTTTCATTTATAAACTCAGTTTTAATACCAAAAACACCAAGAAAAATGGAAAGAGAGTTTTTCCTTGGGCAAATCGTGAAAGATAAAAATGGAATAAAATATAAAATAACCTAAATGGATATCATTATATATGGAAAATGACTTCAAAATATCACTTGAAACATTTAATTATAAAATATACTTTACATTTTTAAATATAATATTTTTTTAAAAATGAAAAATTATGAAGGACAACATTTCATTTGAAAATAACCTCATAAAAATGTAAAAGAAGATTAAATTGAAAGATTAGTTATGATGGGGGAAATTATTTTATGTTGTATCAATTAAAATAACATTCCATCCATGATTTTGAAATAATAGTCATAATATACCTCGTTTGGAATAAAAATCAAAGGATTTATTTCAAAAATTATTTTTAAAAAGACACCAATGGTTAAAAATAAATTAAAAAATAAATGGAGAATAACAAAAACCATATTTAAGACCTTTATAGAATATTTGGATATGAAAAAATAGGTGTCTTATGGGAATAATTAAAAGATGATTTTTAGAAAAATAAATACACTTAACATAACACTAACACATCACATATGTTCGTTATCTTCTGGAATAATAGAAAAATGTTAATTTTTTAACTTGATAAATAAAAATTTATCATTTTTTATTAATTTATTTTATTTTATTCCATGTTATATATTAATATTTATTTTATTAAGTTCAGTTCATTTGTTTTGAAGACATTTGGTTAATAAGTATAAAATGACACTAGTCAGTTGATTATAGTCAATGTGGTCATTACCACACCATATCTAGAATAATAACCATGAAATAATTTTAACATTAATACATAAATAAAACATTTAAATAAAACCAATAATTATAGATATGGAAAATCAACTACGTTATAATAATGGAGATTGTGGGTTGTACATAAGTAAGTGTAATGTTTCCATTTTTTAATGATCATTATAGAAATATGGTATGTATTGTTTTCACTTTCATGAATTACAATAATATCATTAATATCATATGATTTCATAAAATAAAATTTTATATATTATCCATGTGATGTGGTGATGAAAAATGAATCACACCACTTCATGGAGGTGTTAGTCCACATGTACACACAATAAATGTTATCATTTTTTAAATAATGGAAGGGTAAGTATTTAAATGATATAAAATTTATAAAAAGTTAAAATTCAACCAAAGGGTAAGGATAAGTCCCAATATGTCATAAATGACACTTTTTATTGTAGTTTGACATGTTATGGTAACAACATTAACACACAAAGTATAAATAACATGATATCACAACTAGATTAAAAGGGTAAAATAAGAGTTAATACAAAATTATGTGGATTAAAAAATAGAAAAAAATTGTTTAATTTTAATTGGATGTTTTAATATGATCCAAAATCATATTATATTATGAATAAATGATTTTGATACCTTTTTTAGTGGAAATTGAATTTATAATGATTTAATATTTTAAGAGTTTCCAAGGGTGCCCCACCTCTCTCCTATAAAAAGGTACACACTCTTCTGTAACAATAACACTTAAAAATTATTTTGGTTTGTCCAATATAAACCAAAACCTATACCATGAATCCCCCAAGTTCTTTTGGACTTAAGGTATTCATAAAACCCTTCTTATTGGTATTAATTTGTTCTTCATAGGTGATCAACCGAAGAAGAGGTATCATTTTATTTAAGTATTTATATTTTATTTATTATTCAACATCCTTAAAATATCCTCAAACAATGATTAAATAATAAATCCATTATATTCAACATAATTAGATTTTATTATGTTAATATAATCATTTAAATCTATCTCCAGTTCAATAAAATGTAAATGAAATTAATCATTCGTGCATACGTGTGAACTATCACCTCCACAAATCGATATAATTCGTTTAACATAATACTTGATGAAGACTTGTTATAATTATGTAATTAATGTTTATAAATGATATTCATGATATATGAATCATTATAAAATAATAATATTTTAGTTATTTTATTACTTACCATGCATATAAAAACAATAACATAGTTCGTGCGTGCATGTGAACTGTCACCTCCATGAAGCGATGTGAATCATTTTTATTCACCACATTTCTTATATGATATATATATATAAATATATTTAAAATATTATTTTTATGTTAATATTATTATAATAATTATTGAATGTTAAAATAATAATTACCTTATTTCCATAATGATCAGTGAAAAGTGGAAATGTTACTCGTGCGTACGTACGACCTACCGTGTCCATGATTATAATGTTGTTCAATTTTCATACCATAAATGATTGGATTCATTTTAAAATTATAATTATTTCTATAATGTATTTTTTATATCACGAATATTATTCTGGATATGATGGACTTATGACCACATGTACTATTGACATCGTGTCGAGTTCATTTTCGATTCTAGTACTGAATTTCGACAAAACAAACAATATGAACATAAATAATTATGTAATTTTTATAACATAGTTAAAAGTGATGTAAAATGAATAATAAACTTGAAAAATGTTATAAAGAAAGTATCAAATTAAACTAGGATTATTATTTATGAATATAATGATTTTACGTGATGTGTTAGACTTAATGTAATGGATTTCATTTCAATATCCTTTCATTGAGGCATTTCATGATAATTTCTGCCTTTATTATTTTATAATGTGTATATACAGCCACTATGTAATTTCATGTCCTTATTTTATATATAATAATTTGATTAATTATTTTGGTAAATTTCTTAATTCGTGGAGAATAATATTTAAATGTTCAAAGTGGTATGAGACAGGTCGAACATTTATTGATTTATTGTCAAATATTTTCATCATGATATTAATTTACATATTTATTTATATGGATATAAATGGATTATACAAGACATTTTATGTCTATATGTAATTTCAGTCAATGTTTTTCAAAATTAATCTATTTATATGAAACCTTTTACCTTCTCAACAAAATAACAAAAGGAATGTTTTTCTTTTATACGATGATAATGAATTCTCCGACGATGTATCTATTTTTTGATACTTGGATTCCACTATTAACATTAATGTTTTTAAAAGGAAAAGAAATACGTTATTACTTTTTTGGGTATCTTCGTATTGAAAATGGTCTCTCAAATTAGAATGGTGATTTTATATGGAAATGTTTTTCATATGGGATTAGAAGAGGTTTTCAAAAAGGGATTTTTGATGAACATTGTTTATTCATGAAAGGGAACATGAGAATTATATGAAATGAGTCAGCTTGATATAGATTATATGAAGGGTTGGGCCCCATTATAGCTCACGGGTGAGCCCTACATAGCTTATACGAAGGTTTGAGCCCCATTATAACTCACGGGTGAGCCTGTTATAGCCTATATGGAAGGATGGGCCCCATTATAGCTCACAAGTGAGACCAATATAGCTTATATGAAGGGTGAAACACATTATAGATCTCCAATTCATTTGGAAATAATAACATTGAAAGTCTTCCATATGTTTTTCCATATTTATAGGTGTTTGAAAGGGTTTTACTTATATGATTCTCTAAGTTAACTAAATGATTTTTTATTGTTTTCTATTGGTTTTGAACTTTTTATTTGATAAAAAGTATGAGTGTTATTCAGGTTAAAATATTTTGTTTCATTTTCTCAAATAACATTAAATGGGTTACCAAGTTTTAACAAGATTAATAGTTTAATTCATTTTTATTTTCCTTGCATATCTTTTGTTCACATCTGAGGTTTTTAAATGATTTTCATAGGTCTTAAGATTAGTAAGGACAAAGAAGATTCTATAATGAAAGTAATAAAGAGGTACCTTGAAAATAAATCATGTTTAATTTTAAAATGGATTCCTTTGGTGAAAAAATTGATATTGGGTGAATGTGTCCACATATAATTTATGAGTTTACTATGTAAGAGTTTTTCATAATTATTTTAAACTCCAAACATAAAATATCCTCAAATGTGAATTCTAGTTCAAAAATACTACAATAAGATATGTTTAAGGATGGGTCCATATAGTGGGTATCAAGGATGGTTTAGAGGAATATGGAGATTAGGATGCCTTATTATATAATAGGTATATTATATGAGTTTCCAATTTTCATGTTAATCATAATATAAACATATTAAAAATCAATTTTAATTCTTATGTTATGAAATTTCAAGGTAATTAATGGTATTTTTGAAGACATTTATTTTTGAGGCAGCTATGGGTTATTACCTTTTTGGATGAAAAATTGAAGGTATAGAATAAACATAGAGTATTAAACATGTTATAGTTATTTAAGATTATTTTAACTCAATTTAGTAATGTTATAAGAATTATATAGTATCAGAAAAAGGGAAAACATGCAGACTGCGTGACAACCCGTCACGTGGGACAAGGCTATGGGAATCGAACCAACAACCAAAGTGAGATAGGGCCTTATCACCTACCACTATCCTACGTGAAGTACTTGGTTAGTCTAAATTTTCTTTTTTAGTTAAACGAATTGATTGAATAATAATTAGATGATTTTGGGAACATATGTTTTTTTAAATGAATATCCTTATTATTGTTAATTGATTAAGTATTAGATGTTATTTTGGAAGATGTTCACTATTTTAGGAATTTTATATGATTATGGTAAATAGAATAATATGATATTTTAATTAAGTAGTAATGGTTTATTAAAATTTTGGCCGAATCTATGATTACGTTTGTGTACCTTAGGAAATTTGGGTTATTTATAGAAATTATTAACCTATCATACATAATATGTTATAAGGTTATTTAATTTCTGGTATAAGACAATATGAGTAGTTGATGTTATTTGGAGATAAATGTAAATATTTATCCTAGATGACTTTGTGATCAAATATTTCGGAATTTTAGGTTTCAATATTATTTTAAATTATTTTATAGAATCTTGAGGACATTTACTTTTTTAATAGTCTATGTTCAACTTTGGTTATTACTATTGATTTTTAGAGATTAAATGTAGTTTTCACCAAAAAATGGTTTATTATTTTTGGGAATTAACTTCCCTTATACTAACCATTTTGGTTTAGAATAATGTATAAATACTGGAGAAATATATAGTTCATTGTTTTCCGGATTATGGGATTCTATAGATGTTGATTATAGTGATTCAGGTCTGACAAAGTAATCTTGAATACTCATCATTTGGGGAAAAGATGAGTATATGGTGGAATTGATTCACGGATGAAGCACTAATAATCATGTAAGTATATTTCTTTATGATCTTAGTCTAGGTTGTAAAATAATTATTCAACTCTATGAAAAGGATCATGATGCAAAAAACATTATATGCTTACTTTTATAAACAGACTTTTACCTATCACATATTATGGTATTTTGATGGTTACCTTTCCGTGTTTAAGTTCTCTATCACTATATATTAGTCTAAGGGTGTTAGTTTATCATTCATATTCATGTTTTTCAACATATAACCACATGTGACCTTTGTAATTCAATTTCATACTTTTAATGTGATGGTTTTTTTTCTCTTTTTCTGATGTGATATTTCAATGAAGTTACTAAGCCTAATTTTAAAATTCCTAGGGCACAATTTCGAAAAGGGGGAAGGTTGTTACACCCCAAATAATTATAGAATAAGCCTTTTTATATCTATTAATATTTATGAATAATATATAAATTATTAGTTAATGCGGAAGATTTTTCTGATAGCATACCCAACACGCAACAACAGGTTTCTCTGAAATCTTATGATGAAAAAAATAGTGAGTTAAACTTTAAAATAAATCATTATTAATGTTATTATTTGAAATGGTAGTTCATGGTTAGCCATTTTATTGGTGGTAATGAAAAAAAACCTAATTCTATTATGTTTACATATTTTTTTTAAATTTTTTTACATTTATCAAATAAAATTTAGATGCTTATAATGGGAATAAATCCAATTTTAATCATAAAATATTAATAAAAGGATGTCTTACCACCTTTTGATGGAGAAAGATTCTTAAATATAGTTTTTGTCTCTTTTATATGTTATATTTGAAAATATAATGTTATAATTTGGATTTGGGACATCAAAATTTATTTTGGTTGAATTTTTTGTATTTTTATGATTAAACTCATATTTTAATGAATAGCGAAAAATACTGCATTTTAATTCAAAACTGGTTTTTTTCTAATTTATTTATATTGATATATTACAATTTGAATTTGTTTTATAGTATATTTACATTATATTTTTATCATTTAATGTGATTTGTTTATTGGATGTAACTTCACATTTAAATTTGATATAAGCACATGTCAATATTTTGATGGTTTTTACTTTTTAAGCACTCGTTTTTTCATTCCAACAATGGGATTAATTTTATAATTTAATTTTTCCACTTATGTGGGTTGAATTTTCAAAAACTAACATACATGTTTCTAATCATTATGAAATTTTAGTTTAAAAGGAACAAAATATTTTTTTGTGAATAGTAACTTTAGTATTTCATTTACCAGAGTTAAAGGGTAAAATCAGGTAAATAAGGGTAAAAATAATATTATAGAAATATAAAACTACTCTAATACCTATCCTAATCTTATTGGAATATTTAGGTCAAACCAAAACAACCCTTGGGACTAAAATTTTTTCTTTGGAAGCTACTTGGGTATGATTAATACATTTATAACTTTTAGTTTAAACTAATAGAAAAAATATCATAAACACAACTATTATTACTAAAATAATTTTACTATCGGGTTATATAAGTGAAATATTTAACTATAAATATTAATTATAAAGATAAAAATATTAGCAACATCATGATATTTTATTTATAATTTTTATATTTTAAATAATTAATATTAATGATGACATAATGATGATGTAGTGAATACTTTATTAATGAAAGAATCAAGTAATTGATATTATAAAAATCAAAATAAATGATATTTGACATAATTTATGCCATACACATATTTTTTAAAGTAAAATTACATGTTAGTATTGAGATAATTTATTTGTTTCTAATGAATCAAGTTGTTATGATTTTTTTTTAAAAGTAAATTATGAATAATGTCAAAATTGACATAAGAAATAAAATAAAATAGAAAATAGTTTATTAAAAGATATAAAATTTATAAAAATATAAGATTAAACCAAATGGTAATCAGAAGTCCTAATATTTCAAAAATGGTACATTTTTTGTCTTTTTACACGTTATGGTAATTACATTAGCATACATAGTGTAAAAAACATGATGTCATGGAGTGATTAAAAAGGGTAAAATAAATGTTAATAAAAAAAGAAAAGGATAAAGGAATATTAAAAACTTGTATAATTTTAATTATGTGATGGTTATTCGACCCAAAATCATTTTATATTTAAAATAAATGGGTTTTTTAGATTTTGTAAAATAAATTGAATTTATATCAAATTAATATTTTAAGAGTTTCCTAGGGTGCCCTTCCCCTATCCTATAAAAAGGTACCCACTATTTTCTAATACTCACACCTAAAAATAATCGTTTCAGACAATATCTACCCTAAAATATTCCTATAATCTCTACCCATGTTCTTGGGTGGTTATATTATGTATCAAACCCTTCGTAGAGGTGTTAATGAGTTCATTAATGGCGATAAATCGTATAAAAGTTATCGTTTTCTTTAAGTATTTCTATTTTATTTCTCCTTCCACATCCATAAAATCTCCTCCAAGCATGGTGAAAAAATAAATATAGTATAATAAATATAATAAAAAGTTATTAAGTTAATATCATAACCTAAATATATCTCCACTTCAATAAAATGAAATGGAATGAATCATCTGTTCATATATGTGGACAATCACCTCCATAAAATGATTTAATTTGTTTTCCAAAATCATATATCAATATTGGTTATAATGATGGAATAAATGTTTATATATTATATTCATAAAATATTTGTCATTTTAAAAGAATAATTTTTGAGTTATGTTCTTACTTTCCAAACACATAAAAATGATAACGTCGTTCGTGTGTACGTGTAAACTATCATCTCCACAAAGCGATGTGAATCATTTTTATTCACCACATCACTTGAATGATATATATATATATAAGTATATTTAAATTATTATAATTATTTTAAAATATTATGATCATTGTAGAAACATAAAATAATAATTACCTTGTTTTTAGACTGATCAATTATAATTGGAAATGCTACTCAGGCGTACGTACAACCTACCATCCACATGATTATAACGATGTTCATTTTACATACTGTAAATGATTGGTTTGATTTTAAAATAATAATTTATGTATTAAAGTAATTTTTATTTCATAATTTTTATTTTTGTGATGATGGACTTATGACCACATGAACTATTGACATCAATCCAAGATCATTTTCGACTCATGTACTGAATTTCGACAAAACATCCTATATGGACTAAAATAATTGAAATATTTTTATAACCTGGTAATATGTGATATAAAAATAATAAAAAACTTGAAATATGATCTCAAGAAAATATAAATTAAACAATTTTTATTATTGAGGAATATAACTATTGTATGTGACGAGTCAGACTCTGGGTAAGGGATTTCGTCTCAATCTCATTTCATTGAGGCATTTCATGATAATTTTCACCTTTATTCTTTAATAATGGTTATATACAGACACTATTAAAATTAATATCCATATTTTATCTGTAATATTATTATTTATTATTTTGGTAAATTTATTAATTTTTTGTGATTAAGATTAAAATCTTGAAAGTTTTATGGGACACCTTGAATGTTTAATGATTTAATTATCAAATCTATTCTTCATGATATTAATTTACATATTTATTTAAATAGATATAAAAGTATTATACATTAAATTTTCTTTCTATCTTGAATTTCATTCAATGATTTTAAAATTAATTTTTTATATGAAACATTTTACCTTCATTACAAGATGAAGAAAAGAAATGTTTTTCTTTTATATGACGACAATGACTTCTCTACGGCCATAACTGTTATTTGATACTTGGATTCCTCTATAAGACATAATGTTTTTAAAAAGAAAATAATATCTTATTCATTTTTTCGGTATCTAGGTATTGAAAATAGGTTATTAAATTCAAATGGTATTTTATATGAAAACGTATTTCATATGGGATTATAGAATGTTTTCAAAAATTGTTTTGTGATGAACGTGATGTATTTATGAAATGCTACTTGAGAATTATTTGAAATGGGTGAGCCCGATATAGCTTATATGAAGGTTTTTCCCCATTATAGCTCACAAGTGAGCATGAAATAGCATATAATAAGGGTTGGGCCCCATTATAACTCACGAACGAGCCCATTATAGATTATACGAAGGGATGAGTCCCATTATAGCTCGCAGGTGAGCCCGATATAGATTACACGAAGGGTGATCCCCATTATTGATATCCAATTCATTGTGTAATAATAATATTAAACATTATCAATATATTTAATCTAATTGAAATGGGTTTGAAATGGTTTTTTGTATATTATGCACTAAATCACTTAAATGAGTTTTCATTTATTTCTATTGGTTTTAATTTTTTTCTTTGAGAAATAAGTATAAATGTTATTCATGTGAAAATGTATTATTTTATTCTCTCAATGAATATTAAATGGCTTAAAATGATTTTACTAAACTAACGATTTCATTATTTCTATTTCCCATAGTCATATTTTTTCATACCTAGTTTTAAAATGTTTTTCATAGGTCCTAAGACATGAAAGTACAAAGAAGATTCTATGATGAAAGCATTGAAGATGTGTCATAAAAATAAATCATGTTTTATTTTGAAAGTTTTACCTTTGGTAAATAAATTTATACTAATTATAAGTTTAATATTGCAATGTTTGAGTTTACTATATAAGATTATCTCCTAATTATCTAAAAATATAACCATAAAAGATCCTAAAATGTGAATTCTAGTTCATAAACACTAGAATTGGATATGTTTAAGGCCATGTCCTAATACCTCTCACATTAGTTATAGGTTGGATATGAGTATATGTTATGATATTAAAATAATAAAATCTCATTATGAAATGTATAATGGTGTTATTATTTTTCCAAGGTTGAATAATACTTAATGGGTGTGGAATAAGAAATAAAATAGAAGTGCTTTGTTAAGAATAATGTATCTTCTTTAGACAACCTCCTTTTCTTAAAACCTTAATACTGTTATGGTTTATGATATAATATAACTAATACTTCTATAACATGTATAGAGATATTAGGATTGTATTTATGGATATCTAGTCTATAAAAATGGGTTTTTAAGAGTGTGGTATTATAATGAATAGGTTACCTTTTATAAGGGAGGGAAGGGGAACTCTTAGAATTCATAAAGATATTAAATGAATATAAAGTAATATTTAATTCAAAATGGATCCAAACTGATTTATTTTGAATATATTGTGATTATGGGTCAAAACTAACTTATAAAAAATACTAAATTTGTATTTACTATTTTATTATCCATATCATCTAGTTTAACCCCTCATTAAAACTTTATAAACTTACTACGATAATAAGATTTTTTACTTTCTTAGTGTCAATATAATTACTATAAATGATAAAAGGGCCCATAAATGGAATTTTTTTGACATTATATACCATATCATAATCCATTGGAAGAGTATACTATTTAAATAACTTTATATAATTTAATAAAATATTATTTATTATAAAATATCATTAATGTCCTGTTTTGGAACTATACAATAAATTGAAAGTAATAACATCAAGTCAAAAAGTATTATTTGATAAAAATAATTTATTATACACATAAAATATAATATTAATACATAAAATCCATTTATCACATTATGTGAATAAAATAAAATTAATTTTAATATATTTAATATCATTTATTTGATTTTTTGTTAAGTGATTAATTAATATGCTTGTGTTGCATGAGAATTTAGGGTATTTATTTCTACACTAAAAACTAATAATAAATTAACATGATGAATATAATACTTTTATATTTAAAATAAAAAATTATAACTATACATATCCTCATTTTTTCTACATGTTAAAAAATATTATAGTTATGAAAAACATGAGTGATATTTTTTTCTTGTATTGAAAAAAATATCATAAAGTTTATAATCACATCCAAATGGAAAAAAGGTAATATATTCTCAATTTGGATGCTTATAGATGATATTTAATCATAAAATAAAATATAGTCAAGTGTTATGGTGATTTTATAGTTCATATCATTTAATATTTATCCCTCAATTACCTGATTTACCCTTTATCGTGGTGACAAAAATTACTCTGGTCACTATTCATCTTTAATAAAAATAATATATACATACTTACCAAATTTGGACCTAATTATTACTAATGTGTACAAACTTTTTCAAAAATCAAAAAAAGTGGTTGAATTTAATTTAAAATTCAACTATAAAAATGAAATGAAAATGGTTTCTAGGTAAAATGTTCTTTTAAATATAATACATTTATACACTAAAATTAAAGTCTAAATTTTATGTGAAAACAAAAATTTAATGATTTTAAATAAAAAGGAAAAATATTTTCAAAATACTATTAAATAAAATAATTTTACTTTATAAATAATTTAATACAATGTAATCATTAAAGTAATTATAATTATTTATATTATTCTTTTAAAACTCAACCCCTTTAAAAAAATATCAAAATTTCACCATAGGATAATTTTTATATAATGATTTGAAAAATTATATTTATTTTACCAAATATAATTTCTAAATATTACATAAATTAATTATATTATTCACTAACAAAAAACAAAAAAAACATTTTTAAAGAAAACATATATTTGAAAAATTAAATGGATTAACTAAAAACAGAGAGCCTATTTCCTAATAATTAAACAATAAATCTTTATTGATCGATATATATATATATATATCATAATATAGTTAATCAAATTTATTCCCTCCAATTTAATGGCTTGATTATAATAGTAACATTTAAATAATAATTTTTAATTGTTTATTTAAGCTCAATGTTGTGTATCTTGAACAAAATCAAACCTAGTATTTCAATTTAAAATTATTATGATATAAAAATGTCTTACAATTGAGATGTAGTTATTTATTATTATTCTTATCCCCTATATCCGTTTTCAACCTGACCCATCACGAATCATTTTGGATAATTTTGGATTGTGGATCTTATAATGTATACAACCTAGAATGTGGCACATGCCATAATTGGCATTTTTGATTTCTATAGTTCTTATGTTGGGGTGATCCACATTTATTTGATATTTTTGAAGATGTTAACCTTTCATTTTTTTCCCTTTTGTAGGGATTTTTCCTTAGTCATTATGAGTGATCATTGTGTTAAAATTTTAGAACAATTGGTATTATCAATTTCTCCCTCATAAATTAATTTTAATCAAGGAGGATGGTTCATTTTATCTAGTGGTTTCTTATTACGTTAAGCATTTATTAATTAATGGAGCTAAATATATTTACTATTTGTTTATTATATAAACTATTCCTTAATTTCTCTAGGTAAAAACATTTATGATAGAGATAAATCCCACACACCAAGCTCAATTTTGTTTTATATTTTATTTATTTTTGTGATTATCTTTTTTCTATCTACTAGGTTTAATTTTGAAGGAAATATTTATCTTTTTTTATGTTTAGTTTATGTATCATGATCATGTAAGACTAATAGTGAAAAATTAATGAAATTTTTTTTACAAATATTATAGTTTTTATTGATTCATATTGAATGGTTGGCATATAGTTTTTCAAATCCTATGGACCTTAGGTGTAAAATTTCAAGGTTCATTAAAAGTTGAAATTAATACTTTACATATCCTTAAATATTAAAAGAAATTAACTCATCTATTCCCCTATTGAATTTATATAACCCTTGGGTTATTTCCCTTCAATTTAAACCCCTCCCCTTTGTGTATTCATGGATCTTCTTCATGTTTTAGGGTGAATTCATCATGGAAATCATCATTGACCTTTCCCACACAATATTTCCTTCTTTTTTCTGTTTTTTATCACCAGAACTCATTTTGGTGAAATATCATTGGGTTTAACTTGATTCAAATTCATGATTTACATATATTTTGGTTCCATCATGGTTTTCTTGGGTTTTTGGTTGTTGATTGAGGTATATTCAAGTCACTGTTTGTAAAGGATACTAGATTCATGGTAGGCATTAATTTTCATTACACATTAAATATATTACTATTATTTGATACTGATTTATGTGAATTAATTTTATATCTAGTAATGATATCAATTATATTTTTTATATTATATATAAAGGTTTTTTGTCAAAAAAAATTTACATGTTTATGGGGTGTCCCTAGATTTTTAATCTTTTAAGACTAATTTGTAAATCTATGATCACATAATTTATATAGATTTTTCTAACAAGAATTTTTAAAATAATAATTGAGTTTTAATGGATTTTATAACTTACAACAAAAACATAATAGTTATTCATATAGAAATTGGTGTTTTTGGATTTTCAAAAGAATATTATATTAGTAAAACATGTTACATTTCAATAGAACACATGTGATATGGTAATGAAGTTATGTTTTGTGATTTATTTTTTAAAATTTAATTTTTATATGCTTTATTTTCACAATGTATTTATTTTCTATAGATAAAACCTTCATTCATTCAATCCCTAAATATTGTATAAGTAAATTTTCACTTGTGTTATGTATCTAGTGATACATAACGGAAGGAATTATGTATATTTATATATGTTCCTTGTGGAAATTTTTAAAACCAAATATTTTATGATATATTTCCATTTAAATAAATTTAATTTCTTATATAACATTCTTTACAAGAAACACTAAGTTTAAATGAATAAATTATTGAATTTTTATCACTAAATGTACTAGTTATTACATAGATAATGGATTAGTGGTTATCAATAAGTGTAAATAAATGATGAAAATGTAATTTTTATATATAAATAAAATTAATTCATTGGTTATCAAATTTTTATAAAATAAAATTATTTTATTTTATTGTAAAAAAAGATGTTTTCTCTAAAAAAATATTTTTATTTGAAAAATATGATTTTATATTTATTTTTAAAATAATTTCAATTAATGAATTATTTTAAAATTATTTTAGATAGTATTATCAATAGAATATTTTAATATTTATCTAATAGTTTTTAAATGTCCCATAATGAAGGTAAACATTCTTTTATTCATAATAATTTATTTTCTAAAAAAAATAGTTTTGTTTTGTTTTAGACACATATTTTATAGTGGATTTCAGTCAATTATAAAAATGTAATCTAATAAAATGAATTTAATATTTGGAATGAACATAATTAATGTTGTTAAATATGGGCAACATAACTTTTTGTTATTATGAATAGTAACTAAGGTAGAAATTTATTACTGTGATAAATGTTTAAAGGTTTAACAAGGAGTCAAACTAAAGTGATAATTTTAAAAAATGCCTAAAAACATATCTAAATATTATTTTCAAATAAATCATATTCTTATATTGGATTATGTTCTTACTTGATTATATTTTGATCCACTTTCCCATTAGAGTGACTTTATTATATTTTAATATCCTTAATAATTACAAGTGTTCTACCTTATCACATATAAATGGGACCATCGTATCCAATATTGTCCACATCACATAAACCCTTAATAAAAAAACTACACAAATATCTTCTGAAATTTGAATAACATACCCAAGATGTTCTTATCTCTTTAAATGACCAACACAATGGTATTTAATAATATATTCAAGGGAGGGTTTTCAAATAATAGGTATAAGATATTACCAATCTTTTTGAAGTTTTATTCTTGTTATTAAAACTCTAAATATGTTTTATCCATCTTAATATAATTTATATATACCATAAATGAACTGATATGTTATTATGATTTTTATATTAACATATTTCACCTCCATTCAGTTAAATGGGAAATGAACGTATCACCTGTCAGTGTGTGTGGACCACCACCCCCATATAGAGACATAAATCAGTTTCCATCACAATCATTCAATATCAGTATTTATTATTTATTTAATTTTTTGTATTAAATTTATTAAATAATTATTCTATTATAATCACAATATAGTATATACCTTATTAAATTTCCATTGTTTATAAAATGATAATGTTTCTTGTGAAAACATGTGGAAAACCACCTCCCTAAAGTGTTGTGATTCGTGTTAAGTCCCACATTATAAGAATAATTATAAATGTTTATATAGTGAATTAATATGATAACTATGTAATGATTTATAATATATATATATGTTTTAATAATGAAAAAAGGTTAAAGTAGTATAATCATCAAACAAAAACATATATAGAAAACTAACCATTTTTTACTCGAATGTTCGTTTCTGTGAAACTGTTGTTAATAAAAAGATAATTATAAATTATAAATGAATTATAAATATATATTTATTTGTGAATATATATTCTACAATTTTTTTAATGAATATTAATTTATTTAAAAATATATATGAACAATTTGGATAAAATACAAGACTAGAGGTAATGGATTAATTTTATAAAATCATTTATTTTTTGGACACTCTATTATAAATTTAAATTGAAAGAAATTTTATTAATATTACCCATTAATAAATATATATTTTGTTAGTTTTTCATTTTAATATAAAAAAAATAATATTATCTAGTTTTTTAAATGAAAGGTTCAAATTCTTTTTTAAAATTACTTTTCTTTTATGTGAAAATATTTTAAAGATTATTGTTATTCTCTAAGGATATGATCTTAGGATACCATCCACTTTATTTATATGGTTGTATTTTTATGATAATTAGTTAATGATGATTATTTAAAACTCATTTATTTACCCTGATATAATTGATTATGATGAAACCTTTAGGAAACCCATTTATATTCCATGGGATATGATAAAATGAAATAATGAATTTTTTATAAAAATAATTTCTATTCTAAGGGTTATGATATGATGATATGAAAAATGATTCATGATTACATATCACACGTATGTGTATTTTTCATTATGTGATGGGTAGGAACATTAACACTAAAGAATGGTATGGGGCTAAAAGGTCATATTTTACTACAAATGTAATAAAAGTACACATTTCTTTTTAATAGGCTTCCTAAATTAAACAAACCTATTAATGAGATTTATCTGGGTGTAGTGATCAAGATGGGTCACCTTCATTGATGTTTCCCTTTCTGATTGTGAGAGTGTAAAATTAATACTAGAAATAATATATTTTTTCTCTTGGTAGAAATCAGTAGTCTCATGATCTGTTCAGGCACATAGGTGGGACCCCGATTGGGGAACACATGTATGTGGGGAAACTGTTGGTCTCAAGTATGAAATGAATATAAAAAAATAGTAAGTACCAATGTTTATAAAATATGTAGGAACCAATTGTTACAATGTTATTAGAGGTGGTACCCATCTGGAAGTGAAGTGTCACTTTATAGGTTCAAAAGCATGGTCCACATATGGGACATTGTGATTTGGGGGGGGGGGGGCTGTAAGACCCCATAATGAAGAAGTGTTTAAATGATAAATGTTACTACCATTGCAAACTTGTTTCAACTATCGTTCTAGGATCCCAAATAATTAGAAATTCATATTTAAAGTGGTTTTTCTGAGAGTAGTGGTTTAGATTTTTGACCTACCAAAAATTTCCCCTAGGTATGTGATCTTGAAATAAATAACACTATAAAGAAGATGTGTTTAAATTTGGGGATATTCATTAGCATGGTGATATGTTTGGGTATATTGGTGGGGCCCTGGTAGAGGAGAACATGTTAGTGGGAATCTTTTGGTCCCTAGAGTATCCAAAACCAAAAACAATGATAAGTTGGGATGTTTATACTGTTAGTGATTCACAGTTGTTATATGCATAATATTATAAATCCTTCCAATGTATTGGTTAATGATTAATATATCATAAGATAAAATGGACTATAGTGGTTGGTGAAGAATATTCAGTAAGGGAATATATCCAAAATAATAGTATTGTGAGTGACCCTTGATAAAATAAATTATAGAATGGGGAGTGAACTAAATCCACTATGATAGCCTTGGTAGAGAACCTGATTCTATATTGATATATATATATATATATTCCAAAAAATCATGTGTATTATTCTTATTATATGTTCTCATTAAGAATGACTTATAAATAATGAATAAAAAATGTGAATTATGTCTTTTTTTAAGACAACTATTTATGCCTTGATTTATTATTAATGATCATTGAATAATTCGGTATGATTATATTTTGTTATGATCACATTTTCATACGTGTATTCTTATATGATTCCAGCTTATGGTCTTTAATTTTTACCACTTATATTTACACATACTGATCATATGATCTCACACATTATTATGTTTCATTTTCCCATGTTATGATAAAATACTTTAAATAGGTAATGTCTAATAAAGAATATTATGTGAGAAGAAATTTTTATAGATATATTGAAGATCATTCATGAAATACAATTATTAGTTATCTAGTCTCCATAGAAACTAAAATATTTTAGTTTTGGGGAATATATTTTTATGATATGGATTCAATATTCATATAATATTATGTAATATATATTTAATAAACACTTTAGTTTACTTAGTTTTATTAGATTAGGTTTTCAATATTATTGGAGATTTATATTACAAATATTTGTTGAAAATACAAGGGATAAGTATATTTATTGGATAAAATACTAATGTTTGGGTAAAATATATATTGTGTTGTTTTCGTATCAAATACATCATTACCAAGATTCTAGGATGTGTATACGATTGTGGATCAAATGAAAAAATGATTAACAACTAAAAAAGGGGAAGATTTAGTATTAACTCAATCTTCACCAGTGCATGATGAGTGGGCCTATGACCACTCACCTGGACAGAAAATCTTAAGGGATATTCTCAGTTTAATTCCCATTTAAATTATAATCCAATATAATGGATTTTAATAGATAAATACTATTAATGGTCAAGTATAAAAATGATGATTCATATATTCAAAATAAGGTTTCATGATTTAGACATCCTATAAATTTTTCCTCATGATTACATGATTAAAATCTACAATTATTTTGGCTCGCACTATGCTTTTTCATTTTATTCAAATGTTTTAAATATGAGTAATCGAGTTGATTATAAATATGATAGGAAATAAAATGACCAAAATCATGAGAAAATAAATGAAATGGGAGAAAATATTGTAAATATTATGGAAGTGATCATTAAACTCTCTCATGCTATGAATGGTAACATGAATCATGATTAAATTATAAATTTCCAATGTAATGTAAAAATAATTTTTGAATATTTTATGCAGAAATGCATAAATTCATTAAGTGTTTATTTTGATCTACTCAGTGCTAAAAAATGGATCAATTCTTTAGAAATATAATTTATTATTTTATAATTATTTTACCATGTGAAGGTTATTTTGGTCATCTAACATTTTTATAGTGAAGCTAATCAATGATTCACTCTTCAAAAAATACATGGAAAGAGAAGGGGGTTGATTCCTTTATATGGGAACTGTTTAATATGAAATTATTCAATATTTATTTTCTTATAACTCATCACGTGAAAATATAAATGTAATTCAAGTAACTAAAATAGATGGGTGATATAACTATAATTATATATGAGGAAAATTTTAGAAGACATGCATGTAATCCATCCAGATTTATGATCAATACTTAGAGAAAATTTTACAAATTAATTAGTTTATTGTTACCAAGTTATAACACCGACAAATTTTATGAAATATTTATTAAATATATTAAACTTATTTGATATCTTTTATTACACATGGAAACAAGTTTAGATGAACCGAGTAACATTATTAAAATTTTATGTGTCTATTATAAACTAACCATTAAATTGGTAAGAAATAATTAGAATAAATAATTTATGACATTAATATATGGATCCAACTCAATTTTAGTAAATTTATAATTTTTTATAAAATAATCACTGAATTTTTAGAAAAGTAATTTTTTTTTAAATATGTTTTCTTCAAAAAATGGGTTTTATTTCTTTTTATGAGTAAATATTATAAATATTTTTTTGGAAAATCTAATAAAATTCATTTGAAAAATTCATTTATTATTTATGTTCATCATGTAAAAAAATCTTTCAATTATTTTTGGATAATATTTTAAAAGGTTATTTTATTCATTTAATAGTAGAAAATTCCATTTTTTTATAGAAATTCCATTTCATTTCAATAAATTAAGTGATTTAAAAGTCATATTATTTTTTTAATATTATTTAAATTAAAATATTTGTTATTAATTTATATTTAATCCACTTAATTATATTTATATCATCTTTAAAGTTGATTATAATTTATTTTTTTAGGATTAAAAGTAGCTTTTTTTCAAAAACAATTTTAAAGTGCATAATGTTATTCCATTTTAATTAACTAAAATACACCCTAATAAGTAAAGATTCGAAGGAAATATATTGATTTTTTTCTAAAAATATTAAATAATATTCATATAATGAATAATATTATTCATAGATTTAATATAAAATCATCATATTCTATAAAATATATTTACTAAGAAACCATTTTCTTACTACATTTTTTGGGATTAATAATAAATTGAATTCTACCACATATATGAAAAAGATATAAGAAAATGGATTCCATATTTTGAATCATTGGGTCAAATTTTGGTAAATAGATCCCTATTATTTTTTTCCATTACGTATAATAACTATAGTTATTTTATTTCCACTATAAGGGTTAATTAGATAATTTATGTTAACAAAAAACTGAAAAGAATGATAAAATGTAACATCCCTAGTAATTATAGAATAAGACATTTTCATATCTATTAATATTTATGAAATAGTTAGTAATTTTATTTTTGAATGTAAACTTTTAATGGTAGCGTACCCAAAATGAATGAATGTGTTTCTCTGAAAACATACATTGCACAAAAGACTAAGTTACTTTAAAAAATAATATATTATTAATTTTATTATTTTAAGTGATAGATACCACATAACCGTGGTATTTTATGGAATTAATAGACATAAATATATAATGTTTAAAAAAATTTATTAAATTTTTTAACTTTCTTCCAGTAAATTTTCTAGGCTTAAAATAAGAATAAATCTAATTTTAAGCATTAAAAGTTCTAATATTTTTAAAATCTAGTTTTACCACCTTTAAATGCCGAACCCATTTTAAATATTTTTTTTTCAATTTTATATCTTATATATCAAAAATTAAACTTCTTATTTAGAATTGTATTATTTAAATTTATGTTGGTTGAATATTGGTATTTTTGTAATAAAAATCATATATTAATGAATAGTGAAAAATACTACATTTTCATTTTAAACTAATTATTCATTAAATTTGTTTTTATTTTTAAATTATACTTATAATTATCTTTACAGTATATTTAGATTATTGTTTTACCATTTAATTAATTTTTGGTTATTGGATTCAATTTCACCGTTAAATTGAATAGAAAAAATATGTAATCATTTGACCATTTTGCTTAAAAACCATGTTTTCTTGTCCAATTAATGGGATAAATTATTAAGTAATTTCTAGAAATTATGTGTTCTGAGTTTGGAAAAATGTATTCCACATTTAGAAACAAAATTTATAAATTATTTAAATTGTCCCCATTTATTTTTGGACATTATGAATAGTATCTTTATAAAATATTTTTATTACCACTATTTAGGGTAAATCAGATAATTAAAGGTTAAAATTATATTATAAATCTTTTAAAATACACTAACACTTATCATAATATGATATGATGAGTAATTTTAGGCCAATATAGTCTTTGGTCTATGATTTTTTCATTTGGAAGCCACTTGGGTGTGATTATGACATTTATAACATTTTATTTAAGGTAAAGACCAAGATGTCATAATCATTTCTCTTTTTAATAAAACAATTTTAATATGGGGTTATATAAGTGATATATTAAACTATAAATACTAAATATATATACAAAATTATTATATACATAATGGTAATTTATTTATAATTTTTTGGAAATAAATAATTAATGTTAATGGTGAAATAATGATGATGCAGTAATTTCTTAATTAATTAAAGAGTCAAATAATAGATATTATAAATATTAAGATAATTATAAGACGAAATAATTTATTCCTTCTAAAAATTTTAAGAATTAATTTGATCTCTTAAATATTATTTAAAGGAGTTGGTTAGAACTTATCTTTATGATATAATATTTTTAGAAAGTCAACTAAAGAATGGTTTCAAAATTGACAATATTCGTAATTTAAAATATATTTTTTTATTAAATCTTTTAATATTTCTAGAAAACCAAGATTAATTGAAAAGTTTTATATATGCCTAAAATTTAAATAATGATTCATTAATTGTATGATTATATTTTAAACCATCTTAATCCTATATTCAAAAAAAATTAATTTAGACCCATTTGGAATAGAAAATTAAATTATTTTAACAATTTCAAGAGTGTCTCTCCCCTCACCTATAAAATGTCACCCGTTTCTGTCTATTCCTTACACTTCAAAAACTTCTTGTTTTAGAAAATATCTTTCCAAATCCCTTTCTATAATCCCACCCCAAAATCTTGAATCCATATTTTAGGAATAACACATTCTACAGAGGTGTTAAGGTGTAATGATATGTGATCATCTGAAGGAATGGTAATGTTTTTATTTAAGTTTTTCTATTTTATTTATTCTTCCACATCCTCTAAATATTCTCTAACCATGATGAAATAATAAATCCAGTTTCCTAAATATAATAAGATATTATTATGTTAATATCACAACTTAATTCTACCTCCACTTCCATCAAATGGGAATGGAATTAAGTACTTGTGCATACGTGTAAACTACCACCTCAACGAACCAATATAATTGTTTTTCCTTAGCCATCTCTCATGACAGGTTATAATGGTGGAATTAATTTTCATATGTGATATTCATAAAATATTTATCATTATAAGAGAATAGTATATCAAATATTTTCTTACTTTCCAACCACATAAAAATTAAAAAGTCGTTTGTCCATACGTGAGATCTATCACCTCCACAAAGAGATGTTATTCATTTTTATTCACCACACAACTTGTATGATTTATATAAGTATATTTAAATGATTAATATTATGCTAAAAATTTTATGATCATTATGTAATGATAGAATTATAATTACCTTGTTACCATAATGAAAAATGAAAAATGGAAACATCACTCATGCATAAGTACGACCAACCATCTCCATGATTATAACATTGTTAATATTTTATAACCAAAATTAATGGTTTGATTTAACAGAATAATTTATTTATAAAATTAATAATTATTTCATGAATATTATTCTTGAGATTATGGACTTATGACAACATGGAATATTGACGTCATTTTCGACTCAAGTATCGAATATCAACAAAGCGTCCAATATGAACTTAAATAATTAGTTAATTGTCATAACATGGTAATAAGTGATATAAAAGGAATAATAAACATAAAAATGTTCTTAATAATGTATAAATTTACCTCTTCTTTTTTATTGAAGAAGATAAAGATTGTACGTGATGAGTTGAACTCAAGGTAAACGACTTCATCTCATTCTCCTTTCATTAATGAATATTGTGATGTCATACACCACATTCTTTTATAAGTTGTATAATCAACCCCTCTTAATTTTAATTTCATTAAAAAAGTTTTAAAAATGAATATTTTTATACAATTTTTTTAATTTATTAAAATACAAGAGGATTGTTTTTAAGGTATACGATGACAATGACTTTCCCATCGTCGTGACCATTATTTAATATTTGGCTTCCCCTACAAGCCGTAAAATTTTTAAAAGAAAAATAAATAACAAATTTAATTTCCATGTATTTTGGTATTGAAAATGGTTTTGATAATGTAGTTATTATAAAAATATCTTTAAATGGTATATTTTTATTTGAAAGGGGAAATTTCATTTTTTTCCTTTATTAATATTTTATGTGTTATGATTATGTTAAGGTTCTCAAGAATTGTTTATGTATATGGGTTTTTCCATCATAAAATAAGGGATGATGTGTTTGTGATAGCTCTCTAGTGCATTGGTAAGTGATATATAGTTAAATAGTTGGGTTTCCCCTAATATATTTAAGGAATATATCATGATAGGTATTTTAATTGTAACCATAAATGTTACTCCATATGTAGCCATGAAGGATAAAATGTATGAATTATATGGATTCCATAGTTACCTGTATCATTTATAATTAATATGAGTTTTATAATAATCTTATGATTTCAATATGTATGATAGAGGGTTTATGTTTTATGGATTAATTTTATGATTTTTTTAAAGTGTTATCATAAGTTTAAAATAATAATAGACTTATGGTTTCATTCCTTATTTTATATACCTTACGGAGAGTTTTGTGCTCATCCCACGTTTTTGAAATGTTTTCCATATGGTATAAGGATGGGTAAGAGAAATAATGATGTCAAGATGTATTTTATTAATATTTTTATCTTGAAAAAATAAATCATGTTTTATTTTAGGGAGTTTTATTTTGTGAAAAAATTGATAGTGAGTAGACATGTCTACTTTGTAATATTTGAGTTTTTATGTAATTATTATAGAATAATTATCTAAAAACCAAACCTGTAAGTATCCTCAATGTCAATGAATATAAATTATATACATAGATCAAGATTATGTCATGTTTGAGGGTAGGGCCTTATAGTTAGTATCATATTCTAGTTTAGATAACATTAGGGGTTATGATATTTTTAATAAAATATCCATAAAGGATTTTTTTACTTTACAGAAAATTTGATATGATATAGAATTTGAAGATTCCCATGTTGATTATTCTAATATATGTTGGTTCAGAATATTTTCTGCAGAAGAAACAAAGGAAATGTTTTGGGATGGTAGTTAGAGAAAAATAACCTTTCAATTCAGCAACTAGAGATAGTCAGAATCAGAACTGAACAACTTTTTGTAATGAATTTTTTGTTGACTCGAGCTATAAATGGTGGTGGTATCCATGTGTGAGATCAGCTAGATAAACCATAGAGGAAAATTAAATTAGTGGATAATTTCATGATGCAACATCCTCCATCATTCAGGGGATCATCTAACATTGTGCCAGCTGAAGGGTGGATTAAAACTCTAGAAAATATTTTTAATTTCAAGGGGTGTTTATCCAATCAAAATTATAGTCTTTATATTAACTATTTTGAAGTTGAATCTGATCGGTGGTGGTCAATGGTTAATAATATTTGGTACAATGATGTTATTGATTCTCTTGAGTGGGATAAAATAAAAAAATATTTAGAAATTTTTCATTAAGGGGGTTCTACTTAAGATGGAAACAAATTATAGGAATTGAGGTAAGATGAGGATTTAATGGATTCATACGAAGGAACCTTAACTCCACTAGAAAGGTAAATATCAAATTTCATATGGTATATTAATAGTAAAATAAATCATTTTTTACTCTGAAATAAGACAATGTATCAAAGGGTGTAGTCTTCTTATGAGTTCAGAAGTTTCAAAAAACATGTTCAAGTGCCAAGAAGGAGGAAATGGAGTTCTACAATGATCATGTGTTCTTGTAAAAACAACATAACAATTGATCAAGGAGGAAAGAGAAATGTTAGACTTCATCAAAAAAATTAAGGTAGGAAAATTAATTTAGTGTTTGTGAAAATTGAGGTAAAAACTCCACAGAGAAAGACTTATGAATACAGGTAAGTGCTTAGGATGTGGTAAAATGGGACAAAAGGCTCATAACTATAGTGGAAAAGATAATGTTAATGGTAAGAAAAAATATAATTTAATGTGAGGAAATATTTTTAAATGAAATGTGATAGGTCATTATGAAAACAAGTGTTTGATGATGAACTCGAATGATGCGAAGAATCTAGACAATAAGAAGAACAGTGTGGTGAAATTCATTGCAACTACTTCATTAGATATTGGGTCGTCAAATGAAGTGGAATCTAGTATTTTTTTTAATTTAGATTATTTCAATGTATTGATTAATTCTGGTTCTAAACATTCTTTCATTTCTTAGATTTTTTTTCTAAATTAGAAATTCCACCTCGGGAACTAAATTCAATAAATTTTGTAAAAACACTGAGGGGAAATGGTGAGGAAAAAAATAATTAGAAGAAACCACATGTCCTTTTATATGGAAATAATTTACCTATAATCTAGTAGTGTATGTTGTTTTTATGGGAATTTATTGTCTTTTTATTCACCATGATAAGATTGAATGTACTTGTAAAGAAGTATATTTTTAGAAAGTGGTTCAGTTTGTGTAAAATAAAGAACCCTTATAATGTATTACATATTAGGAAGCTGAGAAATTATTAAAAGATGGAAATTATTGTTATCTCTCACATATTTATATAATTAAAGGAAATTTTCAGATTAATTATTTTCCAATGGTAAATGTGTGTCTTGGTGTTTTTTCTGATGAGTTTTCTAGTATTATACCTGATCTATAAGTTGAATTTATAGTTAACTTAATTACTGATGATAAGATAATTTCCAAATACCCTAATCAAATGGCTGAAATTGAATATTTTTAGTTGATTAAGTAATTGAAGGAGTTATTAGATAAATGTTTCATTTGACCTAGCCCATCATCATATGGTTCTTATATCTTGTTTTTCAAAAATAAATATTGTTCAATGAGACTTTTCATTGATTATAGAGTCTTAAATAACATCATTTTTAAGAAAAATTATGTGTTTCCTTATATAAATGATTTGATTGATCAGTTCTTTAGAGCACAATATCTTTTTAAGGTTTACATGAGGTCGAGATTCCATCAGTTGAATGTAAAGGAAGCATATATTCTAAAGACTTCATTTCAAACTAGATATGGTCATTATGAATTTTTAGTTAGGCTATTTGGGTTTACTAATGAACTGAATTTATTCATGGATCCTATGAATAAAATATTATGTGAGTTGATGGATATGTTTTTGGTTGGGTTTATTGATAAATTTTTGGTATATTCTAAAAGTAAATAAGAACCTGAAGTACATTTAAGAGTTGTTTTGAAAATCATAAAAGAAATGAAAATGTATGGGATATTTAGAAAATGTGAATTTTGGTTGCAAAAAATATCATTCCATGGTCACATTGTTTCTAAATATGGAATAACTTTTTATCATACTAAAATGAAAGTAATTATATAATGCTCATGACCAACAAATATAACTAAGATATAAATTTTTCTTATTTTAGTAAGATATTACCAAAGGTTTTTTCAAAACTCTTTATGGTTATTTACACCACTGACGTGGTTGAATTGAAATGGTGTTAAGTCCTTATCGACAAAAGAATGTGATGACAATTTTCATGAATTGAAAAGAAGATTGTAAAATTCTCCAATTCTCAACATACCTTCCAAAAATGGTGATTTTATCATCTACATTGATTCTTCATTAAATGTTCTTGGTTAAGTCTTAATGCAGAATGGCCATGTAATTTTTTATTCTTCACATCAATTGAAATTTCATGAGTTAAATTACCATACACATTATTTGGAATTAGATGCTATTTTTTTACTTTAAAAATTCGGAGGCATCATCTGAATATAGTAAATCATGAAATATATAATGATCATAAAAGCTATAAGTATATATTCATCCTGAAATAATTGAACATGAGACAGAGAATATGGTTGGAATTAATCAAGGATTATGATTTCACAATTCATTACCATCCTAGAAAAGAAAATAATGTGGTTGTTTCTTTTTTCTGAAAATGTAATTCGAAATTAATCATTTTACATTTAGAACACGACCCTTTAGTTAATGATTTGATTAAATTTGTCTTGAAAATTTATGGTGTTGGAAATTCCTCTATTTTATTATAGATTTTAGTGCAATCATATCTATGAGATAGAATTAAGAAATCATAAAATAAAGACAGTGGATTGCATAAAAATGTAGAATTGGTTCAAAAGGGTAAGTTTCATGAATTTAACATTGATAAATATTGTGTTTTGAGATTTGGTAAGTGGTTATGTATGCCTTGTGATTCACATATAAAGAAAGATTTATTATGTGAAGATCATAGATCTATTTTTTTAGTTCATCTTGATAGTATTATGATGTGAAAAGACCATTTTGAGTTTACTCATGGGATGGAATGAAGAGAGATACTACTAAATTTACTATGAAGCTTTTATCTTGTTAATATGTGAAATCAGAAAGACAGTTGTCAAAGGGGATGCTTAATTCTTTTCTAGTGATAAATAGGAAATAAGAAAATATATCCATGGATTTTTTAGTGGGATTATCAAAATATTATTTAGGTAAGAATGATATTTGGTTTATTATTTATCGATTGACTAAATTTACTCGTTTTCTTCCCATTCGAGATACTCTATCTCTAGATCAACTTTATCAATTGTATCTTAAAGAGATAGTCAGGTTACATGGAGTTCCTCTCTCCATTATATTAGATCATGATTCTAGGTTCACCTTTAACTTTTTAAATTCCCTCAGAAGTTGTTGGGACCTGAATTAAATTTTAGTACAACTTTTCATCCTCAATTAGATGGATAATCAGAACAAACAATTCAAACCTTGGATGATATGCTACGTTCTTGTTGAATGGATTACCTGGGAAGTTGGGATCAAAATCATTATTTGGTTGTGTTTTCTTATAATATTAGTTTTCATTCCAGTATATAGATGGATCCATTTAATGAATTTTAATGTAAAGTGGTGTAAAACTCCAACATTTTTGGGATGAAGTAAATGAAAGCAAGATAATGGGACCAGATTTGGTAGAGGAAACGATTGATAAGGTTCAGTTGATTTAGAGGCACATGAGGACAGATTAGACAAGGCAAAATTGTTATGTGGATAATTGGAGGAAGGATAAATTATATTATTTATGGAAAAGTACAATGTGTTTTGGTAAGAAAAGGAATTTGGGTCCAAAGTTCCATGGAACCTATGAAATCATAAAGGAGGTTGGATAAATTATATATAGAGTGGAGTATTCCAAGTTTATCCTTCGTATGCAATTTTTTTCAGGTTTCAATGTTACGAAATTATATGTCGGATCCGTCTCATGTTCTGAGTCCTGATGAAGTTCAGTTGGAAGGGAAAATTTTTATGAAGAACAACATGTTCAAATTATTGATTTTTGAGGGAAATTGTTGTTGAATATGGTGATTCATTATGTTGAGGTTTTGTGGGAAAACCATATTGTTGAAGAGGAAATAGGGGAATTGTAAAATACTATTCAGATGAAATAATCCCACATGTTTGATATGTGAATAAAATTGTATGGACACAATTTCCAAAAGGGGGGAAAGATCTAACATCCCAAGAAATTATAGAATAAGACATTTTCATATCTATTAATATTTATGAATTAGATACTAATTTTAATTTAAATGTGGCATAATGTCTGATAGCGTACCCGACACACAACAATGGGTTTCTCCAATATCTAATATTTCAAAGAAGACTGAGTTATATCAAAAATTAATATATTATTAATATTATGATTTTAAGTGTTAGTTATCACCTAGAAGTTGAATTGGATGGAATTAATATAGCTAGTAATATTAAATTTAATCATTTTTATTAAAAAAATTACTTTCTTCCAATGAATGTTATGGGCCTAAATAAGAATAAATCCAAATTTTAAGTTTAAAATCTCTAATATTTATAAAAATATTTTTATCGCTTTTTGATGGGGAACTAATTTTAAATATATTTTTTTCAATTTAATAATTTATATATAAAGAATTAAAAATTTTATTTATAATAGTATTATAAAATTTTATTTTGGTTGAATTTTGGTATTTTCGGATAAAATTTATATTTTGTTAAATAATGAAAAATAAAGTGTTTTAATTCAAAACTTTATTTTCATATAATTTATTTATATTTATAGATTATCCTTCTAACTGGTTTTAATGTATATATAGATTAAATATTTATCATTTAATCCAATTTTGGTCATTGGAATCAATTTTATAACGAAATTGAATATAAAAAATGTGTGAACTTTTGAATGTTTTACTTAAAAAATAATTTTCTTATCCCATAAACAAGATTAATTTTTAATTAATTTTTTCAAATTATGTTTTTTGAATTTGGAAAAATTTATTCCATATTGGGAATAAAATAGTCCAAATTGTGCAAATAGTTTCCTTTTGTTTTTTTGACATTATGAATAGTAACTTCAGTATTTTTTTTATTACCACGGTTAAGGGTAAATCATATAATTAATAGTTAAAATAATATTATAAATATTATAAAACTACCCTAACACTATTCCAAATAATATTTTATGATTTTTGTTCATCCAAGAAATTCGTTGGGCCAAAATAGTGGCTTTTGGAAGCCACTTGTGTATGATTGTGACATTTATAACATTTTATTTAAAGTAATGAAAAATATGTTATGATCATGTCTCTTAAAACTATTTTTTCATAATATGTGGTTATATAAGTGAAATTTTTGAAAATAAGTATTACATAGAGACATAAAAATATTACCTATAAGGTGGTAAATTATTTATAATTTTTAGGAAATAAATAATTCACATAAATGGTGCAACAATGATGATGTATTAATTTATTTATTAATGAATGAATAAAATAAATGATATTTATAAAATGAAATTTTAAGCCAAGAAGTTTATATAAGTATAAAAATTTCATTATTGAATCATTCATTGGTATTATTGCATGTAATGGGAATTATTTTAACTCTCAAAGAGTTAATTATTTGATAAAATGGTAAGAGTTAGAAGGGTTAAAAAAGATAAGGGTAAAAAAATATTAAATATTGTATAATTTCAATTATATGATTATATTTCGACCCATAATCATATTATATTCTACTTAAATATATTTTTAACCTTTTGGAATAGAAAAAAAAAATTATATTCCTTTAATACACTTGATAATTACAAGAGTTCCCTTCCCCCCTTCTACAAAAGAAACCCATTCCTCTTTATTCATTAAAATTCAAAAAACATTTTGTTCCAAAAATATCTTACAAAAAAACTTCCTGGAATCCCACCCCATGTTCTGGAAGCCTTATTTTAGTAATACCGCCATCATTAGAGGTGTCAAAGTGTTAATAAAGGTGATCATCGAATGGAATGATAATGTTTTTATTTTAATTACTCTTCCACTTATTTAAAATATTTTTCAACCATGATGAGATAATAACTCCAATATCCTCAATATACTGAAATGATATTAATTTAATATCATCACCTAAATCCATATCCACTTCCATCAAATGGGAAAAGATTTCATCCTTCATGTGTTTGTGTAAACTTTCACCTCCAAGAACCGATATAACTTTTTTCCATAACCATCACTCATGAATAGTTAATATTCATAAGTGACATCAATGAAAAATTTATCATTATAATGGAACAATATATCAATTATTTTGTAACTTTTTATGCATATAAAAATGCTAATGTCGTTCGTGCATACTTGTGAACAATCACCTCCACGAAGCGATGCAATTAGTTTTTATTCACCAAGTCATTTGTATGATTTCTATAAATATATTTAAATTATTAATATAATTTTAATAATTTTAAGAACATTATGGAGAGATAAAAATAATAAATACCTTATTTCCATATTGAATAATGAGAATTGGAAATGTTACTCATGCATACGTATGACCTACCGTCCCTAGGATTATAAAATTGTTCATTTTTCATAACCATAATTAGTGGATTTATTTCAAATAAAAATTAATGTATAAAAGTGATCATTATGTAATTAATATTATTATTAATATGATGGACTTATGAACACTTGGAAGATTGACATCATTTTTACTCATGTTCTGAATATCGACAAAACATCTGATATAAACAAAAATAATTATTAAATTATCATAACATTGTAATAAGTGATATAAAAGGAATAATATATAAAAACGGATCTAAATAAATTATTAATTAACCTATTTTTATTATTCATGAATATAAATATTTTACATGACGAGTCAGACTCATGGTAAGGGACTTCGCCTCAATCTCCATTTATTGAGGCATTTGTGATGTTGTACACCACATTGTTTTATATGGTGTTTAATCAATCAATTTGGATTTTAATTTCATTAAAAAAATTTAAAATGGAATATTTTTATAATAATCATTTTAATTTATTAAAATATAAATGGAATGTTTTTTAACATATATGGTGGCAACGAATGTTTCTCGCTCATGAACAATATTTTATATTTGGCTTGCTCTACAATCCGTAAAGTTTTTAAAATAAAAATAAATAACACATTTCTTTTTAGGTAATTTGGTATTAAAAATGGTTTGGATAATGTATTGATTATATCAATATGTTAAAATGATATATTTTTCATTTCAAAGTGGAAATGTTATTTTTTCATTATAAATGTTTTAGGTGTTTTGATTATGTTAAGGTTTTTCAGCATTGTTTTTGTATATAGGTGGTTCTATGATAAACATAGGGTGGGTGAACCTGTGATCACTATCTATTTCATTAGGTAATGAGACGAAGTAAGATGTTTGATTTTATCATAAGATATTTAGTGAATATACCATGATAGGTATTCCAATTGTAAGCATGAAGGTTACTCCCTATGTAGTTGTGAAGGATGCAACATAAGAATGATATGGATGCCACAAATTACCACTATGACTAATGATTACTATGAGTTTTATAGAAATATTATGAATTCAAATGGTAATCTAAATGTTTTATGTTTTATGGGTGAAAATTATGATTTTGTTAAAATGTTATCATAAGTTTATAATATTCAAGGACTTACAGTTTCATTTCTTATTTCGCATCCCTTAATGAGAGTTTTATTCTCATCCCGAGTTTTTGAAATTTTTTCCATAGGGTATATGGATGGGTAAGATAAATAATCATGTTAATATGAATGTTATGAATATTTTCATCATGAAAATTATATCAAGCTTTGCTTTAATGAGTTTTATTTTTAAAAAAATGGGTAGTGATTAGATGTTTCTACTTTGTAATATTTGAGTTGTTATATAATTATTATGGCATAATTCTCTAAAACTCTAAACCTAAAAATATACTCAATGTGATTAAATGTAAATTCTTGACATAACATAAGATTATGTCATGGTTAAGGCTAGGTCCTTCTATAAAATGACCCTTAAACTTGACTTGATATTATTAGATGATTTAGTTTCTTCCACTATCATCCATGATTCTGGTTTATGAAATTTAATGGCAATATAGATATGATTATGACTTTTATAAAATTTTATTTGAAGAAAATCTAGGCATTTCACATTCTTTTATTTATTAAATATAAAATTTTCAATATGAGGATATTGATAGGATATTTTATACTATAAATAGTAATTGTAAATCTAATAAATTTATCTTCATCATGGTATTTTTTTAAACTTTTGAGGAAATAAATAATTACTTTAAATGATTACACAACACTGATGTAGTAATAATTCAATTAATGAAAAAATATAATAAATGATATTAAAAATATTAAAGGTATTGTAATTTGATATAACTAATGTGGTCAAAAACTTTTTATAGTAATGGTAAATTTTATTGATTTATTAAAATAGCTGGTTAATTTTTTTCTTGATGTTATTAATGTCAATGTAATGAATTGTGTAAAAAATTACAATAATAAAATTTTATGAAAATTATATTATATTTAATTATTTAAAAATAAAAAAAAAATTACTAAAGAAGGACCAATGGGATAATATATGGTCTAAAGGATCAATACATATAATTTTTATGTCATTTGGAATCATTTTCAGCTAAAATGGTCTTTTTATATTTCAATCTTTTGAGAAAATAAAAAAGTTCCCCACACCTCAATTTTGGATGGGAACCTGATCCCTCACATATGAACAACACATTGATACTTATATATAAAACATATTCTATAAAATTAACTTATCAAATTCCATATACACATGCTAGATTTGATGGTCTTCCTAGCATATAAACCACATATTCCATTAGAGGAGATCTAAAGGAGTCATTTCGAAGAAGAGGTGTTATCTTTAACTGGTGACATTATTTTTTCTACTCATCCTTACCTCCTCTTAGTCTCTGTTATTTATATTAATATAATAAATTAATTATCTTGAATATTTTTAAATTTTATTATGATTAATAAAACACAATTATACATCCTCTTTCTCATCAAACAAGAAGTGAAAATATCATCCATGCGTATGTATGTCTTAATGTCTCCACATAGAAATAAAATTCATTTTTATCACTATATTTTTTTATGTGGTTATTATAATGGGTTTAAGTTTTTTATATTATATTTATGAAATATTTTTTCTTATGGAATGAAAATATCATAGAATCTATCCAACATTTTAAACAGTTGGAATATGATAACGTCCCTCATGCATACGTGTGGACAACCACATCCACAAAGCGATGTGATTCATTTTAAATTTTAATTTTAAATGGATAGTAAATAGGATGGATTTAATGAAAATATATGATTTATATGGTAACATAATTATTCTATAAAGGTATAATTATTATTTACATTTATTTAAATCCAACCGTCATTAAATAAAAATAGTGTTCATGCATACGTATGTCATACCATCTCCATGAATGGTGTATCACTTTTTTCTATATAAAAATTTAATAAATGAATAAAAATATGTAATTATGAATTTATGTGAGATTTATATCATTATTAATATTTTTTATGATGATAGATCCTTGATTAGATGACAAGGAAAAATACTATGTAACCAAAACATATGTGAAAAATGAAGTTGATATCACATAGAATAGTGATTTTAATAAATAATTGATAACAAATGGGTGATAAAAAGAGATAAGAAAGTCATATATGGTATGATATATATGAATATTTTTATATAATATTTTCATAATAAATATATATTTATTATAATGTATATTCCACTGTGTATAAAGGAAGTCAGGCCTAAGGTAAGATATTTTCATCTCACAATTATTTATATGGGAAATATGTCTTATATACCAATTTATTCTTCATTATGTTGTATATAATACCCATGCTTGTATTTTATGATTATTATAATTAGAATTATGGGATTTTCATATCCATATATGTTACTTTCTTTTAGGTGGATTACTATTCCAATGATAAAAAAGTGGTAAGTGTTTTATTTCACAATCTCATTATTATTCGGGATTGTTCATATTTAAGTTTCCATTTGAAAATACTTCACATACATGTTTTCTAAAAATATTTTCAAAATATTATTTATAATTATCCCAAGATTAATTAATGAAATTTTTAATATTTTTTGAATTTTCTAAAATGGTTTAAATGGAATCTATCTATTTTTTTCCAAATGAATTACTTTGTGAATTTTCTGGTAAAAGTAAAGAAGGAATTTTTTTAAATTATATAGCATGAAAAAAGTTTTCTGGACTTTATAAGAAATTATTATTTTAAGATTCCTTTAAGATATAATAAGGTTTTTTAAAAAAAAAATTAATTTACATGTGAGTGGTTTTTAAAAAAACAAGTAATTTCAAAATGGAAAGGTTACTCTCCTCAGCAATATTTTTATAATATTTAAATGGTATTTCTATTAATCAATGACTATAAACCCTGATTTTAGTTGTGATTTACTAAGAATATAATACAATTATAGTGTCTTAATTCTTTATTTGTATGATTTATGTTTATAATGACTTAATGTTTATGAAACCTATTTATTTTCATAGGTTTTGATATGATAGATTCTTTATGAAGAAAAATTTATTTTCATGGGTTAGGATTTGATTAATACTTTATAAAACCCATTAATTTTTATGGTCTCTATTATGATTAATACTTTATGATATTTTTTCACATAAACATATGAATTTAATTATTTGATTGGTGGAACCTATATCTATCTCCAATGAATTGGATAAAGATTGATATCTCCTAAGATAAACTAGACTAGAATTGAGAGTGAACCCTATTTAGTAAAGGTCCTTATCCACCATGATAGTATTAGGAGTGAACCATGAATACTATGATGGTTTCATTAGTTGACACCCTCAAATATTAGAGTATTGTAAAATATCATTGACAACTAAGGAATAGATTTTCTATGCATATATGTATTCCACAATTCCATGCATAATGCCTATATTATAATCTCATGGTTATTATTATTTGATTCCATTTTGATTATTGAGTTGTAAACTTCCATGATTTATTAAATGATATAATATTATGATATTTTCTATGTGTGGTATGGTTTTAAAAAAAATATGATCATGTTCTTATCCCCTTGTGTTCTTGTTTTTATTATGTGGTCATTAACATCTCCCTTATTTATCCTTACTAAGCATCTAAGAATACAATTTTATTACGATTCCTTTCTATATGTTATAAAGAAAGGTATTTAGTATTATATGTCTTAAAAGGGTTCTAGTTTTGGAGAAATAACTGGGAAATTATATATTTTTTATGAATAAGTTGATTCCATTTCCATATTTCCCATGCCACTAGATCTATATGATTATATCATGGATAATTATATTTTATAAATAATATTCATATATTTTTATGTAATATAAATGTATGAATATTATCGATCATTATAGTTTGTATCATAGAATGTTTTCGTTAACATTTAGAGACTAGGATAAGAAAAAAATAGTGACATCTCAAGGGTTATGACTACAGATTAGTATAATTACAGTATAACATCCTATAGTTTTTGTGATGACCATGAATGACCTTGGTTAAACCTATGGTGTCCCATGATAATGAGGTGTCACTATTTAGACATATTATTATTAATTTATTATTATTATTTGGTTTCCCACTATGATTATAGTTTTTGAATCTATGATTTTTTATTTTAGTATATATATGGAACCCAAAGGAATCCTGTTAATGATGAATGTGATAAATAATTAAATGATTGGCCAATCAAGCAACCAAAATTTATGGGTTGTGGCATATATATTCTTCTTAATATGATCATGCAAATTTCACAAGATATGAATCAATTCGAGTCTCCAAATCATTAATGGAGGGAATAATGTACTTATGAGTCATTCACGAGGTAATATCAAAATTCTTTTAGTGTATCATCTCATCCACTAGTAGTTGAGTGATGGATCAACACCATTGAGAAAATATTTTTCTTCAAAATGCTCAAGAAATGATTTTTTTTTCAAGCTATTTATCATATGGAATGTGAAGAATATAATTGGTTGAATCCAATCAAGAATTATAGGTAAGTTAATGAAATTAAATCCATTTAATGGTATTTTTTAAATATATATTCTTCAAAAAGAATCTCCCTTTTTTTCTACATGAAAATATTGATAAGTAATTTCTTTACGTAATGAAAAATATTGAAAAATACATTGGTAAATATGGGGAAAATTTACATGGATTGAAATACATGACTATGTTGTAATTATTAGTCCTGAATGTAATATTGATCAATTCATTAGTAGATTAAAAACATGCTTCTGAAGGGAGTTTTCCATAAGGGACTTCAATAGCTACAAATAAATCGTTTGATACGCTAATAAGATGAAGGAGTTTGGAGTTACCCAAAAATATCATGGTTTTTACTAGAAATGTAATATTTAATTCAATGTAAAATATAAAAACCATGGATATGAGACATTGAGATTTCAATTATTGAAACAAATTGGATGGAAATAGGGGGGAATTTTCAAAGTGGAACTTGTAAATGTTTTATGTTTAGAAAAGAAGATCATTAGGAAATTGTTTTCTAATGTGACAAGAATAAGTAAGTTAATGATAAAAATAGAGATAAATATCTAAAAAATTAACCACCCACACTCATGTGTTATAAATATGATTAGTATTTGAATTATATTAACCAGTTCCCAAATATAATGTTTAATGAGGATGATCTATGTCAAAAACCTTTTAAAACCAGTGGGAAGGTAGAATAACATGTGATAAATTTTTTCTATGAGGGGTATGATGATAATGAATCAAAGTTAATGATTTATGTAGGAAGTTAAATAATAGATGTGTGTATATATTGAGTTTAAAAATTTATTATTAAATGGAAATTATCAAAATTTTGAAAATGATGAAACCTTTATGGAATATTCTATATTAGTTTCAATAATATTTGGAATGTCCCAAACAACTTTGAAAAGTGATTTTGTTATAAGTTTATAGTTTCAGAGAAAAATGATTGAGTAAAATATTTACCTTAATATATGTTTTATATGGGGATAATAATGTTTATCTATGTTAAATAGATGATTGTTGTTAGATAGTATACATGAACTTGGAATTTGTCTATGGTTTGATGACATAGTGATTTTTCTCATCTGTGATGATGTTTTTTTAATTTTTTGGATTTTTGGAGATTATTAGCCTTTATTAGAAATTTTATGGTTTGGGAATATGAATTTTTTTATAAGACATAAAATTTAAATGATGTTATTTGATGATAAATGAGAAACTAATATTTTAAGAATATGTTATCAAAATCCTTTTTTACTTTTGGGTTTCAAACATAGATGAAAATATTTAATTAATTTTCAAATAACTATTTGGGGAAATAGATAGTTTGATATTTGTGATTTAATATTTAATTTTGATTTATGTGGTTTCTCGTAGTATGAAGGTTCATTCATTTGGGAATTAATTTACTTTGTGATAACCATTTTAGTTTTAGTTATTTTTTGGAGACAAGTAGAATAACTTCTTATGCTTTTATAGAATTAACTGATCTGTTATAATTTAATTTTAATGCTTTTAGAAAGAAAATTTAAACTTAAATACTCATCATTTTAAGAAAAATATATTATTATGAATGAGGTTAATTAAATATGATATTCCAGATATCAATTAATTACATTTCCTCATGTTCTTAGTCTATATGTTAGAGGAATTCCTCAAATATTTGAAATGTATTTAAAAAAAATTCTTATACCATTCAACTATAATGAATTGGTAGTATTTTAACCCCTCAATAATTTATGGTTTTGTGGTCCTTGAATTTCTTTTTACCCTGTTAAAAATTTCTCTCTATCTGTATGTGGGAGTTAGGTTTCTTTTTAATATCCTTGTTTCCATTTCACGCTAATATTCTCTTATTCGTAATAAATGTTCTATGTTACTATAGATTAATTCCTTATTTCTCATTCTCACATTTCAAGAGGATGTTTTATTAACCCTTTTTACGATTTTGGTTTCCATAGAGTAATTTTCAATGGTAAAAAATTTGATTGATAAGTACAGCCACATATTTTCCATAACTAAATTGTAAAATGGGTGGATAATTTTACACATTTTTAATTTATTTAATAGGTTTTAAAAATATTTATCTTCCTTAATATATTACATTATACCCAACAATGAGTCTAATAAAACATACGTAAATTATTAAAATATTATATATTCATTAAAACCAAGCCATTAAATTAGTGGGTATGAATAGGAATACCTGATTTATATAATATATATATATATATATATATATTGAACTCAATATTATTGTAATTATAAAATCATATAATATAATCACTGAATATTTATTAAATTCATTTTATCCTTCAAAAATACTTTATTTTGAAAAATGGTTGTTCTTTCATTTTAGGAGAAGATATTATAATTAATATTTTTTAAAATTAGGAAAATGTTTTTTAAAAAATTAATTTCATTTTTTAATTCATCATGAAAAATATTCTTAAGATGTTTTTTTGAGAATTTTCTAAAAAGATTAATTTTTTAGTGAATAGTAGTGTGTATCTTTTTTTGGTAAAAAGTCATTAATTTCTAATAAATAAAGGAATATAAAACATCCATTTTGATTTAAATATTATTTCTAGTTACATATGTACTATTTATTTATTTTAATCTACTTAATTAAATTTTAATCATCTTTATATTGGATTTTAGTATAAGTTTTTTTTATTGTTTAAGAAATGGATTTTTTATGAAAATTGTTTTAAAGTGCATAATATTTTCCATTTTAGATAATTAAATTAACCCAAAATGCATACTTATATAAATTAAATTTATAGATTATATATATATTTATATATATAGTGATAATTACTAGTCAAAGACATAAAATTAAATCCTAATATACATGAAAATATATTTCATGGAAATCCATTTTTCAGTGTGTTTTTTGGGAATAATAATAAAATAAAATTTTCTATATCTATGAGTAGAATCTTGAAAACTTTATCATATATTTGTAATAAGTGGGGGGAAAGTTTTTAAATGGTTCCCTTTTTTTATTATGAATTGTAATAATAGTAATTTTATTACAACGATAAGGGTATATAGGAAATTTCGGTTAAAAATAAATAAATAAAGAATGAAAAATGACCCAAAAACCTTATATAATACTATTATGTGAATAAATTTTATATATAATAATCCTCTATTCGGTTATAATTTATTTTATGTCCATTTTGATAAGACTATGTCCTTTTTATGATTTTATTTCAAGAAAAGTCAAACATGTCACACTCTTATTTTTAGTAATTATAATATTATTAATATATGATCTTCTAGAGGATATGTTCGATTATAAATAGTATCATGAAATTTAAATTAATTATCTTCATCATCATATTTAATTTTTAATTTTCAGGGAAGAAATAATTTTACTAAATGCTTACAGAAATCTAATGCAATAATTGTTGAATCAATAAGAAATCAGTTAAATGATAATATAAATATTATAATTATTATAATTTGTGATAATGAGATACAATATTCTTTTATTTTAATGTTCAATATTATATATTTATTAAAATATTTTTTTTATATTTCTATTATTTTCCTAATGTTATTAATGTCAAAGTAACAAATAGTGTCAAAATTGAAAATAATGATATTTCATGAAATTATAATTTTATTAAACTATTAAAAAATCAAAAAAATATTATATAATGAATAATGGTGTAACATATGCTGAAAAAAATTTACCCATGTTCGTTTTATACCATTTATAAATACTTTTCTCTATAATTTTCTTATAATATTTTAATATTTGGAGAAATTCCAAATGATCCCCTCGCATTAAATAGAAAAGGGAACCTCCTTCCTCACTTATTCACTGAAAATTTACCCTAATGTCCATACCATTGTTTTCCAAATTAGATTTTCCATTTTAAAATCCACAATTCATATATTCTAGGCTTCCCAAAATACCATCCATATATTCCTTTAGAGGAGATCTAATGTATTCATTTTGAAGAAGTGGTAATCACCTTAACTGATCAACTTATTTTATATAGTCTTTTTTAACTCATATAAATATATGATAAATAAAATGAAATAATAAATTAAGTATCCTAAATATTATAATATTTTATTTTTATTTTTAAAACACCATTATACACCCTCTTTTCTATCAAAACACAAGTGAAAGTGTCGTTCGTGTTTACGTACAACTTATTGCCTCCACGTAGCAATAAAACTTATTCTACATCATCATATTATATAGATGCCTATTGTGTTGGGTTTAAACATAATATATGGTATTAATGAAATTAATATGAGTTTTTAATTGAAATATAATATTTACCTTCTTACATTCTAAGACATTGGAAAATGATTACGTCGCTCATGCATACGTGTGGAATTCCACCACCATGATGCGATACAATTCATTTTTAATTTATGTATTTCATGTATAGTAATGAGGATATATTTGAGAAATAAATATGATAAATATATGTTATGTTATATATTATAATGGGTATCAATATATTTATAATTAATTTATATCTATTATATAGTATTTTCCAACTTTTATGAATGATGTTTGACAAAGGTAACATATTTTCTTCTCAATTTTATTTCTATGGAACATATGTTTTATATACAACATGTTCTTGTGTGTGGTGTATATATTGAAAATTATTGTTTTTTAAGATTATCATCATAAATATTATGGGATTTTATTTCCATTTTACTTTTCTTTCATTAATGGGTATTGCGATTTAAATGACCCCAAATTGGTAAGGGTTTTATTTCACACTTTCATTATTATTGGGGATTGTTTATGTTTATTTATCAATTAGAAAATATTTATCTTCCATGATTTATAAAAAAATAAAAAATGATTTTACTTTTCTCCTATTATTAATTAATTTTATTTTTACATTTTTTTTATTTTTTATAAATTAACTTGAATGGAATATTTTTATCATTTTTTAAAATGAGGTACCTTGTGAATTTTTAAAAAACATATCGATGGAATGTTTTTAACTTATAAAAAATTAATAATTTTTCCTACAAGAATTAATATTTTTAATTTTATTATTATCTTACCTTGTTATATGGATCTCCTCAAATAATTTTTTTTCATTTACATGTGCATAGTTTTTAATAAAATAAAGAAATAATTGATATCAAAATAGATAGGTTGTTTTACTCTAAGATATTTTAATGATTCATTAATTGTATTTTTATTCATTTAAGAGAAGATGAATTGATTTCAAAAATCATTTAATAGGGATATGATGTAATTATATCATATTTATTAATTATTTGTATGGTTTATATTTACGATTTGTTTAATTTTATAAAACCCATTTCCTATTATGGGGTTGATATGAAGAATGTTTTATGAAACCTAATTCATTTCATGGGTCCTCATATGATGAATTATTTATCAAACCCATTTATTTTCATGGGTTCCTATGTAATAAATTCCTTGTGATATTATGGAACACATATGTATTTTTTTAATTATATGACGTGTGAGACCTGTATATACCTCAAATGCATTGGGTAAATATAGATATTTCATGAGATAAATTTGATTTTAATGGGCAGTGATACTAGTTTAGTATGGGACGTTATCTGCCATGGTAGTCTAGGTAATGAAGCTTTATTACTATGATAGATTTGGGGTTTAACCCATTAAACAATGATAGTATTGGGAAAGATCCTCAACAACAAATTAACTGATTTTCCATGCTTCACTATATGAAATAATTCTATATATCATTCTTATATTATTATATAATAGTTCATGTTATTTGATTCTCATCTTATTCATAACTTATTAAGTTCAAAAATGTATTCCATTATTTAATATTTTGATCTTTGATATTCATAGTATGGTTTTCAAAAATTAGAATCGTGTTCTTATACCGTTATGTTCACAATATGATTATTTTGTTTTTGATATCTCCCTTATTTACCCTCTCTGAGCATTTGAGATCACCATTTTCTTATGTTTACATACAATAGTTTATGGAGAAAGGTAAAAAGTCTAATGTTCCTCTAAGAGGTTGTAGTAATCAAAAACTATGTGGGAGAAAATGTAGATATTTTATTAACATGTTTTTTATGTTTCAATGTCTCCCTAGGCACTAGAACTATATGATTTTGGAATAGATCATTTTATAGCATAAATAATATTCATCTTTTTAGATGTAACATTAATGTATGAATATTATGGGTTTCTATAAATCTATAAAAAATAATTTCACACATGATAAATATATATCCATGAAAAAATTGTTCGATACACTCTAATGAGAGAATGGGAAATTAGAGTATATGATTGTTCTGTTGGGGTTGGGTATGAAAAGTGAAAGACTGTATTTCAATGGAATTCAAACAATAAAACCCATGGATAAAATTACATAAATATTTATTCATCTCATAAGTATGGATGGGATCATAGAAGAAATTTTCTTATGGGTTATGGTGAATGTTTTATTTTTAGAAAATACGGTCTTTGAGAAAAACAATATTGTCGTGATGTGAATATTCAAGTTAATGAATAGAATGGTGAAAAAGAAAAAAAATACACCACCAATAGTGTAGTTCAATATTTTTTTAGACCGTAGAAATTAATCTAATAAATGCGTGAATAAGACGGTTAATTATGAGAATTGGTATAAAAAACTCTTATGAAAATAAGAAAAGGGAAAGCCCATGTAATCACAACTAATGTAGTGGGACATAGGAATAAAGTGGTGAAAATCATTCTTACCATAGACTCTAGATTATAATAAATTTATTTGATTTAGATTTGGTTATATTTTATATATGATGAATTTTCTATGGGTATCATATCACCAACTCAATGATTAAATGTTGAGTAAGTAGTAAAAACTCATAATGGTATGATGATTGATTCTCAAGCCTATATCACCTATCCAATTGTTGTTTATGGGAATGTGATTCCTAAAAAACCTATGTTTCCCCCTGTAGTTGAATTTTATTTGATTTTTGTAATATATTGGATCTCTCTACAATGAATCCATGTTAAGTTCTAACAAAACTATGACTTGTTTGATATTTTAAAACGACATATGATAGTAATTTTATTATATTATTATTTTAAACTTCCTTTAGAATTTACATTCTATATATGGGTCTTACTGCCTATTCATGAGAGATATTTATCTCAAATGTTTTGGTAGATGCTGAAAAGTGATGATATTTGTGTTGTTGGTATTATGATGATGTATTTCATTAGTAATGTCCTAGTATTCTCCCAAAACACTAAGTTTAGTATTCAATGGAACACATACTTAGTGCTACACTAATTTCAAATACTCTATATAAAATAGCCCTGACTGAGTTATATGAATTAAAGATGAATCTCAAGGAAAATTTTGATAATGGATTCATATTACCTGTTGCATATATATTGGCTTTACCTATTAATTTTTTATGAAAATATTTGTGTCGATGTTTCATTTCATTTATTATCATGAACCTAAAAAATCACTATATTAATTTCTATCATCTACACCATATTGAAGAATTGATTGATCAAATATTAAGATATCAATTCATTAAATGATTGAGATTTTTTCTAAATATAATCATTTATAGGTAAAGAAGGAGTATATACTGAAGATATCCTCTCAAATGTGGTATGGTCTTTATGAATTTTTAGTAATTATATTTGGAATTACAAATCTCATCACAATGCTCATGAATTTAGTGAAAATAGTATTTATATATTACCTAGATTGTTTTTTAGTAATATTCATAGTTAATATTAATATATATTCCATTATAGAGAATATTCATGAAGATAATTTAAGGATTGAATATAGTTCACTAAGTAAGGAGAAGTTATGTTCCCAATTTAGTATGTGTGAATTATGGATATGACAAATTTCATTTAGGTGTCATATAATCTCAAGAGAGGGTATATAAGTGGATCCTTTAAAGGGATAATTTATTTATCAATAACCTAGAACAAAAAAATATACCAAGATCTATAATTTTCTTAGGATGGTTAGATACTACTGGTGATTTATGATTGATTTATCATGGTTATCTAATTTGATAAACATAATGAATATGTAGGGAGAGAAATCCCTTTAGATAATTGAATGTATAAAAAACATCAAGGATATGATATTAAGGTTGTTTAGTGCACCTTTTCTTCCTCTACCCAGTTATAATAAATATTTATGTTCTATAGTTTTTTATCGAATAATGGAATGAGAAGAATCCTCTTGTATAATGATATAGTGATAACTTATTCCTTGTAAAAAACATTATCAAAAGTACTCAACTCATGTTTTTTAGTTGGAAACACTAATTTTTTTATTTTAAAATATGGTGGAATTATCTTAATTGTGAATGTTTTGTTATATATACATATCATAAGATTATTAATTATATATTATCACATAAATGGTTGAATGTGGACTAAAAGGGATGGTTGTAATTGATAAATGATTATGAATGGTCAATACACAACCCCCTATGGAATATGAAAAAGGTGGTTGACTCACTAATTTAGAAGGACTATTATTTTTTTACATTATGAGGATTTATAGATAACCAATATATATGGATTTATAGAAGGCGGAAAAAAATTAGGAGGAATGGGAAAAAGTCACATCTTTCTCAGGTCAATGTTCAAATATCCACTTATGTGATGATTAAAGATACATAGATATCGGATTTGGAACTGCAAAAGAAGGTTAATAATATTCTATATTATAAATAAATTTTCAATGGAATAAAAATTTTATAGAACCATGTATGTATCCTTTCATCACTATACTTAAATATGGAGCTCATGGATGTAGCTCATAGGTCATTTTTATCTATTCATCATATATTTACGAAGTTATAAAAATATTTGAAAACATATTTATTTTAGGGTAAAATGAAAAGGGAAATTATAGAGTATATTTATCAATGTATTTCATATATAAATGTCAAGAATGGTAGGAAAAAGTCTAAAATTAAATTAAAAAAATTACCCATACCTGAATGTAAATGGGAAAACATTACCATGGATTTTTTCATCACACTCCCAACAACATATAAATGGAACAATTCTATTTGGTATGTAGTATATCACCTATAAAGTAAAAAAAATCATTATAATAAGATAATATTTCACCCATTATTTGGTTTATAGGATATATATCCAAGAAGTTGTACAAATTCATGGAGTATTATATTTTCTTGTGTCGGATCCGGATTTGAGGTTTGCCTCAATTTTTGAGGAAAGTATTTATAATAAATTGAATATGCAGATGAACTCTAGTACTACATATTACCCATAGACATATGTTTATTCTAATATAATTATTCAAACCCTTGATGACTCGTTGAGAGAATATTTTATTTATTTAAAAGGTGGTTGGGATTATTAACTTTCTATGGTTGAGTTTTTATAGAACAATTTCTTTCAATGTAGAATCCATTAAGCTCTTTATAAATCCCTCTATGGAAGAAATTTCAGAACACTAGTGTTCTGGGATGAATTTACTGAAATAAATTTTTTGGGAACTTAGACATGTAAGGAAATTGATAATAATATTAGATCCATTTAGAAGTACATCACATTCGGTCAGAGATGATAAAAAGGTTCTGTTACCAATCATGAACAATATCTGGAGTTCACTATTGGAGGTAAGGTATTCCAACAGATATATCCTTAGAAGAAGGTTATGATTTTGTATAGAAGGGAAGGATGAGCCCTAGATATTTTGGGCCCTTCATAATTTTGGATCATATGAGGTTGATTTCTTATCACTTACTACTTCAAACGAATCTCCCTCATGTTCATATTATGTTCAATATATCTCTATCAAGGAAGTACATAACTAATATATAACATGTATTGAAATCATAGTTCCTACCACAGGTTAATGGTATCTCTTATTAGGAAGAATTAGTGTTAATTTTGGATCAATGTGGGGATGTACTATAAGACAAGTCCACTCACCTGGTCAATGTGTGTTAAGAAATAATAACTTTTAGAAGGCTATGTGGGAACCTGAATATTTGGTGGGGTAGAAATATACATACATGTTTATTCCTTTGTGGTGGAATTTAAATGAAAAAAAATTATTAAGGGTGGTAGAATCTAAACCTCAGGATTTTATGATATACTTCTATATATATATAATTAATTTCTTTAATTACTATCTTCAAAAACACAACATTTAAACAAAAATACTACTGAATTATGATTATTTAATGTGATAGATATTGTATATCCATTGTATTGGAGGGTGAGAATTTCTCTAACTAAATTATGAAAAATAATTTTCTACATATTTATAAACTGAATTCACTGTTATTTGGGGGATTGAAATTAAGAGAAATCATTTTAATGTTAAAGGGTTGTTTTTATAAAAACAATTCTTCTCTTCGCACAATTTGTTTTATATTATCAAAGATTATAAATATATATTAATTAATAATTTTGATTAAATTTTCAGATAATATATTCATATTAATATTTTAACATTAATATAATATTTTTCAAAAGAAATGAAATATGTTAAACACGGTTTGATTCCTAAAAATTACGTTTTCTAAAAATTGGGGTTTTTTATTTTTCTCACTTATTTTAAAAAGGAAATTTTATAAATATAAAATCATAATAATTTAAAATGGATTTGATATAAGGATGAAATATAATTAATATTATGTAATAATTTTAACCTAAATTTTTTTAAATGAATATTAATAGAGTTGAGAATCATTACTAGTGTAAATTTTAATAAGGGTTAACGTTAGGTTAAATTAATGAAATAAGGGTTGAAATAGGATAAATAGTTGTATATATCTTATTGAATTAATATATATATCCATTATATCTCATATTATCTTCAATAAAAAAATTAAACACTTTCCCATGAGACTGCGTTTATAACATTTCAATATTCATAATAATTACCAGTGTTCCACTCCCCTCTCTTATGGATGGGAAACCCCTATCCTCTATTATACACACTATATGGCCCATTATCTTAATAAAAACCTACCAAAATATAATATAAATGAACATTAATATTTACGATATGTTTTTCTCTTCTTAAAAGACCAACCCAAGGAATCTTATGATTATATTTAAATGTGGTTTCTCAAAGAATAGGTATATATTATTACCAATATTTTTCATGTTTCGTACTTTATCTATATACTCTAATAATATTATGTTTGTCCTAATATAATGAATCAAGTAACATAAATATAAATATATTTTATTCTAATTATGGTAATATTATTTTCCACCACATTTCCTTCAAGTGGTTAATGATTATATCACTTGTTCATATATGTGGTCTACCACCTCCACGTAGTGATATGATTCATTTTACATGACCATCATTCATGGTTGTATATTATAATGTATTTAGTTCTCATATATGTTATTCATGAAAAATTATTCTTCTTTAATAGTATTATATTTTATATTATCTTATTATTTTTTCCATTAGAAAATTATAACGTCGCTAGTGCTTGACTGTGGGTTACCACATCCTCATAGCGATATACTTTTTTTCATTAGTAATTTATATGAATAACGATAAAAGTGTAAATGATGAATTATTTGGATAATTATTTCAGGATTAATATTCTAGAGATGATTAAACCATGACAATGTTGTATATGCAAGAACAACTAAACTGAAACCAACATGGAATGTAGACTAGTTTTCACCCGAATGTTTATTTTAATGATGAAATTAGTAATTAAAGGATAATTAGAAATTATAAATGAATGGTATATAGTCTGTTATTTATTATTATTGTTTTATAATATATTTATAATAAAATTTTATTTATTGTAAATGATATTTCAATTCATAATAGGAAATATAAGACTTGTAGTAATGGATTTATGTTAAAGTCTTATTTTTTTAAATTCTCTATACTAAATTTAATTTGTGGAAAATTACATGGATATTATCCTTTTAATTACATATATTTTAATCTAATATGTATATTAATAAAATTTTATATTAATCATAAAAGTTTCCCCTCTTTTATTTCTAAAATGATCAATAAAATGTTTTTAATGAATATTCAACCTTATTTTATCTTTTCTCGTCATAATTTTTATTCCACATCCATGATCTTAAATATATATTTTTTTAACATTACATGAAATTTTATACATTGGAAATTATCATTACCTATTATTTTTTTACAAAATTTAATAAGTAATCCTTTTAATGAAATTTTTTCTAAACTAGTCATTATTTACTTTTTGGAGAAGTGTGGAATGATTGTTCTTTTTAAATATATACCGTATAAAGTGATTTTATTTATGTTCAATACAATCACAATTTAAATATTTCAATGGTTATTTTCAAATATAAAAATTTTCAAAATATTTTAAGAATTTTTAGTTAAAATTATATCAAAAGAGAAGTTTTTTCATATGTTTTCAATGAATGGTTTGATTGTTGTTTTAAAATTATTTCCATCTATGTCTACATAATTTTAAGATTTTTTTACTTATATAAGGATATGTTATAATTATATAATCAATTTTTTCTTAGTATAGATGATGATGATGATGATGATGATTCTATATAAAACATTTCTTTCCCATATATTTATTATATTATGAAGAAACGTTTATGAAACCTGTTTCATTTCAAAAGGTTATGCTACGATAAAGTTATAATTTTATTTATGTAAGTTGTTTCCTTTACATCAGTTATGATATAATTATATGATGAATATATTATAATATTACTTAACACAAACATATTATTTTCATTATGTGATAGATGTGCCTAAAAATATACATCCCTCTAATGAAAATGTCAATGTTGGATATTTCATGGGATAATAGTGACTTGAATGGGTAGTGAACCTACATAAGTATGGGACTTTGTTCCCTAAAATAGTATTGTGAGTGAACCAAAAATATGGAAATTATTGAATGAAGAGTGAACCCAATCAACTATGACAGCCTTGGTAGCAAGTCCTGAATAATAAAACAATTCTCTATGCTTATGATTATGAAAAAACATATATATTATGTTTATAATATATCTTAATAGCACATGATTGATTATTGCTGATTACAAAAACTTATGATTTATGACTTTTTTACCACAGATCCATATTTCTTGATTTATGTCTAATGATTTTTGAATTATTTTGATTGATTATTGTAATTTATGATCATGTTATCATACATATATGTTTATCTAATTCTCACTTATGATCATTGACTGATATCTCTTGTTTTTACCCTAACTGATAATATTAGCTAACCCTTTCTAATGTTTCCTTTCCCCCAGTTATGGTGAATAGTTTTAAGTATGAAATGTATAATAAGTATACAATGTGGGATGAACATCGCAGGATAAATTGAAAATATTTCATAAAAATTATGAATATGTATCTAGTCTATAAAGAAAATAAACCTCAATTTTTCTACGACATGTATTGTTTTGAGATGTTTTAGATAGTTATATTAAATTATATAACATATATAAAGGACATAATTAAGCAACCTCTTAAATTTTGTTGTTTCATTGAGGGATATCAAAGTTAAGGGTGTTTCTTGTTTTGGAAAATAGTATGATATATATAAAAATATTATTTTTAAGTAATGGATTGAATCACATCTATTTTAGATTAATGGGTCACCACATGTGTCTAGGTGTAATGTATCGATTTTTATACTGCACTAATTTAGAATTAGTCTCTCACTATTAGACCTAAGATAGATTTTGATTAGCTTATGGGATTTTCTCCATGGTTTGAATAGTGAGATAAATACCCAATCTTTGGGATGGTTGTTTATATTTAGAACTAGCCTTATTTAAAATTTGTATAACACAAACCAATATTGTCTTGATAGTTATTAGGATCTAATGATTTAATTTCTTAAAAAGAATTATGTTGAATGGTCTAAAATATTGATGTGTAAATGTTTTATTCTTTTAAATAAAAGAATTATATTCATTATCTACTCAATTTAAAGAATTCATGGGTTTCTCAATACATTTTCTTTTATTAAAATATTGGTTTTTAAAGTTCTATGTTATCATATAAATTTTTTTATAGAAATGAAAACCCATTTTTATAAAAATTTATAACAATTTTCATTATATCATGAAGAATATCTATTTTTATATGGTATGCATGGATCTAGGGGTAATCCCATAATAGGATGTTTTTCAAAGGGGTTTGATCATTACAGGTTATATAGTTTAATATGGACATAGTAGTTGATACCTGACACATGGTTGCTATTAGGATATTATTTTGGGATGATGGTGGCGGCTGGTGGATATTATTTACATATACATGGATCTATATGGTTTATCATTTCAAATATTTATTCATTTATTTTTTATCTCTATTATATTCTCATTTTAGGATTTAGTCTTTTTATTCTTTATATTTTATCCTTTGGTTTTTAGGTTTGGTTAATGATATTTTAATTTAGGGGTTTTATTTCAATTTTTTATGTGAGATATTTGTATTATTCTTATGAATTATCTTTTTAGGTGATATAATTTCTTATTTCTATGGATTGGAAGGAAAATCTATTGAATGGTAAGGCCATAATTATTAGTTTTATTCTATTTAATGCTATAGATTTTTTGAGGGAACCATTACCATCTATTATCATTTATTTCCTTGTCACTTTTCACTAGCCTGAGAGGATCAAGAACAACTATAGAGTACATCGTGGGTCGAAGCACATTCCATGCCTAAGGGGTGTCCTGGGTTCCTTCATGAAACTATACAATTTATAGTCATGTTGATGTTCCATAAACCCAAAGTCTCTACTAAAGTGATGAACATATACATTTACACATGTACTCTGAAACCAACTCAAATGGCCTAAAAACATTCATCCTTTTATATATCATTCAAATATTAAAACCCATTCCCAATACCCAAAGGATTAGTGTATTTGAATATTTGATACACTATGAGATTATTTTTTCAAAAATTGCCAATCTCTTAAAAATAATCTTCTCACTTGATAACCTTATTGACATGTGATACATAATACCCTTCTTTTTTATCTAAGGAAGGGAAATAAAAGAAAGGGTGATATTAGATGCTCAGTTATGGGGTGAACATAATATATATCAAAATAATGTTATTTATGATAATAAGATGACCATATTGGAATTTAAATATATTAAAGGAAAATTAACATTACTTAAAAAAATCATAACTTTTGGAATATGAATGACAAATTTTAATAACCCACCAATATTAGGAATCCCTCATGGGAATGTAGTGATGATGATGGTGTTCCCTGAGGAAATCCTCCAATGGGTCCCATGTGGATACTAGCACTGAGGGTATAAAACATAAAATTGGAAGTAATTACCCTTATATAACCATGTAATAAATAAAAAATACATTGATCCAAAAATATAAAACTAACAAACCAAAACCAATAATAATCCCACAGTGCATGATTAAAAAAATAAAAACAAAAAACCTAAAGTAAAATACCTAAATAACCCTTATCAAATGATTCTATTACAAAATATAAGATCATGGATTTTACTTTCTATCTTGATCACCAATTTTTCACCAGAATAATGAATTTTTTAAATATATTGTAGTAAGAATAAAATTTATATTAATAGGATGACACCTAAAGCCTCAAACTAGTATAAAATTCACTGTGGGATTTTTTTCCTCATTGGTTATTTATATCTAACATGGAAAAAAATCATTTTTTTTATTTTATAACCGGTTTGAAAAATAAGAGAAGTATGTTTTTAAAAGAGGGTATCTCATAAATGATGTTGATTTTTTTCATAACGGTTATCAAATAAATGATGTGAAAACCTACATTTCATGTAATTTTTCAGATAAAGTTGGTCAAAAAATTTTAAATCTGTTATGAAATTTCAGGGTGAGTCCTTTATTTTGTTCATTTTTTGGGTAGTCATCAGATTTCTCTCATGAACCAAACCTTAATTGTCATATTTATTATTATTTTCATCGATATGCTTTCAGTTTTCTTTAACAACTATTATCCATCATGAGCCATTATTTGCCTCTAGTTTTGGTCTTTGTTTTTTTCATCCTCTTTGCATCGCCATATCAGTATCTTCTACTAATAGAAATATGTAGTTTGTTTGTAGTGTTTCTATTTTCCTTGGTTCAAAGGGATTTTCATTTTTGTGTTTTATTTACAACATTAAATTTTATATTTCATTGCTTCTCCATCTATTCTCTATTTCTATTTTTTCCTATTATTCTTATATGAAAATTATTTTTAAATTGATGAATGTTATTTTAGATTGAAATTTTATTTAATGATTATTTAATTTATTTTTGTTATAAATAATGTTAGTTTACTTACTAATTTGTGTCTATTGTATGTTTTTTGACTAAATTTTGAATAAGTTTTTTGAATGTATAATGGAGGTATTTGAATGTAGTGTATTTATAATATATATTTAGGTGATCATACATACTTAATAATAAATTTTTTTTATGAAATAATGATAATTAAATATATTCAATGTGATATTTTTTATAAAATATTTTATATTTCTTTTATTATTGAAATATTTTAATATGATTTTTGTTAATATTTATAAATGTAAATATTGAAATTATATTTGAATATATAATATCATATTTTAAAATCTTGATATCTGTTATTATTATTAATGAGTCATATCTAGAGTACAACATTGCGAACAAGTGATGAATATGAGGAAGGTGTTAATGCATTTTTTGAATTTTCTAAACAAACTGTTCCAAATAATGACCTTTATTCCCATAAATGAAAATTTATAATATAAAGAAGTTTAATAGAGAAGAAATACTATACCCCTTATTTTTTCATGGTTTTAATTAGATTTATAGACCTTCTATATGGAATAGTTAAACTTGTTGTAATTTTAAATTTGTCTGTAATTATGATTTTCAAGATGATAAGTATGATAAAATTAAATACATTATTCATTATATATAGGTAGAAAAAGATTGGATTGAACTGATAATTGAGTTTCTTTTTTATATTAAATACACATTGTATCCAGGTCGTATGAAATTTATGATCTTATCAATGGTGTTAAGATAGATTCACTTGAAACAAAAAATATATCATGTGATTATAGTTTTATAGAGTTTCTACTATTATTGAAATATATACTTCTTAAAGACAATGATATTTTTTATTGAAATTATTGTGCTATGAAAATATTATTCTCCATGGGTTTAGTGAATAAAAAGATTCATGTATTACTGAATAATTATTTGTTATATAAGAAAGAATATGAAGGTTTTTTAGAGTTTCCAAAATGTGGGAAAACATAATATAAGTTGAAATAAAAATAATGAGTTGATTTAGAAGTAAAAGTGGAAGAAATTTAGTTAAAAACTATTTTATATTTAGAAGTGAAGTTAAAAATCTCATACTTAGACTGTGCATATATGGAATGAATTCAAATCAATTATTTAGTAGAATACATAGTTTATGGGATATTTTATTGGTATTTTTCAACTTATCTCATGAATGTTTTTTTGATTGAAAATATATAATGTTGATTTTAATGATTACATGAACGAAATATATTAGAAATGATATTTATGTTTTCTTGTCACCATTTATTTAAGATTTGAATATTTTATAGGAGGAGGTTATTAGAGTTTATGATTCAAATAAAATAGAACATTTTCAAAAAAATGTAATGAATATGATAATGATAAATAACTTTCCATGAATTGGAAATTTATCTATATAAAATTTTAAGGGGAATAAAGCGTGTACAATTTACACACCAATAAACTTCATATTATAAACATCAAAATGGGATAAAAATAGTATATATGGGTCATCGGTGGTTTTTTTCTAAGGATCAATCCTATAAAAGATAAAAAAATAGATTAAAAATCTCAAATGAATATTATATTACTCTGAAAATAGTATCCACTAATCAGTATTTTCAATTGGTGAAAAACACTGATGTCAAATTCAGAGAGACACAAAAATTCGGTAATGATAGAAATATTAAAAAGAAACATTAAATATTTTTTGAACGTCTGTATTGAAGATATCATATATTCAAACATATCATTGATTACATGAATGTGGAAAAGAATATATATATAAAAACATTATTGGAACATTATTATTCATTAAAGGGAAGATAATAGACAGGTTGGATACAAGATTAGACTTACTCTCAATGGGAAAACATTTTGTGTTAGAACCCACAATTAATGGAATATGAACATACCCATCTCCAACATATCATACATTAACCATGATGGATAAAATTTAATTTTTTTAATTTCTCCTTTGTATCAATGTGTCGTTGGGAATCTCTTCAAATGTAAAAAAAATGTGTCACTATAAGATTTGAGGAGGACAAGTATGAAATCTCATTATTTTCATGTCATGATGTAACAAAAACTTCTAGTCACATTTCATGGAATATTTTTCATCCATGTCATAATGACTATCATGAATGTGTGTTATTTTTTCCATTAAATTTGATACAAAGTGTTTGATATGAGTTCATTGAATATTTTTTAGCCTAAAAAAATTATATAATTTTTAAATTGGAAAATTATTTACATATATTTTTTTATATCAAGGTTCATTTAATGGTTCATTTGGTATAAGGAATAAATTTTGGTGGACCTATATATATTTGATGGATATATTATTTTGAATGATATATGATGATATTTAAGGGAAATTTTAAGAATACATATCGACTTGTAGCCTCTATTTTGAGAAGAATAATTTTGAGGAGGTTATAGAGTTTTGAACAAGACACATGTTTGCATTGGAGCACATTGTATTTCCTAAAACTATACATAAATGAGGTAGTTATGATGTAAAAGGGATTTGGGGCCAGAAAGTAAAATCATAGGCATATGAATAGATAAAGAAGATATATTTATATATCTAGAATAAAATATATGCTTACCAACTATATATAATATTTCATATTAATGTGTTAAAAAAATTATTTGAAGTAGAAAGATAAGTGGATTTTTTCCGAGAAAAAAAAATCATATGGTTTAAAGATACCAAACATGGTAGATCAGATGCATCAAAAACATTGATATGGTTTGGGATGATCTAAGTCTAAATTTTATAACATGGTTTGTGTATGATATTAATGTCTATATATTTCAAATAAAAGATCAGGATAATATAAGTGATGTTTAGAATTGTTGTGTATTGGTGTTCACAAAAGAAATTCATTTTTCTATTCTTGAAGACAAAAAAATATCCATACATCATGTGCATATTATAGATTCATCAGAGAAATAGGGAAAGATTATTACATTAAATTTCACAATCCATTGTAAAACTAAAAATCTGTTATCAGAAACTATAATGTTAGAAATGATGAATTTGGTTTGTCACTAGTTAATATAAATAGATCGGAATACACAACCAATCATTTTAACAAGGAATAACATTAAATTTTTTCCTATGTTATTGATTCATCTAATATTTAGTAGTCTATATTTTTATTATAAAAAGGATAGTATGTTAGTGAATTAAAAATTAATTAAGATGTTGAGTTAAGTGAGAACCCTACATTCAAAGAAATATTAATATATAATATTAATGAGCACATTATAGACATCGTTGGTGCCATATGGAGTGAAAATGGGGAAGGAATTTGAAAAAACAATCCTTTTGTAATTTCATAATATTACAGACAACAAAAATATATTACTTTTTTTATTTTTTTTAACATTCATAAAATGTTATAGATATTAGTTTTATTTTTTTGTTAAAACAAATATTATAATAAATAAGTAAATTTTTTTGTTTAAATAATGTTATTTTTTTTAATTTACACTTATACAACCAATGTCTACCATTGTAAAAAAAGTATATATTTATTTTATAGGGAAATAAATATTAATTTAATATCCTAAATAAATGAATAAAATGGTATATTCAAAGAGTATTCTATTTTGTGTTTTCATGAACCATCCTAGGTCAACCCCGAACTAGTCACCCGAGCTAATCCATGTCATGGCCAGAAGGGCATTCCTGATCCCCACTAACTGGAAAATAAGGTCAAGCATCAACATAGTACAATGATAGAATGATTTCTCCTAATAAATAAACAAGAAACTAAACATCAGAATATTTACAAATAGTTCAATTTATAAATGAACTAGAACTGAACATCATTTATATATGAAACAGAAAATACCACCAAGCTACAAAATAAAACCAACCAGATAATAAGAAAACACCATATCTATGTGACCACATGTTTCACTCTTAAAAACAAGATAAACCGTCTACCAAGGCGACCGAACTCCAGCTGAAACCTACACAAGGGAAACAAACAAAAAAAGAACTATAGGAATAAGTATTAAAACTAAATAGGTTAGCCCGATAATCTATTCCCAATGCACATTCATTATAATTAAGAAAACATCAATTTCAGGGTTTAACAATAATATATAAAGGTAATATTTTATACTTTTTTACTCAAAACAAATTACAACTCATTGGAATTTTTCATTTCCAAAACCATGTTCATTCTATTAGTTAGACAATAGCATTTTAAAGAAGAAAGTGATGTTTATGTTTTCAATATGCATAAAGAGGATTAAATAGTTTTCATAAGAAATATTAAAACCACACAACACTTTCCAAGAAAACACTACTCAGGAAATTCACTACAGTATTCACACAAAAGGACAATGGAAAAAAATCATACAAGTATCTCATTCAACACTGCAAGTGACTAGGAATGAGTATATATAGGTGAACCCATGAGATCCAGAACAATCCAGAAGATACTAATACATGTGACTCGTCCTGAAGGAATTCCCTACTCGATGACATTATAATTCCCTAACACCCAACTGTCACCCTACCTGGCTATGTCATGGGACAAATCCCATAACCATAAACCCATATAACCACCTACTATGGGCCACAATCTAGTACAATAACCTAGACTAGTGCAAAAAATGTTCTCAAAAAGTTCTATAAATATTCTAGGTTCCTATGTATCATGTATTTAACAGGGGTGAGCCTACCGATTCCAAGCGAGCATCTAATCACAAGTAAACATAATAATATTACAACACTAGAAAAACCCCAATCAACTTTAGGAAACGATATCATGCCAGATAATAAATATAACCCAATATTACATCCTAAAGAACACATATGATAGATCACAAGGATTCCAAAGCGTGGAAATCCAATCCATTATATTGGAAAACAAGGCCTAAAAAAATCCAAAGGAAGTTTTCATGATAAAAACTTTCAACATTTACACAGAGATGCCTAATGGGCCTTTAAATACTATTCTGAAAACCATTATTTGTCACTAAAAAAATAAAAAAAAAATATAAAGAGGTTTAAAAACACCATTTACACATAAAAAATGATAAATTCCTTCAAAATAATCATATCAAATATCCTAGGAAAAACCATTTACATAAAAATTCCAAACGGTCCATTTATCGGCAACACATGCCAATACAAATTAAAAACCAATACATATTCTTTATAAAAATCAAATCCACTTTTCGAATCCTACCAATGGCTTGAAAATCTTATTTAGTGTGCTTACAACACTTAAATAAATACAAAAAATCATTTCATATTACATTTAGCACATAATATCCAACCATGCACTTAATCGTAAACAATGCGTGAAATCTATAATAAAACAACTTCTATTTAACACTCTATATCATTTAAACCCAGCTTTTAATGAAATGTATTTAATTAAATTGATATACCTGGTTATAAACATCACAAAACACTTGTAAAAACTAATAGAGCATCTTCACAAGTAATTGGTGTGCCCATTTTATCCAAAATAACACTATTCATCAAGGAACGAGGCATAAACACCATTTTTGACCTCAAATAAATTATCCAGAGGTTGAAAAAAAAACATAGAATATATATAAGTTGTGAACAGAAAGTAAATTTTGAAACTAAAATTATAAAGGCATGATCAATATAATACCAACCTCAAATCCTTGGCACATCCATGATGCACACCTAGGAACGCACCCCAAGGGTTCTAAGAGCCAATATCTATCAAGTGGAACCCTAGATGAACCAAAACATCACTTCCACACCACCCTAGATATCCAAATCTTTCAAAAATAGTCACTACAGTTAGATTAGGAAGTGAAAATTGAATAAAATTGAAGGAGAAAGAGAGAGGAGCCCTAAACATTCGATCTGGGGGAAGAATCACTAAGAAACCACATAAAAATCTTCTTGGAGGAGCTTAGAGGATCCAAAATTCTCAGTGGGAGGACTCCAAGTCTAGGTATTTCGAGTAGGGTGTCTTATAGAAGAAACCCCACATAAAAAGTATGAGAAAAGGCTAAAATACCCTTTCCAAAGTAGGTTGCATGGTTAGCTCATACAGTTTAACAAATCGTGCACAAACCATGTAATTAGTGTCGAGAATTAGTAGAATTCAATGAGGGAATTATTTCACCCCATAAATAAACAAGAAACTAAATAGTGGAAGATGAAAAAATAGTCCAATATATATAAGAAACTGAATTAAATATCATTATACAAGACACAAAAAATTCAACCAAGCTGTAAAATACAACCAACCAGACAAGAAGAAAACAACATCTCCATGTGACCCCACACGACACTCTCCAACAAAAGATCAACCATCGCCCAAGGTGACCTAACTCAAGCTAGAACATCCAAAAGGTATAAAAAGTGAAAATAACTATAGGCTAGAGTATTAAAACTCAGTATGTTAGCATGATAATTAATTTCCAATACACTTTCATTATAATAAAATAGATACCAACTTCATGTTTTAAATACAATATATATAAGTATGATTTTATACATGTTTACTCAAAAAAATTACAACACATTTCCCTTATTAATTTCCAAAACCAAGGTAATTCTATTAGTGAGACATTATAATTTTAAAGGGGAAATTGATGTTTACATTTTCAACATTCACAAATAGGGTACAACACTTTTTTTTTAAAATAGTTTTCATAAGACATATTGAAATCACACATCACTGTACAATAATACTCTACACATGAAAAGAACTCTAGTAGTCACACACAAGGGAAATGGAGAATAATTATAAGTACATCAATAAACATAGATAGAAACTAAGAATGAATAGACATAGGTGAAACCATGAGATTGAGAACAATCCAGAACATATTAATAAATGTGACTCATCCCAAGGGCATTCCCTACTCGATGGCATTATAACACCCTAATTTCTAACCATCAACATACCTGGATTGGTCAAGGGTCCCAATCCCATGGTAATAAACCATGTATCCACCTGATATGGGCCAATAGATAGTACAATGACCTAGATAAGTGCAGAAAATGTTCTCAGAATGTTCTCTCAATATGCAAGGTTCCCATGTCTCATGTATTTAATAGGGGTGATCCAACAGATGCCAAGAGAGCATCCAACTACAAGTATACATAACAATATTAGAACCCATAAATCATCCTAATCCAATCCAAGGACCGATCTCATGCTAGAGAATAAATATAACACAAGATTCCAACTTGAGGAAGTCTTATAATCGATCACAAGGATTCCACAGTAATGAAATCCCATCCATTATATACATAGATAATGCATGAGAAACATCTAGAGGATTTTTTCATAATAAACACTTTGAAAATTTACAAAAATAAGCAAAACAAGCCTTTAAACACTATTAAAAAACCATCATTAGCCACTAACACAAAATCCGCATTCTTCTAAAGAGTTGTAAACACACCGTTTTTCACATAAAAAACATTGATAAATTCCTTCAAAATATTCATATTATATATCCAAGGCATAAACATTTCTATAAAAATTCAAAATTGGTTATTTATCTGCAACACATGGAAAAACACCTTAAAAACCAATACATCTTCTTTGTTAAAACCAAAACCACTTTTCAAACCCATCCAAATAGCCTCAAAATGCCAATTTCCATGATTCCAAAACATTGATAAATTCAATAAAATCATTTTATATCACATTTAGCACATAAAATCAAAACGATAACTTTACTAGAAATAAGGCATGAAATCTGTACAAATTCAACATCTATTTAACACTCAAAAGAATATAAACCAAAATTTTCTTTCCATGCATTTATTTAAATTTCTAAACCAAGTTCTAAAAATCACAAACCACTTGTGAAATCTGATTGAACATTTTTACAAGTACTTGGTGTTCCCATTTTAACTAAAATAACACTATTCAACATGGAATGAGGCATAAACACCATTTTTCACACCAAATAAATTATCCAAAGGTTTCAGAACCATAATTTTCATATATATAAGGTGAAAATAGTATGAAAATTATGAAACAAAAATTATAAAGGCATGTTCAATGGGAGACCTACCTAAAATCCTTGGTTCATTGACGACGCACACCGAAGAACGCACAACTAGGGTTCGATGAGCGAATATCTATCTAGTGGAACCCAAGATGAAAAACCATCCAATTTCACACCACCCTAGATAACAAAATCATCCAAACATCGCAATTATGGTTATATATGAATGAAAAATGGAATAAATTCAAAGGGGAAAGAGAGAGGATCCCTAACCTTTTAATCCAGGTGAAGAATCACAAAGAAACCACATAAAAATCCTCGTGGAGGAGTTTGGAGGATCCAAAATTCTCCATGGGTGGTGTCCAAGTTAGGGGATTTCAAGTGGAGTGTCAAAGGAAAAACCCCACATAAGATAAAAATAAATTCCCAAAATACCCTTTATAGAGCGGGTTGCATGGTAACCACACACGATTTAGAAAACTATGCACAAATCATGCAATTAGCTATTTCCTATTGATGGATGGGTTGCACACTTATGTTTCATGGTTTTCTAAACCATACCCAAACAATACGACCCCCTGCACACTTGCTTCATGGAAAAA